>BSBN01000124.1:1547500-6347500 GCA_027924645.1 Cunninghamia lanceolata | reverse complement strand
TGTTGTTGACATGGTAGGAATTTCTTGATAAACTGGTAGGAATCTTGTTCCATTGTTGTCCAATAATATCCAGTCCTGAGGATCTTTTTAGAAAGAGCGGGTCCACTTGAATGCGCCCCATAGATGCCTATGTGTACCTCTTCCAAGGCTACCTCAGCTTCCCTAGAGCCTAAACATCATAGAAGTGTGCCATCAAGACTCCATTTGTACAGGGTGTCACCTACAAGTATGAAACGGGAGGCTCGACGGATGAATGATTTTTGCTATGAGGTGGATAGGTTAGGTGGGGTGATATTATCGTGGAGGTATAGGTAGGTTTCCTAATACCACGGGGATAGGGGACCAATGACTTTGCACACTAGTTTTGATTAAGGAACATCATATGCTGGGATGGGGAGTTCTTCTATCAGGAACTCACATTTCTTGATGTCTTTCTTCATGTCGACCAGAGATCCGATGGTGGCCATGGTATCTGTGGCTTTGTTATTGAGCCTTGGGATTTGCTCAAAGTGGATGTCATTGAAGTAGTCTTTGAAGTCATCGACCATCTTTTTGTAGGGTAGGAGCTTATCATCCTTAGTCTTGTACTCATTATTTACCTGTCGAATGACCAGTTGAGAATCTCCATACACAGTCAAGGTCTCAATTTTCCATTTTATTGCCATTCGGAGACCTATGATGAGGGCCTCATATTCTGCCACATTGTTGGTACATGGGAATGTGATTTTGAAGGACTTAGGGATGGTGTCACCCTAAGGGATAACAAATAGGACACCTGCCCCTGAGCCTCTGTGTGTACGATCCATCGAAGTACATCTTCCATGTTTCTGTGGCTAGTGTGATTGTCAGGATAGCTTCATCAAGGAATTTCGCTAGTGTAGGATGTTCTACAAGAATGGGCGCTTTAGCCAACTAATCGGTGATAACCTATACTTTGATGGCTTTTCTCTCAATGTATTCAATGTCAAATTTAGTGAGAATCATGACCCATTTTGCCATTCTCCCAGTAAGAGCAGCTCTGTTTAGCAGATACTTTAGTGGGTTGATCTTGGCGATGAGCTTGGTCTTATGATTGAGCATATAGTGTCTTAACTTTTGTGACATAAAGACTAGGGCTAGACATGCTCATTCAATTTGTGTATAGTTCAGCTCATAGGATATTAGATTATGACTGATGTAATAGATGGCTCTTTCTTTTCCATGCTCATCGTGATGTGCTAATAGGGCTCCGATAGCTATCTTTTTGGTGGAGATGTATAGCAGGAGGGGTTCTCCTTGCCTTGGAGTTAGAACAAGGGGATTAGCCATGTATTCTTTTAGTTGATCAAAGGCATCCTGACACTGAGTGTTCCAGACAAAAGCTATATTTTTTCAGAGTAGATGTTTTCAGTGATGGGCTTGACCTTTGCGGGATCTACCTCAATTCCTCTTCTGGAGACTATGTATCCCAAATGTTTTCCTGAGGTGACCCCGAAGAAACACTTCTTTGTATTTAGGCAAATATTGTATTGCTCTAATTAGTCTAAGATCTTGGTCAACACATCTAGGTGTTCTTCTCTAGTCTTTGATTTCCCTAGTAAGTCGTCCACATAGTCTTCCATGATGTGGTGAAAAAGGTCATGGAAGATGATAGTCATAGCTCTTTGATATGTAGCTCTGGCATTTTTTAGGCCAAACAACATTACAACCCAGCAGTACGTCCCCGATGGGCATATGAAGACTGTCTTATGCTGATCCTCTTTGGCAATTTTTATTTGGTTATATCCTAAAAAGCTGTCCATGAGGGATAACATCTCATGTCCTGCCCTGAGATCCACTATCATGTCAATTTTTGGTAGTGGGAAGTCATCTTTCAAGTAGGTCTTGTTGAGGTCTCTGAAGTCGGTGCAATAGTAGATTCGGCCATCTGGTTTGGCTACTGGTACTAGGTTTGAAACCCATTTAGAATAATCAATTGGGTGAATGAACCCAACATCTAGTAGTTTCTTTAGCTCTGCTTTGACAAGGAGGGCCACCTGAGGATTCATTTTTCTAAGTTTCTGCTTTACTAGCTTTGCATCAGGGTGTACTGCAAGATGATGAATGACTAAGGTGGGATTGAGCCTTGGCATGTCTGCGTAGGTCCATGCAAAATTGTGATTTCGGCGTGTGAAGAATGCTAGGAAGTTTTCCTGTTCTTGTGTGCTGAGAGATTCTGTCTTGAAAGTGATCTTCGGTTCTTCTTCTGTCCCAAGATTCATCTCTTGGGTTAGCTCGACTAGAATAGGTGATCTATTTGGATAAACTTTGTCTATCTCAGGAAGGCCCATGCTTCCATCTCCTAGCGCCTCATGGAGGTTTTCACTAGGAGATACATCTTTTGTTTTTACTTTTTTGGGATTTGATACTGCCGTAGAACGGTTTTCACCAACAAATCCATTTTTTATTTTTATGTTTTTATGACTAGAAGCAAGGGTTGTCTCCCCAAAATAGGCATGTGGATCAAGTTCCATGATGTATCCCACTCTGTGATCTCCCAAGGGGAAGTGGTCTCTAACTCCCATCATTTCAGCAATGCCTCATCGTTAGGTGCGATGTCGAAGATAGGAGGTCCCTGTTGGTCCCAATCTATAAGTTCTAGGTATATCAGTGGTAAGTCATTGGAGGACGAGGCTAGGGTGGTGATTGAGTAGATGGTGTAAATGGATGAGTCAAAGAAATCAGCAAAGTCACTAAAGGAGTCTTGAAGGCCTGTTTTGTTGACATTGTCGACTTCCAAGGAGACTGTTGTGACCTCGGCTAAGATACATTCATCAGTAGTGAGGATATGTTGTGGTTGACCGTATCCTAACCCTTGAGTATAGGGGTTCCACAATCACCTATTCATGAAGGATGATACCACCTTGTCCTTTATAACCCATGTTTTTGACAATTTTAGAGCCTTTACCATAGATTTTTGTTGGGATGGTGGGGGCTTCTTGCTTAGGCTCTTCGTCCTTATATAGCCAGGATAAGATATCTTCAAGCACATCCTGATCAAGGAGATGTTTCTTTTCAAAGATGGGTGATGGTTTTCACTTGATGATGACTATGTTGGCTACTTCTGTCTTTGGGATGCCAAAGGTTTTAGGATTTGGTAATGTGCCCACACAAAATATACCGTGTAGGTCATATTCCCCACATCCCATGTTGCTGAGCTTGATCTTGACCTCGAGTGGTGGTGGTGCTTGGGATGAAGTGGTAGCAATATTTGCGGGATCGATATATGAGGTAGTTGATGTTGGAGTGGCTTTAGTGGTAGCTTTGTTATATGGGCAGAAGGTATGGTTATGGCCTTCCAAGAAACTGTAGTATTGGAAGGGGCGAGGGATGGTGTAGACAGTGACTTCCATGCCATTGTGAGGAAATTTGAGGCATTGATGGAATGTGGATGGGATGGCTTGCATGGCATGAATCCATGGTCTGCCAAGAAGATTGTTGTAGGGGAGGTCAAGATCAAGAACCTGACATTTTGTTTCGAGTATTTTCTATCCCACTTGAATAGGGAGTTTGATGGTGCCTTCTGATAGCCTTTTAGTGTCATCATAGCCTTTGATGGTGATGCACTCACTGGTGTCTACAACCACATCAGTTTATCCCAAGTGTTTTAATAGTTTAAGAGTGCATATGTTTAGGCCAGAGCCACCATCTATTAAGACTCTTTTAATGGTGTGTTTGTGGATACAGACTTTGATATGTAGGGCATCATTATGTAAGTGCTCAGAAGCAGGAATATTTTTTTCTAAAAATGTGAGATGGTGAGGTACGGTAATATGTCCTACCATGGCTTAGAATTGGGTCACATTCAAGTTGGCGGGAACTTGATTTTCCAAGAGAGCTTTGTCAAGGACATATTTGTGAAGGGGGAAGGTGCGGAGCAGCTCAAGTATGGATATTTGTACAGGGGTCTTTCCTAGATGCTCTAGGAGGTTATACTGGTTGGTAGGGGATCGGCATGTGTTCAGATGAGGGGGGACGAGATCTGATGTGGATGCAGGTGTTTGTTTAGTGGTAGGGGCTGTGCAGATAGATACACGGCCACAACAGGTTGTCACAACACAATCAGGTGCTTGTGTCCGAATGGTGATTGTTTTTACATGGTGAGATGATGGCTCTATCCGCCCTACAATGGAGTCATAGGTTGCGGGAGGTGGGTTGACATTGTATGCTTGATTGGATGAGGAGGCTTTGTTATGGTTAGGAAGTGGATCCTTGTAAGCTCCAAGATTGGCATTTGGCAATGGTTGGGTAGTTTGATTAAGGCTGGCTAGATTTTGATCTATAAGGTCTTGGATGCAATGCTTTAGTTGCATGCAGTCTGTTGTCTTATGACCCGCAATGCGGTGGTATTCATAATAGTCATTTTCATTGTACCACGCAGATTTGAGCTCATTCTCTTGATGGGGTCTAATAGGTGGGAGTGTGATCAAACCTTTCTTGAGACATCTATCGAGGATGTCCTCAATGGGTTCCCCTAAGGGTGTAAATTGCCTTCGAGGTTTGTGTGGTTTAGTTTGTCCCCTTGGGTTATTGACATTGGTTGCATATGTATGTGCAGGTGTTTGATTTTGTACATGTTGGACGGCTTTCACATCCGTGATGCCATTGTTCAAATTGTTCTTGTTCTTCCCCCAATAGCGTGGCTTGTCATTTGATTACGTGTTGGTGTTGTTGTTAGTATTAGGGGTGTTGTTATTGGATTTGTGGTTGTTGTTGTTGTTGGATTTGTAGTCATACAGTTTGATGTAGCCCTTTGCAATGAGGGTCCATTCAATAGTGGTACCTTTGTCGATGACCTCTTCAAAGGTAGATGCACAAAGGATTTGTAAATGAAACCCTAATTCTTTGTTGAGGTTGGTCACAAACATGGTGACGAGTTGTTTTTCTAGAATTGGCCATGGGAGTTTGCTTGCTAAGCTTCTCCACCTTTGCAAGAAAGAAGCGAAGGCTTCTCTGTTCTTTTTTTTGGTGTTGCAAAGGCCTGTCATAGACATCTCATGCTCAAAGTTGTAGGAGAAGTGGTTTACAAATTTCTCCACAAGCTCAGGGAAAGTCCTAATGCCTAGGGGAAGATGTGGGAACCATTCAGTGGCTTGACTACCGAGGCTTCTTGGGAATAGTCTCATTAGATAGGTATCATTATTTGAGACTTCTAAGCAAGTGATGTAGAACTCCCTAAGGTGGTCCCTAGGGTCTCCCTTTCCCTTGTATTTGTCAAATTTTGGTGTTTCAAAGTTCTTGGGGAAAGGGGGCATGTATGATGTGCGATCAAATGGATAGGGGCAAATATCCTCAAAGGAATAGTGTTTGTGCTTGCCCCCAGTTTGCATGTCATCTACCTTTTGGATCAAGGATTGTACAACAATTGTGAGATCCTATGGTTGTGGTGGTTGGGGTGTGTAGGCTTGTTGATTGGTGAGATGTTGGAGATGGTGTGGGATTTGATGTTGGATATTTGTTTGGTTGATGTTTTGGTTGATGTGTTCTTGATGTTGTTGATATGCGTAGAGTTGTTGGAGAATATGTGGTGGAATTTGGGGATTGGTTTGATGTTGTGTTGATGAAGTTATGGGATTTTGTAGATGATGGACGTTGGAGAGGTTGGTTGTATTGTAAGGTGGCTGTGAGAATAACTGTCTTAGGTAGGCGATGGTTTGAGGATTAGGTGGAGGCACACTTGTGGAGGTACTTTCCTGCATGGTGTTCCCTTATATGCCTAAGGTGATTTGTGGGATGAAAGGGTTCATGGAATTTGTGGTAGTGGAGTGATGATGGGTTGGGATGTGGTAGGGATGGCAACACTTGTGGGGATTGTAGATGTGGCAATGGTAGAGCTTGTGGAGGTGGTAGATATGGTAGGTGTTGATGTCTGTGAGATGATATGTTGGGTATTTGATGTAGATACTTGGGTATTTAATGTGGTAGGAATGATTGTAGAGGTGGATGGTTGTGATGATGTTGTGATGGGTGGTAGTTGAGCACCAATTTTGAGGAGATGATCAAGATATCTATTTGGGTCTGACCTTAGGATTTTATCAAGTAGGTCCATGTTATCGGCATCTTACGTAAAGCTCAAGACATCTAGATCATCTTGGGATATGGTGGGGATGTTTTGTGTTGGTGGTGGTCGTGGTGGTTGTGTTTGTTGTAAGAAATGAAAAGGATTTTCGTTGGGATTGTATGGGGGGATGTAAGAGTACGTAGGTGGGTTGAATGTTTGATTGATGGGTATGTTGTTTCTATTGGTGTTAGGCATGCCATATTGCCAAGATTCTACTATTTTTTTATTCTTTTGTGTTGTGATCTTGTGATGGGCATGCACGCGTATGGATTTGATTTCTAGAAGTAGAGTGAGATGGGGGATGAAGACCTTAGAAAATTGGATTGATTGTGTTGGACCCAAGGATGGATGTGGTATTGAGATGGAGAGGGTGAGTGTAGTAAGATGAAGGTTTGAAAAGAAAAATGTGTTAACCTAATGGTGATAAGAATGGACAATATTGGCTTTTGCAGAAATTTGGACCAAAGATGGATGATGGGTGATGTTTGTTTTGAGGATGATTTTGATGGAAGGGGTTTTGACTTTGATGTTGATTTTGATTGATTAGGATGATTAGGATGATTAGGATGATGTTTTTTTGGGAAGGACTTGATGGTCAGCAAGTTGAGCTTTAGGTAAGATCTAGATTTTGTGTTGGCACAAAGGGATGTTTCTCTTTGTTTAGGGTAGACTAATGACCTTACGCAAAGAGGGATGATTGTTTTACTTGAAAGGTAGACTAATGACTTTTCAAGTGAAATATGATGTGAATGATGAGATCTAGATCTAACTTTGGCTCAAAAGGATGACAAGTTTTGGTTGATGATTTGTTGATGGGTGTTTTGATTTGGATTTTGATATTTGGTCCAAGGAGATATGCAAAAGATCTAATCATGATGAATAGATATGGACTTGAGTGGATTATGATATAGTAAAGGGTCCAATAATGATGATGGTGGATTCTCTAAGGCCCAAATGATGGTATGTTTTGAAAAATTTTGAGGAAATGGATGGGATACATATAGTTTTTTGGAATGTAAATATGGATTATGGCATAGCAGATGGTGAAGATCACAACTGAATGGGTCTTAGTCTCAGGCAAGTCAATCTAAAAATAGTGCCAATCCACGGGTGAAATGGCGCTAAAATCAGATAGAGATAGCACTGAAACCGGGCAGTGTTGGTCAAGGTCCTGAAAAAGACAAATTGTGGATTTGTTTTGATTTGGAATGATTTGGTTTATCTCTTGGCTGTTTGTTTGAAAGTAATTTAAGCACATTAACAGTCAATTAAGCACATGAACACACAATAACCAAGATTTTTGTTTGTGAAATAACGTGTGATTTTGTTAAACAAGCACTTTGCACAACCTAAGGTGAAGATATGACAGTATTTGTTGAATCCCCTAGCTGCGCCTATTCAAAGTGGGTAGCTCCAGGATCTTGGTAGCACCAACTCCTCCTTACAATTGCACACACTTCTCACGCATACCAAGATCCAAGTTTCTTATAAGGCTTGTCCCTTATCAAATCTTTAGATTATCCCTACTACCTCGGCTAAGAACCACATGAATTGGGGCCGCTTCAAAGGTTTTCCTTCTGTGCCAACAAATAGAAGGATTTTGGCTTGCTAAACAATGGTTCGTGGTAAGGGCATCCATTCAGGGGGTTATACATGCGGCAATGCTACTTTCCATTATGGAGTCTCCCAGCCTCCAAGGGTTATGCCTTGGAGGATTTTGGAGGAGGTTGGCTATCAATATAACAGAACAACACCTGTTGCTTGTGACTTTCGTCCCAAACACCTTATTTTATATAGCAGCTTGGAAGAGCTTGGCTTTAGCTTGTTGTCGCTTGGGTCGTTCCCACCTTTCGAAGCGGGGTGGTAGGCCCTCTAAGGATTAATAAAAGCAACACAATCACAACAATACTTTTTATCACCAAGTTCATACAAAGATGCGAGGGGAGACCATACGTATTCTTTATGATTGCATCACACTAAACATGGTTCTTTTTAGTTCTTTGGATTATGTTGGGGGTGATTAATGCAAGTTTTGTGAGAAGCTTTTGATTTCCAAGTTCACCAAATGGTGCGAGGGAAGAGCATACACTTTTCACATTACCAACACAAACCACAAAAAACACTTCACACAATTTAAAATGGTTTTCTTGATTATATGAGTGAAGAATGCAGATTGTTGTTCTTTTTAAATCTGATGATTTGATTGATGCAATTTGTGGTTCTTTTTAAAGCCCAAAATTGAAGTGTTTGATAGTTGTTGGCACACAATTTGTGAATTTTAGAACACCAAAATCAAATGTTTTGACACACACACACACAAAGATTTGTTTGTTTGTTCAATTTTATTGCACCAAATCAAAATGTGTGTCTAAGCTAACATGCAAGGGTTCATTTTAAGTTTCCAAATTGAAGTGTTTTAAACAAAGATGGATTGCAAAAACTCGTTAGTATCCTCAAAATGATAGTAAGGACCTACACACAAGATGTCAGTCCCTGCATAGAGAGCAAATGTTAGTCTCAGAAAATAGTGCTATTACAGAGGTCAAATGGTGCCACTGCGGATAGCAAATGGTGACACTAACAAAAGACTAACTAGAAAGTTGACACCCTATACAGATAGTGCTAATACATTAGATAGCGCTAATACAAGACACAAAAGTGCCAAAATAGAATATGGCGCTACATAATTATACAGAAGGCGCTAATAAAATCAATAGCGCTAATACAATAGAACGAAAGCACTAAAGGAGGAAATATCACTAAAATAGGTCTAAGAATGTGCCACTGTGCAACTTATTAGATGGTCTGGTCACAATCAAGGATAGTGCCAATCTAGGCACAAATAGCGTTGATATGGGTCTGAGTGCATCAGACCTGCAAAAAGGAGTTTTTTTTCAAGTGGAAACATAGGTTAGGTTGCACCAAAAAATGGTCCTGTTAGCATTGTTAGCCTTGACAAAAGACAAATAGAACAAAATAGAAGCAAACATGCATATTTAGATTTTTGAAAATTTTGGCATAACTTCCCCTTGTATTTTCCAATATTCTTGCAAAACAAAGAGCAAATTAGATAGAAAACTCAGCAAGAAGAAGAGGGAAGAGACAGACACGTGAGTGAGTCCTAAGCAAGAGAAGTGCACCACAAAATAGCACTAAAATAGAGAATAGCACTAAAATAAGCTAGATATAGTGCCGCTGCGTAGGTAAGATAGTGCTACACCTGTAAAAAGCACATCTAGAGCACAAAAACTCACAAAAAAGGATTAGATTTGTACCTTGTGGGTCCCACTAGGCATGCCAATGTAGATTAGGTAAACAAAATGAAGTTGGAAATACAAACAAGATGCATAAAACATACAAAGTTATACCTTCACATGTAGACCCAATCTCATCAAGGGAGAGGAGGAAACTATGCACCCAAAAAAACTCCTAAGACATGATATTCCCTAGATTAAGGATTCAAATGTGAAATGCTACTCTAATTATGTAACTCACAATTCTAGCTCAATAGTCATTTGGACATGGTAACTTTTCTTAAAGATTGGATCCCAAAATGGGTTGAGAGATGTATTTATAGAGATTTTGGAGGGATTTTGATCCAAGGGTGGAGATTGATTTGGAAGATAAATGGTGGAGGATGAAAGTAATGTGGAGGGCCTAGATTCAATCTTGGAGGAATGGAGGGCTAGGAATAAAAGTAAATCTTTTATTCATTTTGGGAAAAGGGGTTATTAAATGAGTATGGGTGTGAGGGATTATTTTGGAATTAAAGATTCATATGGGGGAATGTAAATGAATTAAAAATTCATTTGGGGATAAGTGGAGATAAATGAGGTATGGGGGTGTAAGGAGAATTAATTGTGATGTGGGATGTTTTAAAATAAAAAATTGACTTATGTGGATTTATTTCAATTTTTTATTTGGAGGATGTGGGGAAGGGTGTTAAACTAGGTTTGACCACCCAAATGAGAGGTTAAGATTAATTAAACATAGATTTTATTTAATTAATCTAAGGGCTAGGATGAGGTAGGCTAGGGTAGGCAATTAAATAATAGCTATTTAATTGTCTAGAGTAGGGATAGGTTATTAATAGGCTGAATTAATTAGTTAAGCATGGTTTAGCTAATTAATTGGATTTAATGAGGAGAGAGAAATTGAAATAATAAATATTGCATATTTATTAAATCAATTGGATAAGGTTTTAGACTATTGAATTAATGAAATTAATTCAATTTTGGGGATAATATGGTAGAAAATTGGGTGATGAAGGGATAATTAATTAAATAAGAATTTAATTAATTGAATAGAAGGGAGATTAATGTGTTTAGGGATGTTGGGAATTAGTTTGGTGGTCAAGACATTTTTAGGTGTCTACACCTTTAACTATGTTTACATTTGTTTACCGAGTAAATTCTCAAATATATTTACATTAGCTTTCTATGAGAAAACCTTTAATCCCATTCTAAAGGAAAATAAAGATAGACTAATGTAGGAAAGAAACCATAACCAGAAAATAAGAAACAAAGCCACCTATTTTTGAATATGCTTTGAAAACCTTAGATAATTATTTTGCTTCCACAGTCAGCACTGTCATGTCATACACCAAATAGCTCAAGGATTCCATGGATTTAACTCTTTGTTCCATGATTTACCATCGTTATCACTGAGTTGTCAAACCCTAGCTCAAAGAGAGCTCATTTCCAAACTCAAACTATGCAAAATCAAAAGCTTTGTTTTCTTTTTTCCCGATTACAACACATGTAATTGGTGCCTTTGGTGAGCCCTAAAAGGGCCGGTAAATCATTGCATTAAAACATCTTCAAAAACTATTTCAAATAATGACAACCTGCCTAGTAGGTAAAAACCTCAATGGAGCCCAATCAAACACTTTATTAAGTGTGTTGAAAAAAATTAAACATAAGGTAATGAAATGTGATCCCATGTAATGATCAAAGCATGGTGAACAAATGTGACATTGTAATCCATTTTAACTCTAATGCAAACGTAAGAAAGGCTTATATCAACCATATATCAATGTGACCAAAAACAACTGCATGAAAGTGTCATAAGCCAACTTGTACAAAAGTCCATGTGCCAAGCTAATACAAGTATTTACCATAGAAACATGATATCATATCAACTACATATTAACTGTCAATATCATGATATGATACCAAACCAAGAACAACTGAAGCATGTGATACCATAGCAAGCTGAAGCATGTGAATACCAACTGAATGAGATCATATATCAACTAAGCCAACAATGAATATCAATATCAACTGAGAGCATGAGAATGAAATATCATGTATGAACTATCACTATGATAATGATACCATACCAAGCATGTGCCAATTGTATGCCAACTGTAACATGATAGGAACCATACCATTTCCATTACCACATAGAACCAACATCTACAACCAACATGTTTGATGTCTCTTCAAGATAGAACCCCATCAATACCAAGTGAACAACATGTGTACATGTATCAAATCCTAAACATCATGAATACCAACCTAACTATCATGATCCAACTATCATGTACTATCATGTGCCACACACTACGAGTTGGTGTATTTGTCATCAAGGACAACAACTGAGTGACAACACATTTGTATTAGACTGATGAAAAACACATGTAATTGATGTTGCAAATAATAAGAGATATATGACCTGCTTTTCCCATGAATGTAGCCAATATTGGTGAACCAATTAACTCTATTTGTTTGTGTACAATTGTGTGTGTGAATTCTTGTTATCTTTGTTTTTCTTAATTGTTGTTTTGGTGTTAAATTTTAGCTTCAAATCTATTTCATTACTTAACAATATTTTATTACTCCAAGGGGAAAAATAAAGTAATGTAAATAATAAAGCACAATTAACTTAGGTGAATTAGGTGAGTTAGAGTGAATTTCATTAAAGGAATTAGGGAAAAATTATGGGGATGTGGGAAAGGAAAAACCACATGCAGGGGGAAGAATAGATTATGAAGACCAAAATTATGCGTGCAGACTAGAGCAGTAATAGGGGAATCTAAGGCTGACTTTTGATGATGTATGGTGGAACATTTTAGAGAATATTTCCAAAGAAAGAACTTGGAACAACAAAGGCAAAGATCAAAACTCTAACTTTGGTCAAGGGTCGAGATTCAAAGAGTAGAACAAATTTAGTGATTGTAATGGAGCCATTGTGGAAGAATGAAGACACAAACAACAAGAAAATATGGATACTAAAAGGGACTTCACCTACTATAGGTGCAAATAGTACTCCATTGAATTTAAACTCCTCTAAGAATTGTATTTCCTTTACCCTTGCCCTTAAATAAATCACTTCCTAGAGACTTTTTCATGGTGGAGTGTTTGTCAGGTGAGAGGAAGAAAAAAATTTAAGTCACAACCCTTATTTGATAGCTGGGGTTGGATTCTATATGAAGTATTGGGTACCAAACTTCAACCCAATTATATATAAGATCACTAATACACTGATGTGGGTGAGGATCTATAATCTACCAATAGAATATTGGGACCCTAGAGTTTTAAGAAATATAGGAACCTTCATAAAGATGAATGATTACTTCAAGGATGGTGATTTTGATATGTATGCAATAATTTATGTTACTATATATCTTGAACACCCTCTTTTAACAAAGATTGAAATAAGATTAGAGGTTTGGATTTGGACGCAAAAATTTGAGATTGAAAGGAATCCAATGAAGTGCAAACATTGGCATTCGATTGGGCACACACAAGTGGAGAATGCAGAGTGGAGAAAAAGGAAACTGGGGAAGACAAGAGGATACTAAATGAGTCAACATCTTTGGGAGAAGTCAATAGAAAGGTCCTAGAGTTATAGATAGATGACAATCCCTGATGTGTGACTCTTTTCCCAATATGGATGCCAAATGTAAGAGTTCCCTGTTGAAGGTTGTAGAAGATATACAGAAAGGGAATTTTATTTTTGAAATAGCTCTGGATATATTGGGCTACAATAGGGATTTGGAAAATAATAAATATAGACAACCTAAGATAAATATCCTTGAGGTGGAGCTCAATACTGACTTGGAACATGATAGTGAATACTTTGAAGATGAAATGGCTATGTTGGAGGAAATAATGGTTAGCTAGATAAAGTCAAGAATCATAATAAAAAATAAAGTGTGGGGAAAAGAGCCTCGGAGGGAGAAAATTTAACAAATAAATATTGAAAATAATAGGGAGGGCAAAAGGTTGGATGAAATTGAGATTAGGGAAGGGGATCACCCTTCCCAAGGAGCCATGAGGCTCATAACATGGAATGTTAGGGGCATCAATGCCCCTAATGAAAGATGATTTTTCAAGCATCAGATAGATATGGCTAAACCAGATAAAATCCTAATTCTAGAAACAAAAATGGAGACAATGGAAACAAGTGCACTAATGAAAAATGGAGATAATGGCAAGGATTTTTTGTGGTTGCTAACAGGGCATCTAGTGGTTTAGGAACAATTTGGAATCCCAACTCGGTGATGGTAGAAGAAATCCAATTTAGCCAATATTGGTTGGTATGTAAAATCAAATGCATCCCCATGAATTCAAGCTATATTATGATTAATGTATATGGGTCCATAGGAATCTCTCAAAAAAGAGAAGTATGGGAACAATTAGTTGTCATTATGAAATCAATGAAAAATGAACTTATTATTGTGTGAGGGGATTTGAATGCTACATTAGATCTATCTAAGAAGAGGGGGCCATTACCAAATTACCACAAACACAATTGGACTTCCAATTTTTTTTTTCTAGTAATCACTTTCAAGATATTGTTCCAAAAATAGAAGTTTTACATGGACTAACAAGAGGCAAGGTTTCAAAAACATTACTGAAAGGTTGGATCAAATTCTATTTTGTGGGGATTGGTCTTCCTTCCCACTCCTTTATGAATGTCTCATTCTCTCGTATACATACTTGAATCATTTTCCCCTGGTGCTTCAATTCCTTTCAGACTCTTCTTCTTTAGATGCCCCTTCAAGTCTAAAAATATGTGGATGCATGAATCGAAGCTGATAAATAGTATTACAGAATGGTGGTCTTTGGCCGTAAAGTTAAAAGGAACCAAACTTTTCTAGTTATTCAATAAACTTGGACATATCAAAGAGTGGGTCAAAGGATGGAATAAAAATCATTTTAAAAACATTTTCAAAGAAAAAGAAAAGGTAGAGGCCAAGATGGTTGCTCACAATTAGCTAATCATTCAAGATGGTATGGACCAAAATACTATAAAAGAGAAAAAGAGCTAAAAGGAAGATATGCAAAATTGTTAGCCAAGGAAGAGGTTTTCTAAGGGTAGAAATCAAGGGAATGCTAGTTGAAAGAGAGTGATAGAAACACCAAGTTTTTCACAATTCCACTAAGATCAAGAGAAATCAAAATAGAATATCCAAAATCAAGAATAATGAGGGATGTGTAATTGAGAAGTTAGAGGAAATTTGTGAAGTGGAGGTTAACTTTTTTAAAGAACTTTTAAATGACTTAGTCCCCACAAATGAAAAAACCAAAGAAACAGTTTTGAACAGAATTTCATGCTTGTTGAAATCATAACAGAATGAATTTTTGAATCACCCCTTCACTGAAAAAGAAGTAAAACTAGTAGATTTTTAGTTGGCCCCTAACAAGGCACCTGATCTTGATGGATTTCTAGTGATCTTTTACCAAAAATGTTAGAAGATACTTGGTAAAGAATTAGTGGTTGTTGTTGAAGAATCAAGAAAGAAAGCCGCCTGTTAAAAGACATGAATAACACTTTCATTACGCTAATCCTCAAGAAGAACTTGGAGGATACTATGGATGACTTCTACCCAATTTCCCTCTACAACATAGTATACAAAATAATACCAAAGCTATGTCCAACTGACTAAAGGTGGTGTTAACTGATATTATCTTAGAGGAGCAGAGTGGCTTTAATTTAGGGAGATCAATTGCTGATGGAATAATAATAGATCATAAAGATAGACATTAGAAAAGCCTATGATCATTTAAATAGGCAATTCCTACTAGAGGTATTAGAGAAATTTAGCTTTTGTATAGAATTGATTAATTGGATTCAAAGTTCTATACTACTCCCAGATTCTCAGCTCTGGTTGTAGTGTCATAAATTCTCACTGCTTATAATTTCACACTAGGTTTAGATCTCGTTTTAGCATGAATGTTTGTCTCTACTTAATATATGCACACTTCACTACTTTTCTAAGAAACAGGGTTCAGTCCCTTGTCAACTAGTACTTCAAGAACAAATTCCACCATGACACTAGCACTAGACGCTAGCGTCAATTTGGCTTCGAAAGATATTATTTGTATTTTGGGCTTGTTGCCTTATGTGATGCACCTTGTGAGCCTCAACTCAATTGGGCCCTCAAAAAGTACTTGGTATTCATATATAAGCAACCCTCTCTCCCTCATTTGGAGACACACATGATACACATGATCTCTCTATGAACAAGCTCTCTCTCTCTCTATACATCCCAAATTTTGGCTTTGATTTTACTATTTACTTTTATGTGAATAGAAGTGAACGTTATGGATAAATGTTTAGATGTTATGATATAATGTCAGAGTAAATCCTTGATTTTTTAAATATCAGTTCATGTGATAAAGTATAATACATGTGATTAAATGATTCAAAAATTTACGTTATGAGAGTTTGATTTGTTATTCATAAGATTTGTGAATGGACTAACGATGCACTAATCACGATTTGGTGATTGCAAGTTGGATTCAGGAAAATAGGTTTTCACCACTCTCTAATAAAGAGAGAGTATCTTCTGAGAGCAGAATAGTTATTTGGTTTTGAACAATTCATTTTCCTTCTGAGTATAGTGTACCTTTAGTAAGTGAACCCTTTTCAATTAAGGTATGTCATGTTTAATCAAGTTGGTTTAAGTTTATTGACTCAACAAGTTGTCGTTGTCTCTTAGAGTCTTTTTAACGTCAGTTTAGTCATTTTTCAACTAAGGCAAATTTATGTTGAAAATGTCATTCTTTGCATCGTAAACAAGATTAGGTTTGCATCTACAATGATGTAGTTTGATGTAATTATAACCATGTCTCTTGTTAATAATTTTTAACATCAATATTTTTGTATGTTTTTTTTAAAGATAATGTGCCTGGTAAAAATTTTAACGTGATCAGGAACACTGATGTGACATGCCCACTGTCTCCATGTGAATGCTTTTGCCTAGAGCAATGAACTGGTGAGGCCACAACATGGGGGACCTCATCCCCTAGCAAGAACACTTCAAACCCGTGAGCTCATTGGCCCAGTGAAGGTGTAAAGCCTGCGAGCTCATTGGCCTAGTGGGGGTTTAAACTCTGGTGGCCACCACTACAACTGAGAGACTTTACTACTGAACCATGCCCTTATCGGCATCAATATTTCTGTATGTTGTCAAAATGAAATTGACTTGATTTTTTCTTTATACGTGAAGGAGAGATTTTCTCAACCCAATCACGTATTATGCGTAAGTATACATAAATACATTATTATAGACCCTATTGATATTAATATCTATGTTCTTTTATATTATTATACATTAATATTCTTGAGTAGAGAGTACGGGTTGATAGTGGGTTTTTATATGATAACAAACTTCTTTAATGAAGAAGCATTCTTTCTTAACCAATTCGATAGCATGGGATGCTTTAAGAGAGTTAATGTATACATGAGGAGTGGTATTTAATAACCTTGTTCCCCTCTATCTACATGCTTGAGCTAAGAGCATTTGGAGGCATGATAAGTGGAGTATTTCATGGCCTTGTGGAGAGTTTTCTTCATGACTTGGGAGTGGAGTCTTTAGGGGATTGAAGGCATAAGTTGATGGGCAATATATAGGATGGTTATCATGTAAAAGGGGGAGTAGGACTGATATAGAAGTATCCAAGAGGGATAGAAGGATCCAAGAGGGATAGAAGGATCATAGAATAGAGCAAGGTGTGACCGTAGTCCATAGAGATAGAATTAGGCTCAACGTAGCATAGGGAAGACCAGTAATATAGAAGAGAATGCATGGGCTGAATTGAGAATAGCAGCTCAGTTTTGGAAGCTTATAAACTATCATTTTTCCTTTAGTGCATTAGTGAATGAGCTCAAGTATGAGCCGAGTCTTTATGTTAGTTTTATGATTACATATTAATATCAAGTTCATTGAAGTACTTCTTTATCAAGAATTCTATCTCTCACAAGAAAGTAGAAACATTTCTAGAGAGTGTGAAATAGCTGAGTGATATCATAGCCATTTATTTATTTACATAACAAAGAACTCTTGAACTCTTAGTCGATGCTATATAAGTTATTGCTCTAGGTTGATGTTTATAATCTTATCTTTGAGCAATTTCTAAGTCGATGCTCTGTTCAGTATGAGGCTGACATCATAGTACGTATTATAGCTAATACTTTTAAGATACAAAGCCGACATGATAAGTATATTACTATACAATATGGCTAATATAATTTAAGTTAGTCCTATGTTCTTCATAGTCAAAGACAGAGAGATTAAGAATGTATAAGTCGTGAAGTTTCTGTGTAAACTATATATATATATGCTCATACAAAATGTATTTCATATGTTATTGTGTAAATAGTTTATAAATATGTCTATATGTTCTTGCATATTGTAGGTTACAGTGTAAAACAATACATTTATGACAATGTAGATTTTGCATGTCATAGGATACTATGAAAATAGTATTCATATGCTCTTATAGAACACTTTAGTTTTAAATGATAAATAATATCATTAAGAGAATACTTTTCTTTTAAGGATGTTAGGGTGAGTTGTTCCCTACAACAAACTTAGATGAGAGCACTCGTATATTAAACATTTGATGTAGATTAGTATGTAAAAGAAAGAGCAACATTAGACATTGAATTTAAGTGGATAGCAAACTAAAATAGTCTATCACCTTTTTGGTATTAAACTAAATTTAGTCAAATTTTAGACATGATGGGAACCTTTAGTTTAGATATTTAACTGAGGTATACCTGTATATGAAACTAGTCATGGTTTGAGAGATTAAAACAATTTTATTTGTTATTCCATTGTGTTGGAATAGGGAAGATAATGTTGATAACTGAGAGGGGGGGTGAATTAGTTATCCTAATTAATTTAACTTTTTTTTCTTTAATAACTAGTGTAGAATCAAAACAAATAAGCATCCATAACCATGAAAGCAAAAACAAAATCAATACACATAACACAGTGATTTTGATGTGGAAAACCCAGTTAAGGGAAAAACCATGAGGTGATTAACCCAAGATTGTATTCTCTGTTAGAAGAATAGAAATACAAAATGGCACTTGCCAATTAGGGCTCACTGCCTGAGCACACTGCTCACAAGAGGCTCACTACCTACAAGAGACTCACTATCTACAAGGTACAAAGGAAGTAACAAGATACTTGAACTGGTGAGAAGCATCCACATATGTTGAGGTTTAGTTATGGTTAGGCTCAATACACTGATCTACTGCACTTCATTCTTCCTCTTCTTTGGTGATGTTGTCCTGTCACATACCGGACTTGTATTACTGCTTTCACACTACTCTCTCCTTTTCTTAGCACTACCCAACACACCACACACTCCTTCATACCAAAATCAATCTGGTATATATATCTGCATCAATGATTTCAATCATCTTTCTAGTTGGCATCCAAAAAACTCAAGATATTTCCAAACTCTAGTATGTCGGCTGAATCCATGCTTACCAAGTGATGCGTATCAAAAGGATAGTTATAGAAGTCATCAATCATGTCAGCCAATCATGAATGATCCCTCAAGAATCTTGATCACCATCAATATCTCATCCGGATTAAGGTCTGATACATTGTCGATCTGTTCTTCATTAGTCTATTTTGCCAAATAGGAATTCAATACTCAGGTGCTGATATCTCTTCACTCCTTCATCACTAGAGGCTCAATCTCTGGAATATATCAGTCATGATACTCCTCTTGACTTCTCCAAGTCCACACTTTACTGAGATACTTCCTCTGAGAGATCCGGACCTGACTGTCAAACCTTGCTACATGCTTTGTTCTTGCTTATCGGACCAAGATACACTTCAGTCTATCTTCCGGTATGGTCATACCATGTCCTGCAGATATGTGGGATAGACTTTGTTTCCATCAATGAAAACACTCATGAAGCCATACAGTGTCTTTTGCCAACAATCTCCCCCTTTGGCATTGATGGCAACACTTAGTGAAAAATGACTGTCACACTATACTCTCCCTTGGCTAATGCTCTATTCTAATGTACATTTTTCTAGAGCTCCCCCTTAGCTAGATCCCACATTTTTCACTACTCCTCACTCCCCCTTTGACATCAATGGCAAAGGGTAGATTCTACACACCAAAAATTTCCAAAAATTCAACTATACTTAGCCGCATAGGTATATATACATATTATACTTACATATACTAAAGTATATCTACAAAGGTGGTCTTCAACTGTACCACTTCTATCACCCAACTCTTCTTCATTCTATCCAAAATTGAGATGTGACCACTCAATAGGAATGCAAAAGCTTCTGCTCTCTTGAGATCAGTCAGATCACTGGTCCAGGCTGTGGTCTAAGCATCAGTTAGGGCCTCATGCATGGCCTCTAATCTAGGGATAATTATCCCTCTAAGTTCACTTAACCTATTTATTCTATTTTTCTTCTCCTTCTTAAGCTTCTTTATTTCATTTATGACTGCAATAGTCTAACACTCTTGATTTACTATGGAAGAGGAGAGTGGATCAAAACTTTGAGGTAAACTTAACAGTTTATCCTCTTGCTCTTTTACTTTCTTCTCAATATCCTTTGTCACTTTAGGCCAGGATAAATAAAATTTATATATATCTCTACCATCTTTAAGAGCATTTTCTAAGCTCTTTATCCCAATATCCATAACTCTCCTATCATTTGTTATTAGACCCTGCACCTCAGAGAGTCTCTTTCCCAAAAATTCTTTCCAAACTTTATCTTTAGCTGACTTCTCCAAAGAATCAAAATGTGTGCTAATTGAATTTACATGAGATTTTAAGTTATCATATGAGGAGGCCGAAATATCCTTCTGGAAGGATGGCATGATTTTCTCCAATGCACTGGATGCAATCTCAATTAGCTCACAGTCTTCCATGTGAGACTTTAAAAGTTTTTCTTTTGCTTTTGCATGGGCAAAGGATGCTATCTTCATAGTCTGAACCGAGGAGAGGGAATCAAAATTGAATGGTCCTTGAAGTAGCTCTGGTTCATCTAGTTCCATAATTTATTTTGTCAAGAAGTCTTTGACTACTTCTACAGTGTCTCTTACCAGAGACAGAGTTTTCTTCCCTTCTACAGCCTCAGCACTATCACTTGTGGTCTTCTCTGTTTGACCTTCTTCTCTTCCCTTCACCTCTTCTTCTTGACTGATTTTCTCTTCTGTTCTTTCTTCTCCTTTAGATCTGGAGTCTGCTAGGGAAACCGAAGGAGAGATGTTTTCTTCTTTATGGACTTCCTCTTCCGAAGCAGAGGAATCTAGATCCTTAGTTTTCTCCTCACCTTCCTTTGTCTCTTCTACAACTGTCTCAGTATATTCTCCTTTGTCATCCATGGTAGAGGGTTCATCACCTAAGTCCTCTATAATAGGAATATTGAATCTTTTATAGGCATTCCAGAGGATGTCTTCAGTCTCTTTGGCCACCTGATCTCTTTGGCCACCTGATCAGTCTCTCCAAGCATAAGCTTATTCATTCTGGCTTTGCTCTGGAACTCATCTTTGAAATCTTTGAAGATCATGCTCATTTGCTTTGGAGTGATGGAGGGATAAAGTTGAATAGCTATTTGTTCCCAGATCTCTAGATCCTTTGCCTTTGCATTCTCCTTTCTCATTTCAAGTTCCTTCTCTAAACTTTTGGGAATCAGAGATGATTTCAATAAAAGCCTTATTATATATGTTTAAGTATTAACTGTGGCTTCTTCCAAGATCTTTTTATCTACATCATTATACTCATCATAGAATTATGTCATTGGTTGTAGATTTCCATCCATAGTAACTGCCTTGACTACATCATCAATGGACAAAGTAGGCCTTTCAACAAACTCTTCTACCTCTTCTTCCTTGTTATGACCAGTAGAGGGTTCACCAGATGTTTTCTTCTTCTTCTTCATTTTCTTGATCTCTTCATCAGATTCTGTCTCTTCATCATCCTTCTGATTGATGTAAGACCTTGTGGCCTTTGTCTTAGTTCTCTTCTCTCCCTTTCTGGATGTCCTGACTTCCATTTTTGATGCTTTTTGGCTCTTAGAGGTGGTAGGTGCAGAGCTCTTGCAGGATCTGGTCTGGGAAGGGGCTTCCACTAGATCACTTTCCTGTCTGGATCTTGTTTCTCTTTCTCTACCTTTTCCAATTTTTTTCTATTTGCATCAAGTGCTTTCTTTTGAAATGCCATACCTTTTGGCAACATCCTCTACTTCTTTTCTCACTTTTCTTTTCATTTCCGGTTGTCTTAGCTCTACATGAATCTTCACACTCAACTCTTCAAAGGTTCCAAACCTTTTTGCCTCAAGGTCCTTGGGTTGACTCAATAGGTGTTGAATATGTAGTTCTAGAATTTTCTCATCAACTTCATAACCCATTGGCATGATCTAGACTATCCTTGGCTCTACTGCCTCCATTAGGTATTGATCAGTTTCTACCATAAAGCATACTGTATCCTTATACTTTTCAACTAGAGATTGGGGGGTTCTCTCTCTTGCTTGCATCATACTTTGAAAGTTCTTGAAGTAGCCCTATAGTGTTGTATTATGTGCCTTGGCATCACCTATTCCATGCAAATAATCTCTGATTTGTATGGCAACAGGTCTATCATTTTGCCATATCTAGCCACTAGTTTCAGGTAGTTCATTTGTATAGTAGAAGAATAGGCAAAGTATCAGGCCACCATACTTGAAAGAATTATTTTTATCTTTCTTTATTTTTTGCAAATTCTCCAACAGTTGGTTTAGGAGAAGCTCACAAAGATCATAGTCAACATTTTCTCTCAGCATCTGATAAGCAGTGTAAATTGCAGTTCTGAGTACTGAATTTTCCTTGCTGGAGTGTAACCAATTATCATGGAGGCAAACTTGATATCTGGATCAGTGATATCTTCTATTGTCATAGCTCTCTTGTCAAATTTTGATCCGATAGCCTCACTCACAGTTTGGTTTTTGATCGATTTGAGAATAGGTAACCCACCGGATGAGTGCAAATGGGTTACTGCCCTAATAGCATCTTTTGTGATCTTAAATGGTCTATTTAACCACATGAAGTTGTCATGCACTCTACTCAAAATAGACCGGACCCACTCATCTTCTACAAAATAGGGGAAGTGGATGCACTGTCTAAAATGCTTAACTCAGATAGCCTTGTACTGAGGTTTGAGTTCAAAAGAATCATCTATTAACTTTTTGTGATAGATATCCATTAGTTTGGACTCCCCAAATTCCTCAATGTTTGCATGAATATATGCCCTAACATCTTCTACATGAAAACCCCATGCAGAATGCTTGAAAAGGCGCCTAGGGGATCAACTTCTAGGGATTTGTATGGATGTTTCTTGAATTTAGGATGCGACCTATCATTGATCTTCACAACATTTAGAGTAGCCATATTTTAAAAGATTCAGAGAGAGATTTCAAGAACAAAAATACCTTTTACGCTTTTAGGGTTCATGAAAAGAGCCAAAAAGATCACTAGTTGACTTGAATTCTGCAATTGATCCTTGAGAGAGATGAAGCAAACTTGTTTGCAGAGCTCTTCTTATCTTTTTCACTAATGCAAATGTATAAATGACGAGAAAATGAACCCTTTTATCTCTGAGAAAACCCTAATTTCATTTTGTAATAAATGCACAACTTAAGTTATTTTGGTTGCCTTATCATGAGAGATTTTTCTAGATCACTGAGATGTACTTAGAGCTGATTTTAGTGATGAATTTCAATATCTCTACTTTCCTTGAATCATCCCCTTTATCCACAGATCAAGATGTTTCAATTTAGAATCACACCAGATCAAACTGTGAAAATCCAGCTTTTAGCATAGAACTATCAAACTAGATCAATCTTGGAAGATTAGACTCTTCAAATCTTCTTGCAAATCTTCCACATCTTTACCAAGGCTTCTTTAGATGTTTCTTTGAGAACCCTTTAATCCGCAACTTTCCTTGTGCCAATTTTAGTCACTAATTATCTGGCTAGGGAAATTTGTTTTCTTTCTTGACTCCCCTAAGCCAGAGCTCATCTTATTTAGTTTCTGGAAGGAATATCAGCACCAGATTTTGGTGTGGATCCATCCCCAACATTTTCTATACTTTTCTTCACCCAAATCTTGTTCATCTCCCTTTGAATTTCATCTACATTCACCTTTCCTTTTCGTGTCTTGATTTTGATTATGATGCACGAGACCCCTTTTATCCTGATTTTTACTTCTGCAGAATTTGGCAATATGACTGGATCTATTGCAATTGTAGCAAACAACATTTCTTTGCATATTTGACTGATATCCTCTTGATCTACACTAATTAGCCATATGTCCCATTCTATTGCATGCAAAGCATCTACCATTGAATGAATTGTTCATTTGCATATTTCTACACTCATGAGATTTGTGACCATACCTTTTGCAATTAAAACATTGTCTGGAGAAGGATGAATTAGTCTAATTCATTCTTCTTCTACACTGATTTACTTTATTACCAAAGTTATTGCAATTGTGGCAGTATCCATTGAAGGATGGATATCTTTGAGCATTTGGTTGCCTTACCGGAGGTCTTCTAGGCCTGTTCCTTCGATTTCCTAATCCAGAGTTCTTCTGACCAGATTCAGAGCTTTCACCTTTCTCATACCCCAAGCCTTGCTTGTCATCTACCCTCTTTTGGCTTTCAAGAAGAACTTCAAACTAAGCAGAGATTATCTTGAATTTCTCTTTGTATTCAGTTGTTGTTTGAAGATCCCTTTTTAGAGTGTCAATCTGATTCTCAAGTTGTTCTTAATTATCTCTAGCTTCTTCAAGATTAGATTCCAAATGCCTGATTATTCTACCTATTTTGTGGCAGTCTTCTGACTTCTCCTTGAGAGATTATTTTAGATTATCTTTAGTCTTTCTTTTTTCTTCAATTTCTTGGGTGAATTCCATAACCCCTTATTCGATTTCATGTCTTACCATAATGACCTCTTTTGATATCTTCTCACATAATTTGTTCTTCTCATCCAGATCTTCATTAGTATCATTGGCTTCACTTTGACTTGCTAATTACTGAAGAAGTTCCTTTCTCTTTTTCATAGAGACACTCAGTTTCTCCTTTAGTTCATTTTTGAAATCATCATCTTGTTTGAGTCTTTCCCTCAAGTTATTGACTTCAGAGTGAGATTGCTCAAGATCATCAAGGGAAGACTAAAGTTGTTCCCTCATACCATACACATCCATTGGAATTCCTAGATCTTCCTCAAGTTGTTAGGCTCTGTTTAGAGGAACTTAGCTCTGATACCAATTGTTGATAACTAAGAGGGGGGTGAATCAGTTATCTTAATTAATTTAACTTTCTCTTCTTCTTTAATAACTAGTGTAGCATCAAAACAAATAAGCATCCATAACCATGAAAGCAGAAACAAAATCAATACACATAACACAGTGATTTTGACGTGGAAAACCTAAGTAAGGGAAAAACCATGGGGTGATTAACCCAAGATTGTATTCTCTATTAGAAGAATAGAAATACAAAATGGCACTTGCCAATTAGGGCTCACTGCTTGAGCACACTGCTCACAAGAGGCTCACTGCCTACAAGAGACTCACTATCTACAAGGTACAAAGGAAGTAACAAGATACTTGAAATGATGAGAAGCATCCACATATGCTAAGTTTTAGTTCTGGTTAGGCTCAATACACTGATCTACTATACTTCATTCTTCCTCTTCTTTGGTGTTGCTATCCTATCACATACTGGATCTGTATTACTACTTTCACACTACTCTCTACTTTTCTTCACACTACCCAACACACCACACACTCCTTCATACCAAAATCAATCTGGTATATATATCCGCATCAATGATTTCAATCATCTTTCTAGTCGGCATCTGAAAAACTCAAGATATTTCTAAACTCTAGTCTATCGACTGAATCCATGCTTACCAAGTGATGTGTATAAAAAGGATAGTTATAGAAGTCATCAATCATGTCAACCAATCGTGAATGATCCCTCAAGAACCTTGATCACCATCAATATCTCATCCAGATTAAGGTCTGATGCTCTGTCGGTCTGTTCTTCCTTAGTCTATTCTGCCAAACAGGAACCCAATACTCAGGTGTTGATATCTCTTCACTCCATCACCGGAGACTCAATCTCTAGAATATATCAATCATGATACTCCTCTTGACTTCTCCAAGTCCGCACTTTACTAAGATACTTCCTCTGAGAGATCCAGACCTGACTGTCAGACCTTGCTACATGCTCTGTTCTTGCTTACTGGACCAAGATACACTTCAGTCTGTCTTCCGGTATGGTCATACCATGTCCTACGGATGTGTGGGATGGACTTTGTTGCCATCAATGACAACACTCATGAAGCCATATAGTGTCTCTTACCAACAGATAAAACCCTAGTTTTGACCTAGAAGGGTTAAGAATAATTGATAACACTTTTTTGGTTATAACTTGAATTAGCTATTTTTAAATGAGATGACAAGTCATAGACCTCGATTTGTGCAAGTATGCAAAGAGATACTATTGAATGGATAGTCAATCCATAAAGTCTTAAAGTATGAAAGACAAGGTCATGAGAACTAGCCTAAGTCAGGTAGAATAGATTTTGAGTTAGACAAGACTCTATTGTTAAACCAAGTTGACCAAGTCAAACTATAGGATGTGATAATATCCTTGAGTCGAGTTAGAGGTGGGTGGACATTACAACTACATTTACTTAAAATGTTCTATATATTTATATAGAATCTTTAGCCAAA
The DNA here is from genome assembly GCA_027924645.1 of Cunninghamia lanceolata. Classification (NCBI taxonomy): domain Eukaryota; kingdom Viridiplantae; phylum Streptophyta; class Pinopsida; order Cupressales; family Cupressaceae; genus Cunninghamia; species Cunninghamia lanceolata. The sequence continues at coordinate 6,321,421 of BSBN01000124.1, read as the reverse complement.
GTAATGCATACGTCTCTACATGCATTAGTCAGTTCACCATGTCCAGATTTCATAACCTATCAGTATGATCATACTTATCTAGAGGATTGTCTAGAGTTGTGTGATCAATAGTATAATGTAGGATAAAACACCAGTACTCATATGGCAAATACCAATTGGTTACCTTATGTCTATACTCTTTGTGAAGGGTAGGGCCGCTTCTAGTTGGAAGGTGAACGGGGGACCGCCAGTCTGTGGTTGGAGGTAAAGCACTCTGAAGATGCTCTCTCTCTCTCTAGTAGAAGACTCACCAAGACTTGTGATATGGATATCAGAATTCTAGATGCAACATACATATTTGATATGTGACTTGTATTTCATAAACTATGTAAATTTGTATCAAATGCAAATTATTGTAATTCAAAAATGAAATATCGATATTGTAAATTATTCTATGTTGTATATTCACAAAAGAAGTTATGTTTATATGATGTATTTTGGTTCCTTGAGATTATTTTAATTCAAAAAAAAGTTCAATCTTTTTCACTTAATGTATTTTTATCTCTTGGTAAATATTTGTTTTAAGCCTTGTTTGAGATTTAGTATGTTACATATGGTATGAGAGCTACCAGGTTCAACACTAGGGCTTATGAGTTCACATGTTAACCTATTAGCCAACATTACCAGTAGCTAATGTTTGGACTTCTTCTGCCAGGATGGTGTGACTCAAGATGACTACTAGGAAGTCAGTTATTAGAAATGAGTGCTACCTAAAAGCCAAGTAAGAATGAGAAGACATATTTAAAACCATAGAAGGAACCAACTTTGACAATGTAATATAACTTAGTGATACTGAAACTCTTAGTAATGCCATTGTTGAATGCACAAGACAACTGAGAGGGGGGAGTGAATTAGTTGTATCTTAAAATTTTGAAACCCTCCTACATATTTAGATCTACATGGATTCAATTAATGCTTAGATTATTATGTTGATCAAGCATGAAAGAAAATAACAAAAACTAAATCAAAACAACATCAAACATAGAAGAACGCCAGATTTACATAGAAAACTCAAGAAGGGAAAAACCATGGTGAGGATTAGCTACATTATAATGTAGTATCAACACCAAATTACAAAAGGCTCACTGTCTTGAAAGAAAGAAATAGAAGAGATGGATCACTGCCAAAGTTGTGTTATAAATAAAACAAAAATCAATACAGGATAATTTTTCATAATCGAAGCAACAAGAACTATGAAGAGAGATAACTAAAGAATAGAAATCAAAATTCTATAATATGAAAATAGGATCTAACGTGGTTCACCTAATGTGGGCTACATCCGCCAAGAAACACTTTCTCAGATTAGTCTTCTCACAATTACAATGCACAAATATTATTTGGAGTTGTGCTCAACAAACTCTCCTGAATTCACACTTGAATTCACACTCTATTAACCTTCTCAATTCTTCATGTATTTTACCTACTGTATTTATGTCTATTTATAATTACATCAATAGGTAATCGACATAGCAGTTTTACAAAACAATGGGTACCAAACCATGGGTGAAGTCAACCCATAACAGTTCCCATTAATAATGGGTGATGACTCCACCCATATACAAGTATAAATAAAACACATAACTATACTCTTAGAAAAAGGGGGATCCGCACATATATATACCCAGTGAGGTTATGTTAAGAGTGTATAGTATTTGAAATACATTGTAATATGGAAATAGGCTCCATAACATAACAATCTCCCACTTGGAGACTAATTTCCTCTGAGCAAGCTTCTCAACCCTTCACTACCATTTATGAAGGCCAACCAAAGCTAAATATAGCTTTAGTTTCTCCCTTGTGACCACCATGGTCATCATGTCTATAGGATTCTGACTAGTATGAATCTTCTCTAGCTTCAACTTCACTTCCTCCAAAATTATCCTGATGAAATGGTACCTCAACTATATATGCTTTGTCCTAGAGTGGAAGGTGAAGTTCTTTGCTAGGTGTATAGTACTCTGACTATCACTATACAGCTTCCCTTCCTCCTACTTATGCCCCAACTCCCCAAGAAATTAGTGTAACCAAATCATCTCTTTGCTTGCCTCTGTTGTAGCAACATACTCAGCCTCTGTGGTTGACAAAGCCACAAGTTTCTATAGTTGTGAAATCTATCTCATTGTTGTGTCACCTACAGTAAATGCATAATCTATCATACTCCTCCTACTGTCCAAATCTCCAGCCATGTTTGAATCTATATAACCATGTAAAGTGGTGTCCAATCTATTGTAGCATAGAACTACCTCCATGGTCCCTCTCAAATACTAAAGGATCCACTTCACTACCTGCCAGTGCTCTCGACCAAGATCACTCATGTACCTACTCACTGCTCCCACTGCATGAGCAATATCTAGCCTAGGGCACACTATTGTATACATCAAGCTATCAACTATTGATGATTAAGGTAACTTGGACTTCTAGATTTTCTCCTCCTCTGTCTTGGGACACTACTCCTTTGATAACTTGAAATAGATTTCCAAAGGAGTCCCAACTGGTTTAGCATCCTGCATAGAAAACCTCTCCAAGACCTTCTTAATGTACTCTTCCTGAGATAAAGAAAGATTTATTTCCTTCCTATCCTAAGATATTCTCATTCCAAGGTTTTATTTGCTGCCCCCAAATCCTTCATAGCAAAAGAATTACTAAGTTATTCTTTGAGTACCTTTATTTCCTACATGTTCTTACCTGCAACCAACATGTCATCCACATACAGACACAAAATAAATGTAGACACCTAAAATTGACTTGTTCTGCAAACCAATTTCCTATATCTCTACACCCCAATTATCCCTCCTATTAATTTAATAAATTCATTTTATTTAATTAATTTATACCTAATCATCTACCTTTGATCATTTACCCATCCTTTGTGATCAATTAATTCACTTAATTTATCACTTTACCTTATAACTATATCCTCATTGATTAAATAAATATTTCCAATATTTATTTAGTTAATCTTCCCATTTCCCTAATCCTTGTTAATTAGATAAATCATGCTTATCTAATTAATCTAGCCTATTAGTCAACCTATCCCTATCCTAGTTAATTAAATATCAATTATTTAATTAGCTACCCTAGCCTACCTATCCCCTAGACCTAAATTAATTAAGCTTAACACTTAATTAACCTCGCTTAGCCCATCCTCCCACACACCTTTGAATAAAAATCAATTTTTTATTCAAAGGGTCAAATCTTCCTTACACATCATTTATCACCCTCTTACACATGCAAGTGTACAAGTGTCCTTCAACCTTCACATCTCCACATAAAAGTGAATTTTTAATTTACACTCCCCCATGAGTTGAATTTTTAATTGACTTGTCATATCCACTCTTCCCAAAAATAAATTTTTAATTCATTTTTATCCTCCACACCTTTCCCCATGCAAATTTAAAATTCATAAATAATGAGAGCCCTCCAAAACCATTGACCAAATCTCAACCCTTGATCTCTCTCATCCACTCCTCTTGTGACACTTGTCACAAGGCTATGAATCCAATCCTAACCCTAACTCTCAAGCATTTCTAGCCCTTGATCTCATCTTTTAATCCTCACCTTCCATCCATTTTCCAAAAATCTATAAATGAGACCATTCTCTAAGCTATTCAGAACAACTTCTTCTTGCATCCTTATTATGCCTAAATTTCTCTCAAATCTTCTCATCATACCATCATAATGCCCAAATCATTCCTCATCCGCATCTCAATCTCCATCTAAATCCAAATCCCTCACCCTATTATGTTGAATCTCAAAGAGCAATCCACATTCATCTACTTGGGTAAATCTTAGGAGTTTGGGTGCAACTTCTTGCACCCTATCTTGGATTTACAGGTCACATGTGAAGGTATATCATTTGTTTTTGCACTTGATTTGTGTTTTTGGATTTCATTTTGACTTCATAGATCACAATAATATAACTAGCATCATCAAATTTCTTGATATACATGCAATGGTCTGAATGACACCTGGTGTATCTCTGCTCCATCATAAAACTATCAAATTTTTTGTACCACTATTGTGGAGCTTGTTTCAAGCTATACAAGCTCTTCTTCAGTTTGCACACCATGTTCTCCTTCCCTATGGTTGCTCCATGTATAAGTCCTCCAAATCACCATGAAGGAATGTAGTCTTCACATCTAGCTACTCAAAGTGCAAATCTTCCATTGCCACTATCCCAAGAATAGCCCTAATAGAAGTCATTTTAACCACTGGAGAAACAATCTCATCGAAATTAATACCTTTTTTATGTGCAAACCCCTTGACTACCAACTGGGCCTTGTACCTTTTTCTGTCTCCATCTTCCTCTTTGACTCTATACACCCACTTGTTCTACAACGCTCTCTTACCTTCAAGTGGGTTTACTGAATCCCAAGTCTGACTTTCCATGAGAAATTGATGCTCCTCATCCATGGCTTGTTCCCACTTCTTCCTAGCATCTACCTGCATTGTTTCATCAAAGCACTCTAGCTCTCCATTGTTAGTGAGTAATAAATAATTAAGAGATGGAGAAAAATGTTTAGGTTCCCTTCTTACCCTTAAAGATCTCCTTACCTTAGGATTTTGGGATTCCTATAGAATAGGTGCCTGAACTATTTTCTTGGACACTTTACTATCTGCAATGTCATCCAACATTATGTACTCTTTTCTAGATTACTCTCTATGATCCTACAACTATTGTTTGTACATGAATTTTTCATTAAAGACCACATCCCTAGACCAAATGATTTTCTTTTCCTTAAGACTCCAAATCTAGAAACCAAAATCATTCTCACCATAACCAATAAATGTGTGTTTTTCATATTTAGCCTCTAACTTGGTCCTACCATCTTTATCAATATGAATAAAGGATTCACAACCAAATACTCTAAGAAATGAATAATCAACCTTCTTACCAGACCAAGCTTCCTTAGATATGCCTCCATCTAAGGCCATTGAAGGTCCTCTATTGATTAGATATAGCAGTGTTCACTGCTTCTACCCAAAAGTCAAAGGGCAGTCCTGCATGCAACCTCATACTCCTAGTATGCTCCATGATAGTCATGTTCATTCTTTCTGACACTCCATTTTTCTGTGGAGTTCATGAAACTATTCTCTTTCTATGAATTCCATTCCTAGAATAGTAACCAAAAAATGTTGCAAGTATGGGCCTAACCGGTGTTGTCATTGATGTCAACATACTCCTATTGCATTGATGTCAAGGATTGGATGAGTTGTGTGCTGAGGATATTGAGAAAATTAGTCCTCAGAAATAGAGAAGAACAATGAAGACAATAAAGCTCTATGAAGTGAAGATCCAAGCTAGATGAAGTTCAGAGAATGCGCATCAAAAGGGTTTTAGATATGTGTTTGGAGATGATCCAGTCAAGATTTGAGAGGTCCACATGAAAATATGAAGGAGTTATGGCCATGAGAGTAAAACTAGTTTTGGCAACTATTCAGAGGTGATAGAGTGACACAAACAGGTTAGGTGAGATTTGGAAATATAATATCATGTTTTGTAGATCTGCTGGCATGTTTGGGAGGCTAATTTGAATTGACAACTCAATTGGTTCATGGTTTGGAGGTCCACAAGCAATCCTTCTAATGTAACAATGATGGGCGACTATGTTCTTGAGGTTTTGAATGAAGATGCGAATGATTATAGTAAGCAGAAGTGGTACGAATGCTCTTTGTGATTCAAGCAAGCTTGTGAGAGTCTCTGGATTGTGTCCAGTTCATGTTGGCAGTCTACATTGAAGATTGAGCTCGTGATTGAAGATATACCTATGTGTGATAGTGTTCTTCTTAGTCTTGGCTAACCAGATGATCTTGAAGATGTTTTACGAAGCATGACATGTTCCTCAAAGAAGATTGAAGTCCCAGCTATGTGTTGCCAATAGTGTAGTGAATAAGCAAAGTTGTATTTTTGTGATTACTGTAGTAAAATAAGTGTATGTTGTGCTGACTTTGATGATCATTCCAAAGTTGATGTCATGTATAAATAAGAGTTGCAAAGTCACTCAAATGTATCCTGGAGGTGATGAAGAGAAGGTGGTAGTAAAGAGGAGCAAAAAGTAGAGAAGAGGTGTTGGGCTTAAATGGAACTGACTCAAGCATAATGAAGATGCTAATCTCTAGTTCAAGTATGTGATACTTTTATTCTTCTGTAGACAGTGTGTCTTCTCTAGGCAATGGGCCTCTTGTGAGCAGTGTGCTCAGGCAATGAACCCTAACTGGCAAGTGCCATTTTATTCATCTTATTCTTTTAACAAAGAATACATTCTTGGGTTAGTCACCCCATGGTTTTTCCCTTAACTAAGTTTTCCACATTAAAATCTTGGTGTTAGAAGTGTTGAATTTGTTTCTGCTCTTGAATTATTGCATTATGCTTTCATGATTAAATATTTGATATGTTGTTGAAATATAAAAGGGTTTAAAGTGAATAAGGAACAAGATTTTGGTGACAACTGATTCACCCCCTCCTCTTGGTTGTCTTTCCTAAATCCAACAATTGGTATCATAGCCAAGTTCCTCTAGAAGAAGCTTAATTGCTTGAGGAGATCCAGGATGTCGACCTACAAGAAGGACAGTCTAAGGTTTGATGGAACAAACTTCATTGCCTAGAAGAGCCACATGGAATGTCACTTATAATGGTCCATCAACTATAGATGAAGTCAGAGATGCAGACAATAATCTTTGAGCTAAGGAAGCCCTACTGAGTACATTATCTGATTCAAAGCTGACAAATGTTATGGGATTGAAGACTGCTTATGAAATTTGGACAAATATTAAAAATCTTTATGAAGGAGACAAATATGTTAAGTGTGCTAAGATGCAAAGTCTGAAAGGAAAGTTTGAAAAGTTGAAGATGAGTGAAGATGAGAATATCACTTTATATATGTCAAAAGTAAATGAGCTTGTATGTGGCATTAGATGTGCTGGTGGAATATTGGATGAAGATGAGATTGTTGCCAAAGTTCTCAGATCTTTACCTCCTACTTAAAAACACAAAGTTGTTGCTACTGAGGAAATCAGATCCTTAACAACTATTACAAAGGGTCAATTGGTTGCTAAGATATCTACATTTGAGTTGACTGAGTTTGGTGATGCACTTCCCAAGACTGAATCTGCATTCAAAGCTAGTGCCTTTACAAAAGGCAAATAGAGATATGATCCAAGAGAAAGTTCCTCAAGGAAATCAACTTGGTATGATAAAGCAAGAAGAGATCTAGAAGAGGATGAATTAGAAGTTGAACAACTTGAATCCCTCATTGCAAAGAGACTGCCAAGAGGATCTGGTAAGTATGAAGGAAAATTACCTTTCAAATGCTTTTCCTACAATAAGATTGGTCATTTTGCCTCAAGATGTCTGGAAACATTTTCAAGGCCAAACCCTAATAAATCAAGTTTTTAGAAGAAGTGTTACTATGTTCAAGAAGATGATGATGGAGTAACAAATGATGAATCTGAGATAGGAAACAAACCTGAAAGTGACTGGGTGTTTATTACCATCAAAGAAGAAGATCCAATACCTATTGAATTTGCTAATCATAAGATGATAGAAAGTGCTTTAGCTACTCAAGTTGAAGAAAAGGATGAATGGGTTATTGACCATAGGACTGGTGACAAGAGTAAGTTCTTAAGCTTGGAAAGATATGAAGGTGGAGTTGTAAAGTTTAGACATAATTCTGCTAGCAAAATTAGAGGCAGGGGAACCATTTCTTTTGATGGAAAGAACAAAACTAGTGATGTTTTGTATGTTGAAGGTCTAAAGCATAATCTTCTCAGTGTTGGATAGTTGGTGGACAAAGGCTATGATCTCCAATTCAAAAATGGAAAATGCAAAATTTTTGAAAGCTCTGGAACTGAGATTGTATCTGGTACACAGACAAAAGGTAACATCTTCCAATTGGTTGGTACTAGCAAAAGTTGCTTATTTGTTCAAACTAATCAGAGTTGGTTGTGGCATAGGAGAATGTGTCATGAATTTTCATAATATCATCAAGATAAGAAACACTCAGGTTGTAAGAGATCTTCCAAGACTGGTGAAACCTACTAACAATTTGTGCAAAGAATGTCAGTTGGGTAAGTAGTGTTGCAAGTATGGGCCTAACTGGTGTTGTCATTGATTTCAACATACTTTTGTAGCATTGATGATAAGGTTTGGATGAGTTGTGTGCCGAGGACATTGAGAAAATTAGTCCTAATCAGGAACATAGAAGAATAGTGAAGACAGTGAGCTAAAGATCCTAGCTAAAATGAATACTAGAGGATGCACATGAAAGGGTTTGTAGATATGTGTCTTAAGGTGATCCAATAAAGATTTCAGAGGTCCACATGAAGATCTAAAGAAGTTGTGCCCGCTCAAGTAAAACCAGTTCCAACAGGTGTTCAGAGGTGACAGAGTGACACAGATAGGTCCGGTGAGATATGGAAATGTAATATCCTGTTCTGTGGATTTGAGGGAGTGTTTAGGAAGTCAAGGTAAATTTACAACTCAATTGGTTCATGGTCTAGAGGTCTGCAAGATCTATTCCATTATGATAGTGATGACAGACTGTGTTCTTGAGGTTCCGGATGAAGGAGATAAGGATTTCAGTAAGCAGATGTAGTGTGGATGTTCTTGGTGATTCAGGCAAGCTTGTGGAGGTCTTTGGATCATGTCTAGTTTGTGTTGGTGGTCCACATTAGAGTTTGGGCTTGCAACTGAAGAATAGCTTCTGGATGATGGTGTTCTTCCTAACTCTCGCCAACTAGATGAGTTACACATCTTGCAGATGATCTTGAAGATGTTATGTGAAGATTGGCATGTTCCTAGAAGAATATTGAAGTCTCAGATCTGTGTGGCTAATAGTGTGTTGATCTGCATGAAGTCTTTTGTAATTAGTCATGTTGTATTTATGTATTTTCTCTGTAATGTTTTCCGACTTAGATGATCATTCCTAAGTCGATGTCTTATATAAATAAGGGATTGTAAAGTCATTCCAAGGTGTATCTTGTGGAGATGATAGTGTGGTAAAGAGTAGAAGAGTGAAAGGTAGAGCAAAAGTATTGGGATTAAATGGAACTGATTTAAGCATGGTGAAGATGCTATTCTCCAGTTCAAGTATGTGATACTTATTATTCTGTAGACAGTGTGTCCCTTGTAGGCAGTGGCCCTCTTGTGAGCAGTATGCTCAGGCAGTGAGCCCTAATTGGCATGTGCCATTTTGTTCTTTCTATTCTTCTAACAAAGAATACATTCTTGGGTTAGTCACCTCGTGTTTTTTCCCTTAATTGGGTTTTTCACGTCAAAATCTTGGTGTCTTGTGTGTCAATGTGTTTCTGCTCTTAATTTAATGCATTATGTTTCCATGATTAATTTATTATTATACTGCTGAATCACAAAGTGGATTTAAGTGTTTAATTGGAAGAAAGTTTTGGACAACTGATTCACCCCCCCTCTCAATTGTCTGTCTTGAATCTAACAATTGGTATCAGAGCTAGGTTCCTCTAAAAGAGCTTAACCACTTGAGGAGATCCAGGATGTCCTATAAGAAGGATAGTCTAAAGTTTGATGGAACCAAATTTACTCTTTGGAAAAGTCGCATGCAATGTCACTTGCAATGTATGGGAATGCAGTACTAGACCATGGCTTCAACGAAGTATACTCCTCCACAGAATGGCCTGAAAACTGCAAATGAAATCACAGATGCTAAAAATAATCTGCAGACTAAAGAAGCTCTTCTAAGTGTTGTGTCTGATTCAAAGCTGACAAATGTTGTTGACCTACAAACTGCTTTTGAGATTTGGGAAAAATTGGAACTTTTACATGAAGGAGACAACTATGTTAAATGTGCAAGGCGACAGAGTCTGAAAGGAAAATTTAGAAATCTGAAGATGAGAGAAGATGAAAATATCACTACTTTTATGCCAAGAGTAAATGAGCTTGTTTGTGGCATTAGATGTGCTGGTCGAGTCTTGGATGAAGATGATATTATTGGCAAAGTTCTCATATCCCTTCCCGCTTCTTATAAATACAAGGTTGCTGCCATTGAAGAATTCAGAGCCCATTTAGGTGTCACAAGAGATCAATTGGTTGGTAAATTGGCTACATTTGAATTGACCAAGTTTGGAGATGCCCCCCCAAGACTGAATCTGCATTCAAATCTAGTGCCTCTGTAAAAGGTAAACAAAGGTTTGATCCAGGAGAGAACTTTTCAAGGAAACCATCATGGTATGAAAAAGCAAGAAAAGACCTAGAAGAAGAAGAAGCAAAAACTGCTCAACTTGAAGCCCTTATTACAAAAAGACTACCAAGAGGTTCTGGTAAGTATGAAGGGAAATTGCCTTTTAAGAGTTTTAACTACAATAATATTGGTCATTTTGCCTTAAGGTGTCTGGAAATATTTTCAAGGCCAAATCCTAATAGATCAAGGTTCCAAAAGAATTGTTACTATGTTCATGAAGATGATGATAATGAAGGAGTAACAAATGATGAATCAGAGATAGGAAACAAATCTAGAAGTGACTGGGTGTTCATTGCCATCAAGGAAGAAGATCCAATGTCCTCTATATCTATCAATCACAAAATTGTGGAAAGAGCTATGGCTGCCCAAGTTGAAGAAAAGGATGATTGGGTCATTGACAATGGATTCTCTCATCATATGACAGGTGACAAAAATAAGTTCATAGATTTGGAAAGGTATGAAGGAGGAGTGGTAAAGTTTGGTGATAATTCTACTGGTAGAATCAGAGGAAGAGGAACCATTTCATTTGATGGAAAAAACAAAACCAATAATGTACTATATGTTGAAGGTCTGAAGCACAATCTTCTCAGTGTTGGACAGTTGGTGGACAAAGGCTATGATCTTTGATTCAAGAATGGAAAATGCAAGATCTTTGAAAGTTCCAGAATAGAGATTGCATCCGGTACTCAAACAAAAGGTAATATCTTCCATTTAGTTTGTACTGGTAAAAGTTGTCTATTTGTGCAAATTGATCAGAGTTGGTTATGGCATAGGAGGATGTGTCATGTGAATTTTGATAATATCATCAAGATAAACAACACTCAGGCTATAAGAGATCTTCCAAAACTGGTGAAACCTACAAATAGTTTATGCAAAGAATGTTAGTTGGGAAAACAAAGTAGAGTCTCATTCAAAAGTAAGGAACAATCTTCTACTAGATTATTGGACTTAGTTCATACTAATCTATGTGGTCCAGCAAGAATCAGGAGTGTGCAAGGTGATAGATACTTCATGTTATTAATTGATGACCATTCTCGGATGATGTGGATTACTTTTCTGAAAGAGAAATCAGAAGCTCTTGAGAAATTCAAAATATTCAAGGCTATGGTAGAGAACGAAACTGGATTAAAATTAAAATGTCTGTGGTCTGATAGAGGTGGAGAATTCACATTTGGTGAGTTCATAGAATTATGTGAGAAACATGGAATAAAGAGACAGTTGTCTACTCCTAGGACTCCACAGCAAAATGGAGTAGTGGAGAGAAAGAACCGAGCCATCCAGGAAGCATCTAGGACCATGATGATGGAAGCAAATGTTCCTTAGATCTATTGGAGAGAAGTTGTCAGCACTACAATCTATATTCTCAATCGAGTACAAATCAAAAGCAATACTGGTAAGACTCCTTATGAACTTTGGTTTGGCATCACTCCTATTGTGAGGCATTTCAGAGTCTTTGGTAGCAAATGTTACATTAAAAGAGATGAAGATCTAAGAAAATTTGATGCTAGAAGTGATGAAGGAATATTCTTGGGTTATTCTACTCAAAGCAAAGCATACCGATGTTATAACAAGAGATTAAGGAAGATTGTAGAAAGTAGAAATGTGAAGGTTGATGAAGGTATTGAAAAACCCTCAAGGTTTTATGAATGTGATGAAGATGATCAAAATGGTATTTGTGTTCAAGAAGTCCAAGCTCCCTCTGAAATTTAGATTCAAACTGATTCGGTAAATCAGGAAGAAGAGATAAGTTTGAATGAACCTATTCAAGAATTAGAAGTGCAAGAAACTCCCAAAGTTCTCAGGTATGTAAGACTGAATCACTCTAAAGATTAGATTATAGGTGATAAAAGAAAAGGTGTACAGACAAGAAGAAGGATTGCTCAAGATTCAGAAGAGTATGGTCTGATTTCAAAGATTGAACCTAAGATAGTAAATGAAGCTTGCAATGATGAAAATTGGACTAAAGCAATGGAGGAAGAACTGATGCAAATTGAGAAAAATCACACTTGGGATCTTGTTCCCAGACCTAAAAACAAGAACGTAATTGGAACCAAATGGGTCTTCTAGAACAAACTAAATGAAGTTGGTGAAGTAATTAGAAATAAAGCCAAATTGGTCTGCAAGGGTTACTCTCAAATAGAAGGAGTTAATTTTGAAGAAACTTTTGCTTCAGTGGCAAGAATTGAAGTAGCCAGATTATTTCTTACCTTTGCTGCCTTCAAGGATTTCAAAGTATATCAGATGGATTTCAAGTCTGCCTTCCTGAATGGTGACTTAGAAGAAGAAGTATACATTGAGCAACCAGATGGATTTCAATTGTCTGATCATGGTGATATGGTCTGCAAGTTGAAGAAAGCACTATATGGACTTAAGTAAGCCCCAAGAGCCTGGTATGAAAGATTGGATAAGCATCTTTTGAAGATTGGTTTCAAAAAAGGTACTACTGACAGTAATTTGTATTTCAAAATTGATCATGAAAACATCTTGATTGTTGAAGTGTTTGTTGATGATATCATTTTTGGAGGAAGAGATAGTATGTGTAAAATTTTTGCAAATCAAATGAAAAGTGAATTTGAGATGTCCATGCTTGGGGAAATGAATTTCTTCTTAGGTCTATAAATCATTCAAACTAAGAAAGGAATCTTCATTTCTCAAACCAAATATGTGAAAGAATTGTTGAAGAAATTTGGGATGGAAGACTCAAAACCAATGACTACTCCCATGGCAACTGGATGTAAATTGAGCAAAGATGATGACTCTCCTAAGGCTGATCAGAAAAAGTATAGGTCAACGATTGGAGGATTGTTGTATCTTACTCAAACTAGACCTGACATTATGAATTTTGTTGCTCTTGTTGCTAGATTTCAAGATGACCTACAGAATCTCATGTCATGGCAATAAAGAGGATTTTTAGATATATAAAAGGGACAGTTGAGTATGGATTGTGGTATCCTAGAGATCATGATTTTTCTCTTCATGCATATACAGATGCAGATTGGGCAAGAGATGTGGATGACCGGAAGAGTACCAATGGTGGAGCATTCTTTTTAGGGAATAGATTGGTTTCTTGGCTAAGCAAGAAACAAGAGGAAATATCTCTGTCCATAGCTGAAGCAGAATATATTCTAGTAGCAGGTAGCTGCACTCAAGTTTTGTGGATGAAGCAGATGCTAAGAGACATCATAGTGAAGTATGAGGAACCTATCACAATCTTCTATGATAATTCAAGTGCAATAAATATATCTAAGAATTTGGTGTTGCATTCAAAGACTAAACATATATCCATCAAGTTTCACTTTTTGAGAGAGCAAGTGAACAAGAATGAAGTTAGATTGGAGTTTGGGCCTTCCAAGGATTAGATTGCATATATCTTTACTAAACCTCTACCTATGGACTCTTTTGAGTATCTCAGGGAGAAGTTAGGGGTTATTACCCCTCCGATGATGAACTAAGGTGCATCAGTCCAGTGGATATCACCATCATATCTTGTGGTCCAGATTGATGATGGGGCACTGCTACTCAGGGGGAGCAACTAGTATGATTCTAAAGTGGTGGAGTTGCAAGTATGTGTCCTTTGCCATTGATGTCAAAGGGGGAGAGAAGACATGTGAAAAATAAGTGGTTTCTAATCAAAGGAGGAGCAATAAAGGAAGAGAAGACATGTGAATGGTTGTTGCTAATAGGGGGAGTTGTGACAGTAAGGAGAAGTTCTTGTCTTGATGGTTAAATCAGTTTTTCACATCATATGTTTCCATCAATGACAAAGGGGGAGATTGTTGCAAGTATGGGCCTAACTGGTGTTATCATTGATGTCAACATACTCCTATTGCATTGATGATAAGGTTTGGATGAGATGTGTGTTAAGGATATTGAGAAAATTAGTCCTAATCAAGAACAGAGAAGAATAGTGAAGACAGTGAGCTAAAGATCCTAGCTAAAATGAAGACCAGAGGATATGCATGAAAGGGTTTGTAGATATGTGTCTTAAGGTGATATAGTAAAGATTTTAGAGGTCCACATGAAGATCTAAAGAAGTTGTGCCCACTCAAGTAAAACTAGTTCTGGCAGGTGCTCAGAGGTGACAGAGTGACATAGATAGGTCCGGTGAGATCTTGAAATGCAATATCCTATTCTGTGGATTTGAGGGAGTGTTTAGGAAGTCAATGTGAATTGACAACTCAATTGGTTCATGATCTAGAGGTCTATAAGAATCTATTCCATTATGACAGTGATGACAGACTGTGTTCTTAAGGTTCTAGATGAAGGAGATAAGGATTTTAGTAAGCAAATGTAGTGTGGATGTTCTTGGTGATTCAGGCAAGCTTGTGGAGATCTTTGGATTGTGTCTAGTTTGTGTTGGTGGTCCACATTAGAGTTTGGGCTCGCAACTGAAGAATAACTTCCAGATGATGGTGTTCTTCCTAACTCTGGCCGACCAGATGAGTTACACATCCTACAGATGATCTTGAAGATGTTATGTGAAGATTGGCATGTTCCTAGAAGAATATTTAAGTCTCAGATCTATGTGGCTGACAGTGTGTTGATCCACGTGAAGTCTTTTGTAATTAGTCATGTTGTATTTATGTATTTGCTCTGTAATATTTGCCGACTTAGATGATCATTCCTAAGTCGATGTCTTATATAAATAAGGGATTGTAAAGTCATTCCAAGGTGTATCTTGTGGAGATGAAAGTGTGGTAAAGAGCAGAGGAGCGAAAGCTAGAGAAGAAGTATTGGGCTTAAATGAAACTGATTCAAGCATGGTGAAGATGCTATTCTTCGGTTCAAGTATTTGATACTTATTATTCTATAGACAGTGTGTCTCTTGTAGGCAATGGGCCTCTTGTGAGCAGTGTGCTCGGGTAGTGAGCCCTAATTGGCATGTGTCATTTTGTTCTTTCTATTCTTCTAATAGAGAATACATTCTTGGGTTAGTCACCCCGTGGTTTTTCCCTTAACCAAGTTTTCCACGTCAAAATCTTGGTGTCTTGTGTGTCAATGTGTTTCTACTCTTAATTTAATGCATTATGTTTCCATGATTAATTTATTATTATACTGTTGAATCATAAAGTGGATTTAAGTGTTTAATTGGAAGAATGTTTTGGACAACTGATTCACCCCCCTCTTAGTTGTCTATCCTAAATCTAACAAGTAGAACAGAGTCACATTCAAAAGTAATGAACAATCTTCAACCAGATTGTTAGACTTGGTGCACACTGATCTCTGTGGTCTGGCAAGAATCAAGAGTCTACAAGGAGATAGGGGTTTCATGTTGTTGATTGATGACCACTCCTAGATGATGTGGGTGACTTTCTTGAAAGAGAAATCTAAAGCACTTGAGAAGTTCAAAATATTCAAGGCTATGGTAGAAAATGAAATTGGCATAAAAATAAAATGCCTTAGGTCTGATAGAGGTGGAGAATTCACATCCAGTGAGTTCATATCATTCTATGAGAAACATGGGATAAAGAGACAGTTATCTGCTCCAAGGACTCCATAGCAAAATCAAGTAGTGGAGAGAAAGAACCAGACCATCCAGGAAGCATCTAGGACCATGATGATGCAAGCAAATGTTCCTTAGATCTATTGGAGAGAATTTGTAAGCACTGTTGTCTATACTCTTAATCGGGTACAAATCAGAGGCAATACTGGTAAGACCCCTTATGAACTTTGGTTTGGCATCACTCCTACTATGAATTATTTCAGAGTCTTTGGTAGTAAATCCTATATCAAAAGAGATGAAGACCTTGGCAAGTTTTATGCTAGAAGTGATGAAGGAATATTCTTGGGATATTCTATTCAAAGCAAAGCATACCGGTGTTATAATAAAAGATTGAGAAAGATTGTAGAAAGTACAAATGTGAAGGTTGATGAAGGCATGGAAAGTCCCTCAAGGTATTATGAGTATGAAGCAAATGATCAAAATGATGTCTCAAACCAAGGAGAACAAGTCCCAACTCTAGTTCAGATTTAGACTAATTTAGAGAATCCTAAAATATAAGAAGAAGAGATAAGTGTGCATAAACCTGTCCAAGAATTAGAAGTGCAAGAGAACCCCAAAACTCATAGGTATGTAAGATTGAATCATTATGAAGATCAGATCATAGAAGATAGAAGCAAAAGTGTTTAAACAAGAAGAAAAATTGCTCAAGATTTAGTGAAGTATTGTTTGATTTCAAAGATTGAACCAAAAATAGTAAGTGAAGCATGCAATGATGAAAGCTAGGTTAAAGAAATGGAGGAAGAATTGATGCAAATTGAAAAGAATCACACTTGGGATCTTGTTCCTAGACCTAAGGACAAAAATGTGATTGGGACTAAGTGGGTCTTCTAGAATAAAATGAATGAAGATGGTGAAGTAGTAAGAAACAAAGCCAGATTGGTCTGTAAGGGTTATTCTCAAGTAGAAGGAGTTGACTTTGAAGAAACTTTTGCTCTAGTGGCAAGAATTGAAGCAGTCAGATTATTTCTTTCTTTTGCTACCTTCAGAGTTTTCAAGGTGTATCAGATGGATGTCAAGTCTACTTTCCTAAATGGTGATTTGGAAGAAGAGGTATACATTAAACAACCAGATGGATTTTAATTATCTGATCATGGAGATATGGTCTGCAAGCTGAAGAAGGCATTGTATGGACTCAAACAAGCCCCAAGAGCTTGGTATGAAAGATTGGACAAACATCTTTTAAAAATTGGTTTCAACAAAGGTACTACTGACAGTAATCTATATTTTAAGATTGATCATGAAAATATCTTGATTGTTGAAGTATTCGTTGATGATATCATTTTTGGAGGGAAAGATAGTATGTGCAAGACTTTTGCAAGTCAAATGCAAAGTGAATTTGAGATGTCTATGTTTGGGGAAATTAATTTCTTCTTGGGTCTACAAATCACTCAGACAAAGAAAGGAATATTCATATCATAGACCAAGTATGTGAAAGAATTGTTGAAGAAATTTGGGATGGAAGATTCAAAGGCAATGAATACTCCCATGGCAATCCGATGTAAGCTAAGTAAAGATGATGAATCCCCTAAGGCCAGTTAGAAAAATTTTAGGTTAATGATTGGAGGACTGCTCTACCTTACTCAAACTAGACCTGATATTATGAATGTTATTGGTCTTGTTCCTAGATTCCAAGCTGATCCTAGAGAGTCTCATGTCATGGCAATCAAAAGAATTCTCAAATATCTGAAGGGAATAGTTGAGTATGGATTATGGTATCCTAAGAATCATGATTTCTCTCTTCATGCATATACAGATGTTGATTGGGTAGGAGATGTGGATGACCGAAAGAGTACTAGTGGTGGTACATTCTTTTTGGGAAAAAGATTGGTTTCTTGGCTAAGCAAGAAATAAGAAGCAATATCTCTGTCCACTATAGAAGTAGAGTATATTACAGCAGTAGTTAGTTGCACTCAAGTATTGTGGATGAAGCAAATGCTAAGAGATATCAAAGTAGAGTATGATGAACCTATCACAATCTTCTGTGATAATTCAAGTGCAATAAACATATCAAAAAATTTGGTGTTACATTCAAAGACAAAACATATATCCATCAAGTTCCACTTTTTGAGAGAGCATGTGAACAATAATGAAGTTAGATTTGAGTTTGTGCCCTCAAAGGATTAGATTGCAGACATCTTTACTTAACCTCCACCTAAGGACTCTTTTGAGTATCTCAGGGAGAAGTTAGGGGTTATTACCCCTCTAGTTCTGAATCAAGGTACACTGATGTGCATTAGTCTAGTGGATTCCACAGTTATATCTTATGATCTAAATTGATGTTAGGAGGATGCTACTCAGGGGGAGCAGTTAGTATGATTCTGAAGTATGAGAAATGGTTGCAAGTATGTGCCCTTTGCCATTGATGTCAAAGGGGG
Source organism: Cunninghamia lanceolata (assembly GCA_027924645.1). Lineage (NCBI taxonomy): Eukaryota > Viridiplantae > Streptophyta > Pinopsida > Cupressales > Cupressaceae > Cunninghamia > Cunninghamia lanceolata. The sequence goes on along the minus strand of BSBN01000124.1, from coordinate 6,303,293 downwards.
AGAGAAGACATGTGAAAAATAAAAAGTGGTTGCTAATCAAAGGAGGAGCTATAAAGGAAGAGAAGACATGTGAATGGTTGTTGTTGATAGGGGGAGCTATGTTAGTTAGTGAGGAAAAGTTCTTGTCTTGATGGTTAAAATAGTTTTTCACATTATATGTTGCCATCAATGACAAAGGGGGAGATTGTTGCAAGTATGGGCCTAATCGGTGTTGTCATTGATGTCAAGGATTGGATGAGTTGTGTGCTAAGGATATTGAGAAAATTAGTCCTATCAGAAATAGAGAAGAACAGTGAAGATAGTAAAGCTCTATGAAGTGAAGATCCCAGCTAGATGAAGTTTAGAGAATGCACATCAAAGGGTTTTTAGATATGTGTCTGAAGATGATCTAGTCAAGATTTGAGAGGTCCGCATGAAAATATGAAGGAGTTATGGCCATGAGAGTAAAACTGGTTCTAGCAACTTTTTAGAGGTGATAGAGTGACACAAACAGGTCAGGTGAGATCCAAAAATACAATATCATGTTCTGCAGATCTGGTGGCATGTTTGGGAGGCTAATTTGAATTGACAACTCAATTGGTTCATGGTTTGGAGGTACACAAGAAATCCTTCTAATGTAACAGTGAATGATGACTATGTTCTTGAGGTTTCAGATGAAGATATGAATGATTACAGTAAGTGGAAGTGGTCCAGATGCTCTTTGTGATTCAAGCAAGCTTGTGAGGGTCTCTAGATTGTGTCCAGTTCATGCTGGTAGTCCGCATTGAAGATTGAGCTCATGATTGAAGATTTACCTTCGGGTTATAGTGTTCTTCTTAGTCTTAGCCGATCAGATGATCTTGAAGATTTTTTGTGAAGCATGGCATGTTCCTCAAAGAATATTGAAGTCCCACCTATGTGTGGCTGACAGTGTAGTGATGCGCATGAAGTTTTTGTAATAAGTCAAGTTGTATTTTTGTGATTACTCTATAATAAAATAAGTGTATGTTGTGCCAACTTTGATGATTATTCCAAAGTTGATGTCATGTATAAATAAGAGTTGTGAAGTCACTCAAATGTATCCTAGAGGTGATGAAGAGAAGGTGGTAGTGAAGAGGAGCGAAACGTAGAGTAGAGGTGTTGGGCTTAAATGGAATTGACTCAAGCATAATGAAGATGTTAATCTCTAGTTTAAGTATGTGATACTTTTATTCTTCTATAGACAGTGTGTCTCCTGTAGGCAATGGGCCTCTTGTGAGCAGTGTGCTTGAGCAGTGAGCCCTAACTGGCAAGTGTCATTTTATTCATCTTATTCTTTTAATAGAGAATACATTCTTAGGTTAGTCACCCCGTGGTTTTTCCCTTAACAAGGTTTTCCACATTAAAATCTTGGTGTTAGATGTGTTGAATTTGTTTTTGCTCTTGAATTATTGCATTATGCTTTCATGATTGAATATTTGATATGATGTTGAAATATAAAAGGGTTTAACATGAATAAGGAACAGGATTTTGGTGACAACTGATTCACCCCCCCTCTCAGTTGTTTGTCCTAAATCCAACAAAAAAATTCATTGCTGCAATATTCTCCACCATTATCTGACCTGAGACATTTTAACTTGAGAGCTATTCCATTCTCAACCAATGCTTTCCATCTTTTAAATGTATCAAACACATCAAATTTTATTCTAATTCCATACACCCAAACTTTGCTAGTTGCATCATCAATAAATGTTACATAATAAGATGAACCACCAATAGAAGATACTTGAGCCAGCCCCATACATATGATTGAACCAACTCCAACTTATTCTCCTTTTTGTGTGGTCCAACTTTGAGAAACTTTACCCTTTTCTATTTTCCATACACACAATCTCCACAAAAATCTAAATCAACTTCTTTCAATCTGGGCAATCTATCCTTCAAAATATTTATGCCCTTTTGGCTCATGTGACCAAACCTATAGTGCCACAAAGTTGCATCTACTGTTAGACTTAGGGCACACAACTGAGAGGGTGGGTGAATCAGTTGTGCAAAAATTTCTCCAATTTACACACATAAATCCTCTTAGTGATTAGCAGTATATTAAACATGAAACATAATGCATTCAAATCAAAAGAAAAAACTCATCAACACGTAAGACACCAAGATTTTGACATGAAAAACTCGGTTAAGGGAAAAACCATGGGTTGATTAACCCAAGAATGTATTCTCTGTTAGAAGAATAGAAAGAACAAAATGGCACATGCCAATTAGGGCTCACTGCCCGAGCACACTACTCACAAGAGGCTCACTGCCTATGAGAGACACACTATCTATAAAGAAATAAGTATCACATACATGAACTGGAGAATAGCATCTTCACCATGCTTGATTCAGTTCCATTAAGCTCAATACTTTTGCTCTGCCTTTTGCTCTCCTCTTCACTACCACACTCTCATCTCCACGCAAAAAGGCTAATTCAAATTGACTTTGCAATCCCTTATTTATACAAGGCATCAACTTAGGAATGATCATCTAAGTCGGCAAACATTCATAAGATCATCTGACAGATGCATAACTCATCCGATCAGCCTGTCTCAAGAAGAACACCATCATATAGAAGTTACTCTTCAATTGCAAGCTCTAAATTCAATGCAGACCACCAAAACAAACTGGACACGATCCAAAGGTTTCCACAAGCTTGCCTGAATCACTAAGAACATCCACACTTCTTCTGCTTACTGAAATCCTTCTCTCCTTCATCTAGAACCTTAAGAACATAGTCTGTCATAATTGTCACAAAGGAATAGGTGCTTGTAGACTTTCAAACCATGCACCAATAGAGTTGATACACTAGAAAGACTTCCTCAGAACTCCCTTAAATCTACAGAACAAGAAACTTCATTTCTAGATCTCACCGGACCTTTCTTGTTACACATTGTCACCTCTGAACACCTACTGGAATTGGTTTTACTTGAGTGGCCACAACTTCTTCATATCTTCATACAGACCTCTAAAATCTCTACTGGATCACCTACAAACACATATCTACAAACCCTTTAATCCGCATCCTCTGAACATCATCCTATCTTGGACTTTTGTCTTGCAGTCATCACTATTCATCACTATTCCTGATCGAGACTAATTTTCTCAATATCCTTAGCTCACGGCTCATCCAAACCTTATCATTAATGCAACAAGAGTATGTTGACATCAATGACAACACTGGTTAGGCCCATACTTGCAACAATCTCCCCCTTTGTCATTGATGGCAACAAATGATGTGAAAAACCATCAAGACAAGAACAACTCCTTATTGTCACAGCTCCCCATATCAACATCAATCATTCACATGTCTTCTCTCCCTTTATTGGTCCCCCTTTGATCAGAAACCACTTGTTTTTCACATGTCTTCCCTCGCCCTTTGACATCAATGGCAAAGGACATATACTTGCAATTTCACCACTTCAGAATCATACCTATTGCTCCCCCTAAGTAGCAGCTCCCCAACATCAATCCAGATCACAAGATGTGACTGTGATACCCATCAGATTGATGCACATTCATGCACCTTAGATCATCACTGGAGGGGCAATAACCCCTAACTTCTCCCTAAGATACTCAAAAGAGTCCTTAGGTAGAGGTTTAGTAAAGATATCTACAATCTGATCCTTGGATGACACAAACTCCAATTTGACTTCATTCTTGTTCACTTGCTCTCTCAAAAAGTGAAACTTGATAGATATATGCTTAGTCTTTGAATGCAACACTGGATTCTTGGATATACTTATAGCACTTGAATTATCACAGAAGATTGTGATAGGTTCCTCATACTCCACTTTGATATCTCTTAGCATCTGCTTCATCCACAAAACTTGAGTGCAACTACTTATTGCCGCAATATATTCTACTTCAGTTGTAGACAGAGATATTGCCTCTTGTTTCTTGCTTAGCCAAGAGACCAATCTCTTCCCCAAAAAAGAATGCTCCACCACTGGTACTCTTTCGGTCATCCACATCTCCTGCCCAATCAGCATCTTTATATGCATGAAGAGAGAAATCATGATCTCTAGGATACCATAGACCATACTCAACTATCCCTTTAGATATCTAAAAATCCTCTTGATTGCCATGACATGGGATTCTCTAGGATCAGCTTGGAATCTAGCAACAAGACCAACAACTTGCATAATATCTGGTCTAGTTTGAGTGAGATACAACATTCCTCCAATCATTGATCTGTACTTTGTCTGGTCTACCTTAGGAGAGTCATCATCTTTTCTCAACTTACATCTAGTTGCCATAGGAGTATTCATTGGCTTTGAATCTTCCATCCCAAATTTTTTCAACAATTCTTTCACATATTTGGTTTGAGAAATGAAGATTCCTTTCTTTGTTTGAGTAATTTGTAGACCCAAGAAGAAATTCATTTCACCAAGCATAGACATCTCAAACTCACTTTTCATTTGATTTGCAAAAGCTTTACACACACTATCTCTTCCTCCAAAGATGATATCATCAACAAATACTTCAACAATCAAGATATTTTCATGATCAATTTTGAAATATAAGTTATTGTCGGCAGTACCTTTGTTGAAACTAATCTTCAAAAGATGCTTATCCAATCTCTCATACCAGGCTCTTGGGGCTTGCTTTAATCCATATAGTGCCATCTTCAACTTGCAAACCATATCACCATGATCAAACAACTGAAATCCATCCAGTTGCTCTATATACACTTCTTCTTCCAAGTCACCGTTTAGAAAGGCAGACTTGACATCCATCTAATATACCTTGAAATCCTTGAAGGCAGCAAATGCAAGAAATAATCTGACTGCTTCAATTCTTGCCACCAGAGAAAAAGTTTCTTCAAAATCAATTCCTTCTATTTGGGAGTAGCCCTTGCAGACCAATCTAGCTTTATTTCTGATTACTTCACCAACTTCATTTAGTTTGTTTCGGAAGACCCATTTGGTTCCAATCACATTCTTGTTTCAAGGTCTGGGAACAAGATCCCAAGTGTGATTTTTCTCAATTTGTATCAACTCTTCCTCCATTGCTTTGGTCCAGGTTTCATCATTGCATGCTTCATTTATTGTCTTAGGTTCAATCTTTGAAATCAGACAATATTCATCTAAATTTTAAGCAATTTTCCTTCTAGTTTGTACACCTTTGCTTTTGTCACCTATGATCTGATCTTCAGAGTGGTTTAGTCTTACATACCTTGGAACTTTGGGAGTTTCTTGCACTTCTTCTTCTTGATCAGGCTCATTCAGACCTATCTCTTCTTCCTGATTTATCGGATCAGTTTGAATCTGACTTTCAGAGGAGGATTGAACTCCTTGAACTAGAACACCATTCTGATCATCTTCATCATATTCATAAAACCTTGAGGGTTTCTCTATTCCCTCATCAACCTTCACATTTGTACTTCACATTTGTACTTTCTATCATCTTTCTTAGTCTCTTATTATAACACCGGTATGCTTTGCTTTGAGTAGAGTAACCCAAGAATATTCCTTCATCACTTCTAGCATCAAACTTGACTAGATCTTCATCTCTTTTGATGTAACATTTGCTACCAAAGACTGAAATATCTTACAGTAGGAGTAATGCCAAACCAAAGTTCATAAGGGGTCTTACCGGTATTGCTTCTGATTAGAACTCGATTGAGAGTATAGACTGCAGTGCTGATAGCTTCTCTCCAATATATCTAAGCAACATTTGCTTCCATCATCATGGTCCTAGATGCTTCCTGGATGGTCCGATTCTTTCTCTCCACTACTCCATTCTACTGTGGAGTCCTAGGAGCAGACAACTATCTCTTAATTCCATGTTTCTCACAGAACTCTATGAACTCACTAGATGTGAACTCTCCACCTCTATCAGACCTCAGACATTTCAACTTTAATCTTGTTTCATTCTCTACCATAGCCTTGAATATTTTGAATTTCTCAAGAGCTTCTGATTTCTCCTTTAGAAAGGTTACCCACATCATCTGGGAATAGTCATCAATTAGCAGCATGAAGTATCTATCACCTTAAGTACTCATGATTCTTGCCAGACCACAAAGATCAGTGTGAACTAAGTCCAATAATCTGGTAGAAGACAGTTCCTTACTTTTGAATGTGACTCTTCTTAGCTTACCCAATTGACATTCCTTGCACAAGCTGTTAGTAGGTTTCACCAATTTTGGAAGATCTCTTACAGCCTGAGTATTGCTTATCTTGAAGATATTATCAAAATTCAGATGACACATCCTTCTATGCCATAACCAACTCTGATCAACTTGAACAAATAAGCAGCTTTTACCAGTATCAACCAAGTGGAAGATATTACCTTTAGTTTGAGTACCGAATGCAATCTCTGTTCTGAAACTTCTAAAGATTTTGCATTTTCCATCCTTGAATCAGAGATCATAGCCTTTGTCCACCAACTGTCTAACACTGAGAAGATTGTGCTTCAAACCTTCAACATATAGTGCATTACTAGTTTTGTTTCTTCTATCAAAAGAAATAGTTCCTCTTCCTCTGATTCTACCAGTAGAATTGTCACCAAAATTTACCACTCCTCCTTCATACCTTTCCAAATCTACAAACTTATTTTTGTCACCTGTCATATGGTGAGAGCATCCACTGTCAATGACCCAATCATCCTTCTCTTCAATTTGGGCAGCCAGAGTTTTTTCCACAGTCTTAAGATTGACAGATATAGAGGACATTGGATCTTCTTCCTTGATGGAATTGAACACCCATTCATTTCCAGATTTGTTTCCTATCTCTGATTCATCATCTGTTACTCCTTCATTATCATCATCTTCATGTACATAGTAACAGTTCTTTTGGAACCTTGGCTTGTTAGGATTTTTCCTTGAAAATCTTTCCAGACACCTTGAGGCAAAATGACCAATCTTATTGCAGTTAAAACACTTAAAAGGTAATTTTCCTTCATACTTACTGGATCCTCTTGGCAGCCTTTTTGCAATAAGGGCTCCAAGTTGAGTAGTTTCTACTTCTTCTTCTTCCAGATCTTTTCTTGCTTTTTCATACCATGACAATTTCCTTGAAAAATTCTCTCCCAGATCAAACCTTTGTTTACCTTTAACATAGGCACTGGCTTTGAATGTAGATTCAGTCTTGCGGGGGTTGTCTCCAAACTCGATCATTTCAAATGCAGCCAATTTCCCAGCCAATTGATCTCTTGTGACAGTTGTATGGGCTCTGAATTCTTCAATGGTAATAGCCTTGATTTTGTAAGAAGCAGGAAGGGATCTAAGAATTTTACCAACAATCTTATTTTCATCCAAGACTCCACCAGCATTTCTAATTCCACAAACTAGCTCATTCACTCTTGGCATAAAAGTGGTAATATTTTCATCATCTCTCATCTTCAATTTTTCAAATTTCCCTTTTAGACTCTGTAACCTTGCACATTTAACATACTAGTCTCCTTCATGCAAAAGTTTTAGTTTATTCCAAATCTCAAAGGCAATTGGTAGGTCAATAACATTTGAGAGCTCTGAGTCAGATAATGTGCTTAGAAGAGCCTCTTTGGTCCGCATATTGTTTTCAACATCTGTGATTTCATTTAGGGTTGATGGACCACCCTGTGGAGGAAAATACAATTTTGTAACCATGTACCAATATGCCATTCCCATACACTGCAAGTGACATTTCATGTGACCTTTTCAAAGAGAAAAGTTGGTTCCATCAAACTTTGAACTATCCTTCTTGTAAGACGACATCCTGGATCTCCTCAAGTGGTTAAGCTCGTTTTAGAGGAACTTAGCTCTGATACCAATTGTTAGACTTAGGGCACACAACTGAGAGGGGGGTGAATCAGTTGTGCAAAACTTTCTCCAATTTACACACATAAATCCTCTTAGTGATTAGTAGTATATTAAACATGAAACATAATGCATTCAAATCAAAAGCAGAAACTCATCAACACATAAGACACCAAGATTTTGATGTGGAAAACTTGGTTAAGGGAAAAACCATGGGGTGATTAACCCAAGAATGTATTCTCTGTTAGAAGAATAGAAAGAACAAAATGGCACATGCCAATTAGGGCTCACTGCCCGAGCACACTACTCACAAGAGGTTCACTGCCTACAAGAGACACACTGTCTACAAAGAAATAAATATCACATACATGAACTGGAGAATAGCATCTTCACCATGCTTGAATCAGTTCCATTAAGCTCAATACTTCTACTCTGCCTTTCACTCTCCTCTTCGCTACCGCACTCTCATATCCACACAAAAAGGCTAATTCAAACTAACTTTGCAATCCCTTATTTATATAAGGCATCAACTTAGGAATGATCATCTAAGTTGGTAAACATTCATAAGATCATCCAACAGATGCATAACTCATCCGATCAGCCTATCTCAAGAAGAACACCATCATACAGAAGTTACTCTTCAATTGTGAGCTCCAACTTCAATGCGGACCACCAACATGAATTGGACATGATCCAAAGGCTTCCACAAGCTTGCCTGAATCACCAAGAACATCCACACTTCTTCTGCTTACTGAAATCCTTCTCTCCTTCATCTGGAACCTTAAGAACACAGTTTGTCATAACTATCACAAAGGAATAGGTGCTTGTGGACCTTCAAACCACGCACCAATAGAGTTTATACACCACAAAGACTTCCTCAGAACTCCCTTAAATTCGTAGAACAGAAAACTTCATTTCCGGATCTCACCGAACCTTTCTTGTTACACACTGTCACCTCTGAACACCTACTGAAACCGTTTTTACTTGAATGGCCACAACTTCTTCATATCTTCATGTGGACATCTGAAATCTCTATTGGATCACCTATAGACACATATCTACAAACCCTTTAATCCGCATCCTCTGAACATCATCCTATCTTGGACTTTTGTCTTACACTCATCACTGTTCATCATTGTTCCTGATTGAGACTAATTTTCTCAATATCCTTAGCTCACAGCTCATCCAAACCTTATAATTAATGGAACAGGAGTATGTTGACATCAATGACAACATCGGTTAGGCCCATACTTGCAACATCTACTTCTACAACAAATAAATTAACATAATCGGCATTACAAGATAAATACAAGGTACCAACCTTCTTACCTCTTGCTACCACAAGAGCACCCTTGGACACCTTCCAAGAATCTGCTATAAAAGTCACCATACAATCTTCACTACCTAATTGCCCCGTGGATACTAAATTTCATCTCAACTTGGGCACATGCCTAACATTGTTCAGTAGCCAAGTGTTCCCATTCTACATCTTGACATGAACACATCATTTTCCTACCATGCTACAAGGCTCAACATCACCAAGATAAACATGTCCAAAATCCCCTTAAACATAATCAATAAAATAATGCCTATGCAGTGTAGCATGAAAAGAAGCCCCTAAATCTAAAACCCAAGACTTGACAATATTATCCATGGAGAGAATTAATGCATCCTGACAAACATTACCTGCTGCCACATTTACCTCCTTGGTGTCTTCTTGATTGTTTTTCTTTCCCTAAAGAGCCCAACAATCTTTCTCTGCATGCCTAATCTTTCCAAAGTGCCATCATTCCATCTTGATCTTTGATTTTGACCTTCCAAGACTATTTGACTTTCCACAGTTTCCTTTTCCTCTATATTTTTGTCTCCCTCTACTCTCCACCACCAAAGCATTCCCTGAAGTAGAAGACTCTCTAGAGGTTTTCCTTCACATTTCCTTGTTAAGGATTACTCTAAAATATCCTCAAACTTCAACTTGGCATTGTTAGAGACCGAGTTGCTTACAACCATCACCAAGTTGTTCCAACTCTTTGGTAAGGAGCACAAAATAAGTAGAGCCCTAACTTCACCATCAAACTCAATTTTCACTCAGTTCAACATACTCACATTCATATTAAATTCATTTAAATGATCAGTAACTAAAGCATTTTTAGACATCTTCATATTAAATAATTTTTTCATCAAAAATATTTTATTAGAAGTAGAGGGCTTCTCATATAACTTCCCTAACACCTTCATGAGATCTTCCATAGTTTTCTCCTGTGATATATTAAATGCAACTGAAGATGCAAGACATAACTAGATGGCCCCGAGTTCTTTCCTATCAAGCATCTCCTAATCCTCATATGACATACTCGCTGGTTTCTTTCCTTTCCCTACTAGTGGAGCATGGAGGTCCTTCTAATAGAGGTAATCCTCCATCTGCATCTTCCATAGACCAAAGTTTTGCCCATTGAACTTTTCAACCTTTGATCTACTATCATCAACCATAGCTCCCACTCAAGATAATATCCTTTCCTACAATTCAACACTTTAGCAAATCCAACCTGAAGCTCTGATACCAATTGTTAGAAATAAAATAGAAATCAATGTGGAATAATTTCTCAGAATCGCAACAATAAGAATTATGAAGAGCGATAAATAAAGAACAAAAATCAAAATTGCACAATATGAAAATAGGATTTAACGTGGTTCACCCAATGTGGGCTACGTCCACCAAGAAACACTTGCTCAGATTAGTCTTCTCACAATTACAAAGCACAAATATTATTTGGAGTTGTGCTCAACAAACTCTCCCGAATTCACACTTGAATTCACACACTGTATTGAGCTTCTCAATTCTTCTTGTATTTTTACCTATTGTATGTCCGTCTATTTATAAGTACATCAATAGGTAACTGACATAGCGGTTTTATGAAACAATGGGTACCAAACCGTGGGCCAAGTCAACCCATAACAGTTCCCATTAATCATGGGTGATGATTCCACCCATATACAAGTATAAATAAAACACATAGCTATACTTGCAGAAAAAGGGGGATCCACACATATCTATACCGAGTGAGGTTACATTAAGAGTGTATAGTATTTGAAATACATTATTTGAAATACATTGTAATATGGAAATAGGCTCTATAACATAACAAGTTGAACTATTATAATTGCATCTAACCTATGCAAGGAGTACAATTCTAATGAATCTCAAAATAAAGAACCAATATTCACCACAACACCAACATCACATCCACAGCAATACTGAAGAATAGTAGACACCTTCTGCTCACTACATCTAGTAATCTAATGCATGAAAGCTTGTACTGCACCACATTCACCACACTATTACTCACATTACATCCATCATGCACACACCCAATCATGATCTCTTGACACTTATTTATATTGTCTTCAACCTTGAGAACATTCTCCAAAGTAAAAAACTCACCTTAACCCAGAAAATTCAAATTAGGTCTGAACCTAAACATTCCTATGGTGGAAAGGAATGAAGGTAGACCACAACACATCCTATCTTGGACCTAAATTCATCCAAGCATGCTACTCCACACTTTCACAATCACCACAACAACTCCGTAAATAGTGTAAACACCCAAGGTCGGCCAAACCTGTGTTAACATAATGAACTTTTAAGTGCACCCTTCCTCAAACCCAATGACATCTTGTGACCACATGTAAGGCTTCACAATCTAGAGTATTCCATAAAAATCTTGAAACATCCTAAAAACCCAAAAATTCCTCCGCAACAACTTTCACCTGTCACACAACCTTATCTTGTTTATCTAACATGGTTAACTATCTTTGTCATACACTGTATCTCTAGAAATCAACTTCTAGAGAACCAAACCATGAATAACTTCAATAGAAGAAATACATAAACATTATAATATCAAATCTAGAATTGCAAGACCTAAAACCACTTTACGGAGAAATGCGGAGCAAAGGCATTTCTTCTAGGCCCCTCTGCAACACTCAGAAACATTGTATTCATACTGGTGAACATAACTTCCTCTGCACAACAAACTAGAGCACCAAATTTAGAATATAACATTTCTTAACATCTTTGAACAACATATCTAATTTACAAAGCTAGATCTTCAACATAGAGGAAATGCGGAGCAAAACCAGAACACTACTCTATAAACCAGAATGCCACTTCAACACACTGTTTCCTTTAATAATCAAATTTTCTCAAAAGCACTTGGAAACCAATCAATAGAAACATATTCTCAACATCTTCAATACCTCTACAAAGTAACCAAATCATCTTTTAGAAAAACACCTTAAATAAACAAATCATACTATTGCAACAACCTTATCTCTGTTCAACCAACCTTATCATCAGAGATAGTATCCACTCAACACTAACTATGCATACTCTTGCACCATTTCTTACTCACACAGTTGACACTAATGACAACACAAGCTTGTTGACATCAATGACAACACCAATTACACATACTTGCCATAATCTCCCCATTTGTCATTGATGGCAACACATAATGTGAAAAACCATCAAGACACAACTTTGCACCAAACTTCTTTTCTTTCTTACTCTGCCCCTTTCTTTCTTTCTTTTACACATCTTACTCTCTCTCCCTGACCACTGACTCTTTTCTTTTTCACATTGCTTTCTCTCCCCCTTTGACATTAATGGAAAAGGGCTACACATCTCTCTTTCAATCTTACTTTTAGACAACTGCTTAACCTTGTACCTGCTTACTACTACTCTGCAACATTATTTTGTTTACTATTCTGCATACTCCCTCTTGGAAGAAACCAACATTAGAACTTACTCCCCCTAACTTCCACAACCATCATGACCACTACTTGCTCCCCCTAAGAGGTTACCTTTAACATCAGTCCAAAATAAGGAATGAAACTTGAAATCCACTGGACTGATGCATCTCCTTATGCATCTAGTTCAAAGAAGGAGGGGCAATAACCCCTAAATTCTCCTTGAGATACTCAAATGTATCCTTAGGAAGAACCTTGGTGAATATATCAGCAACCTGATCCTTTGTAGGCACATACTTAATCTTCACTTCATTCTCAACAACTTTCTCTCTCAGAAAGTGATACCAGATTGATATAGGTTTTGTCCTTGAATGAATCATTGGACTCTTTGAAATGCTAATAGCACTTGTATTATCACAAAAGATAGGAATAGGTTCACCATATTCCTCTAATATCCTTCAAGGTTTGCCTCATCCACAACACATGTGTGCAGAAAGATGTTACAACAATGTATTCTACCTATGCTGTAGATAGAGATATTGAATCCTATTTCTTACATAACCAAGACACCACTCTACCTCCAAGAAGGAATGTACCACCACTTGTACTTTTCCTTTCATCTACACAACCAGCCCAATCTACATCTATGTAAGCATTTAGACCAAAGTCATTATCTTTTGGATACCACAATCCATGATCTAGAGTGCCCTTTAAATATCTGAATATCCTCTTCAGTACTGCAAGATGTGACTCTTTGGGATCTTTTTGAAATCTAGCCACAAGACAAACTGCATACATAATATCTAGTCTAGTAATAGTTAAGTATAACAATCAGATTCCAATCATTGACTTATACTTGCTTTGATTAGCCTTAGGAGATTCATTATTCTTTCTCAACTTGCAACCAGTTGTCATAGGGGTACATACTGGTTTAGAGTCTTCCATTCTAAACTTCTTTAACAATTCCTTGACATACTTTGATTGTGAAATCAGAATACCTTTATCTATCTAATTGATCTGTAGCCCAAGAAAGAAGTTCATTTCTCCACACATTGACATCCCAAATTCTTTCTGCATCTCATCTGCAAAACTCTTACACATACCTTCATTTTCTCCTAAGATTATATCATCTACATACACTTCCATAATCAGAATTTGATCTTCTCCTACTTTGATGTACAAATTACTATCTACGATGCCATTATTGAATCCTTGTTGTAATAAATACATGTCTAACCTTGTATACCAAGCTTTAGGGGCTTGCTTCAATCCATATAGTGCCTTCTTCAACTTGTAGACCATGTTAGGTTTATCTGATAACTAAAATCCATCTAGTTGTTCTATGTATATTTCTTCCAACTCACCATTCAAGAAAACAAACTTCACATCCATTTGATATACTTTGAAATCCATATGTGCTGCAAAATCCAAAAATATTTTGATGGCCTCCATTCTTGCCACCAGAACATAAGTTTCCTCATAGTCTATTCCTTCTACTTGTGAGTAACCTTTACACACAAGCCTTGCCTTGTTTCTTACTACTTCTCCATTCTCATTCAGTTTGTTCTAGAATACCCACTTAGTTCCAATCACAATTTTGTTTGCTAGTCTTGGGACAACTTCCCAAGTCCAATTCTTTTCAATTTGCATTAGTTCTTCTTCTATAGCCTTGATCCAATACTCATCCTTGCATGCTTCAATCACTATTTTAGGTTCAACTTTAGAGAGTAAACATAGATTTACTTATTCTTCAATAGCTTTCCTTCTTGTCAACACACATTTGTTCTTGTCACCAATGATTTGATCTTTAGAATGATGCTTCTACACATACATGGGAGTTTAAGGAGTCTTTCTTGGAGATTCTTCTTCTTAAATCTATACTTCCTTTTCATCAACATTTTCTTCTTCTCTGTAAGATGACTCATCTAATTCATATCCATCAACTTTTGAATTCTTTTGTAGATTTTCATCAACTTTGACATTTGCACTCTCAACAATCCTTCTCAATCTCTTGTAGCACCGGTAAGCTTTTCTTTTAGTAGAAAACCCAAGGAAGATACCTTCATCAGACCTTGCATCAAACTCTCCTAGATTTTCTCCATCCCTTCTGATATAACATTTGCTTCCAAACACTCTAAAGTACTTGGTAGGTGGAGTTCATCCATACCATAACTCATAAGGTGTCTTTGTACTATTTCCTCTTGCCTACACTCTGTTCAGTATGTAAACAACAATATGAATTGTTTCTCTCCAGTAGACCTCTAGTAGGTTTGCTTTTTTTATCATTTTCCTTCTAGATTCTTGAGTAGTCTGTTGTGTGGTTACACAACATGCCCCATTTTGTCCCAAAAAAATAGGGACCTAACTTTTGCTTGGCTTGTTTTTTATTTGCTTTCTGGTGGTATGGTAAAATAATCAATATCAAATGCACGACAGGATGTCATCCTGTGCATATCTAGGCCTTAGGATAGAGGTCAATATTTTCAAATTTTGAATTTCACATAATAGATCCTACTAAATGAAAGAGCACAAAATTTTAAGCAGGTTTGCTTTTTAGAGCACGCTGAAATTCATTGCGACCAAAAAGTTATGGTCAGTCAAAGTTTAGTCAACAGGTTGTCCAGCTATTTTTAGTCATGCTATCAGGACCTTAACTTAATATCCTAGTGCATATTAATATCTATACATCAAGTTTAAAAGGCTTGGTGAGTTAAACATCAAACATCATGATATTAGTTTGCACATTAACCTTACCTCAGTATCTTGACCTTATTTTAATGTCTTGACCACTGACAATATCTTTATCTCGATGACATCATGTCATCCAGACCTTATGAAGAATAATAAACTAGTTTACATCATCCAGATATTATATACCATCTAGATCTAAACTTAACATCCAAACCTTCTTTTAAGATCCTTATCCCGATGATGTCATCTCACCACATGGTAATGAGAGACTTTCACCCTAATGATGTCACCCAGATATTTTCAACCGGATATATATTTCACACCTTAATATCCCAACTCCTTAACTAAAGATAGTCCCTTGGTCAACAGAGGTTGACCTGACTTATGATAACGTCATTTAGATATTCATATCTGGATATTTACAGAGATATTCCTCCATAGGATATCTATTCCATATTACCCACACATTTTTGCATTAAATATGATGCCATTGGTTGTTGGCATTTAAATTTAAATGCGTGCCAATGGACACCTGTGATAATCCTATGCAATCTTGCTAATTTTGATCATCATATCGCATTAAGACCATTGGTAAGCCGTAATTGTCTAAGGGGAATTTCATTGTCATAACATGCACGGTTGCATTTAAGAACCCTAATTTCATTGTTTATAGCTTACTGTGAACTAGAGATGAAACAAAAAATGAAGTCATAGGGGAATGCTTCAAACAAAATGTTAATTTAGTTATTCCTACATCAATCACATGTCATGTTAAGAAGAATATACAAGTATGTATAAGTCCTCTCTCTGATTATTTTATGAATCATGCCCTAATCAAATTGAGAAAGAGTAAAAGGGGAATGTTAATAGTAGATATGCAATGTTTAGTTCAATTCTTGAGACTTGGATAAAATTTCTACTATGCTAACCATAGACAAAGATATGTTGTTATTTAAGACCGCTGCATTTGAATTGCAAGACAGAATATCTCAACCATGGATGGATAAGCAAGATGTCGAGTTCAAACCCCTCGTGTTCCCTATAATACGCAGTGTGTCTAGTAAATTGGGCAACTAGGAAGATACCCATTCGAGTAGTACAAACATAGAAGAATTCAGAGTGAGAATTGAGGCTGGAGAAGATAATCTCATCTTACATAATATACTAGCATCCAGCTTATATCACACAGCTAGTTTTCCATACTCCACAAAGGATTTTGAGCTCATGATAGAATGTGCACAAAATTACATCACCACTAGAAGGGTGGAGAAACATAAATGACTTTATGTTGATCTCTCGGTGGATGGCATTGCAGAGATGCTCCATTTGCCAATGACCTAGCCTATGTATGTGACTAATCTTGACTCACTAGAAAAGGAATTTGAGGCCAATAATAAAAATTATAGAAAAGTCATATATTAGGAATGGAGAAGCCTAGATAACACAGTCAAGGGAGCTGCTAAAATGGTCACACATCTATATAAGTTTGACTTTAATAAGGAAGTCCAATACATAGTCTTCATGCTCAGAAGGATGATGGGCCAGGCAAATTGTGGAATCTTTGAACCCTGGATGTTCAGGTTAGTCAAGATGGTCATTGAATATGAAGAAGACCAAGCAAAGGTCCAATGTGCCAAAATCATCAGTGACACTATGCATGATCAAATGGTCAAATGGAAAGAAAATAAGATCATTATTTTTAGAATGACTTCCTATCTTGTATATGCTTGTACAATGAAGGGCACATATGATGGATTGTAGACTGTAGGAAAGTTAAGAAAAATGCCCAATGAGAAGACTCTCTAGGAACACTATCCTCATCTAGAGAGGATATTATCCATATAGAATTATAAACTTGTAAATGATTGCTTCACAATGCATATAGTTAGACTCATGGAAGGAGACAAAGCTAAGAGATTTTTGATTGGTGCCACAGAAGAAATTAGTGGGTATGGCTCTTGGTTCATCCAGGATAGAACATATTCATACATCCAGATGGAGGGTTTCAGTGAAAAAACCTATATGCTACCAAGATACCCTTCGGCTAGGGTAGTATTGATGGAAATGATGAGGCAACAATTGCCTATATTTGAATTGTCCAAAACCAAAGAGGGAAGACCCTATAGAAAGTTTCCCATTGACATTAATTAGTTCCTTGTAGGATCCATGGAAAATGCTAAAAAGAAAGAGGTAGATTTAAAAATCTTAAATTTGAAGATATTTCCTCTAGCTAGAGAGTATGTTCCATTTCACAGGATTGAGAATAGATTTAACAAGAAATATAAACACACTATCCATTTGGAAGATTATTGGGTAGATTGTGATAATGATAATGAGCTAAGAAGAAGAGAGTACCAAATATTAACTCTAGATCAGATGAGGACCATAGGGCAACTTGAGGTACCTCTGCAAATCAAAAAGGATGATAATGACCTCATGGATCCTGAATATGAGGAGAAAAAGATATATAATGATACAATATCTTCCCCAGACTTGAAACAAAAGGAAGAAACATCAATTGATGTCCTCATGACCAAAGTCATGGCAAGGACAAAGAGTTGGGTTGATAAGAAAATCAATGAATTAAAAGGAAAAGGTATCATGATTACCTTTGACAAGAAGAAAAAGATGAAAGAGAGGGAAGAACCTAGTTTTGATGATTTCCTAATAAAGAAGAGGCAAGTTCTTGAATCAAAAGTAGCAGAACCTAGTTCATCTGGAGCCATAGAGTAGCTCACTACTGAGGGAATTTCATTAGTGTATGCACCACCCTTACCTCCTAAAGATACCCCATTGAAATCCATTGCTATATTTACACCTAAAGTAGTTACAACACAAGGGGAGACTTCAAAGAATGTAGAGCAAAGTCCAATGAGGACTACTACTGGGGAGGAGGATAGTGATGATGAAGGAGATGGAATGCTCTTCAAACATTGAAGAGAAAGATAGATGGTTTTCTACAGGGTGTAAAACTCCCCAAGCACTCTAGATACCAAAGCCCACATATGAGAGGTGCCATTTCACCAGTAAAAGTAGTGGTATTAGGATCAGTTGATCCATCTAAAGACATAATCAAAGAATTAAAACATGATGTGCATGTGGAAACTATAATAAAAGTATAAACTAAGATGGCAAAGGAAGTAAAAGATAAGGCCTAAGAAGAATAGGTAGTTAGAGCTCTTCCATTGAGTCAAACAATTGACTTAACTGAAGATGAATTGGTCAAGGACATCACCAATCATCCCATAGAAACCATGATACAATATATAGAGTCCACAGGTAGAGCTACAGTAGTAGAGACACATGAAGAAGTAATGGAAAAGGTAGACTCTCCTAAATTAGAACAGGTAGAGGTACACATGGGATCTCTCGGCACTTCAATCGAGAGCATAACAAGCCCAGAGGTAGTAGATTTAGCTCATCTGCTAGAAAAGGAAAATACCACAGAAGAGTCTATTAAAGATAGCTAAATACAAGAAGAAAGAATCCCAATGGAAGTAGATGACAAAAAAGATGATACACATGAGCAATTAGAATAGTTGAATATCCTGATGGATAAGCCTAAACAAGAGAAAGTATTGGAGCTAGTCGCTACTACAGGGATGACATGGATAAATTTAAGGAAGAATCTCACCATGAGGATGAAGCAAAGAAAGACCAAGAACCCCAGGATGACAAGAGTTCAAAGGAACATGGTGATAAAATATAGACTAATCATCCTCCTCTAGAGCAACAACAAGAGAATGTAGAAAAAGAGAAAGAAGATGCTCGACTTGAGCAACTTGATCAAGGAGGACCACAAGCAGATGCATTGGTATTGGTGTCATCAGAGACAAGTGGACCAAAGGAGCAACAAGTACCATTTGACTTTAAGTCTTTATTCACTCTTGATCCATATAAGGCAAATCAAAGAGCTAGAACAGTTTCTACCATCAAGAGAGACCCTAAAATAGGGAAAAGGATATCTCAAGTTGTTGTTCCTATAGTAGATAAGGCTAAAGGAGAGATCAGGCCAGAGGAATTCCAGGTGACAATATGACTTAGGTCATGTCACCATTGAGCAAGAAATACAAGAGCACATTGAAAGCACAGAGGCTGTGGTATCAAAAATAAAGAAACTCAAAGCTAGAAAGAAAGAACTCCAGGAGCATAATGCTCAGTTGTAGCAATTTATAACTGGTAAAGCCAGATAGCTTAGTCTCAACTCTACAAGCTACAGAGAAACCTATTGCACTGACACTAATAAGTAAAGAAGATATAGCTGGTTTGGATGTCCAGAAGCATCAATCTCATATTATGGATAAATGGTTCATAACATTTATGGCATCTAGAGAAAAACTAATAAGGACATCCAAGTCCAATTGGGACACATTGTCCAAATTGCAAAAAGATATTGATTCTATGAATAGTGAATTCACTCAAAGAATAGAAATGTGTAACTATGTAATAAGCAGACTCAGAAGAGCAAAAGGGATGACAGATCAATAGTTGTTGAAAAATAAGATCGTCACCTAGGTAACATTGCCACTTATGGATACATGGTTAACTGAAATGATATATGAAATAGAAGTATTGAAGGTCAACATAATCAAAGTAAAGGATACTCATGTCAAAGTACATGACTTACTAGCAGAAGAGATGAACATCCTGACATAATTGCTAGAGGATGCTATAGAAGAAGAAGAAATGCTAGATATGGATAGTGTTGTATAGATGTTTAAAGACAAATTCAAAGAAGTAGCAGAAGATCCAATAAAGCTATTTACAGAGGATATCATAGATGACATGGCCAAACTCAAGGTGAATATAAAAGTATATGAAAAGGAAGCAAAGAAATTAAAGAGCATCCATGCTAGAATCTATTGTGCCTTGCACACATGCCCCATTTGCCCAAATGGAGACCCCCTTCTTTTGCTTTAGCTTGAATTCTCAGTATTTCTTTCTTGTGACAATGAGAAGGTGAAATTGTGCTTAGTGTGTAGGACTTGTTCCAGATTTGGTCATTTTAGATGGTTGAAATCATTTGATGCCTTTTGGGATTGATTTGGAGGAGTTTTGAGTGGTCTTGTGCTTAAGAAGTAGCCATTTGTTGCCTTTTGCACTGAAATTGTGTGTTACTGCATTTTGCTCCAAAATCCTATGTCACTCAACATTGTCCTTGAAACTACTTCTGCAGGAAGTGTCATGTTGAAATTCCTAGTTTCCAGGTCTTAGAGATGCAAAATCATGTCAAATTCTATAAGATTTCACTATGGGGTTCATATACTTTCATCCTGACGCAAGGTCCTAAAACCCTGATTTGGCTAAGTTTGAAACCTTGAAAATCCTGAAGAATGGCTAAGTCTGAAATCTGGTGGAACCTCAAAAATCTAGAATCTGCATATCAAATCCTATGGATCTGAAACCTATCTCAAACATAATGACAATATATTTAAAAATATAAATATCTCTGACTTATACTTAAATATATTTTTAAATATACTTTACCATGCGGTTTTCAAAAAACTGGCGTTAAAAATGCCTCCTACTGCCAAAAACATTAAAAATAGCTTGCACTACCTAGCACTAAAAGGAGCACCTACCAACTTGTGCTAAAAACCCACTTCACTGACTTGCACTAAAATGGGCTTCTATCAACTTGCACTTAAAATCACTTTCACTACCTTTTGTTGATCGGACCCAAAATCCACACTAAGGTCAATCGGACCTCAGATCAGTGCTAGCACTAAAAACAAACCCTACCGACTTGTGCCAAAAATTGTCCTCACCAACTTTAAATCTGTGCTAAGGTCAATTGGACCTAAAATCTGTGCTAAGGTCAATCGGACCTAAAATCAAGGCCAAACCTTTTTTGCGATAGAAACCTCCCTCTCCGACCTGCGCTGAAAATCACTCTTACTGACTTTAGTCTATAGACCTCAAATCTAGCACTAGGTCGTAGACCTCAAAATCAACACTTTTTGACATTTTAGCCTAAAAAACTAATTTTTTCAAGGTGCAAATTGGATTTTCTTAGAGAATTTGGATTACACAACTATTTATCACATCATGATGAACATTTTTAGCAAGTTTGTGTGGATTGAGTGTGTTTGGCATCAATTAATGCCATTGCACTTGAATAGGCAGTAGGACCCAAAAATCCTGCTTTTTTGTAAAAAAGGCTATAAAACGTGAAATAAAAGTCTCCAAATGGATACAAATGGCCACAAAAACTTCCCAAATCATTATATTGGCCAAATGGGTACTTGAAAATGGTAAAAAATGTAGAAAATCAGGTGAAAATCACAAGATTTGTGAAGAGGTCTATAAGGAAGCAACATTGAGTTTGAATTGTTCGTGACTGATCTATGGCTGCAAGTGGACATATCTTAATCCAAATTGATGTAAAATGATTATTTATGATGAAATTGATGCTTTTCATTATGAATTGTAGGTCTTGGAGGACATAGGATCTTGTTGGAGTTGTCTTGGAAGGATGAACACATAGAATGCTTTTCATTATGAATTGTAGGTCTTGGAGGACATAGGATCTTGTTGGAGTTGTCTTGGAAGGATGAACACATAGAGGTACCCTATTGACCCAGAAATACAGAATCAACACTCTATCAACCAAATTACTACTGTACATTCATAAGGAAGTAAGTATGATGTCCAAGATGATGGAGATAGGCCTCAAGATTTGGGAGACATTGAAGATCATGTCTATTTCATGGTAGTTCTTATCGATCTAGTCCAAATGCCCAAGACATGTTCACACTTGTTCATAGCTGTCCTAGCAGCCCAGTCATGCAATAATGATCCAACAAGCATCTAGTTGGATATACCTTCACCCAAAATTTGCCACATACTCCTCTTGGTCCAATTAGCCCTTGGAATCCTATCAAGCCACATTAGTAGCATATTTTTAGGGTCATGTGACCTTATTTTGTCCTTATTATACCTAGGAAATTAGGTTTTCACAATGTACAGCTTAATGGGTATTCAATTTGTCTAGATTCAATGTATTTGCAAGCTGTATTTTGTCTTTTTCCTAAAGGACAAATGCAAATCCGAAAATGCAAAAAATTGATGTATGTCATTAAATGCCGTGTAATCTGGATGATTGGTGTTGAGTTAATCTCCACTGTCCATTGAAAAAATCGGTATGGCACCTTGCCTATAAAAGGGCCGTCATTCTCTCATTGTAACAAGTAAGATTTGATAGTGAATTGCTGAGACTCTACCAAAATTTAGTCAATACAAAGCAAGTTTTGCAAGTTGTTAGGAATTTGTGTTTTTGTGTTGTCTCATTTTTGATTTCATGGTTCATTTCAATATAAAATTAGTTATTTAGTTGCATTTGTGATTAGTCATTTAGATATTTGATGGATTTCCTATCCATACCATTGATGACTTGCTAATTGTATGTCATTTTGCATTGTTAGTCTAGGCATATTTCGTATGAGCTAAGTTCGATCGTGTGAATGCATTGAGCTGTGCTAGGAATTGGGATTTTGATGAACCCTCCACGATTTGAATGTCTTTATGTTTCCTTAGAAGATTGTACAATCTCTATGGTATTGTGGGTTGCCTGGTTAAACAAGGATTTGTTTGTTGTTGGGAATTTGTCTATCTGGTTATTGATCATTTCTACAATTGCCTATAGGTTCTCTTATCCCTTCTCTCACTCTTCCCTTTCCTCTTGCATTTTCTTTACATAAAGTTTGGTAGATTTAGGGTTTGAGCAGCATTACATTGATCATCTGCTGATAAATTTTAGACTTCACAGTCTAAACCATCTAGGGTTTCTACACTTGCATTGCTGTTATCTTTGGTAAGCCCTATTATTGTATTTAAGACCCCTTGATGGCACAACTAGACATACCAACTAAGTTATTCCATACAAAGCTAAGACCTAGTTGTATTATCCTTGGGGCAATCCTATCTTGGATAGGATACCTTTTTCAAGAGAGGTAAAATACCTTGTATTTCATCTACGTTGTTGTGTGCTAAAACTGCCATCAACAGAATCCTTGGAAGAACATATAAAAGCACTAAAGTATGACAAAATGAGAGCTCAAACAATCAGTAAGTTCCAAGTAGAAACATTTGCTCAGGCATATGATAATTACAAGAAGTTAGACACAGACATGCAATTACCTAAAGAAGATACATCTGAATGAAGAGGATATTACTGCATGTGCCACCCAGATATTTTGTCATTTTGACACTTACAGTCTGGTAGACTCAACAAAGATTCTAGAATATTCTAGATTGCTAGCTGTATTCCACCAGATGGTTGCCAACTGGCAACTTGTGCCACGTGTTTTGCTATTTTGACCCAATCAATGCAATGTGGACCATTGATTGTAATGGATGAATCCTAATCATAGGATCTTTTGTAACTATATCCTCTCCTTAGTCTATAAAAGGGGGAGGATTGCACATTGTATATTCATTAAGAGCTTAATTGAGATAGGATTGTTGGTACTTTCTCAAGACCAATTGTAAATATGTTCACATTTTGAATACTGAATGCAATAGAGATACAGATTACAGCTACATTGTAAATCTTGAGTAATCTTTTGGATGTCATCTTGACTTGTTAATGTGATGTGCTACATCCTAGCATGCCTTGCACACACACCCCATTTTTCCAAATCAAGACTCCCTCCTTTGCTTTGGATTGGAGTCTCAATCTTTGCTACTTATGATGATGAGAAGGTGAAATTGTGCTTAGAATGTAGAATTTGCTTCAAATTTGAGTACTTGGCATGTTTGAAGTGATTTGGTGTCTTTCGTGATTGATTTGGAGGTGTCTTGAGTGTGTATTGTGCTTAAAAGATAGCCATTTGTTGCCTTTTGCACTGAAATTGGGTGTTACTACATTTTGCTCCAAAATCCCATGTCACTGGATACTGCCCTTGAAATTGCTACTGCAGGATGTCATGTTGAAATTCCTAGTTTCTAAGTCTTAGAGTTACAAAATCATGTCAAATTTCACAAGATTTCACTAAGGGGTTCATATAGTTTCATTCTGACTCATGGTCTTGAAGCCCTGATTTGGCTAAGTCTGAAACCCTAAAAATCCTAAAAAATGGCTAAGTCTAAAATCTGGTGGAACCACAAAATTCTAGAATCTACATATGAAATCCTCTGGATCTAGAACCTATCTCAAACATCCTGAAATTATATTTAAAAATATTTAAAGTATAAGAAATTAAATATACTTTCACCCTAGAAAGTTCAAAATTTGGCACTAAAAATAGCCTCTACTCCACTTTGCACTAAAATTGCCTCCTACCAACCTCTATGCTAAAATCATCCTTGACCGACCTCCCTCCAAGCTACCACTAAGTCAATCAGACCAAAAATCCCCGCTGAGACAATTTCAAAGAAAAGTACTAAAATGGGCTTCAACCAACTTGTGCTAATATTTGCCTTCACTACACTTGGTCAATAGACAAAGAAATCCTCACTAGTCAGTTGCATTGAAAATCCCCGCCAATGAAGTTAGCCCTAAAAATAGGCCTCACAGACCTACACTAAAATCTGCCTTCACTGACTTTAGTCAGTTGGACCTAAAATCTATGCTAAGGTTAGTTAGACCTCAAATCAACACCAAAACCATTTTGCACTAAAATTGCACCTCACAAACCTACGCTAAATTTGACCTCCACCAACTTTTAGTCCATGAGACTCAAAACTTACGCTTTTTGACATTTTGGCTTAGAAATTGAGTTTTTCAAGGTGCAACTTGGATTTTATTGATGAATTCGAATTGTATAACTAGTTTTCACATCATGATGAACTTTTTTAGCATGTTTGTGTGGATTTTGGGCACATTTTTCGACAGTTAATGCTACTACACATGAAAAGTTTGTACCCCCAAAAAATCTTGCTTTTTATAGAAAAGGCTAGAAAAACATGAAATAAAAGTTTTCAAATGGATTCTAATGACCACAAAAACTTCCTAGATCAACATATAGGCCAAATGGGTACTTGAAAATGGAAATAAATGCAGAAAATCATGTGAAAATCACTAGATTTAAGAGGTTGTTCATAGAGAAAGTGACATTGACAATGAGTTGTTTTTGACTAATCCATGACTGCAAATGGATGTGTTTTGATCCAAATTGATGGAAAATGATCATTTAAGATAAAATTGATGCTTTTCTTTGTTGATTGCAGGTCTTGGAGGACACATGACCTTGTTAGAGATAATTGGAGCTATCTTGGAGGATGAACACATAGAGGTATCCTGCTAACCTAGAAATGTAGAATTGACATTTTATCAACCAAATTATTGTTGTTCTTGCAAAAGGAAGTCAATATGATGTTCAAGATGATCAAGATGAGCTACAAGAGTGTGAAGACACATGAAATCAAATCTACATCTTGTTGTTCCTACAGATCCAGTCCAATGTCCAAGATATGCATATAGCTATTTCAGTAGTCTAATCATCAAGAATCAGTCCAACAAGCATCCAATTGGATATACCTTCACTAAAATGTGCCACATACTCCTCTTGATCTAGTCAGCACTTGGAATCCTATGAATCCACATCAGCTCATATTTTCAAGCATCATGTGACTCTATTTTGGCTTTATTAGGCCTTGAAAATTGACTTTTCATCATATACAACCAAATGGGTATCCATTTTGTCCAAATTCAATGTATTTGCAAGTTGTATTTTGTCTTTTTCCTAAAGGACAAGTGCAAATCTGAAAATGCAACAAACTGGTGTATCACATTAAATGCCATGTAATTTGGACCCTTGGTATTGAGTGAATCTCCATTGTCCATTGAAAAACTCAGTATTGTGCCTTATCTATAAAAAGGTCATCTTTTTCTCTCATTTGTAAGTAAGATTTGATGATGAATTATTGAGACTCTACCAAAATATAGTCAATACAAAGCAAGTTTTGTAGGTTGCTGGGAATTTGTGTTTCTGTGTTGTCTCATTTTGGATTTCATGGTTCATGTCAATCTGAAATTAGTTGATATTCAGTTGCATTAGTGATTAATTCTTCTGATATTTGATGGATTTCATTTCCATACCATTAATGGCTTACTGATTGTATGTCATTGTGTATGGTTAGTTTGGGCATATTTTATGAGATAAGTTTGATTGTATGATTTCATTGAGCTATGCCAGGGATTGGGTGTTTGATGAACCTTCTACAATTTGAAAATCATTGCATCTCCTTAGAAGATTGCACAATCTCTATGGCATTGCATGCTGCCTGGTTAAGTAGGGATTTGTTCATTGTTGGGAATCTGTCTATCTATCTAATTATCATTTCTGCAATTGTCTATAGAATATCTCTTATCCCTTCTATCTCTCCCTCTCCTTTTGTATTTTATTTACATAAAATTAGGTAGATTTAGGGTTTGATCAGCATTTCATTACCCATTTACTAAAATCTCAGACTTCACAGTCTGAACCACCTAGGGTTTCTACATGTACATTGTTGCCATCTTTCATAAATGCTGCATTTCTTGTAAGACCCCTTGTTGGTGTAGCTGGTACATACCACTGAGTCATTCCATGCAAAGCTAAGACCTAGCTATATTATCCTTGGGCCAGTCCTATCTTGGATAGGATACCTTTTTCAAGAGAGGCGTGATACCAAAAATCACATGTGTTGTTGTGTGCTAAAAACACCATCAACACATCCCTTGGAGCGCATATTAGCTAGTTCTTGTTGTTGATTTCCTATTCCTTTGAAGATTAACATAGACTGTGTGAATTTGTAGAATGTCCTAGCATAGCATGGTTTGGTTTTCATCTCCATTTCATGAAGTATTGAATTGCATATATACGGCAATGATTGAAACTCATTCATTTCAATAAAATTAGATAGAATTAGTTCAAATTTCTTTAATTTCATTCAATCATCATCATAACTGAAAATACATAGAAAATAATAAGCAAACCATAATACAACATGCAGATTTGTGTAAATACATGAAGATCTTAAGCATATTCAAACAAAGTGCATATAAAATAACCAATATCATGCAGATGAACATGAATAATGATAGAAATCATGGAAATACATGCTTATAGGCATGTCATTTAAAAAACTTTATAGTGTAGAAGTGAAATTAAGTAGAAATTAGTTTAGGACAAGTAAATTGAAGATAATTTCATAAGAACTAAACAAGAATCATCATGAATTAATTTGACAAGAATGATATGTAGAAGAATTGATGAAACTTACATAAATATCTATATGATCTGGTTAAATATAGTGGGATTTAATCTCATTTGTTGAGAATTCATAGGAAGCAAGCGGAATAAAACATGTCTAGATGCAAATCACTTCAGAGTAGAAACATAAGGCTCCTAATGGAAAACAACAATTCACATCAAACTAACTGAGAGATTATCAGAAGGTCAAGACCTGACTAACAGAGACTTGGAGTTATCAATTCATCATGAATTGATCATTCTTTTCAAGATGATAAAGGTTTTTTATGTGAATTTTTTATCTATGTTATTGTGACTAACATTATGATCAACATAAATTAGTGCTAGAAGGAGGGCACTGAGAAATTCAACTCAAGGATTTGTTGTCTAGACATCATTTCCTATGCTCAAACGAGGTGATATTTTCAAATTTTGTAAGGATACATCAAATCTTGAGTATTTGTGCAAAGATTCCATCTGTCTTTTATAATTTGAGGAATTTGTTTGCAAATATCCTAGTCTCGTGGTTAAAAACTCTAACCTTTGTAGTTAGTTATTCAAAGTTCCATAATTTGAGTCGATATTTACCACTTCTACAAATACCTTGCCAATATCTTATCACTTTGGACGTTTGATCATAAATATCCAATTTAGATATGTAAACATCCAAAACTTTGCAAAGATCCAGTCAAAATATCCATATCTAGTCATAAGTTGTGAAACTCTGGTTCACAAACCTAATACCGGGTCAATATCCACTAGACCTTTGGAGGAATTGCCAATCTGTAGACTTAGACCCCATACAACAAATATTCATCACAGTCCTTGTCCTAGTTCACCTATATCCTAAGTGATACCTATTGTAACACCTCCAGTATCTCCACTAGTACCTCCAATACCCTCAACACCTCTTGCAATGTCATTCTTCATAGTTGAATCACCTTTGCTCCTTGCAGCATATCATCCTTTGTCAAAGAATCTAGACAAAATCTGTTTAAAGTATCATCCTTATCAAGATGCAGAGGATCATATTTGAACATACAAGGAAGCTTGTTTTAGGGCACAAATTGAGTATGAGGATGTCATGTGTAGGTTCTTTCCTTATTCTTTAGGAGAAGAGGCTTATATCTAGTACATTAGTCTTTCTTGGTCCTCCATAGCTACTTGGGATGCTTTGGAGAAATCTTTCCTAGGAAGGTTCAAAATACTAGTTGATCTAGCTATGACATACCACATGTTTGCCACAATAAAGAGAGTTGAGGGAGAGCTAATCTCCAACTTTAACGATAGGTTCCAGAAAATGTATTCCAAGATAGTTGCTCCCTATAATATAGGTGATGAGGTGGCAAGTTCAATATACTACTTAGCTTTAGATCCTTTGACATCCATGTTTATTAGAAGGACTCATCCTATAATCACTACTTTGGCAGGTGATTTTGAAGAAGCCATTAAAGTTAATCAGTAGATAACACCTAGTTTTACTCCCAATCTAGGATATCCTACATATCTTGGACAACCACAAGTTAATGGATCCTTGATACCTTTAGCCATAATGGCTAGCCCATTGCAAGTGCCTCCACTTAGTATCATGCCCCCTCTAAATGGAAATGGTCAAATGGTATCTCGTCCTAGACATGTATCTCAGAATGTTGTACAAAACAATAACAATGTCAATTCTTTCTTCAAACCTCAACAAGATAACGCAGTTGCCAAAGCCCAGGAGGAGAAAGATGACATCAAGGAAATATCTGCACAACTGAGAAAGTTAACCACTAAAGTCACTCACATGAGAAATCAAAAATTTTATTCTCAATCCAATCAAAATAGAGGATATGGAAACAACAATGATAGGTCTAGATATTTCGATAGAGGATATACCAATGATAGAAATTTTAACAATAGTGGTAACAATGCTACCCCTAGGCCCCTGAGAACGTGGAACACCTAGCCTAACAATGGATCATTGCCTTCACTATTAGATGGTCAACCTCCTACTGAACCCAAACAAACTACTAAGGTGAACTTAGCAGAAGCTGCACTCACAAATTGGTGCATGATACACAATACCAATGCACATGCTGAGGTTGATTGCCATTAATTTAAAATAGCATCCAATATATTCCAGAATGAAGTATCAAATACTGCAGGGGATCCTCCTTTTCCTAAGGGAAATGGGATCGTTCCCCTAGGATATGAGTCTTTCCTTGTGCTTGAAAGTACTAACAGTCATCAGCATCATCAGACAACCTCAACTCATGAAAACTATACATTAGCATGTGAAGAATCTGCCTTAGCATTTGATTCTAACTATGTGTTCCCTTTTGAAGATGAAAATGAACCTAAGTAGGAACTTGAAGAAGTTCATGTTTACCAACAACAATATCAGGGTAAAAATAATTATAGCCTTAGGAGTAATGCAAATAGACCAGCTGGTCCTTTGACCACATTTATTCCTCCTAACAATTTTAATACTCCACCAAATCCAAAATCTAGGAATAACCTTAGACCTCCTATGGTGAATACTCAGTATTTCACACCCCAGAATACAGTGTCAAAAGCTATCAGCTAGTTGCCTGAGTCAAATAAACTTGTCACACATCTGGCTGAAGAAATGAAAAAGATAAAAAATCAACCTATCACTATCAGAATTGTTGAAGACCCCAGTCATTAAGAAAGCCTTCTTGAAATCCTTAGATGAACCTACACCTAAAGATGACAATCCTGGTCATAATCCTAGCCATATCATGACTAGAGATCTTGCACCCATGGACAATCATGTTAAACATAAAGTGTAAGCTGTTGTCCATGTTGTTGAAACATCATAGATGACTCTACATAGAGATAGGTCAAAATCACCTCCATTTTTTCTCACATTGAGGATATTTGGCAAGAATTTACACAACTGTCTAGTGGATTTAGGTGCATCAATGAACGTGATGCCCTTGTTCATTTGTAATGCTTTAGGTCTACATCTAGCCAAATCCCTCAAGAAATTCACACGACTTAAAAAAATAGAAGTGAGTGTTATAGGGGAATTAACTCATATCCACATGTAACTTGCATCAAACCCAAGGGTGCAATATTACATTGACATTCAAGTAATGGACATACCTGATACTTATGGAATGCTTCTTAGCGCAGACTGGTCTAAAACACTAAATGGTTACATGGCCACTAACTTTAGTCACGTGTGGTTAC
This sequence comes from Cunninghamia lanceolata, assembly GCA_027924645.1. Lineage (NCBI taxonomy): Eukaryota > Viridiplantae > Streptophyta > Pinopsida > Cupressales > Cupressaceae > Cunninghamia > Cunninghamia lanceolata. The sequence goes on along the minus strand of BSBN01000124.1, from coordinate 6,272,735 downwards.
CATTGAAAGGAATCCCCAATCATATAAGAATAGAAGTTGAATCCAAGATGAAACACATGATAACTAAGTAAAATAATACCAATGAGATATTGTACATAGATGTTGAACTAGGGGTTTATGCTATAAGACCTCAAACTGTTAGAATTAAAGAAGTCCTGATGTGCAACATGCATATACATGAAAATAGGGATAAGAGGAAAAGATGATAATTGAATCCGATTATTGTTCAATTGATGAAGAGGAAGTTGATCACTTCACTGAGTTTGAAAAGTATTTATCCATAAAAATACAAAAATGTCAGTTACTAGGTACATCCATTGAAGATATCCTAGTATCTAGTTGGTGTAGACTACATGGTGAAGCACACTCAGAAAAGGACTGTGAGACATGTATGGATATGGTCAAATTAGAAAGAGTGAACTTGGAAGGTGGATCATCATCAGCTGAGGTAAGTGAAGTATCTAATGATGATGATATTGATTCTTATTTGTTTTCTTCAGATGCAAGGGAACATGAAGAGGAAGTGCATTAGGATAATGTCTTGATGTTAGTTTTAGAAAATATTTTTGATATGCAAGGAGATATAGCCCCATGAGCATAAAGATGTTATCACTCCAAGATCTGACTATCTCATCGAATTTGATTATGAGCTATTAGATGAAGACAAAGGGATGTTAGGAATTAAGGTGTCTCAACCTTGGTAATTCCTCATATTAATTCATTGTATTTATTTATTGCCTATTGTATAATTTGGATACAAATCCTATGTTGTCATATTGTAGGAGTTGGCACGGTGATGTATCATCCTACATGGCATATGACCACATGTAAATTTGTCCTCACATGAGGAAAGAGGTATCCCACTTAGTGGTAGGAATATTTTTCCATGTTTTAGCATCTTGGAATGTGGGTAAGGGAATATTGACCAAAACGGTCATGATAGATTCCTATGACAAAGTTATGACATGTAGGAGTCAAAAATACAAGATCCTATGACAGGTGAAGACATGTGTCGAGAAGAATCTTTGAAAAATGCATCTTTGGGCACCCCAAGGTGGAATATGACATGTTGCAAGAGAATATGCTATTTATAGCCTGTGTATGATAGATTCTCTTACAGCTGTAAGTTATGACAACTATGACAGATTCTATCATGGTTGTAAGAGTCATAAGAGCATTTGTTATAGCCCATTTTGGAAATAGGTGACCTCCTTGGGATGGAGTGACTTGACAAGTGTCAGGAGCATCCTACATTGTTGGACAAGTGTCCATAGGTGTGGGTTTTGGGCCATTAGGCTATATTGGATGCCCATCTCAATGTGGAGCCATTTTTGCCTTGTATTCTCTTTATAAACAGGTGCTTTGGAGAGGAGAAGTACTATAGGTTTGATAGGTACTGTTATGTTGCCGGATCATCTCTAGATACGAGTGTCAAAGACTCCTACAAGAGAATTGGCTCTCTGATTGTATTGTAACCATCTTTGTTTACGGGATGCTTTTGAGCTGTGTTTTGGAGTGTGGGGTTTTTCACCGGTAAGGGTTTTCCCCACGTATATCTTGTGTCTCTCTTCTTCTGTCTTACATTCTTGTGTATGTGTTTTCTACAATATCTCTATTAGTGGGTTAACATAGCTATAATTGTAAATATAAAATTGAATTTGCACTCTCCTCCCCTCATTAGATTAGTGTAGGAAGCGATTTCTTCGCACCTAGGCTCCTTTCAAGGGAGTCATCTAACTCAATTTGAGAAGTTTTATCTAAGTAAGTTCAAAGACATATTCTACAAGGAGTTCCTTCATATCATGCATTGATTGAAGGATGGTGTAGGCTTCATGAAGCACCACACTCAGAAACGACTTGTGCCTTATGCTTGTATATAGTGAACAAAGAAGAGTAGAAATATTCAAACAATAGGATGCCTCAGGTAAGGGATATTCCAAAAGAGATAGGAAAAGTAAGTACAATATCTCCTGATGATGAAGAGGGCAGTAAAAAAGTAATGAAAAGAAAGGATGATCAGCAAGAGTCTATTCAAAAGAAACTAAAGAAAGATGTTTTACCTTCACTAGAACACCTAGAAATGGTAAAGACTGAACCACAAAAATTGAAATGGATATCTACAGGTGTGGTTGCAAGATCTAAGAAGAAAAGGGAAGGTCCTGATAAGCCTCTAACTGAAGATAAGCCTTGGATCTTGAGATTTGATGGATCAAAATCAAAACAAGGAGCCAGTGTTGGAGTTGACCTAATAAATCCACAAGGAAAGTCATTTCTAGCAACATATAGATTGCAATTCCCATGCACTAATAACATGGCTGAATATGAAGCCTTGATTCATGGGTTGCTATTTGTTCTCAAGAAATAGGTCAAAATTTTGCATGTTTATGGGGACTCAAAATTAGTAGTAAAACAAGTCAAGAGAATCTATGCATGCAATTATAAAAAGCTATCAAATTATAGACATAGAGTTTGGGATTTGATAGAAAGATTTAATGCTTTCAACATCACGCATGTTCCTAGGGAACAAAACCATAGAGCTGATGCACTGGTACAAGCTACCAGCACATTGGAACCTTTATCCATTTTTGGGATGACGAGATTTTCAGTAGAATTGGTCTCAGTGCCTTCCATACCTGATAACATCACCAATTTCCAAGTGTTTGACGATGACCAACATATCCTGGACTTCATTACAAATAGGGATATATTCAAAGCACAAATCTTAGATGAGAAGAATTTGGAAGATCATGTATGGGAAGAGGAAGAAATTAAGGACCTACCAAGTAATAAAATTCCCAAAGGCATGATTAACTTGAAAGAGCTTTTGATCTAGACAACATGATTAAACAAAAGGATCTCCCCAAAATAGATGGAGGAGAATATTCACCTCTTAACATAGGACAAGGTGAAGACACAAGGAATGTCCTAATCGGTAATGTTTGTTATGAACAAGAGAAAGAAGGAATAACTCAGGCATTGAAAGATTATATCCATGTCATTTCCTAGACCTATGATGAACTGAAAATGTATGAAACTTCTATTATCACCCATAGAATACCACTGAAGCCTGATGCCAAGCCATTCAGGTAGAAATAGAGGCCAGTCTATACATTGCTCAAACCCCTTATCTTTGAAGAAGTCAAAAAGTTACTGAATGCAAGGATCATATTTCCTGTTAGACACTCAACATGGGTAGCCAATATAGTTCCAGTCAAGGAAAAAAATGGAGATATACGTCTGTGTGTGGACCTCAAGAATCTAAATAGAGCATCAGAAAAGGACAATTATCCTCTATCCTCACTAGATGAAGTTCTACAAATAGTGAATGGAGCTCAAATGATGTCCTTCCCGGATGGTTTTTTAGGATACAATAAGGTGATCATGGACAAGCTAGATAGATTAAAGATAGGATTCACCACTAAATGGGGGATATTTGCTTACAAGACGTATGCCATTTGGCCTAATCAATGCTGGACCCACATTCCAATGTGCAATGGACATAAGATTCAGGGGCCTGTTTGGCAAATGCATAGTCATATACATGGATGACCTGACAGTCTTCTTAAAGAAGAGAAGTGATCATATAGAAGACCTTAGAAAGGTGCTTAAGAAGTGTGAATAGTATGGTATTTCATTAAACCCAAAGAAGTGCATATTTGGAGTGACCACATGTAAGCTACTTGGTCACATCATATCTAAAAATGGGATCACCATTGATCCTACCAGGGTAGATTCTATAATGAAACTACGACTTCTAGGGAGTAAAAAGGAACTCAAGTCTTACTTTGGTAAGATCAATTTTGTGAGGAAGTTCATTATAGGATTTGCAAAGATAGTAAGGCCACTCAATGTCATGCTCAAGAAAGATGCCAAAATTGAATGGACACCTGAAGCAAGAGTAGCATTTGAGGATATCAAGAAGGCCATAGCAGATGCACCTGTATTGATCAGCCCAGATTACACAAGAGATTTTCATATCTACTTGTTTGCTTCAGAACATACATGCACAGTAGTCCTGATGTAGAGGAGCGAAGTAAAAGAAGAAAAGCCCATCACTTTCATGAGTTCTCCATTTAGAGATACTGAGCTTAGGTACATGGATGTTGAAAGGTAAGCCCTTGCCTTAGTAAGAGCAGTGAAGAAATTTAGGTACTATATCTTGATAAGCAAGATAATTGTTATTGTACCTGATTTAGCCGTTAAGATGCTCCTGATGTAGAATGAGCCAAGAGAAAAGAGGGCAAAGTGGATAATAGTGCTTCAAGAGTACAACAAGGACATAACTCTGATGAAGCTAGTTAGGGGACAAGCCCTTAGCCAAATGATTGTTGAAATAGACCCAAATCTGGTAAGTCAACAATATGCTATAGATATGAAAGAACAAGATGAGTGGTACTCTGATATCAAGCACGTCTTGATAACTGGGAGACGTCCTCCAAAGATGCAAGCTTCTCAAAGGAGAGCCCTAAAGATTAAAGCATAGAAGTATATGATAAAAGGAGGAATCCTCTTCAACAAGAATTATGAAGGGATATACCTTAGGTGCTTAGATAAGCTAGAAAATACTAAGGTCCTCACTGAACTGCATGACAAATTTGGAATAGGTCATGAATACCACCTAGCCACCACTCATGCTATTCTGAGAGCGGGATATTAATGGCCAACCATTTTAAAGACATAGTCAATCTCACATCAAATTTTTCCATATATGCCAGACTGCATCAAGTAAAGAAAGGTAAGCAACTCAACCTCTATAACCTATCATGGAGATGCTCCCATTTGTACAATGGGGCATGGACTTCATTGATCCCATTAGTCCTCCATTAGCCTCAGGACACAGGTACTATACACTCAAAATCATGACTCCATTTGCTTGGGACTATCAAGTCAAATTTCGGCATGCACACGAACCCTTTCTTCCTTGCCACGGGGTGATCTGCCATGTCACTCTCATTCTCATGGAAGTAGCCAGTCGAGAGGAGGTGAGACATGGTAGGGGTCTGGCTCATTGGAGAGCTGGACTTTGCAGAGAGGGGTTGGCAAGTTTTGTGGCCTTTGTTGTTGTGTTGTAAGTTGAATGTTTTGTTCAATGGCAGTTGTTGTAGAGATAACCCTATGACCCGAAGGGTCACTAGTTTCTCTTCTCTTGTTGGGGTTTCTTCTATTCCACCTTTGTGTGGGTAAGAAATTACTTTCGTGTATGTCCTCTTGTCTTTCAATTTGTTGAATGAGTTCTCATTGTATTTGGAATTGTCTTTGTTCTTCTATTCATAAGAGGACAAATGGATCTTGTTGTGGTAAAGTAAATGTCTCCTGTTGTTGTCATGGATTGATTTCCTCAATCTCATTGAGGGCAGCCTTCACCCACTCTCCTCTCACTCCTAGGCACATTCATGAGCCAAGATAGAGATAAATGTGTAATGACCAACCTTAACTAGACTTAGGGTTTTGACCTAGGGTTTAGTTGACCTAGGATTTAGCTTTTCTTTGACTTGTGTTTACCTTGTGATGTGATCAAGGGTTTGATTGAATCGTAAATCATGGTTTACCTCATGATGGTATTGAGGGTTTGCAAGTTATCTATCTTTTCTAGGGTTTCTATATGCATGCAAAGCTAAATGATATGAAAACTTGTTTTTGTGCTTTTTTAGTATTTTGGAAATGAAAAGTACATTTTAATCTATGAAAGGAAATATAAATGCAAGCTAATATAACTTTTCCTAATGCAATTTTAATCTATGTTTTTAGATTTTTGGATGTTTTAAAATAATCTAATCTAAGAAGGGAAATTGCTTCTATAAATAGTCTAGATCTAGCAATTTGAAAACAATTATTCTAACATGCAAGATCTAATCTATCAAGGAAAAATTAAAGATTTACTATTCCCAAGAGCAATTTTTATTTTCTAATTACTATCAATTGAGTAAAGCAATAAAGGGACCTGAAAGAATGAAGATTTGTGTAACTCCACTACCCTCAAAAATCTTTGATGTTGGCACCTTGAATCCTCTTGACGCAGTAGGAAGACCTCTTGATGACAAGACAACACAAAGAAGTAAAAGAAGCTTGTTGAAGCTTGAAAGAGCTCAATGTGAGCTTTGGATGAGCACAATGGCATTGATTGAAGTAGCGTAACGATGCTTGGTTGAACAATGAATAAAATAAAAGGCACCTTCATCCTGTGAGAGCATTAGAATGCTAATTTGGAAAGCAAAAACTGGCAAGAGTTGTGTGCACAATGAATTTGCCTCCTTGGAAGAGATTTGAAGCTATGCAATAATGAAAGATTTGAAGCTTTGGAAAACTAAATAAAGAAATGAGGAAAGAGGCTCAAAGGCCTATGAAGAAGCTTGAAAAATCTTGTGAAGATGATAAGAGTATTCTCCAACTTGCTCAACTTGTAAAATAATGAAGAGGTGAGGGGTATTTATAGGTTAGAAGAAGGGATGAGAGGTGGAATTGATTAAGAAGTTAACTCAATTGATTGAAGAGTTAACTAAGATTGATTAGGGAGTGAACTAGATTGATTACCCAGTGAACTCAACTAAGGAGTGCCAAATCAATTATAGCTTATCACTGAAGAGGAATTGGAGTTGGAAAGATGCATGAGATTGATTGATTTGTTAATTTTAGATCAAATGGAGTTAATTATGCATGTGTGGGTGCATGAAATAGTCAACTCCATATTAGGCATCAAAAATCATGCAAACTGGAAGAAAAATAGGTGAAAATGGAGCTTTTTTGAGTGAGAAACTCAAGGTTTTTCATGGTTGGAAAAGTGACAGGGTCACCCCTAGGTGACCCTGGGTCACCTGGGGGAGATCTGGGGAAAAAAGGGTTCTTAGAAGAACTGCATGATAGGAGATGGTAGAAGAGAGAAAAAGGAGGTGTTCTGCCTCTGGAAATAGGTCAATCATGTGCAAGAATCCAAATCTCCACTTGCACCATAGGATCTCCCAGGGGAGATCTGGAAATAATAGGGGAGATTTGGATTGGTTGAGTGAAACTAAAAATGAAAAGCTAGAGATTGAAAGTGGGGACATGTTGGTCATGATGTTAGTCACAAACAAGCATAGAATAAAAGTACACATTAACCTTTATTCATCTTGAAAGATACGATGAATTTAGAGAATTCATAATCCCAAGTCTCCAGTGATTAGGTCTTAATTGTCTGACGTTACTTAGAGGTTGATGTGTGTTGCTATTTCCATTTTGGGGCCTTACATTGAGTTCATCATCATGACACTATTTCTACAAAGATTCTTCACAGAGAGGTCATTTTATACAATTGTTTGATCAAATGATACAATTATACTCAAATATTTGCATGATATTCATCAATAATACATGCTTTAGCTTCAAATATGCTAAATATTTTCAGTTATCTACGAGATGTCCACATATTTGTATTGTTTGCTTAAGATTATTAGTTATTTGCAATTATGATAGTGAAATGCTCTGAAATTTAAAGAAATTGAAAGAAATGCTTCAAATGAATGTTGAACCTTCAGCTATTGAACCACATGTACATCAGATACAGTCATGAAGAGAAGAAAACCAAACCATATGTTCACCAGGACATTCCACAGCTAGATATAGTTGATGCTAACTTCAAAGGAATTTTATGAAAACAACATATGCAAGTAGACATGCACTCCAAAGGACGCAGCAAATCATAGCATATATCCAGAATTCACACACTGATTACTCAAGATTTACTATGAATTGTAACCAAAACAGTCTTCTCATTCACTAAGTATGCAAAGATATAAATGTATACAAAAAGCTTTGAAATGAGCCCTGAATATTTCAGTAGACGAATTTCAATTAAGTTTCGAATGTTTGAAATGAGGCATTCCTACACCTTTTATAGAACAAGGTGAGGAACCCATTACAAAAAGATTTGAGATCTTGATTTATCTATGAATAGCTATGGTTAATATTTCCTTGACTTGGTCAACCTTATCAAATGGCACAAGTTGCCAGCTGGCAACTATCTGAAATACTTATTTTCACTAAGTATCTGATGCTGATATTTACTTTATGATGCATCATCATCTACCATATCTGATTCATGTGCCTCATCATCAAGTGCATCACTTTCTGTCCCTTCATCATCCTGATGATGACGACCTTGTACATGAGGTTACATGATGATCCTAACCTGTTCATACAACTACACTATTTTATTTATTTCTCTGCCATCCTGCGTCTTTGCTTTAATGATGGTGTGTTTATGTGCCTAGTATTTGTTTCTGATGCTATCTAGTTTATTTCTTCTGTTGTGCAACGTGTCATTATAATTTTCTATTTTTACCTTGGTCTTCACCAATTTATCCATGATTTCTTCTGTCATTTGGCCTAATGGATCATCAATAACAAATTGGAAGTTACTATGTAGAGCTTGGATTACAAACTCTTCATCTTGATTTTCTATCTTCCCTTCCACTTTTCCTTCCAACATCTCCAAAGTTTCTGCCTCAAAGGACATCATATCATGTAATTTTATGCCAATCTTTCTCAGCTTATTGTTACATCTCTTGAGAACACCACATTCAAATTGAATGTCCTTAAACCATATATCTACCAATAAGGCAGTGTTATTATTTAGCACCCCTTTATTGATGAGTAGTAGGGGATTTATCCTCCTTATTTCTCCTAGGACATCTAATATTTTCTCCAATTGGAAAGATCTTTTACCTGTCTCCATTTGAAGCTTGTCGACCTTTTTCCTGGAGCCACTGAGAGAACTCCACCTCTTCAAAGAGGCCTTTACCACTTATTCAGCTTCATCAAATGTGGAATACATCCACTTTCTCAATATGGATGACTCATGTTTCATGAGATCTAACTTATTCACCTCCTCTTGGGAAATAGCAGTCAATGGAACTGCACTATCAGTTGAACTACCTTCAGGATTACTTAACCTACCTATATATGCACACAACTGAGCAATGTGCTCTTTGTGTTGCTTATTTTTCTCTTTTTCCATCTTGACCTTTTGAATTAAAGAATCAATGATGTATTTACCTTCCTGACCCTCCTAGTCTTCATTTGTAAACTCCAGGTCAACTGTATTAATCTAGAATTCTTCCAAAGTAATTTTACATTTCTCTTTATCTACAGTAGGGATTGCAATTTCTGTAGTCCTCCTTCCAGTTGTTGGGTCTCTTTTAATGGCCGAAGTCATTCTGGCCTTCCTCTTTGGTTTCATTATATTTTCAGAAAATAAGGTGGATACATCGAATTCTTGAATCACAAAATCTACCTCTGTGTTTACTTCTTTTTCTAACCATCGAGGTACCTAATCATGTTTCTCCGCATCATCATGATGTTCACCTTGACCTCTTGTATCTGTCATCATATGTGATGGAGAAGGTGATTTTCTTGTTCCTTCTTCATGATGCTCACCCTAAGGTTGATCCTGTGGTACATCTTCCTGTTGAGGCACTTCTTTTTCTGGAGGAGCATCATTCTGAGGTGGAGGATCTTGTGATGTGTCTAAATGATGATCATGATGATCATGATCCTTCTCAATTATTACCTCGTCCACTTTTGACTTTTCCTCCTATGGAGGCACATTCACAGCAGTGGATATTATAGAATCCTCCTTAGGTGTAGGTGTTTGTTCTGAAACCACTATATTTTCTACAACTACACTGCTTACTTCTTAAACTTTACAAGCAGGATCTTCTATTACATCTTTCTCATCAGCCTTCTTTTCCTGAACCTCTACTATAGCAGGCTTCGTTGATGCATCCTATTGGCCCATTTCTGAAGCATGGCCTTCTGGTTCTGCCATCTTCACCTCTTCTGTATGTTCTCCTTTGTCAAGTGTTCCTGCTGGATGTTCAGGATTTACATCCTTTCTAGTTGTCAAATCCACCACTGCAGGACTTGTCACCTGTGCAATTAATGTATCTAGCCCCATTTCTTGGGCTATCTTCTCTGGAGTCTTTTCCTTTTTGGATTCCACTTGCTTTATCTCCTCCAATATTGTTTAAACTGATGGAGTCTTCTGAGGAGTCATGTGTGTACCTGCAGCAAGGGTTTCCATCTTTTGTGAAGCTACTTCCTTCACAACCTCGTCATCAGATAAATTAATTGTTTCCTCCAATGAGATATGACCTTCTTCAAATACCTTGGAGGTTTCTGTCATCTGCTCTTTTGCAAGTTCAATTTTGAACTTCACAATGGTAGGAAGTGGAACATTGTGTTGAAATTCCTTGTGCACAACTTCACTACCTGTCCCTCTCAATAGTGTAGGGGATTGCTTTATTTCACCCCTCATGGAGGTTCTTAGTTTCTTAGGTGGGGTAGATACCACCACCTATGGAGATTTTCTCTTCCTTTTGAATAGCAAAGGGGCCTCCTCTTCCTCAGGCTCTTCCTCCATAAGGATATCCTCTTCTATTGGTTTTTGTGAGGATTGACCCTCTTCTTGGGTCTCAGTAAGTTTTGTCTCTGCTGTCTTATCTTTCTTGGACCTCTGTTTACTTGTCTATGGAGGTGATGCTGATCCTGATCCTGATCCTGATGTTGTTGCCTCCTCAGCTAGAAACACTGCCCTTTCAATAATCACTCCCTTGGGTTCACTATCAACTTTCTTACCCCTAGGGGGTCTTTTGCTTTGTTGTTGTTGTGGAGGTAACCTTTCTCCTTTAGATTTTCTCTTTTTAATTATAAAATCATCATATTCCTCATCAGGAATATCCTATCCTTTCTTCTTGTTATCCATAGTAATGGAAACACCCTTCTTCTTTAATGCCTCAATTTGTTCATCAACCCAAGCTTGGGTTAGGTGTAAGGTCCTGGCAATGAGAGGATCCAAAGATATATCCTCCTGTATAGTTAGGTCAAGTGCAGATATGGTATCATTATATATTTTATTTTCTTCATATTGATCTGCAATTATCCTACCATCATCCTTTTTCAACTGCTGAGGAATGGGGATACAGCCAAACGTTTTGATTTGATTCAGTGTTAAGCTTTGGTATCTTCTTCTTCTGGCTTCTACTTCATCTTCACAATCAGCCCAGACGTCATCTAGGTGCTTCTTATGAATAGGGTTTCCTATTATTTTCTGTATCCTTCCATAAGGATCATATGACCTTATCAGTGGGAATGGCTATAACTGCATTTTATTCAAGCTAACCATCACCTTCTTGATACTTTCTGAATCTGGGCACATATACCAGCCAATGGTGACTGGAAAGAATATTGGTGGTATTTTCTGGGCATCCTTGTGTGTTTTCAACATTATGGAGCTCTGCCTTATGAATTCCATTAATACCACAGCATCAATAGGGTATCTTGGCAGCATGAGGGGATGTCCTTCAAAACCCTCAATTCTCATATAAGAAAATGTAGCAAATTGACTGTACCAGGATCCATGCCTGTAGATTATTTCTTGAGCCTCCATGCTCAATCTCTTTGTCCTGTCCTCCTCCATGATTCTCACCAGATGCATAGAGATTGCATCATTTACCAATTTATAGTCTTGGAGGTAATTAGCTCTCTGCAATTAGGGATGATGATCCCAGATATGGGCATCATTAGTGGTTCCTCCAATCTTTCCAACTGTTGTCAATGCATCAAATGTGCCTTTGTAAGCACATGAGTAGACAATGTATGATGTCATGTAAAAGGAACAATTTGAACCTCCCAGGTTCATTAGCTACTCATGTAGAGCATCACTTATCAACTAGCCCCATAGTGCCTTGATGCCTGCATACATGCACATCATGATTACACTATACATCCAGTCCTTAAAACTACCAGCATCAGGCTGGCTTGTTACTCTACTAAGCAATGCAATCATGTACTGATACTCGTCATCAAAATCATATTTAAACAAGTGCACAAAGAGTTTGGCAGCTGTAGGATATGTGCTATTCTTGGCCCTCCACTGATACATGTTCTTCCTGGCCTGCTTCTTATTATTTTCTTACTCAACTTCTGATTTCTTTAGGTCCACACTGTTAACCTTCCTGCCCAATGGCAGTCCAAATGTCTTGGAAAGACCCTTAATGGATAGGCCTGCATATATTCTTCCATGCTTTACTACCTGTCTTGTTTCCGGATTGTAATTCCAGGCACATTCAATCACCAGCTCTGCATACTCCATGGAGTATGAAAAACCAACCGCATTCCACATTCCGGACACAAACACTACATCCAGCAAGGCACTTGATGCAGAGGCATCCACACTAAAACCTTGACATACAGCATGTATGCCTACAACCCATCATCATCATCATATTTCCCTTAACACTGTCAGCATCATCATATTTTCTCTGCCGACCGATATCCTCCTGCAGACAAACCTTCGACCTTTCGCCTGTCAGCAGCATCATCATATCCGGCTATCGGCAGCATCATCACATTCGGCAAGCGCAATCATCCTCCTGACGATCACTGTTCATCTTACCGCCAAACACACTCTGCAGCATCATGATGTTCAACATCATGTTCATCAGCAGGATATGAAACATCCGGTTCCCTTCATATATCCTGATGACGACAACCTCATGCACCTTTCCTTCGATGCTTACGTCACCCCGATATCCTGATGATGATTATCCTGATGACGATGATGTCACATGCAGTTCCTTCAATATCCTGCTGCCCGATATCCTGATGACGATTATCCTGATGACGATGACGTCACATGCAGTTCCTTCAATATCCTGCTGTCGGCCAAACTTAACATTATCGGCCCGCGATGGTTTTATCAATCCGATCTTCTACCCTATGTCGATACGCTCCTCCTCGGCAACACTTGATGATGATCACCTCGAAACACATTCACCTTATGCAAACAATTGCATCATGCTCACCTCCACTTACTCGGATGACGCCCGAAGTAACTGCAGGATATACACAGAAATATCCTGATGATGCCGTTGTGATGGATTTTCCAACCTTAGTGAATTTTCGATCCGCCGAACCTCCTGAGGTGACCCGATCCGCTTCCTGGATAACTTTCCAGACTCTAATTATCAGCACGGCCTAGCACATACCCATGCTAGGGTTCTCAACACATCTTGACTGCGATCCTGCGCACCTGCATGCAAACAAACACAAAATGCAGACTAAATCCTAAACTACTATACATGGCCATTCCACCGATTCGACGAATCAACCAGTGGAATGGATCAGCGAATCCATGAAACCACCAGAACAGCAAGTCGATCACACAATGGAATTCAAAACAGAGAATGGACAAAACAGGATCTCTTTATTGATTTCAAAAGATGCAAATACAATATTCAGTCTCTCTCTGCAATCTAACTCCTCTGCTCAATGTCTAAAACCAACCAATCCTCATGCATAAATAGGATCTCCTGCGAGTACTACCAACTCGACTCCAAGCAGCTGGGAGCTTCCAAGCGGTTGGGAGGATCCAACCGGACACACAGCATAACAGCTGTCATAACAACCTACCTAAAAATAGTAAAGTATGGTCAACATGACCTTATTACATGCATTGGTCTTATAAGACCTTCTTGGAAACATTAACCAGACCTAAAACAAACTAACTGCCTCATGGAGGCCAGCTGTCAGGTAGGTGCTCCTGCACCATACTCCCCAACAGAAAAGAACTCATGTCCCATGAGTTAGGTAGTGGAAGTCCTCCACCTTTACACTTTGTCATGTCAGTGTTCTGACCTGTTCCAGCTTTGTCCTCTGCTGTCTCTTGGCTTCTCCAAGACTTCTGAACTGTAACTTGCTTTCTTGCAAGTAAATCCTCATGCCTGTCAATGTAGGCCCTTCTCTCACATACCTTGTGTTTGTTAGGTTGTCTGACCAGAACCTCTGTCTGAATTGCCTTTTAAACTTCTGCAATGTTCAATCCAATCTTCCTTTCAACCTTTATAGGACAAACAATAGTCCCAACTATGACAACATCCTTGTCATTCCTCTCAACTGGTTGCTATTTGTAAACCTGTTTCTGAACCTGCTGCTGACCTCTGTCAGTCAAAACTGAAACTTTCTTCAACCTGTTGTCCTTAACAACTCCTTTCCCTGCAGTGTCCGCAACTGCCTTTATGCCTGCTCCTATAGGCATCTGCACAAACTCCTTCTTTCCCACTAAAATGATTTTGGCTGCCCCCTGTGTTGCAGCATCTTCCTGCAATGGCATCAACATAATAGTCTTTCCATCTTTCTTGATGGTGTAGGTATTAGCATACCCATCATATAGTATCCTCCTATCAAATTGCCATGGTCTACCCAACAGTAGGTGACAACATTCCATGGGCAAAATGTCACACAAAACTCTATCATGATATGCTCCAACCTGAAAATCCACATATGCCTATTCATAGACAAAAAGTGATTGACTATCACTCACCCAAGATGCCTTGTAAGGATGATGGTGTGGAATCCTTTCCAAATTCAGTTTATCCACCATTTCCTGAGATACCATGTTATCTGTTGAACCAGTATCAATGACAACCTTACATACCTTACCTTTGCTCTTGCATGTGGTCTTGAAAAGAGCTCTTCTTTGCATCATATCCTTTGATGCCTGTAAACTAGTTCTCCTAAGCATCAATGCTTCTCCCTCCTCAGGATACCCATAACCGTCAGGAACTCTATCTCCTTGATAAGTGTTTGAACTCTGCACACTTTGCTCTACTTTCTCTTCTTGCACAAGTTGTACTCTCTTGTCATTCATTCTATCATCTCTGGATGATGAACCTTTGCTTTCTGGACATTTGAAAAATGGATGACCAAACTCACCACAGGTGTAACACTTTCCTGAAAATGTAGTAGAACCTCTACCACTTCCAAATCTGCCTCTATTACCTTTCCATCCACCTCTGAAATTAGACTGTCCCTGTCCTTTACCAGTGTCTTCTTGACCCTCATTGGTTTGCCTTGTTGTAGGGGCTGCTCCTCTTCCCCTCATATTGCTGCCTCTTCCTCTCATGGACTTATCTTGTCCTCTATTCATCTTTTCTTCAATCCTGATTGCCATTTGGTAACAATCCTCCACACTCTTACGGTTAGCTAAAACTAACTCATCCTATATGTTCAATCTCAAACCAGCCAAGTACCTAGCCACCTTTTCTACCTCATTCTCATGATGACCAGATCTCATACTCAACTTATAAAACTCCTCAGTATATGCCTTCACATCCATTTCCTTTTGCCTTAAAAATTGCAGCTTCTTAAACATCTGAATCTCATAATCCCTTGGCAAGAATTTACCTTTGATCCTTGCTACCATCTTATCCCATGAAGTGATCTTTGACTTCCCTTGTTTCCTTCTCTCGGATTGTACATAATCCCACCATACCAAAGCATGACCTCCTAACTTGGTCTTTGCAATCTTTACCTTCTGATCCTCAGCAACATCTTCACATTCAAAGTGATTATCAAGTGCAGCAATCCAATCCAGTAAATCATCTTCATTCAAACTTCCATTATACTTGGAAACATCAACCTTTACCTTAGGTTTATCACTCTGCACTGCCTTTAACAGTTTTGTAAATCTCTGGTCTTTAGCATCCAGATCTTCAGCTACCTCTTCATACTCTTCAACAGTATCTTCATCTTCTTCGGACTCACTGTCGTCCACTTCCCTCTTTTTGTTCTTTTCCAGGGCTACAAGCCTGGCTTAAAGTGCTTCAGCAAGCTCCTTCATCTTCCTCATCTCTCTGGCATGTTTTTCCTTCATCTCCTGCAATTCCCTTGTAGTACCAGTACCTTTCGGAGGCATTTTGTCAACCTCTCACTCCTCTACCTCTGTCCTTTCAGTGACAGAATCAACTCTACCTCTGCCCTTTCAGTGACAGAATCAACACACAACAGCCCAGACCTTTTGCTGAGCTCTGATACCACTATGATGCAGAGGCATCCACACTAAAACCTTGACATACAGCATGTATGCCTACAACCCATCATCATCATCATATTTCCCTTAACACTGTCAGCATCATCATATTTTCTCTACCGACCGATATCCTCCTGCAGACAAACCTTCGACCTTTCACCTGTCAGCAGCATCATCATATCCAGCTATCGGCAGCATCATCACATTCGGCAAGCGCAATCATCCTCCTGATGATCACTGTTCATCTTACCGCCAAACACACTCTGCAGCATCATGATGTTCAACATCATGTTCATCAGCAGGATATGAAACATCCGGTTCCCTTCATATATCCTGATGATGACAACCTCATGCACCTTTCCTTCGATGCTTACGTCACCCCGATATCCTAATGATGATTATCCTGATGACGATGACATCACATGCAGCTCCTTCAATATCCTGCTGCCCGATATCCTGATGACGATTATCCTGATGACGATGACGTCACATGCAGTTCCTTCAATATCCTGATGTCGGCCAAACTTAACATTATCGGCCCACGATGGTTTTATCAATCCGATCTTCTACCCTATGCCGATACGCTCCTCCTCGGCAACACCTGATGATGATCACCTCGAAACACATTCACCTTATGCAAATGATTGAATCATGCTCACCTCCACTTACTCGGATGACGCCCGAAGTAACTGCAGGATATACACAGAAATATCCTGATGATGCCATTGCGATGGATTTTCCAACCTTAGCAAATTTTTGATCCGCTGAACCTCCTGAGGTGACCCGATACGCTTCCTGGATAACTTTCCAGACTCTAATTATCAACACGGCCTAGCACATACCCATGCTAGGGTTCTCAACACAACTCGACTGCGATCCTGCGCACCTGCATGCAAACAAACACAAAATGCAGACTAAATCCTAAACTACTATACATGGCCATTCCACCGATTCGACGAATCAACCGGTGGAATGGATCAGCGAATCCATGAAACCACCAGAATAGCAAGTCGATCACACGATGGAATTCAAAACAGAGAATGGACAAAACAGGATCTCTTTATTGATTTCAAAAGATGCAAATACAATATTCAATCTCTCTCTGCAATCTAACTCCTCTGCTCAATGTCTAAAACCAACCGATCCTCATGCATACATAGGATCTCCTGCGAGTACTACCAACTCGACTCCAAGCGGCTGGGAGCTTCCAAGCGGCTGGGAGGATCCAACCGGACACACAGCATAACAGCTGTCATAACAACCTACCTAAAAATAGTAAAGTATGGTCAACATGACCTTATTACATGCATTGGTCTTATAAGACCTTCTTGGAAACATTAACCAGACCTAAAACAAACTAACTGCCTCATGGAGGCCAGCTGTCAGGTAGGTGCTCCTGCACCAGCACTTCTGTTCTTTTCATCGTTCATCTTGGCAGACCAGGCCTCCAAATCGGTATTCCCCTGATGTGTATCTGTTATGGAACCATATTTGAACATGATTCCTCTAGGAGATGCGAACATGGGCTTGCTGAACGCAGCCTCACACTTAGCTAACCTCTTGTCAGCCATGGATATCTACAATTAACACAATTTGTCTTACAATCGATACTCGCATGCATATAACATTTATCTTTACTAATCATCATGCATACTATGTTTATTCAGCACTAACTTATCTTGGGATGCATAAACTAGAATTTCAAACCAAAAACATCATACCTAACTATGCAAAAGCAACAGGATGAGGGTTTCAATTACTTACCTGGTTATGCAAATCCCTTTATACTGGTGGTTTTCTAGAAATACTCTTAATTCTGCAGATAATCATGTGCTTCTTCTTGCCTGCAAGCTCTGTTCGTACAAGTGTCACCTGTATGAGGGTTTGGAAGCTAGTGCTCTGTAAAAATGATTTTATCGCAAGGTAAGTTTGAAAATGATTATGAGTTTACCTTTTATCCTTGCAATTAGGGCAAAATTAGGGCAAACCTTGACGGATTAGATTTTATTCGTTGATCTTTCGCACGAAAACTCAGGATTTCGCGAGGTGTTTCATCGGGTTTTGTGGTCGGTGGGAACTACCTACCACCTCTGCATGCATTAAATGTTAATGGCGGCAACGGGAATAGGGTGATATCCATATGACAGGATATATTCAAAAATATGATAGCATTGGGATATTTTGTGATATTTTTAAATATCACCCCGAGTGCAATATGATCATCCTCCTCGAGAGGAAAAACTATTGTCGACAAGATTGGGTGATGAACGCACCCTTTGGTCATGCTTTATACATCAGGAGGATATTTCAATATATCGGGTGATGTTTCAAAAATGATGATGACTGGATAAACTATAACGTCTCTCTCGGAATATCGGGATGACATCATCCAGATATTCACTTATTATATCTCTATGACTTCATGACGTCATCGTCATGTTATGCGAGAAGGATCATGCTTAGGAAATATGCCCCCAAGAGGTAAAATGATGATTACATCATCGTCATGTTTATTTCTTTGTTTATCGGACCTGAATGACATCATCAGGATAATGTCTTAGGGGGATATTTCATGGTAGGAGGATATTAAGAAATATCAGGTTACATTGAGAAATATGATCCTCGCGAAATGTATAAGGCTATTGACGGGTAAAGGTCAATATCACCTAAAATTGACATCCAGACATTTGGACCGCATGATTTATCAGGTGATAAATTAGATCGGGATGACCTTCTATAATATGACTGATGTTTATAAATATGATCCTCCCCTCGGAATATTAGGTTTGACTCAAACTTTGACCATTCATAACTTTCACATCCTGATGAATATTAGGGTGATGCAAAAGACAAACCTGCATGAAATTTGATGCTCTTTCTAAATATGAGGTTACTAGAATAAAATATGAAACTTGACAAACTGGCCTCATGATGATGACTTACCTAGCCTTTCCATGCATGATGATCTGCATGACTTACTTTTACCAGACCGCCAGGAAGCAGAAAACACAAGCCAAGCAAAAGTTGGGTCCCTGTTTTGTCAAGTCAAAATGGGGCGTGTTGTGTAACCACACAACAACTCGCCACCAAAGAAAACAAACAAATTCCAATGATTCAAGTGATGTGATCATATTCATCCATATTATTCTAATTCATTCTAACCACAAGCATCATGATCTTCTGAATGATAAAAGTTCATCATGGTAACAATGCTAACAAAGGATCATGTGTGTGCAAATGATTAATTATCTTCATCTTGAAAGCAAGTTGAAAACATGAGTAACTGGTGTTAAACTACATAGTTGGAGATCATCCCTCATAGCTGACCTGGATAGGGCCTTGCTACCAGCAGGCGTCTATAGCCCCGGAAAGGTTATCTATAAAATCTCCCTAAGTAGAGCCCCACTGCCAGCAGGCGTTCATAGCCCCGGTAGAGTTACTTAGATGGCCTAATTTTTATTTCTTTTCTGATTTTCTTTAAAATTTGTATCTGATATCATCATGTCAACTCATTTATACAAGGTATAGTCACTTGCAGCTTTAGGTTGGAGATTGTATTGGTAGCAAGGGAGTCCCTTTAGATTTTTCACTTAACACCTATACTTGTGTGTTCAACAAACCCAAGGCTGTTAAGTGTTTCATTGTGATTGATTCACTTTGATCAAGAAAAGGCACCCTGATGAAAGGATATCACAAACCTGATCATGAATACTTCTTAGAATGAATCACAACCTATGTCTAAATCTGATCTCATCACTTGAATCCTACAATTTAGTTATTTTCTAGGATGATAAGTTGCATCATCATGACTAACCAAAAGAAAACTCAACAAGCAAACAACAAAACAACAAAACACAACTGTACAAGCAACTATACAAATGTACAATATGATACACATGACTGTCATGAAGTCACTTAGACTTGAAAATAATATTTGAGGAATTGTCCATTGACTGCCAATGGGACATCCTCACCTGTCAGATTCTTGAGCCTATAAGTGCTGTCTCGTAGTATCTCAAAAATTTGAAAGGGACCAATCCATAATCTATCAAATTTGCCATGGTCACCTTTCCTCTCATGGGCTTTATCCCACATTAGGACTAAATCAGATATCCTGAAGGCTTTAACTTTGGCTCTCTTGTCAAACCAGCATTTGACAATAGCCTGATGTTTTGCATTGGTCAATTGCTTGACTTCTTTTCTCTTCCAGGTGCATTAGCTGAAGCAACCTGACTTCTTGTCTATTGTCTATGCCTAGGTACTCTTGGGCAAACTGCAAAGTAGGAATTTTCAAGTTGACAGGGAGGATAGGATCCACCCCATATACCAGTTGGAAAGGCGAGTTTCCTAATGCAATTTTCATTCTGGTTCTATCTACCCATAAGGCATATTTCGAAAATGAATTCCATTCCTTAGGGTTCTTCTCTATTAATTTTCTTATGATATTCAACAAATTTTTGTTGGTGGATTCTGCTAATCCATGTCCTTGGGGATAATAGTTGGATGAGAACTTGAGTATGATCTCATGATCAAAAGCCCAACTTGAAATTTGGTTGCAGTTAAGGCTGAACCATTATCACTTACCAGAGCATAAGGAGTTCCATACCCGGTAACAATGTTACTTTCTAGAAATTTAATAACATCATCAGCAGTACAAGTCTTGCTGCTGACAGCTTCAGTCCATCTGGTACAATAGTCAGTAATTGTTAAGACATACCTATGGCCTGAAGAAGATGGAGGATTGATTGGTCCTATGAAGTCCATGCCCCATTGTACAAATGGGCGCTCTTCCACCACTGGCTGCAAGGGTTGTGCAGCATATTTCTCTTTGTTGGCAGTAACCTGACATACATGACAACATTTAACATGATCAGCTATATCTTTAAAAAATGTGGGCCAATAATATCCTACTCTGAGGATTGCATGTGTTGTGGCCAGGGCTGATCCATGTGTTGTTCCGAACTTGTCATGTAGTTCTGATAAAACCATATTTGCTTCTAGCTTTTCTAAGCATCTTAGGTATATTCCTTCATAATTCTTCTTGAACAGGATTCCTCCCTTCATCATATATTTTTGTGACCTTATCTTCAAGGCTCTTCTTTGTGAAGCTTACATTCTTAGAGGACACCTTCCAGTGATCAAGATGTGTCTAATATCTAAATACCACTCTTTATTGTCCTTTACATTGACAACATATTGTTGACTTGTGATGTTTGGATCAATTTTAGATATCATTTGGCTTAAGGCCTGTCCTCTTACCAATTTCATTGGTGTAATTTCCATGTCATACTCTTGTAATACTGTAATCCACTTGGCCCTTTTCTCACCAGGCTCACTCTGCATTAGCAGCATCTTCACTGCTGCATCAGGCACTACTGCAATCACTTTGCTTCTTAGTATATAATGCCTAAATTTCTTTACTTCCCTGACTAATGCAAGTGCTTGTCTTTCAACATCCACATATCTTAGTTCAGCATCCTTGAAGGGACAGCTCATGAAAGCTATTAGTTTTTCTTCTTTTTCCTCATTCCTTTGAGTCAATACTGCTGCAGAGGTATGTTCTGAGGCAAATGAATAAATGTAGAAGTCCTTTGTGTAGTCTGGACTGACGAGGATAGGAGCATCTGATATAGCTTTCTTTATGTCCTCAAAAGCAACTTTGGCCTCTGTTGTCCACTCAATCTTGGCATCTTTTTTCAGCATGGCATTTAGTGGTCTGACTATCTCTGCAAAACCAGTGATGAATTTTCTTACAAAGTTAATCTTACCAGAGTAAGACTTAAGTTCTTTCTTACTTCCAGAGAGTTGTATTTTCATAATAGACTCCACTCTGGTAGGATCAATGATGATTCCATCTTCAGTTATCAAATGGCCTAATAATTTGTCTGTTGTTACCCCGAATATGCATTTCTTGGGGTTCAAGGATATTCCATACTCTTCACATTTCTTTATTACATTTCTGAGATCTGCTACATGGTTCTCCCTTTCTTTGGAGAATACCGTCAAGTCATCCATGTATATGACTATACATTTTCCTATTAGGCCTCTGAAGGCTATGTCCATTGCTCACTGGAATGTAGCTCCAGCATTTATAAGTCCAAATGGCATACGTCTATATGCAAATATCCCCCACTTGGTGGTGAAGGCAATTTTCAATCTGTCAACTTTATCAACCATCACTTGGTTGTATCCTAAGAAACCATCCAGGAAGGACATCATTTTGGCTCCATTTACAATCTACAGAACTTCATCTAATGATGGTAAGGGGTAATTATCCTTCTCTGATGCTCTGTTCAGGTTCCTGAAATCCACACATAGCCTGATGTCTCCATTTTTCTTTCTAACTGGGACTAGATTAGCCACCCAAGTGGAGTGCCTTACAGGAAAGATTATCCTAGCATTTAACAACTTCTTGACTTCTTAAAAAATTATTGGTTCAAGCAAAGCATTGAATGGCCTTTGCTTTTGTCTGAAAGGTTTAGCATCTGGCTTGAGGGGTATAGTATGAGTTATGACTGATGTGTCATATGTCTTCAGCTCATCATATGTCCAAGCAATAACATGCATGTAATCTTTGAGAGCCTGAGTTATTCCTTTTAACTCTTCTGGTGTGCAAACTTTACCTATCAGGACATCTCTTTTGTCTTCATTTTGTCCAATATTCACTTGTGAATACTAACCTCCATCAGCTTTGGGAAGATCCTTCTGTTTCAGCATATTATCCAAATCAAAGGCTCTTTCTAATTCAATCATACCTTTGGGAATCCTGTTTCTAGGCAACTCTAATATTTCATCTTCTTCCCAAACTTGATCTTCCATACTATTCTCATCTATGATCTGAGCATCAAATATATCCCTGTTAGAGATGAAATCAAGAATATGCTAATCATCATCAAAGACCTGGAGATTAGTAACATTATCAGGTACTGATGGTACAAATACTAGTTCTACTAAAAATTTCTTTAGACCTGATATAGATAGTGGCTCCAGTGTACTGGCAGCCTAGGCAAGTGCATCTGCCCTGTGATTCTGTTCTCTAGGAACATGGGTGATATTAAATGCATCAAAGTCTTCAATCAAATCCCACACTCTGTGTTTGTAATTTGACATTCTCTTATAATTGCAAGAGTAAATTCCTCTTACCTGTCTGACAACTAAATCTGAGTCTCCAAAGACATGCAGAATTTTTATCTTTTTCTTGAGAGCAAACAGTATCCCATGAATCAGAGCTTCATACTTTGTCACATTATTAGTGCAGGGGAACTATAATCTGTATGCAGCTAAGTAAGACATTCCTGATGTGTCAATGAGATCAATCCCTATTCCAGCTCCTTGTTTGGATTTGGACCCATCAAATCTTAATATCCAGGGTTTATCTTCAGCTAAAGGCTTGGCTGAACCTTCTCTTTTCTTTGCAGCTCTAGTTGCTGCTCCACCTGATATCCACTTTATTTGAGGAATTTTAGTATCCTTGGATTTCACTTTTTCTTTCTTTTTTGAAACTGACTCCTTTTTCATCCCAACGTCAGGAGGATGATCCTCTGGATCTAGTACCGTATGTCTTTTTAAAATATGTAAACATAATGAGCAAGCGGTCTCTAAATGAGGTGCCTCACGCAACCTACACCATCTTTTTATCAAGACTTCTTGGGGAAGTCTGTGCTGCTGTGTCATCTTCTCTATCTCTTTTGCTAAAAAATCCTCAAACTTCGTCAGGTCACTACCTATGTCTTCATTTGACAATTCATAGTCTAGCTCCATAAAACAATCACTCCCAAGGGTGATCTTTTCTTCCTTCTTAACATTTATCTGGTTGCTCACCAGTATCTCCTCTGTTATCTGAACATGACCTTCATCATGATTTGTCACCTTTTCTATGGTACCTGCAGAAGACAGACAAGAATCAATATCATCATCATCACCACTATCTGATGAACTTACATCTGATGATGATGATGCATCACTGTATGTCTGTTCTAACTCCATCATGTCTTTGCATGCTTTGCAAGTCTTTTTTGAATGAGGCTCACTGTGTAACCTGCACCATCCATCAATTAAAATATCATTAACAGGTATATTTAGTACTTTACATCGCTTTATCTATTTGGATAAGTGCCTTTCAAAATTTTCGAAACAATCTCCTTCATTTTCACTTTCAAAATTATTATCAGGCCCTACAAAAGGTAAATCCTCCTGATGATCATCACCATGATGATGAAAATCCAGCATCAGGATCTCCTCTATCCTGATTGTCTGTGGTCTAACAGTATAAACTCCGGGTTCAATGTCTACATACATTATCTCATTCATTTTATTATATTCGGTTATCATGTGCTTCATCCTGGGTTCAGCATCTATTCTTATCTGGGTAGGAATACCTTCCCAAGGCAACCACATGTGACTAAAGTCAGTAGCCATATATCCATTCAAAGTCTTTGACCAGTCTCTGCTAAGCAGCATCCCATATGTATCAGGTATGTCAACCACCTGGATTTCAATGTAATATTGGATCCTGGGATCAGATGCTAGTTGCATGTGTATATGAGTCAATTCCCCTATTACACTCACTTCTATCTTATCTAGCTGTGTCACTTTCTTTAGGGATTTAGCAGGATGTAGTCCTAAAGCATTGCATATAGACAAGGGCATCACATTTGTAGATGCACCTAAATCCACCAAATAGTTGTGTAAATTCTTGCTAAACATCCTTATGGTAAAGAGGAAAGGTGGTGACTCACTCTTATCTTGGTATAATGTCATATATGAGGTTTCTTCAGCTTGGATGGTAGCTGGCACTTTAGATTTGATATTGTTATCTCTAGCAGCATGATCTTTACTACTAGATTGGCCTGGAGAATGAATATCCTCTCTAGGAGCAGGATCATCTAGTGATTTCATGAATGCCTTCTTAATTGCAGGGGTTTTCAATAACTTTGATAAAGACAAGCTGATCTTTATCTTTTTCATCTCATCTACCAAGTATGTAACAAGTTTATCAGACTCATGAGGCAAGCTAACAGCCTTTGATGCTGTATTCTGAGGTGACAGATATTGGGCATTCACCTTGGGAAATCCCAGATTATTGCTTGCTTTGGGATCAGGAGGTGTGTTAAAATTATTTGGAGGTAGAGATGATGTCAATGGACCAGTAGGTCTGTTGGCAGTACTTCTCAAGTTATAGTTATTCTTACCAGGATATTACTGCTAGTATGCATGCACCTCCTCATGTTCAGTGGAAGGCTCATTCTCATCTTCAAAGGGGAAGATATTATTTGACTCAAAGGCTAAGGCAGATTCTTCACATGCTTGTGAACAACTTTGATGATCAGTATAACTTTCTAACACTAGGGCTGAATCATATCCATAGGGGACAATTTCATTTCCTTCCACCTAAGGTGAATTCCTTGCAGTATTGGACACTTTTGTTTGAAAAATGCTGGCAGCAATTTGGAATTGTGGATAGTCTATCTCTGCATGAGCATTTGTATTGTGGATTCTGCACTAATTGGTGAGGGCTGCCTCAGCAAGATTGACTCGAGTAGTCTGTTTGGTTTTGCCAGGTGATTGATTATCCAAGGGTGATGGTAATGAACCATTATTTGGCCTAGAACTCCATACTCTAGGCTGTCTCTGAGGATTATTGTTATTTCCACCACTATTATTGAAATTATTGTTATTCTACCCTCTGTCAGGATAATTTTGTCTATCATTGGAATAACTTCTATTCTAATTTGACTGGGAATAGAAAATTTGATTTCTCAAACGTGTCACTTCTGTAGTGAGTTTTCTTAGCTGAGCGGAGATTTCTTTGATTTCCTCCTTCTCTTCTTGAGCTTTGGCTACTACATTTTCAATTCGAGGCTTGAAGAAAGAGGATCCATGGTTATTGTTGGATAGATCAGCACCTTGAGGTGTCTAAGTTTGTGCAGGATATTGTGGCAGTTGGCCATTCCCATTAGGAGGTGGCATGATACTCAATGGAGACACTTGCAAAGGTGTAGGCATGACTGCTGGAGGTATCATAGCTCCACTAGGATATTGTGCAGGATATGATGCAGGATATGTTGGATACATGCCAGGCAGTGTAGGGAAGGCCGTATTTGGAGTAGGAGTAGGTGACAGGTGCTGACTAACCTTTATGGCTTCTTGAAAAGCTAATGCTAAAGTTGTGATCTAAGGATGTGCTCTCCTTATGAACATGGAGGTCAAAGGATCCAAGGTTGAATAATAAATGCTCCTTGTGGCCTCATTAGACACAGTGTAAGGAGTGACCACTTTGGACAACATTTTCTAAAACCTAGCATTGAAGTTTGCAATCGGCTCACCTTCAAATCATTTGATTGTGGCAAATAGGTGATAATTCATGGAAGGATCAATCAAAACTTTGAATCTATCTGTGAAAGCTTTCTCCAGGACATCCCATGATCCAATAGAACCATGACCAAGACTAGTATACCAATTATAAGCCTCCTCCCCTAAGGAAAAAGGAAATAAACGGCATACAACATCTTGATGTTCTATTCTGGCCCTACAACAGGCTTCCTTAAAGGTTCGGATATGATCTTCTGCATCCTGATAAGGATGATACTTTGGACAGATTTTGTCCAGGTTCTTTGGTAACTCATGATATGCAGTGAAGGTCAATGCTGAATCTGCTGCAAAGAAAGACATTGCAACTAAAGGAGGTTGAGCATGTGGTATGGTTGGCTGAGGTTGGACCTGGGGTTGTGGTTGTACAGGAGGTGTCACAGATAACCCTGAAGGTACTTGTAAATCAATAGGAGTTACAGGAGGAGGCTCTGGTGAAGCTCTCGATGCACTAGATCCTAGAGTGTGATGGATATCCATAGTTCTAGGTCTGAACCCTCTAACAGGTAATTCCTCAAAGATTCCACTAGGTCTAGACCTGGTATTTATCCTGTGAGCCAATATTTCTCAATTTTGGGGCAAATTGGCTAGATGATTGTAAATATTGGTTGAATTTCACCAGCTGAGGTGATATTTGCAGTTAGATGACTGATCTGACTGGATATTTACAAAATATTTGCAAAGATAGTGCAAATATGAGGTAATATTTGAGGTATGATGACTCTTACCATGAGATATCAAGTTTCTAAGGCAAAATTCTTCAAAGCTTGAATAAATTTACATAAAATTGGCCGATATTTGTGAATTCATGATGATCTAATGTAAAGCTTACAATATTTACGTTTGATCTGGAAATCTTTACACAGAATGAGCATTTACAAGCTTGCTATAGTAAATATTTGAGCAATATTTAGAATTCACAAATGCATCTGAGGTTACCTTACTCTCTGCATCATCAAACCTGAAAATAATGATGATGAGCATCCTTTTTCAAATAAGGCCCTCCTTCTAGTGCCAATTTATGTTGGTCATGATGTTAATCACAAACAAGCATAGAATAAAAGTACACATTAACCTTTATTCATCTTGAAAGATACGATGAATTTAGAGAATTCATGATCCCAAGTCTCCGGTGATTAGGTCTTAATTGTCTGACGTTACTTAGAGGTTGATGTGTGTTGCTGTTTCCATTTTGGGGCCTTACATTGAGTTCATCATCATGACACTATTTCTGCAAAGATTCTTCACAGAGAGGTCATTTTATACAGTTGTTTGATCAAATGATACAATTATACTCAAATATTTGCATGATATTCATCAATAATACATGCTTTAGCTTCAAATATGCTAAATATTTTCGCTTATCTACGAGATGTCCACATATTTGTATCGTTTGCTTAAGATTATCAGTTATTTGCAATTATGATAGTGAAATGCTCTGAAATTTAAAGAAATTGAAAGAAATGCTTCAAATGAATGTTGAACCTTCAGCTATTGAACCACATGTACATCAGATACAGTCATGAAGAGAAGAAAACCAAACCATATGTTCACCAAGACATTCCACAGCTAGATACAGTTGATGCTAACTTCAAAGGAATTGTATGAAAACAACATATGCAAGTAGACATGCACTCCAAGGGACGTAGCAAATCACAACATATATCCAGAATTCACACACTGATTACTCAAGATTTACTATGAATTATAACCAAAACAGTCTTCTCATTCACTAAGTATGCAAAGATATAAATGTATACAAAAAGCTTTGAAATGAGCCCTGAATATTTCAGCAGATGGATTTCAATTAAGTTTCAAATGTTTGAAATGAGGCATTCCTGCACCTTTTATAGAACAAGGTGAGGAACCCATTACAAAAAGATTTGAGATCTTGATTTATCTATGAATATCTATGGTCAATATTTCCTTGACTTGGTCAACCTTAACAAATGGCACAAGTTGCCAGCTGGCAACTATCTGAAATACTTATTTTCACTAAGTATCTGATGTTGATATTTACTTTATGATGCATCATCATCTACCTTATCTGATTCATGCACCTCATCATTAGGTGCATCACTTTCTGTCCCTTCATCATCCTAATGATGACGACCTTGTACATGAGGTTGCATGATGATCCTGACCTGTTCATACAACTGCACTATTTTATCTATTTCTCTGCCATCCTGGGTCTTTGCTTTAATGATGGCATGTTTATGTGCCTGGTATTTGTATCTGACGCTATCTAGTTTATTTCTTCTATTGTGCAGCGTGTCATTATAATTTTCTATTTTTACCTTGGTCTTCACCAGTTTATCCATGATTTCTTCTGTCATTTGGCCTAATGGATCATCAACAACAAATTGGAAGTTACTATGTAGAGCTTGGATTGCAAACTCTTCATCTTGATTTTCTATCTTCCCTTCCACTTTTCCTTCCAACATCTCCAAAGTTTCTGCCTCAAAGGACATCATATCATGTAATTTTATGCCAATCTCTCTCAGCTTATTGTTACATCTCTTGAGAACACCACATTCAAATTGAATGTCCTTATACCATATATCTACCAATAAGGTAGTGTTATTATTCAACACCCCTTTGTTGATGAGCAGTAGGGGATTTATCCTCCTTATTTCTCCCAGGACATCTAATATTTTCTCCAATTGGAAAGATCTTTTACCTGTCTCCATTTGAAGCTTGTCTACCTTTTTCCTGGAGCCACTGAGAGAACTCCACCTCTTTAAAGAGGCCTTTACCACTTCTTCAGCTTCATCAAATGTGGAATACATCCACTTTCTCAATATGGATAACTCATTTTTCATGAGATCCAACTTATTCATCTCCTCTTGGGAAATAGCAGTCAATGGGATTGCACTATTAGTGGAACTACCTTCAGGATTAGTTAACCTACCTATATATGCATGCAACTAAGCAATGTGCTCTTTGTGTTGCTTATTTTTCTCTTTTTCCCTCTTGACCTTTTGAATTAAAGAATCAATGATGTCTTTACTTTCCTGACCCTCCTGGTCTTCATTTGCAAACCCTAGGTCAACTGTATTAATCTGGAATTCTTCCAGAGTAATTTTACCTTTCTCTTTATCTACAGTAGGGATTGCAATTTCTGCAGTCCTCCTTCCAGTTGTTGGGTCTCTTTTAATGGCTGAAGTCATTCTGGCCTTCCTCTTTGGTTTCATTATATTTTCAGAAAACAAGGTGGACACATCAAATTCTTGAATCACAAAATCTACCTCTGTGTTTACTTCTTTTTCTAACCATCGAGGTACCTGATCATGTTTCTCTGCATCATCATGATGTTCACCTTGACCTCTCATATCTGTTAGCATATGTGATGGAGAAGGTGATTTTCTTGTTTCTTCTTCATGATACTCACCTTGAGGTTGATCCTGTGGTACATCTTCCTATTGAGGCACTTCTTTTTCCGAATGAGCATCATCCTGAGGTGGAGGATCTTGTGATGTGTCTATATGATGATCATGATCCTTCTCCATTATTACCTCGTCCACTTTTGAATTTTCCTCCTGTTGAGGCACATTCACAGCAGTGGATATTACGGAATCCTCCTTAGGTGCTGGTGTTTGTTCTAAACCCACTATTTGTTCTGCACCTGCACTGCTTACTTCTTGAACTTGAGAAGCAGGATCTTCTATTACATCTTTCTCATCAGCCTTCTTTTCCTGAACCTCTACTATAGCAGGCTTCGCTGATGCATCTTGTTGGCCCATTTCTGAAGCATGGCCTTCTGGTTCTGCCATCTTCACCTCTTCTATATGTTCTCCTTTGTCAAGTGTTCCTGTTGGATGTTTAGGATTTACATCTTGTCTAGTTGTCAAATCCACCACTGCAGGACTTGTCACCTGTGCAATTAATCTATCTAGCCCCATTTCTTCGGCTATCTTCTTTGGAGTCTTTTCCTTTTCAGATTCCACTTGCTTTATCTCCTCCAATATTGTTTGAACTGATGGAGTCTTCTGAGGAGTCATGTGTGTACCTGTAGCAAGGGTTTCCATCTTTTGTGAAGCTACTTCCTTCACAACCTCGTCATCAGATAAATTAATTGTTTCCTCCAATGAGATATGACCTTCTTCAAATACCTTGGAGGTTTCTGTCATCTACTCTTCTGCAAGTTCAGTTTTGAACTACACAATGGTAGGAAGTGGAACATTGTGTTGAAATTCCTTGTGCACATCTTCACTACCTACCCCTCTCAACAGTTTAGGGGATTGCTTTATTTCACCCCTCATGGAGGTTCTTAGTTTCTTAGGTGGGGTAGATACCACCACCTGTGGAGCTTTTCTCTTCCTTTTGAATAGCAAAGGGGCCTCCTCTTCCTCAGGCTCTTCCTCCATAAGGATATCCTCTTCTATTGGTTTTCATGAGGATTGACCCTCTTCTTGGGTCTTAGTAAGTTTTGTCTCTGTTGTCTTATCTTTCTTGGACTTCTATTTACTTCTCTGTGGAGGTGATGCTGATCCTGATCCTGATCCTAATGTTGCTACCTCCTCAGCTAGAAACATTGCCCTTTCAATAATCACCCCCTTGGGTTCACTATCAACTTTCTTACCCCTAGGGGGTCTTTTGCTTTGTTGTTGTTGTGGAGGTAACTTTTCTCCTTTAGATTTTCTCTTTTTAATTATAAAATCATCATATTCCTCATCAGGAATATCGTGTCCTTTCTTCTTGTTATCCATAGTAATGGCAACACCCTTCTTCTTTAATGCCTCAATTTGTTCATCAACCCAAGCTTGGGTTAGGTGTAAGGTCTTAGCAATGAAAGGATCCAAAGATATATCCTCCTGTATGGTTAGGTCAGGTGTAGATATGGTATCATTATATATTTTCTTTTCTTCATATTCATCTGCAATTATCCTACCATCATCCTTTTTAAACTGTTGAGGAATGGGGATATAGCCAAAGGTTTTGATTTGATTCAGTGTTAACCTTTGTAATCTTCTTCTTCTAGCTTTTGCTTCATCTTCACAATCAGCCCAGAAGTCTTCTAGGTGCTTCTTATGAATAGCTTTTCTTGTTATTTTCTGTATCCTTCCATAAGGATCATATGACCTTATCAGTGGGAATGGCTGCAATTGCATTTTATTCAAGCTGACCATCACCTTCTTGATACTTTCTGAATCTGAGCACATATACCAACCAATGGTGACTAGAAACAATATTGGTGGTATTTTCTGGGCATCCTTGTATGTTTTCAACATTGTGGAGCTCTGCCTTACGAATTCCATTAATACCACTACATCAGTGGGGTATCTTGGCAGCATGAGGGGATGTCCTTCAAAACCCTCAATTCTCATATAAGAAAATGTAGCAAATTGAATGTACCAGGCTCCATGGCTGTAGATTATTTCTTCAGCTTGCCTGCTCAATCTCTTTGTCGTGTCCTTCTCCATGGTTCTCAGCAGATGCATAGAGAATGCATCATTTACCAATTTATAGTCTTGGAGGTAATTAGCTCTCTGCAATTGGGGATGATGATCCCAGATATGGGCATCCTTAGTGGTTCCTCCAATCTTTCCAACTGTTGTCAATGCATCAAATGTGCCTTTGTAAGCATAGGAGTAGACAATGTATGATGTCATGTAAAAGGAACAATTTGAACCTCCCAGGTTCGTTAGCTGCTCATGTAGAGCATCACTTATCAACTGGCCCCATAGTGGCTTGATGTCTGCATACATGCACATCATGATTACACCATACATCTAGTCCTTAAAACTACCAGCATCAGGCTGGCCTGTTACTCTACTAAGCAATGCAATCATGTACTGATACTTGTCATCAAAATCATATTTAAACAAGTGCATAGGAAGTTTGGCAGCTGTAGGATATGTGCTATTCTTGGCCCTCCACTGATACATGTTCTTCCTGGCCTGCTTCTTATTATTTTCATGCTCAACTTCTAATTTATTCAAGTCCACACTATTAACCTTCCTGCCCAATGGCAGTCGAAATGTCTTGGAAAGACCCTTAATGGATAGGTCTGCATATATTCTTCCATGCTTTACTACATGTCTTGTTTCTGGATTGTAATTTCAGGCACATTCAATCACTAGCTCTGCAGACTCCATGGAGTACAGAAAACCAGCCGCATTCCACATTTCGGACATGAACACTGCATCCAGCAAGGTGCTTCTATTCTTTTCATCATTCATCTTGGTAGACCAGGCCTCCAAATCGGTATTCCCCTGATGTGTATCTGTTATGGCACCATATTTGAACATGATTCCTCTAGGAGATGCGAACATGGGCTTGCTAAACTTAGCCTCACACTTAGCTAACCTCTTGTCAGCCATGGATATATGCAATTAACACAATTTGTCTTACAATGGATACTCACATGCATGCATATAACATTTATCTTTACTAATCATCATGCATACTATGTTTATTCAGCATTAAATTATCATGGGATGCATAAACTAGAATTTCAAACCAACAACATCATACCTAACTATGCAGAAGCAACAGGATGACGGTTTCAATTACTTACCTGGTTATGCAAATCCCTTTATACCAATGGTTTTCTAGAAATACTTTTAATTCTATGGATAATCATGTGCTTCTTCTTGCCTACAAGCTCTGTTCGTACAAGTGTCACCTGTATGAGGGTTTGGAAGCTAGTGCTCTGTAAAAATGATTTTATCGCAAGGTAAGTTTGAAAATGACGATGAGTTTACCTTTTATCCTTGCAATTAGGGCAAAATTAGGGCAAACCCTGATGGATTAGATTTTATTCATTGATCTTTCACACAGAAATTTAGGATTTTGCCAGGTGTTTCATCAGGTTTTGTGGTTGGCGGGAACTACCTACCACCTCTGCGCACATTAAATGTCAATGGCGGCAATGGGAGCGGGGTGATATCCATATGATAGGATATATTCAAAAATATGATAGCATTGGGATATCGGGTGATATTTTCAAATATCACCTCAAGTGCAATATGATCCTCCTCCTCGAGAGGAAAAACTATCGTCGACAAGA
Organism: Cunninghamia lanceolata; assembly: GCA_027924645.1. NCBI lineage: Eukaryota > Viridiplantae > Streptophyta > Pinopsida > Cupressales > Cupressaceae > Cunninghamia > Cunninghamia lanceolata. The sequence continues at coordinate 6,239,511 of BSBN01000124.1, read as the reverse complement.
TCGGGTGATGAACGCACCCTTTGGTCATGCTTTATACATCAGGAGGATATTTCAATATATCAGGTGATGTTTCAAAAATGATGATGACTGGATAAACTATAACCTCTCTCTCAGAATATCAAGATGACATCATCCAGATATTCGCTTATTATATCTCTATGACTTCATGATGTCATCATCATGTTATGCGAGAAGGATCATGCATAGGAAATATGCCCCGAGAGGTAAAATGATGATTACATCATCGTCATGTTTATTTCTTTGTTTATCAGACCTAAATGACATCATCAAGATAATGGCTTAGGGGGATATTTAACGGTAGGAGGATATTAAGAAATATTAGGTTACATTGAGAAATATGATCCTTGCGAAATGTATAGGGCTATTGACAGTTAAAGGTCACTATCACCTAAAATTGACGTCCAAACATTTGGACCGCATGATTTATCGGGTGATAAATTAGATCGCGATGACCTTCTATAATATGACTGATGTTTAGAAATATGATCCTCCCCTCAGAATATCAGGTTTGACTCAAACTTTGACCATTCATAACTTTCACATCCTAATGAATATCAGGGTGATGCAAAAGACAAACCTGCATGAAATTTGATGCTCTTTCTAAATATGAGGTTACTGGAATAAAATATGAAACTTGATAAACTAACCTCATGATGATGACTTACCCAGCCTTTTCATGCATGATGATCTGCATGACTTACTTTTACCAAACCACCACGAAGTAGAAAACACAAGCCAAGCAAAAGTTGGGTCCTTGTTTTGTCAAGTCAAAATGGGGCGTGTTGTGTAACCACACAACAGGACCTCTAGAAGGCTTCTAGGGGGTGCAAAGGATGAAAAACATAGAGGAAAGGTGAAAACTAACCTACAAGATGCTCACAAGGCTTAGGAACAAGGTTGAAAGCTCAAAAAATGCAAATCAACAAGTGTCACAAAAGTGTCAAAAAGCATAAAAAATGGGGGGAGAGAGAAGACGACAGAGAGGAAACAACACAAGACAAGAAAGAAGACACATCATCAAGAGGTTTGCTGCTTAGAGGACATTATTTCATGCTTAAATGTATGTGACAAGGATTAAAATCATCATAGGGGTCCTCATGGAGGTTGTACGTGAATTTTGTGCTTACATATTTGCCCCCTTGGGGATAGTAGTCTACATGAAAGGTAGGTACCATTCCTGAACTAGGCCTTACCTATTGTCGACAATTTTCTTACAATTATACCTGCAATAACTAGTATTAGTCTGGCATTTAAATGTATCAAAATTAATAATGAAAACTAAAATAACAAACTTACCATGGATCGTGAGAGTTTGACTAGTTGTTTGCCTTTGTCGATGAGACTTGTAGGAATGAATGCATGCAAAAAAATGCACAAAAGAGATTAAAAAAGAAAAGAACTAATCTAAAAATGCACAAATGAAACTAAGCTAAGGGCAAACAAAGCAAGTCAAATTGTGAGATCAGAATGAAACGGTGACAGAATTGATCACATGATCATTCATTGGAAAGGTATCATCGAGGATATTGTAAAGATGCCTGTCTCTTCTTCAACCATGGAGAATCAAGTATGCAAACTATGAAAAACCCTTCTCTAAACCCTAGTTTGAAGTTTATGAAAAACCTCTTGAAATTGTCTATTTTTGTCAATTCTTCTTGTCGCATTGTCTTTGTTTCATCGTTTAGAGCAGGATAGGTCTTTTGTTTTCTAAAATCAGCTGAGGAATGAAGTTTTTAGAACATTTTTTGTTTGAGGGATCTCCCTCTAGGGTCGCCCCTTTTTTTAGGCAGGTCACCTAGGGGAGATCCTATCTGACAGTAGGGTCACTTGGGGGAGATCCTAAAAAATAGCAGGGTTGCTCGAGGGAGATCCTACAGAACATCTGGGTAGCCTTGGGGCAATCCTGTTGGGTTGATTTTGACTCAAATTTCATGTTTTCTAATGCTTGTTTCACTCTGATCTGACTTGTTTTGGCTACTATATTTCCCTGTTTATTGCAATTTTGAGGGGTTATATGGTTTTTTTTGTGTAAGGTTTTCTGTAATTTATGGTTTTTAGGGATTTTTATGAGTTTACAAGATTTAATCTAAAGATCTTTTCTGATCTTGCAGAACATGCGTATCCAATGGAATACCTACTGAGAGTAGGGGTGGCTGTTAGGGATGTTTGCTTCCTTGAGTAATGAGGATTGCGCTATTTTGAGGAGAGTAGGTCTGGCTAGAGTTTGTCATGTGCCTCTCATTCGCCCTGTATCCCGCATATGCTGTGATATTCTGACCTAATAGGATGCAGACAGAAACACATTCAGGTTCCCACAGATCTCTAGAGAGTGGACCATCACTCTATTTAATGTCTATCATATTCTTGGAGTTCCTATAAGAGGACACCCTCTAGTCCTTCTAGCTAGCGAGTCCTTCAAGGACAAGGCATCCTGGGCAGAGTTCATGGGGGTTAGTCACCCTGAGGATTAGACAGGAGTCTACCTCACTTTTGTGCCTTGACTTCACATCCCACTTCTAAGGAGATTCTTGATCATTTTGATAGCATTGAGGTTGTCGAGAGACAAGGCCTCGACTCATTTGAGATGGTATTGGGCACCCATCATTCATGGTATTGAGGAGGGCACAGTATATGCTTAGGGACTGGATATTTTGGCCATGGTCTACAGGGACTTCTATCGTATTTCATGACAAGGGGCTCTAGATTTTAGCCACTCTTCTTTGGTTATGACATGGATATTTGAGCACATGAGGCCCTATCAGAAGCTTATTTTGATTCCAAATAGATGTTTGTTGAGAGGAGCTAGATGGATGCATGTGGGTCACTTTGATGCTTCCTTACCCGCTATCGCTACTCTTACAAATGAGGATATGATCTCTGATCCTTATCATGACATGGAGGGATACTGGGCTCATGATGGCGATGTCAGAGAGTATTGTCATGGAGTATCTAAGATTTTAGACCATAATGGTCTAGTTGAGGCCCATCATGTTGGGCGTGTTTCACAGCAGTTCGGCAAGGACTTCCCTGAGGAGTTGCCCCCTGTGTCCCCTTCCTACAAGACTATCCAGGAGATGGGTGAGATTGGACAGAGGTTAGTTTTTTAGACTCCTTTGACTCCTAGAGTATTCATTACTAGAGTTCCCAGAGGAGGATAGAGAGGAGGGGAAGAGACTCCTTCCTGAGGTCTCATTGTAGCAGTGGATTCAGAGTCTACTAATGAGGACTATGTTCCTGATGATGATGATTCATCAGATGAGGGCTTACTTGAGGATGCACAAGATGAGGATCTTGATGATACCGATGATGCACCTAACATCCTTGAGGGTCCTCCTATTGTTCACTGACCTCCTCATTCAGATGAGGTGATATGACAACTTGACCCTTATTGGCAGCTAGGTGATCCACGTGAGTTTTGTTTGTTTGTTTTTTGCACTTTTGTCCTTTCTCTTTTCATGGGGAATTGACATGTCTTTCTCTTTCGATTCACTTTTTTAGGTAATGTCAAAGAGTGGAAGGATTTTATTTGTGAGATTAATGTTGGCTTGGCTTCTCCCTTCACTAAGCTAGCTTGATATCATCTTTTAGATGATCTTGGCATGCCCCCTACTGCTAGGTGACACACAGACATTTTCACTCTTGTCTACCATGGATGTCAGGAGAATGCAAACTTGAAGGCTGAGATTCACACCCTTAAGGGTGAGAATTAGGTGCAACAAGAGATGGCTCATCTTGGTTTTGGACAACGAGATGCTAGTATGGTGAGGCCTTCATAGTCACATGCTCATAGTAGGATGTCTCGCTCTCATAGGTCTCATGGAGTGATGAGTCGTATTCGTAGATAGAGGAGCCAAAGTCCTGAGGGTTCCATTGGAGGGAACCTACCTTGACTTCCTTTCTTGAAATCATTCCCCCTACATGGGGAGCCTCTACTTCCTTTGAGATCCTTTTGTCTTAGCTCTATGATACTCTTGTATATGTAAACTTCAGATGTATCTATGAAAGTTTATCCTTTTATGGTTTTCACCTATCAGATTTGTACTCATCTCTTGTGCATTTTTGGAGGTTTTGAGAACTTTTTGATTATGTTTTTGACCTTTTCAACTCTTTTAATGATGCAAGTATGATAACGATGACATGTTTTTGTAATTTTTTAACACATATATATGAGACACAATTTATGATATGATAATGCAGGAACATGAGAAATGCTGAAATGAAACATTTACTTCTACTGAATGTCATGAGATATGACATTTGACTTTATTTATTTGAGACTCTTTTTCTGATTTTGGCATGAATGCAATGTGGAACAAATAATGTGACTACTCTTTAATACGATTTTCAATCCAGGGGATTGCAAGTTGTCCTAATATAAGAGACCTAATCAAGGCTATGAGATAGGATTTAAAAACTCAAGTGGGGAGCAAGAATGAAAATGGAGTGTTTCTAATTTTGGGCTTTGCTAAAGGCTAAACATTGATCCTTCTCTAGATAAGACAATCTAACAAGCTTTCAACTTTAGACAAGTAACAAATTTTATAGGTGTTCACTAGACTTAGATCATAGATGGCAAGCAAAGTAGACCCGAGGTAAAGGATAAATAGGAAAGAACAAGGGTCCCTTGGTAGAAGATGATCCTAGAGACTACTAGACTCTCAACTTTGCTCAATTAGTGCATGTGTGTGCTTTGTACCTTTCTTTTTACTTTCTCTATTTGAATATCCCCCTTGAGGCTTCGAGTGTAGACTAATCTTCATCCAAGAGTATAGGCATTCAGCAATCCTCTCTCTTCACTCTTTTTTTTGTATCTCTTTTTTTTTCTTTTTCACTTTTTTTTTTGTATTTTCCTCACTTAATTTTCTCATTTTTTGGTTTTTTGACTTTTCAAGAAATGAATGCTTTTGGAACTTTGATATGCAATAATTTTGGTCTATTACACTCTTATTTTGATCACTCATTTTTTTATTCACTTGAATTTTAGATTGATTCCTTTAGAGTTTTGATCCTCCTAACATTTTTAGCTAGGAAAGATAAGGGACTGAGTGCCACCTAATGTTTTTGTAATCTGTTTGGACTTCTCTAATACTAGAGAAGAATTGTGAAGGTATACTTGCAAGATTCCTTTGAACACTAAAGGATTTTAATACTGACCTTGTTTAGACCTAACATCTTGACTCATTAAGACTAGGATTAGTGTAAAGCTAAGAGCTAGGCTTTGATTAGAATCACTGGGAATGAAAAGGGGATAATGGCGATTTGTGAAAAATGGGGAATCTCTAGGTCTTGAAAGGATGATGTATATCTAGGCAACATTAGAGTCCATGAGAAGAGTGCTTCTGGATAAAACTATGTATGTTTTTGCTTCAACGTTTTGGATCATGCTCAATGATCCATCATCAGGAAGAGGATAGTGTGTGAGATAGATAGCAGACTAGGCCTTATAAAGGAATATGAGAGGAAGATGAGACAAGAAATGCAATACGAAGGGGAGGAGGAGATGAGGATGAAAGAAAAAGAAAAAAATGGGAATAAAAATATATATGTACATCCACAAGCATGAGCAAGCAATAAAAGCAAATATATATCTGAAAATATATGTGCTTCATGCTAACATAAACAAATGTAAAAAGAAAAACTCTATAATCTATATTATCATATAACTAATGTTATATAAATGCATATGTATATAAAAGAATGAAAAACCTCCCAAAAATATGAAAGAGAACTTAGAACGAAAAAATAAAATAAATTAAAAACAATAAATTAAAGAAGGGGGTGGATCAACACAAACTAATAATAATAATAATAATAATCTTATTCCACCTTCATGCAAGAATCTATACTTGTATTCTTACTTTCTTACTTGATTTTATGCTATCAAACTCTCCTTTCTATCTTGTTTTACCTTTGTCCTCCCACCCTCTTCACCCCTCTTTGCCCCTCCTCTCCTTCTCTTGTCTTGTCTTCATCCTTGTCCTTCTTGTCTCTTGGTGCTTACCTTACCTTGACCATCCTACTCCTTGCTTCTGCTTTCATACAGGGATTCATACATTTTTCTCTCTTTCATACTTGTTTACATGCTTGCATACTCTCTTTCTAGCTTGTTATATCTATGTACATCCTAGCACTTAATTGGTTTTTGTGTATCTCTTTGTGTTTGTTTTGTTTTTATGGTATAGTTTGGCTTTTTTGGTGTTTAGTATATTTTTGTCTAGGATATATTCCGTGTCTAATTATTTGTGTATGTTGTAATTTTATGGTATAGCTTAATTTATTATTATTATTATTACTAGTTTTATTTGGCTCTTTTTGTTGTTTAGTTTAATTTTGTCTAGGATACATTGCTTGTCTCTTTATTTGTGTATGTTGTATTTTTAATGTATAGATTGACTTATTATTATTGTTATTATTATTATTATTATTATTAGTTTGTGTTGATCCACCCCCTTCTTTAATTTATTGTTTTAAATTTATTTTATTTTTTCGTTCTAAGTTCTCTTTTGTATTTTTGGGAGGTTTTTCATTCTTTTATATACATATGCATTTATATAACATTAGTTATATCATAATATAGATTATAGAGTTTTTTCTTTTTACATTTGTTTATGTTAATATGAAGCACATATATTTTCAATTTTATATTTTCTTTTACTACTTGTTCATGCTTGTGGATGTACATATATATTTTTATTCCCATTTTTTGCTTTTTCTTTCTTCCTCATCTCCTCCCCCCTTTGTATTATGTTCCTTGTCTCATCTTCCTCTCATATTCCTTTATAAGGCCTAGTCTACTATCCATCTCACACACTATCCTCTTCCTGATGATGGATCATTGAGCATGATCCGAAACATTGAAGTAAAAACATACACAGTTTAATCTAGAAGCACTCTTCTCATTATTCATGGACTGTGGAAAACTCATGCCCACTATTAGACTCCTTAATAAAAAGAAAATAGTACAAGAGCAAGTCACTAACTGTAATGCAAGATGAACATAATGAAGCTGAAATGCAAGAAACAATTTCTTTTTGACATTTTGATTTTTATACTTTTTTTGTATTTTTATGTTTTATGATTTTTTTGGTTTTTAGACATAGTATTTCTTGAGGTGAAAGGCATTGACTGTTTCGCTAAATTCCTCTCCCTCCATTGTGCACAAGAGATAGGCACCATTTCTAACATCTTCGTTGACCATGTAAGGACCTATCCACTTGGGTCTAAATTTGCGTCCTTCACCAGCTCTTTTATCTATCAAGTTGTCTATCCTAAGCACTAGGTCTCTCACTTGAAAGGGTCTCTAGACAACCTTTTGGTTATATTGTTTTTTCATTCTTGCTAGATAAGAATCATGTCTTTGAACAACTCTTAAGAATGTTTCATCTGTCATTTCTAATTCGGCCAATCTTACTACTCTATATTCTTCGTTGTCCAATAATCCCTATAATGATACTCTTAGGCTAGGCAAATCCACTTCTAATGGTAATACTACCTCTGACCCAAAAGTGAGGGCATAAGGGGTGGTTCCAATTGGAGTCTAAATGCTTGTTTTGTAAGCCCATAGAGCTAGATATAGTTGTAAATGCCAATCTCTTTTAGAGTCTTTCAAAATCTTGACCAGTATTGACTTCAAAGTTTTGTTTGTGGCTTCTACTTGTCTATTTCCTTGAGGATAATAGACCGAGGGAGAGTTGTGATTGATGTGGAACCTCTCGCATAACTCTCTTACTTGCAGATTCTTGAATGATGAGGCATTATCTATTACTATCACTCGGGGGATCCTAAACTAACAAATGATTTGATTCAATATAAATTTAGTGATTATAGTCCCCGAAACTCTAGTGAGAGGCATGGTCTCCACCCATTTTGTGAAATATTATGTTGCACTAATGATGAACAAATATCCATCCATCAATGGGGGAGATATCTTCCCCACCAGATCTAACCCCCAGGTGGAAAAGGGCCAAAGGGTAACGATCAGTTGTAAATCGCTTGTTGGCGTGTGGTGAACATGAGCATAAGCCTGACATTTCAGACACCTTTTTATGAATTTAATTGCATCCCCTTGTAAACATGGCTATATTTATCCCATTTTATGTATTTTCCTTACCGTGGCAAGACCACCAAAGTGTCCTCCATAGATTCCGCTATGACACTCCTCTAAGATCTTACGTGATTCTTCTTTATCAACACATCGGAGCAATATTCCATCCAAGGCCCTTTGATAGAGCACACCATCTATTAAAACATATCTTTTTGTGAGGACACATAATCATCTTTTTCCCAAAGGGGTCATGTTTCCTAGGTAAGTCTTGTTTGCAGATAGTTCACAATATCCCTGTACCAATATGAAGTGACATACTTCTCGAGATCAACCACACAAGTTTCTTCATCAGGGAAGTCTTCATTCACAGGCTCCTCTTGGGGAACCGAATTGTCTACTAACCAATCTGCTATTACTTGTCCTTTGACCAATTTTTTGATTGACGTAGGTTAGCTTGAATTCACTCAATAATTTTATGAATCGACCAGCTCTTCTTGATAGCATGGGTTGATTTAAGAAAGTTCTCATTTCTTGGATCGTATCATAACCTTAGTTTCTTGATTCAACATGTAATGTTGTAGCCTTTGGGTCACAAAGACTATGGCTAGACATTCTTTTTCAGCTTGGGTGTAGTTCTTCTCATATTCCAACAAGGTTTGACTTATAAAATAGATGCCTCTTTCTCTCCCACCTTCATCTTCCTGAGCTAGCATGCATGCTACGGAGATATCGGTTAGCAAGAATTAGATATGAAGGGCTTGTCATGTTTTGGTGGCATCAGCATGGATGGGGTTAGCAAGAATTTCTTCACTTGCTCAAATGTGTTTTGATAGTCTACCGTCCAAGTTATGCCAACTTGCTTTTTCAATAACTGATTGATTGGATGAATTTTGAAAGTCATGTCTGGTATGAATCATATGATCATGCCTAACTATCCTAAAAAGGCTCTTACTACTATCTCACTCATTGGTGGGGTTGCATTTAAGACTGCTTTGACCTTAGTTGGGTTGACATCTATTCCTCTTCATGAGACAATGAATCCCAACAAATTTCCTGATGTGACTCTGAAAACAATTTTTTTAGGATTCAACCTTAATTTATACTCTCGAAGTCTATTGAATATTTTTCAAAGGTCTTCCACATGTATTGACCTTTGTTCTGACTTAACCAGAAGATCATCAACGTAAGTTTCAACTATCTTGTTGATATAATCATGGAAGATATGTGTCATTTCCCTTTGGTAGGTTGCTCCTACATTCTTCAACCTGAATGGCATGACTATGTAATAGAAAGCTCCCCAAGGGGTGGTGAACATCATTTTGTTTTGGTCAGCTTTTGTGATCTTGATTTGGTTATATCCTGAAAATCCATCCATGAGAGAAAGGATCTCATATCCTGTTGTTGAATCAATAATTTGATCGATGGATGGTAAAGGGAAATCATCTTTTGGGCAAGCTTGATTGATGTCTCTAAAATCGAGGCATATCTAAATTTTTCCATTCTTCTTTAGAACTAGGACAATGTTTGACACCCAACTTGAATAGTCTACCAGTTTGATGAAGCCAACGTTTAATAATTTCTTTAATTCCTCCTTCACCATTTTAGCCACTTGTGGCTTTATGGGCCTTTGTTTTTGTTTCATGGGTTTTGCATCTGGTTTTGTCACTAAATTGTGCACCATGACTTTTGGATCTAACCTTGGCATGTCTGAATACGCCCACACAAATATGTCAAAATATTCAATGAGGAATTCCGTGTACTTCTCTAGTTCTTCGTCATTTAGTTTTCCCCCTAGTTTCAACATCCTAGGTTTTTCGAGTGGTCCAACATTGATGTCAATCATATCCCCAGTTAGGAATGGGTGTCCTTCCTCAAACTTTTGAGGAGCAGGTGGTAAATCTAAGTTTTCTTCGATCAGGAGGATTTCTTTCTTGTTCCCAAAATAGTCCTTTGAGTGAGGGAGGAGAATGTATCATTTCTTGTGGTGTACTCTTGGAAGTCCATCATAAGCATGTAAATACTCAAGGATGGCTTTGTCATTATTAGTGTAGTCTCAGGTTGGTCTCTCTTCTTGACCCATGGTGTAATTCAAGATATTTGGTAATTGTTCACTTTCCAACAATGGCTCTTCACGTATGGACACAATGTATTCTAAATTTTATAATTGAGCATGTGGCAAAAATAGCATGGTTGATGTAGCCATTGAGTCCGCCACTTGATTTTCTTCTCTAGGAATGGCTTTTATGGAGAAGAAATCAAAGAATTGAACTAGCTTCCTGATGGTTTCTTTATAAGGTCGTAATCATTCTGATTTTGTCTCGTAATTTTCTATAACTTGGTTGATTATTAATTGAGAATCTCCAAAGACAAATATTTTCTTGACCCCCATTCTCATGGCTAGCATGATTCCTAGGGGATAGGGCTTCATACTTGGCGATGTTGTTTGTGCAAAAGGAGTCTAGTCTGAAGGCAAAGGGAGGACTTTCCCTTTGGGAGATGTCAAGATTATCCCCATCCCTGCCCCCCTTTTGTAACTAGCTCCATCAAAATATAGGGTCCATAAGCTTTGATGGTTTTGTGATTGAGATGTTTCACCAAACTCATAAGTGGAAGTTTGTTTTTCCTCTTTTTCCTCTCCTTCGATGATTTCAATTGTTCCAATCAAGAGGTTTTTAATATCCCATTTGTTGGTACATGGAATGGCTGCTAGGCCAAACGGTGCATCCATGGGACTTGGTGGTATGTGGATCAAAGGGGAATTCTCTAAGATCATCCATTCTTTTATAAGATATGTTGTGAGTGCTTGTATTTTTTTGGATATCTTGAGCTTCTTCTTTCAATTTCTCTTGCATAACTTTTTGTCTTTTTCTTCATGTTATCTTTTGTAAATACTAAAAGGATTAAGGTCTTCTTTGATGATGGCGACCTTTCCCAAATGATGGAAATGGATTTCATGGAACAAAGTGGAGGTGATGGCCTTCATGGAATGAATCCAAGGTCTTCCAAGGATCATATTATAATTGGTTTCTCTGTTGATAACATAGAAATATGCAGAGATGGTTTTACCCATCAGAGTGAGCGGTAGATTGATTCTTTCAAGTATTTGAATGTCATGACTGTCATATATCCTCAATGTGGTAGTTTTTTGTTTGATTCATGTTTTTCTATATCACATTGTTTGTAAGAATGATATCAACAGAAGGTTGACTATTGATCCTTCATCCACCACCACTCTTTTTATAGTGACCTCTTCGACTTGAACTTTCATGTATAGAGGTGAATCCTTTTTCGTACTTCCTTCATTTTGGGGGAGTTTGGCAACATCAAATGTGAGAGGAGGTGGTTCCCTTGTGTTGAACATCATACTTCTAATACTTCCAAGAATGTCTTGCGATGTGAGGGAGAGGCTCTTAACAAATTTATCACCTAAGAGAAGATGTTCTTAGTTTGATTAGTTTGTTCTTCCTCGTGGATCACAAGTACTTCTTGGTTTAATTATATGTGATTGGAACTATTTTTATTATCCTTCCCTTTCTCAATTTGAGGTTCCTTATCCTTTCTTTGAGATTAGAGGAGTTTGAGGAAGCTTTTTTATTGATTTGGAGTGAGTTTGGAGATATCTTTATTGTATCCATAGAAAGTCTTTGTTTCATGACCCTTTGTTTCGTGGAACTAGCAATAAGCATTGGGGTCATATGAGGGTCAGTTTGATCCTTGATTTCCTTTTTGTCACCATTTGTCATTACTAGAATTGCTTTTTATGACATTAACATCTCTCTCTTGAGGCACATTGGATGTGGTCTTCTCTAGTCCTTTAGATGTCCTAAGTTTTCTGTTGGTATCGTAAGTCCTTAACCACTATCGATGGTAGCCTAGTTGATCCTCAAAGCACTTTCCAATGCTTCTTGATAGGATTTGTATGGCAATTTTTGAACATCTTCTCTCATGTCCTTGCTAAGGGCATGTAAGAAGAGGTCGCATAGTTCTCAGTGGTCCATGCTTGGGGCACTAGTCGAGGAGTAAAGAACTTGCCTCCATTGAGTGAAAAAGTGGGCTATGGATTTATTTGGCTCCTATTTCATTGTAAGGAATTCTGTGATCCCTTAATGAGTTTGTTCATGTCAAATTCCATGACAAACTCTCTAATTAGTTGTCTGAATGAGTGAATTGAAGCTTCTGGTAAGCAATATTACCAATCTAGAGCTATGCCTTCAAGAGTTTTTGGAAAGATTTTTTCTACAATCACATCCCAAGGGAGGAGTTCTCTTATTGCCGTGGTGTAGGCTTTAATGTGGGAGTTTGGATCTCCTTCTGCCTTAAACCTTAGGAGATTTGGCAATGGTCAAGGTAGCTGTGTGCTTCTTATGTTTTGATCCAGAGGTTCTTTCAAATACTCAAGATATGTTCCAAGGAAGGCACTTTGAGATTGTGGAATTGAGAGCAATAACCTTGTAGGTGGGTTTTGATAACCCATTGTCAAATTTGTTTGGTTGTTTTGAATAGGAGGATTCCCATTAAGACATGTATCATTACTAGCATTTCATGAATAGTAATTGAGGTAGGGGGTTTTGAGATGCCCCCTGGTCATGTTCATGAGATTTTTTCCTTCTTTCAAGAGCGGCTTGCTCTGCTTCCAAGATTTGAATCCTTTGCACTAAAGTTGTAATTAAGTCTACAGGAGTAGCAGCTCTAGGTGTTTCTACATTTCTAGGATTTTCTCTTCAAGTATTTTCATGGTGGTATGCTTCTTCTCATGCAACATTTTCTCTTTGTTCTTCTCACAAGGCAATCCTTAATGCCTCTTGAGCATCTTTTGCTTCTTGCAGATGTTTTTATAATCATTTGACTTCTTCAACAAGATTAGTTCTTGATGTTCTCATGGAAGGTTAATTAGGTTGATGTATTTCTAACCTTATCCTTCTAGCTTTATGTGGACTATTTGGTATGGCCAGATTGTTTTCCCAAGCTAGGTTGTTAAAAGATAGAGAACGCCTAGATTCTCTTTTATCTTGTGAATAATTGAAATCTTCATAGTCATAGCAATTGGTGATTGGTACATCAAGATGTGGCAGCACATACCTATCAAAAAAGGAGTTTATGGTTCTCTTGAGGGAATATTCCCTTGGTTTAAGTTAGGTTCTGTCATATTTGAGGGTGCCATAGACACCACAGAGCAAATGGAATAGATGATGGTGAAGGTAATAGAAGTTGAAGCAACTGAAGCAGCTATGATGAATAAAGTGAAAATGTTTTAAAGCTTTTGCTAAATGTTTTGAATCATTTAAAATGGGGACACAAACTACAAAACCAAAAGATTCTATAACTCACGTTGGGTTCATCAAATATATATGCTCAAAATCATGTCTCTAGTTGCCTGGGGCTATCGAGTTAGATTTTGGCACACACATGGACCCTTCCCTCCTTGCCACAGGGTGATATACCATGTTACTCTTGCTCTCGTGGAAGTAGCCATTCAAGAGGAGGTGAGACACAGTGGGGGTCTGGCTCATTGGAGAGCTAGACTTCACGAAGAGGGGTCGGCAAGTTCTTTGGCCTTTGTTGTTGTGTGCTAAGTTGAATGTTTCATTCAATGGAAGTTGTTGTAGAGATAACCCTATGACCCAAAGGGTCACTAGTTTATCTTCTCCTATTTGGGTTTCTTCTATTCCACCTTTGTGTGGGTAAGCAGTTACTTTTGTTTATTTCCTCTTGTCTTTCAATTTATTGAATGAGTTCTCATTGTATTTGGAGTTGTCTTTGTTCTTCTATTCATAAGAGCACAAATGGATCCTGTTGTGGTAAAGTAAATGTCTCCTATTGTTGTCATGGATTGATTTCCTCAATCTCATTGAGGATAGCCCTCACCCACTCTCCTCTCACTCCCACGCACATTCGTGAGCCAATATAGAGATAAATGCGTAATGACCAACCTTAACTAGACTTAGGGTTTTGACCTAGGGTTTAGTTGACCTAGGATTTAGCTTTGCTTTGACTTGTGTTTACCTTGTGATGTGATCAATGGTTTGATTGAATTGTAAATCATGGTTTACCTCGTGATGGTATTGAGGGTTTGCAAGTTACCTATCTTTTCTAGGGTTTCTATATGCATGCATAGCTAAATGATATGCAAACTTGTTTTTGTGCTTTTTTAGTATTTTGGAAATGAAAAGTGCTTTTTAATCTATGAAAGGAAATATGAATGCAAGCTAGTATGACTTTTCCTAATGCAATTTTAATCTATGTTTTTGGGTTTTTGGTTATTTTGAAATAATCTAATCTAAGAAGGGAAATTGCTTCTATAAATAGTCTAGATCTAGGAATTTGAAAACAATTATTCTAACATGCAAGATCTAATCTATCAAGGAAAAAGCAAAGATTTACTATTCCCAAGAGCAATTTTGATTTTCTAATTACTATCAATTGAATAAATCAATCAAGGAACCTGAAAGAATGATTATTTGTGTGACTCCACTACCCTTAGAAATCCTTAATGTTGGCAATCTTGAATCCTCTTGAAGAAGCGGGAAGACCTCTTGATGACAAGATGACACAAAGAAGCAAAAGAAGCTTGTTGAAGCTTGAAAGAGCTCAATGTGATCTTTGGATGAGTACAATGGCGTTGATTGAAGAAACGTAATGATTCTTGGTTGAACAATGAATAAAATAAAAGGCACCTTCATCCTGTGAGAGTATTAGAATGCTAATTTGGAGAGAAAAAACTGGCAAGACCTGTGTGCACAATGTATTTGCCTCCTTGGAAGAGATTTGAAGCTATGCAACAATGAAATCTTTGAAGCTTTGGAAAACTAAAGAAAGAAATGAAGAAAGAGACTCAAAGGCTTATGAAGAAGCTTGAAAAAGCTTGTGAAAATGAGAAGAGTATTCTCCAACTTGTTCAAATTGGAAAATAATGAAGAGGTGAGGGGTATTTATAGGTTAGAAGAAGGGATGAGAGGTAGAATTGATTGAGAAGTTAACTCAATTGAATGAAGAGTTAACAAGGATTGATTAAGGAGTGAACTAGATTGATTACCCAGTGAACTCATCTAACTAACGAGTGATAAATCAATTATAGCTTATCACTGAAGAGGAATTAGAGTTGGAAAGATGCATGAGATTGATTGAATTGTTAATTTTAGATCAAATGGAGTTAATTATGCATGTGTGGGTGCATGAAATAGTCAACTCCATATTAGGCATCAAAAATCATGCAAATTGGAAGAAAAATGGGTGAAAACAAAGCTTTTTTGAGTGAGAAACTCAAGTTTTTTTGCGGCTGGAAACATGTCAAGGTCACCCCTTTTGCCAATAGGATCACCCTTGGGCGACCCTGGGTCACCCAAGGGAGATTCAGGGAAAGAAGAGTTTTTGGAAGAACTGCATGATGGGAGATGGTAGAAGAGAGAAAAAGGAGGTGTTTTGCCTCTGGGAATAGGTCAATCATGTGCAAGAATCCAAATCTGCACTTGCATCGTAGGATCTCCTAGGGGAGTTCGAGAAATAATAGGGGGAGATTTGGATTGGTTGAATGAAACTAAAAATTGAAAGCTGAAGATGGGGAGTGGGGACCTCTAGAAGGCTTCTAGGGGGTGCAGAGGATGAAAAACATAGAGGAAAGGTGAAAACTCACCTACAAGATGCTCACAAGGCTTAGGAACAAGGTCAAAAGCTCAAAAAATGCAAATCAACAAGTGTCACAAAAGTGTTGAAAATGAGGAGAGAGAGAAAATGACAAAGAGGAAACGACACAAGACAAGAAAGAAGACATATCATCAAGAGGTTTATTTCTTAGAGGACATTATTTCATGCTTACATGTATGTGTCAAGGATTAAAATCATCATAGAGGTCCTCATGGAGGTTGTGCATGATTTTTGTGCTTATATGTATGTATTAACAATTACAGACTATTGCACCAAATGGAGTGAAGCCATCAGTAGAAAAACATTTATGGAAAAGGATGTGATCAAATTCCTATAAAGAAACATTATTACCAGGTATGGAGTTCCTTATGCCCTTGTGTGTGATAATGGACCAACTTTCACATTTTTAAAATTTTCTAGTTGGGCTTTCAACCATGGGGTGATCTTAAAGTTTTCTTCAAATTATTATCCCCAAGGTAATGACTTAGTAGAATAAACAAATAAGAACTTACTAAACATCATAAAGAAATTGATTGAAAAGAATCCTAGAGAGTGGAATATCTTACTTAAATATTCCCTATGGGTAGATAGAACCAAAATAAAGACTGCAATGGGAAATTCTCCTTATCAGTTAGTTTATGGGGTGGATCCTATCCTCCCTATTAACCTAAAAATCTCTACCTTGCAATTCACACAAGAATATCTGGTTATTGACAACAAAGAAGAGGTCAGGTTACTACATCTTATGCATTTAGAGGAGAAGCGAGATAGAGCAATAGACCAGTTCGTAAAACATCAGGCTACTGTCAAACAATGGATTGATAAGAGAGCCAGAGTGAAGGCCTTCAAAATCTCTGATTTAGTCCTATCATGGGACAAAGCACATGAAAGGAAAGGTGACCATGGAAAATTCTACAAACTTTGGATAGGTCCATTTCAAATTTTAGAAATCCTAGGTGATAGTACTTATAGGCTTAAAACTTTAATTGGTGAGGATGTCCCATTGTCGGTCAATGGACAATTCCTTAAACACTATTTTCAGGCCTAGATAGGTCATGCCATGACATTGTACCATGTGTATATTTCTGTATAGTTGTTAGTATAGTTTGCTTTGTGTGTTTTTGCATCCTTGTTTTGGTTGGGTAAAATAGTGCACCTTTTCACTTTAGAAATCCACTAAAATTGTTAGAATTCAGGAAATGAAAACAAATTCCTACATAGGTTGTAACTCATGTTAGGTAAGTATCTTTGATCAGGTTTGTGATATCTGGTTCATCAATGATGCCTTTTCTTGTTCAAGGAGATACTCACTGAATACACCTAGTACCCTTGGGTTTGTTGAACATGCCAGTGTAGTGTTAAGTGAAAAATCTAAACATTTGCCCTTGCTAACATTGCAATTTTTAACCTAAACAGCAAGTGATCACACCTTGCAAAATGCGATTACATGATGATATCTTATGAATACTGATATCAAAAGAAAAAAATATGTTGAATATCTAAAAGGAGATAATTAGGCCATCCAAGTAACTCTACTGAGGCTATAGACACCTAACTGGCACTGGGGCTCTACTTGGGAGAATTGGAATGATAACTTTGTCAGGGCTATAGACGCCTGCTAGAAGGAAGACTCTATCCAGGTTGGCTATGAGGGTTAAACCAAACTATGTAGCTTAACACTTGTCACTAGCATTTTTAACTTATCTACAAGATGAAGGATATGAATCACATGCACACACTTGACTCCTTCTTGCATAATTGTTATGTTGATGAACATGATATCATTGAGGAAGGTTAGAATGCTTATACTGGATAAGAGTAGGAACATAATGTTTTAATTTGTTCTCATCTCTTGAATTGTTTGAATTTTAGTTATTTTCTTTGGTGGCAAGTTGTGTGGTTACACAACATGCCCCATTTTGCCCCAGCAAAACAGAGACCCAACTTTTTCTTGGCTTGTTTGTCCTTTGCTTTCTGGTGGTATGGTAAAATAATCAGTATCAAATGCATGACAGGATGTCATCCTGTGCATATCTAGGCCTTAGGATAGAGGTCAATATTTTCAAATTTCAAATTTCACATAATAGATCTTGCCAAATGAAAGAGCACAAAATTTTAAGTAGGTTTGCTTTTTGGAGCACCATGAAATTTGTTGCGACTAGAAAGTTATGGTTGGTCAAAGTTTGGTCAACGGGTTGTCCAGATATTTGTAGTTCATGCTATCCGGATCTTAACTAATATCTTGACACATTAATATCTAGATGTCAAGTTTAAAAGGCTTGGTGAGTCAAATGTCAAGCATCATGATATTAGTTTGTGCCTTGACCTTACCTCAGTATCTTGATCTTATTTTAATGTCTTGACCTCTAACAACATCTTTATCCTGATGACGTCATGTCATCCAAACCTTATGAAGAACAAAATACTAGTTTATGTCATCCAGATATTACATACCATCTAGATCTAAACTTAACATCCAAACCTTCTTTTAAGATCCTTATCCTGATGATGTCATCTCACCACATGGTAATGAGAGACTTTCACCCTGATGATGTCACCTAGATATTTTCAACAGGATGGATATTTCACACCTTAATATCCTGACCCCTTAACTAATGATAGTCCCTTGGTCAACAGAGGTTGACCTAACTTATGATAATGTCATTCAGATATTCATATCCAAATATTCGTAGAGATATTCCTCCACATGATATCAATTCCATATTACTCGCACTTTTTTGCATTAAATATGATGCCATTGGTCGTTGGCATTTAAATTTAAACATGTGCCAATGGACACCTATGATAATCCTATGCAATCTTGCTAATTTTGATCATCATATCGCATTGAGACTATTGGTAAGCCCTAATTTTCTAAGGTAAAAGGGAAATTTCATTGTCATAACATGCACAATTGCATTTAAGAACCCTAATTTCATTGTTTAGAGCTTACTGTGAATCAGAGCTAAAATAGAAAATGAAGTCGCAGGGGAATGCTTCACATAGAACATTAATTCAGCTATTCCCACATCAATGAACATTAATTTAGCTATTCCCACATCAATCATGGGTTAAGGAAGCATATCCAGGTATGTATAAGTCCTCTCTCTCTAATTATTTTATGAATTGTGCCCTAATCAAATTGAGAAAGAGTAAAAGGGGAATGTTAATAGTAGATATATAATGTTTAATTCAATTCTTGAGACTCGGATAAAATTACAACTATGCTAACCATGGACAAAGATATGTTGTTGTTTAAGACTAGTGCATTTGAATTGCAGGATACAATGTCTCAACCACGGATGGATAAGTGAGACACCAAGTTCAAACCCCTCATGTTCCCTATAATGTGCAGTGTGTACAGTAAATTGGGCAACTAGGAAGATACCCATTCAGGTAGTACAAAAATAGAAGAATTTAGAGTAAGAATTGAGGTTGGAGAAAATAATCCCATCTTACATAATATAATAGCATCCAGCTTATATCACGCAGCTGGTTTTCCATACTCCACAGATGCTTTTGAGCTCACAATAGAATGTGCACAAAAGTACAACATCACCACCAGAAGGGTGGAGAAATAGAAAATACTTAATGCTAATCTCTCAGTGGATGGCATTGTGGAGATGCTCCATTTGCCAATGACCTAGCCTATGTATGTGTCTGATCTAGACTCACTAGCAAAGGAATTTGAGGCCAACAATAAAAATTGTAGGAAAGTCATATATCATGGATGGAGAAGCCTAGATAACACAACCAAGGGAGCTACTAAAATGGCCACACATCTATATAAGTTTGACTTTAATGAGGAAGTCTAATACATAATCTTCATGCTCAGTAGGATAACAAGCCAGGAAAATTGTGGAATCTTTGAACCCTAGATGTTCAGGTTAGTCAGGATGGTTGTTGAATATGAAGAAGACCAAGCAAAGGTCCAATGGGCCAAAATCATCAGTGACACTATGTGTGATCAAATGGTCAAATGGAAAGAAAATAAGATCACTATTTTTAGAATGACTTCCTATCTTATATATGCTTGTGCAATGAAGGGCACATATGATGGATTACAAACTGTAGAAAAGTTAGGAAAAATGCCCAATGAGAAGACTCCCTGGGAACACTATCCCCAGTTGGAGAGGAGATCATCCATACAGAATTATAAACTTGTAACTAATTGCTTCATAATGCATATAGTTAGACTCATGGAAGAAGACAAAGCTAAGAGATTTTTGGTTGGTGCCACAGAAGAAATCAGTGGGTATGGCTTTTGTTTCATCCAAGCCAGAACATTTTCGTACATCTAGATGGAGGGTTTCAGTAGAAAACCCTATATGCTACCAAGATACCCTTCAGATAGGGTAGTATTGATGGAAATAATGAGGCAACAACTGCCTATATTTGAATTGTCCAAAACCAAAGAGGGAAGACCCTATAGAAAGTTTCCCATTAATATTAATTGGTTCCTTTTAGGATCCATGAAAATGCAAAGAAGGTAGATACATATTTGAAAAGCTTAAATTTGAAGCTATTTCCTCTAGCCAGAGAGTATGATCCATTTCATAGGATTGAGAATAGATTTAACAAGAAATATAAACACACTATCCATTTGGAAGATTATTGAGCAGATTGTGATGATGATCATCAGGTAAGAAGAAGAGAGCACCAGAGATTAACTCTAGATCATATTAGGACCTTAGGGCAACCTAAGGTACCTCCACAAATCAAAAAGGATGATGATGACCTCATGGATCCTGAATATGAGGAGTAAAAGATATATAAAGATACAATATCTTCCCAAACTTGAAACAAAAGGAAGAAACATCAATTGATGTCCTCACGGCCATGGTCATGGCGAGGACAAAAGTTGGGTTGATAAGAAAATCAATGAATTAAAAGGAAAAGGTATCATGATTACAATTGATGAGAAGAAAAAGATGAAAGAGAGGGAAGAGCCTAGTTTTGATGGTTTTAAATAAAGAAGAGGCAAGTTCTTAAAGAAAAAGTAGCAGAACCTAGTTCATCTAGAGCCACAGAGTAGCTCACTACTTAGGGAATTTCATTGGTGTATGCACCACCCTCACCTCCTAAGGATACCCCATTGAAATCCATTGTTATATCTGCACCTAAAGAAGTTACAAAACAAGGGGAGACTTCAAAGAATGTAGAGCAAAGCCCAATGAGGACTACTACTGGGGAGGAGGATAGTGATGATGAAGGAGATGGAATGCATCTTCAAACATTGAAGAGAAAGAGAGATGATCTGCTACAGTGTGTAAAAGTCCCCAAGCACTCTAGATACCAAAGCTCATGTATGAGAGGTGTCATTTCACCAGCAAAGGTAGCGGCATCAGTTGATCCTGTTGACATTTCTTCTGAATCAGCATTAGGGTTTGCCACTTCTAATGCACAGGCAGATTCAGGCCAACTGAATACAGGAGGTTGCGTGAGCTCCTCCCCTTCACTTCTGGTTCTGCCGCACCAAGGGGGGTATCCCTATAACTCAAGATGTAACCTTGACTAGCTCAAAGATAGAAGGATCTAACTTGACAACAACAGGCAGAATACTCTCATGTATGGACCAAGATCTGTATGATAGATCACAAGGCTGGCAACATTCTTGGACATGATGTCTGGTTGGGTATGAGAGCATGCAGGGGGTTCCTAATCCTACTCCTACAACTAACAGGTGGAAGTATGAAATGGTTTGATATGAATTTGGATGCAAAGCTGGACATGGTGTATAACACAAAAACACAGCATGATTGGTGCCTATCCAGGGCTTGGAGTCGGTAGACATACACCTGTGAATGATCAGCATGAATAGCTAAAACTGGATTTCAGGGGGATACACATGATATCTGCCCTACAGATATCTCCCAATATAGAGTGTTGAGCTATCTCTACTTATGGCATCCCTACTGCAGTATACCCTTCCCAATGTTCAACCTGAAAACAGTTTAATCTGCCCCTTGAGCAGAGGTTAAAAGATCAGACATTCAACATAGGAATTCTATGCTCTAGAATCTAAACATAAGCAAACATCCAGATCCAGAAGAAGGATACATGCAATACTGGAGAGAAAATTAACACAACACATGCTAAGATAGCATTACTCATACAAGATCAACCATGAAATCAGTGGATTCATGCCAAGTCCTACAACAGGAGATACATAAACTCACAAGATCAAGCTGTACAGAGCAACCAGATCAGCTGGTTTTGGATTACAGAGCCAGAAATCATCAACTTTCAACAACCACAAATGAACAACACAACCTGCTTATAACAGCCAGGTAGGTGCTCAGCAATTAATTACAATGTTGACCAAAATCTCGCCAGATACACGGTATCATGAAAATGGCGCTCAAACACACTACCAGATTGGCGCCCAAACATGAATGCAGCAGGTAGGGGAGGAGACAGGAAGATATCTCGAGCCCTGCGCCACTGTCCGCTGATGTACACCTTCAATCGGGTACCAGATCCACCCACGCCATCGCCCATACCTCTGCAACAATCGCCATTAAAGGCGCACCAACCCGCGGCCTTGGGAAGAACATCATATAGACCATCGCAAGCTTTTCCCGCCGAGACTCATCATCATGATATTTGAAAATGCAGGATAACAATATCCCACATGCACCCCGCGATGACCTCAATAACACTTTATATACTAGGTCATGAGCATATATCATGTCGGTGCTTTTGCTCCTGACGACACTAGTATAGACTTCATCATCATCATCCTCCAGCAGCATGATATCCTGTTGTTCAAAATATCACCCTGACGTCATCATGATATTTGAAATATAACCTTCATGATAATCGGCACAACCTGATCCATCGGAGGAACATCCTCCTGCTGAGCTTATAACAAAAGTCTGGCCGATGAACATCCTGATGACGTCATCATCATATCTGCCCACTGCGCACCTCCTCATATCCGGATGACGTCATCATCATATTAACATCATCATGATATTCGGAAGACAACCGGATATTTGGAAATATCCTCCTGACGTTCGAACATCAGGTTGCACTGTAGCTCCTCTGTAAGATCGGGGCGAAAACTGAACATGATGATGCTGCTTGAAAAGATCACCCTCAATAGATAACACGCGAAACCAGCAGGCGGATATCTCCTTGATATCAACATCATCATGATGTTCGAACAAACATATATCCGGGTGATATGAAAATATCACCCCCTCCTTCGCGAATATCATGATGCAGATAGGCAGAAAGAAAAATATCACCCTGATATACGGATGACGTCAGCATCATCAGGATGAGAAACAAAGAACAAGAAGTGATACAACATCATCAGGATGATATTGACTAAGATCATCCTGACGTTCCAAAATATGATGACCCTAGTGAATATCGGGTCGCAATTACAACTCTTCAACAACATCATCAGGAAGATGTTAACCAAGATCACCCGATGATAAAAATATCACCCCGGCGAAATATCATGAAGGCAGAAAATATGATGACCTCCGCAAGCAGCAGGATGAAAACTGGAAATATCATGATGATGACGACCCTTAAGAAAAAAAAACAAGTTGTGTCGAGCACTTAGAGAATAACCCCTTCAGGATACCGGGGCAACATCATCATGTTTGAGCAAGGTGATAAATGAAAGATCACCGGATACTTTGAAAAATCACCCTCGCAAGCAGATGAGGGCGCACTGTAGCTCATCAGTATCATTAGGATAATAAGCAAACATCACCCGACAGTTGAAATATGATGACGTTGAGAAAACCGGTCGACGGAGAACATGATGATGCTGACCCTCATCGAAACAAACATGATGATGATGACCTCCTCCTCAGGAAAACATGATGCTGCAGTTGAAAAATGCTGAGGAGGTCCATTACTTAGAAAAAATGGGCAAGAAAATAAAGGCTTCAAATGAAGAAACCTCCTGATCATGACAAATCAACCCCTGGTCAAAATGAGTGTCAACAGATCCATCTGAAGACATAATCAAAGAATTACAACATGATGTTCCTGTGGAAACTATAATAAAAGTAAAAATTAAGACAAATAATTGACCTAACAGAAGATGAATTGGTCAAAGACATCACCAATCACCCCATAGAAACTATGCTACAACATATAGAGTCCACAGGCAAAGCTACAACAGTAGACACATGAAGAAGAGATGGAAAAGGTAGACTCTCCTAAACTAGAAGAGGTAAAGGTACACCTAGGACCTCCCAGCACTTTAATCAAGTACATAACAAGCCCAGATGTAGTAGATTTAGCTCATCTGCCAAAAAAGGAAAATACCATAGAAGAGGCTATTAAAGATAGCCAAATACAACAAGAAAGAATCCCAATGGAAGTAGATGACAAAAAAGATGATACACTCGAGCAATTAGAACAACAGGTTATCCTGATGGATAAGCTTGAACAAGAGAAAGTATTGGATCTAGTCACTACTATAGGGGATGACTTGGATAAATCTAAGGAAGAATCTCACCATGAGGATGAAGCAAAGAAAGACCAAGAACCCTAGGATGACAAGAGTTTAGAGGAGCAGGGTGATAAAATATAGACTGATCATCCTCCTTTGGAGAAACAACAAGAGAATGTAGAAAAAGAGAAAGAAGATGCTCAACTTGAGCAACTTGATCAAGGAGGACCACAAGTAGATGCATTAGCATTAGTGTCATCAGAGACAAGTGGATCACAGGAGCAATAGGTACCATTTGAATTCAAGTCTTTATTCACTCTTGATCTATCTAAGGCAAAGAGAAGAGCTAGAATAGTTTCTACCATCAAGAGAGACCCTAAAATAGGGAAAAGGACAGCTCAAGTTGTTGTTCCTATAGTAGATAATGCCAAAGGAGAGATCATGCCAGAGGAATTCCAGGTCTACAATATGACTTAGGTCATGTCACCACAAGAAATACAAGAGCACATTGAAAGCACAGAGCTTGTGGTATCCAAAATAAAGAAAATCAAAGCCAGAAAGAAAGAGCTCAAGGAGTAGAACGCTCAGTCGCAACAATTTATACAAGGACTGGTAAAGCCAGATAGCTTAGTCTCAACTCTATGGGCTACAAAGAAACCTATTACACTGACACTAATAAGTGAAGAAGATATAGCTGGTCTAGATGTTCAAAAGCTTCAATCTCATATTATGGATAAATGGTTCATAACATTAATGGCATCTAGACAAAAAATAATAAGGACATCCAAGTCAAATTGGGACACATTATCCAAATTGCAAAAAGATATTGATTCTATGAAGAGTGAATTCACACAAAGAATAGCAAAGTGTAACTATGCAATAAGCATACTCAGCAGAGCAAAAGGGATGATAGATCAAGAAATGTTAAAAATAAGATTGTCACCTAGGTAACATTGCCACTTATGGATACATGGTTAACTTAAATGATATATGAAATAGAAGTATTGAAGGCTAACATGATCAAAGTAAAGGATACTCAGGTCAAAGTGCATGACTTACTAGCAGAAGAGATGAACATGCTGACAGAATACTAGAGGATGTTGTAGAAGAAGAAGAAATACTAGATATGGATAGTACTATACAGACATTTAAGGACAAATTAAAATAAGTAGCAGAAGATCCAATAAAGCTATTTAAAGAGGATGTCATGGATGAGATGGTTGAACTCAAGGTGAAGATAAAAGGATATGAAAAGGAAGCATAGAAAAGAGCATACATGCTAGAATCCTTGTAAGAATAGATAAAAGCACTAAAGTATGCCAAAATGAGATCTCAAACAATCAGTAAGCTCCAAGTGGAAACATTTTCTCAGACATATGATAATTACAAGAAGTTAGACACAAGCATGCAGCTACATGAAGAAGATATATCCGAATGAAAACGATATTATTGTTAGACTTAGGGTAGACAACTGAGAGGGGGGGCTGAATTAGTTGTCCAAAAATTTCTTCCAAATCAAATACTTAACTCCACACAAGCATAATAGTAAATCAATCATGAAAGCATAATGCAATAAGTTAAGATCAGATACACATTAACACACATAACACCAAGATTTTTGACGTGGAAAACCCAGTTAAGGGAAAAACCACGGGGTGATTAACCCAAGATAATATTCTTTGATAGAAGAATAGAAAGAACAAATGGCACATGCCAATTAGGGCTCACTACTCAAGTACATTGCTCACAAGAGGCTCACTACCTACAAGAGACACACTATCTACAAAAGGAATAAGTATCACATACTTGAACTGGTAAATAGCATCTTCACCATGCTTGAGTCAGTTCCATTTAAGCTCAAACCTTCTGCTCTGCCTTTCACTTCTTCCTCGCTACCACTTCCTCATCTCCATAGACCCACACTGAATTGACTTTGTAGTCCCTTATTTATACATGGCATCAACTTAGGAACAAACATCTAAGTCGGCAATCATCCACAAGAACATCGGCAAGTTGAGTGAATCATTCGGTTGGCCAGCCTAAGAAAGAACACCTTCATCCAGAAGTATTTCTTCAATTTCAGACTCCATATCTAATGCAAACCATCAACATAAACTAAACATGATCCAAGGACCTCCACAAACTTGCCTGAAACACCAAGAACATCCGCACTTCCTCTACTTACTGAAATCCTTCTCTCCTTCATCCGGAACCTCAAGAACACAGTCTGTCATTACTGTCACAAAGGAATAGATAATTGCAAACCTTCAAACCACAAACCAATTGAGTTAAAACACCACATAGAATTCCCCAACACTTCCTCAAATCCGCAGAACCGGAGAATGCATTTTCGGATCTCACCAGACCTATCTGTATCACTCTGTCATCACTGAACATCTGTCGGAACCGGTTTCACTTGAACTGCCATAACTTCTTCATATCTTCATGTGGACCTCTGAAATCTCTACTGGAACATCTTAAGGCACATATCTACAAACCCTTTAAACTACATCCTCTGATCCTCATCTTGTCTTGGACTTTTACCTTATGTCATCACTGTTCCTGATTGAGACTAATTTTCTCAATATCCTCAGCACACAACTCATCCAACCTTATCATTAATGTAACAGGAGTATGTTGACATTAATGACAACACCGATTAGGCCCATACTTTCAACAATCTCCCCCTTTGTCATTGATGGAAACATATGATGTGAAAAACTATTTTAACCATCAAGACAAGAAAATCACATTACTGTCACAACTTCCCCTATCAGCAACAACTATTCACATGTCTTCTCTCCCTTTACTGCTCACCCTTTGATCAGAAACCACTTGTTTTTCACATGTCTTCTCTCCCCCTTTGACATCAATGGCAAAGGGTACATACTTGCAGTTCCACCACTTCAGAACCATGCCTGCTGCTCCCCCTGAGTAGCAACTCCCCATCATCAGTCCAGACCACAAGATGTGACTGTGATATCCACCAAACTGATACACATTAGTACACCTTAGTTCACCACTGGAGGGGCAATAACGCCTAACTTCTCCCTGAGATACTCAAAAGAGTCCTTAGGTAGAGGTTTAGTAAAGATGTCTGCAATCTGATCCTTTGAAGGTACAAACTCCAATTTGACTTGATTCTTGTTCACTTGCTCTCTCAAAAAGTGAAATTTGATGGATATATGTTTAGTCTTTGAATGCAACACCGGATTCTTGGATATGTTTATTGCACTTGAATTATGTAATGTCCCCTTTTTAGCTGATGTTGTTTGCAGATGGTTTAGCCTATTCCTGACCCTCGTAGGCTAATGTACATGGTTAGGGGGTCTTCTTGAGGCAGTCACCTGATCAATGGTTGGTTTCTTGGATTCAGTTGGATGGGAAAAATAAGGGAGATAATAATTAAATTAATTATTTGTAAGGTTATTAAATAAATAAATATTATAAAGTGACCTTATATTTATTAATTTAATAAAGTGACTTAAATAAATATTATTACATAAAGTCACTAAAATAAAATAATATTATTTTTCTAGAAGCTTCTTGAAGTGGGATTGAAAAAAGTATAAAGGAAGGGGCAAGGCAAGCTTCTAGGCGTCGGATTATTATCATTTGCATTTAATGAGTTCTGTGAAGCCAAGGGTTTCTGCATACTGTCTACTTGGTCTTTGGAAATGAAAACTCCCATAGATTAGCATAACTAAGGTGGTGAAATATCCTCCGAAGGGTTGCAAATTGGAAGGGATACTTCAGTCCTTTCATTTGTGCTTAAATCTAAAGTATTAACCAAGGGTTTTGAGGTATTAATTTGCAGATCATAAATTTTTATTGTTGGCTGCTACAGTGCTGTGAATAGTGTCGTGAATAGTGTCTCACTACAGTGCTGTGAATAGTGACGCGCTACAGTGCCGCACTATAGTGATTGCTACAGTACCCTATAGTACTACGTGAATAGGGCAGCTGGGAGAAGGCTACAATTTGAGTTTGGAAGGGACTCCTTTCCTTAGATATTGCTTGATTCTTCATCAGCACTTTGGGCACCATTATTACCAGGTTCTTTTTGTAATTATTAGTGGTTTGCATTGTTATCCCAAGCATATTGTTGTAGGTGATCATTGATATCAGACTTTGGCACTGTATTGCATAACCCTTGTAAACCAATAGATTTGGTATTTCTTAATATCATTATGTTCAGGGATTACATCTAATAAAAGAGTTATCAATTGTATGCCATTTGTTCAATGTAATGTCCTTCATTATAGCATCCCTTATCAGCATGTTAGATTGCATGCCAATTGTTTGATGAAATGCCAATTGGCTGTAGGTATGCATTTCATGTCTAATTTTCATGTATATGCATCAAAAATACCAAAAAAAGAAGTCATATATGCATTTAGATTAATGCTTAGACATTGTAGTTTGGATTTATGAGCATTTAGAGTACTCAGCTATCATTATCAAGCAAAAATATCAGATTGAAAACATAGCCCAGTAAGCATAGGGTTTACATCAAAAGTGTTTGACAATATTCCTTGAGGTTCAAATCAGCAATATAAGGTCTAAAATAGCAAGGGATATTACAGTGGTATCAGAGCATTCAGAATAATAGAGAATATCCTAAGCGGGATATTACAGTGGTATCAGAGCTTTTGTCCTGCCATCCTATTGGGTAGATTGGACATGGAATCAGTTAGTTAATCATGGTTACTTCAAGTACTCAGAAGTAGTGGGACAGGAATATGGAGAAGCTTAAACAAAGTTTGAATAAGTTGGATGAAAACCAGAAGAGGATGAATGAATTGTTTTCCCACCCTGCAAACATAGACAAAGCAGCTCAGTTTATGGCATCCATTTTTAAGGGGTCTACATCACAAAACAAAAAGGAGGAACAAAAGGTCTCTATAGGTGAAGTATCTAGAAACCTCTACAATGAATTTTCAGCAATTAGTGACCAGCATTCAACTGAACCTATGGAGAACAAAATGGACAAAGGTGATGAGCAGGAGATGCCTTCTTTTGAGTTACAGGTTCCATCTTCTCTTCAGGAGGATAGCAATGGTATGGATTCTTTTAATGATTCCTTTGGGGCTGATGTTAAATGCACTCATGAAAATCCAGAGGGAAAACTAACAGGTGAAGTATGGACCAGTAGTATTGAGATCGGGTCTACTTCAGTTGATCTTCACCCAGTTGATGTTACAAAAGGTAGAGAGGATGAAATAGTGGATCCTACAAGACAAGGTTGCACGAGTCTCCTAGTTGGTGACATGGAGGTTATGATTGGGGACTCTTTTGATAGTCCTAAGAGTGATCTTACCTCTCTGCATAAGGTTAGCAATTCATCATGCATTGAGTCTATTTTTTGGAGGAATGATGAGGAGTTAGGGTTGGGAACTACTACTGCTCTAGTTCCAAACCAGCATGAGGACACTTTAGAAGAATATTTTGATGAGAGGCAAGCTCTCCATTGGCAGCCCACAACTTCAACTAATGAATTTTCCTTGGTCCCTAAGTCTGATTTGGAGAACCAACTAAAGGTTGATGAAGATAAGATTGTTACAGCGCTGTCCCATTTTAATCATTCCCACAAGATGGTGGAAATTCATCTATGGAAGGTCCAGCTTGAGGGGAGACACAGAAGTGTTGAAGAGGCTTCATCAATTTCTGATTTGCAAGCGTTTAAGACAGCCATGGAGATTATGAAAAATAACTATTTAACTATTCTTTCTGATAGAGATCACCTACTTGAATTGGGTGTCATATATTCAGATGCATTGAAGAGGAAAGAGGAAGAGGTTGATCAACTCACCATGGAGCTAGTGAAGACTAGAAAATCTTTGGAAGACTCTCAAATGGCTCTCCTTATGGCAGACAATCAGATTGAGGGGTTGAATGTGGAGTTGAGTTTGGCTCATGCTTCACCAAAGAAATCAGAAAATTAGTCTTCTATTGCAGCCTCTTTGGATGGGCAAGAATCTTATGTTGTGCATATGATTGAGGGACAAAGAAATCAGGGAAAAGAAGAGCAAGTGACGGGTGAAGACAAACCAGTTACATTAGAGCAGCTACATGAAGATATGGTTTCTTGTGATGCTTCATTAGGTGAGTCTAGCATTGCTTCATCCTATTGTGGTAAAGAATTAGATGGTGCTTCCATGAATGTTATTCGTACATATGAAAGTCCATTGAAGGTCCAAGATATTAAGGTGGATGTGAAAGTTGATCCTTTGCTTAGTGGAGCAGCCACTAGTGTTTTGAATACACATGATGAAGAAGACATTTTACAATGGCATGATGTCATCACTGATTTGTTTGAGAACAACAGCATTATGTCCTATCATTCTTGTGAGATTGGAGCTTGTGATCATGAGAAAGCCAATGATATGATATCACCCATTGATGGCAGCCCTACACCATTTGGTAGACATGAAGATATCAAAGATAAGAGGACTGATTTTGTATATTTTGGCATTGAAGAGGTAAAGAAGTCCAAAAAAATTAATGAAGAATGGTTGCAAAAAGCCAAAGAGGCTAGATTAGTGGCTACCAATCCAAGACAGCATCTTCAAAAAGTGAAAGAAAAGATCAATCTCATCAACATAGAAAGACAAGAAAGGGTAGATAACATTAGAAGACTCTTTATTCAAATGAGGGATGAATCTAAAAATACACTTGATTCCCCTAAGGTTAGTTCCATGTCAAGGGATACAAAGCAGGACTATGATGGTCAACTATTGACAGATGTTGGTAATTTTTACCATGACTACATAGTGAGGAGAGTTCATCACCTTTCTTTTAGTTCACATGCAGATGATTGGTTGATGCATCGATGTGGATTGATGGGGGGCTTATACCATCCATTGTGGGATGAAGAGTTGCCATCTACAGAAGATGGAACTAGAGCCTACAAGTACCCGACTCAGTTGTGTATGAGGAATTACTTGCAGGGACAGCTGTCAATTATCCATCATGCTATTATCTATCTGATAAGGTTTGCTACTTCTATGTCACAGAGATTTCACACAGATACATGGTTACAGGATGATTATGGGGGCAGTAGGTATGATGGCTTGGTTAGTTAGCACGTGCCTAGGAATTGGGCAGAGGATAGAGGTTGTGCTTTCATGCTTGCTAGGCAATTGTATGGTGCACTTGTGAGGGAAGAGGCACAGATATCAACTTTTGTTGATGCTGAGAGGGATCAACCCTCCATAGTTGCATTGATTAGCGCAACTAGCTTTATGAGTTGGTGTCAGGAGCACTCTTCTTCTAGCTTTGGCAGTTGGAGTATTGTGCGGACACCAACATTTGCAGATGAGTTAGGAGATACTCATCTTTTCTGATAGTTGTTTGGGTCCATAACCCATAGGTCTCAGTATCAGGGAGTAGCCTCTTGGCATATTAGTGATCCAGTTGCAGACAATATGGTGCAGCAGGTAGCACCAATTGTCATTGGTAGTGGATTGCTGATTCTATTTTGGGATCTTGGTGGTGACGTGTTTGATTGTCACTCTATTTTGGTCCTGATGAGGTGTTCCACCACTCTTGGTGCGATGTCAATGGTTTATGTAGAATGGTACAGTGGAAGTGAACAAGTGCGCTTTGTGACAGACTTCTAGTTTGGCACTGGGACCCAAGGCTTGACATCAGAAGTGATGTTTATTTTAGCTACAGAATTGCACAGCTTGCTGAGTTTTGGCAGGTTCTATGGCTGCAGCTATTTTCAGCGAGATTCTGATGTAGTTCCTTATAGATTCAGTTGGGATCCTAGCATTAGTTGTGGGATACTCTCCAGTATGTTGAGGAATCCTTTGTGTGCATCAGGGTTCCAATCAGGGTTCACTGTTGAGTTTTGCAGCATGTATATGAGGGTGATTACTTGCAATTGCACTTTTGATCTTTATGTACATGATCTGTTTCAGACGCATAGCTCAGTTGCATATATGCTAGATAATGTGTATGACAGCTTAGCTTGTGTAGTTATGGGAAGCAAACATTGTCGGTATACAGAGTTGATTCCACTTAATGCTTATGCTCTTGCGACATCTGGCTTTGGGGTTGATTTGATTTAGCAGGTTCAGTTAGTTGTGCTAGTGTTGGTGTTACAGGAGCTCTTTGGTGATAGTAGGGACATTACATAGATCCTCCCTTGGGATCTAGGTGGGGAGAATTATCTTTGTAGCCAAGATTGCTTGGGGACAAGCAATTTCAAGGAGGGCGGATTGTAATGTCCCCTTTTTAGCTAATGTTGTTTGTAGATGGTTTAGCCTATTCCTGACCCTCGTAGGCTAATGTACATGGGTAGGGGGTCTTCTTGAGGCAGTCACCTAATCGATGGTTGGTTTCTTGGATTCAGTTGGATGGGAAAAATAAGGGAGATAATAATTAAATTAATTATTTGTAAGGTTATTAAATAAATAAATATTATAAAGTGACCTTATATTTAATTAATTTAATAAAGTGACTTAAATAAATATTATTACATAAAGTCACTAAAATAAAATAATATTATTTTTCTAGAAGCTTCTTGAAGTGGGATTGAAAAAAGTATAAAGGAAGGGGCAAGGCAAGCTTCCAGGCATATGATTATTATCATTTGCATTTGATGAATTCTGTGGAGCCAAGGGTTTCTGCATACTGTCTACTTGGTCTTTGGGAATGAAGACTCCCATAGATTAGCATAACTGAGGTGGTGAAATATCCTCCGAAGGGTTGCAAATTGGAAGGGATACTTTAGTCCTTTCATTTGTGCTTAAATCTGAAGTATTAACCAAGGGTTTTGAGGTATTAATTTGCAGATCATAAGTTTTTATTGTTGGCTACTACAGTGCTGTGAATAGTGCCATGAATAGTGCCACACTACAGTGCTATGAATAGTGCCGTGAATAGTGTCACGCTACAGTGCTGTGAATAGTGATGCACTACAGTGCCACGCTACAGTGATTGCTACAGTACACTACAGTACCGCGTGAATAGGGCAGCTGGGAGAAGGCTACAATTTGAGTTTGGAAGGGACTCCTTTCCTTGGATATTGCTTGATTCTTCATCAGCACTTTGGGCACCATTATTACCAGGTTCTTTTTGTAATTATTAGTGGTTTGCATTGTTATCCCAAGCATATTGTTGTAGGTGATCATTGATATCAGACTTTGGCACTGTATTGCATAACCCTTGTAAACCAATAGATTTGGTATTTCTTAATATCATTATGTTCGAGGATTGCATCTAATAAAAGAGTTATCAATTGTATGCCATTTGTTCAATGTAATGTCCTTCATTATAGCATCCCTTATCAGCATGTTAGATTGCATGCCAATTGTTTGACAAAATGCCAATTGGCTATAGGTATGCATTTCATGTCTAATTTTCATGTATATGCATCGAAACTACCAAAAAAAGAAGTCATATATGCATTTAGATTAATGCTTAGACATTGTAGTTTGGATTTATGAGCATTTAGAGTACTCAGCAATCATTATCAAGCAAAAATATCAGACTGAAAACATAGCCCAACAAGCATTGGGTTTACATCAGAAGTGTTTGACAATATTCCTTGAGGTTCAAATTAGCAATATAAGGTCTGAAATAGCAAGGGATATTACAGTGGTATCAGAGCATTCAAAATAATAGAGAAAATCCTAAGTGGGATATTACAAATTATCATAGAAAATTGTGATGGGCTCCTCATACTCTACTCTGATGTCTCTTAACATCTATTTCATCCACAAAACTTGAGTACAACTAACTGCTGCAGCAATATATTATGCTTCTGCAGTGGACAGAGATATTGCTTCTTGTTTCTTTCTTAACCAAGAAACCAATCTCTTCTCCAAAAAGAATGCTCCACCACTAGTACTCTTTCGGTCATCCACATCTCCTACCGAATCAGCATCTGTATATGCATGAAGAGAGAAATGATGATCTCTAGGATACCACAACCCATACTCAACTATCCCCTTTAGATATCTAAAAATCCTCTTGATTTCCATAACATGAGATTCTCTAGGATCAGCTTGGAATCTAGCAACAAGACCAACATCATGCATAGTATCTAGTCTAGTTTGAGTGAGATACAACAGTCCTCTAATCATTGACCTATATTTTGTCTGATCAACCTTGGGAGAGTCATCATCTTTGCTCAACTTGCATCCGGTTGCCATTGGAGTGTTCATTGGCTTTGAGTCTTCCATCCCAAATTTACTCAACAATTCTTTCACATATTTTGACTGAGAAATGAAGATTCCTTTCTTTGTTTGAGTAATTTGTAGACCCAAAAAGAAATTCATTTCTCCAAGCATGGACATTTCAAACTCACTTTTCATTTGACTTGCAAAAGTTTTACACATACTATCTCTTCCTCCAAAAATGATATCATCAACAAATACTTCAACAATTAAGATATTTTCATGATCAATTTTGAAATACAAATTACTATCAACAGTACCTTTGTTGAAACCAATCTTCAAGAGATGCTTATCCAATCTTTCATACCAGGATCTTGGGGCTTGTTTCAGTCCATACAGTGCCTTTTTCAATTTGCAGACCATGTCACCATGATCAGACAATTGAAATCCATCCGATTGCTCAATGTACACTTCTTCCAAATTACCATTTAGGAAGGTAGATTTGACATCCATCTAATACACCTTGAAATCCTTAAAGGTAGCAAATGCAAGAAATAATCTAACTGCTTCAATTCTTGCCACCAAAGCAAAAGTCTCTTCAAAATCAACTCCTTCAATCTAAGAGTAACCCTTGTAGACTAATCTAGCTTTGTTTCTTACTACTTCACCAACTTCATTCAATTTGTTCTGGGAGACCCATTTGGTTCCAATCACATTCTTGTTTCTAGGTCTAGGAACAATATCCCAAGTGTGATTTTTCTCAATTTGTATTAGTTCTTCCTCCATTGCTTTTGACCAATTTTCATCATTGCAAGCTTCATTCACTGTCTTAGGTTCAATCTTTGAAATTAGACAATACTCATCTAAATTTTGAGCAATTCTCCTCCTTATTTGCACTCCTTTGCTTTTGTCACCTATGATCTAATCTTCAGAGTGGTTTAGAGTTACATACCTTGGAACTTTGGGAGTTCCTTGCACCTCTAACTCTTGATCAATCTCATTAAGACTTATCTCCTCTTCCTGACTTACCAAATCAACTTGACTTTGTTTCTCAGAAGAGGCTTGGATACTTTGAATCTAAACACCATTCTAATCATCTTCATCATACTCCTGAATTCTTGAGGGTCTTTCAATTTCTTCATCAACCTTCACATTTACACTTTCTACAATCTTTCTCAGTCTCTTGTTGTAACACCGGTATGCTTTGCTTTGAGTAGAGTAACCCAAGAATATTCCTTCATCACTTCTGGCATCAAACTTTCCTAGATCTTCATCCCTTTTAATGTAACATCTGCTACCAAAAACTTTGAAATATCTCACAGTGGGAGTAATTCCAAATCAAAGTTCATAAGGAGTCTTACTGGTATTGTTTCTAATTTGAACTTGATTAAGAGTGTAGACTGCAGTGATGATAGCTTCTCTCCAATAGATCTGAGGAACATTTGCTTCCATCATCATGGTCTTGGATGCTTCCTAGATGGTCCAGTTCTTTCTCTCAACTACTCCATTCTGCTGTGGAGTTCTAGGGGCAGACAACTGTCTCTTTATTCCATGTTTCTCACAGAAGTCTATGAACTCATCGGATGTGAATTCTCCACCTCTATCAGACCTCAGACATTTCAATTTTAATTAGGTTTCATTCTCCACCATGGCCTTGAATATTTTGAATTTCTCAAGTGCTTCTAATTTTTCATTCAGAAAGGTTACCCACATCATCTAGGAATAGTCATCA
This sequence comes from Cunninghamia lanceolata, assembly GCA_027924645.1. Classification (NCBI taxonomy): domain Eukaryota; kingdom Viridiplantae; phylum Streptophyta; class Pinopsida; order Cupressales; family Cupressaceae; genus Cunninghamia; species Cunninghamia lanceolata. The sequence goes on along the minus strand of BSBN01000124.1, from coordinate 6,203,524 downwards.
ATTAGCAACATGAAGTATTTATCACCTTAGATACTCCTAACTCTTGTTGGACCACAAAGATCAGTATGAACTAAGTCCAACAGTCCGGTAGAAGACAATTCCTTACTTTTGAATGTGACTCTGCTTAGTTTGCCCAACTGACATTCTTTGCACAAGCTATTAGTAGGTTTCACTAGTTTTGGAAGATCTCTTACAGCCTGAGTATTGCTTATCTTGATGATATTATCAAAATTCACATGACACATCCTCCTATGCCATAACCAACTCTGATCAATTTGAACAAGTAAGCAACTTTTACCAGTACCAACCAAGTGGAAGATATTACCTTTAGTTTGAGTACTAGATGCAATCTCTATTCTGGAACTTTCAAAGATCTTGCATTTTCTATTCCTAAATCTAAGATCATAGCCTTTGTCCACTAGCTATCCAACACTGAGAAGATTGTGCTTTAATCCTTCAACATACAGTACATTACCAATTTTGTTCTTTCCATCAAGAGAAATAGTTCCTCTACCTCTAATTCTACCAGCAGAATTATCTCCAAACTTTACAATTCCTCCTTCATACTTTTCCAAATTTAAGAACTTATTCTTGTCACCTATCATATGGTAAGAGCATCCACTGTCAATGACCCAATCATCCTTTGCTTCAACTTGGGCAGCTAGAGCTCTTTCTTCAACTTTAAGATTGATAGATATAGAGGATATTGGTTCCTCTTCTTTGATGGCAATAAACACCCATTCATTATTAGATTTGTTTCCTGTCTCTGATTCATCATCTGTTACTCCTTCATTATCATCTTCTTCATGAACATAGTAACAATTCTTTTGAAACCTTGGTCTGTTAAGATTTGGTCTTGAAAATCTTTTCGGACATCTTGAGGAAAAATGACCAATTTTATTGCAGTTAAAACACTTAAAAGGTAATTTCCCTTCATACTTACCAGATCCTCTAGGCATTCTTTTTGCAATAAGAGCTTCAAGATGAGCAGTTTCAGCTTCTTCTTCTTCCAAGTCTTTTCTTGCTTTTTCATACCATGATAGGTTCCTTGAAGAGTTTTCTCTCGGATCAAACCTTTGTTTCCCTTTTACAGAGGCACTGGCTTTGAATGCAGATTCAGTCTTTGGAGGATCATCTCCAAACTTGGCCATTTCAAAAGTAGCCAACTTACCAACCAATTGATCTCTTGTGACTGTTGTGTGAGCTCTAAATTCTTCGATTGCAAAAGCCTTGATTTTATAAGAAGCAGGAAGGGATCTGAGAACTTTGCCAATGATCTCTTCTTCACTTAGGGTTCCACCTGCATTTCTAATTCCACAAACCAGCTCATTCAATCTTGGCATAAAAGAGACAATATTTTCATCATCTCTCATCTTCAGTTTTTCAAATTTCCCTTTTAGACTCTGTAACCTTGCACATTTAACATACTGGTCTCCTTCATGCAAAAGTTTCAGTTTATTCCAAATCTCAAAGGAAGTTGGTAGATCAATAACATTTGAGAGCTCTGAGTTAGATAATGCGCTTAGAAGAGCCTCTTTGGTCCACAGATTGTTTTCAGCATCTGTGATTTTATTTAGGGTTGTCAAACCACCCTGTGGAGTTACATATTGTTTTGTAACCATGGACCAGTATGTCATTCCCATACACTGCAAGTGACATTTCATGCGACCTTTCCAAAGAGCAAATTTAGTTCCATCAAACTTCGGACTATCCTTCTTGTAGGATGATATCCTGGATCTCCTCAAGCGATTAAGCTCCTTTTAGAGGAACTTAGCTCTGATACCAATTGTTAGACTTAGGGTAGACAACTGAGAGGGGGGGTGAATCAGTTGTCCAAAAATTTCTTCCAAATCAAATACTTAACTCCACACAAGCATAATAGTAAATCAATCATGAAAGCATAATGCAATAAGTTAAGATCAGATACACATTAACACACATAACACCAAGATTTTTGACATGGAAAACCTAGTTAAGGGAAAAACCATGGGGTGATTAACCCAAGATAATATTCTCTATTAGAAGAATAGAAAGAACAAATGGCACATGCCAATTAGGGCTCACTACCTGAGCACACTTCTCACAAAAGGCTCACTGCCTACAAGAGACACACTGTCTACAAAAGGAATAAGTATCACATACTTGAACTGGTAAATAGCATCTTCACCATGCTTGAGTCAGTTCCGTTTAAGCTCAAACCTTCTGCTATGCCTTTCGCTTCTTCCTCGCTACCACTTCCTCATCTCCACAGACCCACACTAAATTAACTTTGTAGTCCCTTACTTATACACGACATCAACTTAGGAACAAATATCTAAGTCGGTAATCATCCACAAGAACATCCACAAGTTGATTGAATCATTCGGTCAGCCAGCCTAAGAAAGAACACCTTCATCTAGAAGTATTTCTTCAATTTCAGACTCCATCTCTAATGTGGACCATCAACACGAACTAAACATGGTCCAAGGACCTCCACAAACTTGCCTAAAACACCAAGAACATCCGCACTTCCTCTACTTACTGAAGTCCTTCTCTCCTTCATCCGAAACCTCAAGAACACAGTCAGCCATTATTGTCACAAAGGAATAGATACTTGCGGACCTTCAAACCATGAACCAATCAAGTTAACATACCACACAGACTTCCCCAACACTTCCTCAAATCCATAGAACCAGAAAATGCATTTTCAAATCTCACCAAACCTATCTGTATCACTCTATCATCACTGAACATTTGTCGGAACCAGTTTCACTTGAACTGCCATAACTTCTTCATATCTTCATGTGAACCTCTAAAATCTCTACTGGAACATCTTAAGACACATATCTACAAACCCTTTAAACTGCATCCTCTGATCCTCATCTTGTCTTGGACTTTTACCTTATGTCATCACTGTTCTTCACTATTCCTGATTGAGACTAATTTTCTCAATATCCTCAACACACAACTCATCCAACCTTATCATTAATGTAACAGGAGTATGTTGACATTAATGACAACATCAGTTAGGCCCATACTTGCAACAATTATTGTGTGTGCCACCCAGATATTTTATCATTTTGACACTTACAATCTAGTAGACTAAACAAAGATTCTAGAATATTCTAGATTGCCAATTGTATTCCACCAGATGGTTGCCAACTGGCAACTTGTGCCATGTGTTTTGGTATTTTGACCTAGTCAATGTAATGTGAACCATTGATTGTAATGGATGAATCCTGATCATAGGATCTTTTATAACCATATCCTTTCCTTAGCCTATAAAAGGGGGAGGATTGCACATTGTATATTCATTAAGAGCTTAATTAAGATAGGACTGTTGAATGTCATGGTACTTTCTCAAGACCAATTGTAAATATGTTCATATTTTGAATACTGAATGCAATAGAGATACAGATTATAGCTACATTGTAAATCTTAAGTAATCTTCTGGATGTCATCTTGACTTATTACTATGATGTGCTATGTCCCTTGGAGTGCATATCAGCTAGTCTTGTTGTTGATTTCCTATTCCTTTGAAGATTAGCACCAACTATGTGAAGTTGTGGAATGTCCTGACATAGCATGGTTTAGTTTTCATCTCTATTTCATGAAGTATTGAATTGCACATATATGGAAATGGTTGAAACTCATTCATTTCAGTAAAATTTGATAGCATTAGTTCAAATTTCTTTACTTTCATTCAATCATCATCATAACTATAAATACACAGAAAATAATAAGCAGATCATAATATAATATGTAGATTTTGTAAATACATGAAGATCTTAAGCATATTCAGATAAAGTACATACAAAATAGCAAATATCATGCAAATGAACATAAATAATTATAGAAATCACTGAAATACATGATTATAGGCACATCATTTAAACAAATTTACAATACAGACATGAAATTAAGTAGAAATTAGTTTAGGACAAGTAAATTGAAGATAGTTTCAAAAGAACTAAACAAAAATCATCATGAATCGATGATATGTAGAAGAATTGATCAAACTTACATAAGTATCTACATGATTTGGTTAAATACAGTAGGATTTAACCTCATTTGTTGAGAATTTACAGGAAAGCAGATGAAACAAAAGCTATCTAGATGCAAATCACTTTGAAGTAGAAATGTAAGGCCCCTAATGGAAAACAACAACTCACATCAAACTAATTGAGAGATTATAAGAAGGTCAAGACCTGACTAATGGAGACTTGGAGTTTTCAATTCATCCTAAATTGATCATACTTTTCAAGATGATAAATGTTTGTTATGTGAATATTTTATCTATGTTATTGTGACTAACATCATGATCAACGCAGTCCTATTTTATCTTTCAACCACTCTATTCTATTGAGGAGTCATAGGGGCAAATAAGTGGCTCTTTACTCCATGATTCTCACAAAACATGTTAAACTCATTGGAGGTGAACTCTCCACCTCTGTCAAACCTCAAACATTTAATTGTCATATTTGTTTCATTCTCAACCATGACTTTGAATGCTTTGAACTTATCTAGGGCTTCATATTTTTCTTTGAGAAAAGTAACCCATGTCATCCTAGAATAGTCATCAATCAATAGCATGAAATACATGTCACCTTGAAAACTCCTTACTGTGGTAGGGCCACAAAGATATGTATACACCAATTCCAACAGTCTAGTAGAAAACTGATCCTTGACTTTTAAACTTCTTCTTGCTTGCTTACCAATTTAACATTCCTTGCTAATAGCATTGATGGGAATTGTAATCTTTGGCAGATCTCTCACAACTTGAGCTGAACTTATCCTTACCAAGCTATCAAAATTGATGTGACACAATCTTCTATGCCATAGCCAAATTTCACTAATCTGAGTCATGAAGCAATAACCATCACCACCTTTGAGATGATATACATTTCCATCTATCCTCTTTCCAGCAGCTATCACAGTTCTAGAATCTTTTCTGATCTCACAACCACCATCTTGAAACACAAGATTGTATCCTTTTCTATACATTTGTCCAACACTCAAGAGGTTATGATTTAAAACCTTAACATAAACAACATCATCAGTGTTATGCTTTCCATCAAAACTAATTGAGCCTCTTCCACATATCTGAGCAGCTCTATCATCACCAAATCTAACTAGTCCTCCATCATATTTTTCAAGTTTAACAAACTTACTTTTATCACCCATCATATGATTTGAACATACACTATCAATGACCCAAAGGTTATTTTCTTGTGTAGTATGAAAAGAAGATATCAAAGTGCTTTTAGCATTAATACCTACTTCTAAAGCCTTTTCCTTCACACATTTCCTAGAGTTAGTAGAAACAGTATCATCTCTTAAAGCTATGAACAAACATTGATCATCCTCGTTATTATCACAATTAGATTCATCATCAGATATACTTCCATCTTCTCTAACATAGTACCTTTTCTTAGGCACTCTACTCTTGTTCTCCCTATTCTTACTTCTCAAAATTCTTTCCAGACATCTTGAAGCATAATGACCAATCTTGCCACAACTGAAACACTTGAAAGGTATCTTACCACTATACTTATCAGTACCCAATTTCATTCTTCATGTAAAATTAGCTTCCAAATCATCTGAATCCTCCTGATGTGATTCCACAATCTTCTTAGATTTGCCAACTTTGAAGGTAGTTTCAACCTTTGCACTACTTGTCCCAAATTCTCTCATTTCAAAAGTAGTTAAGGTGCCAAGCAACTAATCTTTAGTAAACTGATTCAGATTTTGCAATTCTTCAATAGAAGAAACATTATGACTGTAAGCCTTAGGAAGAGTTTTGAGTATCTTCAACACCACTTCTTTTTCATCAATATTTCTGCCAAGTCCTTTGATGTCATTGACAACTTAATCCACCTTCTATAAGTAACTTGTAATGTTTTCATCTTTAGACATCTGCATGGTTTCATACATGAGATTCAAATTCTACATTTTATCTTGCTTGACCTTATCATCTCCTTGATGAATACTTTTCAATTTATTCTAGATTTCAATAGCAATTTTTAGATCCATAACTTTCACCAATTTAGAATTAGATAGACCACTTAAAAGAGCATACCTTGCTTTACCATTGGTTTCAAAAGCCTTGATCTCATTTGTAGTACTTGGACCATCTTCCAGAATTGTGTATTCAGTCATGATAGCCTTCCAGATCTCATATCCAAAAGAAATTAGATAACCTTCCATCCTTGTTTTCCAGAATGCATAATCTGTTCCATCAAACTGAGGAACATCCTTCTTGTGCACTATCCTAGATCTATCTCAAGCAATTAAGCTCTCTTCTAGGGAACCTTACTCTAATACCAATTATTGAATGCACAAGACAACTGAGAGGGGGGTGAATCAGTTGTAGCTTAAAAATTCAGAACCCTCATACATATTTAGATCCACATGGATTCAATTAACCCTTAGACTGTTATGATGATTAAGCATGAAAGAAAATAACAAAAACTAAATCAAACCAACATCAAACACAGAAGAACACCAGATTTACGTGGAAAAATCAAGAAGGAAAAAACCACAGTGAGGATTAGGTCACAATATATTGTAGTATGAACACTAAATTACAAAAGGCTCACTACCTAGAGGGTTCACTGCCCAGAAGAAAGGCTCACTGCCAAAGGGATCACTATCCTAAAAGAAAGATATAGAAGAGATGGCTCACTGCTAGAGTTGAACTATTATAATTACATCTAACCTATGTAAGGAGTACAGTTCCAATGAAGCTCAAAATGTAAAACCAATATTCACAACACTAACATCACATGTACAACAACACTGAAGAATAGTAAACACCTTCTGCTCACTGCATCTAGTAATCTAATGCACGAAAGCTTGTAATGCACCACACATTCACCACATTATTATTCACATTGCATCCATCATGTGCACACCCAATCACAATCCCTTAGAACTTATTTATACTATCTTCAACCTTGAGAACATTTTCCAAGGTCAGAAAATCACCTTAACCTAGAAATTTCAAATCAGGTTGGTGGAAAGGAATGAATGTGGACCCACAACACATCTTAGCTTGGACCTAAATTCATCTAAGCACACTACTCCACACTTTCACAATCACCACAACAACTCTGCAAATAGTGTAAACATCCAAGGTCAGCCAAACCTATGTTAACATAATGAACTTTTAAGTGCACACTTCCTCAAACCCAATGACATATTACAAACCACATGTAAGGCTTCAATGCAATCTAGAGTATTCCACAAACATCCTAAAAACCAACAAATTCCTCCACAACAACTTTCACCTTCCATACAACCTTATCCTATTTATCCAACATGCTTGACTATATTTGTCATACACTATATCTCTAGAAATTGACTTCCAAAGCACCAAACCATGAACAACTTCAACAAAAGAAATATATAAACCTTATAAGCACAAATCTAGAACCGCAAGACCTTAAACCACTCTGTGGAGAAATGTGGAGCAAAGACATTTCTTCCAGACCCCTCTGCAACACTTAGAAACATAGTCTTCATACTAGTGAACATAACTTCCTTTACACAATGAACTAAAACACCAAATTTAGTATATAACATCTCTTATCATCTCTAAACAACATATCCAAACCACAAAGACAAATCTTCAATATAGAGGAAATGTGGAGCAAAACCAAAACACTACTCTGTAAACTAGAATGCCACTTCAACACACTGTTTCCTTTAATAGTCATATTTTCTTAAAAGTACTTGGAAACCAATCAACAAAAATATATTCTCAACATCTTCAACACCTCTACAAAGCAACCAACTCATCTTTCAACAAAATAACTTAACCAAATAGCTCATACTATTGCAACAACCTTATCTTTGTTCAACCAATCTCATCATCAGAGACAATATCCACTCAAAACTAAATACTCATACTCTTGAACCATTTCTTACTCACACAATTGACATCAATGACAACACCGATTACACATATTTGCAACAACCATGTCTTGAATTATGTGAGAAAAGAATAAAATTTTAGAGGCCGCTAAGATCATAGCTTATTCACCCCTAGTTGACACACCTATGATTAGGAGAGACCCTTGTATACCCTCATATCATGAGATTATTGTACTAGTATCTAAAAGTGAATCAAAAGGATATACTCCTCTTAACCTAGTATCTAATAGTCAATTAGAGGGATATACTCCCCTCGATTATGAAAATTGAGTTGTTTTATGCATAAACAAGGATGTAGTTACTTCTAAATAAACTATAATAAAGATGAGATTGTTTTGTACCAATATTATGTTTACTTTTGAGTTAATTATGCTTTTGATTTAATGAGTCACATTAAATTTAGAAAACTAATAGATAACTTAATATTCTCAGGTGTGAGAAAAATAATATCATGGTTCGTACAAGAACAAATCAAGGTAAAAGTTAGGAAGAGACTAACCCTCTAGTTAATCCCATTGAAAAGTTAGATCAAATCCTAGCTATGCGTACAGAAACCAAAGAGAGACTTGGTACCTTAGAGCAGAAGGTAAGAGATCAAGGGAATCCTAAAGGAGGAAATGAGATTTCTCATGGATTGAGTGAAGAAAATCATCAAGAGCATAGTGAAAATAGTGAGAATCCTAATAACCGTAGACCCCAGAGAGAAGTAAGGGATAGGCTTGCTTTAGAACTATCTAAAGATATGAAGAAAGTCACACCACCTAAGTGTTATGGAACGGTTACTAGAGATATTGTTGAGGCTTGGTTAATAGACATGGAAAAATATTTTAAGATAAGAAATTATTCTGAAATAACCAAAGATGTATGGGGAGCCTATTAGTTGGCAGGAGAAGCATCCACTTGGTATATGAACAAGAAGATGTAATTAGGATTAAGTTCCTTGAAGGTAACTTGGGATGAGTTTATTAAACTATTCCATAAAATGTGGTTGACGCAACTCTTCTTTGATCAAAAGTTGACAGATTTCCAAAATCTATGTCAAGGGGATATTTCAGCAGTTGAATATGGAGATAATTTTACCCATCTTCTGAAGTACGTACCTTAATATTAGAAGGATGAAAAATTCTAAATTAGGAAATTCATCATGGGTCTAAATGCTCAGATTGGTGGTGAAGCAGATGTGCATTATCCTATGATAATGGATCAAGTTTATGAGAAGTCCATTAAGCAAGAGCAAAAGTTGAAGTCCATATCAGCTTATCATGACAAGAATCGCAAGAGGTTCAATAAGACTCCAACTTCCCAACCTTCCAAGAGGAGGAATGATAAGAATTATGAGAATAGGAGAAATGGCAAAGGAACCTAGAAGTATAAGAGTGGGTCTGAAAATGAAAAGAAGAATGGTAATTTCAAGAGGAATCAGGATAATACTGGTAAGACAACTAAAAAGAGAGCACCTCCTAGAGGATGCTTTACTTGTGGAGGTGACCATTATGCCAATCAATGACCAACCAAGAACCAGAGTGGTTGGCAAAGAGGTAATGTTTTACCTACCCAGAAAGTAGTATTTTAGCAAAGGATTCATGTAATTCTTGATAATCGCCAAGCAAAGTATTAGATCACTCCTATAGAGATGGCATGTACCTTATTTGGAGTCCCTATCTCTATTTTGATTGATATTGGAGCAGCTGAAAGTTTTATTTCTACTAGGGTTTTGAGTAAGTTTCCTAGAAGAGCTGGTTATATGGCTAAACCTTGGTCAGTAGAATATGGTCAGTAGAATATGCTAAGCAATCTAAGGCTCAGATAGAGCAATGTTTGTTTGAAGCTGAGATTGATCTCTCTAGTTTTTCAACAGAGGTGAACTTATACGTAGCTCACTTAGGTTCCTATGATGTTATCTTAGGAATAAAATGGTTGTGGAAACATAGAGCCAAGGTTGACTATTTTTCAAAAATAGTTGAGTGTTTAGATTATGTGGGAAACAAGGTCTTTTGCAAGGTATTCAAAGAGATGTCAAGATTTGACAAATCTCTACTAAGCAATTGGAAAGGGCTAGGCAAAAAGGGTGTCAACTCTTAGTAGTGAAAATGGAACAAATTGAGGAAAGTCTTGGAAAGCAAAGTGTGCTTTTTGAAGAAAGTTATCCTTTTCTTCAAGATTTCCAAAATGTTTTTCCAGAGGAACTTCCAGATCTACCACCTAAAAGTCTTTGATTTTGCAATCAACATTAAACCAGGATCTGAGCCAATATCAAAAGCACCTTACTATATGACTACCATGGAATTGATGGAATTAAAAGCCTAAATACAAGAATTGTTGGCTAAAGGATTGATTAGGCCTAGTGTTTCTCCATGGGGTGCACCAGTAATCTTTGTCAAAAAGAAAGATAGAACTTTGCATCTATGTATAGATTATCATATGCTCAATAAAGCAACGATAAAGAATAAGTATCCATTACCATGTATAGATGATCTTTTTTATCAAATGCATGGAGCTTCTATGTTTTCAAAGATCAATTTATGATTAATATATCATCAACTGAGATTGAAGGATGAGGATATCCACAAAATAGCTTTTAGAACAAGATATGGGTACTATGAGTTTACAATGTTACCATTTGGACTTATGAATGCCCCTGTCACATTCATGAATGATGAACAGTGTGTTTAGAGATTGCTTGGACATGTTTGTTCAATTCTTTCTGGATGATATTTATTCTAAGAATGAAGAAGAGCATTTACAACATCTGCAAATAGTATTGCAGCAATTGAAAGAGCATAAGTTATATGGAAAGCTTTCTAAATATTCATTCTTTCAAAAGGAAATTTAGTATTAAGGACACATAATTTCTATTGAAGGAATTTTTGTAGATCCAACAAAGATCAAAGCTAGATCCTAGATTGGCATGTACCTAAGAATGTGCATGAAGTGCATAGCTTCATAGGATTAGCAGGATACTACAAAAAAATTGTTCTAAATTTCTCCAAAATTACAAGTCCAATCACTTCCTTGCAAAAGAAAGGGAAACATTTTGACTAGTTAGAAAAATGTCTAGAGGCATTAGATCAATTAAAAGAGAAATCGACAACGACACCAATTTTGAAAATCCTCAATCCCGAAGGTCAATTTGAGGTAATAAATGATGCCTCAGGAGAAGGATTATGGGGAGTGCTCATGCAAGATGGGTGAGTGATAGCCTATGAGTCTAGAAAGATAAAAGCATATGAGAAAAATTATGCTCTGCATGATTTAGAACTGGCAGCAGTTACGCATGCTTTGCAAGTATACTGTCACTATTTGTTAGGGAAAACCTTTGTGCTAAATTCAGATCATCAAAGTCTCAAGTATATATTTGCATAACCACATCTAAATGCTTGACAAAGGAGATGGTTAGAGTTGATATCTGACTATGACTTTGAGATAAGTTATATCAAAGGAAAAGAAAATAGAGTAGCAAATGCTTTGAGTCGGTGGAGACATATTTATTGAATTGTCTATATTCATGCAAACTTTAGGGATTTAGTGTTGCAAAATTTATCAGGTGATGAATACTATGAGCAGGTTAAGCAAGCTCTTATGGTTAATCCTCAAGATTCAAGGCATGATGGGTTTGATTTTGAGTTTGATGAAGTGATGAGATACAGAGGAAGAAAGTATGTTCCTAATTCTACTGAACTAAGGAATCTTATGTGGAAAGAAGTACATTCTGCACCATACTCAGGACATCCAAGAGTAACCAAACTTCTAGTGGATGTACAACCTCTTTATTGTTGGAAAGGAAAGAAGAATGATGCTGTAATATTTGTGGCAAGTTGTCTAGAATACTAGAGAGTTAAGGTAGAACATCAGCATCCCACAGGACTTTTGTATCCACATGATATACCAAAATGGAAGTGACAAATCATAAGTATTGATTTTGTTCAAGGTCTTCCAATGTCTAGAAATAGACATGATGTAATTTTATTAGTGGTAGAAAAACTCACAAAGGTAGCTCATTTCATACCTGGAAATTTAGTTGATGGAGCTCTAGTATTAGCTCCCAAATGTGTTCAAGAAGTGTTTAGATTAGATGGAGTTCCTAAGAATATTATCTCAGATAGAGATGTGCGCATGATGGCAAGGTTTTGGCAAACCTTATTTTCAATGCTAGGAATTAATTTTAATGTGAGTACATCTTATCATCCTAAAATAGATGGTCAAATTGAGAGAGTTAACCAAGTTCTAGAGGATTTGTTACGAATGTATTGCATGGATCAACAATATCAGTGGGAGGAATACTTAGCACTTGTCAAATTTCCTTATAACAATTCCTATCATTATTCTATCAAAATGGCACCATTTGAAGCCTTATATGGAAGAAGATGCTAAACTCCTATAAGTTGGGATAAGGTAGAAGATAAGATTAGCATTGGTCAAGAAATGCTAGCAGAAATGGAAGAAAAAGTTAAGTTGATGTTGAACTATTTTCCTCTATCCGGAGTCAAATTGTCCACCTTGAAATCCTCTTGATATCCCTTGGATTATAACCCTGCAGGCCTTAAATCCTTCAAATTCTAGCATTCTACCTTGCAAAAAATCACTCAAATCTCATCTGGAAAATCCTTGCAGAAAACCTAGAAAAACCTAGAAACCTTTAGTCTTCAATGTCTCCCTTCACAGAGATTTTCATTTTTTGGCATGGATATATGTTGTCCGGATAATCAGATATTTCCTAATATCTGGACCTTAGCTAATATTTGGATGTTTTCTCAACATCGAGATCTTAACTAATATTTGGGCCTTAGTTGATATCCGTACCTTAGCTAATATCTGGATGTTTTATTAACATCTGAATCTTAACTAAGATCCTGATATTTCTTGAATATTGGTGCAGGAGCACCTTGAATTCCATAGGAGTTTGATTAAAATGATCCAATATTGTAATGATTCATCATTGTATAAGGTTAATCAAGTCATTGTTATGTATTAGAGGTCACTAGGAAGTTCAAATATGCAAAATATTGCATACAATGTAATAGGTCGTTATGTAAAAATGCTAAAATGATGCAAATTTAGAAGGTGAAGAGTCTTGTGGCTCTTGGGTCATTCCAAGATAGTGGAAACTGAAAAGACACTTTGTTATGCCTTTAAAAAAGGCCTTGTAACCATTAAAGATGGGGAGGTGATTGAAGAATTGGAATAAAATGATCAAAGCACTATTTTTTTCTATATTTTCTCTTCAGAAACTCATTGTTTTCTATAGGTGTATGGCCCAGTATGGGTAGGAGGGCATTTAGTTTTGATTTCAAATGAAACTGCTCTCAATCACCTTCCACTTTTAGTTTATTTCATGCATTTTGACATTGTTTTGAGTTAGAGGTGGCTAGTTTTCTAGAAACTGTCAAAACCCTGATTAGGGTAAACAGTGCCATGAAAATCTTATTTTTTCTTCTGATTTATTCATTGCATGTTGTAAACCTTTGGTGGAAAATGATAGTAGAAGCATTTTATTTCAAATCCTTGAGGTCTCCGACCAAATAGCTAAGGTTAGGGGGTAGAAAAGCTAAGTTTTGTGACTATTTTTTTGTGACAGTCCAGAAAAGCAGAATTCCAAGAACAGTCAACAGTTTAATGAAGGTTTCTTTGATATTTTATGAGATGAGGAGTCCTTGCATGTATGATATGTTGAGAAACAAACCATATTCTTCTTGTGATCAGTGTTTAGACTAGATGGATAAGAGTTAGATCAAATTTGATAAGGATCTAGGACTGTTATACCCTGTTGCTGATTGGTAGAGGGCAATTTTGGAGTTGTAAACTAGGTGTTCTTAAAATATCAGATGGAAAGGAATTTTTTATGACTCACCAAGCATGGGAAAACCTTTTATGAAGAGTTACAAGCATTGGTAAGGTGTGGGAAGTTGTGGAGTGCCCACTTCCAATAGGCCTTGTGTATGCTAAGCCTATTAGGCCTCATTTACTCGGTGACAATCTTGATTTGACCAGTTCTTTTCAAAGTAACCTATGTTGGTTTTCCTATATGTTTTAAAAATTGATAATGGGTATTCAAATGTACCTTCACAGTCTTGAGAAGTATTTTGTGGAAGGAGTTATGCTCTGACAGTCCTTAAAACAGGGCTACTAGGAATGGAGCAACATATATGTGAAAAGGGTATTAAAAGAGTCTCCTGACTCTTGGAGTAATTTGAATGTGTTTGGTTAGTGGATTTAACCTTGTTGGATGTCTCTTGTACCCTGGTGAAGGTCTGGATCATTGCAATGCATTAAAAACTTGTTCATTGAAGTTCCTTATATGGTTTTGTGAGATCAACCTAGAAGACAAGCTTTGAATTTTGGTATAAGTAATGTGAATGATCTTTTCCTCTACATCAAATTGGTATCAGAGCTAGCAAAAGCTCTAGGAGGAGATGTTATTTCTGAGATGAAGAATATGTTATGTTGGTGACCGTTATTTGCTAAGTTGTTTGGTTGCAGGTGCTTGTCCATCTAGCTGCAAAAGGATGTTTTCTGAGATTATGTGTGTGGGCAAACAAGATGAGGTCTGTCATGACCATTCTCCAATAGAGATTTGGCTAGAGAAGGATGCAGAGAGAAACCACTGAGGAGAGAGTGGTAGGTGCATCACCAGGATTTGTTGTTGGGTGAGATGAATGGTTTGGTGAGTTGGTTTGTTGTGAAGCAATGGGAGAGATGGATACCTGAAGAAGCACTTGATGTTGCAGCCTGAAGAATACTCCACTGATGGGAGTAGAAGGAGCCTGAGGATGCTCTGAGAAGATGGTAGTTTATTTTTTTGGTTGGTTGGTCACCTTTCTATTGATGGAAGACTGAAGCTGAGAAGATTGAAGATAAAGATAGAGGAAAGAAACTTTTGTTGCAGATACATTTCCAAGGGACTTGGAAATCTTTGTTGGTTGGTTGTATGGTGCAGGAGCACCTTGACTTCCATAGGAGTTTGATTAAAATGATCCAATATTGTAATTATTCATCATTGTATAAGGTTAATCAAGTCATTGTTATGTATTAGAGGTCACTAGGAAGTTCAAATATGCAAAATATTGCATACAATGTAATAGGTTGTTATGTAAAAATACTAAAATGATGCAAATTTAGAAGATGAAGAGTCTTGTGGCTCTTGGGTCATTCCAAGATAGTGGAAACTAAAAAGACACTTTGTTATGCCTTTAAAAAAGGCCTTGTAACCATTAAAGATGGGGAGGTGATTGAAGATTTAGAATAAAATGATCAAAGCACTATTTTTTTCTGTATTTTCTCTTCAGAAACTCGTTGTTTTCTATAGGTGTATGGCCTAGTATGGGTAGAAGGGCATTTAGTTTTGATTTCAAATGAAACTCCTCTCAATCACCTTCCACTTGTAGTTTATTTCATGCATTTTGACATTGTTTTGAGTTAGAGGTGGTTAGTTTTCTAGAAACTGTCAAAACCCTTATTAGGGTAAACAGTGCCATGAAAATCATGTTTTTTCTTCTGATTTATTCATTGCATGTTGCAAACCTTTGGTGGAAAATGATAGTAGAAGCATTTGCTTTCAAATCCCTGAGGTCTCCGACCAAATAGCTAAGGTTAGGGGGTAGAAAAGCTAAGTTTTGTGACTATTTTTCTGTGACAGTCCAGAAAAGCAGAATTCCAAGAACAGTCAACAGTTTAATGAAGGTTTCTTTGATATTTTATGAGATGAGGAGTCCTTGCATGTATGCTATGTTGAGAAACAAACCATATTCTTCTTGTGATTAGTGTTTATACTAGATGGATAAGAGTTAGATCGAATTTGATAAGGATCTAGGACTGTTATACCCTGCTGCTGATTAGTAGAGGACAGTTTTAGAGTTGTAAACAAGGTGTTCTTAAAACATCAGATGGAAAGGAATTTTTGATGACTCACCAAGCATGGGCAAACCTTTTATGAAGAGTTCCAAGCATTGGTAAGGTGTGGGAAGTCATGGAGTGCCCACTTCCAATAAGCCTTGTGTATGCTAAGCCTATTAAGCCTCATTTACTCGGTGACAGTCCTGATTTGACCAATTCTTTTCAAAGTAACCTATGTTGGTTTTCCTATATGTTTTAAAAATTGATAATGGGTATTCAAATGTACCTTCACAATCTTGAGAAGTATCATATGGAAGGAGTTATGCTCTGACAGTCCTAAAAACAGGGCTACTAGGAATGGAGCAACATATAGGTGAAAAGGGTATTAAAAGAGTCTCCTGACTCTTGGAGTAATTTGAATGTGTTTGGTTAGTGGATTTAACCTTGTTGGATGTCTCTTATACCCTGGTGAAGGTCTAGATCATTGCAATGCATTAAAAACTTGTTCATTGAAGTTCCTTATATGGTTTTGTGAGATCAACCTAGAAGACAAGCTTTGAATTTTGGTATAAGTAATGTGAATGATCTTTTCCTCTACATCAAATATCTGGACCTTAGTCAATATCTAGAGTTTTCATAGCATCCAAATATTTCCTAATGTCTGGATCTTCCCCAATGTCCACATCCTTAAAAGTGAATGTCTTGATGATGTCATCCCTTCCCCTACCATAAGAAGTGCATATGATGATGACATCATTAGGACATTCCTCCATGGCATATTATCCTTCTATGTTCATATCCTGATGATGTCATCTAGGTCCCCTCCCTAATAAAGCTCTGTGATGATGACATCATCAGGATATTCAGGGGGTGGCATATTAAAAGTTAATATCCTAACATTGAGTATCCATGCGGATGACAACTTCTCCATGTTGTAAAGGTAAATTTGATGGGTGCATCCAAATATTAGGATATAGAGACTATTGTGTCCAGTCAAGATATATTGTTCAGATACTCACAAATGTGCAAACCTTGGGATATTCATGGATATCCATATGCCTGTTGACCTCAACTTTGACTACGAATATCTTCCTCATCCTGAAGAATTTCTACTTGATCCAAAAGGTAAAATTGCTTAAAATTTCATCCTCTTTCATTTGGCATGATTTTGAGGAATATTCTCACTTTGAAATCTTGATCCAAATTTCATGATCTGGATATGAGCATGCATATCTAGATGTCAAGATAGTTGACGACTAAAGAGGAATATGCAGACTCGACTGACAAGACATATCAGAGGTCAACTTGAAGTTTTGTGAAAGCTTTCAAAAGAAGATATTTTGCATTGATTGTTGCAGGTGCATGATTCAACAGTTTGTATTAATGACACAAATATCTTCTAGCTGCTTGATGGATTTAGATATTTTCTACATTGAAATCTTGCAGGTAGACATCCCTTTTGGTGAGGAAATATCTCTGACAGGCCCATGGGTGCATTCATTATAGTAGGTAATGGTGCTCCATTTGTAAATGCTATATAAAGCATGAAATGTAATGTATTTAGGTTGGCTTTTGGTCTAAAAAACCATATCTCTTGCAATTGTAACTGTGCCTCTTTGAGAATAGACATCAAATTTTTTGTTCTCATGAATTATTCTGTGCTCTGTGTATTTTTTTGTTTGATCTCCATCTGTGAATGCATCTTTCCTCTTGGATTTCATTTAGTTACTCTTACCTCTACAAGTAGTTCATGATTTGTGTATGTTGATCTATTGAATATTGTTATTCTATGCATACATGGTTGTTTTGAGGGGCTTCCCATATTCAAACCTAGTGTATCACCTCCTTTAACTTTCAGTTTTACTCTTTCTTCCTCTTTCCATAAATAGGTGGATAGATTAGGTTTAGTCTTGGGATCACTTAATCTCTCATTTAGCAAAGGAACCAACCTCTCTCTAGAGATTTTGCCTCTCTATAGGGTCCCACACCTGGAGGTCATCTCAATGTTTCACTAGATTGTTGAAGCTCTAAAAGCATTCAACATTGGGTGCAAATATATGTGACAACAGTTTCTGGCACACCTAGTGGGCATGAAAAGCATAAACAATCAAAGAATCAAGCTAAGAATCTAGTGTTCTTCTTAGTACCCTACATCTCGGCAGACATTTCATGCACCTAGTGACTCTACATGTGTCTAGTTTTGATCAATGCCATCTTTTATGCCTGTACAAACTAGGGCATCTTCAAGAGGTAACTTCTAGTTCACTGAATTATCTGTTACTACCTCAAGAAGCAGATCTAGGTTATCTAGGTCTCCTGTGAGAAGGAACAACCTTACTTTACCTTGTTCAAGGGCTCAATCCACACCCCCTCCTATTAGATTTTAATATAATAGAAGAAGCTTGCATATTCATAGATTGAATTTGAATATCTCTAAGATGGCAAGGAATTTGCCTTTTGTGACCTTCAATAGAGGAAATCCATTAGACTTGGCTGCATGTAATCACATACTAGCTGCAGCCCTAAAAAGTGTTTTACCCTTCATGAGTGATGGTTCTATAACCCCTATTGAGCACATTAAAGATATATCTAGTGTATGCTTAGTTCATCATATCTAGCATAAGGATGTTGCAATAAGACTTTTAGTATCATCCTTCAAAGGGAGAGCTTTTCAATGGTTTAGGACCCTGACCCCTGGATCCATACATGACTGGGATGAGCTAGGTCAAGCCCTTTACAAACAGTTTGGAGAGATGGCAGATAATGTTTCATTGCTTGAGCAGTTGACGACTATCAAGAGGGCTCCAAGTGAGATGCTGGTAGATTTCAACTTTAGATTCCAAAGGACTTGGTAAAGAATTCCAGCTACTCTCATGCCATCCCCACAAGGTTCTTTCTTGTATTTTTTAAGATCTTTGAATTTTGACATTGTAGTGATGATGCAATCAATGGGTACTAAAACCCTACCCACTGGTTATGAGATAGCTCTAAAAGCTAAAAATTGCCTAATACAGTTTGGGAAAATTGTTCTCAGACCTCTTGTTCCACTTTTTCTAGATCTTCCTTCCTCACCCTAGCAGCCCATTATTGCTCCCATCCTAGAGCCTAAAGCTTCAACATCCTCTCCTTCTCAAGAAGAGAGTGACCTTAAAACCTTGATGTCCAATTTGACCAACAAGGTGAATAGTATAGCTATTCAAACTACTCCCAAAACCCATCAGATTTATAATAAGGGGTAGTCATCTAACCAAAATTGGAACCAAGGGTATAATCCTAATATATATCAAAACTAGAATTAGGGTTACCAACAAAATAGATACCAAAATCCTAACCCTGTACAACCTTTACAAATGGTTCAACCTATCCACCAAATACTAGCTATGAATCTAGTTAGTCCCTACTCAGAATAATCTAGCCCAAGAGGTAGATTGGTGTTATCCCTACAACCAACCTTATAATCATTCCACTTAATCTTTTGGAGCACAAGAAAGAGCTTTAATGGTGAAAAACTTTCATACCCAGCAGGCATCATTATCAGAGGTAGCAAATAACAATCTTGAAGTGTCAAATGAGGCTACCTCTGATGCTAATATGATGTTGTGGACATCAAAAGATTTTTGTGTTGTCAATCAACCTATGGGCAGTGTTGTTATGCCCATTGCAAATAATATCAGGTCAAAGAAGAAGCAATTGGAGGCTAGCCCTATACCCCTTGTATTACAAAAAGAACTTATTCTAAAGGCAAAAGTGACCAGTGCCACAATTCCAATTCATAGCAGTAGACATGCTATTATAAAAGAAATTCCATTAGGCTTAAAGGTGTCTAAACAAATTGCAGAACAATTAAAAAGGGGAACATGGAATCCCTCAATGCATAAGGTAGCCACTATTCCTGTAACATCAGAAAATGTCCCCTTGGGGGCTTTTCCCTTATAAGGTTTAACTCCTAGGTTTTTAGCATGCATTTAGGACATCTTAGTTCATATTTTGGCATCCCGATGGAATGAGGCCTAGGTTTCATGGCAAATTGGACCTAGGTGGACCCCTTGAGCTGTACCCTAACTAAAATAGGTGAGAGGACTTGGGTGCCCGTGCCCTAGTCCTGCCCTATTTTTGGGTAGCCCTAATTTCTTGGTGTCGATTTGTGACCGTTATTTGGTCCCTTTGCTGACACGGTAAGTTCTCATTTTTGAAATCTTGGTAGGAGTGTTTATAGTTTCATATAAAAGCATGCTTAGGCATTCATTTGTAAACTAGATTTCAATTAGAAGACTACTAACAAGCTATTGTGTTCTCAAGGTGATTCAAGGCTTTCATTGTGTTACAAGAGTAGACTTGTGTGTTTTGTGTGTTGATATTTGTAGATTTGAGCATCAATTTCCTCATGGAATGAAGAGCATCTTCGTCCCATGAGAACTTCACTACAAGGTGACATAACATTGTGTTTTCATCATTGATTCCTTTGGTTTTTGCCTCTGCCTCACAAGGGCACGCACTCTTTTATCTGATAATGGTGTTCGGAGACTTAAGTGTCCTCAGGGGCTTGACTGAGGCAAGCCTCTAAAAACCACAACCCCCAAACCAAGTCTTGTGATTGCAGGTTACAGGTTTTGCATTTGGGAAAAAGTGGAGTTGTAGGAAGGATTGGAAGGCATCAAGGATTTGGGATCTAAAGAAAAGCAAGACACAGGAGCACTTCCAGGGCTTAGGTGCTCGCTCTAGTGTCCTTCGCATCTGAGTTTTGGGAAATAGAAGTTACAGGGATGATTAGTGTCGGAAGGAAGTTTGGATCTCGCAAAGAAACTGGTACCTTGGACTTGGGCACCCACTCCAGTGTCCCCAACTGTTTCGCTTCAAAACCTTGAAAACAAGTAATCTGCGATTTGGTATTTTACTCCTATCTACAAGAGCTTTTTCCATTATTCATCAATTTGTTATTGTATTTGCATCATTAGGGTTTTAATGGTCAATTGAGCATAGGAGAAGGAAAATTGATAATTAAATTCCCTAATCCAAGTTTTCCTACATTTTCAAGCGACCTAGAGTATGATAGTGCTTGCCACTCGACCCGAGATCCTTGAATGTATAGTGGAGAGGTAGATTTAAACATCTAAAATATAGAACATTAACAAATCTAATTTTCCCCTAAACATTTTGGTGAACCTGTGTTTTTAGACTTAAATTGCAACTTACTGAGTGTGTGTCTTCAAATTTGGATTGATTTCATTGATTCATATAGTCATTCATTTTATTGCATTGAGAAAAATTTAAAAAAATTGAAAATTTGGAAAATACAAAAAAATCGCATTGTTTGGCTTACTAAACTGCATCAGTTCTTTCTAAATTTTCCTAATTCATGATTTTTACATCAGATATGATATTAAATATAGAAAAACACAAAAAAGTAGAAATTTGCATTGCATTTTTGTCATTTAATTACTAAGGTTTTGTGGAAATTTTGACAATTTTGATATAACCTAGTAATTCCAAAATCTAGGGTTAGTAGGAAAAATCTTTTCTCATATTTTTCTACTAATTTTAGAGGCTCATTCAAATTTTTATTTAGTTTTATTCTTCCATTTTAGTGTAAATTTGCATTTAGATTTAAAATATTTGCAATTTTGCATAGAAAATTTCAACAAAAACTAGCAATTTTGATGCATTTTCCTTAAATTTGCATGGGCATTTTGCATGTGCAAGCTTGAAACTTATTTTCAAATCTGAGAGTATTTAATTTCCATCATAAATCAGACTTCAAAACATTCACATAGCATTTTGTCCCACGATCTCAAACCTAGGGCTTCAAAAACAACGATTTTCACTAAATTTAGTCTTATCGACTTCATAAACTTGCACCATAGGTGTATTGTGAATGGTATTTTGGAATTATTTTTCCATTATCAGGGTAATAATTTTCTTCCCCTCATAAAAATCTTCACAACTCCCTTTTAACTGGCTCTTGTAGTGAAAATTCGGTGAAAAGCTATGCATTTTGGCTATTTTTGCCCTAGGGTTTGACCTAGTTTGCACTCCAAGTGTGTTGTGATCAATTTTATAGATTTAGGTGACTGATATTATTGATATTATTTTTTTTACTTTCTAAAATTCATTGCAACACCCCTCTTGCTAGGTCTTGGAGTTGAAAAACTGTGAAAAAAGCCTATTTTTGCTATATTTTCACTAGGGTTTTACCTTAAGTGGTACTAAAAGCATGTTGTGTTGGATATATTTGCATCAAGTGGCTATTATTACTGATATTATTTTCTGTCCATCATCATTTTCCTCACAACACCCTTTGTTATGCTCTCTTGCATTGAAATTCAGTGAAAAAAGTACCTATTTTGACATATTTTCACTATAATTTGACTTGGCATTAACTTGAAATTACATCAAGAGTGTGTTGAGAAGGATACTTTTGCTATTTTTGATTGATATCAAACATATAAATTTCCACCCTCAATCAAAATCCTTACAACATCCTTTGTTTCATTCATTGGCATTGAAAACATATCGAAAAATTCTAAGCATTTTCAGTTGTCAATCATATCCTTCTCCTAGGATTTGTTCTCTTAGTTTGTGCATTGTGTATTGTATGCTTTTATAATATTTATGACATGCTGTCCTAAAAACAATATCCCTTTGAGAAGAAGTAAAAGATTAATGGGATCTAGTACTCTTGAAGAAGTTGGTACTTTGGACACCTTTACAAAGGGAGAAACTCAAATTGTGCAAGATATTATACATCCTCCAACCACAATGGAAGAACAAACTTTTCATGATGCTAATAATACTATTGAGGCAACAATATATGTATCTGATGAGCAAATAGAAAAATTGGACAAGGAGCTAAATGAATATCAATCATTTATGTAAAATGAGAGAATAGCTGAAGAAGTTGTCCCTACAATTCACAATATAAGAGAATTGATAAAAGAGGGACAAGATGGTGTAAATGCAATTTGTGGTCTAGCACATATTGTACAAACCAACATTATGCCAGTGACCAATATGCACAAGTGATAAATAACACTCTATCACCATCTCATACTCAAGTTTCGGCACCTATACTGACTAAGGGAATATCTACTTTTACGTCAACAATCTTAACAACTAATGTGAACGCTTGTAGTAATACTCCCACTGGTATTGGAGTATCTAATGGCACTAATTACAAAGTTGTGGGATTTAATTATTAGAATTTGGTTCCTAAAGGGACCTCTTCTATGAATACTTGTTCTCAACCTCTTATCTATTCCACTCATTTCTAGCCACCTATTACATACTCGCAACCATCTTCCACCTATCATTATGGCCAACTACTATTAACATATTCTCAGCCTCTGCCTATTGTATCTCAAGCTCATTCACCTCCTCACTTTGGTTCCAATTCGTCATAACAAACCACATCTCCAAATTATGCCATCTTAAACCAACTTTTACAGGGCATGACTGCTTTGCAACAAAAGGTAACAAATTTAACAAATTCTTCACAGCCTAGTCTACCAACATATCATGCCCGTAATCCATTATCCTATGCAATCTTGAGAAGCCCTATGCCTGAGAGGTTTGAGACTCCTCAAAAAATATGATGGAAAAGGAGATCCCAATATTCATGTGGCAGCATTTATAGCTATATGTATTGATTTTTATTTTGAAGAGGATTTGTTAGCAAAACTTTTCCCACGGTCTCTCAAAGATACTACTTTAGAATGGTTTTGCTCGTTGCCTCTAAATTCAATACACTCCTTTTCGCAGTTGATTGATCAATTTTTACATGTTCAAGCAAATATCGAACCCCAAGTCACCCTTATTGACTTGGTTCAATGCAAACAAGGTCCAAAAGAAAAGTTGACTAAATTCATTAGTCGGTATCAAGGACTTTATGCACAGATTCAATATCAGATGAAAGACGAAGATGTTCAGAAGATATTTATTACAAATCTACAACCTAACATTCATGATAAGATTCTCTTGATGAAATATAACTCCTTTCAACATTTATGCACCGCTCTTCATGATTATCAACTTTCGTCTAGTCAGTATGAAAACCAAAACTCATCAGCTGAAGTTGGTCTATCCATGGGTGGATCGTTGCAAAACAATTTTAAGAGAAACAATAATAGGAGTTTCATCAAGATCATGGACCAAATATGAATGTGTCTACTATAAATAATCCAAAGAAAGCATCGTATCAACCAAGAAAGTTTACTCTAATATATGAGTCCTATCACTCTATCATGAATCAAGCTATGAGTAATAATATTCTGAAGCTTCCCTTGATAAAGCCTTTTGATCCTAGTAAACCAGTACCTTACTTTGATGCTAATGCCTTTTGTCATTATCATCGAATGCAAAGACATGACACTGGACGATGTATGTGTCTTAAACATGAGATACAAAACCTTATTGATTCAAATGTCATCCAGGTATCAGGTGTGAATGACAATGGAAATAAGTCAGTTGCTCCACCAAATTAGAATTTACAAAACTTCACTAATCCTTTTCCTAAGCATACTGAAAACAATATGGAGGAACAATGTCTAATGGAAGTAGACGAGGATGATTACTTGGACTATGATAGTATCGTCGAAATGATTGAAGTTGATAAGAAACAAGAAGAGAACCTATTGATCATGATGTTAGTCATAAGCAAACATAGAATAAAAATTGCAAAACAACCTTTACTCATCTTGAAAGATACGATGAATTCAAGGAATTCATGATCCCAATTCTCTGTGGATTAGTTCATAACCTACTAATGTTACTCAGTGGTTGATGTGCATTACTGTTTTCCATTTTGGGGCCTTACTTTCAACAACAGGATCTGGTAAGATGCTACAAAGAAATATTATTTCATAGTATATTTCTCCAGATGAGGTATTTGTACTTAAATCTTTGCATGATATTTGTCAA
The DNA here is from genome assembly GCA_027924645.1 of Cunninghamia lanceolata. Taxonomy (NCBI): domain Eukaryota; kingdom Viridiplantae; phylum Streptophyta; class Pinopsida; order Cupressales; family Cupressaceae; genus Cunninghamia; species Cunninghamia lanceolata. The sequence goes on along the minus strand of BSBN01000124.1, from coordinate 6,178,867 downwards.
TTTGACATGCTTTAACTCAAATATGCTACTGATTTTCCATTATCTTCGAGATATCTGCATATTTATTACTATTTGCTTTTGATTGTCATTTATTGCAATTGTGATGGTGAATTATTCTGAAATTAAAAGAAATTGAAAAGAATACTTCAAACAATGATGAACCTTCAATTAGTGAACCACATACACATCAGAGACAGTCATGAAGAGAAGAAATCAAGCCATATGTTCACTAGGACATTCCACAACTAGATATAGTCAATGCTAACTTTAAAGGAAAGGCATGAAGCCAACACATGCAAGTCGATATGCACTCCAAGGGACGCAGGAAATCACAGCATATATCAGGAATTTATACACTGATTACTCAAGATTTATGATGGATTGTAATCAAAACAGTCTTCTCATTCATTAAGTATGCAAGAACATATATGTATACAACAACTCTAAAATAAGCCCTAAATATTTCAGCAAACAGATTTCAATTAAGTTTTGAATGTTCAAAATAAGGCATCCCTGCACCTTTTATAGAACAAGGTGAGGGAGCGGTTACAAAATGATCTACGGTCAAGATTTATCTATTAAGATCTACGGCAGATATTTATCTTTGACTTTGTCAGCATTTGACATGGCACAGGTTGCCAGCTAGCAACCATCTAAATTACTTATTTTCCTAAGGATCAGATGCTTATGTCTTTTCTTGATATTGCATCTTCATCTACTCTTTATACTTCAAGTTCCTCATCTTCATCATCAGGAGCATCAGGATCATCGCTTCCCAAATCTTCATCATCCTGATGACTTTCTCCTTGTATATGGACCTACATAGATGTCCAGATATTTTCATAAGATTGTACTGTCTTTTCTACTTCTCTGCCATCTTGAATTCTTTCTTTGGTGATGGCATGCGTCTATGGTATTTGCCTCAGAGAGTCTCTAATTTACTCCTCCTGCTGCTAGATGTTTCATTGTAGTTTTCCACTCTGACCTTGATCCTCATGATTTTGTCCATGACTTCTTCCGTCAGGTGATTTAGAGGGTCATCAGCTACTAGCTGGAAATTGTTATGCAAAGCTTTAATAGCAAACTCTTCATCTTGATTTTCAATCTTTCCCTCTATTTCACCTTCCAAGGTCTCCAAGACTTCTGCCTCATATGACATCATGTCATGCAACTTCATACTGATGTCTCTTAATTTGTTGTTGCATCTTTGGAGCACATCACACTCAAATCAGATGTCCTTGTACCATATATCAATCAAAATGGTAGTATTATTATTTAATACTTGGTTACTTATGAGAACCTGAGGATTAATCCTCTTTATTTCATCTAAAGCACTCAATGCTTTCTCTAACTGAAAGGACCTTCTTCCTATCTCCATCTGTAATTTGTCAACCTTCTTGCTTGAGATGCTTAAAGAATTCCACCTCCTCAAAGAGGATTTCACTATTTCCTCCGCTCCATCAAATGCAGATAACATCCATTTCCTCATTATTGATGACTCATGCTTCATGAGATCCAATTTATTCACCTCATCCTGGGAAATAGCAGTCAATGGGACTGCATGATCACTTGAAATATCATCAGGGTTAGTTAACCCTTTTATATAGGCATGCAGCTGAGCAATGTGCTCTTTATGCTGCTTATTTTTCTCTTTTTCCCTCTTCACCCTTTGGGTCAATGAATCAATTATATCTTTTCCCTCTTGGCCTTCTTGGTCCTCATTGGAAAATCCCAAATCTACTGTACTAATCTGGAATTCATCCAGAGTGATCTTGCCTTTCTCTTTGTCAATTGTGGGAAGTGCTATCTGCGCGGTTCTTTTGCCTGTAGCAGGATCTCTTCTTATGGCCGAAGTCAACCTTGCCTTCCTCTTTGGCTTCATTAGAGTCTCTAAAAATAGTGTTGAAACATCAAACTCCTATATCTCTAATCTAGACTCTGTGCTTATCTCTTTCTCAAGCCATGGAGGAACTTGGTCTCCGGATCCTGGGCGTCCACCATCATCATGATCTCCAGCAACTGCATCTATTTTTGATGGAGATGGTGACATTGTTATTTCTTCCTCATGATGCTCTTCATCAAGAGGGTGATCTTGGGGTATTTCCTCCTGTTTAGGAATTTCTTTTTCTGGAGGAGCCTCTTTTTGAGGTGGAGGATCTTGCGATGCTTCCACCTGATGATCATGCATTGCCTCCTTATGTACTTTATCCACTTTGGTTATTTCCTCATCCTGAGGCATATTTGTATCAATGGATGTTATTGTGACTATCTTAGGTACATTAACCTGATCTGAATATGTAATCTGTTCTGCACCTATAGTAATTGCTTCTTGAACTTTTAGGGCAAGATCAATTGATGTATCCTTTTCTTCTCCTCCCTTTTCTTGTACTTCTACTATTTTGGGTTTAGCAGATGTATCTTGTTGTTGTTGACCCATATCTGTAGTGTGGCTTTCCACTTCTATAAGCTTGACTTTCTTAATATTTTCTATTTTCTCAAGTGTTCCCACTAGATTTTCAGGATGTGCTACATCCTCCCTATGTGTTAAATCTATCACTTCGGGGCTAGTTACCTGATCAACCAATGCATCAAGTCCCATTTCTTGGCCTACCTTTTCTAGACTCTTTTCTTTCTCGTGTTCTACTCACTTCAGTTCTTCTAACACTGCCACCTGTACTGATGGTGTTCCTTGTGGTGTTATGTGGGTGTTAGCAACAAGAGTCTCCATTCATTGCAATGCAACATTATCTACCACTTCATCATCTAATAGGTCTACAGTCTCATCTAACGAGAAATGACCTCCTTGACTTGCGCCAGTGGTTTCCTTCATTTGTTCTTCAGCCTATTCAGTCTTAAACTGAACAATGGTAGGAAGTGGTATCTCATGTTGTAATTCATTTCTAAACACTTCACTACCTGCTACCCTCAACATTATAGGATCATGTCTTATCTCACCTCTCATGGATGTTCTTGGTTTCTTAGGTGTGGAGGCCATCACCTGAGGTGCTTTTCTTTTTCTAATGAGGAGCATTGGGTCCTCCTCTACAAGTTCTTCATCAAGAGGGACATCCTATTCCATTTGTTTCTGTGAGGTTTGACCTTCCTCATATGTTTTTGTAACTACTACAGCTAGCCTCTGGATCTTTTTAGCCTTTTGCTTATCCTGAGGAGGCGGTGCTGATGAGGCTGACGCTTGTCCTAATGTTCATGCATCTTCAGCTATTATAATGACTCTTTCAATTATCACCCCTTTAGGTTCATTATCAATCTTCTTACCTCTAGGGGGTCTTTTGCTCTATTGTTGCTGGGGTGGCAACCTTTCTCCCTCAGATTTCCTCTTCTCTATCAGGAAATCATCATATTCCTCATCAGGAATATCTTGTCTCTTTTTCTTATTGTCAATTGTAAGGGCTACACCCTTCTTCTTCAGTGCATTTATTTGTTCATCTACCCAAAACTGGGTTAACTATAGGGTCCTGCTTATGAACTGATCCAATCAAATATCTTCAAGTTGAGTAAGATTAGGTGCTAAGATAGTGTCATTATATAGCTTTTTCTCTTCATACTCATCCGCCATGATCTTGCCATCATCTTTCATTAATTGCGTAGGCACTAGGATGCAATCAAAGGTCCTGATCTAGTTTTGGGTTGGACTTTGGTATTTTCTTCTTCTAGCTTCGGTTTCATTCTCACAATCCTCCCAGAAATCTTCAAGATGCCTCTGATGGATGGGCTTCCCCATGACCTTTTGCATCTTTCCATATGGATCATATGATCTTGGTAGTGGGAATGGCTGTAATTTCATCATATTCAAGCCAGTTATGGCTTTCTTTATATTTTCAGAATCTTGGCATAAATACCAGCCCATTGTCACTAGAAATAATACTGGTGGAAGCTTATTATTTGCTTTATATGCATCCAGTATTGTGGATACTTGCCTCATAAACTCCATTAACACTACTGCATCAGTGGGATACCTGGGGAGCATGAGGGGCTGACCTTCAAAACCCTCTATCCTAATATAGGAGAAAGTAGCATATTGTATAAACCAGGCACCATGCCCGTAAATAACCTCCTGAGCTTCCATGCTCAGTCTTTTAGTCCTGTCTTCCTCCATTGTCCTGACCAGATTCATAGAAAATGCATCATTCACTAGTTTATAATCAAGGAGGTAATTTACTCTTTGCAGCTGAGGATAATGATCCCATATGTGGACATCATTAGTAGTGCCACCAATCTTTCCTATTGTTGTAAGTGCATCAAATGTACCCTTGTAGGCACATGAGTATACCACATATGAAGTCATGTAAAACGCACACTCCAAGCCCCCTAGGTTCATGAGCTGATCATGTAGGGCATCACTTATCATTTTTGCCCACAGTGGCTTGTTGTCTATATAAACACACATTAGGATGACCCCATACATCTAATCCTTAAAACTTCCAGCATCAGGCTGGCCTGTTACTCTATTGAGTAGAGCTATTATATATCGGTATTCATCTTTGAAATCAAACTTGTACAGATGCACTGGCAATTTGGCAGCTACAATATAAGGACTATTTTTTGCCCTCCATTGGTACATTCTCTTCCTGGTAGCTTTCTTGTTACTTTCATATTCAGTTTCCAACCTCTTCAAGTCCGTGCTGGCAACCTTCTTTCCAAATGGCAAATTGAAAGTGGCTGCAATCCCCTTGATAGATAGATCAGCATAAACCCTACCATGTTTCTCTACTTTTCTGGTCTGTGGGTTGTAGTTCCTTGCACATTCAACAATTAATTTTAAAGCTTCCATAGAGTAAGGGAATCCTGTAGCACTCCACATTCTTGCCACAAAAACTGCGTCTAATAAGGTGTTGTTATTCTTTTCATCACTCATCTTAGCTGACCATGTTGCCAAATTGGTGTTTCCTTGGTGTGTATCTGTAATGGCACCATATTTAGACTATACACCTTCAGGTTGAGCGAACATGGGCTTACGAAATTTGGCCTCAGACCTACTCAGTCTCTTGTCTGCCATGGCCTCCTGCAATAAAAAATACTAGTCTTACCATACCATATTTCTCATGCATGCATATAACAACATATTCTCATGGCGTGATGCACATTATACTCATTTATCATCACTTCATTATAACATGCATAATTCACAGCTTCAAACCAGCAGAAATCATACTACCTGGACATGTAGAAATGACAGGAGGAGGGTTTCAATTACTTATTTGATTACGCTTATTCTCCTGATTATGTTGATGATTATGTGAAAGGGACTCAAATACCAGTGAGGTTCATGTGTCATGTTCTGCTGCAAGCCGTATGCATCTGTAGGTAGTCGTATGAGGGTTTGAAAGCTTGGTGCTCTGTAAAAACTTGTTTTTATCGCAAAGTAAGTGTAAAATGACTATGTAAATTCTCTTTTAACCTCCTCTTTAAGGCAAATTAGGGCAAATTAGGGCAAATCTAGAAAAATTAATTAAAACCACTAATTTTCTGTATGGAACCTCCGGATCTCACCAGATGTATGTATCGTATTCGTAATCGGCAGGAACAACCTACTGCATTTGCACGCATTTAATGTCATGGCGGCAAAAGGAGCAGGGTGATCTCTGAAGATCGGGTGATATTCTGAATATCAGGTGATATTCAAAATATAACCCTCTATATGTAATATGATCATCCACTTTTGAGCGGAAAAACCCATGTTGAAACATTGGGTGATGTTTGAAAGTGTCAGGTGATGTCATCCAGATAGTGACTTAGTTCATCGTTATTACACTATGACATCATCATCATGTTATGTAGAAAGGGTCGCTATTGGAAATATACCTCCACAAGGTAAAAAGGATGATGACATCATCGCTATAGTAATCTTCTTATTTTATCAAGGTTATATGACATCATAAGGATATTGGCTCTAGGGTGATATTTTGCGACAGGGTGATATTCAGAATATCGGGTGATATTCAGAATATTGGGTGATATTCAGAATATGACCCCAGCAAAATATATGACATTGTTTGAAGGGTAAATATGTCTATCACCTAAAATTGACATCCGGATCTCCAGATAAATGATTTATCGGGTGATAAAATTGGATCGGGGTGATCTTTTATAAGATGACTGATGTTAAGAAATATGATCCTCCCCTCAGAATATCAAGTTTGACCAGGACTTTGACTTACCATATCTCTCATTTTCTAAGGAATGTTAGGGTGATCCAAAAGGCAAACCTGCATGAAATTTTGTAATCTATCCAACCATGAGGTTGTTGTCATGAAATATTAACTTTGAAAAATTGACCTCATCATAATGACTTAGCCAGTCCCCTTTATGCAGGATCATTTGTATTGACTTACTTTTACTAGACCACCAACAAGCAGAAAACATGAGCCAAGCCAAATAAAAAGTTGTGTCCCTATTTTGTCAAGTCAAAATGGGGTGTGTTGTGTAACCACACAATAACTTGCCACCAAAGAAAACACCCAAATTCCAATGGGTCAAGTGATATGAACACATTCCAACATAGCATTCTAACTCTCTTCAAGCATAAGCATCATAATCTTTCTAAATGATAAAATGTCCTCATGGTAACAATGCTAACAAAGGATCAGTAGTGTGCAAATGATTAATTATCCTCATCTTGAAAGCAAGTTGAAAACATGAGTAACTGATGTTAAGCTACATAGTTTGGGATCATCCCTCATAGCCAACCTAGATAGAGTTGTTGGATCTAGGGCATACAACTGAGAGGGGGGGGGTGAATCAGTTGTATAAAACTTCTTCTCATTCAAACACTTAATTCTCTGTTGTTAGTTAGCAGCATATCAAATAATCATCCATGGAAGCATAATACATAAACACAAGAGCAGATAAGCATCAACACATTGAACACCAAGATTTTGACGTGGAAAACCCGGTTAAGGGAAAAACCACGGGGTGATTAACCCAAGAATTATTCTCTGTTAGAAGAATAAAGAAAAATGAATGGCACATGCCAATAAGGGCTCACTGCCCGAGCACACTGCTCACAAAGAGGCCCACTGCCTACAAGGAGACACACTGTCTACAAAGTGATAAAAATCACAGTCTTGAACTAGAGAATGACATCTCTACCATGTCCGGATCAGTTCCAATTAAGCCCAAAATCTCTGCTCTGCCTTTCGCACGTTTCTTCGCTATGCCACACTCATCCACACACCACACCTTGAAATGAACTCACAAACCGTTATTTATACAAGACATCGACTTAGGAGCAAACATCTAAGTCGGCAAACAACCATAGGAGTATCCGCAAGATGAATAACACATCCAGTCGGCCATCACAAGAACATTCGCAGGATGAACAACTCATCCGGTCGGCTAAACAGAGCAAGAACTTCATCCGGAAGAATAACTTCAATTCCGGGCTCTACCATCAATGCGGACCAACAACACAAGCTAAACATGATCCAAGAACCTTCACAAGCCTGTCTGAATGTCCGGATACATCCGCACTTCCTCTACTTACTGGGATCTCTTGTCTTCCTCATCCGGAACTTCAAGAACACAGTCTGTCGCCACTGTCATAATGCAAGAGGTACTTCCGGACCTCCAAATCATACACAAATCAGGATGACACATCACAAGGACATCCCAAACACTCCGTCCAATCCGTAGATTAGGATGATACAATTCTGGACCTCACCGGACCTTTTTGTGATCCTCTGTCACCTCTGGATACTTGCCGGACCCGGTTCTATACCGGCAGCCACAACTCCTTCAGATCTTCATGCGGACCTCTGAAATCTTAACTGTAGCATCTCAAGACTCATATCTACTAACCCTTTAATCCGCATCCTCCGGCTCTCATCCTATACAGTACATTTACCTTCTTCTCATCACTATTCTTCACTGTTCCTGACTGAGGCTAATTTTCTCAATATCCTCAGCACACAGCTCATCAAATCCTTCTTGTCAATGCAATATGAGTATGTTGACATCAATGACAACAATGGCTCACCTCATACTTGCAACAATCTCCCCCTTTGTCATTGATGGCAACATATGATGTGAAAAACCATTAAGACAAGAACTTCAACTTTTCATATGTCTTCTCTTCCTTTACTGCTCCCCCTTTGATCATCAACCACTTGTTTCTCACATGTCTTCTCTCCCCCTTTGACATCAATGGCAAAGGGCTCATACTTGCAATTCTCATACATCAGAATCATACCAGCTGCTCCCCCTTAGTTGCAGCTCCCCATTAGTCCGGATCACAAGATATGACTGTGATAGCCACCGGACTGATGCACATCAGTGAATCTTAGTTCATCACCGGAGGGGCCATGACCCCTAACTTCTCCCGGAGATATTCAAAAGAGTCCTTGGGAAGAGGTTTTGTAAAGATATCTGCAATCTGATCCTTAGAGGGAACATACTCCAATCTGACTTCTTCCTTGTTTACTTGTTCTCTCAAAAAGTGAAATTTGATAGATATGTGCTTAGTCTTAGAATGCAATACCGGATTCTTGGAAATATTAATTGCACTTGAATTGTCACAGAAAATTGTGATAGGCTCCTCATATTCAACTTTGATGTCTCTTAGCATCTGCTTCATCCATAAGATTTGAGTGCAACTACCTGCTGCTGCAATATATTCTGCTTCAGTTGTAGACAGAGATATTGCATCTTGTTTCTTGCTTAGCCAAGAAACCAATCTCTTCCCCAAAAAGAATGCTCCACCACTAGTGCTTTTCTGATCATCCACATCTCCTGCCCAATCTGCATCTGTGTAAGCATGAAGAGAGAAATCCGGATCTCTAGGGTACCATAGACCATACTCAACTGTTCCTTTCAAGTATCTAAAAATTCTTTTGATTGCCATAACATGAGATTCTCTAGGATCAGCCTGGAATCTTGCCACAAGACCAACAGCCTGCATTATATCTGGTCTAGTTTGAGTGAGATACAACAATCCACCAATCATTGATCTATACTTTGTCTGATCTGCCTTTGGAGAATCATCATCTTTGCTTAACTTACATCCGGTTGCCATAGGAGTGTTCATTGGCTTTGAGTCTTCCATACCAAATTTCCTTAACAATTCTTTCACATATTTGGTCTGAGAAATGAAGATCCCTTCTTTTGTTTGAGTAATTTGCAGTCCCAAGAAGAAATTCATTTCACCAAGCATAGACATTTCAAACTCACTTTTCATCTGATTAGCAAAAGTTTTGCACATACTATCTCTTCCTCCAAAAATGATATCATCCACAAACACTTCAACAATCAGAATGTTTTCATGATCAATTTTGAAATATAAGTTACTGTCAGCAGTACCTTTGTTGAATCCAATCTGCACAAGATGCTTATCCAACCTTTCATACCATGCTCTTGGGGCTTGCTTCAATCCATACAAAGCTTTCTTCAACTTGCAGACCATATCATTATTATCAGACAATTGAAATCCATCCGGTTGTTCAATATAGACTTCTTCTTCCAGATCACCATTTAGGAAGGCAGACTTGACATCCATCTGATATACCTTGAAGTCTTTGAAGGCAACAAATGCAAGAAGTAATCTGACTGCTTCAATTCTTGCTACCGGAGCAAAAGTCTCTTCAAAGTCAATTCCTTCTATTTGAGAGTAGCCTTTGCAGACCAATCTAGCTTTGTTTCTGATTACTTCACCAGCTTCATTTAGTTTGTTCCGGAAGACCCACTTGGTTCCAATTACATTCCTGTCTCTAGGTCTGGGAACAAGATCCCAAGTATGATTTTTCTCAATTTGCATCAATTCATCTTCCATTGCTTTGGTCCAGTTTTCATCATTGCAGGCTTCATTTATTGTTTTAGGTTCAATCTTTGAAATCAGACAACATTCATTCTGATTTTGAGCAATATTCCTTCTAGTTTGTACACCTTTGCTTCTGTCACCTATGATCTGATCTTCAGAGTGATTCAGTCTTACATACCTTGGAACTTTGGGAGTATCCAGCACTGCTGTTTCTTCATCAGGCTCATTCAAACCTAACTCTTCTTCCTGATTTACCGGATCAGGCTGACTCTGTCTCATCGGAGAGGATTGAGGTCCTTGAACAGTGTCTTGGTCATCTTCATCAAACTCATAAAATCTTGAAGGCTTCTCAATTCCTTCATCAACCTTTACATTGGTGCTTTCTATCATCTTCCTCAATCTCTTATTGTAACACCGGTATGCTTTGCTTTGAGTGGAGTAGCCCAAGAAAATTCCTTCATCACTTCTAGCATCAAACTTTCCTAGATCTTCATCTCTTTTAATATAACACTTGCTACCAAATACTCTGAAATATTTCACAGTAGGAGTGATGCCAAACCAGAGTTCATAGGGGGTCTTACCGGTGTTGTTTCTGATTTGAACTCGATTGAGAGTGTAGACTGCAGTGCTGATAGCTTCTTTCCAAAACATTTGAGGAACATTTGCTTCCAACATCAGTGTCCTAGCAGCTTCCTGGATGGTCCGGTTCTTTCTCTCAACTACTCCATTCTGTTGTGGAGTCTTAGGAGCAGACAACTGTCTCCTTATACCCTGTTTCTCACAAAAGTCAATGAATTCACCAGATGTAAATTCACCACCTCTATCAGACCTTAGACACTTTAGTTTCAATCCGGTTTGATTCTCCACCATAGCTTTGAAGATTTTGAACTTCTCAAAAGCTTCTGATTTTTCTTTTAGAAAGGTAACCCACATCATCCGGGAATGATCATCAATTAACAACATGAAATATCTATCACCCTGCAGACTCTTGATTCTTGTTGGACCACATAGATCAGTATGTACTAATTCCAACAATCCGGTAGAAGACTGATCTTTGCTTTTGAAAGAGACTCTGCTTTGTTTACCTAACTGACATTCTTTACACACACTATTTGTAGGTTTCATCAATTTTGGAAGATCTCTCACAGCCTGAGTATTTCTTATCTTGATGATGTTATCAAAATTTACATGACACATTCTTCTATGCCATAACCAACTCTGATCAATTTGAACAAACAAACAACTTTTATTTGAACCAACCAGATGAAAGATGTTACCTTTTGTCTGAGTACCGGATGCAATTTCAGTTCCGGAGCTTGTAAAGATTCTGCATTTTCCATTCTTGAACCGGAGATCATAGCCTTTGTCCACTAACTGACCAACACTGAGAAGATTGTGCTTCAATCCTTCAACATACAGTACATTTCATGTTTTGCTCTTACCATCAAAGGAAATAGTTCCCCTACCTCTGATTCTGCCAGTAGAATTGTCACCAAACTTTACCATTCCTCCTTCATATCTTTCCAAATCTAAGAACTTATTCTTGTCACCAGTCATATGGTGAGAACATCCACTGTCAATAACCCAATCATCCTTTTCTTCCACTTGAGCAGCCAAGGCTTTTTCAACAACTTTGTGATTGACAGATTCAGAGAGTATGGAATCTTCTTCCTTGATGGCTATAAACACCCACTCATTTCCAGATTTGCTTCCTAGTTCTAATTCATCATCTGTTACTCCTTCATTGTCATCTTCTTCATGAACATAATAGCAATTCTTTTGAAACCTTTGTCTGTGAGTATTAGATCTTGCAGATCTCTCCGGACATCTTGAGGCAAAATGACCAATCTTATTGCAGTTGAAACACTTAAAGGGTAGTTTTCCTTCATACTTACCGGATCCTCTTGGCAGTCTTTTTGCAATGAGGGCTTCAAGTTGAGCTATTTCTGCTTCTTCTTCTTCCATGTCTCTTCTTGCTTGATCATACCATGACATTTTCCTTGATGAGTTTTCACCCGGATCAAATCTCTGTTTGCCTTTCACATAGGCACTGGCTTTGAAAGCAGATTCAGTCTTGGGAGGATCATCTCCAAACTCGGTCATTTCAAATGCAGCTAGTTTGCCAACCAGTTGTTCTCTTGTGACAGTTGTGTGGGCTCTGAATTCATCAATGGCAGCAACTTTGATTTTGTAGGCAGCAGGAAGGGATCTTAGGATTTTGCAGACAATCTCATTTTCATCTAAAGTTCCACCAGCATTTCTGATTCCACATACCAGCTCATTTACTCTTGGCATAAAGGTAGTGATGTTTTCATTATCTCTCATTTTCAATCTTTCAAATTTCCCTTTCAGACTTTGCAACCTTGCACTTTTGACAAACTCATCTCCTTCATACAGAAGTTCCAGTTTAGTTAGGATCTCATATGCAGTTGGTAGGTCAATGACATTCGAGAGATCTGAGTCATTCAATGCGCTTAGAAGAGCTTCCTTGGTCCGCAGATTGTTTTCAGCTTCTGTGATTTCATTCAGAGTTGTCAGACCACCTTGTGGAGGTATATATGGTTTTGAAATCATAGCCAAGTATGCTTTTCCCATACATTCCAGGTGACACTTCATGTGACCTTTCCAGAGAGTGAAGTTGGTTCCATCGAACTTCGGACTATCCTTCTTGTATGATGACATCCTGGATCTCCTCAAGCGGTTAAGCTCCTATCAGAGGAACTTAGCTCTGATACCAATTGTTGGATCTAGGGCATACAACTGAGAGGGGGGGGGTGAATCAGTTGTATAAAACTTCTTCTCATTCAAACACTTAATTCTCTGTTGTTAGTTAGCAGCATATCAAATAATCATCCATGGAAGCATAATACATAAACACAAGAGCAGATAAGCATCAACACATTGAACACCAAGATTTTGACGTGGAAAACCCGGTTAAGGGAAAAACCACGGGGTGATTAACCCAAGAATTATTCTCTGTTAGAAGAATAAAGAAAAATGAATGGCACATGCCAATAAGGGCTCACTGCCCGAGCACACTGCTCACAAAGAGGCCCACTGCCTACAAGGAGACACACTGTCTACAAAGTGATAAAAATCATAGTCTTGAACTGGAGAATGACATCTCTACCATGTCCGGATCAGTTCCAATTAAGCCCAAAATCTCTGCTCTACCTTTCGCACGTTTCTTCGCTATGCCACACTCATCCACACACCACACCTTGAAATGAACTCACAAACCGTTATTTATACAAGACATCGACTTAGGAACAAACATCTAAGTCGGCAAACAACCATAGGAGTATCCGCAAGATGAATAACACATCCGGTCGGCCATCACAAGAACATTCGCAGGATGAACAACTCATCCGGTCGGCTAAACAGAGCAAGAACTTCATCCGGAAGAATAACTTCAATTCCGGGCTCTACCATCAATGCGGACCAACAACACAACCTAAACATGATCCAAGAACCTTCACAAGCCTGTCTGAATGTCCGGATACATCCGCACTTCCTCTACTTACTGGGATCTCTTGTCTTCCTCATCCAGAACTTCAAGAACACAGTCTGTCGCCACTGTCATAATGCAAGAGGTACTTCCGGACCTCCAAATCATACACAAATCAGGATGACACATCACAAGGACATCCCAAACACTCCGTCCAATCTGCAGATTAGGATGATACAATTCTGGACCTCACCGGACCTTTTTGTGATCCTCTGTCACCTCTGGATACTTGCCGGACCCGGTTCTATACCGGCAGCCACAACTCCTTCAGATCTTCATGCGGACCTCTGAAATCTTAACTGTAGCATCTCAAGACTCATATCTACTAACCCTTTAATCCGCATCCTCCGGTTCTCATCCTATACAGTACATTTACCTTCTTCTCATCACTGTTCTTCACTGTTCCTGACTGAGGCTAATTTTCTCAATATCCTCAGCACACAGCTCATCAAATCCTTCTTGTCAATGCAATATGAGTATGTTGACATCAATGACAACAATGGCTCACCTCATACTTGCAACAAGAGCCTTGCTGCTAGCAGACATCCATAGCCCCGACAAGGTTAGCTATACAATCCCCCTAAGTAGAGCCCCATTGCCAGCAGGCATCTATAGCCCCGGTACAGTTACTTAGATGGCCTAATTTTATTATATTTTTAGATTTTCAACATTTATACTTCATATATCTGATATCATCATGTAAGCTAAGGTATGGTCACTTGTTGTTTTAGGTTGGAGATTGCATTGGTAGCAAGGGAGTCCCTTTCAATTTTTCACTTAACACCTATACTTGTATTTTCAACAAACCCAAGGCTATTAGGTGAGTCATTGTGAAAAAATCACTTTGGTTAAGAAAATGCACCCTGATGAAAAGATATCATAGACCTGATCATAAGTACTTTCTTAAAATGAGGTATAACCTATATATAAATGTGTTCTCATCACTTGAATCCTAACAATTTAGTTATTTTCTAGGGTGATGAGCTGCATCATCTTGACTAACCAAAATAAAACCCAACAAGCAAACAAAGCAAAAACAAAAAACAAAACACACTGTACAAGCAACTATACAAATATACACTATGATACACATGACTGACATGAAGCTACTTAGGCTTGGAAATAATGTTTGAGGAACTGTCCATTAACTAGTAATGGAACATCCTCACCTGTCAAGTTCTTAAGCCTGAAAGTGTTGTCTCCTAATATCTCAAAAATTTGGAAGGGACCTATCCATAATTTATCAAACTTACCATGGTCTCCTTTCCACTCATGGGCTTTATCCCACATCAGGACTAAATTAGATATCCTGAAGGCTTTAACTTTAGCTCTTTTGTCAAACCAACGTTTGACAACAGCCTGATGTTTGGCAAATTGATCAATTGCCTGACTTCTTTTCTTTTCCAGGTGCATCAGCTGAAGCAACCTGACTTCTTGGTTATTGTCTATGCCTAGGTACTCTTGGGCAAACTGTAGGGTAGGAATCTTCAAGTTAACAGGGAGGATGGGATCCACCTCATACACTAAATGATAAGGTGAGTTTCCTAATGTAGCCTTGTTTCTGGTTCTGTCTACCCATAAGGCATATTTTAGAAGTGTATTCCACTCCCTAGGGTTCTTGTCTACTAACTTCTTTATGATATTCAGCAAATTTTTATTAGTGGATTCTGCCAATCCATTCCCTTGGGGATAATAATTGGATGAGAACTTCAGTATGATCCCATAATCAAAGGCCCAACTTGACAATTTGGTTGAAGCAAAAGTAGAGCTGTTGTCACTTACCAAAGCATAGGGAACCCCATACTTGGTGACTATGTTACTTTCCAAAAATCTGATGACATCGTCTACGTTGCAGGTCTTGCTGCTAGTGGCTTCAGTCCACCTAGTACAGTAGTTAGTAATTGTTAAAATGTACCTGTGGCCTGAAGATGATGGAGGATTAATTGGTCCTATGAAATCCATGTCCCATTATGCAAATGGGTGTGCTTCCATCACTAGATGCAGAGGTTGAGCGGCATACCTCTCTCTGTTGGCAGCAACCTGACATGTATGGCAGCATTTAATATGTTCAACAGTATCCTTGAAAATTGTGAGCCAGTAGTATCCTGCCCTGAGGATTGCATGTGTGGTGGCTAAGGATGACCCATGTGTTGTTCCAAACTTGTCATGTAGCTCTGATAATACTTTATCTGCTTCAGGCCTCTCTAGGCATCTTAGGTATATTCTTTCATAATTTTTCTTGAAAAGTACTCCTGCTTTCATCATGTACTTCTGGGACTTTATTTTTAGGGCTCTTCTTTGTGAAGCCTACAATGTGGGAGGACATCTTCTAGTAATCAGGATATGTCTAATGTCTGAGTACCACTCTCCACTATCCTTCTCATTAATAACATAATGCTGACTTGTGATATTTGGATCAATCTTTGATATCATCTAGCTTAATGCCTGTCCTCTTACTAGCTTCATGGGTGTGATATCCATGTCATATTCCTGTAGGACAATGATCCACTTAGCCCTCTTCTCACCTGGCTCACTCTTCATCAATAGCGTCTTCACTGTTGCATCAGGTACCACAGCAATCACTTTACTTCTCAGGATATAGTGCCTAAATTTATTCACTGCTCTGACCAAAGAAAGAGCTTGTCTTTCTACATCCATATACCTGAGTTCTGCATCTTTGAATGGACAGCTCATGAATGCTATAGGTTTCTCTTCTTTTTCTTCATTCCTTTGTGTCAGCACTGCTACAAAGGTATGCTCTGAAGCAAATGAGTAAATATAGAAGTCCTTGGTGTAGTTTGGACTAATCAGCACCGGAGCTTCAAATATAGCTTTCTTTATGTCTTCAAAAGCTACTCTAGCTTCTGATGTCCACTCAATCTTTGCATCTTTTTTTAGCATAACATTTAAGGGTCTAACTATTTCAGCAAAGCCAGTGATGAACTTCCTGACAAAATTTATCTTACCAAAGTAAGATTTGAGTTCTTTCTTGCTTCCAGGAAGCTGTATTTTCATGATGGAATCCACCCTGTTAGGATCAATGATAATTCCATTTTCAGTTATCAGGTGGCCCAGCAACTTTCCTGTTGTTACCCCAAATATACATTTCTTGGGGTTCAAGGATATCCCATACTGTTCATATTTTTTCAATACATTTCTGAGATCTGTTACATGGTTTCCTCTATCTTTAGAGAATATTGTTAAGTCATCCATGTATATGACTATGCATTTTCCTATTAAGCCTCTGAAGGCTATGTCCATTGCACACTGGAATGTTGCTCTAGCATTTATTAGCCCAAATGGCATGCGTCTATAAGCAAATATCCCCCACTTTGTGGTGAAGGCAGGTTTTAGTCTGTCAATTTTGTCACCCATTACCTGATTATAACTAGAAAAATCATCCAGGAATGACATCATTTTTGCTCTATTTACAATCTGTAGAACTTCATCTAAGGAGGGTAAAGGATAATTATCCTTCTCTAATGCTCTATTCAGGTTCCTAAAGTCCACACATAGTCTGATGTCTCCATTCTTATTTCTCACTGGGACTGGATTAGCTACCTAGGTGGAGTGTCTCACAGGAAATATGATCCTGGCATTTAGCAACTTTTTAACCTCCTCAAAAATTATAGGCTCCAGCAAGGCATTAACAGGCCTTTGCTTCTAGTTGAAAGGCTTAGCATCTGGCTTGAGGGGTATGGTATGAATTATGACTAATGTGTCATATGTTTTCAACTCATCATAAATCCATACAATGACATGGATGTAATCTTTGAGTGCCTAAGTTATTCCTTCTAACTCTTCTTTTGTGCACACCTTCCCTATTAGAACATTCCTTTTGTCATCATTGTGTCCAGTATTTACTTGTGAATATTGTCCTCCATCATCTTTTGGAAGATCCTTCTGCTTTAGCATGTTATCCAGATCAAAGGCTCTTTCTAACTCAATCATCCCTTTGGGAATCCTGTTGGTAGGCAACTCTAATATTTCTTCTTCTTCCCAAACATGATCTTCCACATTGTTCTCATCTATGATTTGAGCATCAAATATATCCCTGTTGGAGATGAAATCCAGGATATGCTGATCATCATCGAATGCTTGGAGATTAGTAACATTATCAGGTACTGAAGGCACAGATATCAGTTCTACTGAAAACTTCTTTAAACCAAAAATAGACAGTGGCTCTAAGGTACTAGTAGCCTGGGCTAAAGCATCTACCCTATGGTTCTGTTCTCTAGGTATGTGGGTGATTTTAAATGCATCAAAGTCTTCAATCAGATCCCACACCCTGTGTCTATAATTAGACAGTTTCCTATAATTGTAGGAGTAAATTCCTCTCACCTGTCTTACCACTAATTCTGAGTCTCCATAGACATGCAGAATTTTTAATTTCTTCTTAAAGGTAAATAATATCCCATGTATTAGAGCTTCATACTCTGTTACATTGTTAGTACAAGGAAATTACAGTCTGTAGGCTACTAGGTAGGACTTTCCTGATGGATCAATGAGATCAATCCCTACTCCAGCACCTTGTTTAGACTTGGATCCATCAAATCTAAGGATCCATAGTTTATCTTCAACAGGAAGTTAGCTGAGCCTTCTTTCTTCTTTGCAACTCTAGCAGCTGCTCCACATGATATCCATTTTAACTTAGGAATTTCAGCATTCTCAGACTTCACCTTTTCTTTCTTTTAGGAAGCTAATTTTTCTTCTTTTTTTTCATCATCAGAAGGATGATCTTCTGAATTAGGCACTATATGTCTCTTTAAATTATGTAAGCATAGTGAACAAGCAGTTTCTAAGTGAGGTGCCTCATGCAATCTACACCATCCTTTAGTCAATGCATCTTGTGGAGATCTCCCTTGTTTTACCATCTTTTTAATTTCTCTTGATAAAAAATCCTCAAATCTGGTCAAATTACTACCTCTGTCGTCATCAGATAACTCATAATCTGACTCTATCAAACAATCACTCCCAGGGGTGATCTTATTATTTCTTTTACCCTTATTCTCATTGCAGAATAGACTTTCTTCTGTCTTCTGGATAAAATCCTCATCCTGACTCAGATCTTCTCCTGTTCCTGTGGCATACGAACAAGAATCAGTATGATCATCATCACTATATGTGGAACTTACCTCTAATGATGATGATGATGCTTCTCCACACGTTTTCTCGAGCTCCATCATGTCAATGCAGGCCTCACAAGTTTTCTCAGAATGGGCTTCATCGTGTAATCTGTACCAACCATCAATCAAAATATCATGAACATGTATATCCAATAATTGACAGCATTTTACCTGTTTGGACAAGTATATTTCAAAACTTTTGAAATGATCTGTTTCTATTTCGTGTCCATGATCAGTATCAGATCCTAAAACTACAGCCTTATCGTCATGAGGATGATCGCTAGGGTCATGATCATCATGAAAATCATACATTAAGATTTCCTCTATCCTGACAATCTGCGGTCTAATGGAGTAAACTCTGGGTTCAACATTCACGTACATGATCTCATTTGTTTTGTTATACTCAGTGATCATGTGTTTCATTCTTGGTTTAGCATATACCCTTATCTGATTTGGTATACCTTTCCAAGGTAACCACATATGACTAAAGTCGGTAGACATATATCCGTTGAGGGTTTTAGACCAATCTCTAATGAGTAACATTCCATATGTATCAGGTATGTCAACTACCTGAATGTCAATATAATACTAGATCCTAGGGTCTGATGCCAGTTGCATGTGAATGTGAGTTAATTCTCCTATTACATTCACCTCTATTTTGTCTAGTTGGGTTACCTTCTTCAAAGACTTAGTAGGATGCAGCCCTAAAGCATTACATATGGACAAGGGCATGACATTGGTGGATGCTTCTGAGTCTACTAGACAGTTATGCAAATTATTACCAAACATTTGTATGGTAAGGAGAAATGGAGGTGATTCACTCTTATCTCTATGCAAGGTCATGTGAGAAGTCTCCACAGCTTGAACAATAGTTGGGACCTTAATTTTAACATTATTATCTCTGACAGCATGATCCTTACCTCCAGACTAGCCTGAAGTATGGCTATCCTCTTTAGGAGCAAGATCGTCTAGTGATTTCATGAATGCTTTTTTAATGGTTGGAGTTTTTAGCAGCTCTAACAAGGATAGGCTGATTTTGATCTTTTTCATCTCATCTGCCAGATAGGTGACTAACTTGTCAGACTCATGAGGCACACTCAAAGCTTTTGATGCTATGTTTGGTGATGATAAATACTAAGCATTCACCTTGGGAAATCCTGGGTTATTGCTTGCTTTGGGATCAGGAGGGGTGTTAAAATTATTCAGGGGAAAGGAAGAGGTCAATGGATCAGTAGGTCTGTTGGCATTATTTCTCAAGTTATAATTGTGCTTACCCTGGTACTGTTGTTAGTAAGCATGTACCTCCTCATGTTCATTTGATGGCTCATTGTCATCCTCAAAGGGGAAAACATAATTTGACTCAAAAGCCATGGCTGATTCTTCACATGTCTGGGTATAATGCTGATGAGATGACACAGTCTGTTGATAAGGCTGATCAGTATAGCTTTCTAGTACTAAAGCTGAATCATATTCACAAGGAACAAGCTCATTTCCTTCTACATGATGTGAATTTCCTACAGTATTGGATACCTCAGTTTGGAAAATACTTGCAGCAATTTGAAATTGGGGACAGTCTAGCTCTGCATGAGCATTAGTATTGTGTATCCTACACCAATTAGTGAGGGTTGCTTCAATAAGATTGACTCTAGTGGTCTGTTTAGCTTCACCAGGAGGCTGATTATCTAAAGGTGATGGTAAGGAACCATTATTTGACCTAGAATTCCATACTCTAGGCTATCTAGGAGGATTATTATTACCACTGTTATTGTTGTAGTTATTGTTATTATATCCCCTGTCAGGATAACTTGGTCTGTCATTGGTGTAACCTCTATTCTGATTAGGCTGAGAATAGAAGTTTTGGCTTCTCAAGTGAGTAATCTCAGTAGTAAGCTTCCTTAGCTGAGTTGATATTTCCTTGATTTCCTCTCTCTTCTTGGACCTTGGCTACTACATTTTTAGTTTGAGGCTTGAAAGAGGAAGATCCATGGTTATTGTTAGACTGATCAGCACCCTGAGGCACTTGTGTTTGACTTGGATACTATGGTATTAGACCATTTCCATTAGGAGGAGGAGGCATGATACTTAATGGAGATATCTGTAATGGTTTTGGCATGACTGCTAGAGGTATCATAGCTCCATTAGGATATTGTGAAGGATATGTAGGATATCCAAGCAGTGTAGGAAAGGCTATGTTTGGTGTTGGGTTAGGTACCAACTATTGATTGAGTTTGATAGCTTCCTGGAAAGCTCCTGTCAAAGTTATGATTTCAGGATGTGCTCTTCTGATAAACATGGAAGTCAATGGATCTAGAGATGAATAATAGATACTCCTAGCTGTAGCATCTACTACAACATATGGGGCGACTAACTTGGACAACATTTTCTGGAACTTAGCATTAAAATTGGCAATAGGCTCTCCTTCAAGTCTTTTGATTGTGGAAAATAGGTGATAGTTCATTGAAGGATCAATTGGTACCTTAAACCTATCTATGAAAGCTTTCTCAAGGACAGCCCAAGAACCAATAGAACCCTGGCCAAAACTAATATACCAATTATAAGCTTCTTCCCCTAAGGAAAAAGGAAATAATCTGCACACAACGTCCTGATCTCAATTCTAGCCCTACAACAGGCTTCCTTGAAAGTTTTGATATGATCATCAGCATCTTGATAAGGATGATATTTTGGACAAAGTTTGTCAGGATTCTTTGGTAAAGGATGATATGCATTAAAGGTCAAAGGTGACTTTGCTACAAAGAACGACATTACAACCGGAGGAGGTTGAACTTGAGGTATGACGGGCTGAGGCTGAAACTAAGGTTTGATAGGTGATCTTGTAAGAGTTACAGGAGGACACTCAGGTGAAGCTTCAAATGCACTAGAACCTAGAGTGTGATGAATGTCTATAGTTCTAGGTCTGAATCCTCTAACAGGTAATTCGTCAAAGATTCCATTGGATCTAGACCTGGTATTTATCTTGTGAGCTAGGATTTCTCAATTTTGAGGGAAATTGGCTAGATTATTGTAAATATCAATTGGAATTCACCAGCAAGGACTATACTTATGGTCAGAAAATGATACTGACTGGATATTTGTGGAATATTTGCAAAGATGCTTTAAATATGAGGTGATATTTGAAGTTCTATGTTACAAACGGTGGGATATCAAGTTTTCAAGCTAACTACCTCAAGGATTTGGGCAAATTTACATGAGACAAGGCATATTTCTACAAATTCATGATGATCAACTCTAAATCTTGCAATATTTATGATTGATCTCAAAAAATTTACACAGGATTGGCATGTACAAGCTCAAAACAACAAATATTTGCATCTAATTGGAAATTTAATGGTGTATTACCTTACAATCTTTACCATCACTTGAAGTACTGATGATGATCTTCTAACTGGAGGCCCTTCTTCTAGCGCCAATTTATGTTGATCATGATGTTAATCATAAGCAAACATAGAATAAAAATTGTACAACCTTTACTCGTCTTGAAAGATACGATGAATTCAGGGAATTCATGATCCCAAGTCTTCGTAGATTAGTTCATAACCTACTAACGTTACTCAGTGGTTGATGTACATTGTTGTTTTCCATTTTGGGGCCTTACTTTCATCAACAAGATCTAGTAAGATGCTACAAAGAAATATTATTTCACAGTATATTTCTCTAGATGAGGTATTTGTACTTAAATCTTTGCATGTTATTTGTCAATTTGACATGCTTTAACTCAAATATGCTATTGATTTTCCATTATCTTTGAGATATCTGCATATTTATTACTATTTGCTTCTGGTTGTCATTTATTGCAATTGTGATGGTGAATTATTCTAAAATTAAAAGAAATTGAAAAGAATACTTCAAACAATGAAGAACCTTCAGTTATTGAACCACATACACAACAGATACAGTCATGAAGAGAAGAAATCAAACCATATGTTCACTAGGACATTCCACATCTAGATACAGTCGATGCTAACTTCAAAGGAAAGGCATGAAGACAACACATGCAAGTCGATATGCACTCCAAGGGACGCAGCAAATCACAGCATATATCAGGAATTCACACACTGATTACTCAAGATTTATGATGGATTGTAATCAAAATAGTCTTCTCATTCATTAAGTATGCAAGAACATATATGTATACAACAACTTTGAAATAAGCCCTAAATATTTCAGCAAACAGATTTCAATTAAGTTTCGAATGTTCAAAATAAGGCATCCCTGCACCTTTTATAGAACAAGGTGAGGGAGCGGTTACAAAATGATCTACAGTCAAGATTTATCTATTAAGATCTATGGTGGATATTTATCTTTGACTTTGTCAGCATTTGACGTGGCACAGGTTGCTAGCTGGCAACCATCTAAATTACTTATTTTCCTAAGTATCAGATGCTTATGTCTTTTATTGATATTGCATCTTCATCTACTCTTTATCCTTCAAGTTCCTCATCTTCATCATCAGGAGCATCAGGATCATTGCTTCCCAAATCTTCATCATCTTGATGACTTTCTCCTTGTATATGGACCTGCATAGATGTCCAGATATTTTCATAAGATCGTATTGTCTTTTCTACTTCTCTGCCATCTTGAATTCTTGCTTTGGTGATGGCATGCTTATGTATCTGGTATTTGCCTCGGAGAGTCTCTAATTTACTCCTCCTGCTGCTAGATGTTTCATTATAGTTTTCCACTCTGACCTTGATCCTCATGATTTTGTTCATGACTTCTTCCGTCAAGTGATTCTGAGGGTCATCAGCTACTAGCTGGAAATTGTTATGCAGAGCTTTAATAGCAAACTCTTCATCTTGATTTTCAATCTTTCCCTCTATTTCACCTTCCAAGGTCTCCAAGACTTCTTCCGCATATGACATCATGTCATGCAACTTCATACTAATGTCTCTTAATTTGTTGTTGCATCTTTGGAGCACATCACACTCAAATCGGATGTCATTGTACCATATATCAATCAAAATGGCAGTATTATTATTTAATACTTGGTTACTTATGAGAACCTGAGGATTAATCCTCTTTATTTCATCTAAAGCACTCAATGCTTTCTCTAACTGAAAGGACCTTCTTCCTGTCTCCATCTGTAATTTGTCGACCTTCTTCCTTGAGATGCTTAAAGAATTCCACCTCCTCAAAGAGGATTTCACTATTTCCTCCGCTCCATCGAATGTGGATAACATCTATTTCCTCATTATTGATGACTCATGCTTCATGAGATCTAATTTATTCACCTTATCCTGGGAAATAGCAGTCAATGGGACTACATGATCACTTGAAATATCATCAGGGTTAGTTAACCCTTTTATATAGGCATGCAACTGAGCAATGTGCTCTTTATGCTACTTATTTTTCTCTTTTTCCCTCTTCACCCTTTGGGTCAATGAATCAATTATATCTTTTCCCTCTTGGCCTTCTTGATCCTCATTAGCAAATCCCAAGTCTACTGTACTAATCTAGAATTCATCCAGAGTGATCATGCCTTTCTCTTTGTTAACTATGGGAAGTGCTATCTAAGCCATCCTTCTACCCATAGCAGGATCTCTTCTTATGGATGAAGTCAACCTGGCCTTCCTCTTTGGCTTCATTAGAGTCTCTGAAAATAGCATTGAAACATCAAACTCCTATATCTCTAATCTAGACTCTGTGCTTATATCTTTCTCAAGCCATGGAGGAACTTGGTCTCCAAATCTTGGGCATCCACCATCATCATGATGATCATCCTAATCTCCAGCAACTGCATCTATTTTTTATGGAGATGGTGACTTCTTTATTTCTTCCTCATGATGCTCTTCATCAAGAGGGTGATCTTGGGGTATTTCCTCCTATTGAGGAATTTCTTTCTCTGGAGGAGCCTCTTTTTGAGGTGGAGGATCTTGCGATGCTTCCACTTGATGATCATGCACTACCTCCTTCTGTATCTCATCCACTTTGGTGATTTCCTCATCCTGATGTATATTTGTATCAATGGATGTTATTGTGTCTATCTTAGGTACATTAACCTGATCTGAAGCTGTAATCTATTTCGCACCTGTAGTAATTGCTTCTTAAACTTTTAGGGCAAGATCAATTGATGTATCCTGTTCTTCTCCTCCCTTTTCTTGTAATTCTACTATTTTGGGTTTAGTAGATGTATCTTGTTATTGTTGACCCATATCTGCAATGTGGCTTTCCACTTCTATAAGCTTGACTTTCTCAATATTTTCTATTTTCTCAGGTGTTCCCACTAGATTTTCAGGATGTGCTACATCCTCCCTATGTGTTAAATCTATCACTTTGGAGCTAGTTACCTGATCAACCAATGCATCAAGTCCCATTTCTTGGCCTACCTTTTTTGGGCTCTTTTCTTTCTCCTATTCTACTCACTTCAGTTCTTCTAACACTGATGCCTATACTGATGGTGTTCCTTGTGGTGTTATGCGGGTGTTAGCAACAAGAGTCTCCATTCATTGGGTGCAACATTATCTACCACTTCATCATCTGATAGGTCTACAATCTCATCTAATGAGAAATGACCTCCTTGTCTTGCGCCAGTGGTTTCCTTCATTTGTTCTTCAGCTTGTTAAGTCTTAAACTAAACAATGGTAGGAAGTGGTATCTCATGTTGTAATTCCTTTCTGAACACTTCACTACCTGCTCCCCTCAACATTATAGAATCGTGTCTTATCTCACCTCTCATGGATGTTCTTGGTTTCTTAGGTGTGGAGGCCATCACCTGAGGTGCTTTTCTTTTTCTAATGAGGGGCATTGGGTCCTCCTCTGCAGGTTCTTTATCAAGAGGGACATCCTCTTCCATTTGTTTATGTGAGGTTTGACCTTCCTCATATGTTTCTGTAACTACTACAGCTGGCCTCTGGATCTTTTTAGCCTTTTGCTTATCCTGAGGAGGTGGTGCTAATGAGGCTGACGCTTGTCCTGATGCTGATACATCTTCAGCTATTATAATGACTCTTTCAATTATCACCCCTTTAGGTTCATTATCAATCTTCTTACCTCTAGGGGGTCTTTTTCTCTATTGTTGCTAGGGTGGCAACCTTTCTCCCTTAGATTTCCTCTTCTCTATCAGGAAATCATCATATTCCTCATCAGGAATATCTTGTCTCTTTTTCTTATTGTCAATTGTAAGGGCTACACCTTTCTTCTTCAGTGCATTTATTTGTTCATCTACCCAAGACTGGGTTAACTGTAGGGTCCTGCTTGTGAACTGATCTAATGAAATATCTTCAAGTTGAGTAAGATTAGGCATTGAGATAGTGTCATTATATATCTTTTTCTCTTCATACTCATCCGCCATGATCTTGCCATTATCTTTCGTTAATTGCGTAGGCACTGGGATGCAATCAAAGGTCCTGATCTGGTTGAGGGTTAGCCTTTGGTATTTTCTTCTTCTAGCTTCGGCTTCATCCTCACAATCCACCTAGAAATCTTCAAGATGCCTCTAATGGATGAGCTTCCCCATGACCTTTTGTATCTTGCCATATGGATCATATGATCTTGGTAGTGGGAATGGATGTAATTTCATCATATTCAAGCCAGTTATGGCTTTCTTTATATTTTCAGAATCCTGGCATATATACCAGCCCATTATTACTGGAAACAATACTGGTGGAAGCTTATTATTTTCTTTATATGCATCTAGTATTGTGGATACTTGCCTCATAAACTCCATTAACACTACTGCATTAGTGGGATACCTGGGGAGCATGAGGGGCTGACCTTCAAAACCCTCTATCCTAATATAGCAGAAAGTAGCATATTGTATAAACAAGGCACCATGCCTGTAAATAACCTCCTGAGCTTCCATGCTCAGTCTTTTAGTCCTGTCTTCTTCCATTGTCCTGACCAGATGCATAGAAAATGCATCATTCACTAGTTTATAATTAGGGAGGTAATTTACTCTTTGCAGCTAAGGATAATGATCCCATATGTGGGCATCATTAGTAGTGCCACCAATCTTTCCTATTGTTGTAAGTGCATCAAATGTACCCTTGTAGGCACAAGAGTATACCACATATAAAGTCATGTAAAATGCACACTCCAGGCCCACTAGGTTCATGAGTTGATCATGTAGGGCATCACTTATCATTTTTTCCCACAGTGGCTTGTTGTCTATATAAACACACATTAGGATGACCCCATACATCCAATCCTTAAAACTTTCAGCATCAAGCTGGCCTGTTACTATGCTGAGTAGAGCTATTATATATTGGTATTCATCATCGAAATCAAACTTGTATAGATGCACTGGCAATTTGGCGGCTGCAGTATAAGGACTATTTTTTGCCCTCCATTGGTACATTCTCTTCCTGGCAGCCTTCTTGTTGCTTTCATATTTAGTTTCCAACCTATTCAAGTCCATGCTGGCGACCTTCTTTCCTAATGGCAAATTAAAAGTGGCTGCAATCCCCTTGATAGATAGATCAACATAAACCCTACCATGTTTCTCTACTTTTCTGGTCTGTGGGTTGTAGTTCCTTGCACATTCAACAATTAATTCCAGAGCTTCCATAGAGTAAGGGAATCCTGTAGCACTCCACATTCCTGACACGAAAACTACGTCCAACAAGGTGCTGTTATTCTTTTCATCACTCATTTTAGCTGACCATGCTACCAAATTGGTGTTTCCTTGGTGTGTATCTGTAATGGCACCATATTTAGACTGTACACCTTCAGGTTGAGTGAACATGGGCTTACAAAATTCAGCCTTAGACCTGCTCAGTCTCTTGTCTGCCATGGCCTCCTGCAATAAAAAATACCAGTCTTACCATACCATATTACTCATGCATGCATATAACAACATATTCTCATGGCATGATGCACATTATACTCATTTATCATCACTTCATTATAACATGCATAATTCACAGCTTCAAACCAGTAGAAATCATACTACCTGGACATGTAAAAATGACAGGTGGAGAGTTTCAATTACTTACTTGATTACGCTTATTCTTCTGATTATGCTGATGATTATGTGAAAGGGACTCAAATACCAATGAGGTTCATGTGTCCTATTCTACTGCAAGTCATATGTGTCCGTAGGTAGTTATATGAGGGTTTGAAAGCTTGATGCTCTGTAAAAACTCATTTTTATAGCAAAGTAAGTATAAAATGACTGTAAATTCACTTTTAACCTCCTCTTTAAGGCAAATTAGGGAAAATTAGGGCAAATCCAGACAAATTAATTAAAACCACTAATTTTCTAAACAGAATTTCTGGATCTCGCCAGATGTATGTATCATATTCGTAATCGGCGGGAACCACCTACTACATTTGCACACATTTAATGTCATGGCAACAAAAGGAGCGGGGTGATCTCTAAAGATCAGGTGATATTCTGAATATGACCCTCTATATGTAATATGATCATCTGCTTTTGAGCGAAAAAACCCATGTCGAAACATCAGGTGATGTTTTAAAATGTTGGGTGACGTCATCCAGATAATGACTTAGTTCATCATTATTGCACTATGATGTCATTGTCATGTTATGTAGAAAGGGTCGCTATTGGAAATATACCTCTACGAGGTAAAAAGGATGATGATGTCATCACTATAGTAATCTTCTTATTTCATCAAGGTTATATGACGTCATCAGGATATTGGCTCTAGGGTGATATTTTGCAATAGGGTGATATTTTGAATATGACCCCCGCAAAATATATGATGTTGTTTGAAGGGTAAATACCTCTATCACCTAAAATTGACGTCCAGATCTCCAGATAAATGATTTATCGGGTGATAAAACTAGATCAAGGTGATCTTTTATAAGATGACTAATGTTAAGAAATATGATCCTCCCCTCGGAATATCAGGTTTGACCAGGACTTTGACTTACCATAACTCTCATTTTCTAAGGAATGTCAGGGTGATCCAAAAGGCAAACCTGCATGAAATTTTGTAATCTATCTAACCATGAGGTTATTGTCATGAAATATTAACTTTGAAAAATTGACCTCATCATGATGACTTACCCAGTCCCCTTTATACAGGATCATCTGTATTGACTTACTTTTACCAGACCACCAGCAAGTAGAAAACATGAGCCAAGCCAAACAAAAAGTTGGGTCCCTGTTTTGTCAAGTCAAAATGGGGTGTGTTGTGTAACCACACAACAGAACCCACCTCATCCATGAAGAAATGGAATTTATGCTGAGGTTCCTCCCACGTTATCCTTGTATGGATCAGGAGACAATCAAAATGTACCAAAAAAGCAAGAACAACAATTGATATAGACAAGTAAGATGGTATAGGATGATTCCCGTTACTGTTCTAGAAAGATTCAACAATAAAAACTCGCTAAAAATTGGAAAAGAGCAAGACAACAATCAACAGTCAGAAATAATAGTGGTTCTCCCCCTCATAAGCAACAAAAAGTCTCATTTAAACAAGGATTTAAGGAACAAGCATCATACGATAGAAAACAAGACTTTCATAAGAACCACTCAAATTTTGCATTAAAAATGATCGAATACATCTCCAACAAGTTCACAAGCTCTAACATATAATATGAAGACCCTACAGGTAAGTATCTCTAACCCTTTGTCTCTCTCATGATGTGCTTCCCCCGTGATGTGTTATATGTTATTTAGGCCTCCTTGGATGACCTCAAATTCTCTTGTAAGGTCCAGGATACAAGGAGACTACCTCTATTGTGACCTTCCTCTATTTGTATCATCATTCTTCTAAATCGCTCTCTCTGATTTCATTATTGAGTATTGTGTCTTATGGACCTAGCATCATGGTTGGTGACCTGGGGGCACCCTCCTATGTGACTGTCCCTAAGACACTTGTTTCTCCTCTCTTATTTATTGTTTCCCTTCCTCTAGTGTTTCCATCTAGCAGGTGGATGATGAAAAACATTTATACTGATTCAGACCTAGTATCCCTTTTGAGAGCAATCAACAAATGGACTTAGTTCCTAATATGACAATGGGGTTTTATATTTTATCTGATGCTTGGCTAGTGGAAGCACTCATGCTTTCTGCATAGTTAATTTCATGATGTTTCTATCACATTTACAAACCTTAACAATACTACTGCTCCATGCACCTTTGTTTGCCTTTGAATCTGGCCTTGGTGGTACTCAATTCAGAGAGCTTCATGATATAGCCCCACGATTATCCTCAAACTCCGAATTCATTGTATAACCTTGGCTCTTTGTGTGGTTAATCATATGCATTGATGTTGTTGTTTATCATGATTTCATAGACACTAACATGTTTCTTGCAGGGATGTGTTTGTGGGAACATTTGGCGATCATAAAGTACATGTCAGCTTCGAGGGGCATGGGCTTTGTGAAATCAATGTTCCCTTGTGTGTTTTCTTCCTACCTTAACATGCTTGATATAGATAACTGATATCAACCACCTTAAGGTGGGGGCATATATAAGGTAAGTTGTCTGTTATAGATGTTAGCAATGTGTTTGACTTCAGATGCAAAGACTTGTGCCCCAAAGTAGTGCATCGTGCATCCTGAGTTTTTTTGCAATCAATCAATCAATCAATCATGTAAGCCCTCTACAGAGGTAGAATATCACATATATCTTTTTTATCTCAATCCCTCTATGGAGGCAGGGATGGTGTATTTCTCAGAGCATATTGTATCATCCTGTCATTTTCAAAAGTCCTCTACAGAGGCCAGGAGCGGTTCTATGACTAACTCAACCCTTAAGTGTGTTTTCAGTGATTGTTGTGTGCCTATAATGTGCCTGAGATGGTGTTGGACCTAGAAATAGGTACACTCCATCACTTGTCTACCATGTTTTCTCTATGTGTTCAAGTGTGTGTGTTTTGGCGTGCTTGTTTTGTGTGGCATTTTTTTGCCCCATATGTAGAGACCAGCACCCTCAAGTAGTGCTTCCTACATTTTGGGAGGTTTTGCATGTCTTGCGTGTGTGTTGCCCCATATATACAGAGACCTGTGCCCTAAAGTAGTGCATCATGTATTATGGGAGGTTTGTTTATTTTCTAATACTTGCATTTCATATATATGAGAAAAAGAAAAGAAAAGATATCATTTATGTCTTCCATGCACTAATGTGTCTTCTATGGATTGATTGTATTCTCCATGTTCTGCGTGACTATAACTGTATTCTCCATGTTTTTCCTGCCTATTATTGTCTCCTATGTGATTGGCATGTCTTCTCCATGCTTGGTGTGTTTGTTGTGTTTATGACCTTACTTTAATGCATGTATTGGCCTCATGTTTATACATACATTAAAGTGGGGGCTAAATATAACATCAAAAAATGTCCCCTTGGGCACTTTTCCCTCATAAGGTTTAGCTCTTCTGTCTTTAGCTTGCATTTAGGACATCTTAGTTCATATTTTGGCAT
Source organism: Cunninghamia lanceolata (assembly GCA_027924645.1). NCBI lineage: Eukaryota > Viridiplantae > Streptophyta > Pinopsida > Cupressales > Cupressaceae > Cunninghamia > Cunninghamia lanceolata. Next base: position 6,148,109 of record BSBN01000124.1, on the reverse strand, counting down.
CCCGATGGAATGAGGCCTAGGTTTCATGGCAAATTGGACCTAGGTGGACCCCTTGAGCTATACCCTGCCCAAAATAAGGGGGAGGACTTGGGTGCCTGCGCCCTAGTCCTACCCTATTTTGGGGTAGCCCTAATTCTTGGGTGTCAGTTTGTGACCATCATTTGGTCCCTTTACTAACATGGTAAGTTTTGATTTTTGAAATCTTGGCGGGAGTGTTTGTAGTTGCATATAAAAGTATGCTTAGGCATTCATTTGTAAACTAGATTTCAATTAGAAGATTACTACCAAGCTATTGTGTTTTCAAGGTGATTCAAGGCTTTCATTGTGTTGCAAGAACAGACTTGTGTGTTTTGTGTGTTGATATTTGCAGATTTGAGCATGAATTTCTTCATGCAATGAAGAGCATCTTCCTCCCATGAGAGCTTCACTATAAGGTGACACAACATTGTGTTTTCATCATTGATTCCTTTGGTTTTTGCCTCTGCCTCACAAGGGAATGCACTCTTTTATCTTATAACGGTGTGCAGAGACTTAAGTTTCCTCTAAGGCTTGACTGAGGCAAGCCTCTAAACACCACAACCCCCAAACCAAGTCTTGTGATTATAGGTTATAGGTGTCGTATTTGGGAAAAAGTGGAGTTGTAAGAAGGATTGGCAGGCATCAAGGATTTAGGATCTGAAGAAAAGTAAGACACAAGATCACTTCCAGGACTTGGGCACTCACTCTAGTGTCCTCTACATCTGAGTTTTAGGAAACAAAAGTTACAAGGCTGATCAGTGTCAGAAGGAGGTCTAGATCCTGCAAAGAAACTGGTACCTTGGACTTGGGTGCCCACTCCAGTGTCCCCGACTATACCGCTTTGGAACCCTAAAAACAAGTACTCTGTGATTTGGTATTTTACTCCTATCTACAAGAGCTTTTTCTATTATTCATCAATTTGTTACTGTATTTGCATAATTAGGGTTTTAATGGTCAATTGAGCATAGGAGAAGGAAAATTGATAATTAAATTTCCTAATCCAAGTTTTCCTGCATTTGCAAGCAACCTAGGGTATGATAGTGCTTGCCACTCGACCCTAGATCCTTGAATGTGTAGTGGAGAGGTGGATTTAAACATCTAAAATCTAGAACATTAACAAATCCAATTTTCCCCTAAACAGTTCCATTAAATATTGTGGAATAGATGAAGAAAACAAATATCAATGTCTCTATGTGGGAAGTAATGTCCATTCCTTCCTAGGGGGCCTTTTACAAGAATCATTAAGGCATTTCCCATCAGTGGAGTTAGCAGCATTAGACTTGTTGATGATTGTTTTTACACATTCATAACAAAAGTTAAAATTCATAAAATGAACCTAACTGTCTTGAAAGATATGAAGAAATCAATTAAGATTCCTTAATCCCAAGTTTCCAGATGGTCAGGTCTTGACCTTGTGGATAGCTTAGTAGTTTACTATGAAGCTGTAATATGCAAGGGGCCTTACTTGATTTAAAGTGATTGATGACTTACTAGACACAAATTATGCAAACTGTTGCAAATATCATCAAATTATCTATCTCTTTGCATAAATCTATTAATGTATCATAAAGCTTTGTATGATTGATATTAAAACATGCTTTTCCTTTCAAATATGTATAAAGATTGTCAAATATCAACTCAATTGCTCTTAATTCTTTCAAATGTTAGACAATCTCCTTTAGATTTCTGTGTTTAAGCTAAGTATTTCAAAGTTTGGGAAAAGTTAGAGAAATTCAAAGTCAACATCACTTGCTACAGGATCTAAATGTTCTGTCATGCACATGGTAAGAAATACAACAAATTCAATTAAATCAGTAGACTAAATCGTTAAATGCAAATGTCCTAAGTATTTTCACGAACATGCATTCAAGATTGCAAGCTTTAAGAGAAATTGTTTCAAATACAAAGAAGAACTAGAAGACACTTAGAATATAGATGCAGAATTCCAGGTTCATTTGTATTCAAAACACACAGTCATATATGATTTACAATGTATGAATGACTCTTAGCTTCATTAATCAAATTCACAAAAACTTACAATGCTTTACAGATACAATAAGAAAGATGGACATTCCATGCATTCCTTAATGTAGACACAGGTGACCTCCTCTAAACCAAAATACTCATTCTACTCAAAGTCTCAGAACCAATTACAATTGCTAGCTAATTTCTAAAATCTCTGTATCCTAGGAATCCCTATGTAAATAATATACAGGTAGTGAAGTTCCTTATATAGATTTTGAACTTCCCATTTCTATGGCTACCATTTCAATCTACGGTTGAGTTCCCTCCATTATTGATCAACTGTGTATCTTTGCCTCTAACCATCTGCCAAAATATCTAATTGCCATCTTTTCTTTCCCTCAAAGGATGTTGTTGGAATCTTTTCAAAAAAGATTCCCCTTTCTCATTGACTTTCTCTCGTTGATGTTATTTATTTGACCTCTTCTCAAAAACCACTACTTGTCTTTGTATTCTTATTCTTTCAAATACGTTTTGAAATTGCTTATTACACCTTCCACAAAGGTGTTGTCTCCTCCTGGACTCTTTGCCAATATATACTCTTGCATCACAATCCCTTCCTTCAACTTCTCTCTGTTTTTTTATCCTTCTCTTCTCTTCTTATACTTCTTCATTTTGGCGCTTTCCTCCATCAATGTATCCATCATCTGTTTACTAAAATTTTCATCAGGATTCTCTATGCATGGTGTAAATATGGCACTGAATTCTGTTAATGCCCTTTCTAAAACATATGTTGGCATTTCCATACATTCATGCTACAAGAGTCTTTCTATTATTTTCTTATGTATTTTATCATTTCCTCTGCTTTTTCCTCTAAATCCTATATAATTGTTGTACATTTTCTGAGGTTATCTTCCTCAAATCTGAGATCTAATCTTGTCTGTGGCACTTGATTTGCCAATGCAATAGTAATTTCTCCTTCATTGATTAATTCTTCTGTTCTTTCTTCAACTTCTGTCAACTATTCAAGTTCGTACCTGCATTCCTCTTTTCTGGCTTGACAATTATGTATAAGTACCATACACTTGTTCTTTTCTTCTACAACTACCCTTCAACTTCCCACAGCTTGCCTTATTATTTTCTCACCTTCTTGCATAAAATATTTAAACCATTCATCAAAAATGTTAGCTTTGAGCCTTTTATTTTCCATTTTCTTTATTTCTTCCTTTGATACTATTGCTATGTTATTAGGCAATTCCAGAATTGTGGCATTGGGATCAAATATCACTTTAATAAATTGTTGAAGTTGGACAATGTGTCCTTTTAAGTATTCATGTTTGTCCTTATCCTTTCTCAGCATTTTTGTTGTCACTTGGTGCATATCTTCCCATTCATTAATATGTTGTTCTCTTGTAGAATGCCCAAGGTCAAGATTCAATATCTTATACTCCTCCAAGGCTATTTCACCTTTTGCCTTTTCCTTTTGTGGTATGGCTAGCTTTAGTACTCTAGATCCACCTGGACCTCTCGGTATAGCAGACATTGTCTTGGCCTTTCTCTTTTCTTTTCTTAGAGTGGTCTTCTCACCTAACAAACTTTTAATATCAATTGGTACTACATGTACCTCTTTTTTCTCCTTTCTTATTTCTCCTCCTAACCATGTAGGAATTTCTTTTGTGCCTTCTATATCTTTACCTTCATCAATTACCTCCTCATGAGGTTTCTTTGTTTCCACTTCTTCTTGTTGCTACTGTTGCTCTTGTTGTTGTTCTTCTTGGTGTTGTTCTTTTTGTTGTTGTTGTTTTGGATCCTGCTGTTGTTGTTGTTGATCTTGTTGCTGTAGTGGAGGCTCTTGTTCCATGGAATCTTTTTCTTATTCTTTTGATTCAACCTCATTCTTTTCCTCTTCTATTTCAGTATCCCCTCCATCTTTAGCCTTTTCTTCAGGACCTTCTTCTTCTAAGGGTTCTTTTTTCTGATCATCTTCTGCATGTATTTGTTCCACATCTGGCATGTTAATATCTTCTATTTGTTCTTCAACTTTATTTTCATCAACCTTTTATGTTGCCTTTGTACTTTCAGGCTCCTTGGTTTCATCTTCTACTTTGTCTGTACCTTCTATCTGTACCTGTTCTATATTTATAGGGGAATTTTCCCTTGCATCATCTTTTACTTCCTTTCCTCGATCCTGCACATCTTCTGTATTCTTTTCTTCTTCACTTGGCTCACCATACATATTCAGCATATTTAAGGCATCCACACCTGAGGTGTCCTCTTTTGTTTCTTCTTCTGCTGAAACATTCCTTTCTGTGATTATCTCTTCAAATGCAACTTCTTTTTCAGCTTCTTCAATTTTATGTGCCTCCTCTTGCACATCTTTAATGATTTTAGGAGGAACTAAGGTACCAAATGGATCTACTGATCTTGTTTCTTCATGTATCTTTTCTTCTTCATGTTCTATGTTGTGCTCAATTTCTACTTTAGCTTGAATGCTTGGCTCCTCCTCTTCACTTAAGAAATCACTAGAATCTTCTTCTATTTCAATCTCTTTTCCTTTATACATTGCTCTTTTCTCACTATCACTACTCTCAATATGTACAGTCTCCATAGTTTGTTTGGCTTTGTGAATTTCTGACTCCTATTGCATTTCTTTAGCCAACTCCGTTTTTACTTTAATATATGTTTGTCCTGGTTCTGATGATGTAGAGTTTCACCCTTTGACAAACTTATTGGGATTGCCCTTCTGATTTGTTGTCCTGCTACCTCCTTGGTAGTTTCTGCCTCTTCTGCACTTATTTCATGACTTATTGACCTTGCATCTACAAAAGTTTCTGATGCCACTGCTACTATTATCCCTAATGCATATGGATCCATTAAAGTAGCATTTTTATCTTTTTCAATAATTTTGGCCACTACAATCTTCTTTTTCTTCTCATAAAAGATTTGCAAGTCTTCACTAGGCTCTGCCTTTCTTTTTCTCCCTTTCTTTGGATATGTGACTTCTTTGCCTTCAGCCTTAAGTTTCTCAATTTTATCTTTCAACCATGTCTTTGAAAATAATATCACCGGCTCAGACAATACATCTAAAGATGTATTCCAGGGCTTTGACCAATCAGGCTCTGTAATAGGAGCCAACCTTGCTTTTGCATAACTATGATGTAACAATTCGTCATCATCCTGGACCTCTGGAGGAACATATATGTTACCTATAGATTTCATTTTATCAATAGTTAATCTTTTGTGAGCTCTTTTCCTCACTTCCCTGTCATTCTTGCAATCTGCCCAAAAATCCTCAATATGTATCTGGTGTTTATACTTTTTATCAACAAAGTTCTAGATTCTATGAAAAGGATCAAATCTCCTGGTTAAATCAAATTCCTGAAAACCATAATATCTCAGCTCTTGCTCTAAATATCCTACAACTTCCTCACTATAGCAAGAGTATCTACCAATAGCCCAAGACAACCTCATATTTCCTCTACTATTGAACTTCCTTTTATACATCCTAAAAACATTCAAATTCTATCTTGAAAATTCCAAAACAATCAGCTTATTAGAAGGATACCGAGGCAGCATAAATGGTTTTCCTTTGAATCCTTCAGTCCTTAAGTAAGTAAAATGCTCAAACTGAATAAACCAGGAACTATGCAATCAAATTGTATCTTCTGCATTTTTAGATAATCTTTTGTCAGGTTCTTCTCTCAACACCCTTACCATGTAAGTATAAAAGACATCATTAACCAAAGCAAAATTCTTTATGCATTTTCTTCTTGTAGGTCAGGATAGTGTTCATACACTAACTTCTGATCATGACCATTCCCTAGGGTACTAACCCTTTCTATTCCATGTATGTATGGTTTAATCTCTGCAGCACATGAATATAATACATATGAAGACAAATAAAAGGGCAACATTTTATGTTTTCTCAGCATGGCCTGCTTCCAAATAGCTGTGCTTATTGCCTTGGCCCAGTGGATTTGCCCTTGCTCCTTTTCTCTTGCTCTTATGAATTCAATAACAGTGAACATCCATGGTTCACATTTGGTGTCATCTCTTATTCCAACCAACCTACTCAGCATGGTGATCATCAAATAAATTTCCTCTTTAAAGTATATCCTCATCAAATTCTTATGTACCCTGGCTACAGCCTTGGGTTTGCTCTCTGAGTTATACCAACTGCGAAATATTTTACCTTTACATTCCCCTTCATTTGTGTAAAAATATGCATTATATTGATCAATATCAATATCCCTCATTTTTTCATTAATTTCCAATCCAAATGTTTTGGCAATCCCCTCTGTGGTTAAATCAGCAATTATTCTATCATACATCATAATCTTCCTGGTGGCTGGATCATATAAAGTCACACAGTCCAAACACAAATCCCGAGCCTCCACTGCTAGTGGGAAACCTACAGCTCTGTATAATCCACTCTCCCAGATATACTTCATATCTTGTGAAGCATCTACAGCAGTAATTTTCTTCAACACATCCTCTACATCATAATTTCCTATGTTTGTATCTGTGCCTACTCCACTCGTACTGATTAGGGACAAACAACCTCTATGCAAGGGCAATTCTTCTTTCTCTACCTCCTTTCGTGGCTTCCTTTCTTTTTTTACCTCGTCCCCTATATCTTTCTTCTATTTCGGGGCCATCCTGTAGAAACATGCATCTTTTAACTTTCATTTTTCTTTCATGCCTAGGGTTTTTACTGTGAATTTTGCTTTTACCATTTTACCCTAACACGTTTGTCTTTTCTGCCTTTTGGCTTTTAAATTCATTAAGCTTTACTTAACTAATTAATGGTTAAAATAGTAATTTGACAAATGCATACGTTTTAAACTGAAACTACTGAAATTAACATTACATTTTACCATTTGAAATTAAACAGCGTTTTGAGATAAATACCTATTTTTCGTGACCATTTAACCGTTGACTTACTTTTACCATTTTACCCTCGTCTAGCCATTGTAATCCTTTTGTTTTGGTAAATTATGTTCAATTCACTGCAACAATTCCTTCTTCTACAAATTTTAACTCTTAGCAGTATATTTGAAAGCGAAATAACCTTAAAATTACCCTAACCCTCGTTAAATTTTACTTTGCTTGAGTGTTAGACCTACATTAATTACAGCAATTAATGCGCTACAACTTCGGCCTTCTACTTCAGTGTTTGAGTTTTTTCTAAACTTTTTACCATTAGTGTAATTCTGCATACATACCTTTTCTTTGTATATTTCATTGTATGTTTTCTTTGTATGTCTTTGTTGTATCTTTAAACATACAAGCATTTTATGTAAAGAACCAACTCAAGCTCTTTCCTTTTTTTGCTTTTCCGTACATCTTTGTATCTTTCGTTTTGTATATTGCACTTGTATATTCCTTTGTATAAGCGCACATACAAACACCTTATAGAACCATTTCCTTACTTTTTCTCTCTCGTGATGCTTCTGATTCTTTGTATATCTACATTGTATATCCTAAACATACAAACACCCAAACATATAAAGACTTTTCTATTATTTAATTCCTTTTGACATCCGGCTTGTATCTCCACTTTGTACCTTTCACTTTGCATCTTTCACCTTTGTATATCAGCTTGTATCTTTAAACATACATTGTAATTATACAATGCTGACATGCAAATGATGGGACCCACCTTACCTTTTCACTTGCATCTCTACAATGTATATGACGCTTGTATCAAAACTTTGCATCTATTGCTTGTATGTATCACTTGTATCAAACTTTAGATATAATGCCCAATACATACAAACACATTTGTATAACCCTTTCGGACTTCAACCCTTTTTATAAACCACTTTTTAACTACTTTCGATTCTACATTGTATATAAAACTTTGTATATTTCACCTTGTATGTTCTGAAACATACAAAGGTGAAAACATACAATAGTTTAATCTTATTTTAATAACTCTTTAGTTCCACGGGTTGTATAAAATGCAATGCATATCGGGTTTGTATGCAAGATACATACAAAGCAAAAAAACATGCAATGACTTAACCTTGATTCATAACTTTTGAATTCCACGATGTATATAACTTGCAATGCATCCCCAAATATACTTTAAGTCCTAATGCATCATTTATATCGTATTTCAATTTTCTCTCAATTCCACGTTGTATATATCGCAATGCATGTCTCCCGATACCTACATACAAGGCACAAAATATACAACCATTATATCTTATTTCATAAAATTATTATTCCGCAACATGTATAATCTATTGTATATCCCACTTGTATATTTTGCCTTTGCCAAACATACAATCCTAACATACATTCAACGGATTCGACCAACTATTCATTTCAACTTTAACTCCTCTCAGGTCTGGCTTGTATGTGAAGATAAAGTGTTAATAAAATGCATACAAATATAACCACATAAAAAACCTGATGACTTCCTTTTGTGACAAACACAAAGACCCGACATACAAATGCCTTTGTATATGAATGACTTTGTATATACAAACAGCTTTGTATATGCAACATATAAACCCTTTCATTGTACATTTACCAAAAATCCTTATAACTTGCAAAACACTATGAATTTTAAAATGGTTCAAAAAGCAACCCTTACTCATTTTTGACAAGTTCACCCATACTCTTCCATGGTACTCAATGTTATTTTTCTTCATTTTCAACAAGGTTTGTACTTTTAGTTCCTCTTCCCTTTTACCACCAAACAGACCCACACAAAACAAGCAAAGCAAACTAGCCACAGCAGGGGTCCTCATTTTGCTAAGGAGTAAAATGGGGCGTGTTGTGAGCATCACAACAAGAGTCATCATCAAAATAGAAAGAGAAGGCTCATGTTAGTCTTATGCAACCAAGTGAAGGACAAGTAAGTGTAGTCAAGATACCATCTCCTTTCTACTTGTCTTTGATCATTGGCAAGTTTTTAGTACACAACTACATGATTGACTATGGGGCTAGTGTTTCAATCGTGCCCAAGAAGATAGTGGATGCATTAGGCATCAAGTATACCCCTATTTCATTAGGAGTATTACAACTAGATGGCACCTCTATGAATACTACAGGAGTGATCAAGGGACTGGACTTGACTCTGCATACATATCCTAACCTGACTTTCAAACAAGACATTTCGTTTATTGATCTTCATCCATTCTTTTCTATTTGTTTATCAAGTGACTTCATGGTAAAGGTAGGTGGCTACCTTTCTTCTAACTAGTCTCATATATTATATAGGACTAGATATGGTACATGGTTCACCATCAAGGCTGAGCCAATTTTGAATTATCATGTGGAGAATTATGACCATAGCCTGGTGAATATGCATGTTATGATTCAGGATGAGGGAGTACATGAAATAGAGTCTATTGAGGCATAACCTTCACCTATTCCTATCCCTAACCTATTTATTGATGAGTGGGCAAGGGATCATGAAAATTTTGATCCTTATGACACCACTGAGGTAGCTGACTTGGGCAACTACATGATCCATGAAGGAGATTCTTTAGTCCCTTCCATACTTAAGCTAGATGATGACTCCATTGGCCCATGGAAGATGTTCTTTGATGGTGCAAAGACTAGAAATGGAGCTAGTGTAGGTGTTTTTCTAGTCTTTCTATATAGTAAGAAGTTGCAGTTTGCTCATAGGTTGCATTTTTCTTGCATGAATAATGTAGTAGAGTATGAGGCATTGGTTCACGGACTATTGATTACTGAGAAAGAAAATATCAAGCATTTGGATATCTTTGGTGATACTGAATTGGTGGTCAACCAAGTCAGAGAGAGATGTGCAAAAAAAAACTAGCTTCTAAGAGCTTATAGACAGATTTTGGGACATATTTGAGAGTTTTGATGCTCTCAACCTACAACAAATCCTAAGAAAATTAAATGTTGATGCTGATCAATTAGCGACAGTGGGGGCTTATTTTTCTCCACCCACAACTTGTTTCAAGTCCTTGATCAGCATGTGAAAATTATTTTTAGACCATCTATTCCTGATAATTATATCCATTGGCAAGTCTTTGACAGTAATGAGCAAATTGTGAGCTTCATTCAGAATGAAGAAGAATTTTCCTCCATAGTGCAGCCTAGGTTGTAGGAATGCTATGGTGATCAGATCATCTAGCTCAAATCAAAAAAGTTGCCCAAGGGTCTAGTCACCCTTGAGTCCATCTTTAGCCATGATGATGAGTTTAGGGGTGAGATGAATAACATGACCTTCAATAAAGAAGATTACTAGAAGGTAGCTGTCACCCAAGACAAAGAGTTGCTGCTAGGAAAAGTGTGCAGTGATGCAGAGGAGCAAGAGTTCATAAAACTTGCCTAGAAATATAATGATGTCCTGGCATTGAGATATGAAGATCTTAAAGTATTTAATCTAGATGTGGCTTAGCATGCCATTGATTTGGATCCTAATTGCAAGCCAGTATGCCAAAAGTAGTGGCCCATAAATCCAAAAATTGAGCCACTCATGAGGAAAGAGCTTGCTAAGCTCATACAAGCAAGGATTATCTTCCCCATCAAGTATTCTACTTGGGTGGCTAATTTAGTGCTTGTAAGGAAGAAGAATAGAGAAATTAGGCTCTGTGTAGATTTCAAAGACCTAAATCAGGCCTCTCTAAAGGCTCATTACCCTCTGTCCTCTATGGATCAAAGTTTACAAACTGTTGCAGGGGCAGAGAGGTTTTCTAATAGATGGCTTCTTTGGCTATAACCAATTCTTTGTCATAGAGGAGGATACATTTATGATATCATTTACAACCAAATGGGAAACCATGGCATATACAAGATGTCATTTGGTCTATCTAATGCTGGTGCTACATTTCAAAGGGTAATGGATATCGCCTTCAAAGGATTTATAAACAAGTTCATCTTGATTTGTTTGGATGACATCGCAGTCTTCTCCAAGAAGGGAGAAAACCATATGAAGCATTTGGAAAAAGTTTTCCAGAGATGCAGAGGGTTTGGGGTGTCTCTAAACCCCAAGAAATGTATTTTTGCTAATGCCCAGGGTAAGCTTTTGGGTCACATAGTGTCTAAGGTTGGGATATCCATAGACCCTGATAGAACATCTACTCTGCTTTCTCTTCCTCTGCCTACTCATAAAAAATCTTTACAATCATTTTTAGGGCATATCAACTTTGTTAGGAAATTTGTTCCTAACTGTGTTGGCTTGGTGAAGCCTCTATCTCTTATGCTCAACAAAGATGCATTCTTCAGATGGACCAAATAAGGGAAGAATGGTTTTGAGAAAATCAAGGAAGAGATCACCAAGGCACCTACTCTCATGAACCCAAATTATGAGAAGGATTTTGTCCTTTATGCATATGGAGGAGAGAATAGTATTGCTACTGTCCTAATGCAACAGAATGAACAAGGACTGGAGCAGCCCTTGGCCTTCTTCATTTAGACTTTTAAAGACTATGAGGTCAAGTATAGCCCCATGGATTAACAAGTATTTTCCATTGTTAAAGCTTTGAAGAAATTCAGATATATGCTGGCAAATAATCATATTAAAGTTTTGGTTTCTCACCCCAGTATGAGAGATTATATAATGGGGATTAAGATTAGTGAAAAGAGAGCTAGTTGGGTCACCAAGATCCTAGAGTATGATGTGATCATCAAAGTCACTAAGCTGATTAGAGGCAAAGGATTGTGTGAACATGGTGCAGTCACGGTAGGAGGGTTCACAGAATGAATTGCCTAGACCATGCAACCAGAGTAAACACAACGAAAATAACTCAAAGATATGAAACAAACTTAGGTTCAATCATTCAATATATCATAGAATTCAAATACAAATTTGTCAGCAACATGCGGGCTTACAATTAGGGCTTCATAGGCATGATTACAGAATATCAAAATATGCACAAGATATAGCTTTGAAGTTCCTTCGCACAAAATCCAAACTAAGAACTATCTCTATTGTCATGAACTACTTTTCTAAGGATCTATTACACCAATATATATCATATCCGAAACAATAGATTTCTCTACATCAGCCAAGGAAGATCACAAACTCCAATGAAGAGTTGTAATGTGTGTACATGGATAGGTCAGACCTAAACATGAAGAACTTCTCTGCAAATGAATGAAATGATGTGCGGATCTTGGGGAAGGTCATCCACAAACCAAACACCATGGAATGATGTGTCATTAGGCCCTACAAGTCAAGGGATGCTCCGCAAGTCTTCTCCTTCAATTGATTCTCTGAGACTATCAGGATGCTCTGTTCTAAGAAAACAGTTGATCTTCTGATAGCGATATCTTTCCAATACCTTAAACAAATGCATTGCAAATTCGATATGATGTAGATGAATGTATCAAGATGCTAAGTCCAGCTCCACAAGGTCTAAAATGATACTATGGCAGAATGCAAACCAAAATATAGAAATTGATTTTGACTAAACTAAATTGGAAAATGAAAAGAAACAAACTAACCTATAAACAAACTGAAATGCAAATGTTTTTGGTTGATGCAAGATTATTCTTGAACCAGGGATGCGCTTGCATTAGACATCTGGGGTTATTGAAAAAGTGAGTCCCTCAGTTTGTTGGGGCTAGAGGAAAACCAAGATGGTCTACCTCATCCTGGGAAATCCAAGATGAATCTTCTTTTGGTCTGCCTTTCCACTTCACATGATTTTCTTTGTATTGTCTTCCTCTGGTGTTGTGTCCAACTCTGCTATCCAAAATGTCTTCAATTTGCTCCGATGCTCGTTGTGGTAACTACTTACTCAAGTCTTCTTCAAGGTTGTCACTAAACTCTGCTTCATGATACTGATATAGGTCTATAATGTTGAAAATAGGTGAAATACCCAACGTCTCTAGTAGTTCCACTTCATATGCATTTCTTGAATCAAATTTTCTGAGTATCCTACAAGGTAAAAACTTCTTCATCTTTAACTTGTTATATGTCCCAACTGGAAATCTTTCTTTTCTTAAATATACCATCACTTCATCTCCAACTACAAATTCCTTATGTCTTCTCTTCTCATCTTCTTGTTCTTTATATTTGATGTTCATCTCTTCCAAATGCTTCTTTATCTAATCATGCACTGTCTCCATATGTCCTGCAAATTCTTCTGCTTCTATACTTCTCTTCTCTTCTAAACTGAGATCTCTCAATTCTGTGACTCCTCAAGGGTTCACTCTGGTAACAATCTCAAAAGGTGTTCTTCTGGTGCTCCTATTCCCTAAATTATTATGTGCAAACTCTGCTTGTGAAAAAATCAAATCCCAACTTCTTGTCTTCTCTCCAACCAAATGTCTCAACAAGTTTCCCAAACTCCTATGCACTACCTTCAGTTTGTGGATGAAATGTTGAACTAAACTTCAAGTCTATCTTCATCTTCTTCTAAAGTGTCTTCCAAAAGTATCCTAGAAATCTGGTGTCTCTGTCAGAAACTATGCTCTTAGGCAATCCATGTAATCTCACAATCTCCTTGAAAAATAGGTCAGTTACATGCACTGCATTAGTTGTCTTCTTGTAAGGTATGAAATGTGTCATCTTTGAAAATTTGTCCTCCACTACAAATATCAAATCATGTCCTCTCTATGTCTTAGGAAATCCCATTACAAAATCCATGCTTATATCTTCCCAAGATCTCTCCGGTACTATCAAAGGTTTATACAATCCAGTATTCTGACTACTTACTTTTGCAACTTGACAAAATCTACAACTCTGTACAAACCTCCTAACATCCTTGTGTATCTAAGGCCAAAAATAGTTTTCACTCACCAAAGCCACTATTTTATCAATGCCAAAATGTCTTGCCAATCCACCACTGTGTTTCTCCTTGATCAAATTATCTCTCATTGAACTTCTAGGTATGCATAATTGATTTCCTTTAAACAACATATCTTCTTGAATGAAATAGTCTAACCATTTGCTCCTATCTATCACAACAGGTTCCTTACATGCTTTCCAAGGTTCTACAAAATTAGTGTCTCCCACATACATGTTCTTCAATTCATCAAATCCTATCACTTCAACTCTCATCTCTGTCAACAAGTTTCTTCTCCTACTCAGTGCATCTGCAACTTTGTTTTATTTTCCACTCCTATGCTTCAACACAAATGTATAACTCTACATGAATTCTATCCATCTCATATGTCTCTGATTCAACTTACCTTGACTATTCAAATATTGCAAAGCTTGATGATTTGTATACAACACAAACTCCTTAGGCAACAAGTAATGTCTCCACTTCTTCAAGGCTTGAACTATGGCATATAGCTCTTGATCATAAATTGAATATATTCTCCTCGCATCATTCAACTTTTCACTAACATATGCTACTGGTCTACCTTCTTGACTTAACACTAATCCAATTGCACTTCCACTTGCATCAGAATCTACTTGAAATATCTTATTGAAATCCAGTAATGCTAAAATAGGTTGCTCTGTCACCTTCTACTTCAACAATTCAAAACTTTTATCTGCTCCTGATGTCCACTTAAAGTCTTTTCTATCACCTCTCATGGTTTCTGTCATAGGATTACAAATTAAACTAAAATTTCTGATGAACTTCTAGTAGAAACTAGCTAATCCATGAAATGATCTAACTTCTCCAATGCTCTCCAGTGTAGACCATTCAACAATTGCTCTCACTTTCTCTAGGTCCATCTTCAATCCTTTTGCAGAAATCACAAATCCCAAGTACACTAGTTCTTCCTTCATAAAACTACATTTCTTGATGTTTATCAGCAATTTATCCTCCCTCAGTCTCTGCAGAACTTGTCTAATGAGCTACAAATGCTCCTCCTTTGTCTTACTAAAAATTAGAATGCCATCCAAATACACAATAACAAACTTACCCAAGAATTTCTTCAAGACTTCAATCATCAACCTCATGAAAGTACTAGGTGCATTTGTCAATCCAAAAGGCATCACTAACCACTCATACAATCCTTCATTTGTTTTAAAAATAGTCTTCCATTCATATCCTTCTCTAATTTTGACCTAATGGTATCCACTCTTCAATTCTATCTTTGTGAAATATTTTTCTCCACTGAAACAATCCATGATATCATCCATCCTAGGTAAAGGAAATCTATACTTAACTGTGATCTTGTTTATTGCTCTAGAGTTAGTACACATTCTCCATTATCCATCTTTCTTCGGTACTAACATTACAGGTACTGTACAAGGGCTCAAACTTTCCCTAATCAAACCTTTTCTCAACAACTCTGGTATCTACCTATTCAATTCTTCATTCTCTGCCAATGTCATTCTATGTGCTACCTTGTTAGGCAAACTAGCTCCAGGTATAAGATCCATGTGATGACTGAAACTCTTGATTGGTGGCAATCCTTTAGGTACATTATCTGATATGATGTCTCCATACTCTGTCAACAAATCAGTTATCTCCTCCAGTTGTGATTCTTCAATATCCTTCTTCAATGTTTTAGGCTTCTTAGGAATCAAAGCATAACACATGTTCTCATGTGTCAAACCATCCAGAAATTTTCTTCCATCTGCCAAACAAATTCTAGCATTCCCAAATACTTCACTCTAAGGATCACCTTCCAAAGGAATCAAGGTAATTCTCTTCCCATTTGATGTTATAGTGTATGTATTCTTTCTCCCATCATGTATAGATTTTATATCATACTGCCAAGGTCTACCCAACAAAATATGACATCCACCCATAGGCATAATATCATACAATAATTCATCATGATAAGATCCAATATGAAATTCCACCAAACATTGTCCACTCACCAGTACCTTATGATCATCCTGAATCCATGCTATTTGATAGGGCTTAGGGTGTTTCAATCTTTCTAGCTTCAACTTAGTCACCATCTCCTCTAAAACTAGGTTATCTAAACTACCACTAACAATTACAACTTTACAACATTTACCTCCTGATTTGCATCTGGTTCTGAATAAACCTTTCCTCTACGGTGGTTCTTCAGTGTCTCTACTTGAAATAGTTCTCTCCTCATCACAAGTGATTGTCCTTTCTCTGGCTTACCTACTAAACTCGGTGATCCAATAGGTTCTTCTTCCACATAAGCTGCTCTTCCACTATTCTCTATCTTTTTGCTTATACTCCCCTGATTACATTCAAATGCTTTATGTCCTTCACCTCCACACTTGAAACAAGTGTCTCTGAATGTTCTCCTATTAGTTCCTCTTCCATCTCTTCTATATCCTTCATTCTAGTATGTACTAGGGTTTCCTCTCCAATCAAAGTTTCTATCATCTCTCCGGTAAGCATTATTATCTCTGTCATCCTTCTTCAATGTGTTCTCTTGTCTATTCTATTCCACAAATTATCTATCTCCTCCAAAAAATGTTCTGCCTCTCTGAAATTTACCTCCTCTACCTCTATGCCTCTGATCATGCCTCATATTCAACTTTTCTTCAACTTTTAGGGTAAATTGATATGCTTTCTCCAAAGATGTCATCCTCACTAAACTTAGTTCTTCTTGAATGTTCAATCTCAGTCCATTGATGTATCTAGCCACTTTCTTTGTCCTTGCTTCACTATGTCCTATCCTCATGATCATCTTATGAAATTCTTTAGTATGCTTTTTCACAGATTTCTCCTTTTGTCTCAGGTTCTGTAATATTTTCAACAACTCCAACTCATAGTCAACAGGTACAAATTAATTCTTCAATTTTGTCACCATCCTATCCCACTTTGTAATCTTCTCTTTTCCTCTTCTGCTTCTATCCAACTAAACTTCCTTCCACCATATAGCAGCATGTCCTTTCAACTTTGTCTTTGCAAATTTCACCTTCTCTAGATCTTCAACTTTTTCATATTCAAAGTATTCTTCCATGTCATTTATCCATTCAATCAATTCTTCAGGGTTCAAATTACCATTGTAGTTCAGTACATCAACTCTAGGAATCTTCCCAATCTTTGAAATAGCTCGCAACATCTTTACTTGATCTGATTCTTCTTCTTCATCACTTCCTAGTGTTTCACCAATTTGTTCAACAGATTGAAATTCCTCTTCATCATCACTTTCAACATTAGGTCTAGGCATCAATCCTCTTTGCCTATCTTCTTCAATAGCATCCAATTGAATTCTCATTGTTTCCATCATTTCCATCATCTCATCCATTCTACCTGGTGGTGCCCACCTATAATTTGGGTTTCAAGTATTCATCTGTACGCTTAAATCCTTTAGAAAATGATCATACAAGGCTTAAATCCTTCAAGTACTCATGTTCTGCCTTTCCAAAAGTCCCAAAAATTTTGCCTAAAGACCCTTGCAAAAAACTCAGAAAAACCCAAAAATCTTTTAGCTTCAAGTGTCTTCCATTGTAGATTTTTCATAGTTTTATACTTGGTCATTTTATATGCATATGCAATTGTATGTTTCTTTGTTTGTATGTTTGCATTATATGTTCATATATACAATCGCACATACAAAGGAAAAGATACAAGGGAGGATATACAAAGCGGATGTGGTAAGGAAATTAAAATCATTTGTGAGGCAAATGCAATCCACAGTTGTATATTAGGATTGTCTGTTCCCAATATACAATCGAACATACAACGAGCAGATACAAAGGAAATATACAAGCAAGTTGTGGTCAAAGTTAAAGATGGGGCCCGCACAGTTGTATGTCCCAGATTGTATGTATGAGCTATAAACAATGCAATATACAAAGGTACACATACAATCCCGGACACGAAAGGTGAATGTGTTTTGGTGGATTTCAGGTTGGGGTCCACAATTGGTTGTATATTGCACATTGTATGTATGTGTGATATACAAAGCCGATATACAAAGGAAAAACATACAATCTAGACCTGATTGAAGAGTCAAATGCAGTGAATAATCATTTTGGGGTCTGTAGCTTGTATGATGAAGTGCTTTTATATGTTGATATACAAAAGGAAAAGATACAACGCCTAGACCCGATAGTGTTTTCAAATTGCTTCATAAAAATTTGGGGTCCGCGCTTGTATGTAGGGTGATTATATTTGCATACAATCTCATATACAACCATAGATGCAAAATGGATACAATGGCTCATCGGTAGGACAATGCCTATTGGTAGACACTTCCAGGGTCTTTCCGATGACTGATGAAGAAGCCAATGCTCAGTGATGGAGAACCAATTAGAGGGTGACACATGTCCAAAGGCAGTTGTATGTATATGTAGTTGCATATAAAAAGATTTGAATATGCAAAGGGTGAAAAGGAAAAATGTATGTTCGCGATGTGAAAAGTCAAATGGGATAATACCCCTGCATGGCATAATTTCATTGGTTGTGGACTTTTCAGCATGAATTGAAGCCATTGATTTTGGCGATGAGAAGGAAATCAATGGCCTGTTTCAAATGTTCAAAAGAGCGGGAGGATTTTTGTGTGTTCGCGTCTGCACTACAGGCGGGAAGAAACTCCTAGAAAATGCAAACCATTGCTACATCCCAAAATAGGTAGGTTGGCCATTAATGGTAGAATTGCAGAGGTATGGGTCTGAAGGGACAAGCCAGCTACCATCTTAAAGGAGAAAATCTTCCAACGGTTGCATGTCTCCCGAGTCCAACTACTCCTTCCCTCTTCTTCTCCCTAGTGCATTCAATGTTCTTGGCGTCATTCTCATGGTGCAGTGTATCTGAGGGCGATTTGAGGTGACAATGTAATTAATTATTGAGTACACATTCTTGCTGTATAAAGTGAATTATGTTACTCATTTTTTTAGTTGTTGAAAACTTGGGCAAAATTTTGGAGAAATAATGAAGAACAGAGCCTTTCTTGGTTGTTCTATCTCTTTTGGAGTTTATGAGTTGCATATGAATGTAAGTTGCACACATGTTTAGTTTCATGTCATTTTTATATGAAAAATGCTTTATGGCATGTGTTTAGCTATTTGTCTCCATTTGTTGTATGCATCCCTTCTTTTGAATCTAGTTGCTAAGGGTTCCTCAGATTCTAGAATATAGATTTTCTATATTGAATGTTTGATCTGTGACTTCCATTCAAGGAGTGGATTAAACTATTTTAGGTTAAGTATGAAGAAGATTGTATGGCAGCAGAGATGTTTGTAAGTAGAGATAGCTAAATACTCATTCTTGAGTGGTGTTTGTAAGGCAAATACCAGTCCTAACCCCTTGAAACTTGAATGCCATTGCAAATCATTCACTTGTATATGTCTAGTTGACTCCTTGCCCTGACATAGGCACCAGTCTGCTCCTTGTGTAGTAGTTGTGATCCAAAACCCCCTGTCTTGCATCCAAAACATAAAAACAAATCATTTCATATTTCCAACCTGTTAGTTTGTAGGAGTAGAAATAGGACCCTGCATACTCTCATCCACAACCACTTAGATAGGTCCAAGAACATTGCCAGCCTTGTGATTTATCATGTAAATCTTGGTCCAAACATGAAAGTATTCTTCCTATTGTTGTAAAGCTAAATTTTTTTGTCATTAGGCTAGTCAAAGTTAAATCTTTAGCTATAGGGATACACCCCCTTGGTGCAACAGAACCAGAAGTGAAGGGGAGGCAACTCACGTAACCTCCTGTATTTGTTGGCCGAATCTGCCTGTGCATTATAAGTGGCAAACCCTTTGCTGATTCAGAGAGAAAGACCCAACAAAGTGGTGACTCAGCTAGGGAATTGATTTAGAGGTGTTATTTTTTGCCCGTCTGAGTCACCAACAAAGTGGTGACTCTACTAGGGAGAGTCAAGTGATTTGAAGACTTGAAAATCTAGTTTCCAGTGAAGTTGTTGCAGCAAAACCAAATAAAGACCATGTGGTGCTCTGTTGGCATGATGAATCATAAAACAAAAGTGCCTTGTTGATATTCTATCCTCTCTATGGGAGGTGGTGACTCTGTTGATTGAACCTATCCAAAGCTGCAACATATTTCCAAGTATTCCATCTTTTCACTCAAGATGATTCAAATAGAGCAATAGTCCTGGTTGTGTTCTCAAAGAAGACCATTTTTTATTGAAAGATATAAAGCTCTAAATTTCAAAGGAATAAAGGGTTACCCAAATGTTATCCCCAATAAGATCAGAAGATGTTTGCCAAAATATAGTGGATCAAATTCTAAGTCTGCAAACAAACATCTGCAAATTTTTTGTAATTTGATAGAAGATTATGAGGTAGAGGCTGAAGATGTAGTAATGAAACTCTTTGCTCAATCATTAGAGGATGATGCTAGGGTCTGGTTTTCAAACTTGCCTGTGTGTTCAGTTTCTTCATGGGTAGATTTAGAAATTGCATTCCTAGAGCAGTTTGGTGAAAGATTTGATTTGGCCTCATTGATCATACATTTCATGAATATCCAAAAGGAAGATGAGGAATTGGTTCCAGCCTTCAATCTTAGATTTATTAAGTTGCTCAGGCGGATCCCTGAATATATGAGACCCAATGATACATTGTGCTTGACAATTTATTTGGTTGCATTTGATGAAGAAATGAGTTATTTATTGAGAGATAAGGAACCAGTCACCCTTCACCAGGCTTACAGATTTGCTATGGATATTGAAAACAATTAGAAATATGGAATTCCAGTAGGTTTCATGACTACAAGCCTTCAAAATAGTTTTCAAAGTGAATATATTTCAGCCTTTCTAGTGTGTTCATTAGATGATTTTGTAAAGGGAAATATATTTCAAAACAGTATGTGTAGTCATGATGTGATGCATAAACATGAAGAAGATGTTGTAGAAAATGTGGGCACATCCTATAATGGTGAAGATAAAGATTGTTATCAGCCTCTAGAAGAGAAGCCTGCAGATGCAGAATGCCCTTCAAATAATCAAATGAAAGATATACATGAAGTTGTGTCCTGTAGCAATAGGCATATCCTAGTTATTCATGATTATTTGTACAAGGTGGATATGCAGAGCTTCACTCTGAATATAGAAGATGCTGATTCAAGGGATGATAGGGAATGTGTTGATGATTGTCAGCATTCAAATGCATATGTGAGCCTTTCAGATGATGAAATATATATGGATGTTGAATATGAGTGTTTCCTTGAAAATTCTGACCACCTCTACGATGCAGAGGTTGAAAAATTTACTGTTGATTATCAGTGCATTGGTAAAGAGGAAAAATAGGGTCACTATTCATATGTGAATGGACAAGTTGTAGATGTGTGTGCTCATACAGTTGGGGATACTGTTGGTTGTAGGGGTGACTATGAAGCTTTTAGCATAGGGTTGCACTCTAAGCTATTTATGCCTTCTCTTGAGACATTCCAGGTGGACATTAATGATAAATTTTTTGAGAGTAATGATGATGAATATCTGAATGTTTATAAAAATGAATATGATTATGAGATGTTGCTTGTGCCTAAATATTGCTTGTTCAGTACAAAGGAGCTTTTATTATTTTATGAAGGGCAAAATTTTGATGTTGATTCATTTGTTTCATGTGAGTCTGTTATTTTTCCAAGCAACATCAGTGACTCATATGATCATGACAGTCTACTACTGAGAATGGTAGATGCTTATGAATCTTGTTGAAGATGTGTTGAAGGAGAAAGGAGCAGCAGCACAAATAATTGCAAAGCAGGGTGCTATAGAAAACAAAATGTTTTTTGGCTTCACTTGAAGAAATCAAAAGAAAATTGGATATTTGACAAAGGGAAATTTTGGTTTTCCCTTTTTGGTGGCCCTGGGCCACCAAGTAAATTTTTAAAAAGTATGATTTGTGATGCAGGTTGGTGTAGCTTTGACTCTGTTGCCTAATGGATAAGGCCAGGTCTGCATCCCAGAGATCTAGAGTTCTTGCCATGCTTGCAAGAGGCATGCATCCTCAGACAGAGCCAATGGTGGTGCCCACCTAGAATTTGGGTTTCATGTATTCATCTGCAGGCTTAAATCCTTTAGAAAATGATCATACAAGGCTTAAATCCTTCAAGTACTCATGCTATGCCTTGCCAAAAGTCCCAAAAATCTTGCTTGAAGACACAAAAAACCTAGAAAAACCTATAAATCTTTTAGCTTCAAGTGCCTTCGATTTTTCATAGTTTTATACTTGGTCATTTTATATGCATATGCAATTGTATGTTTCTTTGTTTGTATGTTTGCATTGTATGTTCATATATACAATCGCACATACAAAGGAAAAGATACAAGGGAGGATATACAAAGCAGACACGGCAAGGAAATTAAAAGCATTTGTGAGGCAGATGAAATTCACAGTTGTATATTGGGATTGTATGTTCCCAATATACAATCAGACATACAACGAGCAGATACAAAGGAAATATACAAGCAGGTTGTAGTCAAAGTCAAAGATGGGGCCCGCACAGTTGTATGTCCTGGATTGTATGTATGAGCTATATACAATGCAATATACAAAGGTACACATACAATCCCAGACGCGAAAGGTGAATGTGTTTTGGTGGACTTCAGGTTGGGGTCCACAGTTGGTTGTATATTGCACATTGTATGTATGTGAGATATACAAAGCCAATATACAAAGGGAAAACATACAATCCAGACCTGACTAGAGAGTCAAATGCAGCGAATAATCATTTTGGGGTCCGCAGCTTGAATGATGAAGTTCTTGTATATGTCGATATACAAAAGGAAAAGATACAACACCTAGACTCGATAGTGTTTTCAAATTGCTTCATAAAAATTTGGGGTCCGCACTTGTATGCAAGGTGATTGTATCTACATACAATCTCATATACAACCACAGATGCAAAATGGATACAATGGCTTGTCGGCAAGACAATGCCTATCGGTGAACACTTTCAGGGTCTTTCTGACGACCGATGAAGAAGCCAATGCTCAACGATGGAGAACCAATAAGAGGGTGACATGTATCCAATGGCAGTTATATGTATATGCAGTTGCATATACAAAGATTTGAATATGCAAAGGGTGAAAAGGCAAAATGTATGTTCGCAATGTGAATAGTCAAAGGGGATAATACACCTGCGTGGCGTAATTTCATTAGTTGTGGACTTTTCAGCATGAATTGGAGCCATTGATTTTGGTGATGAGAAGGAAATCAATGGCCTATTTCAAATGTTCAAAAGAGTAGGAGGATTTCTATGTGTTCGCATCTGCACTACAAGCGGGAAGAAACTCTTAAAACATGCGAACCATTGCTACATCTCGAAATAGGTAGGTTGGCCATTAATGGTAGAATTGCAGAGGTATGGGTCTGAAGGGACAAGCCAGCTACCATCTTAAAGGAGAAAATCTTCAGGCAGTTGCATGTCTCCCAAGTCCAACTGCTCCTTCCCTCTTCTTCTCCCTGGTGCATTCAATGTTCTTGGCGCCATTCTCATGGTGCAGTGTATCTGAGGGTGATTTGAGGTGACAATATAATTAATTGTTGAGTACACGTTCTTGCTGTATAAAGCGAACTGTGTTACTCATTTTTCTAGTTGTTGAAGACTTGGGCAAAATTTTGGAGAAATAATGAAGAACAAAGCCTTTCTTGGTTGTTCTATCTCTTTTGGAGTTTATGAGTTGCATATGAATGTAAGTTGCACACATGTTCAGTTTCATGTCATTTTTATAGAAAAATGTTATATGGCATGTGTTTAGCTATTTGTCTCCATTTGTTGTATGCATCCTTTCTTTTAAATCTGGTTGCTAAGAGTTCCTCAGATTCTAGAATATAGATTTTTTATATTGCATGCTCGATCTGTGACTTCCATTCAAGGAGTGGATTAAACTATTTTAGGTTAAGTATGAAGAAGATTGTATGGCAGCAGTGATGTTTGTAAGTAGAGATAGCTAAATATTCATTCTTGGGTGTTGTTTGTAAGGCAAATACCAGTCCTAACCCCTTGAAACTTGAATGCCATTGCAAATCATTCACTTGTATATGTCTAGTTGACTCCTTGCCCTGAGATAAGCACCAGTCTACTCCTTGTGTAGTAGTTATGATCCAAAACCCCCTGTCTTGCATCCAAAACATAAAAAAAATCATTTCACATTTCCAACCTGTTAGTTTGTAGGAGTAGAAATAGGACCCTGCATACTCTCATCCACAACTAGTTAGATAGGTCCAAGAACATTGCCAGCCTTGTGATTTATCATGTAAATCTTGGTCTAAACATGAGAGTATTCTGCCTGTTGTTGTAAAGCTAAATCTTTTTGTCATTGGGCAAGTCAAAATTAAATCTTTAGCTATAGGGATACCCCCCTTGGTGCGGCAGAACTAGAAGTGAAGGGGAAGTAGCTCACACAACCTCTTGTATTTGTTGGTTGAATCTGCCTGTGCATTGGAAGTAGCAAACCCTTTGCCGAGTTGGAGAGAAACACCCAACACTACCATCTATCATTCCAATAGCATGGATTCTCCTCAGTAGCATTCTTCCTAGGATCAAGTGCAAACTGCCTCAAATTTAGCGATCAGGCTATAAGGTGACAACTACCTCACAATCAGCGATCGGTTGCGACACAAGTAACCTACCTCAATTCAACAATCTATCCACAACAAGATCTTATGAAATTCCTTCACCAACTTCACTCAATTCACTCACAAAGATTTAAACTTTCACTTTGATACCACTTGGTGCAGTCACAGTAGGAGGGTTCACAGAATGAACTGTCCAAACCATGCAGTAAGAGTAAACACAAGGGAAACAACTCAAAGATATGAAACAAAATCAGGTTCAATCATTTAGTATATCATAGAATTCAAATACAAATCTACCAGGAACATGTGGGCTTACAATTAGGGCTCATAGGCCTAATTACAGAATATCAAAATATGCACAAGATACAGCTTTGAAGTTCCTTCGTGCAAAATCCAAACTAAGAACTATCTCTATTGTCATGAACTACTTTCCTAAGGATCTATTACACCAATATATATCATATCTAGAATAATAGATTCCTCCACGTTGGCCAAGGAAGATCACAAACTCCAATGAAGAGTTGTAATGTGTGTACACAAATAGGCTGGACCTAAACATGAAGAACTCCTCCACAAGTGAATGAAATGATGTGTGGATTTCGAGGAAGGTCGGCCACAAACCAAACACCATGGAATGATGTGTCATTAGGCTCCATAAGTCAAGGGATGCTCTGCAAGTCTCCTCCTTCATTTGATTGTCTGAGACTGTCAGAATGCTCTATTCTGAGAAAACAATTGATCTTCTAATAGTGATATCTTTTTGATACCTTAACCAAATGCTCTACAAATTGGATATGGTGTAGATGAATGTATCAAGATGCTAAGTCTAGCTTCACAAGGTCTAAAATGATACTATGGTAGAATGCAAACCAAAATATAGAAACTGCTTCTGACTGAACTAAACTAGAAAATGAAAAGAAACAAACTAAACTGCAAACAAACTGAAATGCAAATGTTTTTGGTTGATGCAAGATTTCTCTTGAACCAGGGATGCTCCTGCATCAGAACAACTATCTCAAACATCAATAGATGAAGTGAATTCATCTTACCACTTTAATGAGGAGGAACCTACTACTGAGCCATCAGTTGTGAGTTCTTGGACAGCAGATATGGCTAGGTTCCTATCCACGAGTGAGTATCCCTATTGACTAGATAGAATCAAAAGAAGACATTTCAAGCTATAGTCTATCTCTTATGCTTTGGTAGATGGTGTTATCTTCAAGAGAAATTTAGATGTAGTCTTACTGAGATGCATAGAAGAAGATTAGGTTGATAGACTTCTTAGTGAGTTTCATGTTGGCCCAGCTGATAGCCATTTCTCTACTAGAGCTACAATAATGAAAACAAGGAGGGCATGCTATTTTTTGCCCACATTATTCAATGATACCCATCTGTGGGTAAGAAGATGTAAAGAATGTGCTCTCTTTGCTAGAAAGAAAAGATTGGCAGCACTTCCACTCTACCATATTCATGTTGATCATCCCTTTTCATAGTGGGGATTAGATTTCAATGGCATGATAAACCCCTCTTCTAGTGTTGGTCACAAGTGGGTTTTGACTGCAACATATTACTTCACCAAGTGGGTTGAAGCAGTCTCACTCAAGGAGGCCACTGAGTCATCTATCATGGATTTCTTGGAAGAAATAATGACAAGGTTTGAAGCTCCTCATACTATTATTTATGATAATGCAAAAGTATTCACTAGTTTTAGGATTGTTGATTGGGCTCTTAAGGATAATGTGTTCTTAAAGACTTCATCTAACTATTACCCCCAAGGTAATGGGCTGGCTGAATCCACCAACAAGAACTTGATCAATATCCTGAAGAGGACCATGGAGACAAACCAGAGGCAATGGCACAATAAGATCAAATTATCTCTTTCGACTGATAAGATCACATACAAGAGAGCCATTGGAAACTCTCCTTTTGTTCTGGTGTATGGAGGAGAGGCTAGATTGCCTATATCCTTAGAACTTCTTGCACTAGATCTAGCTTGTCAATTATCATTAGAAGGAGAAGATGCAAGGTCTGTCAAGATGGATGAATTAACTAAACTAGAAGAACAAAGATATTCATTCATGATCACATTAGAAGGACATCAGAAGCAGACCAAAAGGTATTTTGACAAGAAGGCCAAGATCTAGACCTTCAAAGAAGGTGATCTTGTTCTAAAGTGGTATGCAAACTGAGCCAAACCTGGAGGCTACACCAAGTTTGATGTACTTTGGAGTGGGCCTTGTGTCATCATCAACAACAAGAAAGCAAATGCCTTCATTCTTTCAAGGCTGGATGGTGAAGTTCTACCGATCTCAGTTAATAGGATCCATCTCAAACCCTACCATTAAGGTTGGTATGAGGTCTTGTGCATATTGTTCTAGTTTATTTATGATTTAGGTTTCCCTTTCCCTAAGTGCTTTTGCACAAGCTGCATTGTCATTAGGAGAATGCAGGCCTCTTCCTTTTGGTGTATTTTGGAGGTAGGTTTTAGTTGTCTTAACCTTTTTTAGTTCCTCTTATGGACTCCATGCCCAATGGATACTTAAGGCCACTGGTCTATTTGTTTAGCAGGTAAACATCCTAGAGAGGTCACCAAAATGTTGACCTATTTTCCTCTGTCCAGAGTTAAATTGTCCACCTTGAAATCCTCTTGATATCCCTTGGAATATAACCCTATAGGTCTTAAATCCTTAAAATTATAGCATTTTGCCTGCAAAAAATCCCTCAAATATCATTTGTAAAATCCTTGCAGAAAACCTAGAAAAACCCAAAAACCTTTAGTCTTCAATGTCTCCCTTCGTGGAGATTTTCATCTTTTACTTAGTCATTTTCTGCCATGGATATCTGTTGTCTGGATATCTAGATATTTCCTAATATCTGGACCTTAGCTAATATCTAGATGTTTTCTCAACATCTGGATCTTAACTAATATCTAGGCCTTAGTCGATATCTAGACCTTGGCTAATATCCAGATGTTTTCTTAACATCCAGGTCTTAACTAATATCCTCATATTTCTCAAACATCTCAGACATTAGTTGATATCCAGAGTTTTCATAGCATTCAGATATTTCCTAATGTCCATATCTTCCCCAATGTCTAGATCCTTAAAAGTGAATGTCCTGATGATGTCATCCGGTCCCCTCCAATAAGAAGTACATATGATGATGGCATCATCAAGAAATTCCACCATCAACATATTATCCTTCCATGTTCATATCCTGATGATGTCATCTAGGTCCCCTCCCTAACGAAGCTCTACGTTGATGACATCATCAAGATTTTTAGGGGGTGGCATATTAAAACTTAATATCCTAACATCAGGTATCCATGTGGATGACGGCTTCTCCATGTTGTGAAGGTAAATTTAATGGGTGCATATGGATATTAAGATATAGAGACTATTGTGTCCAGTCAAGATATATTGTCTGGATACTTGCAAATGAGAAGACCTTGGGATATTCATGGATATCCATATGCCTGTTGACCTCAACTTTGACTATGAATATCTTCCTCATTCTGAACAATTTCTACATGATCGCTTTTGAGGAATATTCTCACTTTGAAATCACGATCCAAATTTCATGATCTGGATATGAGCATGCATATCTGGATGTCAGGATAGTTGTCGACTAAAGAGGAATATGCAGACTCAGCCGACAAGACATATCAGAGGCTGACTTGAAGTGTTGTGAAATATTTCAAAAGAAGATATTTTGTATTGATTGTTTCAAGTGCATGATTCAGTAGTTTGTATTAATGGCACAAATATCTTCCAGTTTTTTGATGGATTCAGATATTTTCTACATTGAAGTCTTACAGGTAGACGTCTCTTCTAGCGAAGAAATATCTCTGACAGACCCATGGGCACATTCATTACAGTAGGGAATGGTGCTCCATATGTAAATTATATATAAAGCATGAAATGTAATGTATTCAATTTGGCTTTTGGTCTAAAAAAACATCTCTTGTAATTGTAACCATGCCTCTTTGAGAATAGACATCAGATTTTACCTTCTCACGAATTGTTCTTTGCTCTATGTATTTTTCTATTTGATCTCCATCTGTGAATGTATCTTTCCTCTTGGATTTCATTTAGTTACTCTTACCTCTGCAAGTAGTTCACGATTTGTGTATGTTGGTCTGTTGAATATTGTTATTCTTTGTAATATACATGGTTGTTTTTAGGGCCTTCCCTTATTCAAACCTGGTGTATCAAATCCATTAACTTTTAGTTTTACTCTTTCTTCCTATTTCCATAAATAGGTGGATAGATTAGGTTTAGTCTTAGGATCGCTGAATCTCTCATTCAACAAAGGAACCAGCCTCTCTCTAGAGATTTGGCCTCCCTGTAGGGTCCCACAACTGGAGGTCATCTCAATGTTTCACTAGATTTTTTGAGCCCTAAAAGCCTTCAACATTGGATGCAAATCTATGTGACAACAATTGATCAGAAAGATATTGGTAAAAGCTAATGATAGATAGAAAAGTTAAGCTGATACCAAGCGAACACTGAGACAATTCTCTGTTGGAGAGAAATTCCTTTTGAGGGTCAAACCATAGAAAAGTTCTATAAAATTTGGAAATTCTTCCAAATTAGCCCCTCATTATGTAGGACCCTTCAAAGTGATCGAAGTGATCAATCCAGTTGCCTACAAAATTGCTCTACCACCAACTCTATCTAGAATGCATAATGTTTTTCATGTTTCTTATTTGAAAAAACATATTGTAGGAGATAATCATATTCTTAATTGGAATACATTACAAATACATGATGCAGGAGTGGTCATGATCAAGCCTCTCAAGGTGCTCAAAACATGCAAGCTTCACTTGTGTAATAGAGAGGTT
This sequence comes from Cunninghamia lanceolata, assembly GCA_027924645.1. Lineage (NCBI taxonomy): Eukaryota > Viridiplantae > Streptophyta > Pinopsida > Cupressales > Cupressaceae > Cunninghamia > Cunninghamia lanceolata. The sequence goes on along the minus strand of BSBN01000124.1, from coordinate 6,118,965 downwards.
ATGCAGTGCAAGGTCTAGTGGGACCAGTATGCAGAAGATAGTGCTACATGGGAGGGTTACCATGAGTTCTATCAAAGATTTCCTCATTTATTTTATGTTTTAAACAATTAAACCAAAAACTTATTTTAAAGTTTGTTTTTATGCATTAAATCATCAAGGACGGTGAATCTTGAGAGGAGAGATATGTTACATCCCAAATTTTGGCTTTGATTTTACTATTTACTTTTACATGAATAGAAGTGAATTTTTTAGATAAATGTTTAGACATTATGATATAATGTCAGACTAAATCCTTGATTTCTTAAATATCAATTCTTGTGATTAAGTATAATACATGTGATTAAATGATTCAAAAGTTTACATTATGAGGTTTTGATTTTTTATTCATAAGATTTGTGAATGGACTAACGATGTACTAATCATGATTTGGTGATTACAAGTTGTATTCAAGAAAATAGGTTTTGACCACTTCCCAAAAAAGAGAGAGTATTTTTTGAGAGGAGAATAGACATTTGGTTTTGAACAATTCATTTGTAGTCTGAGTAAAATGTACCTTCAGTAAGTGAACCCTTGTTGATTAAGGTAAGTCATGTTTAATCAAGTTGGTTTAAGTTTATCGACTCGACAAGTTGTCGATATCACTTAGAGTCTTTTTAACGTCAATTTTGTCATTTTTTGACTAAGGTAACTTTATGTTGAAAACATCATTCTTTGTGTCATAAACGAGATTACATCTGCATCTGCAATGATGTAGTTTGATGTAATTATAAGTGTCTCTTGTTAATAGTTTTTAATGTCGATATTTTTCGTATGTTGTCAAAATAAAATTGACTTGATTTTTTGTTTTATATGTGAAGGGGACATTTTCTCAACCCAATCGTGTATTGTACGTAAGTATATGTAAATACATTATTATAAACCCTATTGATATTAATATCTATGTTCTTTTAGATTATTATACATTAATATTCTTGAGTAGAGAGTATGGGGTGATAGTAGGTTTTTATATGATAACAACCTTCTTTAATGATGAAGCATTCTTTCTTAACCAATTTGATAGCATGGGATGCTTTAAGAGAGTCGTTGTATACATGAGGAGTGGTATTTAATAACCAAGTTCCCCTCTATCTTCATGCTCGAGCTAAGAGAATTTGGAGACATGATAAGTGGAGTTTTTTGTGGCCTTGTGGAGAGTTTTCTTAGTGACTTGGAAGTGGAGTCTTTAAAGGACTAAAGGAATAAGTTGATGGGAAATATATAGCATGGTAATCATGTAAAAGGGGGAGCAAGACTGATATAGGAGGAGCTGAGAGGGATAAGAGGAGGATCTTCATAGAATAAAGCAAGGTGTGACCATAGTCCATAGAGAAAGAAGGCTCAACATAGCATAGGGAAGACCAGTAGTATAGAAGAGAATGCGCAGGATGAACTAAGGATAGTAGCTCAGTTTTGGAAGCTTATAAACTATCATTTTTCCTTTAGTGCATAAGTGAATGAGCTCAGGTATGAGCTGAGTCTTTATGCTAGTTTTATGATTACATTTTAATATCAAGTTCATTGAAGTACTTCTTTATCAAGAATTATATCTCTCACTAGAACATAGAAACATTTCTAGAGAATGTGAAATAGCTAAGTGATATCATAGCCATTTATTTATTTACATAATGAAGAACTCTTGAATTCTTAGTCGATGCTATATAAGTTACTGCTCTAGGTTGATGTTTATAATCGTATCTTTGAGCTATTTCTAAGTCGATGCTTTGTTCACTATGAGGTCGACATCATAGTATGTATTATGGCTGACTTTTAACATAGAAATCTAACATTATAATTATATTACTACACAATATTGCTGATATAATTTAAGTTAGTCCTATGTTCATCATAGTCAAAGACAAAGAGATTAAGAATGTATAAGTCATGAAGTTTCTATGTAAGCTATATATATTCTCATACAGAATGTATTTCATATGTTACTGTGTAAATAGTTTATAAATATGCCTATATGTACTTGCATGTTGTAGGTTATAGTGTAAAATAGTACATTTATGACAATGTAGATTTTGCATGTCATAGGATACTATGAAAATGGTATTCTTATGCTCTTATAGAATACTTTAGTTTTAAATGATAACTAATATCATTAAGAGAATACTTTGCTTTTAAGGATGTTAAAGTGAGTTGTTCCCTACAACAAACTTAGCTGAGAACACTCATATATTAAACATTTGATGTAGCTTAGTATGTAAAATAAAGAGCAACATTGGACATTGAATTTGAGTGGATAGAAAACTAAAATAGTCTATCACCTTTTTGGTATCAAACTAAATTTAGACAAAGTTTAGACATGATGGGAACTTTCGGTTTAGATATAACTGAGGTATACACATATATGAAACTAGTCATGGTTTGAGAGATTAAAACAAGTTTATTTGTTATTCCATCATGTTGGAATAGGGAAGATAAAACCCTAGTTTTGACCCAAAAGGGTTAAGATTAATTAATAACACCTTTTTGGTTATAACTTAAATTAGCTAGTTTTAAACGAGATGACAAGTCATAGACCTACATCTCTGACATCTGGCATCAAGACAGTCTCTATGACTTATCTAGGATCTAGCATCAGGGTAGTCTCTACATCAAACATGAGTGATGGGGGAACTTATTGCTATGCTTCACCATCTAAGACACACCAAACACACCTGACGGTTGAGCTATGCTACCACAACCACAAAATAGATGCTTAAGGGTGAATAACTCAAGATCCAAACCCACCTTCATAGAGGACTTTTAAAAGGATGTGCAACCACTCAAGGGAATACACAATCCCACCTTCCGTAGAAGGGATTTCAAAAACACACAACCCTGCTTGCATTACGGAGATGCCTTACAGTAAAAAGGAAACATGTGCACAAAGTATACAATCCCACCTACATCATAGAGAAACCTTACAATGAAAAGGAAGCATACACAACACACAAAACAAAGTATACAACCCCACCTACATCATGGAGATGCCTTACAGTGAAAAGGAAGCATATGCAAACATGCTCTATCAGAATATCTAAGATATACAAGCATTTACCACAATATATGCCCCCACCTTAAAATGGTTGATCTTGCTTGCTGGTAGCAATCACATTTAAGGTAAAGTTAAAAAACACGTGAGGGAACAAGAGCTTTCACAAAAGCCCGTGCCCCCAAAGTGATAAGTGCTTTTGGTCGTCGATTGTTCCCAACAATCACAATAAAAACACATTAGTATTATATGCTAACAATTAACAAACTTCAGTTAGAAAATCTTAGCTAAGATAACAACCAAATCATCTCCTGAAACTTATACAAAAATCATTTAACAAACCAAGGCTACACTTGCGGGTTCGGAACTGAGTATAGTCGTTAGGTTATACTTCAGATATCTTAGAACCAAGTGTAGCTACAAGGTGAGACAAAAACATTTCAAAGGGCATAGAAGCATAGTTAAAGTATTACAAAGGCTTGTTACAAGAATTTCACAACACAACACATGATCACATCACAACACAAAGTGATTCTACTAGTCAAATGTCAATAACATATTAACCCCATCTTCATATATGGACATTGTCCATTTTTTTCTTGTTGTAGGGATGCATGGTCCTTATCAATTTTTATTTGTTATCATCATCTGCCAATTAGTAGAGTCATGGAAGAATGAAATCATGAAAAATGAGAGAGGAGACAAAAGTGAATTAGGTTCACAACATGGGAAGATGCCCCCAAGACACCATCCACAACATTATGCCCCCAAGGCACCACACACAATAATTGCAATATAATAGAGAGTATAATAGAAGAATAGAGAAAAAAATAGAAGTATCACAATAGAGGTGGTCTCCTTGTATCATTGACCTTACATGAGTATCAAGGGTCATCCAAGGAGACCTAAACAACATTTAACATAATATGACAGAACACCAGCACAACACATAAGAGGAGACCACCTGTGAGAGAAACTCAAAGAGGTGCTACATTAAAGGTGGTTGAATGGATGAGAAATACTTACCTGTGATAAAATGCAGCAATGCTAGCAATTGTCTTTGATAAAATCATCTTCCTCCCAATTTTGATCATCTTGATATGATATAGGAGGAACATAGGGCACTATAGCCCAACTTGAAACTTCTTCCTTTAGCTCTTCTTTTATTTCCATTTCTTTTAATGGGATGTTCTCTTCTTGTGGAGACATCTTTCAGGCTAATGCTTGTTATTTTCTTCTTCTTTTCCTTGCATTCATGTTTCTTCTTGTCATGTTAGTTATATTTTCCAAGGGAGCTTCCGAATGTTCATGTTTTTCCACATATTTTTACACTGCTGAAGAGGAAGTAGATACAAAATTGATTTTCTAATTTTATGATGGATAGATTCACTCCTGAAGGATGTCTCCTGATCCTTGTAAGGATGGTGGAGGAGGAACCTCGACAAAAATTCCTTTTCCTTTCAGTCAAGGTGAATCCTTTAACTCAGGCTCCTTTTCACTCTCTATTTGTTGGATAGGAGGAATTGTAGCCTCAGATGATTGAGAGGGTCCAGAAGTGTTATTTCCATATGATAATTTAGCTATTTTCTTTGCTTTGTACTTTTGATATGCTAGGAAGAATTGATCTTGTTGTGGTTGATTTGCTTCAAGTGGTTATGGCCAAAAATAATGTAAATTGAAGTTTCCATGAGTAGCTAATGCTTTCCATCCACTGTGATGAATAACATGCACTCACCCTTTATGAGGGAATTTTAAGCATTTGTGAATAGTAGAAGGATCTGCTTTCATGGATTTCAGCCAAGGATGTCCTAACTTTACACGAAAAAGATCTAAAGTGGGAATGATAACAAATGACACTTCCAGGGGTTTTTCAACCACCTTAATTAAAAGTGTTATCTTTCCAATTGCTAGAAGAAAGTAACCATTATGTGCTTTTATCATTATATCCATAGGATCATAAGTATCTTGTGCTAGATCATGCATGTATAAGAAATCTTCGGTTATCACATTTTTTATATAATTAGGATCAATAAGAACTTCTCTTGTAGGATTCCCACTTATTCTTATTGTAATGTAAAGAGGGCCATCAATATCTCTAATAGTGACCTCATGTGGTGTGAAAGACATAATGGGTTCAAGAGCCTTCCCTTTCTTATTAGATTGGGGAGGAACCATACCACTCTTATTTTGATTGGATGCCATGTATGTGAGACTTTTGAACAAGAAGGCACTAGTTTGAGGAAACTGGGTTTTTGAGTCTTTTTACAAAGATCAAGAACACCCAAGTGTCACGACAAACTAGGTGATCACAATGTTAAAGTACTACACACAAAGACAAATATAGATCTCTTTAAGATTGCTTACAAAATATGAAAGAGAGGGTATATGCTTATGTTGAAATACACAATGTGTAATTGCAAATCAATGATATGAAATGATGCAAGATTTTCATAGGAATAATGAAAGATGTGATATAAATCAATGCGAGATCTGATTTGAACCATCAACAAGATGCAAATGCTCAAAGCTATGGGTTCACCAAAATGTTAAGTGTGAAAAAGATGAATGATGAGACTAGCATGCACACTAGATCAAACCCTCTTTCAGAATAACATTCAAGGACAAGACTGATCCAAATCACTACCAAATGGAGGTGGACTTTGTTGCAAGGTGTGTGCCCTTGGTCTCCTTTTGTTGTGCATTCATAGCACTTGGGTTTGTGATAAGGCTTAACCGCCTCCTATGGATTCATTAACTCTGGCAGTTGTATGCATTAAAAGGTTGATCTTTTGGTGCAATGGCAACCGTGTTTCCAACAATTGGTATCAGAGCTTGGGTCACAAGTTTGAACCCCTCGCTTGCACTAGGGGGGATTGTTGCAAGGTGTGTGCCCTTGGTCTCCTTGTGTTTTGCATGTCCAGTGCTTGGGTTCGTGACAAGGCTTAACCGCCTCCTGTGGATTCATTAACTCTAGCGGTTGTATCATGCATTAAAAGGTCAATCTGTTGGTGCAACGGCAACCGTGTTTCCAACAAACTTGGCTACAAATCTTGTACTCAGGAGTGCAATGGAAAGATCATATTTAATCAAGCCTTTTTATGAAACCCTAGGTCAATGATGCACAAAACCCTAGTTCTATGATGATCTGATTATAAAAGAAGATGTACAGTAGATATCTAGCAACCAATTATACATGGAGGATCAGGAGGATGATAGAACCTATGTCCCAAAATCGAAGATGTTGGAGGACTATTTAGGGAGCGCCCAAGTCCTAAAAGGTTGAATCTATAAGAACTGTAAACTAGAGAAATATTATAGAGACTGTCCTAATGAAAAATCTAAAGTTTACTAGGGCAGAAAGACTAGGGTACCAGTGCCCAAGTCCTACACAGAGGAATAATCCTAAACTACTATAGGATCCTAAAACCCTGCTCCTTGCTCAGTCTTCCAATATCTTCATATTTCCTAGGTCTCACACTTGTAACCTACACACAAGGAGAAGAGAAAGGGTTTGGGGGTTATGTGTTTAGGGACTTGCTTCAATCAAATCCTAGGATAGCATTCAATCTTCCCAACACTGTTGATAGATAAAGAGAGCATGCCCTTGTAGGAGAGAGGCTAAAACACAATAACAATATGATGAATAAAGTGATGATAAATCACAATAATATCACCTATGTGATGAAACCCTTAGGAGGATGAAGGCTCTTAAACTCATAAGGAGATATAGTGTTACAAGTATGAGGTTAACCAGTGTTGTCATTGATGTCAACATACTCATATTGCATTGGTAAGAAGGTTTGGATGAGCTGTGTGTTGAGGATATTAAGAAAAGCAGTCTCAATCAGGAATAGTGAAGAACAGTGATAAGAAGAAGGCAAATGTACTCAATAGGTTGAGAATTAGAGGATACAGATTAAAGGGTTTGTAGACATGAGTCTTGAGATGATCTAGTTAAGATTTTAGAGGTTCACATGAAGATATGAAAAAGTTGTGATCGGTCAAGTAGAACCGGTTCCAAGAGTTGTTCCAGAGTGACAGAGTGTTACAAAAAGGTCCGGTGAGATCCCAAGGAGCATTGTCAGACTCTGCGGATTGGAAGGAGTGTTTGGGATGTCCTTGTGATGTGTCTTCTCAGTTTGTACAAAGTTTGGAGGTCCAGAAGCACCTTCTTCAGTATGACAGTGGTGACAGACTGTGTTCTTGAAGTTCTGGATGAAGAAGAGAAGAGATTCTAGTGAGTAGAGGAAGTGCAGATGTACCTGGTTAATCAGGCAAGCTCATGAAGGTTCTTGGATCATGTTGAGGTTATGTTGTCGGTCCACATTGGTGGTAGAGCCCGAAATTAAAGATATTCTTCTGGATGAAGTTCTTGCTCAGACTAGCTGACCGGATGAGTTGTTCATCTTGTGAATGTTCTTGTGGTGGCCGACCAGATGTATTAATCATCTTGCGGATGTCCTTATGGTTGATTTCCGACTTAGATGATTGTTCCTAAGTCGATGTCTTGTATAAATAAAGGTTTGTGAGTTCATTTCAAAGTGTGTGGATTAGCGGATGAGAGGGGTATAGCGAAAGAGCGTAGGGCAGAGCAGAAGTATCTCAGGCTTAAATGGAACTGATCCAGACATGGTAAAGATGTCAATCTCTAGTTCAAGTTTGTGATTCTTATCACTTTGTAGATAATGTGTCTCTTGTAGGCAGTGTGCCTCTTTGTGAGCAGTGTGCTCGGGCAGTGAGCCCCAATTGGCATGTGCCATTCATTTTTCTTATTCTTCTAACAGAGAATAATCCTTGGGTTAATCACCCCGTGGTTTTTCCCTTAACCAGGTTTTCCACATCAAAATCTTGGTGTCCAATGTGTTGATGTTTATCTGCTCTTGTGTTTATGCATTATGCCTTCATGGATGGTTAATTGATATGCTATTAACTAACAAAGAAGAATCAAGTGTTTGAAGTGGAAGCAAGTTTTTGTACAACTGATTCACCCCCCCTCTCAGTTGTGTGCCCTAGATCTAACAATTGGTATCAGAACTAAGTTCCTCTAAAAGAAGCTTAACCGCTTGAGGAGATCTAGGATGTCATCATACAAGAAGGATAGTCTGAAGTTTGATGGAACCAACTTCACTCTCTAGAAAGGTCACATGAAATGTCACTTGGAGTGTATGGGAAAAGCATACCTGGCCATGGTCTCAAAACCATATGTACCTCCACATGGTGGTCCGACAACTCTGAATGAAAACACAAATGTTGAAAATAATTTGCAGACCAAGGAAGCTCTTCTAAGCGCATTGAATGACTCAGATCTCTCAAATGTTATTGACCTACCAACTGCATATGAGATCTGGACTAAACTGGAACTTCTGTATGAAGGAGATGAGTTTGTCAAGAGTGCAAGGTTGCAAAGTCTAAAAGGGAAATTTGAAAGATTGAAGATGAGAGATGAAAATATCACTACCTTTATGCCAAGAGTGAATGAGCTAGTGTGTGGAATCAGGAATGCTGGTGGAGTTTTGGATGAAATTGAAATTGTTTGCAAAATTCTCAGATCCCTTCCTACTGCCTACAAAATCAAGGTTGCTGCCATTGATGAATTCAGAGCCCATACAACTATCACAAGAGAGCAACTGGCTGGCAAACTGGCTGCATTTGAAATGACTAAGTTTGGAGATGATCCCCCCAAGACTAAATCTGCATTCAAAGCCAGTGCCTATGTGAAAGGCAAACAAAGATTTGATCTGGGAGAGAACTCTTCAAGGAAGCCATCATGGTATGAACAAGCAAGGAAAGATATGGAAGAGGTAGAAGCAGAAATAGCTCAACTTGAAGCCCTCATTGCAAAAAGACTACCAAGAGGATCCGGTAAGTATGAAGGAAAACTACCCTTTAAGTGCTTCAACTGCAATAAGATTGGTCATTTTGCTTCAAGATGTCTGGAAAGATCTACAAGGTCTAATACCAATAGACAAAGGTTTCAAAAGAACTGCTATTATGTTCATGAAGAAGATGACAATGAAGGAGTAACAGATGATGAATCAGAAATAGGAAGCAAATCTGGAAATGAAAGGGTGTTTATTGCCATCAAGGAAGAAGATTCAATATCCTCTGAATCTGTCAATCATAAGGTTGTAGAAAGAGCTTTGGCTGCCCAGATTGAAGAAAAGGATGATTGGGTTATTGACAGTGGATGCTCTCACCATATGACTGGTGACAAGAACAAGTTCTTAGATTTGGAAAAGTATGAAAAAGGAATGGTAAAGTTTGGTGACAATTCTGCTGGCAGAATCAGAGGTAGGGGAACTATTTCTTTTGATGGAAAGAGCAAAACCGGTAATGTACTATATGTGGAAGGATTGAAGCACAATCTTCTCAATGTTGGTTAGTTAGTGGATAAAGGCTATGATCTCTGGTTCAAGAATGGAAGATGCAGAATCTTTACAAGCTCCGGAACTGAGATTGCATCTGGTACTCAAACTAAAGGTAATATCTTCCATCTGGTTGGTTCAAATAAAAGTTGTCTTTTTGTTCAAGTTGATCAGAGTTGGCTATGGCATAAAAGGATGTGTCATGTAAGTTTTGATAACATCATCAAGATAAGCAATATTCACGCTGTAAGAGATCTTCCAAAATTGGTGAAACCTACAAATAGTTTGTGCAAAGAATGTCAGCTAGGTAAACAAAGTAGAGTCTCTTTCAAAAGCAAGGATCAGTCCACTACCAGATTGTTGGGATTAGTACATACTGATCTCTGTGGTCCGACAAGAATCAAGAGTATGCAAGGTGATAGATGTTTCATGTTACTAATTGATGACCATTCTCAGATGATGTGGGTTACCTTCCTAAAAGAGAAATCAGAAGCCCTTGAAAAGTTCAAAATCTTCAAAGCTATGGTAGAGAATCAAACTGGATTGAAACTAAAGTGTCTAAGGTCTGATAGAGGTGGTGAATTCACATCCGGTGAATTCATAGACTTTTGTGAGAAGCATGGCATAAAGAGACAGTTGTCTACTCCTAGAACTCCACAGTAGAATGGAGTAGTTGAGAGAAAGAACCGAACCATCCAGGAAGCTTCCAGGACAATGATGATGGAAGAAAATGTTCCTCAGATGTTTTGGAGAGAAGCTGTCAGCACTGCAGTCTACACTCTTAACCGAGTTCAAATCAGAAACAATACTGGTAAGACTCCTTATGAACTTTGGTTTGGTATAACTCCTACTGTGAGATATTTTAGAGTATTTGGTAGCAAGTGTTACATGAAAAGAGATGAAGATCTAGGAAAGTTTGACGCTAGAAGTGATGAAGGAATTTTCTTGGGTTACTCCACTCAAAGCAAAGCATACTGGTGTTACAATAAGAGACTGAAAAAGATGATAGAAAGTACAAATGTGAAGATTGATGAAGGAATTGAGAAGCCCTCAAGGTTTTATGAATATGATGAAGATGATCAAGATGGTGCTCTAATTCAAGGAACTCAATCCCTTCCTGAAAGTCAGATTCAGACTGATCTGGTAAATCAGGAAGAAGAGGTTTGTCTAAATGAACCTAATCACAAAACAGCAGTGCAAGAGACTCCCAAAGTTCTAAGGTATGTAACTTTAAATCACTCTGAAGATCAGATCATAGGTGACAAAAGCAAAGGGGTACAAACAAGGAGGAAAATTGCTCAAAATTTAGATGAATGTTGTTTGATTTCAAAGATTGAACCTAAGACAATAAATGAAGCATGCAATGATGAAAATTGGACAAAAGCAATGGAAGAAGAGTTGATGCAAATTGAGAAAAATCACACTTGGGATCTTGTTCCCAGACCTAGAAACAAGAATGTGATTGGAACCAAATGGGTCTTCCAGAACAAACTAAATGTGGTTGGTGAAGTTATCAAAAACAAAGCCAGATTGGTCTGCAAAGGCTACTCTCAAATAGAAGGAATTGATTTTGAAGAAACCTTTGCTCCTGTAGCAAGAATTGAAGCAGTCATATTATTTCTTGCATATGCTGCCTTCAAAGACTTCAAGGTATATCAGATGGATGTCAAGTCTGCCTTCCTAAATGGTGATTTGGAAGAAGAAGTATACATTAAACAACCGGATGGATTTCAGTTGTCTGATAATGATGATATGGTCTGCAAGTTGAAGAAAGCATTGTATGGATTGAAGCAAGCCCCAAGAGCATGGTATGAAAGGTTGGATAAGCATCTTGTGCAAATTGGATTCAACAAAGGTACTGCTAACAGTAACTTATATTTCAAAATTGATCATGAAAACATTTTGATTGTTGAAGTGTTTGTGGATGATATCATTTTTAGAGGAAGAGATAGTATGTGCAAAACTTTTGCAAATCAAATGAAAAGTGAGTTTGAAATGTCTATGCTTGGTGAAATGAATTTCTTCTTGGGTCTGCAAATTACTCAAACAAAGAAAGGGATCTTCATTTCTCAGACCAAATATGTGAAAGAATTGTTGAGGAAATTTGGTATGGCAACCGGATGTAAGTTGAGCAAAGATGATGACTCTCCAAAGGCAGATCAGACAAAGTATAGATCAATGATTGATGGATTGTTGTATCTCATTCAGACTAGACCAGATATAATGTAGGTTGTTGGTCTTGTGGCAAGATTTTAGGCTGATCCTAGAGAATCTCATGTTATGGCAATCAAAAGAATTTTTAGGTACTTGAAAGGAACAGTTGAGTATGGTCTATGGTATCCTAGAGATCTAGATTTCTCTCTCCATGCATATACAGATGCAGATTGGGTAGGAGATGTGGAGGACTAGAAGAGCACCAGTGGTGGAGCATTCTTTTTGGGAAAGAGATTGGTTTCTTGGCTAAGCAAGAAATAAGATGCAATATCTCTGTCTACAACTGAAGTAGAATACATTGCAGCAGCAGGTAGTTGCACTCAAATCTTATGGATGAAGTAGATGCTAAGAGACATTAAAGTTGAATATGAGGAGCCTATCACAATTTTCTGTGATAATTCAAGTGCAATTAATATTTCTAAGAATCCGGTATTGCATTTTAAGACCAAGCACATATCTATCAAGTTTCACTTTCTGAGAGAACAAGTGAACAAGGATGAAGTCAGATTGGAGTATGTACCCTCCAAGGATCAGATTGCAGATATTTTTACTAAACCTCTCCCCAAGGACTCTTTTGAGTATCTCCAAGAGAAGTTAGGGGTCATGGCCCCTCCAGTGATGAACTAGGATGCACTGATGTGCATCAGTCCGGTGGATATCATAGTCACATCTTGTGATCCGGATTGATGATGGGGAGCTACTACTAAGGGGGAGCAGTTGGTATGATTCTGATATGTTACAAGTGCAAGTATGAGCCCTTTGCCATTAATGTCAAAGGGAGAGAGAAGACATGTGAAAAACAAGTGGTTGATGATCAAAGGGGGAGCAGTAAAGGAAGAGAAGACATGTGAAGAGTTGTTGTTGATAGGGGGAGCTATGACAGAAAAGAGAAGTTCTTGTCTTGATGTTTTTCACATTATATGTTGCCATCAATGACAAAGGGGGAGATTGTTGCAAGTATGAGGTTAATCGGTGTTGTCATTGATGTCAACATACTCATATTGCATTGGTAAGAAGGTTTGGATGAGCTGTGTGTTGAGGATATTAAGAAAAGCAGTCTCAATCAGGAACAATGAAGAACAGTGATAAGAAGAAGGCAAATATACTCAATAGGTTGAGAATCAGAGGATACGGATTAAAGGGTTTGTAGACATGAGTCTTGAGATGATCCAGTTAAGATTTTAGAGGTCCACACGAAGATATGAAAAATTTGTGATCGATCAAGTAGAACCGGCTCTGGGAGCTGTTCCAGAGTGACAGAGTGTTACAAAAAGGTCCGGTGAGATCCGGAGGAGCATTGTCAGACTCTGTAGATTGGAAGGAGTGTTTGGGATGTCCTTGTGATGTGTCTTCTCAGTTTGTACAAAGTTTGGAGGTCCGAAAGCACCTTCTTCAGTATGACAGTGGCGATAGACTGTGTTCTTGAAGTTCTGGATGAAGAGGAGAAGAGATTCCAATGAGTAGAGGAAGTGCGGATGTACCTGGTTAATCAGGCAAGCTCGTGAAGGTTCTTGGATCATGTTGAGGCTATGTTGTCGGTCTGCATTGGTGGTAGAGCTCGAAATTGAAGATATTCTTCTGGATGAAGTTCTTGCTCAGACTAGCCGACCGGATGAGTTATTCATCTTGCAAATGTTCTTGTGGTGGCCGACTGGATGTATTAATCATCTTGCGGATGTCCTTATGGTTGATTGCCGACTTAGATGATTGTTCCTAAGTCGATGTCTTGTATAAATAAAGGTTTGTGAGTTCATTTCAAAGTGTGTGGATTAGCGGATGAGAGGGGTATAGCGAAAGAGCGTAGGGCAAAGCAGAAGTATCTCGGGCTTAAATAGAACTGATCCAGACATGGTAAAGATGTCAATCTCCAGTTCAAGTTTGTGATTCTTATCACTTTGTAGACAGTGTGTCTCTTGTAGGCAGTGTGCCTCTTTGTGAGCAGTGTGCTCGGGCAGTGAGCCGCAATTGGCATGTGCCATTCATTTTTCTTATTCTTCTAATAGAGAATAATCCTTGGGTTAATCACCCCATGGTTTTTCCCTTAACCAGGTTTTCCACGTCAAAATCTTGGTGTCCAATGTGTTGATGTTTATCTGCTCTTATGTTTATGCATTATGCCTTCATGGTTGGTTAATTGATATGCTATTAACTAACAAAGAAGAATCAAATGTTTGAAGTAGAAGCAAGTTTTTGTACAACTGATTCACCCCCCCTCTCAGTTGTGTGCCCTAGATCTAACATATAGATGATAACTTCGCACCTGCAACAACACAATGACAATAAAAATCTTCTCTAGAATTAAAATGAATGCTTTGAATGCTCTTTACTCCAATGCTTCAAGTTGGTCATCTCTATCTAGGTTCATAATGAATTTAAAAACACACTTATATATTCTTTGCGGCTAACATTTGTCAAATTAAACCAAAAGAGCCGATAAGGAGAAACCTTTTTAAAGGTCCTAAGATGATAAACATTTAATTTTTCACTGACCAATTAGGGAAGACTTGGGTACTAGCACCCAAGCCTTGAGGCTCCTTTTCAGTCCAGGGTAAGGTAAGATATGGGCCCCTTGTTCCCAATTTACATTGGTTTTAGGCAATTTTACATCAGGGTGGATATTTATAATGTAAAATGTAATCACAAGGACCTAGGAGCTAAAAAAGGAAGTAAATAAGAGTGTCCACTTTTTACTCCATAACAGAAGCTTCTTCCTCCATCAACTCCTTGTAGGTGATTGCAACATCAATCCAACAAGGGTTTCACACTCATGGTAATTGTATTTCATGGTATTTGTTTATAGTAGTCTTTATCATTTGTTTTTTCTCCATTCACCATGAACACACACTCTCTATCATCATACTATTGTTGTGGAGGTGGGAAAACCTACATGGGGTTTGACTGAGGTAAGCCCCTATACAACACAACCAATTTTCCTCTTTTATGTTTGCATATCGCACTGGTGGTTTCTGACATCAAATAGAAATAGAAAGATGGACTTGGATCTGGGATAAGAATCATCAAACAGAAGTTCAAACAAAACCACCAAGACACTAGTGCCCAACTCTAGTGTCCTGCCCTTTTTGCCCTAGTTTTTGGTGACAGGTCCCTCTCTCTATCATCTTTTTAGATCTCTTGATTTCTGCACAAGCTCATTTGGACACTAGCACCCAGCTCTAGTGTCCTTGACATTTTGCTCCAATTTTTTGTGCCAGGTTCTTCTTTCTATTATCTTCCCAAATCTTCTTTCTATTTATGTACATATGTTCTGTAACATCTATATGATGTTAACTTAGTCCAATTGATTACTTGAAACCCTAGATCTTGTTATTGTTAATCTTTACAATCACAATAAAGGAATAGAGCCCAGACAACTTGGCTCTCCCTTGAGGACAATAGCCAAGTGTAAAAGTCTTCATCAGCTTGTGTTCCAATGTTTGATAGGAAAGATTGATCTAGTTAGTTCATAATTCATTATATCTCTTTTCCCATATTACATTTTGGTGAACCTGACATATCCTACACTTGTTCAACCTTCTTTTTGTGTTTGATTAGTTGATAAATTGATTAGACATTTCTATTTCATATCTTATTTGATCTTATGTGTTTAGTTTAGAAAAAGATATAGTTAAATATTTTTCTTCTATGTTAGAAAACCAAAAAAACAAATGAAAACTTCTACCTTCTAACATGACATTAGCATATCTATCTTCTCATCACTTTCTCCATTGGTTTTGGTTCATTACATTTTTAGTCTTCAATTTTTTCTTGGATATGCTCTCTTTATTTCATACATCACTGTCCACTTTTTCTCAAAAAGTTGGTGACAATGATGTTCCATTCCAAGCATGTCATGGTGACTTAGATTTTCCTAAACTTTCTCCTACTTATGAGGATATTTTGGCACAAGAGGATGAAATCATTGATATATTTCTTAACATTACTTTACCTCCTCTAGATATGATGCATTAGTATATGAAGAGTCTCACCTCACGTCGAATCCCCCGTGGATAGATGTTGAGCATATTACTTCTACTTCTACCACATCTTCCATAGTCCATGATGATTCTATACCTCATCCTATTGATCTTCCTCCTTTAGTTGCATGTTCAAGCCCCTTGGACATCACTAAGGATATAAAGACCTCTTTTCTTCCTCCTTTGGTTACATGTTCAAACCCCTTGGACATCACTAAGGATATACTCATTGACACTTTTCTTAACATCACTTTGCCTACTCTTCATTCTAATGCCCTACCTTCTGGAAACATGGCATTGATTGATGAAGAATCAAAACTCACATTGAATCCCCTATGGATAGATGTTTTCCAAAAATAAATCAATTTACATTTCTGCTTCCCAAACAGAACCTACGAAACCTAAAATCATTATGCATCTTTCTTCTCATGTTCCACAACCACAATTTAAACCTGTGATCATTGTTCAAGGTATTCCAAACCCACCTTGACCTCCTGGTTACATTCTCAACTTCGTCAAACAAATTACTCAAAATAAGCAATTTGTTCAAAATGTGTCACAACAACCTCATTATCACGTGGTTACTCACACATACAACACTCGCAACAACAAGCAAAGTAAAAAAGCACTAATTGTTTTCACTTCTCTTCCACCTTCTGAACCTTTTCTTCCTCCATCTCCTCATCTTTCTCAACATGCTAACATAGAATAATATCTTATTGATCAGCTTCGTGCTACTCCGACCAAGATCTCACTCTAGCACTTAATACAAACCTCATCTGCATACCATGGAATGATCCAGAAGGCTCTATAGAAGGTAGTCATTCTACCTTTTGTTAGACTGAATGATGTAGCAGCCCTGTTAAATTGTATACATATGACAAATCTAGATATCAACTTTCAACAAAATGAGTTACTTTCTTTCAAAGTTCAACAACAACATGATCCTCTCATGATTTTGGTCATCATTAATAGAACTGGAATAAAGTGTACTATGGTCGATAATGTATCAGGTCTCAATGTTTGTGGCATAGACCTATTACATAAGCTCAGTGTAGATACATCTCTTATCAAGACCAATGCCCTTAATATACGTGGCTTCGATGATGTTAGTAGACAATCACTACCAGTTGAGGTAGGACCTGTGACCTTGCCTAAGATTATCCATGTCATGACTGGTGCTCTTTCATATATTCTTCTTCTTGATAGACTATGGATTAATGCCATGGGGGAAGTCCTATCTACTCTTCATTCTACAATGAAGTGCATTTATAACAACAAACTCTATACAGTCTTGGGTGATCCAAATCCAGAAAGTTGCTTACAAGAAGAAGCTGGATATCAACCTCTAATTTTGAAATATCTCAATAATTTGATTCCTTCTTTAATAAAAGTTAACACGCTATTCTTCGCTACTAACAACAACGATGATTAGAGTAGTGCTTCACCTTCAAGTGCATATTTCAGTGATGATTGGGGTTCACTAGATTTTAAACCCTCCTTTATTGGAGAGTACAAAATCTCACAATCTAAACATGAGATCCTAAAGATGGCTTCTATTTCATTTATGCAATCTATTTCTTCTAAACAACTCAAATCTACTATTCCAACTTCTTCTACTTCAACAAATTCTCAAACACCATCATCACCTTCTATTCATGATGATGTGCCTTCTTCTAATGATTGTACTTCTCACTTTGATAAGATTAGTAATGTGGCCTCTCCTCCTCTATCTAATTTGGAGACACATTATGGGCCTGGATTCAAAATTCGTTCTAAACATAGATACAATGGAAATGGTTTAGGATGCATGGAACAAGGAGTTAAGGTTCCTATGAAACCAACACCACACTTTTCTAAAGTAGGTTGAGGTTTCTAACCTTCTCCTCTATCTACATCCCCTCCACCATCATCTAAAATCTCTATGGCTTCTTTTCAAAAATCAAACTTCTCTCCACAATAGAAAGGGTTGCTTCCTACTCCACCTGCTTCTTCTCTTCTATCTCAACAAGAATGTATTTTCCTAGTTTTAATAAAGGACTTCTTTATCACTCTTCCTCCTCCGAGATGCAAATTTGTTTCACAAAACAGTCAATCAAAAGTCCCTTTCTGTGCATATCATCGAGCGCTTGGCTATTCCACTAGTGAATGTCAAACCTTGCGTGACAAAATTCAACACCTTTGTGACACATGTGCTTGCACTTTCTCTTCTGTTGTAGCACCTCCTCTTTCTTCAACTAATAAGTGATAGTGAAAATCACCCTCATCCATTCCATTTTGCATAATAAACATTATTTTCTCTACATCATGATCAAGTCCCCTTTATTATGTTATTGAGCCACCTCTGTCATCACATTGCAATAGATTCCAGCATTTTATAGAAGTAACATGATCATTATCCCCGCTCCTATTCTGTGGGTAGTAACAACTGGATCCTTCCTATGGACACTATTCCTTCTCTACCCCTCTTACTTACCTTAAAATCAATTGCATACATTACTTTATGCAATTATTTTAAGGGGGCATATATTTTACTCACATGTGCATCGATACATGCACCTTTCTTTATTCGCACCCCCAAAGGTGTAGCTTATTAATTCACCCTCTGAGGCTTTGTTTATTTTTACACTCCCTAAAGTGTTAACCCCCTACAATGTTGGTACTTGATGCACTCTCTGCGGCATTAACAACAAATGGTCACCTAGCATAACACAACTTTCTATTATGTGATCCTTGTAGTCAATGAACCACCCAACATAACACAACTTCCTAGCCCATGTGCTTCATATGACCATGTTACACTCATGGTCACCTAGAATAACATAGCTTGTTACCCTGTGATCCTTGTAGTCTATGAACCACCCAACATAACACAACTCGTTGGCATGTGTGCTTCATACAACCTTGTTACACTCATGGTCGCCTAGCATAGGTCAGCTTGCTAGCCCATGATCCATAAGCATGTTTTGATCTACATGACCCCTGGTGACAGAGCAAGCTAGTGCCTAATTCATGTACTCTTCTTTATTTGTATTGACGGATTCCTTGACTATTTGTATGCATTCTCTCCTTGAAGCAATCAATTGACTCATCATATTCTTCTCTCCTTTTTAGAATTCCTCTAATTTTGGTTATCTTTTATTTAGAGGATGACATAGGGTATGGAGACAACCTTTCATACCAAGGTCTCCTTACTTTTCTGACTCAAAATTTGTTTCTTGTATATTTTCTTTAGATAAATGTTTACTAACGTCTTTGTTGTATGCCTTGTGTATGCTCTTTGTATACTTCATGTATGCTCTTTGTATGCTTCATGTTTTCCATGTATGCTTTGTGTTTTCCATGTATGCTTTGTGTTTCTCATGTATGCTTCATGTTTTCCATGTATGCTTCATGTATGTTCCATGCATGCTATGTTTAGGATTTGAATTTATATGTATGACTCATGCTATGTGTAACCTCTTTATCTAAACATTGTAGACTAGTAGAATCCTAAGCTTGGGGGTTATCACATATCTCAACTTAATGACATTCTACGTCTTCAACATTTTAGTGAAGATACTTGGCTTCTCCATACTTTAGTGTGTGTATGAACGTAAGTTCATACCCTTACTAAAGTGGGGGCTAAATGTAGTGTTGTAAATTGTCATCACTTACAATTTCACACTAGGTTTAGTGCTCATTTTAGCATCAATGTTTGTCTCTACTTAATATATGCACACTTCACTACTTTTCTAAGAAATAGGGTTTAGTCCCTTATCAACTAGCACTTCAAGAACAAATTCTACCAAGGCACACTAGTGTCTTGTCAATTTGATGAAGGGGGTAAATCATAAAACACACAACAACAAAAATTGAACACAAAAAATAAAACTTTCTTTATTGATTTGGACAACTTATTACATTACAGAAGCTCAAATACAATTAGAGGAATCAACCCTCCACAAGCTGCAACACATTACAGCTTCCTATCCCAGACTCTAGAATCATTTGCCTTATGTAACCCCAAATCAGCTAGGGTTTCTATTTTCCCACCTATTCTTGACTCTACAATTCCCCCCTTTGACTCTACTACTACCCAGGGTTCCCAAAAATGGTTATTAATAGCCTTTTTGGCAGCCAACAACTTAATTTCAAAATTTGCTTCTCCCTCCAAAAATAAGTCAACTTCTAAGAGCCATAACTTTTGATCCGGGTGTCTGATTGATGAATCGTTTCATGCGTCAGAAATCTTGTGGAGTGATCTACGCGTTAAGAACATGCTCTACTGGTTCTAGCCATTTTTGGACCTGTACGGGGCTGTTTAGTGCCTCAAACCTGAGTTTGAATAATTTTCATGCATTTTTCAGGAAACAGAAACTTTAATATCTTTTAGCTTGCAAATGATCTTTGTGTGATTCCTTTGCCAAAGGTCTTATTTTAAAGTTATGAAAGTTTCTGTAAAATTTCACTTCATTCCATGCCCAAATGCAAACTATCTAAAAATAGCAGGTTGCTATTTTTAGCAGTTTGGAAAAATTGAAAGTTCTACATCATTATTCAAGTGATTATGAAACTAGAACCACAAATTTTGAAAATAATTGGAAAGAACATCAACAATTTTGAAAGACATCTTATTTTGGGTGATGGAAGATTGCCCTTACACCACTGGATGCTCTTGCATCAGACACGCATGGTAATTTGAGAAGTGACCCTATCATGTCTCAGGTGTTTGTGTGAGGAAAACCCAAATGGTCAACCTCTACCTTAGACAACCAAGAAGAATCTTCAATAAGCCTTCCTTTCCATTTCACCAGATATTCTTCATATTTCCTATTCTAAGTACTTCTTCCCACATGGCTATCCAAGATCTCTTCTATCTCCTCTATTGAAGTAGATGCTGGAATACTCCACTATTCTTCTGTTGGTCCATCCTCTGTTCCACCTTCATGATATTCTGATAAATCAGTAATGTTGAAAATAGGGGAAATGTTGATCTTACTTGGCAGCTCCACCTCATATGCATTTCTTGAATCATGTTTCTTCAAAATTCTGCACGGTCCAAATCTCTTCATTTTCAGCTTATTGTATGTTCCAATTGGGAACCTTTATTTTCTCAAGTGAACCATGACTTCATCTCCTACTTAGAATTCCTTATATCTTCTCTTCTGATCTACCTTAGCCTTGTATTGAATATTCATCTTATTAATGTGCTTTTTCACCTCTTCATGCAAATTCTTCATGTGTTCTGCAAAGTCTTCAGCCTCGGCACTTGTCTTTTCTCCTTTGTCTCGATTCCTTAACTCTAAAGTATTTCTTAGACTATTCCCATATATAATCTGGAATGGTGATTTACTAGTACTCCTATTGACAGAATTGTTGTAAGAAAATTCTACCTGTGGTAAAATCAAATCCCATCCCTTGGGCTTATCTCCTACTAAGTATCGTAATAGGTTACCCAAACTCCTATTCACCACTTTGGTCTATTCATCAGTCTGTGGATGGTGTGTAGAACTTAACTTCAAATCTATCTTCAACTTCTTCCGCAATGTCCTATAGAAATAACCAACAAACTTGGTATCTAGATCTAAAACTATGCTCTTTGGTAGACCTTGTAATCTCACCACCTCCCTAAAAAATAATTCAGCAATATGAATAGCATCATTAGTCTTCTTACAAGGAATGAAATGTGCCATCATTGAGAATCTATCCACCACCACAAAAATGGAATCATGTCCTCTCTATGTCTTTGGTAAACCAAGAATAAAATCCATACTAATATCATCCCATGCCTTCTCTGGTATAGGTAATGGCTAATATAGACCTATATTTTAACTTGCTCCTTTTGCCATCTGGCATACTCTGCAACTTTACACAAATTTCCTCACATCCTGCTACAACTGTGGCTGATAATAATTTTCACCAACAATAGCAATGGTCTTATCCTGACCAAAGTGTCTAGCCAATCCTCCACTATGCTTCTCCTTAATTAGGCTCTCTCTCATGGAACTCCTTAGAATGCACAACTAGCTTCCTTTAAACAACATGCCATCTTGGATTATGAAATCCAACCATTTTGTCCTATCCAAAGTAACAGGTTCCAAACAAGCTTTTCAAGCCTTTGCAAAATCTAGATCTTCAAAGTACAAACTTTTGAGCTCTTTGAACCCAACATCTATCTTCATTTTTGTCAACAAATTTTGCCTTCTACTCAAGGCATCTGTAACTCTATCGGACTTCCCACTCCTATGCTTCAAAGCAAAAGTATAGCTCTACAAAAACTCAACCCATTTTAAGTGCCCCTGGTTCAAATTTTCTTGACTATTAAGATACTGCAAACCCTGATGATCAGTATATAAAACAAACTCTTTTGGCAACAAATAATGTCTCCATTTGTTCAAAGCCTAAACTATTGCATAAAATTCCTGATCATAAACAAAATACTTTTTCTTGGCATCATTAAGCTTCTCACTAAAATAAGCAATGGGCTTACCTTTTTGGCTCAAAACAACTCATATGCCACTACCACTAGCATCACAATCTACCTAAAATACCTTATTCAAATCTAGAAGTGCCAAAATAGGTTGTTCTACAACTTTCTGCTTTAATCCATCAAAGCTCTTGTCTGCTCCTTTAGTCCATCTAAAATCTTTTCTATCCCCTCTCATTGTCTTAGTTAGGGGTGCACAAATACTACTAAAATTCTTGATAAACTTTTTGTACAAACTTACCAAACCATGAAAATATCTTACCTCGGAAGCACTTCTTGGTGTAGGTCATTCAATGATAGCCCTCACCTTCTCTGGGTTCATCTTAAGACCTTCCTCTGAGACAACAAATCCCAGGTATACCAACTTCTTCTTTGCAAAACTACATTTCTTCATATTAATCAACAACTTCTCCTCCCTCAGCTTCTCTAAAACTCTTCTAATATGCATCAGATGATCATCCCAAGTCTTATTGAAAATCAGAATATCATCTAAATAAACAATAACAAAACTTCCCAAAAATTCTTTCAATACCTCGTTCATGAGTCACACGAATGTGCTTGGTGCATTCATTAGCCCAAATGGCATGACTAACCACTCATACAAACCTTTCTTTGTCTTGAATGTTGTCTTCCATTCATCTCCTTCTCTGATACGGATCTAGTGATACCCACTCTTCAGGTCAATCTTTGTGAAGTACTTGGCTCCACTCAAATAGTCCATTATGTCATCCATTCTAGGCAATGGAAATATATACTTGATTGTGATCTTATTGATGGCTCGAGAATCTATACACATTCTCCACTCTCCATCTTTCTTTGGTGTTAGTACTGCATGTATCGCACATAGACTTAGACATAGACTTAGACTCTCTTATTATCCCCTCTCTGATTTCAACTAATTCCAGCTTCTTCACTTTTATTTTGATCTTCATTACGGCCTCCATAGGGTCTTCCACCAGTCCTTCCTCCTTGACTTCTTCCCGTTTGCTTGCTATCAAATCTTTTATTCAGCTTCTCTTCCACATTTAGGAAAAACTGGTATGCATCTTCTATGGTGGTCATTCTGACCAGGCTCAACTTCTCTTGAATACTCGGCCTCAACCCATTAATGTAATAGGCTACCTTCTCCTTACTTGGCTCTGCATGGCCTGTTCTAATAGTAATCTTATAAAACTGTTCTGTATACTCCTTAACAGACTTGTTACCTTGCTTCAATCCTTGAAGCTTCTTCAATAGCTCCATCTCATAGTCCATAGGAATGAACTGCTTCTTCAGTTCTCCACCATCTGATCCCATTTGGTGATCTTTCCTTTTCCTCTTCTATTCCTCTATAATTGGACCTCCTTCCACCAAATACCGGTGTGGCCCTTTAGCTTTGCTTTTGCAAACTTGACCCAAGCTAGGTCCTCCACATCATATTTGAAATACTCCTCCATGTCATTGATCCAATCAATAAGTTGTTCTGGGTTCAAATCTCTTGAATATGTAGAAATTTTGATCTTGGGCCTCTTTCCAATCTTTGAAATGGCCCTCAACAACCTAACTTTTACAGGATCTCTTGCAGCCTCTTGTTCTTCCTTGGATAGCTCTTCTTTAGCTTCATCCTCGCTTTCTTCTCTTGTTCTCGGATCAAACCCTCTTCATAACTCCTCTTGCAATGCATCAATTTGCCTTTGCAGGGCTCTAAAACCCTCTTTTGTCAAAGTATTCCTCCCAATATGATTTCTTCGTGGAGGCATCTTGATCTCTGCAGCAAACCCACAACCTCAAGTCCTGGTGCAAACTGCCTCATGGTCGGCAATCTGTCTACACACTCAGGAACCCTTGCTCTGATACCACTTGATGAAGGGGGTAAATCATAAAACACACAACAACAAAAATTGCACATAGAAAATAGAACTTTCTTTATTGATTTGGAAAACTTATTACATTACAAAAGCTCAAATACAATCAAAGGAGTCAACCCTCCATAGGCTGCAACACATTACAGCTTCCTATCCCAAACTCTAGAATCATCTGCCTTTTGTAACCCCAAATTAGCTAGGATTTCTATTTTCCTGCTTATTCTTGACTCTACACTTCCCCCCTTTGACTCTACTACTGCCTAGGGTTCCCAAAAATGGTTATTAATAGCTTTTTCAGTGGCCAACAACCTAATTTCAAAATTTGCTTCTCCCACCAAAAATAGGTCAACTTCAGGGAGCTATAACTTTTGATCTAGGTGTCTGATTGACAAACCGTTTTATGCGTTGGAAAGCTCGCGGAGTGCTCTACGCGCTAAGAACTCGCTTTGCTAGTTCCAACCATTTCCAGGCCCGTACAGGGCTGTTAGTGCCTCAAACCTAAGTTTGAATAATTTTCACATGTTTTTTAGGAAACAGAAACTTTAATATCTTTCAACTCGCAAATGATCTTTGCGTGATTCCTTTGCCAAAGGTCTTATTTTTTAGTTATGAAACTTCCTATAAAATTTCAATTCATTCCATGCCCAAATGCAAACTTTCTAAAAATAACAGGTTGCTATTTTTAGCAGTTTAGAAAAACTAAAAGTTTTACATCATTATTCAAGTGATTATGGAACCAGAACCACAAATTTTGAAAAGAAATGGAAAGAACATCAGTAATTTTGAAACACATTTTTTTGGGGTGATGGAAGATTTCCCTTACACCACTGGATGCTCCTGCATCACAATTTGGCTATGAAAGATATTATTTGAATGTTGGCCTTGTTGCCTTACGTGATGCACCTTGTTGGCCTCAACTTAATTGGGCCCTTGAAAAGTACTTGGGATTCATATATAAACAACCCTCTCTCTCTCTCTCCAAGGTCTCTATTTGTGAAGATTACTATTGTATGCACTAACCCTTATAGATATCTAAGGAAGCTTCTTCCTCCATAAACTCCTTGTAGGTGATTCATGTTGTGACATCAATCCAACAAGCATTTCACACTCATGGTAACTCTATTTCATGGTATTTATTTATTGCAATCTTTATCATTTACTTTTCCTTTATTCATCATGAACACACACTCTCTATCATCATCATTGTTGTTGGTAGTGGGAACACCTACATGGGGTTTGACTGAGGCAAGCCTCTATACAACACAACCATTTTCCTCTTTTATGTGTGCAGATCGCATTGAAGGTTTCCAACATCAAATAGTGAGAAAAATAGGAGTTGGGATAAGGATCGTCAGATGAAAGTTTAGACCAAGCCCTCAAGACATTAGTGTCCAGCTCTATTGTCGTACCATTTTGCCCTAGTTTTTTCATGATGTAGAGCATGGAGGATTCACCCAAACAAACACAATACAGGCAAATGACTTTTCTCCAAAACTTCCACTATGCTTTGATGAGAGCAACAAATAGGCTTTTTCTGCCATAACTTTTAAACCAGAATTGATCTACAAAAAAGAAAACTTTTTTTAAATACCCATTTGGCCTGTATTTAACATATCTCAAAATCAAGGTAGGTTATTTTGCATGGAAACCCTCAAAAATGGATTGTCCTTCTACCAATAAGCCTAAAATCTAGAAATGACAATCACTAATTTAACCATAACATTCACAAAATACAATGAAATTGAGTGCAAACAAAAGTATTAGAAAGTAGATTCCATTATATTTCCAACCATACCACATGAAGTTCATACAAATTTTGTAAAGATCCATACCAATCTCTAAAACAGCAAAAATACAGGAAAAAAATGTAGAAAACTAGAAATCTTTATTCATTTTTCTCTCCAAAACTTCATTTTTTTTGCCTTGAGGTGTGTGAGGCCTTAATAAAAATTTTCCCCTCATATTCCATCATTACATGACTCCCATGGTCGTTGAGATTCCTCAAAATGCCAAAAATAGGCTAAAAATAGCCTATCCACTACAATGCTAAAAATAGATTGTTATAATCTGATGCCATAATAAGACTCTGCCTCTAGGTGACCACAAATACATCAAAATGGTCTTTAATAGACTTTATTACATCAGTTACAAATCTGAACTCCATCTAGGCTCTTATTAAAAAATAAAAAATAAAAATTTACCTTGGTGCCCCTGCACCATACACCCGACCAAAAGAAATTCCAAACCCTCTTAGATTGAGGGTAACAAGAGATATCCACTTTGAATGCTCCTTATTGATGCCTTATGTGATCTTCCCTATGTCTTCCTTAAAGTATCTCCATGTAGTCTTCATCTTCACTTTGGGCTTCCCCAATTGTTTGCTAAGATGTTTAGGCCTGTCAAATGGCATAAGCTTCTTCCTATCTACATCTCTAGATACCTGCACTGGAATAACAACAATAACAACTTCATACACCAAAACAACTTGGTTAGTACCATTACCAATAATGTATTCTTTACTTTGTTTCTCACACTCCTTTGGTCATCCATGCAATATAACAACATCCAACTGCAAGAACTTGGTCTGTAACTCTGTAACAACCCTATCAGCAACTTCATTATTAACTTTTTCAGCAACATTAATAGTAATATGCCCTTCTACTTGTTCAACTTGCTCTCGAGACTCATAAAACTAAAAATTAAATGAAGGCTCATCCACAACCATGTCTACTTTGTCTTCTTCAATGCTTGATGTCAAAACAGTATTCACTATTTCATTGTTTACCTCTTCCTCTATTTGAGATTGCTTTTGTTCTTCCTTTATTGTTGTTGCCTTTGTTTGTCTTCTTCTTCTTTGGACAATTTTCTTGATGGGCCATGTAACCTTCATCTTCACTAATAAGTGCCAACTTTGCAACTATTGGAACTCCTAAACTATTCTTTCCATATCTTTTTACATCTCTTCCATAGCTTGCCTTAGTTCTCTTATCTCTTTCTCAACGTCTATTTGCCTCATATTTTCCTCTTTCCTCTTCCTCTCTTTTTTTTCTTTCTTCTTTTTTTGTGAACCCCCAACCTAAAAGTACCTTCTAAACAATCTATCTCCTCTTCAAGCAAGTCCCTTTAACCTTGCTTCCTCTTGTCTTTGCCTCACCTAGGTCTCTTCCTTTTTTCTCTACCTAGTTTTTTGGCAACCAAGTTCTCTCTTCAACCTGCACAAACACAAACACACAAACACAAAACTCTCTTGCCTAGACCTTCTGAGGTCTGATACCAATTGATGTAGAGCATGGAGGATTCACCCAAACAAACACAATATAGGCAAATGACTCTTCTCAAAAACTTCCACTATACCTTGATGAGAGTAGTAAATAGGGTTTTTCTACTATAACTTTTAAACCAGAATTGATCTCTAAAAATGAAAACTTGATTTGAATACCCATTTGTCCCTTATTTAACATATCTCAAAATCAAGGTAGATTATTTTGTACAAAAACCCTCAAAAATGAACTCTCCTACCAATAAGCCTAACATCGAGAAATGACAATCACTAATTTAACCATAACTTTCACAAAACACAACAAAATTGAGTGCAACAAAAAGTATTAGAAAGTAGATTCCATTATATTTCCAACCATACTACATGCAGGTCATACAAATTCCATAAAGATCCATACCAATCTCTGAAACAGCAAAAATACAGAAAACTAGAAATCTTTATTCATTTTTCTCTCAAAAACTTCTTTTGTTTTTCCTTGAGGTGTGTGAGGCCTAAATAACATGTTTTCCCTCATAATCCATCATTACATAACTCCCATGGTCATTGAAATTCCTCAAAATGCCAAAAATAGGCTAAAAATAGCCTATCCACTATAATGCTAAAAATAGATTGTTTTAATCTTATGCCATAATCAAGACTCCACCTCTAGGTGACCACAAATACATCAAAAATGGTCTTTAATAGACTTTATTACATTAGTTACAAATCCAAACTCCATCTAGGCTCTTATTAAAAAACAAAAAATCAAAATTTGCCTTAGTGCCCCTGTACCATTTGGTGACAAGTCCCTCTCTATGTCATCTTTCTAAATATGTTCTTGGTTTCTACATAGGCTCATCTAGACACTAGTGCCCAGCTCTAGTGTCCTCGACATTCTGATCCATTTTTTGGGGTCCAATTATCTTTGTTATCTTCCCAAATCTACTTTATGTTTCTATACATATGTTATGTAACATTTGTATGATGTTGACTTAGTCCAATTGATTACTTGAAACCCTAGATCTTTCTATTGTTATTCTTTACAATCACAACAAAGGAATAGAGCCCGAATAGGTTGGTTCTTACTTGAGGACATTAGCCAAGTGTAAAAATCTTCATCGGCTTGTGTTCCAATGTTTGATAGGAAAGATTGATCTAGTTAGTTTATAATTGATTAGATCTCTTTTCCCATCTTACACTGGTTAATGGAAAACCATGTGGCTTTTTCTCCTCTTCCTAAAGACTCGAGCAAGGTGATCCATTATCACCCTTTTTTTCATTATAATGGTTAAGGCATTAGGTAGATTCATACAAGTAGAAGGAAATTTAGGATGGTGGAAAGGGGTTAAGGTGGTGACAAATGCCAATCCTATTACACATCAACAATTTGCAAATAATACACTTCTTTTTGGAACAATGTACAAGATAGAAGCTAAGGTCATGAAACATACTTTGGATAGCTACTGTTAGGCCTCAGGATAACATGTCAACTGGAGAAAATCAAATATTTTCTTCTGTAATACATATTTGAGAAAATAGAAAGAGATTGCCCATATTTTTGGCTCCAAAATTAGTCAACTCCCAAGTAAGTACCTAGGCATTCCACTATTCTTTGGTTCCTACAAGTTCCCACTTTGGTAATCTCCCATTTCAAATTGCAATTCAAAGATGTCTTCTTGGAAGGGCAAGTGGCTTTATTTTGTAGGTAGGATTATAATGTTAAAGGTAGTAATATTAACAATCCCCATTTATATCATGTCTTGCCTTAGAATACCAAAGAAAATCTATGACATAATAAATCAAAAGATGTGTAACTTTTTTTGGAAGGGCTCCTTAGAGGATAAGAAATTCCCACTAATTTCTTGGGATAAAGTATGTAGCCCAAAAATTGTTAGGGTGTGGGCTTGTGTAGATAGGCAATTCTCAATACAACCTTGGGGGCAAAACTTGTCTAGAATTTGTATTCAAATCCTCACCTAAAATAGGATGGAATCCTACAAAATAAGTATTTGGAGTTGACTAACTCAATGATAATTCTTACAATGATCAATCCTCCTGGTGGGTTGGTAATATAGAATTTTATACTATCAAGTAGAAATTTGCTAGTTAAACACATCACATGGGAAGTCAAAAATGGGAGAAGAGATTTATTTTGGGATGATTCGTGAAATGGGTATCTAGTAATGAAAGATCTATCCAATTTGACAAAAGCTAGAGAAATATTGGTCAATACTTAGGGCACCATGTGTGAGATTATTTAACTTCTCTAGAAAGGGATGACTGGTAGGAATGGAAGTGATGCAGTATGAGGTATGATCCTAGCCTATTGATCCATTTTCACAACAATGGGCTTCACAAACAAGTAACTTCCTCTAGTCCCACAAACAAACTCCACAAGGCAACTTCCTTCTACAAGGCTCACTTTGTGTTTTAGGTCTTCCCAAGTACAACCAAGATACCAATGGCATTCACCCACTTCTTATATCCTAACACAACCTAATCCAACTCTCACTAAGGTCTGCCCTTTTACTTCTTGATCACGTCCACTCTTGACTTCCCAAATCCTAGTAGCCCTCCTCTGAGATCTATCAGAAGATATCTTCCACATAGGGCATCATCTTGGGAAATAAAGGGCTGTTTTGAGAACCCATTGGCCCATTGATAACATATCAAAAAATGGGTATGGGTTCCTTTTGACCAAAAACCCCAAATCTATGACAGTCCTAATTGGGACTAGGCCTAATTAGGCCTCTTTTTTAAAGAAACCCCTCTATAAATGCACTCCCAACTTACCAAACCAATAGGAGGTCTTCACTCTCAAGGAAAATCAACATATTTCACAGGTTTTGAGTAGAGGAACAACTTTTGCAATGAAATTTTATAGACTACACCTAAATAGGCCTAATACACAAGCATAAGAGGCATAAACATTGTCAAATCTTACCCTAACCTTGTTCTCTATCTCAAGACCTCTGCAAATGTCTACACCTACATTGGACCATTCCATTCCACCAACTTGTGAGGGATATCTTGGTGGAATGGTTCAGATATTCATGGTTTTGGTCTACAAAACCCTAGATCAGGGTTTCTAACCATTTTCAGGAAAATAGGGATATCTCAGTGAAAACATAGTGAAATATCCTTAGACCATGCACAACTTGAAGGTAGTTCATTCCTCTTTTACTTGCAATTGAGTGCAGGTCATGACAAGTCTGTACAAGTCTATAGTATGGCTAGGAGCAGAAAAAAATGCATGAAAAACACAAACAAATGAATTTTTTTATTGAATTTTCTTCTTCAAAAACATTCATCTATGTTCCTTGGTTTGTATGAAAGCATATTATACATGTCCAATCAGTTTCTCATTGGTTACAACTGAATCCCAAGTTGGTTGAACATTGAGGAAACTTAAATCACATAAGGTGTTAAGTGGCACTCTAAATTTGTCAAACACCACATACACTTATTAGACTTAATTTGACCAAAAACATGAAAACATGACTCCAACCATGGAAATTGGTCCCCTTGGACCTTATTACATCCACAATGGTCTATGATGACCTTATTTAACATAAATAGACTCAAAACACCCCCTAGACTCACCAACTGATCAACCTATCCACCTTCAAGTGATTAATTTTTGACAAATTGTTTAGGTGCTCCTGCACCATACACCCCCATAGAAAAAGAACTCATGTCACATGAGTTGGGGTTTGCCTCTATTCCTCCATGCTTTATCTCTACTCCACATACTCTTTGACCTGCAAACACATTGCTTTGGTTCATATACAATAAACTGATATTTTGTTGTGCATCTTTGTTCTTATTGGCATTTGAACTTGTCTTCATATCTACTATCAAACCTAAGGTCTGCCCTCTTTCAAAACCTAATGATATCTTTTCTTTACACCTAAAAATAAACACTTGTTTGTATTCTCCTAATCTGTCTTTATCTTTATCTCATCTCCATCCTCATATCCACTCTTAACTTCTTGTGTACTCTATATTTTCATCCTTGTCTTCAATCCTTTTGTTTTGTCAGCATTTTGTACCTCTGTACTATCAAACCTAGATCCCACTATCCTTGCAGCTTCTTCATACCTCACAACTTTACTTCCTATCAAAGGACACACAATGGTCCCCACCAAGACATATTCTTTCCAATTCACTATCAATCTATCTTGCAACCCTGCATTTACCTTCACATCTACTGTCAGGGTAATTTCTAACTTTGTACTGTTAACAACTTCTAACTTTGTGTCTTCTTCTACACTCTCATATTCTTTCTTTTCAAATATAACAATCTTAGTTTTACATTTCCCTTTCTCATCCTCCTACAAAGATGTTAGCTTAAATGTGTTTCCATCTCTCTTGATAAGATAGGTATTCTCCCAACCATCATACATTGACTTCCTATCAAATTGCCATGGTCTCCCCAATAGCAAATGGCAACAATCCATAGGTAAGATATCACATAGGACCCTATCTTTGTATTCACCAATCTGAAAATCCACATATGCTTGTTCATTCACTAAAAGAGACTGACTATCATTTACCCAAGAGGATTTATATGGTGTTACATGAGGCACTTTGTCTAACTTCAATTTTTCTACCATCTCCCTAGATACCATGTTATCTTGTGAACCTAAATCAATAATAGCTTTGCATACTTTACCTCTACATTTGCATGTGGTCTTGAACAAGCTCCTCCTTTGACTCATGTCCTCTTCCTTAGGTGTTTGCAACAATGTCCTTCTTAGCATTAGTGTCTCTCTTGTCTCTGAAACAACTTTAATATATGGAGGTTTTGAACTTTCACACTCTTCCTCATGAATATGTTGGACTCTTCTTTCACCTTTCCTTTCACCACTTGATGTTGAACCTTGCTTTTCAGGGTACTTATAGGTTGGATGTCCAAACTCATTACAATTATAGCATCTACCTGCAAACACATTTGAACTTCTTCCACCTCCAAATATGCCTCTTGTGTCTCTAAAGCCACCTCTAGAATCAGCAACTTGATCTTTGCCCTTGTTTGTATCTTCTTGTCCTTCAAAGGACTATTTTGGTGTATGAAAAGATCCTCTACCCCTTGTATTGCTGCCTCTACCTCTCATAGACTGATCTTGTTTCCTTTTCATTTTCTCCTCAATTCTAACTACCATTTGATAACATTCCTCTACACTTGTAAGGTTAGCCAAAACTAATTCATCTTGTATGTTCAATCTCAAACCACCCAAATATCTAGCAACTTTTTCAGTTTCATATGATGACCAAACCCCATGCTTAATTTATAAAATTCCTCAGTATATGATTTCCCATCCATTTCTTTTTGTCTTAAAAATTGAAGCTTTTTAAACATTTGAACTTCATAGTCTTTGAGTAAGAACTTACCTTTGATTTTTGTCACCATCTTGTCCCATGAAGAAAGTTTTGACTTTCCTTGCTTTCTCCTCTGATTGTAGATAATCCCACCATAACAAAGCATGACCCTCTAGCTTGGTCCTTGCAATCTTTACTCTCTGCTCCTCTGGAACATCTTCACATTCAAAATGATTATCTAAAGTTGCAATCTAATCAAGCAATTCCTCATCATGGACACTTCCTCCATACTTTTGCACATCTATTTTCACCTTCTTGTCTTCTTTTACTACCTTTAGCAACTTGGCCATTCTCTGATCCTCAGGATCTAGTTCTTCTTCCACATCTTCATACTGTCCTTCCTCTTCTTCCTCAGACTCACTTTCTTCCACATCTCTTCTCTTGTTTGTTTCCAAGGCTGTAATTCTTTCCTCCAACTCTCTCATCTCTCTAGCATGTCTATCCCTCATCTGCTTCATCTCTTTGGCCATATCTTTCCCTTTTGGAGGCATCTTGTCTTCAACCAATCTCCTTCAACCTAAAAAAAATATCAACTTTCCCAAAACAAATAAGAACCTGAGCTCTAACACCACTTTGATCTAGTACAAGGTATTGTTGTTATATGGAGCCTAATCAGACTCGGAGGTTATATTTACCCCACTTTTATCAGCGGGGTTTCCCCCCAAATTCCTACATGGTCAAGGGGTAGTGCCCCTTGCAGGGGTTTGGGGGCAGCACCCCTGGCACATTCCTTGTCGCGATACAGGGCGGGGTCGAGGGGCAGCGCCCCCATGGGGGCTCAGGGGTAATGCCCCCGAAACCTCAAACAGTTTTTTATTATTTTATAAAGGCACCGGGAGTTATTTTTTCATTGACTGACATAAGAAAACCCTATTTTTGTAACCGACAAAAAGCTTGATAAAAAGTGGCTAAGGGTTAGGGTTTGAGATATATTGTATTGTAGCATTTTGTAGCGGTATTGAGTTGCAGGGATTGCTGATTGTAATCAGTTTGATTTACAAGGTAATAATATTAGACTCTCTGTTTGGTGGATGTAGCCCACGTTTGGATGAACCATGTTAAAACTTGTCTCTCTCTATTATTATTTCTGTGTATTTCCATTCCTCTATTTTATCTTTATTTGCATTTAATTGATATCTTTTGCTAGCTAACCCTAACAAGTGGTATCAGAGCAGGTTGTGTTTGATTATCATCTGCAGAAAAGTCTCATGGTTGAATGGGAGTAATGGCGGATGAGGGTAAATTGAAGGTTGATAAATTCAATGGGCAGAACTATAAGTTATGGAAGATGCAGATGGAGGATTACCTCTATCAAAAGGATTTATGGATGCCGTTGGAAGGAGTATCTAAGAAACCGGCAACAATGTCTGATGAGGATTAGAATCTTCTTGAGAGAAAGGCACTGGGAACCATTTAGTTGTGCCTGGCACCAACGGTGGCATTCAATATAACGGAACCGAAGACAACAAATGGTCTGATGAAAGCTTTGGCTAAATTGTATGAAAAACCCTCAGCCTCAAATAAGGTATTTCTCATGAAGCGTTTGTTTAATCTAAAAATGGTTGAAGGTGGATCTGTGACAGATCATTTAAATGAATTTAATACGATTGTCAACCAATTGACTTCTATAAATGTAAAATTTGATGAAGAAATTAGAGCTCTCTTGATATTATGTTCATTGCCTGAAAGCTGGGATAGTTTGGTAATCGTGGTTAGTAACTCTGTTTCTGGTTCAAATACCCTGAAATTAGATGATGTTGTTGGTGTTATTCTGAGTGAGGAAATTCATAGGAAAAGCTCAGGTGGATCCAAATCAGGCATTGTTTTGAATGCAGAAAGCAGGGACAGATCAAAGGAGAGAGGAAAAGGTTCTAGAGGTCATGGGAAGTCATGAGGAAAATCAAAGGATAAAAGATCCCAAACCAGATGATAGAAGGATTGCTGGTACTGTGGAAAACCAGGTCATCTGAAGAAAGATTGCTAGTCTTGGAAGAACAAAGGAGACAAACAAGAAGGCAATAAGGAAGCAAATGTGGTAAGCAATAAGTCTGAAGATGATGCTTTGATTCTTTCCCTAGATAATGCTGATGATTCATGGGTTTTAGATTCAGGGGCCTCATTTCATGCTATGCCCCATAGAAGTTATTTCCTTGATTATGTCCCAAGGGATTTTGGGCTGGTTTATTTGGGAGATAACGAACCCTGTCAGATTATTGGAAAGGGAAGAATCAAGATTAAGTTGCAGAATGGGAATCATTGGCTACTACAAGAGGTAAGGCATATTCCAAGGCTCAGTACGAATTTAATTTCAGCAAGGCAGCTAACTGAACAAGGTTACACTATTACATTTACTGATAAAAATTGGAAGGTTTCAAAAGGTGCCTTAGTAGTAGAAAAAGGTGTGAAAGTAGGCACCTTATATCTTTGTACAGGTCATACTATTCCTTCTACTTTAGCTATTACAGAGAAAAAACAAACAGGTTCAAGAACAGTTGTTACAGGTTTGCAGGAAGAGACTGAAAAAGTTGTTGCAGGTTCTGAGACAACACTGTGGCATAACAGACTTGGGCATATGAGTGAAAAAGGTATGAAGGTACTTCATTCTAAGAAAGTTTTACCAGGTCTAAAATGTATTAATATGGATTTCTGTGAAAGTTGTGTGTATGGCAAACAAAAGAGAGTCAGTTTTCTCAAGGATGGGAAGCAAAAGAAAAATGAAAAATTAGAGCTTGTGCATACAGATGTATGGGGACCAGCTCAGGTATCTTCTCTCGGTGGCTCTTGGTATTATGTTACATTCATAGATGATGCAACTAGGAAGGTCTAGATTTATTTCCTTAGATAGAAATCTGATGTATTTGAAACATTTAAGAAATAGAGAAGCTTGGTTGAGAATGAGACAGGTAAAAGATTAAAATGTCTCAGATCTGATAATGGCGGTGAGTATTGCAGCAAAGAATTTGAGGATTATTGTTCCTTTAATGGAATTCATAGGCAGAAAATAGTTCCAGGGACTCCACAGGAAAATGGAGTGGCTGAATGCATGAATAGGACAATAATGGAGCGTGCAAGGACCATGAGATTGCATGCTGGGCTGCCTTTAAACATGTGGGCAGAAGCTGTCAACACTGCTATATATTTAATTAATAGAGGTCCTTCAGTTCCTTTGGGCTATGGTATTCCAGAGGAAGCATGGACAGGTAAGAAGGTGAGTTATTCTTTTCTAAAAACCTTTGGCTGTGAAGCATTTACACATATAGATTCTAAAAATAGAACCAAACTGGATGCAAAATAAAAAAAGTGTACCTTCATTGGATATGGCATTGATGAATTTGGTTATAGGCTTTGGGATTTTGAAAATCAGAAAATTGTGAGAAGCAGAGATGTTATATTCAATGAGAAGGTGTTGTACAAAGATCAGTTGCAACAGCATGAGAAGAAAGAAAAGGATTATGTGGTGCTAGATGATACTCCAAATAGTGATGTTCCAATGGTTCCTCATGCTCCACAACAGCAACCAGAAATACCACAAACTCCAGTGAATGTTAGACAGTCAACAAGGATAAGTAGACCTCCTAAAAGTTTTTCTCCCTCTTTGTATTCTATTTTGTTAACAGATGCTAGTGAACCAGAAGGGTATGATGAAGCTATGCAAGTGGATACACAGGTTCAGTGGGAGCTTGCCATGAAAGAAGAAATGGACTCCTTGCTAAAAAATCAAACTTGGGAATTATGTAAGTTACCTACAGATAAAAAGGCTTTACCAAATAAATGGGTTTATAGGTTGAAAGAGGAAGATGGAGGTAAGAAAAGATTTAAGGCCAGATTAGTTGTAAAAGGATTTGCATAGAAAAAGGGCATTGATTTTAATGAGATATTTTCTCTGGTTGTCAAGATGACTTCTATTCATACTGTTTTAAGTATTGTGGTTGCTGAAGATTTGCATTTGGAACAGCTAGATGTGAAAACTACCTTTTTCCATGGTGATTTAGAGGAGGAGATATATATGGAATAGCCCCAAGGATTTGAGGTCAAAGGTAAGGAGAAATAGGTGTGCAAATTGAAGAAGAGTTTGTATGGCCTGAAACAAGCACCTCGACAATGGTATTTGAAATTTGATAGTTTTGTGGCTGAGCAAGGCTATAGCAGGTGTAATTCTGACCATTGTGTTTATTTTAAGAGGTTGGATAATGACAACTACATTATTTTATGTTTGTATGTTGATGACATGCTTGTAGCTGGGTCTAACATAAATCACATACGAGAGTTAAAACAATAGTTAGCACAGTCATTTGATATGAAGAATTTGGGGGCAGCAAAACAAATCCTTGGTATGAAAATTTGCCAAGATAGGAAGAATAGAAAATTGACTCTCTCTCAGGCTGCTTATGTTGAAAAGGTGTTGCAGAGATTCCATATGGAGAATGCAAAAGTTGTCAACACACCTTTGCCTAGTCATTTGAAATTGACCAAGGAGATGTGTCCTAAGAGACAAGAGGAGGAAGAGAAAATGTCCAAGGTACCCTATGCTTCAGCTGTAGGAAGTTTAATGTATGCCATGGTATGCACCAAACCGGATATTGCACATGTTGTAAGAGTCGTTAGCAAGTATATGAGTCATCCCAGATTAGAGCATTGGAATGCAGTAAAATGGATTCTCAGATATTTGAGAGGTACATCTAATAAACACTTATGTTTTGGGGGCTCTAATACTGATTTAGCAAGTTATGTAGACTCAGATTTGGCAGGGGATATTGATACCAAGTGGAGTACTATAGGTTATGTCTTTACTGTAGGTGGAATAGTAGTGAGTTGGATTTCTAGGTTGAAAAAGGTGGTTGCTTTATCCACCACAGAGGCAAGCAAGGAGATGATATGGCTGCAATATTTCATGAAAGAATTGGGCACACAACAGGTTAACAGTTATTTATTTACGGATAGCCAGAGTGCCATACATCTTGCAAAGAATTCTACCTTGCATTCAAAGACCAAACACATACAGTTGAGGTATCACTTCATTCGGTCGGTGTTGGATGATGGACAGTTACAACTAGCAAAGGTACATACAGATGACAATCCAGCAGATATGTTTACAAAGGTAGTAACAAGGGAGAAGCTGGGCTCCTCTCCAGCTTCGATTGGTCTTCTAGACTGAAAATAACAAAAACAGAATAGCAGAGTCTAGGGTGCCTATTTCCAGTGGGCGCTATAGGGTCAGTGGTGTTATGATCAGTCTCCAAGTGGGAGATGATATGGTGTGGAGTCTGATCAATCTCCAAGTGGGAGATTGTTGTTATATGGAGCCTAGTTAGACTCAGAGGTTATATTTACCCCACTTTTATCAGTGCGGTTTCCCCTCAAATTCCTACGGGGTCAAGGGTTAGTGCCCCTTGCGGGGGTTTGGGGGCACCGGGAGTTATTTTTTCATTGACCGACATAAGAAAACCTTATTTTTGTAACCGACAAAAAGCTTGATAAAAAGCGGCTGAGGGTTAGGGTTTGAGATATATTGTATTGTAGCATTTTACAGCGGTATTGAGTTACAGGGATTGCTGATTGTAATTGGTTTGATTTATTGGATAATAATATTGGACTCTTTATTTGGTGGATGTAGCCCGAGTTTGGGTGAACCATGTTAAAACTTGTCTCTCGCTATTATTATTTTTGTGTATTTCCATTCCTCTATTTAATCTTTATTTTCATTTAATTGATATCTTCTGCTGGCTAACCCTAACAGGTATGATCGTAGCCTATTGATCCATTTTCACAACAATGGGCTTCACAAACAGGTAACTGCCTCTAGTCCCACAAACAAACTCCACAATGCAACTTCCTTCTACAAGGCTCACTTTGTGTTTTAGGGATTCCCAAGTACAACCAATATACCAATGGAATTATCCTAATTCTTAGATCCTAACACAACCAAATCCAACTCTCACTGAGGTATGCCCCTTTACTTCTTGACCACGTCCACTCTTGACTACCCAAATCCTAATAGCCCTCCTCTAAGGTCTGTCAAAATATATCTTCTACATAGGGCATCATCTTGGAAATAAAGGACTATTTTGAGTACCCATTTGGCCCATTGATAACATATCAAAAAATGGGTATGGGTTCCTTTTGACCGAAAACCCCAAATCTATGATAGTCCTAATTGGGATTAGGCCTATTTTTCAAAGCAACCCCTCTATAAATGCACTCCCAACTTACCAAACCAATAGGAAGTCTTCACTCTCAGGGAAAATTAATAGATTTCATATGTTTTGAGCAAAGGAACAACTTCTACAATGAAATTTTATAGACTGCACCTAAACAGGCCTAATACACAAGCATAAGAGGAATAAACATTGTCAAATATTATCCTAGCCTTGTTCTCTATTCCAAGACCTCCACAAATGTCTATACCTGCATTGGAGCATTCTATTCCACCAACTTGTGAGGGATATCTTGGTGGAATGGTTCAGATATTCATGGCTTTGGTCTACAAAACCCTAGATCAGGGTTTCTAACCGTTTTCAAGAAAATAGGGATATCTCAGTGTAAACTTAGTGAAATCTCCTCAGACCACATGCAACTTGAAGGTAGTTCATTCCTCTTTCACTTGTAATTGAGTGCAAGTCATGACAAGTCCGTACAAGTTTGTAGTACGGCTAGAAGCAGCAAAAAAATGCAAGAAAAACATAGAAAAATGAATTTTTTATTAGATTTTCTTCTTCAAACCTTCATCTATGTTCCTTGGTTTGTATGAAAGCATCTTATACATGCCCAATCATTTCCCCATTGGTTACAACTGAATCCCAAGTAGGTTGACCTTTAGGGAAACTCAAATTACATAAGGTGTTAAGTGGCACTCTAAATTTATCAAACACCACATACACTTATTAGACTTAATTTGACCAAAAACATGAAAACATGACTCCAACCATGGAAATTTGTCCCCTTGGACCTTATTACATACAAAATGGTCTATGATGACCTTATTTAACATAAATAGACTCAAAACACCCCCTAGACTCACCTACTGACCAACCTATCCACCTTCAAGTGATCAATTTTTGACAAATTGTTTAGGTGCTCCTGCACTAGGAAGTGGAGACCGCTTCTGAACTTTGGCATCCCAAAGGAATAGCTAGGAAATGCTTGGAGTTAGAACTTGCAAATAAGAAAGTATTTATTTAGAAATAGAAGACAACATTAAATGGTGTGGTGCAAAATTAGGGAATTATATAGTGAATTTTGAATACACAATAGAAGTAGCAACAAAAAAGGAGGATTGGCTTATCCATCTATGTTGGTGAAAACAATGTTTACCCAAGGCAGGAGCCTTCACCTAGGAAGCCCTACAAAATATAATTCTAACAGGGGATATGTTGCAAAATCTAGGTTTCAGTGGCCCTTCTAGATGTGCACTATGAGAAGAAGATAAACAAATAATGGACTATCTATTGCTTAGATGCAAATTCATATGAACATTTTGGAGAAGAGTGATGGAAAAATTGAGCTAGTGTAGCCCTCTCCCATAGAACATCCTATCACTATTTGTTTCCTAGCCAATGCTCCACAAAAGGTAGTTTTCTCCAACAATTGGACCATCAATCCCTCTTTGGTGGTTTGGGAATTGTGGAAAGAAAGAAATAGAAGAAACTTACAAAATAAGGAATTAACAAGTGCAGTATTCTTCAATAAACTAGAGAATACCATTGTACAAGTCAACAATGCTAGTAGAAATAAAACACTCAAGGATACCTCCTTCATTATATGGGATAAAAAAATTTAGAAATAGTGGAAAGGGTCAGTGGTTCCCCCTATTTATGGGGCTACTCAAGTTCATCCAACACCAAATCCAAGAGTAGATGCAAGATGGATTCCTCCAGCCAAGGGTTGGCTTAAACTTAACTTTGACAAGGCATCCAAGGAAAATTTGGGATAGTCTGGTTAGGATGCATTATTAGATATCACAATGGAATGATGGTTGGCATTGCAGCTAAAAAACTCTCAATCGGAACAAATAATGAAGCATAAGAACAAACCATATTACTTGGGTACAAACTTGTAAAAAATTGTGCATATTAAACATTCAAATCAAAGGAGATTCTTTAATTATCATAAAATCCCTTTGCAAATGACATACCCTAAATTGGAAGATAGGGAGTATATTAAATCAATGTTGGTCGTTACTAGATAGTTTTGTTGCCTATAAATTGGACATGCATATTGTGAAGCTAATGGGGAGGTAGATTTCATTGATAACATGGAAATAGATATGGAGAGGGACTATCATTGCAACAACTCCCCAAGTTCATGGCAAGATATAGCACAAGATTTACCATCCCTACTCACATGGTCAAGCTTAATGAAAAATAATGGATAGTAGCTGAGCTCAGCTTGGCTCATGTTTTGGTAGGGAAGTACAAAAGTATTTAACACTACAAAAAGGTGAATGAAATTATGGAGAGTACATAGACATAACCAAAGAGGGTTGGGTAAAAGCACAAAGTTGTGTCACACTTTTAGCCAATTTATTAGCACAAGTGAATTTAAGTATTTCTACCTAAAAATTAATTTTGGTCAAACATATGATCTTGTAAGATTTGTTCTAGCTAAGTTATATATGTCCACAACTTTTCCAACTAGAATTATTGGCTAAATGTATATGTAGCACCACAATGAGTCTAATTTACCAAACAAAAAAAATATTTGAAAAACTTGATATTTCAACAACTTCTACTCGTGTAAATAACAT
The DNA here is from genome assembly GCA_027924645.1 of Cunninghamia lanceolata. Classification (NCBI taxonomy): domain Eukaryota; kingdom Viridiplantae; phylum Streptophyta; class Pinopsida; order Cupressales; family Cupressaceae; genus Cunninghamia; species Cunninghamia lanceolata. Next base: position 6,077,696 of record BSBN01000124.1, on the reverse strand, counting down.
TTTTAAAAAGAATAAAAATACCCTTTTATAGATCTATAAGTTTAGTTTTCAAATATATATATATTTTAATAGTTGAATTATTATTTCTATTTTCCTTCTTATTTTTACTAAAGGTAGGTTATTAGCACAAAATATTAGGTCAATTACCATGTCAATAGTTAATATGATGCACTAGATAAAAGAATCTATATCAAGATGGTATTTTTTTTTCTATTTTAGATAAATAGTTAATATGAAAGTTGACGTCGAATGAAAACAACTAAGTTTTAATACACACACATTTTAATATTTCTTTAAAAAAATATATTTATCAAAATTGGAAAAAAATATATCTATGCACTAAAGTTTCAAGTTATAAATACACAAAAAAATTGAAGAAAAAAAATTACTATATAAAGATTGACGTCTCATATAACTTCATTTTTCAGCATTTTATCAGTAACTAAATTATAGTGTCAATTTATTAAAAACTATATTCAAATAATTTTTTTATTTTTTCAAAAAAATACAAACATAAAATATACTAAAAAATATATATTTTATTAGTTTACATCATTTCAAAATTCAAAACATATATGTTACTTTTTGATGCAGGAGCATCTAGTGGTGTAAGGGCAATATTGCATCACCCAAAAAAAGATGTGTTTCAAAATTGTTGATGTTCTTTCTATTTCTTTTCAGAATTTGTGGTTCTGGTTCCATAATCACTTGAATAATGATGTACAACTTTCAGCTTTTCCAAACTGCTAAAAATAGCAACATGCTATTTTAAGAAAGTTTGCATTTAGGCACGGATTGAAGTGAAAATTTAAAGGAAGTTTTATAACTAAAAAATAAGGCCTTTGGAAAAGGAATCACGTAAAGATCATTTGCAAGCTGAAAGATAGTAAAGTTTTTGTTTCCTAAAAAATGCCTAAAATTTATTCAAACTCAGGTTTGAGGCACTAAGTGGCCCTGTACGGGCCTGAAAATGGTCAAAACTGGCAAAACTAGTTCTTAGTGCATAGAGCACTCTGTGAGCTTTTCGATGCCTAAAACAGCTTGTCAATTGAATGCCCAAATCAAAAGTTACGGCTCCCAGAAGTTGGCCTATTTTTGGAGGGAGATGTAAATTTCAAAATTAGGTTGTTGGCTGCCAAAAAGGCTATTAATAACCATTCTTGGGAACACTAGGTAGTAGTAGAGTTAAGGGGGAAAGTGTAGGGTCAAGAATAGGTAGGAAAATAGAAACCCTAGCTGATTTGGGGTTACAAAAGGCAGATGATTCCAGAGTCTTGTGAGAGGAAGTTGTAATGTGTTGCAGCCTATGGAAGGTTGATTCCTCTAATTGTATTTGCACTTCTATAATGTAATACGTTGTCCAAATCAATAAATAAAGTTCTATTTTCTATGTGAAATTTATGTTGTGTTTTATGATTTACCCCCTTCATCAAGTGATATTAGAGTGAGGGTTCCTGAGTGTGTAGACAGATCACCGACCATGAGGCAACTTGCACCAGGACCTGAGGTTGTGGATTTGCTGTGGAGATCAAGATGCCTCCATGAAGAAATTGTATTGGGAGGTATGCTTTGATGAAAGAGGGTTTTAGAGCCCTACAAAGGCAAATAGATGCATTCCAAGAGGAGCTATGAAGAGGGTTTAAGCTGACAACAAAAGAAGAAAGTGAAGATGAAGCTAAAGAAGAGCTTTCTAAGGATGAAGAAGTTGCAGGAGATCCTGCAGAAGTTAGGTTGTTGAGGGTCATTTCAAAGATCGGAAAGAGGTCCAGGATTGAAGTTTCTACATATTCTAGAGATTTAAATCTAGAATAGCTTATTGATTGGATCAATGACATGGAGGAGTATTTCGAGTATGAAGATGTGGAGGACCCAGATCGGGTCAAGTTTGCAAAAACAAAGTTGAAGGGCTATGCCAGTATTTGGTGGAAGGAGGTTCAATTAGAGAGGAATAGAAGAGGAAAAGGAAAGATCACCAGATGGGATCAGATGGTGGAGAAACTAAAGAAGTAGTTCATTCCTGTGGACTATGAGATGGAGTTGCTGAAGAAGCTGCAAGGACTGAAGCAAGGTAACAAGTCTCTTAAGGAGTATACAGAAGAGTTTTATAAAATTACAGTCAGGACAAGCCATGTAGAGCCCAACAATAAGAAGGTAGCCTATTACAATAATGGGTTGAGGCCACGTATTCAAGAGGAGTTAAGCCTAGTTAGAATTACCACCATAGAAGATGCATACCAGTTTTCCCTTAAGATGGAAGAGAAGTTGAATAAAAGATTTGATAGAAATCAAAGGGGAAGAGGTCAAGGCAGAAGGACTGGTGGAAGACCCTATGGAGGTCGTAAAGAAGATCAAAAGAAAAGTGAAGAAGCTAGCACCAGTCAAAATCAGAGAAGGGATAATGCCTACCGCCTGACCAGAACAATGGTGAGAAAAGAGGAAGAGGAAGAGGCAGACCTGGGCAAGGACCCAGAAGAGGAGGTTTCAAAGGAACCTATTTCTAATGTGGAGAAGGGCATCGAGCATATGAGAGTGCGCAACATCAAGGAAGGATGAATAGAAGACCTAAAGGTAATGCATGAGTTGCACATGTAGATGAAGATGCACAATCTAAGCACTCTGAAGATGCTAAAAGGGGAGAAACCCTAGTTATCAGAAGAACTTTGTTGAATGAGGAGAAAGAACCCAATCAGAGGAAGAGTTTATTCTGTACAAGGTGCAAATGTGAAGGTAAGTATTGTGATATTATTAGTGATAGTGGAAGTACTAACAATGTTGTTTTAGAGGAGATGGTTGACAATTTGAAGTTGACAAGAAGAAAGCATCTGCATCCATATTAGATTGCATGGTTGCAACAGGACTGTAAAGCTTTGGTCAATGAGTAGTGTTTAGTGAAGTTCAAGATTGGGGACTACCCTGATGAGGTGCTGTGTGATATCATACTAATGGATGTATGTCATATGTTATTGGGGAGGCTGTGGTAGTATGATAGGAGCATTGTCCATGATGGCCATGCAAACACATATTCCCTAACAAAAGATAGAGTTCATCACAAGTTGAAGCCCTTAAAGGAGGTGGAAGAAAAGGTATGTAGTACTGCTAGAATTTGCTTGGTAGATGGTAGAAAAAATTTGGAGAGTATGAAGCATGAGCATCATTGCTATGCATTGATTCCTAAGATTAGTCAAGAGAAATGTGTAGATGTACCAGCTGAAGTCTCAGATATGCTAGAAGAATTTCAATTTATTGTCTCTAGAATAATGTACTAGAAGGTTTACCACCAATAAGGAAGATAAGTCATCAAATGGATTTGATACTAGGAGCCAGTTTGTGGAATAAGGCAGCCCATAGAATGACCCCTGCAGAGAATAAAGAGCTGAACAGACAAGTTCAGAAGTTGTTGAGGAAGGGAATAGTAAGGGAGAGCTTAAGTCCATGCGCGGTACCTATAGTACTAGCACTGAAGAAAGATGGAGAGTGGAGGATGTGTACAGACTCTTGAGCCATCAATAAGATCACGATCAAGTACAAATTTCCATTGCCAAGAATGGATGACATAATGGATTGTTTGAGTGGACCCAAGTACTTCACGAAGATTGACCTGAAGAGTGGGTATCACCAGATCTAAATCAGAGAAGAAGATGAAAGGAATACAACCTTCAAGACAAAGGAGGGTTTATATGAGTGGTTAGTCATGCCATTTGGGCTAACCAATGCACCAAGCACATTCATGCGACTCATGAATGAGGTACTAAAAGAATTTTTGGGAAGTTTTGTTATTATTTATTTGGGTGATATTTTGATTTTTAGTAAGACTTGGGATGAGCATCTGATGCATATCAAAAGAGTTTTAGAGAATCTAAGAGAGGAGAAGTTGTTGATTAATTTCAAGAAATGTAGTTTTGCAAAGAAGGAGTTGGTATACCTAGGATTTGTTGTCTTAGAGGAAAGTCTTAAGATGGACTCGAAAAAAGTAAGGGCTATCATTGAATGGCCTACACCAAGAAGCGTTATAGAGGTAAGATCTTTTCATGGTTTGGCAAGTTTTTACAGGAAGTTTATCAGGAATTTTAGTAGCATTTGTGCACCCCTAACTGAGACAATGAGAGGGGATAGAAAAGAGTTTAGATGGACTAAAGGAGCAAATAAAAGCTTTGACACATTGAAGCAAAAAGTCACAGAGCAACCTATTTTGGCACTTCTAGATTTTAATAAGGTATTTCGGGTAGATTGTTATGCTAGTGGCAGTGCTATAGGAGCTGTTTTGAGCCAAAAAGGTAAGCCCATTGCCTATTTTAGTGAGAACCTTAATGATGCAAAGAAAAAGTATTTTGTTTATGATTAGGAGTTTTATGCAATAGTTCAGGCTTTGAAGAAATGGAGACATTATTTGTTTCCAAAGGAGTTTGTTTTATATACTAATCATTAGCCTTTGCAGTATCTTAATAGTCAAGAAAAGTTGAACTAGAGACACTTAAAATGGGTTGAGTTTTTGCAGAGCTATGCTTTTGTTCTAAAGCATAGGAGTGAGAAGTCCAACAGAGTTGTAGATGCCTTGAGTAGAAGGCAAAATTTATTGACAAAAATGAAGATAGAGGTTGTTGGGTTTGATGAGCTCAAAAGTTTATATCTTGAATATCTATATTTTGTAGAGGCCTGGAAAGCTTGTTTGGAACCTGTTACTTTGGATAGGAAAAAATGGTTGGATTTCATAATCCAAGATGGCATGTTGTTTAGAGGAAGCCATTTGTTCATTCTAAGGAGTTCCATGAGAGAGAATCTAATTAAGGAGAAGCATAGTGGAGGATTAGCTGGACACTTTGGTCAAGACAAGACCATTGCTATTGTTGGTGAAAATTATTATTGGCCACAGTTGCAGCAGGATGTGAGGAAATTTGTGTAGAGTTGCAAAGTATGTCAGATGGCAAAAGGAGTAAGTCAGAATACAAGTCTATATCAGCCACTACCTATACCAGAGAAGCCATGGGATGATATTAGTATGGATTTTGTTCTTGGTTTACCAAGGACACGAAGAGGACATGATTCTATTTTTGTGGTGGTGGATAGATTATTGAAGATGGTACATTTCATTCCTTGCAAGAAGACTAATGATGCTATTCATATTGCTAAATTATTTTTTAGAGAGGTCGTGAGATTGCACAGTATACCAAAGAGCATAGTTTCAAATCGAGATACCAAGTTTGTTGGTTATTTCTAGAGAACATTGTGGAAGAAGTTGAAGATAGATTTGAAGTTTAGTTCTACACACCATCCACAGACTAATGGACAGAAGGAAGTGGTGAATAGGAGTTTGGGTAACTTGCTACGATGCTTAGTAGGAGATAAGCCTAAGGGATGGGATTTTATTTTATCACAGGTAGAATTTGCTTACAACAATTCTGTCAATAGGAGTACTAGTAAATCACCATTCTAGATTGTATATGGGAATAGTCCAAGAAATGTTTCAGAGTTAAGGAATCTGGACAAAGGAGAAAAGACAAGTGCCGAGGGTGAAGACTTTGCAAAACACATGAAGAATTTGCATGAAGAGGTGAGAAAGCACATTAATAAGATGAATATTTAGTACAAGGCTAAGACAGATCGAAAGAGGAGATATAAGGAGTTCCAAGTAGGAGATGAAGTCATGGTTCACTTGAGAAAAGAAAGGTTCCCAATTGGAACATACAATAAGTTAAAAATGAAGAAATTTGGACCGTGCAGAATCCTAAAGAAGCATGATTCAGGAAATATATATGAGGTAGAGTTGCGAAGTGGGATCAATATTTCCCTTTTGTTCAACATTGCTAATTTAACAGAATATCATGAAGGTTGCACAGAGGATGGACCAACAGAAGAATAGTGGAGTATTCTGGCATCTACTTCAATGGAGGAGATAGAAGAGATCTTGGATAGCCATGTGGGAAGAAGTACTCAGAACAAGCAATATGAAGAATATCTAGTGAAATGGAAAGGAAGGCCTGTTGAAGATTCTTCTTGGTTTTCTAAGGCAGAGGTTGACCATTTGGGTTTTGCTCACACAAACACCTAAGACGTGATAGGGTCACTTCTTAAATTACCCTAGGTGTTTGATGCAGGAGCATCTAGTGGTGTAAGGGCAATCTTGCATCACCCAAAAAAAGATGTGTTTCAAAATTGTTGATGTTCTTTCCATTTCTTTTCAAAATTTGTGGTTCTGGTTCCATAATCGCTTGAATAATGATGTAGAACTTTTAATTTTTCTAAACTGCTAAAAATAGCAACCTACTATTTTAGGAAAGTTTGCATTTGGACACGGATTGAAGTGAAATTTTATAGGAAGCTTCATAACTGAAAAATAAGGCCTTTGGCGAAGGAATTATGCAAAGATCATTTGCAAACTGAGAGATATTAAAGTTTTCATTTCCTGAAAAATGCCTGAAAATTATTTGAACTCAGGTTTGAGGCACTAAACGGCCCCGTACGGGCCTGAAAATGGTCAAAACTAGTAAATCCAGTTCTTAACGCATAGAGAACTCCGCAAGCTTTCTGAAATATAAAATGGTTCATTAATCAGACACCCGGATCAAAAGTTATGGCTCCCAAAAGTTAACCTATTTTTGGAGGGAAATGTAAATTTTAAAATTAGGTTGTTGACTGCCAAAAAGGCTATTAATAACCACTCTTGGGAACACTGGGCAGTAGTAGAGTTAAGGGGGAAAGTGTAGGGTCAAGAATAGGCAGGAAAATAGAAACCCTAGTTGATTTGTGGTTACAGAAGGCAGATAATTCCAGAGTCTTGTGAGAGGAAGTTGTTATGTGTTGTAGCCTGTGGAAGGTTGATTCCTCTTATTGTATTTGAGCTTCTGTAATGTAATAAGTTGTCCAAATCAATAAAGAAAGTTCTATTTTCTATGTGCAATTTCTATTGTTATGTGTTTTATGATTCACCCCCTTCATCACTTTTTAGTGATTCAAGTTTAAAAGTTGGATCAGTGTTGGTTGTTTCCTTTATAAAAGTGTGACACAACTTTGTACTTTTACATGGTTATTAAAATGAATTACATGTTGTGTTGGGTGGTATATAGGAAAATCAGATGATGAATACCACAGTGTGCCTTAGAACCAAAAAGTGGAAATTTTCCTTCATGGGGGAGGTGTTAGATTTTAGACTGAAGAATATATTTAGAACAAAATTAGTGGTAATGATCCATCCAATTAACCTAGTGCTAGGGGAGACCTTTTTGACATTAACTCATTGAAACCGTGTTAACACGGACATCTCATCGATGTTCTTAGTCATTCTTTTAGATTTTGGAGAGTTCAAGAATGTTATTAGTATAATTGTAGAAATGTTAATCAAACTACATTGGCACTATGGGATGAAGAAAATATTGGATGATGTAGATATTAGACTAGTTTTTCACCCTAGTTTAGGGACATGGCCAATATTCAGTCTGTCATATACTAGGCCATGGGTCCCATTTATCATAATGGTAGTAGGGAAGAATGATAATAAGAAAAAGTAATAGGCAAGGTGGGCATTGAGTTCTTGAAGGCCACAACTAGAGCATCACCATCACAGGAAGTGGATTGGTCTTTTGCAGTGGAGATTAGGAGCTTAGAGTCTAGCAATAATGAGGATACTACTATAGCAACATAGGTCTAAAGGCATAGTTAAGAATATAATATAAAATTTTATAATTTGTAGTGTATAGCTTAGTTGGTTACAAAATTTTGATACATATGTATGGGCTATGGGGTCTTATTTTGTTATGGTCCTCCATTGGAGAAGCCTAAAATATGTAAAAAAAAATTACTTTTAATATTAATGGGTATGGCAGACCGCTAAGGCCAAGTTCATTGATAAAAAAACATAAGTGAATCAGAATAAACCAAAAAATTATAAATTGATAAGTTATTTTAGGAAAATAAATTTGAATTGAGAGAGCACATATTTTAGAAAATAGTTCAATGAAGAACAATACTAAAGTTGGACATAATTGGTTCACCAATGTCTAGAAATTCATATTTTTGAGATCACATAGTTTTAGAACTAGTATAGATGCTATTAGACAGTTGATAGACACATATAAATAGTCCTCTCAACCAAACAATGCATGAAAAATATAAATGTGCAATGCTTGGCTAAGAGGACTATTTATATGTGCCTATCGACCATCCAGTAGCACCTATAGGTTCTTTTCCTAGTTTAAAATTTTAATTTATTAATTTTCTATTAAGATTTTTATCTTTATAGTAGCATTATAGTTATTTGAAAATGATCAATACATTATGTAAAATGCCACATAAAATAATGCATTAATTTTTAAAACTAAAAGAAATAATATATTTATCTATTTCTCATGCTATACAAATTGCTAGATACATCACCACTTCTTAAACACAATTGAAAATGTAATGCTTATATATTATCACAATCCACTTGTGTGAAACTCAAGGTAAGGAGGAAACACATCTCCCTAACTAAAAGGGATATGATTACATAGCTTACAAATTTAAACATTCATAACATAAAAAATCATAAATACAAGAAGAATTGAATATGGTTCATATATAACATGTTTGGAAATTAAACAAAGTGTAAAGATCATTTAAGTGGAGAGATTAACTAAAATATTATAAAATGTTTCATAATAGTTGTCTAAATCTTAATCATCCTTTACAAATAATCTTCTACTAATGGCACTTTATTTTCATTTAGCATAATTTCTAGTCTTCTATTGATAAGAAAAATAGGGTAACATCTCTAACACTTATACAAAAACTAAAGTCACAAAACATTGGTGATAAACCTAAAAAAATTATTTTCAATTAAACTCTAGATTTTATGATGGTGTATATATATTTTGCAACTACAACATCCAACAAAATCCACTTTCCATTATGCTTTCGTGGATGTCCATACCCTAATCTAAATCTCCCATTTTGACATAGGTTGGTAGGATTCTAGCAAAGAGGAAAAGATTAAAAATGAAAATCATTACAAAATGTAAATGGAAAGATGATTTCAATTCCCAACCAAAGAAAACTTATTCATACAACAATGACCTCAAATTCCATGACAAAGACATAGAATTTTTTCTAGAAAGAAAAAAATCAAATGATTTTTCAATGAATGACAAAAGGAGAGAAAGCACAATTTTTTAAAAAATCAATTATAATGGAAATAAGAATAACAAATTAAATATTCAATCTCATCCATGGACATGCATGGGTTGTGGACTAATATTGCTTCCATTTTTGGAGGGAACTATTGTTTTACTATCATTGAAGCCACTAACAACGTGTTTCTCTATATTAATATTTGTCTTTTTGTTTAACTACTACAACCCTTCAATTGCAATTGTGATAAACAGATTACTAGTTGTATGTAAAAATAAAAATAATATTTGGATGATAAAAAAAAATTGATTTTTGGAAAAAATGAAAATGTAGTGCCAAAACTATAGCATATTATTAAACTCTTCCCTACATTTTCCTCTTTCTCTTACTCTACAACAATTGCATAACAAAAATAAATAATTAAAAAGGTTATAGAAGAATTCACTAAATTTTGTTCTTTACTAAAAAATAAATACATCAAAAAGCATTGCAATAACTTTAATTAAAACATTGCATTGGCCCCCCACAAAAAAAAAAAAACAACTTCAATACATACAAGATGAAATGTCCTTCAACTTCATTTATTTTATTCCCAAAATGAGTAATATATAAAGATCTTGTTCATTGAGACTCTACAACAAAGTTTATGTCTATAAAATAGATAAATCTAGTGCTAGGTAGAAGAGCATAGTGCATATTGGAAATTAGATTATAACATTCAATTAGATAAAGATCATAAAAGGTTATTAAAGTTGCAAGGGAAAGAAAACCCATAAAACAATCTTATGCATGACAAAGTTTTAGATTTTGTATAGAAAATGTTATAAAATTTGACATTTTGACCAAAAACATGTATGTGAATATGTTTCATAATTTTGAAAGAAAAACTCTAAGTTTTCCTACATTACCAAAAGAAATTTAAAAAAAAAGTTCATGTCAAAATTAAAATTTGAGAGTGATAAGAGAAAGTCCATTTCAGTAAGCCTCCACATAAGCATGATTGCATATACTTCTTGACTTCTTAGGCATAGAATTTGATGCAATCTGAGTTGTAGACCCTTCATTCTAGCAATGGGAGGAAATATTAGCACTAAGGGAAACCCTAATTCTAGTGGCAAGAAACTGTTTGTGTTTCAATGTACCTAGTCTAAGGTTTTTGTATGGTTAGAAACTCAAAGGAAAAAGATTCATTCCACAATATCATGTTTCTAAGATTTTTTTCTTCAATATAGTAGAATTTATTTGCTTGTTGAGTTTCCTACTCCAGAGATGAACATAATTTTAGATAATACAATAGCTTAGGCATGAAAGGATCAGAAAGGACAAGAGAAATTTCAAAATGTCCTAGTTAGATTTAAAAAATAAGCTAAAATGTTACATATCTTGATAGTTTTATTTGACATGCAGGTGAAAAAATATAATGGATTTCATTTATAAATATTATATTCCACCATACATGTGTGTTTCATTTAAAAATATGGTTTTATTGTCGTCCTATAGCTAATTATAGATAGGAAAACTAAGTTAACATCTTTATTTTAATTTATCACACATACCATTCCTTTTCTTGTCAATTACAAATATTCAAATGTTTATAGACAAGAATATATCAAATTTGGACTACTAAAATTTTGGATTATTAAAATTTTGGTTGTCTAGGGAGTTACAAAGAAAGTTCACATAATAATGTCCTATGAGTTACATAATTCCATTTTTAGATGATTAAGAAGTTTTAAAAAATGTTTTTTGGGTGACCAAAAAATTAAAAAAAAATTGGGACTACCAAAGACTATTAAAATGTGGGAGTTACTAAGCAAGTTCACATAATAATGGCCTATATGCCAAATTAAAACATTTCCATAATTCTCTATAGGTCAAATTTGAGCCCCTCGAGGTCAAACTTGAGCCCTACAAAAGCAATTTTATGCATGGAAATATCCTATAACCTATGGGATCGAAGTCAACTGTGGACTTTTGAAATGAGCTTTGCATCAATCTCTAACATCTAAATTTGCATAAGGACACACAATACTTAGAAATACCTTAGGGAAAGTTGTCAAATTGAAATTTTCAAGTTATTCTTAATCAAACCCTAATCAAATTAACTTTATAGCCTTGGGAAAATGTTGGAAGACATAAAGCAAGTGTGTAATAACCTACATGTTGATTCTAACATAGATGTGTTCTTTTTAGTCCTTCAAATAAAAAAAATTATATAATGAATGCTCTTTATTCTCCTTATTTTGAGTGATCTAGGATGATTATTCAATTTATTTAATAACACAAATGAATGTCTTTAGATACCAAGGTATACCAAATAGTTGCACAAATGTGTACCAAGTCAACTTCCAATGACTAGTGAGAAAGGATGGGAATTGGCAATTTAAATTTTGGGTTTAATCTTGAGTGGCTCAAGATCAAATGTAAGCATTGTGTGATTCACCTAGGATGTTGAAATGTAAATCTTAGGATTGAGAATAGGTACATAGAAATGTGGGCTAATAATGAAGCAAATGTTTGGAAATAAGTATAAATGGAGAAAGGATAAAGTCAAATGTATGGAAATATGTGAAGATAAGAGAAAATGGTGATGGATAAGGATCAAGGAAAGAGCCAAAATTAACACAAGAGCTTGTCATTTTTTTGTGTGTAATTATATTAAATTGTCCCCATCAAAATAGGCCCAAAATTAAATGGGAATTGGCATTGGTATACAAATTTCACAATTACATTTTTCCTACACTTTGAGGTCTATGTGAATTATAAAATGAGCATGTATTTCAAATTTTATCATCATTCTTAGCCATGCATCAAAAGTAAATATTTAGACACAAAAGGATATGGCTCTATGTAAAGTAATTGACCCATCTCATTTTTTTGTATATTCCTCTCCTTAGCATGAGTGATCCATAGGAACCTACAAAATAGAGAAAATATATACAATGAGTACCTTTTATTGCATAAGTGAAATAGTCACAAATAACAAGTTTACATTAACTATCTAAGAAAATGTGAAGTAGAAAAAGGAGAAGGATTAGAAATTTTGTCTATATAAAAATTGATAATAAGATACTACACCCAATGTGACTAAAGTAATGTGGTATGAAACTTTAGGCACAACCACATAATGTAATCAAGATCCATCTAGGAACAATAATTATTCTCTATTTAGACTAAGTCACTACCTACAATCTCAATATGGGAATGTGCTAGTGACAATATATGCCCCCTCCAATTGGTTGCATACAAAGTGTACAAGAAATTGGAGAGGGAAAAAGCAAAGCATAAAAATTGAATGCAACCTAAGGGGTTGTAAAAATGTAAGCACATAGATCATGTAAATTTATGTAATAATTATCATATATAACATCATGTGACAAACAAGGAAGCAAATATCAAATGATAGGCATGTAAAGCACATAAACAAGAGATAATTATCAAGGTGTATAATATATGTTTATCCCTAGTATAGGCAAATCAAAAATGTAAGGTAGCCCTAAAGGTGTAATATATGATATAGGGAAGACAAACTAATGTCCCCAATGTGGATCTAAGAACATGATAACGCATGCAAGAACACAATAGGATAGGGAACGCATGATGTCCCCAATGTGATAGGATAGCTCTAAGAACATGATAAGGCATATGAGCACAAAATAGTATGGAAGAATGATACCCCTAGTATAAAAAGATAGCCCTAGAATCATGATAAGGAAATGAAAGAATAATATATCATGGGGAAGGCATGGTGCCACCCTATGTAATAAGGTATCTCTTGAAGAAAAATAAGACAATGAAAGTATATGTAATGATAATATGAGATATAAGAAATAAGCACAGGGTCCAACTAAGCATAAGAGAATGGCATGATAAGGCTCATAAGAATTAACATAATTATGTAGTCAAAGCATTCTAAGGACCAAAATGTTTGGATTAGGTGATATCTACTTTTCAAATCCCTATGCCTAATGTATTTAATTATGTGTAGATGGATAATCAATGTATTTTTATCTTAGATCATAGAATGGGTGTACTTGGACACCCACATGTGGAGGGGAGAAAATATTAATTATTATTCTCATTATTCATGATTATTATTGCAAGAAGGCATTAAAAGAGGAAAAGAAATATGAAAGGTTACAATGGAATATCAAGAGTCATGACTTGTAATTAGGTGCATAATGGGGCACTTGGGAGTTACAATTTGACTTTTATAGCATTATGGTGAAGGTTATTATGATTTAGAAGCAATTCTTAAATAATAATTTCAAAATGGAATAAAATTCATAAATGATATATAGAGAGAGAAATATAACATAAATTATATAAATATGAATGTTTTATACATGGAATTCTCTCGTTGAAGATGAGTGGTTGTCTATCTTTAACAATCTTTGTCTATCTCTTCTCTATTCATTTCTATGTTACCAACCCTTTATCTAAATATGTTAGTAATTATTATAACATGTTTTAGAAAGGAAACAATCATTATGGAAGATGAAATAGTTGTTATTCCACATGATTCTTTGACATCCATTGGTTATAGTTGATTCAATATTAAAGTAATGATCAATTTTTTTCCCTTTAATTGTGTCCTCCACCTCAAATGGGTGCTAATCATTAACCTCACAAGGGAAACCCCTTGATTCATAATAGAATCCACCCCAAAAACTACATGAACAAAGATATTATAGGTACTTAGTAGTACCATGTATAGAGTGCTAAGCTCTATGGTTATGATTGTAGGTGATTGAGACTGTGGTGGATCCTCTAATGTATGTTGCATGAGATTTGGTGCCATCTCAAAAATTAACTTGTGTTTAAGCTTTTTGGTTCTAATACAATATTAGAATTGTCATGTAATGTCTAGTGAAGGTAGAATATTGACCTATAAAGTTTCATGAACCTAAAATTTTGGTTTAGTGCTACTCCAAATTATTCATGATAGTTGGGAGTTACCATAGACCATGAGAATTGGAATTGGTGACATTAGCAATCATAAATTTGGATTTTCTACTTGGATGATTCTAAACATATAAATATCATCTGTGTATTCTTGAATACCCTACTTCTAATGTAGTCATGGTCAAAGGGTCCAATTAAGGAATATCCAACCATACTTCCAAACATATAATCACACAATGAAACTTAATTGAAACATAATTAACATAATAGATTTTATTGATTCACAATCATGAAATACATTACAAACTTTTGCAATGGGCTTATAGCATGAGGCCTTAACATCCAAAGGGATACAAGAATAACCATGTGTGAATTAAAAATTTCTCATATGATATTACAATACAAAGCTCGTGTTCTGCTACTAAACTCTCTAATCAATATGCAAGCTACGATCCATTCTAACTATTAACTAACTTCCCTTTAAATAACCTTGAGTGGTGTTTATATATTGATCCTTAGCCTTAGGAGTGATCTACATTAGTCACATGGTAGCACAAAACTCAATGCTAGATGAAATGTGTATCATAGTAACATGTAGAAGGGAACCCTCTAGAATGAATACAGTGAAAATATGTGATGGGTATTAATGTGGTTCACACCATGAACATCTTTGGGACTAGTAGGCTTGTGAATGTATTCAATTATCACAACAAACCTTAGATGGTTCTTGCAAACTGTAAACAGTGATTTCAGACTAAACTTTGATATATGAGTGTGAATCAATTTGGAACTAGAATGTATCTTTGTGGTGAGCATATTATGACTACAAAATTATTGAAAAAATGTAAAAAACAAAAAAAATGTGAAGAAAATGTTTTTGGGTAATGCAAGATTGCTCTTACACCCTAGATGATCCTACATTAGAGAACTGAAGTATTTTAAAAAGTAAGTCCCTCACTTTCTAGTGGCTAGAGGGAAACCAAAATGATATACCTTATCCTTAGAAATCCATGATGAATCTTCAATCAACCTTCCTTTCCATATTATCGAATACTCTTCATACTATCTATATTTGGTGCTTCTTTCTATTCTTCAATCTAAAACATCCTCAATTTCTTCCTTTTGTTGTTGCAATATCTATTTACTTAATTCTTCTTACTCCATTTCATGATATTGATATAAATCTATGATTTTAAACACTAGTGATATACCCGAACCTTTACGTAACTCCACTTCATATGCATTTCCTAAATCAAATCTTTAGATAATTTTGCAATGACCAAACTTCTTCATCTTCAGCTTATTGTATGTCCCAACTAGAAATATCTCCTTCCTAAGATAAAACATCACTTCATATCCTACCATGAATTCCTTATATCTTCTTTTGTTATTTTCTTTATCCTTATATCTACTATTCATCTTCTACAGCTACCTTCTAACTTATTCATATGTTGTCTTCGTATGATTTGTAAATTATTTTACCTCTGCACTCCTTGTGTTTACTACTCAAGTCTCTCAACTCTAAAACATTCCTTGGAATACTTCCATATGATACCACAAATGGTGTTTTTCATATACTTATGTTCACTAAATTATTATATACAAAATCCACTTTTTTCTAAAACCATATCCCAATTTCCTATCTTTTCTCTTGCCAAACATCTCAATAGTTTACCTAAACTCCTATTCACCACTTATGTTGTCCATCTATCTATGGGTGATAAATGAACTAAATTTTAAGTTCATCTTTATCTTCTTTCATAATTTCTTCCAAAAGCATCAAACAAATTTATCTATGTCTAAAACTATACTCCTTGGCAATCCATACAATCTCAGAACTTCTCTAAAATATAATTCAACAACATCTACTGCATCATTTTTATTTTTACAAGATATGAAATGTGTCATCATAAAAAAATTATCGGCTAACAAAAATATAGAATCCTAACCTCTTTGTGTCCTTGGTAAACCCAATACAAAATCTATACTTATATTCTCCCATGGTTTCTCCAAAACTAGTAACATTTTATATAATTCAATATTCTAACTATTTCCTTGTGCAATTTTACAAGTCCTACAACATTGAACATATTTATTTACATCCTTATATAATTGCAGCCAAAAATAATTTTCACTTACCAATGCCACTATCTTGTCTACTCCAAAATGTCTTGATAAACCACTACTATGCTTCTATTTTACCAAATTCTCCCTCATTTGACTTCTTAGAATACACAATTGACTACCTTTGAACAACATGTCATTCTAAATTATATATTCATGATACTTACATATATCTGTGCTTACTGGTTCTTTACAGTTTTCCATGCTTTAGAAAAATCAAGATTAGGTTCATACAAATGCTTCAAGTCACCAAATCCTACTATTTCCACTCTTAGTTCTATTATAAAATTATGTCTCTTGTTCTATGCATCTACAACCCTATCTAATTTCCCACTCTTGTTCTTCAATATAAAAGTATAAATTTGCATGAACTCTACCCATCACACATGTTTCTTAGTCAACTTACCTTGGTTGTTCAAATATTGCAATGCATGAAGATCTATATACAATACAAATTCTTTTGGCAACAAGTCATGTTTCCACTTCTTCAATGCTTGGATTATGGCATAACATTCTTGATCATACATTAAATATGCCCTCCTTGCATCATTCATTTTTTCACAAAAAATAAGCTACCAGTCTTTCTTCTTGACTCACTAATGTTCTTATTGCACTTCCATTTGCATCACAATCAACGTGAATGCCTTATCAAAATCTGGCAATGCTAATACTAGTTGTTCTATCACTTTCTTTTTCAACAACTCAAAGCTTTTATTTTTTCTTGATGTCCACTTGAATTCTTTCTTGTCTCCTCTTGTAGTCTTGGTTATTGGTGCACAAATACCACTGAAATTCCTAATTACCTTTTTCTAGAAACTTGTTAGAACATGAAAACTTCTTACCTCTCCAACAATCGCTCTAACTTTATCTAGATCCATATTCAATCCTTTCACCGAGATTAAAAACCCCAAGTGTGCCAACTCTAACTTCATGAAACTATATTTTTTGGCATTAATCAATAGTTTTTCCTTTCTTAGTCTCTTCAACACTCATATATTATATGCTCTAAATATTCCTCCTTAGTCTTAGTAAAAATCAAAATGTCATCTAAGTAAACAATCACAAACTTACCTAAATATGGATTCAACACTTCATTCATCAGCCTCATAAATGTGCTAAGTGAATTAGTCAACCCAAAGGGTGTGGCCAACCACTCATATAATCTTTCTTTTATCTTAAATATAGTATTCCATTCATCTTCTTCTCTGGTTATGATTTGGTGATAACTGCTCTTCAAGTCGATCTTAGTGTTTAGTACTTTGTGCCACTCAAACAATCCATTATATCACCCATCATTGTCAATTAGAATCTATACATGACTATGGTCTTATCTATCACTCTAGATTCTATATGCATTCTTCACTCACCTCCCTTCTTTGTTACTAGTACTATTAGTACCACACATGGACTCAAACTCTCTAATCAAAGCCTTCTTTAACAACTCCCACCCTTGTATGTTCAACTCCTTATTTTTTGTTGATGTCATTCTGTGTGCAATTTATTTGGTAAACTTTCTCCTGGGATCAAATCCATATGATGACTAATATTTCTTAGCAATGGTAATCCATCTAGCATTTTATCTAATAGAATATCCTTATATTTTGTTAGTAATTCTATGATTTCCTTTTGTGGTGCCACAAACTTGAGGGATCAATGAGAAGCACAAGTTTTAATTTCCTAAGCCATCTAAAAACTTCCTTCCATCCACTATATAGATTCTAGCACTACCATAAACTTGTTTTTCTCTCCTTAAATGGTACTAAAGTATGTTCCATGTCATCCTTCATCATAGTGTAGGTATTCTTTCCCCCATCATGTATAGCTTTCCTATCAAACTACCATGGTCTACTCAATAACAAATGGCATGTATCCATTAGCATAACATCATACAATTTACTTCATCATGATATGTTCCTACCTTGAATTTCACCAAACATTGTTCACTTACCAACAACTTATGTTCTTTTTGCAACTAAGTTTTTATATAAACTTCCTGATGTTCTAACTTATTCAATTTCAACTTGTCAATCATCTCCCCTAAAACTATATTATTTGTACTACCACTATCAATTATAACTTTACAACACTTACCTTTAATCTTGCAACTACCTTGAGAAAACTTTTCCTCTATACCAAGTCTTATTTCTCCACACCATATAAAATTCCTTTCAAGACCAACTACTCACCTCTCTCTCTCTCTTTCATCAACTAGCCTTTGTGGTCATTTGGACTCTTCATTAACATATGTAGTTCTTACACAGTATCCAAGTGTTTTCTAGGTACTTTCTTGACTTACGGAACATTTAAAACAAGTTCCTCTAAATAATCTTCCACTACCTCAACCATATCTTCCTCTTCCTCTTTGATATTCATTTGTTCTATCATTATAGAATGAATTACTATATTTTCCCTCCTTGTAGTATGAACTATTTTTTCCTCTTTCTTTAGCATATTCTGTATATGATCTCATATCATCGCATTGATATCTACCTCTCATTAATATTTATCCTATTCCTCTTTGTCGATTATGTTTGATATTGAATCTTTTGTTCAACTTTCCCTCTACCTTTAATGCAAATTGATATGCTTCCTCAACTATTTTTAACCTTGCCATGCTCAATTCTTCTTGAATTTGTCTCAATAAATTGATATATCTTGCAACATTTTCCTTGTTTACTTAACTATGTCCAATCCTAATGATCACCTTATAAAATTATAACTCATAACCAATAGATATGAATTGATTCTTCAATTTTACAAAAGATATTATCACAATTTTATATCTTTTATTTCCCTCCAATTATAATTATTTCTACAAAATAGAAACGTGTCCTTTCAATTTAGTCTTAGAAAATCTAACACGTTGGAACATGCATCAATTTTTTTTTCAAAAAGTCCCAAGTTATTACTTCTATGTTGTCTGAAAAATATTTCACCCATTACTGATAACCGATCTAAGAAATCTTCATTGGGTTTTCCTTGGTCTATTTTGTGTTGTGGTGACTATTTTACCATCCTCATACCTTTTCCATGTCTTATATTCATCATAAAATCCTATAGAACTCCTTGGTTTTGTGATTTCCTTATCTTTTTCTAGTTGTTGGATGCCTAGTTCCGATGTCCTCTAAAAACCCCATTTCCCCTTGCTTAATTTGGAGGGTAAAAACAAGTTTTTTTTTTTTATGATATTGAAGATTATGGCTATGTGTCTCACCCAACATCAACTATCTCTTTTGTTCTAGAATTCAGGCACTTTGGGAATTTTAGGTTTTCTGAGGACATTAGGACATTCCTCATTCATGTGTCCTTCAGAAATTGAATTTCCCCTCACTCAATTTGGAGATTCAAAACATGATTTTTTCTGATAATATCAAAGATGGTGGCTATGTGTGTCACCCATCATCAACTGGCTCTTTCATTCTAGAATTTAGGTTCTTTGGGAATTTTAGGTTTTCCAGGGACATCGGGACATTCCTGGTTCCTGTCCTCCGGAAACCCCATTTCCCCTCACTCAATTTGGAGGGTCAAAACATGGTTTTTTCTTATGATCTCAAAGATGGTGGCTATGTGTGTCACCCAACATCAACTATCTCTTTCATTCCA
Source organism: Cunninghamia lanceolata (assembly GCA_027924645.1). NCBI lineage: Eukaryota > Viridiplantae > Streptophyta > Pinopsida > Cupressales > Cupressaceae > Cunninghamia > Cunninghamia lanceolata. The sequence continues at coordinate 6,057,965 of BSBN01000124.1, read as the reverse complement.
GAATTTAGGTACTTTGAAAGATTCAAGTTTTCTGAGGACATTAGGACATTCTTGGTTCCTCTGTCCTCTAAAAACCCCATTTCCCCTCAATCAATTTGGAGGGTCAAAACATAGTATTTTCTGATGATCTCATAGATAGTGGCTAATTATGTCATGCAGCATCAAATGGCCCTTTCATTCAGGAGTTTTGACTAATATGGGGATTTCAAGTTTTTTGAGGACATCAGGGCATTCCTGGTTCTTGTGCCCTCCAAAAACTCCATTTCTCCTCACTCAATTTGGAGGGTCAAAACATGGTTCTTTCTAATGATCTTGGATATGGTGTCTAAATATGTCATGCAACATCAAGTGGACCTTTCATTTGGGAGTTTTGACTAATTTTAAGATTTCAGATTTTCTAGGGACATCGAAACTTTCCTAGTTCCAATGTCCTTCTAGGACCCCAATCCCCCTCACTCGATTTGGAGGCTTAGAACATGGAATTTTTTGATGAAATCAAAGGTTATGGTTATTGGTTCCCCCTTGCATCTATTCAAACCTTTGTTTGGATGTTTGGCTCATTTTGGGGTTTTCATGTTTTCTGTGATACTTCCAAACCCCACCGTTTTTCGTGCTCAATTTAAGGGGTCAAAACTTATTATTTTTATGATCTCAAAGATTTGAGCTATGTTCATCATGTTTCATCTTGTGGAACTTTCATTTGTGGATATGGGTCATATGGAAATTTTGGGTTTTCTGAGGACATTTGCACTTTTCTAAAAATCTCTGAGTTCCAAGTTCTTCTTAGTTTTCTATTTCCCTTGGGACACCCCATTTGTCCTAAATGTCCAAATCCTTCTAGGATTTTAGAATTTGTATTTGTCTTAAATGTCCAAATCCTTCTGAGATTTCAAATTTTGCACTTGTCCTAAATGTCCAAATCCTTTTCAGATTTTGGAATTTGTACTTTCTAAAATGTTTTAGGGTTCCTCATTCTTCTGAGATTTTGATTTGTTGAACACCCAAAATACTAAGAGGGGGGATGAATCAGTGTTCCTTTAAACCATTCAAACATTAAACATCCAATCCTTTTAGCATAATTACTTGCAATAAATGAAATGAAACATGAAAACATGTAACAACCACACATGAACACATGAACACTAGGATTTTTATGTGGAAAACCCAAAATAGGAAAAACCATGGTGAGGATTAGCTCAAAATATATTATGATAAAGCAACTGGTTAAGGTTGATACAATTGGTGGACTCACTATCCAAGAATGCTCACTACAGGTGGCTCACTGCCAAAGGACTCACTATCCTGAATGAAAGAGAAAGAAGAAGAGTTGTGGCTCACTGCCAAAATTGAACTGTTACAATTGCATAGATAACTTATGTGTGAAATACAATTCCAATGAAGCTCAAATTACATAATCAAAACTGTGTTAGGAATTTGCAAGTCTAATTAAACCAATTCCACATAACCCAATAGGAGAAACAAGATGTAGAAACAACCATAATGCAAAATATCAATGAACAAGAAACAAGGAAACACAAGATATACCCTAGGAAAACCCTTTGCAGGGAAAAACCCAACCTCCTCAAGCATCCACCCTCAAATGTATTATTTAGCAATATCAAATATTACAATACAATCCATGATCCTCCATGAATACCTCTAAACCATCAAGCACCTCCAATGTAGCCTCCATGTGTACAAGCATGAATCCATACATTACCTGTCATGCTTCACAATTTGCACTTACAGGAGAGAGCTCAATACAATGACAACCTCTCACAAAACCTCTGTTCACCTACAATGAAATATCCAACCAAGCCAAACTCAAATAATAACATTGTGTTTGCTTTTATAATATAAGATCACACATTACATTGAGAAAACCATGTGCCCCAAAACCATGGGTTACACAAAAACCACTTGACCACACATTTGACTATTGGTACTACATTTTCCCAATTAATCAAATAATACAAATAATATCCCAATGTTACAATACAACATTAAGTGGTCCCAAATAATTGAATAGTGTGATTAACCACACCACCTAGGTGCATCACAACTAAATAATTATTTAATTACAACATTATAAAATATATCAAATTATGCAATGGTGTACAACACCATATCCCAACATTCTCCCATTTGTTGTATACATTGCATAAGGGTCAATACATGAAATACATCATCATAGGCAAACATGAAATCACGTGAATCTCCAAAATGCTCTCGTGCTCCATCAAGATACTTGCAACAAAGCAAAGTGACCACCATCTCAAGTAAGAACTCCTGTCATCCTCCAACGTGCCACCTATGGAAGAAAATGAACATGCCAAGGTGAAGATGCACCAATCTAAAGAACACATGCATCAAATCCAAGTGATAACATAAGGCTCCAAGCTACTTTCAAAGGTAAAAAACCCACATGACTGGAAATAGCACCCACAGCATATGCTAATACATCCAACCATCCATACCTCATAGGTATCAATAACATCAATAAACTCATGCCAATAACATATCCAACCCATATACTACAATCACAAGCTCCAAGAATAAAACTTGTCAATGAAGAACACATACATCCAGGAGCTCCCACTGTATGGGTAATGTCAAATCTGAAAATAGATCCAAGGCATACCAAGTCTATCAATCAACACTCAAAACAAGGTGTGGCTAATCAACAAGCCAATGTAGTATCAAGAACAATCACAATGATCCACACATGCATTAAATCACTGCATACTCTCTCACAACATGTCACCATAACTCTCCCAAAGTCCAACCATATCAACATGATCCTCTAGGAAGTAGCCATAAGACAAAGAGAGAAAACCTGTAAATCATAATGTCCTCCTACAAACACCTCAAAGTGCTAAGCTGTGTCAAGCATGATCTCCTCTACAACCCCAAATGAAAAGCCTCAACAACACCCAACCATTCAATCTCATAAGATCAAATGAACATATATAACATGTAACCAACATGGATGTAAGCCTCTCTAATCAAGGTAGATCAAACTCATAATCATTCCATAACCAAAAATAAGCCCAATCACATCTCAGGTAAACTTCTCAAAATGAACAACATAAATCAAACCATACGAATAAGAAGATAACCATGCTAGCATCCCTCAAATGAACCCTCCAGAACTAATAACTGTAGCACAAGATCCATATCTATATGAAACATAAAGTAAAACACATCTAAAAGGATGGGCAATACCTCATAGATGATAAACTGCTGAGTAGACCAAGAGTGGGGAATGAGAATGCTCCTCCAGGATACACCAAGCCACAATGACTCTCTCCAAGAACAATCTCATCTAGGTCCATAATGAACTCACATCCATATCTAGGTGTAAGGCTCCTCGGTCTATCTGTTGAAGCCTCCAAAGAGTAACTATCTCAATAAGTGTCTCTAATCAAAAGAGAACTCCAGCCTCACCTAAGTCTCCAAGTATCCAAGAGCACCTATAACTGACCAATACATACCAAAATCCAAATGCAACATAGCACCATCATGAAGTAATCAATAAAATGATCAAAGTACTCAATACCAACAGAACAAACAAGACCACTGTCAAAGCTCCTAATGTACATCTACATAATCAAGAAGCCCATTATGACAACATGATCTAACCATCTCCTTGTAAGAAGATCACACGCAACAAAGTGTACAATGATGCATACATCTTGTTACAAGAGAACATGTATCATGCCAAAACTCTAAACTGGTATCAAGAATCAAGACACAATATCAACATCTCTAAATCAAGGATAAACATGTCAAACTGACAAATCATAAACTAACACCTCAACTAAAGACTCAAATAAGTCCTCCATGGTAAACCAAGATGTCAACATCTCCAATCAAATGAAAATAATCATTTATTGTCAATAGAACTAAAAATGTTAAAGAACTCTCAAAACTAAGAGCTCCTCCATGACACCAACATCCATTGCAAAAGATCATCCATCATGTATGATGAAACCAACATGCTACCAAAGCTCCCACTGAATCATGATACCGAGCTACCCATGACAACAAAGTAACCATCTCCTAAATGAAGAATATCCATGGCCCCAAATCAATCAAGGAATCCCACTGTAACATCAATAGTGTAGACACCCAAAATTATCCCCAAATTTGTCCATGTTCTGCAACACCTAGTCAAATACATTATTAAAGACATCATGTAACATTTTGTCCTAAACCCACTCCTAATTCCACTAATCCATTAGCTAATTAATTAAATAAATTTTATTTATTTAATTAATTTTACATTCATAATCCCACTTTCCAATTAATTAAATAAATTTTATTTATTTAATTAATTTCCCTCACATATCCCAACTAATTCAAATAAAATATTTAAATTAAGTCCTCACCTTTCATCACATTTTGACACTTGTCCACCTCTCACTTGAATTATGTGTGGTAGTACAACTTTCATTTAATATATTTCACATGCACAACTAATAAGAGTTTTTGTGTATACGGTCACACATGAGCCCTATCCTCCTTTGTACACTTGTCAAATGACTACAACTCCCTTGAAGAGTGGAAATAACTAATCAATCCTAGTCGTCCACATCAATCATTTAGCCTTTTAATCTTAACCATCCATTTGAACCAAGCCTTTCCTATAAATCAACCCCCTTATAAGCCATTTGGGATGCATTGAGTTGGAGTATCCTTATGCTATCAAAATATCTTTAGAGCCTTTGCATCATTCATCCATTATCTTCCATCTAACAATCTCCATATTAATGTTATGTTGTCAGATTGAGCAACCAACATATCAAATCAATCAAACAATCCATCTTATATCTATCTATTCAAGGTATTGAAGGATTTGGATTAGGTAATGCATTTCATTTATTTTATCATTTTTATTTTATCCAAATTTTTCATTATACATTTTGGTGAACATGCCCTATCAGATCTAATCATTAATTTTTGTAGGTTCTTGTTGCAAAAATTTACATTTCTCTAACCCTAGTTTGTCAAGATTTGGATAAAAAATTTATGTAGATGATCTCCTAGCTCAAATCTAACCTCACCATTGCGTCTTGGAGGTTGTTTCCATAAATTATGAGTACAAATTTGCCTAGATTTAGTGAAGAAAAGAGCATTTGGTGAAGAAACTTACATTTGAGCAAAAACTAATCGCTTTTGGCATTTATGCATCACTTTTGAGCAAAAACTAGTCACTTTTGGCATTTTTACCTCGCTTTTGAACAAAAACCAATCACTTTTGGCATTTATACATCACTTTTGAGCAAAAACCAGTCACCTCAGGCATTTCTGCATCACTTTTGAGCAAAACCAATCACTTCCGACATTCTGCATCGCTTTTGAATGAACAGCGATTGCTTCCAGTTGACAGTGAATCATTTTTTATCAGAAACTGGTTGCATCCGGCTGTTTCAATCACTTTCGGCAATCTAAAGTTTTTTGTTAACATTTGATTTTGTAGGTTGTTGTGCCAGATTTTTATTGAGCAATCAGGGGTTCTAATCTGTGTTTTACATGTCTCTAATCATCATATCATCATCAGTCAATCACTTTGATTAGGGTTTTCATTTTAATTGAACTAGCACCCTTGTTTTTGCAAGATCTCATCAATTTGTCATTCTAGGGTTTTCAATTTATCAATATGTGGTTACAGGGAGTCCATTTAATCACATTTCATCCATCGGATTTGATATTTTAGGTTTTGCAATATCTGATAGTCATTTTTTAATGATCCTAACCCTAATTGTGTAGAAATAGGATTTTTTAAGCATCTAGTAAATTTGCCTCGCTTTTGGTAAATTTGCCTCACTTTTGAGTGAAAACTACTCACTTTTGGCAAAATTTAGCTCACATATGATCAAAATTTCATCGCTTTTGGCTTTGTAACTCGCTTTTGGTTGTTGTCATTGTGGATTTTGCTTTTTCTATCATAACTTTCACATACAGAGGCCAAATCACGCAAAGAAGGACTTGTTGGAAAGCTAAGAGAACAAACTTCGTAAAGGAGTAGTTTTTATTAGGTGACTATATCATTTTACCATCTTTTTTATAATTCAAAGTCAAACTTGTTTTTTAAACTTCAATTGAGCATATCTTGAGCAAAATCAATCAGATTTCAACGAATTTTTTTTTCAAATTGCTTAGAATCTCCTAAAATTTCTGTTTATGCAATCTATTTTTCTATATTAGATCATTTTCATAATATTTTATCAGATTTCATATTTTTCACATAATCATCTTCTTTGCAAGTTTACTTATTTCTTTTGTGATTTGGTGACTTGTAGGTGAATCAAAGGAGCTTGAGCAGCATTTGGATCAATCAAAACAACAAGTGGAAAGAGAAAATAATATGGGTGCATTCATTCTAATCTTTCATCTCTTAATCATTGTTTGATCTCACATATGGATTTTGGGTTTAAAACAAACAACTTGCTTGCAATCACATCATTGAAATTGGGTTAAAATGAACAAGTGTCTTCTATCACATTTGGTTTTGGATTTAAAAAGAACAAGTGCTTGAATTGTCTTCCACACATCTCATTTCTAAAGAGAAATTAACCACTACGAGTGTGAATCAAGTGACAACTCACTTGGTTTTCTTTTGTTTTACCCTCCCTAAGAGGCCTTCTTAGAGACACACCACTCTAAGGGATGACCTCAACTGAGGCTAAATCAAAAGACACCCTCATTGGGAGTTGTAAATCTTGTCACTCTTGGCTAAGCCCCAAAGAACTTTATACCTTTGGGAAGTGAAGTTGAAGGGTAGGTTACCCCTTTCTCCCGGCTGTGTGGCAAGATTTCACTTTCAATTCCTTAGTCAACCTTGTACAACCTAGCTTAAGACCTAATTGGCCATACCCACTTGACTAGACATTAGGATTGTTGATGTGTTTTCATTTGTTTGCTTAATAATCATCACATTTCAATTTCAAGGTTAAAATTGCTTATGTGTCTTGCATGGGTGATTCATGTGTGTATATGCATAATCATTTGTTTGAACATTGCAAAATCAACCTCTAAATACTAAACACATTAACGAGTCATCCTACACATCATACCCCAATCAAATTCATCCTAAAAACATCCAAATCAATTACATCCTAGTCACCCTCATCCTAATCATCAAATCATCATCCAAACAATCCACATCATCATTGAATCATAATCAAGCTCTTGCCAAAAATGACTTAAGACTTAAACACTTGTGTGACACCATGCCAAAATTAGAAGACCTAGCACTAAAACTCATTTTTGACTTCGTAAAGCTTGAGCAATCCAATCACCTCTAGACCAACAAATCATTCAAGAGGCCAATGACATGATTCAACAATTTCAATCTCAAGCAAGCCAATCACTTCAAATGCAACAACTTATAGCACATGCACAACACCTCATGGCCACTTGTCAATCACAAACCCAACAATCACATCATCCTCTATCAATTGACTATCAACAACCAATGCCACCTCAACCTTACATGTCATCACCCTCAACTTCACACCAACCATTACCCTATGCAATCTCTCCACCACAACACCATCAACCAATTCAACAATTTCAACCATCACATAAACACATTCAACTACAACAACATCAACCAATTCAACAATTCCAAGCATCATATCAACACATTCAACTACAACAACATCAACCAATTCAACAATTCCAAGCATCATATCAACACATTCAACTACCACAACATCAACCAATTCAACAATTCTAACCACAACATCAACACATTCACCACCAACAACAACAAGTCATATCACCACAACAAATCCAAACACCATCTCAACCTCAACAAATTCCATATCAATCATATGTGTCATCCATCCAACCTAATCCATCCACTTCAACCTATCAACATCTATCCCATGATTATCCAACTCCTCATTCCCAAAATATATGTTGTCATTCCACCTCCATTATCCTACAAATGTCAAAAGAATGTGACCATACACCTTCCACCATCCAATTTACTTCCACTCTTTCCAACTCCTAATATCCCTCCATCCACTTTACCACCATTACTCCCAACACCTAATATCCCTATCCTCCAATCCCCTTATCCATTTATCCATAAGTCCCCTTACATTCCTAATCATGACCAACAAATACACACATTGTCTAAACATCAAGCCTCCACTCACTCCACCAAACTCATGGGATTCCAAAATAAAAATTTGGATGCCTCCTTTCATAAAGCCAAAAATCCTAAGGGTCCTGTTGAGGGAAAATTGGAGTAAACATGAATAATCAATATAATAATATCAATAATACCCAAAACTCAATGAAATAACGAACAAATAAGGTTAATTAAGCAAAGAACAATATAAAGCAAACCTTCTTTAATTCGCAACTTCCATTGATTGCCTATCACAACTGATCTTGTCTATGAATATGGCCCTCAGAAGGTGCACTTCCTTGCTATGATTCCAAGATGTCAATTGGGAATGGCTATGATAGTTTTGCCATGAAGATGAGCTTCATAACAATGATAGTAGTGTGTAGTAACAAGTTTGATCGCAAGAAATGAAGGAATTGGTGCCAAAGGTGCACTGTAATTCTTGCAGAGTAACAATACTTAAAGCTTGGATGATTGAAATGGAAGAATAGGGTTCAATTTATAAACTTGAGAGAAAGAAGATCAATGGTATAGAAAGAATGAGAAGATCAATGGTATAGAAACCTTGAGAGAATGTGCGCGAATAGAAAGAAGACATGTGTCACACAAAAGTTGTTTTATTTGAGTTAACCGCTTTCTTTCTAAAGATAAGACATGCTTTTCATAAATTAGAAAGTTTTTTTCTAATTTAAGAGATATTGATAAAAATAAGGTTGATTGAGATAATTAACTTGTGATTTGCTTTTGCATGATTTGAGAGAAATTAAATAATAAATTATTTAATTTTGTGTGCATGAAGAGGAAGACTTGTTTTTAGAAGATTTTTGAAGAATTAGAAGATAAGAAAGCTAATTAAATAAATAGATTTATTTAATTGTTGTGCATGATTTGGAAGAATAAATAAAATATTTGATTATATTTTATTTTTGGAGATTGAGAGGATTTAAATAAATTTGATTTGATTTATTCAAATTTGGAAGAATGATTTTGACTTAATTAAATAATTAAGAATTATTTAATTGTTTGGAAGAATTAATTAAATAAAGGATTTTATTCAATTTTGACTTTAGAAGAGGTAATTAAATATTTTGATATTTAATTAACTTAGAGGAATGTGAATCGAATAAAAAAATTTATTTATTTATTTATTGATAGAGGAATTAGACTTAAATAAATATTAAGAATATTTATTTGGGCAGAGTCGTGTCATTTTTAGGCATATACATTTTGTCCCTCTTTGATGTAATGCAATTTAATGGCGTTGCTTCAAAGAATAAATTTTTCTGATAATGATACATGTCCCAGTTTGCCCCTAGTACAGGTTATGACGATAGGATGCCCCCTCAGGAGATTGGATGGGAAGAAGATAGAAGGATGAGAGACAAACAATCTCACGATGAAGAAGGTGAAAAACAAGTTGGGGTGAAGAAATTGGTTGAAGAAAGAGCCAAATGATACATGATGCAAGATAAAACGATAACACACACAAGAAAGCAAGCAAGTATGCACAAATGATACAAGAACAAACAAGGTATTGCCCCTATCAAGCAGTAAACCAACGATATACTAATAATGATATATGACAGTGTTGTTATGGCGGGGAACGATATATCCCTAGACCAACATGGCAAGTGTGTTGTCATGGTGGGGAATGATAGATCCCTAGAGAAAACATGAAGGATAATGTCTAGTTTCAAGAAATGAAACATGTCATGTAAGACGCATGTATTAGTTTGATTTCAACAATGTTACATCATATTTAAGACAATTGATTGGCTAACTGATCGAGTTGGTTTACGACCAGACAAGGATCAAGACCACTGATTGTGATTAGATCATTTGACAAGATTGACTTAACTTGATTGGTATGGATTAAGGATAGACTTGCATTTGGATCATTGCTTAGATTGACTAGGTCAGGAATAATGGTACAATGATAACAAAAAGCTGATTTGACAGAAGAATGACTCAACAAAAGGAATCACAAGCTTTTGTAAACATTGATACTCTACGGTTTGGATCTTTTATTGCATGGGATATGGATGCTTTGGAAATTTTTATTGCATGGGATATGGATACTTGTGGATGCTTTGTGGATGTGAGTGGTTTTTTGACATCTTGATATTGCAAGCATTTTGAAGTGCTTATTTCATCATTGCGCGATTTTTTTGGTACTTTTTCCAAATGTTGTAAGTTAATACAAGCATCTAGGTATAATTGAACTGAGATGACCTGAGTATCACTTACATGGATTTTCATTTAGCAAGTTAATATAAGCGTCTAGGTATAATTGAACTGAGATGACCTGAGTATTTCTTGCCTATCAATAGACAAGGATTGCCCCTGTTCATGTTAGACCTTTGATGTCCTCGATGACCTTTTTTCGATCATGTCATTAGACAAGACGTCACATTACTAAAGATTAATCCACAACCAGTAAACAAAGAAAATGATTATGCCCCCATCATAGCATCTCTAGTTTTTGACATCCTCGAGTAGCATAGGAAGACATAATAACAAAAATTAAGACTCTGTAAGTTACCCCGATCACAAACACAAAACATTCTTGCATTTAGATGTGTTTTTCTTGCCATAATTTAGATAGAATTAGTTTGAGTGTTTTAGGTACTTGCTTTCTTTTCCTTGGATAGGTTGATGTTTTGCATCAAGATTTTTTCTTTGGAAGCAGGCTTTTCTTGTGCTTGCATGCATGCCTGGCAAAATAGACCCTAAGGGACTGACCTAGTGCCTCGAGAGTGCATTGTTAAATGGCCTTGCCTACGTGACGCTGCAGAGGCAACATAGTTTAGGGACCTAGACCATGGATGGACTAGAGGATAGATGACAAGATATGGGATGGACAAGAAGGTGGAGCCTCGAGGGTGCATTGAAAAATGGCCTTGCCTACGTGACAACGTAGAGGCAGCATAGTTCGGGGACTTGGACCATGGATGGACTATAGGATAGATGACAAGATATGGGATGGATAGGGAAGCCTCGGGGGTGCATTGAAAATGGACTTGCCTACATGATGAAGCAAAGGTAATGTAGTTCATGGTAAACCCTAATGGACCTAAGATATGCATTGAATGAGACACGATATGGAACAAATATGGATCAGATATGGAACAGATATGGATCAGATAAGACACAATATGGAATAGATATGGATTAGACAAGACATGATATGGAACAAATATGGATCAGACAAGATGCGATATGGAACAGATATGGATCAGATAAGACACGATATGGAACAGATGATACCGATGACAAGGAAATACCATGAATAGGTAGATGTATGAGTGATAAAGAATGGAATGGGTGGGTATGAGGATGAGCAATAGTGGATAGAAGGAAACAAGGATGTGATCTCCAAGGACTATGTCGCATAAGAATAACATGCCCCATTGTAGGTAGAATACTTAGGATTTTTCATGGCAATGCTTATGATGATAGAAGGATGAGAGGATTAATGAAGGATTTGCTTGGTTTGGGAGGGATGAGGTATCTCAAGAGACATCAAAAACATTTGTCAACATTGTGCCCCCAATCTTTATCAAGATCAAGAAAAATGAAGGAAGGGAAGATTAGGATAGATAGACTGGACAGTATAGGTATGTAATGGATAGAAGGATAGGATAGGGAATGGTATGGAAGGGAACTGATAGGAGAAGAGTGATATACTAATGAGACAAGGTACCCCTAAGTGTAGGTGACGTAGAAGATCAACTTACACATGACACTTGTTTGCCAGGTTTTTGTCATGGTACTTATCCAAGGCGCCTGTTTGCTAGATTTTCACCATTGGATGAAGGGATTTTTATTTACATTTTTTTTTTTTTTTTGAATAGGAGAAGGTAGAATGGACAAGAGAGACTCAAGTATCAGGTTCCATGAAAGGTGATAGTCCCATTAGAAAGATGTCGTCGCATGGACCATGTCGAGTGTTCTCATAGATATTGGTAGGAGATTCCATGACAGTGAGATGGAAAAGGTAGATAGTGGATTTATGATGTAGAGTATGGATGGAAGGCTTATGCAAAAGCATGGACCATAGGAATAGGGTGAGGAATACATGTAGGATAATAGTGGAAGGAAGGGGAGATGGAGGTATATGAAAATGTTTGTGGGATGGAAGGGAATCATGACCAACGGTTGCACATACCGTGATAAACATTGAAGCTGGTGATGGGAAAGTAGTGTAGGAATCAACATAGACTTTTACTTGTGGATGAATGACTTAGGCATGTAGGGATCCACATAGACTGAGTATTTTTCTAATTTTTTCTTACCATATGGGATGGAATAATTTGAGACTTTTGGATGGAATGGGAGAAAGTGGATGGTTGGGATTCTTGAGAGGTGGATGCCTCTTGTAACTTGAGGGATTTTTTCTTAGCCACCCAAACCATTTTTCTTTTAGATAGTACCTGTGAAGGTATGGGCTGGGGTGTATACAGCTTTGGTGCAGCTTCAGAGGTAATCATTTGTTTGATGCAGACCCACACCTTTTTTAGTTTGGCATATAGGTGTGTGGGTGTATACAGCTCTTGAGAAGGATGCTTCTTTGATTCTTGGCTTTTGTATCCTACGTCATGAGGACTTTAAGGATTTTTGACTTTATAGGTAGAGGCATCCAGATTTTTATGGTTGAATTCTCTTAAGATGGTGGAAGTGGAGTTTGAGGAAGTTCTCTATTTAGACAACACGTGCATTGGTTGGTCATGATTGGGATTGTTAGAAGATTCATAGATGGGCGAATAAGGTGTTGGAAGAAATGGTGGTAAAAGTCATGGAGGGATATTAGGAGTTGGAAGTAGCAGAGGTAGAATGGATGGTGGAAGGTGTATAGTCACATGCTTTTGACAATTGTAAGAAGGTGGAGGAGGAATGATGATATATTTTTTGGGGATATGATAGGGTTTGCGATGGAAAGTGGGGGATTTAGGAGGAGTGGAGGAAGTACCAACATCTTGAGATTGTTCACCTTGGGGTATGTATTCCTAGCCATATGAATGAGGATGAACATTGACATGGACGGGCTCTAAAATACCTTGTTCATGAAGGCCTAAGCCTTTACCTTGATAGTTCATATATTGGAGTATGTGGTGGATAGTAGGATTGTGTATATGTGGAACACTAGACACAAGTTCTTTATTGGATGGAGACGATGAGATAGAGGATAATGGTTGCTAGTGTTCTAAGGAGGAACACTCATGAATGAAGGCAGTAAGACCAAGGATATATGGTGGGGGATTTGTAGCATGGTCGATAATGGATGATGGAGGATTATTACTAGTTTGATCTTCTACACTCTTGGGAGGCAAGTGTCTCATCAAAGGAAGAGGAAGTTGTTGGGTTTTGGATGGGACTAGATGGGGCTATTAGCTCAGGACCATAGAATGCATAAAGTTGGTTAAGAGGATCATCATGGTCTTTTTGATCATAGATAAGCTCTTCATCATAGATGGGATCTTGATCATAGATATGATTTAGCGTGATGGTATCAAAGTGCTCGTGCATAGGTTCTTCATCAACGATAAGATCTTGATCACCAAAAGGATAGAGGTTATGGAGAGGTTGGAATTGGATCCCTTGCTCATGTATCAGATCAAGTTGCTCATGGATAGCTCCTTCATCAAAGGTAGTATCTTGATCATAAAAGAGATATAGGTTATGAATAGTTTGAAATTAGACTTCTTGTTCATGTATAGGTATAGGATCATTGAAAAGATAAAGGTTATGTAAGGGTCAGATGGGAGTACTTTGATCTTGATTTAGACAAGGGGTTGATGTTTCCATATGTTCTAAAGTGTGCTCTTGACAGAACTCTTGATGTGCTTGAATTGAAGTTGAGGTAGAAGACTCTTGGATAGGCTCTTGGTCAACAACATGAAGGTGTGATGGACCTTGACTTTGGTGCATGGTAGGAGTTTCTTCAATATGCTCAAGGGGTTGTAGGTTACATGACGAGGTTAGAGTAATGGACATGCTTGAAGGTCTTTTGATAAGTTCAAGGACCAAAATTTGGAGACATGGTTGACTCTCTGCTAGTAGCCCTTGGATCACATCATTGGTAGGTGTATGTGTAGAGGAGTGAGGTAATGGATGAGTGGATTTGGAGTTCTCCATGGTAGGATTAGTATGCTTTGGGCCATTTGTTCTAGGAGATGGTGAAGGAGGACTAGTAGATGGAGTGGTATATGTTTTCCAACTTGAGGTGGTGCTTACATTGTCAATAGTATCATGAAGACAAGAAAAGGATGTATGCTTTTGGGGCGAGGTGTAGCTAGTACTGGCCTGTTCAGCCTATAAGATTGTCATTTCTTGTTGTGTCACTTGGAGTTCTTGGGTAATTGCTATATGATCTTGAGGTGAGATATCAAAGTTTAATTGCTCTCATAGGTATTGGAGTTCTTGAGCAATTACTTCTAATTGGTTTGTCATTTCAATAGAAACTGACACAAGAGTGAAATGGGTACCTAGAAAACCTAAATTTTTTCTCTGAAAAGATGTGGAAGTACTCACTGTTATGCATGCACCGGAACAAATGCATAGTACCAAAGGATATAAGAGTAGAAATTCGACACAAATTTGCATTAACAGGTGATAAAAGCGTAAGAAGTTGGTATAAATGTGCAACCAGTCAGAACAAATACACAACAGAAAGTGATAAAAGCGTAGCTCTAGTTTTTTTAGTGTTTTTGCAAATTTTTGGCAATTTTCTGATGTTTTTGGTATCTTTAGCTACAAGAAGGTCTTTCTAATCTAATTTTGTTTTTAGTTATGGCAAGAAGACATAGCAAACACAAAGAATGTTTTCATGGTTTTTTTAATTTTTTTGTGATTTTTTTCACTCTTTTTGGTCTAAAAGAAAGCAAGTACAATCCTAGGTTTCAAAGGATAGTATAAACTGAATTCTCACTATCTCTAGTGAAGCATCTTCAAGAGGTGATAACCATCCTTCCTTGCACTGGATTATAGGGGGTTTTAGCCACTAAGACAAAGGTGTTTAATAAAGGCAATCGTGATCTTGTCTATGAATATGGCCCTCAAAAGGTGCACTTCCTTGCTATGATTCCAAGATGTCAATTGGGAATGGCTATGATAGTTTCGCCATGAAGATGAGCTTCATAACAATGATAGTATTGTGTAGTAACAAATTTGATTGCAAGTAATGAAGGAATTGGTGCCAAAGGTGCACTGTAATTCCTACAGAGTAACAATACTTAAAGCTTGGATGATTGAAATGGAAGAACAAGGTTCAATTTATAGACTTGAGAGAAAGAAGATCAACGGTATAGAAAGAATGAAAATATCAATGGTATAGAAACCTTGAGAGAATGTGCGTGAATAGGAAGAAGACATGTGTCACACAAAAGTTGTTTTATTTGAGTTAAATGCTTTCTTCTCTAAAGATAAGACATGCTTTTCATAAATTAAAAAACTTTTTTTCTAATTTAAGAGATATTGATAAAAACAAGGTTGATTGAGATAGTTAACTCAACTTGTGATTTGCTTTTGCATGATTTGAGAGAAATTAAATAATAAATTATTTTATTTTGTGTGCATGAAGAGGAAGACTTATTTTTAGAAGATTTTGGAAGATATTTGAAGAATTAGAAGATAAGAAAGCTAATTAAATAAATAGATTTATTTAATTGTTGTGCATGATTTGGAACAATAAATAAAATATTTTATTATATTTTATTTTTAGAGATTGAGAGGATTTAAATAAATTTGATTTGATTTATTCAAATTTGGAAGAATGATTTTAACTTATCTAAATAATTAAGAATTATTTAATTGTTTGGAAGAATTTAATTAAATAAAGATTTTATTCAATTTTGACTTTAGAAGAGGTAATTAAATATTTTGATATTTAATTAACTTAGAGGAATGTGAATTGAATAAATAAATTTGTTTATTTATTTATTGATAGAGGAATTAGACTTAAATAAATATTAAGAATATTTATTTGGGCAGAGTCGTGTCATTTTTAGGCATATACAGGTCCAAATGCCTTGGGACATCAATGCCAAAAGTCAAAGCAAAGTACATTTACAAAGCTATCCAAACCACTACCCAAGCCTAAATCTTCACCAGAAAAGGTCAAAACTAAAATGGTTTGGGTCCCTAAGCACAAATCAAGCAAGTCAAATGAGGCATTCTCATCCACCTCTCAAAAATCCCAATCATCCCCTTCCATCCAAAAATGCCATTCCATACAAAAGTTTCAACTTTCTAAATCCCACAAGAAAAGCAAAAATCATAAAAATACTAAGTTTATGTGGGTCCCTAAATCACTCACATCACCCATCTCCTAAACAAACACCTTCATTGCTTCCTACACCACCTTCCCATCAAAAGCTTCATTGTTTGTCATGGTGTGTGCAACCATTGGTCATGGTTCTCTTCCATTCCAAGACATTCCCACATACCTCCATCTCCCCAACCTTCATCCATTATCTTACATGCCTTCCCCATCATCTCCCTATGGTCCATGCTTTTACATAAAATTTTCATCCATTCGACATAATCCACCTCATAATTCACTATCCCTATGCTCCATCATTTTGCGTAAACCTTTCATCCATCCCTTTTACATACATCCTTAATCCATTTCATAATCCACTCTACCTACTCCAATTCCCTCTCATGCAATCCCATACCAACATCTATGTGCATAATGACATGGCCTATGCAATGATATTCATCCAATGGGACTATCACCTTTCATGGCACTAGACACTTGAGTCCCCCCTATCCATTACCATGGTGAAAACCTGGCAAACATGTGCCATGCGTAATTTTCATGCTATCCCATCAAAAAAAAAAAGAAAAAAAAACCATCCTATAGTGAAAACCATTTTGTGGCACTTTGGATGACAAAAAAAATAGTAAAGATAAATAATTTGTCCTCTGGTGAAAACCTAGTAAACAAGTGCCTTGGATAAGTACCATAGCGAAAACCTGGCAAACAGGCGCTATGTGTAGAGACCAGCCTTCATCATTTATCTAGTTGTTTGTTCACAACTTTCCACAACATCATCCACTATCTTGTCTCCATAATCCATTATCGTTCCTATTTAACATCATAATCCATCATCCCTTAGCCATCCATAATAAAGCCTTTTTTCCCTTACCTTTGTCATGCTAGTTGTCATAGTTTGGACTTTGTTGGGGTTAAGATATCATTTGGCACCATAGCATACTATCTGCATAAACATATCCATCACAGCATCTCCTTAATAAACTCTATCCCACACTGGGGCCACTTGTCAAGCCTTATTTGGAAGTGGATATCTAAAGCTTTAGCTCATATCATCTCATCGATCAAAACATAGCCAAAATCCAAAAAAATCGAAACATAACAAAATCCAAAAAAATCAAAACATCACAAAAATCCAAGCAATAAAGTTGATCCTTTGTTATCAACCATCAATACAATAAACAAGAACTACATCTCATCTCTATCATTCAAAGCCTTGATCCCATGGATACAGGGTATGTAGGCAATCTAAGATGTGAAGGAAGCACTCTGATTCAGGCATAGGCGATAGACCTCTCTCATCATCCATCTTTCATCTTTCTTCTAATCACCCTCCAATCATTCATCTCACTTTCCTCTATCTTTCATCACTTACATCATCAATAAGCCTAGAACTACATATTCATCATGTCTCATCACCATCATAATGTGCTTTGATCTTGTGAATATAGGGTATGTAGGCATTTTGGAATATGAAGGAAGCATCCAGTACGCAAGCATAGAGGATCCACCCCATTTCATCTTCTTTCATCTTCCATCTTCTTTTTGACCAGCTCAAGCAAGAAGCAAACTATGCATATTAGAGAAATCTCAAGCACTTTAACAAATCAAGGATAAGCTAGAAGCTATTTGTCCACATGCCTTAAGCCAACATTTGCCATAGCATTTTATCAACATCTTTAGCCTTCAACAGGATACAGCTTTCCTCTCAACAAGGCACCATCTTAATCTATTCAAGAGCACTTAAATTTGGCAAGAGAACATGATGATAGTATCTTTTATTTTATCTTTTGTCCCTTTTCTATGCCTAATCAAGACTGCCTTGATCTATCATATCTTGGTATGTTGCGATGAAGTACGGAATGGGGCATGGTCATATTGCTTTCGTATGTTCTATCTGTGGGATGATCTTATTCTCTTCCTATGCGTATTGGTATCTTGTACGTGTTGGGATTAGCATCTTGCATATCAATATCTTTGCATCTAAAAAGCTAAACAGTCTCTTATGCATTGAGACTTGTTGTATGGTTACACAACACGCCCCATTTTGACTTGACAAAAGAGGGACCCAACTTTTTGCTTGGCTTGGCTTGTGTTTTTTCTGCTTTTGACGGTCTGGTAAAAAGTAAGTCATGTAGATGTCTTGCATGAAAGGCTGGGGTAAGTTATCATCATGAGGTCAGTTTGTCAAAGTTCTTGTTTCATATCATTAACCTCATATTTGCAAAGAACATTAAATTTCATGAAGGTTTACATTTTACATCACCCTGACATTCCTTAAGGTGTGAAAGTTATGAACAGTCAAAATCCTGGTCAAACCTAATATGCATAAAGGGGAGGATCATATTTCTTAATATTAGTCACCTTACGAAAAATCACCCTAATCCAATTTATCACCCAATAAATCATCCAGTTCATGACATGTGGACGTCAAATTTAAGTGGTAGTGATACTTACCCGTCAAACAACAACATGTATTTCACGAGGATGATATTTCAAAACATCACCCCGATATTTGAATATCAGCCTGTCACAAAATATCACCCTGAGCTAATATCTTGATGAGATCATCCAAACTCGGTAAATGAAGAAATAAACATACCGATGATGTCATCATCCCTTTTACCTCATGGAAGTATATTCCCGAACATGACCCTCCCTACAAAACATGACGATGACGTCATAGTGCTTCTACGATAGACTAAATCAATATCATGGTGACGTCATCCTGATATTTTGATGAGAGGTTATTTTAGTCTAGGGGATCATCATATTTTGAACACTACCCGATATCCAAATATCACCTGATATTCAGATATCCTCCTATCCGGTTGAGATCACCCCACTCCTTTTGCCGCCATTGACATTAATTGCATGCAGAGTGGTAGGTGGTTCCCGCCAATTACGAACCCAATGCATACACTTGGCAAGATCTCAAGTTCTCATTTTGGAAATCAACCATTAAGATCAAATTCCTCCAGATTTGCCCTAATTTTACCCTAAGTGACCCGATACAGAGGTTAAAAGTGAATTTACAAGTTTATTTTACATTTACATTGCGATAAACCAGTTGTTACAGAGAACAGAGCTTCCAAACCTTCAGACGAACAACATCTTGACACACATGGCTTATAGTAGAATGAAGAAATTGATTATTACCAGTATACAGATTACTTTCAGATATCTATGGTATAAGTAAGAGGATAAGCACATCAGGCACTCATGGCAGATAAAAGATTAGCTAAGTCAGAGGATGAATTCTTGAAGCCTATGTTTGCTCATCCTGAAGGTGCCCAATTCAAGTATGTAGCCATCACCGATACACACCAAGGGAATATGGATCTGGTTGCATGGTCAGCCAAAATGAGTGATGAGAAAAATAACAGCACCCTGTTGGATGCGGTCTTCGTATCAGGAATGTGGAATGCAGCTAGTTTCCCATACTCTATGGAAACCCCTAAGCTGGTGATAGAATGTGCAAAGAACTACAACCCAGAAACCAGGAGAGTAGAAAAACATGGCAGAATATATGTTGATCTGTCAATTAAGGGTATTACTGCTACAATTGGTTTGCCATTGGGCAAGAAGGTTGCCAACATAGATCTGAAGAAATCAAAAGTAGAATATGAGAGTAACAAAAACTCTGCCAGGAAGAAGATGTATTAATGGAGGGCAAAGAATAGCCCATATCTTGCGGCAGCTAAACTTCCAGTTCATCTATATAAATATGACTTCGACAATGAGTATCAATACATGATAGCACTGTTGAGTAGAGTGACAGGCCATCCTGATGCTATAAGTTTTAAGGGTTGGATGTATGCAGTTATCCTGATGTGTTTATACATGGATAACAAGCCAATGTGGGCCAAGATGATAAGTGACGCTCTAGACGAGCAGCTAATGAACCTTGGAGGTCCAGATTGTTCTTTTTACATGACATCATATATAGTTTATTCATGTGCCTACAAGGGTACATTTGACGCATTAATTACAGATGGAAAAATTGGTGGCACCACCAATGATGCACACATATGGGATCATCATCGCCAACTGCAAAGAGTGAATTACCTCCAGGACTACAAGCTGGTAAATGATGCATTCTCTATGCACCTGGTGAGAAGAATGGAAGAAGATAGAACCAAGAGATTGAGAATGGAGGGTCAAGAAGTTATCTACAAGCATGGAGCCTGGTTTATCCAATTTGCCACTTTCTCCTATATCAGGATTGAAGGTTTTGAGGGGGAGCCTCTCATGCTCCCAAGATACCCCATAGATGCAATTGTCCTAATGGAGTTTTTAAGACAAATCTCTACAATATTGAATTCCTATAAAGCAAACATTAAACTTCCACCAGTTTTGTTTCCAGTCACAATGGGCTGGTACATATGCCCAGACTCTGAGAATATAAAGAAGGCCATAGCTGGCTTGAAAATGATGAATTTCTAGCCTTTTCCATTAGTAAGATCATATGATCCATATGGGAGGATGCAGAAGATCATGGGGAAACCCATCCATCGAAGGAACCTTGAAGACTTCTGGGTAGATTGCGAAGATGAAGCTGAAGCCTAAAGAAGAAGGTATCAAAGGTTGACACTGAACCAAATAAGGACCTTTGATTGCATCTCCATCCCAGCACAATTAAAGAAAGATGATGGGAGAATAATGGTAGATGAATATGAAGAGAAAAAGATATATAATGATACTATCTCTACACCGGATCTCACCATACAGGAGGATATCTCCTTGGATCCGTTTACAGGTAGGATACTACAGCTAACCCAAGTTTGGGTAGATGAGCAGATAAATGCACTGAAGAAAAAGGGTGTTGTCATCATAGTGGACAACAAGAAGAAAAGACAAGAAATTGCTAAGGATGAATATGATGACTTCTTAATGGAGTAGAGAAAGACTAAAGGAGAAAGAGTACCTCCTCCTGATAAAAGAAAAAGATCTTCGAAGGGTAAGAAAACTAAGGAAGAACCCAAAGGGGTTATTATTGAAAGAATAAAAGCCACAGCCAAGGGAGTGGCAACATCAGGAGAAGCATCAGCTTCAAGTCAAGCGTTAGCATCATCAACACAGCCTCCTAGGGATAAACAAAAGGCTAAATAGATCCAGAGGCCAATTACACAATCTACTACTGCATATAAGGAGGATCAAGCCTCACAGAAGAATAAAGAAAAGGATATTCCTTTAGAAGAAGAATCTAAAGAAGAAGAAGGTCCTCTATCCTTCCCAAGGAAGAGAAAAACACCTCAGGTGGTAACCACTACACCTAAGAAACTGAGGACTGCTATTAGAGGTGAAATAAAACAAACTCCCATAATGCTGAGGGGAGCAGGTGGGGAAGTATTCAAGAAGGAGCTGTAGCATAATGTTCCACTCCCCACCATTGTAAAATTCAAAATTGAACTTGTAGAAGAATAGGTACAAGAAACTTCTACAATACTACAAAGTGGTCTTGTCTCATTGGATGAGACAGTTGACCTGTTCAATGATGAGGTAGTGAAGGATGTAGCTTCACAGAAAATGGAAACCCTTGCTGCTGGCACCCGGATAACTCCTCATGGAACTCCATTAGTATAAGCAGTACTAGAGGAGATGAAGCAAGTGGAATCAAGGAAAGAGAAGAGCCCAAAAAAGGTAGCCCAAGAGATAGGGCTTGATACATTGATTAAGCAGGTAACTAGTCCTGCAATAATTGATCTCACCTATAGACAAGATGCAAGTCTTGAAAATCAAGACAGTGTTCGGGATAAAGAAGGAAGTGTTCAGGAAGTAAAGATGGTAGAGATAGAAATCCATACTTTGGATATGAGTGAGCAACAACAAGAGGAAGTACCTGTTGGACCCAAGATAGTTGAAGTCCAAGATAAGGGAGGAGAAGAAAGAGATATATCAGATGATCCTGCCCTAAAACTACAAGAGGTAATTGTTACACCTGCAGAACAAATTGCAACTGCAGATCAGGTGGATAGACCTAAGGTAGATACAATAATATCGACAGAAATAAATATGCCTCATGATGAGGAAATCACTAAGGTAGATAAGATACCCATGGAGGAAGTAAAAGATCAAGATCATGATAAGCATGTAGATGATCAACAGGATCATCCTCCAAAAAAGGAAATTCCTCAACAGGAGGATATACCCGAAGATCACCCTGATGAGGAGCATCATGAGGAAGAGATAAGGAAATCACCTTCCCCATCGAACATGATGGTGGATACTGGAGATCAGGGTGATCATCATGATGATGATGGAAACCAACAGCCAAAAGATCAAGTTCCTTCATGGCTCGAGAAAGAAATTAGCAAAGAGTCAGACATAGGGATACAAGAATTTGATGTATCCTCATTATTTACAGAAACTCTAATAAAGCCAAAAAGAAAGGCTAGAATAACTTCTGCAATACAAAGGGATCCTGATACAGGCAGGAGAACAGCCCAGGTAGTTGTTCCTGTAGTTGATAAAGAAAAGGGCAAGATCACTCTGGATGAATTCCAGATTACTACAGTAGATTTGGGATTTGCCAATGAGGATCAAGAAGACCAAGAAGGTAAGGACATTATTGATTCATTAACTCAAAGAGTTAAGAGAGAAAAAGAGAAGAATAAGCAGCATAAAGAGCACATTGCTCAGCTGCATGCATATATAAGAGGGTTAATTAACCCTGATACTACATCTAGTGATCATGCAGTTCCATTGACTGCTATTTCTCAGGAGGAGGTCAACAAGTTGAACCTCATGAGACATGAATCAGCAATAATGTTGAAGTGGATGTCATCCATGCTCGATGGAGCTGAAGAAGTGGCAAAGGCCTCTTTAAAAAGGTGGAATTCTTTAGGCACTTCCAGGAAAAAGGTAGATAAACTACAAATGGAGGTTGGCAGGAGGTCATTTCAGATAGAAAAGGTCATGAGCATTTTGGATGAAATGAAGAGGATTGATCCACAGATTCTAATAAAAAATCAAATACTGGATAATAACACAACACTATTGATTGATATCTGGAATAAAGACATCAGGTTTGAACATGATGTACTCAAAAGATGCAATGGTAAACTAAGAAATATCAGCATGAGGCTACATGATATGATGTCCCATGAGGCTAAAGTTTTGGAAACATTAGAAGGAGATACAGAAGGCAAAATAGAAAATCAGGATGAGGAGTTTATCATCAAAGCTATACATAGTAATTTCCAGCTAGTTGCTGAAGACCCCCTCAAACACCTGATAGAAGAAGTGCTAGATAAAGTAATGAGAATAAAGGTCAAGGTGGAAGATTATAATGAAACTACCAACAACAGGAAGAATAAGTTGGAGTCTCTCCAGAGCAAGTATCAAGTGCATAAACATGCCATCATCAAAGTGAGAACTCAGGATGGCGGAGAATTGGAGAAAATAGTGCAAGCATATGAGAATATCAGGACAGCTATGCAGGTCCATATTCAAAGAGATAATTATCATGATGATGAAGACAGCGAGAGTAGTGAAAGTGATGATGAGGAGAAAGAGCCTAATGATGATGCATCATAAAGGGAATATATGCATCAGGTACTTACGAAATGATAAGTTGCCTAGATGGTTGCCAGCTGGCAACCTGTGCCATGTAGAGATGTTGACAAAGTTAATGAGGAATGTGAACCATAGATTTTAATAGATAAATCTTGATCGTAGATCAATTGTAACCGCTCCCTCATCTTGTTCTATAAAAGGTGCAGGGATGCCTCATTTTAGACATTCGAAACTTAATTGAAATCTGTTTGCTGAAATATTTAGGGCTCATTTCAAAGTTGTTGTATACATATATGTCCTTGCATACTTAATGAATGAGAAGACCTATTGATTACAATTCATAGTAAATCTTGAGTAATCAGTGTATGAATTCTTGATATATGCTGTGATTTGCTGCATCCCTTCGAGTGCAAATCTGCTTACATGTGTTGTTTTCATACCATTCCTTTGAAGTTAGCATCAACTGTATCTAGCTGTGGAATGTCCTGGTGAACATATGGTTTGGTTTTCTTCTCTTCATGACTGTATCTGATGTATATGTGGTTCAATAGCTGAAGAGTCAACCATTATTTGAAGTTTTCTTTTAATTTCTTTTAATTTCAGATCATTTCACCATCACAATTGTAAACAATTGATAATCTTAAGCAAATAATACAAATATGCCGACATCCTGTAGATAATTGAAAATATTCAGCATATTTGAGGTTAAAGCATGTCAGATTGATAAATATCATGCAAAGATTTATAAGTAAACATATTGTTTGAAACATATCCTATTCAGAATAACCTTTTGTGCAGCATCTTTACAGAAACTGAATCCTGATGATAAGATCCACGTAAGGCCCCAAAATGGAAACAGCAACACACATCAACCTCTGAGTAACGTCAAAAGATTAAGACCTAATCACCGGAGACTTGGGATCATGAATTCTCTGAATTCATCATATCTTTCAAGATGAATAAAGGTTAATGTGTACTTTTATTCTATGTTTGTTTATGACTAACATCATGATCAACAAGACTATTCTATGCTAAGACTATTTCCATACATATAACCAACAAGGTGTCATTATGTGTAGTGGAGATAAGCTCAAACCTTTGCTTGAAGAGTCAATGTCCATCTTGGAACACTAGCTGCTATTCATATCTTATGTATGTTGGTTCAACATTTTGCCCTCATACATCTAGACAAGATTGTAGTATGCTAGTTATGCATTGGATACCTCGACACCTTGGTCTTTTTTTACCCTGGTGCATAACATCCATATGCTATATCAAACATAAGGATTGCATTTCTCTACTTTTGAGCAATTACTTTAAAAGTTGTCATATCATTTATCCATTCCATCATAATCCTATATAGTACTCAACTAAGATCAATCATTTTCTTCATCTTCATTCTTCATTCCTCTTTCTTCATTTCCCTCATCTTTATCCTACAAAACAAGTGTGTTAGGCATACATACGTACATATCATCATTATCATCTATATATTTGCATTATCATATCCTCATCATCATCATGCATTACCATTATGTACATTTCTATCATCATAATATCATTAGCATAATACATTTATATTATTACCATTTGTATACTCTTATCATCTGCATAAACATCTATATCAACCATGCGAATACAAAAATAAGTAACATCATAACATAAGTGCATTCATCATCATCACAACATCACATAAATAATCAAAATCATCATCATATATATCATCAAACGAGTCAATATACAAGTGTCTACATATACAAAATGGGCTATCCACAAGCCATCAAAACTATATGTACAATCAGCTCATCAACCTCATCATGATACAATATATACATAAACAAGGTAGCCCTAGTGACTACTGGCATTTCCCTCACCTTGACCTCCACCATTGGGTCCTGCACCTGGTCTCCCATCTCTAGGAGGCCCCATCACTAAAGCTATAGACCGTGTCCTCTGTGAACTTGAAGCCCTTGATTTGCTCCTATAGCTCAGCTACCTCTGCTTTGTGGGAACTACCCCATAATATAAGCCTTAATAATAATCAATCTGACCCTATGCTTGCCTCAACTCTGCCTGTGTATGTGTCAGCTAGGTAGCCAAATACATGGTGACCTGATTAGTACCTAATGTAGCCATAGATAAATCCCTCTTAGCCCTCAGAGAATCCCTCTATGATGTAACAACCTATACCTGCTGCACATCTACATCCCTCTCCATAGTAATAACCTAAACCTACTGCAAGGTAGTATCTCTCTCTAACCTCATCACCTGCTCACTCTACGTCACTGCATCTCTCTCCGTTGTCACCCTGGCAAGTGCACCATCATCTACACCCCCTGCCTAAACCCTAGCATGTAGTTGTGCATGATAATCCTAAGCCTGTACTCTAGCTTGCCACATCCCCAAGACCACCTGATGATGGTCTATCTCCACACTCCACAGCCTAAACTAAGCTCTCTACCTCCATCTCCTCTCCTCCCTAATCCTCCTCCTCAGCTACTGTATGACCACATCCTCATCTACCTACCTGGGACCCTGTACCTATATGGGAACCTATGGCTATGCCTATCCCTGTCCCTGAACCCTTGGAGCTACTAGTACTGTTGCTTATACTGGTGGGGCTCCTCATCATCCTCTCCTCCTAACTAGCCTCTCCATCCCTATCTCTCCTATCTCCCCAAGCCTTGTCAATCGAGTTGGTCTATTAATAACCCAATATGCATCATAATCCGAAAGAGTCCCTGGATCTGCAAGATCCTGTCCCCACTACCACACAACTAGTTGTATCCCCTCTCTCTACCAACACTATCTCCACAACTATCTCTGGTCCCCAATCAAATACCTCCTGCCTCATCCCCCCAAAAATGGCATCCCCTACTAGTGCTTCCTGTGGTACTCCAAACTGTCTCAACACCCTCTCAGGCAAATAGCACTCTATAATGTATATCCTGCAACCAAAAATGTATCTTTCCTACCTCACATAAACAAGCTCTCTATCATCCTCCTCCCATCTCTCACAATCCTACCATGGTCTCCATACAAACTGATCCTTGTCATCCAATATCTACCTCTAGTAAACTATACCCCTGTGTTATCTATAGGTAAGAGCTCCCCTATACATCCTTGCATATGGCTCTCTTGCTACTCATTCCACCCATCCATCTGGCCTAGTCACTAGAATGTGCTCATATGACCATACATGTAGAACTGTGACTCTCGCAAACATACTAGCTCCAAACATATATGCACAATCATGCAAATAATGATTCAATTGTCCCAACACACACTCAGCCCATGCATATTTAGTCCCATATGAGAACATTCCCTCCATCACTGTCCCCCATCCAACTAGAAATCCTCTCGCCTGTCTATCTCCAACCAACCATCTGATAATCGCTACAACCACTCGTAATCTATCACAGAGCTCCTCCATCCTTGGCATTGATATCTCAGAGCCCTTAGCCCCAATGTCTGGAGTCCTAAACAATCACCTGAATGCAGCTGGACCCAATTTAGGATCATAATCCACCCTATCTCCATCAATCGGGATGCATAGAATCCAGAAGACATCCTCCAAGGTAATAGTCGCCTCTCCCGTTAGCAACAAGAATGAACTATGCTCACTCCGCCATCGCTCTACCATTGTTATCATCAGTCCTCGATGTTCTTGCACTAGCTCCAAACTTGACACATGCTCTAATCCAATGATATCTAAGAATAGATGCTCCTCTGCATCTAACAATCTGACCAATTGCAAATCCCTAGGGTGTGGCTCTCGAGAATAACGGTGGCAGTATATCCTGCATCATTCAACCCACTGCTTTAGTTTCTTGTGCTAAAATGGATTTTTGACTGATAACATTATCTATTTTCCTAAAAGCGATCCATTTTTCTACATGCATTGACTTTTTCCTTATAAGAGAGCCATTTAACTATAAGCGAAGGGTTTTCACTCAAAAGTGACTTATCCACCTATAAGTGAGCTACTACCACTTAAAAGTGAGTTGAATCCCTATAAGTGGTGACTTTTTTATCATAAGTGACTAGGCTTCACCAAATGCACATTTCACCTATCTGTTTGCCCTAGCTAACTATAAGCGACCTACTTTTCCTATAAGCGGTCAATTCGAGCCTATAAGCGACCTAAACTACCATAAGTGACTACTTTTCATCTAAAAGTGACCTGAATTCCTAGCCCTAAAACTACTCACTTCTAGTGACGTGTGTGCATTTATGATGCTTTTAACCTAAAAAATCATGCAAGTAGCAAAAGTTTTTGGTACATACCGATGTGCCTGCTCCTACTGGTTGCCCATGTGTTCTCACTCACTCAGCACAATGATCACTACGTAGAATCACCATCCTAATAGCTCTCTCACACTCTAAGCACTATACCACTCAAGAGCTCTAGATTTTCTACAAGCAACAAGCATAAAGGAGCCTATTTTCCCTTGAAGGACCTACTTATACCCCCTTTTCAAACCCTAATTCTTCTATACCAAAGCCTATTTTCTTCTAAACCATCTGAATTTATCATGTCAACCTTGTTTCTAGCTGTGATTAGGAAATCCAAATCAAAGGTAAAAACACAAACTAAATGCATACAAAACAAGAAGTTATACCTTGATATGAAGACCCAATCCCATCAAAGGCGAAGGATCTTGCACCCAAGAGTTCCTAAGATGTACCCTAGATAAGGAAAACAATGTGAAATGCTCTCTTCTAATGCAACTCACAAGCTAGCTTAATAGATATTTTGACATGGTAACATTACTTGGAAATTGGATTCCAAAATAGGTTGGAGGATGTTGTATTTATAGACATTTTGGAGAGATTTTGATCCAAGGGTTGAGATTGATTTGGGAGATCAATGGTGGAGGATGAAGATGATGTGGAGGGCCTAGATTTCATCTTGGAAGAATGGAGGGCTAGGATTAAAGATGAATTTTAAATTCATCATGGGAAAGGGGTGGAGTTAATGAGGTTGGGTGAGATGGAATATTTGTGAATTAAAAATTCACATGGGGAAAGGTAAAATGAATTAAAAATTCATTTGGGGATGAGTGGAGATAAATGAGGTATGTCATGGGTAAGGGGTGTAAGAGGTATTAAATGTGATGTTGGACATATTTTTATAAAAAATTGATTTATGTGGGATATATTTCAATTTTTTATTTGGACGATGTGGGAAGGGTGTTAAGCTAGATTTGACCACTTAAATGAGAGGTTAAGATTAATTAAATAAGGTTTTATTTAATTAATCCTAAGGCTAGGATGGGATAGGCTAGGATAGGTAATTAAATAATGGCTATTTAATTGCCTAAGGTAGGGATAGGTTAATTAATAGGCTAAATTAATTAGTTAAACATGATTTAGCTAATTAATTGGATTTAGTAAGAAGGGGGAAATTGACCAAATAAATATTGCATTATTATTTAATCAATTGGCTAAATTTGAACTATTGAATTAATAGAATTAATCCAATTGTTGGGGATAGAATAATGAAAAATTAGGTGATGAAGGGATAATTAATCAATTAAAAATTTAATTAATTGATAAGAAGGGGAATTGTTATGTTTAGCGATGTCGGGAGTCAGTTTGATGATGAAGACATTTTTAGGTGTCTACATTTGCCCCTCTTTGACGTGGCATCAGGACCTAGCAGGGAAGTGGCATTAGGTCAAAGAAAAATATGCCCCAGCTACTGGGAAGGAATGAGATGGGTGAGGGATGCCCCCTCGAGAGGTCGCTGAAAGAATTAAAAAAAAATAGGCAAGCTCTCAAAAGGACGCGATGGGATTGAAAGTTGGATAGAGGATGGAAAAAGATGACAAGAAGAAAAATGGAGGAAAAAGGTTGTGATCTGCAACCTGGAGGGGAAAAAGAGTGAGTGAAAGGATGACATGGCTTACTATATTTAGATAACTGGGCCCTATTGGTGTCACATTTGCACACATTGACCTCATGAGAAGAAGGAGCAAATGAGAGATGGCATAGCGCAATCCCAGAGTCCCCCGACTCACTCACATTTCTAAGCATTTCTGATCGTATGGCCAAGCACCAGAGGCTGGACCCCAGGTAGGGCCTAACCCCAGCTTTGTGATTTTTCTATTTTATCACATTTTTTGGGTTCAGGAATTGGATATTGGCATAGTGGTGCTATTGCAAGACTGCGCAGCACCAAAAGTATGTGGATTAGCACCATCCTTTGGATTGGCGCTATCCGCTTGGGTAGAATAAAGGTGGATTGGCACCAAATGCTTAGCGTTTTGGCACCATCCTCTATATTGGCACAATGTGTGCAGGGTTTTAGATTCTAGTGCCTTGGCGCTAAATGGGTATGGGTATTAGGGTAGTGCTATGTTCTAGATTAGCACTATTTTATATAGTGGCACTATATTTAGGAATAGCGCAATGTGAAAGAGTAGCGATATATTGGATATATGTGCTATCTGGAGAATTGGTGCCATTTTTTATATTGGCACCAAGTGGAGGGGTAGCGCCATGTTTTAAAATGGTGTGAAGAAGCCGCGCAGTGGCTCTATTATCGATATTAGCGCCTTGGGGAGATGTGGTAGCACCATCATTAAAAATGGTGTGAAACATGGTCTGTTGTGGTGCCAAAGTGTTTTTGTCTTTCAACATTAGAAGAAAGGGTTGATTTAGAAAAAGATAGGTAGATTTTTTACTAGAAAATTGTGGATGCAGGATATGAGATCCTTTATAGTGTCCTCGCGGGAGCGACGCGTGCCATCTATGATGGTGCTATTGGATTAGTTTGATGATGCCACCCAGGCCCAATTGGCAAGGTTAGGGTTCTTGACATCTGCATTGATGCCAGTGCTGCGAGCTCATAGAGCTTTGATTACCATGGTTGTAGAGTGGTACCAGCCAGAGACTTGTACATTTTTGCTTCCTGCTGGTGAGATTACTATCACTCTTGAGGATGTTTATCACATCCTCAATCTACCTATTCATGGTCAGCGGGTGACATATGACACGAGGAGGGGATGGAGGGCCTTGATCAGATTGTTTGGCCACGATCACATGGCGTTGTCAGCAGACGGCAGGGAGATGAGCTATGAGGGGACACTGGTAGCGGGTGCAGACCACTTTGCTTTATTCCTGTGTGCATTGGTTGGTGGCATAGTGATGCTCGATAGGAGGGGAAGGGGACTTCTGGTTGGATGGGGAGAGATGATTGAGGGGACGATCAGACATGAGACCGTGTATGCCTGGGGACCAGCGATGCTGGCACAGCTCTATCATGAGATGCATACAATTGTCTATCATTATGATTCAGCTTTATCAGACAGGGTTACTTTATTGTATGTGTGGATCTGGGAGCATATTCCAGTTACTCGTCTGAGATGTGGGTACTACCATCGTCAGTTTAAATCCTTTGTGTTCCTGTATCGAGATGTTGAGTACACATATACTGGGCAGGTTCGGTATTGGAGATGGATGTTGGATGACATCATTTGGGTTACCTGGTGACCCTACATCAGAGTAGAGTTGTGGCAAGATGATGATGTACACATGCCTTTTACTTTCCAGCAATCCTACTTGATAGGTCGAGGAGACCATATGATCAACATGTATCTAATGTCGCAAGTTATGCGACAGTTCAAGTTACGACAGGATGCCCCACAACAGATGGTGATTTTTGTATAGACCTGTCAAGATGTCCATTATTGGCCTACAGCCATACAGCCATGGATTACCCTAGAGAACTTTGCGGCTTTGCAGCCATTGCAGTGGGATTGGCAGAGTACTATCAGGGATGCAGGCACTACTCTTGCATATGAGACATGGTGATAGATGTGGCGATTGACTCGGTTCACTAACCCGTCAGATGAGGTAGTCCTCGCGGAGGAAGCAGGGAGGTCAGGAGATGAAGAGTTTGAGGAGGATGAAGATGATGATTCTGATGGGGATGATTTCTTGGAGGAGGGTGAGGAGATTATTGTAGACTACATCATGGAAGTGGGAGGGGATGGGGAAGAGAAGGAGATTGCGAGAGATGACGAGCCAATGGATGTGCTAGCAGTGGCAGCGGTAGTAGCTGGGGGCAGGTGGGTGGTGGTTCACAGGTGCCTATTGAGAAGGCTCATATTAGAGCGATGTGGTGATAGGGAGGACCTCGATGGCATGGGGGAAAGCTGAGGGTGGACAAGGGTGTTATGCCCCCAACACAAGTTTTGCAGTAGCAACAGGCTGAGGCAGGCCCTTCAGGAGTAGGTGGAGAGGTAGAGCTTCGATGGTCCACATCCCATCAGCGGCCTCGGAGTGGAGAGGAGGAGGAGGTTGAGACTCTGCGGGCACAGGTGGCCAGCCTGCAGGAGGCTTTAGAGATCCCTGAGGCAGAGTTGGTGCAGTTGCAGGGGATAGTGGCATTAATAGATGGTTCAAATGGATAGGTGGCTGCATTGCGGGCACAGTTAGCCCAAGCTCAGGGTGATATAGTGGTTTTGACCAGAGAGCGGGATGCGGTACTTGCTAGAGCTCAACAGGTAGAGGCTATGGTGGGTAGCTTGCAGGCTTTAGGTGCTGGTATGGCCCCTATTTTGACACTGATGCAGATACAATTGTCTCAGGTACAGGGAGAGTTGTTGGAGGCCAAGGGACGGATGGATTATTATCAGGCCCTCTATCACATGGCAATGCCTGCAAAGTAGAGTGCACCGAGCTATAGTCAGGTCAGTGGATCCAGGGCATCTAGGTCATACAGATCTAGATTAGTTCAGTCTGTCTAGCAGGCGATGGTTGCCCCAGCACATGTGCCCCAGTAGGTTACACAGGTATAGGTTCAGCCGCAGCTGCAAGCAGGACCACAGCCACCACCAGGGCCAGGATCCCCCAGTGCGTCAAAGAGAGGGTCCT
The DNA here is from genome assembly GCA_027924645.1 of Cunninghamia lanceolata. Taxonomy (NCBI): domain Eukaryota; kingdom Viridiplantae; phylum Streptophyta; class Pinopsida; order Cupressales; family Cupressaceae; genus Cunninghamia; species Cunninghamia lanceolata. Next base: position 6,025,143 of record BSBN01000124.1, on the reverse strand, counting down.
CTATGTGATAGTGTATCATTTTGGCCCTTAGAGGCATTGTATCATGACTTTCTATTTTTTGATGTATATATATGAGCGATGTATTTTTGGCAATGATGATATATGAGATGATGTTTTTTGATGGCCTATTTGTTTATTTATGATGGTTTTATATGATTATGATGATGCTTATGTTGATGGATGCAGTATGCTTTATGGATGATATGCTATAGATGTGTTGTGTTTATGCAATGTATTATGTTGATGTTATGGCTGTACCTATTGATGTAATATGATGGATGTAATGATGGTTTACTTATTTTGATATATGCATGGTTTGTGATTTATGGACTATGATGTATAATGCAAATAAATGTTCAAATTAATAAACATTTATTATGGATGTAAAATGTAATGCGATGGAAATGTATGTTTATCTTAATAAACACATGTTACATATGGAATTATGGATATACAACTAGATGATTATAAAATGTAGCTAAATGATTATGATTGTGATTATGCAATGTAACTAAATGATTATGCTATGCAAGTAAATGTAAGTAAATGATTATGAAATGATATATGGAATGCAATGTGATGATTATGGAATGGAATGTAATGATTTATGATTTTAAAATGTACCTATGTGATTACAAACTAAATGATTATGATATGTAATGTTAAATGATATATATTAAATGATTATATGAAATGCAATGTAAGTGGAATGTAATGATTTTTATGAAATTTCACTAAATGATTTTAAAGTGCACTTAAATGATTGCAAACTAAATGATATATGAGATGCAACTAACTAATTCTAACATGTACCTTGGTGATTGTAAGTTAATGATATATGAGATGCAAACAAAATAGTTATAAAATGTAACTAAAGGATTACAAAATGCACCTAAATGAATATGCAAATTAAATGATATATGATATGCAACTAAATGATATGTGAGATGTAAACTAAATGATTCTAAAAATGCACCTAAATAAAATGCAAATTAAATGATATATGATATGCAACTAAACGATATGGAATGCAAATAAGGGATTCTAAAATGCACCTACATAAATATGCAAATTAAATGATATATGATATGCAAACTACATGATATGTGGGATTGAAACTAAGTGATTTAAGAGATACAAATTAGGTGATGTGTGAGATGCAAACTAGGTGATATGTGAGATGATACTAGGTGATATGTGAGATGATTATGTCTTGATACACATGATGTTCTTTGGTGGACCCTGGGTGGTGGGGCTGTGTGATAGAGGAACAGGTGGGGAGAGGATAAGGGTGAATGGATAGGGTATGGATATGATTAGATGCAGCTAGATTGGGGGGGTGGTTAGTGAGGGAGTTGCTAGGTCATGAAACACCACGTCATTGAGGGGGGATTTACTTTGGCTCAGGATGTGTTTGAGGAGTGGGATTAGTAAGGGAATTTGGGAGGGTTGGGGGTAGGCTAGGTGATTACAAAATCTTGGCCCAGATGGTATAGTTGAATAAATGATGATTTGAGCTAATAACAGTAGTTGCATACCATTAATTGAGAGCATTTCTTAGTTTATTATAACAATGTAGGATACAGTTCACAAAGGTATGAGATGACCTAGGTGATGATATATATCCCACGATTACATGGACTAGACCCATAAACAATAGGGTGATTTCATGCATGCCCAAGGTAGTATAACCTTACCTGGCCTAGGAAGGGGACTCAGCAATGAGTGCTAATAGGACATATAAGGTATTGATGCCTGTATATGCAAATGAGGCACATCATGCTAGAACTGACCCAGGCTTCAAGATATGAATACTATTCTTGGAGTAATGAAACCAACCCACAAGCATAGCATACAGAAACAATGACCATGTCTACTGCAGGTGTTGTCCGCCACTTGCCATGATATAATGAGATGAAGGTAGCTTTGGAAATGACCTAGAGTGAGACAAAAAGATAAAAATCAATAATCACAAAGACCTTCAAAAAGATACAAATAGCCTTTGTGTGCTCTTGCCACGATACATGATAGATTATTGTCCATTGTAGGAATGATATATCCTAGGATGCGAATCGGTTGGATTTTGTTGGATAATTTTTGAAAGGTGGGCACAAGGATAGTCAAGCCATGTGTGGGATTATAGTTGGTATGTTGATTGATGATTTTTGCGTTAGGGACCATGCTTCAACCGTATACTTAGTGTGTGTACCATTTATTGGGTCCATCAAGCTCAGTGAATGGGAACCATCCAAACGGGTTGGATGGGTGCATCTTATGTACCTAAGTACTGGATACTTCCTTCATATTCCAGACTACCTACATACTCTGTGTCCACAGGATCAAGGTACTTTCAAGATGTGAGCGAGATGAATATGTAGTTCTGGCATGGCTTGATGATGTGGGAATGGTTTAGGATGGGTGTGATGCTAAGAGTTGATGGATGTTGATGGTTGCGAGTTATAGCAAGATCGATGTATGGGGGTGTTTTGCAATGAATTGTTAGGAAGGATTTTTTGGATTTTGGTGATGTTCTATGGTTTTTGGATTTTATGATTTTCTATTGTTTTTGGATTTTATGATTTTCTATTATTTTTGGATTTTATGATTTTCTATTGTTTTTAGATTTTTTTGATTTTCTATTATTTTTGGATTTTATGATTTTCTGTTGTTTTTGGATTTTATGATTTTCTACTATTTTTGGACTTTTTTTATTTTTTATTGTTTTTGGATTTTTTGATTTTCAGTTGTACAGAAGGAAGCTTACAAGGATCCTCGTTCCATGAGTTAGCCTTGGGTGGGATATTGTGGGGTGGGCGATAGGACTTGATGTTTCAGAAATCCAAGCCATGGGATGCGTGTAATATGGAGTGTTGTGATAGAAAGGGGACTTATTAGATGGTAGAACCGGCCACTACACATGGTGCCTAAAATAGGTTTTTACCATGGTACCAATCCAAGGTGTCACTGAAGTGATTTTCACCATTGGAAGTCTTTATTGCACTTAGTTTTTTCTTGATTTTTTCAATTTTTTAATTTTTTTGATTTTATGATTTTTTTTTTTTAATTTTTTGATTGGGGTACCCGATGGGTTATGCGTAGAATTTATGGTTAGAATGTTCATAGGCTCATCCAGAGGCTGCCCCTCAGGTGTTACAATACGGTATGCTCCTGATCCATAGTTGGTTGTGATGACATAAGGCCCTAGCCAATTGGCCTCAAACTTTCCTTTCTTAGGGCATTCTTGCAAGTTTTTCTAGTTTCCCATGAGGACAAGGTCACCTACTTCAAATTTTTGGTTTCTAATTCTCTTGTGATAGCTTCTTCTGAGGCAATTTTGATAGGCCTGCAAGTGATTCAACACATCTAGATGTTTCTCATCTAGTAATTCTAGTTGATGCAACCTTGCGACTCAATATTCCTCATCATTGATTATATTTTGTAGAGATACTCTTAGGGATGGGAGCTCGACCTCAATAGGTAAAATGGCTTAAGATCCAAATACAAGGGAATATGGAGTGGCTCCTATGGGGGTGTGGATGCTTGTGCGATAGGCCCAGAGGATAGGATTGAGCTGGAGGTGCCAATCATGGTTGGCTTCATTAACGGTCTTCTTTAGAATGTGGAGGATGGTTTTATTTGAAGCTTCTGATTGACCATTTCCTTGAGGGTACTATGGAGTGGAGAAATGGTATTTGATTTGAAATTTTTCGCACAAAGTGTGGACTTCCTGGTTCTTGAATGGTTTTCCATTGTCAGTGATGATGGAATGAGGGATACCATAATGACATATGATATAATGGAGGATGAACTTGGATATCTGGTTCCAGTGGTGAAGGTGAGTGGTATGGCTTCCACCCACTTAGTGAAGTACTCAGTAGCTGTGATGATGAACTTATGGCCATTAGATGATGGTGGATGTATTTTTCCTACGAGGTCGAGGCCCCATTGTGAGAAGGGCCACGGTGTCGTGATTGGTTGCAATTCCTATGCTGGTGCGTGAATGAGATCTCCATGCTGTTGACATGGTAGGCATTTTTTTATAAACTGGTAGGCGTCTCATTCCATGGTTGGCCAATAGTATCTAGTCCTTAAGATCTTTTTAACAAGAGTGGGTCCACTTGAATGTACCCCACAGATGCCCGTATGTACCTTTTGCAAGGCCACTTCAACTTCCCTGGAGTCTAAACATTGTAAAAGTGTGCCATCAAGACTCCTTTTGTATAGGGTATCTCCTACAAGGGTGAAGCGAGAGGCTTGGTGGATGAAAGATTTTCGTTGTGAGGTGGATAGGTTAGGAGGGATGATGTTATCATGGAGATATAGATAGGTTTCTTAATACCATGGGGATAGTGGACCAATGACTTCACACACTCATTCCGATTGGGGAACATCATATGCTGGAATAGGGAGCTCCTCTATCAAGAATTTGCACTTCTTGCTATCCTTCTTCATGTCAACTAGGGACCCAATGATGGCCATGGCATCTACAACTTTGTTGTTTAGCCTTGGGATTTTTTCAAAGTGGATGTCATCAAAATAGTCTGTAAAGTCATCGACCATCTTTTTATAAGGCAGGATTTTATCATCCTTGGTCTTGTACTCATTGTTTACTTGTCAGATGACCAGTTGAGAGTCTCCATATAGAATGAACTTCTCAATTCTCCATTTGATTGTCATTCGGAGACCTATGATAAGGGCCTCATACTTTGCCACATTGTTTGTACATGGGAATGTAATTTTGAATGACTTGGGGATAGTGTCACCCTGAGGGATAACAAACAAGATGCTTGCCCCTGAGCCTCTATGTGTGTATGACCCATCAAAGTACATTTTCCATGTTTCTGTTGCTGGTGCTATTGTCAAGATGGCTTCATCAAGGAACTCTGCTAGTGTAGGGTATTCTGCAAGAATGGGTGCTTCAGCCAGCTGATCAGTGATAACCTATCCTTTGATGGCTTTTCTCTCAATATATTTAATGTCAAAATTAGTGAGGATCATGACCCATTTTGCCATTCTCCCAATAAGAGCAGCTCTGTTTAGCAGATATTTTAGTGGATCGATCTTGGTGATGAGCTTAGTTTTGTGATTGAGCATGTAGTGTCTTAGTTTTTGTGAAGTAAAGACCAGGGCTAGACATGCTCACTCAATTGGTGTATAGTTTAGCTCATAGGATATCAGGGTGTGGCTGATGTAATATATGGCTCTTTCCTTCCCTTGTTCATTGTGTTGTGCTAGTAAGGCTCCAATAGTTGTTTCTATTGCTGAGATATATAATAGGAGGGGTTCTGTTGTTATATGGAGCCTAATCAGACTCAGAGGTTATATTTACCCCACTTTTATCGGCACGGTTTCCCCCCAAATTCCTACGGGGTCAAGGGGCAGCGCCCCTTGCGGGGGTTTGGGGGCAGCGCCCCCAAGACAGGGTTAAGGGGCAGCGCCCCTTGCGGGGTCCAGGGGCAGCGCCCCTGGCGCGTTCCCTGTCGCGATACAGGGCGGGGTCGAGGGGCAGCGCCCCCATGGGGGCTCGGGGGCAACGCCCCCGAAACCTCACACGGTTTTTTATTATTTTATAATGCACCGAGAGTTAATTTTTTCATTGACCGACATAAGAAAACCCTATTTTGTAACCGACAAAAAGCTTGATAAAAAGTGGCTAAGGGTTAGGGTTTTGATATTGTATTGTAGCATTTTGCAGCGGTATTAAGTTGCAGGGATTGCTGATTGTAATCGGTTTGATTAATAATATTGGACTCTCTGTTTGGTGGATGTAGCCCGAGTTTGGGTGAACCACGTTAAAAATTGTCTCTCGCTATTATTATTTCTGTGTATTTCCATTTCTCTGTTTACTCTTTATTTGCATTTAATTGATATCTTCTGCCGGCTAACACTAACAGGTTCTCCTTGCCTCGAGTGGAGTCAAAATAGGGGGAGTAGCTACATATTCTTTTAGCTGGTCAAAGGTAGCCTGACACTGAGTGATCTATACAAAATTTGTATTCTTTCTGAGTAGATGTTGGAATGATTGACATTTATCAGCAAGCTGAGCAATAAATCGATGAATAGACTGGAGTTTCCCTTGCAGACTTCTTAGCTATTTTAGGGTTTTTGGAGGAGGCATTTCAATGATGGCTTTTACTTTTGTAGGATCTACCTCAATTCCCCTTCTGGAGACTATGTATCCCAAACATTTTATGGAGGTGACCATGAAGACACATTTCTTTGGATTCAAGCAGACATTGTATTGCTCCAGTCAGTCGAAGATCTTTGCTAATACATCTAGGTGTTCTTCCCATGTCTTTGATTTTCCTAGTAAGTCATCCAAATAGTCTTCCATGATGTGGTGGAAAAGATCATGGAAGATGACAGTCATGGCTCGTTGATATGTGGCTCCAACATTCTTTAGGCCAAACGACATTACCACCCAGTAGTACGTCCCCATGGACATATGAAGGCTATCTTATGTTGGTCCTCTTCTGCGATCCTGATTTGATTATACCCTGAAAAACCATCCATGAGGGATAACATCTCGTGTCCTGCCATAAGATCCACTATCATGTCAATGTTTGGTAAAGGGAAATCATCCTTCGAGCAGGCTTTGTTAAGATCTTAGAAGTCAGTGCAGCAACGGATTCGGCCATCAAGTTTGGCTACTGGTACTAAGTTGGAAACCCATTCAAGATAATTAATTGGGTGGATGAACCCAACATCCAGTAGTTTCTTTAATTCTGCTTTGACTAGGAGGGCCACCTAAGGGTTCATTTTTCTGAGCTTCTATTTCACTGGTTTGGCATCAGGTCGTACTGCAAGGTGATGGATGACCAAAGTAGGATCAAGCCCTGGCATGTCTACATAAGTCCACGTAAAATTGTGATTTCTGTGTTTGAAGAAGGCTAAGAAGTTTTCCTGCTCTTTTGCAGTGAGAGATTCTACCCTGAAGGTGATTTTTGGCTCTTCTTCCGTCCCAAGATTCATCTCTTGAGCAGGCTCTACCAAGATGGGTGATCTGTCAAGATATACCTTGTCTATCTCAGGAAGGCCCATGCTGCCATCTCCTAGCGCCTCGTGGAGGTTTTCACCAGGAGATACATCCTTTATTTATTTTTTTAGGTTCTAACACTGCCACAGAGTAGTTTTTACCATCAGATCCATGTTTGATTTTTTATATTTTTATGACTGGAAGCAGGGGTTGTCTCCTTGAAATAGGTAGTTGTATCAAGTTCCATGATATATCCTGCTCTATGATCTCCTAGGGGGAAGTGATCTCTAACCCCCATCATTTCAGCGATGGCTTCATCATTTGGTGCTACGTCCAAGACAGGAGGTCCCTGTTGGTCCCAGTCTATGAGGTCCAGGTATACAAGAGGTAAGTCATTGGATAAAGAGGCTAGGGTGGTGACTGTGTATATGGTACATATGGATGAGTCAAAGAATTCGGTGAAGTCACTAAAGGAATCTTGATGGCCTGTTTCATTGACATTATTGACTTTAGGGGAGACCGTAGCGATCTCAGCTAGGATACATTTGCCAGTAGTGAGGATACGTTGTCATTGACCATATCCTAACCCTTGGGTATAAGGATTTCTTGTCGCTTGGACTAGTTCCATGATCCCTTGTTCATAAAGGCCGATACTGCCTTGTCCTTTATAGCCCATGTTTTTGACAATCTCTGACCCTTTACCATAGATTTATGTTGGTATTTTGGGAGCTTCTTGCTCAGATTCTTCATCTTTATATAGCCAAGATGATATGTCTTCAAGCACATCTTGATCCAAGAGATGTTTCCTCTCAAAGGTAGGTGATGGTTTTCATTTGATGACAACTGTATTGGATGCTTCTTTCTTTGGGATGCCAAACATTTTAGGGTTGGGTAATGTGCCCACACAAAAGGTACCATGTAGGTCATATTCCCCACATCCCATGTCACTAAGCTTGATCTTGACCTCAGGCAGTGGAGGTGTTTGGGATGAAGTGGTGGCAATGTTGGTGGGGTCAATGTATGAGGTGGATGTTGTGGGATTGGCTTTTGTGATGACTTTGTTATATGAACAGAAGGTGTGGTCATGGCCTTCCAAGAAACTGTAGTATTGGAAGGGGCGGGGGTCAGCGTAGATGGTTACTTCCATGCCGTTGTGAGGGAACTTTAGACATTGATGGAATGTAGAGGGGACTGCTTGCATGGCATGGATCCATGGGCGGCCAAGAAGAATGTTGTAGGGGAGATCAAGATCAAGGACCTGACATTTTGTTTCCATTATCTTTTGTCCCACTTGAATAGGGAGCTTGATAGTACCTTTAGATAGTCGTTCAGTGTCATCATACCCTTTGACTGTTATGCATTCACTGGTGTCTACAACCACATCTAAGTATCCCAAGTGTTTTAGTAATTTAAAAGTGCACAGGTTTAGGCTAGAGCCACCATCTATTAAGACTCTCTTGATGATATGCTTATGGATGCAGACTTCGATGTGTAAGGCATCATTATGTGAGTTTTTAGACATGGGATGATCCTTTTCTGAGAAAGTGAGGTGATGAGGCACGACGATATGGCCCACCATGGCTTGGAATTGATTCACATTCAGGTTGGTGGGAACTTGGGTTTCCAAGAGTGCTTTATCAAGGGCTTCTTTATGGATATTTGCACAAGGGTCTTTCCTTGATGTTCTAGGAGATTGTACTGATTGCTAGGTGATGGGCGCATAGTTGGATGATTCGGTAAGGAATCTAATGTGGATGCAGGCATTTGATCAATGGTAGGGGTTGTACAGATGGACACGCAGCCACGATGGGTTGTGATGGCGCAATCGGGTGCTTGAGCCCGAATGGTGATTGTGTTGATATGGTTAAACAATGGTTCTATTGTTAGGGTTAGCCGACAGAAGATATCAATTAAATGCAAATAAAGATTAAACAGAGGAATGGAAATACATAGAATTAATAACAGTAAGAGACAAGTTTTAACATGGTTCACCCAAACTCGGGCTACATCCACCAAATAGAGGGTCCAATATTATTATCCAGTAAATCAAACCGATTACAACTAGCAATCCTTGCAACTTAATACCGCTACAAATGCCACAATACAATATCAATCAAAACCCTAACCCTTAGCCGCTTTTATCAAGCTTTTTGTCAATTACAAAAATAGGGTTTTCTTATGTTGGTCAATGAAAAAATAACTCACAGTTCCTTTATAAAATAATAAAAAATCGTGTGAGGTTTTAGGGGCATTGCCCCTGAGCCCCCACAGGGCCGCTGCCCCTTGACCCTGCCCTATATCGCGACAGGGAGCACGCCAAGGATGCTACCCCTGGACCCCGCAAGGGGCACTACCCCTTAACCCCATCTTAGGGGCATTGCCCCCAAACCCCTGCAAGGGGCACTGCGCCTTGACCTCGTAGGAATTTGGGGGGAAACTGCACTGATAAAAGTGGGGAAAATTTAACCTCCAAGTCTAATTAGGCTCCATATAACAACAATCTCCCACTTGGAGACTAATCAGACTCCACACCATATCATCTCCCACTTGGAGACTGATCATAACATCACTAACCCTGTAGCTCCCACTGGAAATAAGCACCCTAGACTCTGCAGTTCTATTTTTGTTATTTTCAGTCTAGAAGACCAACTGAAGCTGAAGATGAGCTCAGTTTCTCCCTTGTCACTGCCTTTGTAAACATATCTACTAGATTGTCATCTATATGTATCTTTGCTTGTTGTAATTGTCCATCATCCAACACCGACCAAATGAAGTGATACCTCAACTATATTTGTTTGGTCTTTGAATGCAAGGCAAAATTCTTTGCAAGATGTATGGCACTCTGGCTATCCGTAAACAAATAATTGTTAACCTGTTGTGTGCCCAATCTGGGATGACTCATATACCTGCTAATGACTCCTATAGCATGTACAATATCTAGTCTTGTGCATACCATGACATACATTAAACTTCCTACAGCTGAAGCATAGGGTATCTTGGATATTTTTTCTTCCTCCTCTCGTGTCTTAGGACATATCTCCTTAGTCAATTTCAAATGACTAGGCAAAGGTGTGCTGACAGCTTTGGCATTCTCCATATGGAATCTCTGCAACACCTTTTCAACATAATTAGCCTGAGATAGAGTCAATTTCCTATTCTTCCTATATCTACAAATTTTCATACCAAGGATTTGTTTTTCTACTCCCAAATCTTTCATAGCAAAGGACTGTTCTAACTGTTGTTTTAACTCTCTTATGTGATCCATGTTAGACCCAGCTACAAGCATGTCATCAACATATAAACATAAAATAACGTGGCTATCATTATCCAACCTCTTAAAATAAACACAATGGTCAAAATTACACCTATTGTAGCCTTGCTCAGCCATAAAACTATCAAATTTTAAATACCATTGCCAAGGTGCTTGTTTCAGGCCATACAAACTCTTCTTCAATCTGCACACCTATTTCTCCTTACCTTTGACGTCAAATCCTTGGGGTTGTTCCATATATATCTCCTCCTCCAAATCACCATGGAGAAAGGTAGTTTTCACATCTAGTTGTTCCAAATGCAAATCTTCAGCAGCCACAATACTTAAAACAATACGGATAGAAGTCATCTTGACAACCGAAAAAAATATCTCATCAAAATCAATGCCCTTTTTATGTGCAAATCCTTTTACAACTAACCTGGCCTTAAATCTTTTCTTACCTCCATCTTCTTCTTTCAGCCTATAAACCCATTTGTTTGGTAAAGCCTTTTTACCTGTAGGTAACTTACATAATTCCCAAGTCTAATTTTTCAGTAAGGAATCCATTTCTTCTTTCATTGCAAGCTCCCACTGAACCTGTGTATCCACCTGCATAGCTTCATCATACCCTTCTGGTTCACCAACATCTGTTAACAAAATAGAATACAAAGAGGGAGAAAACCTTTTAGGAGGTCTACTTATCCTTGTTGACCATCTAACATTCACTGGAGTTTGTGGTATTTCTGGTTGCTGTTGCGGAGCATGAGGAACCACTAGAACATCAGTATTTGGAGTATCATTCAGCACCATATAATCTTTTTCTTTCTTCTCATGTTGTTGCAACTGATCTTTGTACAACACCTTCTCATTGAATATAACATCCCTACTTCTCACAATTTTCTGATTTTTAAAATCCCAAAGTATAACCAAATTCATCAATGCCATATCCAACAAAGGTACATTTTTCTGATTTTGCATCTAGCTTGGTTCTATTTTCAGAATCTACATGTGCAAATGCTTCACATCTGAAGGTTTTGAGAAAATAATAACTCACCTTCTTACATATCCATGCTTCCTCTGGAATACCACAGCCTAAAGGAACTGAAGGACCTCTGTTAATTAAATATAGAGCAGTGTTAATAGCCTCTGTCCACATGTTTAAAGGCAGCCCAACATGCAATCTCATGGTCCTTGCATGCTCTATTATTGTCCTATTCATGTGTTCAGCCACCCCATTTTCTTGTGGAGTCCCTAGAACCATTTTCTTCCTACGAATTCCATTAAAGGAATAATAATCCTCAAATTCTTTGCTTTAATACTCACCACCATTATCAGATCTAAGATATTTTAATCTTTTACCCATCTCATTCTCAACCAAGCTTCTCCATTTCTTAAATGTTTTAAATACATCAAATTTCTACCTAAGGAAGTAAACCCATACCTTCCTAGTTGCAGCATCTATGAATGTAACATAATATTGAGAGCCACCGAGAGAAGATACCTGAGCTGGTCCCTATACATTTGTATGCACAAGCTCCAACTTTTCATTTTTCTTTTGCTTCCCATCTCTGAGAAAAATGACTCTCTTTTGTTTGTCATACACACAACTTTCACAGAAATCTATATTAATACATTTCAGACCTGGCAAAACTTTCTTAGAATGAAGTACCTTCATACCTTTTTCACTCATATGCCTAAGTCTATTATGTCGCAATGTTGTCTCAGAACCTGCAGCAACTGTTTCAGTCTCTTCCTGCGAACCTGCAACAACTATTCCTAAACCTGTTTGTTTTTTCTCTGCAACAGCTAAAGTAGAAGGAACAGTATGACCTGTACAAATATATAAGGTGCCTACTTTCACACCTTTTGCTACTATTAAGGTACCTTTTGAAACCTTCCAATTTTTATTAGTAAATGTAACAATGCAACCTTCTTCAGCTAGCTACCCTACTGAAATAAAATTCCTACTGAGCCTTAGAATGTGCCTTACCTCTTGTACTAGCCAATGATTCCCATTCTGCAACTTAATCTTAATTCTTCCCTTTCCAATAATCTGACAAGGTTCATTATCTCCTAGATAAACCAGCCCTCCCCTTGGACATAATCAAGAAAATAACTTCTATGGGGTGTAGCATGAAATGAGGCCCCTGAATCTAAAACCCATGAATCATCGGCATTATCTAGGGAAAGAATCAAAGCATCATCTTCAGATTTATTACTTACCACATTTGCCTCCTTATTGCCTTCTTGTTTGTCTCCTTTATTTTTCTGAGACCAGCAATTTTTCTTTAGATGACCTGGTTTCCCACAATACCATAAATCCTTTTGTCCTCTGGTTTGGGACCTCTTATCCTTTGATTTTCCTCATGACTTCCCATGACCTCCAGAGCCTTTTCCTCTCTCCTTTAATCTGCCCCTACTTTCTACATTCAAAACACTGCCTGATGTGGATCCACCTGAGCTTTTCCTACAAATTTTCTCACTTAGAATAACACCAACAACATCATCAAATTTCAGGGTATTTGAACTAGAAACAGAGTTACTAACCACCATTACCAAACTATTCCAGTTTTCAAGCAATGAACATAATATCAAGAGAGCTCTAACTTCATCAAATTTTACATTTACAGAAGTCAATTGACTGACAATTGTATTAAATTCATTTAAATGATCTGTCACAGATCCACCTTCAACCATTTTCAAATTAAACAAACGCTTCATGAGAAATACCTTATTTGAGGCTGAGGGTTTTTCATACAATTTAGCTAAAGCTTTCATCAGAGCATCTGTCGTCTTTGCTTCTGTTATATTGAATGCCACCAATGGTACCAAGCACAACCGAATGGTTCCCAGTGCCTTTCTGTCAAGAAGATTCTAATCCTCATCAGACATTGTTGCTGGTTTCTTGGCTACTCCTTCCAATGGCATCCATAAATCCTTTTGATAGAGGTAATCCTCCATCTGCATCTTCCATAACTGATAGTTCTGCCCATTGAATTTATCGACCTTTAATTTACCCTCGTCTGCCATTGCTCCCACTCAACCATGAGACCTTCCTGCAGACGATAATCGAACACAACCCGCTCTGATACCACTTGTTAGGGTTAGGCAACAGAAGATATCAATTAAATGCAAATAAAGATTAAACAAAGGAATAGAAATACATAGAATTAATAACAACGAGAGACAAGTTTTAACGTGGTTCACCCAAACTCAGGCTACATCCACCAAATAGAAAGTCCAATATTATTATCCTGTAAATCAAACTGATTACAACCAGTAATCCCTGCATACTGCTGCAAATGCTACAATACAATATCAATCAAAACCCTAACCCTTAGCCGCTATTATCAAGCTTTTTGTCGGTTACAAAAATAAGGTTTTCTTATGTCGGTTAATGAAAAAATAACTCCCGGTGCCTTTATAAAATAATAAAAAATTGTGTGAGGTTTTGGGGGCATTGCCCCCGAGCCCCCACGAGGGAGCTACCCCTCGACCCCGCCCTGTATCGCGACAGGGAGCATGCCAGGGGCGCTACCCCTAGACCCGGCAAGGGACTCTACCCCTTGACCCCGTCTTGGGGGTGCTGCCCCCAAACCCCTACAAGGGGCGCTGTCCCTTGACCCTATAGGAATTTGGGGAGAAACCACGCTGATAAAAGTGGGGAAAATTTAACCTCCATGTCTGATTAGGCTCCATATAACAACATTTATCCGCCCTATGATAGAGTCATAAGATGCGGGAGGTGGGGTGATGTTGTAGGCTTGATTGGATGAGGAGGCTTTGTTATGGCTGGGCAGTGGATCCTTGTAAGCTCCTAGATTAGCATTAGGCGATGGTTGGGTGTTTTGGTCAAGGTTGATTTGATTCTGATCTATGAGGTCTTGTACACAATGCTTTAATTTCATACAATCAACGGTTTTATGGCCCACAATGCGATGGTAGTCGTAATAATCATTTTTGTTGTACCAAGCAGCTTTGAGCTCATTCTCTTGACAGGGTTTAATTGGTGGGAGAGTTATTAAACCTTTCTTTAGACATCTGTCAAGGATATCCTCAATTGGTTCCCCTAAAGGTGTGAATTGTCTTTGAGGTTTATTTTGTTTAAATTGCCCCCTTGGGATATTTACATTGGTGGCATACGTATTCGAGGGTATTTGATTATGTATATGTTGGACGGCCTTCACATTAGTGACGTCGTCATTTAAGGTGTTTTTGTTCTTTCCCCAATAGTGTGGCTTGTCATTTGATTGCGTGTTGGTGTTGTTGTTTGTATTGGGGGTGTTGATATTGAGTTTGTTGTTGTTGTTGTTACTGTAGGACTTCTCATATAATTTGATCGAGCCCTTGGCGATGAGGGCCCTTTCTATGGTAGTACCTTTTTCAATGACTTCTTCAAAGGTAGACATGCAAAGGATCTATAGATGGAACCCTATTTCTTGATTTAGATTAGTCACAAACATGGTGACTAATTGTTTCTCAGGAATTGGCCACCTTTTTGTTTTGTGTTGCAAAGGTTTGTCATAGATATTTCATGTTCAAAATTATAGGAGAAATGATTGATAATTTTTTCTGTGAGCTCAAGGAAAGACCTAATGCCTGGGGGAAGATGTGCGAACCATTGAATGGCTTGACCGCCAAGGCTTCTTGGAAATAGTCTCATTATATATGTATCATTGTTCGAGACTTCTAAGAAAGTGAGGTAGAACTCCCTAAGATGATCCCCACGGTCTCCCTTTCCCTTGTATTTGTCAAATTTGGGTGTTTCAAAATTTTTGTGAAAAGGGGGCATGTATAGTGTTCGATCAAACAGATAGGGACAAATATCCTTGAAAGAATAGTGCTTCTATTTGCTCCCAATTTGTATATTGTCTACTTTTTGAATCAAGGTTTGTACAATGCTCGTTAGATTCGGGGTTGGTGGCAGTTGTGGTGTGTAGGTTTGTTGATTGATGAGTTGTTGGAGATTAGGTGGGATTTGATGTTGGAGGTTTTGGGGGATCGTGTTTTGGTATTTTGGGGTGGTATTTTGGTTGAGTTGTGCGAGATGTTGATAAGCATAGATTTGTTGGAGAATATGTGGAGGTATTTAGGGATTGGGATTATGTTGTGTTGATGACGCTACAGGGTTTTATAGATACGTGAGGTTAGATGGATTGACATTAGATGGGTTGACGTTGGATGGGTTGACATGAGATGGATTGACATTGGATGGGTTGGTCGTGTTGTAAGGTGGTTGTGAAAAGAATATTCTCATGTAGGCTATGGTTTGAGGGTTGAGTGGAGGCACACTTGTGGAGGTGCTTGTATGTGTGAGGTTCCCTTGGATGCCTAAGGTGATTTGCGGAATGGAAAAGTTTACATTAATTGTGGTTGTGGATGTGGTGACGGGTTGGGAAGTGGTAAGATTGGAGACACTTGTGGGAATCATAGATGTGGCAGCATTAGAGCTTGTGGGGGTGGTAGATAAGGTGGGTGTTGAGGTTTGAGAGACGATAGGTTGGGTGTTTGTTGTAGATGGTTGGGAGGATGTGGTAGGATTGATGTTAGAGGTGATGGTTGAGACAATGTTGTGTTGTGGGGTGGTTGGGCACCAATTTTGAGGAGGTGGTCAAGATATCTATTTGGATCTAACCTTAGGATTTTGTCAAGAAAGTCCATGTTGTCGGCATCTTGTGTAAAGTTCAACACATTTTGGTCATCTTGGCTAAGGGTGGGTGGTGGTGGTGGTGGTTGTGGTTCTAAGAAATGGAAGGGGTTTTCATTGGGATTGTATGTCGAGATTTGAAAGACCAAAGGTAGGTTGTGTGTTTGGTTGATTGGTAGGTTGTTGTCATTGGTATTAGGCATTCCTATGCCCATATATTGTCCAGTGTCTGCCATTTCTTGATTCTTCTTGTGTTGTGATCTAGTTATGGGCATGCAAGTTATGGATTTGATTTTGAGGTGGAATGAAATGGGGATGGAGACCTTAGAGAATTCGGATTAATTTGTTGGACCCAAAGATGGATGTGGTAGTGAGATCGAGTAGAAAGAAAGGTGGAAGGGTGATTGTACTGTGATGAAGGATCAATTTTCACTTCTAAGAGATAAGTCTTCAAAAAAGTGTTAATCTAAGGATGATAAGAGTGGACGGTATTAACTTTTTGCACAAATTTGGACAAAAAGATAGATGACGTTTGCTTGAGGATGATTTGATGGAAGGGATTTTGATGTTGATTTTGGATGGTGAAATTTTTAAATGGACTAGATGTTTGGTATGGAATATTAGGATGATGTTTTTAACAAAGAATTTTGAAGATCAATGGATGAGCTCAAGTAAGATCTAGTTTTGTGTCGCACAAATGGATGTTTTTCTTTGTTTGGGGTAGACTAATGACCTTACACAAAGAAGGATGATTACTTGAAAGGTTGACTAATGACTCTCCAAGAAAAATATGATGTAAAAGATGAAATCTAGATCTATCTTTAGCTCAAAGGGATGACGAGTTTTTGATTAATGATTTTTTGATGGGTGTTTGGATTTGGAAGATTTTGGATATGTTTTTTATGAGAGAAGCGAAAGGATTTTGGAATGATTTCTTGTAACAAGGATGTTTGTTTGGTCCAAAAGGTATGCAAAGATTAATGAGGATGAATGGATATGAAATTGAGTGGATTATGGTATAGAAAAGGATCTGATAATGATAATGATTGATTCTCTAAGGTCAAAATGAAGGTATGGTTGGAAAAATTAGGATAAAATGAGCAGGGTATTTGATAAATTTTTGGAAGGTAATTATGGATTATGGCGAAGCAGGTCCTAAAGATCACAATGGAATTTTCTCTAGTTCCAGGCAAGTCAATCTACAAATAGCGCCAATCCACAAGTGAAATGGCACCAAAAGCAGACAGATATGGCACTGAAACAAGTTAGTGTTGGTCAAGGGTCTAAAAAAGGTGGATTTTGATGTCAAATTTGGATTTGTTTTGATGTGAAGTTTGATCAAATGATTTTTATTGTCTCTTGGCAAGTTTTCTTGAAAGCACTTTAAGCACAATAACCAAGATTTTGTTTGTGAAAAGACGTGTGATTGTCTTAAACAAGCACTTTGTATAACCTAAGGCGAAGATAGGATAGTATTTGTTGAATCCCCTAGCTACGCCTAACCAAAGTAGGTAGCTCTAGGATCTTGGTAGCACTGGCTCCCCCTTATAGTGCACTCACTTCTCAAGCATACCAGGATCCAAGTTTTCATAAAGGCTTGTCCCTCACCAAACCTTAGGATTGTCCCTACTACCTCGGCTAAGAACCGCATGAATCGGGGCCGCTTCAAAGGTTTCCCTTCTTCGTCAACAAATAGAAGGTTTTTGGCTTGCTAAAACAAACATTCGTAGTAAGTGCATTCATTCAAGTGGCCATACATGTGGCAGCGCTACTCTCCATTATGGATTCTCCCAGCCTCCAAGGGTTACGCCTTGGAGGGTTTTGGGGGAGGTTGGCTATCGGTATGACACAACAAAACCTGTTGCTTGTGACTTTTATCACAAACACATTATTTTATATAGCGGCTCGAAAGAGCTTGGATTTAGCTTGTTGTCACTTGGGTCGTTCCCACCTTTCGAAGTGGGGTGGCAGGCCCTCTAAAGGATTAACAAAAAAACACAACCACAAAAATACTTTTGATCCCCAAGTTCATACAAGGATGCGAGGGGAGAGCATACGTATATTTTGTGCTTGGGTCACACTAAACAAGGTTCATTTTAGTTCTTTGGATTATGTTGGGGGTGATTTATGCAAGTGTTGTGAGAAGCTTTTGATTCCCAAAATCACCAATGGTGAGAGGGAAGAGCATACACTTTTCACCACACAAACATCATCACGAAAACACTTCACACAAATTTGATTTGTTTTCTTGTTTAGATGAGTGAAAAATGCATATTGTTGTTCTTCTCAATCCAATGAGTTATGATGCACTTTGTGGTTCTTTTTAAGCCCAAAATTGAAATGTTTGTAGAGTTGTTGGAAAGCACTTGTGAATTTTTAGAGCACCAAATTTAAATGTTTTCTAAGCTAAGGCACACAAAGATTTGTTTGTTGTTTGTTGTTGTTGATCAATTTTAGTGCACCAAATTGAAATGTTTGTTTATGCTAACATAAAAGGGTTCTTTTTAAGCACCAATTGAAGTGTTCATTTTAAACTAAAGATAAAAAACCTTGCAAGAACTTGTTAGTGGCTGTAGAATGATGGTGATGACCTGCAAATAGCTTACCAGCCCCTGCACAGAACCCAAAGTTAGCCTATAAAAATAGCGCTAAAACAGAGACCTAATGGCGCCACTGCAGACTGCAATGGTGCTACTGACAGAAACTGACCTAAATCCTAACCACCTTGGACAATAGCACTGATATACATACAGATAGCACTAATTTAAAAAATAGCACTAAAACTACATACAGAATGCGCCAGAATAGAAGATAGTGCTAAAACTAGATACAGAATGCGCCATAATAGAAGATAGTGCCAAAACCAAATACAGAATGCACCAGAACAGAAGATAGCAATAAAATAGATTACATAAGGCACTAAAATAGACAATAGCACTAATATGTAGGTAACAAAGTGCCACTGCGCGTGTGACTGATTGGTCTAGTCAAGAGTTGAAAGTAGCACCGCTTTGGGTGTCGATAGCACTGCTACGGGGTTGAGCTTGTTAAGCCTAAAAAATAGAGGTCTTCCTAACCAAAACAGAGGGTTAGACTGCAAAAGGAAAGGGTCTTGTTAGTCTTGTTAGCCTAAGGAATGGAAAGCAAGACAAGATGAAAGCCAAAATATGTCTTTGGTTCTTAATAAAATTTTGGCATGACCTCCCCCTCTTCGTTCAAGATGCCTGCAAAAATAGAGAGCAGGTAACCCTAGAAAACAGCAAGAAGACCAAAAATTAGACGAATGGGTGAGTGAATTTTAAGAGAGAAAATGCTATGTCAGATAGCGCCAAAACAGCAATTAGTGCTAAAATTCTCTAGAGATGGTGCCACTGCGTAGGTAGATAGCGCCACACCTGAAAAGTACATCTCAAACAACAAAACTCACAAAAAGATGATTAGATTTAGACCTTGTGGGTCCCACCGGGTATGCCAATATGATTAGGAAATCTAAATCGAAGGTAAAAACACAAACTAAATGCATACAAAACAAGAAGTTATACCTTGATACGAAGACCCAATCCCATCAAAGGGAAAGGAGCTTGCACCCAAGAGTTCCTAAGATATACCCTAGATAAGGAAAACAATGTGAAATGCTCTCTTCTAATGTAACTCACAAGTTAGCTCAATAGATATTTTGACATGGTAACATTACTTAGAAATTGGATTCCAAAATAGGTTGGAGGATGTTGTATTTATAGACATTTTGGAGAGATTTTGATCCAAGGGATGAGATTGATTTGGGAGATCAATGGTGGAGGATGAAGATGATGTGGAGGGCCTAGATTTCATCTTGGAAGAATGGATGGCTAGGAATAAAGATAAATTTTAAATTCATCTTGGGAAAGGGGTGGAGTTAATGAGGTTGGGTGAGATGGAATATTTTTGAATTAAATATTCACATGGGGAAAGGTAAAATGAATTAAAAATTCATTTGGGGATGAGTGGAGATAAATGAGGTATGTCATGGGTAAGGGGTGTAAGAGGTATTAAATGTGATGTTGGACATATTTTTATAAAAAATTGATTTATGTGGGATATATTTCAATTTTTTATTTGGACGATGTGGGGAAGGGTGTTAAGCTAGGTTTGACCACTTAAATGAGAGGTTAAAATTAATTAAATAAGGTTTTATTTAATTAATCCTAAGGCTAAGATGGGATAGGCTAGGATAGGTAATTAAATAATGGCTATTTAATTGCCTAGGTAGGGATAGGTTAATTAATAGGCTGAATTAATTAGTTAAACATGATTTAGCTAATTAATTGGATTTAGTCAGAAGGGAGAAATTGACCAATAAATATTGCATATTTATTAATCAATTGGCTAAAGTTGAACTATTGAATTAATAGAATTAATCCAATTGTTGGGGATAGAATAATGAAAAATTAGGTGATGAAGGGATAATTAATCAATTAAAAAATTAATTAACTAATTAGAAGGGGAATTGTTATGTTTAGGGATGTCGGGAGTCGGTTTGATGATGAAGACATTTTTAGGTGTCTATGCTAGCCTTTCATCTTATCACGAGCCAACCCAACCCTTCCTGGTTATCTTGGCTTACCTCTCGAGGGGGCATCACCTGCCAGTTACACTGGGGCATAACCTGGTTTATCGAGCGAAACATTGTATCTTCTTTGACACAACGTTCTAACAAACATTGTATCAAAGAGGGGAAAAATGTAGACACCCAAAATTGACCTAATTATCATTAGTATCAAAATGTCGCATTATCTATCATCTGCATTTGCCTAACACATTTGAGCAATTTATCTATTTTCTCTAAATCGCCTATTTCTTCTTTTAATTAAATAAATCTATATTTATTTAATTAATTCATTATCTATTTTCTTCTATTTCTTCTAATATATAATTAAATAATCTTTAATTATTTAATTATCTCTATTTTATCTATTTTAATTAAATAAATCTTGTTTATTTAATTAAAATCCATTCTTAATTAAATAAATCTTATTTATTTAATTAAAATCCATTCTTAATTAAATAAATCTTATTTATTTAATCAAAATCCATTCTTAATCATCTTTCCAATTAATTAAATAAATTTTATTTATTTAATTAATTTCTCTTATTATTTATTTTCATCTTTCATCATAAGTTGACATGTGTGCATCTTTTATTTGAAACATGTGTGGTAGTACAACTTTCATTTAATATCTTTCACATGTAGTACTTTTTGTGTACATAATCACACATGAGCCTTATCTTTTATTCCACTTGTCATCTACACATTCACCTATGATTATCAATTCATCTGAACCATTCACATCGCCACCAAATCTTCACCATTGATTGATTTTGGTTGAGTGTTATATAAACACCCTCTCATTCCATACAATCAAAGAGATCATCTCATCATATAGCATCTACATTATCATCTTGAGCATATTGAGCATTTTAGCATCCATTAAGCATATTATCACTATCATCCATCTATTATGGCAGCTTTGATCTTCATGATTATTCATTGTTGAGAAGCAATCCACATCACAAATAAAGAATCATACAATCTAGGTGATCTTGTTCTTGAATTGCATGCTTTTGGTTTCACTTGGATTCAATTCTTTGATGCTAGTAGGATTAGGTTTTCATTTACATGCTTGATCTTATTAACCTAATTTTTACCTATACATAGATAGCTCCCAAAAGGTCTAGTGAACCAAAATCTCCAACCAAGAAGATAAAAGCATCACTATCAAAAGCTAAACATTAACCATGTATCCAAGCTCTCCATGACATTGTTATAAACATGCTGCAAGTCCTAACAACCAACTATCCAGGCACTCTAATCATCCATCCTCTTATTTCAAAGTAATCATACCAATACACAAATGACCACAGACAAGGCCAACTAACAAGGTCTGCATAAACACTCAATCAATCTAGTGGATATAGATAGTCCACATCTGAGTCGACTCACTGTAGCCAAATAGGTGATCATCCTACAAAACTACATAACTCGTAGATCTAAAACAATGTAACATGCAAACTCATCATAACACTAGTAAACTACAAACTGAGATATCAAAGAAGACAACCTGTAGACTCCAAGACTCAAACACCAAATCAACTCTAGATTCAATTTGCCAACAAGTCCACAAACGAGTAACCATAGTCAAGAAACTAATCAAGCATCTAGGAGATAAGAACAATCCCCTAAAACAACACCACAACACCACCTATAATCATGAATCAAACATCATAGCCCATACCTGTCAATCGCATACATGATCATGTCATGTCAATGCAAAAGTATAGCTGCATATCCATGACACCATAATCATCATCATCGCTATACTTGTACTCAACTCCCACTGAAACGAGACTCCAAGTCTCACATGAGTATCAACCATGTCCTCAAACTAGAAGAAAATTTGTACCTATCTCCATCAAAGTTGTAACTCTCAAAACACTTGTAAACCTATATCAAGAAGCACTAAATTTAAAAACCTGCTATACCGTGCTGATGGTCTCATAGCAACAAGTACTCCCACAAGTCTGTGCCAAAAAATCCATTTGAATGCACTCTAAATCTCAAGCTTGTGCAAGTGATCAAACAAGAACCAAACTCTCTCTACACACCAAACTAAAAATCTACATGATCCAAACTACAGTATACTGCAAGAACTCTCCAACACCTATCTGAAATCAAAAATCTGACTCTATATGCAAAAGTTATGAGCATAAAACTATACCAGAGCAAAGTGGGCTTCAGGCACCAAATTCTGACACAATCAAAAAAATATGGTCATGAAACTTGTACCACTGTGTAGTTCTTAGAGAGATCTTTCCGACTCCTATAAGAAGTTGAAAAACAGATACCGTATGTAAAAGTTATGCCCCTGGAAGAAAAGGCACTTCTAGGACTAAAAGTGGACCCTTGGTGGGCCCCTGGTACTGTGATGTTGTGGCATGACATCATCATGCTGACTGGGAAAAAAACACATGTGGCGTTGATGTGGCATATTATTGGGTTGACTGATGTCATCTTTGACCAGCATAGGCAGACTCCAAATGGGGTTTCAAAATTGTTTGTTTTCATTGGACTCCAAGGTGTAAGCAAAGGAGGTTTAAATTTTTATTATAAAGTCTGATCAAAAAATTTCATTCGCTACCATTAAAACTTTATTCACCACTGCAATTTCAATAAAGTAAGTTTTTTTTGTTTTAATGCCCATACGGGCTAAACTCCCATCACCATTTTTTTTTAAAGTTTAATATTTAAATTTTTTTTTTAAAAGCCCCATGGAGGGGTTCTTGGAAAATGCCGGCTAGGAGGAAGGAGGGACTGGTAGGGCCAACCGGCGTATGTCAATGGTACCGCGTCGGTACCCTCTATGTAGGGGCAGGGGACGGGTCTGCAAGCCCATACCCCCTCCCCAAAACTTGTTTTTTTTTTAAATCTTTTCAATCTTTTAAAAAAAGATATTTCACCTATATTTTTAAAAAAAATGATTTTTAGAAAACTATAGAAAACCAACCATTGTGTAGGGTAAAAAACAAATTTTCTCTACGTACCTTCCATTCGTACCGTCGTACCAACAAACTAGGGGGAGGTAAAAATTTTTGCATTTTTCTTCTTGTGACTGAATATAGGCAAATTTTATATGAATTTTTGTTTCTCAGGCCTCCTAGACTCAATGGTGAGGTATGTTTTGTTCCAGGAGGTCATTTGTGAAATTTCCTTCTCAAAACCCTCATGAAGCCAAACCATAGAAAAACCCTCTTCAGCCATGATTTTTCAATCACCAGATCTGCAACATGCACAGCAAATCTCCAATACCCAAAACCCCCAATTTGCAATACAACCTGCACAAAACCTTGTATTGCCTTCAATCCTTCCATGCATTTCCATGGCTTCTATTTTGCAGCTGATCTACACACACAAGGGTTATACACATCTAGGGAGCTCACACCTCCCTCAACCATAAACACAGCTCTGATACCAACTGTTAGGAATTTGCAAGTCTAATTAAACCAATTCCACATAACCCAATAGGAGAAACAAGATGTAGAAACAACCATAATGTAAAAGATCAAAGAACAAGCAACAAGGAAACACAAGATATACCTTGGGAAAACCCTTTACAGGGAAAAACCCAGCATCCAAAAGCATCCACGCTCAAATGTAGTATTCAACAATATCAGATATTACAATACAATCCATGAGCCTCCATGAATACCTTTAAACCATCAAGCACCTCTAATGTAGCCTCCATCTGTACAAGCATGAATCCATACATCACCTACCATGCTTCACAATCTGCACTTACAGAATAGAGCTCAACACAATAACAGCCTCTCACAAAACCTCCATTCACCTACAATGAAATATCCAGCCAAGCCAACATCAAATAATAACATTGTGTTTGTTTTTATAATATAAGCTCACACATTACATTGAGAAAACCATGTGCCCCAAAACCATGGGTTACACAAAATCACTTGACCGCACATTTGACTATTGGTACTACATTTTCCCAATTAATCAAATAATACAAATATTATCCCAATGTTATAATACAACATTAAGTGGTCCCAAATAATTGCATAGTGTGATTAACCACACCACCTAGGTGCATCACAACTAAATAATTATTTAATTACAACATTATAAAATATATCAAATTATGCAATGGTGTACAACACCATATCCCAACAAACTATTCACTCAGATCTGAAATATCACACTACTCTACTCTATATTTTCTCAATTTTCTTTCATAATCACTCGTCGCATCACTCGGATCACACATTCTATCACTTTAGCATTAAACATCGAAAGATATCTTCTTTAAATATCCACTTCACCCACAACATCAATTAGGTCAACCTAATTAGATGTAACGTGCAAAACATGCCATATAGGACTTAACAGCCCCAAACCTTCACACACACATTTGACACCGAGATTGAAATTTTGAAACAAATTGAAATAGGTTAGCATGGACCTAAAATAGCTCCCACTTAACTCCGCACAGCTTATTTACCTTCCACATAACTTCACACTTAATAGGTCAACACCATTGAAGACCTAATACAAAAACCCTTCATCTGTAGATTCATAAACTGACCCATATATCTCCAAATCACATGAAAATAGGAAATCACACTCTATTCATATCTATTAATATCCCATTAAAACCGCTAATTCAAAAACCAATCCACGAAAGAATGTGGACTCTCTTGCACACCTGCTCTGAACTGGGAATGATTGTCTTCTGTCAAGCTGAACTTTTGTTACTCATTAATTTCAAACCATACATCAAAAACATACAAAATTCTAGATTTAGAAGCTTCCGACAACCAACAATAGCATACTAGAACCGCAGAGAAAAATATTCAACATCAAACAAATGCGAACCAAAATACCAGATGCTCTGTAACTCAGAAATATAGAATTTATACTTAGCCAAATTTCACATGTGTTCTTACCGGATCAAACTTTGGATCAAACCTTCTTGCAAATTAGTGTTCTATAAATGATCAAACCATCTTGCAAAGTAAAGAATCAAACTAATCTACATCACCCAAAATATAATGTTGACATCAATGAAAACACTGTAATGCATAATTGTAAGTATCTTGTGCTCATGCTCATATTGCTAGTAGGAGCATCAATGACAAAACAACTTCCCAAAGACATTCTTCCAACAATATCCCCCTTTGTCATTGATGGCAACATGCCAAACTATCTCCCAAACACTCTCCCCCTTTGATGTCAAGGGCAAAGGGTGTACATAGTAGTCTTTATTTATACTGAATCTCCCCCTGTCAAGCATACTCATATACATAGAGCCTGAAGGTTTGAACTAACTCCTCCTAAGAAGTATATGTACATACTAAAAATTTGACTTGACTCCCCCTAAATCATGTACCGGAGGTAGAACCAAAAAGGAGTTGTATCAGAAACTTCTCTAAACAATCTGCATATATGCAAGAAATCTAAAACCGAAAACTATAAATGCATAAAGAGAGAAAAAGTTTTCACCCCAATGAAGAAGGTGCCTACAACTTCTGCACCTAAGTTTGCTATTCTTGTTTTCCTTCATCCCAAATTTTCTTATCTTCTTCAAGTATTCTTCTTTGTGTTTCAATCTCCATCAAGGACTCTTCCCCTTCTTTTGGAGTGCTGGGTATTATATTTACCTGTGATACTTTATCAGCACTCAATAGAGATTTTGAAATAATCAAGAATTTGGGATTCACCAAATCCCTTATTCTTCAAATTGTAAAATAATGTTTTTTTCTGCCTGCAGTTGAAAATATTTCTTATGAAGGTCTTCAATGGCATTCCTTGCGCTTCCATCAAGATCTAGTGTTGGATCATAGGCACTAGAGGCATTACTGATCTAGGACTCAATGGAGTCCATCTCTTTTCTAATGCTTTGAGTGGCTTCGAGCCACTTTAGGCCAAATTGAAAAAGGACCTTGGCCTCACCTATACAGTCTTGGACATCTTTATGTTTTTCCTGAAACTTCTTATGTGCAATGGTACATTTCTCAGTAAGCTTCTTTATTCTCTTTTCATTTAATTTATTTTCAACCTCATCTTCAATTTGTTCTTTGAGTCTAGAGGCATACTCTTTAAAAGAGTCAATTAAAGATTTCAAATTCTCTATACCTAAAAGAGATGTATTAATGTCTGCACCAGGTATGGCATCTTACAATGCCTTCACAACTTCATCAATCAATTCACCACTCTTTTAATGGGTCTCAATGAATTCTTTATGGGAAGATGCATGAAACACATCTCCCAACTGCAGCTTATGGAGTGGAGGGATCTTATCAAGATCTATGTTTCTCAGAGGAATCACCAGAAGTCTTTGTTAATTCCATAGCTTGCTCCTTTGTATCCTTCTCTTTAACCTCACCAAATTCCTTAGTATTTTCTTCTTTTGTCTCAGAATCTCTAGAAACACCTTCGTCTTTATCTTTCTCTTCTTCATTATTATCTTCTTGATTATCTTTGTCCTTGTTCTTGTCCTTTTCTTCATATTTATTAGCATCATCTGCCTCTAAAGTTTTCATTGTGTTGTTTAGAGGAGAAATGGATGCATCTTCCTTAGTTCTTTTCTTATTTATGACTATCAATATTATCCACAGGAATAGAGGACTCAATTATTGGAGGAGTAGAAGATGTAATTTCTGTTTCATCCTCCTTGCCGGTGGCAATTTCTTCTTCAATGTTCTCCTCTACCTCTTTGTAGGTCTGAGCAATATCTTCCAATATCGAAGCAATATTGTCCTAATTCTGTACATTGTTTGTAACATGCTCTTGTTGAGCATCAATGTTTTGGACCTCTTCTTCAGTTGCAACATCTAGAACACTCCTCTTTGAAAACATTCCATATTTTTGAGCTATGTCAAAAATATTCTCTACAGTTTCCTTTTTCAACTTCTCAAAATCATTTATATCTCTACTCATCAGAGTTGTTGCTCTTTATTTTATTCTAAACTGGGTTGAGTAAAGTCGAGCTAATATAGCTTTGTTCTCATTAGATAATGAAGAGCCCACCTTCTGCAAAGCATACTCTTTTATTTTTCCTTCTTCTAAAACGGCTTCCTATTTCCTCTTCAAAAAAATATCCCATAGCTCTAGAGGAATTTGATCCTCTATATTCTTCATATATACTTCCAAAACAATTATATACTTCACTATATCTTCTACTATGGTGGCCTTATCCACCTCATTAGCCTCATTATACAAAGTAGTTGTCTCTCCTAGAGCATCATGTTGTACAATACTATTAAACAATGAATCTAACTTCATGGTTGTACCAAGTCTTATCATTTCTTCTTTACTTTTCTCTTTGTCTTCACTCGGAGACCTTTCTTTGCTTACCTCTGTCTTCTTCTTGGGTGCCACTTTCTTGGTGGCCTCTTTCTTCTTGTCTCACATATGTGCAACAAATTTCTTCTTTTTTTCCTCTATATCTTCTTCACTTTCAGATTCCATAATTTGAGTCTTTCTTCTCTTGGCACCTTCTTCACTTTGTGAAGCATCCTTTGTCCCCTTCCAAACCAGTTTAAGTTCTACCTCTTCTTCTTCTTCCTCACTTATACCAACATCCTTCTTCCTAACTACCTTTGTTTTAACTCTTTTCTTGGCAGGGGCTATAGGAGCATCTTCAGTGGATTTTTTCTTCTTTTTTGCCTTAGAAACTTGAGCTACATGAGGAGTTTTCTCCTTTACTAGAGTAGATTTTCTCTTCTCACCAGTTGTGGGCATAGTCCCAAAGGACTTCAAGAAGGTAGGAGGGGTAGTATCAGTTCTACTAGATCTTCTTGAGCTCCCTAAGCTCTTCACAGCACTAGATTCTCCCTTGGCTTGTGCTCTGGCTCTTTGCACCTACTCTTTAGATAATCCCATTCTCTCTTCATTGTTGTCTACCATCCTTTCAACCTTCTTCTTTATTTCAAGCTTCTTATGCTCCAGATGTACTTCTATAGATTTCTCTTCAAAAGTACCAAATCTTGCTTTTGTTGTATCCTTGGGGCTCTTCAACAATACATCAGCCAAACCATCTATTTCTTGCTGATAAATATCATATCCCATAGTAGGGATCCACACAGTTCTTGGTTCAACTAATTCCAACATACATTCATCAGTAGAAACTAAAAATGTGATATCATTTTGATACTTTTCAACCATTTTCCTTGGTATTCTTTCCCTTGCCTGCATCTTCTTTTGAAATACTACAAAGAATGTAGTAAAGGCATCATCCTGGGCTTTAGAGTCACCAATACTTCTTATGAAATCTGTAATTTGATGTACCATAGGCCTTCCTTGTATCCATCTCACATTCTGCATTCTGGGAAGCTCTTGCAAAAGTAGAAAAGTATGTAAATGGCAAGAGTTTTGAACTTAAATGGATACTTCTCTTTTGTTTGCTTCAAATTTTCCAAAAATTATTGTCTCACTAATTCATAAAGGTCGTAATTAGCACCTTTCTATACAATCTCATAAGCCACATTAATTGTGGTGGCAGACATTGAATTTTCCCTGTTGCTAAAGTAGATCTTATAGCCTATCACCATAGCAGCATATCTTACTGTTGGGTTCTAGATACGATTCATCGTGAGGGCTCTTTTTTCATAGGTTGCACCTATTAATTCCATTACTACCTCATCCTGGATTGACTTGAGAACTAGAACAGGTCAGGTGGAACACAGACGAGTAACCTCCCTTATCACTTCCTTTGCTATCATCCCTAGCAAGTCTAGCCATACAAATTTGTCATGAAATCTACTTATTTCTATTCTAACCCACTTGTCATCAAAATAGAAATTGGGGAGCCATTGTCAAACATCAAGTTTCTTTGTCACAAGGTTTTGATACTCAGGTTTAAGGGCAAAATCATCTCATCTAAGTTCCTTTACCTAGATATCCCCAAGCTTCCTGTGGTCAAACTCTTCCATTTTGCATCATTATGTCTTCAGTCAGCAAAACCCCATATGGAATAGGTGAGAAGGGTCCCAATGGGTCATCCTTAATACATTTTGTAGGAAATTTCTTAAATTTAGGTTGATATTTCTCTGTTACCTCAATACCCTTGGATTTTCCATTGAAAATGCTAAAAAACACTTTGAAAACAAAGATCTCTGAGAAACTAGGGTAAACCAGAGACTGAGAAATGCCTTTTCCTCACTTTTGCCGAACTAGGGTTTGAATGTAATGAACTTTGAATCACATTGATCTCTTCTTCTACTTAACTCAACTCTTGATCTGCTCTTTGAATGCTTCTATGAATAATTTTGCTAAGTAAAATCCCTTTTATAATCTTTTAGATCTGACCTAATTCGCATATAATTCTTCAAACAATAAAGTTGTCAAACCTTTCTCTGTATACACAGTCACCTTCAAGTGCTCTGCAAACTTTTGCATTAAGAGATTTTCTACCAAAATTTTCTTCAATAGTTCAAACATGTTGACTTACACCATATATCTTCATGTTGAAACATCAACACCTTTTCTTTGGCAAGGGATGAAATATTTTCATTAAAGCTCCTCCTGAGCCAAAGCTCTCAACTTAGTTTTCAAAGGACACTTCTGCATCAAATGTAACTTCATATATATTCTTAACCTCTATTTCTTCCTTCTTTCTCTAGATCTTTTCCATTTCCCTTTTTGTTTTTGTAGGGTCAAACTTTTGCAATGGTTCATTCCACTCAACTAGTTTATCCTTCTTTATAATTTTGCTTCTGAAAAACATAGAAATGTGTCCAGGCCTATTGCAATTGTAGCATAACGTTCTTCAAACCAGTATTCCTTTCATTCATTTTAGATTTGCATTGTTTAATTTTATGCCCAAATCCATTGCATGTAAAACAGTAACCTTTGAAAGATTGAGCCATTCTACCACTGTTATAGTCATTCATCATCTGACTTTTGCATTCACTAGCTCTATGACCAAATCTCTTGCATGTAAAACATTGACTAAAGAAAGATCGAGCATTTTGATTCATTCTTCTTCTACGTTCTATTGCCTTGTGTCCAAATTTATTGCAAGAATGACAAAAACCATTGAAAGATGGGTACCTTTGTGCATTTGGTTGTCTAATTGGTGGTCTTCTAGCTTTATTTCTTTGATTTCAAAGTTGTTTTCCATTGTTCTTCTTGTTTTTAGCATTTGATGTCTGGCCTGATTTTGAACTTTCACCCTTTTCAAATCCTAAACCCTCTTTATCATTAGGACCTTTCTAATTTGTAATCATTTTATCAAGCTTTGCAATAATCATCTTGCATTTATCTTCATGACTCATTACTTTCTCTAGATCAGATTTTAGATTCACAACCTCTTGTTCAAGCGTTGTACATTCTTCAGATTTTCTTTTCACAACTACATTAAGACATTCCTCAATTCTTTTCTTTTCTTCAAATTGTACTTTTAGACTAGTGATGGTTTCATTTGCTTGTCTGAATTGTTCACTAACCTCCCTATGCTTTTCTTTGAACTTCTTGGTTTGCTCTTTCAAATTCCTGATGTATTCATTTGCTTCTTCGACATTTTCTTTCAAATCTCTATTTTCATTTTCAATTCTTTCAAGATCTTCAAGGGCAGCATTGAGTTCTCCTATCTTGTCAAGAATGCCATCTTCTTCAAGGAATTAATAGTAGGAATCTCTTTTGGAGGAATAGGTAATCTTCTCGCAGCCATGTGTTCAATCTCCACGATCTTCCTTGAGTGGTTAGGCTTCTTCCAAAGGACTTGGCTCTAATACCAATTGTTGAACACCTGGAATACTGAGAGGGGGTGAATCAGTGTTCCTTTAAACCATTCAAACATTGAACATCCAATCCTTTTAGCATAATTACTTGCAGTAAATGAAATGAAACATGAAAACATGTAACAACCACACATAACACATGAACACTAGGATTTTTACGTGGAAAACCCAAAACGGGAAAAACCACAGTGAGGATTACCTCACAATATATTATGATAAAGCAACCAGTTAAGTTTGATACAATTGGTGGACTCACTATCCAAGAATGCTCACTGCAAGTGGCTCACTGCCAAAGGACTCACTATCATGAATGAAAGAGAAAGAAGAAGAGTTGTGGCTTACTACCAAAATTGAATTGTTACAATTGCATCTAACCTATGCATGAAATACGATTCCAATGAAGCTCAAATTACATTATTGAAAAGGGTCATTGTACCTTTGCATTTAATCATGTTTTTCATGTGTCAAATCTAGGGCTATGTCCTAGGCTATCTACAATAAGGGATCCCATAGTTACCAATCCACTAACTACTCCTACTAATCTGACTATTTCAAAGGAAATTCTAAAAACACTAAAACAATGTTGAAACAGTAAATTACTAAAATTGACCTGTTCTCATCTACACAACTAAAAATATGCATTTATTGGAAACAACTATCAAATAGAAATAAATCTATCTTATGAAAGCAGTAAACTATCTTCCTAATAGAATCTAAAACAAGACAATGAAGTAAGAGATACTAGCCTCCTGTCTTGATGGCGGGAGTGGGCCATGCCAAGGGTCATTGTACCTTGGCATTTAATCATGTTTTTTATGTGTCAAATCCAAGGATGTGTCCTAGGATATCTGGAATAAGGGATCCCATAGTTACCAATCCACTAACTACTCCTACTGATCTAATTGTTTCAAAGATTAATACTGCTAATTTGTTTGTTGTGAAAGGAAATTATGAAAACACTAAAACAATGTTGAAATAGTAAATTGTTGAAATTGACCTATTCTAATCCACACAACTAAAAATATGCATTTATCGGAAACAACTATCAAACAGAAATAAATCTATCTTATGAAAGCAGTAAACTATCTTCCTAATAGAATCTAAAACAAGATAATGAAGCAAGAGATACTAGCCTCTTGTCTTGATGACGGGAGTGGGCCCTTGCTCCACGCCTTCAAGACTAAAGGCTAAAGCAAGAACTCATTATAGAAATAAAATAACATAGTCTTTCTTCAGTCTAATTTCATCAAAGTATGTAAAATCTAAGAAATGGAAATGACAATAATCTAATAGCAATAATTATGTCCACCTTTCTATTGCTCCTACCTTAACATATATCGAATCAAGCGATGAGATATCTACTTGTTCTAACTATCAGTTTATCTACAAGATATCATCAATCTCTTTTTTTAACAATTGTTTAACTGTAGAGTAAAATTATGCAAACTAAAATAGGTTTTAGTGGTACAAAAGTCTCACTAAATCTAGAGTCTTAACTTAAATAACAACTGGGCGGCAAGGCCCTGAAGTGTAGGTCTTTAACAAGTCTTTTCAAAACTCATGCAAAATAAATAAAAGAGGAATTAGATCCCTGGTAGTCAACTAGAGTCTTCGCCGGATCATTCTGGTGTTGGCTGAGTAAATTCTAAATCACTACAATTGCCATTGGAGATGTAGACTAATAGCAGCACCAGAGACTCTACACTATCGCCAGGAGCTTTGGAGATGCACCCATGACTCATGTATGGCTTCGAAGATGATCCACCCTTGGCTCCCCTACTTCAAAATACCTCCAACACATTGGTAAAACATTGGGGTCTAGTGAAGTATCCTTCATGTTGGCTCTGGAGATTATTAGGAGCATATCCAGATATGCTCAAAATTGCCTTCACCCATACAACTGCACCTGTAGACACAAAAAGAGAGACTTTTCTACACATTTTTATTAGTATTTTGGACATTAGTCATTTCATCAAAAGTAATGATCTTTAGTAATTCAACTCTCATTAGTGTAATTAAGACAAATCTTATCAGTCTATATGGTGCAATTACCAAGACAACAGAAGGAAAAGGATGGAAAAAGGGAAGTAAAAAGGTGTATTATTCTGGGTCCTACCTGGCACTCATCATTCTGTTATGGTGGTCACTTCCTTTTGCAGTTGCAGCATTGGCTTGGATTCCTCATACTCCTGACATCTCCTTCCCAGTGAAACAGGGCCTTAGGGATGTCTATTAGGAGCACCCCCAAGTATGCATATGTTTAAGTCCCCTGCTCAACAGTAGTAACTTGATTAGTCAACTCATGAAGCAGCTCTTCTTGATCATCCATCTTGTTGTTGGCCCATGTCAGTTGCTTAGCCTAACTCTGCAAGTTCTCAATCAGTGCTGAAATCAATGTGATGTAGGAGCATCCCTGGTTCAAGAGAAATCTTGCATCAACCAAAAATATTTGCATTTTAGTTTGTTTGCATTTCAGTTTGTTTCTTTTCATCTTCCAATTAAGTTTAGGTAGTTCATTCAGTAGTAGTTTGTGTATTTTAGTCCACATTCTACCACAGTTGCATTTCAGAGCTTGTAGAGTTGGACTTAGCATCTAAATACATTCATGCACAACATATCTAAAATTTAGAACATTTGGATCAAGTATCAGAAAGTTATCTCTATCAGAAGATCAACTATTTCTCAGAATAGAGCATCTTGACACTCTCAGATAATCAGCTAAAGGAGAAGACAAGCGGAGCATTTCCCAACTTGTGAAGCCTAATGACACATCATTCAATGATCTTTGGTTTGTGGCTAACCTTCCCCAAGATCTGCACATCATTCCATTCATTTGTGAAGGAATTCTATTCATTTAGGTCCGACCTATCCGTGTACACACGTTACAGCAATTCATTGGAGTTTGTGATCTTCCTTGGCCGACGTGGAGGAATCTTATGATCTAGAGATGATATATAATGATGTAATAGATCCCTAGGAAATCAGTTAGAATAGTTATGATGCTTTAGGAGATTGATTGTTTGAATTCTTTGTGAAGGGAGCTTCAAAGCTATATCTTATGCATATTTTGATATTCTGTAATCAGGCATGTGAGCCCTGATTGTAAGCCCGCATGTTGCCGGCCAATTTGTATTTGAATTCTATGATATACTAAATGACAGAATCTTCATTTATTTTATATCTTTGAGTTGTTTCCATTGTGTTTACTCTAGCTGCACGGTCTGGATAGTTCTCTTTGAGGACCCTTGTAACCGTGACTACATAAAGTGGTATCAGAGCGAAAGTTTAAATCTTTGGGAGGGAATTGAGTGAAGTTGGAAAAGGAATTCTGTAAGATCTTACTATAGATAGATCACTGAATCTAAGGCAGGTTATTTGTGTCGCAACCAATTGTTGATTCTGAGGTAGTTGACACCTTGTAGCCTGATCGCCGAATTTGATGTAGTTTACACTTGATCCTAGGAAGAATGCCACTGAGGAGAATCCCTACTATTGGGATAATGGCTGATAGAATGGATGAGATGATGGAAATTATGAAAACAATGAGAATTTAATTAGATGTTGTTAAGGAAGATAGGCAAAGAGGATTGACACCAAGACCTAATGTTGAAAGTGATGATGAAGAGGAATTTCAATCTATTGAACAAATTGGTGAAACCCTAGGAGGTGATGAAGAAGAAGAATCAGATCAAGTCAAGATGTTGCGAGCTATTTCAAATATTAGGAAGAGACCTAGAGTTGATGTACCTAATTACACTGGCAATGTGAACCTTGAAGAATTGACTGACTAGATAAATGATATGGAAGAATACTTTGAATATGAAGAAATTGAAGATCCGGAGAAGGTGAAATTTGCAAAGACAAAGTTGAAAGGACATGTTGCTATATGGTGGAAATAAGTTTAGTTGGATAGAAATAGAAGAGGAAAATAAAAAATCACAAAATGGGATAGAATGGTGATAAAGTTGAAGAATCAGTTTATACCTGTTGACTATGAGTGGAATTATTGAAGAGATTGCAAAACCTAAAACAAAAGGAGAAATCTGTGAAGGAATATACTAAAGAATTTCATAAGATGATCATAAGGATAGGACATAGTGAAGAAAGTAAGGAGAAAGTAGATAGATTCATCAATGGACTGAGATTGAACATTCAAGAGGAACTAAGCTTGGTAAGGATGACATCTTTGGAGGAAGCATATCAGTTTGCCCTGAAAGTTGAAGAGAAGTTGAACAAGAGGCATGATCAGGGATAGAGAGGCAGAGGAGGTAAAGTTTAGAGAGGTGGAAGATTTTTCAGAGGAGAAAGACCCTATGTGGAGTAGAACAGACAAGAGAACACATTCAAGAAGGATGACAAAGATAATAATGCATACCAGAGAGATGACAAAAATTTTTACCCCAGAGGAAACCCTAGTCTGTACCGGAGTGAAGGATATAGAAGAGAAGGAAGAGAACCTGATAGGAGAACATTCAGAGGCACTTGTTTCAAGTGTGGAGGTGAAGGACATAGAGCATTTGAATGTAATTAGGGGAGTACAAGCAATAGAATAGAGAACAGTGGAAGAGCAGCTCATGTGGAAGAACAACCTGTTGGATTACCTAGATCGGTTGGTAAACCTAAGAAAGGAGAATCACTTGTGATGAGGAGAGCACTATTTCAAGTAGAGATAAATGAGGAACCACCACAGAGGAAAAGTTTGTTCAGAACAAGATGCAGATCAGGAGGTAAATGTTGTAAAGTTGTTATTGATAATGATAGTTCAGATAACCTACTTTCAGAGGAGATGGTGACTAAGCTGAAGTTGGAAAGATTGAAACACCCTAAGCCCTATCAGATAGCATGGATTTAGGATGATCATAAGGTACTAGTGAGTGAACAATGTTTGGTGAAATTTCATATTGGATCTTATCATGATGAAGTCTTGTGTGATATTATACCTATGGATGTTTGTTATATCTTGTTGGGTAGACCTTGACAGTATGATAAGAAAGCTATACATGATGGAAGAAAGAATACATACACTATAAAAACAAATGGAAGGAGAATTACTTTGATTCCTGTGCAGGATGATCCTAAGAGTGAAGTGTGTGGGAATGCTAGAATTTGTTTGGTAGATGGAAAAAAAATTATGGATAGTTTGAGACATGAGAATATGTGTTATGATTTGATTCCTAAGAAGCCTGAAACATTGAAGGAGACTGAAGAAGTACAACTGGAGGAGATAAAAGAGTTGCTGATAGAATATGAAGACATCATATTAGAAAATGTACCTGAAGGATTGCCACCAATCAGGAGTATCAGTCCTCACCTGGATCTTATACCTGGAGCTAGTTTACCTAATAAAGTAGCACACAGAATGACACCAGTAGAGAATGAAGAATTGAATAGACAGATATAAGAATTGTTGAGGAAAGGTTTGATCAGAGAAAGTTTGAGCCCTTGTGTAGTACCTATAGTATTAGCACCAAAGAAAGATGGATAATGGAGAATGTGTACAAACTCTAGAGCAATAAACAAGATCACAGTTAAGTATAGATTTCCTTTACCTAGGATGGATGATATCATGGATTGTTTGAGTGGAGAAAGATATTTCACAAAGATAGACTTGAAGAGTGGATACCATCATATCAGAATCAGAGAAGGAGATGAATGGAAGACTACTTTTAAGATAAATAAAGGATTGTATGAGTGGTTAGTGATGCCTTTTGGATTGACAAATACACCTAGTACTTTCATGAGATTGATGAATGAAGTTTAGAAGAAACTCTTGGGTAAGTTTGTTATTGTATATTTGGATGACTTTTTGATTTTCAGTAAGACAAAAGAGGAACATTTGCAGCATCTGAGACAAGTATTGCAGAGACTGAGAGAAGAGAAATTGCTAATAAACATCAAGAAGTGTAATTTCATGAAGGAAGAATTGGTATATTTAGGATTTGTGATTTCTGAAGAAGGATAGAAGATGGACCCTAAGAAAGTGAGAGCAATGTTTGAATGGCCTACACCTGAGAGAATAGGAGAAGTTGGATCATTTCATGGATTAGCTAGTTTCTACTGAAAGTTCATCATAAATTTTAGTTCAGTATGTAACCCTATGATAGAGACAATGAGAGGTGATAGAAAAGATTTCAAGTGGACATCAAGAGCAGATAAAAGTTTTGAGTTATTGAAGCAAAAAGTGATAGAGTAACTTGTTTTGGCATTACCAGGTTTCAATAAAGTATTTCAAGTAGATTGTTATGCAAGTGGAAATGTAATTTGAGTAGTGTTAAGTCAAGAAGGTAGACATATAGCATATTTCAGTGAGAAGTTGAATGATGAAAGAAAGAGATATTATGTCTATGATCAAGAGTTCTATGCCCTAATTCAAGCCTTGAAGAAGTGGAGACATTACTTGTTGCCTAAGGAGTTTGTGTTGTATATAGATCATCAAGCTTTGCAATATTTGAACAGTCAAGGTAAGTTGAATTAGAGACATATGAGATGAGTAGAGTTCATGTAGAGTTATACTTTTGTGTTGAACCATAGGAGTAGAAAATCAAACAAAGTTGCAGATGCATTGAGTAGGAGAAGAAACTTACTGACAGAGATGAGAGTTGAAGTGATAGGATTTGATGAATTGAAGAATATGTATGAGGGAGACACTGATTTTGTAGAACCTTGGAAAGCATGTAAGAAATCTATTTTGATAGATAGGAGTAAGTGGTTGGACTATTTCATTCAGGAGGATATGTTTTTTAGAGGAAATCAGTTGTGCATACCTAGGAGCTCGATGAGAGACAATTTGATCAAAGAGAAGCATAGTGATGGATTGGAAGGATGTTTTGGCATTGATAAGACCGTAGCTTTGGTGAGTGAGAATTACTTTTGGCCTCAGATACATAAGGATGTTAGGAAATTTGTGCAAATTTGTAGAGTTTGTCAAGTTGCAAAAGGGAGTAGTCAGAATATTGGATTGTATAAACCTTTGACAGTACCAAAGAGACCTTGGGAAGACATATGTATGGATTTTGTAATGGGATTGCCTAATACATAGAGAGGACATAATTCAATATTTGTAGTGGTGGATAGATTTAAGATGGCACATTTCATACCTTGTAAGAAGACAACTGATGCAGTGCATGTAGCTTACCTATTTTTCAAGGAGATTGTGAGATTGTATGGATTACCTAAGAGTATAGTTTCAGATAGAGATACCAAGTTTGTTGGATACATTTGGAAGACACTTTAGAAGAAGATGAAGATAGATTTGAAGTTCAATTCAGCATTTCATCCATAGACTGATGGACAGACAGAGGTAGTGAATAGGAGTTTGGGAAACTTGTTGAGATGTTTAGTTGGAGAGAAGATAGGAAGTTGGGATTTGATTCTTTCACAAGAAGAGTTTGCATATAATAATTCAGTGAATAGGAGTACTCGAAGAACACCTTTTGAGATTGTTACCAGAGTAAAACCTAGAGGAGTTGCAAAGTTGAGAGATATCAGTATGGCAAAAAAGAGAAGTACAGAAGCAGAAGAATTTGCAGAACATATGGAGACAGTGCATAATCAAGTGAAGAAGCATTTGGAGAAGATGAATAGTAAGTATAAGGAGAAAGTAGATGAGAAGAGAAGACATAAGTAATTTGCATTTGGAGATGAAGTGATGGTGTACTAGAGAAAAGAAAGATTTCTAGTTGGAACATATAACAAGTTGAAGATGAAGAAGTTTGGACCTTGTAGGATACTCAAAAAATTTGATTCAAGAAATGCATATGAAGTGGAATTACCAGAGACATTGGGAATATCACCTATTTTTAACATTACAGACCTATATCAGTATCATGAAGCAAAGTTCAATGATAGCATTGAAGAAGACTTGAAGAAGCAGTTACCACAACAAGCACTGGAGCAGATTGAAGATATATTAGATAGTATAGTTGGACATAGCAGTAGAGGAAGACAGTACAAAGAATATCTTGTGAAGTGGAAAGGTAGACCGGAAGAAAATTCATCTTGGATTTCTTAGGCTGAGGTAGACCGTCTTGGTTTTCCTCTAGCCCCAACAAAGTGAGGGACTCGCTTTTTCAATAACCCCAGATGTTTTATGTAGGAGAATCCCTGGTTCAAGTTCAATCTTGCATCAACCAAAAACATTTGCATTTCAATTTGTTTGCATTTTAGTTTGTTTCTTTTCATCTTCCAGTTAAGTTTAGGTAGTTCAATCAATAGCAAATTCTATATTTTGGTCCACATTCTACCACAGTTATATTTCAAACCTTGCGGAGTTGGACTTAGCATCTAGAGACATTCATGCACAACATATCCAAAATTCAAAACATTTGGATCAAGTACCAGAAAGTTATCACTATCAGAAGATTGATTATTTTCTTAGAACAGAGCATCCTAACACTCTCAAATAATCAACTAAAGGAGAAGACTTGTGGAGCATTTCCTGACTTATGAAGCCTAATGACACATCATTCAATGATCTTTGGTTCATGGCCAACCTTCCCTGAGATTTGCACATCATTCCATTCATTTGTGAAGGAATTCTATTCATTTAGGTCTGACCTATCCATGTAAACACATTACAGCTCTTTATTGGCGTTTGTGATCTTCCTTGGCCAACACGGAGGAATCTTATGATCCAGAGATGATATATAATGATGTAATAGATCCCTAGGAAAGCAGTTAGAATAGTATGATGCTTTAGGAGATTGATTGTTTGAATTATTTGTGAAGGGAGCTTCAAAGCTATATCTTGTGCATATTCTGATATTTTGTAATCAGGCCTGTGAACCCTAATTGTAAGCCCGCATGTTGCTAGCCAATTTGTATTTGAATTCTATGATATATTGAATGACTAAATATACATTTGTTTCATATCTTTGAGTTGTTTCCATTGTGTTTACTCTAGCTGCACGGTCTGGATAGTTCTCTTTAAGGACCCTCCTAACTGTGACTGCACCACAATGTGATACCATTGTCTCTGGCCTTGATGATGCCAGACGCATTCTATGCTACTTCTTCCTCCTTTTCCTTGATTTCAGCCTCTTTCTTTTGAATGATCCTCTACTTCTCTTTGAGCTCATTTTTTAGCTCCTATATTTCCTACTTCTTCTCTATTTCTTTTTCTTTCATGACCTTCTTGAGGTTAGTGATAATTAGGTTCTTGCCCCACACCAGCCTATTTAGATTGTCAATCTCTTCCATTATCTATTGTTCTCTTGGAACCTCTACATCTTCTTGATCAAAGGGGTGAGAGTAACTCCTTGTTTCTCCCCCTTCTGTTCTTTCCTCATCAAGGGTTTCTCTGTCTCCCTATCCCACATTATCAGTTGCTTCCCCCTGTTCATCTGCTTCTCCCTGTTGATCCTCATCTTCCCTTTGGGTCTCTTCTTCCTGAGCCTCTTCCTAGCTTACTTCTATAAATGTTGGGGCTAATGAGTGGCCAGCTTCCTCCATGGAAGTTTTGAAGCCCATGAGGACCTCAGCTAAGAGAGCAGTGTCTTGTTCATCCTGAGTAGGTTATCTCTTCCTTTTACTCCTCTAGAAAATTGGTGGAGCTTGTGTCTCTGGAGCTGGTTCATTACCCTCAAAATCTGAAGAGATAGTCAGGCTTTCTCTTTCTGTTGTCTCCAGAGTTAAGTGTATTGTGGCTCTAGAGTCAGAGACCTTGGATGGGTAGGAGATTTCAGAGTAGTTACCTCAACTACTCTTCTTTTTATTTTTCTTCTAATCAGAGGAATTTCATCCAACTGATCATACTCTTCCTCTGCCCTTTTATGCCTATTGGAATTAGGTGCTCTTGGAGGCCTTTTTGTTTTCTCTTTTTACCCCATTTCTTTCCTATGCTTTTTGTGGCCATAAGTTTGGGCAGATACTAGTGTTATTTTCTCTTCCATGATGATAGGTCCCCTCATTTGCTTGGTTGGGGTAGACCCCTCGGCTAAGGTTATCTTTCATTTTTCTAAGCGAGTCATGGAAGTGTTGCTCTGTAATTGGTTCTTCCAGTTGTTCTGTCACAGCTGAGGCTTCCCCCATAGTTTCTTCCCCTTTCTTTTTCTTCTTAGTAGTGGGGGCAAAAGTTGGTGTTTCCTCCATTATTCCTTTCTTGCCCTTGCCCTTTCTAGTGGTTGGGGAGGAAGTAGAAGGTACTACTTCCTCATCCTGCTAAGTAGAGGAAGTCTCTTTAGCACCATGTACCCTGCTTGGTGCCCTAGCCTGTGATTTGTCATCTAAAAATTACTGCCACAAGGCCTCTCCATCAATTTGAGATAGGAAATGATGTTTTACAATAAAGAAAATGAGGTCGTGGTGTTTCATGGGACCCTTCCCCTGTTGATATTTATCTGCTGAGGCTACAATAGTAGAATACAGAAATTTTGGGAGGTTGATGCTAAATTCTAGATGGGCATGCCCATACCTTAAGAAAATTAACATCTTCATTATGGGTCCTAAAACTAGAGAGAATTGCCCATCACAACATATTTCATGAGCCACATGGCTAGAGATTGCCATGGTTGTGTGAGTGAGGTCCTAACAATTCCCTTGACTTCATTTTTACTTAAATGCAACTAGATTTCAGGCTCACCTTCTACTGAAAAGTTTTTAATTAAATCATAGTATAGGGTTTTGAGATGATAGAACCTCTCACCTTGTTCTGGTAGCCCTGAAATATGGCTAATAATGGTGGTCAAGGCATTGATTGGGACTCATTGTACTGTGGTTTGGTTATTCTTTAGGTGGTGCAGGAAATCATCTACTATGTCCTCTTGAAATCCTTCAAATTTCTCTATAAATTCTAACCACCCAGCATTTCTTAAGATATCTTCTCCAGCTTGGTCTTCCAGCAGTCTTGTTACATTTTTGGGCTCTAACTTCTTTTTCACTCCCATCTGCCTGTATTATTTCACCCTTTTATGAATGAACCTTTCCCTGGCCTTCTCTATAGTTCTTTTCTCTACTATTTTTCTCTATTATGATAGGCCTCTTTCTCAATTCCCTTGGAGGGCTTTTGTTGTAATGGTTTTAAATATTGCCTATGGGGTTTGGAAAGCTCTGCAATTTCTAAAATTGGGGACTTTATATCTGTTAATGGTAGTTTCTTGGATTATGGGAGGGTTAATTCACTTCAATTAATTTGAATTGATGGCTTAGTCATAATCACAGGGAATGATATGACACTCCTAAGTGAGGTTGGTAGTGTGGCAATTAAGGTGGCATGCATAGGTTGAAAAAGGAAATAATGGAAGGGGTACATGTCGAAGTAACTACACCTAAAAATAGATATGACAAGACAAGTAATAATTAACTAACTTGAGAGAATTATCTGGATCACTTTTGTGATGATGGCATGATATACTTGGCTACTACACCACAGCTTTAATGAGGTGTGGAGGTGACTTCACATGTGTGCAGCTCCCGCATCGCTTGGAATGGTGTTAGCATCATCAATGTCACATGGTCTAGAATCTTTCCTCATGAATAGATTTGAAAATGATGTGTTTTCAGATGATGTCATGAGGAGTAGCCAGAATGAAGTGTGTAGGTAGATGCAACCTTCTTTTTTGATGGTGGATGATGAGGCATGCTGAACTCATCGCTTTCTCTTTTCAAAAGTGGAGGATGAGTCATGCCGACCTCATCATTTGGTGTCCCCACTTTGATGCCTAGAGAGGTAGATCCCTCATTCTTTAAAATGGTTCCATTATTGGTGAAGCACCGGAGGTGATCCTAGACTGCTCCAGAGATGTGTTTCAGTGCCTCCTAGGTACCTGATTAGCTCCGGAGATCATCTGCTGAAATCCTACAAGAAGAAGGGAATCACCATTTATTGGTTTTCAGTCCCCCTATTGAGAAAGATAGCCATTTACTAATTTTCTATCTTTCATTTTTTTTTAGAAGAGTCACCATTTGTTGGTTTTCAACCCTTCTTTTATTTCCTTTTTTTTTTAGAAAGGCTGCCATTTGCTAGTTTTCAACCTTTCTAATTTTATTTTTTCATTGTCCTTAAATTTCTTCAACCTGTGGTAGAGGTCATAATCCTTGTCACCAAGCACAAGTCCTTGGTAAACTCTTCCTTAGTATTTGGTCTTGTATAGAGCCGAATTATGTGGTCATTTACTAAGAATGTATCTTCACCTCCATCAATGGATGCTAGTAAAACTATTCCATTCTCATAGACTTCCCTAATTTAGTAAGGTCCCATCCCAATGGGTTTGTAACTTCCCTTTAAATTCCTTAAATTTTGAGTCATATAAGAGAACCCAATCTCCTTCTTGAAATGTTCTTTTCTTGATGTGCTAGTCATGCCACTATTTCCTTTGATATTGAACAAGTTTTGTTTGTTGTATGGCCTCAGTCCTAATTTCATCTAGCTCATTGAGTTGAAGAATCCTATTTTGTTGTGCTATAGACAATGGTAGTGTGAGACC
Organism: Cunninghamia lanceolata; assembly: GCA_027924645.1. NCBI lineage: Eukaryota > Viridiplantae > Streptophyta > Pinopsida > Cupressales > Cupressaceae > Cunninghamia > Cunninghamia lanceolata. The sequence continues at coordinate 5,981,557 of BSBN01000124.1, read as the reverse complement.
TACTTTTACCTCACCTTATATTTTTCTTATATTACTTGTCAAATTGATTTTATGATGGACATGTAGACATTTGGGGATTTTTGATCCCATATTTAGACTTTCATTACTATATCTTGCCTTGATTAGTAAGATGGTTTATGCTTTGTGGATGTTTAGATTTCATGTTAGATTTCATTCAATGCTATGATGTTTAAATGCTATGTTGAATTAGATACTATTGGTAGGTTTATTAATGATGAAATTGATGAGATATCTTACATTATATGATCCTTATTATACTTTTGAATTGAGAATGATTTGAGAATCATGTAAATGTTAGCATGTGGTTATTATTGATGTTATATGTGATTATGTGATTATGTGATTATGTGTGTGTTATATGTAGTTCATTTCACTTTGGCTATATGTACCATGTGCTATTAATGGGTTTGTGGAAGTGTGTAGGTAACTTTCCATGCCCATGGAAAATCAGAGGTCAGACAATAACCATATGTTATATCCCTGTTAAGATGACCTAGTGTTAAGGTTAGCCAGCAGAAGATATCAATTAAATGCTAATAAAGATTAAACAGAGGAATGAAAAATACATAGAAATAATAACAGCGAGAGACAAGTTTTAACATGGTTCACCCAAACTCAGGCTATATCCACCAACAAAGAGTCCAATATTATTATCCAGTAAACCAAACTGATTACAACCAACAATGCCTGAAACTCAATACCATTGCAAATGCTACAATACAATATATCAAAAAACCCTAACTCTTAGCCACTTTTATCAAGCCTTATGTCAATTACAAAATAGGGTTTTTTATGTTGAACCCCAATGAGGATACATGGCTAGTGTACAGTACTTTCCTAATCAGTCACCAACTACCAATAATCTCCCACTTGGAGACTGATCAGGCTCCACACCAAAAAATCTCCCACTTGGAGACTAATCTTGGATGACATTGCTACGCGTGCAGCTCCCACTGGAAATAAGCACCCTGGACTTTGTTGTTCTGATTGTATTGTTTCAATCTTGAAGACCAACCGAAACTAAAGAGGAGCTTAGCTTCTCCCTTGTCACTACCTTTGTAAACATATCTGCTGGATTTTCATCTGTATGTATCTTTTCTAGCCTTAACTGTCCATCATCCAACACCGACCAAATAAAATGATACCTCAACTATATGTGTTTGGTCTTTCAATGCAAGGTAGAATTCTTTGCAAGATGTATGGCACTCGAACTGTCTATATACAAAGAACTGTTAGCCTGTTGTCTGTTGAATTCTTCCATGAAAGATTGCAGCCATATCATCTCCTTGCTTGCCTCTTTTGCGGCTACATACTCTACCTCTGTGGTGGATAAAGCAACCACCTTTTGCAACCATGAGATCCAACTCACTGCTGTCCCACCTACAGTAAAGACATAACCTGTAGTACTCCACCTGGTATCAATACCCCTTGCCAAATCTGAGTCTACATAGCCTGATAAATCAATATTAGAGCCTACAAAACATAAATGTGTATTGGATGTACCTCTCAAATATCTGAGAATCTATTTTACCGCATTCTAATGCTCCAATCTGGGATGACTCATATACCTGCTTACGACTCCTACAGTATGTGCAATATCTAGTCTCCTGCATACCATGGAATACATTAAACTTCCTACAGCTGAAGCATATGGTACCTTGGACATTTTTTGTTCCTCCTCTTGTGTCTTTGGACACATCCCCTTAGTCAGTTTCAAATGACTAGGCAAAGGTGTGCTGAAAACTTTTGCATTCTCCATATGGAATCTCTGCAACATCTTTTCAACATAAGCAGCCCGAGATAGAGTCAATTTTCTATTCTTCCTATCTTTGCAAATTTTCATACCAAGGATTTGTTTTGCTACCCCCAAATCCTTCATAGCAAATGACTATACTAACTATTGCTTTAACTCTCTAATGTGATCCATGTTAGACCTAGCTACAAGCATGTCATTAACATATAAACATAAAATAATGTAGCTATCATTATCCAACCTCTTAAAATAAACACAATGGTTAGAATTACACCAACTATAGCCTTGCTTAGCCACAAAACTATCAAATTTCAAATACCATTGCCGAGGTGCTTGTTTCAGGCCATACAAACTCTTCTTCAATCTGTACACTAGTTTCTCCCTACTTTTGACCTCAAATCCTTGGGGCTGTTCCATGTATATCTCCTCCTCCAAATCACCATGGAGAAAGGTAGTTTTCACATCTAGCTATTCCAAATGCAAATCTTCAGCAGCCACAATACTTAAAATAGTACGAATAGAAGTCATCTTGACAACCAGAGAAAATATCTCATCAAAATCAATGCCCTTTTTTCTGTGCAAATCCTTTTACAACTAACCTAGCTTTAAATATTTTCTTACCTCCATCTTCCTCTTTCAGCCTAAAAACCTATTTGTTGGGTAAAGTCTTTTTACCTACAGGTAACTTACATAATTCCCAAGTCTGATTTTTTAGCAAGGAGTCCATTTCTTCTTTCATTGCAAGCTCCCACTGAACCTATGTAGCCACCTGCATAGCTTCATCATACCCTTCTAGTTCACTAGCATCTGTTAACAATTTAGAATACAAAGAGGGAGAAAACCTTTCAGGAGGTCTACATAGCCTTGTTGATCGTCTAACATTCACTTGAGTTTGTGGTATTTCTTGTTGTTATTGCAGAGCATGAGGAACCACTGGAACATCACTATTTGGAGTATCATCCAGCACCACATAATCCTTTTCTTTCTTCTCATGCTGCTGCAACTAATTTTTGTACACCTTCTCATTGAATATAACATCCTTGCTTCTCACAATTTTTTGATTTTTAAAATCCCAAAGCCTATAACCAAATTCATCAATGCCATATCCAACGAAAGTACATTTTTTTGATTTTGCATCCAACCTGGTTCTATTTTCAGAATCTACATGTACAAATGTTTCACATCTGAAGCTTTTGAGAAAAGAATAACTCACCTACTTGCATGTTCATGCTTCCTCTAGAATACCATAGCCCAAAGGAACTAAAGGACCTCTATTAATTATATATACAACAGTATTGACAGCCTCTGCCCACATGTTTAAAGGCAGCCCAGCATGCAATCTCATGGTCCTTGCACACTCCATTATTGTCCTATTCATGTGTTTAGCCACTCCATTCTCCTATGGAGTCCCTAGAATCATTTTCTGCCTACGGATTCCATTAAAGGAACAATAATCTTCAAATTATTTACTACAATACTCACCACCATTATCAGATATGAGACATTTTAATCTTTTACCCATCTCATTCTCAACCAAGCTTCTCTATTTCTTAAATGTTTCAAATACATCAAATTTTTGCTTAAGGAAATAAATCCATACCTTCCTAGTTGCATCATCTATGAATGTAACATAATACTGAGAGCCGCCAAGAGAAGATACCTGAGCCGGTCCCCATACATCCGTATGCACAAGCTCCAACTTTTCATCTTTCTTTTGCTTCCCATCTTTGAGAAAATTGACTCTCTTTTGTTTGCCATACACACAACTTTCACAAAAATCCATATTAATACATTTCAGACCTGGTAAATTTTTCTTAGAATGAAGTACCTTCATACCTTTTTCACTCATATGCCCAAGTTTGTTATGCCACAGTGTTGTCTCAGAACCCGCAGCAACTTTTTCAGTCTCTTCCTACGAACCTGCAGCAACTGTTCCTGAACCTATTTGTTTTTTCTCTACAATAGCTAAAGTAGAAGGAATAGTATGACCTGTACAAAGATATAAGGTACCTACTTTCACACCTTTTGCTACTATTAAGGCACCTTTTGAAACCTTCCAATTTTTATCAGTAAATGTAACAATACAATCTTCTTCAGCTAGTTGCCCTACTGAAATTAAATTCCTACTAAGCCTTGGAATGTGTCTTACCTCTTGTAGTAGCCAATGATTCCCATTCTGAAACTTAATCTTAATTCTTCCCTTTCCAACAATCTGACAAGGTTCGTTATCTCCCAAATAAACTAGCCCAAAATCCCTTTAGACATAATCAAGAAAATAACTTCTATGGGGTGTAGGATGAAATGAGGCCCCTGAATCTAAAACCCATGAATCATCAGCATTATCTAGGGAAAGAATCAAAACATCATCTTCAAATTTATTACTTACCACATTTGTCTCCTTATTTCCTTCTTGTTTGTTTCCTTTATTCTTTCGAGACCAGCAATCTTTCTTCAGATCACCTGGTTTCCCACAGTACCAACAATCCTTTTGTCCTCTAGTTTGGGACCTCTTATCCTTTGATTTTCTTCATGACTTCCCATGACCTCCAGTACCTTTTCCTCTCTCCTTTAATAGGCCCCTGCTTTCTGCATTCAAAACACTACCTGATATGGACCCTCGTGAGCTTTTCTATCACATTTCCTCGCTAAGGATAACACCAACAACATCATCAAATTTTAAAGTGTTTGAAACAAAACAAAGTTACAGCCATTACCAAGCTATTCCAGCTTTCTGGCAAAGAACATAAAACCAAGAAATCCCTCATCTCTTCATGAAATTTCACTTTTACAGAAGTTAACTGACTGACAATCATATTAAACTCATTTAAATGATTTGTCACAGATCCACCTTCAATCATTTTCAGATTAAACAAACACTTCATGAGAAATACCTTATTTGAGGCTGAGGGTTTTTCATACAATTTAATCAAAGCTTTCATCAGTTCATCTATTGTCGTCGCTTCTATTATATTGAACACCACAAATGGTGCTAGGCACAACCGAATGGTTCCCAGTGCCTTTATGTCTAAAAAATTCCAATCCTCATCTGTCATTCCTTCTAGTTTCTTGGATACTCCTTCTAATGGCCTCCATAAATCCTTCTAATAGAGATAATCGACCATCTGCATCTTCTATAACTGATAGTTCTGGCCATTAAATTTATCGACCTTAAATTTACCCTCATCCTCCATTTCTCCCACTCAACTGTGAGACTCCCACTCAACCATGAGACCTTCCTGCGGATGATAATTGAACACAACCCACTCTAATACCACTTGTTAGGGTTAGTCTGCAGAAGATATCATATAAATGCTAATAAAGATTAAATAGAGGAATTAAAAATACACATAAATAATAATAGCGAGAGACAAGTTTTAACATGGTTCACCCAAACTCAAGTTACATCCACCAATAGAGAGTCCAATATTATTATCCAGTAAACCAAACCAATTACAACCAGCAATCCCTACAACTCAATACCATTGCAAATGCTACAATACAATATATCAAAAAACCCTAACCCTAAGCTGCTTTTATCAAGCCTTATGTCGGTTACAAAATAGGATTTTTCTATGTCAATTACAAAATAGGATTTTTTTATGTCGAACCCCTGCAAGTATACATGGCTAGTGTATAGTACTTTCCTGATCAGTTGCCAACTACCAACACCTATTCCCTAAGATGGACTAAGGTCATTTGTGTTTGAGAATGATGATTATGTTGTATTTGATTTAAGATGTTTTGTAAGTTTTACCCCTTTTTTAATTTTTCTCCTTGAAGTGTTGTAAATTGTAATGTTGGGTTTTCACAATTTTTAGTGCTAAATATTTTGAGCCCTTTTTATGTGATTTTATTAGTTCCCTAGTGTTAATAATGCTCAAATAATGACCCTAGGTCATATCCCTAATGTATAGGACCATTCTTAGCATGTTTAAGCTTGTTTAAAACCTTGTATGGTCACCCAAACTTAGCCCTTGAGTCAAGTGACGAGTTTGGGAGATGTGAGAGGTGGTTGGCATGTCACCATCTCACCTAATCTAACCTCACTCACTGAGGGTAAGGTTACCCTTGCCTCAATTCTTTATAAGCTTCTTGAATCTTCTCACATGTGTGAGACCTTTTCCCTATGCTCTCACACATGTGTGAGAGCTTATGTGGGGAAGAGTGTAGCTTAGTTGAATGAGAAGTTGATAAGTGTCACCTCCTCATTCATGAGAAGCTTCCTTTGTGTGCTCACTTCTCCCTATGCTCTCACACATGTGTGAGAGCATTTGTCGGAGAGTGTGTAGCTTTTTGGAATGGGGAGATGACAAGTGTCACCTCCTCATTCTTGTGGGGTTGTGAGGAGGGTTATGTGGATGGAGGATAGGGTGACAAGTGTCACCTTCTCATCCATTAGGACTTGTGAGCAAGCATGTTTATCTCTCTTTGAGAAGAGATGAGGGTTCTTTCTTTTAGAATTTTTATGTTGTGTTGGGAATGAGAGAAGGACTTGAGGAGGCTTGAAGAATTTGGGAAGGACTTGTTGAAAGCTCTTCACCAACACCCTCTACTCTTGAAGCTTGAAAGGTATGCCTCAAGGCATCAAACCTATTTTTACTTGTTTTTACTTATGCATTATGTATGTTTTATGATTGTTATGCTTATGATTTTTAGTTTTGAGTTATGTGGGGTTTTAAGGGTTGTATTGGTGGACTCTCCATATGAGAGAGCTCACCTTTGTCATGGGTGAGAGAGGTGTGAACCTCCTCGGTTTCCCCTCATTGTTTTGGTGTAGATTTTATGGCCATGGGCCTTATATTAGAGTTTTGAGAAGTATGGTTTTTATGGAATGAATTCCTTGTGTTGAAATATGAGAAGTTTATGGTAAGAGGCTAAGGAGTTATGAGTATATGAGTCTTGGGCTTCCTTGAGTTGAGAGTAGTCCACTCTCTCACCCCTTAAAATCATTTTTTAAAATGAGTTAGTTTGTGTTTTTCCTTGGAAGGGTGTTATTGTGTTTGATGTGAGTGTTTTGTATCCTTTGTGGTTTGATCCTTGGTTATTGAATGGCCTCCTAGCTTGGGGTGGCCTACTTGTAGGCCTAGGTTGGGAGGAGAGCTTCCCATGGGCATCGTGAACTATTTTGTGTGTTTTGTAGGTTCATTTGGTGGCTATGGAGGAGTTGAGATTTGGAAAGAAACTTGTGTTTTAGTTGCTTATGTAGTTTGTTAAAATGAAGGCATTGAGATGCCTTATCCCTATTTTTGGGCTTTTAATAAGTTTTCTCTTGGTTGATAGTTGAGCTCTCTTTTGGGTGTAGCCATCTTTACCCTCCTCATAATTATTGTATTATGTGAAATAGATAAGGCAATAAAATTATTTCATTCCATTGTTATGAAAGAAATTATATCTCTCTCTTCTCTCCCTCTCTTTATTGTCATAATGTTATGCATAAGAAAATTATTTGAGAAATAAAATAAGTAGTGAATCTCTCTCTCTCCCTCTCAATCTATGTGCTTATGTTAACTTGCAAAAGGAGGGAAAGATATAGCTATTTGGGCTTTTAATTGGTAAATAGAAAAATGTATTTTACCCTTTTATGGTTTAAAGAAATTAATATAGGTTAGTTTTACTTACTTCTTCCTTTTGTGTTAGTATATATATAATTATATTCATATAATTGCTAATCACTTATGTGTAAAAGTTATATATATATATATATAAAAGAATTTTAGTGTTGTTTTATTTTATGCTCACTATTTTTTTGACAATGGCATGTTCTTTTTACCAGTGAATTATATATATATATATTAAATTAAACATACTTTACTTTTATATATTATAATACCTTGCTTATGAGTTGAATAAATTAAAAATTGCTTTGAGATCATTTAGGGCCGATTAGGGTTCGACATATTTCTTTGTCTAAAGAAAAGAAAGAAATGGGCGTTGTCTCGTCCTGCACAGGGTGTAGAGCCGATCAGCCTGTGGCTTTGTGGGTAGAGTCTTGCAAATAAGGCCGAGGGTGGGATGGAACCTTCCCCCCATGGAATTTCCTTTGGGGTTTAAACCCCCATCAAGCCACATCCACTATGTTTCTTTGTGTTTTGGGTTGTGCCCTGGCGTCAGCCGCAATGGCTCCTCTTGGCCCTCAGGGATATTTAAGAAAAAAGAAAAAAAAAGCACCCTGCGTTCCCCTTCAGTTCAGCGCTATTTTATTTTCTTCCTTGTTTAGATATACATGTGTGTGTGTGTATACACATTTTCTGCTATAATCCATCACTATATATTTGTAATATCATTCTGTGTAAAATATCTTACCACAGTGTATTTTGCCTTAAATCACTCCTGCTGTATAAATGTTAGCAGAGAATATACAGGTACATATAATTATATATATATATATATATATATATATATATATGTTCTGGTACATATATAAATTTATATCACTATGTTCCTTTTGTAATAAAATAATTTTATTCTTATTATAAAGAGCTCTCTGTAAAATAACTCCTCTTTTTAAAAACAATCCAAAGAGCATAGATGGAAAACATGGAAGCTTAAACTACTTAGAAAATTTTATTTAGCATTAGATAACTTTCCTATCATTTTAACCTGTGCATTTAACCATGATAGAGAATGGGAAATAGAATTGAAACATAGCTAAACAAAAAGAAATGTTAGGAAGGAAATAATGCAACCTGTAGAAAAGAAACATGTTAGAGAAATTCAAGTAAACTTTTAGAAAAATCCTTGTTTGGGAAGATACCTCCCACTTGGGGAGGTACCTTCCTTCTCCACTTGATCCTTTTTGAAAACCTACACCAATAAACCAAAACCAATGTTAGTATGAGAGCAAATGGGAAGTTTTTTTGAAAATTTATAATTTCCACCTAGGGTTTGGTGCCCTAACTTATTAGAGATGACTTAATTAACTTAATTAATTTTCATTGGTTTAGTGTGCTTAATCTTACCCACTTGGAGTGTGGGAGCCCTTTTGAATTATGTGAGTGTGGAAGTATTTATTTCATTTATTTTATTTAATTGTTTTATTCCCTTGTGTACATTTTATGTGGGAAACAAATTATCCTTTATATTGGATGTATTAAACAAATCTTATTGCAAATTCCTGATTTCATTATAATAAATTTAAATTATGGATATAGTCATGTTTATATATTTGAATTAAAATATGTGGGAAGGGTATTTAGATTTTTATTATGCATTTAATTTACTTAAAATTTGAAAGGGGTTAGGGTGTAGAATTTATTTTAATTTATTTTTGCAAATATCCTATAGTTGATGAGATGGCGTTATGCTGTCGAAATCACTATAGGATTTATTCCATTTTGTCCCATTATGCTGTCAAAAATTCTCTAGGTTAAATGGACTTTATTTGTGTTAATTAGTTTCATTAATTTCCCTTTCTGCATTAGATGCTTAATTAATTGTTTTAGTCAAATTTTGTTTGTAATACTTAACGTTATTTTTATTAAGTTGATAGTTATCCTAAGGTTAGATTTTGATTTATATCAAAATCGTTCCACCTCGTATAGTAAACTCTAGGGTGGGAATCCCGAGACAGGAACCAACCCTCTTAGTGTTGCTTAGCGCGATGTATACCCCCGTAGTGGCTATCACCTCGTAGGGTTTGTGATTTGAAATTGTACTACCCCAATTTAGATTAGCTTCCTCACCTTCGAGCGGCGTGCCTAATGTAGGTTGCTAGCACAACTACGTTACATGTGTATGTCACTAAGCATACTCAATGTACGCGAGGAGGTTTGTAGAGTCAAATAGAAAAGTTTTTGATATTTCGTGTCATGACCACATGACAAATGTGGACATGACACGTGTGTAGTGCATTATAACCACATGGCAAATGTGGGCATGACATTTGGTATCAGAGCCCAAGTTTAAACACTAGGCATTAAGGGCACATTATTTGTTTCATAATTTTGTTTTAATTTTAGGCACCATGTTCTTGTAGGATGCCTGATGAGTGCCAAGTAGCACCCATGAAATACATCTTTTTACCTCTCTTTTTCTCCTTCCTGATCCCATCTTTCTTAATGTCTGCACCCGAATAAGCTAGAAAGATCGTTCTAGATAATGATTAATTGAGATAAATTACTTAAGATCATAATTTCTAATTGAGGGACTAATGTGCATGGAATTGATAGAAAAATGCAGAAAACTTCTCTCTTTTTGAATCAACAGGTGTAGATGCTCAGAACGGAAATTTTGTGCATCTCCGGAGGTAGTCTTCAATGATCTCTAGAGACAATACCAGAATACCATGACACCAAAAGTTTTGAAGTAAAGAGAAAAGCCTCTCTGAAGCTAGATGGAAGTCTAGAGTACCTCCAGAACTGAATAAGAAGGCCATAATGGTATCTCCAGAGCTACAAAAATATCTTCGGAGCTACAGACATATCTTCGGAGCTGCAGACAGAGACAAATATCTCTAGCACCTCCTAAGAGAAGGGCATATTTCTAGCATAATCTACCGATCAGGCATTCTCAGCAGTGATCGTGATACCCCTCATTTCACTCAAATCATCACCTAAGTGGTGAAGGCTCATCTTTAATTAACTGTTGGAGTTTTTATCTTTTTAAAGTTTTTGCATGAGTTACTAATAAAACTAATTCAATATCCATATTTTTAGGGCCTCGCTGCCCAAATGTATTAAGACTCAAACTTAGAATTCTGAGTGGACTTCTGTTCCACTCAATCTATTTTATTGCATGATTATTTTTCCATAGTTAGACAGGTAGTGTAATAAAAAGATGGATGTCATCTCATAGAAGAACTAGTAGATAAGTGATATGTCATCACTCATTTTATATATACTTAAAGATATACAATGATTAGATTATTTTGATTCTCAGTAATCTCAATTCTTTAATATCAATATTTTTCATGAATGCAAAGCGAATGGAATTGGACTGAATTTAGTTGTGATCTTATTCTTTTGTGCTAATTCCCTACTGTAGCCTTCAGCCCTAAGGGTGTGGAGTAAGGGCCCACTTTCACCACCAAGGTAGAAGTCTAGTATCACTATTTTGTTATTTTATATTTTGCTATGAAAAGAATTTACTAATTTTGATAGATAGATGCATGTTGCTATTTTTTTAAGATTGCTTTAAGTAACTTCCTGTTTAATTCTGTTTTCAGCATTCCTTAAATTCATTCAGTAAGTAGACATATCAATCTCTTCAAATTAGTAGAAGTTGTTAAGATTAGCTAGGAAAACTGGTAACTGTAGAATCCTTAATTGTAGATAGTCGAGGATAGAACCCTTGGATTTTGACATCTAAAAAAATGATTAAATGATGAGGTACAATGACACCTTGTCATTTTTGGAATCGTTGTCAGGGAGTTAGTCAAACGTACCTCTAACACTTCATAAACTAAACTCATCTCCAGTGCTTCACAAACTAGGAGCACCTCCTGCACTTCACAAACTAGGAGCACCTCTAGTGCTCCATCAATACAGAGTCATTTACAACAATGGGGGAGGGAATCCACCTCTCCAGGCAATAAGGTGGAAACATCAAATGATGAGGTCATCATGACTCATCCTCTGCTTTATGACAGGAATAAAATAAAATCAGCACATATTTCATTTGCAGGGGTATTTACAAATATGGCGCTGATGTCACCCAAGGAACGTGGATTCTCGAACCACTCAACGAAATGATTGTAGGTTGCATACCAATGAAGTAGTTGGCGTCATCTCAAGCCACCAAAAGCTGCTCATGTGTCACGTTGCGTGCAATCTCATAAATATCGTAGCATCTTTGTCGTGTACATCGCTCCTCATCATTAAAAATGGTTTAGGTAATTCTATCTTAAATTAAGCATTAAATAGCAACTATCTTGTCTTTCTATTTTTGGGTGCAATCATTATGACACATCCTCTGGCCATCATTTTCTTTTCCAAATTCACGCATGCCACCATCTGTGTTGTACTATCATCTTGCCTCCGGAGTGTCCTATCACTCTGTTGCATTTATGACTGCCTGGGTACTCTAACTAATCTACAAATCTTCCATAAGCCTAAGCTGAGAGACATAATAATCCTCATTCAAACTTCTGAAATACCCTGAAGAACAAAGTAAATTGAATAGTCCTCCGGAGCCTATGGAGTTAAGAAGAAGGGACAAACTATAGATAGAAGAGTGAGGAATTAAGCATAGAAGGTGGAACCAATTTAGTAATGGGGGTAAAGAAGAAGTCTGAACCAGAGAGTGTTGTGGGTCTTCTGCATGATGAAGTTGTAGCAAACATTCTAAGAACTGCAGGATGGCTGGACTTTCTAGAAAAATTTGAAGGGTTTCAAGAAGATATCGTGGATGAATTCCTAAGAAATCTAAGGGACAATCAAACAGCTGTCAGAGGAGTCCGAATCAATCTCTCCTCAACCACTATCAGTCATATTTCTGGGCTGACTGAACAAGGTGAGAGGTTTTATCACCTAAAAACCTTATATACTCATTTGATTAAGAATTTCTCTATTCAAGGTGTACCTGCAATACAACTACATTCAAATAAAAATGAAGTAAAAGGAATTCTTAGGTCCACACTTCCAAACCCTTAGCAATCTGTAGCTATCTGGCTGATGAAATATTTCACTTGTGATGGTCAATTCTCTTTAGTTTTAGGACCAATAATGAAAATGTTGATTTTTCTAAGGCATGGGAATGGACACCTTGAATTTACATTCCCAATTTCATGTATTCTGCCATCAGGGCAACTGCAAAAAAATATCAGGAAAACAAGGGTCCCATGAAACATCATGGCCTCATTTTTCTAGTAGTTAAACACCACTTCCTATCTCAAGCAAATGGGGAAGAATTATGGCAAAACTTTCTTGAACAAAATCCCCAAAACAGAGAACCAGAAAGGGCACAGACAAAAGCTGAGGGTTTCTCTACCCACCAAGAAGAAGAAACAGAGCCTTCAACCTCCTCCATAGTTGTTCAAAGAGGAAATAAGTCCTCACAGGAGGCAACTTCATCTACAACCCTTGTTCCTGATAAAAAGAAGAAAGGCAAAGAAATTAGAGAGTCTGCTCCTAAACAAACCCCATACATGACTCGATCAGTTAGGAGAAAGATGACTCTAACTGAGGAATCTTTCCCTAAGGAATTAACAGGGGAGAGGTCAGGACAAGAAACAGAGAAAACCTAGGCTGAAGAAACATCTCATGATTCAGATGAAATCCCTCTAGTCAGGAAGAGAAGACAAAGAGAAGTTTCCCCAGCACCATCTGTCCATCTAGGGTCAAGTCCAATTTTAGAACCATCACATGCTCTGGAGACATAATATAGACAAACTCTTACTATTTCCTTAGATTCTAAGGCTGAGAGACCTACTCTGGAGGCCCCTGCCCCACTTTTGCTATGGAGAAGCAAAAGGAAAAGATAGCTCTCGCAGGCTGAGGAAGATATTGCTCTCCTAGTTGAGGTACTCCTGGGTTTTAGAACATATGAGGATAAGGTCGGGCCTTCATCGGTGCTAGTAGAAGCAAAGGAACCCCAAGAGGACCCTTAGGACAGGGAGCCTGCAAGAAAAGATGAAACAGGGAAAATGGGTGTGGTTGACAGTGCAGGGTAGATGGCCATGGAAAACCCTGATGTTCAACAAACAGAAGCAGAAGCAGAAACTTTCCCTCACGCCTCTGAGCAAGAGGATGTTGAGACTTCAAAAGAACAGTAAATGTTAGAAGAAATTGACAACCTAAAGAGACTACTCTGGGGGAAGAATCAGATTATTACTGACCTCAAGAAGGTCAAAATGGAGGTAGAAATGGAGCAAAAAAAACTCATTGAAAATCTACAAACAGAGCTCTAGAGCAAAGACAAGATCATCCAGGAGAAAGAAGCAGAATTGGAGGCCCAGAAAATTGAGACAATCAAACTTTTGGAAGAAAAGGAGAAAGAGGCAACACAGAGTGTTTCTGAGCTCGCCATGACTAGAGACAATAGCCTCATAATAATGGTAGCATTAATTAAGAAAATGCATAGCCAAGATAGATAGTTGACTTGGGCCAACAACAAACTAGATGATCAGGAGGAATATATTCAAGAGTTGGCTAGCCCAAGGGCAACCAATGAGCAGGAGATACAAATAGATCCATATATGGGTCCAATCCCCATTGACATTCCTAAGGCCCTGTTCCATTGGGAGAAGAAATGTAGAGAATATGAGGCTTCCAAACCTATGCTGCAATTACAAAGGGTAGTCACTACCAAGACAAAAAAAATAGAAACTCTGGAAGGAATAATCATTGAGATGGCCTCCCTTTCTTCTAAAATTCTATCTTGTAGGACCCCAAGTGCTAGCTATTCTATGTTCTTACAGGAAAGAGTCCTACAAAGGAAATTCTCTTTAGTCCTATCTGACCTAGTTGAGAATACAGAGACAGTAGAAGGATTCATGACAGCATACACAAGGAGTAATGATGAGTTCAAGAATTTCCTATGTGAATTATATCTGCATGGTTTCTGTGTTAAGGATATAACTTTCATTCTTAATTATTTTGTGGGAGAATGCCAGCTTAAAGCATTTATGTCCCTAATGAGGAATCATCAGATCTACAATGAACAAATGGAAGATCATCTCAAGAAAGATGCAGAAATAGATCTCTTCATCACGAAGGAATGTCCCAATCCCAATGCTTTTAAGACCCAATTTAGGTCCTATATCTATCACCCTAAGAGTTAGAACAAAATTTTGCCATTATACCTAAAAAGTTTGCAAGAGTGCTCCATCGATTTTGGTCTTTTCATGAATAGTTCAACAAATCCAGTACTTGCCATAGCAAAGAAAAGATGGAATGTTTTGACCTTAGAGCAGAAAATGAGAGAGGTGGTCACCCCTACAAACTTAAGATTATTTATGAGAAAAGCAAAGTTAATAGCCAAAATGATGGATAAGCATAAGCAAGAATGGATAGGTGGACGGTTCAGGCCCCCTCTCATAATTGAACCACTCCCTATCTGGGCTAAGCAGATGGAAGATGAGAAATTGCAGGACTGGTTGAAGCAGTTTGATCAATACAAAGGCAATGGTAATACCAACCGCACCACTTGGTCTACCTATGCACAAGATTATAGCTTGACTGAAAGGCTACTTCACTAGAATAAATCTAGATTGTAAGAAGTAGGAGGACCTGCCAAACCTTAGGTATGGGGGGATGATGAGTGCCAAGTAGCACCCATGAAATACATCTTTTTACCTCTCTTTTTCTCATTCCTAATCCCATCTTTCTTAATGTCTGCACCCAAATAAGCTAGCAAGATTGTTCTAGATAATGATTAATTAAGATAAATTACTTAAGATCATAATTTCTGATTGAGGGACTAATGTGCATGGAATTGATGGAAAAATACATAAAACTTCTCTCTTTTTGAATCAACAGGTGTAGATGCTCAGAACTGCAATTTTGCACATCTCTAGAGGTAGTTTTCAATGATCTCCAGAGACAATACTAGAATACCATGACACCAGAAGTTTTGAAGTAAAGAGAAAAGCCTCTCCGAAGCTAGACGGGAGTCTAGAGTACCTCCGGAGCTGAACAAGAAGGCCACAATGGTATCTCCAGAGCTACAGACATATCTCCAGAGCTACAGAAATATCTCCAAAGCTGCAGACAAGGATAGATATCTCTAGCGCCGCCTGAGAATAGGGCATATTTCTAGCATAAGCTGTCGATCAGGCACTCTCAGCAGTGATCGTGATACCCCTCATTTCACTCAAATCATCACCTGAGTGGTGAAGGGTCATCTTTAGTTAACTGCTAGAGTTTTTATCTTTTTAAAGTTTTTGCATGAGTTACTGATAAAAATAATTCAATATCCATATTTTCAGGGCCTCGCTACCCAAATGTATTAAGACTCAAACTTAGAATTCTGAGTGGGCTTTTGTTCCACTCAATCTACTTTATTGCATGATTCTTTTTCCATTGTTAGAAAGCTAGTGTAATAAAGAGATGGATGTCATCTCATAGAAGAACTAGTAAATAAGATAAGTGATATGTTATCACTCATTTTATTTATACTTATAGAAACAACAGGAAAGATATACAATGATTGGATTATTCTGATTCTCGGTAATCTCAGTTCTTTAATATCAATATTTTTCATGAATGCAAAGCGAATAGAATTGGACTGAATTTAGTTGTGATCTTATTCTTTTGTGCTGATTCCCTACTATAGCCTTCAGCCCTAAGGGTGTGGAGCAAGGGCCCACTCTCACCGCCAAGGCAGAAGGCTAGTATCATTGTTTTGTTATTTCAAATTTTGCTGTGAAAAGTATTTATTGATTTTGATAGATAGATGCATGTTGCTATTTTTTTAAGATTGCTTTAAGTAACTTCCTATTTAATTATATTTTCAGCATTCCTTAAATTCCTTCAATAAGTAGACAGATCAATCTCTTCAAATTAGTAGAAGTTTTTAAGATTAGCTAGGAAAACCAGTAACTGTAGAATCCCTAATTGTAGATAGACGAGGACACAGCCCCTGGATTTT
The DNA here is from genome assembly GCA_027924645.1 of Cunninghamia lanceolata. Classification (NCBI taxonomy): domain Eukaryota; kingdom Viridiplantae; phylum Streptophyta; class Pinopsida; order Cupressales; family Cupressaceae; genus Cunninghamia; species Cunninghamia lanceolata. Next base: position 5,965,257 of record BSBN01000124.1, on the reverse strand, counting down.
GACATCTGAAAAATGATTAAATGATGAGGTACAATGACACCTTGTCAATGCCACCTAGAACAAGGAGAGGGTGCTCACTTGCTAGTGAGCCTGGAGGAGCCGGTTCGAGAGATGCTCCACCATCCAAGGGCTGAAATCCAGAGTCGCCTCTGGACATAGGACCCCAGATACCTCAAGCTTTACAAGTAGTGTTAGCGAGATTACCACCAGTCATGAACAGACCGCATGTTGAGATTCTCGTCACTACCACTGAGGATGGTGCATCAGCTCATAGGAAGCACAGAAGGAGCCCTCCACATCATGAGGATTGTAGGGAGGAGGTAGTAGTGGAGCAAATTCATCATGACCCATTTGGTTATGGACAGCGAGATGAGGTTGATGCACCTGTTTGAGGACACCGAGACCACAGAGACCCCATCAGAGATTTGCTTAGGGTGAACCCACCTACATTCATGGGTACTTTAGAGGGAGCTGAGGCTAAGACTTGGCTCATCAGTCTAGATTAGTGCTTTGCATTGCATCCCTATGGGAGCAATACGAAGGCACGTATTGCAGTACATTTTCTTCGCGACGCTACGGCGACATGGTGGCACATGGAGGAGCACAAACACCACCATCCTTGGACACGCTTTCTTGGAACACCTTTCTTGAGTGTTATAACATGATATCTCTCAAAGCACTATAGATAGTGTCGTATAAATGAGTTCCATGATCTATAGCAGCAAGGTTCCACAGTTGCACAGTATAAGTGCAAGTTTGTGGAGTTGTCACCTTATGCCAAGTACCTACAGGATGAGAATCTTCTCATTAGTGGATTTATTAGAGGCTTGAATCCTAGCATAGCAAGACCTGTTCTCATGGCAGACCCACGAACTATGAGTGAGGCAATCGAGAAGGTGCTTATTGTAGAGGAGGTCCATGGGTGGGGACACGGGTCACGTCCACAATTTTGGACCGTAGTCAGCATCAAGACCAGGGCTTCTGTAGACCCCAACCACCTCATAGGGGTAGTTATAGGTCAACATCTTTACCTCCTAGACCTCCATAGTAGCAGTAATAGCAATATCAACAGAGGTCGTAGCCACAATAGAGAGCATAGGGTGGTCCCAATCGAGGATAGTTGTCACAGTCTGCGGAGAGACTAGCGTTAGCAGACACTAACTGCAGGACTAGCTAGGTCACAGCAAGCATTTAGGGGGTCACAAAGTAGTACATGATGACCTGGAGTGCAGTAGTCTAGTCAGACTCAGTCAGTGTATGTTTAGGCTTGAGGACCTTGTTATGTATGCGGTGGCGCAGGGCACTTGGCTAGAGAGTGCCCATAGGGTTTTACAGCTCCAGGTTAGCGTGCTAGTGGTTCTAAGCAGATAGTTGGAGATGGGGATCGATCTCACCGAGTATTTGTAGTGGTTGATAACTTTCAGGCTGACTTTCAGGCCTCTGTGATAGAGACTCCAGGTACTATTGGTGATGTTCCCATTACTATTGTGTTTGATTCCAGAGCCATGGGCTCCTTTATTTCTCCATCATTAGTAGAGCATTGCAAGTTGGTGGCCTCTAGGAAGGATGTTAGGTGGGAGTTCGAGTTAGCCACAGGGGCCAAGATGGTCATAGATTCAGTGGTCAAATATTGTGAGCTAGCACTTGGAGACTTCACTACAGTCGTAGACCTTAGGGTCATATGGAGTGGTGTTAGGCATGGATTGGCTTGTGGCTCATAGAGCCAATCTTGGTTGTCACCGAAAGGTGATAGGTTGCCTCGATGACCATGGTTCAACAGCAAAGATAGTGGGCATTTAGAATCCCATGGCAGTGTATATGATTTCCGCTAAACATCTTAAGCATTGTATGTGGAAGGGTTGTCAGATGTTTGTGATCACAGTTAGTGATAGATCAGAGGATGAGCCAAAGGCTTCGCTTGATGACCATCCCATCCTTAGGGAGTTCACAGATGTCTTTCCACCTAAACTTCCAAGGATGTCACCTCATAGAGGTAGATTTTCATATAGACCTTGTATCAGGTGTCGAGCCAGTGTCTCATGCACCTTACAGGATGACCACACATGAGCTTACGGAGCTCAAACTTCAGCTAGAGGAATTGCTAGTGAAGGGGCACATCTGACCTAGTGTCTCACCTTAGGGAACACTAGTCATCTTCATGAAGAACAAGGATGGGTCTCTTCGGCTATGTATGGATTATAGGTAGCTGAATAAGGTGATGGTGAAGAACTGTTATCCTTTGCCTAGGATCGATGACTTGTTTGATCAGATGGAGGGAGCCAGAGTGTTCTCTAAGATAGACCTAAAGTCTAGTTACCATCAGTTACACATTATAGAGGTGGATAACCATAAGACCACCTTTCAGACTCACTATAGTCACTATGAGTTCACCGTGGTGCCTTTTGGTTTGACAAATGCCCCTGCAGTATGCATGAGTCTCATGAATGGGGTGTTTCACACATTCCTAGATCAGTTCATGATCATATTCCCATATGACATATTGATTTATTCGTAGATGAAGGAGGAGCATGAGGAGCACTTGCGCCAGGTTTTTATAGTGTTTAAAAGACCAGCAGCTTTATGGCAACTTGGCGAAGTGTGCCTTCTTTGGTATAGAGGTTCAGTACTTGGGCCACATTCTATCTAGCGATGGTATCTCTGTAGATCCATCAAAGATTAGAGCTATCAAGGATTGGCCAGTGCCTACCAGTGTCATAGAGGTTAGGAGCTTCATGGGGCTAGTAGGATATTATCATAGATTTGTTGAGGGCTTTTCTAGGATAGCACACCCTATCACTTCCCTTCAATAGAAAGGGAAGAGTTTCTTGTGGATAAAGTAGTGTGAGAGGGCCTTTGAGGTCCTCAAGGAGCATCTCACTACCACTCCTATTCTTGTAGTACCTGATCCAGTAGCAGAGTTCATGGTATGCATAGATGTATCTTTAGAGGGGGTAGGTGTAGTCCTTATGCAGGACGGTCAAGTGATCGTGTATGAGTCGTGAAAGCTCAAGACCCACAAGTAGAACTACCCTACACACGATTTGGAACTTGTAGTGGTAGTTCATGCTCTTGTTCATTGGAGATGCTTCCTCTTAGGATGTCATTTTGAGTTACACTCTGACCATCATAGTCTTCAGTATATCTTCACGCAGCTAAATCTAAACGCCTGCCAACAGCATTGGATGGAGTTCCTATGTGAGTATGACTTTGATGTGTATTACATCAAAGGGAAATAGAATGTGGTCTCCAATGCCTTGACTTAGATGTGCCACGAGATCTTGACCTTGTCATTGACTGTGGACTTGAGAGGGTGCATCTTGCAGCATCTACCAGAGGATGAGTGGTTTTTTGAGGTTCAGCAGGATTCAGTCACAGAGGGCCCTTAGGGACAAGTTTGCAAGATATTCTCTTAAGGTAGATGGACTTCTACGACATCAACATCATATCTATGTTTCCCTTGCAGATGATCTTCGATCAGTGGTTTTATCAGGGGCTCATAGAACACCATATGTAGCACATCCTGGGGTGAAGAATATACATGTTGATTTGAGACAGTTGTATCATTGGGCAGGGATGAGACGTGATATAACAGAGTTTGTGGCTCATTGCCTTGAGTGCCAGAGGGTCAAGGCTGAGCATCAGCATCCAGTAGGACTACTTTACCATCATGAGATATCGAAGTGGAAATGGGATACCATTTCCATGGACTTCACAGTTGGTCTACCTTTGTCATCTTGTCACCATGATGCCATCATGGTGACAGTTAACAAGTTGACCAAGGTAGCACACTTTTCACTAGTATGTGTGATGTACAATGCACCTATAGTGGCAAGGGTCTTCTTGAATGACATTGTGAGACTTCATGGAGTACCTCGTCACATCATATCAGATAGAGATTCAGTGTTCACATCAGCTTTTTGGATAGCATTACAGAAAGCATTGGGCACTCAGCTCAACTTCAATTCAGCATACCACCCCAGGATAGATGGGCAGACTGAGAGAGTGAATCAAGTTTTAGAGGACATGCTTCACATGTATGTGATGGATCACAAGTCTAGATGGGAGGTCTACCTGTATCTAGTTGAGTTTTCCAACAATAATGGGCATCACATCTCATTAGGTATGCCTCCCTATCAGGCCTTGTATGGCAGGCCTTGTAGGACTCCTTTGAATTGGGACCGTATTGAGAATAGAGTGGCTATTGCACCTGAGTTGGTGTAGAATATGGAGCAGCAGGTCACCTTGATAAGATTGCTAGAAGAAGTATGTTGATACCAAGATATTGGATTGGAGCTTTTCAGTGGGCGACAAGGTGTTCTTGAGGCTGCAACCGCATAAGAGTCCAATCCATTATGGAAAGGGCTCTAAGCTTGTACCTTGATTTTTTGGACCCTTTGAGATATTGGAGCAGATAGGACTTGTAGCTTACCATCTTGCCTTGCCACCTAGCCTGTCGTGCATCCACAATGTGTTTCATAAATTTGTGTTGAGACATTATATTTCTGATATGGATCATGTTTTGGATTGGGATGCCTTACAGGTCAATTTTGACGAGTAGCTAGCTTTGGAGATGATTGGCATCTTGGCTCATCAGACACTAGGCCTTCGAGGTTGAGAGCTGGACCAGGTTAGAATTCAGTGGGACCATTATGATGAGGTCTCGGCTACTTGGGAGGATACTACTAGCTTGAGGACTCTTTATCCTCACTTCTTTGCTAACTTCCAGGAGGAAGTTTAGTCTTAGGGGGGACGATGTGAGGCCTACTTTTACTTCACCTTATATTTTGCTTATATTACTTGTCAGATGGATTTTTATGATGGACATGTAGACATTTGGGGACTGTTGATCCCATATTTAGACTTTCATTACTATATCTTGCCTTGATTAGTTAGATGGTTTATGCTTTGTGGATGTTTATATTTCATGTTAGATTTCATTCGATGCTATGATGTTTAAATGCTATGTTGAATTAGATACTATTGGTAGGTTTATTTATGATGAAATTGATGAGATATCTTACATTATATGATCCTGATTATACTTGTGAATTGTGAATGATTTGAGAATCATGTAAATGTTACATGTGGTTATTATTGATCTTATATGTGATTATGTGATTATGTGTGTGTTATATGTAGTTAACTTCACTTTGGCTATATGTACCATATGCTACTAATGGTTTTGTGGAAGTGTGCAGGTAACTTTCCATGCCCATAAAAAATCAGAGGTCGGACAATAACCATATGTTATATTCTTATTAAGCTAACCTAGTCCCTAAGATGGACTAAGGTCATTTGTGTTTGAGAATGATGATTATGTTGTATTTGATTTATGATTTTTTGTAAGGTTTATCCCTTTTTTAATTTATCTCCTTGAAGTGTTGTAAATTGTAATGTTGGGTTTTCACAATGTTTAGTGTTAAATGCTTTGAGCCCTTTTCATGTAATTTTATGAGTTCCCTAGTGTTAATAATGGTCAAATAATGACCCTAGGTCATACCCCTAGGGTCTAGGACTATTCGTAGCATGTTTTAAATTGTTTTAAACCTTGTATGGTCACCCAAACTTGACCCTTGAGTCAAGTGACGAGTTTGGGAGATGTGACAAGTGGTTGGCATGTCACCATCTCACCTAACCTAACCTCACTCACCTAGGGTAAGGTTAACCTTGCCTCAAATTCTTTAGAAGCTTCTTGAATCTTCTCACATGTGTGAGACGTCTCCCTATGCTCTCACACATGTGTGAGAGCTTATGTGGGAAAGAGTGTATCTTAATTTAATGAGAAGGTGACAAGTGTAACCTCCTCATTCATGAGAAGCTTCCTTTGTGTGTTCACTTCTCCCTATGCTATCACACATGTGTGAAAGCATTTGTGGTAGAGTGTGTATCTTTTTTGAATGCAGAGATGACAAGTGTCACCTCCTCATTCTTGTGGGCTTGTGAGGAGGGTTATGTGGATGGAGGATAGGGTGACAAGTGTCACCTTCTCATCCATTAGGGCTTGTGAGCAAGCCTATTTGTCTCTCTTTGAGAAGAGATGAGGGTTATTTCTTTTAGAATTTTTATATTGTGTTGGGAATGAGAGAAGGACTTGAAGAGGCTTGAAGGATTTGGGAAGGACTTGTGGAAAGCTCTTCACTAACATCCTCTACTCTTGAAGATTGAGAGGTATGCCTCAAGGCATCAAGCCTATTTTTACTTGTTTTTGCTTATGCATTACGTATGTTTTATGATTGTTATGCTTATGACTTTTAGTTTTGATTTATGTGGGGTTTTAAGGGTTGTATTGGTGAGCTCTCCATATGAGAGAGCTCACCTTTGTCATGGGTGAGAGAGGTGTGAACATCCTCGGTTTCCCCTCATTGTTTTGGTGTAAATTTTATGGCCATGGGCCATATATTGGAGTTTTGAGAAGTATGGTTTTTATGGCATGAGTGCCTTGTATTGAAATATGAGAAGTTTATGGCAAGAGGCCAAGGAGTTATGAGTATTATGAGTATATGAGTCTTGGGCTTCCTTGAGTTGAGAGTAGTCCACTCTCTCACCACTTAACTCATTTTTTAAAATGAGTTAGTTTGTGTTTTGCCTTGGAAGGGTGTTATTGTGTTTGATGTGAGTGCTTTGTATCCTTTGTGGTTTGATCCTTGGTTATTGAATGGCCTCCTAGCTTGGGGTGGCCTACTTGTAGGCCTAGGTTGGGAGGAGAGCTTCCCATGGGCATCGTGAACTATTTTGTGTGTTTTGTAGGTTCATTTGGTGGCTATGGAGGAGTTGAGATTTGGAAGGAAACTTGAGTTTTAGTGGCTTATGTAATTGTTAAAATGAAGGCATTGAGATGCCTTATCCCTATTTTTGGGTTTGTAATAAGTTTTCTCTTGGTTGAGAGTTGAGCTCTCTTTTGGGTGTAGCCATATTTACCTTCCTCATAATTATTGTATTATGTGAAATAGATAAGGCAATAAGATTATTTCATTCCATTGTTATGAAAGAAATTATATCTCTCTCTTCTCTCCCTCTCTTTATTGTCATAATGTTATGCATAAGAAAATTATTTGAGAAATAAAATAAGTAGTGAATCTCTCTCTCTCCCTCTATATCTATGTGCTTATATTAACTTAACTTGTAAAAGGAAGGAAAGATATAGCTATTTGGGCTTTTAAATGGTATAAATAAGAATGTATTTTACCCTTTTATGGTTTAAAGAAATTAATATAGATTAGTTTTACTTACTTCTTCCTTTTGTGTTAGTATATATATAATTATATTCATATAATTGTTAATCACTTATGTGTAAAAGTTATATATATATATATGGTATATATACAAATATATATATATAGAAGAATTTTAGTGTTGTTTTATTTTATGCTCACTATTTTTTTTACAGTGGCATGTTCTTTTTACCAGTGGATAATATATATATATATATATAATAAATTAAACATATTTTACTTTTATATATTATAATACCTTGCTTATGAGTTGAACAAATTAAAAATTGCTTTGAGATCATTTAGGGCCAATTAGGGTTTAGCATATTTCTTTGTCTAAAGAAAAGAAAGAAATGGGCGTCGTCTCAGCGTGCACAGGGCACAGGGCTGAGCGGCCTGTGGCTTTGCGGGCAGAGTCTTGCAAATAAGGGCAGGGGTGGGGCAGAGCCCACCCCCCATGGAATTTCCTTTGGGGTTTAAACCCTCATCAAGCCACATCCATTGTGTTTCTTTGTGTTTTGGACTACGCCCTAGCATCAGTCACCATGGCTGCTCTCGGCCCTCAGGGATATTTAAAATAAAAGAAGAAAAAAATGTACCTTGTGTTCCCCTTCAATTCGGCTCTATTTTATTTTCTTCCTTATTTAGATTATAATATATATGTGTGTGTTTGTATACAATTTTTTTGCTATAATCCATCATTGTATATTTGTAATATCATTCTGTGTAAAATATCTTACCACAATGTATTTTTCCTTAAATCACTCCTGTTGTATAAATGTTAGCAGAGAATATATATACATATATATATAGATGTCCTGGTATAAATATAAATTTATATCACTATATTCCTTTTAAAATAAAATAATTCTATTCTTATTATAAAGACCTCTCTGTGTAAAATAATTCATCTTTCCAAAAACAATCCAAAGAGCATAGATGGAAAACATGGAAGCTTAAACTACTTAGAAAATTTGATTTAGCATTAGATAGCTTTCCTATCATTTTAAGCTGTGCATTTAACCATGATAGAGAATGGGAAATAGAACTAAAACATAGTTAAACATAAACAAATGTTAGGAAGGAAATAATGCAACCTGTAGAAAAGAAACATGTTAGAGAAATTCAAGTAAACTTTTAGAAAAATCCTTGTTTGGGAAGATACCTCCTACTTGGGGAGATACCTTCTCCACTTGATCTTTTTTTGAAAACCTACACCAATAAACCAAAACCAATATTAGTATGAGAGCAAATGAGAAGTTTTTTTGAGAATTTATAATTCCCACCTAGGATTTGGTGTCTTAACTTATTAGTGATGACTTAATTAACTTAATTAACTTTAATTTGTTTAGTGTGTTTAATCTTACCCACTTGGAGTGTGGGAGCCCTTTTGACTTATATGAGTGTGGAAGTATTTATTTCATTTATTTTATTTAATTGTTTTACTCCCTTGTGTACATTTTATGTGGGTAACAAATTATCCTTTATATTGGATGTATTAAACAATCTTATTGCAAATTCCTGATTTCATTATAATAGATTTATTTTATGGATATAATCATGTTTATATATTTGAATTAAAATATGTGGGAAGGGTATTTAGATTTTATTATGCATTTAATTTACTTAAAAATTGAAAGGGGTTAGCTTATACAATTTATTTTAATTTATTTTTGCAAATCTCCTATAGTTGATGAGATGGTGTTATGCTATTGAAATCACTATAAGATTTATTCCATTTTGTCTCATTATGCTGTCAAAAATTCTCTAGGTTAAATGGACTTTATTTGTGTTAATTAGTTTGATTAATTTCCCCTTCTACATTAGATGCTTAATTAATTGTTTTAGTCAAATTTTGTTTATAGTATTAATTTAATGTTAATTTTATTAAGTTGATAGTTATCCTAAGGTTAGATTTTGATTTATATCGAAATCGTTCCACCTCGTATAGTAAACTCTAGAGTTGGAATCTCGAGATAGGAACCAACCCTCTTAGCATCACTTAGCATGACATATAGCCCCTTAGTGGCTATCAGCTCTTAGGGTTTGCGATTTGAGATCGCACTACCCTAATTTAGATTGGCTTCCCAGCCTTCAGGCGACGTACCTAATGTAGGTTGTTAGCGCAACTATGTTACGTGCATGTATCATCGAGCACACTTGATGCACGCGAGGGGGTTTGTAGAGTCAAGTGGAAAAGTTTTTGATATTTCATGTCATGACCACATGACAAATGTGGACATGACAATGTGTAGCACATCATGACCACATGGCAAATGTGGGCATGACAGGTAGGCCAATATCTAATGAGGTCTTGAGTGTTTGCAATTCAAATTCTATAGACAGTATGGGTTTCTTTTCATAAACCAATTCATATGGTGAGAACTTGGTTGTGGACTTCTAGGTGGTATTGTAAGCCCAAACTGCTTCAGGTAACCTGGTAGCCCAATCCTTTCTATTCATGGCCACTATTCTTGTCAGGATGTTTTCCAACTCTCTATTAGTCACTCTACCTACCCATTAGCTTGGGGGTGGTAAGGTGAAGACTTTCTATGTTTAACTTGGTATAGATCTGTGAAAGCTTGAATTACTTGAGAAGTGAATTGCGGTCTGTTGTGATGTTCACAACACGCCCCATTTTGCCCCTTAGCAAAACGAGGACCCCTACCGTCGCTTTGCTTTTTGCTTCTGCTTGTGTTTGTCTGCTTTCTGGCGGTTTGGTAAAAATGAGTCAGGTGCATCATCATCATGAAGGTCGGGATGAGGTAGGTCATCATCATGAGGTTAGTTTGTCAAAGTTCATATTTTGCTTCTGTGACCTCATATTTAGAAAGAGCTTGAAATTCCATGCAGGTTTCCCTTTTACATCACTTGAAAATTCGTCCATATGTGGAAGTTATGCACAGTCAAAGTTTTGGTCAAACCTGATAATCGCAAGTGATCATCATATTTTTATATCCTCAGTCATGTTGTCAAGGTCATCATGATCTTGATCTATCACCTGATAAAATCACGCAGTCGAAATATCCGGACGTCAATCTTAGGTGATAGTGCCCTTTACCCGTCAAATGACCTTATGCGCATCGTGAACATCATGTTTTGAGTGTAACCCGATATTTCATAAACAACGAGCATCATGATATTTTTACATCACCTGATATTATAATATCATGCTGATATTATAATATCACCCTGCTTGGAAAATCCACCATCTACATATTTGCATGCGCATGTCAAAATCCTATCAGAGGGTCATCATCCTGATCTTTCAAGGGAGGATCATATTTGCTGATATTCGCTAATATGATGATGACATCATCATATCCTCCTGATCTCCTTTTTTATGATGATCATGATGATCACCCTATCTTTTAAGGGGGGTAATACTCTCAGCAGCATGATCATATTTTAAATATCACCCTAGCGCTAACCTGATGATGACCTCAACTCATCCTCATGCTCCTAAGGCGGAACATGATGGTTACCTCATCATGATATTCGATGAGGAGGATCATATTCTGAATATCACCCGACATTTCATAAAGTCCTCCTGCCAAGAAATATGACCTTTTGCAAATATCCTGATGACATCATCCTAATCTGATAAACGAAGAAGCAAATATAAGGACGACATCATCATCACATTTCCCTTCGGTAGGATATTTTCCAAAACATGATCCGGTTCGCGAATATGATGATGATGTCATATTCTAAGTTCAACAAAAGCCCCGGATATCCTGATGATCATCATCATCCTGATCTTTCGAGAGGGTTACCTTGGCCGCAAAGGGGTCATATTACATTCACCACCTGATCATGCTCCTTAGCTGACCCGATATTACATTTATCCCCTGATCTTAACTAAACATGACGGTGACGTCATCATTTGCATTTTTAATGAAGCCCGGATATGACGATGACGTCACCATCATATTCCTTTCCTCAGCAGCAGGATCATATTTCATATCCTCCTATTTTCCTTCGACATGATGATGATGTCATTCTTTTCCCCAATATACAGAAGCGAAACATCCTGATGACGTCATCTGGACCTTCGGAAGGGGGAGCATCATATTTCCAAATATCATGAAGACAAAAGTTCTAAGTTTCCATCGGCATGGTTTTATCTATCGGCCAAGTTCATTTTTTCTCCCGCCGATATGAGTTATCTCCCCGATATGGAAAGGTGATCGGCCCAACGGAGAACATCGGCGAAGGAATTTTGGGGCCCGCCGATGGCGATAGTCACGCCGATGGGCTGGAATGTACGTAGCGGTGGAATTTTAAAGCATTTTTTGGTGCCCATGGCATTTTCCCGGTCAGCGATAGTTGACCCGATGGGTTTTGAGCAGTCTGTATGCGTTTTGAACGCGTTTTAAGAGTATTTTGGACCCGATTCCCACGATTTTGCACAGTCACCTGGATTTAAACGATTATTTTAATTTCTTGCTGTTTATGTGATAAATGTAATACTTATTGCTTGTCTTGTCTTGCAGGCTTGCAGTTGAGGAAGCAGCTGGAAAGTCAACACAGTGACCTCATGGAGGAAGAAAATCTGATCTCAGGAGCAGGAAGATAAAGATAAAGTGCGAAGAAGTCAAGGCCATTCAAGTGAAGAATAAGGTTGCAGCTGAGAGTATTACTACAACAGACAAACAAGAGTTATTGCTGAGCTGCCAGAACTTCTTACAAGGGGCAATATTTCGCCCAGATTTGACACTGCTCAGAGATATTTTTGAAGAGCTGGTTCACCTGTATTTATTGCTGTAACCAGGGGTTTGAACCAGGGGTTTGAACCAGGGGTTCAGTTAGGTTTTTTGCTGTAGTGAGGACAATCAGAATGTCTTTATATTGTGCCTCTCTACACTGTAATACTTTACAACAGGGGCTACAACAGGGATTTTTTTCTTTAGAAGCACACAGTGAGTTAGCTTAGCATAGTTTAGAGGTAGAAGAAGGAGGTCGCCTGTTTGTCTGCAGTAAGGTGCGCGTGGAATGTCTGGCTGCCTTACTGTATCTGTAAAGCTTGTAAGTTCTCTGTAGTATGATCAATGAAACTAAGAGTCATTCCTACATTGTTAATCATGTATGACTATTCATTTCTAATACAATAGAATCTAGAGTTCTGCATCTATCTTCTGAGTGTTCTCCTGCTCTTCTTTGTGTTTTGAAATATTTTCTTTGAGAGCTTGCAATTTTAAATGTATGTTTGTGAAAATGCTCAGAACTTGCATTTAAGGTTTTCACTGTGGATTTGATCAAATTACTGTGGTATTTACATAGTGCATAACAGAAACAATTAGATCCTTCGGTAGATTAAATGAGGTATAGATTAGATCTTTCTAACTTTTCCCAACCCATCTGAAATATTTAGCTGAAAACGTAGAAATCTAAAGGAAATTGTCTCAAATTTGAAGAAGCATGCATAACAGAGTTAAGAGTAGACAGTTTTCATAAGTACATGAAGGAGAAAGCTGCAATAATTCAAGAAAACCATCTAAAACTTGCAACACAGTAACACTTTTATGCAAAGGAATGAAAAGTATTGACATATCTCATGATCTTTTTGCATATTCTTAGTCCAGTAAGCCACCAAACAAACCTAAACTACGTAAGGCCCCTTGAACATTACAGCTTCACATTGACCAACTGAACTTGACCAACCGAACCATTGTAGACTTGGGATTAGTTGAATCTCAAATGATTCCTTCTTATCTTTCAAGTATAGTTTCAGTTCATTTCATGTGAATTTTAACTTACTGTTATGATTGCATCAAAACAATCATCAACAGTTTTCTGGCGCTAGAAGGAGGGCCAGCCTGAATTAGGTTTCATTTCAAACTGGCTAACGACAGTAATAGAGTGACTAGGTCTAGATCCAGTTCAGGAGATATATTTGTGCAACTACCTGATACAAGGCGAAGCAGAAACCCTTTAATTTGGAATCCAAAGATATCGCAAGAGGGAAGTTCATCTGGAACACCTCCTGGGTCACCTTTTAACATCCGTAGTATTGTAAGTCCTGACAGATCACTGTTCAGATCTTTAAATCTTGGTTCAGGCACTCCTGGAGGTCTCAATCCTCCTGTAAACCCTAATCCACCAATCAATCCAGGTATTCCTGCAAGTTCAAGTCAAGCTCAAACACCTGCAATGGCTTATTTCGATGTCAATTCTCCCATACTCTTCAATGATTATCATGAGATGCCCAAAAATCCGGAAAAGATATGTCCCAAATACCAGTTGCATCAGGACCCAGAAGATCATATTAGAATATTTAAGGAAGCATGTTTTAGGGCTATGTTAGAGCACGAGGATGTTGTGTGTAGATTGTTTCCTTACACCTTTAATGAGCAGGCCTCTAGCTGGTACGTAAACTTACCCAATGGTTACATTTCTTCCTGGGCACTTATGGAAGAAGCATTTCTGTCAAGATTTAGAGGACCCATTGACCCTTGCGCTTTGTATCATAAATTGGCTGCTATAAAACGAGGTGAGGGAGAGCTAATTGATAATTTCAATGACAGATTTCAAAAGGCCTATTCTAGGCTGGTAGCCCCTTATACCATAGATGATGCTCCCTTGTTGGCTATGTACTATGCTGCCTTGGATCCTTTAACCGCCATGTTTGTCAAAAGAAAACCTGACATAGATTCAATATCCAAAGCCTATAAAGAGGCAGCCTCAATGAACCAAGAAATGAGGCATACAACTTATAGTCCATTTGTCAATGGAGGAAATTTTGGGGTGCAGAATCAGGCACACCCATGGAGTGGAGTCCCTGTGCAGCACGCTCCACTAGTAAATCCGGTTCCTTCTTACACACCTGTGTATAATCCTACTCCAATCCAAGCTATAACTCCTTACACGGCTAGTACTTCCAATAACAGTCAAAATAATGGTCAGCCTTTCTTCCAACTTCCTAGGGATGTAACTGTGGCAAAAGCATAGGAGGATAGGGAAGAAATCAAAGAAATTACTGCACATTTGAAAAGATTAACGACCGAAGTGACACAGCTAAGAAATGAGAACCTCTATGGAAGAAGCAACCAAAACTACAATCCACATCAAAATCACAACCAAGGCCAAAATCAAAATTATAGTCTCAATCAAAATCAGTAGTACAATCAGAACCAAAACTACAATCAGCATCAAGGCCCCAGTCAGGGGCAACCAATGCAAAATAGGGGGCCAGTGATAGATAATAGGACCTGGGGCAATAATAACAGAAATCAGAATCAACCTAGGCCACCCAAGACATGGAACACTGGGCCCAACAACGATACTCTGGCTTCTCCTTTTGAGAATACAGATAATCATGGTACAAAACAAACGACTAGCATACAAATGGCCAGTACAGCACCCAAAAATTGGTGCAGATTTCACAATACCAATGCCCATGCTGAGCACGACTGTCCACAGTTCCACTTGGCAGCTAGTATTTTCAACATAGATGTACAGCCTCCTACCTCTGAATTTCTCATTCCTAAGGGTAATGAGGTAGTACCCTCAGAATATGACACAGCATTAGTCTTAGAAACGTTTACCTTTGCAACTGCAGAAGAGAAAGAGGATGAATTGCTAGAGGATGAACCATACTGTTGTGAAAGTCTTTATCCTGAATCAGCCTTTGTGTTAAATGCTTTTCAGTTTCCTTTTGAATCTGAAAATGAGATATTAAATGAAACAGAAGAGGTGCAGGCCTTTCAACAGACAAATAAAAGCCACACCTACAATTTGAGGAACAACCCTAGGCCGGGAGGACCTTTCACCACTTCCACTCCTCCGAATAACATCAATACACCCCCAGATCAGAATGCTAGCAACAATCCTGCCATACTTAAAGCTAGTCAACACACAAATAATGGAACAACAGTGCAAAAGGATCAAACAAGTAAGACAGAAGCAATAGAGACAACAAGATTAATGAATTACTTATCAGAGGAAATAAAGAAAATTAAGGTCAGTATACCTCTAAATGAATTATTGAAGACCCCAGGGATCAGAAATGCTTTTTTAAAATCACTGGATACATCCATAACAAACAAGGTGTCTGCTGATATAACTGTTCCTAATAGTGATTCACCACCTAAGGAGAAAGGCAAGAAAGTTGAGCAGCCTTCCAATACAAATGTGGTAATACATGCAGATAAGAGGGATACTCAACCTTTCTTGTTAACTGTTAGGTTGGGTGGGAAGAATATACACAATTGCATGGTAGATTCTGGTGCTTCAGCCAACGTAATGCCCTTAGGAATATGTAAAACTCTCGGGCTGACTCCCACCAAATCTGCCAAGGTTGTCACGCAATTAGATAAGACCGAGGTTAGCGTGATAGGAGAACTCATGAACATTCAAGTGCAATTAGCTTCAGACCCTAGGGTAAGCCAAATCATTGACATTCAAGTAGTGGATATACCCGTAAATTATGGAATGTTGCTAAGTAGAGATTGGTCCAAGACATTAAACGGATATATGGCTACTGACTTTTCACACATGTGGTTACCGTGGAGAGGCATCCCAAACCAGATCAGAATAGAGGCAGAGCCCAGAATGAAACATATGATAACAGAGTATAATCGAACTAATGAAATATTATATGCTGCTGTTGAACCAGGTGTCTATAGAATTACCAACAATGGGATGCAGATTGAAGAGATTATGATGTTAAACATTAGAAAGAAGTGTGTCAGTAATAGAATGGCACTATTCATTGAGTCTGACGGGAATTCTTCAGATGAAGAAAACAATGCAATAGACAAATTTGGTCATGCCATTAGACGAGAGGTGGAAGAGTGCGTTACACACAATCTCCCAGTCCAATGTAAGTTATATAAAAATAGGTGTAGAGTCCATGATAGGCAACATTCTGAGGAGAATTGTGAAATATGCAAAGACATCATTGAATATGAATACAAAAAGTGCATAGGGAGGGTAGAGTCACAAGAGGAAAATGAGAATCCTGATCCAACACTGAGATATGTTCAGGATAATATAGATGCCTTGATTCCAGATTTAGGAAAAGAAATAGAGGACGAGGGTAGTTATCTTTCTAAGTTACAAACTAAAAACACACATATGCAAGATAACCAAATGGAAAAACCCATGAATAAACAAGACAACACCCCACAGGCAATAAAAGGGACAAAGTATGCCAAGGTAAAAGATCAGAAAAGTAAAGATGGCATGTGGACGTTAAAATGTGATGGGTCCAAATCAAAGCAGGGCGCAGGTGCGGGTATTGAACTCATAGATCCTCAAGGTAAATCACATTTGGCAGCATATAGATTACAATTTTCCTACACTAACAATATTGCTGAATATGAGGCCCTAATTTTAGGACTTGTCATGGCCATCAAGAAGGGGGTAAAAACTATCAGAGTATTTTCAGACTCTGAATTAGTAGTCAGACAAGTGAGGAAACTATATGCCTGCAATTATAAGAAAATGATTAGTTACAGACATAGAGTATGGGGTTTAATGGATTCGTTTGATGCTTTTAACATAGAGCACATTCCTAGAGAGCTGAACCATAGGCCAGATGCGTTAGCAGTTGCTGCCAGTACATTAGAACCATTGACACTGACAGGACTAAGATGATTTGCTGTTAAGCTAGTTAACGTGCCCAGTATACCAGACAACGTTACACACTTTCAGGTATTTGGAGAGGATCAACAAATTATTATTTTTCTGACTTGTAATGAGGCATTTGAGGCCCAAATCATTGATGAACAAGAAAGGCCTGAAGTAACATGGGACGAAGAAGATATGATCAACTTAAAGAGCAACTTCTTACCAAAAGGAGTAATTGAATTAGAACACATCTTTGACTTCGACGGGGTAATAAGACAGAAAGACTTACCCAAAACAGAAGGGGGTAGGTGTGATTTACATAACTTAGGGACTGAGCTAAATCCACAAAGTGTACTAATTGGGAAGGCTTGCTCTGAGAAAATTAGAAAAGAGGTTCTGGACGTTCTAAAAGAATATAAACATGTCATAGCATGGACTTATGAAGACTTGAAAACATTTGATGAGTCCATCATAACTCACGTAATACCTTTAAGAAAAGAAGTCAAACCATTTAGGCAGAAACAGAGGCCTGTAAATGCCATTCTAGAGCCTTTAATCTTTGAGGAAGTTAAAAAATTACTGTCCGCTGGAATAATTTTCCCAGTCAGACATTCTGTCTGGGTAGCTAACTTAGTACCAGTGAGGAAGAAAAATGGAGACATCAGGTTGTGCGTAGACTTTAGAAATTTAAACAAGGCATCTGAAAAGGATAATTATCCTTTGCCCCCAATAGACGAAGTACTGCAAGCAGTAAATGGCGCAAAGATGATGTCTTTTTTAGATGGTTTTTCAGGTTATAATCAGGTCTTAATTGATAGAGAAGATAGACTAAAAACCACCTTCACTTGCAAATGGGGAAATTATGCGTATAGAAGAATGCCTTTTGGTCTAATCAATGCAGGTGCCACTTTTCAGAGGGCCATGGACGTTGCATTCCGTGGATTATCAGGTAAATGCATTGTTGTGTATATGGATGATTTAACTGTGTATTCCAAGGATGCATCCACCCACGCTGAAGACCTCAAAAAAGTACTCAGGTGATGTGAAAGGTATGGGATTTCCCTTAATCCTAAGAAATGTATATTTGGCGTAACTGAAGGTAAATTATTAGGCCATGTCATTTCTAAAAATGGAATTTCAATTGATCCGGATAGAATAGAATCCATAAAAAATTTGCAAATACCAAACAGTAGGAAAGAATTGAAATCATTTTTTGGTAAAATTAACTTTGTTCGGAAGTTTATAACAGGTTTTGCAGAGATCGTGCAGCCGTTGAACGCCATGTTGAAGAAAGATGCACAGATGGAATGGACGCCAGTGGCCAAAGCCGCATTTGAAGATATCAAGGAGGCAATTTCTGATGCTCCTGTATTGGCAAGTCCAGACTACACAAGCCCGTTTTACATCTACTCCTTTGCATCTTCTCATTCTGTCGCGGCTGCCTTGACACAGAAAGGTGAAAATAATGGAGAGAGGCCCATAGCATTTATGAGTGCGCCTCTGAAGGATGCACAGCTGAGATATCTAGATATCGAAAGACAGGCATTCGCATTAGTAAAGGCTGTGAAAAAATTTAGACACTACATTCTGCGCAGCCAGATTAAAGCCATAGTACCAGACGCAGCAGTAAAAATGTTGCTGATGCAAAACGAGCCTGGAGAAAAAAGAGCCAAATGGATCACCACACTGCAAGAATTTGACATGGAGATCATTCCCGCAAAGCTGGTCAGAGGGCAGGCGCTGGTGCAGACAATAGCAAACATGGATCCAAATCTGATAAAACAACAATATGTATTGAATTCCCAGGACGCATCAGGCTGGTACGATGATTTAAGCACCTTCCTGATAGCCGGAAAGTACCCAAGCAAGATGAAGGCTTCTCAGAGGAGAGCCTTGAAGATTAAGGCACAAAATTATATGGTGCAAGGAGGTCTTCTATTCAGGAAGAACCATGATGGAATTTACCTGAGATACATAAACAGAACTGAAGCTGATAGAGTGTTGACAGAACTACATGACAAGTACGGAACCGGCCATGGTTCCCATTTAGCTACAACACACAAAATACTGAGGGCGGGCTATTACTGGCCCACTATGTTCAAAGATACTAAGAGTCACATCAGAAGTTGCTACACCTGTCAGACTGCAGCAGACAAAGGGAGAAATCCGGCCCATCCACTGCAACCTATGATCGAATCCAGACCGTTTGCACAGTGGGGCTTGGATTTTATCAGAGTCATCAATCCCCCATCTTCTGAAGGACACAAATTCATATTGACGGTAACAGACTATTGTACAAGGTGGACTGAGGCCACCTGCTGCAAATTTTCTACAACTGAGGTAGTTATCAAGTTCCTTGAAGAAAACATTATCACCAGGTTTGGAATGCCCTATTCATTGGTATGTGATAACGGCCCTGCTTTCTCTTCTTTAAAATTTTCTAAATGGGCATTTGAATATGGGATTATTCTAAGGTTTTCTTCGAATTATTACCCTCAAGGTAATGGACTGGCTGAATCAACAAACAAAATTTTATTAGACATAATCAAGAGGTTAATTGCCAAAAGTCCTAGAGAGTGGAATACTCTGTTAAGATATGCATTATGGGTAGACAGGACCAAGTTTAAAATAGCTTTAGGTAGCACACCTTATCACTTAGTTTATGGGACTGATCCCATACTTCCGGTTAATCTGAGAATACCAACCTGGAAGTTTGCTAATGAATATTTAGGCTTTGATAACCATAGGGAGGCCAGAATAGTGCAAATGTTACAACTAGAGGAGAAAAGAGGTCAAGCCCTCGAGAAGTTTGCCAAACACCAAGTGGTTGTTAAGAGGTGGTTTGACAAAAGGGCAAGAGTCAAGACATTTAGGATATCAGACTTAGTGTTGTGCTGGGACAAAGCACATGAAAAGAAAGGAAGCCATGGAAAATTCGATAAATTATGGCTGGGTCCATTACAAGTCTCAGAAATAATAGGAGATAACACCTTTAGACTTAAGACCTTGACTGGAGAAGATATGCCATTACCAGTTAATGGCCAGCATTTGAAACACTACTTCCAGGCTTGAGGTAAAAGGGGGGCAGTCCTTTTTTCTTAATAAGTGTTGTGGGTAATGTACAGTTCTTCTTTTGCTATTTTCTTTTGGGTTGGCTGTTTGTATAGTTTGTCTTCTGTTTGTTTTTTGCTTTTTGTTTCTTTCTGTTTGTTCAGTTTTTCTTTTGTTGTGTTGTTTGTACAGCTTGTTTGTTTGGTTTGTTTGTTGTCTCCTCAGCAGGGATCTTTATTTTACTTTAGAGTATTAAGGAGCAAAACTAGCAACCATTCAAAACAGTATAAAATTTAGGATATTCAAGTTAACCATTTGCAATTTACACAACTTGTTACCGTCATAAATGTAGAGAGTTGTTCATCTTCTGAAGTTTTGTATTCAATAAATGTGATTGAGAATTCGAAGCAAGTTTCTCACGATGACACACCTAAAATCCTTGGGTTTGTTGAACTTACCAGTGTAGATATTAGGTGAAAAATCAGAGGTTACCCTTGCTACCATTACAATTCTCAGCTTAATTTCAGCAAGTGTACACTCCTTGCATCATGAAGTTACAAATTGTTATATCTTATGAAATCTTTCAAAATTAGAAAACAAAAAAATAAAAATAAATAAATAAATAAATGGATTATACTGAAAATCCAGATTAAGCCATCTAAGTAACTCTACCGGGGCTATGGACGCTCGCTGGCAGTGGGGCTCTACTTAGGAGAATTGTAACGATAACCTTGCCGGGGCTATGGACGCTCGCTGGCAGCAAGGCTCTATCCGGTCGGCTATGAGGGAATATCCTCACCTACGTAGGCTAATGTCAGTCACTGGTTTGTTCAACCGATCTTCAAGATGAGGATAATTAATCACGTGCACACAACTAAACTGAAAATGGAAATTCATGCATCTTTATTGAATACCTTAAGTCTCAAGCTGAATAGTAATTTGCAGGAAAGATAGTCGGAAGTTATGGATTCATTTCATCTAGTTTCCTTGAACACTCTGAATTTAGTTGTTTTGTTTTGGTTGCTAGTTGTTGTGATGTTCACAACACGCCCCATTTTGCCCCTTAGCAAAACGAGGACCCCTGCTGTCGCTTTGCTTTTTGCTTCTGCTTGTGTTTGTCTGCTTTCTGGCGGTTTGGTAAAAATGAGTCAGGTGCATCATCATCATGAAGGTCGGGATGAGGTAGGTCATCATCATGAGGTCAGTTTGTCAAAGTTCATATTTTGCTTCTGTGACCTCATATTTAGAAAGAGCTTGAAATTCCATGCAGGTTTCCCTTTTACATCACTTGAAAATTCATCCATATGTGGAAGTTATGCACAGTCAAAGTTTTGGTCAAACCTGATAATCGCAAGTGATCATCATATTTTTATATCCTCAGTCATGTTGTCAAGGTCATCATGATCTTGATCTATCACCTGATAAAATCATGCAGTCGAAATATCCGGACGTCAATCTTAGGTGATAGTGCCCTTTACCCGTCAAATGACCTTATGCGCATCGTGAACATCATGTTTTGTGTGTAACCCGATATTTCATAAACAACGAGCATCATGATATTTTACATCACCTGATATTATAATATCATGCTGATATTATAATATCACCCTACTTGGAAAATCCACCATCTGCATATTTGCATGCGCATGTCAAAATCCTATCAGAGGGTCATCATCCTGATCTTTCAAGGGAGGATCATATTTGCTGATATTCGCTAATATGATGATGATGTCATCATATCCTCCTGATCTCCTTTTTTATGATGATCATGATGATCACCCTATCTTTTAAGGGGGGTAATACTCTCAGCAACATGATCATATTTTAAATATCACCCTAGCGCTAACCTGATGATGACCTCAACTCATCCTCATGCTCCTAAGGCGGAACATGATGGTTACCTCATCATGATATTCGATGAGGAGGATCATATTCCGAATATCACCCGACATTTCATAAAGTCCTCCTGCCGAGAAATATGACCTTTTACAAATATCCTGATGACGTCATCCTAATCTGATAAACGAAGAAGCAAATATAAGGACGACATCATCATCACATTTCCCTTCGGCAGGATATTTTCCAAAACATGATCCGGTTCGCGAATATGATGATGACGTCATATTCTAAGTTCAACAAAAGCCCCGTATATCCTAATGATCATCATCATCCTGATCTTTCGAGAGGGTTACCTTGGCCGCAAAGGGGTCATATTACATTCACCACCTGATCATGCTCCTTAGCTGACCCGATATTACATTTATCCCCTGATCTTAACTAAACATGACGGTGACGTCATCATTTGCATTTTTAATGAAGCCCGGATATGACGATGATGTCACCATCATATTCCTTTCCTCAGCAGCAGGATCATATTTCATATCCTCCTATTTTCCTTCGACATGATGATGATGTCATTCTTTTCCCCAATATACAGAAGCGAAACATCCTGATGACGTCATCTGGACCTTCCGAAGGGGGAGCATCATATTTCCAAATATCATGAAGACGAAAGTTCTAAGTTTCCATCGGCATGGTTTTATCTATCGGCCAAGTTCATTTTTTCTCCCGCCGATATGAGTTATCTCCCCGATATGGAAAGGTGATCGGCCCAACGGAGAACATCGGTGAAGGAATTTTGGGGCCCGCCGATGGTGATAGTCACGCCGATGGGCGGGAATGTACGTAGCAGTGGAATTTTAAAGCGTTTTTTGGCGCCCGTGGCATTTTCCCGGTTAGCGATAGTTGACCCGATGGGTTTTGAGCAGTCTGTATGCGTTTTGAACGCGTTTTAAGAGTATTTTGGACCCGATTCCCACGATTTTGCACAATCACCTGGATTTAAACGATTATTTTAATTTCCTACTGTTTATGTGATAATGTAATACTTATTGCTTGTCTTGTCTTGCAGGCTTGCAGTTGAGGAAGCAGCTGGAAAGTCAACACAGTGACCTCATGGAGGAAGAAAATCTGATCTCAGGAGCAGGAAAATAAAGATAAAGTGCGAAGAAGTCAAGGCCATTCAAGTGAAGAACAAGGTTGCAGCTGAGAGTATTACTACAACAGACAAACAAGAGTTATTGCTGAGCTGCCAGAACTTCTTACAAGGGGCAATATTTCGCCCAGATTTGACACTGCTCAGAGATATTTTCGAAGAGCTGGTTCACCTGTATTTATTGCTGTAACCAGGGGTTTGAACCAGGGGTTCAGTTAGGTTTTTTGCTGTAGTGAGGACAATCAGAATATCTTTATATTTTGCCTCTCTACACTGTAATACTTTACAACAGGGGCTACAACAGGGATTTTTTTTCTTTAGAAGCACACAGTGAGTTAGCTTAGCATAGTTTAGAGGTAGAAGAAGGAGGTCGCCTGTTTGTCTGCAGTAAGGTGCGCGTGGAATGTCTGGCTACCTTACTGTATCTGTAAAGCTTGTAAGTTCTCTGTAGTATGATCAATGAAACTAAGAGTCATTCCTACATTGTAAATCATGTATGACTATTCATTTCTAATACAATAGAATCTGGAGTTCTGCATCTATCTTCTGAGTGTTCTCCTGCTCTTCTTTGTGTTTTGAAATATTTTCTTTGAGAGCTTGCAATTTTCAATGTATGTTTGTGAAAATGCTCAGAACTTGCATTTAAGGTTTTCACTGTGGATTTGATCAAATTACTGTGGTATTTACATAGTGCATAACAGAAACAATTAGATCCTTCGGTAGATTAAATGAGGTATAGATTAGATCTTTCTAACTTTTCCCAACCCATCTGAAATATTTAGCTGAAAACATAGAAATCTAAAGGAAATTGTCTCAAATTTGAAGAAGCATGCATAACAGAGTTAAGAGTAGATAGTTTTCATAAGTGCATGAAGGAGAAAGCTGCAATAATTCAAGAAAACTATCTAAAACTTGCAGCACAGTAACACTTTTATGCAAAGGAATGAAAAGTATTGACATATCTCATGATCTTTTTGCATATTCTTAGTCTAGTAAGCCACCAAACAAACCTAAACTACGTAAGGCCCCTTGAACATTACAGCTTCACATTGACCAACTGAACTTGACCAACCGAACCATTGTAGACTTGGGATTAGTTGAATCTCAAATGATTCCTTCTTATCTTTCAAGTATAGTTTCAGTTCATTTCATGTGAATTTTAACTTACTGTTATGATTGCATCAAAACAATCATCAACACGGTCCTCTATCTGAAACTCTGGATCTCAGAGCTCCAAATCTCAAGAAGATTATGTTATAGAGGAAATCAACAACTTTTTCTTCCCTTGCAAACTGCAATGCCTGAACTTCTACCCATTTTGTTACATAGTCTATGCAGACCAAAATACATTCTTTATCTGAAGATGATGGATAAATTGGTCCCACAAAATCTAGACCCCATTGCTCAAATGGTTCCAACACTACTTGAGGGTGCAGTGACATCTCTTGGGTAAAGGTTGGTTAACCTATTCTTTGGCACTAATCACACTACTACACATACCTCTTGGTATCCTTATGAAGAGAAGGCCAATAGTAACCAGCTCCTAGAATTTTGTGAATGGTTCTTTTTAGGAATAATGTCCACTAGAGGGTTCATCATAACATGCTCTTAAGACATCAAAAATTTCATTAGCTCTCAAGCACCTACGTAAAATAAAGTCAAGACCACACTTAAACAATAAACCATTTAACCATTTGTAAGATAAACTTTCTTTTACCAATCATTTCTTTTGTTTTGAGGTGAAATGAGATGGAAACAAGCCTATAGCTAATAAATTAGCTATGTCAGCAAATCAAGGTGTAGTAGAAGAAACAGCAAAGAGATGTTCATCTGGGAATTTGTTTTCCACTGGTTGGTTTTCTCCACCTGTATGCAACCTTGACAAAAATTTAGTAACCAAATTGAATTTCCCTAGGTTGTCAACTATGGTGATGTCAAATTCCTACAATAGTAACAACCATCTGATTATCCTTGCACCCACTACAGGTTCATTCATTAATTACTTAATGGCCACATGATTAGTGTCTACAAATATTTTGTATCCTATGATATAATGCCTAAATTTGTTAATATCATATATGACTACCAAGAATTCCTTTTCAGTTGTTGTATAGTTTTTTTTTTCTATTGGGGTGAGGTTCTTATTGATGTAGTAGATGGCATGCATACCTTCCCATTCCTCTTTCTGTCCTAGGACTGCCCCAATTGACTCATTTGAAGCAATAGTTTGTTTATGAAAGGTTAAAGTCCAATTGGGTCCCCTCAAAATAGGTGTGATAGTAAGTTTCTCTTTAATGGTTTCAAATGATGATTGGCAATCTTTTGTCCATAATAATTTTGTATCCTTGGTGAGCAAGGAGAACATAGGGGTAGCTATTCTGCTAAAATTTACTATAAATCTCCTATAATACCCTGCATGACCTAGGAATCTTCTAACATCTGTTTGGTTTTTAGGTGAGGGTAACTACTTAATCACTTCTATTTTATTCTGGTCTACTTTGATTCCTTTGGCTGATATGTGATGTCCAAGTAAATTTCCCTCTTCTACCATCATAAAGCATTTTTCATGGCTCAAGGATAGTTAGTTTCTTTTGAAACATTGTAGCACCTTATCTAGGTTTGTGAGGGCTTTCTCAAAGGTGTCTCCATGCACAGTAAAGTCATCCATATAGACTTCCATACACTCATTAGCCAATTCAACAAAAATGGCTAAAACAACCCTCTGAAATGTAGTTGGAGCATTACACAGTCCAAATGGAAGAACTCTATATGCAAAAGTTTCCCATGAACAAGTAAAGGTGATTCTGCCCTGGTCCTTAGGTGCTACTTGAATCTAATTATACCCATTAAACCCATCTAGGAATGAGACGTACTTTTTCCTTGCAAGGTTGTCTAGCACTTGGTCGATGAATGGTAGGGGAAAATAATCCTTCTTTGTGGCTTTGTTTAGTTCTCTATAGTCAATACATACCCTCCATTTCCCATTTTTCTTAGGCATTATGACTAAGGGTGAAACCCACTGACTGTCTGAGAAAGGATATATGAACCCTGCTTGTAGTAATTTCTCTATTTTAGTTTTAACAATATCTTTCAAGGCAGGGTTTAATCTTCTCTGGGCCTGTCTGGCAAGTCTGACATCTTCAGTGTATATATGATGAGTACAAATCTCAAGAGGGATGCCCTTCATATCTTGGTATTCCCAAGAAAAAGATGTTGAATGGGAGACCAAGAGTTTAAGAAGTGTTTCTCCCTATTTTTTTGCTAACTGGGTGTTGATGTTCAATGTTTTCCCAGGGAAAAGCATGACCTGCTTTGTAGTCTGATCCATAGATGTCCCTACCCCATATCTTGGAGTCATAGTGTTAAGAGGATAGGAATGTGGGAACAGCGCCAAGTCTCTATAAGAATGTGGGTGATGTCTTATGTTGTGTCATAGTTTATTTCTTCTTCTAACTCACCCAAATGTTCCTTGATGGTAACCATAGCTATTGAGGCATTGTTTCCCATTAGGCTCATCTACCCACACTTTTCCTGAGTAATGTATTGATGGTTTAGCGGGAGGATATAAAGAGATTTTCTTCAAATCTATCTTGTTGGAAATGACCATGTCTCATGTTTGACAATCAATAGATGTTATTGTATCCAACCATGGTCTTCCTAAGATCAAGGGGTAAGCATTTCATTGGTTTCTGGGTTCTAATATCATAAAATCTACTAGAAATACCCATGATTTCCACCACAACTGGGACATTAGTTAACACCCCTTTTGGAATAGCTACTAACTAGTCAGCTAGTTGGAGAATTGTGGATGTGGCCTGGACACTAGTCAGAGCTAATTTGTCCAGGGTGTGCACTATCAGTACATTTATTGTTGCCCCCAAATCAACCAAACATTGGATATTTCGACCCCTACAGTGTAGACAGTAATGGCAGGGTTCCTAGGGTCTCCATATTTTGGGAGGAGCATCTCTGTCACAAGAAGGTCCACTACTTTTCCTTCCACCTGAATGGTGGCAAGGAAGTTTCTCTTCCTGCCCTCGGTTTTAACACAATGATGTTTGATGAATTGGTTTAGTTTAGGCACATCCCTAATTGCTTGTGGGAGTGGAATTTCAATATTCATTTATCTTATTTCTTGCAGAAGTTCTGATTCCATGGTAGGTAGGACTTGTGTTTGTAGGACGGTTTACTAAGGGACATGTTGTTTGAGTCACTCTAGGTAAGGTGCTAGTTTTTCTATCTTCGGAGCAGTGTCAGAGTTCTTCACAAAAGTGGCTCTAGATGTGTTCCCCGGAGCTGTTCCTTTAGGAGGAACTCTAGAGTTACCTAAGGGCTATTCTTCTAGCACAGTTTCAATAGTAATCTCCTCCTGAGGTTGAGTGGATGGATTTTCAAGTTCCACATCATTGATTACTTCAACTATAAGTGGGGGAGATGGTCTTGGAAGTGCTTTCCTAGAACGTAGCTGGAGGTTTTTGAGATAAATAGCATTGACACCAACCATATTTTCTTGTTCTGTCATGTAAACAGTTGCTCCCTATTTATTTCGTTGATTTTCTTCAAGTTGAGCTGGTAAAGGTGGCTGACTAACTGGCTCATTTTGTGACTGTCCCTGTGTGTTGGGGGGTCTAATTAGTAATTCTTATTGCTAAGGTTGGAAACGTCCAGGTTGTCCTTGGTATTGTTGATTATAACCTTGTTGAGGACCCCACTGAGGCTGCATGTTTTACGATCAAAATTATTTTGGGAACTGTTGTGGCCATTGTTGATTACCACAGGGCTAGTTTTGCCAATGCTAGTTATGCCATTCTTGGTTTGACCAATCTTGTGGTCCCCAAGAAGGAATGTTCTGAGGCCCCTACCACATTGGATTCCATTGATTGTTTCCACAGTTTGAAGGACCCCTATAGAAACCCTGATTTGGGTACTAATTATATGGGAAATTGCCAATTTGTTTTTGTCCTACGTAATTCAACTCTTCTATTATGGTGTTCTTCTTAGTCAGCCTTTTTAAGGCTGGGAGATGATCACAATGACTGGTAGGGTGCTCCCTGTCACAGTTCTGATAGATTTCTAATTTGTCTAAAGGGCATTCTCTCAACAATACTGGGTTACACTTTTTGGCCAAACTTGACATTGAAATGACCATTTTGAACTAAATCTTCACTTTCGGACACCTATAGCTGCTAAACCATGAGGAATTTGAAGATGATGCAAACTAGTGATTTATGAAATTTTGTCTGTAGATTCTAAATTTTTTTTTAAATTTTGGAATCAAATTGCATTTCTTTTTTCATCTCCTTCGATAACTAGTTTTTAATAGTAAACGCCATTTTTATAAAGTGACGTGTACTGTGTAAAACATAACCTTTTTTTATGAAGGATAAAATTCTAATTTTTTTTAATTTAGATTTGTAACTCCAATATCTAGAGGATGCATTTGGTTTCATAATTTTTTATTGAATATTTTTTTTAATCAATTTTTTAAGTCAAACCAATTACAATTTAGACATAGATGTACTATAAAGAGAATAAATTTTTTGTATGTATCAAAATTCAATTTTTTTTTTTGTTGGAATAAGGACATCAATACCTAGAGGACATCTTTTTTTTTTTTTAAATTATATATTTTCCTATTTTTTCATATGTATGAAACAAAGACCTTGATGTTCATTAAAAAACCTACATTCACAAGAAATAAAAAATGAATATAATAATCAAATTAAATATATTTAAAATTATACTTTTTGGGAAGCTTATAATAAGGAAGTACATACTTACAAAACATAAATTTTAAATGAATTCATTTGATCCCCCAAAAGGTAAATCAAAAGTGGTTTTTATCAGCATTTTGATAGGTGTAGAGGAGACTCCATTATAGGTATGGTTTAAAACTAGCGGAGTTCTATCTAAGGGGATTTGATCTAAGGGGGTTTGATCAAACCATCTTCAATTAAAATCCTTTAAATGGAATCTTTCAAGGCTTAAATCATTATATTTTCTAAAAATATGTGATTTCAGCAAAAATCAGGATGTCCCAGAAAGTGTAACCCATTATTGTGGCAGCACCTTCCTACATCTAAAACAATATATGGAGAGAGGTTCAGTTTTTCTGCTTTGTCCAGTTGTTCTAGTCTTTGCCTAAATCCCATCTAATGTGGTATTTAGTTGGACCAGAATATCTATCTTAAGATTTGCAATCTCCTCCATTAACTATCCTATTTCATTCTTCCCTTTAAAAGATCTAGGTGTTCTAACTCCATCTTGGGTTCTAGAGTAGTTTCTATAGAGTTCTTCTATAGTAGGCACATCCATTTTGTTAATGCTCCCTCTCCCAATTAGATCCAGTGCTTGTTTTGATTCTCTATCTAATCCTTTTACAAATAGTGTTCTAGCCAAGGGGTGAGCCACAGGATTTCCATATCTCCCCAAGGAAAAGTTGAACCTATCTAGATAGTTTTCTAAACTTTCATCCTCTCTTTGTTTAATTTTGAACAGCTCCTTTTTATCACTAACCCTACAGTAGTCCTGATACTTGCCCAGGAATTTAGTTTCCATTTGCTCCCATGAGTGAATGGAGTTTGGGTTAATCCCATGAACCAACTCATAGCAGAATCTTTCAAGGTTGATGGGAAAAGTTTGAGTTTTATATTATCTAACCTGTAGTCATAGGTATGGCATACAACTTTAAACTCAAACAAAAATTGATATGGATCGTCAGAAGGAAGACCCGTGAAGTTTGGTAGATTTGAAGGTGAAATGTTCTTCATAGGGGCATTATCTCCACAAGAAAGGACAATAGGGTATGAGAAGGTCCTGGGAGCTTGATTATCTTCCTCATCATGATTATCATCCATGTCTAGTGTTTCTTCTCTTTAAGATTCAGGGTGGGATTCTGAGGAAGTGTATTCTAGTAATAGATTTGCCTGGTATCTTTCTTACAGTTCTTGGATATACTCAAAGAGTGAAGAACTTTGAGGATTTGAGGTAATGTCAAGTTGGTGTGTAGCTTCCAAGGTAGGTTCTAAGTGTTCCTCTTCAACAAGATCTTGTGCCACCCTACTGCTTTCTCCTATAGTTTGTTGCTGGGGTGTTTGTTTTATGTATCTACCTTTTGATTCCCTAGGTCTAACCATACAGATTCAATTTAACCTAAAAAGGACTACTAACTAAGTTTTTCTTAATGACACATACATCCCTGGCAACGGCACCAAAAATGACAAGGGTCGATGTACCTTGGCATTTAATCATGTTTTTCATGTGTCAAATCCAGGGTTGAGTCCTATGTTGATAACTGAGAGGGGGGGTGAATCAGTTATCCCAATTATTCCACTTTCTGAACTTTCTTAACAGTTAATGCAACATTAAATCAAATAAGCAAGCATAATCAAAAATGGAAATAACACCAATACACATGACACAATGATTTTGACATGGAAACCTTGTTAGGAGAAAAAACCACGGGGTGATTAACCCAAGATAATATTCTCTGTTAGAAGAATAGAAAGAACAAAATGGCACATGCCAATTAGGGCTCACTACCCGAGCACACTACTCACAAGAGGCTCATTGCCTACAAGAGACTCACTGTCTACAAGAAGGGAAGGTAACTCAAAGTTTGAACTGATGAGAAGCATCTACTCATGCTGAGGTTCAGTTCCGGTTTGGCTCAATAAATTGATCTGCTGCACTTCATTCTTACTCTCTTTTAATGATGTACTTTCACATTCTAGACCTGTCTCCTTGTCTTTACTCTCCCTTTTTCTTTTCTTCGCACAACACAATACACCACACACACCTTCACATCTAAATCCATCTTGTATATATATCCACATAAGTGATTTCATCACCTTTCTAGTCGGCATCCGGAATAGTCAATATTTTCCTCAAACTCTAATCTGTCAGCTGAATCCTTGCATGCCAAGTAATGAGGATCAAGGATATACTTGTAGAAGTCATCAATCATGTCAACCAATCATAACTTATGCCTTGAGAACCTTTTCCATCATCAGTAACACATCCGGAATAATGTCTGATGTTTTGTCAGTTAGTTCTTCCTCTGTCCACACTGCCAATCAGGAACCCGACACTCAAGTATTCATATCTTTTCATACTTTCAACACCGGAGGCTAAATCCTTCGATTCTATTAGTCAAGGTACTCCTCTTGACTTCTCCAAATCTGCACTTCACTAAGATACTTCTTCTGAGAGATCCAGACCTTTCTGTCGGACCTTACTGACTGCTCTGTTGTTGCTTACCGGACCTCAACACTTCTTCAATCTGACTTCTAGTAAAGACTCATCATGTCCTGTGGATGTGTGGGATAACCTTTGTTTCCATCAATGATAACATTCATGATTCCATATAGTGTCTCTTGCCAACAATCTCCCCCTTTGGAATTGATGGCAACACTTAGTGAAAAATGACTAAATGTCACACTATACTCCCCCTTGGCTGATGCTCTATTTTTATGTACATTTTCTGGAGCTCCCCCTTAGTTGGATTCCTCATTTTTCATTGCTCCTCACTCCCCCTTTGAAATCAATGGCAAAGGGTGGGGTTCGTACATCAAAAATTTCTCAAAAACACTTCTATACTTAGCCACATAAGTATTTATACATGCTATACTTTACATAAACTAAAGGATATCTGCAAAAGATGTCTTCAAATGGGCAAATTATGTTGCCCAACTCTGCTTCATTCTGTCCAAAATTGCGATGTGACCACTCAACAAGAATGCATAAGCTTCTGCCTTTTTTAGATCTGTCGGATCATTTGTCTGGGCTGTAGTTTGAGCATCACTTAGGGCCTCATGCATGGCCTCCAACTTAGGGATAATTATTCATCTAAGTTCATTCAACCTACTGATTCTATTTTTCTTCTCTTTTTCAAGATTTTTAATTTCATTCAAAACTACAATTGTCTAACATTCTTGATTTATTATGGATGTGGTAAGTGGATCAAAATTTTGAGAAAGTTTTGTTAGTTTGTCCTCCTATTCTTTCACTTTCTTCTCAATCTCCACTGTTGCTTTAGACCAGGTTATACAAAACTTGTATACATCTCCTCCATCCATGAGAGCATTTTCCAAGATCTTTATTCCAATACCCATAACACTCCTGTCATTTGTTATTATCCCTTGTAGCTCAGAGAATCTCTTATCCAAAAACTCTTTCTTGACCTTCTCCTCAGCTGATTTCTCTAGAGAGTTGAAATGTGTACTAATACTATTAATCAGAGATTTGAGATTACCGGATGAGGAGGCTGAGGGATCCTTCTGAAAAGATGGCATAATCTTTTCTAACACTCTAAATGCGGCTGCTATAAGCTCACAGTCTTCCATGTGAGACTTCAGGAGTTTTTCTTTGGCCTTTGCATTAGCACATGAAGTTATCTTCATTGTTTGTACCAGAGAAAGAGATTCAAAATCAAATGGCCCTTTTAGCAGTTCCGGTTCATCAATCTCCATAGTTTCTTTTATCAAGAAGTCCTTGACAAATTCTGCAGTGTCTCTTGCCGGAGACAGATTATTCTTCTCTTCTACAGTCACAGAACTGTCTCTTGGAGCTTTCTCTCCTTCCACAACCTTAGTACTATTATCTTCTTTTTCCTTCACTTCTACTTCTTGGTTGATTTTCTCTTCTACTCTTTCTTCTCCTTTAGATCCAGAGACTGCAGGGGAAACCGGAGGAGAGGTGTTTGCTTGTTCAAGGATTTCCTCTTCCAGAGCAGAGGATTCCAAATCCTTATCTTTTTCTGCACCAGTGTCCATTACTTCTTCTGCCATTTTCTCAGTAGACTCTTCCTCAACACCTGTGGCCGAGGGATCAACACCTAAGTCCTCTAAGACAGGAAGATTGAATCTTTTGAAGGCATTTTGGAGGATCTCTTTAGTTTCGTTTACCACTTTATCAGTTTCTCCAAGCATAAGATGATTCATTCTAGCTTTACTCCGGAACTCATCCTTGCAATCTTTGAAGATCATATTCATTTGTTTATGAGTGATTGAAGGATAGAGCTGAATAGCTATCTGCTCCTGGATCTCAAGATCTTTTGCCATGGCATTATTCTTTCTTACTTCTAACTCTTTTTCTAGGCTTTTGGGAATAAGAGATATAATTTCAATAAAAGCCTTATTATATATATTCAGATACTTAACTGTTGCTTCCTGCAAGATCTTGTGGTCAGCTTCATTATAGTCATCATAGAATTCATCCATTGGTTGAAGGTTTCCATCCACAGTAATTGATTTGATGACATCATCTAAAGACAGAGTGGGCTTTTCTACAAATTTTTCTACCTTTTCTTCTTCACCTTGACCGGTAGAAGGTTCACCAGATGTTTTCTTCTTCTACTTCTTCATTTTCTTTATCTCCTCATCTGATTCAGTTTCTTCATCATCCTTTTGATTGACATAAGACCTTGTGGCCTTTGTTTTAGTTCTTTTCTCTCCTCTGCTGGATGATTTTGCTTCCAGTTTTGATGCCCTTGAGCTCTTAGCAGTGGCAGGTGTAGATTTCTTTGATGATCTGGTCTGGGTGAAAGATTCTACCGGAGTACTTTCCTCACTTTTCTTTTCTGCCTCTTTCTTTTCTTTCTTAGCCCTTTCTCTCTTTTCTCTATTGGCATCAAGCGCCTCTTTTGATATGCCAAAGCTTTTGGCAATGTTTTCAACCTCTTTTCTTGCTTTTCTCTTTATTTTCGGTTGTTTGAGTTCCACATGAACTTTTACACTTAGTTCTTCAAAGGTTCCAAATCTTTCTGCCTTTGGATCCTTTGGCTGACTTAGCATGTGTTGGATATGTAGCTCCACAATTTGTTCATCAACTTCATACCCCGTAGGCATGATCCAAACTGTCCTTGGCTCCACTGCCTCCATTAGGCATTGATTAGTGTCTACCATGAAGCATACTCTATCTTTATATTTCTCAACCAATGATTTTGGGATTCTTTCTCTAATGTGCATAGTATTTTGGAAGTTCTTAAAGTACCCCCACAGAGTTGTATTCCTTGCCTTGGCATCCCCAAGTTCATGCAAGTAATCTCTGATTTGAATTGCTACCAGTTTGTTATTTTGCCATACCCATCCATTGGATCCGGGCAGCTCATTCATGAAGTAGAAAAATAAACAATATTAGTCCACCATATTTAAAGGAGTTCTTCTTGTCCTTTTTGATCTTCTGTATGTTTTCCATCAATTGACTTAGAAGGAGTTCACAGAGATCATACTCTGCATTCTTTCTCAGCATCTCATAGGTAGTATACACTGCAGTTCCGGATGCTGAATTCTCCCTACTGGAGTGATATATCTTATACCCTATTATCATAGATGCAAACTTGATATCCGGGTCAGTGATATCTTCAATGGTCATTGCCCTCTTATCAAATTTTGATCCGGTGGCCTCAGTTACAGTGTGGTTTTTGACAGATTTGAGGACAGGTATCCCTCCGGAGGAGTGTAAACCAGTTACTGCCCAAATTGTTTCCTTAGTGATCTTGCAAGGTCCGTTCAGCCATAAGAAGTTATCATGCACCCTACTCAATACATACCGGACCCATTCATCTTCTTCAAAGCAGGGGAAATGAATGTATTGATCAAAATGTTTCTCCTGGATGCTCTTATATTGTGGTTTAAGTTCAAAAGCATCATTTGTCAATTGTTTGTGATAGATGTCTCTTAGTTTGAATTCCCCAAACTCTTCAATATTCACATGTATGTAAACCCTAATATCTTTTCTATGCAACACACCATGCGGAACACTGGTAAATGCTCCTAGGGGATCTACTTCCAAGGATTTATATGGATGTTTCTTGAATTTGGGGTGAGGCCTATCAGAGATCTTCACAATATTTGGAGTAGCCATCATTCAAGGATTTTACAGAGAGATTTTGATAACAGAAAATACCTTTTGCGTTTGTAGGGTTCACGGAGTGCACTTGAATGATTTGTTGATTGAATCAACTTCAATGGTTGGTCTTTGGGAGGTTTGAAGTAGTTTGTTGCAGAGCTCTCCTTTCTTTCGTTTTAAATGCAAATGTGCAACTGATGAGTGCAAGAATGCTTTTATTTGCCAGAGAAACCCTAAATTCATACTATAATAAATGCGCAACTTAAGTTATTCCAGTTGTGTTGTTCTTCTTATTATGAAGTAGATCTCTTTTCGGATCACTATAATATGCTTAGATTTGTCCTTGGTGATTAACAACGAGCTTTCTTACTTTCCTCAACCATTTGATCTATCCACAGATCAAGGTATCTCAAAATTTGAATCGTACCGGATTTAATTGTGAAAGTCCTGTTCATATTGGATGACCGTTAAACTGGATCAATCTTGATAGATTAAAATTTTTAAATTTTCTTGTGGATCTTCCCAATCTTAACCAAGCCTTCTTTTGATGTTTCTCTGAAAACCTTTTTGATCCGCAACCTTTCAAGTGCTAATTTCAGGCACCAATTGACTGGTTGGGGGAATTGGTTTTTCTTTTGTTACTCCCCAGGAGCCAAAGCCCATCTATTCAATTTCTGGAAGGAATGTCAACACCAGATTCTGGTGAGGATCCATCCCCTACATTCTCTATACTTCTCTTTACCCAAATCTTGTTCATTTCACTCTTAACTTCATCCGCATTCACTTTTCCTTTTCCTTTTCCTTGATTCTGATTATGATTCACCAGACCCCTTTTGTCCTAATTCTTGCTTCTACAGATTTTGGCAATATGACCAGATCTATTGCAATTGTAGCAAACAACATTTTTTGCATATTTGACTGATAACCTCTTGATCTACACTGATTAGCCATATGACCTACTCTATTGCATGTATAGCATCTACCATTGAATGAATTGTTCATTTGCATATTTCTACATTCATGAGATTTGTGACCATACCTTTTGTAGTTGAAGCACTGTCCGGAGAAGGATGAATTAGTTTGATTCATTTTCTTTCTGCATTGATTAGCTTTATGACCAAAGTTATTGCAGTTGTGGCAGTATCCATTGAAAGATGGATATCTTTAAGCATTGGGCTATCTTACCGGAGGTCTTTTGGGTTTGTTCCTTGGATTCCCTGATCCAAAATTCTTCTGACCAGATCCGGAGCTTTCACCTTTCTCATATCCTAAGCCATGCTTGTCATCTACCCTCTTTTGGCTTTCAAGAAGAACTTCAAGTTGAGCAGAGCTTATCTTGAATTTCTCTTTGTATTCATTTGTTGTTTGAAGATCCTTTTTAAGAGAGTCAATTTGATCCTCAAGTTTTTCTTCATTATCTCTGGCATCTTCAAGATCAGATTCAAGATGTCTGATTATTCTATCCATCTTGTGGCAGTCTTCTAATTTCTCCTTGAGAGATTGTCTTAGATTATCTTCAGTCTTTCTTTTTTCTTCAATTTCTTGGGTGAATTTCATAACTCCTGATTCCATTTCATGTCTTATCATAATAACCTCTTTTGACAATTTTTCACATAACTGAGTTTTCTCCTTTAGCTCTTCATTTGTATCATTTGCTTCACTTTGACTTGCTAATTGTTGAAGAAGTT
Organism: Cunninghamia lanceolata; assembly: GCA_027924645.1. Taxonomy (NCBI): domain Eukaryota; kingdom Viridiplantae; phylum Streptophyta; class Pinopsida; order Cupressales; family Cupressaceae; genus Cunninghamia; species Cunninghamia lanceolata. The sequence goes on along the minus strand of BSBN01000124.1, from coordinate 5,928,889 downwards.
CCTTTCTCTTCTTCATAGAGATGCTTAGTTTCCCTTTTAATTCATTTATGAAATCATCAGCCTGTTTAAGTCTTTCGTTTAATTCATTGACTTCAAAGTTGGAATGTTCAAGATCATCTAGGGCAGACTGAAGTTGTTCCTTCAAACCATACATATCCATTTTAATTTCTAGATCTTCCTCAAGCTGTTAGGCTCTGTTTAGAGGAACTTAGCTCTGATACCAATTGTTGATAACTGAGAGGGGGGTGAATCAGTTATCCCAATTATTCCACTTTCTAAACTTTCTTAACAGTTAATGCAACATTAAATCAAATAAGCAAGCAGAATCAAAAAGGGAAATAACACCAATACACATGACACAATGATTTTGATGTGGAAACCCTATTAGGGGAAAAAACCATGGGGTGATTAACCCAAGATAATATTCTCTGTTAGAAGAATAAAAAGAACAAAATGGCACATGCCAATTAGGGCTCACTGCCCGAGCACACTGCTCACAAGAGGCTCACTGCCTACAAGAGACTCACTGTCTACAAGAAGGGTAGGTAACTCAAAGTTTGAACTGATGAGAAGCATCTACTCATGCTAAGGTTTAGTTCCAGTTTGGCTCAATAAACTGATCTGATGCACTTCATTCTTACTCTCTTTTAATGCTACTGTACTTTCACATTCTAGACCTGTCTCCCTGTCTTTACTCTCCCTTTTGCTTTTCTTCGTACAACACAATACACCACACACACCTTCACATCTAAATCCATCTTGTATATATATCCGCATAAGTGATTTCATCACCTTTCTAGTCAGCATCCAGAATAGTCAATATTTTCCTCAAACTCTGATCTGTCAGCTGAATTCTTGCATACCAAGTAATGCGGATCAAGGATATACTTGTAGAAGTCATCAATCATGTCAGCCAATCATAACTTATGCCTTGAGAACCTTTACCATCATCAGTAACACATCCAGAATAATGTCTGATGCTTTGTCAGTCAGTTCTTCCTCTGTCCACACTGCCAATCAGGAATCTGACACTCAAGTATTCATATATTTTCATCCTTTCAACACCAGAGGCTAAATCCTTGGATTCTATTAGTCAAGGTACTCCTCTTGACTTCCCCAAATCCACACTTCACTAAGATACTTCTTCTAAGAGATCTAAACTTTTATGTCAAACCTTACTGACTGCTCTATCCTTGCTTACCGGAGCTCAACACTTCTTCAATCTAACTTCTGGTAAAGACTCATCATGTCCTGTGGATGTGTGGGATAACCTTTGTTTCCATTAATGACAACATTCATGAGTTCATATAGTGTCTCTTGCCAACATCCTAGGCTATCTGCAATAAGGGATCCCATAATTACCAGTCCACTAACTACTCCTATTGATCGGACTATTTCAAAGATTAATTATGATAATTTATTTATTGTGAAAGGAAATTCTAAAAACACTAAAACAATGTTGAAATAGTAAATTGCTCAAATTGACCTATTCTAATCCACACAAGTGAAAATATGCATTTACCGAAAATAACTATCAAACAGAAATAAATCTATCTTATGAAATCAATAAACTATCTTCCTAATAGAATCTGAAACAAGACAATGACGCAAGAGATAGTAGACTCCTCTCTTGATGGTGGGAGTGGGCCCTTGCTCCACACCTTTAGGACTGAAGGCTAAAGCAAGAACTCAGTACAGAAATATAATAACACAGTCTTTCTTCAGTCTAATTCCATCAAAGTATGCTTGTATTTGAAAAAAGTATGTAAAATCTAGAAAATGGAAATGACAATAATCTAATAGCAATAATTATGTCCATCTTTTTGTTGCTCCTACCTTAACATATATTGAATCAAGCGATGAGATATCTATCGATTCTAACTATCAGTTTATCTATGAGATATCATCAATCTCTTATTTTAACAATTGTTTAACTACAGAGTAAAATCATGCAAACTAAGATAGGTTTTAGTGGTACAGAAGTCCCACTAAATCTAGAGTCTTAACTTAAATAACAACTAGCCAGCGAGGCCCTAAAATGTAGGTCTTTAACAAGTATTTTCAAAATTCATACAAAATCAATAAAAGAGGAATTAGATCCCTAGCAGTCAACTAGAGTCTTCGCTAGATCATTCTGGTATTGCCTAAATAAACTCTGAAGCACTGCAATTGCCTTCGGAGATGTAGACTGATAGTGGCCCTAGAGACTTTGCACTATCACCAGGAGCTCCAAAGATGCACCCATGACTCCTGTATGGCTCCGAAGATGATCCACCCTTGGCTCCCTGCTTTAAAATACCTCCAACACATTGGGAAAATGTTGGGGTCTGGTGTAGTATCCTTCATGTTAGCTCTGGAGGTTATTAGGACCATCTTCGAAGATGCTCAAAATTGTCTTCGCCCATACAACTGCACCTTTAGATGCAAAAAGAGAGATTTTTCTTCACATTTTCATTACTTTGTTGCACATTAGTCATTTCATCAAAAATAATGATCTTTAGTAATGCAACTCTCATTAGTGTAATTAAGACAAACCTTATTAGTCTATATGGTGCAATTACTAGGACAACAGAAGGAAAAGGATGGAAAAAGGGAAGTAAAAAAGTGTATTATTCTGGGTTCTACCTGGCACTCATCAATAATCAAAATTGTTCACTTTGATCTGAAATATCACACTGCTCTGCTCTATATTTTCTCAATTCACTTTCACAATCACTCATCGCATCACTTGGATCATACATTATATCACTTCATCATTAAACACTAAAAGCAATCTTCTTTAAATATCTTCTTCACCCACAACATCAAGTAGGTCAGCCTAATTGGATGTAATGTGCAGTACATGCCATATATGACTTGTTGGCCCCAAACCTTCACTCGCATGCTTCATGCCAAGATTCAAACTTTGAAACAAATTGAAATAGGTTGGCATGGACCTAAAATAGCTCCCACTTAACTCCACATAGCTTATTTACCTTCCACATAACTTCACACTTAATAGGTTGGCACAACTGAAGACCTAATACAAAAACCCTTCAACTGTAGATTCATAAATTAACCCATATATCTCCAAATCACATGAAAACTGGAAATCACACTCTATTCACATTTGTTAATATCCCCTTAAAACTACAAAGTCAAAAACCAATCTACGGAGGAATGCGGACTCTCTTGTACACCTGCTCTAAACTAGGAATGAGTGTCTTTTGTCAAGCTGAACTTTTGTTACACATTACTTTCAAACCATACATCGAAAACATATAAAATTCTAGATTTAGAAGCTTCTGAGAACCAACAACAATATACTATAATCGCAGAGCAAAATATTCAACAGTGGACAAATGTAGACCAAAATACTGGATGCTCTATAACTCAGAAATACAGAGTTTATACTTAGCCAAATTTCACGTGTTCTTACCAGATCAAACTTTGGATCAAACCTTCTTGCAAATTAGTGTTCTATAAAGGATCAAACCATCTTGCAAAGTAGAGAATCAAACTAATCTGCATCATGGTGCAGGAGCACCTACCTGACAGCTGGCCTCCATGAGGCAGTTAGTTTGTTTTAGGTCTGGTTAATGTTTCCAAGAAGGTCTGATGAGACCAATGCATGTAATAAGGTCATGTTGACCGTGCTTTACTATTTTTAGATAGGTTGTTAGGACAGCTGTTATGCTGTATAGTTTGTTAGATCCTCCCAGCCACTTGGAAGCTCCCAGCCGCTTGGAGTCGGGTCGGTAGTACTCGCAGGAGATCCTATTTATGCATTAGGATCGGTTGATTTTAGACATAGATGTTGAGAAGCTAGGTTGCAGAGAGTGAGGCAGAGGGAGAGACTGAATATTGTATTTGCACCTTTTGAAATCAATAAAGATCCTGTTTGTGTTCATTTTCTGTTTGATCTCCATTGTGAAATTGAGTTGCTGTTCTGGTGGGTTCATGGATTCGCTGATCCATTCCACCGGTTGATTTGTTAAATCGGTGGAATGGCTGTGTACCATAGGTTAGGGTGTAGGTTGCATTTCGTGTTTGTTTGCATGCAGGTGTGCAGGATCGTCGTCAAGAGGTGTTGAGAACCCTAGCATGGGTATGTGCTAGGTCATGCTGATAGTTAGAGTCTAGAAGATCGCCCTGAAAGTAAATCGGGTCACCTCAGGAGGTTCGACGGATTGAAAATTCGCTAAGGTTGGAAAATCCATCGCAACGGCATCATCAGTCCATATTTCTGTGTATATCCTGCGGTTACTTCGGGCGTCATCCGAGTAGATGGAGGTGAGCATGATGCAATCGGTTGCATGAGGTGAATGCATTTCAGGGTGATCATCATCAGGTGTTGCCGAGGAGGAGCGTATCGGCATAAGGTAGAAGATCGGGTTGATAAAACCATCGCGGGCTGATAATGTTAAGTTTGGCCGATAGCAGGATATTGGAGGAGTTGCATATGACGTCATCGTCATCAGGATAATCGTCATCAGGATATCGGGGTGACGTAAGCATCGAAGGAAAGGTGCATGAAGTTGTCGTCATCAGGATATATGGAGGGAACAGGATATTTTATATCCTGCTGATGAACATGATGTTGAACATCATGATGCTGCAGAGTGTGTTTGGCGGTAAGATGAACAGTGAACATCAGGAGGATGTTTGCGCTTGCCGAATGTGATGATGCTGCCGATAGCCGGATATGATGATGCTGCTGACAGGCGAAAGGTCGAAGGTTTGTCTGCAGGAGGATATCGGTCGGCAGAGAAAATATGATGATGCTGACTGTGTTAAGGGAAATATGATGATGATGATGATGAAGGGTTGCGGACATCCATGCTGTATGTCAAGGGTATAGTGTGGATGCCTTTGCATCACATCAACCAAAATACAATGTTGACATCAATAACAACACTATTTAATGGATAAATGTATGTATCTTGTGTTCATGTTCATGTTGCTAGTAGAAGCATCAATGACAAAACAACTTCCCAAAGACATTCTTCCAACACAATTTCCCTTTGGGTGCCCCATTTGGCCTAATGTCCTTGTACTTGTCGAGGCTCTAGATCCAAGTAGGCATCCAGTTTCCCTTGGCGTGCCCCATTTGGCTTGATGTCCCTGCTGAGGTTCTGGATCTGAGTAGGCACATTTCAAAATGTCCATGTGTCTCTAGTTCTTTTAGATTTCTAGTTTCTGGCCCAAATACTAAGAATTTTCATGTTTTTTCAACACATGATAGGACACTCTAGTAACTCTTACAGCCACCATTAATGATCATTTTGAAGCTCAATGGCATGGTAGGTGAGCTCCATACACCCCAAGACTACTACAAACCCTTAATGAATATTTTGTATCAAAGCATGAGCAAACACTCCAAATCTATAGAGTTTTCTGGTACAACCCATATGGTCATGATGCAAGTAGCATGGTCGCCCAGTTTCATTTTCAGAAGTCATATCCCTCCTTCCAAGGCTCCTTGATGGATTGAATGAAGTATTTAGGAGATTTTACATTCATTTGCAAAGGATGGAAAAGTCTTGGTTGTAGAGTAGAACTAAAAAATAGAAAGAAAGTTTGTAAAAACAAGGGTTTTCTTCTAGTGACAAGTTATTGACCATTTTCATTGTAATATTTTATGGGCTTCTTTCAAGGGTTATGAGAGTTAATGTAATACTCAAAGAATGAATTCAAGATGCAGATTATTCATCTTTTCAACTATCTCCATAAGCAGTATGTGATTTTTTGGTATCCTAGCAAGTTCCCTAATCACATTTGTCCATGATTAGTTAATTGATGTAAATTTTTAAACACCTTTGCAATACTTTGCAAGGTATCTTTTCATTGGCAATGTATGAAACTTATGTTTGTTTATGGTGTTGAACACATCATGATACTAAGAGTGGGGGTGAATCAGTATCAAACAAACTTCAAATCTTCTAGAGTAGATTAAAACTTAAACATTACAGCATTAACATAAACATAAAAGATCAACACAATGCACATCAACACATAACACCATATATATGTGGAAAACCCCAAAAGTGGAAAAACCACAGTAAGGATTAACTCACAATATATGAATCTCAAAATTACAACTTTGTTTTAAGGCTACAACCCAAGGAAGCTACTACTCCCTGATGACTTTGTTTTAGGGCTACAACGCAAGGAAGCTACTACTCCCTGATCTGAGAACAAACTTAGAAAAGATTACAGTATGACAGTCCTTCTATAGCCTGAAACTAAGAATGAAGCTCACACCTTTGATGATTGTAATTCTGCCTCTTCACTCTTCTTCTGATGATTGGATCAATTAAGCACACACTTCACTTCCCTCCTTTCACAAAAATGTCTTCAAGATGAATCAGGATAGCCCTTATTACTTCTACTCTTTCTCCTTCAGTCACACATCATAATGCATATCATATTCATATTATGTTCTTTACATACTCATATTTGCAATCATACCTCACCTAGATCAACTAGGTTTATAATATATACATGACATTACATTGATTACATTACAAGTTAGCCAATACAATAAGAATATTACAATTTACAAGTCAACCAGAGATCACACAACATGAAGCATGCATAGGGTAAGCCCTATCATGAACTACATGCCACTCTAGAAAGAGAAACACGCCTTGAGGACCCCAACACATGCTTATCCCAATCCTAAACATTCTTCATAGCATCATCCTTTAAGGAATATCATCCGCATGTTTCACAAATTTGAATTAGGTCACCCTTAAGAAAGAACACATGAAGCTTGTAGCACATCAGACATTACAATCTTGCCGGTACTCATGAAAGATTGAACATTGCTTGCACTTCTCCTAGATGAGTCGGTAGGTCCTATACACCATCTCCAAAATGCTCTTTGAACTTTGCACAACAAGAACTTTTTGTTGCACACCTTCAATCACGTGACCTAAGAACAGTCAAGCATCTGGAACTATCTGTAGCTCATTGTCACTTGGAAAACTGAACTTGTAGACCACCAGAACACCTGATATCACAAAGTAATATGCCTTAAACATCTTCGAACATGTCCACAAAACTGTATGAGAAAACCTTCACTTGCAGAGGAATCTGAAGCATTCCAATCGGCCTTCATCATCACATTGTGTTGCCAGAGCACATACCAAAACTCTGTCACTTATAACTTTCACTACGGAGGAGCAAATGATCTGAAATTTTCAATTTAACACCTTTACAGCATATTGAACTTAACTTTTGAATCGCATGACCATATATTCAAATGTGGAGGAATGTAGAGCACTTTACCAAGTAGACTTCTAGGCAACTTCCTGTAGTAGAAACCTTCACCAACTTCCAGAGGCCAGAATATTCTTATATCAACACATACTTCCTTAGGAACAACAGGAAGGATCATACAACATGCTACAGGTCATCATCAACATCTTCTCATCCCCAACATAGCTTCTAATCCCCATCTTAATATATCATCATGAAATCATCTCTGCTAACCACAAGCATGCTCAATACAACTTTAATTGACATTAATCAAGGCATGACATCCAACCATGAACATCAGTAACCACTACTAGCACACCATCATCATATGCATCCAAGCATAGTGTTGACATCAAACACAACCATACAACCACATCAGTGACAAACTTAGGTAACATATGTGCAATGCTCATCAGTGTTGACATCAACGAAAACCACACAACCATATCAGTGACAACCTTATATGTGCAACATATGGATGGTTAAAGAATGCTTGAATTGATGTTTTGCAAGTTTTCTAGCTACTAATTTGTCTGTGTAGAGCCTATATTATACAATAAACTGGTTAGCTACAATCTTTGTTGATATCTTCATTAGATATCAATCTTGGTTACTTAGTGTCCCCTTTGATTTGATGTCCAGACTATGTTTCCCAAACTGGATATAGGCACTCATCTACTTTTTGTTTAACCTTTCTTTTCTTTCAACACACTCAAACACAATAGAAATATCAATCTTTTACCTTATTTGTGTTGTTTGTCCTATCCACATCCATGTTTAGATGTATGATACTACATTAGGGGCTATCAAAGCATCATTTTAGACTCTTTGCATGGTTGTGTATCTACTATATGAAGGTGTAATACCCATGAACTCCTCAAACTAGCACACAGGCACTTAGTGGTAGGAAATTGGAGTTTCCTATACATCAGGTATGGTTTGATTCAGGGTTTAGTTTCACATTGTTATCAGTCCTTATTTTCATACATCTTAGGGAATACCCCCTTGGTCTAGAAGAGCCAAAAGATGAAGGAGGTCTTACCCACCTTATCAATTTTGTCCTTATTTGCCTCATCCTGAGTATGAGTTTGTAATCTTTGTCTTGAGTTTGATACCCCTGGCACGTAAGAACTAATTGGCTTTAGGGATTTGAGGAATATCAACTTTGAGCACCAACAAAATTGGCACCATTACTGGGGACTAATTGTGGGTTCTAAAGTATTTGAGGACTCTATTGATGAGTGGACCTAGAATTATTTTAACCTTGGCCATTCTATCTACTTCAAGGATTTCCTCATTCTATGAGGTGGTGACTTTGTTGTTATGATTTAAAGTTTTTGTTGTTGATGCATGCATGTCGGTGGTGCAACACATCCTATTCCACACTAGTGCAACAACAAATCGAGGTACATAATTGCTTCTTCTTTTCTCTCCTAAAGAAACAATTATTATGCAATGGGATATTTTGGAAAGAGTATACAGTTATGTTTCAGCATGATGTATGTTTTATAATCATGGATCATTGGTTTAAAGAAGAGGCAAAATCTAAACATTCATTAGATTCATTCTAGATCAAAGGCCCCATATACAATATTAATGAATATGATCCTAACTATTATAGTGATACATCATCCAAGTGCACAAATGATCATGTACTTGAAATCCAAAATGCTACACTAGTTGTGCATTCCCCTGACCTGTCTGAACAAGATATTTTTGACTTAGTGAACCACATAAACATGCTTGACTTAGGCACCAAGCAGTCCCATGGTCACTCTACATCTACAAGTGCACAAGAATCTACAACAATAGTATTTGATGATGAACAAGATGATTTTATTGTTGCTTTCAATGAGATAGATACACTTCTAGGACCCTGACTCCCTTGCCCAATATTTGGAAGGCCATAGGAGGCAGGATGGTGAATTAGTTTTGCCCTTTCATAATAGATTTGTTGTTGCAATTAATAACCTTCCAGATGAATGCAGACCTGATGAAACTATATGCATAGACTTGTATTGTGAAACCTTCTATCCTAGCGCAAGTCAGCTTCTCCTAGAATATAAACCAAAAAGTATAAAGGTGGAATTTGAGTGGTCTAGTGCTACCCATTCAACACTTGACATTGTTGTTCCACCTCCCAAAGCTTAATGGGATATGCTTGCAGCTCTTGTTGCTCAATATGGTGGGTCAAATCATGACGATGGTCGTATTGGTGCAACATTAGATCAATTTGGCAGTGTGGTCAAGAGGATTGAGATTAATGACAGTACAATAATACATGATAGTAATTCAGGTGATGACAACATTATTTTCACTGATCTATACTTAAATGGGTCAGTTCATGGTTGTGAAAGTAATGAGAGTTGTTTCTTTGATAAACTCCCATGCTTTGTTCCTTCTGACAGTGATCTTGGTCTTGCTAAGGTAAGTAAGGAAGTTGAAATAAAAAAAATTGTTACTCACTAGATGTGCTTCCTTGCTTTGTTGAGGATGATGCTTCTTGCAAATGAGAAGAAGGAATATGAGGGTGTGCATGGTCATTTTGTTGTTCTAGGTCAGGAAATTTTGAATCTTGATGAATTTTTAGAAACTGGTTTGGAGCAACTATCATATGCTGACACAAATTGCATTGAGAACACATTTTTAAGCTTAATGGTTCAGCATTCTAATGTAGGGTTTGAATGCTCTCAAGAGAATCGGGATGTCTATTTGCACAAGGATAAAGAGGAAAATTTGATCATAGATCAATTTCTTAACAACAATAATTTTACAGCAAGTTGCAGTGAAGGATGTGCAATAGAAAGGCAATTTGAAGATGATGAGTCTTCACTTGAAATGCCTCAAATTTCTGATTTATATGTTGATAATGTAGAAATAGATTTAATCAAGTCTTTGATTCAATCATGGAAGAATACATCAACATTTGTGGTGCAGCTAGGTTGCAAGAGCTTGAACAATCAGATGATATTGCCTAGCTTGAATTTGCACCTGAAATTAACACATTTAAGCTTGGTTTTCACAAGGATATTTTTCTTCATGCTAATATGTGTGCAAGTCTATATATGCATCATGCTACCAAGGCTATTGAAAGTGAGTATTGCTATGCGGGTCAACATGATGATGGGTCTTATTATATGTGGTTGTCATGTCCTAATGACAATCACTTCTATTTCCAGCATGATGAAATGAATAGTTGTAGTTTTCTTCCAAATTCTTGGAAGAAACCTCGTTGGTTGCAACTAAGTGAAGGATGTAATTTCAACTTGAGGATGATAAGTTCCTTCTTCAAGCTTGTGTTTGATAGAGGTAAGTGATTTGTAACAACTTGTCCATGGCCTTATGCCATGGATCTTCTTTGCAAGGTCTGACCTGCAAGTGTTCTAAATTTTGTTTATAGCCATACCTATTTACCTTTGTGCTTCCATGTCATTGGTTGTAAGTGTTCATGTGTATAGTTTGTTGTGTTTTTCATTGTACATATTGACTTGATTTTGTTTCCCCTCCCTCCTCACCCCTATTTGACATTTTATTCTGCAACCTAAAGATAACTAGATACTCGTTGCACCTACAAGAGTCGCATGTCTCCAACTAGAGTCAATGTTGGCACATGGCTCAATTTTTTTTCAAAAAGTCCCAAGTTTTTGCCTTTGTGTTGTCTAAAAAATATTTCACCCATTACAAATAACTAATCTGATAAATCTTCACTCAGATTGCCTTAGTCTATTTTGTGTTGTGGTGACTATTTTACCTTCCCCATGCCTTTTCCATGTCCTATCATGATGAGGGGGTAAATCATAAAACGCACAACAACAAAAATTGCACATAGAAAATAGAACTTTCTTTATTGATTTGGACAACTTATTACATTACATAAGCTCAAATACAATCAGAGGAATCAACCCTCTACATGTTGCAACACATTACAGCTTCCCCTCACAAGACTCTAGAATCATCTGCCATCTGTAACCCCAAATCTGCTAGGCTTTTTGTTTTCCCGCCTATTCTTGACTCTACACTTTCCCTCTTAACTCTACTACTGCCTAGGGTTCCCAAAAATGGCTATTAACAGCCTTTTTGGCCTCCAACAACCTAATTTCAAAATTGGCATCTCCCTCCAAAAATAGATCGACTTCTAGAAGCCATAACTTTTGATCCAGGTGTCTGATTGACAAACCATTTTATGCGTTGGAAAACTCGTAGAGTTCTCTACGCGCTAAGAACTTGCTCTACTAGTTCTGGCCATTTTTGGGCCCGTATGGGACCGTTTAGTGCCTCAAACCTGAGTTTGAATAATTTATAGGCATTTTTTGAGAAACAAAAACTTTAATATCTTTCAGATCGTAAATGATCTTTATGTGATTCCTTTGCCAAAGCTCTTGTTTTTCATTTATGAAGCTTCCTATAAATTTTTACTTCAATCCGTGCCAAAATGCAAACTTTCTCGAAATAGTAGGTTGCTATTTTTAACAGTTTGGAAAAACTGAAAGTTCTACATCATTATTCAAGTGATTATGGAACCAAAACCACAAATTTTGAAAAGAAATGGAAAGTACATCAACAATTTTGAAACATATCTTTTTTTGGGTGATGCAAGATTGACCTTACACCAATGGATGTTCCTGCATCAGACACCCAGGGCAATTTGAGAAGTGACCCTGTCATGTCTAATGTGTTTGTGTGAGGAAAACCCAAATGGTCAACCTCTACCTTAGACAACCAAGAAGAATCTTCAACAAGCCTTCCTTTCCATTTCACCAAATATTCTTCAAATTGCATGTTCTGAGTACTTCTTGCCACACGGCTATCCAAGATCTCTTCTATCTCCTTAGTTGAAGTAGATGCTGGAATACTCCACTGTTCTTCTATTGGTCCATCCTATGTTCCACCTTCATGATATTCTGATAAGTTAGCAATGTTGAAAACAAGAGAAATGTTGATCCCACTTGGCAGCTCTACCTCATGTGCATTTCCTAAATCATGTTTTCTCAAAATTTTGCATGGTCCAAATTTCTTCATTTTCAACTTATTGTATGTTCCAATTGGGAACCTTTCTTTTCTCAAGTGAACCATGACTTCATCTCCTACCTGGAATTCCTTATATCTCCTCTTCTGATTTGCCTTAGCCTTGTACTAAATATTCATCTTATTAATGTGTTTTTTCACCTCTTCATTCAAATTTTTCATGTGTTATGCAAAGTCTTTAGCCTCGGCACTTGTCTTTTCTCCTTTGTTCAGATTCCTTAACTCTGAAGAATTTATTGGACTATTCCCATATAGAATCTAGAATGGTGATTTACCAGTACTCCTATTGATAGAATTGTTGTAAACAAATTCTACATGTGGTAAAATCAAATCCCATCCCTTGGGCTTATCTCCTACTAAGCATCGTAGGAGGTTACCCAAACTCCTATTCACTACTTCGGTATGTCCATCAGTTTGTGGATGGTGTGCAGAACTGAACTTCAAATATGTCTTCAACTTCTTCCACAATGTCCTCCAGAAATAACCAACTTGGTATCTCGATCTGAAACTATGCTCTTTGGTAGACCATGTAATCTCACCACCTCCTTGAAAAATAACTCTGTAATATGAATAGCATCATTAGTCTTCTTGCAAGGAATAAAATGTGCCATCTTCAAGAATATGTCCACCACCACAAAAATGGAATCATGTCCTCTCTGTGTCCTTGGTAAACCAAGAACAAAATCCATACTAATATCATCCCATGGCTTCTCTGGTACAGGGAATGGCTGATATAGCCTATATTCTGACTTGTTCCTTTTGCCATCTGACACCTTTGCAACTCTGCACAAATTTCCTCACATCCTACTGCAACTGTGGCCAATAATAATTTTCACCAACAATAGCAATGGTCTTATCTCAACCAAAGTGTCCAGCCAATCCTCCACTATGTTTCTCCTTAATCAGGTTCTCTCTCATGGAACTCCTTGGAATGCACAACTGGCTTCCTCTAAACAACATGCCATCTTAGATTATGAAATCCAACCATTTTATCCTATCCAAAGTAACAAGTTCCAAACAAGCTTTCCAGGTGTCTGCAAAATCTGGATCTTTAGGATACAAACATTTGAGCTCATCAAACCCAACAACCTCTATCTTCATTTCTGTCAACAAATTTTTCCTTCTGCTCAAGGCATTTGCAACTCTGTTGGACATCCCACTCCTATTCTTCAAAATAAAAGTATAGCTCTAAAAAAACTCAACCTATTTTAAGTGCCTCTGGTTCAACTTTCCTTGACTATTAAGATACTACAAAGCCTGATGATCAATATATAAAACAAACTCATTTGGCAACAAATAATGTCTCCATTTCTTCAAAGCCTAAACTATTGCATAAAACTCCTAATCATAAACAAAATAAATTTTCTTGGCATCATTAAGCTTCTCACTAAAATGGGCAATCGGCTTATCTTCTTGGCTCAAAACAGCTCCTATAGTACTGTCACTAGCATCACAGTCTACCTGAAATACCTTAATGAAATCTGGAAGTGCCAAACAAGTTGCTCTGTGACTTTCTACTTTAATGTATCAAAGCTTTTATCTACTCCTTTAGTCCATCTAAACTCTTTTCTATCCCCTCTCATTGTCTCAGTCAGGGGTGCGCAAATGCTACTAAAATTCCTAATAAACTTTCTATAAAAACTTACCAAACCATGAAAGGATCTTACCTCAGAAGTACTCATTGGCGTAGGCCATTCAATGATAGCCCTCACCTTCTCTAGGTCCATCTTAAGACCTTCCTCTGAGACAACAAATCCTAGGTATACCAACTCCTTTGCAAAACTACATTTCTTCATAATGATCAACAACTTCTCCTCCCTTTGCTTCTCAAAAACTCTTCTGATATGCATCATATGCTCATCCCAAGTCTTACTGAAAATAAAAATATCATCTAAATAAATAAAACAAAACTTCCCAAAAATTCTTTCAATACCTCATTCATGAGCTACATGAATGTGCTCGATGCATTGGTTAGCCCAAATGGCATGACTAACCACTCATACAAACCCTCCTTTATCTTGAAGGTTGTCTTCCATTAATCTCCTTCTCTGATTCAGATCTGGTGATACCGACTCTTTAGGTCAATCTTTGTGAAGTACTTGGCTTCACTCAAATAATCCATTATGTCATCCATTCTTGGCAATGGAAACATGTACTTGATCGTGATCTTATTTATGGCTCAAGAATCTGTATACATTCTCCACTCTCCATCTTTCTTTGGTACTAGTACTGCAGGTACCGCACATGGACTTGGGCTCTCCCTTATTAGTCTCTTCCTTAACAGCTCTTGAACTTGTATGTTCAGCTCTTCACTCTCTGTAGGAGTCATTCTGTGGGTTGCCTTATTCGGCAAACTAGCTCCTAGTATCAAATCCATTTGGTGACTTATCTTCCTCACCGGTGGTAAACATTCTGGTACATTATTAAAGATAATGTCCTAAAATTCTTCCAACATATCTGAAACTTCTGCTGGTACATCTTCACATTTCTCTTGACTAATCTTAGGAATCAATGCAAAGTAATGACGCTCATGCTTCATACCCTCCAAAAATTTTCTACCATCTACCAAGCAAATTCTGGCAGTGCTACATACCTTTTCTTCCACCTCCTTCAAGGGCTTCAACTTATGACAAACTCCATCCTTTGTTAAGGAGTATGTGTTTGCACGGCCATCATGGACAACACTCCTATCAAACTGCCATGGCCTCCCCAATAGCATATGACATGCATCCATCGCTATGATATCACATAGCACCTCATCATGGTAGTCCCCAATCTTGAACTTCACTAAACACTACTTATTGACCAAAGCTCTATGGTCTTTTGCAACCATGCAATCCGATATGGATATAGATGATTTCTTCTTGTCAACTTCAACTTGTCAACCATCTCCTCTGAAACAAAATTATCAATGCTTCCACTGTCAATAATAATATCACAGCACTTACCTTCACATTTGCACCTTGTACGGAATAGACTCTTCCTCTAATTGGGTTCTTTCTCCTCATTCAACAAAGTTCTTTTAACAACTAGGGTTTCTCCCCTTTCAGCATCTTCAGAGCGCTCAGATTGTGCATCTTCATCGACATGTGCAACTCGTGCATTACCTTCAGGTCTTCTATTTGTCCTTCCTTAATGTTGTGGACACTCGTATGCTCGATGTCCTTCTTCTCCACATTGGAAATAAGTTCCTCTGAAACCTCCTCTTCCAGGTCCTTGCCTAGGTTTGCCTCTTCCTCTTCCTCTTTACTCACCATTGTTCTGGTCACGAGGGTGGTAGGTATTATCTCCTCTCTGATTTAGACTGGTGACGGCTTCTTCACTTTTCTTTGAATCTTCATTTCACCCCCCATAGGGTCTTCCACCAATCCTTTCACCTTGACCTCTTTCCCTTTGCTTGCTATCAAATCTTTTATTCAGCTTCTCTTCCACCTTTAGGGAAAATTGGTATGCATCTTCTATGGTGGTCATTCTGACCAAGCTCGGCTCCTCTTGAATACTCAGCCTCAACCCATTAATGTAACGGGCTACCTTCTCCTTGTTGGGCTCTGCATGGCCTATCCTAATAGTAATTTTATAAAACTCTTCTTTATACTCTTTAATAGACTTGTTACCTTGCTTCAGTCCTTGCAGCTTCTTCAGCAGCTCCATCTCATAGTCCACAGGAATGAACTGCTTCTTCAGTTTCTCCACCATCTGATCTCATCTGGTGATCTTTCCTTTTCCTCTTATGTTCCTCTCTAATTGGACCTCCTTCCACCAAATACTGGCATGGCCTTTCAACTTTGTTTCTGCAAACTTAACCTAATCTGGGTCCTCCACATCTTCATACTTGAAATACTCCTCCATGTCATTGATCCAATCCATAAGCTGTTCCGGATTCAAATCTCTAGAATATGTAGAAACTTTGATCCTGGGCCTCTTTCCAATCTTTGAAATGGCCTTCAACAACCTAACTTCTATAGGATCACCTGCAACTTCTTGTTCTTCCTCAGATACTTCTTCTTCAGCTTCATCTTCACTTTCCTCTCTTGTTCTCGGCTCAAACCCTCTTCGTAGCTCCTCTTACAATGCATCGATTTGTCTTTGCAGGGATCTAAAACCCTCTTCTATCAAAACATTCTTCTCAATACGATTTCTTCGTGGAGGCATCTTGATCTCCGTAGAAAATCCACAACCTCAGGTCCTGCTGCAAACTGCCTCACGGTTGGCGATCTGTCTACACATTCAGGAACCCTTGCTTTGATACCACTTGATGAAGGGGGTAAATCATAAAACACACAACAACAGAAATTGCACACAGAAAATAGAACTTTCTTGATTGATTTGGACAACTTATTACATTACAGAAGCTCAAATACAATTAGAGGAATCAACCCTCTACAGGCTGCAACACATTACAGCTTCCCCTCACAAGACTCTGGAATCATCTGCCATCTGTAACCTCAAATCTGCTAGGATTTATGTTTTCCCGCCTATTCTTGACTCTACACTTTTCTCCTTAACTCTACTACCACCCAAGGTTCCCAAAAATGGTTATAAATAGCCTTTTTGGCGGCCAACAACCTAATTTCAAATTTTGCATCTCCCTCCAAAAATAGGTCAACTTCTGGGAGCCATACATAACTTTTGATCTGAGTGTCTGATTGACGAACTGTTTTATGCATCAGAAAGCTCGCAGAGTGCTCTACATGCTAAGAACCTGCTCTGGTAGTTCTGGCTATTTTCAAGCCCGTACAGGACGGCTTAGTGCCTCAAACCTTAGTTTGAATAATTTTCAGGTGTTTTTCAAGAAATGAAAACTTTAATATCTTTCAGCTCGCAAATGATCTTTGCGTGATTCCTTCGCCAAAGGTCTTATTTTTTAGTTATGAAGCTTCCTATAAATTTTTACTTCAATTCATGCCCAAATGTAACCTTTCTAAAAATAGCAGGTTGCTATTTTTAGCAGTTTGAAAAAACTAAAAGTTCTACATCATTATTCAAGCGATTATGGAACCAGAACCAGAAATTTTGAAAAGAAATGGAAAGAACATCAACAATTTTGAAACACATCTTTTTTTGGGTGATGCAAGATTGCCCTTACACTACTGGATGCTCCCGCATCATATCATCACCATAAAATCCTATAGAATTCCTCGATTTTGTGTTTTCCTTATCTTTTTCTTGCTTTTGGATGCTTGGTTCCGATGTCCTCTGAAAACCTCATTTCCCCTCACTCAATTTAGAGGGTCAAAACATGGTTTTTTATGATAATCTCAGAGATGGTGGCTATGTGTGTCACCCAGCATCAACTGGCTCTTTCATTCCAAAATTCAGGTACACTAAAAATTTTGGGTTTTTCGGGGCCATCAGGACATTCCCAGTTCTTATGTCCTCTAAAAATCCCATTTCCCCTTACTCAATTTGGAAAGTCAAAACATGGTTTTTTCTTATGATCTCAGAGATGGTGGCTATGTGTGTCAACTAGCATCAACTAGCTCTTTCATTCTAGAATTCAAGCACTTTGGGAATTTCAAGTTTTTTTGGGGACATAAGGGCATTCCTAGTTCCTCTATCCTTTAGAAACCCCATTTCCCCTCACTCAATTTGGACGGTCAAAAAAATGTTTTGTTTTGATGATCTTAGAGATGGTGGATAAGTGTGTCACCTAAACATCAACTGGCTCTTTTGTTTTGAAATTGAGGCACTTTGGAAATTTCAATTTTTTCAGAGACATCAGGACATTCTTGGGCCATGTGTCCTCCAGAAACCCCATTTCCCCTCACTCAATTTGGAGGGTCAAAACATGGTTTTTTCTGATGATCTCGAAGATGGTGGCTAAGTATTTCATACAATATCAAATGGACCTTTCATTTGGGACCAATTTCAGGATTTCAAGTTTTCTGGGGACATCAAGATATTCCTGGTTCCTACGTCCTTCGAAGACCCCATTTCCCCACTCAATTTAGAGGGTGAAAACATGGTTTTTTTCTGATGATATCAGATATGGTGGCTAAGTATGTCATGCAACATCAAGTGGACCTTTCATTTGGGAGTTTTGACCAATTTTAGGATTTTGAGTTTTCCAGGGACATCGAAACTTTCTTGGTTCCAACGTCCTTCTAGGACCCCAATCCCCCTCGTTCAATTTGGAGGCTCTAAACATGGAATTTTCTGATGCAATCAATGGCTATCGTTATTGGTGCCCCCTTGCATATATTCAGTCCTTTGTTTGGGTGTTTGGCTCATTTGGGTTTTTCATGTTTTTTGTGATCCATCTGGACCCCCCATTTTTCATGGTCAATTTGAGAGATCGAAACTTAATATTTTCTGATGATCTCAAAGATTAGGACTATGTTCATCATGTTTCATCTTGTGGAACTTTCGTTTGGGGATTTAGGTTAAATGGGAATTTTAAGTTTTTTGAGGATATTTGCACTTTTTCAAAAATCCCTAAGTTCCAAGTTCTTTTGGGTTTCCCATTACCCTTGGGGCACCCCATTTGTCCTAAATTTCCAAATCATTTTTAGATTTCAAAATTTGCACTTTTCAAAATGTTATGGGGTTCCTAGTTCCTCCAGAATTTTGATTTCCCTTGGGGTGCCCTATTTGGCCTGATGTCCCTATCCCTGTCGAGGTTTCGAATCCAGGCAGGGACATTTCAAAATGTCCCTATGTCCCAAGTTCTTCCGGATTTCCAATTTTCAGCCCAAATACTCAGATTTTGTGTTTTTTCAACACACAATAGGACACTCCAACGACTCTTAGGGCCACCATTAATGATCATTTTGAAACCCAATGGCATGGTAGGTGAGCTCCATATGCCCCAAGACTATTGTAGACCCTTCCATGATGATTTTTTTGTACCAGATCATGGGCAAACACTCCAAATCTGTAGTTTTTTGTTACAACCCATATGGTTGTTATGCAATTAGTGTGGCTGCCCAGTTTCATTTTCGAAGGTTAAATCTCTCCTTCCAAGGCTCCTTGATGGATTGAATGAATTATTTAAGAGATTTTGCATTCATTTGCAAAGGATGGAAAAGTTTTGGTTGCAAAGCAGAACTAAAAAATAGAAAGAAAGTTTGTAAAAACAAGGGTTTTCTTCTAGTGACAAGTTATTGAATATTTTCATTGTAATATTTTCTGGGTTTCTATAAAGGGTTATGAGAGGGCATTGTAACACTCAAATAATGTATTCAAGGTGCATATTATTCATCTTTTCCACTGTCTCCATAAACAGTATGTGAGTTTTTTGTATCCTAGCAAGTTCCCTAATCACATTTGTTGATTTGAATGTTGTCCATGATTAGTTAATTTATGTAAATTGTAAAACACCTTTGCAATACTTTGCAAGGTATCTTTTCATTAACAATGTATGAAACTTATGTTTGTTTATGGATGGTTAAAGAATGCTTGAATTGATGTTTGGCAAGTTTTCTAGCTACTAATTTGTCTATGTAGGGCTTGTTGGTTATTTTCCTAGACTGGATGCATATTCCCAACCATCCCTACAAAGTAGCCATCATTGATCAATAGGATTCCCGGGCCAGGGGCCAACAGTATAGGAGATAGAATCTATAAATATCTCCTCTTCTTCTTTAGGCTCTGCAGAACCAAGGGGGGTATTCCCTATTCAACATCCATGAGATATGTGTGTGGATTGATTGGGATGTTGATACAAAGTAGATAAATCCTCCTTTATGCAAACCAAAACTGCAAGATAAGTACAAAGGGGCTAGCTTTGGGCCTATATTCAGTTGTAGACAGAGGATTTTGGATCCTAAAACTACTTCTAAACTCCTAAAGGTTTGTATATGAAGTTTGAGTTTGATTTATATATGGATGCAAAACTAGGACTTTGGGTTACAACAGAGATACCAGACCAGATCGGTGCCTATCCAGGGCTCAGAGTCAGTAGACATATATATGTGAATGTTTACCATAGACCTAAGACAGTAATCAGATTTCAAGGGATTTCTAAAATGTTTGCCTTACAGGCAATACCCAAGAGAGTATTTAGTTATTTCTGCTTACGAACATCCTTACTGCAATGTATTCTTCTCAACACTTAATCCAAAACATTCAATCTACTCCTTGAGCAGAAGTAAGAGACTAAGTATTCAACATAGAAAACCTATATTCTAGAATCTATAACACCCCTTAGATGTTTAGAGTCAGAAGAAAAACACATTCAGTCTGGAGACAAATAACAAAACACATGCAATGAAGCATTACTCATTTAAATCAACATGAAATTGATAATTCTATGCATAATACATACAACATACAATTCATAAACTCGCAAGACACCTGAAACAGAGTCACCAGAAAGTTGTATTCTTATTGCAGCACCAAAATTTGTCCAATTTTCAACAACACACTAAGTAACACAATTTGGCTTTTATACCAAGACTGTGTACTCAGCAAAATTAATTACAAGGCAAATCAAAAATTTGCCAGATACAATGCATGAGAAATGGCGCTCAGAATCCATAAATGCAGCACAGAGACAAAGAGGAATGAGCAGGTGGAATCAGGATTTGAGCTGCCACCTGAAGATCTTTCATAAAATTAGTGGTTGACCTATCCATCATCGACCCAAATCCTGCAAATGTCGCTATTATTGCTCAGCTACCCATAGATCCTCAGTGGCGTGTCTTTGGAGTTTTTCTTGCCCAAATGCGGCCGTAGATATAAAGAAACCCATCACTGTAGTAAAATACAAAACCAGTTGTCGATCTACTCCCATCGTTGAGATCTGCGCCTCGAAACATGCCCTGAAAGTCACTAATCAGTGAGAATATGCCATGTAGGCACCTTATGTTTTTATCACTGACCTTCGTTCTCACTATTTTGCCTTTTTACCCCCTTGTATATGCAAGAACAGATGCATATACAATCGCCACTGTTCACCCTTCAAAAAATCCCTTGTATATGCAAAATGCATATACATACAACTGCCTAATATACAAGGCGGACTCCAACTATTTATCCATCAGATTTGAAAAACTTTCAAATCTGGGCCTTGTATCTCCTTCTTATGATTATCGTATTGCACATACAAGTGCGACATGCATACAAGGCAGATCTCAAAAATTATGAACACATTACATTCACCTTGAAATCCGGCTTGTATCTCACCTTTTGGATATCGGCATGTACAAATGCTATATACATGCATGCCATGGACCCCAAAATGTTTATGAAGCAACCTGAAATTCCTATAGGGTCCGGAATGTACATTTTTTCATCTTTGTATATCTGCGATATACAACTCACACATACATGCAAGCTATGGACGCCAAGAACCTATAGAACAAAATGAAAGCACCATTAGGTCCGCCTTGCATCTTTTTCCCTTACATATTTTTGAATGTATATCACATATACATTCACCTTTGTATATGAGATACAAATCCCTTTGTATGTGAGGCAGACCCCACCAGATGCATCTCTTGCTGCTTTGTATATTTTTCTTGCATATGCACCGGCGACATACAAGCCCCTATATACAAGCGGGAATCTTCCATAAATATACCTGCGATGTATCTTTTCTTTGTAGCTAACCGGTGTATGTCTGAACATACAAACCAAATATACATGCAACCCAATATGCCAGCAGCGAATATCCCTGGGAATCTATGAAAGATTCCCCCTTGTATATGCAGCCCGATATGCATTTAAAAATGCATACAACTCATTTTTCACCATTTTTTTGAAGGCCGATGGAGATTTTCAAGCCCGCCAATATACAATTCACTTTTGCATGCATAGAACTTAGCATTTTTTATGAAGTGCGCAGAGACAAACAGTAATACACTATTAATAGCTCGGGGAACAATTAAACCAAGGCACTAAGGCTCTAAAAGAATACACACAAGAACCTGCAAACTGATCACAGAACCCTAAACTTAGGTGATCACCACCAGGGCTTAGCTTATGCAATAAAATGGTTAATTACGGGCTTTGTTGATATCTTGATTAGATATCAATATTGGTTACTTAGTGTCCCCTTTGATTTGATGTCTAGACTCTATTGCCCAAACTAGATATAGGCACCCATGTGCTTTCTGTTTAACCTTTATTTTCTTTCAACACACTCAAACACAACAAAAATCTCAATCTGTTACCTTATTTGTGTTGCTTGTTCTACCCACATCCATGTTTAGATGTATGCTACTACATTAGGGGCTATCAAAGCATCATTTTAGACTCTTTGCATGGTTGTGTATCTGCTATATGAAGGTGTAATACACATGAACTCCTCCAACTAGCACACAGGCACTTAGTGACAGAAAATTGGAGTTTCTTATGCGTTGGGTATGGTTTGACTCAGGGTTTAGTTTCACATTGTTATCAGTACTTATTTTCATACATCTTAGAGAATACCTCCCTTGGTCTAGCAAAGCTAAAAGACAGAGGTCTTACCCACCTTATCAATGTTGTCCTTAGTTGCCTCATCCTAAGTATGAGTTTGTATCTTTGTCTTGAGTTTGACACCCTTGGCACTCAAGAACTTATTGGCTTTAGGGATTTGAGAAATCTCAACTTTGAGCACCAACATAACACTTTCAAGATTTACAATTTCTTCATACTCAAAATATTCTTCTAAGTCATTTATCCAATCAATCAATTCCTTGGGATTGATACCAAAATAGCTAGCAATATCAACTATAGGTCTCTTAACCATTTTGGAGATAGATTTTGACATATTTACGTGATATATTTCTTCTTCATCTTGGTCTTCTACATCTTGTGTGATAGCTAGTGCATTCTCTCTTCTTTCAATTTTTCATCATCACTTTTATCATTTCCAGGGTAACAACTTCTATCTTATTCCACAACATCCAACCAAATCTTCATTTCTCTCATCATCTCAAACAATTCTTACATCCTTCCAGCAATATTAACAACACCTTGACCTCTTCGTAGAGGCACCTTGTCCTTGGATCTAATGCACAATACTTCAAGATTAACAATCTATCCATAATCACCCTTTCTAACTCTCTCAATTCAACACTTTATTTACAAGCTTTGTATAGACTACCTCACTTCAACAATCTATTTACAACAAGATACTCTTCTCAACATTTAGGATTCAAGAATATTCTATAATTCCATCTGATGTAGTCATGGCTAGAGGGTCCAATTAAGGATTATCTAACCATGCGGTCAAACACACAATCACATAGTGGAACTCAATTGTACCACAAGTAATAGAATAGATCTTATTGATTCATAGTCATGAAAAACATTGTAGTGTGTTGAAATGGACTTAGAAGATGAGGCCTTAGTCTTCAAAGGGATATGGGCACAACTATGTGTGAATTCAACAATTCTCATATGATATTACAACACAAAGCTCTTGTTCTACCATCGAACTCTTTAATCAATAGCCGAACTAGGATCCATGCTAACTACTAACTAACCAACTAACTTCCCTTCAAACCTTGAATGGCATTTATATAGTGAGCCTTAGCCTTTGTAGTGATCTACACCAATCACAAGGTGGCACAAATCTTGATACTAGATGAAACATGTAGAAGGGAACCTTCTAGAATGAATATGGTGAGAAATATGCAATGGGTCTCAATGCAGTTCATACCATGAGCATCATTCAGACCAATGAGCTTGTGAATCTATTCAATTGTCACCATGAATCTCAAATGGTCACCACAAACTAGAAATAGTGATTCAAGACTAATCTCCAATATGACTATGAATGAGTCTGGAACTAGAATGTCTTTGCATTGAGAGCCACAAGTTGTGGTGAGCATATATCATGACTAGAACATTATTAAAAGCCTGCAAATAAATGTGAAAAAATGATTTTAGGTGATGCAAGATTACTCTTACACCCTATATGCTCTTGCATCAACTTCCTTATGATGGAGCACTTGAGGGTTGTACATTATGTCTTATATTCAATTTTATTTATTCCTCCAAGCTTATGGAGATGAGGTTTAGTGTGACTATTGTATATGTAATTTTATTATGACCCTCATTGGAGGATTAGACCTTGCAAATTTGTTTGTGGATGGTACCTCAACTTAGTGTCTTGTGTTTACTACATATCCTATGTTTGATGGAAAATTATTTAATAGAGTAATTGATATGATGGAATATTGTTATAATTATTAGATGCTAATTATAACATGGGACCTTGCTAATTCAAAGTTTTGTATGGTAGCTTGAAAACCATACCTTAATGGTAGTAGGCCTTTATTGTGCACACTCGTTGTTTGAAGATCATGGATGCTAGAGTAGTTGTCTCCTCAAATTATGTGTAATGGTACATTTTTCTTAAATAATAGATGATGTTTTATATTATTCTTGCATTTTCTTGTGACCATATGGATATAGCAAAAAATGTAAATAGATAAGAGGTTTGTCTAGATTTTGTGATCTATTCTTACCATGCCTTGTTGCATTCCTTGATTCTAGGTTTTGATTTATTATCCATTTGAGACACCAATTTATGTGGTGATTTAGGTAAAATTATAGTAGATCCTCTATAGGTATACCCTCTATGTACCTTGCGTTGAACAATTATGGTGCCATACATTATAGGCCTTCTTGTCTATAAAAGGATGCCTATTTGATATAGTCCCCATAACCTTAGGTGTTCATATTTCATAAATTGATAGAGGCATTTTCTTATATATCATTTATTATTCATATGTTAAAATGTTAATTGGTATACTTCTTGTACCATCATTTCTCTCTTTATTTGTCTCTATCATTGCATATTATTATAGTTGCTTATTAATTGAATGTAATGTAGTTCTAATGAAGTAGGATTATTGTGGATATTATCCCAATACTCCTAGTATATTTTCTAATGTTACATGTATTTGTTTGAACAAAGCCCTTATGTAATGATGTTTGAATTTGCTTATTGTCAAAAGAATTGAGTAAAGCTTATAATATTATTTATAATAAGTAAAAACTACAAAGAACCTTGTACAAAGTAGTAAGTGGAATGTTAAACAATCATAATACAATTTTTCAAACATCATGCCTTCATATTTTATTTCACCCTTTTAGAATGAGTTTAAACGGTAGCAATAATGATGTTAAAAACGACAACCTAAAGTGGTTCAACAAATAGAGAATTAGAGACCCAAAGAACCAAGAGCCAACTAATTTTGTAGTTCAAGATAAGTTCATATAACCTAGCACTCAACACATACATACATTAATATAGAATGGTATTCATGCTTGTTTGTACTATGCAATAAGAAGCCTAGAACAAAAAATAGGTGATACTTTATTATCACAAGGATGAGCGAGAATAAAGCATTCACCAAGCTAATGGGGTGAGAGTTAAGGAAATTTAACTATAAATTAGTAAGATGGTTCTCCCCTACCTTATGTCAAAATTAAACTTTGATGGATCAACTAAAAAGGTAGTCCATGAAAAGTTGGGGTAGGGGATAATGAGATATATTTTGGGGAATTCTCCATTCTCGTCCCTAATTGGATGAATAGCAAAGCAAAAGCTATAAACTTAATTGAGGGACTCAATCTAGCCTTATCCCATTGAAAGACTAAGATGCTTATGGAAGAAAACTTTTAGCTAATTATATTAGGAAGAGGCCCATTTCAATTTGGAAATTAGGTATGTCAAGATATTTATTCCAAAGTTTACTTACATCAACTTTTAATGTTCTATTTAGAAGCAAATAAACTAATATAACTTTAAGTGAATGTAGTTGTACATCCCCAAGGTTTGGCTCAAGTGATCGACTAAGTAGTGTTAAGGCTTGGCTCCTAACCAAATCTTGGGTTCAAAACCTTGATTAACCTATAAGGCATGTCTTGGGGCTATTGTGCTTCAGCCAAGTTATAGTGGCTCACCCTATACTAGATTGTCATAAGTCACTAATCCAAGACGTTAGGCTATCAATTCCCAAGTTTCACAAAATATAGATGTACATGGCAATCCCTTAAGCACCATTTGTAATAATAATATCAACAAATGGTATGACCTACATAAGCTTATCACTAGTGATATCCTATCCCATTTAAGTTTTGTAGATAAAGAAGAATATATTAGTCACCATTTAAGAAGCAATAATAAAAAAATCTCTTTTCCAAATAAAGGGACAGTGGAGGCATCATATGAAGGGGTAATGAAGGCATCGCTTCATATAATGAATATGTAGCATATGAAGTTAAGACAAGTGACATGGAAAGCCTCAAAGTTCATCATTTCTTTTACTTTCACTCTTTACTCTTTTTTTCATCCAATCAAGGGTTGTAGTTATATTAAATTGACAAAATTTGGAGGGAAACAAATAGTGAATAAAAAGGAACATGTTGTAGGCATGTCCCAAACTGCATGCTCTATAAGATTTCCCCTGTAGAGGCCCACAATACCTTCACCCAAATTAAGCTTATGCTAGGAGTAGTGTAGATTTAGGATATTGAGGAGATCAAGTATATGAGGTCCTCCATGAAGGAAGATTTCAATGGAAATTTTGCAAGTATAATCCCATACGAAGTTCTCCTTTGGAATGTTTAGGACAAAATAATCCTCTCATGCACAAAAATTCACAATCTTCTAATAATGAACAAGTGGGAGATATTGTGGTGAAATTTAATGGTAAGGAGCTCCTACCTCTAGTTTAGTCTCTCCAACTCTTTATTTGGGTTGTATAAGGCTCTACAAAAGCATTGTGTGGAGTTTCTCAAATGTATGAGGGATGTGAAAATTGTTGACTTTGATGTGAGCCCAACTTTGCTTCTCACTCAAACCTGTTAGTGTAGGTTTTTATTTCCTAGTTGGGTTATTTATTTTTCCCTATATTCCTAGGTTTTTCCTACACTTCTATTAATCTCGCTTAGGTTAATAAAGCATGTCTTATTAGGTGAGAGGTTGTGAGGTGTCACCTTCCCACATGTGAGTATCCATTAGCTATCTTGGGAAGATACTTTTCTATCTTTAGTCCGATAGATGGTTGCTCCTCATTGGTCGGTGTTGCCACCTCCTCCCTCTCCCTGGTCTATATAAGCATGCTACCTAACTTGTATTTTGTATCTTTTGCTATTGCATCCTTTTAATGCCATTTTGTTTCTAGCATTTACATTACTCTCTTGGAGACTAACTCTGTGTTTCTATTTTGATTTCGTATCATTTGCATTCATAGTTTAGATATCTATTCTTTGCACTAGTTTTTTGGGTTAATAATCTTTTCAGATTCTAACATGGTATCAGAGTTGATCTATGTGTAAGAGTAGATTTTAGTTCTTATTACAGTTTTTTTAAAAACCCAGTATGCTCTTCTCTTGCATCTTCGGATGATCTTGAGAATCAGAAAAGTTTGACGGAAACTTTTTTAATCTCTGGGGTTTGCACATGTGTTTTATGAAATCTGGGTGATTGCAGCATTGCTGGTTATACTGGCAGCATTTCCGGCTGTTCCAATGTGTTCAGGAGGCTTGAGAAAGTCAGATTTGGCTTTTGTTTCACCGAAATCGGAGATCGTCATACACAGTTGTGGAACCAGGGTTTCAAGCTCAAATCTGACAACCAGCGTGCATATTTGGTGTTTTCAATCAATATTACAGGCTCCAGCATGCCATTTTTTGTCTTAGGTAGCTGATTCAGCCTTTGCATGTCATTTTTTGGTTGTTGGAGTCATTTTTTGTAGCTAAAAGTGTTTTGTTCACATTAGAACTACATCTTCTGTACATCAGCAAGAAAAACACCTTCTGGGTTTTGTTCGCAGCACAGAAAAACTATCTGTGTATGTTTTAGTTTTTACATGCAATCTATATATTTTGCAAAAATGCACTCAGAAAGCTACAGCAAGACCTCTCTCCATTAGCAATTGCAATTTTGAAGGCAGTTTTCAAATGCTTTGTCCTTGCTCATACGGACTCCATTTCCCACGAAATATTTTTTGATTTTGGCTATTTTTTCGTGTTCTATGCACTAGTGCAATCTTTTTTTATTTTGATGCAAAGATTTTTCAAAAATTGTAGATTCTCAGTCGTGACACTACACAGTTCTTGTTTTAGAAACTTCAGAAGATCATAACTTTCACATACGACCTCGTATCGAGGCGATTCTTGTTTTGAAAGTGCATGATTTTTCGAGCAGATCGCAGTGGTGTTGTTTATGTATCTGGGTATTGTGCCAAAGTTATATTTTCAGCATATGCTCTTCGTGAGGGTATTGTAATGCATTGAAATCAAGACCACTTAGTATTTCTTGCTAGTGGCAGTTGTAAACGCACTGATATAAAGTGTCAAATCATATTTTCTTGGGGGGGTTCTTTGATTGAGTGAAAAGGGGGGCGGGGGGGGGGTTGTCTTGGTTGGGTTATCTTCTTTTCGACATTTCTTCATCATGGATCAAACAAATGTGCCCATCCTAACTCCATACAATTACTTTGAGTGGAAATCACGCATGACAATTCACTTAAGGAAAGCTGGATTAAATAGGATAACTATGGGACTTGAAACTGAACCTATTAAAGATGAAGATAAGCCTAAGTGGTTTAAGAAATGTGACGAGGCATATGGAACATTGTGTTTGTCTATTTCTCCTAATTTGCTCTTTCACATTGAGTCTTTGAATACACCAAATGAAATCTGGACAAAGCTAGAAACACTAGTTGGCACACAAAATTCAATGAGGGGTCATATGTTGGAAAATGAACTAATTAGTTTAAGTCCAGACAATTTCAACACAATCCAGGATTTCTTCACTAAATTGAAACCACTAAGGCTGCAGTTAAAACAATGTGGAATTGAAAAGAAAGATGAACAACTGATTCTTAGTATTCTCTCTAAGCTAAGTTCATAATATTCTGTGTTTGTTTCTACTTTCTATGCTACTAACGGTGCACTTGGCACTCAATTCACCATGCCATCTTTAGATGATTTTGCTGTCAATCTCACTTGGGAACAGGACAAGCTAATCCAGATGGGCACTCTTAAGTCCTCTAAGTCACATGCCTTGGCTGCCAACCAAGGCACAAAAGAACAGAAAGGATAAAGTAGTAACAACAATAGTAAGGAGAAGAAACAGAAGAATAGCAAGGAGAAGAAGGATTAGATATCGATTGCTTCAAAAGCAACTAATGAGACCCAATCTTCCAAGGGCGACAAGCCTAAGAAAGAGAGGGTCCAATGTGCTTATTGTAAAAGACCCAGTCATGATGAACATAAATGTATGAAGAAACAAATTGATCATTTGACACACATTCTTGAGAAGAATAATATCAGTGTTCCTGAGTCTATCAAACAGAGTTCTAATGAGGGTTCTAACAAGGCAAAAGAAAATAGCAAGGGGAAAGGAAAGGGCAAGGCCCTTGTTGCAGTTGTTTCTTCACCATCCACTTGGGTTTTTGATTCAGCTGCTTCACACCACATGGCTTCATCTAAGGAAGAACTTGCATCTTTAGAGCCATGTACTATGCCTTCTATTTTGATAGGTGATGACACTCTTGTTGAGGTGTGTGGGAGAGGGTCTATTGATGTGGGGGATGGCACATTCCATGATGTTCTTTGTGTGCCCTCATTATCAACTAATCTCCTATCGGTATACCAGATCACTCACACAGGTTCAGGCAAGCGGGTTGAGTTCACTCCTGATTCAGTGGAGATTCGTGAGTTGCACAATGGTTCTACAGTTGCAGTTGGGAGAGCAGATCATCAGTCATGGCTCTATTTGTTTTCTCACTTTGATCATGATCCTCCTTCAACTGTTTTGCTCACTCATTCTGATGATGTGATTAGATTATGGCATGAGCAGTTTGGCCATCTTAACTTCCGCTACTTGCAGTAGCTCAACCAACAGAGCATGGTCACAGGGTTGCCTTCAGTTCAATTTTCAAGTGGTGTTTGCCAAGGTTGCATTCTTGGTAAGCATCCTAAGGAAAATTTTGACAAAGGTAAGGCATGGAGAGCTTCACAGATCTGGAGTTAGTTCACAGTGATTTCGCTGGTCCATTTTAGCATCCTTTCAGCAGGGCTCGATATGTCCTCACATTCATTAATGACTTTTCTCGATATACTTGGGTGTCCTTTCTCAAACAGAAGTCAGAGGTATTTGATCATTTTCAAGACTTCAAAACTTTTGTAGAGAAGCAAAACGGGAAAGCCATCAAAGTTTTGCGCACTGACAATGGTGGTGAGTATGTCAACCATCGGTTTGAGAGGTTTTGCACTTCAGAGGGGATTGATTTGCAACATTTAGTTCCATACAATCCTCAGCAGAATGGTGTTGCAGAACGGAAGAATAGGTCCTTGAAGGAAATGGTGAACTACATAATTCACTCCAGATCTCTTGCACCACAATATTGGGCAGAGGCCATTAACTGTGCTTGTTATACCCAGAACCATGTTCCTCACCGAGCCTTGAAGGGAGTCACTCCTTTTGAAGCTTGGAGCAGTCGGAAACCATCAATTAAGCACTTTCAAATTTTTGGTTCTCCTGCATGGCCCCACATTCTTGCAGAGAAACGCAAGGCCTTGGATCCACAGAGCAAACCTTGCATATTTGTAGGTTACCCTAATGGTGTGAAGGGTTATTAGTTGTTCCACCCTACTACACAAGTTGTTCATTGAAAGGAGTGTTCAGTTTGAGGAGGGCTCTTCGAGCTCACTTTCTATCACTTCTCCAACTCCTACTTTGACATTGGAGTCACTTGGGATACATGACAGATCTTCTGATGAGTCAGATTCACCTGAGTAGTCTTCTACCTCCACTTCCGATGCAGAGAGTGATTCAAAGGACTCACCTCCTTCCTCTCCTAGTCATCATTTAGAGGTTGATGATTCTCCTCCAGATTCTCCATCTTCCGATCCACTTTGGGCTAGACAGACCTTGCAGTCTACAGGTGATTAGGTTGGGGATCCATCAGACACTAGGCGGACTCATTCATAGTTCCAGGATGCTCCACATGTCTTCATTGCTATTGCCTCAGATCCACAGTATTTTCATGAGGCTTCTGGTATACCTGAGTGGGATACAGCTATGCAGGAGGAGTATAGTTCCTTGATGAGGAACCACACTTAGGATCTTGTCCCTCTTCCTAAGGGAAGGAAACTTGTTCGATGTAAGTGGATCTATCGGACAAAATTTACAGCAGATGGGTCAGTTGACAAGCATAAGGCTCGATTGGTCGCCAAAGGATTCTCCCAGGTTCCTGGGATTGACTACTCTAAAACTTTTGTGCTAGTTGCCTGAATGAATTCCATCCGACTTGTTCTTGCCATTGTTGCAGCTAATCGTTGGGAAGTACACCAAATGGATGTGAAGAGTGCTTTTCTTCACGGTGACCTTTAGGAGGAGATCTACATGGAGCAGCCATAGGGATTCCTTCAGGATTCTTCACTTGTGTGTCGTCTTCGGAAGTCTCTCTATGGCCTCAAACAAGCTCCTCAGGTCTGGTATGCCAAGATGGACTCCTTCCTTCTATCAGTTGGGTTCACTCGGTGCCATTCTGATCCCAATGTCTACATTCTGTAGTGGGATGATTCACTCCTATTTCTGATTCTGTATGTTGATGACTCGCTGATCACAGGGAGTTCTTCATCCACCATTGGGGTTGTCAAAACTGCCCTTCATGACAGGTTTTTGATGATTGACTTGGGCTTGTTGCATTACTTTCTCAAGATTGAGATCTTTCAGTCTTCTTCTGGGATCACCATCACACAGTCCAAGTATGCTCTAGATTTGCTCTCGAGGTTTCATATGGCTGACTGTAAGCCTGCTCCAACTCCCTTTCCTTCTGGAGTCAAACTTGAGGCTCAGTGTTCTTCTCCACTTGTTGATGGCACTTTATACCGACATCTTGTTGGGAGTCTCATTTATCTGACTCATACGAGACCTGACATTTCATATGATGTAGGCATGGTCTCTCGATTCATGCAGAAGCCTCATGAGCTACACTGGAAAGCAATCGAGCGGATCCTTCACTACATTTAGGGTACTCACAGTTTTGGGATTCACTATGTAGTGGGTATTGAGCTTGACTTGGTGGGCTACATAGATTCAGATTGGACGGGTGGTTCTCAGGATCGCAAGTCTACTTCAGGTTATAGCTTCTCACTTGGTTCAGGTCTTGTTTGTTGGTCGAGCAAGAAGCAGTCTGCTATTGCTCTATCTTCTATTGAGGCTGAGTATCGGGGGGTTGTGAATGCCGCCACTGAGGCCATTTGGCTTCAAAATCTTCTCACTGAGTTTGGTACCCAGATCAGATGGCCATCAGTCATATTTTGTGACAACCAGAGTGCCATTCAAATCTCACGGAATCTAGTCCATCATCAGCAAACCAAACACATAGAGGTCCACATGCACTACATCCGGGAGCTCATCCATGGCCACGTCATCGACCTTCACTACTGTCTGACTTCCGAGCAGGTTGTTGATATCTTCACCAAACCCTTCACTGAGAGCAAATTCATTCATTTGCGAGCTTTGCTGGGGGTGGGGGATGCTTCGTCTTCTGGGGGGGCTTCTTCCTCTCACTCGAAGTCCTGACTCTCTCTACTTTTGGGGGGTTCCCTTCTCTCTCTTTGGGGGGGAATTTTATGTACATGGGTACCTCATCAGGGATGATTTGCTAGGACCCATTTCTACATCCACCTAAGCCTAACTTATGGGGGGGTGTTAGTGTAGGTTTTTATTTCCTAGTTGGGTTATTTATTTTTCCCTATATTCCTAGGTTTTTCCTACACTTATATTAATCTTGCTTAGGTTAATAAAGCATGTTTTATTAGGTGAGTGGTTGCGAGGTGTCACCTTCCTACATGTGAGCATCCATTAGCTATCTTGGGAAGATACTTTGCTATCTTTAGTCCGATAGATGGTTGCTCCTCATTGGTCGATGTTGCCACTTCCCCCCTCCTTGGTTTATATAAGCATGCTACCTGGCTTGTATTTTGTATCTTTTGCTTTTGCATCCTCTTAATGCTATTTTGCTTCTAGCATTTGCATTGCTCTCTTGGAGACTATCTCTGTGTTGCTATTTTGATTTCGTATCATTTGCATTTATAATTTAGATATCTATTCTTTGCACTAGTTTTATGGGTTAATAATCTTTTTAGATTTTAACAAAACCATAGACGCCCAAGTTATGGTTAAAAAACATGTTCACAAACCTAATCTATTGAAGATAGAAGGTTAAGGATCTCACTAGGATTTTTTCTAGGCCGTCCCACATGAGCATAATTACAGTGCCTCCACCACCTAAATGAGTTTTAACTCAATCAAATTTGAATCGATTTATGTTATGAGAGGGGAGTAGAAAGGTCAAAATGTGAAGCACAGTATTGTGTTTGTTAGAGTCAATGGAGTGGGAATAAGTGGATCTCCATGTACAAACTAAGGGGGCTAGAAGTAGTGTTGAGGTAACATCGATGTCAATTCTTGGAGTGCACAATCTACAAATGTTGAAGTTGGAGCTACTTGTGAAGTTATAGCCAAGGTTAGTACTCCAAAGGTATCTAATGGTAGGTGGGTTCAGCATGTCCTTTTTTCCTATTTATTGAAGTATAATGTAGTCTTATATTACATGAAATTACCATAGTTGTATTGCAAGGTTGGTGTGCATGTAAACTAATCATAGTGGAAGGGTTGGTAGGTTTCATCAAACAATTTTGATATGAATGGTTAAAGAGTATTTTTCCTATTTGTAGATCATTTGTTTTAATACTAAATAAGAGAAGGGTTGACAATCCTTTCATATCACAACCACTTTCAATGTTCTCTTTTTCATCTATTAGGGGTCAAGGGACCTATTGTCAACCGTCATTTCTTAATTTTAAAAAATTAAAGCATCTAATTAGCACAATAAGTTTAACATTCTACATAACTCAAGTTTGCCTCTCAAACAATAAGGTAGTTGCAATGCTCTAAAACTTAGAAATTGAAACACAATGGAGCATCAAATTAAATTATAGACTAGTTGTTTTCACCCTATCTGAAAATTGAGAGCAACTAATATACAAAATACAAATTATATATGTACTTTTGTTGCTCAATACATCATGTGAATGTTAACAAAAAGTTTCATTTAAATTGTATATTATTTATGTATTATTCTCTTTAAACTATATGTGAGCTATAAATTTTGACATCAATTTTGATTATGTTTGCCCATAAGCTAAGCAATATGCTTTATGTTAAAAGATTCACTATTACAATTTGATTGAGTTTGTTCGTAAGCTAAGCAGTGTGCTTTTATGTTAAAAGATTCACTATTTCAATTGTACATACAATAGTTAACCTAATTAAATTTCTAAATTAAAGTTAATTTTAAATATAATAAATTAAATTATTATTCTGTAGTTGTGGTTGTGTGTTGAATCTCCTTTAGTCATCTCTATCTTACAAAATTCATTACATGATTATATTACCCTAATTAATTTTCCAGCCCAATTTGCTATTGATACATTAGCCTATTTTTCTAGACTGCATTTATTATCTATAATAAACTTTTGATAAAATAATAATAATTAATTACATTAAACCATCTAGGAGCAATCTCATATAATCTATTTTACCGATAAGGGTGTGGTGCAGTGGTCAATTCACAAGGTTGTTGGGGCGGCCACCAAGGTTCAAACCCCCACTGGGCCAAAAGTGTTGTATGTGCCTAATCGGTGTTGTCATTGATGTCAACATATCTGTATTGTCATTGGGGTCAACTGTGCTCTTATCTTGTTGCTTGCTTGTAAGAATATCTTTGTCTGCGGATTGGAAGTTATTTAGAAGTCCATCTGAAGATGCTATGTTTCGAGTTTGAGCCTCCAGTATGAAGAATTGAGTGAGTTATCTTCACCAGAGTGAAAACAATTTTTTCTGTATATTTGGTAGCAACAGGGAGAAAGTATTATGCTCCGCATTCCTCTGCATTGAAGTATTTTGATTTGCGGTTCTAAAGTTAAGTCTGAGATGATGTTATGTGCCTTCAACTCCAATGGTTCGTGATTTGGTGGTCCGCAAGCGATCTTTTCATTATGATAGTGGCTAGTTGTGTTGGTTATGTGCTCCGGTTTGAAGAATCTTCTCAACAGAGTGGTTAGAGATCGTGCGGTTGTTCCTGGTGATTACAATGTGCTTGTGGATGTCCCCTGATCATGTTCCTACCTTTGGATTGGTCTACAAAGAGAAGTTTGGATCGTGGATGAAGAATGTTCTTAGCAGACCTAGTGTTCTCACTAGTCTTGGCCGACTTGGTTGATTTCACAAATTGCGGAGATACCTTGAAGTTTGAGGAAGCGTGTCGTGGCATGAAGAATTGTGTTTGAGTCCCAGCTAAGGCGTGGCATGTTCATCATACTTCTCTACATCTTTCCTTAGCTAAATTTTGTAAAAGGTCTAGACTTATTTCTATGTATGTTTTGTAATGCCGACCTTGGAGAATGTTCCAATGGTTGATGAATGTAATGTCGACCTTGATGTACATTCCAAGGTTGATGAATTGTATAAAAGCATGTAATAGAGTTGCGAAAAAGTGTGTAGCGAAGATGAAGAGATAAGTGCAAAGGTGTAAAAGAGCAGAGCAGAGGAGTTATATTGTGCTTCCATGGAACTAAATCCAGGCATGGAGTTGATACTACTTAATCAGTTCACCCTTTTTGACAGTGAGCCACCCCTTGGCAGTGAGCTACCCTTTGGCAATGAGCAATTTGGGCAGTGAGCCTCTATTTTTCGGTATTGTTATAAATCATATTTATGTGGGCTAACACCCACCGTGGTTTTTCCCTTTTAGGGTTTTCCACATAAAAATCTAGTGTCTACCATGTTGGATGTGTGATTGTGATTAAGTCTATGGTTTCATGCTTTCATTGTTAAATTTGTTTATCAATAATTAAGTTGTTGATGGTTTGATATTCATATGAAGCTAAGTTTTTGTGACAACTGATTCACCCCCCACCCCCCATTGTCTGGTGTATTCAACAAAAAGAGCTCGTAGACCTTGTGCCTTCATTGGGCTGATGTGCTCGCAAGATGTGCCTTTGCTAAGTTGTTGTGCTCGCAGGTTGTGGGTCAATGAGCTCGCAAGTTTGAACAAGGTGATAATGCCTTGGGGACTGAGACCCCCCAATAGTGGTCTCGACGGTAAATCCATGGGAAGAGATCCCTTGTAAGGGTCTCTTTGGGCTCGGATCAGACTAAAAACCCGAGTAACCCTCATCAAAAAAAAAATGTCATATAATCTATTTTGCATCCCATAAATTGTATTAATTATTGTCCTTAACTTGTTATTCCATCATTTTTATATAATGAACAACTCAACATTGGTCTATACTACTATTGAAGTGACCAAATCAAATTATTTTGCATCTTATAGTTTCTCGTGCCTCCCCTTCATACAAAGGGTGCAAGATGTCACCCGAGTCTTTTATCTTTGTGTTAAACAAATGATAAACCTTTGCTTTATGTTGATGCAATCTTGTTTTTGTTGCTTTGATTATAACCCTTAATCCCAAAATGTGTAGGTCTACAAATGTTTACAAGCATTTACTCTGAGATATGGAGGTCTACAAATGTTCACACATTTACTAAGTCGTAAAATTCTTCAAATACTGTGCCACATCCCTAAAGTCAACTTCGGGCAAGGATGCTTCAAAAATGACAATGTCATGTCCTCTCTAATCAATAAATTCCCTTACCGATAGATTGTGTGCTTAAAAACATTAATGAAAATTTTATGTGCAAAGTTAATTTACAACTCTGACAATAACAGGGCAAGCAATCAAATTAGAAACAAATAATTTGTACAAGCCGAACCCTAACAATGATCAAGTCAGATAGATCACTAGAGGGGGGAAAGTTTGCTAACTCTACTTAGTGAATGTTTTCTCTAGTCTATCAATAGTAGCAGCTACTCCTCCTTTCTTGACTTCTGTCTCCTCCAAACTCGATTGTTGCATGGATGCAATCCTCTCTTTTGCACTCTCAACAAGTGAAATCTGAATCCAACCTGATAAGCATAATTCACATCCAGACATAGAATAAGGGAAACGATCAGAATAAATTCAAACTTAAATATGAAAACATAAGAAAGAAGGGAATTGCAACCAATAAGCTCATTGCCCCTGTTAGAACCGTATTTAAGATTACAGTTTTTGATGATGACGATGATCATGACAACAAATTTTAACATCCTTAAGAACAAAATGATCTGTACGAACTTTGAAATACATTATTCAGTTATGCAGTTTAACATGTCTTTTGAATTCATTGTATGAACTATGAAGTATCACTGGAGTTTCTCTTCTTGTTATTGTCATCCCTCCAATCATCGATGTCCTAAAACTGCCAAAATCAATAATAAATTTTGCAACTAAATGTCATTTACAGAAAATAAAATTATTTACCAAGTGGCAGGCCTACTGCTGCACCTAGAACTGAACCCACCATTACATTTCTAGCACGCCAACGGAAGGATCCTGGTACTGTCCAAAAAATATGTCATAGTTAATATAACTCACCAAAAAAAAAAGAGATTATTTGCTCAAATAATAAATTGCAAATGGCAGGCATGAGGCTTCTTGAAACACATAATTCTCTACCCTAAAAATTATAAAATTACGAAACTGACAAATTCTTTCTAAACAGAGCGAAATATTTTACATAAGAGTCCAAATATTGCAGCAGTTGCCGATCCTGCTCCAGCAACATTATATGCATCATAAACACCACGATGTTCTGCAAGAAGTTGTTGTAAGCCACTGAAACATGCTGTAAATAAACCAAGTTTTGCTCCACCCAAAATTGAGCCACGTGCCACTCTTATGAATCGCTTCTCCATTGCATCTCTCATTACTCTATACTGCTCTCTCTTGTCAGCTGTGCTTCCAAGTTTTAACATTACCTCTGCATCCTTGCTCTGCCACACAAATCAACCAGATGACAGACATTACCATGACTGAATAATACATGATTCCCACAGTTTTCTCAAGAATTAGATGGAATGAAGAAATAAGTGGTTTTTGGGAAAATTCTTTTAGCATGGCTGGGGATGTTAACTGGATAAGACAGAAAGCAATAGAAGATTGCTGTCCCAACAACATTCATTACATATAGCACCCATCTAGCACCAACTCAACAAGAAGGATTCATTCTAAATCCAACTATTATTTTTCCTTATAAGGAATAATATAGCATAACCTATTATCCATTTGCCATATCTAATGTAGATCATGGTTTCTACCTAGTTGCTAACACAACTTGCAGCAAACGGCCTGCAGAGCCAATACCAATGATATCACATGGATGATACACTACATAGCTCCTCTAAGATCGTAGGATGTATACTATCATATTGAGTTGAGGTGGATGTGTTACCTACATCCTCTAAACAAGAGCACCTACTATTAGGGAAATATGATCGAGCATTTCAACCAGCACGTTATCTCTGTTCAAATCATGCTTCAATACCATGATCATCCATATCCACCATACCATCCAAAAGAGATTTAGATGACTAAGACTACCAAACCAGTATCATTAAAAAATAAGAAAATAGGTACATAAAAAAATTTTATCTCCATTCCTAAAGAGAACACAAGTAGAAATTACAATCACAAACAGCACTAGCACTGACTCATCATACTCCTGTCATGAAATGAGAAAGAGTATACCAGCATACAACAGATGTTTCACATCCATGGGATGCCAAGAGGATCTACATGTTCCAATTACATGCAACGGCATAGAAACCTAGGTTTTATTAATTCAATATCTAAGGCTAGAAAAGCTTCCTATAATCAGCATCTCCCTTATCAATATTACAGTAAATCTTATGAAGTCCATCAGAGCATCTAAATATATCCATAATTTACACAACTGAAAGGAAACACCATCCACCAATGTTCCCTGTTATAACAATGCATAGTTACATAACACAATGGCCTCCATTAAAGGCCCCCAAGAGATATAATTTGAACATCCACGTCAACAGTCAACTAATCTCAATACAACATACGTAAAGCAGCATACACACCTCTCAAGGTGGTGTGTACAGCAGTAAAAGATAGCTCAATCAAGCTATGAGTCATTCAAGCTTCACAAGAATGTGACCAATCCATTGCTTTCCACCACCATAACATCTCATGGCCTCCTCTAAGACAATATAACCCCCAACCAAGAAGAAATGAATTTTACCATAGTAGCATTCCATTTACATGGCATTGGTACAGCATGGCAAAAGTGTAAATGGAATTCAATTACTCAGGTCTAATACAGGAAAAGATTGGTAGCAATACAGGAAAAAATTGGTAGCTTAAAAAACAAAATACTAGTTGTAAAAATAGAGAAAAAACTAATCTTGCCATGTCATGTCACATGATTGAAATAAAATTAGACATAATACTGTATAAAAATGCCAATGATAAAAAATTACGTAGGATTAAATAAACTATTTTATTCACCTAAGATAGTTTATCTAAAAATAAATGGCTGGTCCTAAAATAGTAGGAGTTTTGTCATGGAATATGGCCTGCCATTTTAGGTACAACCCTATGTTTTTTAATTAAACCCTCATTAGGTATAATTTAAAAGAAAAACCTCATTATGTTTTAAAATTTAACTTCTACAAAAGCAAAACTTACAGATATCTTAAAATACTAAAATATTTTAAAAAATTGTTCAGTCTACCCATGCTCTGTATTTTTCAGCCTCTAATTGTGAAAATGAACCAAAAAAAGATAGGTATGTATAAAAGAATATCAGAACAACTTTTTATAAAACTCAGGAAAAACTTGGGAAACAACATGGCAAATGTGACAGGTCGTGATTACTTTGGATTAATCAGGAGTTTTCAAGTGTTGTGCTACTATGGGTTTTAACATGTGCTAAACATATAATTATGATTTATAAGGCATACCAGCATCCTATTATGTGCATATAATGAAAGAAAAGATCATCAAGTACCTATGCTCTACTAAGCAAAATGAATTGAAATAGCAAGGTGATAATACAATCAATGCATCATGGCAAGTAAAAATCAGCAACCATATGAGCTCCATAATGTCTTCCATGATTCACAATATCCAATGTGTCCTTGCTCACCTCCTGACCATATGGCATCATTAGCAGTTACTGCCCTAGCCAACGCCCGAGCTACTACACAAGTCATAAGGGATGAAGAGCAACAAAGATCATCCACTAATTTCTATGTTCCATGGCATTTCCAGGACAGGGATGGCAGGGACCTGTGGGGTACGTTTCAGGGATGGTAGTCCAGGAGGCCTTTTTTTGGACTGGGCGATATAAAAATTATATATATATATGGAACAGTATATAAGTTTAGCTGTACATGATATCAAGATTCAAGTTTAGACATTCATATTTGAGATCCAATGTTGCAATAAAGATTTTGTTGTTTTCATTACAAATTTGAAATATATAACACGGGGTCTGAGAATGCAACCATTGTCACATCATCCTCTATTTCCTTATTGTGCTTAGCAGTATGTCTAAACTTTTTGGGACTACGTCACAAGAAACCCCATGTAGAGAGCTAAAAGCCCTCTAGAAGCAAAGTGATGAACTGAATTTTTGTTAACATGGTACAGAGAATCCAGAACCTGCTCCATAGTTGCTGGCAGTGGAGGCCTTCTAGAATGATCACCAGAACTGTTGCCAGCGACAATATGCATACAAATAGCAGTTTAAGTAGAGCTTGAAACAACATACACAGCTTTAAGAAAGAAGTCCTAAGTCTTTTGAAGCAGACGAATCTCGTACCAAATATCATTCCTACCATCATCCAAGTGAGTACATTTTCATTCAAACCCTGATGGAAATCAGCATTCAAGCCTGAAACTTTTATAATGGCCACACTCTTCCCAGAAGAAACACTAATTTTTTAAATAGCAAAAAAAAAGCCAAATGGTCATGGGGACGTCTGGCCATCCCAGGCCGTCCCAAGGACTACTAAATGTCCCAACTCCCTGGGATGTCTGGGATT
The DNA here is from genome assembly GCA_027924645.1 of Cunninghamia lanceolata. Classification (NCBI taxonomy): domain Eukaryota; kingdom Viridiplantae; phylum Streptophyta; class Pinopsida; order Cupressales; family Cupressaceae; genus Cunninghamia; species Cunninghamia lanceolata. The sequence goes on along the minus strand of BSBN01000124.1, from coordinate 5,887,694 downwards.
TTGGGGGAATTTCAATTTCATGCCCCCAAAATTTCAGAAATTAGGGGACAGCCAGGGGGCATCTTGTGCCATTCCTGTGTATCGGAAACATGTTGAGGACAGGGACACAAGGAAAAGGAGAGGATGTGTCCCTATGTAATCCTAATAATTTCACTAACTAGCCCCACAAAATGCCCTCAACACTTCAATAAGGTATACATCTTATGAGGTCTCCCAATTATAATCACAATAAAATATAATAATTCAAGACAACCACATTAGGCCTACTATCTTAATATGCATGCTCCCACAGAATTTGTAGTGTTGTTTGCCTCCCTCTTCATAAGTTATTATATTAAGCCACATTGTGCAAAGGTGGAAAGACAGAGCCCAACTCCATCACCAAAGAGTGCAATTAGCATAATATTGCTAAAAAGTCTCCATGAAGAAAGGAAGGTACATACAGGAGTTACAAAATGCTGCTATCACAACAACTAGCAACTACATGCATACGCTATAGAAATGTTTTTCCATTAAAAAAAAATATATGAGTCTTAAATTGTCTATAAGGTGTATACATGTTACGTCGAAGACAGCATGGGGTCAAATTTACCCAAATCAATTTCGAGGAATAGATAAATTTCCTCAAACCAGCATCTATCTACCCTTACTACGCTTCAAGATATGGATACAACATAGATCCAAGTATACATAAAATAAATCAGTAAGTAATGCTCCATCAAAGGAATCATTTGCATTGTAGCAGTCATACACACATCTAGAATGGTTTGGTACCTATCAAGACCTTTATGGGCTAAAGAAACACTACAATAGTTTTTCCTAGCAAGGAATAAACATATAGGTCAAGGTGTTGCTGCTCAAAATATAATAACCACACTACTTTTTTATTTTTTATTTTGAAATGTATTGCTACAGCCAACACTGAATGTTATAAAACACTAGAATACAACCAACCCATGAACCCTAACTGCTGTTGTCATAAATTTCAGCAACGAACATGTGAATATAACCAATAGAAACATTTGCATGAGAACCCGGATGGTCAATCCATTAAACAACCCTTTTATCTCACATACCCACAAGCTGCAATACATTTTTCAGGACTGAAACAATTCATGGCAGCAAGTTTAATGGGCTGTTTATGCCAAGGAATGTGCAATACTACTGAAAATATGAAATAAAGATCAAATACCAAATACCTAGACGTTACAATCAATAATATAACACTTTTTGCACATACCCAGATGCTGCAAGTTGCTACAGATCTGCAAAAATGACTGCTACAGCAAACTGGAGCTTACAAATTGATTCCAAATGCTTCCAAACAGCACTTCTCCCCTCCACATTCGATGGCATTATGCTTGGAGACCCCTAGACGCCTCTAATACAGCCAAGAGCCCTCAGAAACCCTAGGCTCTTTGCACTAGGATCCTCACACCCTGCTGGTACAGCAGTACGGCCTGCAAATGGAGTTTATATCAGCTTGAAACCAGCTCCAAAAACCCTCCAATCTGCTTGACAAATCTCTTCACAACCCTGCGCCAAAACAGAATGCTTCAATGACCAAGAAGGAGGAATGTACAGTCACAAGTCTTTCCCAGCGACTGCAAATTTGATACAGCCTGCCTGGAAAGGGGTACGGCTAGGAAATGGTGCCAAAATCTGTCTTTATCACTTCACAAATCTGCAACCAACTCTCCAGTCTTCTCCTTCAATCTCTCCTCAAAAATATTATTCGAAGAATCTCAATATTTTGCCCTTCAAACCCTTACACCATAAACTGAAAAAATCTCCACAACGAAGCTCAAGCATAGTTCCCGAATGAAACCACTTGCAAATCAACCAGGGAGGATCTTTCACCACCGCAGTTGATGTCCTTCATGAGGGTTTTCGTCCTCACAAAGCCCTTGGATGAACACAGTTCAAACCAGCAATAAACATGTTATCTCATTCCTTAGCATGAGTTGCAAATGAGCTCAAAAAAGCTTTTATACTTCCCTCAAAACCCCATGCCCTCCTTGGGAAAATAAAACATTTACTTTTAAATCCCTTATAACTCCCATTTGGACGCCCACTAAAAAAATATAAACTTTACTTTTTAATTTATAACTCCATAATCGCTTGGGCACCTACATAATATAAAGTCACATTTTAAAATTAAAATAAACGCTAAGTTAAATAATTAATTTAACTTAATAATATTAGCGTCTATTAAAAATAAAGCTTCTAAAAGTGTCACCATGTATCTCTTGACAAACTAAGCTCAGTGCAACACCCGAAAATAACAAAAAAGATGAACTACGATGTCTCTAAGACTCGAGGAGTTCCCTAACCAAACCACATTAGCCTACGGGAACCCGAGGAATAGGCTAATGGTCACCAAGCTGTCAGTGCTTAGGAAGGGAACATTACAGTCCTCCCTCCCCAAAATTGCTTGTCCCCAAGCAATTGCAACTCTGGATGCTGTAAAATTTGTTCACTCTCCCATGTAGCATCCTAAACCGGCAAGTTCTTCCACTTCACAAGATACTCTCTAATTGTCCTCCTTCGTAGAATGCGCTCTTTGGAATCAATAATAGCTTCAAGAATTAGAATAAGCTTCCCTTCCTCGTCCAATGGTGGCAACTCAGAAGAGGGAACCATATTATGCCCAAGTGCCTTTTTAAAGCATTATACATGAAAAATATTATTCACTCTACTATTTGCTGGTAACTCTAACTCATAAGCCACTTTTCCAATCCGCATGGAGATCCTAAAAGAGCCATAGAACTATGGCTTAAGCTTCTCCAACCCACTCTTCTTGAGAGTGGATTGCTTATAGGGCTATAGCCTCAAGTAAACCATGTCACCTACCTCAAATGTACGCTCAATGCGATGCTGATCTACGTACAATTTCTGCTGATTTTGTGCTTGTTGCAAGTTTTCTTTCAAGGATTTCATGATATCCTGACTTTCTTGCAACAAATCCTTGGCTTTTGGCACTCTGCTATCTCCAAACAGCAAGTCAATGAAGCTTGGAGCTTCATATCCATACAAAGCCATAAACGGTGACATCTTAATAGACATGTGATAGGTGGAATAATGGACTTATAACAATACTCACCAAGGTGTAACCATTTCATCCATGCCTTCTACTGCCCCGAAATGTAATTGCGGAGGTACCCTTCCACCCACTTGTTCACAATCTCAGTCTGCCCATCTGTCTATGGGTGATAACTTGTACTAGAAGTGAGCTTAGTCCTGTTGTGACCAAATCACACATCGCCCCATTGCAAATGGGGACCCCCCCTTTTTTTTTTTTTTGAGCTCCGATGTTTTGCATGAGAATATCTTGGGTTATCTTCCTCTGCCGATCCGGTAGTGATTTCCTCTTCTATGATCATTGGTTCATGATTAGGAGGCAGATGAACTTGCAGGGATGAAGAATTGTGATCAAATCCCATCCAGGTTATGAATAATGAGACCCTTCCTGAAGTATGTTTGAGATCCTGAAAAGACTGAGCCTGGAGCCTGAAATCCTGAAAATCCTGAAAAAATGGCTAAGTCTGAAATCTGGTGAATCCTCCAAATTCTATATTTTGCATCTTAAATCCGGTGGATTCGGGACCTATCTCAAACATCCTGAAAGGTATATTGAAAAATATTTAAAGTATAAGAAATTCAATCACGAGGAAAAAGGCGCTTGAGCATGAGGATTTCAATCAATGATCTAATGCACCCATCTAAAACTTTGAAGTAATGCGAAAATGTTGAAAGATCTCAAGTTTGACGTGATTTTAGAAGATTTTTTTATGCCTTTTGATGCGAATGCCAGAGGATTTCAATCACTCATCTACTGCGCCCAAACTAAAAGATCATTTTGAGGGAAAAGATGAAGATTTCAATGCCTTGATCTAATGCGAAAATGAAAAGACACCTCTTAGAATGAATCTTGGAGCGAAATTAAGATGATAAGTGTCAGGATTTTTTTTCCTCAACTGATGCGCCACCAAGAAGAAAGAGGAAGTCTTGAGGGTTTTGACTTGAGAAGGATCTAGCTTGAAGAGGATTTGAAAACTTGAACTAATGCGCCAAAATCTAGAGGATTTTTTTTCCCTCAACTGATGCGTCCCAAACATTCAATGCAAGTGTTAGAACCACTTCACTAATATGAAACCAGAAGGATTTCAAAAGCCTATCCAATGCGCTAGAAGCATGAGGATTTCAATTTTTTATTTAATGCGCCTATCCCATGTCAAGTCTCCAAGGCCAAGTCTAGAGGACTTCCAAACCTGATCTAATGCGACCTCATGAGGGGAAACTCCAGAGATTCCAAAAAGTTGATCTAATGCGCCCAAGTAGTTTCAATGTGAAGTTTGAAGGATCCCTATCTAAAGCGCAATCTAGAGGATTCTCCATGCTTGATCCAATGCGCCCTACAAGGAGGAAGGTGAACATCCAAGGTCAAGCCTTTAAGATTTTAGTTCAGAGGATTTTAAAGCCTTATCTCATGCGCCAACATCATGAAGCTTCCAACAAGGTCATCCAATGCGCAACATAAGGAAGAGTGAGATTTGTTTCTAGAGGATTCTCCATGCTCAACTAATGCGCCAACACCATGCATCATCAAGGTAAAGGCCATCTAATATATCAAAGTTTTGAAGATTTCAACCTAGTGAAGTGATGCGCCACTCCCAAGACCCTTATCAAAACGCTCAACAAGAAGAAATCAAAAGTGGCATCTAGTGCGCCATATATGAAGGGAGAATGAAGTTCATTTTTGAAGATCTTAAGTTACCCATCTAGTGCGCCACACATGAGAAGAATCCAAATTGCCTATCTAATGCGCTAGGAACTTGAGGATTTCAATCTTTCAACCAATGCGCCACTCCCTTAAGCAAGTGAAAACTAGTTCAAACTAAAGCAATGTTGAGAGGAGTCTTAAAACTTCATCTAATGCGAAGTGTTGAGAGGATTTCAATCCTTCATCCAATGCGAAATGCAAGAAGAGAGTCAAACACTAATCCAAGGAATACAAAGAGGATCTAGAAGATGTCATCTAATGTAAAAGGCAAGAGGATCTTAATCTTTCATCCAATGCGACTTGTAGAGGAGATAAAATAGTGGAGTTTTAAAAGGAAAATTTTAGGAAGATTTGAAATCCTTCAACCAATGCGCCCTTCTATAAGACCTTCAAGACCTTGACTAGTGTGCTAGATCTAGAAGAATTTGAATACTCCATCCAGGGGGAAGTAAAGTCAAGTGTTGAAGGCAAACTTTAGAGGCTTATCAAGGAGGAATCTAGGAGGAATTCACTTATCTTAACCAGCACGCCATCTTAGTAAAGTTTTCATATCATTCAAGTTAGACATCAAAGTCCTTAACTCATGTGCTTAGATTAGAAATGCTTGTAATGATTCTTATGTATTATGTGTTATCGAAAGGGGATTGATGCTGTTTCTTTACTTGTGTTGCAGCAAAAAGGAGGAATCATCTAAAGATCAAGTGATAAGAACCTTTGACAAGCAAGGAATGAGAAAATAGCAAGGCATCATGTAGCTGTTTCAAGGGTATCCTTCATCATCCTTGTGTTGGAATTCTTCATCAAGTGGCATCAAGTTAAGATTGTCTAGAAGACATCCATCCGAAGGACATCATCTTCATCAAGACTTTCCGAAGGCATCCACTCTACTTCAAGGAAACCTCATGTGGCTACTCTAAGGAATCATTCAAGATCATCTTCCAAGAGGCATCATTCCAAGAGATCTACATCAAGCGAAGGCATTCATCCATCTAAACTTCAAGACTTTACAATTTCAAATCCAAGAGAGTCTTCTACTCTACATGAAGAAAGCCACATCATTATCATCATCATCTACTCCACATGAAGAAGCATCAAGGAAGATCATCAACTTACCTACAAGAAGAAGAAAAAATCATGAAGTTAGACAAGTGAAGCAACAAGTATCATACATCCAGTTACAAGAAGAATGAATAAGGCAAAGATCTACAAGATGTATTCCTAAACATACAAGTTCAAGCAATTACATTGAATACATCACACAAAGATGATACAATTTTCAAAGTATGCCGAGTTGGCATCTATGTGGCAAGTACACATCATTCAATTTTGATTAGCTGCATTATTTAATGCATTCAATGTATCATTTAATGAAAGAAGCCAAAGGGATTCCTATGTGGAGGAATATTTTAAATGCTTTTGCCTTACCTTATCACATTGGAAAACGTGCCTTCATTGCCTCTCTCTTTTTTGCTAAAAATAGCAAGTTGTTGTAACTACCTGTGAGGTGGCACGATCTAGACCCTTGGCCATCAAATTGATCTAAGCCATTCATTGTAACCTGGGCTTCTATATAAAGGCCTTGTTGCCTCATTTGTAATGCAGTAGATCATTGTAGTAGTAGAGTAGATCATTAGTAGTAGTAGAGAGTAGATTTTAAGAGTAGAATAGAAGAGACTCTCAAAATTCTCTGAGAGAACTTGAAATTGTTGTAAATATTCCTCAAAGTTAATGCAAAGACATTGGAGCTACTTGTTTGGTGTTAGGTATTATCTTGTGGAGTAACATGGTTTCCTGAATCTTGATGGAATTAAGAGATGTTTCAAATAGCTTAGAAATAGATTAGAAGTGCATTGATGTAATGAATATGCGTAAAGATATTTGATGAATTCTTCTGGTTCATACTTTTCGTGTATTGTCGAAGGCAACCCACTTTGCAAAGTTAGACTGAACCTTCATTCTCTTTAGTTCGGTTGTGAATGCTTGTTCAAATTGCGCCAGCTGTGGGTGTTTGGATGGAGATTTACAACATGAAAATCCTTGAGTTTCCTTAGAAGATTGCACCGGCTTCGTGTAGTTGTTGGTTCTCATGGCGAAGCGAAGTCTGGTTTCATGAGGAGTTTGTCTATCTTTACATGTTTCATTATCTCATTGTCCTTAGATTAGCCTTCTAAACCCTTAACCCTTTTTTCATTTTCTTTATCATAGAAACCTTGTACATACCTCATCCACACTGAAAGGAGCAATAAGCTGAATGAAAGGAGAAGAGTCTGCGTAAGTCCCTTTGTGTTTAACAGCAAAATCATACTTAGTCGCTGAGCTGTCTCTTACAAAACATCAGAAGGAACCTTGGAGTCATCTCGTTTGATCACCTAGTTCAGCATCCGAGAGGCTTTGCTCAAGAGGGAGTCAGATACTCAGTATTTTACTCTAATTGTTGACTTGTCGAAAAACAACCATCAACAAGTCCCACTCAATCTGAAAAGCTCCTGCCAAAAAAGGCTCAAGAACTTGTTGTCCCTATCACTAACAATGCTCCTGCACATCCCATGCAATCTAAAAATCTCTCTAAAGAACAAATCAGCCACCTTTGTTGTTGTGTATGTTGTTGAAATGGCAAAGAAATGAGCAAATTTTGTCAATCTATTCACAACATAGATGCAATCCTTAGCTTACACCCTCAGTAGCCCTGTGATGAAATCCATTGAGATGCATTCCCATTTTTGCTTAGGAATAGGCAGGGGCTGTACCAAACCAGTTGGATATGTATGCTCATTTTTGTTCTGCTTGCATGTGGGACAGTCACGTACATACTTAAGAATCCCTTAAGCTGTGAGAGATTCGTGGGTGGAGGCCAATCTACAATTGCTTTGATCTTTTCAAGATCCACTCTAACACCCTTAGAGCTAATGATGTGGCCAAGGTAGAGAAGCTCCATCACACCAAATTGACACTTAGACTCCTTGGCATACAATGATTCCTTCTCTAAGATGCTCAACACCTCATCAAGGTGCCTCATGTGCTCCTCCCATGTCTTGCTGAAAATCAAGATAACATCAAAGAGTATAAGAACAAACTTTCGGAGCTGATTATGAAATACCTTGTTCATACAGGATTGGAAAGTGGCAAGAGCAATGGTTAAGCCAAAAGGCATAACCAGGAACTTGAAGTGTCCAAAATGACACCTGAAAGCTGTCTTCTCCACATCCTCCTCCCGAACCCGAATCTGTTGGTAACCCGATCTCAAGTTAATCTTGGAAAAGTAACAAGCACCGTGCAACTAATCAATAAGGTCATTAATCCGTGCGATGGGATACCTGTTTTTAATTGTTTTCTTCTTTAGTACCTTGTAATCAATGCACATACGCATTGTCCCATCCTTCTTAACCAACACCACTGAAGATGCAAAGGGACTCTTTCTCGGCCTTATGTGTCCCATATCAAGCAACTCCTTAATAGCTTTTTTAATCTCATCCTTATGCCTCTTCGGATGTCTGTATGGTGTGGTAATCACAGGTTCGGCACCGTCCTCTAGCTCTATGACATGCTCAATGCCTCTCTCAAGAGGCCTCCGAGGAGGTATGCAACTGAATACCTTGTTGTGCGTAGACAACAAAGCCTAAATGTCTGGATGGTAACTATTCTTTTGCTGCTCTGTAATGGTAGACATTATGATGCACTCTGCTGCCCAGTCTACCTAATCATGTCGAATTAGTCTTTCCATTCTCTTGAAAGGCACTACCTTGGGCCCACCATCTGACATGCCTTTGAGCATTATCTTCTTACCATTCACCTCAAATCTCAAACTCAAACTCATTAACATATATGAGAAATTGAAAGTTATTCATTGCAAAATATCAACTAATAGATCATGAGGCAAGGAAAAACATGATGAAATAGAACTTTAATTCTTCTTCCTTCCACTAAATTCACCCTTGCTAATAAAGAAATTCTGCTCCAAGTCTGTTGTTCTGCTCTGCAGGTCTGTTTTTTTTTTTTTTCAGTTTGGATTTTGATGAACAATGAAAATTGTAAACTCTTCCTTGCAGCGCTGCCAATCTAGCCTTTAGATTTTTTACAAATCTGCCTTCCTTCTTGGATAAAATCTGCTCCTTGTATTGAAATTCTGCTCTAAGTCACTCAGGTCTGCTTATTTGTTTTGAAATAATTGTGAAAAATGAAGACTACACCCTTCTTATATAGCATTCTAAGTTCTCCTTCTCATAGTGGGTCGGCCTACAATCTATCAATGATTTTTCAATTTTAAAACTTAGTTTTTTTTCAGGCCGACCTCCTCTTGCATTGAGCGAATTTCCTTTGATGAAACAGAGATAATGTAAAGTGTGCATATTTCTTATGTGACTGGATTTTGCTCCAAGCTAGAGCGCATTCTCCTCATTAATGAGGATTTTCCAACCTCCACACTTAGCATTCTTCACTTTTTGTCTTTGACATCTTCAAATTTTCATTCTCCCTTAGACATTTTTTGTTCAAACTTCCCAAACTTCTTCACTTTGGCGAATGGAATTAAAATTTCTTTAAAGGTTGTTAATGATGGATCAGACTTTTCTTTGGAAGGTATTTTACTCTAGGCGCATTCTCCTCATTGATGAGGATTTTGCGCTCTTCTTGACATCCACTTCTCATTTTGATTTCTTAAACTCTTACTTGTTCCTTGAATTCATCAAATCTTTCCCTTAAACCTTCGTTGGAATCATTGTCAAAGTTTTTTGGATTGAGCTATGAAACTAAAACCATCTTCAAGGTTGTTGGATTGAGTTGGAGGAAAGAAAACTAGGAGAGTGCATCCCTCCTCATTAATGAGAAATATGCAACCTACCTTAGGCATTTTCATTGTCAAGTTTCAACTCCTCTCACTCCTTTGGCATGGACACTTAGGGATTTCAAATAGGTCTCAATGTATTTTGAGAAATTTCAAGTGATTTTAGCAAATTTGATCTTGAAGGCTTATTCTCATGTGAGTGTATAATCCTCATTGAGAGGGATTTTGCGACCTAACCTTAGTGTGGATCTCCCAATTCAAACTTCCCAACTTCTTTAGTGAATTTCTTCCAAGTCCTTGGCATTAAATCCTCATAAAATTGCATCTCTTGCGAGAATTGGATATTTGAGTGGGTAGATTTTCCTCATGTGAAAGGGATTTTCCTCTGTGTGAATGCATAATCCTCATTGAGAAGGATTTTGCGCTTTCTTTCATGATGTGATTTTTCTCCACTCCAACTTTCTAATGTCCTTCGTGACTTCTTCAAGTTTCTTGATCTTGATTCTTCATAAAATTCTCTCTACTTGCAAGGGCGCATATTCCTCGGTGAGGATTTTCCTCCATTTGCAACTCTTACTTAGGCAAATTTCTTCAAGGTTTTCATATGGATTTCAAGAATTCACCTAAGGAAAATAACCTTACATTGCTTTGACTCCCAAAATCTGGACCTTCATTAGGGCACATTCTCCCTATGGTGAGGATTTTCCATTCTTCCCAATAAATTTTCCAAGTGTTGAAATGACTTCTTCAAGGAAACTTCTAAGGATCTTCACTGTTCAAACTTTAATTGCATGACAATCTCAATTTCCAAATGCATCTTCTCTCAGGGCACATTCTCCTTGAGTGGGTGGAATTTTCCACTCCAGGTGCATTCTCCTCACTAGCATGGAATTTGCGCTCTTCCTTGATGTGGATTTTTCAACTTTCTTTATTCCTTGGAGAGGATTTTCAAATGGATTTTCCTGGATTCAACTAAGGAGCATGATCAAAAGGACCTTCATTAGGGCACGTTCTCCTCATTGGTGAGGATTCTCCACTCATCTTAGGTGCATTCTCCCTCTGTGGAGGGATTTTCCGCCCAAGGTCCAAGACTTCAATTTTTTTTTCCGCCCGATTTCGAAGTGTCCTTGGTGGAAGTATATTTAAAAATATATTTAAGTCCTATACTTTAAATATTTTGAAATATACTTCCAGGATGTTTGAGATAGGTCTCGGATCCATGATATTTAACATGCAGATTCGAAATTTTTGAGGATCCACCAGATTTCAAACTTAGTCAATTTCAGGATCTCAGAACATCAGACTTCAGGGCATCAGACTTAGTCAATTTCAGGAGTCCAGGGCTCATTCTTTATTTCATGGAAGAGACAAGATCAGACAACACTTCCAGACAAACTCAAAGAAAACCTGAACCCTAAAGCAAACCAACGACAGAAAGTGAAAAAAAGGGGGTCCCCATTTGCAATGGGGCAATGTGTGATTAGGTCACAACACAGTACACAGGTTCATGTCGAACTCTCCAATAGATAGCAGCCAATGCATACCAAGTATTGCATCTGTATCTCCTATGCTCACCACATAGAAGTCATCTCTCACCTCATAATCACCCAACTGTATACTCAAGTTAGGAATCTTACGTGTGCAAGTAAGTGTAAACCCATCCGCAATCATTACCTTAAACCCATCAATTTTTTTTGTTTTGATTCCTCTCCGAGCTACAACTCTCTCATCGATGAAATTGTGTAGCACTTGTATCAATGAGAGTGACTATCCGCTGTCCACAAAGCAGTCCCTGAACTCTGAAAGATCCAACTTTTTGAAAACTAGAAAGTTGGGCAAGTGTACCCTCACATCCTTGCTCCTTCTCAGCTTCTTCAGATGAACTTTCTTCTTCACTTCCCTCAAAATCAGATTGTTGGTCTGATTTTTTAACAGCTGATTCATCAGCTGAAAAGTACTCAATCTGCTTAGATTTTGCTTTGACAACACACTTATGTGTTGGGTCCCATGGCTCTCTACAAGTGAAGCATAGTTTTTTCCTTTTGAGTTCATTGAGTTGATCATCATCCAACCTAGTTGACTCCCTATTGGGATGAACAGAATCTTTTTGGAGATATCTCGTCTTTTTCCTTTTTGTGTTGGAATCCTTTTGACTGAAATTTATTTTTGGAAGTAGAAGATTCCATGTCTCTAGTCCTTTTAATTGCTTCTTGTAGAGTTGGTGGATTAAGAGCCTTAACCAATCCTCTTAAAAGTTCAAACAGCCCATTGATAAATAGAACAATCAGTCTTCTCTCTTAAATATCAATAACCATCACTGATAATCTTTGAAAATCAGTAATGTAGGTGTCCACAAAACTCCACTGTTTCAACTGCGCTAACTCTTTAAAATACAATTCGGGATCTTTCTTTTCAAATCTATCAATTAATCTCTCCGTGAACTCAACATAAGAATCAATTTGATCATAACCCAAAGTAATCAACCTATGGTACCACCATTCATGAGCACTCCCTTCCAAATGTAGAGTGGCATATGTAATGACATCCTCTTCAGGCATAGTGTTAAGCTTGAAATAGGAGTCAAGTTTTTGTACCCAAGCCCTAGCTGAAGTCTTAATGGAGCCATCAAAAAAAGGGATTGACAACTTACCCACCTTCTTCTGCAAATCATGGTTTTGTGATCTCATACCTCCACCTCTGCGGGGTCTATTCTTATCCCTGAGAGCCAAGTAATCCAGAAATGACATTTCAGCCTAAAATTCCTCCCCTAATGCTAACCCATCTCTCCATGCTAGTTGTGAGCTTCTAGTTCAGTTGGTTCATTCCCTTCTAGAGGGTTGTTTCTGGGAGGAAAATTCGGCATAAGAGGCCTAGTGTTAGCTGACCCAGTGAAAGTCCGCTGATGAGCAACCCTATTATTGGCTAAGTTATCCCCGTTTGTGCCATTATTACTATTGTTTCCAGCATTACCATTGTTACCATTATTACTTTGCATCAACTAAGCAAACATCTGAGCTAATTGTTGTTGTGACTGGGCCATCTATTGTAACAAATCTCGCTGTCCCCTAGCAAGATCACTCAACATGTTCCCCACTCTAGATTCCAGTCTCCTTTCTCCCCCATCAAAAGGATCTCTGTTGGATCTTCCCTCTCTGTCTCCCATTGAGCTTGCAACTGTTTCCACTACCTGTTTTATTACTGGATAAGGCTCTTCAATCCCAAGACCCTTTGTTGGTCCTCTCTGTGAATAGACAAATTCGTAAGGACTGACATCCTTAAGATTTTGTGGCTCTTGTTCACCACCACTCATAGAAAGCAAACTGCATGCAAAATGAGCTCAACACACACAGGATGGCAAGATGCTCTGACCTTTGATATCACTGTAATAACCACCCTATTTTATTTTTTTGAAATGTATTGCTACAGCCAACCCCGAATGTTATAAAACACCAGATTACAACCAACCCATGAACCCTAACTACTGTTGTAATAAATTTCAGCAACAAACATGTGAATATAACCAATAGAAACATTTGCACAAGAACCCAGATTGTCAATCCATTAAATAACCCTTTATCTCACACACCCACAAGCTGCAATACATTTTTCAGGTCTGATGCAATTCATGGCAGCAAGTTTAATGGGTTGTGTATGCCCAGGAATGTGCAATACTACTAAAAATATGAAATAAAGATTAAATACCAAATACCCAGAAGTTACAATCAATAATATAACACTTTTTGCACATACCTACATACTGCAAGTTGCTACAGATCTGTAAAAATGACTGCTACAGCAAACTGGAACTTACAAATTGATTCCAAATGCCTCCAAACAACACTTCTCCCCTCCACATTCGATGGCATTATGCTTGAGACCCCTAAGTGCCTCCAATACAGCCAAGAACCCTCAGAAACCCGAGGTGCTTTCCACTAGGATCCTCACACCCTGCTGGTATAGCAATACGGCCTGCAAATGGAGTTTATATCAGCTTGAAACCAGCTCCAAAAACCCTCCAATCTGCTTGACAAATCTCTTCACACCCCTACGCTAAAACAGAATGCTTCAACGACCAAGGAGGAATGAACAATCACAAGTCTTTCCCAACAACTGCAAATCTATTACGACCTGCCTGGAAAGGGGTGTGGCTAGGAAATGGTGCCGAAATGTAATGTCCCCTTCCTAAGTCAAGACTTGATCGTCGAGCTAGTCCACCATACGGGTTCCCGTAGGCTAGTGAGTGTTGATAGGGGACCCACGGTGACATGGCTCAACCCAACTCAGACAGCATTTTGGAGTGATGAGATGGATTCCTTGTGGTGGGGTGTTGCTGGTTGGCCTTTTCCGGAGTGAGTTTGGGCCATTTGGCCAAACTTACTATTTATAGCAGAGGCATGGGACTCCGAGCGAGTCGGTGCAACGGTCAAGGAAACATGTTGACATTTCATAGGCCAGCTCAGCAATACTACAGAGGCCAGATGAGACCGTTTGAATTAATATTTTAATAATCGACATTAAGTTATATTAAATATATACCTTAACATGTTCATTATTATATAGTGACTTTATAATATAATGGTACTTTATGAAATATTTAAAGTTTATAAAGTCACCTTGTTTTGGGTGCCCAAGCATGAGGAATAAAAAGAAAAGTTAAAATATTAATATTTCCCAAAAGGGGGCATTGGGGGAAAAGGAAGAAACATAAAAGAGAAAAAGGCACTTCATTTGCATTATTCACTTTGGCAAAAATTCTCTAAGTCTGAGCTTTGCTTTGAGCAAGGGTTTCGAACCAGCTTAATTGGAGACAAAAACCTCTATTGATAAGAGCATCTGCGGGGTTGAAAGACACTCCCAGGGTGTTTTTCGTGTGGCTTCATTCAGAGGTCACCATTTGAGCTTCATTGGAGTCATCAAGTATTGTCGCGAAAGGATATTCATGGTTATATCTTCGGTTATTTGGCATGATAATACAGGGGAGTTATAGGCAAATGGATTGCAGGAAATGGCCATTGAATTTGAGTGAGTTTTGTTGAGTTTTCAGACCCCTTTCCTGGTCGTACCATTCTAGTACCTAGCCGTACAGGCTGTGAGCATTTTGGGGTTTCTTTGTGGTAGATTTCTCATGTATTTTCATTCCTACTTGGGCGTATAAGGACTGCAGCCAATATCATACTATTACCAGCAAATAGAAGGCAGTTTGGAGCTGTATTTAATGCTGGTGTACCTTCACAGAGGTTGTACCACTTTGAAGAAGGACGTGGGATAGATAAGTGTTGATGATTGGTTTTCGACAAGTCAACAATAGAGTGAAATACAAAGTATCTAACTCTCTCTTGAGCAAAGCCTCTCAAATGCTGAACAAAGTGATCAAACAAGATGACTCCAAGGTTCCTTTTCTTATGATTTTATAAGGGATAATTCAATGACTTAGTATGATTCTGCTGGTAACACAAAGGGACTTACACAATTGTTTGGCAACTTGTTGATTCAATGAAAGAGGTGGACACCAGAATATCTAAGTACTACAATCTACAACGTATGATATGGCAATGAAGTACTTGATCCTAACTCTAACCAAATTGACAAAAAAAAAGACAAAAGATGTAAAGTGTAGTGAAAACTAATCTAATCCTAGATGCAAGGATGATTACTGTTCAAGTGAAATCAAACCAAATCTTGTTTCGCCAAGTCAGACAACTACACAAGATTGATGCAATCTTCTAAGGTTATACAAGATATTTAAATCACTTATGCTCATGAAAGATTCAACAAACATAGGGATCAAAGTTAAGCTCAGTTTTGTTCAGACCAACCATACACTGCAATATGCAAGCCGCAAATTACAGATGGTGTGAACATAAAGATTTCACCACAAACAATAATGAAGCCTTTCACTAACATATACTTAAAGAAAACTTAATCTAATCTTAATATTCGCTTGAAGAAATCCAAACCATGCAACACTTAGAAATATATATAGAATCACCAAAACAATGAGTCTTATATTATTTCAGAGAGCTCTTGCAACAATTTTCAGAGTCTTCAACCATACAAATGAGAGCAAAAGGAGCCCTTTTATAGACCTCAAAATGAACGAAGGGTCAAGATCGATCGGCAAAGCCAATGGACCAGATCATGCCACATCACAAGTAGTTATAACAAACTCCTATCTTTATTAAATGAAAGAGGCAATGAAGGCACACTTTCCAAGAAGATAAGGATAACACATCACTATCCTATGAGGAGTCTCCATGTGAATATCCATCACTAGAATTTTGACATTCAATGAATCTAGACACTATCTGCTTGACATCATCCAAAGGTACACTTGGCGCATTTTTAATGGTTCCTTCAGCTTCAAGTACATCATCTGCATAAAAACCAAGTGTCCTTTCCCAATCAGTCATCCTCGCTTTGTTGGCGCCCAGGTGGACAGCAAGTGAGAATATACTATCAAGCTTCTCATCAGAAACATCATCTTCCTAGAAGTAGAAAGCTTGAACTTGTTCTTTCATGTTATCAAGAGTCATATTTCCAAACGGATTACATATCTTCATCAAGGATGCATGTACTCCATCTTGAATTCTTTGAAGTACACTCCTTACTCTTGACATATCTATTTCTATCTTATCTAGCAACTGTCCTTTAATGCAAAAGCCATAATACCAAGAAGAGAAGTCATATGCTATACCTTCTTCAATCACTTCAGCATGTATCAAATCATCAACAGATGTCTCCATCAAGTTCTTCAAATGTGGCAGGTATTGTTCCTTGGTAACCTTGAATTCAACACAAACTGTCAATAATGCAAGTATCCTTTCTTTAAGGTCATTGATCTTATCATACACTTGCATGATATCTTCCAGGGGCTTATATATAGCTTCCTTTGATCTTTTCATCTAATCTTTCAACCTGTGAGATGAAGACTTCAACTCCTCAAAATGTACAACTGTTTCTGGAGGAAGAAGAGATGGAGGTGTAGAAACTCTCTCCTGTTGACGAATAGGATGAACCAAGTGCTGAATATACTGCTCTAAGGCTTGACACCTTTGCTAAGCTTTAATTCTACCTTTTGTTTCTTGCCTTATGATAGCTCGAGCATTATCAATTGAACCTTGAAGTTCTTCTTCTACTTGCATTCCAGTCAATGGACCCAAATTGATTGTATTGATGTCATAATCGTCAGGCGTTATATCTTCTATATTCTTCTCAAGCCTTGGAACTGCTACATGAACTTTCCTTACACTTGTTTCATCTTTAGTGATCTTTGAAAGAATAGTGGCTTTCTTCTTTGGTTTTTCATTAGATATGTCTAGAAGCAACTCATCAACTGGAATAGGAGGATATTTCTCAACTTCATAATTTTTCCTGATCCTATCCTGCAGCCACTCCGAAAATGATGAAAGATCTTGTAACTGTTGTATTTGCTTTCCTTGTGCAGGCAATGATTCTTCTTCAGCTTCATCCTTGTCTTCAGTGTTAGCTTCATCAATGATCTCAGTATCATGTGGACTTGAAGGCACTTCTTCAACTGGAGTTTCTGAAACTGCATCATCAACACGCACCACTATGTCTTGATTCAATGGAGTATCACCTGGTTGTCTGAAAGAAGCAGTTTCAATACTTATCCTTTTCTTCTTCTTACTTGATTCTCCTTGTGCAGATTCACATTGTTTTATTTTCTTTGCTTGACTTGAATCTCTTTCATTGTCCTTACTCTGTGGACTTCTACAAGGTGCACTATGTTGTTCCTACTGTTTTACTTCTCCCATCTTGATGTAAGTGAGTTTCTTTCCTTCATCTATCAATACTTGTACTTGCTCTCTTGCTTGTTCTTCAGTGATAGCAATGATAGGCTTTATCAATCCTTCATCATCAACCCTTTCTCTGTCAGCCCAGTTGATATCATAAGGCAGGTTTTGAATCTTATTGTACTCATCACCTAAAAGAGTTCTTTTATCATCCAATTGATCAGGAATCCTTAATACCTTAGTAGCTCTCACTAGATCCCATTTCAGCCTTGAACACTTTTGCATCCTGACATCATCATCATCAATGGCATTAGCCCAATGATCTTCAGGTTGTTCAACATGTTTGTAAGAAGAATGACTATTTAATAGCTCCATGTGGATCGAAGTTCTCCCTCGAATCATGAGGATGTAGATGATATCCCTGAAGCTCAATCTCTGAATGCTCAGCTGCTTGAAGTGATGGACAGGAGTAAAATCTGCCAAGCTAGAGAGGAAACTGAACTCCGGCCTTCTTTCTTGCCCTTTGCATCTTATGAAACTCTAACACCTGTCTTGAAACTTCTAGCAACACCATCCTGTTGGTAGGATATCTTGGCAATCTGTATGGAAAGGAGGTGAAACCCTGAATCCTGATATATGTAAACTTATCATACTGGATGTAGTACCTTCCATACTGCTCAATGAAGTTCCTAGCGGCACCTGTCAGTCTTCTATGCATCTCGCCTCTCAACTTTCTCACGATGAACATGGCAAAGGCATCATTGAACCTCTTGTAATGATTGATATTCTTCAAATGAAGCTGAGGATAACATTGATGTGAAAGAATATGTCTAGGCTTTGTACCTACTCCTTTAGATGTTAATCCTTTATAAACCACATTTCTCGCTAAGATGTAAACAAGATATGAAGTCATGAAGAATGACTTTGTCTCATCAAACCTTTCAAACTGTTCATCAAGGCAATGGCTTATAAGGCCAGCGCAGTCAACCATCTTATTCTTTGTAAACACATGATCAAAATAAGTATACATCCATCCTTCGAAAGTAGATGATTGAGGCCTACCTGTTACTCGATTCAGGAACATGATGAAGTAACTTATCTCTTGTTTGAAGTCTGCCTTGTGATACTTTGGTTCTTCGGAGTTGTATATCTTGATTGATGAATCAGTCATCCACTTCTTTCTCACTTCTTGCATGTAGTGCTTAGGGTTGCCTTCAAAAGTACATTGAGCAATTGTAGGACAGATGAACACTCCTTTCCGACTGGGGATATTGAAGATCTCTTGGATGGCTTCTCTTTGCAGATAGGCGAGAGCAGTCCCATCTTTAGCTATAATTTGTTTCTTCTGTTTGTCATAATGCTGAACACATTCCAACACTAACTCAGCACTAGGCAAGGTAGGTGGGAAACATGTTGCTTGTACAATTCCACTCTTCGCAATGGCCTTGATGTCTTCATTTCTTGTGATGGCGTGCAAGAAGTCCTTCACCTCCTCTAGGTTGACCTGTCCCATGTTGGTGTCTCCCACGTTCTTCCAATGAGTTTCAAGCTTGGAGTCAGGTATGTTAGACTTGCCATCCATCTTGATTATCACTTGCCTCTCCTTTGCCGTCATGCCCATCTATCTTATATCAGATCTCTGGCCTAGAAAAAATGCAGATTTCTGTATTTTATGATAAAATCAGTCTTAAAATGGCAAAAATCAGAGGTAAAATGTTAGAATCTAGCTTTTAAAATACAAATTTGCCTTAAAAAATCTGCTCCTCTCTAGAAAATTCGCTGCCCCTCTTATGATTTTGCTGCTCCTTATGAATTGCAATGTGGATTATGATTTAAATGAAGAGCAGCGCACTCTATTATATAGTGGTTTAGCTATATTTAATGCTGGGTGGCCAGCTAGTAAGTCGGCCAAATCAAGCATTTAATGATTGCAACTCTTAGGCGCCAAAATTACTTATCAAGCCATAGACCTCCTAGGCGCCACAAGCTAATAAGAATTCATAAAATGGGCACCAAATGGATAAAGGAAAGTATTTAAGGCGCCTTAAAGGTTCATACTTAGTATTTAGCCATTTGAAACTTTTTATCATTAGGCGCTTATTGAAGATGTTTCATTTCCTCACACAAAACAACATTCTCCATCTCTCCGACTTCTCTCCTCAGAGTGCCCACAAGTGATCCACCTTCCACAAAAGGGCGCCCAAACTTGATTTGCAGGACACTTATCTATTTTGGAATTTGTGATAAGGCGCTTCCCCTAGAAACCATTTGATGATCTCCCAAAACCCTAGAGTCAGGGCGCCTAAATCATGATCATGAAACTTAAGAGTTTTCTTTTCATAGGCGCTAAAACTCCTCAATCACCTCTCTAGACTCAAGGCGCCAATGCACATGATTGCTAAACTCTCTGACACTAGGCGGACCTTGGGGTCATTGCTATGCTACAAAGGCGCCCTTGTCTAAGATTACCTTTTCATACTTTGATATACTATTTGTTGGCAAGAGACACATTGTAGCTTCATGAGTGTTGTCATTGATGGCAACAAAGTTCATCCCACCCATCCGCAGGACATGGTGTGTCTATATCGGAAGTCAGATTGTAGAGTAACTTGGTCCGGTGACCAAGAACAGAGTATGTAGCAAGGTCCGACAATCAAGTCCGAACCTCTCAGAGGAAGTATCTATGTAAAATGCGGCCTTGGGGAAGTCAAGAGAAGTACCTTGACTGATAGATTCTAGGGATTGAGCCTCCGGTGATAAAAGAATGAAGATATATAAGCACCTAAGTATTGGGTTCCTGTTTGGCAGAATAAACAGAGGAAGAACTGACCGGCAAAGCATCAAACCTTGATCCGGATGAGATATTGATGGTGATCAAGCTTGCTAAGGTATCATTCATGATTGGCCAACATGATTGATGACTTCTATGAGCATCTCTTTGATCCGCATCACTTGACAAGCAAGGATTCAGCCGACAGACCAAGAGTTTGGGAAAATAATAAGTATTCTGGATGCCGACTAGAAAGTGGATGAAATCCTCAGTGCAGATATATATACCAAATTGTTTTCGGTATGAGAGGTGGTGAAGTTAGTGGTGTTGATGCGAGGAAAAGCAGAAAAGTAGAGTAACAGCAGTACTACAAGTCCGGTATGTAACAGGACAGCAGCATCAAAAAAGAGGAGGAATGAAGTGCAGTAGATCAGTATATTGAGCTTAACCGGAATTGAACCTCAGCATGTGTGGATGCTTCTTATCAGTTCAAGTATCTAGTTTCTTTGTATAATCTATTGTAGGCAGTGAGCCTCTTGTGAGCAATGTGCTCAGGCAGTGATCCCTAATTGACAAGTGCCATTTTGTACTATCTTATTCTTCTAACAGAGAATACAATCTTGGGTTAATCACCCCGTGGTTTTTCCCCTAACAGGGTTTTCCACGTCAAAATCATTGTCTCATGTGTATTAATGCTATTTCCATTATATGGTTATGTTTGCTTATTTGATTTGATGCTGCATTAATCATTAAGGAAGTTCAGAAATCTGAAATAAGTAAGATAATTGATTCACCCCCCCCTCTCAGTTATCAACACTATTCACCACCCTTAAAAGTGCTTTTGGAGAAGTTCAAACATTCACTCACAAAGCATGATCCAAATTTCAAAATGATCGTTTAAACTCATGGCGTCAAAATGGGTGAAAATTCATATGAAGGGCGCCTTAGGACACATTGATGATTTTGCACTTGCAATTTGATAGAGTTTGGTCTTTAAGGCGCCTAAAGGTGATCACAGGACCAACAAAAGGCGCTAATACTTGATGGAGAGTTGACTATCATCTCAATCTAGGCGCCAACACCCTTCATGCAAGGTTTTAGTTTATTAGAAAACTTCTAACACTGGGCGCTCCTTGGGGTCTCTGCCTTTAGGCGCCAAATTTCAAGGTTTAATGCTCTCACACACAAGGCGCTAGTATGAAGTGATTTTGTAGTATAAAAGCACCTAGACTCCATTGAGACTTCAAAATAACCTCTTTAAACTTATTAAACACTTAGGTTGTTTTCAATGAGACACTTCAATCCTTATTTCTTTTAGGAGCAACTTAGAGTCAGTTTGAACATTTCTTTCATGCTAGGGCACCAAAAGGATAGTCTAATGCATGAAGCGCGCCCAAGCTATACATCTTCAACCTGAGGCGGAATTTAGATGATCACTTGAACCTGATAAAAGCGCCTAAGCTCACAATGCGTTTAACTTGTCAAATTTTCACTTCTTGAGGTCTCTTGATAACTTCTTAATCAAGGCGCCAAGACTGAGGTTGGTTGGAAGTGTTTTCTCTCCTAGGCGCATACTGGAGTCTCAACCTATGGCGCTAGTTTGGGTATCTACGAATGAGAAAATGCGCCTAGCCTCCCTGAGCGAATTCGTGCCTAGAAATGGAAGTCCCAGAGCATAAGGTATATTAAAAAATACATTTAAGCATAGATGCAAAACTCGCCATATACTCACTGAGTTATGAAAAACTCGTGAGTTTTTTCAGACAACGAGTAATTGAAGCAAAAACTCGCCAAAAAAAAACCTGAGTTCTTCAGAAAAACTCGCGAGTCCGTCAAAAAAACTCGCCTGCGTGGAAAAAGCGCGACTTGACGGCGTTTAAAGGTGTTTTGTCACTTGTTTTTGGTCATTTTACTTGCTTCAAATGAGGAAAAAACCCCTCCCAAGCATTTTACACCTATTTGCAGCAATTTGGCGTCGATCAAACAAGATTTGAGGCAGATTCGAATCGAATTTGAAAGGCAAATCAGATTTCCAGGTAGGTTTTTGTTTTTTTTCTTTCTCTTTCTTTTTTTGAAATTTCTTCTTCATTTTTGAAGCATCTAAGTTTAAAAAACATCATGAATGTAGTATAAATGGATTTGTATTGATCCAAACAAGATTTATATTCATAAAAACAAGATTCATCACTGTTTTGTTTGCATTTTTTCTAATTTTTTCATTTTTTTCACATTTTTTTCAATTTTTTTCATTTTTCTTCGTTCTTCTTATTTCAATCCAATTTTTTTTGTTTAAGCCTTAGATTAGTTTGCATTTTTAGTAATTTAGAGTAATGTTTTTATTTCTTCATTGTTTTCATATTTTTTTCAAACCCTAGTTAATTTTTTTTTATTGAATCCATTTTTTTTGGAACAAAATGTTTAACTTTAGAATTTTACATTAGTTTAAATTTAATCTATCAAGTAGAAATCTAATTTAGGTTGTTTTTTAATTTTCTATTAAAAAACTAACAACTTGTGCTTTCTCTTTGTATGTGCAGGTTAATTTATAATGGCAGATAGAGATGGTTCTATATCCGGTTCAGCCTCAGGCCCTATTGCATCATCATCATTTGTAGGCAAACGTCCTCCAGGAGCTAGAGATCCTGCGTGGAAATATGCCTATCTAGGACCGTACCTTGGCTCAGTTTTTTGCATCAAATGCGAAAACGTATACCGTGGAGGCATTAACTGCCTCAAATACCATCTTGTAGGAATCAGTCGTCGTGATGCGAAGGCCCGTACTAAAACCACGGAAGAAATAAAAAGACAAATGAATGCCATACTTGCAGCCACAGAAGAAAGAAAATTACAAAGGGAGAAGGCAAAGGCAGCCATGCAAGCATCCATAGCTTCTTCTCAAGGTGCTCCAATCAACCTTGAGTCGGATGATGATGCACTTCAGGGCATAGTGGGCTCTCTTCGTGGTCCACGTAACAGAAGGCAACCCACCACCACTGCGAGCCCTTCATCTACTTCCAGTAGAGCACCAGGATTAGCGC
The DNA here is from genome assembly GCA_027924645.1 of Cunninghamia lanceolata. Taxonomy (NCBI): domain Eukaryota; kingdom Viridiplantae; phylum Streptophyta; class Pinopsida; order Cupressales; family Cupressaceae; genus Cunninghamia; species Cunninghamia lanceolata. Next base: position 5,864,569 of record BSBN01000124.1, on the reverse strand, counting down.
CTACACGCACAGTAGATAGTTTTTTTGTGCCTATAAACACACCTGGATCACAAATTTCCTTAGAAGCAACTGGGTGGAATAAGGAGGTGCATGAGCATGCATACATTGCTTGTGCCGATTTTTGGTATTTCAACAACATCCCTTTCAATGTGGCCAATTCTCCTTATTGGCATAATTTGGTTATTGCACTGACGGTTGCAGGAAAGGGCTTCAAGGCACCTTCTCGCACAGAATTGAGTGGGAGGTTAGTTAATTTAATCTTTTAGGTTTAAAGTTTTTGATAAATTTATGTTCTTTAATTTATAGAAATTTATGATGAATTTAAGCTATTTTTTGTTTACAAACAAAATTTTTGTACTTAATTTCACTTTGTACTTGTAGGTTGCTTACAAATGCAAGGGATAGGGCAAGGGCAGTGGTGGAAGACCAAAGAAATGAATGGAAAAAATATGGCTGCTCTATTCTTTCCGATGGGTGGACGGATGGTCAAAACCGCACCATCATTAATTTTTTGGTAGCTTGCAAGAATGAAGTGGTGTTCTTGAAATCAGTGGATGCCTCCAACATAGTGAAAAATGTAGAAAATTTGGCTAAAATGTTGGAGCAAGTTTGCATGGAGGTTGGGATTGAAAATGTTGTGCAAATAATTACTGACAATGCAGCAGCATATGTGGCAGCTGGTAGAATCCTCCAAGAGACACCACACAATTTTTTGGACACCTTGTGCAGCACATGTCCTTGACCTTCTTTTGGAGGACATAGGCAAGCTTGATTGGGTCACACCGATTGTAGAGGATGCAAAGAGGATCACAAAATTTATCTACAATCACCCTTGGGTTCTTCACATGATGAGGGATTACACCCAAGGGAAAGAGTTGGTGAGATCCGGTGTGACAAGGTTTGCAACGGTTTTCTTAACGTTGCAAAGCATTCTTGGTGCATTGGGGGCTTTGAAACAAATGTTTGTGTGCCCAAAATGGACAAAATCATCTTATGCGAAGAAGCCAGAAGGAGACAAGGTTGCATGCATTATCTTTGACAAAGTATTTGTAGAAAGAGCTACAGAGATTGTGAAGGTAACTTCAAAACTTCGAATTTAAATTCAAATTGAATATTTATTTATTTTTAATATGTCTTTCATTGTAAATTAGTACCTTTAATCTTTTTGCATTTTTATATTGTAGGTGTCGGAGCCCTTGGTTAGAGTCCTCCGCTTGGTAGATGGGGATAAAACCCCAATGGGGTATCTTTATGAGGCCATGGATAGGGCCAAAGAAGCTATAAAAACTTATTATAAGGGGGACAGCCTCAAATTTGATCCCATATGGGATATTATTGATAGGAGGTGGAACAATCAACTCCACCAACCCATCCATGCAGCAGGGTACTTTTTGAACCCCCATTTCTTCCATTCAGGCACCTTCTCAGATCCTACTGGAGAGGTTATGGAGGGCCTCACTTCTTGCATTCAGAGGATGACACCCCAGGCTGAGGTGACAGACCTCATTGTTGATGAATTGCAAGCTTATAGGGAAAGAAGGGGTAGGCTCTTTTCTTCAAACCTAGCTACACGAGCAATAAACAATCAGTCACCAAGTATAAAATTTCAAATTTACAAGTTACAACTATTGATAATTTGATATTTAATATGTTTTGAACTTTTCACTTTCCTTTCTAAGTTTCTAACTCTTCAATATATTTTTTGTAGAGGTTTGGTGGACAAATTGGGGGGGAAATACCCCAAATCTCCAGAGATTTGCCCTCCGTGTCTTATGCCAACCATGTAGTTCATCCAATTGTGAGCGCAACTGGAGCTTATTTCAGGCCATCCACACAAAGAAGAGGAACAAGCTAGCTCAAAAACGCCTCAATGACCTTGTCTATGTGCAATATAATCTTCGGCTGCGCACAAGAAGGGTAGAGGAAATATCAGATGATCCAATTGATTTGGATGAGATAGATCTTTACAGTGATTGGACAGGGCAGGATGAGCAGCCTTCATTGTTTTCTGAGGATGAGATCTATGATTTGGAGAGACAGGCAATGGAGGAGGGGGCTGCCGCTGGAATCGATGGATTGGGATTCTCATTGGATGACATTGAGGATGAGGAGGATGAGGATGAGGAGGATGAGGAGGATGAGGAGACATTGCCACCAGGACCACTACCAGCATCTACATCCAGGATGGAGGTTGAGCCACAGTTTGTCATGCCGAGGAGGGAGGAGCCACAGCAGATTCCTAGGACTAGACCTAGTTCTACCACTCCCCTAGTTTTCAGTAGACTTGGGAAGGGGAAGGGGAAGAGGAAGATGTATTTAGTATTTACTTTCAGCTTTACAAAAACAATTTGCTATTTCCATTTTGTTTCAGACTATCAGTATCAGCGCATTCCTCATGAGGATGCCATTTTGTATCCAATTTACTTTGAAATCAATCAAATACAACTAGACTCAGCTTGTTTCTCATTTATTGACTTGTTGGATGCATCTAATCATTGAATTTTGCAAAAAAAATGTGTTTTTAATGAAATTTAGACAATTTTTTAAGTTGCTGAGTTTTTGCGAGTTTTTTGCCGAGTCAAATTTTTCAGGCTTGGCGGGTTTTTGCTTTTGGCGAGTTTTCCAACTATGCATTTAAGTATAAGTTGAGAGATTGAATTTCTTATACTTTAAATATTTTTCAATATACCTTTCAGGATGTTTGAGATAGGTCTCAGATCCACCGGATTTGACATGCAGATTATAGAATTTGGAGGATCCACCAGATTTCAGACCTAGTCAATTTTTCAGTGTTTCAGGATTTCAGGCTACCAGACTTAGTCAATTTCAAGATCTCAAACATCAGGATATCAAGTCATCAGAGGACTACAGGACAACACTACTGACTTCATCGTGCAATTAACCTAAGACATCATCAAAACCTTTAATGCAAAGCATAAGGAGCTCAAAAAAAGGGGGGGTCCCCAGTTGCGATGGGGTGATGTGTGATTTGGTCACAACAATAAGGAAGCCAGCGATCAGAGTTTGAGGGTGTTCCAGCAATCTGTGTCATCAAAACTCTTTCCTATTGCTGTGAATTACTATATCTTTGTAATACATTGGAGTTGCTCAGTTCGGGGGTGTTAGGTGCATCCAAAACTGCTGTAACAGTACATTTCAGACTGATTATTTGCATAACAGCCAATGGGTATGCTCACTGTTTGATCCTCCTTACTTTTCATCACATGGGTATTGATTAAAATGATTCTACAATGTATTTCCTTTAAATATAGCCGTCTGGGTATCTCTTGTTTTTGTTATTTGCAAAAAATATATGTATGCATGTGTGTTATGTCAAATGCAAAAAGCCCAAAACACACCAAGTGACAACTAAACATCAGTAAAACAAATGGGGTGGGATATTACACAAAATCTGTCTTTATCACTTCACAAATCTGCAACCAACTCTCTAGTCTTCTCCTTCAATCTCTCCTCAAAAATATTATTCGAAGAATCTCAATATTTTGCTCTTCAAACCCTTACACCATAAACTGAAAATCTCCACAACGAAGCTCAAGCATAGTTCCTAAATGAAACCACCTGCAAATCAACCAAGGAGGATCTTTCACCACCGCAGTTGATGTCCTTCATGAGGGTTTTCGTCCTCACAAAGCCCTTGGATGAACACAGTTCAAACCAGCAATAAAACTGTTATCTCATTCCTTAGCATGAGTTACAAATGAGCTCAAAAAAGATTTTATACTTCCCCAAAACCCCACGCCCTCCTTGGGAAAATAAAACATTTACTTTTAGATCCCTTCTAACTCCCATGTGGACGCCCACTAGAAAAAAATAAACTTTACTTTTTCCATAATCACTTGGGCGCCCACATAATATAAAGTCACCTTTAAAAATTAAAATAAAAGCTAAGTTAAATATTTAATTTAACTTAATAACATCATGCATCTATTAAAAATAAAGCTTCTAAAAGCGTCACCATGTATCTCCTGACAAACTAAGCTCAGTGCAACACCCAAAAGTGCCAAAAAAGTTGAATTGCAATGTCTCCAAGACCCGAAGAGTTCCCTAACCAAACCACATAAGCCTACGAGATCCCGAGGAATAAGATAACGATCACCAAGTTGTCAATGATTAGGAAGCGAACATTACACAAAATATTAAGGTTTTTTTAGGCATTGAGATTCAAGGCAAGTGGTTACGGTATGGCTCCAAATGGCTTCCTTCTTCCTCCATGGTTCTCAACAAGAACCAACCTAAGGGTTAGAGGAACCACCTCCTATTGTATATAAATATTTTAATGGCCTAACCAATTCCACAATAGATCTGTTTTCTACACACAGGAGTTTAAACAAAGAAAAGAGATAAATCCCATGCATGTATTTTGCACATTACAAAGATACATATGGTGGCAAGGGGAATTTTAGAAAGCAAATGTAAGTCATTTATAGTTCCATAGGGTTATCTATGGTCTACTACAATCAACAAGCTTTTATATAATGAAGAAAACAAATTGTATGGCCAGTAATACTGAAACCCTCATTTCTTTCATAGTTTCTTCCCAACCTCATAGCCTTCCCCAAACTGGGATACAGGTAAAAGGATTTGATTTCATCTTCAAACTTGCTCTCCACTCCCCAAGGTTCACTCTCAAAAATTGCAGCTAATAATTCAACAAAATTTTGCAAGTCCTCCCAATGAATGTTTAGAATCCTATATAGATGTTGACAACTCTTTTTTCCTCATTAATGGAGGAGAAGGCTTTCCTTCCACTTCCTCCCACTAAACACAGATGTCATTTCTTCTATCCCACCTTTCTACCAATTACCATGGAGCATAGTTCACTGACTCAGACTCAGAGAGTACTCGACAAGCCCAAAATTTCCGACTTGGCAAAAAACTCAAAACTTTAAAAAATACTTAAATTTCTAAAAAAACACATTTTTTTTGCAAAATACATCAAATGAGTATAAGAAACCATGAGGAATTGTTTTCTATTAGATTTGATTTCATTCTTGACTACATATGGATTACAAAATCGCATCATCATGCGAAGCCGGATACAATAGCTAGTTGGTAACTGATAAGTGATAACTATTATGAATTTATGATGATTGTCTTTGAAAATCATCATCATAAATTACATACTACAAATTTTTACAATTTCCTCTTCCCCAACCTTGTGAAATATTGGGCGGTAGAGGGAATGGTCCTAGCACTCGGTTGTGGCTCACTGCCTGGCCTAGAAGATTGTGCCTATTCTGGATCCACCCTGCTGCTAGATGGTAATGACTCCTCCTTTGCCATATCAATGTCATCCAATGACAATCCAATCTCCCCTGCTTCTGCTGCAGCAACATCCTCCATATCTTGCCTCTCAAAATCGGCAATGTCATCCTCTGTAAACAAGGAGGGCTCATCATCCTGCGCAATCCAATATGTAATGTCCCCTTTTTCCAAGTGATCACCTAATGAAGTCGGTTAGCCTATCTTATTCCCGTAGGTTAAGCCGAAAGGGCTAGGGAATGACCTAACTGATTAAATACTATGTGTAATCAATTTATTTGGGCCAAATCGAGATGTGAAATGACTTCTTATATTTTTGTGAGCCTATTGGTGAATTAAAAATAAATAAAACAATTTGCCCAAGGGGTGAGCGACCAAGGAGAGAGAAAAAAGAAAATAAAAACAAAAGAAAAGAACTCCCAGGGAGGTTGGCCAAGAGAAGGGAGAAAAAGACAAATAAAAAAATAAAATAAACACCAAAAGGAGATCAGCTAGGAGGAGGTCGACCAAGTTTAGTTTGGGCAACAATTGGCTATAAAAGAAAGGTCTTTTGAGGTCATTTCATCATTCATTCACATCTGATTATTTCATTGGAGTTTTTACTCTTGGCTGCACTTTAGGTCAGCATATTCCAAGGACGAAAACCCTTAGGAATATTTGGTGGGTTAGACGAAAACCTAACTCATCTTGGAGGTGAATTCATACAAAGTTCACACTTGCATTTCATTGGAGATTTGGAGATCCTTGAGCTTTCACGCCATATTCTTTGGAGCAGACTTGAGCGCCCATTTTGGAAGGTGATTTCATCATTTTTGAAGCAACAAACCCTAAGCAACTCATAGTAAAGCCATCTGCAACTGTTACACTGAAACCTTGGAAATCCTCAGCTTGCAATCCTCTCTTCATTACTAAGCCATCATCTATGAAGTTATGAGTGGCTCCAATGTCGACCAAACAAGTGACCCTCTGTCCCTTAACCACTCCTTTCAAACGAAAGGCATGATATTTCAGCAGTCCTGAAATGGATGCAATGGTGACAAGTTATGTATCATTTGCATTGTTTGGTTCTAGCTCCACCGATGGTTGCTGCTCTTCATGATCTGTATCACTATCCAAGCTGGTGTCTTCAATAGACTCACTCTCATCTTCAGAAATGACCTCTATGAGATGTACTATGCCCTTTCCTAGATATCTGTGCCTTGGTTCCCATGGCTCCTTACATGAAAAGCAAAGCTTCTTTCTCCTCATCTCATTCTTTGTTTCATTGTCCATCTTAGGTGGTTGATACTTAGGTTGATTGAATCTCTTCTGATTTGAACCAGAACCTTTAAAAAAAAATTATGTGCTTGAAATGTGGGAGCAGTGTCAAGATCAAGCGCAAGTTCAATAGCATCATCAAGTGTACTAGGCTTGTGAGCCTTCACCAACCCTTTCAACTTATCATTCAAACCTTCCACAAACAACATTACCACCCTTCTCTCTGTCATATCAGAAACCATTACTGCAATCTTTTGGAACTCGTTGATGTGGGAATCCACTTTACCAATGTGTCTCAACTGTGTCAAATCTCTGTAGTAGACTTCCACATCCTTCCTGTCAAACCTAGTGATGGGTTTTCGTGTGAACTCATCATAAGAAGTGATCATTGCATGTCTTTGTGAGATAAGTCCATGATGCCACCAATTGTATGCTATTATCTTTATTTAAAAAATAAAGATAAGATAATCAGATATATGATATAGAATATAGTTCACCATTCCAATTATTTTTAAAGATTATAGAGTATATTTATATCTGATTATTTTTAAAGACAATAGAGTATTCTATATCTTATTTAATATGATATATGATATAGAATACAGGTACGGGTAGTGTTGAAGATAGTTAAAAAAATAAAGATATTATGATATAGATAGTATTCTATTAATAAAAAAAATTTGAATGTAGTTATAAAATAAACTTAATATAGTATTAGTTTTATATAAATATATTATTAATATACTCGTGTGTGTGTGTGTATCAATATGCACACACACATATATTTATGATTTTTATATGTTTTTTTGTATGGATGTACCCAGAACATACCCAGCCCCCTCAAAAAATTTGTTGTACTGGCGTATCGTATCCACGTACCCGTACCCATACCCGATTCGATAACTTAGGCTTTCGAGTAATGTTCTACATCTTCAAGATGACCCCAATGGTGACTCTATGATGAGATAATTTTAGTATAGACCCATTTGTGTTGATCAAGTAAATGCATTCAATGACTACGCATGTTCAAGTCAAAGAATTATGAAAGGGCATGTGGTCGAAAAGAGTGATCTTGTGACGTGCCGAACTAGGGTTTGAACAAAATTTCTGAATTTGCAATGTTTCAATTTGAAACCCTAGGACTGATTTTCTGATTTTTACTTCTGCACTTTCAATTTGACTTCAACCAACATGAAACATAGACTAACATGTACAAAGAATTGATGACAAAACAAGACATATATCTGCAGTCTTCTCTACAATGAATTTCACCATGATTTACATAACAAAATGATAGCAAAAGGATGATAAACTTAATCAGACCTTGCTGTTATGAAACCAGATTTGTTCTATTGCTCATTACATCAATCTCATGGCTCTATGACAGCCAAGATACAACACATAGTCTGCTGTTACAAAATCAGAGTTAAATGACAAATACTAACATACCAATTTTCAATGTCATGGGCCAATACAATGAGCGAATCTCCTCAAAACAGATCTGTCTTCAAAGGATGGATGGAAGATGCCAAAGAGACTCCAATGACAATGAATAATGATGACAAAGGCTGCCGTCCAAGACTCTGTTATGCTGATCGCTGCCTTAGGAAGTTGGTCGCTGCCAATGAATGCAATTCAGCCCTACAAACAACCCTTATGCAGATCTACCTTCCATATGATGATGGATGACAACAAATACTCTTCAATATGGTGGTGTATGATGTCCAAACTACTGTCCAAACATGAGCGATCTCCTTCAAGTTGCCAACGCACCCTCACAATGAATGGCACTCCTCAACAAGGCAGTGGCTAGGGTATGGAGCTGCTGATCTGAAAAGTCTGCAAGGAATATGCAACCCAACAGCCACGATCTCCCAATAATGGCGCTCCAATGATGTCAATGAATCTTCAACAATGTCTCCTCCCAATGGTGGCACTCTCAATGATGGTGTTCCTCAATGATAACAAGATCTTCAATGACAAAACTCAAATCTGCAAAGAATGATGTAGCATGAAACTCAATGAATCTTCAAATCTCCAATGAAGTGTAAATATGAACTCCGTATGAATCCACCTCCAAGATGTGAATGGGTTTTCGTCCAACACACCTCCTTCTGCAAGGGTTTTCCTCCTTGGAAAGTCCTGCAATACAATTGCCAAGCGAAATGCCAAGTTGCCAAAATGTTTGTGATGATGAAATGAGCTCTGTCAACCTTCTTTTATACTTGGATCTTCTTTTTCCTTCGAAGTAGCCGACAAATTCAAATTGAAGATTTGAATTACCTTTTCCCTCCAATGTCAACCAAACCAATATTTTATTTTTTTTCCAATCTCCCAAGTGGCCGCCCAAAATCAAATATTATTTTATTATTTTATTTTCTCCTTCCTCCAAGATGAGCGCTCCACACATAATAATAAAATATTATTATTTTTTCCTCTGTCTTGAGCGCTCCACAAATAAAATATTATTTTATTTATTTTTCCCTTTTCTCCATTTGGCCACTCCAATAGGAATTGATATTTTATTTATTTATTCTCCCACAATTGAGCGCTCTCATTAAATAATAATAAAATATTATTATTTAATTGTTTTCTTCTCCAAGGTGGGCACTTGATATTGAATAAAATAATATTATTTTACTTTCCAAATCCTCCAAGTGATTCGCCCAAATCCAAAACCCATTATTTTATTATTTTTATCCTTTTGATAATTAATGTAAAATTACATTAATTCATTTTCCACTTTGCCAGAAATTGGCTGAGCCTTATGAAACAACTTTCCATTCTCCAAACCTCTGAACAATGTTATCTTCTCCAAGCCATAGCTCAACGAAAATATTCCCTTGTTTGATGAAGTAGCCTATGAGAATGAGGATAGGCTAACCCAAACTCCTGTTAAGTGATCATGCTGGAAATGGGGACATGTCATCTTGAAAAAAATCCATGGAAGGACCTATCGTTGGTGTCTTGTTTTCAATAATCCATCTTTGCCTCTACAATAGAAAATCATGATGATGAGTTGAATTTCCCCTATACCTCGCACGCATTGCTCAATTCCCATGATGAAGAGGAACAACCTTCCATGTTGGATCTAGATGGAACTACGTATAATCTGTTTCCTGGGGTAGATAAGGTCTCACGAGCGCCTATAGAGCCAAATGATGATTCAACTATTTCCACTAAGCAAGAGGGTGACTCCACCACGGATGAAAGCACATTAGATGAGTTCTACGTGTTTCAAGGATTGTTTGAAGAGCCTACACAAGATGAGACAAAAGAAATAGCACAGTTAATTGAAGAACACGCACTTCTTGAAGATGATTTGACTCTAGAGGCACACATCATGTCAGAAGTATCTACAAAGAATTCATTGTTGAATCTTGACATTTTCTTGTGACATCTTGAGAGCAATTCATCTGTTGAAGACAATGAATTGTCGTTTGAGTTTGGACTCGTACACATCTTCAACAACTCTAGTGTACATCATTGATGAGCCAAGCCTTGAACATACAATAGTTAGTGAGCACCATTTCTAATTATATCGTATTTTTTTCATATTAATCCCTCCCTTCTCATTGAATACATCAGATCAGTTATTCAATCTTCTCTTGCAGCTTTAGCTTTCTTTATATTCATGCAACTTCTTCATTCTCTGTAGCACTGCTCACAACAGGATTTTCTCAAAGCTTGAAGCAACACCTCCTTGACACTTTACAACCTCACAGCTAGCCTTCTTGAGTATAGTTTCCAGAGTTCTTCAGCTTTACAACTTCTTCCTCATTTTCTTTGTAGCTTCTTTATTGCTTCTTGTAGCTTCTTCTATTACTATAGCTATGATAACTATCTTTTACTTATAGCCACACCCTATAGCCTTGGCATCTAATTACTTCCACTACTTTTTTCCCTCTCACTCGTAGAGCACTGCACACGATAGAAAGCCTATTAGGATTTTATTGCTTCCTATAGATTCATTTATTATTCCTAGCATAGAGTATACTAGGAAAATATATATCACACACTATTTTCTTCTACATTGCCTATTGTAAGGTTGAAATGAGCCAAACAAAGGCCTAGCTCAAGTAGTCTCAACCTTTCCCTATGTCCCAACTACAAATTCCAGGCTACACATCTTCCCTTTTTGTCGGATTTCTTTTCTGCGACACCTCAACATTTTTCAATATGAGGCATTTCTGTCTTGGAAGTTTGAGTTGATTATAGTTTGAGGATGTGGTCACAACTGTCAGGTCTCTGTCACAATCACGAAGGCATCTACTATTTCTAATCATTCTAGTATACGTTTTTGAGGATTCTGAGCAACTTTGGTTTTCATGCCAAGCATGCTATCACGAGTCTATCATTCATTGACCGTACCAAACTAGAGAACTCTAATTTTTGTTGTACCTAAATGCGTAGCTTCTTTATTGGCTTCCGCTTAATCAACTAATGAATTAGGGACACTTCTTCTACCTTCTCTCTTCTTTTAAGCATTTTCCTTCCATAGCTCAGTTTCTAAAGGCAAGTTTCCTTTAACTAAAGCAAAGCTATGGTATTAATTAAATTAATTTCAATTTATGTTTCTGCACTTCTTTTCTCAAGGAAAGTACTTTGATTGTTAATTTAATTGGTACACTTTAGAAAGGTTAAATTTATTGCTTTCATCAGATTAGAAGTAAAATAATCTCTTTCTTCCTTTCAGATGAATCCCATGAGGCAGGCTTGCCATGTTGGAAGCATTCTTGACAACATTCAGCACTAAAAACCCTTTGGAACATTATAGTCATGCAACATGGTACAAAGGGACCTCAATGTGACTTCTAATGGGAGTGTAGTTTGCAATCATTTTATATATAGATTGAAAATAGTGTAAATGCAAGAATGCAAATTCTTGGTGGATAAATAAATTGAGGAAGGCTTGCCCAAGTCAGAATTTGACTGTATTCAGTTCAAATATACTTGACTATAATTTATCATGAATATAGAATTTTTCTAGGGCAGTCATTGCCAAACAAAAAATCAAATCTAAGATTCAAGAGACTGAGTACTTGATAACTGGTCGACATCCATTCTCTCAAAGCAGCTATGTTTTTGAAACATGTAATATCCCCACTATGATATATATGTATATTTCTGATTTTTCTTTATTTCTGAATGGGGTCAAGCTGAAAGAGTTTAAAATATTCACAACTACAGCACTCTTAGAACAATCAAGATTGAAATACAAAATCCTCAATTTATTAAACTCATCAACAATTCTAGAAATGATTATAAATGCAAATATACTGATCTGGAAAATGCAAATCTCAAAATTACATGTGGCTGATTGCCATGTCCCCATTTCCGGCTTGATCATCAAGTGTATAATGGATTAGCCTATTCCTCATTCCCGGAGGCTAATTCTAAATCATGAGGGAATGAACTGGTTTTTGACTAACTTAACCTTTTGTTTTGCAGGAGCAAAGTCAGAAACTTGTAATTTGACTAAGTCTGGGAGTACTTTCATCAACTCCAGTGATCACCATTGTCAGGCGCACTCCTTGACAAATCAGGCTCATTTTGGCGCCCAACTTCCAAAGTCCATTTTAGCTCTCAATATAGCATCCAACTAGAGGCACTCCTTGTGGTTAACTTCCTCCAACTCAGTGCCCAGTTCTGAGATAAGCGAAGATGTTAGGAATGAAGTTTTCATACTTAGGTGCCAATGTCATGAAGAGTTCACCAAAGTGAGCGCCCTGGGTTTTTGAAGCATCAAAAGGGCGCCTAGCATTAAGTAGCTTCCAATCTTCTCACTCAGTCAAGGCGCTAATAAGGAATGATATCCTAACTCACTTTGATGACTTCAAATGTGAGCATTTGCAGGGAAGGTGATCATTTCAAGTATAGGCGCCAATTCCTTCTTGTGCAAATCTAAAAGTGCGCCTAACCTAGAAGATGTTTCCAATCCACTTGATGACAGGTGTTTATGAAAGCAGAGATGAGATTCTGACTAAAGGGAACAAGGTTAGGTAATGAAGAAAGTAAAAGTCTTCTTAGGCACCAAGTTGTGGTCAAACACCATTGAATGAGCGCCTAGGCATTTCAAGGCGCCAAAACAAGACTCCAGTGGATAAATGATTCCCAAACTCCAGGGCGCTTGGTAAGACAAGTGTTTGGTTTCGTTTCAAAGATTTCAATGTAAGAGTGCTCTTCAAGGAGATTGGGCAATTCAGGACTAGGCGCCAAATCCATGTTATTTTATCTCAATGATGCACCTCATTGATAAATGGATCTCCAAATTCTCCAGTAAGCCAAGGTGCTAGTAGGGGTAATGTTCCGAGTTTACTTCAATACCTTTGGAAGTAGACACTTGCATGCAAGATGAACCATTCAAGTGAAGGTGCCATTTTACTCTTCTCCTGGCACCTTGAACTCATCCAAAAGTGCGCCTAAGAATGGAAACAGCTTTTGATCCACTTATAGTGAAAGGTGCTTGATAGAAGATAGTAATTTTGATTCAGTTGTGACTTGTGTTGAAGATTTTAGCATGGCAAAACCATTTTCTTCCTAAGGCGCTAATCTAGACATTTCTCTATCAATAAGTGCGCCTAAGAGAAGTTGAAGACTCAAACAGGATGTTAGTACTCCAGATGAGGGCGCTAGGTTAAAGGAGCATCAAAAGGCTTGATTACAAGTATTTGAAAGTGTGAATTGTGTAGAACATCTTACTTGAGGTGTTAGGCACTGATACTAGTTGAAACTACCCCAAATGTGCGCCTAAGTTAGTTGCTAGACCCCAAGACCAGTTTTGGAACAAGGCGCTCCATCAGGAGGTGAGATGATGATCCTTTAAAGTCAAGTTGCTTTCAAGGTTCTTTGAAAGGATGATAAGTTATGACCAAGGCGCCAGAACCCCTGTAAATCCTCCAAAGCTGGCACCCAGTCAGAAGGACACCAGTTCTGCGCCTAAGCAAGCTAAGTGTCAATCCTCTTCTTCCCAATTCTCAGATGGCGCCTAGGATCCAAAAGATCTTCGCTAAAGTGCCAAGATTGCATGGAATCATCAAATTCCTCAAGGCGCATATTCATGCCTCTACTACCTCAGATGGGCGCCTAGGTCATATTGGCGCCATTCCATGATCATACTACTCCAAATGGGCACCTAGTCAGAAGATTAGGTAGTTGTAACTCCCTGAGCTCTCATTGGTCGACAGAATGTCTTCGAGATCCATGTCAAGGCCTATGAATAAGATTGCCAACTCAAAATGAGTCATCAGATGGAATATTCCCTTGGATATGCTTCTTGGGAAACGTGCCTTGGTTCCTCTTTGTGCATTGAAAAATGTGCCTTCATTGCCTTTGGAAGGCCTATAAAAGGAGGAGCTCTCTCATTCATTTGGTATCTATTCATTTTGACAAAATTCTCTCTGCAAAGCTATTGAGCTTGTGATCTTGAGGCCTGCGAGTTTCAAGTGTTGGGGTGATGCTCCCTCAACAAGCAAGGTGATGCTCCCTTGTTGTAATGTGAGTTGTTGACATTCAGTTAACATCATTGAGTTTGATTGAGTTGATCAAGTGTAGAAGTCATTGTAGACATCAAGGCTTAAGGCCTCCTTTTGTAATTCCATTTGAATAAGGTTGTAACTTCATGCTGTTGAAAGCATTATCCATGTAATAAGGCATTTCAAGTTGATTGAATCAAGTAATAAGACAAGTACCCATCTTTAAGGTTGATTCATTCAAGTAGTTATCTTTGATGTATATCTTTAAGTTGTTGAATAGTTGATGAATTGATAGCAAGTAAAATTGTTTAAGTAAAGAAAAATTTCGTAGAACTAGTTGGGTATTTTACACTGATAATCAATTCACTAAATTATTCCAATGACAGATGGAGACAGAGTTCCCCCTTATTACACAACTAGAACCTGCAATCGAATGATGATTTCAAATTGTATGAGCAGTGAATTACAAATATGCAAATAGAACCTGACTAATCCTCTGTGAAGTGAAATGTCATCTCTATCACTGCAGCCAAAGAAGGTGTTCAGGTCAGTTTCAGTAAGGACCTCTTTGCTGGTTCTCAGAAAGGTTGATGATCCCATAGAATGGTGCTGGTACTCAGCAACAGACTGGTGACAAGCTGGCTGCAGCGGCCTCTCCAATAATGGTAGACCCTGAATTACACTCTAGATCATGCCTCCCAGTGAGTGGTATGGGGCAGATGAAGTCACAACAAATCTAAGTGATGTTATAAGCAGCGACCACCTCCAAATCCACAATCCTAGTATAGTTGTTGTGGCCAGCTCGGGCTGTGAATTACCTTCTGTCCAATGTCAACAATGTTGTAATGAATTTATGGATGGATCGGATTGTAAGTCTAATGCTTGGACAGCTACGACCTCCCTTTTCTTCTAAATCACTTCTCCCTTAGTGGTATTTGGAAGGTGGTAAGTAGCAACTTGGTAATTGACTAATGTATCCTCAACACAACAGCAGCATACATATACCAATCTCCAATTCTTTATTATGAAACCTCCAAAGATCTCTGAAATATGCCAATGCCTAGAGAAGTGACAAATCGGCTAGAATATATGTGGATAAAGGCTGTGATCAGGTTATTGTAGCTCCAAAAACCAATAAATAAACCTACAATCAAGTTAGGTGACCAACAAACAAGCCAATTTCTAGCCCAACAGTTAATGGCTGATATGGATTTGCTCTGCAAATGGAAATCGATGACTCAGCAATGGTGTTAGTGGAGCAAAAACCAGAATGAATACTCTGTTGGGACTCCTATTTCAAGCCTCATAATTGCAAAATCTCGTCTAACTCATCAAAATTGTCTATTTACCTCGTTTTGTGTTTTTGGTGGTCTCCCCGGAAATTTGACTAACTCTGAAATTTGTGAGATCCTCCAAATCCTAGAATCTGCATTATAACTCCTAGAGATCCAAAACCACTCTCAAACATCCCAAAACTATATACATGGTATAAATGTTATATTTTATACCTGCGGGTTTTCGGGTTCCTCCAGCACTTCGGAACTTTTCCCTTTGTTCTTGGTTCTTCCTCCTCCCAACTCCCTTTCCCTTTCCGTGGTTCTGGGTTGGAACTTTTCCCCATCCCAAACCCACCCTTCCGTTCTTTGCTCTTCCTATCCCTTCAGGATTTCAGGTCTCGCTGGAACCTTTCGACCTGATCCCTTCGACCCCTGATTCGCCAACTCCAAAACCCAGCCGTTGCGCAATTTCTCGATGTTCCGAGCCGGAACTTTTTCGCGGCCCAGACCTTCCCCTGTCAAGGCTCAGAAACACGCAAAAACATACCAACAACTCCCAAGGTCGCCATAATGCAAAATGGGTAGTTGAAATGGGTGTATTAACATGAGAGATGGGTTCTTGTGAACCACTACTCATGAAATATGGGTCATGTGTTTGACTCAAAAACTACGCAGTTAAACCCTAAAATAAAATATCATAATTTGACATGCTGCGAAAATACCTCATACTTATCAATTGATGAGCTAAAGGGGCTCTATAATGAATGGTTCATAAGGCACAACACTTGCTGAAGGTTTTGCAAATGGGGTAGCAAGCTAAATGGGCTTGATCTTGGGAGAAACTCCATGGTTAAGCGTGCTTGAGTCGGAGTAGTACTGGGATGGGTGACCTCCCGAGAAGTCCCGATGCTTCACCCTTGTGTGCATCACCTAGATGCAATGAGTGCTAAGTGGACCATTCATTAACATGAGAGATGGGTTCTTGTGAACCACTACTCATAAAATATGGGTCATGTGTTTGACTCAAAAACTACGCAGTTAAACCCTAAAATAAAATATCATAATTTGACATGCTGCGAAAATACCTCATACTTATCAATTGATGAGCTAAAGGGGCTCTATAATGAATGGTTCATAAGGCACAACACTTGCTGAAGGTTTTGCAAATGGGGTAGCAAGCTAAGTGGGCTTGATCTTGGGGGAAAATCCATGGTTAAGCGTGCTTGAGTTGGAGTAGTACTGGGATGGGTGACCTCCCGGGAAGTCCCAATGCTTCACCCTTGTGTGCATCACCTAGATGCAATAAGTGCTAAGTGGACCATTCATTAACATGAAAGATGGGTTCTTGTGAACCACTACTCATGAAATATGGATCATGTGTTTGACTCAAAAACTACGCAGTTAAACCCTAAAATAAAATATCATAATTTGACATGCTGCGAAAATACCTCATACTTATCAATGGGTGTATTTATTGCAATTGGTGGGGTTGTTAGGGTTTTCCCGACCATTCCACCATCAAATCTGAGTTGTGAAGGCTATAAATAGAAGATTGAAACTCATTCAAAGGGTTGGTCATTTTTTAGCAAAATTTCTCTCTTCAAGTGCCAAATGTCCAGTTGCAATTAGGGCTTCAACCAGTGATCAGTTCCAATTCTTCAAGAGGCATATGTCAAAGGTGTATGTGGATTATATTGTAATTTTTTTATATCAATCTATGTTTTTCTCCACTGTTGTAAGTGTTCTTTCAATAAAATCAATAGTTGTGTTTTATCTTTTCAGAACCTGCATGTATACCCACATCTTGCACTGCTGCAATGATGCTATTTTCAACTTAAAAGAGAGGTTATTTAAGGTAGTGAGCTTTATCTAAACTAGTGCCAGTTAGAGGGTTTACAACAGCACTTTGGGTATCACTGCCCTTGTTTTTTGTCAAGTATATATCTTACATGATAGTTAATCCTTGCTTAGGGATACCTCTCGAAATACCCTTTGTCATCTAGTTGAACCAAAAGCGAAGAGGAGACTACCCACTCCTACCAGTTGGTCCTTAATCACCTTCATCCTGTTGATGAACCCCCTTTTCACCTCCTTGACGACATCCCTAGCCTCGGAGTTTGAATAAGTGTTCTAGGGATTGGGATTAGCTATTTTGGGACCCAACAAATTGGCATCGTTGCCTGGGACAGTTTACTTCTGGTTGTGATTATTGCAGCATTTTAACACTGTGAAAAATCTAAGTCTTTCCTCCCAGCAGAGAAGTGGTGACTCTGTTAGTCAAACCCAAAAAATCAGTTTTTAGAATAGAAAGTAATTAAGATGGATCGTAGGAGAAGGCCCGAAGACTTGTCAGCACATGAACACTCTTCAGACCACTCACGAAGCCAACGAATAAGGTAGAGCAAGAAATCCTAATGCCCAAGGTCAAGCAGGTACTTCTGGCTGAAATGACGCATTTGAGGATTTTAGAAATTATTATCAATACACTTCTGAGGACTCCACAAATAATATACTCAGAACGAATAGAAGAGTGAACAGAGATGAGTATGATGTTCGAAGAAATGAGAATGTTATGGGCAAAGGAAGAAGAGACAAATCTTGTAATGCAGACATGAGAACATTCGGCATGCCTAATGAAGAGGCTCGCCAACATACTCAGCATCCTATTTCACCCACAAGGTCACTTAGAGGTCAACATGACAACATTCCCAATGAGGAAAATCAACAGAAACAACCTGATGCTGAGGAAAGAGAAAGAACCCTCTATGATGAGTTAGATTTACTCGATCATATCAGGAATAGGCAGAGAAAGGTGAAGGCCCTACTTGATTTGCAGTATGCTCAACTTGCTCAAAATGTGGCAAATCAGAGACAATGTCAACCTATAGGTCAGCTGGGTAGGAATCCGGTTCGTGCATACCAAATCTCGAATCGACCACCTCAACAGCCTGTAAATCAGCAATTTGGTAATGTTCCAAATCCCAGACCTACAATTCAAAGGCAAGTTCAAAGATTTCTATCATGTCCCTATATTAATTTATAATTCATTCAAATTAAAGATATGAATGACATTAGAATCTATTACTATATCTATAAATCATAAATTGAATATATTAAATAATATATATTAAATATTATAAATTAAATATTATAAATTAAATATTGTAAATTAAATAATGTAGCAGACTACTTAGAGAAGAAGCGCCCTTTTGTATTTAGAAATAAAGTTAAAACAGATAAAATATATATTTGTTTCTAAAAGAGGCCGACCATCTTGTTTTGGCATATAAACCAACCACCTTTTGGTGCCAAAGAATAATGTAAGTAGTTTGAAATCACACGTATGTAAAAGGGCAGTGAATAGAATTAAAGGTTTAGAAAGAGCAACGAATATAATTAAAGGAGTAGCGATTTCATTAGATTAAATTTGTATATGCAACGATTTTTATAAAACAAATCATAGATATTAGACAGCAATCATTACATATGTGGCGGTGACTGCTATATAATAGGGAGCGATCAGAAATAAAGATCGCTGACTGTGAAATGGTGCGACTCCTACTAATAAGGAGACATGAATTATATCAAAGGAAATAACTTAAATAAAAAGGCACTGATTAATATGTATTATGGAAGCGATCAGTTTGATATTAATCAAAGGCAATAACAGCAGCGATCATGCATTGATTAAGTCTAAGGCAGTAATCAGCATTATTAACAAAGAGTCGTGTCCCTTTAAAAGGTTATCTCTCTTCAAAGAGATACCTCTCTTCAAAGAGATACCTCTCTTCATAGGAAGTTTAAGGTATAAATTTAGATTGGTGTGAGAGAGGGAACATAGATGGGGTTTCAAAAATAACTATAATATACAATCAAGAGAGAACAGATATACAGATCTGCAAGGAAGATATATAGAAAAAGGCATCCGTTAATCTACTTGTGGTAGGATCTATATGGGAATATAATGTATTGTTTAAATATGATCAATGGTTCATGCATATTGTTATTTATAACTTATGATATCATCTTCATGATTCATTATGTATTGCTGATATGGTTATTTGCAAATATGAAACTGATTAGTTTATTATGCACATACCTTTACCATGATAGGAGGGAAAATTACAAAAGGGGTACGGTGACGGGGCCCTCTTCTAGGTACGCCACCCAAGAGGGGACAGGATGAGCCCACATGGGCCAAAGGGGTACTGCCTTTTAGTCCAAAGGGTACTACCTTTGGGCCAAGGAGAGTTGGGCTACCAGGAGGGGCCCTCTTCTAGGTACGCCACCCAGAAGGGGACAGGATGAGCCCACATGGGCCAAAGGGGTACTGCCTTTTAGTCCAAAGGGTACTGCCTTTGGGCCAAGGAGAGTTGGGCTACTAGGAGGGGCCCTCTTCTAGGTACGCCACCCAAGAGGGGATAAGATAAGCCCACATGGGCCAAAGGGGTACTGCCTTTTAGTCCAAAGGGTACTGCCTTTGGGCCTAGGAGAGATGGGCTACCAGGACACCCTTTTGAAACCTCACTCCCCTATCATGGTATAGCAATATAAGGAGACCAATCATAAGGGAATGGGGAAAGATGACAAGATGAGGGGATAACGAATAAATTAGAATCCTCACGGGGTAGGTCACCTCATATAAATGGCATGGGCCACATGAGGCCAAAGGGGTACTGCCTTTGGGCCTAGAAAGGCTAAGACACCCCATCGAGTTACTCTCTTCTATGTTCTCCCATGATTGAAAATCCCAAGGTAAGGTTTAATAATTGGGTTAACTAATTCACTATGGACTTACTGATGTTTAATCATGATACTCTATTTGATAAGTTATTATTGTAATTCATCTCTAACTTGTTTACAAGGATTAAATCAAGCCAAGGTACTCTCTAAATCCATTGTTTACTTGGAAAGTTGATAGTTTAGGATAAAATTATTATAATTCTTATTAGGGACATTACATAAACCAGGATTTATCTTGCTTATAGCATTTGATTGTTAAGTTGTAACCCTAACTTGTGATTCTAGGCCAAGATTTAGAAAAATCCCAAAAGGCGACATTACAATTTCCTCCACCAAGACAACGCTTGGGAGTAGAAAGATAGAAGCAGTTAGATTTCTTTGGTATACATGATTTCCCTAACCCGATTCCGAATGAGTTAAGAGGGAAAATTCCAAGGTTTCAAGGCAACAATGCAGTCACTGGTGAGAAGCATTTGAGGCACTTCATCAATGTCATGGATGAATACGAGATTGAGGACAAAGATGTGATGATGAAGTTGTTTGTTCACTCGTTGGAGGAAAGTGCTAAAGAGTGGTATAAGGCTCTCCCTAATAACAACATCGATTCATGGGAAGAGTTCATGAGGGTGTTCAAACTATGGTATGGGGATAGGATTGACCCCAAGTTTGCCATCCACGAGCTCACCACAATCAAGAAGGGAATCAATGAAAATGTTTGCAGACTTCAATAGTAGATTTATCATGACAATGAGAAAGGTACCCAACTAATCGCAAGCCAAATGAATCAATGTGTTTGGCATTGTACTACAGTGCCTTTGATTCAAAGATAGGTTATTGCATAAGGGACAAAAGTCCACAAACATTGAGGGAAGCCTATGTTGTAGCCATTAACATAGAAAGTAACATGAGAGCCTCAAGCAAACATGTTAAAAGGTCTGATGTGAAGATCTCCCAGCCAGACAGGGCAGCCTTGAGCAAACCCCTCACAACAAAAGAGAAATTGGACAAACTCATGGGAGTTATGAAAGACATGTCCTATAAGATGGCACAGAATGAAAAGGGGTTGCCTCCTCAGGGTGCTGCAACTCATTTCAACGAAGGTCAGAGATTGCATAATAGACCTTCCAATACAGATTGGTCTAAAAGACCGCAACAATATGATAGGCAAGCAGCCCCTAAGCAGGTCAATTTTAAGCAACCTAAGAAGGATACGCCAGATCCAATGAGAAAAGATCACATAAATTATCAAGTCTTCGCCCTGGTGTAATGCATGCCATCTCCCGCATGGCTCAGTTAATTGTGCAATTGCTCACAAAATGAATGGAGAAGAAGAATTTCCAAACGAAGGTGCAGGTGAGTACTATGAGGATGAGATAAATCAGTTTGATACTGAGGAATATGAACAGATGGATGAGGGTGTTGAATATGACAGTTATGAAGAGGATGATCATATTTTCAAATATGATTATGATGCAAGTCCAAAGAGATATCAACTGTCGACTCATGATTTTGGGCATTTGAGAGATCTCATGTAGAAGAAATATAAGCAATCTAAGCCTTTGCAAGAAGACATGAAGGCCTTGACTAATGCAGCCATTATGCAGGTCCAAGGAGGTTATCAGCTGAGGAATAGGCAAGTGCCTATGCAAAACTCTCCTGCCTGAGAGTCACGAAAAGATGGGTTAGATGGTGAGAAAGAAAAACACAAGACAAATGTGGAGAAGAGAGGCAGCACTATTCCTAAAAGGAATATCCCAAAAAAGAAGAAAACTTCAGCACAACCATCAGCAACAAAAAAGAAATATGTGCAGAAAGCTCTGGTACAAGTGTCGCAGCCAGCTGCTGCATCCTTTCCTAAATCGCAAAACACGAAGAATGATAACAAAGGAGATCAACCCCGAATACCAAAGAAGCCTAAAAAGAGCAAGGAGAATGTGAAGGAATTGAAAGGTATGGATATTTCATCCAGTCAATTGATATCCTATATTCTTGGTGCAAGTGATACTACTATTTCATGTGATACCCCATTGCCAAATTACAATCCTATAGACAAGGCCCAAGTTTTAAGTCAAATAAGGATCTCATTACCTTTGGGAGCGACCCTTCGGATTCCTGAGCATAGAGATAGGGTCGTATCATTTCTCACTGTTATAGATGCACAAAAGCACCCTGTTCTCATTTCTAGTGATGATGATAAGGGTAAAAATCAAGAGGAAACAATAGAGGTATATCTAGGGTTAATTGTTGTTAATAGTAGGATGGGTGTAGATCCTTTGTACACAATGTTGATTATAAACGGATGGTTGTTGCATAATTGCATGATTGACTTTAGTGCTTCCAGTAATGTCATGCCACTTGAAATCATGAATGATTTGGGGTTGAAGGTATCTAAGTCTTTTGGCAAGTACTTTGCCATGGATTCCAGGGAGGTCAATGTGATTGGTCTCGTAAAGGACGTTGAGGTCCAGCTTGCTGCTTACCCAAACAAATCATTTTTAATGGATGTTATTGATGTGGACTGCCCTACAAAATGGGGTATGTTACTATCCAGAAAGTGGGCAGCTTCCATGGGTGGAAGTATCCAAATGGATCTTTCATGCGCCACTATTCCAGTCCAGGTGTGGAAGTAAAGTTGTACAAGGAGAAAAAGGTGGAAGATGAAAATATTGAGAACCGATATAAGACACAGGATGATGATGCCAACTTGTTTGACACTGACATTGACCACTTAATGGGATATTGCAATGAGGATCAAAGTTGGAAAACTCAGACTCGGTGCGGACTCGGCAGCCCAAAATAGGACTTAGACTCGGACTTGGGAAAAAACTCGACTAGGACTCGGCAAAAAAAAAACCGTAGTTTTTTTTAAAAAAAAAGAAATTAATGCATTTAGATAACATAAGAGCCTAATTTGATTATCAATTTATCATAATTCAAAGATTACACATGTCGTATGATCATCAAACACTCAATAATGAGTTGTGAAATGAGGAAAAAAACCAAAAAAAAGGTTTTAAACTTGTTTTTGGCATCCCTAGCCATCCACGCGAGTCCCTGCACGGGACTCGCAAGTCCGACCTCAATACTCATGCGAGTCCTGAGGCCGGACTCGCGAGTCCCGTGTAGGGACTAGCCTGGACTCAACTCGCGAGTCCGCGTCGAGTCGACTCGGCCAGCTCAGAGACTCGCAAGTCCGCCAAGTCCACAGCGAGTCCCAGAGAGTCTTCCAGCTTTGATGAGGATGATCATAGCCTTGATATTTTACCTTCCACTCCCGCTACTCCTACGTGTGATGCAGGTGATTTGTGGACAATGTACTTTGATGGTACATATTCAAGATAAGGATCAGGTGCAGGTGTGGTTTTAATATCACCAGATGGTGAACATTTCGGGCTTTCCTTTAGGCTCAATTTCTAGTGCACCAACAACATTGCAGAGTACGAATCTCTTTTGCTAGGTTTGAATATTGCTCACAAGCACGGGATAAAGTGTTTGAAAATCTTGAGAGATTTAGAATTAGTGGTACAACAGGTCAGAAATGTGTATGTAGCCAAGGACATCAAGCTAAGATTATATAGAAAAGCAATTTGGGACACTTTGGAATTGTTTGATGCCATTGGCATTGAGTGGATTAACAGAAATGGAAATGAAAAAGAAGATGTTTTGGTTGTTGCTAGTTCAAGGTTCAATCTTCAAGCGGCCTCTTCTCCCTTTTGTCATTGTGTTGTCAAAGTTCTTACCAGGCCAACAATTCCTGATAACATTTACAGTTGGCAAGTTTTCAATGACAGCAATCAGATTTACAGCTTCCTGAATTGCATAGATGAGTTTGACAATCAATTGATTGATTGGCAGCCTATGATAGAAGTTGAGGATGGCAAGGAAACTTTGTTTGGCAGTGAGGTTGTGCAGTTGAAGATGAATATCGTTCCGAAAGGATTGGTGACACTCGAAAGGATGTTTGACAATGTTGACCGTTGGAAAAGCAAAGGTAAACTTGTTGAAGAAGAAAGTGTTGAAGGTGTTAACCTCGAGACTAAGGATGCGCCAAAAATGGTTTACATGGGCAAGAAGTTAAAGCCCCATGAGAAGCAAATGCTGATTGCTTTGCTAAAAAAATTCAAGAAGTGTTTTGCATAGTCGTATGATGAGTTGAAGGCCTACAAGGAGGACTTATTTCAGCATACTATTCTGCTCTAGCCCAATGCAAAACCATTCAAACAAAAGCAAAGACCTATAAACCCTACCATAGCTCCCAAGATGCAAAAGGAATTAATAAAGATGAAGGAGGGAGGCATCATTAAACCGATTAGACATTCTGAGTGGCTATCTAACCTTGTCCCGATAAGAAAGAATGGGGAAATCATATTTTGTGTGGATTTCCGAAATTTGAATATCCAATCTCTTAAGGATAACTATCCACTCCCAAGCATGGACCATTTGCTACAAAAAGTGACTAGATCAGAGTTGATGTCCATGATGGATGGATTCTTCGGATACAACCAAGTGATGGTCAAGGAGTCAAAGCAGTACAAGACGGCGTTCACGACTCCTTGCGGTACCTATGTCTATGTAAGGATGCCATTTAGCTTGAAGAATGCGGGGTCAACATTTCAGCGAGCCATGGACGTGGCTTTTGCCAGTCTCATTGATGAGATTATGGTGGTTTATCAGGATGACCTAACAGTATTCTCAAAAGAAAGAGGTGAGCATTGCAAGCACCTTGAAATAATCTTCAAGCGATGTTTAGAGTATGGGATTTCACTTAAACCCAAGAAATGTATATTTGGTGTTGAAGAGGGCAAGTTACTAGGACATTGTGTCAAAGGATGGGGTAAGAAAAGACTCAGGACGAGTCAAAGCTATTGACCTCATTCCCCAACCCAAATCAGTTAAAGGAATATAGTCTTTCTTCGGGCAGATAAACTTCGTCAAGAGGTTTGTTCCTAATTTTGCAAAGAAGACTAAAACCATTTCAAAAATGCTCAAGAAAGGGCAATCAGTTGTGTGGAGTGCAGAACCTGCTGAAGCATTCAAAGACATTAAAGAAGCCATCAAGGAAGCACCAGTACTGATAATTCCAAATTACTTTAAACCCCTTTAGCTATTCTCCTTTGCTTCATTTTATATTGTTGTTGTTTTGCTCCAAAAGAACGACAAAGAGTATGAGCAGCCTGTGTCATTTTTCAATAAATGAATATTAAATATTAATATTTATTAATACGACCTTTATTTATAATTTTATTATTATATTAATTATTGTATATTAACTTTATTAATATTATATTTGTGTATTAAAAATATTAGGAAATATGTATATTGACTCTAATATTCTTAGTTTTTAGATTACAAATATATATATATATATAATTTTTATTTTTTTTGTACGGACAAACCCAAAAACGAACCCAACCCCCCAAAAAATTTTGCCGGATCCATGAACCAAACCCACAAACCCGAACCAAGATCTGAACCAGAACTGGCAACCTAGATATTTTCCTATAAATATGTACGTAAGTTTCTAAGTTCCATCATTAATTATTCACAAGTGTTTATTAAGGGAAGTCCCTCCTAATAGAGGAGGGGCTACGGTCTTACACTATACCCCTAATGAATTTGTCTTTAACAAATTTTAGGGATAAGAATCCTTAATAAAACAAATTCCTCCTCCTTTGAGATATTGCTCCTAGGTGGATCAGCATGTTAGAGAACAACAACACAATCTTATCTTAATTCCTCAAGAATATCCTCCATTAGATTCCATAAAATGGATTTAATACCTACCATTATTTCCTCAAATGGAATGTGTCTAGGTGCCATGGAAAAACCGAGAACCCTTTTCACAATTCAATGGTGGACCTGTTCAAACTAAAGCTTGATAATTAACAACAACAATATTAAATAATTCTGAAAAGGGCACAGTAACTTCATGATCTTTGATTAGTTGATGTCATCAAGGTTAAAAATTGTAAAGATCAATGTAAACATGATGTCATAAATGATGATTATGAGAATTTTCAATTAACAATGTCATCTTCCTTCTTTGTAATTAGACTTGAATGTCTTCTGTAGTTTTCCATGCCAAGTCTACCCTCCATTACCTTTATAATGCAATCAATGGTTTCCTCAAAAGTGATCAGCCTTTCCAATCAGCCTTTCCAAGTAGTGACACAAATAAATGAAAATATTAAATTAGTGAATGTTTATAAAACAATTATTGATAAAATTTGGAATTCAATGTAATATTCTTCACTTGCCACCTGGTTTTTCAGACATCAGGGTTTGTAGAAGTCCCCTTCAAGGATAGAAGCTTTGTTACCCAGTTCTTGATTCACAACAGTTTGGCCTATTCTGGCTTCATGATCCATTGTGATCTGTTGAAGGCCGCCCCCAAGCATGTTTTTAGTATTATCACAAACCTCAGGCTGCATAACACTATGAAAAATCATTATGTGAAGCAGTGAGTGTACTGGTATCATCAGCATTTAGGAGATAACTATGGCAAGTCTTTTAGTTTCAATAAAGCTTGGCAATTTGTCAGAATTGATATTTTGTATATCTCCAGAAATACCATAAGACAGGTTTTCATTGTGGTCAAATGCCTTACTCAAAATTTCCTTGTACTCATAAAATTTCAGCCATTGTGAACCTGTCTTGGTGACAATTTCAAGCTTAGAAGGTGGGCATGAAGCTGAATTACCTCAGATAGGTCTTCCCCATTAGTGTAGTACCCACTCCATACTCATAGAGTACTTTTAAATACATCCACAGGATACTCTCAAAGGCCTTGGAACTATTGTTCTAGTCCATGCCAGATCTAGTATGGCAGGCAGAACAGATTGTAGAACTGCCATAGTTTTCCAAGACAGGACTGGGGTAGCAAGTGAGCCCCATCACTTCGGAATGACAAGTATTTTAATAGGCAATGGGAAACAGAGGACAACTTAAAAGTTAATGATGCCCCAGAAATTGAGAATCAAACTAGGGAGCAAATCAATAAGAAAGATTATGAATGCCCCTCAAACCTACTAGTTTAATAATTAATTACCTTGAGAACCAAACTGGAAACCAAACTAATCTTGGCACCTTGTGGATTTTCGGAAATTCATATTGCAGCCACATAGCCACATAAATTAAGAGGGGAGTTAATATTTTCATCTTTGATTTTTCAACTGCTTTCTTATAATATACATTATAATAGTAGTTTTTTGGGTTGCTTGATTACAGGCTGCATGCACTATCCTGGCTAGGTTTATGTGGGGCATGATACCAATCTGCCCTATTCTTTTTGCAATATGCATCTGAGCACTACAATGTTTTATTAATAGAAAATGAAAGCAAATTTTTTTTTTTAAAAGTTATATTGAATGGTACAGCTATGTCAACCCAATCTTCAGGTAGACATGGAAATTTGTATTTTAGGTAAATAATATGCTTTGTACTCATCCATGCACTTCTATCCATTTCAGAGAAGACTCAAAAAGTAATAGAGGAGAATATAGCAATGACTGTAATTGAATGGTTGGCGCTGCACATGAAGAGAGGAAGAAGAATGTAATATCCCCACTAAAAATCTTCTTTTATGTGTTGGGATATGAATGATACATATCAAACCCTAGCGAATGATTTTGCACAGGAAGGTTATAATGTATTTACCAATATGAAATCCTATCTGATTATTCCTGAAATAAATCCTCAATATTCACCAATATCATAAACAAAATAAGTGTTCTCAAATCTGAAATAATGGTCCAGAATTATATATTTATTGCATACCACAAACAGACATCTGATACAATATAATTGGCAGTTCAAATGATGAATGCATACTGCTGAAATCAGAAATAATCTACAGCTAACCCTAACAACAGTACAGCAGTCCAAACTTCAGCAAGGATGCTTCAATTTTCCCAAGGAATGAAGTAGTTGAGTCTAGGAATGATGATGCCCTTCTCCAAACCCTCAACAACCAGATTTGGCCGCTCAAAACCCTACAAATATGCAGCGATTTTCCCTTAAATTGGTGCAGCTCTGTTCAAAGAATCATAGTGCTGATTTTCACCCTAAAATAGCAGAAATTTCCACGGCCAGCAATTAAAATGATGCAGCACCCCTTCAGCACAAGTGTAATCTTGATATCAATCTGAAATTTCAACGGTTCAGCCCAAAGGTGACTCCTGTATGAAATCACTACAAGGAATTGCCTTAAATTGGTGCAGCTCTGTTTAAAGAATCACAGCTCTGATTTTACCCTAAAACAGCAGAGATTTCCACGGCCAGCAATGAAAATAATGCAGCACCCCTTCAGCACAAGTGTAATCTTGATATCAATCTGAAATTTCTGAAATTTCAATGTTCAGCCCAAAGGTGACTCCTATATGAAATCACTCCAAGGAATTGTGGGTTCTCGTCCTCCAATTCCAAACCTAGAAGGTTTTCATCTTCAAGTTAATTGAACCGAAGTCCAATGCTCCAACAAGGAGTAGATATCAGAAAATAGAATGGTTGATCAATATGCCTCCTTCTCCTTGATTCTCCTCTCTTAAATAGAGTTTCCCTCCAAAAGACAGAACTCTTCAAATTTCCTTCACGACTCTTGATTGATATTTGAGAGGAACTATTTAAAATAAACTTTAATTATAAGAGACCTCCTTATTTTATATTTTAACTTTACTTGAGGCCCTCTTTATTATAATTTCATTTTATAATATCACGTAAGCGGCCCCTTTTGTGACATTATGACCCTCTTAATTTATTATTATAATCCTATTTCCCCAATGCAAAATTCCAAAGGCCCACGGGAAATGCATGATGGGCATTTGGGTTTTAACTTGGCTTGATTTCGAAGAGGGTGCATTACAAAGAAAAAACACCATATTTAGAAAAGAAGAATGTGTTGATGGGAAAAAGAGGGATCATGTTGAGGTGAAAGGGAAACATCCTTTCTGTTGAGCCACTTGACATTCAAGCACTAAGTCTGTAACCATACATTTTTTATGAAATATACTTCCAACTTCAAAAACTATGAGTATTAGAAACAAACCCGACACAAGTCCAAATGTTTACCAAGCTAATGGAGACTGGCAAAACAAATATATATTCATAACCAATTTGATAAAAATGTTTCTAATAGCTTACAGTTGATGCAACTGCTTCTCTGCTGCCACCATATAGCAACCCAGCAAGAACGCCTATTACTGTTGTGGCACCAAAGTCTATATTCGCCCTTTTCCGTTCTGCTTCCTGTTTACACAGAGATAGTAATATTTAGTTGTGCCCTTAATTGTAAAATTACTATACACATAGAGACAGACTACACTAGTATCAAACAGAATACAGAACATCCTAAGATGGGTACCAGCAAGTCTAATAACAAGGCTGACATGAAACCGATGCCTAAATAGACAAGTCAGCATAGAAGCATTCTGATGTATAGCATTGAAATTATCATATCACAGTTAAATGCCCAAGAGAAAATCAAACTAGAACTTGATAGAGAGTATGAAAAATGAATATGTAAAAACATAGAAAAGGAAGCCCTGGACAAGAATTAGCTTCAGATTTTGAAGGCATCAATTCCAAATTATTTGTGAACCATCTTAGCAATTGAACCTTTCAGATGTACCTTGTGCAGTACAAGTATAGCTTGCTTCCGCAAAATTTGGTTCCTAGAATTATAGCATGCAAGTACCATCTATTTGATTAGTAACACACTTGACATATTGACTTTTATAACCCTACCAGCAAATGGGAGGATTAATCCACATTGGTTAGAATTATAAGATTGATCCCACATTGGTTAGAATTATGAGAGAAGGGTGACTTATAAGCCATTACATTCCAAAAGTTTTGCCAATGGAGGATGCTTGAGGGTGAAAAGCCCAAAGAAATGGATTAATTTCATTGTTCGTTCCTCACTAACAAATACTTAGAGATGCTTGTGTGCTAAGTGGTCCCATTGCCTTGTAATCATTACCAACATACATGAAAAAAAATGCCATTAGAGTAAATGACTAATCATGGAGGTAATCTTGTGATGACTTAAAAAATGCCCAGGCTTAATACACACACACATATATTTATATATATGCATACATACATATATATATATATATATATATATATATATATATATATATATATATATATACCTGTATCACTGATTCATAGCTCTGCAAGTCCAGATCCAGGTCCAATTCCAACCCAGTCCGGATTCTGGGTCAATCCGCCAGTGGAAACGCACAGGATCCAGGCAAAGGGGGACAGATTTGTCCCAGGTGAACCCAGAATGAACCCCCAGGAAAAACAGTGTCTTTAATTTTGTTTTCATTTTTTGATTGGCCTGTAGCAACAGGTAATGTATGGTGCAACCCTCTTCTCGCATTTGCTCACAGTTCTGCTTGCAACTCTGCTGCAACATTGACATGATCATTTGCTAAAAACGCTGCTTTCTGGTGTGAAGGAACCCAATTTATGTTGGCAAATGTGTGAGCTTTGAGGAAATGTTCCTCTTCATTTTCCAGATCATAATCATCTTTCACTGAGATGGAAACCAATTGTTCAAAGTTGATCAAAAATCAGCTGCAAAGCAAGAATGTAATCTCTGAAAGCAAATAGAACATAATGAATAAAGTAGCTAATATATCATGGATGTGTTTTATCCATATATATGGGACCTTAATATACTTAAATTTTAATATTTATAATTTAATATAATATTTTTAAATCTAATATAATATTTTAAATATAACAATATAATAATATATATTTATGAATTTAATTTCTATTTTTGGCTAAACTACGTATATATTTACTAAGTTACTGATCATGGTACTAGTTTGGGTTTGGGGGTTCGGTTCGCGGGTTCGGTCAAAAAAAAATTTGGGTGTGGGTTCGTTTTGGGTTCATCCATACAAAAACATATAAAAATCAGAAATATATTCATATTTGCAGCAGTAATTGAGTTCAGTATACCATAGCATCACAAATATGATCATATAATAAACAAAACCTCCATAGTATTAAAAATTAAAAACACTACAATGTCAATTAGTCAAACACGAATATCATACCTATGTGTATGTTGTCTCTACCTTGTATCTCCTTGTCATGTGTTGATGTAATGGCCCATGTCAAAAATATTTTTTTAATGAAATAAGTGAAGGACATATTTCTGGTCAGTGGGTTCATTCTGTGTTCTGATTTGTTTCTGATTTTATGATTTTCCCATTTTTAGTTTCTGGTCTCTTTCTGATTTTTTCTGATCACGATTTTGGTAACATCAGGTTTAACAACATGCATTCTTGCTTGCACTTGCCTGAGAGAAAAGCTGTCCAAAAAATGACCAACCCTTAGAACGACTTTCAATCTCCCTTTTATATCACTTGCAACTCGGATATGATGTTGGAATGGGAGGCAAAACCCTACCAACTCCACCAACCACATTAAAACCATTAAAATCCACCACCCACTTTGCATCTGTGGCGATCCGGAGAGTAGCTGGAGCGTTTCTACGCGTTCCTAGGCGTTGGCGGGAGTTCAACCCCCGACGGGACCTCGAGCCGCGGGCGGAAGTTGGAACTTGGGACCATGACCCAAAATCCCATCGGGCCTCCGGTTTGAAATACACTGCTAAAGGAGTCCGGAAAGGCAAGGGTCGAGTTGGCGGAGAAACTTAGAACTTTAAGGTTTAGAAATGGGACCATAAATTCCATCGGGCCCTGGAGGTCCGATGGAACCGCCTCTCCGGACAGCCTCTTCAATGTGCTGCTGTCTAGAGAAGCGGGAACTACGTCGGAAGCGGGGACTAGGCCCACGAGAGGAACTCAGCCCTTTTGACCTTCATGAAAAAGTCCAAAACCCGGTCGGACCCCGAGACCCAAAAAGAACCAAAAATCTCGAAAATCAAAGTTTGGAGTTTGATCTGAAACATCACCAAATACTGAGCCATTTTCTCCAAAAATCACTTGAAAACTCAAGCACCTTCTCCTCCAAATCAGACTTTAGAAATTAGAGGGTTCGAGAAAAACTTGTACTCTAGCGGGTCCAAATCAACTAGCGGGTCCCAAGGTCGCGAAGGGAACTTGGACGCGGGGCGCAGGAAAGATTTCGGACCTTGGTGTTGTGACATCTTCACACATCGCCCCATTGCAAATGGGGACCCGCCCTTTTTTCTTTGTAATTTTGAGCTTGTAGGATTTTTTTTTTTAAGAAGTGTCGATCGATCACGTCTTCTCTACAAATTGGACAGTGACTGTCTCTCTCCCGGGCAATATGAAATGAATCAAATGCATCTGTCAAGGTTGAAATTGGAACAGAAGAGTGAGATATCAAAAATTGAAAAATGTCTAAGTGTTGAAATCAAGTTCCATCCTTTGGCGCACTTTTCGAGTTACTCTGCATTCATTAATAACATTCAAACAAGTGAGAAATTGGCACCCAAGTAGGCTGGCAATGGGGCGCGCTTTTGAGGTCTTATATTTTGCCTAATCACAAATTCATCTTTACATTCCTCATTCATCTAAGCGCACTTTCAAGCCTGCCTTGTGCAAAACAAGTCATGAAAACATGTTCAAAACATTCGCCTAAAACTTTTGGCGCACTTCTAAGGATATCTAACATTTTACACATTTTACAAACCCTCTCCAAATTGGCACTTATTCCTTGCCTAGTAGAGGCGCACTTTTGAGTGTCCTTTGCATAAAATGATTCATACAAACATACCCAAAAAGGCCGCTCAAATCCTCATAGGCGCACTTCTTGGGCTACCTTGCATTTACTCCATTTATACACACAAGCCCAAGATAGACACCTAATTTTGGGGCATTTTAGAGAGCCTCTTGCATTTTTAAGTTTCATACATGCCGCTCCAAGATCACTGCCTAGACCCTGGCGCACATGTCAGCATGCTTTCCAACCAATACATACTCCTCTAAAATCGGCGCCTATCATCTTGGCGCACTTTTAGACCATCCTCGCAAAAGCTAATTTATACATGCTCCACCAAAATCAGCGCCACTCATTTAGGCACACTTCTTGAGCTACTTTGCATTCTTGAGTATCATACATGGAGCGCTCTATACATGCATACCTCAAATCTGCGCTTCATGCAAACCTACACTAAAACTGCACCTAATACTTAGATGCATGAAATCTGCGCCAAACTTGAGCAAGATCATGAAGAGGTCGGCCAGAAGAAGAGATAAAACAAGTTTTTTTTTTAAATTGAAAAGATCATTAAGATGCAAGAAGGCCGACCTGCCTATGAAGTTTGAGGTAAGGTGTATATATATAAGATCACTTCATCATTTCAAATCGTTCATGGCTAACAATAACTAAGTGCAGAAATAGCAGAGCAGACTAGAAGCAAATTAAATAAGAAATTGCAAGGGAGAAGACCAATTCGTCAGGGGTAAAAGTCAATGTGCCATCTTTTCATCAAAATCGGCTATCTTCTATTTTAGTCGCACTTTTAGCCTATGCTTGCATAACGCATAATACACACTCCAAAATTGCGCTCAATGAATTGCAAAGACATAGGGAAATCACGCCAAATTCTATCATCAACTTCAAGAGATTTGCGCCTAGCACTGTGAATGAACTAGTGAAATGCGATTCAATATGTGAAAAGCCTACAGGAAAGTGTGAAATTCACATCAAGAAAATTGCGAAGTGAAACATCCATGAGACACACCAAAACTTGCACCGAAGTCTGTCCACGAGCATATGAAGAACGCACTGGAATTTGTGCACGACGTCAAGAAATATGCGACTTGCATTTTGAAAGGATACCTAAAACATGCACCCAACATTGTGCATGATGCGCT
Source organism: Cunninghamia lanceolata (assembly GCA_027924645.1). Lineage (NCBI taxonomy): Eukaryota > Viridiplantae > Streptophyta > Pinopsida > Cupressales > Cupressaceae > Cunninghamia > Cunninghamia lanceolata. The sequence continues at coordinate 5,830,708 of BSBN01000124.1, read as the reverse complement.
CCAAAGAAGTCGTGAATGAATATATGGAATATGCGCTCAAACAATTTTGAAAGATCTCCAAAATGCGCCAAGGGTTTGTGAAGGATCTCCCTAAATTCCCGATGAAATCCCTGAATATATTAATAAAATGTGCGCTAATGAATGACTTACGGAAAACACCGTTGTGAAATAACTCTTGCATAGTGTGGTTTTAGTTGTGGAAGACCTTATAAATCTTGCGATTTTCATTGTGAAAGTATTTAAGAAAGGAGAGATTTAAATTATGAATGAATATCAAAGCAAGTGAAATTCATCTCATTCCTAAGGAAATCGGCCTATGAAAAAGTCATTAAAAAGCATTATTAAGTCTTTAAGTGAGGTTGGTCTAACATGCTAAAATTGCTTTCGGCATGTATTTATGTAAGTTTGTCAAGTCATTATTTTTCGAAATATATGTAATTCATATTGATAAGAAAAAGATTTTCTTCAAAGAAGGCGAATTAGTGGTGAAGGAGAAGAAGTGTTTTCCAAATGATATTTTATTTACTTCTTCCAAAGGGTTTCTTGAATAAAATTCCATGTAAAGGTATTTACGTTTTATCTTTATTCCATTTTATGTAGGGATTTTGTCCACAATGACTATTTGAAGTTCCCTTAGTTTGTGCAGGAATCCGAGACGAGGATCACATGCAAGAAGGAGATTACTTTCCAAGGATAATGTTCCATGATGAGGCTGATCAATGAAGAATAAGATGTTTGAGTTGGATACGAAAGAACTTCTAAGGCACGGAGGAATCCAACACGAAGGCAATCATTAGAGGAGGTCCATTGCACGACACCACTTCATCATCCAGAGGCTCATGTCCAGGAATCCAAGAGTCAAGTTTCACAATTCAAGCCCTGGAGCCATCCACTTCAATCATGAAGTCTACTCCAACAATTCACACCCAAGGCCTACTTCCTGCACCATTCCGAGATATAATCCTGCACAAGAACAAGCACAAGAACATGATGAGAAGAGAAATGAGTCAGAACACCAAGCAATCATCACAATTCCATGAGTTACATTAAGACAACAAAAAGAAATTCGACAAAATTCCCTAGTTTTCAAGTTCGAAGATGCTAAATTCCAAAGGTGAAAATTCAAAGATTCGAAGACTACTCCAAAAGATGACAAAATTTGGTAAGATATTCTAAACAATGAGAACACAAAGAAAATGAAACCAGTTCGCTCAATGCTGAGGTGGCACGTGCACACCATCAAGCCAATCACAGTCTGCCACATCATCCATTCGCATTCAATGTTCTAAAAATAGTAATTTTTGTAACAAACTGCCTTGTTGTCTCAATCTGGGCCATTGATTCTCAAATCAATCCTGGCCGTTCATGTAAATTTGGAGCCTATAAAAGGCCCATTTCTCTCATTTGTATTAGAGAGAGGTCAAGATAGAAGAGTAGGAGTAGATGATGTTAAAGTAGAAGTAGATTAGAGGAGACTTTTCGAAGTCATTGAAGAGACATATGAAATTGTTGTAAAAATACATTTCCAAAATCAATACAAGCTCATTGTTGCTCTCATGATGATTTTGTGTGGTTATGGGATGTTGGCATGGCTTCTAATTTCTTGGATATGATGGAGAGATGTTTCCAAGTAGAGTAGAATTAGATTAGAAGTTCATTGATGTAATGTTTATATGTGGAGATAACTGATGAATTCCTTGAATGGTTCATACTTTTTATGATTTGTCGATGATAAGTCATTTTGCAAAGTTACCCTGAACCACGTTTGCTTTAGTTTGGTTGTGGATGCTCGTTCAAGTTGCGCCAGCAGTGGGTGTTTGGATGAAAGTTTACAACATGAAAATCTTTGAGTTCCCTTAGAAGATTGCACCGACTTCGTGTAGTTGTTGGTTCTCATGGCGAAGCGGTTTCACGAGGAGTTTGTCTATCTTGGCATATTTCATTATATCATTGTCCTTAAAATAGTTTTCTAAACCCTTTCTCTTTTGCATTTTCTTTTCGTAGTTGGTTTTAGAGTTCTATTTCACAAGGAGAATAACATATTTGATTGGAATAAGGAGTAAATTCAATGTAAGTCCCTTCGTGATTACCAGCATTATCACATCAACTACTGAGTCTATCCATTGCAAGTAAAGACCTGACATATTATGAACCTTGGAGTTGTCTCATCGGATCACATCGTTTAGCCTTTGAGAAACTTTATTCAAGAGAGGATAGAATACCTCAGTATTTTATTCTAAGTTTGCATGTGCATAAAAAAACACATCAACACTTGGGAAAGAGTCCAAAAACCTGGCGGGGCCCGAAGTTCTGCAGGGACCAAATGTCCATTCGGGTCCGGAAAACCCGACAGGACATGTTGTATACTTAGCCAATTTTTAGGATTTTTAGGATTCACTCTTGCATTTCAAAAGGAATGAACTGGGATTTCATATGAACATGGGCAAAATAATGCATCTAGGGAGTTGGAATTTTTCAGGGGTCAACACTCTGCAAGACATGCCAAAGAGTATCAACAAAGACATGCCAAGGAAGAAATTATGTTTTTCTTGCAACAAGCCATGGGGACCGAGTCATCGATGCCTTGGTCTTGGATAGGTACAGTACATAGAGGTACTCTCGGATGAAGAGTTAGAAAAAGAGGATCCAAAGCCAAAGGTTGAAGAGAAAGTATAAGAGGAAGAGACTCAGGAGGCGCCCTTACTTCATTTTCAGTTGTGCCTAAGTAATCATCCATTCAAATTTCATGGGCAAAAGATCACAGTGTTGATTGATAACAGAGCCACCCATAACTTCATGGATGAGGATTTGGTATCCAAGAGAGGATTAGGTACAGAGAACTTTGAAGGATTCAATGTCATAGTTGGAAATGGCTTCACCATTCCCTGTACTAAGAAGATACAACAACTTGACATCACCTTGGGAAGACATAAGATGCATGATGATTTCTATGTTATTGGATTAAGAGAGACCACTGTGGTTTTGGGTGTGCAACGGCTTTATTACCTCAAGGAATTCACCATAAACTATTAGACTATGGAGCTGAAATTCAAATCGAAAGGGGAAGAGGTGGTGCTTTGAGGCATTGAAGCTGGAGCTCAAAGAGTCATCATGGCCAAGAGGATGGAACATCAATTGGTAACAACCACAACTTCATCCATAGGTAAGATATTTTTTTGTGGTGATATTTGGTCTATTTTGGATCAGCATAGTATGGTGTTCGATGTTATACCTCTAGGATGGCCACCGAGTAGAGGATTTTATCAACAAATGGGGAAGAGATATGTTGATAATATCTTTCCCATTGGAGAAGTAATTAACACCGTAAAAAGGTATCAAGAGGGTATTCATAAGCTTGGTGGAAGGGTCGCAAATTCAAAAATGCTTGCAAAAGATTACAAACAAGCCATAATGGAGAAGAGAAGTGATAGCATATTACAATTATGTTGCAAAGGAAACATGTCAAGGACTGTTGTCATCATAAATCCCAGCTTTTAGGCTGCTACGCTCATCATTTCCAGCCACCACTCCTCCATTTGCAGCCATACAAATGTTTTTAGTCACAGGGTTGCTGATTTAAGAGTTTTAGAAGTGACCTGCTATCTATTGAAGGATTTTTAGTCATTGTTTGGTTGTTTCTAGCCTCTATTTTGCTAACATTGTTGATTTTTGCAAGGGGTTTTCAATATGGCAGCTACTGTTACCATTTTTATACTGCTGATCTTCAAGGTTACTGATTTTGGATTGCTGTTATCAGTCATATTCAGCCACCAGTTTGCAGATTTTAGGAAATTTTTCTTGTATCATGTTGTTTGTGAAGGGTTTCAGCCATTGGAGCTACTGAAAACAATTATTTCAGCCGCCATAATGTTGTTTTGGCAACTTTATTTCAGCTTACATACAAGCTGATCTGCACAATTTTATGAGGGTTTCAGCCTACAGTACAATGATAAGATCTATGGTGTAATATCCCTGACTGGATATATGCTAAAACTCTGATTTTATAATGAACTCTAATATGCACTGAATATTCTGATTACAAATGATGCCAACCTATAACATGGGCAATTTAACAAACAATTGACTAGATATAATAGATGATTCAAATTAAAGATTTGAATGAGATTGGCAGCCTTTGCACACTGAAACAATATCTGAGGATTGAAATCAGATTTCACTGTAACAAATCAGACTTACATATCTTGCATTTACATCAGAGAATAGATAACTTTGTGACAACCAAGACATATACTAGTTTGTTATTGCAAACCAGAAATCCATGCATAGTGATAACATACCCAAATCGATGCTGGGAATGATGAGGAACTTTGATAGACTGCTGTCACACAGAATGATTGCCTAGTTACCCTCAGATGATGATGATTCGCTGGTTCAACTCCCTACAGGTTGTTAGTTAGCTGATCCGATGAGTCCTTAGTCTGCATACAACAGAGTCGAATGGAATTTGCTTTCCAATGATGCGCTCGGCAATGAGTTGAAGTCTATACAACCGGCGCCTATGATGAAGTGTTCAGTGAAATGTAACTATCTCCAATGACTTCATTTCAATCAAAACTTCAACCAATGCAAGGAAAGATCTGTCGAAGATGAATCTATGAAATATGCTGATATCCTTATAACACCTGAAGTTTTCACATATATAAAGGCGGCGCTCATATTCCAGACCCCGATTTCTTCTTTAATGCGATTCACATTACCTCAGGACTCCACATGATATATTCTAGGTGGCTAATTCGATGAATAAAAAACACTTTACATACCAAGCTGGGACGCGATTCTTCATAAACTCTACTCCTCCACGTCTCCCTTCCAGCATGGAGTAGCTGTGACCAATCAAGGATTCGATTCTATTTGAATTGGAGAGCGGCGGCATATATTATGATGCAAATAGGAAGTCGATGTTCAAGCTGCTTTCTTCTTCGAAAATTCGGCGATCAAAAGTCTTCGAATGCATATGTTTTCAATGAGTTTTCCAAAAGTCTTTCTTCAGATTTAAATCCTTGCAATTCTCTGACAGGGGTCCACTTTCCACTATCTTCTTATGAATTTCAAATGTAATTAGAAGATCCACGCATTTGTTTGTCCTCAGATTTAAAACACAATCTCAAGTAATTCTAGACTCTTAGTGGATTTTGGGACCGACCGAATTCCTCTTATGCCTCACGAATTGTCTTAGGACATATGTTTTATTAATAAATTTACTGACTAAAACTTCTGTCAGACTTTGTCCCATTTGAGCCAACAATTCTAAAATCACAAAATGACTTTTCAAACCACCAAATTACCTTATTGCAGTTATAAAATATATTCGGAGATGCTTGAAATACCAGGAAAAAATACATATATCTACTCAAATATTGCAAAATTATATTTGTTTACAAATCAATGAATTTGCAAATAAAACCCCTGCATGAACAATATCTTCAAATCTGCATACAATATATATCTTCAAACTCTTCAACAATGTCTTCAATGATATACAATGATTATCAATCTTCAAATTGTCAATCAATGGTCTCCGACCAAATAACTAATTTCAATCTATAAACCCAATACAAGAAATTTGGAACAATGCTTTGTAGCTCAATTGTGAAATCTGAAGTAATTTCACCTCATGAATGGTAAGGGATCATCTCCTTGATACCATGAATGCAAGGGAACATCTCCTTGAACTCAAGGTGAAACCAAGAACTTGTCTTCAATCTAAAACACATAAACTCAATCATATGCAAATGATTCCCAACTATTCCTTATAAAACTTTCTTCAATTAGGTCTGACCTAATTTTATTAAACGAAAGTTTCTGTGTACACGATCACACTTGAACTTTATTAAATGATTGTTTTTGTGTACACAATAACACTTTATTACATAGGGCTGACTTAAGTAACTTTATAAAATACTTTTATAAACTAATTCAAAATTAGAACACTTCATAAAAATAGAACCACTTAAGTTACTAACTCCTTATTCCAGCTAATTATTCCTTTGGAATATGATAGCCATATCAAATATAACCATCACAAAAATGGGGACATCACAATCCTCCCTTCCCGACATTGCTTGTCCCCAACCAATGGGAAGAAAACTTGCATCCAATCAATCCCTGGATTCCAAATCAATCTAGGCTCTCCATACAGAATCAAACACATCTTCTCAAAGTTGCTGATGTAAGAGATCCTGGGACCGCTTCCACTGTCGCACAATGATGCAAACACAAGTGAATCCATCCTTGTTACCTTGCTGTCATAAATCAGAACAGCGGTATGCAATTTGAAAATATCATCCAAAATGATATAAAAAATACCATCCAAAGTGCATGAAGATAGGAAATCATCATTAAACCAATCTACATCAAGAACATATTGATTTCCATCATGGCAAACTGCCCAATCACTGCTGTACTAAAACTGAAATCAAACAATTCATTACTCAATAATGAAAGAGAGTTATGTATCAAACCAACCCCGTGCTCCCATATGAAAGCATCATCAAAATAAGGTTGTGCCAAATCATTAGTAGGCTGAACTAATGTATCATGCAACTCTGATTTGTTTTCATCTTCATTGTTGCATGCATATCAGCAATGGCTGGCCCATGATGATCAAATAAAACTGATTGCTTTATTCCCTTGACCATTTCAAGATGTTTTGCTTGATCAGCAACTAACTTAGCTTCCTTTGCTCTTTCTAGCCAAATGTCACATCTTTCTTGTGTCTTTTCCACATTTTCAAAGGTCTGATGTACAATATCAGATTGTGTAGTGCAATGTTTTTCAACAAAATCACTATATACAACACTCCAATCTTGTATGCTATCATTAGTAGACTTCAAACAACTATTATTCAAAGGTGTTAGCATATCTATCTCATGAAAATGCAAAGCCATAGGACTGTTGTCCTCAAATAAATCAGGTACGATGTCATGCCATTCCATAGAATTATCATCCACCTCAAAAATCAAATGCTTACCATCAAATGCCGATTCAATACAATTCTCTCCAAGTGAATCACATACCTCATGGCTGATCCTTGTGGCCTCTCCTTCCATGTGTGATTGATCATCAGCAATTGATTTTCTTTTATTCTTCTTTTCTTTTTCTTGTTGTGCAAATGACGCAAGGGTTGTCATTAATCCCATAGAGTACTCTGTGAAATCATTCATGACATTCATAATCTCTTGCATAACTCTATCCTTCTTTGATGAACTTGAACTTCCTCTTGCCATTGTTGCAACCTGCTGTATGACTGAAACAAACTCTGATTTTTTCCCTCAGGCTGGCAAGATCATGGCTCTGATACCATTGTAATATCCCTGACTGGATATATGCTTAAACTCTGATTTTATAATGATCTCTAATATGCACTGAATATTCTGATTACAAATGATGCCAAGCTATAACATGGGCAATTTAACAAACAATTGACTAGATATAACTGATGATTCAAATTAAAGATTTGAATGAGAATGGCAGCCTTTGCACACTGAAACAATATCTGAGGATTGAAATCAGATTTCACTGTAACAAATCAGACTTACATATCTGTTGATAATTGTTTTTGTGACACCACAACAATAGAATAAAATACTGGGTATCCTATCCTCTCTTGAATAAAGCTTCTCAAATGCTGAACTACGTGATCGAATGAGACTGCTCCAAGGTACCTTTAATGTCAAGTCTTGACGTGCATAGGGATAGACTCAGTAGAATGATGTGATTTGCTGGTAATCACAAGGGGGACTTACGTATCAGACTTAGTGTTTCAATGCTCAAGGAAGAAAGTCAGAGGGGTATCGGTGGATTCTGGAGTACTGAACGTGGATTCCTCTTCTCATAGACTAGATTTTCAACTTGTGGCAAAAAAGATCTAAGTTCGGCCAGACTAACCTAAGTGGGTAACGAATGATTTTGCAATTTGGCTCTTTTATAATCTACTCCTAAGGAAAACTCAAAGAAAGTGGAAAAGATAGGGACGATGGAAAGAGTTCAGGAATCTAAATGACGGGAAGAACTACTGCTGAAAATTGATGCTGGAACCACACTTTTGCTTCGTCATGCGACAATAGCTAGGCAGAGATGGTGCGATCTTCTGGGATAGCGGCAAGGATTTTCACACTGTCCTGACATGGAACATGGGATTTGATGACTCAGAAACAGTCGAAGTTAAGCTTGGAATCAGTTCAGACTAACCATACAAAGTGATTTGCAAGCCACAGATCACGAATGGTATGAACAAATCAGCACTCGATCATTCAACAATAACATTTTCCATCATACTAACTAACAAAACTTGAAATAAAGGAAATAACTTGAATAACTTTCAGATTTGCTTCAAGGAATCAATAAAACCATGTCAAACATCCAAAGAATCATATGAACACTAATATTCAATGCTTATATCCTTGCTTCAAAAGTCTGTATTACAACAATCCAACTGATCCTTGGAGTTTCAGCTCAGAAAAAACAATGCAAAAATAAAAGCTAGCTACTAGGGTGCTCTAGGAGCATCAGAATGATAGAAATGAGAAAGAGAGAGAGCTATAATGAGGCATCCCCCAGCCTTTATATAGGCTATCAATAATACATTAGGGCAAAAGGAAATCAGATTTCCTTGAAACGTGTGCCATGGGTCAGAAACCCTAGAAAAGTGGGTGGGGTCGTCAAATTGCTCATGCAGGAGACTGCCACCTGTCCTGGACGTCAAAAGGTGAAAGGAAATCCTCCAGCTGTCCAGGGTGTCCCAATTGACTAGGACTCCCGGACAGGACTGTCCTCCCTGTCTAGAACTTCTTCCTGCTCTTTAGTCTCTGCCTCTAGGAACCTCATCAGGACAACTTCCAACTCCTCCATAGGAATACTGGGCATGTTTTCAATTCGAAACTCCATGACGAACGCGGTGGTGGTACAGGGGACAAGGATATTTTCCCAATCCACCCTCAGCTCTTGGATACTATTAATGAGGATCAGGAATGAGAATGCATCCTCAAGATGGGACTCCTGGGTAGGATAAGCTGCTTTCAAGTATATGCTCTGCATCTTGCCTTTCAACTCCTCCAAGTCAATGACTCGATCTGGTGCTACATCCAGATCAAACTAGGTCTCCAATGATACAAAGATTTTGTCCTGGATCTCCTTCAACATGGCGTGGGCCTGGGAAGTGTCACCTTCAATCTTCTCCAGGTTATCTCTCTTCATGAGTAATGCGGAATACCAACTGAGGAAATCATATACTGAATTTGCATGTATTACCTTGTTCCTGACCAAGTCTGGCTTCGAAGTGTTCATCAGTGCCTTCAATCTAGGGATAGTTTCCTCCCGGACGATTATGAATTGCTAACATGTATCCAGAATTGCTTGAATCCTATCCATGAGTGTTGTAACTCTCCCGTTCACTTGGACGAGGTCTTCTATGAATTTATGGGCTCTATCCGAGACCTTCCCTATCCAACCTTTTGTTGTGTGGCTGGTTGTCCTCAAAACTTCAACCTCAGCCAAGGAATCTTTAGTTATGCTTAGAGGTTAGGACGTTGCTCCTTGGGCGGACTGTAATGGGCCCATGAGCTGCTGGATGTGCTGTCGCAGTTCCTCATTTTCTTGCTTCAACTGGTTCTTCTTTTCTTCTTCCTTCCTTAACCTTTCTCGGATGGCAGCAACGGAATCCTCCAGCTCCTCCATTTCTTGATCCTTCGTGGTTGGTCCAAGGTCAACCTTCAAGATGTCAAAGTCATCTGGACTGATGTCCTCCTTTGCTTCGGTTACCCTAGGAATTGCCACCTCTACTCGGCAGGATCCGGATTCATTCCTTGTAATCCTGGAAAACTTCTTCGCCTTCTTTGGACTTGCAGATTTCCCTATCCTAGCCAGAAAATCACCAAGTTCAGTGGAAGGATCATTCTTCCTGATTGTCTTCTTCCGCAACCTGTCCTGCAACCAATTGGGTTTTGTGGACAGAATGACTTCCTTCTGTGGTTCCTGAAGACCTTGACCAACTTGTGGCATGGATGTCGGTATTTCTACGAAATTGAACTCCTCGTCGAGGAATTTCAAATCAGGGTGATGGAGCATGTCCTCAAGATGGACCTCCCCTGGATTCCGCGGTGGAGGGTCAGACTGATTTCCCACCATCAGGTTGGGTGTCCGTTCCCGGGTGGAATCCATGGACTCATTATCTTCCTGATCATCCTGCTCATTCGGGACCATTTCCTCCTCCACGAGTCCCTTACCTTTAACTGTTTGCAGGTTTTCAAAAGGATCCACCTCCCGAACGGAAGAAGTGGTGGCCGAATGAGGCCTGGATGCATTCTGCTCCTCCTGGTCAAGCCTGCTGGTAGGTTCCTTCCGAGCCTTCACTCTCTTTGCTGGTGGATCTTCCGCAGTCCAGTCCTTCACTTCCTATCTTCCCGTCCCTTATTCTTTCACAAGAGTGTCCTCGGTCATATCCTCTTTGGAAGACTGAGAATCCAAGTCTCCCATCAAGTCATAAGTCGGGCGGATAACTCTTTTGTGCAATTTCTCTGTCTATTGGCCTATCCATTTCTGTGTGATCGTTAGCACGGGTGCCATTAGATCATCCAAGTGGGTGACCTCCAGATCAAACCAAATCAAGGGTGGAAGAGGCTTATCCTTCTCCTGTTCAAAGAATGGTTGGACTTGCCTTCCATCCTCCTTGACTTGATCCGAGACTACAAAGACCCTGGTGGCCCTGATCATGTCTTGTGAAAGGCAGGAACATGTCCTCCTGCGCACCTCGAAGTCATCCTTAGCGTTTGGCCAGTGGTCCTCCAAGTGTAGCTTATGTCTATGCCTCCTTCCACATGCTACCCGGGTGGTATTGAACGGGTCAAAGTTCTCCCGCAAAGAATGAGTCACTAGGTTATAGAACTACAGCTCCTCGGATCTTTCAACGGCTTGGAGAGATGGGCATGCTTCGACCGCACCTTCCGTCTCGACTAGATAGGTTACTCCGGCCTTCTTCTTCTTCTGAACTTTGTCATATGCCGAGAGTTGCCTCGTCAATTCCAACAAGACCATCTTGTCCGACGGATATCTTGGCAGTCTATATGGATAACCAGAGAATCCCTGCACCCTGATGTATGTGAACTTCGGGAATTGGATGAACCAAGAACCATAAGTTATGATCAACTGTTTGGCCTCGAGTGATAACCTTTGGTGAATGCCTCCTTGGAGGGTCCTTGTAATGTGCATGGCGAATGCGTCATTGAACCTCCGGAAATGGTTTATGTTCTGGAGATGGAGCTGGTATAGCAATTGTAGACCTTGACTTGCCCTTCTTGATTGCCGATACGTCCCTTCCATGACAGCCCTTGATATTTGTTGATCCTTGCCAGCACATAGATCACATAGGAACTCATGTAAAAGGCCTTCGATTCCTCCAGGTTTTGGAATTGTGCATCAATATTGTCACTGAGGAGTCGAGCCCAATCAATCATCTTTGTCCCAACAGTGACTTCCTCGATGTAGTAGAACATCCATGGCTCGAAGGTAGAGGACTGCGGACTTCCCATGATCCTGTTTAGCATGACGACGAGGTCTCCATGCTCTTGCTTGAAGTCGGATTTAAGGAGTGTCCTTGGCAACTTGGAACGGTGAGGCCTTTTCTTCTGCATCCATGACTTGTTGATGATCCCGAAACAGGTTGCCGGATCGGCCTGGAACATGTTGGCTGACTCCTCCTGGCTTGTGTACTCGATGGGACTATAGACAGGTATGTCGAAAGCTTCCGCAATCTTTTCCTTGGTGAAATAGGCCACCACTGTGTTGTTGCGATTGACAACCATCCTTCGTTCCGGATCATAGTGCATGAAACATTCCACGATCAACTCGGGACAAGGAATGGTAGGTTGGAAGCATGCGGCGGCGGCAACTCCATTCTGGACGATCTTGGCTGCAAGCTGGGATGGAGGATGTCCATCCACTCCATACATTCGCTTCCCAATTTCTTCCATGACTGAAGGATGGATGTTGGTGATTCTGAACTGCGGGAGTGTCCCTTTGAAGGCAGCCTTCATCTGAGTTTGTCTTGAGGAGCCCGCCTTGGCACTTGCCATTCACCTATGGAATCAAGGAAAGAAATAGCAAAGTATAAGTTTTAAAGAGGTATGGATAGAGGTGAGACAGGGATTTTATTCCCACACGTGGGACGTTAGTACAACAGTTTTATGCATGTGGGACTAAAATCATGAATTTTCAAGTACATAGGAAGGAAAAATAACAATATTCTAAGTAAGAAGAGCCATCCTATGCATCCACGTACCTTTCTTTGCACAAGGAACTTTTGACCTTTAATGGAATCTCTGATTTTTTGATGGATTTCTGACCTTCTACTGGATTTTCTAATTTTTATGCAGGAATTTCTGAGTTTTAACGGGTCTTCCAACAAGAAATCTGCCCTAGGAATATTCAGAAATATGAGTCTTGGTGAAGAACTTACCTTGGAATGGAGGAGTTTTGAGCTTGGAGGATGAAATCTTCCCTAGAAAGATGTATTTCTGCCTTTTAATACTTCAGAAATCTACTTTTATCCTACAGAAAAATCTGCCCTAATGAAGAATTCAGCCTTGGAAATGATGAAATCTGCAATATCCTTGGATAAGTTTGTCCTTCAAGTGATGAAATCTGCCCTTGGAATGTAATTTCTGCTCCTAGAAGGTAGTTTTCTGCTCTCCTTATTTTGGAATTGAATTTGAATGATTGTAAATAACTTGGGCACCCTCCTTTTATACGTAAGTTGTCCTCCTTTGCCACTTGGCTGACCTCCACTGGAGGAAAATATAAAATAAAGGAAAAAAAAACCCCTTTTGCCAACCTTCACTGGCCGCCATAATGTTTTGTCTTATTCTCAAGTGGTGGCACAGATTCCGAGATGTCGGGGATTTTCCCATGTCGGGGATTTTCCAATTTCAGGGATTTCCTGATGTCCTGGATTTCTTTTAGTAAGGGATTCTTTCCAATGTCGGGGATTTTCCAATGTCGGGGATTTCCTAATGTCCTGGATTTCTTTCAATAAGGGATTCCTTCCAAATTCTCTTTTCCAGATTTTGCTAAGTTTTGGAGATCTTTTCCTTTGAGGAATTTCATGAAGGTTATTGTTTCATTTGGGACAGGAATCACCCGCAGAGGGAACTGGAATCCATCTGGCACATCTTCCTGCAAGTCCCGGAGTCCAGTTGTTCAATTGCATCCTCGACTGGGTCAGGAGAGTCATCCTGCAGTGCAATGTCCCTTTAAGTTTTTAGGATTTCAATTAAGGACTTATCCATTCTTTCAGTTTTGTTGCTTGAACAAGAATATTCTTTACGAAAGGTGAACTTTGGTCGTTTTACGGAGGTTTGATCATTGATGAGGGATTGGGGACAAGGAGTTTTCCTCCGTTTCTGCAAGGAATTTCAATCTTCATGGCAAAATCTTCCAGACCAACAGACGGTGAAATTTTCATGCAGGTACTCATGGACAAGTCTGGGAATGTCTGTCTGCCAATTTGCAAAGTTCAGACTGGAAACAGGAAGGTGGAACTGGAAGGCTAGATTAGGGATTTTATCCTGTAGGCTAGTTGTCTAAGGGTGCAAATTCCCACAGGTCAAGGAATTTGCGACCTGGATAAACAACCTCCTAGAGCGCACATTCCCTGAGGAACAGGATTTTACGCCTTGGACAAAAACTTCCAAGGGCGCACATTCCCTGAGGAACAGGATTTTGCGCCTTAGACAAAAACTTCCAAGGGCGCACATTCCCTGAGGAACAAGATTTTGTGCCTTGGACAAAAAACTTCCAAGGGCGCACAATTCCACAGGAGGTGGATTTTGCGCTTTAGTCTTTGCATGTCCAGCCTTCAAGATTTTGGTTAAGGACTTATCCTTTTCCTTCAGTTTAATTTTGGCAACGGTTGAATTTTAGTTTGTTTCATCGGAGGTTTGATCATTGACACAAGATTCGGGGCACAGAGTTTTCGTTTCTTCCATCCCCAAGGAATCTCCCCTTTTCATGGTGAAATTTGCAGAAGGTGAACTCTTGCTGCCTTACGGAGGTTCAATGGCGACACGGGATCCGGAATATGGAGTTTTCATTTCTTCCATCCCTCCCAAGGAATCTCCCATTTTCATGGTGAAATACAGAGTTTTCGTTTCTTCCATCCACAAGGAATCTCCCCTTTTCATGGCGAAATTCAAAGTTTTCGTTTCTTCCATCCCTCTCAAGGAATCTCCCATTTTCATGGCGAAATTCGGAGTTTTCGTTTCTTCCATCCCTCTCAAGGAATCTCCCATTTTCATAGCGAAATTCGGAGTTTTCGTTTCTTCCATCCCTCTCAAGGAATCTCCCATTTTCATGGCAAAATTCGGAGTTTTCGTTTCTTCCATCCTGAAGGAATCTCCCTTTTCATGGTGAAATTTTCCAACCAGACTGTGAATTCTCTGATTCAAGCATCTGCAAAGGAGTCAGGGAGTGGTTTTCAGGCCATTGCATAGTCCAGATTGGACAGGACCTTGAACTGGACACTCTAGTCCTAGGGCGCATAATCTAGGAGGTACTGGATTATGCGACCAGAACAAAAAATTGTCCTGACCAAGAATGTTCCATGGTCTGCATTTCCACCTTTCTGGTGTTTGGAACATCTTTTGCTTTGAAATCATCCTAAGTTCCTGAAAAAACTTCATTGTTTTGACTATCCTCCGAGCGATGAAATGAGTCTTGGATTTGGATCGGGAGGATATCCCTTGGATTAAACTTCCAGACTGAAGCTGTCGGGCCGGGAACTAAGTTCCATGACTGAAGGATGATCATGCCAAGGAGTGACAGTCTTTGTTGAATTCCGCCTTGGTTGGAAGAAGAATCTGGATAGACCTTGAAACAGGATTCCAGGCACGAATTCCTCGAACAAGACTCCGGGATAGGCACTTCCGGACAGGAGTCCGGATTGGACCCCCGGGCTGGATTCCTGGACTGGTGTCCGGGAATGGTTTCCTGAGTGGGACATGGAGTCTTGTAACCAGACTAGAACTGAGTTCCATTTCCGAGGATGAAATGGGTTCATTTCCTGAGGATGGAAAAACAAAACCCTTCCCTGAGAACAATTTAGACCCGGCATTTAGGGTTCCAAGCCTATGCAGGAGGAAATCTATGTGTTCACTTCTCTTTCATCACCGGTGAGCCAGCTTAAGCCATTGACATCATCTGAGTTCCGAAATCATGCCAGAGAGTATGGGATTAAAGCAAGGATCTGGACTAAGTAAAAAAAGGGGGGACCCAATTAGCAATTGGGGTTGATGTAAAGTGGTCACAACAATATCTTGCATTTACATCAGAGAATATATAACTTTGTGACAACCAACACATATACTAGTTTGTTATTGCAAACCAGAAATACATGCACAGTGATAACCTACCCAAATCGATGCTGGGAATGATGAGGAACTTTGATAGATTGTTGTCACACAAAATGATTGCTTGGTTACCCTCAGATGATGATGATTCGCTAGTTCAACTCCCTATAGGTTGTTAGTTAGCTGATCCGATGAGTCCTCAATCTGCATACAACAAAGTCGAATGGAATTTGCTTTCCAATGATGCGCTCGGCAATGAGTTGAAGTCTATACAACCGGTGCCTATGATGAAGTGTTCGGTGAAATGTAAATATCTCTAATGACTTCGATTCAATCAAAACTTCAACCAATGCAAGCAAAGATCTGTCGATGATGAATCTATGAAATATGTTGATATCCTTATAACCCCTGAAGTTTTCACATATATAAAGGCGGCGCTCATATTCCAGACCCCGATTTCTTCTTTAATGCAATTCACATTACCTCAGGACTCCATGTGATACATTGGGCGGCTAATTCAATGAATAAAAAACACCTTACATACCAAGTTGGGACTTCTAGCTATCAAGCTGGGACGCGATTCTTCATAAACTCTACTCCACATCTCCCGACCAATCAAGGATTCGATTCTATTTGAATTGGAGAGCGGCGGCATATATTATGATGCAAATAGGAAGTCGATGTTTAGGCTGCTTTCTCCTTCGAAAATTCAGCGATCAAAAGTCTTCGAATGCATATATTTTCAATGAGTTTTCCAATAGTCTTTCTTCAGATTTAAATCCTTGCAATTCTCTGACAGGGGTCTGCTTTCCACTATCTTCTTATGAATTTCAAATGTAATTAGAAGATCCACGCATTTGTTTGTCCTCAAATTTAAAACACAATCTCAAGTAATTCTAGACTCTTAGTGGGATTTGGGAGCCACCGAATTCCTCTTATGCCTCATGAATTGTCTTAGGACATAGGTTTTATTAATAAATTTACTGACTGAAACTTCTACCAGACTTTGTCCCCTTTGAGCCAACAATTCTAAAATCACAAAATGACTTTTCAAACCACCAAATTACCTTATTGCAGTTATAAAATATATTCGGAGATGCTTGAGCAATGAAACTACTGATATGAATAAAATCTTCAAACCCTCTAAACATCCATCACCGAAAATACCAAGAAAAAATACATATATCTACTCAAATATTGCATATTTATATTTGTTTACAAATCAATGAATTTGCAAATAAAACCCCTGCATGAACAATATCTTCAAATCTGCATACAATGTATATCTTCAAACTCTTCAACAATGTCTTCAATGATATACAATGATTATCAATCTTCAAATTGCCAATCAATGGTCTCCGACCAAATAACTAATTTCAATCTATAAACCCAATACAAGAAATGTGGAACAATGCTTTGTAGCTCAATTGTGAAATCTTAAGTAATTTCACCTCATGAATGGTAAGGGATCATCTCCAAACCATTAATTACCAAGGGAACATCTCCTTGAACTCAAGCTGAAACCAAGAACTTGTCTTCAATCCAAAACACATAAACTCAATCATATGCAAATGATTCCCAGCTACTCCTTATAAAACCTTCTTCAATTAGTATTTTTAAATAATTTGGAGGGAAATTTAAATCCACAGGCCGATTTTTGAAAGGAATAAAAAGGTGGTGCTTGGCTTCATTTGGCATCAAGATTTCATTTGGCATTCTTCACTTTGGAGCTTCGTGTTCGTGTTTGCATCCAAGGACGAAAACCCTCTTGGATTTCCATTTTCAGATTTGGGAATGAAAACCCTCATCTCCATCTAGGGCATTTCCACACAAGGGTTGCATTGGAGCTAAATTTTGGCACATTTTAAAAGTTTCGACAATTTGATTTGTAAGCAAATATTTTGTTGCCGTCAAAAGAATTTCATCACTGTATTTTCTGAGTTTGATTTCATATTTTTCGGAGACCTTTTAGAGCTTATTCACATATTTTGTTGTTCACTAGGGTTGATGTTGATTATGAGAGTTGTAACTTGTACTAGCCAACTAACCTAGTTGTAGCCTTTATTAACAATTTACATCATCACAGAGGAGCGAATGGGCATGGAGAGAGGTCGCAACGGTTAGAAAGGAGTTTCTACACCTTGTCATAGATTTCATTGTTGTTCCCAACAACTAATATATAAATAATTGATATCAGTTGTGGGTTCTGTGGGTAATGTGTGATTTGTTGCATGCATACAAGACAATATACTATCTATAGGACAGTCGCTTGCTGGTTGCACATATATTCTGCTTGCACGGGTTTGTGACACTTTTTGAGAGTGGCAAATGGGGTTTCTAAACTACTAGGGTGTTGCGCCATACTCCAAGTGATTCATCATCCAGTAGTAAGTGATTGCAGTAGCATATTTTGGTGTTGCCTTGAAAATATACTTCCTAGCGAAGATTTGTAAGTTTCCAATCTATATTGCCTTATGTAATAAGGCGTTGTAATCCAATGATCCCTGGGGACACGTCGCCCAAGGATTTCCACTACTCCCACCTGACAAAACAGTTTGGGGACGCGGGGACGAGGACAAAACATCCCCCCTCCGTCCCTATTTTGCAGTTAGTTTTGGGGACATCCCAAGGACGCCCCTTGCACAAGGGGAACGTCCCAATGATCGAAGATTTCAACACGTCCCAAGGGGGCCCTACAAACCCTCGCGAGTCAAAAAAAGGCCAAAACGTCAGTCAACGAAATGATTGTCAAAAATAAAAAGTTGGGAGGAACGTAGTGCAAGCTCTGTGGATTGAATTTGCACCTTATGCATTTGGAAATTTGCGAAAATAAAAACGATTGAGTGAATCAAAGATCTTGCTAAAAATATCGGGGACAGCTATCCAGCAACTCAAGTTGCGTCGATTCACTTCATCAAGCTTTTGATTTGGATATAATTTGTAAATGACTATCAACCCCAATATTTATATTATTATATTATAATATATTATAAATTAGTATATTTATTATTATTTAATATTTATATTAATATATTATAACACGAGATTATTATAAATATTAATATATTTATTATTGTTTATGTAATATATTTAAATATATATATATAATATTTAAAATCTTATGTATTATAATATATTAATATTAATAACAATAAATATATTAATATTTATAATAATATTACAGATGTCCCCTTTCCATCCCCTCACTGTCTCCTAAATTTTTGAAAAAAATTGTCATCCCTAGAAACCCATCCCCCTGTTTCGAAAACTCGGAGAAACACTGTTGTAATCTCAATTGTTGTTCATTAGTATGCAAAAGTTGTAATCCTGAATATTACAATATAAGAAGGTTGTAATCTCAATTTGCTATTGGCGCAGCATAGTTCATCAATTTGCTCATCATTTTAAGTGTAATCTTAGTTTGCTATTCACCCTTGTTTATCTGTATGCTAAAATTGTCAATTCTAAATATTTGGATATGAGGAGTTCCAAACTATTGTAATTGTTATAGCTATTTGCAGTCATTATTATTTCAGTTTGAAAACATTCAGAAAATACAAAAAAAATAGAAAATTACAAAAAATATTTATTTGGGGACATTACAGAAATGATTGCCAAACAATGGATTTGTCATAATTGAAACCCTAGCAGACTAGAAGAATATCAATAGTGGTATATCTAATGATGAAGATCTCCAAACTCTAGGCGTGCTTAAACACTATGAAAAATTGTTGCATTATACTAGAAATTTGTTCAATGTGAATGTCCTGAACTTGTTGATATATGTCTGAAGTAAGGGACATCAAGAAAGTGCAACCATGGCTTTGAATCAAGATGAGAGCCCAAAACCCTAGGCACAACTGATGCGAATCTGAAAAACCCTCATTGTGTAATGTACTTAACTGAAATATTTTGATTACTGGACAATTTCTCAATATTAATGCGCAACTCCAACACCTTTTGATCCCAGATTGGGCAGGGTGAGAGCATACAGTGAGTCAGTTAGCACTAATATTAAACCAATAATATTGTTTGCAGCAGGCCGCTCAGCAAGCAATCACAAAATCTAAATAGATATTGACTGGCGACAATGCCTTCCAGGTTTCACAATCAATATCGATAATAATATCTATATCAATTTTGTAGATAACTGCTCAGATATGATGAGACAATGATTAGCTGATTTTGGAATCACACAAATACATATACTGCAGAAATAATATTCAGCGAATCATATAAACATGTGAAGCAAATCTGATATAAATCAAAAACAAAGATTGATACCCAAACTGGATGTACGAAGCAATTAAACGACAGAATCTACTAACCTGTAAGAACCCCAACAAATCTGCCCTGAATTATCTGATTTCAATGGTTTGACATTTTGTCAAACACTTGGCATGCAATCTGACTGAGTTCTCATTTCTGATGTTTAGTGTTTGTTTTGATGTTTGTTTGCAATGGTTTTCGCATAGATTATATATGCCAATATGATAGAAACATAACATATGACTTTGTATTCAATAAACATCAAAATACATCAACCATGACTTTATTTCAACTATAACAGGTTTGATTTACAAAGATATCAGGTCTGATACAACTTATGACAGCGATTACAACCCTATTCAAATTAAAGATTTGAATAGCAAAACATGCTCCACATACCCGGTGATTGTGCCTCCTCAAGATGTACAAAAATATGCCTTTATTTGCAATGAAGGATGACTGAAAATGAACAACAGAGGTCTGATATAAAAGCAGCAATATAAACTGAAACCTGATTACAAATTGATGATGGTAAAAACCCATTATCTCTCTCCAAAAAGGGTAGCGCTTGAGGCTCCAATGTGAAGCGCCTCACTCTAGGCAATGGCAAATGACAAATAGATGACAAAACCCTCCAATACAGCCACGAACTGCCAATGGATGCACTCAGATCACGAATGCATCCTCTTCTTATATCAATGATGTCAATATCTAACAAAACCCTAGCAGCTATATCTCTCCAAATCGCCTCAATCCAAATTGATATTTGGAGCAAATCTACATCAATTTGGTCTTCAAAACCTAGCCGATATAAACCTGCAAATAATATGTCAATTGAGCTCCGATCTATGCCAAATAACCTGCAAATAAGCTCTATAGCAAATCCTGAATGGATTCACCTCTCAAGTGGCATTGGGTTTTCGTCCAATCCACAAATTTCCAAGGGTTTTTGTCCTTAGAAATGGCTGAGTATGTGTTGCAGCTCAAAGGAAAATATCCAATATGCAATTGACAAAATACAATATGATCCAACAAACATCCAAACACCTCTTTATAAAGCCCTCAAGGGGAGCCGCCCATTTTGCCATATTTTATATAATTTTCATGTCCACAAGAGGTGCGCCACAATTGGGATTAAAATATTATTTTTTTATTTCACTTTCCTTACTCCAATTGGGTCGGCCAACTTGACTTTAAAATAATATTTTATTTTGCCATTTTATTATAATTCATTTTCCCTTTTATAAAGTGACTTTCCGTTCTCCAATCTTCGCTTAACCAACTTTCCATTCTCCAAGTCACTTTATAAAGTACTTTTCAAAATTGGCTCAACTTAACTTCAATTTGGCTTAGGTGAAATCAGCTAAGCTAAGGAGAACAAAAAGGGGACATTACATAACCCAACTTCAACAACTGATGTAGGCAACATGCAAAGGGTACGAAAAACAACAGACTTCCCCACAAAATGCCATGATTGTTATTTCACAAGTCCAACAGAAATCCAAAGAATATTCGATGCCTCTTTGGTGGGTACAGAGCTATTGGAAGAGGTACGTCAGTCCTCAAATGAGCTGCGATTTAACTGGTAGATGATACGAAAAATTTAACAAAGGTATGAGGGCAGAAATCATTGCAGATCCCTCTAAAATGTTGTGCTAAATATTAATGTACTACAAATCTTAATCTATACAACATACAACGATTCCTAAAGGGTTGTGATAGTATTGGCAACACTTGGAACGAATGGTAAACAGAGTCCGTACATCTACTAAAATGGAACAGCAAATAGTTGTGCCCCCTATTCTTGCTTCGACTCCTTCATAAACCTCTGAATCTTGTACGGCTGATAGTAAAGCTTAACACTACAACTTTAATACAACCCAACATCAAATTAAAGGTACAACTCACAGACACAGAAAACTACTCCCAAATAATAACCAATAAATAATTTTGGAAATCTTCATCAAACCAAAAATCAAACTGAAATCAAGAAATCCACAACCAAACTTGAAAATCTTCAATATCGTCGAATAATACTCTAAACTAGAAATAAACTGCAAGCTTTCAACACA
This sequence comes from Cunninghamia lanceolata, assembly GCA_027924645.1. Classification (NCBI taxonomy): domain Eukaryota; kingdom Viridiplantae; phylum Streptophyta; class Pinopsida; order Cupressales; family Cupressaceae; genus Cunninghamia; species Cunninghamia lanceolata. The sequence continues at coordinate 5,809,008 of BSBN01000124.1, read as the reverse complement.
ATGGTAATCCCTTAATAGAATTACTCTCGTCCTCAAATCCAACTGGAAATCTAGAGGGTTTTTGTCCTCCACATCCCTATGCCAAAAGAAAAGATGAAGACAGTTCGATCTTCGAGAAAAGGGTTTTGATAACAAATGACGAGATGATTTCCTTTTGAGCTCAACTCCTCCTTCTATAATCACCTTTTTTAATTTTTAATTCATTTTCCTACCGCCTAGAAGTGTCTAGAAACACCTTTTTAATATAACATTACATAAGGCCCTTTTCTAGAGATGCTTTTAATATTACATTGACACCTTTTAATAATAACATATAAGTTGTCATTTTTATAATGTTATAACATAAAGTGACTAGGACAACTTAAATTATTCTTTTTAAATTATTTCCCTCACCTTACCCTTTAGCCTACGGGAAATAAAATAATAGGCTAAGGGACTCCCAAATGCTTATGTCTGAAAAGGGAACATGTGTTGAGTTGTTTGTAGCTTCAATCAGATAACGTATTCATTATGATCATAATAAATATGAATATATAAGTAATATTAAATATTACTTATATATTCATACTTAATATATAAGGTATGTTAAAATAAATATCAATATAGCATGATCAAATGATATATTACCAAAGTATAAACATCGACTGCATTCTAATGGTGATTAGTAATTGTTAAAGCAATGAAAAGGTGACGAAGTCACACCTGTGATAGGCGTGACTCCTTGAGGAGTCACGTCTATCACAGATGTGACTCCTATCGTCACTCATATATATATATATATATATATCAACGTCTTTGCCCTGCAATACCATGGAAAAACACAACAATCGGAAGTGTATGAGAAGTGGAAATTGCATCTAAAAAATAAAAGAAAGTAATAAATTAAGTCTGCAATACAAATATCCAACATTCAGAAGTTATCCAAGTTAGAGATCATAAGTTCGATTTGAATTTACATGGTATCAGAGCCAAGTTAAGCTGAATCCGGGCAGAAAATCGAACTTGAGAAATTCAGATTTAATACATCTCATTTCTCAAATGGCAGCAACAATCCGATTCGAAGACAGATTGGAAGGAGGAAATAACTTCTCATCATGGAAATTCAGAATTATGATGATACTAAAAGAAAATAAAGTTGATTCATTTGTGAGAGAAAACAAAACAGAACCAGAAAATGATCCTGATAAAACGACATGGATTGAAGGAAATGACAAAGCCATGAAAATCATAGTTGATGGAGTTAGAGATCATATCATGCCGATTCTGACAAAACATGAGACTGCATATCATATGTTTAAGTCACTTGAAAGCAATTATGAAATTAATAACTCCAGCAGAACCTTAGCCCTAAAGAGAGAAATAAATCATATAAGTATGAACAAAGGAGAATCTATCAATGCATACTTTATGAGAATATCTGCACTAAGGGATCAACTATCAACACTTGGGTACCAAATTGAAAGCAAGGAACTAACACTTATTACACTAGATGGTCTCCCAAATTCCTGGGAGACATTTGTTCAAGGCATTGTGCAAGGTCTAAATTTCCAAAATTTGACCGCCTAAGATCAGACTGTCTTCAAGAAGAATCTAGACAAACAAAGAAAGGGTCAAAATAGAAAAATATAGATGAAGATCTTCATGTTCTAAATACAAACTCTCACAAGAAAGAGAAGAAGAAACACTTCAAGAAGAGGAAAAACCATCACGGGAAAGGTTCATTCAAGAAAGACATTTCTCGCATCCAATGTTTCAAATACGACCAATATGGACACTATGCAGTTAGATGTCCTGACAGAACCAAGCAACAAGCATCTTATTGCAAAATAAAGGAGCATGAATCCGAGAAATATGTATTCTACTCTGCACTTTCAAACCAAGTAACAAATAAATCCAACACCTAGGTTATAGATAGTGGTTCATCAAGACACATCACAGGGTTCAAGGAACTACTAGACACCATGGTAGAAGAGACTAACGAAGGAGTAACAATTGGAGATAACTCTGTACATCCAGTCAAGGGTGTTGGCACATGCACCCTCAAATTAAAAACTGGCATCTCCATCCAACTTACTGGAGTATTGTTTGTCCCAGGCATCAAAAGAAATCTAGTCTCAATATCTGCACTTGAAGATAATGGATATAGGGTGACCTTTATGGATAGCAAAGTATTGGCATGGCCAAAGAATTCTACTATTATGAAAGCCAAAACCATAGGTCATAGACAAGGGTACTTGTACGAGTTATGTACGGAACCAAATCTAGCCCTAATTCATGAAATTGTAGACTCTAATGAAATATGGCATAGAAGACTAGGACACCTAAATTTCCGTGCCCTATCTTCCATGGAAAGACTAGTTACAGGGTTACCCAAACTCAAACAATGTAATTCAGGGGTATGCAAAGGGTGTGCCTTAGGGAAAAATACAAAGGGGTCCTTTCAAAATAGTTCTAGCAAAACAAATAAAGTATTAGAACTAGTCCACTCAGATTTATGTGGACCCATGTCTGTACCCTCCTTAGGTGGGTTTCTATACTATGTAATCTTCGTTGATGACTTCTCCAGAAAGACATGGATCTATTTTCTTAAATGTAAAGAATCACAGGAAATCCTTAAAAGATTTAAGGAATTCAAATCCATTACCGAAAACTCTTCCAGGAGAAAAATCAAAACCTTAAGAACAGATAATGGGAGTGAATACACTTCAGACATTTTTAAAGACTTTTGTAAAAACACTAGGATTAAGAGGGAGTTCACTATAACTTATAATCCTCAACAAAATGGAGTTGCAGAAAGAAAAAATAGAACCATTGTAGAAGTTGCTAGGGCTATGTTACTTGATCAGAATATAGACACTTCAGTTTGGGCAAAAGCATCTAGTACTGCTATCTATCTACAGAACAGATGTCCTCACTCTCATATTGATGACAAAACTCCTGAAGAAGCCTTCACTGGCACAAAACCAAACATTAGTCATTTAAGGATATTTGGTAGTCCTGTTTACATTCATGTGCCCAAAGAGAAAAGAACTAAGCTAGAACCTTCTGGGAGAAAAGGCATCTTTGTAGGCTATAGTGAAACATCAAAAGCTTATAGAATATATATACCTGGTCAAAGACAGATTGAACTAAGCAGAGATATGATTTTTGAGGACGACATAGCTTTCAAAAGAGCCAGAAATTATATTGAGTCAGAAATTCAAACTTCCAACTCAGGCATAGAAGAGGATCCTACCCCTGAGTTTCAGAGGGAGTATCCTGAGGAAGATGTAAACCATGAACAAATCACATCACTAGAAAATCCCAAGAAAAGACCACTCTGGGCCACCAAAACAATGGAAGAAGCTAAAAATTATGCCGCTCCATCAAGGACTTTTAGGGAAAGCACAAGACCTAAGAGATTCTCTAGTTATGTAGCTTTAATGAGTGAATTCATTAAATCATAACCTTCTAGTGCTATAGAAGCTCTTAAGCACCAAGTATGGAAGGATGCCATGACAGAGGAGTATCAATCCATCCTGAAGAATGATGTGTCGCATACAGTACCTAGACCAAAAGGGAAATCTGTTGTTTCTTCAAAATGGCTATTAAAATCAAACATGTTGCAAATGGCAGTATAGGGAAATACAAAGCAAGATTTGTAGCCAGAGGATTTTCACAAAAGGAAGGAATTGATTACAACGAAACCTTCGCTCCAGTTGCTCGATATACATCAGTCAGGGCAGTTCTAGCTATTACAGCAGCCAAAGGGTGGAAAGTCCATCAAATGGACGTAAAAACTGCTTTCTTAAATGGAACCATTGAAGAAGAGGTTTACTTAGAGCAACCCAAAGGCTTTGAGATTCACAATGCAGGATCCCATGTATGTAAATTAAAGAAAGCTCTATATGGACTTAAATAGGCCCCCAGAGCCTGGTATGAAAGAATTGACAATTACCTCTTGAGATTAGGCTTCTCAAAGAATGATGCAGATCCAAATCTCTACTTCAAACAAAGCAAAGGTGATATGTTAATATTGATATTATATGTTGATGATCAATTGATTACAAGAGAAAATCACCTTATTGATCAGTGTAAGAAAGATCTAGCTTCAAAATTTGACATGAAGGACTTAGGTCTATTACACTACTTCCTTGGACTGGAAGTATGGCAGAAATCAGACTGTATTATTCTAAACCAAGGGAAGTACACAATTGATATATTAAAAAGGTTTGGTATGATGGAATGTAGACCTATGTCTTCCCCCATGGAAACAAATCTTCATAAATTGAAGGAAGCAGCAGCAGATTCTCCGTTGGCAGATCCCACTCTTTACAGATAAATAATTGGATCCTTGTGTATTTGGTCAATACCAAACCTGATATCTGCTATGTTGTAAATGCCTTAAGTCAGTTTATGTGTGAGCCCAAGGAGATACATCTTGTCGCTGTGAAGCATATAACGAGATACCTTCAAGGTACTCTAAATTATGGCTTAAAATATGAAAAGGTTGACTTAGATCTACATGGATTCACAGATTCAGATTGGGCTGGAAGTGTAACTGACCGGAAGAGCACCTCCGGATGTTGTTTTAGTTTAGGGTCAGCAATGATATCATGGATCAGCAGAAAACAGTCTTCAGTTGCTCAGAGTTCTACAGAAGCCGAATATATTGCAGCTTCTATGGTTGCTAGTGAGGCAGTATGGCTTAGAAAACTGCTTGTGGAATTATTTGGTAAACCTCTGAAACCAACTATCATCCACTGCGACAATCAAAGCTGTATTAAGCTATCTATGAATCCAGTATTCCATGATAGATCTAAACATATTGAGATTCCTCATCACTATGTGCGTGATATGGTGGAAAGGAATGTGATTCAATTGGAGTATATCAGTACAGGAGATCAAACTGCAGATATTCTTACCAAACCACTCCTCAAGGTGAAAGTTGAATACTTCAGAAAAAATCTTGGTATGATTGAAATGTAAGATTCTAATTGATTTGTACTAATATATTAAAGATGTTTAATGTGTAAACTTCTTGTGTCATATGTGTGACTCTATGACATTATGGACCTACCCATTCTGTGTTTATTTCTAAAAGGTGACAATCTTTGGATAATCTACACTTGTACCTAACATTATAAGGTGACAATCTTATAATGTTAGACTGATATCATGTGACTTGATATTTGTATGAATCATGGAGTTATCATGATTAAGTTATGGTAGACATTATGTGACTTAATGTCAGTGCACATACCATAACTAGGATATATAAGGAGAATGTAATGTTCTCGAGTATAGTATATCCTTTAGTATCACGAGGTAGGTGATGCTACTATCACGAGATAGGTGATACTATATATCATGAGTTATGTGTTATTAAATTACTTTGAGTAATTTATTACAGATCAGATAATTGATATTCACAGAGATTATTGTGATATTGTTATCTTCCTGAGCTAAGAGGGAGTGTTGAGTTGTTTGTAGCTTCGATCAGATAACGTATTTATTATGATCATAATAAATATGAATTATGAATATATAAGTAATATTAAATATTACTTATATATTCATACTTAATATATAAGGTATGTTAAAATAAATATCAATATAGCATGATCGAATGATATATTACCAAAGTATAAACATCGACTGCATTCTAACGATGATTAGTAATTGTTAAAGCAATGAAAAGGTGACGAAGTCACATCTGTGATAGACGTGACTCCAAAGTATAAACATCGACTGCATTCTAACGATGATTAGTAATTGTTAAAGCAATGAAAAGGTGACGAAGTCACACCTATGATAGGCGTGACTCCTTTAGGAGTCACGTCTATCACAGATGTGACTCCTACCGTCACTCATATATATATATCAACATCTTTGCCCTGCAATACCATGGAAAAATACAAAAATCGGAAGTGTATGAGAAGTCGAAATTGCATCTGAAAAATAAAAGAAAGTAATAAATTAAGTCTGCAATACAAATATCCAACATTCAGAAGTTATCCAAGTTAGAGATCATAAGTTCGATTTGAATTTACAACATGACACATTGAAAGTCAAGGCAAATCACTCGAAAATGAAAAGACTACTGAAATCAGGCAATCCTTGTTGAACTATTGAGGAAGATCACTGCTCAAATCAATGGAAAATGTTGCATTATGCCACTAAAACCCTAGTCGTTTGTCTATGTATAGCAGTGCTCCTTTTAGCCTTCTAATTTTTTATCAAACATTCTCAATTCCATTTGTATAGAGCACCTATGTTTAGCAAATCTGCTTTTTGTTTCAAAAATATGTGCCTCTATAGAAGGGTGTGCTCCTTAACATGCTATTCTGTGTTTTAGTTTTGACAAAGTTTGTATTCCCAGTCCCACACAAGGGCACGTGCCAAATCATATATTTGCATATTTTCTTTGTAAAATTGGTGTCTCCAATATAGGGCATGCACCCTAACATTGTCATGGGCGTCTTTGATCATTCAAAATCTGTTCTTGCCTTATATGGCACACGCCCAGCTGTGCTTTAGTTGTTTATAATCTTTAAAAGTTTGTTTCCATGTAGTATGGCACATGCCTCCGTTATGGACTTGCCACTTTAGGTTTTTTCATAAACATGTTTCTTCTTCCAATAGCGCATGCCCTAACGTAGCATCACAGTCTTTCATTTTTTGAAAACTTGATCCTGTGTATCCTAGCACACATCTTTATGCGTAGTGGCGGATTTTTTTGAAACTTGAACATGTTAACCCATTTATGGGCGCGTGCCTTTATAAGCTTTTGTAAATTTTGACAAAAAACTACCCATCCTCTCTGTGCCATGCATTACTACTTTGTGTTGCATGTTTTGGACTTTTAAAATTGTTTCTCTACCTATTTGGTGCATGCCATTAGTCTATGACTGCAATTATTTAAACTCAAAACTACTCCCTCTTTAGTACGGTGTGCTCTAATCAATTGTCTAACACATTTTGTTTGAAAGTGTTCTATGTCTTCACAAGGGCATACGCCTTGATACTATCCCACAAGTTTTAAAAACTTAAAAGCCATGTTCCTTCCTTATAGTGTGTGCCTTTGAATGATGCTAGCAGGTTTCGACCTTCAAACTTCATATCTACCCTTTGTAAAAGCATGCTCCATCATACAGAGATGCAATCTTTGAATTGAATTCTTTATAACATTTCATACAAGCACTCTTTCTACTTGGATAACATATCCACGTGGCTTAGTTTTTTACCACTTTCCTCTATCAACTAAAACTCTATTTTCTACCTTTGTGAATGAGTTTGAAATCTCTATTCGTTGATCCCGCAAGAACATGGACAAGAAACGACAAGAACAACATAAACAACCATAACAAAGCTTTGCAACATGACTACTTGATTTGACAAAAAGACAAGGATTCAATTTGAATTTTGACATGATCCAAAAAAATCGTATGGGTACAACACGACTAGAATAGAATATCTTTATGGAATGATTGTTTAGTTATATACAAGGGCATCCATACCTATTACTCCTCCCCAAAGCCCCATTCTGCAGGAATAGATTGACTCCTTGGAGCAACAATTCAAGTACCTGCATTCTAATTATCTCTCTTGTTTTATTTTGACAAATCCCACAAGGTAGCGATAGATAGATAGATAGGGGTGGTGTCCAATGTCCACCATCTAGTCAGCACTATCGCTCGGCCCATGTTCAGGAAAATCTTTCTTGGGGATGTTCCCCATGAGCCCTCTAATGCACTTGGGGCTAAAAAATTTAGGGCTCCCTTACTTCCACCTCCCCACATGGGTGTTAGCAAAGGCTTCACAAACTTCCCTCAACTCCTAAAAGGCCCATCCAAGACAATGAATGATTTCAGCCTTAAGGCTCTTGGGTCTGAATGACAACACCTATGAAACAGGTCTGTCATGTTTTGGAGGTTAAGGATGATCTCATAGAATGGAACACAAGAAAATCCTTCTTTCTTGTTCTCGTGAATAGGAAGAAGATCATGTTGATCAAACGAGCTAAGTGGTGCTGGTTGTGATCGTGGTTGTGACTCGGAATAAGTTCCCATGATTCAAATGGACTACATGATTGGCCAAGGAAGTGTACATGGTGATGCTGATCATGATGATGGTGTTGGTCATGGTTGTTAAGGAGGATGTGGATGCAAGGGCAGAGGCCATGGTGAGGTCATGGATGTGGTGGTAGCTAAGGATGTGGCAACAACTATGGTGGAGGTGGCTTCTAGTAATGACAAGACAGACTACATGGTGATGAATGTGGATCCTAGTGGATGTGTGATCAATGAGATGGGGAACCATCTACAATTGTCTAGGACTATGTGCCACCCTTTGTGGCAAGGTTGGACCTCACAGCTCCCTCTCTCAAGTGCTGAACCATGTTTTTTGCAATGGTTTTCATAAACTTTTGTTGTCACGTGCCTTTTTTTGGTAGTAGCTGAGGCAATGCCAAAAAGTTGTTTCGGCTATGTAAAGATTTTTATTGTGTTACATGGGGACGCATCTCCGACCCTCAAGCCCATGCCCACGTCCCCTTAGACATTTTGGGGACGGCAAGGGACGTCCCCTGGCCGTCCCACCAAAAAAACTGAAAATAGGAAGCATCCCTGAACACATCCCTTTTGTGGGAACATGAGGAAATGCGTAGGGGATGCCTAGACATCCCCAAGATGGCTAGGGATGTCTCAAACGTCCCTCAACCGTCCCGGGGACGACCAGGCATACCTAATGCCAAACAAATGTGTTTTAATGTTTTTTTTAAATGATAGGTGGTAGAAAAGTAATAGTTTTAAAAGAGGCACGGGGGTCCTGTTGTTACCAAATCACACATCGCCCCATTGCAAATGGGGACCCCCTATTTTTTTGAATTCCAATGCTTTGCATGAAGTTTTGATGATGTCTTAGAGTTATTGCATGATGAAGTCAATGGTGTTTGAGTCTTAAGAGCCCCTTGATGACCTGATCCTGATGTTTGAGATCCTGAAAATGACTAAGTCTGGTATTCTGATCCTGAAGATCCTGAAAATTGGCTAAGTCTGAAATCTGGTAGATTCTCAAAAATCCAGAATCTACATGTTAAATCAAATGGATTTGAGACCTATCTCAAACATCCTGAAAGGTATATTAAAAAATATTTGAAGTATAAGAAATTCAATCTCTAAACTTCATACTTAAATATATTTTTCAATATACCTTGTGCCCCGGGATTGCCAAATCTAGGCGTGAATTCACTCTAAGAAGCTTAGGCGCATTTTCTCACCGGCAGATACCCAAATTGGTGCCTTAGGTGGACACTCAAATGTGCACCTAAAGAAAGAAAACAAGCTTCAAACACTTCAAATAATGGGCACCTTGGTAGAGAAGTTGCCAAAAGACCTTAACGATTGAAAATTTGATAAAATAACCCAAATTATGAGTTAGGCGCCTTTTCAGGATCAAGCTCTTATCAGATAGCGCCTTGAGCTGTTGCTCTCATCAAATTGCGCCTTGATGGAAGAGGTGTTTCAATCAATCAAATGGCGCCAAAATCATGGGGATGCATGAGAATATGAACTTGAACCCTAAGGCGCACCTTATGCCTTCACTCACCTTTTTGCGCCCTTGTATGGATTTTTGAGAGGTTTTTGGTGCCTTGATGAGAAGCCTATTTCAAAGCAAAGGATAATAAGTATACAACTAAAAAGGGTATAGGCGCATTGCACCCTTAGAACCGCCTCAAGATGAACATGTTTTATCATTTATGTTAGGCGCAATTTCTACCTCTAGGGATATGAGATCTAGTGCCTTGTGTGTAGGAGCATTAAAACCTTGAACAATGGCGCCTAAAGGCAAAGACCTCAATGAGCGCCTAGTGTTAGAAATATTCTAAATAACCAAAACCTTGCATGAGGAGTTAAGGCGCCTAGGAAGGAAAAGAGTTTAAGTTGCATTATTGAGTGAGCACTTGAAGAGTTGAGCCCTTATAAGTTGATCCCAGTCAATTGAAGTTATAAAATGTCAAATGCAAGGGTAATTAGAGCTAGGCGCCCTACATGAAATTTTCTATCTCTAGATGCACCTAGTAGGGAAATACATGAGTTTAGGCGCCTCTTGCTCGTCATTTCCACATTAATTGGCGCCTAGTGAGAGGAACCCTCTGGAAGTGGAAGGTAGACATTTGGAAGTTGTAAATCGCCAAAATTATGAGTCTAGGCGCCAATTGCATCAAGACAACCTAAGTGAGCGCTCTGGGAAGAATCACATCAACTTACACTTGAAGTGGGCGCCTTGGAGTCATTCTAGATGATAGGCGCAATATCATACCTCTACCAACCTTTTGAGTGGGCGCCCAGATTGAAGTTGCCTCCAACAACACTATTGATGGAGCGCTTTGCAAAAATAGAGTCATTCTAAGTCATCTCCAAGTGTTAAGAAGTATGAAACATGTCATGAAGTTGGGCGCTACTTTCTCCAAAATCATATCATTTTGGCGCCTAAGGAAGAATTTGTATTGAAAATACCTTTAAAATAAACCTTATAAGGGAGATTGACTCCTTTAAACTATTGCAAATGTTTGAAAGCATTAAAGTGATGAATGTGGGACTAAATTGTATTAGGGGCTCTTCTTATGCAAAACCATCATTCTTGGCGCCTTCCACATGTTTTCTTACTTACTTTGGCGCCTAAAGACTTTGAAATTTATATTAAATGCATTGAATGCCAACATAGGCCGACCTCCTAGCTGGCCGACCAGCATTAAATGCACATGAAACCACTATATATGAAGAGCGCCCCCTTTTCATTTGCCATCATTCATATTCCAATTTCAAGGAGGAGCGAAATTTTTCAAAGGGCAGTGAATTTTCATAAAAGGGTAGCGAAATTTTCAAGAAGGGAAGTAAATTTCTTGAGGAAGGAACAGATTTTGGAGGCAAATCTGCATTTTAGAGGACTAATTCTGCCATTTTAATACTGATTTTCATCTTTAAATCCAGAAATTTGCTTTTTCTAGATCAGAAATCAATACAAGGTATGTTCTAAATCACTTTTTCTTCATAAAACTGCCTTTTAATCTATTCAATTTCGCAGAATTTCATAGCTTTATTACAAAAAATCAGGTTTTGCAAGGGTAAGTCTATCATTTCAAGTTACTTATTCGAGTCTTGTTTGTATGTAAATGGGCATGACGGCTAAGGAAAGGCAAGTGATGATCAAAATGGATGCCAAGTCCAACATACCTGACTCCAAACTTGAAACTCAATGGAAGAATGTGGGGGATACCAACATGGGACACGTCAACTTGGATGAAGTGAAGGACCTCTTGCTCGCCATCACAAGGAATGAAGACATCAAGGCCATTGCGAAGAGTGGAATTGTACAAGCAGCATGCTTCCCACCTACCTTGCCTAGTGCTGAGTTAGTATTGGAATGTGTTCAGCATTATGAGAAACAGAAGAGACAGATCATAGCTAAAGACAGGACTGTTCTCACCTATTTGCAAAGAGAAGCCATCCAGGAGATCTTCAACATCCCAAGCCGGAAGGGAGTCTTCATATGTCCTACAACTGCCCAATGCACTTTTGAAGGCGATCCTAAGAACTATATGCAAGAAGTAAGAAAGAAGTGGATGACTAATCCATCAATCAAGATATATAACTCCGAAGATCCAAAGTATCACAAGGCAGACTTCAAACAAGAGATAAGTTACTTCATCATGTTCCTGAATCGAGTAACAGGTAGGCCTCAATCGTCTACTTTTGAAGGATGGATGTATACTTATTTTGATCATGTGTTTACAAAGAATAAGATGGTTGACTGGGCTGGCCTTATAAGCCATTGCCTTGATGAGCAGTTTGAGAGGTTTAATGAAACAAAGTCCTTCTTCATGACTTCTCATCTTGTTTACATCCTAGCAAGAAATGTGGTTTATAAGGGATTAATAGCTAAAGGAGAAGTAGGTACAAAACCTGGATAGATTCTTTCACATCAGTGTTACCCTCAACTCCACCTGAAGAACATCAATTATTACAAGAGGTTCAATGATGCTTTTGCTATGCATATAGTGAGAAAGTTGAGAGGAGAAATGCATAGAAGACTAACAAGTGCTGCTAGAAACTTTATCAAACAGTATGGAAGGTATTACATCCAGTATAACAAGTTCACTTATATCAGAATTCAGGGTTTCACCTCCTTTCCATACAGACTGCCTAGATATCCTACCAACAGGATGGTGTTATTAGAGGTTTCAAGACAGTTGCTAGAGTTTCATAAGATGCAAAGGGCAAGAAAGAAAGCCGGAGTTCAGTTTCCTCTTTAGCCTGGCAGGTTTTACTCCTGTCCATCACTTCAAGCAGCTAAGCATTCAGAAGTTGAACTTCAACCATATCATCTACATCCTCATGATTCAAGGAGGGAGAACTTTGATCCGCATGGAGCCATTAAGCAGTCATATTCCTCTTACACACATGTTGAGCAGCTAGAAGATCACTGGGCTAATGCTATTAACGATGATGATGTCAGGATGCAAAAGTGTTCAAGGTTGAAATGGGATTTAGTGAGAAATACCAAGATACTGAGGATTCCTGATCAATTAGATAATGAAAGAATTCTTTTGGGTGATGAGTACAATAAGATCCAGAACCTACCTTATGATATCAAATCAACTGGGCTGATAGAGAAAGGGTCGATGATGAAGGGTTAATAAAGCTTATCATTGCTATTACTGAAGAGCAAATAAAGGAACAAGTACAAGCATTGCTTGATGAGGGTAAGAAACTCACTTATACTAAAATGGGAGAAGTTGATCATCAGGAACAGCATAATGCACCTAGTAGAAGTTCACAGAATAAGGATAATGAAAGAGATTCAGGTCAAGCAAAGAAAAGAAAACAACTTGAATCTGCACAAGGAGAATCCAGTAAGAAGAAGAAAAGGATAAGTATTGAAACTGCTTCTTCCAGACAGCTAGGTGATACTCTATTGAATCAAGATATAGTCATACATGTTAATGATGCAGTTCCAGAAACTCCAGTTGAGAAAGTACCTTCAAGTCCACATGATACTAAGATCATTGATGAAGCTAACACTGAAGACAAGGATGAAGCTAAAGAAGAATCATTGCCTGCACAAAGAAAGCAATTACAACAGTTACAAGATCTTTCATCATTGCCGGAGTGGCTGCAGGAAAGAATTAGGGAAAATTATGAAATTGAGAAATATCCTCCTCTTCCAGTTGATGAGTTACTTTTGGATATGTCTAATGAAAAACCAAAGAAAAAGGCCACTATCCTTTCAAAGATCACTAAAGATGAAACAGGTATAAGGAAAGTTCATGTAGCAGTTCCAAGGCTTGAGAAGAATATAGAAGATGTAACACCTGATGATTATGACATCAATACAATCAATTTGGGTTCATTGACTGGAATGCAAGTAGAAGAACTTCAGGGATCAATTGATAATGCCAGAGATATCATAAGATGATAATGCTAGAGCTATCATAAGACAGGAGACAGAAGGTGGAATTAAAGCTGAGCAAAGGTGTCAAGCTTTAGAGCAGTATATTCAGCACTTGGTTCATCCTATTCGTCAACAGGACAAGGTTTCTACACCTCCATCTCTTCTTCCTCCGGAAACAGTTGTACATCTTGAGGAGTTGAAGTCTTCATCTCACAGAATGGGGGATTGGATGAAAAGATCAAAGGAAGCTACATATAAACACCTGGAAGATATCATGCAAGTGTATGATAGGATTGTTGGTCTCAAAGAAAGGGTACTTGCATTGATGACAGTTTGTGTTGAGTTCAAAGACATCAGAGAACAATACTTGCCACACTTAAAGAGCTTGATGGAGACTTCAGTTGATGAATTGATACATGCTGAAGTGATTGAGGAAAGTAAGACATATGACTTCTCTTCTTGGTATTATGGCTTTCGCATTAAAGATCAGTTGCTAGATAAGATAGAAACAGATATGTCAAGAGTAAGAAGTGTACTTCAAAGGATTCAAGATGGAATACATGCCTTTTTGATGAAGATATGTAATCTATTTGGAGAGATGACTCTTGATAACATGAAAGAACAAATCCAAGCTTTCTATTTTCAAGAAGATGATGTTTCTGATGAGAAGCTTGATAGTATATTCTCACTTGTTGTCCACCTTGGCACCAACAAAGCGAGGATGACTAATTGGGAAAACACATTTGGCTTCTATTCAGATGATGTACTTGAAGCTGAAGGAACCATTCAAAACACGCCAAGTGTACCTTTGGATGATGTCAAGCAGATAGTATCCAGATTCATTGAATGTCAAGCTTCTAGTGATGGATATTCATATGAAGACTCATCATAGGCTGATAATATGTTATTCTTATCTTCTTGGGAAGCGTGCCTTCATTGCCTCCTTCATTTACTAAAGATAGCCTCTTTCATTTAATAAAGATAGGAGTTTGTTATAACTACTTGTGATGTGGCATGATCTGGTCCATTGGCTTGGCCAATCGATCTTGACCCTTCGTTCATTTTGAGGTCTATAAAAGGGCTCTTGTTGCTCTCATTTGTACGATTGAAGACTCTGGAATTGTTGCAAAAGCTCTCTGGAATAATATAAGACTCATTGTTTTGGTGACTCTATATATGTTTCTAAGTGTTGCATGGTTTGGATTTCTTCAAGCGAGTATTAAGATTAGATTAAGTTTTCTTTAAGTATATGTTAGTTGGTGGAAGGCTTTATTACTGTTTGTAGTGAAATCTCTATGTTCACACCATTTGTAGTTTGTGGCTTGCAAAGTACAGTGCATAGTTAGTCTGAACAAAACTGAACTTCAATTTGATCCCTATGTTTGTTGAATGTTTCATGAGCATAAGTGATTTAAACATCTTGTAGAACCTTAGAAGATTGCATCAATCTTGTGTAGTTGTCTGACTTGGCAAAGCAAGATTTGGTTGGATTTCACTTGAGCAATAATTATCCTTGCATCTAGGATTAGATTAGTATTATCGAACCTTTCATCTTTTGTTCTTTTTATCAATTTGGTTAGAGTTAGGATTCAATACTTTATTGCCATATCATACGTCATAGATTGTAGTACTTAGATATTCCAATGTCCACCTCTTTCATCGAGTCAACAAATCAACAACTTGTCGAACAATTGCGTAAGTCCCTTTGTGTTTACTAGCATAATCATACTTAGTCACTGAGCTATCTCTTACCAAATCATAAACAAGAGCCTTGGAATCATCTTGTTTGATCACTTCAATTAGCATTCGAGAGGCTTTGCTCAAGAGAGAGTCAGATACTTTGTATTTCACTCTATTGTTGACTTGTCGAAAAACAAACATCAACAGGTCCCACAAACCCTCCCATGCCCCTTATTCACCCTAAATTTAAAACAACCTCAAAGTAATACGCCATTCATTTTTATCATTCCATTTTGGCACTTAGAGGCTACTGTTTTCACTTGGCACTGTTGTTTTCACTTGGCGCTGCTGTTGGAGCCCTGCCTTGCCGCCATTTGTAGTCACTTCTACATAGCTGATAGTAGTGTTTTCAAGTTTTGGCATCAAGATTCAATGTTATTGTTCATTGTTTTCATTTTGGCATAAAAAGAAACTGGTTTTTTTTAATACAAGGAAGATATCAGTTGGTTCAATGGCAGCCATTTGGCATCAAGGTATGTCATTTTGACTTGTTTTTTTTTCTTTCTTTTTTAATTTTTTTAAGTTTGTATACATAAGTTATAACTATTAGGGAGAGTTTGTAATTAGTTTTTTAAAAAAATTATTTCAGTTTGTTGTCAAAAGACTCAAAACACTACAAACTACAAAGTTCAAACCTCTGAAACATAAAAAATGAGCACTAGCAGCAATGATGAGAATTGAATGAGATGAGCAGTGAAAAAGTTGAAGTAAATAGAATAGATCATTCTTCTAAAAATCAAAACACAACTTCTATTGGAACTTCAAAAGACCGTTTTGCATGCCCTTCATCCTCTCTTCAATTATTTGCAAAAGGCCCTTTCAACCCCAAAAATACCTTGTTGCAATTTGCCACCAATTTAAGAAATGATAAGCCTAAAAATTCAAGGGGCAGCAAGCATTGGTTGTCATGTTTGCAAAACTGATTATCATGGGAGATATAGTAGGGTTGAACACCATTTATTGGGTGAGAGTGGACATGGGGTTAGAGTTTGTAAAGATATAACATTGGAAGAATAAGTTGAAATGGTAAAGTTGGTAGGGGAGAGTGAGAAAAAACATGCTAGTACTACTAAGAGTAAGAAACGTTCATCTAGAACAATGCAATCTATTGATGAATATTCCAATATATCAATTGGAAAGGGTTATGATAGAGGGAAGAGGAAGGCCACTTCTACTATAGGTGAAAAAAACACAGTGGTAGGGTTAATGAATTTGCAAAAATGTGAGCAAGCCAATGGTTCAATGGCAAAGCTTTTTTATGCTCATGCCATCCCATTTCATTTGGCAAGGTCTCCTTATTTCAAGGAATGTTGAGAGATGCAATGGCAGTTGGACCCTCTTATGTTCCCCCTGGAGAACACAAATTGTGTACATCCCTCCTTCACAAACAATATTCAAAGATGAACATATTGATGGAGGAAATGAGACAAACATGGATTAGGACTGGTTGTTCCATTGTCACGGATGGGTGGGATGATATTCGACATCGGCCACTCATTAATATTATTGTTACATGTCTAGTTGGTTCATACTTTCTTAGAGCTGTTGATTGCTCTAGGAAATGTAAGGATACTAATTACCAGTTTGGCCTTTTGAAGGAGGCCATAGAGAAGGTTGGGTCTTCTAATGTTGTGGAAGTTGTGATAGATTCAACTCGTGTTTGTAAGTTAGTTGGTTTGATGGTTGAGAGCACTTACAAATATATTTTTTGGACTCCATGTTGTGTACATGCTTTCAATAATTGCTTTGAAAGACATTGGCAAAATAGATTGGGTGAAGGTAGGAATGGCCGAAGCTAGAGACATACAAATGTTTGTATGTAACCATTAAACTTCACTTGCATTATTCCAATCCTATTCAAAGAAATAATTCCTCAAACCACTTGAGAATAGATATACTAGCGATTTTATTTTACTGGAGAGGATGTTGGAGGTGCAAATGCTCTACAATCCATGGTGGTTTGTGGAGAGTGGAAAAAGTGGGCTTAATCAAAGACAGAGGAGAAGAAGGTGAGAGAACGGGTGCTTAATGACAATTGGTGGTCCAATATCAGGTAAGAAATTTTTAATTAATAGGTTTCTAACTTTCTACTTTGTTTTTATCTTTAAATTTAATTTAAAATTTAAATTATTACTAAAGTTAATGTCTTACAATTTTTAAATGTTGCTTGCAAATATATTTGCTCTATCATATCACCTGTTGTGAGGGTACTCAGGTATGCAGATACAGATTCTCCTAGCTTTTATGAGACTTTTGATAGCATGCTTGATCAAATGAGGCAAACAATTTGTGACAAGGATCCTGAATTACAATTCACAATGAACACCCCTCTTCATATGGCTGCCTATGCTCTTATTCCCAAGTGGTACGCACCTAGACCTCGCTGAATTCTTCCTTTTGAGGATGATGAGGTAATGGAGGGATTTATGAAGGCCCTTCATAAGATGTATAGCACTGAGGAGGCAACCATACTTTGAGAGCAATGGCTTCGGTTTTCCGATCTTCAGGGTCTTACATTCAACAAACCAGAGGCTAGGATGGATAGGGCCACTATTGCACCAAAAAACCCAATTGGATGGTGAAAATTTCATAGGAAGGACACACCAGAGTTGAAGCAACTTGCTATTCATCTACTCTCACAAATTACTAGTTCCTCTACTGCAGAGAGGACTTGGTCCACCTATGGCTTCATCCACTCAATCCAGAGGAACAGGCTTACCTCTAAACGAGCAGAAAAGCTAGTTGCAGTTCATACTGCCTTGAGACTTCAGGATTGGCACATTATTGAGTATCAACAGACTTCAACAGCACATTGGGATGTGATCCTGAAGATGTTAGGCAAATTGATGAGGAGGAGGATCAACTGGGATTGGTTGGGCTTCCATTGGACGAACCACAACTTCAGCCAAAGACTAACACAAATAGTTCTTTTGATATTGATATCCAAGATGAGGCATAGTTGTATTTTGAAGTTTGAGACTTTGAGTTTAACTTTAACTTTAATTTTAAACTTCAGAATTTGAACAATGAAATACTTTAATATTGTTGTTATACTGCTGTCATGATTAAATTTTATTGCTGTTATACTGTTGTCCATTAAGCTCTCTCTCTCTCTCTCTCTCTCTCTCTCTCTATATATATATATATATATTGAAAAATTCATATATATTGTTGTCCCCCCGCCATCTCCAAAGAATGGCCCTCGGACTGTCATCCCCAAAATGCGTCCCATCATCCCCATCCCCAAAACGCCGTGGAACACAGGATTTTTACCATGAATTTTTTCATCTTTGTGACTACTTTCATTGTTTTGAGCAAGGGTCCCTAATAAAATCCCTCTTACTTATCAAAAAAAAAAGAACAATTGATCATCCTTAAAGATTTGGATTTAGAAGAAGCCCTTCTGATTCAGTCACTCAAATCTAGACATCAAAAGTGTGCTTAAGACAGTTAAAAATCTTGCATTTTGTGCATATTCAGAACATGTCCAAATACACTTTCATTTCATTAAAATCCTAATTGAAAGAGAAGAAGTTGAGTTGCAATATTGTGCAACTTAAGCAAACAACTAACATCTTGACAATACCTTTTTCATCTGATAAAACTCAACATGTTTGGTGATAAGCTTAGTGTAGCCCTGAGATAACCCTTAAGGGAAGGTATTAGCTTATAAAAAATAGTCATCCATATCATACATAGTTGTACTTGTGACTAGGCAGTTGACAGTTAGGAGCTAATTTGAAATTATCACTTACAGGTTAATATACTCATGAAGGAGAATATTAGAGCTTTAGAAGCGTGTCTAAAGGAGAAAATTAGAAAGATGAATGTAATGAATGAATTGTGTACGTATTTTTTATGAGCACATTAACAACCAAACCATGATGAAGATTATGAGCGAAAATATTGAATACAAACAGGGTTGAAATAAAATAGACCCGACATATAGCAAGCTTGTGATATGCAATTAGACAAAGAATAGTTCACAGAGCTTGGCAGTTGTTATGATTTAACAATATTGTACATAATTTATATTAGTAGAAAACTTTGCTGTGAGTTAGGATCAACAAGTTTCTCTAGAAAATTACTCATTCAAGTTATAGAAAACACTGCAAGGGAGAAAAACATCCAACTTGATTCCTTCTGAAGTTTGGATGCTAAACAGTAGTAATCAACTGTGAGTAAAACTGAAAATCACATTAAAACTAAAAAGTAACCTATTAATAACTCCAATTGTAAACCTGCTAATCTTGAGATCTCTTTCTTGTTTTAATATTCACAAACCAAGTCCTAAATTACATATTAAAATGAAGAAAAAAAAACTTTATAGTTGTAAGTTGTACCTTCTGAGCAGTATCCCCAGAATCATCTGTTCCTGCCATACTCGGTTATTACCTTTGTCAACTACAAACTTCTTTGAAAAACTGTACAAAGTAAATACACAATATGAGAAAGTTGCTTTGCCAAAGTAAAAGTTAACAAACTAAATTTATAACCATAAATATTTTATATCACTGCACAGATCACACCTCAAAAGTTTGTCTCAATTAAGAATTTGCCATTACTAAATAGCAGTAATTTCATTTACATTAATAAATGATGACAAGAAACTCAACTTACATTCTGCATTTCTATGTGTGAATGCATTAGCTCAACTCAATGATTAGGAAGATGAAGACCATCATAAATAGGAAAGAGAAAGATCTTGAAAAGACTTTCTTCAAACAGATGCACAAAATTGTTGAATAGAAATAGAACACAATGACCACCCCACTACATCTTGCCTTCGCATTGAATCCAAAATATTATAGTGTTGAAATCCTTTATGTGCCAATGAGGGTTGCCCCATATAGAGATTTGGAAGTCAACAAAGAGGAAAGGCAACAATTTGTAGACTCTTCCATGATCCTGATTTGCAAGATATGGTCAAGATTGAGTTAATGGATTTTGTACACTCCAATGACTTTAGTATTGATGCTCTTTGTGACAAGTTTAACGTTGATGCTTACAGTTGGTGGTACTTCCATGGCCAAGCATTCTCACACCTACAACCTCTTGGAATCAAAATTTTATCACAAGTTCTATAATTTATTTTTTTTTTATCTTTGAAGTTTCATTTATAGTTTTAATTTTTAAATTTTAAACTCTTAACTCTCTAACTTTATCTTAATAGGTTGTTAGTTCATCTACATTTGAGAGGAATTGAAGCACATACTCCTTCATCCACTCAATAAAACGCAACCGATTGCACTCAAAAAAAGCAAAGGACTTAATTTACAGACTTTCTAACTTGCGCTTCCTTTCACACAAACAAAGTCGCTACAAGGAAGGTGTCATGTCCCGGAATTGGGTTTGATATGATATTTTGTGACTCTTTCAACTTATGCTATTAAACTGATCTAGTTTGCAAGTTACAATGTCTCCGACACAAATATCTATGGACTAAAATTATCCATTTGCAACTTATGATGGAAAGATAGATATTGCAGCTTGTGTATGAGAGTTACAATGTAAACATTCAATTGATGCCGAATTTTCAAATTCAGATCTCACTATTGCAGATATTCAGTGTTCAATTTTTAATTACATCAGAGACTACTTTATGACAGAAGTTATGTCTGATTACAAATGCAAATGATATAGATGATAATTACATACCAATTTGCTGTTGCTTCAATGCCAAATGATAACGAACTTCAGTGATGAATCGGCTCAGATATAATGTCAAAAGAAGCCATTAATTGTTAGTCGATGTCCACAGTGCTGATCGCTGATGTAATATGCTGGTTCGTTGTCCTCCTATGCTGAGGTCGTTGTCAATTACCTTCAACCAGATCACTGACCTTCAAATATGTCTGTCAAAACTGATATCTTCCTCGCTTAGTAGACTTTACAATCAGCGCCTCGAATATGATTGATATCTTCTCCAAGTCGACTTCAAAGGTGACGGATCTTTCAATTCATATGATGCGATGGTTCTCTTGGTTCGGCGCTCACGCAACACAATGGAAATCTAACTTTGAGATCGGCGCTCAGGCAAATATGATGTACACAGTCTTATACAGAATGAATCGCTTCGCCGCCTCACGCCTTATCACAATATGAGATCGCTGGTCTGAAATTTGATGAAGATCTGTGATGAGTTCTCCACTAACAATCAATATCTTATTCAATATCGTTGTGTGACCAATCAGCGACCAATCCTCAGACAATTTGCAGTCTCCTACAAATCGGCATTCAACCAATTTCCTCCACTCAAGTATCGGCACTTAAGTGAAGATCTTCAACAATCTACGAACTACAATGACTCTTCGATGATAGCAAGAAAGGCTTACAGCCAAATATCGATGAACAAACTATGAAGCTTCAATGATGAAGTGCGATGAAGTGCAACTGCGAACTCAGGATGAATCCGCCTCCCTGATGTGATGGGTTTTCGTCCACACACCAAAATCTCCGTCAAGGGTTTTCATCCTCCGAAGATTGAACAACAATTGCAGAGCAAAAGTGTGAAAGTTTACCAATAGTTCATGGTGATCGAAATGAGGCACCCATGCTACTCTTATACCAATTCAAATTAAAGATTTGAATTGCAAGTTCCCTCCAAAGGCACATGATCCAATGCGAAGACCCAAATTTGAATTTCATGCCACACTCTTCCTTTTCCCTCCAAGCTGAGCGCTCCTCTTATTTTTAAATTTGTCAACTTTTACCCATTCCAAAGTGGGCATCCAAATAGGTCTGGACCTATTTCTAATTTTTTTTGTAATTTTGCTTTTAATTAAATAATATTATTTAATTTATTATTTCTTCATGGCGCTCCAAATTGAATAATTAATGCAAATGCATTAATTCCATTTACCACTTCGCCCAAATTGTTCCCTTGAATTGACGAACTAGCCTACGGGAATGAAGATAGGCTATCCCATTCTCCCTCGGATGATCACTCCGGAAATGGGGACATGATAGAAGGGAACACAAAGAAGTGGGATATCGATCCAAAGCATACTAACTTCGATGCTTCCACTTGCCAACTCGCTACACTTGACGTTGAGGACGAGCCAACTAACGAGCATGCAAGTGCCAGCAGCATTGCTTGTGGTTCTTCTCATATACCAATATCTACATCATCTAATATGGATGGTGATGGTTATGATGATATTTTTGAAGACCCATATGATGCTGAAGCCTGATCAGTGGTGGCTGATTGTTGACATTATTATTTTTAATTTTAATATATATCATGACATTCAATTTTGAATAATTGACATTGTAGTATTTTTATTTTTTATGATGGTTTTGTTTTTTATATGATGCTATGTGGTATTCTGAACTTAAATACTGCTACAAATATGCATACATTTCTGATTTTTATATATTTTTGTATAGGTGAACCCAAAATGAACCCAACTCCCAAAAAAAATTGATTTAATCCACGAACCGACCCCCAAACCCAAACCCGAATGCGAACCAGTACCAAGATTAGTAACTTAGAGTTGGAAGTTATAATTTTGAAAACATATGATATAATTTTGACCTGTTTTGATCAGATTAATAGAAGGTGGTTATATTTTCACTGGAGGTCATGTTTTGATTTCACTATGGATGCTTGGGGATAAACAAACATATGCTTTTCTGTGTTAATTCATTATATTGGTATTAATTCATTATATACTGTGTTGTGATTTGAAATAGATAGATTTACGTATGTCTATGAAAGTTGCATACAGTGATATTGAGAATCGAGATTGTTGTCATTACTTGAATTCATTAGCTGTCTAAAGGGGGTAATCTTAGTATCATACTAATTTGCATCGTCATTAACATATCTAGGCTGTGCTATGTATGTTAATGGTGATTGTGTGAAATCTGGAAATGAAATTCTTTTTTTTGAATGGGCTTAATCTGTTAATCTTGAATGAAATCTTTTATCTCTCTTACCCTTTATCTCTTTTCATTTTTCTTTATAAAATCAAGAACTATTGTGTAAGATATTGGTGTAATAGTGTTTCTTGTTTCATCAACATTAGGGGAAAAGACCCAATACCTGAGATAGTTCCAATGGTTGAGATAGTATTTGTGCATTTAAGGCCCAATATTTTTAAAAGTTTAGCACTAGTAGTTGTGACTTTAAGGTCGTTAGTGTTGACTATTAGTACTAATAATTGAATGAAATGTGCCCTTTAGATCTAAAAAGCAACCAATCATGTGATGCAACAAAACATGACTTAATGCACACCTATTGGTCCACCCTTTTTTGGGGGGAACTATTTGACACCTCAACAAAAAGCATGCTGATGTGGCATCATATTTGATGATGTGGCCATGAAACCTTAGTTATAAGCAGGGGCCTTGCCAAGTAAGCTACTGTACAAATTTTGGAGTGATTCAAAATTGTTACGTATGATTTTGAGAGGTGTGAAGTTAGGGTGCTCAACTACTGGTCCTCTCCCCTAGTTTGTTTCTTTTTCTCCTTTTTGTGTTCTATAATAAGTTCCTGGCAGGTGTCTGAGAACTCATGCGTTAGCTACCTAAAAAAGTCCCTAAAACGAAAGGAACCGTGTTCCTATTACCGTGATGTACAAAGTGACACACAAACACTCTGACATATAAGGTAATATGAGAATATGTACGCAGACAGAAGGTGAGG
This sequence comes from Cunninghamia lanceolata, assembly GCA_027924645.1. Taxonomy (NCBI): domain Eukaryota; kingdom Viridiplantae; phylum Streptophyta; class Pinopsida; order Cupressales; family Cupressaceae; genus Cunninghamia; species Cunninghamia lanceolata. The sequence continues at coordinate 5,785,184 of BSBN01000124.1, read as the reverse complement.
CATAATTTAGAATTCGATGAAGTTATAAAGCAAATCTGTTTCATACTTGTGGATGTCTGATTTCCCAGAGTAGATGAATTTGTTTTATTGGCAATTTAAAAGTGCGAAATGTGGATTCTGATTCTTTGATTCCGGATATCCGTATCCTTCCCAATCCTTCTGTTTTTTCTCTTTAGATGATGTGAATTGAATCTCATTATTTCCAGGTCCCTCACTGTTTCGGGCTGGATGCTAAGAAGGTTATTCTCTAGGTGCCATGGTGAATAAATATGATTTAGGTCTTGTGGTACATAAAGAAGCAAAGGGTACAATCCCAAACAACTATGACTTCGGGTCTATCCTGTATGGAAATAACCAGGTGAATAATTTAAAGAAGCAACTCTTATAATCTTGACAACAGAGAATTCTCATTCTCCAACTACCAAATCTTATTAGATATAACAATTAGGGGAAAACAAATGGCAAATATTTGATACCAATTTTTTTAGTAAATGAGGTACTACATAACCTGGAATAAGGCCCAACGGTAGAACAATGTGAGTCTGGTGCTGTGAAACTGTGAAATCGATTCTGAAAACTTGTAAATAGGTGGTATTGATTGATAAAAGAAATATACTTGACAGTTGAGTGCATGAAGAAAGCCACCTATCAGACGTAAAAAAAAAATTAAAAACCTAAACGGAAGCTCCAGAGATATAAAGGATCCCCAAAAGCGTAAAATGCAGATTGAAAAACCACTGCGCTAATGCTATTAATTTGAATTTTCAAAAAAATGTTGTGACTACCTGTGTCTTTAAGACTGTTCTCTATTCTCCTAAGCTTGGCCTCCAAAACCGATGAAGGAGAAGAAAGAAGTCACACGATCTTGGTGCCCACACAATTACAACTTTAACTGTAAAATATTGAATCCCGTGCACCCACAAAGTTAAATGTTCGTCTCACCCTTCTCCTATGTTTGTACTCGCTTGGATGGTCTTGTAGCCTTTCTTTTTAAAGGAGCATTTGCACACTAATGTGCGAGGGGTACGCCCAAAAGAGATTTTTCTTTTAGGGCATATTGATTAAGGTTTAAAAGTTAAAAGTAATTTTCAATTAGTTTGAAATATATAAAGGAATGAATGAATAACTTTTAACATTTACGAGGCTGAAAATAGTTTATGGGACCACCAATCTTCTCATTTTTGTTTTCTACATTTCAATCATTTTTTTATTCAAGATGATGATGAGCTCCCCCCAACTTCTAAACAATCCTCTCGCTAAAAATTGTACCAAGAAACAACTGTCAAGATATTCGCATATTTGTCCCTGATTTCCCTGAAAGCATCACATTCCATATAAAGTGTTTTTTCGATTCCACTACCCCGGTAATGCAAAAAATACACACCCTTTCTTCCCATGCTTCTTTAGGTCTTTTTCACCATCCGTTGATATTTCTTCCTTCCTTTTTTGATCTTTCTTTTCATTTAATTTGAATTGAATAGTTGCATTTATTTTAAACTTGGTGTCACCTGGAGGCTACTAGTTTGGTTTATTGTTCATTGTGATATGCAAGGGATAACAGACCGTAGATAATATTTTCTTTTTTATTTTTCTAGCTTTGAGGATGCCAACACTTAGCATAGACGTCTCCACGATGCACTGTCATCCGAGATAGAGAGCTCACTCTTCTAGTGCCAGGTTCCTCTGTTATTTGCATTTTCACTTTTGCATCTCATTTTATTTAATTGTCTGTAATAGTGTATTATCAGCATTCGGTTAATTATTCTCCTTCTTTTAAGCAATTAGCTTAGTTCATTTTCATTTCAATTAGTGCAAAGTGGGTCTATTGACGTTAGTCTATATAGAGTAGTAGATAGCAGAAAACTAGATATGACCCTAGTGTAGTTGTAGTGAAAAGTTCCCTTGATTGACATATTTGATCAAGGTGTAATTTTTTCCCATCTACATTTTGGTGAACCCGACGTGCTTTTAAACATTTAAACATTTTCTTCATTGTTGTGGTTCACTCTATGTTTTGGTGAACCCACTTCTTTTAAACACTTAAACAAAACAAAACTCTTCTCTTTCATCACATAATATTATATGTTGTGAAGCCTAAACTATGTTTAAGAACTTCACAACCTAGTCTTCAAGCTCTCAGTACATTGTTCGTAGGAGTCTAAGACATCTTTCCATGGTATATTCTACAAATCCTACCACTCCTATTTGATTAGCTCCAGACTTCACAAACTTTACTTATGATATAACTCTAACAACTCTTCCTTGTCTTTTTGCTTCTATAACTATTCCAATAAACAGTTATCATGAAGTTGAGGTAGCATTCAACCACGAGGCCACCTTGGGTAGTGTCCCACCTACGTAGATTCATGAGTTAGATCACCATCTGGCAAATTTCTAGGATTATATGCGTACTGAGGACATAGTTGAGTCTGTTGTTCCTATAGTCAATGCTCTTTGTGACATGTTAACCTTCACCTTCGTGGTCTTGATGTCCTATGAGATATTACCCATATCATTCATAGAAATACTCTACCACTAGTAAGCTACTACATAGGACCTTAATATTCTCACTCAAACATTACGGGAAACCAGTTTTCAAATGTTTACATCTTCACAAATTGATACTAATGCTCTACAGCATGGTAGTACAAGTATTAGTTTATCTACAGGTGTCGTGAACCCCATAAATCAGTATGGGTTTTTTCTGCCATCGAGGCCCTTGCAGTTTACTTTTCTTACCAATTCCCTCAGAGCCTCCTAGTAGTTGTTGATTCCCCTTGCTTTGACTCCTCTTGTTGTGCCCACGCACACTACTAATCATGTGATCAACCAACTTCTGCATAACATTAGTTCCCTTCAGCAGCATTTTTCTTCACTTTCCACTTCATCCGCACAACTGCTTGTTCCCACCTATTGCAATCACAGCCCCTTATCACTTGCTATTCTCGCTACCCCCATTCCACAAGGCTTCAAGGCATCTAGGTTTGAAATGTACTCTACAAAAGGAGACCCCCAAACACACATATCTAGTTTCATTACCTTATGCAGTGATTTCATTTTTTAGGATGTTTTGCTAGCAAAGCTATTTCTACAATCCTTGAAGGATATTGCATTAGACTAGTTTTGATCACTTCCTGACCATTCTATTCTTTCTTTTGATCAGTTCATGAATCAGTTCTTACAACATTTCCAAGCTAACATTGGCCCACATGTCACATTTACTAACCTCGTCCATTGCCAATAAGGAGTGAATGAAAAAGTAATTAATTTTATCTATCATTATCATTCACTCTTCTTATAGATTCCTTATGCCCTACTAGATTCTAATGTGCAGCAAGTTTTCATCAAAAACCTGCAGCTATAGATCAGGGATAAGATCATGTTGATGAAGTATTTGTCGTTCACATACCTATACACAACACTCCACGACTATCAACAATTGGTCAGCTAATTTGAGGTATCTACCTCACCGACTCCTATTGGTCAGTCCCATGCCTCTTCTTTTACAAATTATAAAAGAAATAAAAACTTCTTTAAGAATGATGCTTCTACGGTTGTCAATAATGTAGCAGCTACAACACTACCATAGGCTACTTTACTACTCTACACCTAAAATGTCAAATAATCATAAGTTCACTCCTTTAACGGAGTCCTATTTAGTTCTTTAATAGTTTTCGAACAATAGTTTAGTGCAGTTGCCTCCTATTTGTCCTCTTGACACTCACAAACCCCTTCCACCTTCTTATGACTCGAAGGCCCTTTGTCAATTCCACAGATTGCCTAGGCATGATACTAAATGATGTCTACATATGAAGCACATTGTGTAAGACCTCATCGACCAAACTATCATTCAAGTCTTTAGCGCGAACGATAAAGGAAATAAGTTAGTCGCTCCACCCAATCAGCATCTATAAATTTATACCAACCCTATGTCACATCACTCTAATTTTATTAACCTTATTTCTTCCCCTATGGCACTAGACTCAACTTCTGGTGTTCCCTCTTCGTCTCCATATGTTGAGATGGTGCGCATGGTGGAGATTCACTCTCGTCCCACTCGAGAGCATCCCATTCCTAAGCCCACCATTTCCTTCTCACCCTCTGACATCCCTAGTAATATATATGATGGTCCTCCCTAAATTGCCACTAAGGTCAATAGAAAACATATAAAGGGTGTTCTGGTTGACCCTGCATGCATGGTAAAATTAGTCACGGAGGAATTCTTATATATCCATGAGCTATATAGGGACCTATATGATAAATGTGAGGTCTATATAGTGTCACGGTGGGATGTCTTGCCCTACTCTGGGTTCACTCACCCTCATTGTTTAGGTTGGACACAAAACCTTAAATATTTCCTTCTCGATTATCCCTAGCTCAGATCACTTTCGCCTGAAGTTGGGCCACCTATGGCTCACTTCTATGAGGTCGATCCCCTTGGTGGTCCATAAATGCCTAAAGTTTCCCCACGATGATGTAGTGTTGACCTCTCTTGCCATGCGCAGAAACTTCTCTTTGGACTACTTCTAATCAGCCTCGACTAAGCCGCTTCAACCCCACAATGACTTTCTATTTCTCTCGTATTAGAAGTTAAAAGCAAGTCGAACACCTTAGTTGTCTACTAGCCTTTACTTCTCATCTTTATCTACTTCCCCCTCAGTGTCTTTGCCTCTAGAGGCTACTCCTATTGTAGTCCAAGGAAAGTAGCTCATGCAGAGTACACCTTTCTGTTCCCACACTACTAGTTTGTACTCAACGGTACCACCTCCAATTTCATATTCGAGACCTAGAGGTCTACCTACGGTACAACCTCATGCACCGTGCACTCCCGTGGTTTCTCAGCCTCTAGTGGTGACTCTGATTCCTCCTACCTCTTCAAAGGCATGAGGAAAGCCACCCTTGTTGAGAAATCCTCCCCTTCCTCACGTGGCTTCCCAACCTTTGGTGGCTACTCTTGTTCCTCTTGCCTCTTTAATGGCATGACAAAAGCATCCCATGTTGTGGGATCCTCCCTCTCCCCCCATGGTTTCCAAACCTTTAGCGGCTCCTTCTATTCCTCCACCTGTCCCTACAATGGTGGACAAAAAGGAGCCCATGTTGGGAGACCCACAAGCTCCATTACTAGAGGCCTTAGCCCACACTAGGCGTAATCAACTTGTGAGAGATTGTAAGCATCACCATCAAGCTATGGCCTGAGCATGGATTGTTGATGAGCAGCCTCCCTCTGAGCATCCTCCTCGTGTATAACCACCATCTACTCCTTCTCCCCCTGTGGAACCTCGACTTTCTCATTTTCAACCTTAGCCTCTTCTTCATCCCACCCACACCTATCCTCGGTCGGAGATAGATGAACCCCTTCCCAAAAGGGTGTAGGTAATCTTAGCTCCATCCACTAAGGATCCTATCCTTTCATCCATCCTTGATAACCCACCCTTCCCAAACCCTTAGATCTTCCCAATGTTAGTGTCATCCCTAGCACCACCCTCGCCACTCTTTTATCTTTATAACGTACCCACCATGTAGTCTTTCTAGATATCCTTTGCCCCACTACCATTGATATAGACATTCCTCCCCTATCACCTAAGCATAAACCAGAGCATTACCCCACCCCGCCTTTCTACAAGCCTAAGCATATGTCTTCATCTCCACCGCCTCTTAACTCTTATGCATCATTTCTTCCAACTATGGAGGATGTTCCTCCACCCATGACTCTTAGTGCTCGTATTTCTTCCGATAGCACCAATGAGCCATGGTTAGTGTAGTATTCAAATAGTGAATCATTGAGTCTATCCCAAATATCCCTACATTATCCATGATCTTCACATGATCATTGGCAATTGTTACTACTAGTGCCTAAGAAGATCCAACTCACACTGTTGATCTTTCGTACTTGGTTCTAGGGGAGTCTTCCTATACTACTCTTGATGTGGTCCCGTTGTCAGCTCTTCCCCTGTCCCCTTATGGTGGTCAAGACTAGAACATGGATGATTTGATGACGCCTAACCTGTGAGGGTTGTACCTTTGTCTCATGTGTTTTTATGTGTTTGCATGATTGATTGTAATGTTTCCCTTGTGAATGTGGTTTATGTTTGTTAGTTCTTCTTGGAAGACTCACAATGTCCTTGTAGGCACGTGGATACAAATGGAACAAAAATGTTGTGACATTCTTCTATCTATTTCTACATTCTTCTTTATGTTGTCTTTTTGTTTATTGTGACATTTCAGGAGCAATGCAAAGTGTTGGAAGATTTAGCTTCCTTCCATGTTAACCCAAAAATTTTAAATTTTTATTTGTTTTCTCGTGACATTCTTCTTTTGTGCTCGTAGTTCTACATGCTTGGGAGATGATGACAATTCTTTCAGTTGTCACTTATCAATTCCCCTCACAAATGCATACTAACCCCAAAGCACATAGATCCCTTAGTGTTTTTGGTGTTGTTGCTTGTTTTATGTGACATCTCTTAGCATTGTTTGGTGTCATACCATGCTTACACAAGTTATTGTGTATCATTCCTGCAACATTGCCTTTGTTGCCTCTATTTAGGGGCACCTCTTTTTCTTTCAAGAAGTAGCCTTAGGAACATATCTACCTATACATGTTTCCTAAAGCTCTCTTCCCCTTGTTTTACCTTAAAAACAATTGCATATTGATGTTTTATGCAATTATTTTAAGGTGGGGGCGTACTTTCATGCTTTACACTTTCACACATGCCATGTTGATGGTACGCTTTTCATAGCTTTTGCTCTTGGCAGCATTTGTAGCTTGTGGTCCTAATAAAATGCACTTGCTTGGCCTGATCACACTTTTCAACTACTCTCTTTTATCACTCTTTATTAGTCACTTAACAACACGGTTTGTTAGTCCTAATGGCCCAAAAGAATTTGGTATGGTTCCTAGCTCTCATAGTGTGCTAGCCCTAGAACCATAGTTGGCATCCTTTTAGCTCTCGTAGTGTGCTGGAAATGCCCCTTTTGTTTTACTTTCTTTTATTTTCTTGTGTGTGATGTATGTAAGTTTGTTACAGATAGTGGTAAAAAATGTGCATTAGATTATATTGTTTGCTAACCTTGATGTTTGGGTAGACTATATTTGATCTAGTCCTCTTAGAATGATTATATATATGTGATTCTAACATTGCCTCTTGTGTAGGTCTTATTGTCTAATACTGTGGTTTTGTAGGTTCTCAGTCTGGGGGCTTCACTCCTCCACTTGAAGAATCCTCTGCAGCCTCTACAATATCCTTTTTTGAGGTAAAATGGTCCCTCGTGTACTTTTGTATCATTGTGTCATGTATCATATCATATTATCATAATTCTATTTTACACAATCAAGTAATTTATCCTCTTTCTAGTTCCTTGTGGAAGACTAGTCTTTGGTTTTACAGGTGATCCTAGGGTCTTGAGTCCATTGGTTACTCTTAATGATATCAAAGCTTTAGATCTACAAGTCTCTTCTCAAATCTAGGGAAATCAAGTAAGAGCTTTTGCTAGGTGCAAATCTTGGTTGATTTTGAAAACTTGAGTATGCTCTTCTCTTGCATCATATGATGACTTGGAGAATTAGAAAAACTTGATAGAAATACAATATCCTTTTTTGAGGTAAAATGGTCCCTCGTGTACTTTTGTATCATTGTGTCATGTATCATATCATATTATCATAATTCTATTTTACACAAGACTAGTCTTTGGTTTTACAGGTGATCCTAGGGTCTTGAGTCCATTGGTTACTCTTAATGATATCAAAGCTTTAGATCTACAAGTCTCTTCTCAAATCTAGGGAAATCAAGTAAGAGCTTTTGCTAGGTGCAAATCTTGGTTGATTTTGAAAACTTGAGTATGCTCTTCTCTTGCATCATATGATGACTTGGAGAATTAGAAAAACTTGATAGAAATACAATATCCTTTTTTGAGGTAAAATGGTCCCTCGTGTACTTTTGTATCATTGTGTCATGTATCATATCATATTATCATAATTCTATTTTACACAATCAAGTAATTTATCCTCTTTCTAGTTCTTTGTGGAAGACTAGTCTTTGGTTTTACAGGTGATCCTAGGGTCTTGAGTCCATTGGTTACTCTTAATGATATCAAAGCTTTAGATCTACAAGTCTCTTCTCAAATCTAGGGAAATCAAGTAAGAGCTTTTGCTAGGTGCAAATCTTGGTTGATTTTGAAAACTTGAGTATGCTCTTCTCTTGCATCATATGATGACTTGGAGAATTAGAAAAACTTGATAGAAATACCATATTTGGGAGAGTTTTTCTTTGTGGATTTATGTTGCAGGTTCATTTTGGAGCATGTTGGTGCAAATTAGAGCTCACCATTGAGTCTAGGGTGTCCAAGAATGTAAGTTTAGTCTTTTAATTTGTCTAAATTGGACAATGGAGGCTAGATCTACAACGGTTTGAAGTTAGGAGGTGGCTACCAAATTTGGAAGGTAGCTACAATTTTGGAGCATTTTGGATCAAATCTAACTCTGCCATCGCATCCAAAAGACCCAACAACCTAAGGATCAACTATTAATTTGTCAAAATCAAACACTTTTGTCCCAGACCATAAAAAATCTCTCCTCCTCGGCCATACATATCATAGGGAATATTCCATTCATAGGAAAAATATTCCATAGAATCACCTATGTAGGTAGGTACATTGAAAATATTTTAAAAAATTAATCTTTTTTTTAATTATTTTTTAGATTTAAAAAATTATTATTAGTGATTGGGTATAGACATATCCTACCTGTGCAATTTATAGGTCACAGTACCTACAGGGTATGTTGTGCCTGCACTTGTCATAGGGTGCCATGTGGCCCCACGAACCCCACCACAATGGATTTCATTGCATCCTCAAACTAGCTCATACCGGTCACCAAATTAACAATGACTCTAAATAGTCCTCAAAAACTACCCTCTAGACTACAAAACCACTTCGTGGCATTCTCTAGGTGGTTTTAGATTCTAGACAATAGTTTCATACTTTTCAGGTGGTTTTGAGAAAATCAATTAGCAGTTTTGAGATCTAGAGCATATTATGGCACTTAAGGGAATCTTTTGTCAACTAGTTTGTTTAGGTCAACATGATGTTAGTGGTCTCTTCACACCAACCAGCCCCCTCTCCAATGGAGTATTGACTTTTGCACCTTATCTTTTGAGGCTTGTTTCTCAATCATATGAGCTTCTTTTTGTGAATATGTTTTTATTTGGGGTAGAATTTCACTGGCTTCACAATGGTGTAGATGGTTTTTGATTTTGGTGTCTGGTTTTTCTATAAATTGCATATTTTCACACCTATTGCTAAGCAATTATCATTTTAGGAACTTTTGGGGCTCCATTTAAGCTCATCCGGTAACATTTTTTGGTGATTCTTTTTTAAAGTGCATATTTTTTCATGTACTTCTTAGTGATGTAATTAGATTGATCTCATTCTACATAAAAATTATACTTTTAGTTTGTGGCCTAATTTGGCATTTGCAATGTACTAAGATCAAGACCACTTTGTTGCTTTTGGCCAGTGGTGGCTGTAATCACACTAAATATAAAGTGCCAAGATCATAATATTGTTGGGGGTCTCATGATTGAGAGAAATTGGGGGGTATTCTTGTGTGTTTTGATATCTATCATTTGAGGAGATATCACGTGTTTTTTTAATTCATCCTTTTGTGATAAACCTGAATAAATTAGGATCTTGGAAAAAAGGCATCCTAACACATTATAGGTGGCTTAATCTTTTGCCTTATCTTTATGTACTCATATTTGAACTAGAGACACCTAAGAGGAAATCTGTATGGGGAAATATGATTGATCATGTCCTAAGATTGATTTGTTCCAATGTTGATTTTGACACTATGTGTTCCATTTCATATATGGAGTGCCCACACACACTTTAGACCAAGATTTGGAAGATCTATGGAGACACACATCTCTCTCCATTCCCTGATGATCCAGTTATGGACAATCTTCTACCCATTGATGATACAGATAATATACCCTTTGAAGAAAATACAAAAGAGGAGCTTGAATATCTAGCAGGTATTGATCATTGTGATGACATAGAGACTTATGTTGCTTCTCCTTCTCCTCCTATTGAGCTTATATATCCATCACCTATTGCTTCCAATGATTCTTTACAATAGAACCATTTTAGTCTTCTTGATCCACCTCATCAGGATTCCCATTTATTAGATATTGCATCCTTGTTTATGGAGTCTTACATTTGAGATTTGAAGTAAACATTTGAGGGTTTATCTCTCCTCTTTTATGGCAATAATGTCATCACATCTTTAGTGTTTTTAGATGTAGTTCAATATATTTCCTCTCTCGGTTATACTTCTTTGATTGGGCACTCAGTTCTTGATTTGGATAAGACATCTTTTTCCAACATGAGGCCACTCGAATTGTATTTTGAGACACACATTTGGATTTAGATTCTTTTTTTCATCTAAATTATGGGTGTTTCTTCTACATCTACCATTGGATTTATTTCTTCCCAAGGGGGGAAATGTTTGCAAGTAGTGGATTGTGTTTCGTCTTCATGCATTCATCATATGCGCATGAGTAATTTCATTGTGGGGGGGTCTATCATCTTACTCTTTCTCTTCCATGGGGGTTATTGATTGTATATTGGTGACTGAAGTAGTCCATGGCGGGTCATGTTGAGTCCCCCTTCCTTCTTTCACTTTCTTTTCTCTCTTTTGGAGAGGGTTTTTTCTTTCCTATAGTTTTTTCTCATTGACTTCATTTGTGAGAGATCTTTTGTACATGGGTACCTAACATGGCCTTGTAGCCGGTGGTTGAATAGGTGTGTTACATACACCTTACATAACATTGGTAATTATTTAATTATGTAAACTAAATATTTATTTGTGGTGCATCATGGGTGATGTGTTTAGCCACATTAAATATTTACTTGGTGCCACTTGTAATTGTTGTTGGGTTAATTTTTTTATGTGTGTGGGACACAAAGTAATTTATTATTTATTTGTAATTATTTAATTATTGGGAAACTTAGTACCAATATTCAAATGTGGGGGGCAATGGTTTTGTGGACTCATGGTTTTGGGGAAGATGGTTTATCATACCACATATTGTATTTGTGTGAGCTTATCTTTATAAAAGAAAAACACATGGGTAGTTGTTGAGGTTGGTTGAGTTTGTTGTTTGACTCTAGGCTGGGTTTAACTTGTTTGAGCATTTCTTGCATGTTGCATTTGTGAGGGTTTGAAGCATGGAATTAGATGTGTGGTTACATGCTTGTTCACATGGAGTGTAGGTAGAGAGCTTGATGCTTCAGGGTATTCAATATGTATTGTAATCTTTATTCTTGAATAATACATGAGAGATGGATGCTTTTGGAGGCTGGGTTTTTCCCTCACGGAGGGTTTTCCTAGGGTATATCTTATGACACCTTTGTTGGTATGATTGTCTATTTCTTTTGCATATGAATTTATGGTTATTGTTGTATATTAATCTCTCATTGGGTTATGAGCAATTAGTCAATATGGCTACATATTTCTAACATTTGGTAACAAAGCTTTGTTGCTTGGTTGTGGGAGGAAATCCCTGTTTGATATCCCTAGCTATGAGTGGATTTTTTTGTGTATAGTGGAATCCATGGCTTTACAGGAAAGAATGAAGGCATTTTCAGGGTTACAAGGCTATTTGCAGACTTGGGTTGTTGCAGATCTAAGGTTTCATGGACATTTGGCATGTGGGTTTTCATTTTAGGTTCTTTGTATGAGGGTTTTAGGGGGTGAGCTTTTGTAGAAGGCCTCCTAGGAAAAAATAGACTTCACAGTTGAGTCCATAAGATGTGAAAACCTATGGATCTATATAAAATTTGACATATTTTGGAGTTGGAAATTTTTTTGACATTTTCATGCCCTAGGGGAATCTGCTAGAGAATATTCCGTACGATGCAGGGAATATATCTTGCACATCATACTTGCACAAGTATGCCTATCAGAGTAATTTTTTAATAAAAATTAAATTTACTTTTCATTGCAAAAGTTTTTGTTAAAAATAAAAAATAAAATAAATAAATATATAGAATATATATATAATAACGGGAGGACGCCAACCACTGGTACGGGGTCCGCAGACCCCGTACTAGGAGGTCCCCCCTTGGCCAACAGGGACAGGCCACCCGGTAGGGGTTTGTCCCCTGTCAACTCTCAACCATCCTGACCAGTGGCCCGGTGGGTGGCCCAGTAGGCTTAAAGCCTAACCTTGGCTCGCTAGTCCGGGGAGTCTCGACCAGTATGGCAGGGACAAAGCCCAACTAGCAAGGCCTTCAAAAAAAAATTTAATTTCAAAAACTTAAACCTATTAAATTATATTTTTGGTTTCGCCACCCCTGCCACCTACGCGTGCTACTAGGGCACCACCGACACACCACCGCCACTGGCGGGCTGCTGGTGAGCCACCCACCTACCACCAAAGGGCCACCAGGGCCTGTGTATATAACATAACTGGGCATATTTTTTCCAAAGGCCATAACTTCATCATATGAAGTTAGATTTTTAACTTTTTATAGTTGATGGAAAGCTCTCTCCATGTACTACACCATGATGTTAGAATTGTTTCCGTATTTTTCCATTTTGATAGTGTTTTTCCAGTTGGAAGCCAAATGTACGGTTTGAGCTTTGACGAGGCATAACTTCTGCATATGGAGTCAAATTCTGGACTTGTTATAGGCGTTGGAAAGGTATTTCTAAGAACTAAACATTGGAGTAGGTTTGGAGATGATATCCTAAGTTTTGTATAGTTTTTATCAATTTGAGCTATTTTTGGTCCCTTTGACTTATGGTGCTTTTGTGAGTTGATGACAAATCAAATCTGAGGTGATTTGGTGTTTAAGTCATTGTATACTTGCATATCTCTGATTTGTTGAGTTTTCATGTTGCATTGTGAGATCTACATGTTGTGTAATGTTGTAGGTTGTATATGCTTATAGGTTGCATATGTGACTTGGATGTGGGTTGTCTATGCCCATAGATATTTCAGTGTTGATGTAGATTCTGATTTGTCGCTTGGTTTAGTCACATGTTGCATTGGTTTGCTTGTCATTATGAGATATAGAGAGAGATGGTATTACTTGATAAAATCATGATATGGGACCTATGTTTGTTGACTATATGGTACAGTTGTGTGAGACTTGATGGGAGTTTGGTGTAGGTACATTGGGTGGTGATTATGGTGTCATGGATGTTCCTTGTTTGGTTGGGACATTGGTACAACATGATTATTTTACAGGTGTAGTTTTTGTGGTGTTGGATTGATGTTTGGTTTACATGTTTGATTCATCTTCTTGGTTTGGAGATTATGGTTTACTCAAACTTTTGGGAGTTACTGTCGTTACAATGGATTCTTTGATTATGTTGGGGCCATGGATGATCTTCATTTAGGATATGGTTATCACAATGTCATGGGTAGCTTGCTTACACGATTTAGTGGGAGCTTTTGACAATGATGGTTTGATGTTTATGTCGTTGCCATGTATAGATAGGTATCACACTTTAGTGAGAGAATTAGCAGGATAAGGTTATTTTCATGTGATTTGGAGATGTTGTTCCTTAGTTTAGAGATGATGGTATTGTGTCTTAGTTTACTCTTGATCACGTGTTAGAGTGTTGGCATGATACAGGTTCTCTTGAGATAGGATGTGTGCATTAGTGCATGTCATCTTTTGAGGAGATGATTAGTGTTACCCTATTTTGCCTTCTAGCCAAATAGCATAGGGATCCACAAGATCCCAGTATTTTCACCCCTTGAAATGCAAGAGAAAACCACCCAAAATGGGTAAGTCCCAAAAATCCTAAGTTGTCCTTGTGTTTTTTGCCTTTTCAGAGTTTCAAAGTTTAGAGTTCTCCCCTTTATTCCACCATTCTAATCAGCTCCAAACTCTGACTCTTCCCCTTTGCAGAAAATAGCTAAGTGTTTGTGCACCGAACTTTGGGGTTTCTCTTCTGTGTTCTCTTTTGGAAGGCTGAAGGCTAGAGCTTCGCTTGTCGAAATCTCTATGTATGTCAGAGGTCAAAGTTTAGGCTTGTCACCTTCCATCTTCTTCATAAAAGGCGTAAGGTGGGAGGCCTAACAGTTGACTCCCAATGGGCCACGTGGCGTATTCTGGTTCGTTCCTGCCATTCCACATGTATTATTTTTTTTAAGGCAAAAGGTGACTATGGAACTGCGGAAAGTTACTAGGTGGTAGTGACATCATCCAGATTACCTCAGGAGGGAAGGTTCAGGACCCGAGTTATGCTTCTTTTCATTCAAAATATTTCTAAGTGTTTTGGGGAGTCAGACTTCAGTTTGTTCTTCTTCCCTCTTCCTTTCTTGTGGAAGGAGGAAGGCCGAAGGCCTGAACCCTAAACTCCACCAAACCTTTGTAAAAGTGGCTTGTATTCAAGAGTTGGCTAAGGCAAAAGGAGAAAGGAATGCCTTTTATTAGTGATTTTCATCAGTCGTGAACTTTTTACAAGTTCAAAAATTCTCAAGTTCATTGACTCAATGATTCCCCGATAAAAGAGAGCAGAGGAGAAGTTTAGGAAAGTGGAGCCTTCTCGACAAAGGAAGGATTTGATGAAAATCAACTAAGTAAAGAAAAAGAATGTTTTCCTTTGTCGGCAAACTTTTGGTTTAGCGAACCTTAAGTTCACCGATCGGCAACTTTGCCGGCAAAGGGAAGGAAAGGAGTCGCGATGCAAGAGAAAGTTCCTAAGGCAAGGAGAAGGTTCCTCAAGTTTGCTAATAGAAAAAGAAGAGGTTCAACAAAAGCTATTTTGCCAACAAGGTAATATGAAGACCAAAAGGTGCTAAGGGTTTGGTTCATAAAATGGATAATTTGCCAATAAGGTAAAAAAGCAAAAGAGGCCTGGTTCTGGAAAAGTAAAGTTTGCCGATAAGGCAAAATGAGAGTAAAAAGAGAAGAAATAAAAGTTCATCAAATGGATAATTTGTTGATAAGGCAAAGATAGTGCCAAGAAGGTAAAAGATAACATAAATCTTGGTTTACAAAATTCACTGATAAGGCAAAAATGAACCAAATAGAGGTAGTTCGGCAAAGAACAAATTTGTTGATAAAAGGAAATGAAGGTAGAGCCCGATGGTTCTGTAAGAAGAGAATTCCCCAACCAAAGGACTTCAGCCTTCCCTCTTCAATGCGCCTAGCACCCATGCGTGTAGGCAATCTACTTTGCAAAAATTGTAGAATTCAATGAGTATAGCCGCCGTTCTTCTCCTAACAGGGCTTCTGATCTAGAAATTAATGAAGCGTGGGCATATCCTAGGTCAATTAACCAGAGTTCAGTGCCCACTGTAGTAGAATGAGAATGAAATGTCATAAATACATCTGAAAATAATGTATTTTTGTTAGTTGTTCTTCTGGGCTATTATACAGGTTAGAGATTTCTTGTGACCATATCTTGTAACACAATTGCACAAACTAACTAGATTTGATACATTGTGCTCAAAGCTGGGCCTTCAATGTCTCTAGTTGCTAGTTCATCAATGAATGTAATTGGTTATTCTACATCTAATTTCTCTGCAATAATTATCTCTCTTTTGTAATGGCTATTTGGCCTCTATAATCAATATAAACTGATGTTTTTCCTCTCTCATTATTCTTGCACTATGTTTATTTGCTTGATATGAGTTATGTATTGTGGATAAAATGGTCCCTTTCATGCCTTCACCTCTCTATCCTAACCTCTGTTTGAATTGTTATGAGCATGCGTGAGTTCTCTTCAGCTTTGAGATTATTACTATGTTGAGTTAGTTGCAGCTAAACACTATAAATCTGGTGCATCACCTCTTTTAATTTCAGTAATCCTTCTATCCCTTTTCCCCAACAAGTATTAGCACTAGATTAGTTTAGTTCTCTAAGCCTTAAGCTTAGAAAGAGGAACCAGCCTTCTCTGGAGGTCTAATCTCATCAGTAGGGTCCCACACCTTGAGATTAGCCCCATTGTGTCATTGAAGTGCTTGAACGAGCTTCAAGCAAGGTGCAATTTCACATGACAACAATTAGATCATGATGTCATGATATGTTCCTAGGTTATGCAGACATGTAGTGGGAGCCTTGAATATGATCGTGTTGGTTCTCTTGGTATTGAGTATGTTGGTTCACAAATCTGCACACATCAAACTCTAAAGATTTACCACTTCTTATGCTCAAATTCAATGAGAGACTCAACCAATAGAGTAGGAGATTATTCACACCTATCTCCCCTACACTTCAGGCTCTGCCAAACTTAGGGGTATCCCTTATTGCAATATAAATCGATTTATCTTTTACTAATTTAGGCAAAAATGTTCTCACGGATTGCACCAAGATATGTAAGATTACCCAAAGATTGGAAATTTTTTTAGAGATTCTACACTTGCTGGCTCTGAGAACATGTGTTAAAACCCTACTCACAAAACAAAACAAAACAAAATGGTTCAAATGATTTGATCTTTAAGGTTTTGTGTTTCTTCTAGACCTTTGGGTAAATAGTTCCTTAGATCGGTGCTTTATCAAGGGCAACAGAGTCAATATTCCACACTGCAAATGTTTCCTTTCTAACATTAAAACTTCATATCTAGAGGGTAGGCTTATATCACTACTTTACAATGATAAACCCAAGAATGAATATTTCATGCAACTCTTCTTCAATAATCCTTAAAATGCAATGTACATTACTCCCTATATCTTACTTAAAGCATGTTTAATCCATTCCTTGAACAAAAGTAGTAAATAAGATATTCAATACAACAAATGTGCATAGATAAAATCCAAAATCCTTGATTCCTTCATTCACATAAGAAATGTATACATTCAAGTAGACAATTGCAAGAAATACACACATGTAGTGTTATTCATATATTGCAATATGAATTGAAAGGCTGTCATACAGGAATTTATTCATATGCATGCATAATTCTGCTCTACAATCTTGAAAAAATGAACCTACTTAGCCATAGAAACTATTCCCCAAAATGTGGATACCTTGTATCCAAAGCCCAGAATGTTCTTTTTTTCTTCTTTTTTACCTTCCCCCTTACTACGACTTTTGAAACCCTATATATAGACAATTATGTTAGCCAAGGTTCCCTCCATACTTTAATTACATCCCTTAGTGCTCATTTAATATTTATGACTTGGGAATTTACATATTTTCTCTAATTGGCTATCTTTAAGGCAACCTCCTCTGACCAAGCCATTAAATGAGATTGGTACTACTCGACACCGCTCAATTTGTTGTACATTTGAAACCTTAGGGCAATTCAAGACAAATGCTCACCTTTTCTTCAAATTCAAACTCAGAGCATAGTTTTCCAGGTCACCAACATGACTTCCCATCTTTCAATCATCAGCTACCAACAGTTGAACTAGAATACAAATAAAATTGTTCTTGCAAGGGAGATCATGTAGATGTTATTTTTACCTAGGCAAGGAATTCTTTGAATCTGTGAATAGAATCCAATTATGCATTATCAACTGGGGAATCCAAACATAATTCCCTCCCTCTACCATTATCTTTGATGAGTGCCATCAAATAGAGGGAAAGTGAAAGAGAAAACTGGTGTCTCTCTTCCAGCGCATATGGATCCCAGTTTTGGTCGAAGTTGTTGTAATCCTACCCAGTTGGTCCACCCTTGCCAAACAACTGCATGCAGTTGGAGCATTTGGATGATCTGACCACTTCCCCACTAGAATGACACTATTAAGTTATGGTTCTAGGAAACCAACAAGATTATTGAAGCCATAGTATCCAATTATTTCCAATTCCCTCATCCTCTCAGTTAGTATTCACTCTTTCCTCAATTCAAAATGAGCAAACCTGCAACCAAGAGAATAAAGGCATGCTTCTTCGGGAAACAAAAGATAGAAGTGACAAGGAAATACCCTACATAGTACCCATATTGAGATTTGATATAACAGTCCATCAAAATACTCCTATTTATAATAGAATTGGAAAGAGGCCCTCTGTCTGAGAAATTTCTATTTTCCAATAACTTCCATGATTCCATTCCAGGTATTTGTAGGCTTCGCAGACTTGAATCCATACCTGGAAATATTTGACGACTAGATCTTGACCTACAAAGCAGGAAATAGAGGCACAAACTTATGTCACCTAACTACAAATGCTTCTCACATATACAATAAATGTCCAGCATGTGTGCAAAAACTAGATAAATGTGTTATTTGTCAAATCACAATCTTCTATACTCGAACAACACCCTTCATCTCCCATCAAAACACAACTGACAATCTCAAAATCTAGGCAAATCCTACCATACTATAGTTATTTTGATGTTCATGCCAACATGCTCGAATGAAATCCAAAATTTGAACTTGAACCGTTAATTTAAGACACATCAGAATGAGATCGTCGGTTGAAGTTGAAAAGAAATCCATTAGGATCATTAAAAAGTCATTTTCCATTCAGGAGATGCCAATAGAGAATGTCCTTTTAGTAAAAAAGCCTTGGTCATGCCATGTGTCACCATATTGTAGTAGCGCGAGCCCAGAAAGGACCCACATCACTACCTTTGTGCTCTTGCACTAAGCACTAGCTTTAGCTTACTTGGACTAGGTAGGACCCACATGACACTTGCCACTCCATCGCAACGTCACAAAGCATATTCTTTGGCATCTTCCTACTGCGTGCTCATGTGATCCAATAGGGAGTGAGCACGACTTAGGAAATCAACTGATAAGACTTGGGGCTCACCAGCTTGAAGATCTATAGCCAGCGTATCAACATGACTCTTATAGATCTAGCAGATTTGGAGCCCACAATGTTGTGATAACCATCGATTTTTCTTTAAGGAACTATAGGCTCAGACATAGGAAATATTTGCATGCACGGGGTGGCCAGTAACTAGGCTCAAGGGGTTAGTTTTAGATGAGAATCAAGACATTAAGTTGTGTCTTAAACTTGGGGTGATTGCCAACAATGGGTCAACACAAAATTATAACACAGGCTTAAGGGAAAAGGGCTAAGGGTTTAGGGTTTAAGCATTTATACTCAGACTTAGCTAATTTAAGGGGTTTTAGGCCAAGGAACAAGGAAATCATGGGGGGTTCCACCAAAGTACATTGGTCATTTACTTTGGAGTTTAGCATGGATTGATCATGGATGTGCTCATGGACACTTGGAGACTTAGGTGAGGCTTGAGTTCTCTTGGGATTAGAGACATGTGTTGAGATGGTTACTCTTTGATGAGGATTTTAGCAGCAAGACCGAGGAGCCTACACCTTGGTTAGATGTGAGTTCAACATGGACCTATTGAGGAGATTGTTCTTAGAGAGAGTCTTTGAGGCTTGGTGCATCCTAGAGGAGCAATCTCATCTCCACTCGGTGGTGAATGATTTGATAGGTATGCCCACTTATTTTCAAATGCATTCTTTCTTCGTATCTTATCTTCTCATGCTTGAGTCTTGAGCTATGGATTATGGTTGTGAGTACTTGTTTCAGGAGTAGATGCATGGATATGATTATTTATCTCCTTATGTTTGATCCTGAGTTGTTATGAGATCATTGTGTGTAATGGAGATGGTTAGTGGCTTTGGGCTTATTCCTATTTTGGGATGGTTATGATTTTGATCTACATTTAGTTTGAGAGGCTTGCATCTTGATTTGTTGGATGTTGAGGAGGCTTCTTGTTTTGGGTTTGTGAAGGAGATCATACTTTTCACAGCTATATCACATTAGTGTGTATAGAAGGACATAGTTATGATTTGCAGGTTCACTCTTGATTGTTCTTATGCTTCTTCCTGGATTTTTATGTTCACATGACACTGGAGTTGAGATGTGTACGGAGTTGTTGAGACTTTTGACTTCTTTCTCTTATGAAGTGGAGGATTTCACAGAGATATGGACTTGAGGTGAGAGTTATGTTGCAACTATTTGATTTGCAGGTTTTGCGTATCTATGTGTGTTCTTTGACAGTATGTGATAGAGGATTTAGCCACATCTTCTATGTGAGTTCTATTAGTGGATCTTTGGATGCCTTGATCTATTTTTAGATTTGACATTTACTCATGTAGTGGGAGTTCCAAGATGATGATTTCTTTTGTTGGATGTTCTCATTATGCTGTGGTATGGAGGGTCTTGAGGTTTGTTATCACATGCTTTGTGTTGTTATCTTGGAGGACTTCTTTATGCAGGATTGAGTATATACATGAACTTGTTATCATTGTGATTTGAGTTGGATATGTTGATGGCATAAGGTCTACTTGTTATCTTTTGTATACCTTGGTTTGGAGGTATGGTTAGTTGATGCATTAGAAACTAGCTATGGTTGTTATTTCAGATATAATGATTGATTCTTATCAGCTACTTGATCCTATTTGTTACCATTGGATTTGGTGTTTGTGTTTGGATATCAGTTGATGTAGGTTTCTTGCTTCTATGTGACATTTTAGTACGACATCTCTTTGGAGGATCTTATCTTTCATGGTTTGGCATGATGGAGGATAAGGGGATTCTTTTTTGAGATGGTGGACACCTTGATTATTGTTGTAAGTATCTTGGAGCACATGGATGTTTATATGGTACATGTTGGGGATATGGATGGTTTCCCTTGATGTTTTGAGTTTACTTGTTGATCCCTTATGCAATGGAAACAACAAGTGGGAGAATGTTGGAATAGGTGTGTTGTACACCTTGCATAACATTGGTAATTATTTAATTATGTAAAATAAATATTTATTTGTTGTGCATCATAGATGATTTGTTTAGCCACATTAAATATTTATTTGGTGCCACTTGTAATTGTTGTATGTAACATTGGGTTAATTATTTTATGTGTGTGGGACACATAAAGTAATTAATTGTTTATTTGTAATTATTTAATTATTGTGACAACTTAGTACCAATAATCAAATGTGGGGGTCAATAGTTTTGTAGACTCATGGTTTTGGGGAAGATGATTTTATCATACCACATATTGTATTTGTGTGAGCTTATCTTTATAAAAGCAAAACACACGGGTAGTTGTTGAGGTTGGTTGAGTTGGTTATTTGGCTCTACACTGGGTTTAGCTTGTTTGAGCATCTCTTGCATGTTGCATTTGTGAGGGTTTGAAGTATGACATCTGATGTGTGGTTACATGATTGTTCACATGGATTGCAAGTAGAGAGATTGATGCTTCAGGGTCTTCATTATATATTGTAATCTTTATTTCTATATATTACATGAGAACAAGATGCTTTTGGAGGCTAGGTTTTTCCCTCATGGAGGGTTTTCCTAGGGTATATCTTGTGTCATCTTTGATGGTATGATTGTCTATTTCTTTTGCATATGGATTTTTAGTTATTGTTGCATATTAATCTCTCATTGGGTTATGAGAAATCAGTCTATATGGTTACATATTTCCAATGGCCGAGACCCATCCATTATCCATCATTGCATCATTTGCATGCTTTCTCATTCTCCCTAAGTTGTATTTAAGTGGGGATGTTGGTGCAAAGAAGGTATATTACCTAATCAATTTCCCTATTATGTCCTATTCACACAAGTTTACTTAGGGAACACGTAGGATAGTTATCTCTTTGTGTCTCATGTATTATGATTAAGACAATTATCATCATCCTATGTATTCCTATCTCTCAACCTTGCCTATATAAGCAAGGTCCCTCATGTACTTTTGTATCATGGTACCATGTGGCATATCATATTAACATAATTCCATTTTGCACCATAATCAAGAAATTTATCATCTTGTTACTGTCTTGTGGAAGGCTAATCTTTTGTTTTGTAGGTTATCCTAGGAGCTTGAGTCCATTGGTGACTCTTACAATCCACTCCTTTGTGTTGCTTTTTGTGCCCTTGTATGCAATCGACTAATCCATGATTTGATTAATTGAGGCTTGTATCTCCCAATTGACCTACCTCTTAAAGGGGTAATCCTAGTGAGTGGATTTCATGCCCACATTTTCTTGGATGTTGATTGTGTCATCTTGGGATGTGTAGTGAAGCAGGTGCCACTCTCATTCTATTCCTTGTGTTTTCAAGAGAATGGGATCATGGACTAGTGTCTGATCTTTGTCATAGAGGAAACTCTACTCTCGCGAATGAGTTTCATGGTGAATTTGTCACATGACATGGTTAATTATTTCTCTTGTGTTGCAATGCTTGGTATATTGGCATTATGCACTTTGAGTGTCATTATGTTTACTCACAATATCTCGTGTGCATAGACATGTAATGTGACTTCTTGATGTCGCATTTATGTCAAAAATTTGTTCATCCATTTTTTACCACTAATGTCTTGGGCAAAAGCTTGGGGCATTACATTTGGGATCAGAGCCCATGTTACAACATTGGGAGCTACAGGTTGTGTGTTTGTCTTGGGTTTTATCTTGGCCACATGCTTCTATGTGCATTTTGTGGTTGTCACTTGATATCTTCTCCATGTGGTTGTGTGTTGAAGTATTGCCAATTGTAGTAAGACCCTTATATTATTTTGCTTTTACCTCTATCCCATGTGTGTGATGGAACTTCTTAATGCTTTGGGTGCTATAATTGAACTTACTATAAAAATATAGATTTGTTAATATTAGTTATGCATTGCGTGAAGCATTGTATACTTTCTTCATGAATGACACTTATGGAAACTTGAGAAAGGAGTTTTGACCAAATCATATTTATGGAAATCATAAATAATGATGTGTGTTTTTGAAAAGATAGCAATAGTGAATCATGTGTCTTGTGACCTTAACTATGTGCTTATCATTTTGTATAGTGTGCATGTTGGTGTATGAAAAGAAATTGTTGCATTTAAAAGTTACTTGTTGGGTTAGGACGTAAGTCCCCAATTGTATTTCTCCTTATATATGTTGTGTGTTTGATTATGCTTATGGTGATGACCATTGAAGTATGATCTTCCATGATGTGAATTTTACATGTACTTTTGATCATGTATGGTTCTAATTACAAATTATGTATACCATCATGTAGAAGAAGTGGTTGGAATTGATATGGTACAATATTGGGTAAAGATGTAAGTCCCCAATTGAATTATTCATATCGTGTACATAATATAATGAATTTTGTTATTAAATGAGTATATTTATCATACTTTAATGTATTATTAGTATGATGTTGGACAATAGAACACTCCATGTTGTGTGTTGTGTTGTGATGCACCACCTTGTGAGTTGGAATATTGTTGCTTTGACTTAATTATGACCTAGTGGGTGAATACTAGTGCATTGGTGAGCTTGTTTAATTGCATTATGTTGCTCTTGAATGCAAGATTATGGTTGGATTTCATTTAGATCTTTAAAAAGGTCAATTTTAAAGTATATTGGGTGAACTTCTTAGAAAACTTTGTGACAATTATATTGCATAATGATGAATAACAAAGTTTTTTTGAACACTAAGTAATGAACATAAGTAGTAAATTGCCTCACCAATCCCATAAATTAAATCCCAAAATGCCTGAGAAAGCTCACCAAATAAGTAAGTCTATTATAGGGTTTGATCATTATAGAAGTTCATTTGTAATCTATAATCTCTTCTATGAATCCTAATAAAATGGTATTAGAGCCAATAGTTTATTCTCTATTTGTGTCATTAGTTATAAAATGTATCTTCTGAATGATTGAGCGTAAGTTTGCAATTATCTGGGAAGGCTGTAGAAGTAAGACCTATCTATAGAAAGGGAGGCATTTTAGGGCATCAATAAGTCAACAGAAGTATACTAGATTCAACAAATCCAAAATTTCAAGTAAGAGGATCTTTGTTATTTCTTATGGCACATAAAAGAGCATTGCAATCTAGTATTTCTTCCACTATTCCTAGTCATGATTATTTTGAAGATAATGAGGTTACAATTGATCATTATTCCAGGTATGATTCTAAAGTCTCTACTATAAAAGAAGCAAAAGATCTTGATAAGATAATTGTTAATGAGCTACATGGTATTTTTACTGCCTATGAATTGAGGACTGGTGGTACTAAGATTTCCAAGAGAGAAGCTGCTTTTAAGGCAACAAAGAAGGCAAAGAATGTAGAGCCCAAATCTGAGACAAATGAGGAAGAGGTCAATTTTGTAAGAAGATTGAAGAGAGGATTTGGGAAGTATAAAGGTAAGTTACCTTTTAAGTGTTTTAATTGTGGAAAGGTTGGTCACTTTGCTGCTAAATGTCCTTTTGAAGGAAAAGATAAAAGTGATGAATTTGATAGTAAGAAAAGTAACAAGAAGTTCTATCCAAAGAAGAAGAATTTTTAGAAGAACAAGAAGAGTCTATACATAAAAGGTGACAATAACTCCTTTGAAGAAAGCTCTATTTCAAAAGACAACAATGAAGGTGTTTCTAAGGATGAAGAAAATGAATTCCTATTTATGATAGTAGAGACTACTGATAAAGATCATAACAATACTAATTTAGAAGACCCTGAGAATGAAGACGAAGGAGAAGTAGACTTGGAAGGAGAGCTAGTATGTGCTTTACAAGAGATTGAGAAACTTAGGAAGAAAAAATCTAAACTGAAGCTGCAACTTCAAGAAGATATGGTGTCTAAGAAGCTTGTAGAATGAAAAGAGTTGATTGTTGATTTGAAGACACAAGTGGAAGAAGCCAAGAGAATAGAAAAAGTTACAAAATCTGAATTGAAAGCAAAATCTGAAGAATGTCTGAAGTTGGAATCTGAAGTTGTGTCTTTGAGAAAAGAGTTAGAAAAGGCTAAGAATCAGATTAACCTAAGTATGAAGTTTGAAAAGAGCAGTGGCATGCTTGATGAAATGATTAGCAATCAGAGATTACCAAAGAACATGGATGGATTAGGATTTGAAGAAGGTTAACATTTAAAATCCAGTGATCCTCCTAAAAATATTGAAGAGAAGAAGCAGAAGAAGGAAGATGATGGATTCACAAAAGTTAGAGATATGAAGGAGAAGAGATACACCGGACCCCCTCTTACAAAATACTCTGCTATGATCAGGTTTCCCTAATTGGCTATTGTTATTCATGTAATTAATATGCCCATAGGGCTATTAGTTTTAGAACTGTTGCTAGGAGAAGAACTGATTTTACTAGCAAAAATTCTTTTGCACCTCTAAGAGATTTTAGAATAGTTTGTTACAATTGTAATAACTTTGGTCATATTGCAAAATACTATAGAATTTTTTTTGTAAAATTTAACAAACAGGAAAGAAAGGAGAATGTGCCTCCTAAGAAGGCTAATGCATCAGACTCTCTTGTGAATAAGAAGATGGAGACTAAGAAAGTTTGGAAGGAGAAGAAGGATGATTAGAAGAAAGAAGAATCTTTGATAGTACAGACATCATTTCATGCTAAGAGTTAGAATCCACAGGTGATAAACAATGGCTGCTCTAGTCACATGACCCAAGATAAAAGTAAGTTTATAAGTCTATAAGAATGGAATGGAGGCTTAGTTAAGCTTGATGACAACACATCTACAAAGATCTGCGGTAAAGGAACACTGCGTATTGATGGAAACGCCAAGACTCACAATGTCTATTATGTTGAAGGACTAAAGCTCAATTTGCTTAGCGTAAGCTAGATGTGTGATAATGGATATAGTTTGACATTTAATGAAAAATGTTGTGAGATTAGGAAGGCAAGCTCTAGTAAGCTGGTTTCTAAGGAAAGCAAAACATAAAATAATCTTTACAATCTCAAGGAGATTCAAGGAAATAGCTGTTTGATGGGATAGGTTGATGAAATTTGGTTGTGGCACAGAAGATTAGGACATATCAATTTTGACAACCTTCTAAAGGTAAGTTCAAAAAATGCAGTTAGGCACATGCCTAAAATCATCAAGCCAACAAATAAAATATATAAGGAATGTCAGCATGGGAAACAAACAAGGTCTAGTTTCAAAACAAAAGAATACTCTACTTCAAGACTCTTGGAGTTAGTTCATACAGACCTAAGTGGTCCAACCAAGACACAAGGACTAAAAGGTGAGAGATATTTCATGTTATTAGTTGATGATTTCTCAAGAATGACATGGGTAACCTTTATTAAGGACAAGTCAGAAGCCTTTGAGAGATTTAAGACTTTTAGATCTATGGTAGAGATGGAGAGTGGTCTGACAATCAAATGCTTAAGATCAAATAGAGGTGGAGAATTCACCTCTAATGAGTTTGTGGAATATCGTGAAAGACATGACATAAAAGGCAATATTCTGCACCTAGAAATCTACAACAAAATGGAGTTGTGGAAAGGAAAAAATAAAACTATAAAAGAGATGGTAAGAACTATGCTAAATGAGGCATAATTACTTGATGTTTACTGGAGAGATGCTATACACACAACAATGTATGTCTTAAAAGAGTGCACTAGTTAAGTGTAAACATTATAAGACACCTTATAAATTATGGTATGGAAGACCTGCTTCTATCAAATATTTCAAGGTGTTTGGTAGTAGATGCTAGATCAGAAGAGATGAAGATGGATTAGGAAGCTTTGATTCAAGATGTGATGAAGGCACATTTCTTGGATATTCTGGCAAATCTGAAGCATATAAGTGTTATAATAAGAGATTGCATAGAATTGTAGAAAGTGCTAACATCAAGGTAGATGAGGACCAACCGCATCTATGACATAACAAGGACATATGCTTAGATGGATCAATTATAATAGAAGAAGAAGAAGATGCTACTATTGAAGAAGAACCTAAAAGGCTTACCGTTAAGGCACATGCTAGGTATGTGCAAAAAGATCGTTCTAAACAATAGATAATTAGAGATAAGAATGAAGACGTGCACACTAGAAGAAAACTTGCAAGAACAAATGAATAGGTAAATTTCTCATTACTATCTAAGATTGAACCTAAAACATTTACTGATGCTAGTGAGGATGAAGGATGGATCAATGCAATGGAAGATGAGCTCAATCAGATTGAGAAAAATTAGACTTGGGAATTGGTTCCAAGACCTACAGACAAGAATGTAATAGGCACAAAATGGGTGTTTAAAAACAAGCTAAATGAGGATGGAGAAGTTGTGAGGAACAAGGCTTGATTGGTTTGTAAAGGATACACACAGGTTGAAGGCATAGATTTTGAAGAAACATTTGCACCTGTAGCCAGATTGGATGCCATTGGGATGTTTTTGGCATTCTCTATTTATAAGAACTTTAAAGTTTACCAAATGGATGTTAAATCTACATTCCTAAATGGGAACCTTAGTGAAAAAGTTTATATTGAGCAATCTGAAGGATTTTAGCTATCAATGAAAGAAGATTATGTTTGCAAACTAAAAAAGGCATTGTATGGTCTGAAATAGGCCCCTAGAGCTTGGTATTCTAAGATGGATAGTTACCTCTAGCAATAAGGATTCAGAAAGGATGTGCAAATAACAACTTGTACTTTAAATCAGAAGGTGAGCACATGTTGATTGTTGTTGTAAATGTTGATGACATCATTTTTGGTGGTAGTGATGACAAGATGTGTAAGGAATTTGCGGATCTGATGCAGAAAGAGTTTGAAATGTCCATGCTTGGAGAACTTTCTTTCTTTCTTGGTTTACAAATATTACAATTAGACCAAGGTATATTTATATCCCAAACCAAGTATATAAAGGAAATGCTCAAGAAGTTCAAGATGGAAGACTATAAGCCTATTAGTACCCCCATGATGATGTGATGCAAGTTGAGCAAGAATGATGAATCACCTGATACATATCAGACAATGCATAGATCTATGATAGGTATCTTACTATACCTAACTACATCCAAACTAGATATCATGTAAGTAGTATGCATGGTCGCTAGATTTCAAGCTGCTCCTAAGGAATCTCATGTTCAATTTGTGAAGAGAATTTTTAGATACCTGAAAGGTACTGTGGATTATGGATTATGGTATCCTCAAAATAATGATTTTATTTTGACAACATATATAGATGTTAATTGGAAAGGAAGTACAGATGATAGGAGAAGCACCAGTGGTGGATCTTTCATCCTTGGTGATAGGTTAGTATCATGACTCAACAAGAAGCAAGATTCAATTACATTGTCCACTACTAAGGTAGAATATGTTGTTGCTTTTTCATGTTGTACATAAGTTTTATGGATGAAGCAGACTCTCAATGACATAAAGGTAGAGTTTAATGATCCTATTTCCATTCTTTGTGATAATACACGTGCCATCAATAGTTCAAAGAATCCTATGATGCATTCAAGAACAAAGCACATCTCCATTAAATACCACTTCTTGAGGGAAAAGGTTGCAGATCAGGAAGTAAAGTTGGAGTATGTCATCACACAAGATCAGATTGTGGACATTTTCACAAAGCAACTTCCCAAGGATACTTTTGAATATCTGAGGCAAAAGCTAGGAGTTATTGCTCCGTCTTTTATCAAGTAGAAGTGTAGCTGGTAACATCTTTCTAGGGATAGCAACTCAAGGCATATCTTTCATCCCTGTTTTGATAGTGACTACCTCTTAGGGGGAGTAAGTAAATAAATGGCAGTTTAGATGATCATAGGTTGATGTGAAATGGTGAGGAGAAGTAGTACAGACAAGGGGAGCCTGTATTGGTAGTAGCAGGTTACTGTCAGAAAAGAGGTTGATTACCTCCCTTTGCCATTGATGACAAAGGGGGAGAGTAAGAGTAAGGGGAGTTATGAGGTATAAACAACCTCATTCTTAAGGTGAGCTAAATACCCCTTTTTGTTCTTGCCAACCACCTCAGCATGCCAATTTATTTATTTTTAGAATCAGTAATTGTCTACTTTTTATAAAATGATGTATGAATCTTTATTTCTCAAATTGATTGAATTAGCTAACTAAATGTTGATATAATGGTATAGACTTTGAGTAATTGCGCAAGATTTATGCATGGCCTACGAGAGGAGTAGACTTCAAGCGGTTGAAGTTAGAGCGACAGAAGTTTGGGCACCAGAAATTTAGGCTTGCAAGTGGAAGACTTTTTAAAAGCATTTTGTTATTTCTGTTGAGGACTATTGAGACTTTACGGCTCCACTCAGATCCTTTATTATGTTTTATGTCATGAACATCAGTCAGTTGTATTTCTATTTTAGACTTTTTCAATGGTATTTTCCCACCATCTGTAGATTAGGATTTTGTAGTAGTGCAATATATATATGGTAGCTGCTGAAAACAAGGACATGTTATTATGTTATTCTAAATACTGTTCCATTATGCAATGTGGTGCTGATATACTTTTATGTTACGAATGAGTGAATATCATGAGATTGTTCTGAGTAATGGAAGTGTTATGAATGGATTCACTTTGAAGATGCAAAAGTACTATATGTGATTTGAGCTATTAGTAGGAATGCCCAAGAGCTGGCCACTCAAGGGATCTCGTAGAAGTAGATACGTATTTTCATTATTAAAAGTTGCTAGTTCTGTCCTATGTTGTTATATCTATTATGTGCATGTAATGATTAGATAAATGTTATTCTATGTTTAGTAGTGTTGTGTGTTCTTGCAGGTTGTGTTTTGAAGTTGCTAATCTCTGAGTTCTTATTTACTTAGAAATTCTGGAGCATCCACTCTATTCATGAAACTGTTGCTAGTTGTTGATTAAAAGATGTTAGGTGTACTTTTAGTTAATAGTTAGTCATTAGTAGTTAGTTGCCTTTGTTTAAATTTCATAGTTAAACTGCAAGTGTTGATGTCTTACATAGTTTACATGCTTTCCTTAGATCATTTTCATGCTTTATAGAATAAGAATTTAAATGCTTTCTAGCTTAAGTTCTGTTTTCACCCAATTCAAAAATTTAGAAAATCTTACTAGGAGAGATGGCCCAAAACATCCCCTATTGCATACAACCTTTGGACACTACCCAGTTGACATAATCAATATATTTTTCAACTAAAGTATTAGGACCTCACGACAACCTATCAGGGAGCAAATGTAGAAGAGCTAGAGTAGTGTTAGTGCAGAAGGAATAGAGCAACACCAAGGATAGATTATGCATAAGTGTTGTCATCAATGACAAAGGAGGAGATTATTGAAATATTGTCATTGATGTCAAAGGAATTTGTTGGTGTTGTTATTAAAGTGTCTATGGAAGAGGAGAAGTGTAAAGAAGCAAAAGTTTCTAAGGCAAAAGGGAAGAAATAGGACACTAAGGCTTTAGTTGGCAAAAAGTTTTGGTTCGCAAACTTGCAAGTTTGCCAGTTTTCATTTTCCACCAATTCACTGACAGAAGAGAAAGAGGAAGTGTTTTTTTGATGAAGAATTGGAAGATAGAAAATGTTTAAGTCTTGGCCAAAGTTTAGTTTAAAAGTTTTGAAATTCACCAATTCGTTGGTTTCAAAATTTGTTGATTTGCTGACAACGAAGGAGGCGTTGAAAAAAAAAAGCTTGAAGAGCAAGGGCTTAGTTATCAACAAAACTTTTTTTTGTGAACTAAGTTTTCAAGTTCAACATTTCACTGATTTGCCAACTAGGCAACAAAGGGCTTAAAGGTCAAAGTTTGTGGTTTAACATTTTTGTCGATAAAGAAGAGCTTGGAGGGTAAGTTCATAAAAAGCTTGATTCACCAATACTGGAGACAAAGGCCGAGGGTTAGCAAAAGACATATTTTACCAATAAAGGAAAAGGCATTGAAAACAAAGTCATGAAGGGGATGAGTTCATAAAAGATAGATTTCGCTGATAAAGAAGGGACGTAGCAAAGTTTGAAAAATGATAATTTCATTGATAAAGGAGCTAAAGGCTAAGGTTCGAAAAATGTTAATTTTATCGATAAAGGAGTTGAAGGCCCAGTTTAGTGAAATAATAAATTCACCAATAGAAAAGGAAGATCAACAAAGAAAATATTATAAATGGCTATTTTTGGCATGTAAATTGGATGTTTAATTAATTGTTAAAGACTGACAATGGATGCATGGCGATGACAATGAAAACAACGCATAAAAGTAGATATTTTGCACGCACACACACACACACACACACACACACACACACACACACACACACACACACACACATATAGAACTATGACTGTGGTTGTTTTTAATGATGGATAAACAATAGAAAAACTAATTTGTTGCATGTACAAAGCCACATGCAAAGTGGATTTTCTTTACATGCAAATGAGAGGGAGTATAGACATGCAAATAAACTGGAGTGCGGACATGCAAATGAGTGAATATATATAAAAGCAATTGTAATAGAATGTGAATGAGTGATGCATGAGAATAATTTAGTGTGGAGTGTAAAATGGTGTAATGCGAATCAAAGTTGTGAGTTGAGTTGATTAGAATGTCAATGTAGAATCAAAAATTGATTAGTTAGAACATG
Source organism: Cunninghamia lanceolata (assembly GCA_027924645.1). Taxonomy (NCBI): domain Eukaryota; kingdom Viridiplantae; phylum Streptophyta; class Pinopsida; order Cupressales; family Cupressaceae; genus Cunninghamia; species Cunninghamia lanceolata. The sequence continues at coordinate 5,753,944 of BSBN01000124.1, read as the reverse complement.
AGTAGAGCAAGTTGCAGTCAATATTGTAATGTTTGATGTATTTCATTTCTATGTTTGTGTGAAGTTGGTGCTTCATATTAGTGAGGTTGGTACCTCTTTGTGGACTAAGTTGGTGCTCAGATCAGGGGATTATAGTCTCCTTAGAGTTGGTGCTCTTAAACTAGAGGTTTGATGACTCCTTGGAGTTGGTGCTCTTAAACATTGTAATCAATGGTTTCATTTGTGAGGTTGGATTAGGACGGTAGATCCTAGCAACATTTTCTCACCATGGTTTTTCCCATATTGGGTTTTCCATGTATATATAGTGTTCATGTGTGCATGCTTTCTTATTGTTGATGTTAATGCACTAAAAGTTTATTTGATCTACATTTTAGAGGCTTGAAGTTTTAAGTTTTATTGATCTACTGATTCACCCCCCTCTCAGTAGATTGCTTGTGTTCTAATATGTGGTAAATCGGATGAAGGCACAATTTTCTATCCACGAACCTTCTTCAAACAAGAAACATGAAATACATTATGTATCCTGTTATTTTGTGGAAGCTCTAACTCATAAGCTACCTCGCCAATCCTCTTGATGATTTTGTAGGGCCCATAGTACTTAGGCTTGAGCTTCACAGTCCCACTCTTCTTCAAAAAACTTTGTCTATAAGTCTACAATCTTAGAAAACCAAGTCCCCAACCTCAAAATATCTCTCTATTCTCTTTATATTTGCATACATCTTCTATTGATTCTGAGCTTGATTCAAATTATCTTTTAGTTACCTCAAATTTCTTGACTCTCATTAATAAGATCACCTATTGTAGGAACTCTACTATCTGAAAACAATAAAATCAACAAAAGAGATTACATCATAAACATACAAGACTAGAAATGGTGGCATACCAATAGACATGTGATGTGTGTATTGTAGGAATACTCTCCCAAGTGCAACCATTTGATCCATGAATATTGCTGATTTGAAACATAGTTTCATAAATATCCTTCTATCCACTTGTTGAGAATCTTTGTTTGGCCATCTATTTGTGGGTGGTAGCTTGTGCTTGGTGTGAGGTCTATACCTATCAAGTGGAAAATCTCCTTCCAAAAAGAGCTAAGGAAACTACTATCTCTATCACTAACAATGTATTTTGGCAATCCATACATCTAAAAACTTCTTTGAAAAATAATTCTGCTACTTGGAATGCCTTGAATTCTGATGAGATAAGAAACAAATGTGCATACTTTGTCAACCTATCCACCACAACATAAATACAATCTTTATCTTGGATCTTGGGGTGTCCTTTGATGAAATCCATGGAAATGCTCTCCCACTTCTATTCAGGAATTGGTAGTGGTTGGAGTAATCCTGCAGTAAAGATTTATTCTCCTTTGTTATGTTGACAAGTTATGCATTCCTTGATATGTTTGTGCACACACTCAAAACGTTATCTAAACTCATGAAATCAGAACTTGCAAGGTCCCTCAATCACTTTATTCATCGTTATTGCACTCCCCAAGTACATACAACACTAAGTCGTACATGGGGGTTAGCAGAAAGCAAATTCAAGGGAAACTAGTTGTTTCCATGCAAGGTGTCTTATGAACTTGTCGCTAACCAAACTAGACTTAGACACGTGACTTAGGTATGCACAACCAACATGTGGCCCAACACATACACTTGCACTCACCCAAAGTTCCCACCATTGAAACTTGGGCTTTGATACCAAATGCCATGCACACATTTTAAATGTGGACATGAAAACCAAACTAACAAAAATTTTCTATAACCTGGCACTGAAACCCCCTTGATGGCATGCACACTCAATGTTATTGCATGTGCAACAAATGTTTAGCGTGCTGCAATTAAGTGGTACAGATAAACATGAGGTAAGGGAAGTGTGAAACTCATTTTGTACCCCTTAGATATAGGGGTTAACCTAATAGATTTAGGCGTTACAACATGCATTTCCATGAGGGAAGGTCTCTTTCAAGGGGCCATCCCTAGGGTTTCTAGATGAAGTGATAAGGTGGTCTCGCCCTAAGGTCAAGACCTTAAATCAAGTCATTAATTTAAATAAACTATTGCAGAAATAGAAATATTAAATTAAATCTAACATCATCTAGGCCCGCACCCCACTGTTTTTATTAAACAAAATAAAACTTTAAAAAAACCTAAAGTAGGATTTCTTTATTTTGAATTTCTCTTTCCTATTTTATCAAACCTAAACCTAACTTTAATACAAGGTATATATATATAATCTTCTTTCTCTGTGTAAAAATAGAGTTGTATAAATCATAAAAACCTAGAATCCAAATAACATAGAGTAAACTTCTCTTTTATTTATTTTTGTGATTTAAGAACCTTTACAAAAGTAAAATAAACATTCATAGGGAAACCCAAGATAGATATTTACTCACATACTAACACTCCCATTTACAAAGCTCTTCAAGTTTAGGCTTTTACATAGCCTTTACAAAACTTTCCAACTTAATCTAACACACTAAAATATTCACATGGAGTCTCTTCTCCTAATTTTCATTCCTCAAGTCACGAATCCTGCAAATAGGCAACAAAACACTACCAATGCCAAAGGAGGGATCACCACCCAACCTTAGGCTTTCTTGCAAGCCACCCTTGAGCTAGGAGGCCTACAAGTAACCAGGAATCATTATTAATGCAAAGGACAACATAGCACACACATCAAGCACACCAACTCCCATCCTAATGAGACTTAGCATAACCAAATCCATATCTAGGATTCAAAAGGGGGAGAGAGTGGATATCACTCGTCAAGGGGAAAAACACAATGTTAAAATCATATTACCCAATATTGCAACCCAAGAACTACTTAGCCTCTTGCTATCTCAAATCACTTATAACTCCAATGTATACAAGGCAATCTTGCCTACCAAATGATAATCAAAATACCAAGGTAACAAGGCACTCTTTCCTAACAAAACTTACAACAAAACCACCAAGAACAAGGCCAATGCCTTCCAACTCCTAAAAAGGAGTGGCCTTTCCCCGAGGAGGTTCACTCCTCTCTCAAAACCCCATACAAGGTAAGATCCCACACATGGGCCAGTGCATAAAGATGAGGGACCAAAAAGTGGCCAAAACCACTTTTTGATCCCATATAAGTTATAACGCGCTCACGTTTTATATTCGTTAAAAATAAAATAAAAACAACAAAACGTGAAACATACTGCTCATTTGCAAAAATTGGCCACATGTTTCTCTTCTGCTACCGCGAGTGCATTATAGGAGACATAGAAACAACAATTTCAAAGAGAAATTAACGATTTCACCATGCCACCTTGCCAATCCCACTACTAAGGATGTTGTGCATGAGGTGTAGAGGGTGTAGTAGCTGAACAAGGTAGGGTTTAATTTTTTTTGTGAATTTGAAAAGAATTTTTTATTTTTTCAAGGTTTGATTGGATTTTTATCTTGAATTTTTTACTAATAAGCCACCACAAAACCCTAATCCAACATAGGAGGCTCAAAACAACCCCCAACTCCCTCAAACTTAGGAGAACCCTCAAAACCCCCCACCTTCATGTCCTCACCATCAAAGAGACACACAAGAAAACTATTTAGGTTGAATTGAAGAAAATAAAAAACATCTTGAAACCCTAATTGAAACATTAATACTCCAAATGCAAGCACCGATCATAGTAGAGCCCTTGCCATGTCATTAGAGGTCATTGTTGTTACGGTAAAATGCGGTTTAATCAAATGGACAATATCAAACCCAAACATCAACAGAATAATTAAAACAAGAAAGACAATAAGTAACACAATGCAAACCTTCCTTGTTTCAAAGCTTCTGTTGTTTGCCTATTACAACCGTCCTTTGCTGATGAAGTAGGCCCTCAGTGAGTGCACTCTTGTAGCTGTGTTGTAGGATGTCGATGGTAAATGGCTGTGTTGATAAATAATACTGTGAAGTAGAGCTTCAAAGCAAATGGTGATCTCAAGTAGATTGTATTGGGGGTGCCAAAGGCGCGCGGGTGGAATTCTACAGAGTAACAATACAAATAACCTAGATGAATAGAATGGAGGGATGAAGCTTCTTTTATAGACTCAGAAGAATGCGAATCAACAGTTGAGAGGAGATATGATGATCAATGGCTAAGGATGGTTGAGGAATGTGCAACCAGTAGAAATATGACAAGTGTCCCACCTTCATCATGAAAGAGGGGATTTGACAAAATTGATTGGAGAGTTAACTCCATTGACTAATCAGTTAACAAACTTGATTGATCAGTTAGAAGAATGGATTGAGGAATTGACTGAATTGATTGAGGGATTAACTCAATTGACTAGTTAGTTAACACTTTTGATTGATTAGTTAACTAACTTTTGATTTGAGAAGAAATAGGACATGTGGGTGAGGAAAAAATAGGTAATTAAATATTTAATATATTTAATTACATGTGCAACCTGATGAGATGGACAAGGTGAGGTGGAAAAGTGGGGTGGATTGGTGAGGTGGATTTTTGAATTTAGAACTTAGGATAGGGGGATTTATGAACAATTAAATAATTTAGGATTATTTAATTATGTGGGACATTAGAAGAATTTAGGGAATTTAATTAAATAAATTGATTTTATTTAATTACGGAATAGTGAACCGATTAAATAAATTTAGAATATTTATTTAATTGATAGAAGAATGGAATAAATATTTAGAATATTTATTTAGAATGAATCATGTCATTTTTAGGCGTATACAATTGTTTCTCATATTGAATTGGTGACAAACTAAATCACTGAATGGAATGACTATAGAGAGAGGAGTTGACAATACTATGCTGACAAATTGTGTTATAAACAAGTTACGGACAAACACATAACAAAATCTCAATTATGTTCACATTTTATCAATCCTGAAACTGGCCTAACACTAGAAGAGAGTTGCAAACGGTTCCTGATCCATTGGTGTGTGTACGATGTTATATCCTAAAACTTTTGAGGTAGAAGGTACATGGTCTTTAATGAGAGTACTTGTAATAACAATGAGGTGCCACAATATTTGTTGAGGAAACTCTATTGTGAGTTCATCCTCAACCAGATTCCTAATTACTTTGACATTTGAGAGTTCCAGAACAGAGGTGGTGGCTTTGCACAAGATAGACAGGGGGCACATCAAGACCAAAACTGCGTACCTAGGGCCTCATGAGGCCAGTACATACCTCACTTCCTTCATCTTTGAAGGAGATTGTTGAGGTGGAAACACTGCATTCATTGAGTTCTTTCACCCAGTCTCTAGCACAACATGGCGATGATCTTACCCAGGATGATGAGGATGAGAGAAGAAGGCATAATTGGTCCCCACATCTTTGTAGTTCATGTGGGAACTTGTATGATTATGGGACTCAAGATTCTCACCATGATGTTGCAGAGTGCCAAGACGCTTCAATGCAGGGGCAACAACCAGTGATGGACACATCCATATTGGATGATATTGCCCTCACAGATGTTGTCTTATAGGAAACGTTTGGTATTGACTCCTAGGTATTTTTTACAAGGTTCAACTTGATTTAATATATTTGTATATGAAATTTCTAATTAATTATATGAGTATTTATATTATAAGTCAAAATTGATGTATGTAATTATGTGCATTATGAAATTCCAGGGTCAAAGTATTCATCCTGCATCTATTAGCCATCTAGTGTAGGGTTATGAGAGGAGGTCAAGTCAACAGGTATGTAATTTTTCACAAGATCATAAATATAGTACATATATCAATGGTAATCTTATTTAGTGACAATTTGATGATGAACAAAGAGATTCACCACCACCACCATGATTTCCTTGGTCCCCTACATGCAAAAGCACTTTCATTGAGGTAGATTTTACCATTTGTAATCATTATGCATTTAAATAACGTTATGTATCTATTTTAGTCAAATAACATTGAACTCAATTTTTAGATGTTGAATATAGAAACTTCTCCTCATCTTTGTTAGTTAGTGAAGGTGGGCATTGCTGCAACTATTTTGTCTGCAAATCGTTTGACCGAGGTATGAGCCAGTAACATGTAAATGTTATTTTGTATTTCTTATTTTATCTCATGTCATTTAATGCACACAAATGATATTCATGTTTACTCAAATTTTCTTCTTCATGCTTCTCACAGGCGGTCACAACTCCAACCCGTCTAGCTAAGGATGAAGAGAGACAAAAAATGATCGAGAGAGATCACCAGCTAGTGGTAAGTGATTGATTATATATGCCATGTTATATATTTCATGTTTTCTATATCAATGTGGATATTGTTTGATTGTATTAACAAGTGGAGCTTCAAAAATCTTTGTTGAGGAGGTCTAGTCGATGAGAGAGAGGATGAGTCACTGATTGACTCTCCATCTTCATGACCAAGCAAGGGCCATTGATTATTTGATAGCAGTTCATAGGAAATTTGGTTTTGGGACATTTTTTTGTATGCCTAGATGCCTTTGTATACATACTTTTGTATTTTCGAGATGTATATGTTTGTATATCCCTGTATGGCTTTGTTTGTACATGCCTATATGGCTTTATATATACAGCATATTATTTTCATGACATTATGTATATGGCATTTTACATTAACTATAATTTGATGGTCAATTATGGTTACATGATAGATATTGTATCATGCTTAAAAGTTTTGATATTGCGTATGTGTTCTTCAATGTTTCCATGAAATGATATTATGTTCAATTATAGTTCAATATATGTGTCAAGTATGGTTTGATTAATTCAAATATTTTGATAGCATCCTTGCAAAATGCATTTTGTGCATATCTTGCAATCATTGCATTCAATGAGACTGCATTTCTTTGAGTCATCATGTTAAACAATTTATGCACCTTGTCTATGTTTCCACACTTTGCATACATGTCTACAAGGGAGACTGCAAATACAACATGTGGCAAAATTCCTATATCCTTTATGCTTTGATGGTTGTCCACACCTTGTTCCAAAGATTCCATTTTGGCATAGGCAAGAAGGATGTTGGATAAGGTTGTAGAATTTGGCTTGACACCCACCAATTGCATTTTCTTGAAAGTTTCTTTAGAGCCTTATCAAAAATCCATTTTGCGCATATCTTGCAATCATTGCATTCCACAAGACAACATTTCTTTGAAGCATCATGTCAAACAGTTCACATGCCTTGTTTATGCTTCCACACTTTGCATACATGTCTACAAGGGCAACCACAAATACAACATTTCACAAAATTCCTATATCCTTTATGCTTTGATGGTTGTCCATACCTTGTTCCAATGATACTAATTTGGCACAGGTAGGGAGGATGCTTGCAAAGGTTATGGAATTTGGTTTTACACGTGCCGATTGCATTTTCTTGAATATAAATCCTTTTCAAAAAATCCATTTTGTGCATATCTTGCAATCATTGCATTCCATGAGACAATATTTATTTGAGGCATCATGTCAAATAGTTCACGTGCCTTGTCAATGCTTCCACAATTTGCATACAAGTCTCCTAGGGCAGTTGCAACTACAACATCTATCAAAATTCCTTTATCCTTTATTCTTCCATGGTTGTCCATACCCTGTTCCAAAGATCCTAATTTGGCATAGGCAGGGAGGATGCTTGCAAAGGTTATGGAATTTGGTTTTACATGTTCTAATTGCATTTGCTTGAAAGTTTCTAAAGCCTTTTCAAAAAATCCATTTTGTGCATATCGTGTAATCACCACATTCCATGAGATGGCATCTCATTGAGGTGTCATTCCAAACTATTCACATGCCTTGTCTATGCTTCCACACTTTGCATTCATGTCTACAAGGGCAACTGCAAATATAACATTTGACAAAATTCCTATATCCTTTATTCATTGATGGTTGTCCACACCCTGTTCTGAAGATCTCATTTTGGCATAGGCAAGGAGGATGTTGGATAAGGTTGTGGAATTTGGCTTAACACCCGCCAATTGCATTTTCTTGAAAGTTTCTTTCAAGCCTTATCAAAAAATCCATTTTGTGCATATCTTGCAATCATTGCATTCCATGAGACATCATTCCTTTGAGGCATCATGTAAAACAATTCATGTGCATTATCTATGCTTCCACACAAGTTGCATACATGTCTACAAGGGCAATTGAAAATACAACATTTGACAAACTTCCTATATCCTTTATTCTTTCATGGCTGTCCATACCCCATTCCAAAGATCCTAATTTGGCATAGGCAGGGAGGATGCTTACAAAGGTTATAGAATTTGTTTTTACATGTGCTAATTGCATTTGCTTGAAAGTTTATAAATCCTTTTCAAAAAATCCATTTTCTACATATTGTGCAATCATTGCATTCCATGGGATGGTATCTCTTTGATGTATCATGCCAAACTATTCACATGCCTTGTCTATGCTTCCACACTTTGTATACATGTCTACAAGGGTAGCTACAAATACAACATTTGACAAAATTCCTATATCCTTTATGCTTTGATGGTTGTCTATACCCTGTTTCGAAGATCCCATTTTGGCATAGACAAGGAGGATGGTGGATAAGGTTGTGGAATTTGGATTTACACCTGCCAATTGCATTTGCTTGAAAGTTTCTTTCAAGCCTTATCAAAAAATACATTTTATGCACATCTTGCAACCATTGTATTCCTTCATTTGTGATGTGCATACCATTCCTTCATTTTGAAAGGAAGCAAGGTGTGTGGAAAATGCTTCCTACACTAATCTAATGAGGGCAGTAGTATGCAAATTCTTTTCAATCTTTACAGTTACCGTGATGTTAACACAACAATAGAGATATTGCAGCAATACACACACACATAGAATGTAGACAGAAGAGAGAGATAAGATATACTGTGGGGAAAACCCTTTCGGGAGAAAAACCCCACACTCCAAAACACAACTCAAATGTATTACAGTAAACAATGCAAATTACAATACAGTTTCAGAGCCAATGCTCTTTTAGGAGTCTCTGACACTTGTATCTGGAGATATTCCAATAGCATAATAGTACATGTCAATCACTATATGCATCTCCCATCCAAGCCCCTATTTATATAGAATTTACAAGGAAAAATAAGAAGCTTCTAGAGATGGGCGTCCAAATTGGCCTCATGGACCAAAACCCATGTCTAAGGACACTTGTCCAACATTACAACATGGATTTGACACTTATCACAACACCCCATCCCAATGTGGGAGCCTAGTCCCAAGATAGACTATGACAGATGCTCTTACGCACCTTACAACTATCATAAAATTTGTCATAACTGATAGCACTTACCGTTGTAAGAGAATCTATCATAAACTGACTAAAAATAACATATTCCTCTTACATGTCATAACCCACCTTGGGCAGCCAAAGATGCCTTCCTCAAATATGCTCTTCGACACATGTCTTCACCTGTCATAGAATCTTCTATTCTCGACTCTTACGCGTCATAGAATGTCATAGGAATCCGTCATAAGACTTACGCGTCATAACTCCTTACACACTACACAAGATGCCAACACATGGCATAAAACCTCTACCACAATATGGGATGCCTATATCCACATGGGATGAGTTGACCATCCTAGTCACATTACAAGTGGAGTGACAACACACTATGCCACTTCACACTAAATGACAAAACATGATGTGCAACACAAATTACATCATAGGCAAATAAATAAATACATAATCAAATAATTAATGCTAGGAATTACCAAGGTTGAGATACCTTAATTCCCAACATTCTCCCACTTGTCAAACACCTTGTAAGAGCCAATAGAAATAACAAGATTTAACTGCTATAGGCCAAAAGGCCCATAGACTCTGAACACCATCTGAACTTATCTATGCCCACTGGTTTTGTCAATGAATTTGCAACATTCTTCAAAGTGTCTGTCTTCTCCAATATCACCTTCCCATCCTCTACCATGTCTTGCACAAAATGAAACTATACATCAATATGCTTTGTTCTGACATGGAAAGTAGGATTCTGGTGCAGGAGCACCCCTACAAGACAGGATATAGGTTAATTGTCCGCATGACAGGACATTAGTCTATTTTTAGTATGTTTGACTTCATCATGTAATAAGGTCCATTGGACCAATGCATATGTATTAGATCAGCCTAGGAGAGTGTGTAGGCAGTTAGAGATCGTGATCAGGTAGTCTGAGCTGTCCTCTCTCCCAGCTGCTTGGAAGCTCCCAGCCGCTGGGAATCAAGTGGGTAGTACTCGTAGGATATTGCTATATATACCTTCGATCTGTTAGGGTTTAGCATGATATGTTAGTTGTGTTATGTTATGGTGTTGTGTTAGTGATTGAGTTGAGATTCAGGAGAACAGTCCAGATATTGAGAAGCACTGTTATTTGACAGTATTGCAGAAACAGGACATTTGAATTTCATTTGAATAAGATCTCATCAAATTGCATTATCTGGTTTATCAGCTGTATCTATTTTGATTTCCGTTCTGTTTACAGATTAATGGATACTTTCAACCCTTCCACCGGTTGATCCTGTGGATCGGTGGAATGGTCATGTATGATAGCTTAGATTGCATTTTAGTTTTCGGTTTATGCATTTCATTGTTCAAGAGATCAATTGGTAGCATGCTGTGAATCAGCCTAGCATCCTCATGTGCTAGGTTTAGAAAGATAAATCTTTAAGTTTTGGTCTGAAGGTGATCCAGCCTGATCATCATATTGTCTTTATGAAATTGTGCGGTTCTGTGAGTTTGCATGCAGCGGACGGATATACAGGAGTCTGCATGTGCTTTACCAGTCAGCGCGAATCGCATCGTCATCTGTGAATATATCGCTATCCGGATCAGGTCGTGAAGCTGATGAAGTTTGCATATTTCAAGTGCATCAGGATGTTATAAGTTGGATATATACTCAGTGTATATATCATCGTTAGGATCATCTCTCGTGTGTGCCCATTATCCGCATGTCGCTATCGGATGCGGGAGTGAAAGTTCATTTTTTGGCTAAGTGTTGAAGAGATCATCATGATATTGTGTGACGTCATCGTCATCAGGATGTGACGTCATCGTCATCAGGATATTGCGAATATCACCCTATGCAAGTTTATCCTGCTGTCGCTAAGTGTTTAGACGGATATCGGGTGACGTAAGCATCGAGGGAAAGGTGCTGAAGTTGTCGTCATTAGGATATTTGGAGCAACCGGATATTTGATATCCTGCTGACGAAGGTGGTGTTGAATATCATGATGATGCCGATAGAGTTTGGCGCTAGATGAACAGTGAAACAGGAGGATGTTTGCGCTTGTTGAGTATCATGATGCTGATGATAGGCGAAAGGCGAAAGGCGGAGGAAGTGAACAGTAGTCGGCAGGAGGATAATTGTGCTCGTCCGAAATATGATGATGCTGTTTGTGTTTGTAGGAAATATGATGATGATGCTAAGCCGATAGGGATTTTTAACATGCTGATTGTATTATTGGCTCCTCCTTCCCATTTGTAAGCTCCCGTTGCGTTTTACCTCTGCATCATAGTGGTATCAGAGCAAAGGAAGGATCTTCTGGAAAAGATAAGCAGGATGTCAGACGAAGAAGGAACATCGGAGGTTCCGGCAAGGATGACCAACGCTGAGTTGGCAGTTCTGGTGAAGAAACAGATTGTAGAAAGTAAGGCCGTGAAGGCTCAGAATCAGGAATTGAAGGATGAGTTAGCGAAGTTGAGGAGCAGAGTAGGTTCTGGTAGAGAAGAAGATAGGGAGGAAGAAGAGATCCCTAATTGGAGCGAGGAGGTCGTTCCTGCAGACCAGAGACCACTGTTGAACGCCCTCAAGGCCATGGAGAGGAGAACCATGGATGTGAAACTGGATTTGCCAGTGTTTACAGGAAAGATGGAACCTGATTCAGTGATGGAGTGGATAGACTGTTTGAACAATTTCTTTGAAACAGAGGAGATACCAGAACAACAGAGAGTGAAAATAGCCCAGTCAAAGATGAAAGAAGCTGCCTTGACATGGTGGAATTTTGTTCAAGATGATAGAGTACAGGAAGGAAAGCGTAGAGTCGCTACATGGAAGAAGATGATGGAATTAGTAAAGGAAGCTTATGTCCCATTGGATTACAGTATCCAATTACACAAAAGGAAGCAAAACCTGAAGCAGAAGGAGCTAGATGTCAGCTCATATACAGAAGAATTCATGAAACTTTGTATGAAAACAAAGGTAAAGGAAAGTGAAGAAGAGAAGGTAGCCAGATACCTTAATGGATTGAGGTTCAACATTCAGGAAGACTTAAGTCTGCATAATCCAGATACAGTTCAGAAAAGCTTTCAGTTGGCATTGAAAGTGGAAGAGAAGTTAAAGAGAAAACAAGAACAACACAATAGAGGAAGAGGAAGACAACAAAGGGGTGGAAGAGGTCCTTTTAGAGGCAGAGGACATGGACAGGGATATCAAGGAGAATCCAGTCATGACAATAGTAAGGGAAACAATAGTCAGAACCAGAGGGAAAATTATAGTCAGCAAGGAAACTTTAGAGGTAGAAGACCTTTCAGAGGAAGATCCCAGGGCAGAGGATCCATCAGATGTTATAACTGTAACAAAGAAGGCCATATAGCCAGCAGATGTCCAGAAAAGGCCACAAGCTCAGCAGGAGAAAGGAGAACAAATCTGATCCAAGAACCTGATAATCAAAGTAGGACAGGCTCTAATGATTTTCAGAGTGTGAATGCTCCTGATAATTATGGATACCCAGAAAGTGGAGAGTCTCTAATGATGAGAAGAACAGTGACTACCATGAAGGTACCTGACAAAGAATCCCCTCAGAGAAAGTCTCTTTTTAGAACTATTTGCAAAGCAGGAGGTAAGGCATGTAAAGTTTTGATTGATTCTGGTTCTACTGAAAATTTTGTGTCTGAACACATGGTGACAAAGCTTAAGCTTAGGAGATTGCCTCACCCATCCCCATATAAAGTCTCATGGCTTACCCAAGGTCAGCAGACAACTGTAGAAGAGCAGGCTTGGGTAGAATTTCAGATTGGTGCATATAAGGATAAGTTGTTGTTTGATATTACCAAGATGGATGCTTGCAATCTTTTATTTGGTAGACCATGGCAGTATGATTTGAAGGCACAACATGATGGTGTTAGAAATACCTATAAAATCACTAAAGATGGTAAGGATATACAGTTATTCCCATTGGCAGAGAAGGAGGAGAAATCTAAAGGAAAAGAGGTGAAGGTCATGCTGATGGAAGGTAAACAGTTCATGAAAGAAGTAGCAGCAGAAGGTGCAGTTGCATATGCCCTAATCCCATGTATGAGTGTGAATAAAGAATAGCAGCAAGAAGTCAAGGAAGAGAAGAAGCAAAGGTTCATAGACCCAGCTATCCAAGAGCTATTGGATAAGTACAAAGGTATCATCTCAGAGGGAATGCCAAGATCCCTACCACCTGTCAGAGATATTAGTCACTGCATAGACTTAATTCCAGGGTCAACACTTCCAAACAAAGCAGCCTATAAGCTTACTCCAGAACAAAATGCAGAAGTAGCCAGACAGATTGAAGAATTATTGGATTCAGGTCTGATTGGGAAAAGTTTAAGTCCATGTGCAGTACCAGCTGTACTAGCACCAAAGAAGGAAGGTACTTGGAGGCTTTGCACAGATTCCAGAGCTATTAACAAGATCACAATCAGGTATAGGTTTCCAATCCCTAGGATAGAGGATTTACTTGATTGTTTGGGAAGTGCTAAGTATTTTACAAAAATAGATTTGAAGAGTGGATATCATCAGATCAGGATTAGACCAGGAGATGAATGGAAAACAGCATTCAAAACTAATGAAGGGTTATATGAATGGAAGGTTATGCCTTTTGGTTTATCTAATGCACCTAGTACTTTTATGAGGTTGATGAATGAGGTTTTGAAAGAGTTCATTGGTAAGTTTGTCATAGTATATCTAGATGACATTCTGATTTTCAGTAACACAAAAGAAGAACATCTCAGACACATAGATTTGGTTCTTAAGAGGTTACATGAAGAGCAGCTGATGATAAATTTAGACAAGTGTTTGTTCATGCAAGAGGAGATCACATATTTGGGTTTTGTCATTTCACAAGGAAAGTTACAGATGGATAAGGAGAAGGTAAGTGCCATATTGTCTTGGCCTACCCCACAGACTATGAATGATGTCAGAAGTTTCCATGGGTTAGCAACCTTCTACAGGAAGTTTATAAGAGGGTTTAGTCATATTTGTGCACCCATGCTGGATACCATCAAAGGAGGACAGAAGTGCAGATTTGTTTGGACTCAAGGAGCAGATGATTCTTTTGAAACACTGAAGAAGAAGGTGGCATAGCAGCCGGTCCTTGCACTTCCAGACTTTAATAAAATCTTTCAGGTAGAATGTGATGCCAGTCACATGGCCATTGGAGCAGTACTCAGCCAAGAGGGTAGACCTATTGCATTTTTCAGTGAGAAGCTCAATGATGCTAAGAAGAGGTATTCCTCATATGATTTGGAAATGTATGCTTTAGTCCAGTCACTCAAGAAATGGAGGCATTACTTGATGCCAAAGGAATTCATAGTATTCACCGATAACCAGGCTCTGAGTTTCATAAACAGCCAGGAAAAGCTGAACCACAGACACATGAAATGGGTAGAAACCTTACAAGCTTTCACTTTTACATTGAAGCATAAGAAAGGAGTCAAGAATAAAGTTGCAGATGCTTTGAGCAGGAGAGTTCTAACAGTCAACCAGATTCAGTTAGAAAGTGTTGGCATTGATTCACTAAAGACCATGTATGAGTCTGATGAAGATTTTGGGGAGATATATCAGGTATGTACTTCTTTTGGAGAGAAATATCATGCTGAATTCTCTGAATTTTTGATTCAGGATGGATTATTGTTCAAAGGTGGACAGTTATGTATCCCAAGGTGTTCTATGAGGTTAAATATAATCAAGGAGAAGCATTGTGGAGCTATGGCAGGTCATTTTGGTCTAGATAAGACTCTTGATCTGGTCAGAAGGCATTACTTTTGGCCCAAGTTACAATCAGATGTCAGAAAATTTGTAGAGACATGTGTGATATGTCAGAAAGCTAAAGGCAGGTCAACTAATGCAGGTTTATATCAGCCCTTACCCATTCCTTCCAGACCATGGGAAAGCATAAGTATGGATTTTGTCTTGGGTTTACCAAGGACAAGGAAAGGGTTTGATAGTGTTTTTGTTGTAGTGGATAGATTCAGCAAAATGGCACATTTCTTGCCATGCAAAACCACTGTTGATGCTTCATACATTGCAGATTTATTTTTCAGGGAGATTGTCAGAATCCATGGATTGCCATTGAGTATAGTGTCAGACAGGGATGTGAAGTTTATTGGTCACTTCTGGAGAACTCTTTGGAGGAAACTTGGAACAAATTTGTCTTTTTCCTCTGCATATCATCCTCAAACGGATGGACAGACTGAAGTAGTGAACCGTTCCTTAGGGAATTTGCTTAGATGCTTGACAAAACAGCATGGAGAAAAGTGGGATAATATTCTATCTCAAGCTGAGTTTTCCTATAATGATACTGTCAATAGGAGCACAGGGAAATCACCTTTTCAGATAGTTTATGGTATGCATCCAAGAGGAATTTTGGAATTGAGAGATCTACCTACAGCAGACCCTGTTAGTGCAGAAGTTGAAGCTTTTGCAGAAGCCATCAAAGAGGTTCATGATCAAGTCAAGACCCAACTGCAGCAAACCACCTTGAAGTACAAGGAATATGCTGATAAAAAGAAGAAGGATGTTCAGTTTGATGTTGGAGATTTGGTATGGGTTCATTTGAAGAAGGACAGACTTCCTAAGGGAAAGTATACTAAGCTCATGCAGAGAAAAGTTGGACCATGTCAGATTTTGCACAAGCATGGACAGAATGCTTATGAGATACAACTCCCTCCTGATCTTGGTTTGTCCCCTATATTCAATGTATGTGATTTAACTCCATACAAGTCTTATCCAGATGCAGATCAGGATCTCCTACAGGATACAGTTGATGATGACATTCCCAAGCATGATCCTCCACAGTTGCAGAAGGTTTTGGACACTAGAGTGGTCAAACAGACCAGGAACAAACAATACTTGGAGTATCTAGTCTCTTGGAAGGGAAAACCAAATTCTGAAGCAGTATGGATGACTGAAGAGCAGATCCAGAAATATGGTGCAGATCTTGCTACTCTCATCTCAAGTGGACTTGAGATTTCTTCTTCTGGGGAGTATGGTGCAGGAGCACCCCTACAAGACAGGATATAGGTTAATTGTCCGCATGACAGGACATTAGTCTATTTTTAGTATGTTTGACTTCATCATGTAATAAGGTCCATTGGACCAATGCATATGTATTAGATCAGCCTAGGAGAGTGTGTAGGCAGTTAGAGATCGTGATCAGGTAGTCTGAGTTGTCCTCTCTCCCAGCCGCTTGGAAGCTCCCAGCCGCTGGGAATCGAGTGGGTAGTACTCGTAGGATATTGCTATATATACCTTCGATCTGTTAGGGTTTAGCATGATATGTTAGTTGTGTTATGTTATGGTGTTGTGTTAGTGATTGAGTTGAGATTCAGGAGAACAGTCCAGATATTGAGAAGCACTGTTATTTGACAGTATTGCAGAAACAGGACATTTGAATTTCATTTGAATAAGATCTCATCAAATTGCATTATCTGGTTTATCAGCTGTATCTATTTTGATTTCCGTTCTGTTTATAGATTAATGGATACTTTCAACCCTTCCACCGGTTGGTCCTGTGGATCGGTGGAATGGTCATGTATGATAGCTTAGATTGCATTTTAGTTTTCGGTTTATGCATTTCATTGTTCAAGAGATCAATTGGTAGCATGCTGTGAATCAGCTTAGCATCCTCATGTGCTAGGTTTAGAAAGATAAATCTTTAAGTTTTGGTCTGAAGGTGATCCAGCCCGATCATCATATTGTCTTTATGAAATTGTGCGGTTCTGTGAGTTTGCATGCAGCGGACGGATATACAGGAGTCTGCATGTGCTTTACCAGTCGGCGCGAATCGCATCGTCATCTGCGAATATATCGCTATCTGGATCGGGTCGTGAAGCTGATGAAGTTTGCATATTTCAAGTGCATCAGGATGTTATAAGTCGGATATATACTCAGTGTATATATCATCGTCAGGATCATCTCTCGTGTGTGCCCATTATCCGCATGTCGCTATCGGATGCGGGAGTGAAAGTTCATTTTTTGGCTAAGTGTTGAAGAGATCATCATGATATTGTGTGACGTCATCGTCATCAGGATGTGACGTCATCGTCATCAGGATATTGCGAATATCACCCTATGCAAGTTTATCTTGCTGTCGCTAAGTGTTTAGACGGATATCGGGTGACGTAAGCATCGAGGGAAAGGTGCTGAAGTTGTCGTCATCAGGATATTTAGAGCAACCGGATATTTGATATCCTGCTGACGAAGGTGGTGTTGAATATCATGATGATGCCGATAGTGTTTGGCGCTAGATGAACAGTGAAACAGGAGGATGTTTGCGCTTGTTGAGTATCATGATGCTGATGATAGGCGAAAGGCGAAAGGCGGAGGAAGTGAACAGTAGTCGGCAGGAGGATAATTGTGCTCGTCCGAAATATGATGATGCTGTTTGTGTTTGTAGGAAATATGATGATGATGCTAAGCCGATAGGGATTTTTAACATGCTGATTGTATTATTGGCTCCTCCTTCCCATTTGTAAGCTCCCGTTGCGTTTTACCTCTGCATCAGATTCTTTGCTAAGCAAATCGCACTCTGACTATCACATCAGATAGTAATCTATCCTGCATCAACACCAATATCTAAAAACAACCTCTTAAGCCAAATGGCTTCCTTATAAGCATGAGTAGCTACCATATACTTAGCTTCTATCATGGACAAAGTGACCACAGGTTGCCGCTTACTCATCCAACTGATTGCACCACCAAACATAGTAAACACATAAGCATTGGTCGATCTCCTGCTGTCAATGTCTCCTGCCCAATCAGAATCCACAAATCCATGAATACTTATAAAATGCAAAGGTCCTGTAGGATGACCATGATAACATAGGGAATACTCAAAAGTACCCTACAAATATCTAAACACTCTCTTCACTGCATCCCAATGTACCTGTCCAGGATTAGCCATAAACCGACTAAGGACTCCCACTACTTGGGCAATGTCTGGTCGAGTAAAGACCATAGCATACATCAAGCTACCAACAACACTAGCATAAGGTACTCTGCTCATATCCTCCATGTCAGAAGGAGACTTTGGACAATCATTAATAGATAACTTGGTCCCCAAAGAAACAGGAACACTCAATGGTCTGCAATCTGCCATACTGAATCTCTCCAACATGGTCTTCACATACTCTAGCTTAACCAAAGTTTTCTATTTTCTTTGTCTGTTTTGATTTCCATTCCCAGAATGTACCTGACTGCTCCTAAATTTTTCATCTCAAACTATGCTGATAACTGAGACTTCAAATCAGAAATCATATTCTTACCATTCCCAATTAACAACATATTATTAACATACAATGCAATAATGAGAATGCAATCATTGTCAAATTTATAGTACACACAATGATATAATTTCAACCTCAGAAATCTAATGGACAACACAAAGGCATCAAATTTCATGTACCACATCCTAGGAGATTACTTCAAACCATACAAAGACTTCTTTAACTTGTAAACCAAATTTTCTTTACCTTGTTCTATGTAATGCTCTAGTTGTGACATATAAATCTCTTCCTCCAAATCACCATGAAGGAATGTTGTCTTCACATCCATCTGCTCCACCTCTAAATCATAAGCTGATGCAAGAGATAACAGGAACCAAATAGATGTTATCTTTGCAAAGGGAGAGAAAATTTCACCATAATCAATTCCCTCCACTTGTGAATACCCCTTTGCAACCAATCTGGCCTTGTACTTCTCAACAATGCCATCTGCACCGAATTTCTTCTTGAACACCCATTTACAACCAATAGGCTTCTATCCTTTAGGCAAACACATTAAATCCTAAGTTTTATTCTTCTCCAAAGAAGCCATCTCATTTTCCATGGCCTCCTTCCAGGAACCTGCATCTTTCATGCCCATAGCCTCTGTCACAGTTCTAGGCTTATAATTGTTAGTAATCAAGGCAAAAGCACAACTAGAATCTAGCAATGAATATCAAAACTTATCAAGTTGCTTCCTTGTTCGTGTAGACCTCCTCGAAGGCCGAGGTTGAGGTTCTGCTTCTTCTTCTAAACTTTTAGAGCTACTAGAGCTCTCCTCATCATTAGGTCTCACATGGTCTTTTAGTTTAGTCTTCTCAGGGGTAAAAGGAAACTGAACCACATCCTCTTTCTTTTCTTTCTTTTTTGGCTGTAGAACAATAGGAGAAGGTGTTAGCTCTCTAAAAATAACACTTCTACTATATAACACTTTTTCAGCCACAGGATCCCAAAGCTTGTATCCTTTCACACTGACACCATAGCTAATGAAGATACACTTAGCAGCCTTGTTCTCCTATTTTGACCTCTTCTCCCTAGGCACATGAGCATATGTCTCACAAACAAAAAAATAAAGATGTCTTATTGAAGGCTTCTTACCAGATCACATCTCAATGGGTGTCTACCAGTAAGAGCTAATGTAGGAGACCTATTTACCAGGTAGAAAATAGTGGAAACAACTTTAGCCCAAAATCTCTGTTCATGGCTAGCTCCACTAAGCATACTCCTAGCCTTCTCCATCAGTGTCCTGTTCATCCTCTCTGCAACTCCATTTTGCTGCGGGGTGTATGGAGTTATATTATGTCTTTCAATCCCATGTTCTTTATAAAATTTATCAAACTCTGCCAAACAAAACTCACCACCGTTGTCAGTTCTCAAACACTTATCTTTTTACTAGTCTGATTCTCAACAAAAGCTTTAAACTCTTTGAACCAACTAAAGACTTCAGATTTGCTTCTGAGAAAATAAATCCATGTCCTCCTACTGTAATCATCTATGAATGATACAAAATATATAGATTTAGAGATCGAAGGAACATTAACTAGACCAAACACATCAGAATGAATAAGATCCAACACACCAGAAGACTTATGGGAACTTGAGTAAAACTAAACATGGTTTTGCTTTCCATATATACAATGTTCACAAAAGTCAAAATTGAGATTACAATCATCTAACCCCTCAACGAGGGTTTTATTTTTTAGGGCTCTAAGACTCTTCTCACCAATGTGGCCAAGTCTCTTATGCCATAACATTGTCTTCTCAGCAGGAAGTCTAACTTCCAAAGCATGAGCACCCTTAGGTACCCAAAATGCACTACCATCAGAAGTTGATACAATAGATCTTTTGGTTGCTGGTTCCAATGGTGGAGATGAAGTGACTGCAGCTCTTTTCTTCAAGTCAGAAGAACTATTGCACTATGAAGTGCATGCCTCCAGCTGAAATGAAGTACCTCTCCGAGTACCCTTTGCAAGCACCGTAACTCCTCTAGTCATCTTGCATCCTTCTTTCAAGAAGACAACCTACACACCTGCATCATTCAATTTACTTACAAAAAGTAGGTTATGTGCCAAACCTGGGATATGCATAACCCCAGAGATCCCTTCACTCATCCATCAGGGAATCAGATTGTGCCTCTTCCACGACCAACTATCTTTAGATGAGAATCATCACCTAGGTACACTCTTCCACCATCAAACTCTTCATACTTTGTAAACCAGTCTTGATGTGAGGTCATATGAAAAGAGACACTAGAATCAATCAATCACACATCATCAGATGCATGGGTGGCCAAGGCTACAGTGAAAGCATCACCATCATCTTGTGACTTGTCGTAATTTGAGTCTGGGACATTCTTCTTTTTCTTTTTCTTCTCTTTGCATTCCTTTCAGAAATGCCTAGTTTTTCTACAGTTCCAAAACAGTGTCTTGGACTTTCTAGGAAGTTTGGATCTCCCATGAGATTTGGATCTACCCTTCTTAGCTTTCTTGTCCTTCTTCTTCCCTTTCTCCTTGGGTCTTCCATGAACCGCAAGAGCCTCTTTGGCCGACTCAGATGACTTTCTCTGCATCTCTTCAGATAACAGAAAAGACACTACCTCATCCATTTTGAAAGTGGTTGTAGTGCTTTCGATGGCCATTACAAGATGATCCCTCAAGTCTAGAAAGGAACAAAGCAAGGTCATACAATGATCTTCCTCTTTCATCTTCACACCAATAGATGTTAATTGTGCAACTAGCATGTTAAAGGCATTCAGGTGATCTGCAACGGATCCTCCATTCTCCATTCTCAGAGAATATAGCTTCTTTCTCAGGAATAGCTTGTTCACCAAGGACTTGGCCTAATAAACATCTCCCAGCTTCTTCCAAAGTTATTTTGCAGTCTTCTCCTCATGGACATTCAATAGGACAAAGTCGACTAGATAGAGTCTCACAAGACCCTTATCTTTCTGATACTTGAGATCCCAATCAGATTGAGACATTGCCATAGGTTTTGTATCAGAAATTGTTTCCCATAGGTCTTTATCAATAAGCATGTCTTCCATTTTAAGTTTCCACAACTTGAAATTGGTGTCGTTAAACTTCTCCACCTATACTCTTCCGGATGTGCCTGCCATCTCCTTCCTGCAACAAGATTACATAATATACTACACAGACTCCCACTCAATCTAAGATCAGTACAAAAAACCCCTACCCAGCAGCTAGGACCAAAACTAGCCATGCTTTGATACCAACTGAAAGGAAGCAAGGTGTGCGGAAAATGCTTCCTACACTAATCTAATGAGGGAAGTAGTATGCAAATTATTTTCAATCTTTACAGTTACAGTGATGTTTACACAACAACAGAGATATTGCAGAAATACACACACATAGAATGTAGACAGAAGAGAGAGAGACAAGATATACCATGGGAAAAACCCTTTCGGGGGAAAAACCCCACACTCCAAAACACAGCTCAGATGTATTACAGTAAACAATGCAGATTACAATATAGTTTCAGTGCCAATGCTCTTTCAGGAGTCTTCAACATTCATATCTAGAGATATTCTGGTAGCATAATAGTACCTGTCAATCACTATATGTATCTCCCATCCAAGCACCTGTTTATATAGAATTTACAAGGAAAAATAGGAAGCTTCTAGAGATGGGCGTCCAACTTGGCCTCATGGCCCAAAACCCAGGCCTAAGGACACTTGCCCAACATTACAACATGGATTTGACACTTGTCACAACATCCCATCCCAATGTAGGTGCCTAGTCCCAAGATAGACTATGATAGATGCTCCTACGCACCTTACAACTGTCATAGAATCTGTCATAACTGACAACACTTACAGCTGTAAGAGAATCTATCATAAACTAACTAAAAATAGCATATTCCTCTTACAACATGTCATAACCCACCTTGGGTGCCCAAAGATGCCTTCCTCAAAGATACTCTTTGATACATGTCTTCACCTGTCATAAAATCTTCTATTCTCTACTCTTACGCATCATAGAATATGTCATAGGAATCTGTAATAACACTTACACGTGATAACTCCTTACACACTACACAAGATGCTAACACATGGCAGAAAACCTCTACCACAATATGGGATGCCTATATCCATATGGGATGAGTTGACTATCCTAGTCACATTACAAGTGGAGTGACAACACACTATGCCACTTCACACTAAATGACAAAACATGATGTGCAACAAAAATTACATCATAGGCAAATAAATAAATACATAATTAAATAATTAATGCTAAGAATTACCAAGGTTGAGACACCTTAATTCTGAACACATTTGTGATGTGCATAACATGCTATAATTGTACATGCTTACAACAAGTGATTCATGCTACAATGAAGCACAACATGATGAAATAAGATGCATATTTACAACACTTAAGAATATGTAGTAGTGTTGCTCATGTCATTAGTACATTTTATATCCCTTACTTTCTCATAGAAATGGATAAATTGTGTTTTCATCTTCACATACATGGCTTACAACATGTGACAATAAATCACTACAAGTTGTATATGTGCTTAACAACAAGTATACATGCGATATAGTACCCCAGAACATGCATTGACTTAGGTGAGTGGTTCTTTTATTAGTGGTGGTATTCATTTTGGACATAAAATAATAATGGTTATTTTTATACAAATTAAAAACCAACTTGTAATTTGCAATCTTGTTCTTTATGCCTATTCCTTTTGTAATTTGAAACAAAAGATGGAATTCTTACCCACATTCTATGCACCTACATTAGTGACCAATGTACTTTAACACATAGGGAGAGAGGCATAGAGAGAACACCATTGATGAACACCAGGGTCTTTGCTTATGAATAAGACATCTTCTTGTTACTGCTACAATCTTAGGACTGTCACAATTTTGCATGCCTTTGACAGTGATAATGTGGGTTTTGGATGCTCAACAAGGTTACCCTCGACTCATGACACCCTCATAGTATCCTCATAATGCTTTCCTTGATGATCTAATGACTAACTCAATAGGATAACTTCATGGATTCATTAGAAAAAGGAAAGCCCATGATGTAATACTAAAGACAAGAACCCTAGCAACCATATGCAATATCCCTACATACAAACATTAATCAAATATGCATGGAAGACCATGAAACCACAATGTAAGTATGAAAAGATGAAATTTAATCCTTTTTGAAACTTCTACCATAGTTGCAACAAATAAAACGACAATAAATCCTTCCATTTTTTCCAAAAATCATCATAAACCCTAGTTTGATAACCATTTCATGTGATTTTTGTAGCACATTCTTTAAGGTGTGTTTTTCCATTATGTTTTGTCTACTTAAATGCTAGATACATGTGCTTACAAGATTATATTTTGTTGTTTTAGATGATGTTATCTATCCCATTATTACATTTTTCTTATGCTAACATGATCATATCTTTTACATTTTTCTTGTGCTAACATGGATTAGAATGGGTTCATCATCTTCAAGATTGTTTAAACCTTTGATTAATGCCCTACAACACATTGGATCAAGTGAGAACACCATATCAACCTAAGGAGAGTAGAGGAAACACCTAAAATGGAGATTACAACATAGCTTTTAGTTTAATTTCATCTACTAGAAAGGTGCTAGGACCAAATTTTTGCATTCAACATCTCCTGGGACCAAACGGATGATACCAACATGTTCGACTAGGAAGTTAAATTCTATGGGAGGTGTCTTTTTGGTGGTGAAGCTTCCTGGTCATCCTCAGCTACATTGGATAGAGATAGTCTCTTAAGAGCCCTAAGACAAAAAAATGTGTCAAACTTTGGATTGGCCGTTATGTCAAACCATGACACCTAGGAACACATTCTTTGCATGTATAGGTGGATGTCAGGTCCACCTACAAATACCTAACTTAGTTTTTTTAAATCAATTTTGTTTGCCTGTGGTGGCAAGGAACACATTGTTCTAAAATGCTTTAGTTTCATGTAGTAGAAAGGTGCTAGGAGTGAAATTTTGCATTCCACACCTCGTGGGGCCATCGAGGTAGGTGAGTAAATGCTATGGGATGTCTCTTTTCGTGCACCAAGTGCTCCAGACATTCTGGGTTGTAGGCTACCGACAAAGTCACTTGAGATCCCTAAGAGCAAAAAACTACCAAACTTTGACAGAGTGGTTCTCAGAATTCGTGGCACATGCGAATGTTCTGTTTGGACCTATAGGTGCATGTGGGGTCCATACACAATAAAATCTCTTCATTTTTGTCAACTCCAATCTATTTGACTATGTCAAAATTAAACATATTCTTTCAAAATGCTTCAGTGGCATTCAACACAACCTTTCTAGGAGCCATATTTTTATTTTGTTTGTCGTGGGGCCCAATAGATTGCACCAACACATCTAGGTGGGCAGGTAAATTCTAAGGGAGGTCTTTTTTCATGTGCCAAGTGCCCTAGACATTCGTGCTATAGGCTACTGACAAAGTCACTTGAGATCCCCAAGAGCAAAAAACTACCAAACTTTGATGGAGTGGTTCTCGAAATTCATGGCACCTGGGAATGTTTCGTTCAAACCTATAGGTGTATGTGGGGTTTGTCCACAATAACCTCTCTCAGTTTTTGTCAAATCCAATCCATTTGACTGTGTTGAAATTAAACACATTCTTGCAAAATGCTTCAGTGGCATTCAACACAACTTTGCCAGGAGCCATATTTTTCATTCTTCTCATCATGGGGACCAATGGACTATGCCAACACATTGGGGTGGGTGGGTAAACACTAGGAGAGGTCTCTTTTCATGCACCAAGTGCCCCAGATGTTCCACATTGCAGGCTACTGACAAAGTCACATTTATGGACTTTGTCGATAGCCTGTACCTCAAAACATTTGGGGCACTTGGCACACAAAAAAAAAGACCTCCCCTAGCATTTAACCACTCACCCCAATGTGTTGGTGTAGTCCCTTAGGCCACACAATGAGAAGAACGAAAAATATGGCTCCTGGCAAGGTTGTGTTGAATGCTGCTAAAGTATTTTGCAAGAATGTGTTTAATTTTGACACAGTCAAACGGATTGGAATTGACAAAAACTGAGAGAGGTTATTATGGATAGACCCCACATGCACATATAGATCCAAATGGAAAATTCCCAGGTGCCACAAATTCTAAGAACCATTCTGTTAGTAAATTTGGCAATTTTTTGCTTTCAGGGATCTTAAGTGACTTTGTTTGTAGCATGTAGCCCAAAAAGTCTGGGACACTTGGCGCATGAAAAGAGACTTCCCCTAGTATTTACCCACCCACACTAACATATTGGTGCATACCATTGGGCCCCACGATGAGCAGAACTAAAAATATGGCTCCGGGCAAGGCTGTATTGAACGTCACTAAAGCATTTTGCCAGAATACATTTAATTGCGACATGGTCAAACAAATTGAAGTTGACAAAACCAAGAGAGGTTATTATGGACAGACTCCATGTGCACCTATAGGTATGAATGGCATATTCCTAGGTTCTATGAATTTTGAGAACCACTCCATTAAAGTTTGATAGTTTTTTGCTCTTGGGGATCTCAAGTGACTTTGCCAGTAGCCTACAACTCGGAACATTTGGGGCACTTGGCGCATGAGAAGAGAGCTCTCCTAGAATTTACCCACCCACCTAAAGGTGTTGGCATAGTCCGTTGGGCCCCATGAGGTGTGGAATACAAAGTTTCACTCCTAGCACCTTTCCATTGCATGAAATTAAAGCATTTGGAACAATGTGTTCCTTGCCACCACAGGTAAATGAAATTGATTTAAAAAAAACAAGTAGGTATTTGTAGGAGGACCTGGCATCCACCTATACATGTTAAAAAGATGTTCCTAGGTGTCATGGTTTGACAAAATAGTCGGTCCAAATTTTGACACCTTTGTTTTGTCTTAGGGCTCTTAAGAGACTGTCCTTGTCCAATGTAGCCAAGAACGACCTGTTGTTAGATGGAGCCTAATCAAATTCAAAGGTTAAATTTTCCCCACTTTTGTCAGCACGGTTTCTCCCAAATTATTTAATGGGGGAGTGCAGGGGGTAGAGCCCCTCCTGTGGGGCTTGGGGGCGGAGCCCACAGTGGGGGTCTGGGGGCAACGCCCCTCGCCAATGGCTCGGGGGTAGCACCCCCGAAGCAAAAATTGTCTATTATTTTATAAAGGTGTCGGAAGTTATTTTTTCTATTGGTTGACATAAAAAACCCTATTTTGTAACCGACATAAGTTTTGATATAAATGGCTAAGGGTTAGGGTTTCTGTTGATATTATATTGTAGCATTTGCAGCAGTATTGAGTTACAAAGATTGTTGGTTGTAATCGGTTCGATTTGCTGGATAATAATATTGGACTCTCTGTTGGTGGATGTAGCCCGAGTTTGGGTGAACCACATTAAAAATTGTCTCTCGATGTTATTATTTTTGTGTATTTTTCATTCCTCTGTTTAATCTTTATTTGCATTTAATTGATATCTTCTACATGCAATTCCTAACATGACTAGGAGGCTTCACCACCAAAAAGACATCTCCCCTAGCATTTACCTGCCCACCCAGACATGTTAGCACCGTCCGTTTGGCCCTAGGAGATGTCAAATGTATAAATTCAGTCCTAGAACCTTTCTAGTGGATGAAAATTTAGTACTATAAAGGTGTTCTCACTTGATCCATTGTGTTGTAGTGCATCAATTAAGGCTGCCCTTACCACTGCTATCAATTGTTAGCACCAAATTTGAAGAGACAAATGAGGGTTTATAAGATGGAATCCTTGTACTTAAAACTCATAGTAACATCATGATATTATGGTCTTAATCTCCTCATAGGATATGACAAAGCCAGTTTGAAATAAGATCCTTGTATGATTTCATGATGCAAAGATAAGTTTGATGTATAATTTGCAACTATGGTTTCCATGAATGAAACCATAATGTAACATGATGAAACAATTTTTGAAGGAATCCCTATCACTATGATGCAAGAAGACTCATGGCTACTCCCAAGCCTAATAGAGGATATTTTGGCCAATAATGCCACCATTGGTACTATGAAACCTTCAAAATCTCAGGGCCTACAAGACAAATGCGAACAATCATCAAGATAACTCCGAAGGACATAATGGCATGACCCTTCAAGCAAACAAGACCCTTGAAGCAAACATAATGGCATGACCCTTCAAGTAAATGAACAATCATCAAATTGACTCCAACTTAGGACATATCATAATGAAATAATCATGAAAACCTACCTTACTTTCCTTCCAAAACCAACTTCATAAGGATTATGCCTACCTCCATCATACTCAAATCCTGCATGCAAATGCAATTGCACTATTTAGCTAAAATGAGTACACCAACATGATGAAATGAGACAATACCATCAAAATACCTCCACACGGTACAATCTATGTTTCTAAAAATAAATCTATGTTTCTTGCTATCCACTTGTTCAAAGATGCAAGTTTTTATTATACCAATCCTCTTGGTAAAGGTACAAATCAAATGCTTGCTTTGAAAGTTGAAATAAATTAAGTTAAAGACTTACAATTTTGATTTTCTTCCATTGGTATTTATAAGCTGAAAAATATTGCTATTTTTCACACACCCTGTTGTTTGAAATATCTTAAACCTTAAAATATGAGTTAGATCAAACCACTGGACTTAATTTTATCAAACCAACTCACTAATCATGACCCTGGGGAATATCCAAATGCATCAACAACCATGCCATTCAGTCATTATCTCTATAATGAATGAAGCTAATCAACCATGACCAAGGAGCACATATAAGAAGGTAAGAAAAATGTCAAAAATATAGAAGGTGAAATGAGGATAGCAAAGAAAAATAACATACCTTTCTGTCATTCCACTGATTCAATCTAATGAACCATCTAGATCTACTCTACCCTTTATGGTGTCAAGTATTGCTTCATGGTCAAACTCACGAACTTTCCACAAGTTTCTATTCAATGGTCTACCCCCATATTTGATCAAATTAATGTTTGATTCCACAACAAGGTTAGAATAATGAAGAATCTTCCTATGTGTGTCAAAGTCCTCGAATAACCAGACATCAGACTTCTTCACTACGTACCTTCTAAGCCATGTTCCATTAACAAACACTGATCCTATGGGGCACTCAATATTTTCTCCATTTATAATAGGGGCATCTAATTTCTTTTCTACCTCAACACAACGACACAAATAATAATCTATTCATTCTTTATTGTCTTCATCTGCAATAACTACATAAACATGCCCTGCATTCATATGTGCATTCAATTTGATGAATATAGTCAACAATACAAAAAACTACAAAATAAGATGGAATATTAAATTTTAATGCTGATAATACCTGGTTGAACTAGATCCTCACATTCATACCAAGCTTGATGTATACATGAAGAACAAGTGCATACCATCCACTGCATATGAATACTCCATGAACCTGCATTAGAGCTTCTAAAAGAGTGTAGCTCACTTGATCCTGTCAATGTACAACAATCCTCATATTTTGTAATGTTAGTATCATTAACCAACCAAAAAATTTATGAATTGTAGACTTACCTTTAATACCTAGACTCATTTTAGTGTTACACCATTCAATAATAGATCTCGCATCTGTCAACTTTGCATTGTTTTTGCACTTCAACTCTTCTCATGCTAATGCTCTTTTGATACATGCTCTTGCACCATCATGCTCCCCCTTTCCATACTCGGCCTCAGAGAAATTCCACATATGTTGAACACCATTCATCCTATGCATCCTGCTCGACCAATAGAACATCCATGAGTTCTTGAATTGTGATGCACAATTATTTGACCATATGATATGATAACCAAATGATATGCTCCCTGCAAGCCAAATCATGGTAGAACATTTGAAAGCAACCTTGCATGAACTCTATAGAATGTGTGCGATCATCACTGATATAAAAATGATACTCCCTCAAGATCTGCATGAATGAATGCTATATGGACAAATATAGCAACTTGAATAGAGTTGTAATACTACGATTGTGTGAAAATTCCTTGCTTTCAGTTGAGACTAGTTCAAAAGAGCATGATTTTGATAGAGTGGTTGAAGGAGTTTCTGGTTCAAAGTTTTTAAATGAGGCTTTGCCTTCTTTAGATGCTAGGGTCAATGGGTTTGAAGATAATGAGTTGTCTTTTGATTATTTGGTTAACCCTTTATTAGGGTTGGATAGTAATGATGCTTCCTCCCCACAAGGTCAAGTTATGGCAGAAAAAGGGTGTTTTTGATTCAGATCCTGTTAATAATGTCTTCAAGGATCTGCTGATTTTGTTGGATGTAGAGAATAAAAACCCTTTAGTTTCTTCTTTAGATCAGATCTCAGGGGAGGAGGCAAAAAAGTTCATTGATGAAGTTATTTTAAAAGTAGGGGAGGAGTTAATTAATAAGATTGCTGATGAAGTAATGGTTGAGGAAGTAGTGGAAGGGAGTGATGTTTTATCCTCAATCTCCCAAACTCCTTTAGAGGATAAAAGTAGTCTATCTCCTCCTGCTAAACCTCGAGGAAGGAAACCAAAATCTAAGATTATAGAAGAAGAAATTCAAGCAGGTGTTCAGACAACTTTGGAGAAAATGCTAACAAGATCAGCAGTGAGGAGAGCTTGTAGCTCTCCTCGAGACCAATAAAAATTATAACATGGAATGTTAGGGGTATTAATACCCCTAACAAAAGACTCCTGATAAAACATCAGTTGGATTTATCAGGTGTAGACTTAGTCTTTCTTCAAGAATCTAAACTCTGCTTCTTTAGCAGACAATATTTTTAGTAAATGGAAAAAGTGGGATTTCTTTTCTGTGGTAGCCTCTGGTTCTTCAGGAGGTTTGGCTCTACTTTGGAATAAACTTTCAGTGGATGTTCAAGTTGTTTCTTTAGCTCCAAATTATTTACTAGCGGAAATTCATATTGGATCAGAATCTTTTTGGATTATAAATGTTTATGGGCTGACTTCTACTGTAGACAAATAAAGGCTTTGGGATTTCTTAAGTTCTATTTTACAAGACCTTCAATGCAATCTTGAATTTAGATGAAAAATCAGGTGGAATAAGCCCTCCCTTAAAGACTATGGCAGATTTTTCAGAATTCATTACTAATAGTGGTCTGATTGATTCTATTCCCATTAATGGGAAATTTACTTGGTTGAATAGAAGGAAGGATTTCTTGCAGATAGTAGAAAGATTGGATAGATTCCTTCTTTCTTCTTCTTGGATCTTCTAGCAGTGTTCATTTCTTCTTCGATTCTTTCTTTTGCAAGTTTAGATAATTTTCCTGTTCAATTAAATTTGGAATTTGTAGAAGTTTTTCAAGGTATTAAAAAACCTTTCAAGTTGGAAGCAATGTGGTTTTGTGATTCTAAATTTGTTCCATTAATTAAAATGTGGTGGGAGTCAATTCCTTATATCAAAGGATCTAGAATGTTTCAAATTTGTAGAAAGCTTTATCTTCTAAAAGAGAAAATTAGGGCTTGAAATATTTCTCATTTTAAAAATATTTTTCAAGAGAAGGAGATTATTTCAAACAAACTTCAATTCATTAACTAGCAAATTATCAATCAAGGGATGGATAATCAGTTGTTTGAATGTCAAAAAGCATTGCAGTCAGACTTGGAGGAAATTCTTTCGAGAGAGGAGATCTTTTGGAGACAAAAGTCGAGAGAAACTTGGTTGCAGGTAGCTGATAGAAATACTATATTTTTTCATGCCTTAGTAAAAATGAATAGACATTTAAACAAAATTCAGCTCATTCAAAATAAAGAAGGAAATCTACTGTTTGATCATGGTGATATCCAAAAAGAGGATGTCTCCTTCTTCTCCTCTCTCCTTTCTAATAATAATTCTTCTTTTTTAGAAGAGCTATGTAATTCCTTGTTGAGTAATATCCCATGTTTGGTAGAAAAAGAAGACAATCTTATGTTGCTAAAAGATTTTTCTCTGGAAGAAGTTAGGGGTGTTGTTTTCTCTATGGATCCAGATAAAGCCCCAGGTTTGGATGGTTTCACCCCCTTGTTTTTTTAGAAATGCTGGAAAATTGTATGTAGAGATGTTTGGCTTGCTTTGGAAGAATCACGGAAGAACAACAATATTTTAAGGGAACTAAATGCTACTTTTATAGCCCTAATTCCAAAACTTAGTTCTCCAACCTCTTTTACCCATTTTAGACCTATTTCACTATGTAATACTTTATATAAAATTTTTACTAAGGCTATCACAATGAGGTTGGCCTCTCTAATTCCCAAAATTATCTCTGATGAGCAAGGAGGATTTGTTCTAGGAAAGGAGACATCAGATGGAGCATTAATTGCTTATGAAGTTCTACACTCTGTCAAGGAATTAAAATTGCTAGCTATGATTTTTGTTGTACCCAACCAAAATTTTTGCTTCATTAAGGCATTCTGAAACAAGTCTAAAAAATTTTTCGTCAAAAAGTCAAAAAAGCAAAATAGAAATTTCTAAAAATAGACGTTGAGTTAGGTTTTCTGGGTTTCTTGAGATATGGATGCTGGCAAAACTTTCTAAAAAAAGAATCTCCAAATCAATTGTCGCACTTGATTCTCATTGGTCAATTTTGCTTCACGATTGGCGGGGTTCAGACGGAATCTTCAAATGACCAAGTTTTCTCTATTGGGTCATTTCTACTTTTTCAAAAGGTGAAGCATGAGTTTGAAAGTCATCAATAGAGAAAAGTTCACCTGCCAGAACTCGTCAACATGTTTCCAACGCTATTCCAACGACACAGAACTGACAAACAGTCGTCGACTTGACGATGCGTGCAAAACGATGCAAGATGGATCCAAGGTGAATTGAAAAGTTGGAAACTCATAAATTTGACTAAGTTTGGTGAAACTAGGTGCCCCAGGTGGCTTGGGGCGCCCAACTTCTCCTGTGTTATTTTTTTTCACGTTTTTCGAGAAACGTCAAAAATGCTTCCGTCAGCTCTTTTCCGGTTGGTCAAACTTGGTCAAAAGTTAGTCAAAGCTAGGATTTCATCACAGATATGTTGAGACTACTTAGATCACCCTCCATCCCGCCTTGACAGTCGTCAGAACGACCAAAATCAAAGATCGAACAGGGGCCGTGGGCACAAAAATCGAGATAAGGTACAAAATTGAAAATTTTTGGAAAATTTTCTAAGTTTCGACAAACTAGGCACCCCAGGAGGCTTGGGGCGCTGAAACTATCTAGAGTTAGATTATTTTTGAAGTTTTTCTTGAAAAACGTGAATCTCCTTCCGTCAGCCCGATCTGATTCAGTTTTGATCAGTTTAACACATTTTTCGAGGCAAACAAAAGGTACAATCAACTCATTTTTCATCAGGCCTGCATATTTGCCAGATCATCAGACTCAGTTTCATCCCAGTTGACAAAAATTGACAGCCAAACAAGGGTCCTGTGTCTCCGGAATGCACACGCAAACCATGAAATTGAAAAAGTTGAAAAAATGGCTAAGTGTTGGAAAACCAGGCACCCTAGGAGGCTTGGGGCACCTAATTTGAGTAGTGTTAGAATATTTTCATGTTTACAGTGTTTTTTCACATGCTTTGTTACCAATCTTCGCCCGTTGGCAGTTTCCGGGAGGTCAAACTTGGTCAAACGATGTCAGATCATCGAATGGAGGCAGGGGATGGAATCTCAGTTGATCAATCTCCAAAATGTCAGGATCAGTCAACTTTTTTAGTTCATGATGACATTTTGTCACCTTGTTGAAGTTGGAGATAGGCCATATTTAAGTCAAAACGAGTGTTGAAGTGTTGAAAATGAAGAAAATTTTGTTAGCACTTCTTTCAACTCGCGTGTTCGAAGACATCGTCAAAGAAGATATTTTTCGTCATCTTGCACATGAAGCCATAGGATCCTACAAAATAGGGATGCTTCCTATTTGAAGACATCCACTTGGATTTATGCTTTAAAAGATGCTTTCTTCATGGATGAGGGTGAAGTTTTCTTCTCACACAAATAAAGCTGCTTTTTCGCCCAAAAGATTTATAAAGGCAAGCTTTTGGCTTCTTTATTTTATTATCTTTTGTAGGTTGCATCCAGAGGAAAGATTTTATTTTTCTTTCAACGAATATTCGAAGACCCAACCAAGTGTTTTTTCAACGTTCTTCATAGATTCGGGTTGAGGAAGCAGAGGCTTGCTTTTTCAGGGTCCTTGTTTCAAGGGGATCATTTTTTAAAAATCTGACCAGAGCTTTTTCAGTTTTCATCAAGATGGGTCCATCTAGATTAATATCCTCTTGAAGATTGGGAGTTGTGCTTTTTTTCTTCAGAAAATTGCTTTTTTCTTGCTTTTTCAAGAAAATCTCTGCTTTTTCAAAATCTAACGATCTGGGTTGCTTCGAAACAGAATTGCCTACAAAACCCATGTGCCAACTTTTTCAGTCAAAATCAACTTTTTAGAAGATATCATTTCCAAAAATACCAGTGGATGACATCATCGATAAAGCAACAATAAAGATGGGGACACAAAAAGAAACCAGCTTTGAAACATATGCTTTTTGTTTTAAAGCAGCTCATCCATTCTTTAGAAAAGAAATCACTTTGTGATAGTTGGAATCTTCTTTGCTTTAAAGTAGATTGCTTTAAAGCATTTGTTTATTGTATCTTTGTCTTAGAATAGTAATAAAGCTTGCGAGTTGGCAAGTTATATTTAATCAAGGAGATTTTAGGGTTCCCTACTCCTTTGATTTTAGTATAAATAAGGGCATCCTTGCCCATTGTTGGTAATGGTAGTTGTGATAGCAAATTTGCTGTGCCTATTCTAGCCTGCAAATCTTGATATTCCAAGTGTTTGTTCACTTTGTATTCATTATTCTCTGGTGTTTGATCACTTATTGTATGCCTACCTTTTGCTATAGTATTGCTATCCTGGAGTTGTATTAAACTTTGTGATAGTGAATAGAAGTCTCATGCCTACTTTGCTCTGATATTCTATATCGATTCATCAAGTTTTCATCGTCAGATGTGTAGCTTCTGTAGCTTTCATTTTTAGCTTTCATCATTAAAGTACTTTTAGTCTTGTGGTGTAAATCTAGAGGAAAACTGCTTGAGTTTTTGTGTTAACAATCATTCCTTGTTCACTTTCAACTTCCTTTGCTTTGAATTTACTCAGGAGATTGAAAGCATCATTAGTCTATGCTAGTTGTAGTAGAAGTTTTATAAAAAGAAAAAAATCTCTTTTGCAACATTTAGAGTTTTATAACCTTGTGCTCACAGCTGAGAATAAAAAAGAAGATAGGCAAAGTTTCATTTAATTATCTTTTCAATGAACATCAACAAGAAAGGGAACTCCCCCTTCCAATAGGAGAGAAGTTTATTTGTCCATAGTTGTCTGTTTCCAAATTGCATTCCAGAGGTGCGAATTGAAACACCAACAATTTTAAAACTAGACATGAAGAAGGCTTATGACAGAGTCTCATGGGATTTCTTGACGAAGGTTCTTGGGAAATTTGGCTTTGCAAAAAATGGTGTAAATGGATTAGGTCCTGAATTTTGAAAGTAAGGTTAGCTATTTTGATAAATGGAAGTCCTACTAATTTCTTCCAAGTCTCTCAAGGTATTAGACAAGGGGATCCTCTGTCTCCTTATCTTTTCATCTTGATGGCAAAAGCTTTTAGTCAGAAAATCATTAATCGATGTCAGCTTACTAATTGGAATGGTATTGTTATTCCTTGAGTTCCTTTTCCTATTACTCATACCCTATTTGCAGATGATACTTTATTGTTTGGTTTTCCTTCTTCAAGAGAGGTCAAATGCATTTAGAATACAATCTCAAACTATTGTAAAGTTTCGAATCAAGAGGTAAACTTGGAGAAGTCTAATTTTTTTTCCTTCAATACCAAGGTAAATATCCAGAATAGAATTATTTCTCTTTTGAAATATAAATTAGGGTCTTTACCTAGTCAGTATTTGGGTATTCCTTTGTTTTTTGGTCCTAATAGGAAGTTTTTTTGAGCAAAGTTTTCTAAGTCTATTCATAATAGAATTGCCTTATGGAAGGGTAGATGGCTTACTTTGTCTGGTAAAATAACTCTTCTTAAGTCAGTTTTGACTACTCTTCCAATCTATATGCTTTCAGTTTTGAAAATTCCTAAAGGAATTATAGAGGATATCCAGAAATCTCTCAGGTCTTTCCTTTGGAAGGGCAATTCAGAAGTCAATAATAAGATCCCATTGATTTCTTGGGACAAGATATGTATTCCCAAATCACTAGGGGGAGTAGGTATCCATAATTTAGAAGCCCAAAATAAGTCTTTGGGTGCTAAGCTGGCCTGGAAGCTTTACTCCAAACCTTAATTAAAATGGTGTAAACTTATGCAACATAAATATTTAGATTGTTCTGATCCAGAAAGAATTTTCACAGTGGAAAATCCTCCTAAGGGATCTAGTATGTGGAATTTTTTAGTAAATTATAGGGGGGTTATTCTTCCTAGTCTTTCCTGGAAGGTTTTTAATGGTTCTAAGACTAGCTTTTGGGAGGATTCATGGAATGGTTTTCCTCCTCTTTCCCTTTGTGATGGTTTGGATTAGGCTAAAGATTTCCTTTTACTCAATTGGGGGAGTAAGGTGAGAGATCACTTCTCAGTAATCAGGGATGGTTCCTTCTCCTTAGTGGTGTGGAAAGATTTTCAGAGGTGTGATTTTCCTCAAGATCAGAAAATTTTACTTTCTATTCAGCTTCAAAAAAGGAGGATTTGTTATTATCAAAAAGATGATGAATTAATGTGGACTTTTGCTAATAATGGTTCTTATTCTATTCATGATGGATATAGATCCTTGGTCTTTAAACAGGGAAGCTAGATTTCAGATTGGCCTTTTTCTCTTCGCTGGAATGTTGCTTGTCTTCCTAAAGTGGGTGCTTTTGCTTGGCTGGCTCTTTAGAGGAAGATTTTGATGAGTCAAAGGCTTAGTAAACTTGGTTTAGTAGAACCTTTTAAGTGTGTTTTCTGTGGAAAGTGTGATGAGGAGCCTAATCACCTCTTTGTGCTTTACTCTTTTGCTTCAGCTTGTTGGTATTGGTTGTTTTCGAAGCTTAATTGGTTTGCTCCTTTACCTAAATCTATTTTGGATTTGTTTCATAGTTGGCCAATTCTTTATAAAGGTTCAACTTTCTCTTCTATTTGGATTGTCTCTCCTTCTATTGTGATTTGGAGTTTATGGTTAGAAAGATATCAAAGGATATTTAGAAAAGAATTCCAAACTTGTGAAAGTATTTTGTTAAAAATTGAGAAGTCTATCTCAGAAGTGGTCATGAGTAATTTATAGAGGAAGGGTTCTTCAAATTTAAATTTTACTTCTTGGGATGATCAGATTCTGAAATCCTAGAAGCTTTTAAAGCCTTTGCCAGACTTGGGAATTTATTCAAATTTCAAAATTGATAGAAGTACCATTAGATGGATGCTTCATGTTCAAGGTTTTGTAAAGCTTAATTTTGATGGTGCTTCGCGTGGTAACCCAGGTCCTGCCTCGATAAGGGGAGCTTTAAGAAGGGATTCGGGAGAACTTCTAGTGGCCTTTTCTAATAAAATTCCAGAGACCACTAATAATCTAGCATAAATTATGGCTTTGGTTGAAGGTTTGAAACTAGCAAAGTAGGTGAACATTGTTAACCTTCACATAGGAGGGGATTCTTTGGTAATTATCAATGTTCTAAAGAAAAATGTTGCTTTAAATTGGAAGATTAATTATTTTTTACAAGAGGCACGTGATTTGTTGCAATCGTTTGATAAATTTATTATCTCTCATTGCTATAGAGAAGGTAATCTTTTGGCAGATGCCTTAGCCAATTTAGCATTTGATTTGGAGGGAGATTATTTGTTATTGGACAACGGGAACATTGGAGGTTTTCCTAATATTTTAAATTTAATTGGTAAAGAATCTAGTACTTGCGTGGCTTAAATGCATTTAAATGCATGTGTAACATGCTCTTCATAATACTTCTTGCTTATCCTTCTTGGCTTTAAAGATGTTATTTCGTGCGTATTAATTGTTTCATGATGTCATTTGCTTTGTGATCTCCTTTCATAGTAGGGAAATCTACACTGATTCCTATTCCTCAATACTTCATTTTAGATTTCTAGTTTTTGACATCATTTGAGAGGATTTGTAATGATGTATCTAATCCCCTCGAATTATTTAACCTCACTTAACACTTAGTTCATTCATTTGATGTTTCTAGTGCAAGATGGAGATACAACTGAATCGTAAACTTCACTTCCCTGTGCAGAAATGGGAAACGACCTTTTTTGGGAATGTCAATGCAAAACGACTAACCTCTATGTTTGCAATTGATAATCAAGACATTGAAGAGGTGGTGCGTGAGGTGGTAGGGAATGATTTGTTGGACTCTCGTGCACATTCTCTCTACCCTTCTCAGATTTTGGCAATGTTTGCTTCTAATGTGATGGACTTGGTCCAGGATATCTCTATGGTAAGATAGTTAATTTCAAAGTTTGTTCACCGTTTTCTATATTTAGAGGAGCTGTTGCTTGAAGCTTTTCAGAATTATGACTTGTTTAAGTTAGGTGCTTTAATTGGTGGTTTGTTTACTAAATGTAACATTGTTCATTCTCGTGCTCATAATTGCACTTTCAGAGCCTTCGATTCAGCCATCCAGCTCAAGAATGAGGATCTCTTAAACATTTCTCTTCATGCTCATAGAGCTGAGTTGGGTGAATCACTGGTGAATCGGGTGGAAGAGAAATTTCATGCTATGCTCTTTTTGGTTTAGTTTCATCCCCAGATTTCTCCTCCTCCTGGGTCACCAGTCGAATCAGAAGCTGTCGAGGGTAATGACATGTTGCAAGATCTTAATGTTTCAGTTGATGGTTAAAATGTTCACTTGTGTTTAGTCTATGGTTTTTGTGAATTTTTGGCAAAGGCTTCTCCTTCAAAGTTATGTACAGTTCTGTGGAGCCTTGTATTACAGTAATTTTGCTCTTCGTCGGCTGTTGTTTTAAGGAATATTTTCAAACTCCTTTTCCTTTTTTGTGAGGAGTTTTGAAAGATGTTTTTGTAATGGCAAAGTGCAGGGACTGTAATTCCTTTTTATATTGTTCTATTTCCTCCCACTTCTGTTGTTGTAATTCCTATAAGGAAAATTGTAAATTTTGAGCTACAACCGGAGGTTTTCTTACTAGTTCTTTCTTGTCGGTATGCTCTTTGAACCAGATTTTTGTAAACTTTTATTTATAAATAAATATAATTATAGTCGTTCGCCATTTTTGATTAAAAAAATACTGGGATTGTGTAATGCCTACTCAAGAAATTATCAATCAATAACAATAATAAATTAAATTAGTTAGAAATAATGAAAATATAAATAAATGAAAGAAGAATATTCACTTGTACTAAATAAAATACAAATTTTGATTAATCATAAGTTTAACATCATGCATTGTAAATAATAATTTTCATAGATATAAACATCCCTAATACAATTACAATCAATTACAGTAAGAACCATATGATCATCCTTAAACATAGTGGAAAACATGTTCTTTCCTCCAGTAATCTACTCAGTTAACATACCTGTATTTGCACATCTAAATGTGAACATTAGTTCCACAAAGTTCATCAATAAACATATTAGAGAGTAATATAATAGCTTAAGGCCCTAAGGGGCTGACTTAATGTTTTAGGGGCTCATGATGGCCTTGCGTATATATGCATAGCGTAGAGACTTTGTAGTTCGAAGTAACTAGTCTTGCAACCATAAGGTTGACTTAGATACTTTAACTCACAAGAGATCTAGTTCATCACATAATATTTTCTAGAATCAATAAAACAATTAATATACACATCCATATTGTTCTTAAGATTAAATACACCATATGCTGACTAATCATTCAAGTTCTAAAAAGTGCATGTAACAATTAAGTTTATAAATTGTAATGCCCTGCCACGAAACCCTAGGGAACAACTCGACTATGCTATACAAAGGACCAATTTTTTTTAAAGAAATAAATAACAAGAAATGTAAATCATATTTAATCATACATCAAGTTAAGTTGTATCCTCTAGGAATTCCACGACTGCATTACTAACAACTATTAACATGATCTAACCAACATTATGAATTAACTAACAACCATAGTTCATTCTAATCTAATTGCATCAAATGAGTAAACACATACATTTCCATATTATATCATCAAATAAGTAATCATGAAGATCCTGCAAAAAGGATACAAGTACATATACAATTTCCTTTACAAGAGAGTATAATATTACATTATTTACAATATCGCTTTCCTGATTACATTGGAGTACATACATCAAGATAACAACACATGATTCAACTGATATACAAGATTGGAACATGAACATAAGTATCTGTCTCCTCAAGCTAGAACAAGATTTGTAATCTGATATAAGAGGTACATCCTTCTTGCACATGAACAACAACATGGGAAACTAATGGAGATAAAAGCACAACCACCTGACCATGTGGAACCCTAAGGTCCACCCCCAGTGCTAGGAGATAACAATAAGGTCCCACTAAGCAAACAACCAAGAAGACAATAGGCTAACAGGTGCAAGGACTACACATGACTCAAATACAACACTGGTCAACAAAGACATCACAAGCAACTTAAACATCACTTCTAGAGGCATTCACAAAACAAAGGGGAGAACACAACTAGAGAATTCTAGATTCTAGTAGGGATGAGTGTCATCACATGGTCCTAACACGGGTTATCCTGACAGTCTCTAGGTAGACATCAGCCCCTACCCATGGGTTACCCTGACAGTCTCTCGCTAGGCACCAACCCCCATCTATGGGTACCCTGACAGTCTCTTAGATGCCGGCCCCATAGGGTGACATGCTAAACCAACATTCCTTTCGTGAGGACAAGGAAGTTGATTTTGCCAACCACGACTTTCTCATCTCATCCTTAGCCTGAACAAGCACTACAGGCATGAGTGAGACATCCAATTATCTTAATTAGTGTGAAAACTACCCAACCCTCTAAATTTATTATTATCACTGGATTAACAACTTCCAATGGGTTAACCTGACAAACCATTTTAGGTGCCGGCCCCACATTGAAAGCCACTCCCCTTTCACTGCATCTAAATTCTCAAAGCCCAAAACAAAACCCAAGCATGAACTATCACATTTCTCATCATGATTCATTTACAACACAAAATATACATCATTTCACATTACACAGAGCAAGGCATTACCCATCTTGCATAGTTATCATAACCACATGAATAGGTACACCGAGCAAGACATTATCCATCTTGCACAGTCATCATAACCACATGAATAGGTACATTGAGCAAGGCATAAACCATCTTGCACATATATCATACCAACATGAATAGGAGGCAATACTTAGAGAATGCATTTAATTCAACTCACATGATGTACACATAGCCAACCCCCACACAATCACA
Organism: Cunninghamia lanceolata; assembly: GCA_027924645.1. NCBI lineage: Eukaryota > Viridiplantae > Streptophyta > Pinopsida > Cupressales > Cupressaceae > Cunninghamia > Cunninghamia lanceolata. The sequence goes on along the minus strand of BSBN01000124.1, from coordinate 5,713,056 downwards.
CCCTCCTAGGCCTCTGGAAACCATTTCCCCAAATGACACAAACACTTGACACCATTAAAACACAATGGTCACACATCACATTCACTTTCTAATGCACATCATAAACCAAGATCCCACAAATGCAACATATGATCTCATGCACTAATAATGGGTCTTAAAGAATGCAACATTAATTCCAATCATGGTCAATCATCCAACAAACGTAAAGTGAATCTATCTCAACAATGCAGAACAATATTATTCTAACTACTAGTAGAAGCTACTAATATGATCAAATGATATAAGTGCCATAAGTAACAATATTTAATCCATTCCTATGCTATTGACAATAGATAATATTAAGAGTCTTACTTAGACTAATTGCAAGGTTAACATTTAGTAGTTGAAAGTCATGGACTATTATCAACGACTCATCATTGAATGATTTCTAATTAAAACCCAAAATTGATACTTCTACCTTAAATTAGAATTATGTTGATTCTATTCCCTTCAGACACAATAAGTCTCAAAAATTATCATCCAATTTAATTCCTTTTCCTTCTACCATAATCTAATTTTCAGACAAAAGATATAACTTGATAAACGTTATGTTATTTCTAATGCATTTAAGCTAATATAATTCAATTTCAACATAAACATTTTCATAATCACTACACCATATATGATTTCCAAAACCTTTTAAGTTATGTTTCTATTATTAAATCTAGATTGGACTATATTGCTAATTTCAAATCCTAAGAAAAGAACTTAAAAACAAGAATCAGTCTTCAGATAACAAAATATTGCATTCAAAGGTACTAAAATAAACCACTAAGAAAGAAACATACTAATATGATGGATTAAGATATGCAAGGACATATACTATATCAGAAAGAAGATAAATATAGAATGTTTTGATAATGATAAGAGATTTTGAAAAGGAAATGTTCTAGTAGACATGTATGCAAAAGTGAGAGGACAGACAAAGTGCATTAATCGTTTAGCAAATTGCCTTAAAGAGATGTCAAATTATGGAATGCAATGATTAAAGAATATGCACAGTATGGATTTGTAGATTTAATAACAACAAAGATGACATAGGAATGTTTGTCACTAATTGATACATATCTCTGAATTGACAAACTGGGTATTGCTAATTTTTGGATATGATTTTCATAGATAAGAGCTGAATCTTATATAAAAATTTTAGAGAAACCTAGTTCGAAAATATAGAGCTATTGGTGACGCAACTAACTATTTTAACAGAGATGAAAGGGTGAGAGCTAGAGTCACAAAATATTCATATCTCCACAATGACAAACTGGGTAAGGCTGATTTTTAGATATGATTTAGATAACTAAGTCATGCACCATATATAAAAATTATAGAAGAACCCAATTCATAAAAATAAAGTTATGGCTAATGCAATAGACTGCTAAAACAGAGATGAAATGGGTGAGAGATAGACAGTCACAAAATATTCATATCTCCAAAATGACAAATTGGGTAAAGCTAATTTTCAGATATGATTTGGATAACTAGGTCTACACCATATATACAAATTCTAGAGGAACCCAGTTCATAAAAATAAAGTTATGGATAATGTAACAGACTACTAAAACTGAGATGAAATGAGTGAAAGATAGATAGTCACAAAATATTCACATCTCCAAAACTACAAACTGGGTAAGGCTAATTTTTGGATATGATTTGTATAACTAGTTTGTACACAAAATATAAAAAAATTAGAGGAACTCAATTTGTAAAAATAAAGTTATGGCTGACGCAATAGACTGAAAAAAATAGAGATGAAATGGGGGAGAGATAGACAGTCACTTCAATCGGTGATTCCCATAAATGTAATGATACAAACATGCACCGTTGGATCTGATAACAAGGATTCTAAACTCTCAAGCAAATTACAATCGACAACAAAAATCATAAATTAAACATTTACTTCAACAGAAAACTGAGACATTAATTAGAACCAAAGGAATCTGATTTTGGTTGCTTGACTGGGCTGAAGATTTGATGCCGGGTTCAATTGCTGCAGCCAAAAACTAATCTCTCCCATATCCTCTCCCCTCAAAAGTTCAATTTTCTGAAGATTATTATGAGAGAGAAATCCCCCCCCCAATATCTTCCAGAAGATTCCTCCCATTAAAGGCAATAAATTCAGCCTACATCCCTTTTTTACAATTTGCTTTTTTTTATCATTACAACTAGACCAGACAATATTACTTTTATTTTTATCTTATTTATTTCCTTTACAACTAGACAAGAATCATTTTTATTCTTATTTATTTAGTATTTACTATATATGAGTTTCATGGCAACTCATAAATATTATCTATTTTTATTGCCACTTAACACAACATTTAATTATATTAATTAATTTATTTATCTTTAGCTACCATTTACATTTATTATTATTATTTTTATTATTTATTTCCATAAACTTAAATTCTCATAAAATACTTTTATAACTAATAATATTATTTTAATGCAACAATTAACCAAAGTAGCAATCAAACAATGCTAAACAAAATAACCCAAATGCAAAAAATTACCTGACACTATGCACGATCGAAAAGCAAGACCACCACAACAATGAATGACTATCATGCCCATACCGACAACACTAACTGGGTACAAAACTGGATACTCATCCTCTTCAAGGATGATGGCTAAACTAGGGGACCATATGTTATCTCTGTTCAACAATTTCCATTGGGTTTAAAGCACACTCAAACCTGTTAATTTAGGTGGAGTCGATGCTTGATACCTGCAACCTACAGCAACCAAAAAATAATTGAACATATAGATGTAGATATAATCATACAATCAAACACACTGTGAAAGGAAATCACAACGTAACATGGTACTCATGCATGACTAATGCAACACTGTTCCTCTCACAAACATACATCAAACAAGCAACCACATCACACATAATAATCGGTAGCTGATCAACCAGATAAGAAACATCATCAGATAATCATGTGATGCACATAATAAGATTGATCCACATAATCAATTAAGTCCATAAAGTTGTCATAACATATGCATAACTCAAGTAAATATCAGTGTCACAACAAAGATTATCGATAAAACATACTAATTGTCATATGAAACCACATGAGGATAATAAGGTATGTCACCAACATGAATGTAGCATCTACCAACATCATATAACATACAACATCAACTGTCTAACATTCCCTAAATATTCCTATTATTTTACCTTCACCTTCATGCTCCTTAGCCATACCACCTGCACATCCAAGGTGAGAATGGAGGGGCACTACATAAATATTCCCTATAGGGTAAAATAGGGAAGTTATAACAACAAAAATATTCCAACCATTCTCTTGGATAAAAAGCATAAATTTCTACAGATAATTACTTAGATTGCAATAAATGAAAAAATATATGCTAATTATGGAAATTATCATCTTATATTCAAGTTCTAAAAAAAATGATTTATAGCACTATTCCACAGTATATATTTTATCATTAACAAACACATAAAACCCTTATCGACACCTTACTAAAGCATGCAATATCTACTCATTTAGAATAGATGAAAGAACGTCCTTTACGCATGCTCAAATAAAGATGACTAATTTAATCATTATTTTTGGCATTCAACTTCCTACAATGCACCAAGCAAAGAAAGACATAACTTATCATCATATATTCACTAATTCATTATATCATCCTAGACTTATGAAAAGAATGAACCCTTTATAGTCAACCCTACACCATACTAGAACAAATGTATTGAAACATAATTATTAGAAATCTAAAAACTTATATGATATTAATAAATTAAACGTAATTTCAACTTATAATTTCTACCTGCTTATTCCCATGGACATTGATCTTTCTATTATATTTCTCTCATCCTCATCTATACTATAATTTAAAGTTTTAGCCTCATTCCTAAATTCTAATCTACATTTATATTATCCAAACACAAGTAAAATATAGCTTAAGATATTTAATTTAATGAAAAGGCCACTAAATTTTCCATTCAATAAGAAAACCTCTAATTCCTAAGTCATTAGAGCAATGCACAAACATCTCAAGAGTTCTATTCTTTCATACATGGCTAGTTACATATTAAATATTCTAGGAAAATAATTCACTCTACTTACTTAAATGAGATTCTCATTTTCAATTATTGACTTATATAAATCAATTTCAATTGTTGACAAAACATTCTAGATGATTGGAAAAATGAATTAATTGAATAAAAATAGCCTTAACATGAAAAACTACCCAGTAGTAAATCTGTCATAACTTTCTTATTTCTTAGTATAATTTTAAAATTTAAGATGTTTTGGAAAGGTAAGAATAAGGGGAATAAAACCTAGAAAACAATTAGAAAATTTCTTTAAGATGAAGATGTAGTGTTTACTGCAATCATCTCTTTCCCTCAAATCCATATTTAACCCAAACTTGATCATAAATCAAGAATGATTTGATAACTCAAAAGTATTTCCTATATTATAATGAATGATAGAAATAATAAAATATACAAGATCTATTATTTTTCTTTAATTTTGACATTCAAATAACTTTTCAATATATATGTCTGATTTAACAAACATTCTTATAAACTAATCAACATAAGGGTTTAATTGACCTTCTTGTACTACAAGTATATACTTGATTCAATCTAATTTTTGGATACAACTAAATATATGAAAGATTATATCATACCCATTCAAGAAAGAAAATATGAGAATTCATCTAACACACTTATGTAATGAGAATCATTCATTTCCAACAAAGTAAACTACTAACAAAACCTTAGATTTTCAATTTTTTTCTACAATAGTGGTAAAAATGCGATAACTTTCAAAATACTTAACAAAATATAAAACCATAAAATATCCTAGAAAGATTAAATAAGTATTCACATAACTAAGAAACAATTTTACAATCCCTATTTCATGCAGAAATCAATTTATAAAACATCAACATGGTTTACAACAGGGTTACAACAGTACTAAAATCACAATAACTTTCTTAATACTTAATAAAATTTAAAACCGTAAGATGTTTCAGAAAGTTGAAAACATGATTCTCAAAACCTAGAAACCTTTTTATAAACTAATTCATATTATAAGATTAATTTCATGAGACAACAACAAGTTTTCTTAAGAGAAATTTCAGAATAATTTTAACACAAATAATGGTGAGTTTTCAAAGAAATAACTCAAGGATTTAATTAATCAAGAATACCTCCAAATGCATCTGAAGAGAGACTCCAAGATTCCTTAATGTGAGAGCTTCCATATTATTCAATTGAGCACTTCCTTTCTTCTACATAGGATTCTATTGCCCTCCTCATGAAATTTAGAAAATTTTTATCTAACAAGTCACCGTGGATGTATGTTTTATTTGCCCCATCAAAATGGTTGTAATTTTCTTCATCAGCTATGAATGTCCTCTTAATGACCTGAAAAAATCAGAAATAAACCTGGGCTCTTCTCTTGATTTCCTCCTCCTCTTTGAAGCCAAACTTCCATCTTCTTATAATATTTCCTTTTGCCAAGTTTCATATTTTTTTTTGGGCTCCAATGACTCTTTGTATTCCTGTTCTTGCTTGTGGTGTTCTTTGCTTTTCCAAGAAAATGTGATTCTTCAAATTTCCTTTTATTTATTTTTTTCTTCCTGACTTGGATGCTTGAAGACTCTTCAAGAGAAGATGACTCTTCATCTGCCAAACTCGTCACTTATTTTATTGTGCACTAAAAATGTATTAAAACAACTCTAAAATATAATTTTTATTAATAAAGAAATACCCTACCCATAGGTGATTGACCTATGGTCTTAATTTTACCAAAAATAATGATAAAAGAGCTCTTATTCCCCACAACACACAAGAATAATTAATCAATTAACTAAACCATATTTAGACCTTACTGCTAAATTCTATTCTCTTTGTAACTTATATCATAATTTTATAGACAAATCTAAAATTAGCTCCACTAACTCGAAACTATAAATAAATATTAATTATTCTCAATAAAATATCATAATTAATAAACAGGTTTCAAGTATGTCTTACATTCTTCCCCCTAAAAATGGACTTCCTCATGAAAGTCATCAAGAGAATGAATATTTCCTAACTCCATCACATTCATCAAAAGTTAGATTTCATCAAAAGATTTACCAAGTCGACTTGAAACTTGCATCACCAAATGAAGAAAAATATAGAGAAATCCAAATTCGCTCCTCAATACTAATCTTCATATCACAAGAAACATATTTAATCCATAAATTGCATACACAAAATTATATCAACCCATATTAGCTTACTTGATCTACAACCACAAAGTTAATAACAATTCAGATTGCTCACCACCCAACCATAGGATTCATCAAATCAAATCCACCCCCAAGCAATTAAATAGAAACTTTTCCTTAATGTTCATCTTATCAAACAGATTCAATTTCATTTAAAATAATTCTAATTCACATATTAATTTCACTTTCATTCACAATAAACAAAATCAATAACTCCCTTAGTCCACAACTCCCAAATTCTCCCTTATACATCAACTCCCAGAAATAATAATCATCCAACCCCCATAAAATAATTTTTTTTCTCTTGAGAGTTTTATATAATAATAATTTCCCAAAACACGATAAACATTAATATCTCAAAACACCTTTAACAACATACCCCCAAAAACTCTCAAAACAATTCAACTCCCAAAGCATTATCATTTCATGTATCATCAACTCCTAATTATGCTTTCCAGCACAACACCAATTCTAGGCAACCTAATAATAATACTCATATAAAATTTTATCATTCATGACAAATTTAAACATGCAAACAATAGCAACGATTTTTTTTTTTCAAGATTTAACTACAACAAAAATACATTTCATTTTTTTCTTACCTTGATTGTCCAAGTTCGACTCAGCCCATAAAATCTTTACATATCTTCCTTTGTTTCTTCTCCAGCAATACACAGTAATTCCATTATTCCAATCTCAATTATACCTTTTTTTCCATTGGAATTCTATAATATCATCATTACTTATCCGAGAAGCATATTTATATCATCTAAATATTACTGAAAATCAAATTCATTGCAACATATTCTTTTATAACAACTCTTAATCATTTATACATCATAGATATCAGTTATATACATCATGTATATTTTCAATGGAATTCAGATGATTAGTGCCAAATAATACCATAATTCTATAGATTAGATCTTATACAATTTCACAATAAACATTCCCCAGACCATCTACTCCCTTATACAATCTACCAGGGACCTCTCTTGGGTATGACAATATGCACAATTCACATTACTTCACTCAAGCTAGCAACAATAAACACTGAGAACACCTCAAAATTAAATAAAATCATTAAATAAAACAAATTAAATAGTGGAAAACAAAAGTTCAAATAAAAACCAAAAACCTTAATAAAATAGTCCTTGAGGCAAAAGGACAATTTTATAATTACGATCAACCAAATATCTAAAAGTAATCTTCAAAACCGTTGGCTCAATAAAACAAAGGAGATAATGACAAAATAAAATTTTAAAAAAAAATTTCATAAAACTTTTACATCACAATTCACCACGTGACTTTAAACGAGCCACCTAAGGGGAGGAGGGGAATGTGGTGGTCTCAAACCACATAGAGCTCCATAATAGATTATCATATCATCATGCTCATATACCAAATGCAATCACTAACATTATTCTAATTTGTAATTTTACATACACAACAATTACTACAGAAACAATCTTTATTTCACAATAGAATTTTAATCAATAATAACTCCCATCAACTCCCAATACTCCCACTTGACAACAACTCCCTAATCTCCCATAAAATAGATATAACTCCCTTTAAATCATATAAAATAGAACTCCTAAAACAAAACTCTCAGATCAAACTCCCATGATCAACAAAATAGAAATCTCTTTTAATTTATAACATGCTTTCATAATCAATAGATCATACTCCTCAACATATTTCATATCAACAAACCCCTTTACACCTTCACCCATATTCCCAAGCTTTAACATTCACAATTAATTCACTAACAATATTCAAAATACTCAAAGAACTTTTTACAATATCATTTCTTTTCCAGATTTTACATTCAAATAATAGATTCACATTCATAATGCATCTTTTAATATTCAAAAGGAATTAAACATGTTTCATTCCATCCCTTGAATGTGCAAACAAAAATCATCTCAAAAGTCTTTCTGTCATTCTTCCTTCCACAAGTAATACAACAACCCTATTTTCTCAAAGATACAATTACCTTCCAAATTCTACAAATTTCTAAAAATTTCACAAGTTCATAGCTACCCCAGTAACAAAAAAAATTTGGTATCCCCCAAAATTATAGCTCTTGTTAGAGAGAATATAAAAAATAACTTTCTTTGCATTTCTTCTCATAAAATAAAACAAATAATATGATATTTAAGAAAATTATATATTTTCTCCTAATAGCAAAACTTACATAAAACAATAGCTCCCAATCACATGTAGCTCCCTTTATTTCACTGTAGCTCCAAATAAAGAAAATAATAGCTCACACAAAGCAACAACAACAACTCCCAATAGCTCACACAGAGCAACAACAACTCCCAATAGCTCACACAGAGCAATGATTATAGCTCACATAGATCAATGATAATGGCTCACACAAAGCTATGATAATGGCTCACACAGAGCTATAATTTTTTTAACATTTCCAATCATTGAAATCAAAACATTACTCTGGCCAAAAAATTAGAATTATCAACAAATTTCATACCTTCTTTCTCCAGGCTAAAATCCACACCCTCAACTTTTAGCCATTTTTCTTCTATCTCTCCAAGAATCTGTTACAGATGATTACAACACTTTTTCCTTCCCAAAGCATCCATCAAGATGAGACCCAAAAATGGGTTTACATTACCAATACTTTTACCCCAAAGATCCCAAGTGTTGCAACCTAGTGCTTTGATACCTGTGTAATGTCTACTCAAGAAATTATTAATAAATAACAATAATAAATTAAATTAGTCAGAAATAATGAAAATATAAATAGATGAAAGAAGAATATTCACTTGTACTAACTTAATAAACTACAAATTTTGATTAATCATAAGTTTAATATCATGCATTGCAAATGATAATTTTCATAGATATAAACATCCCTCATACAATTACAATCAATTAAAGTAAGAACCATATGATTATCCTTAAGCATAGTGGAAGACATGTTCTTTGCTCTAGTTGTCTACTCAGTTAACAGACCTGTATTTGCACATCTAAATGTGAACATTAGTTTCACAAAGTTCATCAATAAACATATCAGAGAGCAATATAATAGCCTAAGGCCCTAAGGGGCCGACCTAATGTTTTGGGGGCTCATGATGGCCTGCCTACGTACGCATAGCGCAGAGACTTCGTAGTCTGAAGTAACTAGTCTTGCAACCATAAGGTTGACTTAAATACTTTAACTCACAAGGGATCTAGTTCATCACATAATATTTTCTAGAATCAATAAATCAATTAATATACACATCCATATTGTTCTTAAGATTAAATACAATATATGCTGACTAAATCATTCAAGTTCTAAAAAGTGCATGCAACAATTAAGTTTATAAATATTCCCTACAGGATAAAATAGGGAAGTTATAACAAAAAAAATATTCCAACCATTCTTTTGGATAACAAGCATAAATTTCTACAGGCAATAACTTAGATTGCAATAAATGAAAAAGTCTATGCTAATTATGGAAATTATCATCTTATATTCAAGTTCTAAATAAAATGATTTATAGCACTATATTCCATAATATATATTTTATCATTAACAAACACATAAAACCCTTATCGACACCTTACTAAGGCATGCAATATCTACTCACTTAGAATAGATGAAAGAACGTCCTTTACACATGTTCAAATAAAAATGACTAATTTAATCATTATTTTTGGCATTCAACTTCCTATAATGCATCAAGCAAAGAAAGACATAACTTATCATCATATATTAACTAATTAATTAAATCATCCTAGACTTATTAAAAGAATGAACCCTTTATAGTCAACCCTACACCATACTAGAACAAATGTATTAAACATAATTATTAGAAATTTAAAAACTTATATGATATTAATAAATTAAACGTAATTTCAACTTATAATTTCTACCTACTCATTCCCATGGACATTGATCTTTCTATTATATTTCTCTCATCCTCATCTATACTATAATTTAAAGTTTTAGCCTCATTCCTAAATTCTAATCTACATTTATATTATCCAAACACAAGTAAAATATAGCTTAAGGTATTTAATTTAATGAAGTGCCTACTAAATTTTCCATTCAATAAGAAAACCTCTAATTCCTAAGTCATTAGAGCAATGCACAAGCATCTCAAGAGTTCTATTCTTTCATACATGGCTAGTTACATATTAAATATTCTAGGAAAATAATTCACTCTACTTACTTAAATGAGATTCTCATTTTCAATTATTGACCTATATAAATCAATTTCAATTGTTGACAAAACATTCTAAATGATTGGAAAAATGAATTAATTGAATAAAATAGCCTTAACATGAAAAACCACCCAGTAGTAAATATGTCATAACTTTCTTATTTTTTAGTGTAATTCTAAAATTCAAGATGTTTTTGGAAAGGTAAGAATAAGGGGAATAAAACCCAAAAAACAATTAGAAAATTTATATAATATGAAGAGGTAGTGTTTACTGCAATCATCTTTCCCTCAAATCCAGATTTAACCCGAACTTGATCATAAATCGAGAATGATTTGATAACTCAAAAGTATTCCCTATATTATAATGAATGATAGAAATAATAAAATATAAAAGATCTATTATTTTTCTTTAATTTTGATATTCAAATAACTATGCAATATATATATGTCTGATCTAACAACCATTCTTATAAACTAATCAACATAAGGGTTTAATTGACCTTCTTGTACTACAAGTATATACTTGATTCAATCTAATTTTTGGATACAACTAAGTATATGAAAGATTATCTAATCATACCCATTCCAGAAAAGAAAATATGATAATTCATCTAACGCACTTATGTAATGAGAATAATTCATTTCCAACAAAGTAAACTACCAACAAAACCCTAGATTTTCATTTTTTTCTACAATAGTGGTAAAAATGCGATAACTTTGAAAATACTTAACGAAATCTAAAACTATAAAATGTCCTAGAAAGCTTAAATAAGTATTCACATAACCTAGAAACAATTTTACAATCCCTATCCCATACAGAAAGCAATTTATAAAACATCAACAGGGTTTACAATAGGGTTGCAGCAGTACTAAAATTACAATAACTTTCTTAATACTTAATGAAATTTAAAACCATAAGATGTTTAGGAAATATGAAAACATGATTCTCAAAACCCAGAAACCTTTTTATAAACTAATTCATATGATAAGATTAATTTCATGAGACAACAACATGTTTTCTTAAAATAAATTTCAGAATAACTTTAACATAAATAATGGCGACTTTTCAAAGAAATACCCCAAGGATTTAATTAATGAAGAATACCTCCAAACACATCTAAAGAGAGGCTCCAATATTACTTAATGTGAGAGCTTCCATATTATTCAGTTGGGCACTTCCTTTCTTCTACCTAGGATTCTATTGCCATTCTCATGAAATTCAGAAAATTTTCATCTAACAAATCACCGTGGATGTATGTTTTCTTTGCCTCATCAAAATGGTTGTAATTTCCTTTAAGAATTATCTTCAACATCATCTATGAACGTCCTCTTGATGACCTGCAAAAATTAGAAATAATCCTGGGCTCTTCTCTTGATTTCCTCCTCCTCTTTGAAGTAAACTTCCATCTCCTTATAATATCTCCTTTTGCCAAGTTTCATATTCTTCTTTTGGGCTCTAATGATTCCTTGTATTCCTCTTCTTGCTTGTGGCGTTCATTTTTTTTCTAAGAAAATGTGATTCTTCAGATTTTCTTTTATTTATTTATTTTATGTTCCTTCTGTAATGAGCCTGAGTCAGTATCTCATATATTTTTGGACTGTCTGTATGCAAAAATGGTCTGGTCTTTTTTCATGGGAAATATAAGCCTTTGGTCTACATCTATTTTTTATGTGAGACTAGAAATTGCTTGTGGGTTTATTAATGGTTTGAATGCTAAAACTAATTCTTTTTGGCTTGTTTTGTCAACTGAAATTCTTTAGTTTTTATGGAAAAAAAGGAATGATGAAAGATTTCTGGGCAAGAAGAGGGAACCCATTGAGATTCTTGTGAATTTCATTTCATCTAATTTTTTTGAGCACGTATCAGTTACAATGGAAATTTATTTAGATAGGTTCAAACAACTGATGGAGATAGGGGCTACATTCTATAAAGAGGATATAAAAGAAACTGACTTTTGTGTCAACAACTCAAGAAAATTGGACCACATGTTCATTAATTCATACAGAATTTCAAGATTTATATAGCAATCTGAAAAAGAAGGAGATAAAGGAAAATGAAATAGGTAAGATCTGGGAAAAATCTAGTCAAAACTTCAATCTACTTGTTGACCAATTAAGGGCTTCTCTAAAACTGGGGGCTATACCGGGAATGGATGCTTGTGAATTCAGTGATAACAGGTGCCATATTTGGGATCGAGAAGTTCCTTGGCACGTAGATCCTAGGGTGGAATTGAGGAAAGTAAGTTCTAAGGAATCTAAATGTGGATAAGAGCTGGACGAAAGCCAGGGGTTTTACTATCAATACTTGAAGTGTCGAAAGATGCAGGCCTAAACAATGACTTCAAGAATACAGAGCATGAACCAGAGGATGAAGGAATGTTGCAAGAACTTGAGGACAATGAAGACATAATTACAGATGTATACCAAGATCCAAATGAAATGGGTGATTATGTCAGTGATGGACAAGAATCCAAGATTGCTTAAAGAAGAGATATAGAAGACACAAAAAATGGGAATTATATGGAACAAACATTTGCTCAATGCAGTTACATCTAGTCTTATTGTATTTTGTGTTTTTGAATCTTAAATCTGATTTGTATACAGTAAGGAAGACTAATCATTTTTTGGATTGAAGAAACAACTTTTATGTATTTTGAAGTGGTCTTCTTGACCACTTATATGTAACTCTCTTTATATTTGGAATGCAATATTAGTGCTAGATTCTCAATCCAAAAAATAATTAATGAAATTTAAAACCGTACGATGTTTAGGAAAGATGAAAACATGATTCTCAAAACCCAAAAACCTTTTTATAAACTAATTCATATGATAAGATTAATTTCATGAGACAACAACAAGTTTTCTTAAAAGAAATTTCAGAATAACTTTAACATAAATAATGGTGAGTTTTCAAAGAAATACCTCAAGTATTTAATTAATGAAGAATACCTCCAAACACATCTGAAGAGAGACTCCAAGATTTCTTAATGTGAGAGCTTCCATATTATTTAGTTGAGCGCTTCCTTTCTTCTACCTAGGATTCTATTGCCATCCTCATGAAATTCAGAAATTTTTCATCTAACAAGTCACCGTGGATGTATGTTTTCTTTGACTCATCGAAATGGTTTTAATTTCCTTCAAGAATTATCTTGAACATCATCTATGAACATCCTCTTGATGACCTACAAAAATCATAAATAAACCTAGGCTCTTCTCTTGGAGCCAAACTTCCATCTCCTTATAATATCTCCTTTTGTTAAGTTTCATATTATTCTTTTGGGCTCCAATGATTCCTTGTATTCCTTTTCTTGTTTGTGGCATTCATTTCTTTTCCAAGAAAATGTGATTCTTCAGATTTTCTTTTATTTATTTATTTCTTCCTGACTTGGATGCTCGAAGACTTTTCAAGAGAAGATGACTCATCTACCAAACTCGTCACTTATTTTCTTGTGCACTAAAAATGCATTAAAACAACTCTAAAACATAATTTTTATGAATAAATAAGTACTCTACCCATAGGTGATTGACCTATGGTCTTAATTTTACCAAAAATAATGATAAAAGAGCTCTTATTCCCCACAACACACAAGAATAATTGATCAATTAACTAAACCATATCAAGACCTTACTGCTAAATTCTATTATCTTTATAACTTATATCATAATTTCATAAACAAATCTAAAATTAGCTCCACTAACTTGAAACTATAAATAAATATTAATTATTCTCAATAAAATATTATAATTAATAAATAGTTTTCAAGTATACCTTACAGATTACACCTCATTATGTGGTTGTAGTGTGTAGTTTTATGCAAAGTCAACAACGGAAATGATGGTATCAAGTGGAAACATGTCCTTGCATAAATAAAATTTCAAGTCTAACCATCGAGCTCTATAGGTATGCCTTGCATACTCGAAAACTATATTCTCTCAAAAAATAGAGATAAACTGATACACTGAAATATTTTCAATGACCAATTCACACATTTTTGCTTCTTTACCATTTTTTAGATTATATGCCACTGTCTTATATTTGCCAAAACTTACTAGTTCATTTCAAATTGCATGTGTGTTCTCCATATGTTCACAAATTGGCAATTGTTGCAACCCACCACAATTATCACACGCGCCATCCAAGCATACATTCTTATGGAATAACTGACCATCCACTCTTTGACATAAGATGCTTGATATGACATCCCTTCAAGATCTAGGTGTAATGTACTAAAACAATTTCCACATCATAATTACTGAGGTTAAATCACATTTATACATTAAGTGAATAAAGTAACAACATCATAAGAGAAGTAATAGCAGTAATCTCTACTTTTAGTGCAAGATTCTATTCGTAATTTTGACATCAATCAAGTATCATTACATCATTCTGAAATCAGTTACAGAGTTTTACTAAATCAAATAATTTACAAGTTTCCAATATAGGCATAATGCCTTACAATTTACTTTTGATTTACATGGAGAAGTACAACTGTCAACAAATCAATAAATCCATTATTCAATCCTTGACTGTTGTCAACCATCTAGCCATCTGTTGTGTCGAAGGACAAAAATATGGTTCAGGCACTTTTTCTACCCAACCACGTAGCTTGCATTTCCCCGGTATCCTTCAAACAGAAGGATGCCCGACCCTGCTTGAAGAGCCCAGCAACCTGTAAACAAGTGCAGGGTGGAATCTGGTGTGTGTCTATCAATCTACATGCATTACTATCATGAATGCAACATCTCATCAATAGGATATGGCAGGAAAAATATAAATAAAGAACTAGGCAATTAACCATCTATTTCAATGGTGCATATGTTTGATTCAACATTCCATTCACTTTGGCCAAAGCATTTAACCATTGTAATGGCATGTAAGTTTTGAAAAAGAAAACTCACTTACTTGATAACCCATATTCGACACCCGTCCTGGAAGATAATCTTTCCCAATGCTCTAACTTAGAGACAAAGGTAAACGAAATCAAAGAAAACAATCTTACTCCAAGCATAGTAATCATTAGTTTGACGAAAACTTATAAAGAAAACTACAAAGAGATTTCATCCATTTCCTTTTTCATGACACAATTTCAATGAAAAGAAAAACAACATAATAAGCTCTATTTGAGCAAACATAAGTACAAGAGAAAAATTGATTTATTTAAGGATAATTTCGGCAGTTTATTCAAATCCAAAAGTCATTAATTGCCTCTATGATGACTTAGAGTGTCAAACAATGATTTTTGCATCAATAAAGGATAAGAAGGTTTTCTACCTGACTGTCCTTGTGTTGGAAATAATTGTAAGTTGATGTCTATTTAAAAGAAGAAAGATAATCTAACTCTGTTTGCATAAGTGTTTCACATACATAGATATATAAATGATAATGCTATTTGCTTCCAAAATACTTCCATAAAAGAATTATTACCACTACCTAAAAATAGATCAACATACTTCATTTTTACGTCTACAATTAATTGCAAGAATTTTTTTTCTGTATAATTATTGTGTCAGTTAACAGTTCAAACATATCGTTTATTAGAAGTCAAGACCAATTTTTAAGGCAGATGTTACTAAACGTAGCATGAGGATAACTAGTTAGAATGTCTTTTAAAGGGGACAACTGGTCTAAAAAAGAAGGGAATTTGTTAAAGAATTTGGAATTTTTCACTCTATTTAAATATCATCCACTTCAATGGTCAAATAATCTGCAGTAATTTATTTCTTCATTTGAGCTAATTACCAGCTAAACATTTGCTTTATCTATTTTGGCCAAAGTTAACTATCTAGATGGCCAATTTTAAGACAGAAATAAGGGTTTATCTGCTAACAGAAACACTATATAACTGCTGTAGCGGTAGATATAAGAAAATAGTTTTAGTCATTGAAGATCAATTTCAAGAGAGCATTGCTCAGTATATGAGAATTAACGAAGTTTGTTGAAGTACAATCCAGAGAATGGTGAATAGGCCAAACATGTTTATTTTAAAGAAAAAGGTTATCAAAGCTAGAAATTTCCTGTGTATTGCTAAGTCATTCAGGATCAAAGCAAGGTTTTAGAGTTTACGTGAATTTCTTCAACAAAAGTCGCTCAACTTCCTTATGGTAACTGCAGATTATTATCAAGATTTCTATGGTTTTGTTTAGTTTTGGAGCTATGAGATGTAGGTCCATTTAATATTTGAATCCAGTTCACTGTCTTACTTACTGGGATCGGTTAGATCCATTTTAAAAACGTAGATTAGAAGGTCAATCTTTCAGAGAATAAAGATCGATTAATAGGATTTAGTTGTTAATTCAAAAAGGTTGATCTAAAAAAGGAGAAAATGGCCAAATCAACTAAGTGATGGCCGATCTGGGTGGAGTCGGATTACACCAGCAAGAGCTGATTTCAACAAATTCTCACATTAAATAAAGAGGATCTATAAGAGTAAAATGGATCGATACAATAATAAGGCAACTTGAAAGATTTCCATATGAAAAAGTTGGTTGGAGTTTATCAAAGAGGACGTTTTCAAGAGTTCTGGTAGTTTTTGTGAAGTGGGGCTCAGTGTTTCTCCTTTTAAATGAGAATTCACACTAGATTTTTATACTGCTAAAAAAAAATTCCTAACTCATCTGAAACATATTTTGTTATCTTGGCAGAGATATTTTGAAAAAAAAAGATGAATACCTGTTATTGAAAGGCTGATCTTGAAACAAAATCACTTCTTACAAGTTTGCTTCCCTCCTTTTATTCGCCTACCACTGTATATCCCCTATTCTTGATCTCGTTTATATATTTATAAGGCTTTGTCAACCCTAATTTTGTTTTCCTCCATCCACTCATGCAAATCCCCTCTCCCTTATGTCTATTGTTTTCTATTGCCAAACCATGCATGCCATCCTTCCTTTCTATAAAATAATATATATATATATATATATATATAGTTGCCTATTTATAAAAATATCCTCGAATACTTTTATTTGGATTTGCTATATAAAAGAAATAAAAGAAGAATATATATAATAAATTAAATAAACTATCATATTCCTTTTATACAAAGATATGTAATTTCTCTTTTCTTTATATATATATATATAACAATAAACTTTTATTTGATTTGGAATATTTTTATCCACTCTATTTATATATATTTTTTAATTATGGACGAATTAGTATTTCATTTAGCCATAGATATAATTTTATTTATCCATACAATCAAATTCAATAGTTTATCAAAACTATTTACTCAAATAATTTTAATTGCCTCAAATTAATATTTTAATATTATTATTTTTTTAAACAAAAGCTCTACTAACTTTTATCTTTTGTTTTCCTCAACAGGTATCGAATCTCGAATAATGACAATCAAAGACATTCAATAATATTCAATAAGACGAAAGCATCAACATCCATCCAATAATCATGCAAGCACAATCGACAAATTAAACATGCAAGAATCACTCATCGAGACACATGAAATCTATGTGAATATGTGTGTGAGGACACCAGATAAAACCTGACACGTGTTGCCAAGAAGCTAAAGTCCTTGACCTGAGCCATGCTCTTGTCCTTTGACAAGACCTACAAAATTCCCACTCATTGCACCATCAATAGGTTAGTCCCATAATATAGCCAAAGCGAATCGAACTTAATTCAACAATAGAATTATTGCATTTTAACCTCGACTATAGTTCAATGATTTATGCCTTTAACAAATCAATAAGTTATGAAAGTCTTAGATGTGACATCCTTCCCCAGTTGGAAGAGACATCATCTCGATGTCTTATTACATCAAGAAAAATAATAAAGTATCAAAATAATAGTGTATCATCATATGAGTATCAAATATCTGAATATGCATGAAAATAAAAACATCTTATTCTAATTTTCCCAAATGCGGAAAAGATCTATCAATATTAGAAGTATCCTCCCAAGTGGCACTGTCCACTGAATACTGGTCCCACTGGACCTTATACTGCACCGTCTCAATTACACAACTTAACGTTGCACTTCTCCAAGACTCGAATGGGCTCCACTAGCACCACTCCTGGATCCTGTACCTGCAGAGCATGCCAATCAAAAATATTCAACACATCAGGATGATAAGGTTTGTGCAAAGACACATGAAAAACATTATGGATCTTAGTGAGAGCTGGTGGCAGTGCGAGTCTGTATGCAATTGGATTGATCACTTCAAGAATGTAGAAAGGTCCTAAGAATCTTGGAGCTAGTTTGGATGCCTTGCCAAATGAAATCAAACTCTTATGTGGCTTGACCTTTAGAAACACCTTGTCACCCACTGAGAATTGCCTAAAAGTCATGTTCTTATCTGCATAACCTTTCTGTCTATCCGAGTCTTGCTTCAATTTTTCTTTGATTAGTCTCATCTGATCTTCCATTTCTTTTAACATGTCAGGTCCAACTACTATTCGATCTTCAACCCTATCCCAACTGATTGGAGTTCTACACTTGCGCCTATAAAGAGCCTCAAATGGTGCCATCCCTAAAGATGCATGATACAAATTATTATATACGAACTCTACCAATGGCAAATATTCCTCCCATTTGTATTGTTGGTCCATACAGTACATCCTTAGAAGATCCTCCACTACCTGGTTGACTCTCTCTGTCTGACCATCTGTCTCAAGGTGATAAGTTGTACTAAAGTTCAACTTAGTCCCTAAAGCTGCATTAAGTGTGGCCCAAAACCTAGAGGTCATGTGAGTGTCACGATCTGAGATGATCGTCTCTGGCACTCCGTGTAGTTGAAAGATCTCTTGGACAAACTTCTTTTCTAATGTTAGTGACCCATCTAAGAGATTTCCAGGAATGAAATGAGCTACTTTCGTCAGTTTGTCCACTACCACTAAGATAACATCATGCCTGTTCTTTGACAAGGGCAATCCTTGAATAAAGTCCATGCTAATCACCTGCCACTTGTACTTAGGTACACTGTGTGGATAAAGTAGTCCTGTAAGATGGACATGTTCTATCTTGATGCGTTGACACTCTAAACATCGAGTACCAAACTTTGTCTCATCTTTCTTGAGTTTAGGCCAAAAGTACAATGGCCTCAATCCTTCCATTGTCTTGGCCACACCTGGGTGTCCAAAATATGGAGCACTATGAATCTCCTCGAGAACCAATTTCCTCAACTCACTAGGATCTGGAATATACATTCTCCCCTAATATCTTAGAAGCCCATCTGACTCTATCACATACCCATCAAATTGATGATCTGTGGGATCTGCTTCTAATGCTTGTTTAACCCATTCATAATGCTCATCCCCTTGCAAGTTTTGGATTACTTGCTGTCTCAAATTGGTTCTAGTAGTCATTATTACAGCCAGATGTTGTCTTCTGCTAAGAGCATCTGCTACCCTATTCTCTTTTCCTTTTATGTACTCTATTCCAAAATTATATTCACTTAGGGACTCTAGCCATCTTCTCTATCATGCTTTGAGATTAGGTTGGGTAAAGATATATTTGAGTCCCAAGTGATTTGTCTTAAGCTTAAAGGGCTTACCCAAGAGATAGTGCCTCCACATTTGGAGTGCGTGAACAATGGCAGACAATTCAAGATCGTGAGGTGCATAGTTTAGTTCATGTTATTTCAATTTTCTTGACTCATATGCTACTACTTTCCCATTTTGCATCAACACTCCTCCCACACCTTCCCCAGAAGCATCTGTAATTACTGTGAAATGACCATTTGGATCAGGTATGGTTAGAATAGGTGCTGATGTGAGTTTCTCCTTCAACAACTAAAAATTTTGTTCACATTTATCTGTCCACTCGAACTTCTTACCCTTCTTCTGCAACGAGGTTATGGGTGCTGCAACTGTCGAGAATCCCTCTACAAATTTCTTGTAGTATCCTACCAGTCCCATAAAATTTCTAACCTCAGTCACAGTCTGTGGTGTGGTCCATTCCATTATTGCCTTGATCTTTTTAGGATCTACTGCTATCCCATCTGTTGATATTACGTGGCCAAGATAGTACACTTTACTCTGATAGAATGTGCACTTAGATAACTTGCCAAAAAGTTTTCTTCCTCTCAAACGTTGAAAAACTATTCTCAAGTGTCTTTCATGTTCCTCTACTGATTTTGAATAGATCAGAATGTCATCTAGGAAGACCAACACAAATTCATCTAGACAATCCCTGAACACACTGTTCATCAAGTTCATAAAAGCTACTGGTGCATTAGTTAACCCGAATGGTACTACTATGAACTCATAGTGACCATATTGTGTTCTGAATGCTATTTTTGAGATATCCTTGTCCTTAATCCATAACTAATGATAACTAAATCTAAGGTCTATTTTGGAGAATACCTTTGCACCTTTCATCTGGTCAAATAATTCATCTATCCTTGGAAGCGGATACTTGTTCTTAATAGTGGATTTGTTGAGCATTCTGTAGTCAATGTACAACCTCAACGTTCCATCCTTCTTCTTTATGAAGATGACTAGTGCACCCCAAGGTGACACACTAGGTTTGATAAACCCTTGTTTTAACAATTCTTCTAATTGTGCCTTAAGTTCATATAGTTCTGTTGTTGTCATCTTGTAGGGTGCTTTAGACTATGGTTCAGTTCCTGACATTAGATCAATAGAGAAGTTGAATTCTCTTTTAGGTGGTAGTTTTGTCAACTCATCAGGAAAGACATCTTTGAATTCTCTAAAAATAGGATAGTTGTCAAAAGATGGTTCCTGATTATCTAGATCTCTTATCTTCATTGCATAGATGGAACATCCATTTCTTTTAGCTTTTTTTAATTGCATAGCTGATATCTGTCTTAGCTTAAGGGGTGTTCTGGATCCGTGAATCTCTACTCAATTCCCAAAGTCATCTAGGCATTTCACTACTATCTCTTCACAATCTACTAAGGACTTATGTTTAGATAACCAATTGATTCCTAGAATCACATCATAAGATCCTAGCGGTGCAACATAGAGATTAACTTGTGTTTGGAAGGTAGGAAGATCTAATTCACTGCATACTAGACATGAATCTACTCTTTTCTCTGCATTGTTACCATACTGCACCATCCAAGAATTTTCCATGTGTCTAGGTTTTATCGATAACTTAGCTACAATTTTTGGATCAACAAAACATTCAGTAGCTCTTGTATCAATTAAAATAGAAACTAGAAGGCCAAAGAGCTTACCAGACATTTGAATGGGTGTAGCTTGGAAATCCGCTTGACGATGATCTATAGCTGCATGAATTTGGTGTTGAGGAGCTCCCTGTCGATTTCCATCTCTCTGATTCTATGTTTTACGGATACACACACTAGCATAGTGCTCTCCTCCGCAAGTGTAACATCCATTTCTAGGTCCTATGTGTCTGGCTGGCATGTCCCTCCTATTGTTATTACCATTTTTGCCATAGCTACCTCTCTTATTGTTATTTCCACCTTAGTTTCCATTGTTCTTTTCCTAGTAGTTATTACCTCTTTTAAGATTCCTTATCTGGCGCTTACTGTTCCCTTGGTTGCTACTATTACCTTGATTATGACTATCATTCTGAAACCTTTTATTCCCATTCTTCACATCCCGACTCTTACGGTAATTTGAAATCTGCTACAATTTCTGCTCCTGTTTAGTAACCTTTTCGAACACTTCATCCATGGTCAATGGATTATGCATATCAACATCTGATCCAATCTGCGGCCTTAATCCCAAAATAAAGTTACGAATCCTAAACCTTTCATCAAGCTGATATTGTGGAACATATTTCAACAGGCGAGAGAATTTCTCCCAATATTGAGTCCTAGTCATACCTCCTTGAGTGAGGTTTTGGAATTCTGTCATTTTGTTGTCAAAATAGAGTTGTGGCAAGAAGCTCTCCCTAAAAAGCTTGAGGAAGCGGTCCCACGTAACTTCTCCTAGTAATAGTTTATTTTTAGCCTTCTCATTGTCCCACCAAGTTGCTGCTTCCCTAGTAAGTTGATAGGATCCCCATATTGCTTTAGTTTTAGCAGACAAGTCACGGAGATCAAAGTATTTTTCCATATCAATAATCCATTCTTCTGCTCTGTCACCTATAGTCTTACCATCAAATTTAGGAGGTGTAACCTTTTTGAGATCCTTTCCTAACTCCTTAGCAATCTTGTTCCTATTGTTTCCATTCACTTCACCCTCAGGATTTCTATTTTCTTCTCTCCTTTCCTTATTATTATTTCCCCTTATTCCTCTAATTTCCTGTTCCATAGTGTTCATTTGAGTTCCTCGCCAGGTCAAGAGAGTTCCTCACTGAGTCAAGAGAGCTAGGATTTGGGTCAAATGGTTATTCTGTCCAACCTTGTTATTATTGTTTGTCTCATTTCTGATTCCCTCATTGTTTCTGGCATTAGCCCCTCCTACATTAGCTCCAACATTATTTCTAATATTGGCTTCTTCATTATTTCCAATTTCGGGATTATTGCTAGATCCTAGGGTTGTTGCCCTATGTCCAGAGTTCCTAGTGTTCATGATGAACTATCTGCAAAGAGTTTACAACTTTAGCGTAACGTTTCCATAAAGGCCTAGAGTAGAACCATCTCTCTGATACCAAATGTAAAGTACTAAAAAAAATTCCACATCATAATTACTGAGGTAAAATCACATTTATACATTAAGTGAATAAAGTAACTACAACATCATAAGAGAAGTGATAACATTAATCTCTATTTTCAGTGCAAGATTCTATTCGTAATTTTGACATCAATCAAGTATCATTACATCATTCTAAAATCAATTACAAAGTTTTGCTAAATTAAATAATTTACAAGTTTCCAATATAGGCATAATGCCTTACAATTTACTTTTGATTTACATGGAGAAGTACAACTGTCAACAAATCAATAAATCCATTATTCAATCCTTGATTGCCATCGACCATCTGGCCATCTACTGTTGTTACTAATTTTTTCTTCATACTAAAAATTAGTTGGACCTAGGTGTAATTGTTCAGAATGAATAATAGAAAACTTCAAGGTTATGCATTCTTGAATGGTTGACACTTTGACAAAGCTGAAAAGAGGATCCAGTTGTTAGGATAATCCATCAGTCAAATCAGGACTGATAAGTTATCATGACAAAAGAATTGATCATCAAAGGATCAAACATTCAAGGAGATATAGTTGTTCTACGAAGTTTGATCTTTCAGGAGTTATAAGTTAAATTGATTATTCAGATTAATCAGTTTTGAATAAAATAGAGAAAGGTGTTGTATTACACTATTATTTCATGTCATGTTTTGAACATACATCCAAGTATCTGTTACTTTATCTCATGCATTGATTAAAAAAGAAATACATATACATCATATGCATCACAGAAACTAACTGATCATGTTTAAAATAAATGTTCAAATGTGTCCCACACAAGCCGTGGGAGTAACTAAACTGAGCAATTGCAGAAATGCACATATGATAAATCTAAACATCCATCATTGCCTGATGATGGAGGTTGCAGTTGAAGATGGTCTTCAAGTCTTTAGTCTTCATACTTCAATCCAAGCCACCATGCAGTTGAAACCTGCAAAAATGTTTGGGACAGCCCCGTTAGTGCTTCAGATGTTTACAGTTATCACATGCTTTTATCAAACAGAGACAACTACTTATCATATCATGCATTTAGATAAGAATTCAGATTAGATAATGATACAGATCAAGAAGAAATCATGAAGGAGATTAATCAATGCTATCAGGTACTTTTTATGCTAACTTGTTGGTTCACTGTGCAGGTATAGGACAAATTCTATTGCTGATTTGAAGACAAAAAAACATGTGGATTAAATGTGGCTCCCACAAGGGTTTGAGCCCAACATGTTTCTTTTCATTTTTGAAAAGAGTACCAGAAACAGACAAGATGCATCATTCTAAGCTATATCATGCATCATCTAATCAACTTACATAAAGAAGATGTCATCATGACATCATTATAGTTGATTGAAACAAATCAAAACTATATGACTGAATCAAGATTGACAAAAGACAAATTTAGAAAATCAGATTATAGTCATCTTAGGAGTGATACAAGTTTTCAAATTATTGTGCTTGATAAAGAGAAGAGAGACAGAGCAAAGAGGATACAAGAACTTATGTATCATTTGAACAAGTTGCAGATTAAATCTTGTAAAGGTCATCTCATTATGACAAAGGAGTATGATGAAACAACATTTTATACCAGGTATTTCTCATGTTGTTTTCATACTGTTTAAAGGTGATCATAGATTAAACAACTATATCACATTCAAAGTTACAAGTGTCTCATACAAGTAGTCAAGCGAATGCCACATGGAACAATAGATAGAACAATGGAAGGCAAGACAATTGTAAAACAATATGCCAACTTGACTGCCGTTAAATAAGACTTCACAATATGTATGAGATAGGTGTGCAATCATCCAAAAAGAATATATAAACTTTGCAAAAGGCTTCCACCAATGCCTCAAAACTTCAAACCATCAAAAGATGCATGAAGATCAAATGCTACATTCTAAATGGAATAAGATGTTCAAACAGTCAAGCATCAAGGGATGAAGCATATAATACATAAGCAAATACCCCAACACAGTGAATGGTCAGGAGACATGATAGTCAAATCAACTTTCAAGACCAAATAAGAGACAGTTATGACTAAAGTGAAAGATACAAATAATAGATACATATAGGATGCTCATTATTCATTGAATGATAAAGACAGTCAAAGTACATATGCAAAAACCAGAGACTTTCATGTATGAGATTGCAAGCTACAGAAGATGCCACACAGTATAGAAGATACAGTCAGGAGAAGATGCCATGCAAGATGTAGTGAGAAGAAGATGCCACACAGTAAAGAGGATGTCATGCAAGATGCTGTCATGTATACAGTGCGGTTAAAAAGATGTCATGATGACATAAAGAAAGATACATTGCAAGAACAAGAATAAATCCAATCATCTTCATTATAGACAGTCATGATAGTGATCATGAAGTAGTCAAAGTATATTATAGATTGCCATATCCATCTACAGAGGTGCATTAATAATGAAGGAGGAACATCAGAAGAAGAACAAGACTTATATCAAGTGCTATAGTGATGATTGACAAAGAACATTAAATTCACAAGGTAAACAATCCTCTTCCTTCTATGCCAGTTGTTCTATCATAATATAGTCACCATCACCATGTACAACCAAAATAGTGACATGTGAAGTAGTTTATATGAGTAGGAGACACTCATGATATATCATAATGGTCATTGCCCACCTACAGAGGAACATGAAAAATGATAAGATAGGCAGTCTAAAGATGCACATGAATGAAAATAGAAAAATGGATGGACAAAGATCATATATTTATAATACAAAGGTGCATAATGATAAAGGTATGAACAACCAGAAGAGAAAAGAAGATGCACAAGGAAGCTACATGTATACTTTAGAATATGCAAAAAGATGACTACAGGTATAAGGATGCACAAAGGCATACTATAGAAGATGAAATAAAGACATGTGCCTATGCTACAGATAAGCCTTGAAGGACTTCAAGAAAAAAAAAAGCATGTTATCCGAGCTATAGGTGCATTTCAAGAATACCATAAATAGTAAAGAAGAAGATAGCTTAATCTCTATGCCATGGTAGAATCCAGTTATAGTAGAAAGATAGTCCCACAATCAAATGATGATGATACAGCCAAACAGTTCATCACATTACATTCACGCAACCTGAAGAGATATTCTACAGAAGAACCTTATAGAATGGAAATGTATGATATCATGCAATCTATGCTACAGATGCAATTGGAGGTAAATGTTTAGTTATCATACAGAATATCAAAAGATTTGTTGTCATAATAGAATACTAACATGTGCTTCTACCCAGTAGCCACAGTGGAATGATAAGGTAGAATGTGCCATCAGCAAATGTGAGACAATTACAAGGAGGTGGAGAAGTGTTATGAAAAGTAAAGCAAGAAAACCCACCTTCTAAATTCTTCAAAACCCTTAAACTTTTTTCCAACAGATGGAGACAAGATCACAGTCAAAGTGGTGCTACATAGAAATAGGAGCCATTCTTTTTGAAAAGACTATATACCCATGTCAAAGGACCAAACCCTAATGAGATTTTTGCAAACACAGTTGAGAGCTTTCAAAAAGGATGTCATGATACATTCATAACCAACAGAGAAGAGCAAGAAACAAGAAAGAAGGTATACCCATCTACCAAATAAACAAGATTTCATCACAGATACATCAAACCTTTCATTTCTTAGAGTATAAAGAGAAAGAGATCAAGTAAAGCAGTATGGCCATGGCATTACAAGAATTTTCTGTGCATGATGAAGTTGAAACCCTAACTTCAAGGCTCACAAACCCTCTAGTAAGTTACATTTTTTGATGCTTATTAACAAGACAAGCATAGCCATGGCAGGTAGAGGTTCTAGAAATGGAGGAGAAGTCGAGACTCTACTTCAAAACTTAAAAACTTAAAAACCCTCAGGTTTCTACATAATGAAGGCAGATTAAGATAAAAAAGAAATATGCAGCCATAACTGACAGAGCATAGCATTTATTTGCTATAAAATGCAATACCCACGTCTATCTACTAGCTTATCATACTATAATGAGTGAGACCAAAGATGAATGAAACTACAGAGACTAAATAGAAAGTGCTTACCTTGTTGCTTGCAGGAAGAAAGATCTTCTGCAGCCTCAAACTTCTAAGAAGAGCAGATGAAGACCATCACCAAAGAAGCATACAGAAACAAAACAAAGGTATTAAAGAGTGCACAATAATGGAGAAGTTTATAACAGTGAAGAAGGCCGTGACCATACAGATGAAGGAAGCTAAAGACACTCAAATGTTTCATATCAAACAGAAAAGGAAAGTTACCTTCTTCCTAGCTCATGCAGAGTTCTATGGCAATGACAGGGAAGAGCGATTGAAAGGAGAAAACCAGAGCCACCATGGAGCTACTTGAAACCCTTGGCCTGCATGATTTTTGCAGAGCTCAAAGAGAGAAATCAAAAGAAGAGTCAATGAACAAAGATTAGGGTTGTTTCCCTATTTTATTAGAAGGTTCTTTTTGCTCAAGTGCAATTTCTGAGTTAAGAAAAACCAATTATTACTTTATCCAAATTTGCTATCGGGGTTAAGACTTTCCCTAGCAATCATAACATATAGTGGCCGACAATAACCCTTTAGAAATTGGTTTTAATAAGTCAAGAGACTAATATAACATGTGGGAAGGATACAAGCCTTATAACCTTTTATGCATGGTGAAGATTCCTTGGTGGTCGAGTGGTGAAGGAATAACACATCACATGCTTAAGTCCCTTGTCCATTTCCAAGCATCCAAGGATAAGTTACAAGTTTATGCATGGTGACTAATAGCCAAGGGGGTGTATGATTTTAGACATGGTATATACATATGAAATACATGGAGTTCAATGGTAAGCTCGTTATGCATGGTGGAGATATGACTTTATGGCTAATAAGGTATTTGTCTTATAGTGATGTGGCAATTGCATGGTAGCAGTATTGATAGTGACAGCATATGATGGACATTTTTTATGCATGGGGCCAAATTGCATAGAGGATTTGTTTTCTTTCTTTAAGCTTCAAATTACATATTGGGATATATGGAAATTTAAGAAATGGATGTATGTGCACAATGTCAACAAGAGGGAGTGATAAGGATATTTATGCAATTTTGTCTTGTGCGTGGAGTGCTATAGGAGTGACTGAGTTTTTTTATTTTCCTTGTAGAGAGATATATTTTTCTCATTAATGTATTGGAGTGATAAGGAATTTTGTATTATTCCTGCGTCCTATTTTGCAAAATAGGCAAATGTATTGGAGTGATAAGGAGTATATTTTTCTTCTAATCATGCACGATTTTACACATTTATTAATTGTAAATAAATAATAAAGTAATACTCTATAAATTACTTTATTATTTTCCACAAGTTGTAAAATAAAAAATAGAACATTCGAAGGGAACCAACCCACAATCTGGAGGTCTAATCTCATCATAGGGCACCCACAACCTGAGATTAGTCCCATGTTACACAGAATTGCAGTGCTTTAACCAACCTTCCATACGGGTGCAATTCCCAGTGATAACAGTTTTTGGCATGCCCTGTGGGACTTTGAACTGATTTTTAGTTCAAAGGGACTTATTTATTTTTGCTATTTTTGGTATGAGCAGCATAATTCCAGCATTTTAGAGGTTTCTTATCAGTACCTGGCGACTCTAATACTTTGGTTTTTTTAGATCAGATCTTGCAACCTATGAAAAAATATCAAACAAGGTCTAGTAAAAATTCTGAAAAGAAGCATAATTAGTCATCTCCATCAAAAAGGAGGATAAAAGTAGAGAAAGAGGCTAATCCAACAGATTTATTAGTTGTTATAGATCTACCAAGTACATATCCTGACTTTGCTTCACATCAGAATCCATTGTTTGCAAGTTCATCAATAGAATTTTTTAGTTGTCCACCAGCAAGCCCAGAAGAACAAATTCCTATTTTCCAAGAGGAACCACTTCTCGAGTTTACTGCTAAAGAACATGTATTACGGGAAATATTTCAAGAAGATTCAGTCCAAATACCAGTTCAAGTTTTACCTACTCCAATGTCTTTACTAGGAGGAGGAGTATTACCACCTCCTGGTGGAGGAGGAGGAGTGTTACCACCTCCTGGTGGAGGAGGAGGAGTGTTACCACCACCTGGAGGTGGTGGAGGTGGAAGAAATCCACCACCACCTCGAAATCAGCCTTTTATGTCTTTTAATGGAGGCAACCCTTTGAATCTGAATCAACATGATGACATACCGATGGCTGCATTGAAAAGTTTACCAAGTTTTATAGGAGAAGATGGGACTACACCCATTGAACATATCAGAGATGTGGTGTCTTTATGTGCTATTCACCACATCACCGAAGAAAACATTGCAATCAGGTTGCTGGCAACATCATTAAAAGGTAAAGCTCTTCAATGGTTTAGAGGCTTAAGAGTAAATTCAATTAGATCTTGGGATGAGTTAGGTGCTGCTTTGAATAGGCAATTTTAGGACAAGTCTGATCATTTATCATTAGTTGAACAAATGACTACTATTAAGAGGGCTCCACAAGAGCAAATGACAGATTTTAATTTCAGATTTCAGAAAACATGGAATAGAATTCCTGAAACAATGAAACCATCACCAGAGCATACTTTTTTGTATTATTTAAGGGCATTAAATTTTGATATTGGTGCTATGATACAATCCTTGGGAGGGGTAACTTTACCAGCTGCTTTTGATATTGCAATAAGAGTAGAAAATAATTTAATACAAGCTAGTAAGATAGCACCTAGGCCCCTAATGGCATTTTTTTCCAGATATACAACATTTAATACCAATTTTAGCCCCACATATTTCAACAATACCATCTTTTGGTTATTCAACAAATACACAAAATAATACAGATCCCATTCATTCTGAATTTAGAGAGCTAAAAGAAAATCAACAAAGCATAGCAAAAATACTGTAGACTGTGAGTAATGACTTGGTGAGTCTAAAAATTTAAACAAGTCAGAATAACAGACCTTACCAAGAAGCCCCTTACCAAGCAAATAGACTTGGTTGTTAGGCAGATTATTAGGGTCAAAGAAGAAATTTCAACAATAGGCCAAATTAGCAATACAATCCAAATGCTGTCAGTACATCAAAAGAAATAGTGCCTATACAAAACAACATGGTTCAAGACTATGCATGGTGCTATCCATGTAATCAGACTCATAATTAGGCCACTTTTCCTAATGGAATAGTAAGTCAAGCTTTGACGGTACAGAATAACTATGCTGCTACTGAAAATTTAGCAAGTGATGTAAACAACCAGCTAGATATTTTGCCTCAGTATGTTAATCCTAATGTAGCTTTAATGAATTGGAAGGCTAATAAATTTTGTGGTGTAAATCAGTTGCCAGGTGAAAAGCAATCTTTTGCTAATATTGCAACAAACATAAGATCGAAAAAGAGAGCTGTTGACTTGCAGCAACAGTTTGGAAATATAAATCAGCAAGCTGAAACTGGAAAACAAGCTGGAAATGTATCAAATCCAACTGATAAAGGGAAAAATATAGTTTCTACCACTTAGAATGAGCAAAATCAAGGCTCTACATGAAAAGATTTGCACATTTTGTCAAGATAGCCAACTACAGAAAATAAACAGCCAACAAAAGACCAACCAGAGGTTGTTGTCCCAAAGGTACAACAAAAGGTTAGTGGCCCTATTTTTAATATTTTGGACCATATGAAAAAGACAACAGTAAGCATGTCTATTTTAGATGCTTTACACATTCTAGGACAAAAGGATTTGTTAGAAAATGCTCCATCTCAGTTGGTTTTGTCAAATGAGGTACAAAAATCACATCAACCTCAGATTATGATTGCAAATGAAATAGAAAAAAGAATAGATTAGCCTAAACTAGTAGGCAAACCTCCACCATTTTATGTCACTTTGATTGTGGGTGATTATTTAATACATAATTGCATGATAGATTCAGGAGCCAGCAGTTCAGTTATGCCAAAACAACTAGCTGATAAGTTAGGTTTGAAATATAAACCTGTTGTTAGAGGTGTTGTACAAATGGATGGAAAGTAAGTACAGCTGGAATGTTAAAAAATTTAGGCCTTACTCTACATGCTTGTCCAAACTTTGTTATATAACAGGACATTTATGTCATTGATTTGCCACCTACCTTTGCCATTTGCTTATCTAGAGATTTTACAGCAAGGTTAGGAGGGTATTTATCATCTGATTGGACATATTTGTTCTTCATAACTAGATATGGAACCAAGGTTACAATCAAGTTTGAACCACTAGCAAAAGATCATTTGGAACCTTACACACCCAGTTCTATAAATGCAAATCTTCCCATTTTTGATCAAGAGGATCTAATTCTTGTCCAAGATCCAAACACACCTTTAGAAGGAATTCTAGATTTGGTTCTAGACTAATGGGCAATAGAAAATCATGAAACAGATCCATTTGAGCAAATAGATGAGATTGGTCTTGGTGTGTACATGATTCAAGAAAATAATATAGTTATTCTAAATCTGATTAAAGAAGAAAAACAACAAACTATAGAATCTGAAAATGATGTTTGTGAACTATTTTTTGATGGCTCTAGAAGCAAGTTAGGAGCTGGAGGAGAAGCTATTTTAGTCTCTCCTACAGGTGAGAAATATTATTCATCTTTCAGATTTGCTTTCAGCTGTTCTAACAACTCAGCTGAATATGAGGCTTTAGTTCATGGACTAGACTGGGCAAGGAAGAGAAAAATTAGATGTTTAAAAGTTTTTGGAGATAGTGAGTTAGTGGTTAAACAAGTCAGAAACCTTGCTGCTACAAAAAATGACTTGCTGAAATTATACAAACATAGAGTTTGGGACATGATAGAAGAGTTTGATGCATTTAATCTCATATCTGTACCTAGAACTAATAATAAGCAAGCTGACAAACTAGCTGCTATAGGAGCTGAATATGATATTCCTACTGAAATGAAGAATATTCACTCTCCTTTATATGTCAAAGTTGTTGTTAGACCATTAGTTCCAGATAATAATGTCAGTTGGTAAGTGTTTGACAGTGATGAACAAATTGTTAATTTCTTAATGGAAGAAGCTAAATTTTCTGCAGGTAATCAGTAGAATCTTGTGCAACAATATGATGACCAAATACTTCAGTTAAGATCAAATAAGTTACCCAAGGGCTTAGTGACCTTGGAATCTATCTTTAGTACTGATGATCAAGTAAGAAAGGACAAGGCTAGCTTGTCAATAAAGCAAGAACATTATGAACCTATTGAGATCTTTAAAGGAAAATTGCTCAAGCTGGGAAGGATATGTACAAAACAAGAACAACAAGCATTCATCCAATTTTGTCAAGAGTTTAGTGAATTTTTTGCATGGGAATATAGAGATCTGAAAGGTTTCAACCCTGAGTTAGCTCAACACACAATAGAGCTGGAACCCAAAGCTAAACCTATTAGACAGAAGCAAAGACCATTGAATCCCAAACTAGAAGTGCTCATGAAAACAAAACTCAATAAACTCATTGAAGGTAACATCATTTTTCCTATCAAACATACTTCATGGGTTTCTAACTTGGTTCTTGTCAGAAAGAAACATGGAGAAATCAGATTATGTGTTGATTTGTTTGATTTAAATAGAGCATCTTTAAAGGATCATTATCCTTTACCATCTATGGAACAGATATTGCAGATTGTTTCTAGATCAGAGAGATTTTCTTTATTAGATGGTTATTCAGGTTATAACCAAATTCTTGTGAAAGAGGAAGATTAATACAAGACAACTTTTACCACAAAATGGGGCACACTAGCATACAAAAAGATGCCATTTAGCTTATCAAATGTAGGTGCAACATTTCAAAGAGCAATGGACATGGCTTTTCAAGGTCTGATTAATAAAATTATGCTTGTATACTTGGATGATGTGGCTATTTTTTCTAAAAAAGATGAAGATCATTTTCATCATTTAAGACTAATCTTTGAGAGATGTAGAGAATTTGGGGTATCATTGAACCCAAATAAGAGTATTTTCTTTGTTTATGAAGGCAAACTGCTGGGACACATTGTGTCTAAGGATGGAATATCAATTGATCCTAAAAGAATTACTGCAATACTGGCATTACCTCTTCCTACACATAAAAAAGGCTTACAGAGCTTTCTAGGAAGAATTAACTTTGTAAGAAGGTTTATTCCAAACATAGCAGCACTTTTACAACCTCTTACAACAATGCTGAAGAAGAATATTCCCTTCAGCTGGACCAAAGAAGGAAAGCAGAGTTTTGAAGAAATAAAGGAGGCACTTGTTGCTGCTCCAACTTTGATAAACCCAAATTTTGATAAAGACTTCATTTTATATGCATTTGGCAGTGTGGATACTATATCAGCTATGCTATGTCAGAAAAAACAATGAAGGAGTGGAACAACCCGTGGCATTTTCAGCCAGGTTCTACATGACTACGAGGTAAGATATTCTTTTATTGAAAAAAAAGTATTAGCTGTTATCAGGAGCTTAAAGAAATTCAAACACATGCTTTCAAATAATAGAATTCAATTAATGGTTGCTCACCCAACAGTGAAAGAATTTTTGCTCAGTAAATATTTAAATGATAAGAGAGTAGGGTCGATAATAAAGGTCATGGACTATGACATACAAATCAAGGTAACCAATCTGGTTTGAGACAAAGGACTGTGTGAACAACTTGCAGGAAATGAAGGATACATCAAGGAACTTGAAGGAGAGGCTGAGACAGTGCTTCAAAATAATGAAACAACTGCTATCCCAGACCCCCCTGCAAGTTGGATGCATGATATGATTCATTATCTGCACACTAGTGATTGTCCACAAGGCCTAAATAGATCTAAAAAAAATATTACAGATTACAGGCAATCCCTTATGCCATAATTGATGGAATTCTGTACAAGAGAGATTTTAACAATGTTTTACTAAGATGTGTATAGCCAGATCAGACTCAAAACATTCTAGAAGAATTTCATGATGGACCTGTTGGAGGTCACTTTGTAGCTAGAACAATAACTCTAAAAATTATGAGGGCTGGTTACTATTGGCTTGACATGTTTAAGGATGCTCATGAATGGGTAAAGAAATGTCTTAAATGTTCATTTTTTGCAGGTAAACAAAGGTTGGTAGCAATGCCTTTGCATCCAATTCAAGTGGAACAACCATTTCGCAAGTGGGGATTGGACTTCATTGGTCTTATTAATCCACCTTCAAGCTAAGGACACAAGTGGATTTTGACTGCTATGGATTATTTCACTAAGTGGACTAAAGCAGTTGCTTTGAAAGATGCTAATGAAACATCAGTCCTGAATTTTTATCAAGATCTAGTGTCTAG
Source organism: Cunninghamia lanceolata (assembly GCA_027924645.1). Taxonomy (NCBI): domain Eukaryota; kingdom Viridiplantae; phylum Streptophyta; class Pinopsida; order Cupressales; family Cupressaceae; genus Cunninghamia; species Cunninghamia lanceolata. The sequence goes on along the minus strand of BSBN01000124.1, from coordinate 5,678,689 downwards.
GTTTGGAACTCCTGACTCAATTATTTCAGATAATGCTTTAGCATTCATTGGATTAAGAATATTTGATTGGTCTGTCAAAAATAACATATTCTTGAATACTTCATCAAATTATTACCCTCAAGGTAATGGACAGGCCGAATCAACTAACAAAAATCTGATTAAGATTATAAAGAAAATAGTTGATGAGAATAAGAGGTCTTGGCATGATAGATTAAAGTTAGCACTGTGCGCTGATAGGATTACACCTAAAAGATCAACAGGTAATTCACCTTATGTGCTTACATATGGAAAGGAAGCCAAGTTACCAATAACAATGGAGTTGCTAACACTCAGCTATATAAAAGAGCTAGAGTTACTTGAAGAACAACCAATGGAAATCAGGCTTGCATAGTTGATTAAATTTGAAGAGATCATAAAAGAGACCTTGAAAACATTGGAAGTACACCAGGCCCAAATGAAAAGGACTTTTAATAAGAGAGCAGTACCAAGAGTTTATAAAGAAGGAGATCTAGTTTTCAAGTGGAATGAATTGAAAAGCAGACTAGGACATCATACAAAGTTTGATGCAATGTGGGATGGACCATATATAATCACAGAGTGTAAGCAAAACAATGCATTTTAGCTTCCTAAGTTAGATGGTGAGGTGTTGCCAATCCCAGCTAACGGGATTCACCTCAAGATATGTTACTAAGTAAGGCAGCCTTATGCTGCAAATAAGTGTTTTTGCACAGTTAGTTTTAGTTTTGCTGTTTTGTTTCCAAGAACTGCTTTTGCACATGTAGCTGGTTTTGTTTTAAGCAAATCAGTTTTAGTTTCAATTAGTTGCTACTATTGTTTTTAGTTAGTGTGAGTTGCAAAATTTCTCTAAATTCAGGGAAGAAATGACTCTATGCCCAATGAGAAGGCAAGGGTACTGGTTCTAAAATGTTTAGCAGGAAAACACCCCTGAGAGGTCGCTAGAAATGTTACTAATTTTTTGTTCACACTGAAAATTAGTTGGACTTAGGTGTAATTTTTTAGAATGAATAATAGAAAACTTTAAGGTTATGCATTCTTGAATGGTTGACACTTTGACAAAGTTGAAAAGAGGATCCAGTTGTCAAGATAACCCATCAGTCCAATCAGGATCGACAAGTTATCATGACAAAAGAATTGATCATCAAAGGATCAAACATTCAAGGAGATACAATTGTTCTACAAAGTTTGATATTTCAGGAGTTATAAGTTAAATTGATTATTTAGATTAATCAATTTTGAATAAAAAAGAGAAAGGTGTTGTATTACACTGTTATTTCATGTTATGTTTTGAACATACAGCCAAGTATCTGTTACTTTATCTCATGCATTGATTAAAAAGGAAATACATATACATCATATGCATCATAGAAACTAACTGATCATGTTTAAAAGAAATGTTCAAATGTGTCCCACACAAGCCATGGGAGTAACTAAACTGAGCAAATGCAGAAATGCAAGCTATGTATTTGTTTGATAAAAGAAAAGAGAAAAGAGCATATGATAAATCTAAACATCCATCATTACCTGATGATGGAGGTTACAGTTGAAGCTAGTCTTCAAGTCTTCAGTCTTCATGCTTCAATCCAAGCCACCATCCAGTTGAAACTTGCAAAAATGTTTGGGACAACCTCGTTAGTGCTCCGGATGTTTACAGTTATCACACGCTTTTATCAAATAGAGACATCTACTTATCATATCATGCATTCATATAAGATAATGATACATATCAAGAAGAAATCATGAAGGAGATCAATCAATGCTATTAGGTACTTTTTATGCTAACTTGTTGGTTCACTGTGCAGGTATAGGATAAATTCTATTGCTGATTTGAAGACAAATAAAGATGTTGATTAAATGTGGCTCCCACAAGGGTTTAAGCCCAACAAGTTTCTTTTCATTTTTGAAAAGAGTACCAAAAAAAGATAGGATGCATCATTCTAAGCTATATTATGCATCATCTAATCAACTTACATGAAGAAGATGTCATCATGACATCATTATAGTTGATTGAAACAAATCAAAACTATATGACTGAATCAAGATTCATAAAAGACAAATTCAAAAAATCAGATTACAATCATCTCAGGACTGATACAAGTTTTCAGATTATTGTGCCTAATAAAGAGAAGAGATACAGAACAAAGAGGATACAAGAACTTATGTATCATTTGAACAAGTTGTAGAATAAATCTTGTAAAGGTCATCTCATTATGACAAAGGAGGAAGATAAAACAACATTTTATACCAGGTATTTCTCATGTTGTTTTCATATTGTTTAAAGATGATCAAAGTTTAAACAACTATATCACATTCAAAGTTACAAGTGTCTCATAGAAGTAGTCAAGTAAATGCCACATGGAACAATAGATAGAACAGTGGAAGGCAAGACAATTGTAAAACAATATGCCAACTTGAATGCCATTAAATAAGACTTCACAATATGTATGAGATAGGTGTGCAGTCATCCAAAAAGAAGATATAAACTTTGCAAAAGGTTGCTACCAATGCCTCAAAACTTCAAACCATCAAAAGATGCATGAAGATCAAATGCTACATTCTAAATGGAATAAGATGTTCAAACAGTCAAGCATCGAGGGATGAAGCATATAATACATAAGCAAATACCCCAACACAGTGAATGGTCAGGAGACATGATAGTCAAATCAACTTTCAAGACCAAATAAGAGACAGTTATGACTAAAGTGAAAGATACAAATAATAGATACATATAGGATGCTCACTATTCATCAAATGATAAAGACAGTCAATGTACATATGCAAAAACCAGAGACTTTCATGTATGAGATTGCAAGCTACAGAAGATGCCACACAATATAGAAGATGCAGTCAGGAGAAGATGCCATGCAAGATGCAGTGAGAAGAGGATGCCACACAGTAAAGAGGATGCCATGCAAGATGTTGTCATGTATACAGTGCAGTCAAAAAGATGTCATGATGACATAAAGAAAGATACATTGCAAGAACAAGAATAAATCTAGTCATCTTCATTATAGACAGTCATGACAGTGATCATGAAGTAGTCAAAGTATATTATAGATTGCCATATCCATCTACAGAGGTGCATCAATAATGAAGGAGGAACATCAGAAGAAGAACAAGACTTATATCAAGTGCTACAGTGATGATTGATAAAGAACATTAAATTCACAAGGTAAATAGTCCTCTTCCTTCTATGCCAGTTGTTATATCATAATACAGTCACCATCACCATGTACAACCAAGACAGTGACCTATGAAGTAGTTTATAAGCAGAAGACACTCATGATACGTCATAATGGTCATTGCCCACCTACAGAGGAACATGAAAAATGATAAGATAGATAGTCTGAAAATGCACATGAATGAACACAGAAAAATGGATGGACAAAGATCATATATTTATAATACAAAGGTGCATAATGATAAAGGTATGAACAACCAGAAGAGAAAAGAAGATGCACAAGGAAGCTACATGTATACTTTAGAATATGCAAAACGATGACTACAGGTATAAGGATGCACAGAGGCATACTACATAAGATGAAATAAAGACATGTGCCTATGCTACAGATAAGCCTTGAATGATAGTAAGAAACAAAAAAGCATGTTATCCAAGCTACAGGTACATTTCAAGAATGCCACAAACAGTAAAGAAGAAGATAGCTTAATCTCTATGCCATGGTAGAATCCAGTTATAGTAGAAAGACAATCCCATAGTCAAATGATGATGATACGGCCAAACAGTTCATCACATTACATTCATGCAACCTGAAGAGATATTCTACAGAAGAACCTTACAAAATGGAAAGGTATGATATCATGTAATCTAGGCTATAGATGCAAATGGAGGTAAATGTTCAGTTATCATACAGAATATCAAAAGTTTTGTTGTCGTAACAGAATAGTAACATGTGCTTCTACCTAGTAGCCACAGTGGAAGATTAAGGTAGAATGTGTCATCAGCAAATGTGAGACAATTACAAGGAGGTGGAGAAGTGTTATGATAAGTAAAGCAAGAAAACCCACCTTCTAAATACTTCAAAACCCTTAAACTTTTTGCCAACAAATGGAGACAAGATCATAGTCAAAGTGGTGCTGCACAGAAATAGGAGCCATTCTTTTTGAAAAGACTATATACCCATGTCAAAGGACCAAACCCTAATGAGATTTTTGCAAACACAATTGAGAGATTTCAAAAAGGATGCCATGATACATTCATAACCAATAGAGAAGAGCAAGAAACAAGAAAGAAGGTATACCCATCTACCAAATAAACAAGATTTCATCACAGATACATCAAACCTTTCATTTCTTAGAGTATACAAATAAAGAGATCAAGTATAGCAGTATGGCCGTGGCATTACAAGAATTTTCTATGCATGATGAAGTTGAAACCCTAACTTCAAGGCTCACAAACCCTCTAGTAAGTTATAGTTTTTGATACCTATTAATAAGACAAGCATAGCCATGGCAGGTAGAGGTTCTGGAAATGGAGAAGTTGAGACTCTACTTCAAAACTTCAAAACCCTCAGGTTTCTACATAATGAAGGCAGATTAAGATAAAAAAGAAATATGCAGCCATGGCTGACAAAGCATAGCATTTTTTGCTATAAAATGTAATACCCAAGTCTATCTACTAGCTTATCATGCTATAAGGAGTGAGACCAAAGAAGAATGAAACTACAGAGACTAAATAGCAAGTGGTTACCTTGTTGCTGGCAGGAAGAAAGATCTTCCATGGCCTCACAGTGGCCTCAAACTTCCAAGAAGAGCGGATGAAGACCGTCACCAAAGAAGCATACAGAAACATAACAAAGGTATTAAAGAATGCACAACAATGGAAGAGTTTATAACACTGAAGAAGGTCGTGACCATACAGATGAAGGAAGCTATAGACACTCAAATGTTTCATATCAAACATAAAAGAAAAGTTACCTTCTTCCTAGCTCATGCATAGTTCTATGGCAACGACAGGGAAGAGCCATTGAAAGGAGAAAACCAGAGCCACCATGGAGCTACTTGAAACCCTCGACCGACATGATTTTTGCAGAGCTCAAAGAGAGAAATCAAAAGAAGAGTGAATGAGCAAAGATTAGGGTTGTTTCCCTATTTTGTTCGAAGGTTCTTTTTTCTCAAGTGCAATTTTTGACTTAAGAAAAACCAATTATTACTTTAACCAAATTTGCTGTTGGGGTCAAGACTTTCCCTAGCAATCATAACATATAGCGGTCGACAGCAACCCTTTAGAAATTGGTTTTATTAAGTCAAGAGACTAATATAACATGTGGGAAGGCTACAAGCCTTATAACCTTTTATGCATGGTGAAGATTCCTTAGTGGTCGAGTGGTGAAGGAACAACACATCACATGCTTAAGTCCCTTGTCCATTTCCAAGCATCCAAGGATAGGTTTCAAGTTTATGCATGGTGACTAACAACCAAGGGGGTGTATGATTTTAGACATGGTATATACATATGAAATACATGGAGTTCAAGGGTAAGCTCATTATGCATGGTGGAGATATGACTTTATGGCTAATAAGGTATTTTTCTTGTAGTGATGTGGCAATTGCATGGTAGCAGTATTGATGGTGACAGCATATGATGGACATTTTTTATGCATGGGGGCAAATTGTATAGAGGAGTTGTTTTATTTCTTTAAGCTTCAAATTGCATATGGGGATATAAGGAGATTTAAGAAATGGATGTATGTGCACAATGTCAACAAGAGGGAGTGATAAGGATATTTATGCAATTTGGTCTTGTGCATGGAGTGCTATAGGAGTGACTAAGTTTTTTTATTTTCCTTGTAGAGAGATATATTTTTCTCATTAATGTATTGGAGTGATAAGGAATTTTGTATTATTCCTAAGTCCTATTTTGCAAAATAGGCAAATGTATTGGAGTGATAAGGAGTATATTTTTCTTCTAATCATGCACGATTTTACACATTTATTAATTGTAAATAAATAATACAGTAATACTTTATAAATTACTTCATTATTTTCCACAAGTTGTAAAATAAAAAATAGAACAATTTGTAACCAATAATAGAGTAATATTCTATTACTTTATTATTTACTCACAATCAATTTTGCTCATGCAAAATCATGTAAATTGATTAGTTGAGTTAACTAGGCCACCTAGGAGGTTTTGCATGACTTTTAGATGTATTTTTAGGGTCCTTAGTCAAAATTTTGGTCAAACATATGGAGAGACCCAAATTGAAGCTATTCTTGCTCAATTTGAGGCAGTTTTAGACCCTAATTTTGAGGATTTTTGAGGTTGCTCGGGAATGAGTATTTTTAGAGGCAGTTATCTGCAAGTCTATATTTTTTGCATGCCTCTTGGAGAGAGTAAACCTATATATTGTAGAGAAAAAGTTTACTTTTGCTAGTTCTTGATTCTCATTCTGATTCAGACAGATTGGAGAATTCTTGTAGCTCACCTTTATAGTTTTATTGAGAGATCAGTAGGTTACAGGTTATCTTTTATCTTTTTGGAAAGCTTTCCTTTGTTTATTTCAGATCGGTTGAATTACCTTTCCTTTTAGTGTTGAATGTTGAAGTGATTTTGATGAAATTTTGCTGTGTTTTATTATTAAACCTTCAAAATTATTGTCTCTCCTCATTGTTTACAGTATTAAAGCATAAATTCATCACAGGTCTTAGGTTGTGTTAAACAGAAATAGTCTTTTTATGCTTTGAAAAAACCATTTCCTTCATAAGAATCTATTTTCAAACCTTCCTTGGAATCATTTTTATGGTATTTATGCCAAGTCTAGATTGTGTAGAAGTCATATTTTTGAGCAAACATTGTGAATCAGATTGCATTATTTTTATCCATATCAGGTGCATCACCATTTTACCTTTAGTTTTCATTTAGTTTCTTTCTTCCCTTTTCCCAAAAAGTAAAAAACATACATCTCAATAGAACATTCGAAGGGAACCAGCCCACAATCTGGAGGTCTAATCTTGTCATAGGGCACCCACAACCTGAGATTAGTCCCATGTTACACAGAATTGTAGTGCTTTAACCAGCCTTGCATACGAGTGCAATTCCTAGTGATAACAACTGTGTCGAAGGACAAGAACATGGTTCAGGCACTTTTTTCACCCAACCATGAAGCTTGCGCTTCCCCGGTATCCTTCAAACAGAAGGATGGATGACCCTGCTCGAAAAACCTAGCAACCTGTAAACAAGTGCAGGGTGGAATCTGGTGTGTGTCTATCAATCTACATGCATTACTATCATGAATGCAACATCTCATCAATATGATATGGTGGGGAAAATATAAATAAAGAACTAGGCAATTAACCATCTATTTCAATGGTGCATATGTTTGATTCAACATTCCATTCACTTTGGCCAGAGCATTTAACCGTTGTAATGGCATGTGAGTTTTGAAAAAGAAAACTCACTTCCCTGATAACCCATATTTGACACCCGTCCTGGAAGGCAATCTTTCCAAATACTCTAACTTAGAGACAAAGGTAAACAAAATCAAAGAAAACAATCTTACTCCAAGCATAGTAATCATCATTTTGATGAAAACTTATAAAGAAAACTACAAAGAGATTTCATCCATTTCCTTTTTCGTGACACAATTTCAATGAGAAGAAAAACAACATAATAAGCTCTATTTGAGAAAATAGAAGTACAAGAGAAAAGTTGATTTATTTAAGGATAATTTCAGCAATTTATTCAAATCCAAAAGTCATTAATTGCCTCTATGATGACTTAGAGTTTAAAACAATGATTTTTGCATCAATAAAGGATAAGAAGGTTTTCTACTTGACTGTCTTCGTGCTGGAAATAGTTGTAAGTTGATGTCTATTTAAAAGAAGAAAGATAATCTAACTCTATTTGCATAAGTGTTTCACATACATAGATATATAAATGATAATGCTATTTGCTTCCAAAATACTTCCATAAAAGAATTATTACCACTACCCAAAAATATATCAACATACTTCATTTTTACATCTACAAGTAATTGCAAGACTTTTTTTTTGTATAATTGTTGTGTCAGTTAACAGTACAGACATATCATGAGGATAACTAGTCAGAATGTCTTTTAAAGGGGACAATTAGTTTGAAAAAGAAGGGAATTTGTTAAAGAATTTGGAATTTTTCACTCTATTTAAATATCATCCACTTCAATGGTCAAATAATCTGCAGTAATTTATTTCTTCATTTGAGCTAATTACCAGCTAAACATTTGCTCTATCTATTTTGGTCAAAGTTAACTATCTAGATGGCTAATTTTAAGATAGAAATAAGGGTTTATTTGCTAACAGAAACACTATATAACTGCTGTAGCGGTAGATATAAGAAAATGGTTTCAGTCACTGAAGATTGGTTTCAAAAGAGCATTGCTTAGTATATGAGAATTGATGAAGTTTGCTGAAGTACAATCCAGAGAATGGAGAATAGGCCAAACGTGTTTATTTTAAAGAAAAAGGTTATCAAAGCTAGAAATTGCTTGTGTATCGCTAAGTCATTCAAGATCCAAGCAAGGTTTTAAAGTTTACGTGAATTTTTTCAACAAAAGTTGCTCATCTTCCTTATGGTAACTACAGATTATTATCAAGATTTCTATGGTTCCGTTTAGTTTTGGAGTCATGAGATGTCGGTCCATTTAATAATTGAATACAGTTCACTGTCTTACTTACTGGAATCGATTAGATCCATTTTAAAAATGTATATTAGAAGGTCAATCTTTCAGAGAATAAAGACTGATTAATAGGATTTAGTTGTTGATTTAAAAAGGCCGATCTAAAAAAGGAGAAAATGGCCGAATCAACTAAGTGATGTTCGATCTGGGTGGAGTCGGATTACACCATCAAGAACTAATTTTAGTGAACTCTCACATTAAATAAAGAGGATCTATAAGAGTAAAATAGATCAATACAATAATAAGGTGACTTGAAGGATTTCCATATGAAAAAGTTGGTTGGAGTTTATCAAAGAGGTCATTTTCAAGAGTTCTGGCAGTTTTTGTGAAGTGGGGCTCAGTGTTTCTCCTTTTAAATGAGAATTCACACCAGATTTTTATACTACTACAAAAAACCAATGCCTAACTCATCTGAAACATATTCTGTTATATTGGCAGAGATAGTTTGAAAAAAATAATATGAATACGTGTTATTGAAAGGCCGATCTGAAAACAAAATTGCTTCTTACAAGTTTGCTTCCCTCCTTTTAATCACCTAGCACTGTATATCCCCTATTCTTGATCTCGTTTAAATATTTATAAGGCTTTGTCAACTCTAATTTTGTTTTCCTCCATCCACTCATGCAAATCCACTCTCCCTTCTTTCTCTTGTTTTCTATTGCCAAACCATGCATGCCGTCCTTCCTTTCTATAAAACTATATATATATATAGTTGCCTATTTATAAAAATATCCTCAAATACTTTTATTTGGATTTGCTATATAAAAGAAATAAAAGAAGAATATATATAATAAATTAAATAAACTATCATATTCCTTTTATACAAAGATATGTAATTTCTCTTTTCTTTATATATATATATATAAAATATGATTTGGAATATTTTTATCCACACTCTATTTATATATATATTTTTAATTATGGACAAATTAGTATTTCATTTAGCCATAGATATGATTTTATTTATCCATACAATCAAATTCAATAGTTTATCAAAACCATTTACTCAAATAATTTTAATTGCCTCAAATTAATATTTTAATATTATTATTTTTTTAAAACAAAAATCTACTAACTTTTATCTTTTTTTTCCTCAACAGGTATCAAATCTCGAATAATGATAATCAAAGACATTCAATAATATTCAATAAGAAGAAAGCATCAACATCCATCCAATAATCACGCAAGCATAATCGACGACTTAAACATGCAAGCATCACTCATTGAAACACATGAAATCTATGTGAATATGTTTGTGAGGACACTAGATAAAACCTGACACGTGTTGCCAAAAAACTAAACTCCTCTACCTGAGCCATGCTCTTGTCCTTCGACAAGACCTACAAAATTCCTACTCATCGCACCATCAATAGGTTAGTCCCATTATATAGCCGAAGGAAATCGAACTTAATTCAACAATATAATTCTTGCATTTTAACCTCGACTATAGTTCAATGATTTATGCCTTTAACAAATCAACAAGTTATGAAAGTCTGAGACGTGACACTAGGTGGACATTTTATATTACATTCCTACAAAACATCATTAGTATGCAAATCTACACATGTATCTATAAACATCATAATGATTAGAAAATTCAATATGTACTCTACAACAACAAGTTGTGCATGTGTGATTTATTTTGACATAAAAAACTTTACTATTTCAAAATATCTTTGACTAATTTTGATTTGAGGATACATCTCTTGAAATTTCTTGAAAAACTATGTTTGAGTCACATCCAAAAAATGCTTTGGATGTGGCTCACGGTTTGGACAACCAATTCTCCTTCTTACAACATCTTTTGCATTAGGAGATACCCTCGTGTTGTTTTTCCAAAATTCTTCAATGAGGGATCTCAAGGCTTCACAACAACTTTATATTTCCGTGGGAGTCTCCCAGAGAATGCCCAAAATTCATTGTTATTTGGGTCCTCAACTCTTTCATGCCATCCAATGACTTTCATTAGAGTTTTCTACTTATTTTCAATGCTTCACTTGTCTTTCTAATGAGGTGAGCTTTCTTTTTTTGATGGCTTACTATTGTCGATGTAATGATACATCATCTGACATTACTATCCTTGGTGCATGAGGTGGAACCCACACTCTCATATGCACTGATTAGATTCTTTACAATTGATTGTTCACTTGAAGCATCCGATGTTCTTAGGCCAAGAATCTTCATAATGGGCCTAAATTTTAGATTTCTCATCAATTCAACAAACATTGGACATCTTCTGGTGTCATTTAATTTCTTAAAAAATATTTTCCATATATTATTGACATATCTTCGGTAAGTATGCTTGGGAATCTTATCCTTCATGGGCTTCAAAATATTCTCATCGATATCAATTATAAGAAACTTAGGCCTTCTATGCAAAATCCTAGGAGGCATTTTCAATGGTAAGGTTGACTCATTATTGTTATATATCAAAAGTGGGAAGATGAATGATGTTTAAGTATATCAAATCAAACCCTCCTTTCATAATAACATTTGAGGACAAAAACTGAGCCAAGTCACTACAGATGAATGAGGACTCAGTTGTAGGTTTATGTGCTCAGGAATGAAAGGAAGCTAGGTGTGCAGAAATTGCTTCCTACACTAATCTAATGAGGGGAGGAGAGTGCAAATTCAAATTTATCTTTACAATTATAGATTATGTTAACCCACTAATAGAGATATTGTAGCAAACACATACGCAAGAATGTAAGACAAAAGAAGAGAGACACAAGATATACATGGGGAAAACCCTTACGGGTGAAAAACCCCACACTCCAAAACACAACTCAAATGTATTTTGTAAACAATGAAGGTTATAATATAGTCACAGAGACAATGCTCTTGCAGGAGTCTTCGACACTCATATCTAGAGATGATTCGACAGCATAACAGTACCTGTCAATCACATTATGCATCACCTCTCCAAAGCACTTGTTTATAAAGAACATACAAGGCAAAAATGGCTCCACATTGAGATGGGCGTCCACTATGGCCTCATGGCCCAAAACCCATGCCTATGGACACTTGTCTAACACTGTAGGATGTCCCTGACACTTGTCAAGTCACCCCATCTTAAGGAGGTCACCTATTTCCAAAATGGGCTATGATAGATGCTCTTACGACTCTTACAACCGTCATAGAATCTGTTATAGCTATCATAACTTACAACTGTAAGAGAATCTGTCATACACAAGATATAAATAGTATATTCTCTTACAACATGTCATATCCCACCTTGGGGTGCCCAAAGATGCCTTTTTCAAAGATTCTTCTCGACACATGTCCATACTTGTCATAGGATCTTCTATTTCTGACTCTTACATGTCATACTTTGTCATAGGAATCTGTCATGACCATTTCAGTCAACATTCCCTTACACACATTCCAAGATGCCGACACATGGAGAAATATTCCTACCACTAAGTGGGATGCCTATCTCCTCATGTGAGGACAAATTTACATGTAGTCATATGCCATGTAGGATGACACATCACCATGCCAACTCCCACAAGATGACAACATAGGATTTGCAGCCTAATTATACAATGGGCAATAAATAAATAAATACAATGAAATAATACAAGGAATTACCAAGGTTGAGACACCTTAATTCCCAACAAGGAATGGTATGGAAAAGAATAGATTAAATTAAGAAATTTGTCAAACCCTAATTCAAATAAGGCTCAAACTCTAATTATAGTGCAATCGGGTACAAAGAGACAAAATGCTACAAGAAACCATATAGGAAGACACTTAGGGAGGATCAGAAACATACCAAAAGTTGAGTTTCTGGAAATAGAAACTTTGTGAAATATGGGGCAGGCATCCAAGTCCATATAGGGAAAAATTTCTAGAGATTCCAAACAGAGAGATGTTGTAGACTATATCCTTCTTCTGAGTTCTGAACCAAACTTGTCGGGAGGACTACAGGGCGAGTGCCCTAGTCTAGGAGGGAGGAATATCAGTAAGATTCTTGAAGATCCTGAATCTTTATCCTTCCAATTGCTTCTCTACACCTGTACTTTTCCAACTCCCGCACCTGTAACCTGCAATCACAAAGAAAGGGGGTTGGGGGCTGTGGTATTTAGGAGCTTGCCTCGGTCAATCCCTAGAAGGACATTCAAGTCTTCCAACACCATTTTTAGATAAAGTGCATGCCCAAGGATGGCATAGGCAAAATCCAATGATGAAATGAAATGATTGAAACACAAATTGATATCACCTTAGAGGTGAAGCCCTCACAGAGATGAAGATCCTTCAAATCATGAGGAAATAGATTGATGAAGCCAATTTTGTAACAAACAAACACAATAACAACACAATTTTGCTTTGAAACATAATGAATGCCTTGAAATCTCTTTGATCAATATCACAAGTTCACATTATCCATCTAGGTGTAAAATGAAATCATAAACTCACTTATATATGCTTTCTGCCTAACATTCGTAAATTAAATTGAAGAGGTCGACAGAGGGAAACCTTTTGAGAGGGCCCAAACTGACATGCATTTATTTTTATCCTGACAAATTAGGTTGCCCAAGTCCCAAGGCCCTAACTTGGTCATGTTTAAGATTTAGAATGGGCCCCTTAGTCCCATTTGACATGGGTTTTAGGGGAAATTGCTCTGGGATTAGTATTTAACTTGCAAAGTGTAAACATGGGGACCTAGGAGCTAAACTAAGAGGTAAAAACGCATAGTGAAACATTTTAGTCCATAGCAAGTATTAAGAATTTCTTCAATATTTACTTGAGATAGGATAGATGACATACCTTCAATTGGAGATGGAAAATATGAAAAGCCTTGAAGTCGAGATGAAGAAGATGGTGTACCTTCAACTTGACATGTGAATGATGGCATGCCTCCGACTTGAGAAGAGAATCATGATGTACCTTCAACTTGACCTGTGAAAGATGGAGTTCCTCCAACTTGAGAAGAGAATGATGATGTACCTTTAGCTTCACCTGTGAAAGATGGACTGCCTCCAACTTCGAGATTAAATTTCCTTGTTGAATGGAGGTTTTGCATTCGTTGCCTTTGTGCTACCAATTCCATTCTCTCTTAGCTTGATTAGATGGTTCATGTTCCTCTTGAATTGGAAACAGTGGTATGTCTTCTTCTATGATTAATAATTTCCTACTTTCGTGAAGTTGCCTCATTCCTTCTCTTTTCTTCACATTCTTAGCTTCATGTTCTTCTAACGTTAGATTCTTTTCTCGTTTCCTCAACATGATGATGATTTCTATATGCATCATGAATAAGACAGATAAATTAGTCCATCTTGGTACAATTCAGTAAAGTAATCTCATACACAAATCTCAAAATAATCATATAATTAAAGTTAAATAAATGATTATAAATCTAAAAATGTATAGTTTCCTAGGGTGGTCCAACCTAAAACATAGAGATCACACACATGTCATATACTAGCTGTTATGGAGTAAAAAGTGTCCACATGTCTTTGTACCTCCTTGTTTAGCTTCTAGGTCCCCATGATTACATTAATCATTCTAAATGCTCATCTTAATGCAAAATTTCTTGACACCAATATAAAATTGGAATAAGGTCTCCTTCACTTATCTTATCCCGGACCCAAAAGGAGCTAAAATACTTGGGCACCACCACCCAAGTCCCTCCTGATTGGTCGGGAAAAAATTAAGTATTGGTTAGCTTGAGACCTTTCAAAAGGGTTCTCCTTGTTAGATCTTTTGGTTTAATTTCATGATTATGAGTGGGAAAGCATATATAAGTGTGTTTATGAATTCATTTGTAACTACCTTGAAAAGAACTAATTTGAGATATTGAAGTGAAACAAGCAAGAGCATTCATTGTGATTTTAGACCAGATTTGTGTGTTATTATTGTATGTTTGTTGCAGGCATGAAGCTATCATCTATCCACCTTAGGAGTTGAAAGATATTCATCCTTCTAAGGGATCATCACATAGGTGATATTATTTTTGTTTATCATCATTTGATTCACCATTATTATCATAATTTTCAGCCTCTACCCCCATGAGGGCATGCACTCTCTATCAATGAATGGTGTTGGGAAGCTTGAATGCTATCCTAGGATTTGACTGAGGCAAGTCCCTAAACACCATAACCCCCCAAACCCTCTCTTGTCGTCTTGTGTGTAGGTTACAGGAGAAAGATCCAAAGAATGTGAAGATACAGGAAGATTGAGTGAATAGTAGGGTTTTGAGATTTGACAACAGTTACATAATATTCCTCCATCCAAGACTTGGGTGGTCGTGCCCTAGTATTTCTGCCCTTTCTGACTTCAGATCTACATCTTTTCAGTTTAGACCTCAGGAAAAATCTTCCAATCAGGACTTGGGTGGTCCTAAATTAGTCCTCTGACACCTCTGCTTTTGAGAAACAAGTCTTATCATCTTCCAGATCATCCTTGTGCAAGTAGTTTCTAGATTGTTGCTGTACTTATTTTGTTACAAGTTGATTATTGTAGAACTAGGTTTTCATGCATTGTTGACCTAGAGTTTGATAGAAAGGATGAATTAAATTTGATTCCTCTACATCATACCTGAGTACAAGATTTGTAGCTGAATTCCACCTTCATTTGGTAGTGATTTGGCTTGGTCTTGTCCTTGAATGTTATATGGAAAAAGGTTTGATCTAGTGTGCATTCTAGTTGTCATCATTCACCTTTTTCATACTTAACATTTTGATGAACCCGTAGCTTCGAGCATTTGCATCTTGCTGATTTTTCAAGTCAGATCTTCCATTGATTTATTACATATTTATCAATTTTCATTTGAAAATCTTGCATAAGTTTGAAAAAAGTACATATTTAGGCCTTAAAAAGCTTGAATTTTGGAAAAAAAATTGCATTAGGGTTTCAAAAATTCTTTTGCATTATCATATTGGTTGCATTAAATATTCATCAAATCTGATTTTGCATAGTAATATTGCATTATTTTATACTCTAGATTTCAAAATTCATACATTTACAATTGCACATTGTGTATTTCAACAAGCATAACTACCTTAATTTTCATAATCTTATTGATAATATCCTTGGTTAGTGTATTGAGTGTTATAAAACTTTGTATGAGTTGCATAACCCGCTGCCCTAACACCATCACCTTGGATGAACTCCTTGTTAGCTCTTTTGGTTTAATTTCATGATTATGAGTGAGAAATCATATATAAGTGTGTTTATGAGTTCATTTGTAACTAGGTTGAAAACTTGAGCTATTGAAGTGAAGCAAGCAAGAGCATTCATTATGATTCTATAGAAGATTTGTGTGCTGTTATTGTATGTTTGTTGTAGGCATGAAGCTATCATCTATCCACTTTAGGAGTTGAAAGATCTTCATCCTTCTAGGGGATCATCACATAGGTGATATCATTATTGTTTATCATCATTTTATTCATCATTGTTATCATTGTTTTTAGCCTCTGCCCCCACGAGGGCATGCACTCTCTATCAATCAAGGGTGTTGGGAAGCTTGAATGCTATCCTAGGAATTGATTGAGGCAAGTCCCTAAACACCATAACCCCCCAAACCCTATCTTGTTGTCTTGTGTGTGAGTTATAGGAGCAAGATCCAGAGAATGTGAATATACAGGAAGACTAAGTGAAGATCAGGGTTTTGAGATTTGATAATAGTTATAGAATATTCCTCCATCCAAGACTTGGGCAGTGGTACCCTAGTCTTTCTTCCCTTTCTGACTTCAGATCTAGCATTAGGGCAACATCTTTCCAGTTCAAACCTCGGGTAGAATCTTCTAGTCAGGACATGGGTGGTTCTGAATTAGTCCTGTTAAGTTGCAAAACTTAGCACTTTAGAGGAACATGGAAACACTCCTAGGCTGTGGGTTACCTAAAATTCAGAGTGAATCTCCAAATAAGGCTGGCTCCTAGTTGGTTATCACCTAGAAACTACTGGATTTGTAGAGAAAAAGGGAAAAAGGAATGCTTCAAAATGAAAAAAAACTGGAAAATGAAACAAAGGGTGATACACCAAATTGATATGGTTTATGAAAACTCAAATTTGTATACAGTTGGTTACAGATAACAGAAACTAAATTTGCACAACCTGTTACTGCATGCTTTTGCATAAATATTTCACAAAGAGGCCTAAATGCATTAACCTTTAAAAGGAAGATAACTTCATAGTTAGAAAGCCACATGCATCTTTAAGACACAGTTTGCAACCTGCATAAACATACGTTTTGCAGAAAAGGTATAGAACATGAGACAAAGTCACAAGGAAATAAAAATTACCTCACAAATAACTTTATCAATCACTTGATAATACACAACACTGTAAGAATAAGAAGGCAAAATCTCATAATCCATGGTATCCAAGGTCTTTTCTATATTTCATATCCCAAAAGAGCTACAAAGCATGCTCAAAACTGTGTAAGGACTGCAGAAAATCACTAACTCTAGAAATTGCATGATAAGAATTGCCTACTAAAGAGTCAATGAATGATTATATACTCTCCAAACAACTGCAACTAGATAAGGAATGGAAACTTCCTTGGTCATGCATAACCAAAAAACCCTAGAAATATCCAACAAACTCTCTCCAAAATGAGTCTCCAGTGAAGAAAAAGTCAAGGCATGACATCACCAAACATAAAAGCACCATAAAATGCCATTAAATGCTCTTTAAGGCCATAAAAATCAAGTCAAATCACTGCAATATCTCCTCCATCTATTTGCCAACCTCTCTTGCAGCATCATAAATGTTTGGCATTTGTACATTAAATACTTAACCACACCCCCTGACCTTAGCTTTAATGCATCCTCATCTTGTCCATGCATAATAAATGACACAATTACATTTATTTCTACATTTAATTAACATTAACTAAGTAGTTTATAGTCACACCACTTTAGCTTAATGTTTTACATTTCAAATTTGTTTCAAACCTATGCAGAAAAGAAGGCACTTTGGACATAAATATTCAACCTCCTAACTTTTACAATGACACAAAGCAAAACATATGCTTTTGATTTAAAATTGCTAGTATGAAGTATTTCTCTATTTGGGCACTTTGATTTTCTATAAAAATCATAAAATATCCTAAGGCATATTTACCATGGATTATCCTTCAAATAGTTTGTAAAATGCACTAAGGCATATGGACCTATGTGTTCATTTCCAAGGTAATCAAATTAGTTTTAAAGGCATAATACCTAGGCATTATATGCAAAAGGGACCCAAGGCATGAAATATCCTAAGTTAGCAAATGTAAAAGGACCACAATGCCACGATGGGTATTAGTCATGGCATGAAAATGTATTTCCATGTGATAAAAATCACAATCGAATTTAGGGCTCCAAAACAACCCTAACACCAAAACAATAATGCCCTATATTTTGCATCATTTTTCTCTTTACATTTGATGGGAAAGCTCTTTGCCCACCCACGGCCTTTGTTAGGGTTTGGAAGCTCAATCTACACCATTTTTGTTGATTTTGAGTGGTTTCCATGCAAATTTTCTGTGTAAAATACGTGGTAAGTTGCTTTTACTATCAAAACTGATATTTTGACCTCCATTTTTCTCAATTTGAAGGCGATTTTGGGCCTCTAAGGCCGTGGCTTTGACTATTTTTTTGATCAATCTTTTCCTATCTTTTCATTCATGTGAACATCTTCTCTCTTTAGCCGCCATGGACAAGGGTTTGGGAGCTTGTTATCTTTTGATTTCATGCTATTTCTTGAGCAGTTTGATGAAGATCTCTGATAGAAGATACAAGGTAAAGCACTATAAAACTCAAATATGACATTTTGCATCATTTTCTATGCAATCTAGCCCTACAGGCTGCGGCCATGTATCAGCAAAATACTTAAAATGTATTGCATTTACATTTGGGTTTTTCACAAATCTTAAAAAATGAGATCGTCTCTCTTCAGGCCATGAGCAAAAAAAACTTTCTAGGTCTGCACAAAACTTGATATTTCACTGTATCAATTTTGGTATGGCTCTTTGTATCAAGAAGAAACATGTTTACTTTCTCTCCTTTGAGAAATATGTCAGTTGCCCTATTTTTGAAAAAAACCCTTAAAGGGTTATATGGAATCTATGGCACTTTTTGTATGTGCAAAAGACTATCATGGCTTGGCCCACGACATAGAAATGCCAGTCCTGTAAGAATAATGTTCTGGTTTCTTTTTGCTCCAATGTAGCATTTTGTTTTACTCTATTTTGAGGATGCAAAGACACACAAAACTCTTTACAGTTGCAAATATATTTTCCTTCTGCATCTTCATGTGGGTTCGATAAAAGTAGTGAGATGTTTTGTTTCCTTTGAAGACTATCATATCTGCTCATATATTTGACAAAAGAAAAAAAATGGTAAATAACTTTCACTTACTATATACCCTCTCAGGGTTTGTAAGAACTTCATTTTCTTTTTTCTCTCTGTCTGGTGACCTTCTTTATGCATTTTGAAGCTCTTTGATCTTGTCCATATGAGATAGTCACTTGATGAATGATATCATCTTCTTTTAAACCCGCACCTTTTACATTGTTGTTCCAAAACTTCACACATGATGTTGCATATATGCTTTTCCATTATCCATTCCTCAAGTATATGGATGTGTTTGATCATGCTTTGCATTTGAATATGGATTATGTCAATGTTGTAGCAAATCTTTTTTGTGTGACTCACTTCATGTATATAGGGCAATCTACAGAAAGCATACTTATTTCATGATAAGGTCATACTATCTTTCTATCCTGGAGCAAGCTGTTCCCTCTTGATGCTGTTCTTTACTTATTATCTCCATATGCTGCTTCATTTTGAAGTAATTTATGTATATCTCAGGACGAGGCATCTTTCTATATTGTTCTTTCATATGCATATGGGCTTATGATGACATGATGACAACAATTTATGATAGCAGATACTTGCTACTGCATACATATTATCTCTGTAACTTGCTCTTTATATATGAAGCCATACTTACATGATGCTATAGTTACATCTCCTGTAGCAAATTGATGTGATTATATTGCCCCAAATAAAAGTTCCTTTTGACAGTTTATAACATGAAACTGTAACATACCTTATGTATAAATGAAACACATATGCACCTTGTTGCACCTGTTGCATCCTCTTATCTTGCTAATCCAAAATAACACTTTCTGTAGTTCACTAGTGCTTTATAACACATGGGAAATATTTGATAAGCTACCTCTTGTAGCTGTGACATGGTGTTACTATGGCTACCTTCATGTCGATGACTGTCCTTTATCTGATGCAACATTGTGATACACATTTGTTTTCTCCTGAAGATGATGAATTGAATGCATTTGTTATACCTTTTGATACATAATTGCAAGCCTTTACATGTTGATACTGAACTCTATCTATCCTAGAATGATGTGTTATACCAAAACTGCCATGTTGGCACTAGATAATGCACTTTTCACCAGCAAAAAGGTGCTGTCATGTACTCATAAACACTTTTAATTGATGAATTGCAAAATGATCTTTAATTGGATATATTTCTTCATCTGAAAGGCTATTACAAAATCCAAATTTTCTCTCTAAACTTCCTAAATGTATGAAAATGAGAAAACATCTGCATTACATTTGAAATTCACTCACTCAGATAATTAAGCAGCCTACTTGCTGATGTGTGGTTGTCACTCCATCCTCTCTTGGACTGTCAATCATGGATGAGCATTTGTTTCTCCACAGTCATTTGCTACACCTTTTATCCATATGGTGCTTCTCTCACTGTCAACCTTTTTAACACTTGTCTAGCACTTAGACTTGAGCATGCATGACTTGCGGCTGCTCTTGCTTTGATTTAACTTCATGTTTCTTTGGGCAGCATCGAATGAGCTCATTGCTCCATGATACAGATGTCACTTTTGACTGTTGTAGCTGTCACCTTGCCGAATATTGTAGTCCCATTGTTGTTCCATGATAAAGACTTGAATGTACCACTTATAAATTGTACCTGATATGTCATTGCATTCATGGAATATGAATGTTTGCAATATACAGAAGGTATCAAGATAGATATGATCTTTGCAGTCCCTTGATCTTCTCTATAACTTGATTATATTTGTTTATGGCCTACTGTTCCTTCCATTATCAATGTTGCTGTCATTCATCGCACATGCTGTCACAGCCATATAGATTTCTTGCATATCATTCTTGTACTTAGTCAAAATTCACTGGCAATTTCACACCTCATTAACAACAAAAGTGGTAAATATTTGTTCTATTTTTAAAGCACAGGCCGAGATTTTGACTGTTGGATGCTTTGCTATTGTCACACATATGGTTCCTGTAACTTGTTCCTCTTATGATAACTTCATTGATAAGACTTTTCATTTTATTTGATGTGTTGATTGTGTATCTCATGACTCCACTGTGTCATTTTCTTCTGCTATCCTAATGACATGTATGAATATCCTGATGATCAGGTTTTTCTTTATTAAAATCATGATTGTGTTGATGTAATGGAATTCCCTTGATAATAGGAAGACTCCTTCCTTGTACCAGCATAGTCATGGTTTTGTAACATTGGTCCTCAAGGATTTCATTATCCCTCTTTAGTGAAACAAGAGGGCAACATGATGGGCTCAACTATTATGGGAACCCATTTTCTCCACATGTTGAAATGTCTTCAAATCAGCAACATAACTTGTCCTATACCTACACAGTGAACAAACAAGTTAGCATAAAAACATACCTTTGAAATTTCAAAGCCCTCTCTCATGATGATTTGACCTTCATCTGATGATCTAATTTTTCTTATGCGGATATGGTCCAATTGAATACTGTTGCTACATAAAAGTGAATGGTACTTTTTAAAGTTTTGATTGTGTATGAAAAGATTTGGTACCTTGAGCATCTAACAAAACTATTTTGCAGGTATCTTGGAGCTCAACCGGATGGGGGAGATAGAAACCAGCTCAACCAAAGGATTCATCATTCATCAGGCAATGACGGGTCCCTCCTCTTTTCCTATGCATTTCTTATTTCTTCAAAAGTAAAATTTACTTTTATGTTGCATATTTCAGTTATTCCCACAGCTTTTGTGGGACACTTTTATATATTCTTTTGAATCCAATCAGCTATTTCATTCTATGCAATGACTTATGTATATTTTACTTTCTAAATCAAATACATAGCATAAAACAACTAATCTTTCTTTGGAACATATGTATAAAACATGATGTTTAATTTGACAGTCTATAAATACCTCTTTTACTTGCACTAAAACATAATAAATAATCAGCAACTGAAACATGAACTCCATCAATTCTCTTCATTCTTTGAATGCATGCTTTCTTGTCTATAGATGATTTCACTTACCAGGATGATGTAATAGCTTAGCTTGAGCTATTACATGATTTTGATAAGTGATTTTGCACTTGTCTTCTATCAAGACATCATACATTGACTGGATGATTCTTGCATAAGCAAAATTTCTTAAAGCCCCTCTAAATAACTGATGTTTAGCCCTTGCTAAATTAGGTGTGAACATAGTTTAGTAACATTTTTGGCCACCTCTCAGGGGTGTTTGCATACTAAACAAGTAGGACTAGTAGCCTTCTGAAATCCATTGGGCATATGAGTCTTTTTTTGCTTGAAACCTTGGAAAAGCTTCTCACATACTTGATGTAACACCTTCGAATAGTGTAAAACAACTTCCAAGCTTATTCCACCTACCAAAACTCAGAACTATGTAACTAACTGTGCAAAAACTGCACTTAGAGGAAATGAAAGCTGAACCTACCCTACACCCAACCAACAGAGTTGGTGCTTAGACATGACCATTCACTGGTTGTGAGAAACAACTGCCCTTCCTTAACAATAGAGGATGCTTCAAATCCTTAAGATCAACCCAAAAGATGTATAGAAATAATAAACATTTGATTAACTGCTATAGAAAAATTTGGAACATCACAAAAGGCACACCTTCCTCATTTGATTGACCACCAAAGATGTTATTTTGAGGCATATAGATGTGATTAACCTACTGCTCCACAGTTGCAATCACATGCTTTGGCAGAATCGTGACTAGTTGTAATTCTGTAGACTCCTCTTTGGATAAATATCTGATTGGACACCCTTTTAAGAGGATAAAACTTGGCCTCTCATTGCTGTCTTCATGCTTATACACTGTTGTCCTTTCATATTGCTGATTAGATTGCTCCATTTGTAGTATAAGATTTCCTTCCTCCAAAGATGTTGTTTCACCTTCTATCTCAATTTCAATTTGATGTGGAAGAGTTAGTTCACATGAATGAAATGAAGGAACACTTGCCTCTTTGATCTGAACAGGTTGATCACATACTAACTCATAATCTTGTACTAAATCCAGATGAGTTTCTTCACTCTGCTCATGGAGGCTCTCATCAAACCTTCCCTCTTGTTGTTCATTACTTTCACCTTGCATGATAACTTACCATGTCAATTCCTCCTCCATGGTTAGTGAATCATCCTCTTTTGCTATGACAACCAATAATTCATCAAAGCTATTAGCTCTTTGAAGGCTCCTAGGAACAACAATCTCTTTATCTTCTAAGACAAGACTGTCCTCATTTTGTTCTTGGTAGGTCAACACACTATCACAGTTATTTGCATCCTCCAGTTGTCCCTTTGTTGTTGCCTTTGATATGAGCATGATTTTCTCCTCTGGCTCAACAAAACCAGGTAGCTGATCAAACAAAGAGATCGATTCTTCCTCCTTATGTGGTGCCTTTTCTAATGAAACTTAGAATTTTGATTGGCTTGATCTCAACAACCTTTTCTCCTACTCACCACACCAATTTGGAATCTTGATTGGTTCAAATTCTACTACCTTTTCCTCTTCCTGATTTTGGATTGGTATGGAAGGGGTAGTCTTAACAAGATTTGACATTTTATAATCAGGATACCTAGTCCAAGAAGGCTACCATGGTTGTTCAAAACTTTGATGGCTTGGTTCAAGTTCTTGATATGATTGAAACTAAGGATTAATGGACTGGTTTAACTAATTTTGTTCATTTATGGGCTCTTGTAGGGGATGATCTTTAACATTGGCAGGATTATTACCCCTAAAACTTGGAATCACAAATTAGAAGACCTACTTGGAGATTGAATAGAATCATCTAACTTGAAACTTGAAATTGCAACCTTGGGAATCTCCTCCTCTGTTGGCTAATCTATTGAAGTAGAGGGCTTTTGATTGAAGCAAGGAATGAAAAGAGCTATTTGAGCCTCCAACCTCTGAGCTTGGGCAAGAAAAAGTTTTATTTGTTCTTCTTTGGCTACAACTTTCCTAGCAAGAAATTCCTCTTCATACCTTTGTGCCTCCATCTCTCTTTGATGAATATGAGCTTGATAAGCAAGCTCTTCCTGCTGCATATCATACTCTTGCTCTTTTGTGATAGCCTCTAATTTCCTTTTCCAGTCTAATGCTATCTCCCTGATACTCATGTTGTTAACCTCTTGAGGTTGATTCAGAGAGTAGTCATGCTGGTTATGAGCAAAATGATCATCTTGCAAATGTTTATAGGCATGGATAGGTTTCCAGGAAAGATGAGCAGGGGTGAGAGGGTGGTAAGCATGATGATTATGCTGATAATCTATTATTGGTGGGTTAAAACCAACAACATATTCTACTTGGTATGGATGATAGGAAGTGATATAAGCAAGATTTTCATGGAATGGAGGGTTATAAAACCTATCTTCACTAAAAGAAGACATTATGCAACATCAAACCAGCTAAAAATTTGATGAAAACCCTCACAAAAATAAAAATTAAGTCTAATTTTTTAGTAAAAAAAGTACATATCAGCACTTGTCTTCTTGAAACCAATAGTTATTTCTTTCCAGACCTGACAGGTGTGTAAAGAAAATGCCTCCAAAAGGATGAAACTATTGTTGTACACACCAAACAGCAGTAACAAAATGTATAAAATGGACTAAGAATTAGTTCACAGTTCCACTGGGTGTGCCAAAAATTGTTCTCTTAAAGTTCCACCCTAGCTAAGTTGCAAAACTTAGCACTTTAGAGGAACATGGAAACACTCCTAGGCTATGGGTTACCTAAAATTTGGAGTGAATCTCTAGATAAGGTTGGCTCCTAGCTGGTTATCACCTAGAAACTACTAGATTTGCAGAGAAAAAGGGAAAAAGGAATGCTTCAAAACAAAAAATAAATTGGAAAATGAAACAAAGGGTGATACACCAAACTGATATGGTTTATGAAAACTCAGATTTGTATACACTTGGTTACAGATAACATAAACTAAATTTGTAGAACGTGTTACTGCATGCTTTTGCATAAATATTTCACAAAGAGGCCTAAATGCATTAACCTTTAAAAGGAAGATAACTTCACAATTAGAAAGCCACATGCATCTTTAAGACACAGTTTGCAACTTGCATAAACATACTTTTTGCAGAAAAGGTATAGAACATGAGACAAAGTCACAAGGAAATAAAAATTACCTCACAAATAACTTTATCAATCACTTGATAATACACAAAATTGCAAGAATAAGAAGGCAAAATCTCATAATCCATGGTATCCAAGGTCTTTTCTGTATTTCATATCCCAAAAGAGTTACAAAGCATGCTCAAAACTGTGTAAGGACTGCAGAAAATCACTAACTCTAGAAATTGCATGATAATAAATGCCTACTAAAGAGTTAAATGAATGACTATATACTCTCCAACCAGCTACAACTAGATAAGGAATGGAAACTTCCTTGGTCATGCATAACCAAAAGACCCTAAAAATATCCCCCAAACTCTCTCCAAAATGAGTCTCCAGTGAAGAAAATGTCAAGGCATGACATCACCAAACATAAAAGCACCATAAAATGCCTTTAAATGCTCTTTAAGGCCATAAAAAACAAGTCAAATCATTGCAATATCTCCTCCATCTGTTTGCCAACCTCTGCTGTAGCATCATAAATGTTTGGTATTTGCACATTAAATACTTAACCACACCCCCTGACCATATCTTTAATGCATCATTGTCTTGTCCATGCATAATAAATGACACAATTACATTTATTTTTGCATTTAATTAACATTAACTAAGTGGTTTATAGTCACACCACTTTAGCTTAATGTTTTACATTTCAAATTTGTTTCAAACCTATGCAAAAAAGAAGGCACTTTGGACATAAATATTCAAACTCCTAACTTTTACAATGACACAAAGCAAAACATATGTTTTGGATTTAAAGTTGCCAGTATGAAGTATTTCTCTATTTGGGCACTTTGATTTTCTATAAAAATCATAAAATATCCTAAGGCATATTTACCATGGCTTATCCTTCAAATAGTTTGTAAAATGCACTAAGGCATATGGACCTATGTGTTCATTTCCAAGGTAACCAAATCAGTTTTAAAGGCATAATACCTAAGTATTATATGCAAAAGGGACCCAAGGCATGAAATATCCTAAGTTAGCAAATGTAAAAGGACCACAATGCCACGATGGGTATTAGTCATGGCATGAAAATGTATTTCGATGTGATAAAAATCACAATCAAATTTAGGGCTCCAAAACAACCCTAACACCAAAACAATGATGCCCTACCTTTTGCATCATTTTGCTCTTTGCATTTGATGGGAAAGATCTTTGCCCAGCCGCGGCCTCTACTAGGGTTTGGAAGCTCAATCTACACCATTTTTGTTGATTTTGAGTGGTTTCCATGCGGATTTTCTTTGTAAAATGCACGGTAAGTTACTTTTACTATCAAAATTGAGATTTTGACCTCCATTTTTCTCGATTTGAAGGTGATTTTGGGCCTCTAAGGCCGCAACTTTGTGTAGTTTTTTGATGGATCTTTTCCTATGTTTTCATTCTTGTGAACATCTTCTCTGTTTGGCCTCCATGGACAAGGTTTTGGGAGCTTGCTATCCTTTGATTTCATGTTGTTTCTTGAGCAGTTTGATGAAGATCTCCAATAGAAGATACAAGGTAAAGCATTATAAAATCGAATATGACATTTTGCATCATTTTCTATGCAATCTGGCCCTACAGGCCACAACCATGTATCAACAAAATACTTAAAATGTATTGCATTTACATCTGGGTTTTTCACAAAACTTCAAAAACAAGACTGTCTCTCTTCAGGTCGTGAGCAAAAAAAACTTTTTGGGTTTGCACAAAACTTGATATTTCACTGTATCGATTTTGGTATGGCTCTTTGTATCAGGAAGAAACTTGTTTCCTTTCTCTCCTTTGAGAAATATGTCAGTTGCCCTATTTTTGACAAAAACCCTTAAAGGGTTATATGGAATCTATGGCACTTTTTGTATGTGCAAAAGACTATCATGGCTTGGCCCACGACATAGAAATGCCAGTCCTGTAAGAATAATGTTCTAGTTTCTTTTTGTTCCAATGTAGCATTTTGTTTTACCCTATTTTGAGGATGCAAAGACACACAAAAATCTTTATAGTTGCAAATATATTTTCCTTCTATATCTTCATGTGGGTTAGATAAAAGTAGTGAGATGTTTTGTTGCCTTTGAAGACTATCATATATGCTCATATATTTGACAAAAGAAAAAAATGGTAAATAGCTTTCACTTACGATATACCCTCTCAGGGTTTGTAAGAACTTCATTTTCTTTTTTCTCTCTATCTGGTGATCTTCTTTATGCATTTTAAAGCTCTTTGATCTTGTCCATATGAGACAGTCATTTGATGAATGATATCATCTGCTTTTAAACCTGCACCTTTTACATTGTTGTTCCAAAACTTCACACATGATGTGGCATATATGCTTTTCCATTATTCATTCCTCGGGTATATGGCTGTGTTTGACCATGCTTTGCATTTGAATATGGATTATGTCAATGTTGTAGCAAATCTTTTCTGTGTGACTCACTTCATGTATAGAGGGAAATCTACAAAAAGCATACTTATTTCATGATAAGGTCATATTGTCTTTCTATCATGTAGCAAGTTGTTCCCTCTTGATGTTGTTCTTTACTTATTATCTCCTTATGCTACTTCATTTTGAAGTAATTTTTGTATATCTTAGCATGAGGCATCTTTCTATATTGTTCTTTCATATGCATATGGGCTTATGATGACATGATGACAATAATTTATGATAGCAGATACTTGCTACTGCATACATATTATCTCTGTAACTTTCTCTTTATATATGAAGCCATACTTACATGATGCCATAGTTACATCTCTTGTAGCAAATTGATGTGATTATACTACCCCAAATAAAAGTTCATTTTGATAGTTTATAACATGAAACTGTAACATACATCATGTATAAATGAAACACATATGCACCTTGTTGCACCTGTTGCATCCTCTTATCTTGCCGATTCAAAATAACACTTTCTGTAGTTCACTAGTACTTTATAACACATGGCAAATATTTGATAAGCTACCTACTGTAGCTATGACATGGTGTTACTATGGCTACCTTCATATTAATGATTGTCCGTTATCTAATGCAACATTGTGATACACATTTATTTTTTCTTGAAGATGATGAATTGAATGCATTTATTATACCTTTTGATACATAATTGCAAGCTTTGACATGTTGATACTATACTCTATTTGTCCTAGAATGATGTGTTAGACCAAAACTGCCATGTTGGCACTAGATAATGCACTTTTCACCAGCACAAAGGTGTTGTCATGTACTCATAAACACTTTCAATTGATGAATTGCAAAATGATCTTTAATTGGATATATTTCTTCATCTGAAAGGCTATCACAAGATCCAACTTTTGTCTCTGAACTTCCTAAATGTATGAAAATGAGAAAACATCTTCATTACATTTGAAATTCACTCACTCAAATAATTGAGCAGCTTGCTTGCTGATGTGTGGTTGTCACTCCATCCTCTCTTGGACTGTCAATCATGGATGAGCATTTGTTGCTCCACGGTCATTTGCTGCACCTTTTGTCCATATGGTACTTCTCTCACTATCAACATTTTTGTCACTTGTCTATCACTTAGACTTGAGCATGCATGACTTGTGGTTGCTCTTGCTTTTATTTAGCTTCATGCTTCTTTGGGCAGCAGTTAATGAGCTCACTGCTCCATGATACAGATGTCACTATTGACTGTTGTAGCTGTCACTTTGCCTGATATTGTAGTCCCATTGCTGTTCCATGATAAAGACTTGAATGAACCACTTACAAATTGTACCTGATATGTCATTGCATTCATGGAATATGAATGTTTGCAATATACAGAAGGTATTAAGATAGATATGATCTTTGCTGTCCCTTGATCTTCTCTATAACTACTATTGTCACACATATGGTTCTTGTAACTTGTTCCTCTTATGATAACTTCGTTGATAAGACTTGTCATTTCATTTGATGTGTTGACTGTGTATCTCATGACTCCACTGTGTCATCTTCTTCTTCTGTCCTGATGACATGTATGAATATCCTGATGATCAGGTTTTTCTTTATTAAAATCATGATTGTGTTGATATAATGGAATGCCCTTGATAATAGGAAGACTCCTTCCTTATACCAGCATAGTCATGGTTTTGTAACATTAGTCCTCAAGGATTTCATTATCCCTCTTTAGTGAAACAAGAGGGCAGCATGCTGGGCTCAACCCTTATGGGAGCCCATTTTCTCCACATGCTGAAATGTATTCAAATCAGCAACATAACTTGTCCTATACCTGCACAGTGAACAAACAAGTTAGCATAAAAACATACCTTTGAACTTTCAAAGCCCTCTCTCATGATGATTTGACCTTCATCTGATGATCTAATTTTTCTTATGCTGATATGGTCCAACTGATTACTACTGCTACATAAAAGTGAATGGTACTTTTTGAAGTTTTGATTGTGTATGAAAAGATTTGGTACCCTGAGCATCTAACAAAATTGTTTTATAGGTATCTTGGAGCTCAATCGGATGGGGGGAGATAGAAACTAGCTCAACCACGGGATTCATCATTCATCAGGCAATGACAGGTCCCTCCTCTTTTCCTATGCATTTCTTATTTCTCCAAAAGTAAAATTTATTTTTATGTTGCATATTTTAGTTATTCCCATGGCTTGTGTGGGACACTTTTATGTATTCTTTTGAATCTAGTCAGCTATTTCATTTTATGAAATGACTTATGTATATTTCACTTTCTGAATCAAATACATAGCATAAAACAACTAATCTTTCTTTGGAACATATGTATAAAACATGATGTATAATTTGACAGTCTATAAATATCTCTTTTACTTGCACTAAAACATAATGAATAATCAACAACTGAAACATGAACTCAATCAATTCTCTTCATTCTTTGAATGCCTATTTTCTTATCCGTAGATGATTTCACTTACTAGGATGATGTAACAGCTCAGCTTGAGTTGTTACATGATTTTGATAAGTGATTTTGCACTTGTCTTCTGTCAAGACATCAGACATTGACTATGTTGGTGCCTGAATTCACTGTCAGTTAATTTAGCAATTTTCATGCAGGCACCATCCCAAAATATCCAAAAGGTTCTAAGTTTTGGCACCCCTTCAGTGTTTTTCAGCATCTGCATCTCATTTCTTGAGGAGGGGTCTTCGTCTTTTCTCCATTGGCATGGGTTCGTTTTTGTGTCTTTGACATTTTAGTTTGAACTTGAACCCTTTTTTCTCTAAGTTCAGTGGTTCAGCGGTTCAGGGTTCAATTTTCTTCTAACGGGTCGCATTATGCATTTGCCTTACGCAAATATTGCATCGTTGAACCTCCCGCTTGAACCTTTTTGTTTTGGTTCAAGGTTCAATGATTCGAAGCTTTGTTGCCTATGGAGTATTATTTTTGATGTTTGAACCATCGCGTTGAACCCTCGTGTTGAACCCTTTTGGTTCGGGGTTCAACGGTTCAAGGCTTTATGTTTTTGGTCTTATCGGAGTGATTGGCTTCATCGGTGAAAGATTTCTTGAGTGCTCCGATTGTTTTGGTCTGGTCGATGGATGTCCATCGGTGAAGCAAATTTTTGGGCCGCTGATGTAAGGAGTTTGCCCAATGGGGAATGCCATTGGAGTAAGATTGCATATCGGGCTAGTAGTTGGAGGGTCCGCCGATGGGGTAGTGTTTGGCCGATAGAGGAGCAGAGTTTGGCTCGTTGGTGCGTCGGTATGACTCGACGTATCGGCGATTGTCTTTTTTGTTGTGTCGATGGCGTGTGTCTCGCCGAAGACCTAAGTATGGTGTGGTGGTCGGTGTGACTGGCTGTGTCGGCAGGGATGGAATGTGTTGGCCCGATGGTCTTTCTCTGGCCGACAAGGGATTGCGATGGGCTTCATCAGTGTAACACATGAGGTTGGCCAGAGGATTTTTTGATGCTCCGATGGAGGGAGTCACGGCGACAGAAGGTGTGTTTTGTTTGCCATCGGCGAGACCGTTGAGATCGGAAGGAGTTTTTTGGAGCGGGCCGATGGTATAGGTCTGGGCGATGGGCTTTGGGCTGAGAGGCGTGTGTCGAGCGTGGCAAAAGCGCTCGACACTTAGTATGTGGGTGGCCATGTTTTTAAAATGCTAAAGTTGTCTTCGCACCGTGCATGTGGGACTAATTCTCCTACATAATTTGAACCTTCAGAAAATGCATTTTGGCGCGAACTCCCCATTTGAATGCAGCGATGGTTTTCTTGGTGGTTGTGGGTGGTTGAGCCATCAATGGTGACAGTGCAGAGATGTGAGCAAATGGTCAAGCAGTCAGGTACCCATTTTATGGCATAGCGACTTCTCCAACGGTGGCGCTGGGCTCGAGACCCCCCTGTCTGTCGCATTTAATCTGTGAAGGCCATTTTCAAATGGAAGGAATGTATCTGGTAAATTTTTGACTTCTGGCCATGTAATTAATTGCTGCGGGTACACTTTCTGGCCAATATAGGCAGACTGTGTTACCATTTTTGACGTTGTTGAAAACTGTACATTTTGGCTCTGTAATAAGATACAACTTGTTTTGGTTGCTCTGTGCAGCAAAACTTGCGAGTTTATGTATCTCCTGTTGTACGTTTGTGCATGAATCCACTGATTTCATGGTCAATTTTATATGAATAATGCTATGTTTGCATGTGTTATGCTGATTCTGTCTCCAGTTTTGTATGTATCTTTCTTCTGAGTCCAGGCATTCAAGGAATGTCTGAGATTCTAGAACATAGAATTCCTGTGTTGAATGTTTAACCTTTTAACTTCTGCTCAAGGGGTAGATTAAACTATTTTCAGATTGAATATTGGGAAGGGTATACTGCAATAGGGATGCCATAAGTATAGATAGCTTAACACTCTGTATTGGGAGATATCTGTAAGGCAGATATCATGTATATCCCCTTGAAATCTAGTTTTAGTTGTTTATGCTGATCATTCACAGGTGTATGTCTACCAACTCCAAGCCTTGGATAGGCACCAATCTAGCTTTGTGTTGAGGTTATATACCATGTCCAGCTTTGCATCCAAAAATCAAATCAAACCATTTCATCCTTCCACCTGTTAGTTGTAGGATTAGGATTAGGAACCTCTGCATGCTCTCATACCTAACCAGACATTATGTCCAAGAATGTTGCCAACCTTGTGATTTGTTACACAAATCTTGGT
Organism: Cunninghamia lanceolata; assembly: GCA_027924645.1. Lineage (NCBI taxonomy): Eukaryota > Viridiplantae > Streptophyta > Pinopsida > Cupressales > Cupressaceae > Cunninghamia > Cunninghamia lanceolata. Next base: position 5,646,455 of record BSBN01000124.1, on the reverse strand, counting down.
CCATACATGAGAGTATTCTGCCTGTTGCCGTCAAGTTAAATCCTTCTGTCATTGAGCTAGTCAAGGTTATACTTTTATCAAATAGGGACACCCCCCTTGGTGCGGCAGAACCAGAAGTGAAGGGGAGGAGCTCACGCAACCTCCTATATTCAGTTGGCTGAAACTGCCTGTGCATTAGAACTGGCAAACCCTAATGCTGATTCAGAAGCAAAAACCAACAGACTGGATGATTCATGCATAAGAAAAATTTCTTATACCCCCTCTAAACAACTGATGTTTAGGCTTTGCTAAATTAGGTGTGGACATAATTTAGTAACAAGTCCTCCGACACCCCTGCTTTTAGGAAATAGGTCTATCATCTTCCTTATCATCCCTATGTAATTGGTTTCAGGATTGTTGTACTTATTCTGTTACAAACTGATTATTGTAGAACTAGGGTTTCATGCATTATTGACCTAGGGTTTGATAGAAAGGATGAATTAAATCTGATTCCTCTATAGCATACCTACATACAAGATTTGTAGCTGAAATCTGGAGCTTCATTTGGTAGTGATTTGACTCGGTCTTGTCCTTGAATGTTATATGGAAAAGGGTTTGATCTAGTGTGCATTCTAGTTGTCATCATTCACCCTTTTCATACTAAACACTAGCAATATTTTACAAATCAAGATTAAGCTAGGATAACATTTGAATTACAAGTCAAGATGACATATCATATCATTATTGAACTTCATGGAGTAGCTAACATTCATGGTTGAGATGATATTTAAGAACGTATCATAGCAATACAAAGGAACTTTTCCAACACTTATAATGTATTTTAGCTCTTTATATATAGAAATCAACTTTTCGATACTAAGTTTTTAGCATTACATCAATGGCCAAGATTAATTTGATCCTAAGGCTTAGATTTAGTCCTATGATCTCAAGTCAAATTCATTTCATTTTGGCTACAAGAGTTCTCCATCATTGGAATAAGGGTCTCTTTGGATATGGTCAACATTTACAAATGGTGGTAGGCATAATCTCTAGGTTAATTTCACATTTTCTTAACATATTTTCTCAAACATGCTTGTCTCCTTCACCTAGGTGAATTGGGAATGCAATTTCCAATGTAACAACTTAAGTTGACAAGCATAAATTGTTTTATAAGGGTCTTCAAATAATGTAGTATTCCTTCTTTTATCATAAATCTTCAATAAAAATGCAACTTATTTATAGCAATAGAATAATTCGCTACCTCTTTTACCTTTTTTTTTCTCATATTTATAGATAAAATTGTATGGAGCTTAGATTTTGTAGAACAACAACAAATCAGATCATCAAATTAGTAATTTGTCCTTTGTTCATCTCATTCTCTTTGCCAACATTTTTCTTGATCTTGTCTTAGGTTTTCTTTTAGTACTTTCTTCCATTATCATATTCTTGTTAAAATAGTGTATGTAGAGCAACCTCCTACTAGTTAGCAAAAAATTAAGATAAATAAAAAAATGAAACACAAAGATTTTAATCAAGATCAATGAAAGATTTGAAAACATGACAAGTTAGATTAAAGATGCAACATATTCATTCCTATATAGGAAAAATCCCTTCTCTAATCCTTCTCCCATTCCTAGTCAAAATGGTTGTGAAATTATAATCAAGTGTCAAATTTAGTTTCTTTTTGCAACTTCACCAAATCTGACACCTGTCCTTCTTTTGATCTTGATTGCTACTTCATGATGCATGACTCTTTCATTTCATGAAAAATCTATGCACCCACCAATATCAATACTCTATATTCCTTAACTATCTAATAACTCCTTGACAAGTCACTATCTATTCAAGACAACCTCATTGTTATTATAATTGTCCTAATAACTATGCCAATGACATGTATGGTTATCTTTTAGTTGACATATTTGGACATCTAGTGTCCTCGACAATCTTCCCTACCATATGAATATCCTTTCAAGACCACCTCTATGTTTATATAGTATCATGGATACCTTTTTTCATGGATTTGAGATTAATTGACTTATCATTTAGTCTTGATTGTCACCTTGTGTATTAGTTGCTATCCTACTCATGGGCGAGAGGTCATAGCTATTCCTAGGGTTGCATGATAGCTATTGCGGTATAATAGTCTTTAGACTGATATGGTAGCTCTTGCAAGTGAGTATGCTCAAGTGACAATCCTTAGCTTGATTTTAACATGATAATTCTTCGACTAACATGATTTCCCTTAGTATCCTTCTAATTGTTTAGGTTAGTGTTTGAATCAGGATAATAGCAACATGATTGCACATCTACTCCACAATGAAAGTGTTTCCATGACCTTGAAAGTGTTTCCATGACCTTGCTCTAGTTTAGTATTATCCTTGAATGTTGATAAGCTCCCTTCATAAATATGTAACAATACTATCTTGATGATTTCCTTCCCATGGTGATATGGTTTGTTGTCATAGATTGTTATCTCAAATAAATATAAATTTTTATTTTGTCATGATAACTTAACTTATCAAAATGATAATCCTCTCACTTTCCTCATGACTATCCTATAACATAAGAGTTCATGCTAACGTAATCATAAAGTGAAGTAAACGAATACATAAAGAACATACCTTAGATTTTGAGATTTGAGTTGCCCAATCCTCAAAAATCTGGCTTCAAAATCCTAATAAAATTGAGTTTTTTGGCAAGTTCCTTCGTATTCAATGTTGAATTCTATATAACTCTAATAGGATTTTCAAATTTATGAAAAAAACAAATCTATATCATCAAATTCAATCTAAATACACGAAAATTATTATTCAAACAACATGAAACATGAAAATATTTGTTTAAATAATCAAATTCTGTCTAAAAACATCCAATTTACTTCTATGTTGAAAAACCAAAAAAATGGTGGTGGATTAAGTAAACAATCATTGTCTAAATGTCAACACCATGAAAAGTATTTTTTGTCCGATAGTGCATGAAAAATAGAGAATAACAAAGCATGTGGGTCTGATTCACAGATTCCACATGCTTTTTGTCCATTTTTTTGGTTCCTCAAAACACGAGCACATTTTGTCATGCATGGAAAGTTTTAAGTGTTGTCTGAATTACTAAATACAATATAAACAATATCCTCAACCCTATGCCTTAATGCCTATACGCTAGACCCTCAACCCTATACACTCAATCGGAGAGAGGGAGAGACCTAGAGTGGTCATAGAGAGAGGTGAGTGAGAGAGAGAAGAGAGGGAAGGATCGATAGAGAGTGGGAGAGAGAGAGAGAAGGTAAGGGTGAGATGATTTTATTTCACAATAACACGAGCGCATTATAACGTGCTTGCATTATTGTTTGATTTGGTAATTTCCAAGCCTTTGGATTGGATTTTCCTTGGGCTTCCAACCCAAAGGCTTGGATTGAATTTTGAACATCTAAAGATGTGTTTTTGTAGATTGTAAAAAAAATTACATAATCTTGAGCATGCTCCCCATTAGGTTTTTAGTTGTTTCAATGACATGTCAAAAAAATACCATGATAATGTTTAGCTCTCTCTTAGCTTTCTAACCATATAATTTTTTTTCACATTTTGAGTATGTTAAGGTTTTCATCTTTAATTTCTTTTGTTAGTGTATCCAATTTTTGTCAAAAACCAGTGTGGTATTTTTGACTTTTTTTAAGCATTCATCAAAATTTCAAATAAATTATATTTTTAGAAACTAAAATACAATCTACATGTATTAAAAAAAATGGATTTTTGATTAGTTTTACAAATTTTTTAGGAGGGAGGACACTCAATTTTTTGTTTTTTAGGATGTGTCCACTTTGAAAATTAGTAGAAAATCAATTATTCATTAAAAAATTATCAAAAAAATCAGGGATAAACTACATGGTGTTAGCTAATTTCTTACCAAAGCAATTTTTGAAATACTAAAAAAATATTAACATTTTAGGGAGGCCACACTAGATGCTATGTTATGTTTTTTTGAAAAAAATATGACCAATTTGTGTGGCCCCCTATTTTGAACCCCTTAATCTCAACCATTTAAAAAAAAGTAGTCTAGAAACTAGATTCGGAGCATTATGACTCTTATTTTTGTTGCATCTTCAAATTTTGAGTGTAACTATCTTCAATTTTCTCATCCAACATCAGTCTTTCTTGATTTCAGAAAAAAAGTGACCACTTAAGATCCCCTTTTGGTCCCCCATCTTTGTGCACTTACCCACTATATGGAGAGCTTATGTCAAACAACCCATACCCAAATACAAAAAAAACATAATAACTCAACATGTCCATACTTAAACATACATGAAATAAGCAATACAAAACTATCAAAAGAGCCTTGAAGCCTTGATAGCCTACCTCTCAAGCTTTCAAGTGTTGAAGATGGTTGAAGTAGCCACACAATAGCTCACTCCAAGATCTCCTTTGCTCAAATCATCCTCTCCAAGCCAAAATCCCTCCAAAGATAAATCCAAAGAAAAACCAAAAGAAGAACCCCTCTCACCTCTCAAGGAGGGAGATAAATAGGGTTTCACAAAACATCCCATTGAATGAGGAGGTGACACTTGTCACCTTCTCAATCACTTTTAAAAGTTCACTTCCCCACAAACTCTCTCACACGTGTGAGGCATTGGAGAGTGGGGAGTACTTGGGGTTCTCTTCCCAAAGGCTCTTACATTGTGTGCTCACACATGTGAGGCCTTTGGGATTCCCCCCAGCCCACTCATGAACCTAGGATAGTGGGAATGGGATGGTGACAAGTCACCAATCCTCATCCAAAACACTAATTCGTCACTTTTATCCCTAGGCCATTTAGAGTAGTCAAATATGAGTCAAAACTCAAGATTTGGGGTCGAAAAGATACCTATCCCATAGGTACTTGACCTAGGGCCCTAAAACACAAAAAAAACACAAAAAAAATCAAAATTCAACTTTTAAACAGCCCCTAAAACCTATGCACAAAAATAGACACATGGATGGCAACTCATCAACCATCTCATCCTAAGATAACCTTAAGAGACTCAAAAGAATTTATTTTAGAAAGTATTAAACACAATACTTTCATTCTCAAACTACACAAAACCTTAGTCCACCTTAGGGACTAGGTAAGTATCATGAGGTTTAATCACAGGGCTTACTTGTGAGACCTTCAAATTTCCATTGGCCATGGAATTACCTGCACACTTACACACACATCAATAGGTCCAATATATTCAATAGCTGAAGCAACTTGAATTAACACACACACACACACACACACGAAGTCATACAATAGTCCAAGTACTTATATTTCAAAGAATCAATTCCATCATTCATGATATAATTCAATATACTTTCTACTCTATTTACTTTTAAACCAACATAGTCCTGCCCATGTAATCATAGATACAATACACTAATCCATTTAACTCATTATAGTCCATTATCAACCCAATTGACTCACATAAGTCAATACATTCATTCCTTATAGATAATGCAAATATAACCTAAGCAAGTATAAATAAATAATCATCAATATAACAAACATATCTCTCTACTCTAACCACATCATAATATCCATCAAATGTCTAATGAATAGGATCAAAAGCCTACAATAGTATCGAATGTCAAACATAGAAATCCAAGGATAATAAGTCTATCAAGTCGAATCAAGAGGTTTAATAAGGGCGGGTCTCACAACAATTCACTAAGGATCATTTCCAAGCACATTTGAGTGATATACAATCAATTCGAATTAAGGCATACACCTCATACACATAATTAAATCATACACAACTACCTTATAATTAGATACACAATAATACAATATCGTCTATTGAACAGGGTCACAATACCATATACCATACCCTAAGTCTGGGTGTAGTAATACAGTTAGGTCTAATAGTGCAACTAAACCTGTCGCACAAGGGTGGGCCTCACAATGGTAATCATTGTATATTCTCCAATCTCTATGATGGGTAGCAATCTATTATTTCTGTGATAGTTCAGGCATGAGCCCTTGCTGTATGTTTTTCTCTTGAGGATTGCCTTATTACTTGTAATCTATGCATTGTCGAATACAAAAATAATGTAATTTGAGGGAGAAAACCTAATGCTCTAGGGCAACAAAACTACTAATAGTGACAAATTGAACACTAAACATGATAGAGTATGCTATTGACATTATCTGAGTTGTTTAAAGTGTTTTGAGGTTGAAATTACTTTGTATGTCTTTCACTACTTGAGTTCTTCATCTACAATACTTTGCTACCTTTTATTATATGTAAATTGTATTATTTCAATAAAAAAAGACTTACAAAATTTAGTATCTAATTGCAAGCTAGATACAATCATATAATAAACAAAATTAATATAAATAATATGTGTGAAAAAGCAAGTATTATTTAGCAACCAATAAAAAATCACACTAAGCCCCCCCAAAAAAAAAATAGAAAGAAAGAAGAGAGAATAGAACATAATGAAAAAATACACTTAGAGAGTCTTAGCTAAACCTTTGTCCATACTATTAGACACAATTAAGATTATTTGGTAAGGGCATGAAAGAAACAATCTCTTAAAATCCACCGAATTTTGTTGTAATCTTTGTCCACATTATTTGGTATGTTTTCTTGTACTTTTTGATAAAGTTTCTAAATTATATAAAGAAAACCTATTAGACACAATTAAGATTAGTGGTGGTGCTTGTTTGTTTTTCTTCTCAATTATATTAGTTTGATTTTGAGGGCCTGAATTTATACCACTTGCCTTTTTTTAATATTTTACTATATTCTTTAATTTGTTTTAATATATGATATTTTAATTAAAAAAGAAGAGAAAACTATCATTTATTTAAAAGTTTGTAATTTAATTTTTAAAAGTATATTTCAATAATACTTTTTACAACAAAGATGTTAAGTAGTATTTATATTAATTAAATTTTAATCTATATATATAAACATTGTCTTATATATAAAGGAAAACTTGAAGAAGGTAGTTGAAATTAGAAAGTCCAACATTAAATCTAGTGTTAATAGTTTGAAATTTTTAGAGGGAAAAATTAAATAGGGGGCTAAGGAAAGAATTCAAGGAGATAAAACTCATAACTACAACACAAGGGGAGCACTTGTTAAAAAAATAAGCAGTGCAAAATTGAAATAAATAGTGAAATAGCAATAAAATGCACAAAATAGACAACACATATTACGTGGAAAACCTAGTTATGTACCAGGAGAAAACCAAGGCACATATCTCTCAATAAATTTATTCTCAGAAACAATTTGTTGTTATAGAATTTCACAATGCATTCGTATTCAAGCTCAACTAACTTAAAAAACCACAAAATAACATGCAATTGATCATGCATTATCCGAAGATGGATTTCCATGCATAAATCATGCAAGTGGCACTTTTGCATGTTGTACATGTGTCATATGGCAATTTTTTCTTTGATGAGGCCTAAAGGCCTTGTCAGAAAATGCCTTTGGCATGGCAAGGGGGAGTGACGGGACTCCCCACAACCCCCTTGCAATCCCTACTCTTTAACCTTTAAAATTTCTGACAAGGCTTAAAGGCTTTGGTAGAAAACACCTTCGACATGGTAGGGGGAGTGACGGGACTACACGTAGCCCCCTTGCGACCCCTTGCCCTTCAACCTTTAGTTGAACTTCCTTAGTCTTTAGGCCTGCCCGATGTACTCCGATGGGTACATCGAGTAGACTATTGTGGTACTCGTGTTGTCGACTGTTGGAATATATTAAATTGACTTCACATACCAATAACACTAGCAAAGGAAAAAAAGGTAAACATGAGATTAGTGTTAACCAGTTCAATTCCTTAAAAAAAAGTTAGAAACAACGTACACTTTGAACAAGTTATAATTTGACTGGGATAGAATATATAATTATCAAAGAAATTGATTGAATTTGGCTTTTTTTTAAAGTAATGGAAATGTTTTTCTTTTCCATTAATACTCCTTATAAAATTAAAATTGTTACCTTTTATTTTAATTAATTGTAATGCCCCGTCATGCAACCCTAGAGTGCTAGACAAAAAGTGCAAAAATTACAGAAATAATAATTTTTTTTTTGAAAGCAAGACAGTGCATACCATATTACACAGCATCAAGAAATTACTCTTCTAACAACTCTAGGGCAACATAACTGCATTAATAATAAAATTAAAACCACAAGTGATAACCATTACATTGCAAAAATAGTTACAATATCTTTTACTAAAGCAGAATAGTTCAATTACAGAGTCTCAGTACACGATTATATGATTACAAGTTTATAAGTTACAAGGTTACAAAATTACAAGATTACAAGTTACAAGATTACAGGACCGATCAAGTCGGTTTGCAAAAATACATGAGAAGGTATACAACATCATTGAAGATGAAAAGCAACTGGAATAGGAGTAGCTCCACACAAAGCTTGAACCGAATCTCCAAGAATACCAATGGATAGCTCTGCCTCCCAACCATGTGGAACCCTAAGGTCCACCCCTCCGAGCTAGGAGATAACGATGAGGATTCCACTAAGCTAAGAGACGACATCCAAAGAATAAAAGTACAACCACTAACTTGACACAACCGACCATATCATCAAAACTGCACAAGACAAGACATCACTCCAGAGGCACTACCAAGAACCAACAGAACTGCGTAAGGAGAGTGTCATTGCAAGGTCCTAACATGGGTTACCCAGGCTATCTATCCCCAGAAGCCGGCCCCCATCTATGGTTACCCTGGCGGCCTCTCTCTAGGCACCGGCCCCATAGGGTGACACATGCGGAGCCAACAAGTCCTCTCATGGAGACAAGGAGGTCGGCCTTGCCAACCAGGCCTTCTCATCCCATCCTTAGCCTGTGAGAGCACTCAAGGCATGGGTGAGGTCACTTACTTATCTTGTTAAGTGTTTTAATATCCCCAACCTCTTGATTAAGTTATTAAGTTTTCCACATGCTTATAACTTCCATGGGGTTACCCAAGCGACCTCTCATTAGGCACCGACCCCACCATGAAAGCCACTCCCTTAGCGTTCTCTGAACAACAAACATACCACAACATACATATATAAAAGTCACAACTCAGTTCCGACCCATAGCTTACGCCATTCCCTAGGCCACAACAAAAAGTCCTTAGAACCCATCAAAAATTGAAGTAATACCAAACCAGAACCAAGTACTGTTTTCAAGAGATCATTTCCTGTTCATGACAAGGTACAAAAAATCCAGATATCCCATTTCATTGACATGCCACTATCTGGACCAAAGATCAAGACACCTCACCTCTAGAGTTAGGTACAACCAAGGATAACGAAACCCTAATCAGACAAGGCCGACACTTCCACATAGTCAACACATGGCCATGACATCACATAAGATCCCAACTTCACAACAAACCAACATAGATCAAACTCCACCCCCAAGGTAACATAAAGAAGACAACTTACACCAAGTTCTCACAACTAGAATAACTTCTCATCTCTAGGAGTTAATAAGGCAAGGGAGGTGAACCGAACAACTTAACATAAACAAGGGCCAATGAGGCTCAAACAATTCCATTATCTGAACAATTTCCAAGATAAAGACACTTAATTCTCGAAATATAATCGGACACACCTCCTTGTTTCCCAAAATAAAAGTATAAAACAAAAGTACATATACAATGATATCCATCATTTACAGGGCACAATAAAAGAATATTAAAAGCCCAACAACAAACAAATAATATTTAACAAGATTATTAATACCGAAGCACAATATTGCTACCTCATGGTACCTGAACATTAATACCAATTACCCTAAAATTTCCAAGGACAACTATAATAGAAATACAACTTTTCATCAACATGATATTACCAACAATTTAAATAAGGAAGCAACTAACTAATATAAATTGTTACCTGAACGAAAAAACATCATACCCATTACTAATCTCAAGAACTAATTACACAAAAACACCTATTGTCCACATCTACCACTATAATTCCCTATTTTTTTTTCTTTGCTTAGATCTATTAACCAAAATAACCCAAAGTCAAATCCTTATAAGTCCTAAATAGCTTTACTTACCATTTCTAATAAAACATCTAAAAGAAATTATTTAACAATAAGCAAAATCTTCCTTCGACGATAAACCTACTGTAAATAAAGTCAAACATCTAGATTTTATACTTCCCAATATCACCACTTTTCTATCAAGCATTTTTCAAACCTAGAAGCTCTACACAGATTTCAAAGCATTCACTCCCAAAACATAAATCTCTCCTAAAGATGTGCTACAACATCATACATAAGTAGAATTCCTAAAACAACTAAGAGACAAGGTACTTCATTTCCTAAATGCCAGAAACAAGGCCACTCAGTACGAATTCACCTTGTTATGAGGATCGACTACAAACTAAATCTTTCGATGGCAGTGCCTTAATAATAGCGACAAAGCTAACAACGTTTTAAATTTGCTGTGGCAATCGACTACCCTACAACAATCTAAAAGCAATGAACATCCACCTGCCGACTGCCATACAAGCATATGAAGGGACTAATGTTAAGACGTTGAAAGGTTTCGACAGAAAAGCACATTTACCGCAGACATACACTAATACAGATCTCTTGTTGAGCACATCGACTCTCACAAGGGTAATTTAAGACCACGATCCTAACCAAGGAAAAGATAGAGAATATATATAAGACCAATGAAGCATGAAAGAAGGGTTGGCAGCGCATTACACAAGTCCTAGAGCGACCATCCAAATCGGCAACAGTTAAAAAGTTAGGTGGAATTCCAACACTGCCGCTACAAAATGGGCTCTCAAACTTAAAACTTAGCATTGGCAAATGTGGTTTGCAAGCTATAGAGGTGTTGCCTTCTCGCATTAACTTAATACAGAGACTATTACCTAGAGCTTACTAACACTATACTTCAATTCGCTGAGATAAAGCGACTACGACCAAAGGCTACACTCTAGTTCTGTGACCCTACCTATTTATGAACGAACAGAGGTAAAAATACCATAATCTTATTAAATGGATTACTAACTATTCTACAAACATCGAAAAAATCTGTCAGTCAGAGAGACATCATAATTATAGCGCTACAAGATATTCAAATCTGTGGAGCGATCTTGTGGTAAGTTTCTAAAGCAATCTACGGGAATGACTCGAAAGGATTTATTACCACTAATGAAATAGAAACTGCTAAACAGAAATACGCAATCATTAATTCATAACGCCATTCGCTAACCAGAACGGAGGTAAAACTAGCATCAATAATGAAGGCGTGAGAGAATGGAGTCAAAAAAAATATTTACTGAGGTGCGAAATGCATTCAGAGGGTGATCGAATGGTCAAATACAAAATCAAAACATCATAAAGTATGGAGTTGCACAAATATTGAGGCCGATCTCAGGTTTACATGGTGCTATTCGAATGAGAGATATCAATGATGAATAGATAACTCTTGAGGCAAGGTGGTAAAAGGTGAGCAGATTCGCATATTGGTGACTAAGATTTTTATATGACATAAACTGTCCAACGAAATGGTTGCTATGACATATAATCGGCGCATGAGGACAATGACAAACAAAAGGAAAATGGATTTAGTGTGGTTGCGGCAAGACTCGCTCAGAAGATTAACACTCTCAGCTATGCAAAGGATCAACACCAAAACCAAATGGAAGAGAGACAACCGACATGAGGAGCAATCGAATTTATGGTCTGGTAGAAACAACTGACATAGCTGGGTATAACCAACTTGAAATTTGTCATCAAAAGAACCGGCTCCACTAGATTAAAAAAAAAAAGAAGGAATATTTCAGAACGAGCACCAAATGTAAAATAGAGTGGCTTCAAACGTCCTAAAGGCCGATGCAAAGATAAAAGGATTGCAAGGAAGCTTCTCTTAAATATCACAATCTTGTTGAGTTAAATGGTGCACGAAGACTGAAGGAAAATCAGAGAATAAGGAAAGTAGGTAGATTCTTGATGCATACTACAATGTGATGGCGAGTGACAAAGGGAGTGATTAAAATCAGAAGATACCCCATGACAACTGCAGAGCCTAAGGCCGGCGACAAACAATAATAACGACTACTAGGCACAATTACTATACAAGTCACAGCGTTAATCATACAAGTTCCACACACAGGGCATGCTGGTTATTCTCACAGAATCATGTTGCAATGAAACATAACTTACCAGATACAACAATTGTAAATTCACGGAGAAGGACAATCCACTTACCTGAAGATTCAGCTCCACCTCCAAAATTCCTAGCTCCTGCCACAAATTTTTCTCTCTCCTTCCTTCACAAACTCTCCCTTTTCAAAAATGATTCAACTCCAGAAAATAGATGTGGACATGCATCCGTTACTCAACCACCCACTCTTTTGCAAATTTAAGATTTTATTAATAATGGGGATTTCACAAGTCAGAGCACTCATATATGACAACCCAAGGTATTTATTTCCCATAACCCAATTATTCTGCACCAATATATATAAATAAATAACTCATAACTCCAAATTTACCACATAATTACTCTTGGTCAGATAATTGATTCTAGTCTATTTTAAAATCCGGCCAAGATCTCAATCCTAGTTCTAAGTCAAACAAATATTATACCATACTCATATTAGGAGCATTATTAATTAATAATAAATTACTAAAATATATTTCAACCACACATGAGCATAATAACAGAGCTCGACCATACACCACAACACGAGATTACCAACCTTAAAAGGCACGGACCAAGAGACACAGCACGACTCGAGACCACAATAGACGACAATGACCGACCTAGTGGAAAAGACCTCGTGTTATCTCCCGTTACTAATATCCATTGGTGAAAGAATCCGCTCAAACCTGCTATATCAGGTGGAGTCGAGGTTCGGTACCTGCACCTTGCATCCAACAATTGATTAATACGATCAAGTATGTATATGTCAACACACAGAGAGTCAGAGAATCGCGGCGCAGTAGGGTACTCGAAACGAGTAATGCTACCCCGTCCCTACTCTTGGATAAGATTATAATCATAACATTTGAAAACAACTATCTATGAATCTAATAAAACATGTAAATAATAATCCATTTCTAAACATATTCAACACATCATAATTGAAGTACTCATAATGTCTTCATAACTCATAACGTCTTCATAACTCATAACAGATGTCTAAATATATCCATCGAACATAGTCCATCAAATCAAAGAGATCATAAACCCAAAACATGTAATTCCGATGTCTCGAAGCTGAAATGTGCAATAAAAGACTATCAACTATAACATAACTGTCATAGGGAATGAGAAAATAACGTCTATCACAAGCCAAAAAGTGAGGGGCATTACATTAACTAAAATTGATTAAATAACCCAACCAAATATCCCATAAAATATAACATAAAAAACCTTTTATCCAAAATATTATGAACCGACAGATGGAATTGGAAAATAGTTACACAAAAGAATTTGAGGGAATGCAATATCCATTGAATAATTACAATGGGTAAGGGCATGAAAGAAACAATCTCTTGAAAATCCAGCCTTAAAACTCTTTGAATTGACTGACGTATATATATAAAATGGATGTAGCTAACATGATTTACAGTGGAATCTACTTCATTGTGGAAAGCACGGGCTGTACTCACAAGTTTCAGGTAATAGCGTATGAAATTCCCTGTGCATATATGACAATTTAAACTCGTTTCCCGATAATTTACTGGTTCTTGTACTATAGGTAAGTGGAATGGAGGAAGATGAAAGACAATCTAAGCAGGCGCAGGGGATGGTGGGCTAGAAATTGGTAATGGGGGTGGTGGAGGACCGAATGGAGGATTAATAGGGACGTCAGGAAGAGGTGGCCAAAACGGAATGGGAGGGAGATCCCCAAATGGAGGAAACAGGGGCGGAAAGCTTATGGGTGGAATTGGGGGAAACGGCAATGGAGGAAACAGGGGTGGAAGGCTTATGGGTGGAATTGGGGGAAACGGAAATGGAAAGGGGAAATCAATTTTAGAAGGAGGTAGGCTGTCCTGAGAAGACATGATCCTGCTGGGCTTCTTGCAAAATGGCGGACGAAAGCTGAGAGGAGCTGCTCTGTAAACGAAATGGCTGTTTATCCTGGACTTGATTGACAGCCGAGTTGTGTAATTGAGAAAGGGCACATTGCATGACAGCAGGGAGCTGCCCAGCAAATGTACAGTGCACTTGTCGATTGTAAAGCCCAAGGGAAGCTCGATTCTGAACATTCCATGGCTATCAGTTTCTCCTCTTTCCCGTCCCAGGCTGCATTCCACACCCACCTGTGCTCCTGCAATAGTTGATATGTTAATTGCTTGAAAAAGAAATAGTAGTTTACATGTAAATTGATTGAAACAGGAATAGTATTAAAGACATCAGATTTCCACAGTTCCTATTATTGTCCAATCATAATTGTCTTTCTAGATTAAACTGTATATGAATTTGTTAGCATCAATGTGATTATCACACTTTGTTTCATAATGAAACAAAGTGTGACGATCCAAACCTAATGTAATCGGAAACTTGATGAACAGAGTGTAATGATGCCAAATGTTGATGCTAACAAATTCATACACAGTTAAATCCAGAAAGACAATTGAACAGCAATAGTATTAAAGACATCAGATTTCAACAGTCCATAATATTGTCCAATCACAATCCCCTTTCTGGATTTGACTGTATATGAATTTGTTAGCATCAATGTTTAAGTGTGATGATCCTAAGCCTGATGAACAGAGTGTCATCCTAAAATTGATGAACAGAGTGTAATGATCTGAAATGTTGATGCTAACAAATTCATACACAGTTAAATCCAGAAAGGCAATTGAACAGGATTAGTAGTTTATATTTAGATTGCTTGAAACAGAACTAGTGGGTGTGTGGAGAAATTCATTGTAACTCAACCTGGAATGAAGTAGTTTTGGGCAGCTGAGCATGTTTCACATAAAACAGAGTGTAATGTTCCCAAATGTTGATGCTAACAAATTCATACACAGTTAAATCCAGAAAGGCCATTGAACAGGAATAGTAGTTTATATGTAAATTGCTTGAAACAGAACTAGTGGGTGTGTGGAGAAATTCATTGTAACTCAACCTGGAATAAAGTAGCTTTGGGCGGCTGAGAATGTTTCACATAAAACAGAGTGTGATGATCCCAAATGTTGATGCTAACAAATTCATACACAGTTAAATCCAAAAAGGCCATTGAACAGGAATAGTATAGTAGTTTATATGTAAATTGCTTGAAACAGAATTAGTGGGTGTGGAGAAATTCATTGTAAGTCAACCTGGAGTGAAGTAGCTTTGGGCGGCTGAGCATGTTTCACATAAAACAGAGTGTAATGATCTGAAATGTTGATGCTAATAAATTTATACACAGTTAAATCCAGAAAGGCGATTGAGCAGGAATAGTAGTTTATAAATTGCTTGAAACAGAACTAGTGGGTGTGTGGAGAAATTCATTTCAACTCAACCTGGAATGAAGTAGCTTTGGGTGGCTAAGCATGTTTGACATAAAACTCTTCCAACCACGGTGATCGACGAGGATTGCCTCTTCTTCTGATGCGGTGCAGCATTGATCTGAGGCTTCAACAATGCAAGAGAAAATAATAATGTCAAGGTAATTTCAAGGCAGAGCTTTCGATTCATGGAGCTCAGTGGATTCTTTCTGTGGAGATCGATGTTAGCCATAAGGAAAGGATTTATCGTTAATAATATGGACGGGTGAGACACAGAATGACATGCTGGTCACGGGTGCGGTGTCAGGAAAGCAGTTTTTAGACCATAGATTTGTTTTTTTAGTAGGGCATAGGCGTCCTTTCTGAGGGAATCTAGGAAGGTTCACGGATGGAAATGGATTGCTTCCATCAACTACAAATGCTTTTAACCTGGTCAGTCATGTCCAATGAGTAAATTGAACTTCCTTCCCAAAGGGCTTTAATCACACTATTACATAACCATTTACTAATTTAGATAGTAAATATGTTGTAATTTCGATGTTAGTTGAAATAATATGGATCAATTGTTGTTAATAATCACATGTGCATGAAAAATCACAATAGGAGAAGTTGATGTAGTTGAAAAGTGGAGGTCACGAAGTTAAATTCTTTTGGACAATTAGCATAACATCGCACCAATTATTTATGTGAGACCATACTAAACACACTATTAGCCACCACAATGTCATGCTTAGATATACACCACGCCTACTTTAAAGTATTGAGATGAATGACATTCAAAGTTCTAAGTGTCCTCAACCGGTTCATAGCTCCGGTCAAAAGCATTCATCGATCAAAGTTCCAAGTGTCTTCCAATGTTAGGGGTAGTAGCATAAACTAATGTGAATGTAAGGGTATATGCTCAGTGCAAGTCTCACCTAACTTTGTATTTCTCACCTAACTTTGTATTTGAAAAAAAACAACACATTTCAAAAAGTAGTAAGAATTTTCAATTTTGAGCCATACTTTTTAAATAATTGATATATATATTGAAAATGAAATCAATAAGTATCAAGTCACATGATATAACATTAAATAAAAAACATTTATTTTTAGACTAAGTTCCTCAAGTCCCTTCGGAGTTTTAAGCATGTTTTTTAACAATTTCATAAAATTAAAAGCTTAACCAAGAATTCCTTGTTTTCCTAGTGTTGCATACTCCTTGTTATGTCTTTTGGCTCAAACACTTTCATTCTTCATTTATATCAAGAATTATGTTTGTGAGACTATAAGAGCTCTACATTCTTTAAACACACAACAATAATCCTCCCTTTTTTGGGGACATCTAATGTATAGGTCACTTATACAACATTAGCTTAAATCTTGTATGGTTGCATTGAAGTTCCTTGTTTTCTCACTCCATGGACATGCCAAATTTTCTTCTATGGTCGCAAGCAAGCAAGCAAACACCATATTTTCACTTTAAATTAATGCATTGTAATGTGCTAGTTTGGTTATTGTTTCATCATGTTTGTGTTCATTATTGCTAAGTTGTTCTTCAATTGTCTAAGTATGATTGCATCTCCAATTATTTTTACCCTCGTAAGAGCTTTATGACTCTAAACTATCTTATCCATAAATAATGAAGGTTCGTATTCATATTATAGCTAATTGTTTAGTGGGCATTTATCTTAATATATTTCATAATCGACTTGCATATTTTGATTCAAAATTCATTAATATAGATTTAAATTTTAATTGCTTTGAAATTGATGCAATATGTTAATGAAACCAACATACATGTATGGGAAAAAATAGTTGTTTACTACAATTATGGGATGCCATCTACATCTTTTATTCAATTTACATTATATACATTATATAGTACACACCAACAATGCTAAAAATCATATTTCAAACACCTTTTGTGTTGTTATAGTAACATGTGACTTACAATGCCTAAAATGCAATGGTGGTAACAAGTGTAGAAATCAGGAACATTGAGTGAATGTGAGCAACAAATCTAGCCACTTGAGACAAACAAGAGCACGCTCAATCTGCAAAAAAACAAGTATTGCAAACAATGGACAATTGGAATGCAAAATATGGGATAATGAATTAGCTTACTAGATGTAACTTACATATAGGGCATAATCGACTAAGAATAGTCGAGCCAATAATAGAAAAAGCTCACTAAGAATAGTGGTGCTCCAAGAATAGGAAAAGCAACCACTTAGACAAAGCTAATTAGGCATGCCAAGTATAGCTCAAAGCTAAATAGACTCCTAAATATGCACTCCTAAGCAAGCTTAATAGACACCAACACTCCCCCTTAAGCATAGCTTAGGTGGGCTAAATGAAGATGGGTCCCGACAACTAGGCCTGATCAGGTACCCATGTACAATGCATTCTCTCATAATTGGCTTAGATACACACCACACCTACTTCAAAGTATTGAGATGGATGACATTCAAAGTTCCAGGTGTCTTCCAATGTTAGGGGTAGTAGCATAAACTAATGTGAATGTAAGGGTATATGCTTAGTGCAAGTCTCACCTAACTTTATATTTGAAAAAACAACACATTCCAAAAAGTAGTAAGAATTTTAAATTTTGAGCCATACTTTTTAAATAATTGGAATATATATTGAAAATGAAATCAATAAGTATCAAGTCACATGATATAGAACTTCCAATATTAAATAAAACAACATTTGTTTTTAGACTAAGTTCCTCAAGTCCCTTCCAAGTTTTAATCTTGTTTTTTAATAATTTCATGAAACAAAAAGCTTAACCAAGAATTCCTTGTTTTCTAGTGTTGCATACTCCTTGTTATGGCTTTTGGCTCAAACACTTTCATTCTTCATTTATATCAAGAATTATGTTTGTGAGACTATAAGAGTTCTACATTCTTTAGATGCACAACAATAATCCTCCCTTTTTTTGGGGACATCTAATGTATAGGTGACTAAAACAACATTAGCTCAAATCTTGTATGGTTGCATCAAAGTTCCTTGTTTTCTCACTCCATGGACATGCCAAATTCTCTTCTATGGTTGCAAGCAAGCAAACAAACACCATATTTCCACTTTAAATCAATGTATTGTAATGTGCTAGTTTGATCGTTGTTTCATCATGTTTGTGTTCATTATTGCTAAGTTGTTATTCAATTGTCTAAGTATGATTGCATCTCCAATTTTTTTGACCCTTGTAAGAGCTTTATGACTCTAAACTATCTTATCCATAAATGATGAAGGTTCGTATTCATATTATAACTAATTGTTTAGTGGGTAGTGATCTTAATATATTTCGTAATTGACTTGCATATTTTGATTCACAATTCACTAATATAGATTTAAATTTTAATTGCTTTGAAATTGATGTAATGTGTTAATGAAACAAACATACATGTATGAAAAAAAAATTGTTTACTACAATTATGGGATGTCATCTACATATTTATTCAATTTACATTATATACACTCTATAGTACACACCAACAATGCTAAAAATCATATTTCACACACCTTTTGTGTTGCTACTAACATGTGACTTACATTGCCTAAAATGCAATGGTGGTAACAAGAAGTTTATTAATTCTTTTAGGGTGTATAACAAAATCCTACTTTTATATTAGTTATTGCAAATAAGAACTATGTTTGATATTAAAATTGAACATGTAATTTATATATTTTACAAGTTCTTGAATTTGTGAAATAATTCCATAGATTGAAATTAAGCATGTAAAATAAATAGACCAAAAATGACTAGCAAGAGTTAATGACAAGTCTGCTAAAAAATTAGTGATCTAAAGTTGTAAAAGGGTATGCATCACCTTGTGAGACACCCCCTTCTTTGTTGGTCTACACTAGGTTGGTAATATGCTTAGTTATTCAAATGTTGGTTTGTTAATGCTAGTAGTAAACTAGGTCTGTAATAAATAGTTGTTACCCTTTCAACCAACCCAATTGATTAAACTATTAGGTCTTTGACCTATTTAGCTAAGTTTGTGTCCAAATAGGGGATAACAGATAATAGACATCACTATTTGTAACTTTTTTCTAATTAATAAAATACTTCCCCTACTACACAACTAAGGGAAACCTCTTGCTACACAATAATTAATACATGAATTTACCTCGACAAAACCCAATGTGGTTGCAATCCAAAAGATTCGGGTTGTGCCTTCTTATCTCTTCTGTCATAACACAATAGTTATAAGCCAATTGTTTAATTTGAGCCTTAAAGACTACTATGTGCCCTCTCTAACATGTTAGTTTTTTTTTTAATCTAAAGTAGAATACGATATAGTAAATAAATGTAGAAACCAAAATTACTTACATAATAAATTCATTTGGTTAGGTGATTATGTTAGAAATACTTAGAAGTTAATGAACTTTGTACATGGATACGAGTTAAGGTTAGTAATGTTGTGATTTGAAAGGTTACCCTCTTCATTGTGTACTTACATGGCACCTTTTGATGGCAAAATATGTAAATGATTTTTCCCTTGTCTTCTTCCCTTTTAAGTTATGTCAATAAAGCCTTATTTTGTCATTTGTCTATTTTGGGCTTGTTTCTATCAAAGTGGTATCAAAGAGTAGAGAACTTGTTTATTGGCTTGTGAGGAAGTCAAGAGGAAGTTAAAAGTAGTTGAGTTCACAAGAAAGAAGATAAGTTTTTTCATTGGTTAGAAGACCAAAACATTTGTAGTGCTAATATAAACATTTAAGTCCAAACACTTGAAAAATGCATGCATTTTAGAAGTAAATTTACACTTTTCCATAATTTTGGATATTGCACTTTCCTAAACTAGAATTTTAGAATAAAATTCTTCTTTAATCAACAGGGGGTCAAAACTACTTCACACCATTCTCATCTCAGTAATAATATGTTACAATTAAGTACTTGTAATAGAGTTAGGGCTAGCCACATACATGTGCTATTTATGGAATATCATCACCTTAGACATGGAAGTTCAAAGTAATGTGTTTAAGGCACCCTAGAAATTGAAGTAGACACTTTGAATTATGAGATCAGTGTAGAGATGATACTGTTGACCCTCAATGCCTTCAATATGCATCATAGTCTTCCTTCATCTCTGTGTTTATATATTTTAACACTGTAAGGTATCTCTAAGAATTTGATCCATAATTCTGTATGCTCTGCTAGAAATTCATATGCATGACTTTTGGCATTTCACAAGTGTAGGCCTGGACTTAATGGTTCTTAGGGTTTGATAAACCCCCTCAGATTCTTGACAAATTTTAGAGTTCATGCAAACCTTGCAAGTTTCAAAGATCCCTTCAAATGTTTGAACACACCATAAAATGCTTGACAAGATTTTAAGGACATCAATCACCCCTTAAAATGGTCTCACAACCTGCTAGGGTTCCTCATAAGTCAGGCAGACCCAAAATGTTGTACAGGCCTATTCAGACAATAGTAGACCTCCTATTAATAAGTAAAATCTTTACATCTATAAAAGATATCCTTCTTTCTATAATGTTGATCTTCCATATCTGCACATGAATATGTTAACTTGAAGCAAGCTTTGGACAATCTTTAAATATAGACTTTACAGTCTTTTGCACCATGCAAACACTCATAAGACTCAAATCCCACTTCTAGCTTATGTATCTATTGAAATACATTATGGAAATACTATACAAAAACCACTAAGAATGATCCTCTTTCATATATATTTGATAACACATCTTTAAGAATGCCTGAGATCTGAAGATCTTTTCTTCAAAACCTCATTTTTTGTCAAAACCCTACACACTTGGAATGTACACTACATTTTTTGGCAATTTTGAAACACACTATGTTTTTCAAGGAATCAGTAAGGTTTAATCATGCTCCTCATGCTTCTTAATACTCTTCTTTGTGTTTTCATGGAGTTTCACAGGTTACACAGGGTCACCTTGATGCTCCATTGCGTGAATGAACAACTTGCAAAATGTTAGCCTAAAGAAAAACCCTAAAACATTCTTGAAAGCCCTAAACCTAACGTGAAGGCTTTTTAAAAAACTTTAACCTATTTGGAAAAAGGACTTCCTCTATGGAAAGCACATGTTTTTGGAGGTTTTAAGGTTATTTGAAAGCCTTTTGAACTCTTCTATGTTACAATGCATCAAGAAAAATTGTAATTTCCCCTTCCTAAGCATCCGACAGTTAGTGAAGGTTAGCCTATTACTTGGGTTCCTGTAGGCTAACATGGTGGTAAGGGGACTCCTTTTGAGGGGGTTGTTGGTATGGAAGTTTATGTTTGGGATTTTCAGAGGTTGCATTGAGCTCAGAGATGTCAGGAGATTAATGGTGATGCTTTCTAAGGCATTTTTTGACATGGGGTCCACACTATTTTTAGCAGGGTCACCGTTTGGCATTGACTTCATCACGTGGCACCGGTTACACTCTATCAGGTTTGGGTTCTTGTCCTGATGCCTGTTGGTGTTCGTTTGAGGAGAGATATTATTATATTAATTATCGTTAATGTATTAAGTTAAATTAAATATTTAACTTAATGATAATTAAATATTATAAAGGTGACTATATATTATGCTTGGGCGCCTAACTTTGGAAAAAATAAAATATTAATAAAGTTAAGTAAATGACTTAACTTGGCATCCATGTTGAGGGAGTTATAAGGTTGGGAAATAAAGCCAAATAAATTAAAATATTAAGCCAAATTTGAGGAAATGGCTGAAAAGGAGGAGATGGTGGAGAAGGAAAGAATGGTGATAGAAATGGTTGCAATCCAAATGCCTCAAAGGATTGTAATGGAGCCTCTAGGTTAGATTTAAGGTCATTAACAAAATCTTCAGAGCAAAAGGGAGGTGGAGATTGATGCTTCTAGCTGAAGAAACCTACAAAATATGTGTGGATACTACCCTTCTTTGACTTCAAAGTGAAAGCCTATATAAACCTTATAAAATCAGAAAATCAGGTAGCTCTCGACATCTACCACCTACATGCCACTGGTGAAATCTTGCTAACCCTATGAAATCAGGTATCTTCTAGCATCTATCACTTGCATGCTACTGGTGAAAACATGCTAACTTTATGATATAAATGAATTCTTTAGGTAGAGTATGCTCCTTGACTTCTGCCAAGATTGAGTGGTGATAAGCTTATCTATAAGTGGGTCATAGGTTTTACACATTCAGGTGATCACCTTAGGATGAGTGGGACAAGATAGTTAAGAAATAATTATTCTCTACCTATGCCCGAGTTGTAGAGTCCCTTACTTAACCTTAGTTGTGATGCCAAGAAGTCAGCTCCTGTATCAATCTCAATTCAACAATTTTGACACCTAAAAGTTATAAGAACATTGATCTCTAAAACATATTATCCTAAGGGTTTACACCTTAGACTAGTTAATTCGATTACAATTACCACATAGGGATCCATAAACCTATACACATGGTCTTATAGGTCACGGAGTCAAAATGATCAAAATACAAGTAATACATTGTACCCAAAGGAGTTAGGTTACATATACATAACAAAAAAACTCATAGAGTAGTCTCTTGAAGGCCATTCACATCATTCCATTGTTACTTTAAAATATAGTATTTATTACATAGAAATTCAAACCCCAAGTAGTAATATTATACAACATTCTACTTCTAATTACATAACATTTACATTTTACCAATCATAAAGCTTAACATACAATTACCCACCAAATAGTTATAAAGGTAACCACGATACCATATTTGATAATACTTATTGTTAGTTGCTAGCATTTGGCAAAGACAATCATAAGGAATTCCATCCTAATTAAACATAGATGTAGGCACATATTTAGAGCAAGAAGATAATCCACACATATTAAGAGTTGTTCACACCATTAAATCATAATGGCTTAGTTCAACATCAACATTAAATACAAAGTTAGCATGTTGCCACAACTTGTTCATAACCCTATAATGACCAAGTTTATCATGCCCTAATTTCGTAGGAGAATAGATCTCTCTAGGGTCTTGAGGGTAACATATACCTTCCTATACTTATTATTGAGCCTAGTCATAATGCCATAGTCTTCAACACACACAACTCTAATAATTATAGTTAGAAAATTCCAAAGGCACTCTTATACATACACATTAGAGATAGACCATGATGACAGTGACTCTAAAAATTCATCCAAGATTGGAGTAAATTATGGAAGCCAAACTCTACAAACCTTAGAGTAGACAAGCTTGATAATAATGGAGTTCCTTTTATCGGCTTAGGCCCCTATATAGTTAGAAAATATTAATTGGAAGGTGAGTTCATAGCTATATAATGTAGTTTTAGTCTCAAGATGAAATGTACTAAATATGGAAGGTTGATCAAGTTTAGGAACACCCCATACCTTGGAGTCATTCCCTAAACCCCTCCCCTATGGACTTGGGTCCAGGGGCATCTTCCATCGAAGATCTACCTATATACCCGCTTCTAAATAGGATTGAAGTTACATGTAGTCTTCCTCACTTTAATCTCTCAAGGGTTATACACATAGATTTTTGCTCTTAGGGTTTCATTGTCACCTAATTTCATACCAATACTTACTAATATTCCCATAATTAAATCCATACATAAAAGTTATTTGAACAATAGCATAATCGATGTAAAATAAATCTAGTAGTATCAACTCACATGACAACAATAATCAAAATATCTTCACATCACAACAATTATGCAAAGTCCCATTGTGTCTCCTCATGATGTCCTACTATAATATGAGTCAATGATACTTACATCATAATCATATTATACTATGATATCCTTCTTTACGGAACACAATATGCCTCAACAAGGTCACATAATCATCTAAACTTTGAAAGACATACAACAATGGTTATAAATTTGCTTTAAGCATGATCAATACTCAAGTCTTACTCAAGATAGATTTGACTACACTATATCCCTCAAATCATCATATAAGGATATACACTCAATAATATTAGTAATAATAATATCTTTACCTTTCTAGTTTCGTTTACTTTAAATGGTTCAACCCAATATTCTTATAATAGTCTTGTTCATGAACTAGATAATATTCACATTTGTTGTTTATACTAAATTTGACCTTAATGGTTAGTAGTAAGATATCAAGAGATGTTACACACTATGATTACACCTATTTTATCTCTTAACCCAATCTCAACAACATCATCAAATTAACTGGCAATTGCCTTCCACCTAGTATGCAATCATACCCTAGTTTAATACAACTAAAGTACCTTCCCTTAGTTCACATAATAGTTCCAATATTGGGGTTCTTATACTTAAGAGGTCTATATACATCATGCAATCGTATAAAGCCTTTACCCCCAAATATGAAGTGGATTACCCAAAAATATCCACTTACAACATTAAAATTTGAATACAATATGGTTCTAGTTCTAGTAATGAAGTCATTATCACCTCCATTATTAAGCAACCATAAGACAAGGCTCGTATTAAGTAAATATTGAATGAGTAAGAAAATGCTAATAAGATATTAAAAGAATATGACATTTTAAGTATCATACATAAACTCCAAATAGATGTAACTGAGCATTCTATAATGATACAATCAATGTTTGAAGAAGTTTGTCACCCCCAAAAGTTAAAGATTTAATAATTCAAGGAGATAATGTTTTAGGTATGAAAAATCCCAATTTAAGAAATCACCCATAGTTCCTAAGATTGGTGATCTTTTAATGGGTTTGCCCATCATGAGAAAAGGTAGATCAATAAGTCCTAAGTTCATGGAATTTGAATGCAAACTAAAACAAGCCGTCACAAATAAAATAATTAGTCACCATATCAATTTTCACTCTTCCAATTTGGTATCAAGATATTAATTAATAACAATAGAAGATACACCATGTTACATACCAAGCAATTATAGTCTTAATTGATCTATTATCAGGGCTCAACATTTAATCCCTTTGACCTTTGAAGAATAGTATTTCCTTTACAAGGATTTTAAGGATCTACTCTCTAACACCCAACAATAGTTACCAAATTTTATAATACAACACATTATATACTTACTTGGTAGTTAGACTACGGCTAAGAATATGAGTATATTGGAGATATATATCCTCTCTTTTGAGGTCACTACTAGCATCTTGATTATGAGTGCAATAATTTCACCTAGCCTCCCAACTATACCCAGAGATGAAATATGTTCAAAAATTAGTTTATATTTAGTTTTTAAACAAGGAATCAATCTTCCTTTGCACATGACGCCTCCTTGGTAACCATCACCCTAATACCCCTCATCACATTTGCACATTTGTAACCAGGCGTCCTTAAAGGTCATCAGATTGAGTATGGTAGAGAGCACACATTCTCTAGAAGGTGGCAATTCATACAATTATGTGAAAATATTAACCCTTCTCCAATTCTCCATCAGTGTAATTTGGCCACAACCCAACCATTATAGTTGTCTAGTTGGTAGGTTTTTAAACAAGAAACTACACACCTCCACCTCTTTTGTAGCCCAATTGAAGGGTAGCAATAGTTAAAAGTGATTTTTTGGTGTAATAGCCAACTGAGGAAAACACATTAGACTTTGGGCTCTAAGTTTTTCTCCTCTTGCAAGAATTTTTTGGGCTCTATGATCGTCTGGTGTGGTTCCCCGAGATGACCCATGATGAGATGCTCGTGGGTCTCAAGGAGATCGTGGCCTGGCATATTGAACTTTCTTGTGCCAATAGTTCCTCTCAACACCATCATCATCTCAACAAACACAACCATTTCACTTTGGCATTGTGAAATGCTTTCTGCATCAATTGCACCCTACACCTTGAAAATACCTCTCAAAACCACATTTTGGATTTGAGTTTGAGTTACGTTAATTAGAGAGAGTTGTATGAAAGATGTAAGACCGCCCAAGACTTCCAATCCCCTTAGACTCACAAATCTTTTTCTAGATTGATTTGTTGTTGGTGTTGAAATCTGTCTAATATTGGTTACTGAATAATGCTCAACACATAGGCCTTTTACTCCACACCAAACTTTTATCATATCAGTTTAATTTGTTGATGATGGATGCCCATACTGTGTTTTGAATTAATAAGTTCTATTTTATAATCTAAAATAATATAGGCTATAATAATAAATAAAGATAAACTAAAATATGTATGTAATGAAGTGAGTTAATTTGGTATTGTTAGAAGTTAAAAAGTGTTTAATATGGGCAAGACTTGAGATGGGAAATGCAATAGTTAGGGATGTTATTTTCTCCACTACATATTTTTTCTCATATTTTGATGGAGAAATGTGTTGTTTTTTGACCTCACATTCCTCCCTTTAAATATTTTACGTATTTGTCAATTTTTAGACGAGTTATTCACATTCTTCCCTTTAAATATTTTACATACCAATCATTTTTTAGGTGAGTTATTATTTAGGTATTGCAAAACCACAATTGTTATAAATGGTATTTAATTTTTAAAATTTTAATTTAAAGTAATTTTTATTTTTACTTAATATTATGATACATAATGTTTGTGCCATGTTTTATAGAATTTAATTGTATAGTTTTTGAATTAAATTTATTAACCTATGTTTTATGAATAATGGTTCATATAAATTTATTTCTCATGAATATGAATGGTTCAATTAGTACTCATTATATTTAGGTAAGGTTTACATATTGGGACTTTTGGGAAGATCACCCATCTCATTATTACTCCAACTTAAACACAATTAACCATAGAGTTTCCCCAAGATCAAGCTCACTTAACTTGCTACCACATTTGCAAAAACTTTAACATTCATATCTTTGTGAACATCACCTAGATGCAATAAGTGCTAAGTAAATTGCTACTCATAAAATATAGATAAACAAGTTTAACTCAAAACCTACTCATGAAAAATAGATTAACAAGTTTAAATCAAAACTATACATAATGGAGGATCTCCATTCCTTAACGATGAAAAAATAGGAATGTATTACTCTATGCGGTAGCTGTCTAACAAAAAGGGCATATATTTTAGTACGCTATATTCTTTGAGTATATGCTGGTTGATAATTGAAAAAGTATTTATTAACAAGAGACGCATTGCGTCAGGTTCCTGCCGATAATGTTTGTTGTAATTAATAATTGTTGTCTTATTGTATGCGTCTATTTTGAACTTGCATGAGGATTATCATTAACTTTTTGAAACCAACTCTTTGCTTTGGTGTTTAAATTTTAATTAATTGGCAGAATTAAAAAAAAAAAAATAGTCTTACACTGGATATTGTTATAGTAGATTAAATGTTTGAACAAGTAATAAATAAGGAAATGAATTAAACCATTTAGCTCGTCAATTTTAACAAATGCTCTCAACTTGATGGATGTTCCACATATTGTTCAAGGTACTTAGGCACATGGCACATGTAGTCTTTCCTCAAGTATAAGTCAATTCTTAAATGTTTGAATAAGTAATAAATAAGGAAATGAATTAAACCATTTAGATCATCAATTTTAACAAATGCTTTCAACTTGATGGATGTTCCACATATTGTACAAGGTACTTACGCACATGGCACATACAATCTTTCCTCTAGGTATGAGTTCATTCTTGGATCTGATGATGTTGGCATATATAATCAGATCAGTAGAAATATTGCACATATTTGCAATAAAAAAACATGTATAGACTTACTATTACATAATTAATTGTATAATATTAAAAGATTAATTCATAATATTTGTAAACTCACTTAAAAATATATTTAAATGTTACCTTTAATTTCCTATCAAGTGCAAGTGCTAGTTTAAATGTTACCTTTAATTTCAAATCATGTTCACTAACATCTTCATAGCTACATGATATGTAATTAGATAGATTGGGTTAACCCCACATTGACAATGTAAAACTTGTTTTGTAAATTTTATAACCAATAAAATTTAAAAATTGAAATTGAAATCTTTGTTTTTAAATTTCATTTTATCAAATTTGTAATAAGTATTGCCCAATTTAAAATTTTCACTATAAAATCTATATTATATGTATTTAAATAATTAATCCATTATCTATAACAAAAATCACATACTTTAATGAAAGTTGTTATGTTTAAAGTTGGTTTTATTAATTCTTTTAATAATAATTGTGAAATTTAAGCTAATTGAAATAAAGTTGTTCTGTATAAAATTTATTGTATTAATTTTTTAATAATCATTCTGAAATTTAAAAAATAAAATTAGCAACCAATGTCATGACTTCTAGAAATTGTCATTCTCGCAAACAAAAGTGAAAAACATTCATACAATTTGAAACTTAATTGTCTTCCCATCTAACTCTACAGTTTTGATTTTCTGTCAGCCATGTGACAAGATTGAAGTCAATTTATAACAAAACAAAACAAAAAATTTACTTACTAGCAAATTAACAGTATTGTAATAGAAAATACCATTAAGTTGTTCACATACATTCAATATTGCACGTAATTGCAGGACACACCCCCAATCTGCAAATGGTTAAAATTCCAAAGTCTAAGATTAATAGATCAGGCAAAGAGGGTTTACCTTACACAATTGGGCTTTTGCCAATGGCAGTGAGCAATTCATCTAACAGTCTGGCATAATCCATGGGTCATTAGGATTGTCTAGCCTTGGCAACCAAGATTGCCCTACCTTCCTAGAGAATTTTGGCACTTATAGATCAAACCATTTGAATGATTTCTCCAAACTCAAGAACTGCTAAGCTAATTGGAACCTATTCTCCTGTTCAAAAATGTACACCATGATTCCAAATTAAAAACGAAGTTGAAGTGTCTTGTTACACAAAAAGACTAAAGATTGTGAAAGAAACAGCATTGCAGCATCATATTTAGGCTCATTCCAGGACACCCTAGCCAAGAAGCCTCAATTTGATAGGATACACATTCTTGCTAGGATAGAACTATTGGGGTTTATTGTTCACTTGGATTGGGTGATCCCTCATCTTCCAATTAGGAGTGACTTGTGTCATCAAATCACATGGCCTCACTTGTCAAATGGGTATCATGTTCTAGAGAGCTTCTCCATGGTCTCATCTTTGAACTCGGGAATCATAATAGATGCTATATTTAGAATTGTTGGCTTACACTAGGACAATCAGCCACACATCTGATGATGCCTATTTGGGTAGGGAAAACTTTATTGGAGGGTTTAGGGTTTAGAGGGTCAGGGCTCAAACACAATCATGCTTATTTGCCACCCAGGTATAAGCTCTTCAGACCAAGCAAGAGGACTTGTTTACCAAATTGAAATGTTCTCATTAGCCTTCAAGCATTGAACCTCCAAAACTCAAAATAAAAAACCTTTTGCTTTGCTAGATATTCTTCGTAAAATTTTGTTAGCACTATACGTATTTAATAATTTTTCTAGTGTTCCAAAAATCAAAAAATACAAAAAAATGCACTTAGCATACATCCAAGAAACCAAAGTCTATACCATTTCAAGGGCCAACATAAATTCAATTCTTGTAGAATTCTTTAAAAATAAAAACACTAAGGGTTACTATTCCAGCTATATTGGATCCTTTATAAATACCAAATTTGATAAATAATCCGTTTCTTAAAGGATCAAAATTACTATAAACTCCAATCAATACTACAGAAAATTGAAATATAAATGTATGCTGGCCTTTGAGTTGTGAGCTTCAAAAAGTCTTTTGCATTGCTAGGTGTGTTATCCAAAAGATCATGATTTCACACATATTTTAAGATACGGTTGGATTTCAGCACAACTGAGAAAAAAAACATTTCTTGAATATCTCAAGATAATTAATATAAACATCATTTGAGGGTTGTCATAAGTTCTATAGCCATGAAACTCCCACAAACACCTATCATTAGCACTACAATTCAAGTGGAAACAGTACACTCACATTACTCAGCTAAAAATATAATGCACCATATAGGGTCTAAAATCTAAATCATAGTTGTGAGGTTTGGCGAGTCTAGGGAAACAACTGCATACATTAACATCAAATTTAACCTTGTACAATTTCTCCATGATCTTAGTGGTGGTGGCAGTTGTATATGATGACACATCATTAAAAAATATTCATTTCTCTCTCTATGTGTAAACACTAGAGAGCATTGATTCTATTTAAGTGACAGCTATTTAGTGGTGGAGAAGAATCCATTGACATGTCAAGTAAGGCTGTTCTAGATTGTGGAAGAGAATGAAAGAGCAGAAATATCTAATGAAAAAATCAACTCCAGACATTATGGCCATGGAACAAGGAGAATCCAACTTAAATGAACTCGAGACATTATGAACTCGAGACATTTTCGATTTCATTTCTACTCACATTTCACTAAGTTACCTTGCCTTTTATAGACTGTTAAATGCGTTGATAGCTGTTATCAATACAGTTTAATTGTTTCTTGCAAATCTGTATATTATAGATGGCCAATACTCTTAAGAATTGTGAAGGGTGTTCTACTGAAAAATAATGTCTCATGGTATAAGAGTCTCTAGAATTGTTAAGGGTGTTCTGAAATCATATAGATATGAACAATTTTTTTAAAAATACAATAGGGGAAAAAAAAAAGAGCAAAAACTAGATGAATGTCACAGAATATCTAGCTCACATCCAAGATGTGAGCCTTAAACTCCAGTCTGTCCTTAAAGTTGGCAGGTTGAATGTATTGCTTCTTTCTAATGGCATACTGAAATGCAAGCTTTGATTGGAAAAGAAAAAAAAATTCTGCTTAGGGATGTGAAAGACAATCTTGAGCATTCATAAACATCAGGTTATCACCAGGTATTTCTGGAACATTTCTAGACCGGCCATGGGCTGAGGATGGCTTTGGGGACATTTATGAGGTATCTCTATGTCCCTGAAACATGATGGGAACTGGGACACCCAGAAGAGACCCGGGGCCATTTGGCCATATTATTCTTTAGGCCATATTATTGTTTAGGCCATCATTAAAGATTTTCGTGACTTGGAAGGCTACACATCAAATTTAAGCTACAAATGCGCATCTTGAAAAAGTTTTGGAATTGAAGATATTTAAGCAAATGTACTTGGCAGGCACAGGGGCAAATGTACATATATAACTTGTGGAAAGCTTTTGTATATCTATGTTACACACACATGCATACACGCTCACATTTTTCGCACATATATCTATCTTAATATGGATTTCTAAGATGAATCTCATTTGTGCCAAGAGATATTCAAAAGACTTGCGTCATTGCAACCATGAAATAGGTTCCACATAAATACATTGGACATGGTTTAAAATTGATCCATGCAGGTTTTAAAATTTATGACAGTTCACATGTTTTTCATGTTTTTTAACTGTAAAATACTCGCAATTCTTGTCTGCCTCGTCTCCCTTAACTTGCAGTATTAAAACGTAACTGTCAGATATATACATATAGGATATATAGAAAATTATTTATCAAAAACTGTTAAAATAAATGATGGCTGCCTCTTCAATTCTCTCAGTATATTAAAGGTTGTAGAGCTTTGTGTGGTCTGAAGGACAATCTTAGAAAATAGGTGCCCCTCAAAATTTGCTTGATTGGAATGACTGTCAAATTTAAAACTTGAAAACAAGCAAATACACATTGCTTTCACACTCATCTTAAAAGGGGTCTTTAAGATGAATGTGATTGTGTTCACTGCCAAGAAGTATCCAAAAGGCTCAGTGTGCTAATGAAATGCAAATGCACTTGGCAGGCACAGGGCCAACCTTGTCAACATGTATGATAAGAGTGAAATAAATAAATAAATAAATATATATATAGTTCTTTGAGATGAATCTCATATGCAGTAAGAGATATTCAAAAGATGTGAGGTGGAATTGCTGTTATGAAGCAGGTGTATATACACACACACACACACACACACACACATATATATATATATATATATATATATATATATACATACATACATATATATATATATATGTATGTATATATATTTCTTTGAGATGAATCTCATATGCAGTAAGAGATATTCAAAAGATGTGAGGTGGCATTGCTGTCATGAAGCAGGTGCACATCGATACACTTTGTAGGGTTTAAAATACATGCCCGTTTACATACTTTTTGTATTTTTAACCATAAACCAAAGATGAATATATGCAAAACCTAAAAATACACAATATATAAACATTGAGTATGTGAAACCAGTTGTAGATACACAAACCTAAAAAAACCCAAATATATAGTGTATATAAAAACATTTTGAGATGAAACAGGGATATAAGACGGAGATTGCTCCAGCCATCCAGAGGACTACTAGATTCTGAAGAATTCATGGGGCATAGATTGGGGTATAAACGGATATTTGTACATCAGAAGAAACACATATTTACCCACCACACTTCCGCCATACAACCACCATAACAGTCCCAGATTTGATAGTGCCGCTGCCTGGTTTTCCCTCGTCGCACATCCACCGCGCAGCCTCTGAAGTGCACAAATTCCTGTATTACTACCAAAAGAAGGAAGGGCAAATTAGCATGGCAGAGTGGTGGAGCATGTGTTTGAAGGGTAGTTGGGTGATAGTGTTTAATACATGCCTAGAATTGGAAGGAGAATTTATGAACTATTTGAAAACAATCACCGGTTGGCGCGTTCTTCCCGTCGGAGTTCTGATGACTGATCTGGCTCCACCATCGGCTAGTGACAGTTGCGTGCCCTGGCTGGATCTGCAGCAACCCCGTTCTGTAGTGGTGGTTTCCTTTGACAGCCAATGTATTCTCGTCGCTCAAGAGCTCGGAAGTGTGGCGGCGGGATTACAAAAAAGTAAGGTTCCATTTCTCTGTGTTAAATAGCTGGTTTAAGAGTTGTGTTTGTTTCCGATAGTCATCTCACCGTTCATTTTGATTGTAATCAAGGAGGTCCGTTGATTATTATCTATGTGTTTGCAATGTGTGATTGGTTGGAAATTTGTAAATCATGGATCGATTCTAACTTTTACCAAATGTAATAAATGATTTATTGAATGTCTGAGATCGCAGATGAGAATTAAATATTTAAATATTTATGGCATAATTTTTTTTTTTAAATGATTTTTATCATTACTGTTTGCAATCTAAACCAATAGGAAAAAAGAAAACTAATTAATTTAAATAAAAATTAAATTTAAACTATAGAACTTCTATCTTGAAATTTTAACTCTGTCCCCTGATTGGTTGAATTAAATGAAAAAATTGCATCGAGCCGATGCATAAGTAATCCTGCCAGCGCAGGAACTAATAATTCCAAATCCGAGAAGTCATATTTTATTTTAAAAGCAATTGCCATTAACATCAACAAGTACATATATAATTCCTCCACTGTTGTTGAAGGTTAGAATGCTAGCCTTACATCTGATGGGAAAGTAACTTTGAGCCGCCACGAACTCATTGCTTTTGTAAATGAGCCCGACTTAATTATTTATTGAAATCAATACGTATGTCTCTCATTAATTATATATGATAAAGATGGTCATAGGAAATACAGATTTTTCTTGTCTATACTATTGGAGATCTACAAATACACTCCATAATCCATTGCTGCTGCTTAAGTACATTATCCAAACATCCAACTCTTTCAATGCCACCAGAGAGCTGAGACTGTTTACTATATGATGCATATTTCGAGTGCTCAGGAAACTGAAGATTGTGAAAGACCTCTAGAGTATGAGGGTATGTGGATATTGGAAGAAATTTGGTTTCAGGGGTACAAGGAGAGGAGTGAAAATGGAGGCGGAAGGTATCAGTTATGGGTTGACAGGGAATGTTGGGCAGGAGGTATTAATGGTGGTGGTTCGATTGGAGGCAAAGGGATTGGTGGCAGAGGTGGTAAAGGAACGAGAGGTGGTGGTTCGATTGGTGGCAAAGGAGGTAAAGGAGCGAGAGGTGGCGTTTCAAATGGAATGGGAGGCAACAAATCTAGAGATGGTGCTTCAAATGGATGGGGAATTAGAGGTGGTGGATAAAATGGGTTGGGAATTAGAGGTGGTGGTTGAAATGGGTTGGGAATAAGAGGCGGGGGTTGAAATGGGTTGGGAATCAAAGGTGGTGGATTAAATGGGTTGGGAATGAGAGGCGGTGGTTGAAATGGGTTGGGAATGAGAGGCGGTGGATTAAATGGGTTGGGAATGAGAGGCGGGGGTTGAAATGGGTTTGGAGGCAAGGGAAGGAATGGAGGTGGAGGAGTGAAGAATGGCAGTGGAGGGATAGAAAACAAGGGAGGAGGAGGTGGAGGCGAGAAGAATGGCAGTGGAGGGAGAGAAAACAAAGGAGGAGGAGGTGGTGGTGATAGGAAAGGAAATGGAAGTGGGGGGAAATTGATTGGAGGTAGTGGAGGAATTTGAGGAAACGGTGGCAGCAGAGAAGGAGGCGGTGGAGAAGGAGGAGGTGGTGGTGGAGAAGGAAAGAATGGTGATAGAAATGGTGGCAACCCAAATGCCTCAGAGGATTGTAATGGAGCCTTCAGGTCAGATTTAGGGTCATTAGCAGCATCTTGGGAGCAAAAGGTAGGTGGAGATTGAGGCCTGTAACTGAAGAAACCTGCAGAATATGTGTGGATACTACCCTGCTTTGACTTCAAAGTGAATGAGGAGGAGTTGGCTATGGATACTAGTTTGCAAGGGCCTTTTTGCTCAAAATTTTGGAGCAACATTGCAGAGCATCTCTTGAGTTGTTTATCTGAATGGAAGATGGATGGAGGAATTTCCACCTTGAACTGTCCATAATCATTTGTCTTTACTTCAATCCGAAAATCAGGCGTCTGCTTATTGTATCTGCATTCCACAGCAACTGAAGCACCTGGTTCACCCAATACTCAAACAAAAGATAAAATCAGACTTACTCCCAAATAAAAAATTAGTGCTCCACAGCTAGGGTTCACTCAATACTCAAACAAAATATAAAATCAGAGTTACTCCCAAATAAAAAATTACTGCTCCACAGCTAGGGTTCATCCAATACTCAAACAAAACATAAAATCAGAGCTACTCCCAAATAAAAAATTACTGCTCCACAGCCAGGGTTTACCCAATACTCAAACAAAACGTAAGATCAGAGTAACTTCCTAATAAGAAACTACTGCTCCACATCTATGTTGTAAATTCATACAAATTTCATAAGCACTACCGATTCTAGAGCAATTCATCCAAGTGAAACTGATTTATGGATTTAAGGTAATAGTTAACAAAGCATCTTTCCTCAAAGCCTTAAATTTCATTTCAGTCTTTATTAGTTGAGCGTCCCCTGATGCAAATCATTCAGACAAAAACTTGAGGAAAACAAAGAAATGCACACACAAAAAAAAGCTAATAACAAGATAAGATTTCAGAATTAAAAAGTTATGCCTACCTGATATGAAGTAGCTGTTTTTGGAGAACTGTTGCTTATAACATGTATCACAGAATACATTGCCTACAATTCTGACAGACAGCAAACGCCCATCATCATCAAGTGCATCAGCAGCAACAAAGTATATGATTATGGCCAACAACACAATACCATAAATCTTCGAGCTCATGGCGGCAGCTGAAGAAGAGTTCTTAGCAGAATGAGGGAAATTTTCCTCTATTTAACGATTCTGCCAGCTGGCAAGGGCTAATCACATTGTTTAATTATCTGCACATTTTGTGCAAATCTTTTGTGAGGTTGTTTCTCAGATGAGGCGAAGAAGACAACCACGAAAAGCTTATGTGTGCTCACGGGTCTCTTCTACCAAACAATGGAAGGACCAAAATTTATACTGTTTCTGTGAAAGCAAAGCCTTATAACTATCCGGCGGACCCACTGATATGTGCGGCATCTAGAAAATGAGGAAAGAGAAAGCTTCAGGCCAGATTACAAGAACCCTAACTCTTATAAAAATATGCAAAACCATTGAAGTAAAACCATTGGATTACTTCAGTGCACTTGTTTTGAGTAAACATTGTTGTCTTATATATGACGCTCCCGTGTGGGTTGTTGTCCTGTGGTAGTGACATGAGTCACGGGTGCAGAAATACAAAATATACGTAGTATTGAAAATTTTAGAAGCAACCCTAATTTCCTTCACCACCTCTCGAAATTCCATTGTAGCTGTTGATTTTACACACCATCAGTTTGCTTTGTGCCACGCAAGATAGCGATTGATGTTCAGGAAGTATAAACTATTAACATTATTTAAGTATCTCATACTCGTTGGCTGTGAACTATTTATATGTTCAGACAGCAGACATTATACGCATAATAGATCCATTAAAAGAGTAATGAATTGAAATGACTTGTCCTGCACTCCTCCAACTGTCGAAATGAAATCATGGCTAGTCATTGCTATTCATTCTGCATTGAAAGTCAAATGGTTTTATCTTATCGATTGCCAGAAAAGTTGCTCCCACTGATTTTTAATCACTTACTGTGGGTCAAGACAGAAGATAGAAAATGTTGAGCTGTAAATATAATTGTATAATTTATCATGGTGAAAATTATTTATAAAACTTAATGTCTGTATCTTGGCTGAATTGAGGTAAAGCATTTTAACTACACAAATCAAATTTTGAGTACCATACAAATATTACCAGTCAGGACTTTAGCCATAAACAATTAGAAGGTAGGTGGAAGAAGACTAGGTTGAAAGTAACAGCAAGCCGAATAAAATAAATAAACTAGCAGTTACACTGTTAATGGGCTTAAATTTGACAGTCAACCTTGCTGGCAATTTCTTTATGACAGTGACTTTAAAATATTATGACATACTTTAGCATAAGTAAATTATATAAAAACCAAATATATTATCATAATCCTATATAAATTTTTTTTGACAGTTTGTCCAAAATCTCTCCTTTCATATGATAGTCTTTTTAAAATTTCAGTTGTATTTTACAGCTAAAATGTCTAAATACAGCTATACAACTGTCAAATTTAAGTCCTGGAACTTGCACAATATGTGTGTGCAACGGATCTGCCCATAGGCCAGTTGAATGGAAGTTTTTTATTTTTTAATAATATTATGATATTGTAATTATAAATTCATGGTTTATAATTATAATATCTTGATATTATAAGTAATATAAATATTTTTTAATGTAGAATTGCTTAAAGAAGATCAAATAATGGTTGTATGAGATGGCGTACATGCACTTAGAACTATCATGTATGCAATGCACGCTGTCCAAAATGATTCTACACCTTACACTATTATGCAATGCAAGCTGTCCAAAATTTAGGGATTCCACACCTGTCACTATGATTAAATATAATATTCAAAAGATTTATGCAAGATGTGAATGGTCAAATATGATATTCAAAAGCTATTGGTAGGTGTCATAATTGTACAACCAAAGATATGAGATAAAATCACAGCGATGCCATTAGTGAGCCGTCTTGGAGAATAGAGAGGGGATTTTTTTCAAAAAATGAATGGAAAGCTTAAGGGAAGAGAAAAGTTATTTACAAAACTTGACGAGTGGTAATGTAGTGCACTTGTTAGAGCCTTGCCCAAGTTCAAGTTGAAGTTCAAACCCTAAAAACATAGCATATGCAATGAGGTAAGATGACTCATACAATGGAAGGACAATTATTTTATTAAATTTAAATATCAACACTTCAACATTTTCAATTTTATGCAAACCCTAACAACATTTTGAGGACCAACAAATAGTTTGCATTTTGTGTTCCGCATAATTGCATATATTTCTATCCCACTAGCAAGTAAGCATCCTATGCTCTGCAAATCACATGGTATTATTGTGTTCATGATAGTGGTCTCTACTTCTGCCATGATAGTGACCACGTGTTCTCCCCTCTACATTCAATGAAAATTTTCAAGTCTAGACAAAAAAATTAGTAACAGTCTCACCAAGCTTTGGCTTTAGTAGCACCTGCACTTGCGTCTAAACCAATGCCAATCTCAACTCCTTTTGTTTGTGCCTCCACGTATGCATCAGACTGACACAAGCTAGATATGACCATTTCTTTTATCACTCTAGTGACTTCTCTTTTCTATTTGAATTTAGACTAATTTAACCATTTCATTAGGATTGTGCATTACTCTAGCTACACTATATGTAAATGTTCTTGTTCATTTGTATGAGCATAATGCTGAGAAGAAGAAGTTGAAGTAACACCCTTGTATTATTTAGCTCCCACTTATCTCATAGTCTAGTTTTTTAGGCTTCAAGATTTTTTTGAGTACATGCATATCTTTCTCTTCATTGCATATTTTATTAAGCCTTGGGCTTCTCCAAGATGTGTGGTTTATGGTGATAGCAAGAGATACTTTTGTTACCACCTTTATTTTGCTGGCAGTTGGCTTTTTGAGTGTATTTAGGGCTCCAACAAGATGCATGACATATCACTATATAAAGGTTAAATCTCCTCTTGAATGCATGGTGATGAAATAATAAAATATATTGTCGATTAGAAAGAAAATTAGAATCTGGTAAAACACCTGTGTATCATAAAAGTTTGAATAAATTAATATAAAGTGGTGAAGAATTGACCTACATTTCATAAAACATCAGTCTGAGTCAAATTATCTTCAGGATTACATTTATTTGGTAACTAAAAATGCAATTGAAATTAACAAGAAACTAACTTTGCCTTGGTCTACAAGATTGATGATTGCACTTGGAGCTGCCAAAGGGGCTTGTGTTTCTTCATGGAGCAGAAAATCCAATCACCTATCGAGACTCCAAGACATCCAACATTTTGGCAGTGGTGGAGTCCTCTTCTACATTTGTGAAATATGGATCTTTGCTCTATATGTTTGAATTGGTGTAGTTCGAAAATCTCTTTCTAGTGTTAAGACTTGATTTATTTTAAGCTGGACTGAAATTCCCCACTTATTGTCTTTGTTTTGTGTAAACACATTACATTCAGGTTAGTTTCAAATTAGAATTTGATGTGCTACAAAAATATTAGCAGACAAATTTATTATGTTACATATACAACCAGTAATTGCAATGGAGAGCAAGAGTAATAGGTTGAGCAAATTACCTGATAATTTATTGTGTTGTAATATTCTTTCTCAAACATGCCTTAAAATCCCTATGAAAGTAAAGGTTCTAGCTTAAGAAAAAATAAATGAAATTATAGGTGGTAAGCAGTGGTACCTATAAGCACCAAAATCACGCACTCCCTCCATGAGGACCCCTATGATGATTCAAATCCTTGTCACGTACATGTAAGCGTGAAAATAAATCCTTTGGGCAGCAGGCCTCTTGATGACATGTCCTTTCTTCTTGTCTTGTGTCATTTTTGCTTTGTCGATTTCTTTTCTTCCCCATTTGTGACGCTTTTTGACACTTGTTGCGACACTTGTCGACTTGCATTTTCTAGCTTTCGACCTTGATCCTAAGCCTTGTGAGTGTCTTGTAGGCGAGTTCTCACCTCTCCCCTTTGTATTTTGTCTAGTGCACCTCATAGAAGCCTTCTAGAGGTCCCTCGATCCATCTCTCACTTTTCGTTTTCGATTTCGACCATCCAATCCAAATCCCCCCTATTATTTCCAGATCCCCACTGGGGATCCTGAGGACACAAGTGGAGATTTGGATTCTTTCACATGATTGACCTATTTTTTGGTGCAGAATCCATCCTTTTCTTCCCCCTTACCTTCTGCCATCCTGATTTTTGAATTCTGTACTCCTGATCCAGGGTCGCCCCCCGAGTGACCTAGGATCTCCCTGGGCGACCTTGTCTAACGAAGGTGGCGACCCTGCCGTCTTTTGACCCAAAGAAAAACTAAAGTTTCTCTCACGTTTTTGCTTCGTTTCACCCATTTTTCTTTCTATTTACATGATTTTTGATCCTTGATATAGAGTTAACTATTTCATGCACCCACACATGCATAATTAGCTCTATTTGATCTCAAATTAACTCTCTAATCAATCTCATGCATTCTCTCACCTCCATTTCTTCTTCAGTGATAAGCTATCATTGCTTCATCACTCCCTAATCAGCTGAGTTCACTGGGTAATCAACCTTGTTAACTCCCCAATCTATTCTTGTTAACTCATCAATCAAATGAGTTAACTCCTCAGTCCAATCCCTTCTTCAAACCTATAAATACCCCCCTCTCTTAAACACAAAGGGAGGCAAATTCATTGTGCACCAGTTCTTGCCAAGTTTGCTCTCCAATCTAGCATTCATATGCTCATACAAGACGTAAGTGCCTTTTACTTTGATTGTTTGGGCAAGCAACGCTATGCTGCTTCTTTTTTTAATGCCATTGTGCTCAATCCAAGCTCGCATCGAGCTCAAACAAGCTTCACAAAAGCTTCTTTTCACTTCATTGAGTCTTTTTGTCGTCGAGAGAATCACCTGTTGTCACAAAAGGATTCGAGGTTGCCTACACAAGGATACTGAGGGTAGTGGAGTATTCAAATCTTCATCTCTTTCAGGTTCTTTTCGTTACTTTCGTAGTAATTAGATCATCACACTTTGCTCTTGGGAATAGTAACATTGTGCTTTTTCCTTGATAGGTTAGATCTTGCATGCTAGATTAATCGTTTTTACATTCATAGATTTACTTTGTTAGAAAAAGCATATTTCCTTTCCATTTAATTAGATTGCATTGAAAATACCAAAAACCCACAAAAACATAGATTCAACTTTTCATATAGGATTGCATGCACATTTATTGCATAGATTAGAAGCATTTTCCTTTCCAAAAATACTCTAAAAATACCAAAAAGATGCTTTGCATATTATCATTTAGCTTGCATTCATATAGATCTGATAAAATAGATAACATTGCAAAACCCTCGATTCCATCACGAGGTATTCAAAGACAAACCCTAGGTCAACAAAACCCTAGGTCGAAACCTTAGATCTGGTTAGAGTTAGCAATTACACTACTTTCTCTATCCTGATTCAGGAAGGTGTTTAGGAGTAAGAGGAAAGTGGGTAAGGGCTATCCGAGACGAGATCGAGGAGATACATCCGCAAATTCAACAACAGACGCACATTACTCCACAAGGAGACCCATTTGTTCTATTGTTGGGTGAATAAATTAGGCAATTACAACTACATAGAGCATTTCTCAGAGACATAGAAACATCATAAGCCATTAACGAAAACAACCATTTACCCACACAGAGGTGGAATTCAAGGAACCCAAATAGAAGGAGAGAAACTAGTGACCCGTCGGGTCATAGGGTTATCTCAACTACCACAACAATTGATAGAAACATTCAACAAAATGCACAACAACAATGACCACAAATCTTGCCGACCCCCCTTTGTGAAGTCCAACTCTTAAATGAGCCAGACCCCCACCATGTCTCACCTCCTCTTGACTGGCTACTCCCACGTGAGCGAGAGTGACGTGGCAGATCGCCCCTTGGCAAGGAGGGAAAGGGTTCATGAGCGTGCCGAAATCCAATCCGACAGCCCCCAGGCAACCAGAGTCATGATTCCAAGCATACATTGGTGAACCTGATATGAAGAGAAAAGCCTTTGGGTCAAGCTTTTTGCGCTCCCATTGTAAAAACATTCAAGCATTCTTTTGTTGCTTTTCATAGCCGCTTCGACTTCCATCGTCTGTGCCACTATCTATTCCATTTATTCTGTGGTGTCTATGGCACCCCCGAATATGACAGAACTAGACTTAAACCAGGGAAATTTTCCCTCAAACGAACCTGAAACAAATTTTCCCTCAAACGAACCTGAAACACCTTCTTTTGATAGGTATGTGCCGCCTCATCTAGATGCACCAGTTACAAATTGCTATGATTACGAAGACTCTGATTATGAGCCTAATCCAAAAGAGTCTAGGCATTCTCTATCCTTCAATAACCTAGCTTGGGAAAACGACTCAGCCATACCAAATGCACTGCATAAGGCTAGAAGGATAAGATCGGAAGTACATCGGCTAGAACAACCTTCCACAAGTACATTGAATAATCACCTTGATGAGGAGGTCAGAAGGTTGGAAAGGCATCTACAAGAAACCAAAGATGCTCAAGAAGCATTAAGGATTGCCTTAGAAGAGGAACAAAAAGAGAAGGCCGTGCGAGAGGAGGTCCATTGAAGAGAACATCCTAGAAACGAAGAAAACACTAGAACTGCAACTCCTGCAGATGTAATCGCAACTCTAGTACAAAGAATCGGGATCCTAGAAGCAGAACAAGCTGCTCCAGAGAAAAGAACAAAATCTCATGAACAAGACCAGTGGGCATCTCAAAAACCCCCTTACCTCAATTACTATTCAAGACATGCTAGTAATGACACTTGTCTGAACGAGAATCCTCCCATTCAGGGCAATCCAACGAATCCGATAATGGGTTACCAAAACCCACCTACAGGGTTATTGTTAACAACCCTGCAATCTCAGAGTGCTTTCTTAGGAACATATCTTGAATATTTGAAAGAGCCTCTAGACTAGAGTATAAGAAATGTGCAGTTGCCCCGGCCTCTACCAGATCTCCCAAAGTTCAAAGGAGAGGGAGATCCAAACTCCCACATCAAATCTTATACCACAGCCATAAGAGAACTCCTTCCTTGGGATGGAGTTGTCACAAAGATTTTTCCGAAAACACTTGAAGGCATCGCCTTGGATTGGTATTATCGCCTTCCAGAAGCTTTAATCCACTCGTTTAGACAACTATCAGAGAGTTTATCATGGCATTTGACATGAACAAACTCATGAAAATAGGGATTAGAGAGTTCCTCACGATGAAACAAGAACCGAATGAATCTGTAGCACACTTCGTCACTTGATGGAGACTAGTACTCTATTCGTCAACCAGCACTCCAAACATGGACCACTGAGAACTGTGTGACCTCTTCTTGCATGCCCTCAACAAAAACATGAGAGAAGATGTTCAAATACTACCATACAAGTCCTATGAAGAGGCGTTGGGAAGTGATTTAAGAATTGATCAAGCTGCCATCGATAGTGGACAAAAAGTTTATGGCTCAGATGGAAAAATAACAAAAGAAGACATGGGAAGCAATGCCGCTGTTGTTAGGATTCTCAAAAACAACAGGAATGCAACCACAGACGGGGTAACAGATTAACCCCCAGTCAAAAGGATAAAAGATGATTACAATGGGAGAGATTACTATCCTCCCAACGTAAATGCCATAGATCGACCAAGAAATAATGGGTACTATCCTCGTGATAATTATCAAAGTTGGAATCGTGATAGAAATGGGAACGAAAATGATGGGAGATATGAGAGACCCATTTATGAATACAACCAGTATTGTTCTTTTCATAGAACAAAGAGGCATAGCACAAAATCTTGTAGGGAATACAACAGATTCATAGAAAAGCTTCCAGAGGATCAACAATGCTTGTTCATAGAAATGTTCCTGAACCCGCAAAAGATCACTCCAGACATCAAAGATACAAGGCAAAATCAAGCTCCCATAGCACCTCAAAATGCAAATATGAGGATTTGTCAAGACCCGTTCCCTACACACAAAAACACGGAAACAAATCAAGATAAAGCAACCCAAGATAGTAACCCCGAAGTCCCACCCCAACTAGGACAAAAAGGAGAAACTAAGTTGATGGGATTAGTTGAGATCATGCACAACGAAGAAAAAGGGGAGAATCACGAGGAAGACAATGAGCAAATAGAAGTATGTGAAGGCACCGTTTCGGTAGTTGAACCCACACCAACTCCAATCAGGCCTTACGAACTCATAGAAGACCTAAAGAAAACATATGCTCACATCTCATTTATTGATTTTCTCAGAAACTCCCCTACACATCGTTCATCCTTGTTAATAGCCATAGGCCTAAGATATCTGGACCAAATCACGCCACTGCCTAGTGAACAAATCAACCATGTGGATTACGATCTCATCCCACCAAACTCAGAACTTAAAGATCTAGGGTTCTTCTTTGATTTACAACGGATGACCTCTAAGGTAGAACTAACCAAAAAGGGAGACCCCACATTATATCTTCAAGTATGGGTCTACGACACATGTATCAAACGAACATTGATCGATGGCAGAGCTGCAGTGAATATAGTGCCTTTCTCCCTTTTGGAGAGAATGGGCATGGACACACCAACATCACCGCTTCAAGGGATACTTTGAGCAGATATGGCAATTTGAAGGCAACCACCATAGGGAAAATTACCCTCCCAGTGACCTTGGGTCCCAAAACCATTCTGACTACCTTTTATGTCATAGACAAAGACATAGAATATAACTTAATTCTTGGAAGGCCATGGATACATAGGATGAAAGTTGTGCCATCCATGCTATTTCAAGAACTTCAGTTCCTACACCTAGGGAAGATATATGTTGCATAGGGAGATCCAATACCTTTCAGCATGTTAAAGTCTAATACCCCAAACAAACGCATAAGGATTCCAATAGACTACGAGCTCCCTACCAACAAGTTAACCATCCCAAGTCCAACACTGCAATCAATATGTATCAAAAGGATGG
Organism: Cunninghamia lanceolata; assembly: GCA_027924645.1. Lineage (NCBI taxonomy): Eukaryota > Viridiplantae > Streptophyta > Pinopsida > Cupressales > Cupressaceae > Cunninghamia > Cunninghamia lanceolata. The sequence continues at coordinate 5,601,709 of BSBN01000124.1, read as the reverse complement.
GAACCCCAGAAAAGACTGTGAATACAACAAACATCAAAACTCTGGAAAATGGGCCACCACCAAAGAAGAAAGAAGTGGTCCACAAGGAAAAGACAATCAGAATAATGGAGTTGATCGAAAGGGATGGACCACTTCAATTCCCTGTAGAGATACTCACCATTGGCTTCCATCAAGTCTATAAACTTTTCCAATGCATAGGGGAAAAGCCTCATATAACTGAAGACTAGATATTTCAAACCACAACACTAGATATAAGTAATGCACCCCCACATTCTTTCTTGGATGCTGAGGAAGACATGATAGAAGGGTACACCCCATTGTCACCACTAAGTAAGTCACATCTCCTTGACACACCTGAAGAAACAAAATCATATGAGCCCCTCACACCAACCAAGGACTCGCATCGACTAGTATTACCCATGGAAGAAGAATATTCTTTGAACAACGAATCAACCAATGTTATAGGGGTGTTACCTAAGATGTTTGTAGTAGACAAACCACAAGAGAAACCAACCACTTCTGCCTTGGTTCAATCAAACGAACTTGGTGAATGGGAAGCACCTCGGGTACAAATAGAAATGGTGGAGAGATTGCCTGACGAAGACGAAGAAAGTGAGGGAATCTTTCACAGAGAGTGGAAGATGAGAGTGACAGATAGCATCGACAACCTGGTCATTTTTGAACTACCGAAAAGTTATATTGGGTATGCCATGGACTTAAGACTGGAGCCCAATGGGAGGACAAGTATAAGCTTTGTCCCCCCTGACGAACAAAGGGAACCGCAAACCCCTCTTGAACTATTCCAATTCTTGCAAAGAATCCAAGAGAGACCAGAAATAAAAACCTACAAGCAAGAACAGTTCGATCTATTGATGGAATTACTCAACTGCGAAGGAGTCCTATATTGGACCCCCTCCCACCAACATGCCTTTCAGGATCTACTACATCTCAAAATGCCCCGAGAACCCACTGAATTGGAAGTAGTAGACCTGAGTGATAAACCATACGAAATAGGAGAACTAGTCCTAAGAAGAGGTAGCACAAAAAACAAGAAAAAGAGATGAAAAGAGCCTTCTCAGAAGACTGGAAAGGCCCCTACATGGTTAAAGAAGATATCAGAAACGGTGATTATCTCTTGTGCACAATGGAGGGAGAGGATATTGGTGAAACAGTCAATCCCTTTCACCTCAAGAAATACTACGTCTAAAAAAACAAAAAAAAATGGAAAACATAAAAATACAAAAAAAATTACAAAAACTCAAAAATGTCAAAAACAATTTGTTTCTCGCATTTCAGTTTCATTCTATTCATTTTGCATTACAATTCGTGACTTGCTCTTGTACTATTTTCTCTTTAGTAAGGAGTCTAGTGTTGCCCAAATATACGTCATCTTTTCAGGACCTAGAGATTCCTCATTTTTCACAAATTGCCATTATCCCCCTTCATTCCCAGTGATTCTAAATCAAAGCCTAGCTCTTAGCTTTACACCGATCCCACTCTTAATGAGTTAAGATGTTAGGTCTAAGCAAGGTCAGTATTCAAACCTACAGTGTTCAAAGGAAGCTTGCAAGTAGACCTTCCCATTTCTTCCCTAAGTAGAAGAGAAGTCCAACCAAATTACAAAAACTTTAGGTGGCACTTAGCCCCTTATCTTTCTTGGCCAAAAATGTCAGGAAGATCAAAACTTTGAAGGAAGCAATCTAAGATATGAGTGAATAAAAAATGAGTGGTCAAAATAAGAGTGTCAAAAGTGAGAATTGAGAGATCAAAACATTGCATAACAAAGAGTCCAAAAAGCATTCAATTCTTGAAAAAGTCAAAATCCAAAAAAAAAATGAGAAAAAAATCAAGTGAGGAAAATACAAAAAAAAAAAAGCAAAACAAAAAGACAGATACAAAAAAAGAGTGAAAGAGAGAAGATTGCTGAATGCCCATACTCTTGGGTGGACTAGATCAGTCTAATCTCAAAGCCTCAAGAGTGACATTCTAATAGAGAAAGAAAAGTACTAAGCACACATACACACATTGGTTGAGTAAAACTGAAAAGTCTAGTAATCTCTAGGATCATCTTCTATCTAGGGACCTTTGTTCTTTCCTAGATATCCTGTACCCCGGGTCTATCTTGCTGGCCATCTATGATCTAAGTCTAGAGAACACCTATAAAACTTGTTGCTTGTCTAAGTTGAAAGCTTACCAAATTATCTTATCTAGATAAGGATCAGAGTTTTGGCTTTAGCAAAGCCTAGAAACCAGAAACACTCCATATTCATTTCATTCCCCACTTGAGTTTTCCCTAAATCCTTTTTCACAGCCTTAAATAGATTTCTTATATCAGGACAACCTGTAATCCCCTAAACTGAAAATCGTATTTAAGAGAAAGCCATTTTGTTTGTTCCACATTGCATACATATCAAAATCAGAAAAAAGTCTAAAAGCAATAAAGTCAAAGTGTCATATCTCATGACATTTAGCAAAGTGTGATAGTTTCATTTACAACATTTCTTGTGTTCTTGCATTATCATATCGTAAACTGCATAACATACATATGTTCTACAAAATTACAAAAAAAAATGTCATCGTTGTCATATTTGAATTTGTTAAAAGAGTTGAAAAGATCAAACATAATTAAAACAAATTCCTAAAACTTCCAAACATGCATAAGAGATGGGTACGGTATTCGACAAAGAGAATAAACATAGAAAAGGATAAACTTTCATCAATACATCTGAAGTTCATACAATAGGTATTAGAGAGCTAAAAGCAAAATGCTCTCGAGAGAAGTAGAGGCTCCCCATGTAAGGGGGCACAAGTTTGAAAAAGAAAAGCAAAGTTAGGGTTGGTTCCCTCCAATAGAACCCTCAAGGCTCCGGCTCCTCCATCTATGACTACCGCTCGTCGCTCCATGGGACTTATGAGAATGATGTGCTCTACTATGGGCATGCGAATGTGAAGGCCCTACCATGATAGTGCTAGAACACCCAACATTAAAGCAAGTCATCTCCGTAATACTTTGTTCTCACCCTGAAGCATGTTTACCTGGGCCCTCAACTCAGCGATCATCTTACACCCATGGTAAATAGGAGCAAAATTATCTGTGTGCCGTCCTGCAGCAAGGGGCACACTAGAGTCATCCAAAAGATGTTCACAAGGCATCATAGTGAAAGGACAAGTTAATCCAACATTAACCTCATGAACCAAGCCCCTCCATTCTGTGACATTACCTGAAAGCGCCAAGTTAAAAGACAAGACCAAGTTAGTGCCGCACAAAAAGTGAAAAGAGAGAAAATCCCAAAACCAAAGTCAAAATAAGAGCTGGTAAACTGAACTCATGTGGATCTCCAGATTGCCAGTCAGGGTCAAGCTGATGCATCAACTCATTTGAATGAGGAGGTCGAGGAACAGTAGGAGGACCCTCAGGGATGTTAAGAACCTCATGCAAGACATCAATGTCATCAAAATCCTCATCTTCAAGCAGAGCCTCATCTGATGATTCATCTCTATCAGGAACATAATCCTCATCAGTAGACTTTGAATCAACTGTCATAGTCACAGATTGAGAAGGAGTCCCTCTCCCTCTCCTCTGTCCTCTAGAAGCTCTAATGATAAAAACACCTGGAGTTAAAGGTGTCCAAATGACACTCCTCTATCCAATCTCCCCCATCTCCTAAATGGTTCTATAGCAAGTGGACACTGGGGGTAGGTCCTCTGGGATCTCCTCGCCAAATTGCTGCAAGACTTAGTCCACCCGATGAGCCTCGACTTGGCCATTGCGATCCGTGATCGCTGAGACCTCACGGCAGTATGATCTCACCTCAACATCTTAGGTCCAAACTCCCTCCATATCATGATAATGATCGGCAATCATGCCATCATCTGTAAGGGTGGCGATAGTTGGAAGAGTAGCATCATAATGTCCAACATGTACCCACCGCGCTGCTCTCGGAAGTCACTTGTCTGGAAGAGGAATAAGCTTCTGATAGGGTCTCACATGCTCAAAGATCCATGTCATAATCAAGGAGGAGTGGCTGAAAGCAAGAGCCCCTTGTTGAGAGATCCAATAAAAATCTCTATAGACCATGGCCATGATGTCAGGTCCCCACGCATAAAATGTACCCTCCTGCAAATCATGAATGATGGGTGCCCAACACCATCTCAGTCTAGCTGAGGCCTTGTCTCCCGATAGCCTCGAAGCAATCAAACAAATCAGGAACCTCCTCAGGAGTGGAATGCGAAGTCATGGTACAGAAGAAAGTAGAACACCTGTTTGATCCCCAGGGTGATTAACCCCCATAAAAGTAGCCCAAGCAGCCTTGTTCTCATGAGACTCAATAGTAGGAAGAAATAGAGTCTGAGCCCTCACAGGAACCCCAAGAATGAGATACACGTCATAAAGAGTGATAGTCCAGTCTCTAGAAATCTGTGGGAACCTGAATGTGTTCCTATCTATGTCCCAGTAAGTCATGATGTCACAACATATGCAAGATACAGGATGGACCACGAGAACATGACAAACTCTCCCAAGGCATGTCCTCTTGAGTATGGTGCGATCCTCTACACTAAGAGAAGCGAACATCCCTGAGAGACACCCTTGCTCTCGGCCAGCATTCCATCGAATGTCATCTCCTGCAAAATCGAAAGAGAGGTTTAGGCTAGATCTCGTAAACTCGTAAAAACCCAAAAAAAGTGTACAAAACATCAAAAAATTGTAATAAACAGGTAGGTTAAGTAACCAAATCATGTCAATTCAGAGTGAAAGAAGCGATAAACAACATCAAGTGTAGCCAAGATTCAACCCTACAGGGTCGCCCCCCAGGCGACCTAGTTGCCAGCTAAGTCGCCCCCTGGGGGACCCAGTTGCCAGCTAGGTTGCCCCACGGGTGACCCTGTTGCAAAGCAGGATCCCCCAGGGCAACCTTGTTGTCAGATAGGATCCCCTAGGGTGACCCTACCTACCAAAAGGGGTGACCCTAAAGAGTAGCCCCTCAAGCAAAAATTGGTCCAAAAACCCCGTTTCTGGACCGATTTCAGAAAATGAAAGTTCAACATTGCTCTAAATGATGCAACGAACACAATGCGACAAGAAAAATCACTAAAAATAGATGATTTCAAGAGATTTTTCATAAAATCCAACCTAGGGTTTGGAGGAGAGTCTTTTATTGATTACTCACCTGACTCTCTGTGGCTGAGGAAGAAGCAGCCATCTCTGCGATCCCCTGGACGATACCTTTCCAATGACTACTCACGTGAATGATTCCATCGCTGTTTCACTTCGATCTCACAATTTGATTCTCTTGATTTTCCCTTAGCTTAGTTTTATTTCATGCATTTAGCTTAGTTTCTTACTTTTATGCTTTTGTTCATGCATTGTTTTGCGTGCTCTCATACCTATAGGTTCAAATCAATAAAAGTAAGCGACTAGTCGAACTCAAATGATCCATGGTAAGTTCGTCATTTCAGTTTTCATTATTTGTCTTGATATATTTAAATGCCATATTGATACTAGTTATTGCAGGTACAAATTGTGAGAAAATTGACAACAGGTAAGGCGTAGTTCGGGAACGATACCTACCTTTCATGTAGACTATCGTCCCCGAGGGGGCAAATATGTAAGCACCAAAATCACGCACTCCCTCCATGAGGACCCCTATGATGATTCAAATCCTTGTCACATACATGTAAGCATGAAAATAAATCCTTTGGGAAGCAGGCCTCTTTATGATGTGTCCTTTCTTCTTGTCTTGTGTCATTTTTTCTTTGTCGATTTCTTTTCTTCCGCATTTGTGACACTTTTCGACACTTGTCAAATTGCATTTTCTAGCTTTCGACCTTGATCCTAAGCCTTGTGAGTGTCTTGTAGGTGAGTTCTCACCTCTCCCCTTTGTATTTCGTCTAGTGCACTTCATAGAAGCCTTCTAGAGGTCCCTCGATCCATCTCTCGCTTTCCGTTTTCAATTTTGACCATCCAATCCAAATCTCCCCCTATTATTTTCAAATCCCCACTGGGGATCTTGAGGATGCAAGTAGAGATTTGGATTCTTCCACATGATTGACCTATTTTCTGGTGTAGAATCCATCCTTTTCTTCCCCCTTGCCTTATGCCATCTTCATTTCTGCATTCTGCACTCCTGATCCAGGGTCGTCCCTCAGGCGACCTAGGATCTCCTTGGGCGACCCTATTTGACAAAGGTGGCGACCCTGCTGTCTTTTGACCCACAAAAAAAATGAATTTTCTCTCACGTTTTTGCTCTATTTTCTCTCTATTTTCTTTTTGTTTGCATGATTTTGATCCTTGATATAGAGTTAACTATTTCATGCACCCACACAGGCATAATTAGCTCTATTTGATCTCAAATTAACTCTCTAATCAATCTCATGCATTCTCTCACCTCCATTTCTTCTTCAGTGATAAGCTATCATTGCTTCATCACTCCCTAATTAGCTGAGTTCACTGGGTAATCAACCTTGTTAACTCCCCAATCTATTCTTGTTAACTCATGAATCAAATGAGTTAACTCCTTAGTCCAATCCCTTCTTCAAACTTATAAATAGCCCCCTCCCTTAAGCACAAAGGGAGGCAAATTCATTGTGCACCAGTTCTTTCCAAGTTTGCTCTTCAATCTAGCATTCATATGCTCATACAGGATGTAAATGCCTTTTACTTTGATTGTTTGGACAAGCAACTCTACACTGCTTCTTTTTTCTTTATGCCATTGTGCTCAATCCAAGCTCGCATCGAGCTCACACAAGCTTCACAAAAGCTTCTTTTCGCTTCATTGAGTCTTTTTGTTGTCGAGAGAATCACCTGCTATCACAAAAGGATTCGAGGTTGCATACACAAGGATATTGAGGGTAGTGGAGTCTTAAAATCTTCATCTCTTTCAGGTTCTTTTCATTGCTTTCGTAGTAATTAGATCATCACACTTTACTCTTGGGAATAGTAACATTGTGCTTTTTCCTTGATAGGTTAGATCTTGCATGCTAAATTAATCATTTTTACATTCATAGATCTACTTTGTTAGAAAAAGCATCTTTCCTTTCCATTTAATTAGATTGCATTAAAAATATCAAAAACCCACAAAAACATAGATTCAACTTTTCATATAGGATTGCATGCACATTTATTGCATAGATTAGAAGCATTTTACTTTCCAAAAATACTCTAAAAATACCAAAAATATTATCATTTATCTTGCATTCATATAGATCTGATAAAATAGATAACATTGCAAAACCCTCGATTCCATCACCAGGTATTCAAAGACAAACCCTAGGTCAACAAAACTCTAGGTCGAAACCCTAGATCTGGTTAGAGTTAGCAATTTCACTACTTTCTCTATCCTGATTCATGAATGTGTTTAGGAGTAAGAGGAAAATGGGTAAGGGCTATCTGAGACGAGATCGAGGGGATACATCCGCAAATTCAACAAAAGACACACATTACTCCACAAGGAGACCCATTTGTTCTTGAAAGGAAGCTAGGTGTGCGGATATCGCTTCTTACACTAATCTAATGAGGGGAGAGCTATACAAATTCAATTTTAACCTTTACAATTACAGTAACATGAAACATATAACAGAGATATTGCAGCAATACACATAGAACCAGAAAGAAGACAGAAGAAGAGAGATAAAGATATAACGTGGGGAAAACCCTTAACGGGTGAAAAACCCCACACTCAGAAACTTGCACAATATATTATCAAAAATGAATATGGTTTACAATACACTTGCAATGCAAGCTTCAATAGTCTTCGACACTCTGTTAGAAATGAAAGCAACACTACTTCAATGGAAATCTGATTCAAATAAATTTTAGCAATCTTTAACTGTGTTATTAATGGAGATTGTAACAAAACATAAACCCACAATACAAAAATATACTAGAAGTAGAATTAAGCACATAACACAAGTGTTTAACGTGGAGAAAACCCTTTCGGGTAAAAAACTCCACCAAGAAAAGAGGCCAAGTTGTATTATCTTCACAAAAGGAGATTACAAATACATTCACTTCCTCTATCCTTCAACCTTCACTTCGATAGAACCTGGATACTTGTAAACTGTTATATTCCTCTCATCTATTATGCTATGGTTTATATAGAATTTACACAACCTCAAGACATTAAATGACTTCTTACAAGCCCATAACACTTGTCAAGAGTCAACAACACAACCTTGGGCATCCATGGCCAAGAATAGGCTCTTACGGGGTCATAAATGCTGTCATACATACATCCTACACTTTGGAAAATGTGCCCATGCAAGCTTGAATGCCTTATGGCTAAAAATAGCCACTTACAACATCTTATGACATGTCATATGCTATTATTAGTGTCATAGATTCTTATGACAACTTACAGTTGTCATAGAATCTCTTACACCTTCTTACAACATCTATGACGTGTGTCATAACACTAAAAATAGATTATTCCTCCACATGTGCACCCCACTTTGACCAATTACCATTTACCATAGTAAATGACATCCCGTAACTACCGCCGGTAACTCTAGGACTTACCGTTCAGTAACTCCATAATTACCGTGGACAGTAAATCATTTTTACCACTACCGGTGAAACTTGTACATCCCTTATGGGTAATTACAAATTACAAATAATAAATGGAATAAATACAATATTGGGATTTATAAGGTTAATGTCACCTTATCCCAACATTCTCCCACTTGACATTATACATTGTAAATCAACCCATAGGAAATCAAATGAAAATAATCAGGCACTAGAAACAAGGCCCATGGCCTCTCTGCACCACACAAATTTCTCTGTGCTCATAGGCTTGGTCAATGAATTTGCAACATTCTCCTTAGTGTCTATTTTCTTTAACTCAATCTCTCCATTTACAACCAACTTTTGAACAAAGTGATACTGAACATCAACATGCTTAGTTTGAGCATGATACATGGGATTCTTAGCCAAACAAATAGCACTCTGGCTATCACAACCAATCTGAATATTCCTGCAATGAAAACCAATAGCTGTACATAGTCTCCTCAACCAAACTTCCTCCTTAGAGACATGAGTTGCAGCCATATACTCTACTTCTGTGGTGGACAAAGCAACTGTGGGCTGCCTCTTACTCATCCAACTCACTGCACCTCCAAATAGAGTAAACACATAGCCACTAGTGGACCTTCGACTATCCAAGTCACCTGCCCAATCTGCATCAACAAAACCCTATATGTCCAAAGATTTATTAGCACTATCAGTACCAGAATAAACCAAACAATGATTAGGAGTACCTGCAAGATATTTAAACACCCTCTTCACACAGTTCCAATGCTGTCTACTAGGGTTAGACATAAATCTGCTCAAAACTCCCACTGCTTCTACAATATCTGGTCTAGTGCAAACCATTGCATACATCAAACTCCCTACAACACTAGCATATGGCACATTAGACATATCCTCAAGATCATCCTTAGTCTTTGGACACAAATCTAATGAAAGCTTAGTACCAATGGTTAAAGGAACTCTAACTGGATTACAATCCTGCAAACTAAACCTCTGCAAAATAGTATTCACATACTTACTTTGTGACAACCAAAGCTTTCTGTTAACTCTATCCCTCCTAATCCCCATTCTCAAAATATACCTTGCAGCACCAAGATCCTTCATCTCAAATGTACCTAAAAGTTGGGCTTTAAGCTCACTGACCATACCCTTAGTATTACTGAAAAACAACATGTCATCAACATACAAAGCAATAACCAGTATAGAATCATCAACACAATGACTGTAAACACAATGATCCTCCTCACTTCTAACAAAACCCAATTTCAAAACAAATGAATCAAACTTTTGATACCACATTCTCGGGGACTATTTCAGACCATAAAGAGACCTCTTTAACCTACAAACCCAATGTTCTTTTCCTTTTACCTCAAAACCTGTAGGCTGTTGCATATAAATTTCTTCTTCAAGATCTCCATGTAAGAACACAGTCTTAACATCCATTTGCTCAATCTCCCAATCATAAGTTGCAGCAATGGATAAGAGAAATTCAATAGAAGTGAATTTAGCAACAGGAGAGAATATCTCACCAAAATCAACTCCCTCTCTCTAGGAGTAGCCCTTGGCTACCAGTCTAGCCTTGTACTTCTCCAATGACCCATCTGCTCTAAACTTCTTCTTGAAGACCCACTTACATCCTATGGCCTTTCTTCCTTTGGGCAAATGAACAAGATCCCAGGTGTTATTAGAGTCTAAAGCCATCATCTCCTCCTGCATGGCTAGCTACCAAAACTCACTATCATCTGTAGAAATAGCTTCCCTATAGAATCTAGGTTCATCGTTAGTACTCAATAAAGCATATACACAACAGAAATCTGGTGGGCTATACTTGTCAACTGGATTCTATTGTCTTGTGGATCTCCTCAAGGGTGGAGTAAGAGACTCTACTCATTCTTCTACATGATCATCTGTACCAACTTCTTCTATCACAACAGATTCATCTTCATCAGAACTACTTGAATCTTCTTCTTCTTCTTCACCCCCTAATCCATCATTCTGTTCTTCCTGAGGTGCATCTTGTTGCTCTAACTAAAAGTGCACTCTCTTTACCTTTTCATATTTTTCTTTTGGCTGCTTAGGTTCAGAAATAGCTCTAAGTTCCTTGAAAATTAGATCTCTAGAAAAGATAATCTTGCGGACTAGTGGATTCCAAAGCTTAAAACCTTTCACATTATCACCATATCCAATGAATGTACACTTTTCAGCCTTTGGATCCAACTTAGATCGCATTTCCTTAAGCACATGAACAAAAGCCTCACAACCAAAAACCCTTAAATGTGAAACATAAGGTTTCTTAACTGTCCACGCTTTATAATGTGTTGAATCAAGAGCCTTACAAGGAGATCTGTTTATCAAGTAGCAAGCAGTACACACAGCCTCTGCCCAAAAGCATTTATCCAACTGTGCATCACTAAGCATACTTCTGGCCCTTTCCATAGTTGTTCGGTTCATCCTTTCTCCAACACCATTCTATTGTGGTGTATACAGAGTTGTCTTTTGTTTGATTATACCTGCATGCTTGCAAAACTCATCAAATTCCTTAGAGAAATATTCCCCTCCATTGTCAGATCTTAATATTTTTATCTTTAAACTTGATTGGTTCTCTACTAAGACTTTGAATTCCTTAAACTTAGTGAAAACTTTAGATTTATGCTTCATAAAATAAATCCATGTAAATATGGATACATCATCAATGAAGGTTAGAAAATAACGAGATTTTTCAATAGATTCATTATCCACAAGTCCAAACACATCTATATGAATAATTTCTAACTTCTCTTTTTCTCTATTGCTTCCTAAAGGAAATGATTTTCTATTTTGTTTACCAAACACACAATGCTCACAGAAATCAAAGTGCTCATCAGAATAAGAGAAAACGTCCAACAAATTTTTATTCTTAATAGTTTTCAATACATTATTGCTTGTGTGGCCCAATCTACAGTGCCGCAACATACATGTATTTGAAGTAGTGGCCTCATATACATAGGAGGCATTACAAACTGTAGTGGTTTCAAGCTTAAACAAGTTCCCAAATCTCTTCCCTTTTGCTACCACCAAGTTCCCTCTCACCAATCTGTAGCCATGCTTGTAATATGTCGTATGCATTCCCAATCATTCAACTTTCAAATTGAAATCATATTTCTAGCTAATCCAAGAACATGCAAAACACCAGGGAGGGTTTTAATCCTCCCATCATTGAAACACAACAATACCTTTCCTTTCCTGACAATTAGATATGTAGAATTGTCACCAAGGTAGATATTACCTCCATCATATTCTTCATATGAGGAGAACCATTCCTTATGCAGAGTCATATGAAACGAGCATCCTGAGTCAACCAACCAATTTTCATTAGAAACAAGATTACATGTAGAAAGTAAAACTTCTTCACTGCATTCGAGGACTTATCCAAAGCACTCTCCCACTGTTTCTTGGGGTTTCTGCACTCCTTTTTATATGTCCCCTTTTACTTCAGTTCCAACACTTAACTCTATTCTTTTTACTAGGAGTCTTAGACCAACCCTTGGACTTGTCCTTAGCCCCTTTCTGATCTCCTTTAGGTCCTCTTTCCTTAGACCTTCCCCTGACACTGAGAGCATCCCTTGAACTATCTGAACTCTTCTTCCTCAATTCCTGTGATAGTAGCATTGAAACAAGAGCATCCAACTTCAGATCCACAAGGTTAGCAGCGATAGCAAGGATAACATTCTCCCAAGACTTAGGTAAAGAACAAAGACGTAAGATACATTTATCTTCCTCACTAACCTCAACATCTACTGAATCAAGTTGACTCACTAACAAATTAAAAGAATTTAAATGCTCTACAACTGATTCACCTTCTTGCATTTTCATGGAAAACAATTTTCTTTTTAAATAAAGTTTATTTACCATACTCTTGGCTTGATAGATCTCACCCAACCATTTCCACAACTCATATGCAGTCTCTTCCTTTGTGACATTCAACAAGACAGAGTCTGAAAGACACAACTGGATGGTTTCACGTGCCTTCTTATCCAGTCTATCCCACTCATATTGAGAGACATCATTAGGTTTCTTCTCTTTTTAGACAACCAACCATTGGTTTCTTTCTTCCAACAAATCTTCCATTTTCAGCCTCCACAACTCATACCCCGTTCCGTTGAACTTCTCAATGTCCAATTGAGAGGTTGATGCAGCCATAATAACAACACAAGATCTGCAAAACAAACTCAACAAATCTCCCACTGTAGCTACATCTTCTACACTACCACCCAAGAGTCAAAGCTGGCCAGGCTCTGATACCAAATGTTAGAAATGAAAGCAACACTACTTCAATGGAAATTTGATTTGAATAAATTTCAGCAATCTTTAACTGTGTGTTATTAATGGAGATTGTAACAAAACATAAACCCACAATACAGAAATATACCAGAAGCAAAATGAAGCACATAACACAAGTGTTTAACGTGGAGAAAACCCTTTCAGGTAAAAAAATCCACCAAGAAAATAGGCGAAGTTGTATTATCTTCACAAAAGGAGATTACAAATACATTCACTTCGTCTGTCCTCCAACCTTCACTCTGGCAGAACCTGGGTACCTGTAAACTGTTATATTCCTCTTATCTACTATGCTATGGTTTATATAGAATTTACACAACCTCAAGACATTAAATGACTTCTTACAAGCCCATAACACTCTTCAAGAGTCAACAACACAACCTTGGGCATCCATGGCCAAGAATAGGCTCTTACAGGATCATAAATGCTGTCATACATGCATCCTACACTTGGGAAAAAGTGCCCATGCAAGATTGAACACCTTGGGACTAAAAATAGCCACTTACAACATCTTATGATGCATCATATGCTATTATTAGTGTAATAGATTCTTATGACAACTTACAGTTGTCATAGAATCTCTTACACCTTCTTACAGCATCTATGACGTGCGTCATAACACTAAAAATAGATTATTCCTCCACATGTGCACTCCACTTTGACCAATTACCATTTACCATAGTAAATGTCATCCCATGACTACCGCCGGTAACTTTGGGACTTACCGTGTAGTAAATCCGTAATTACCGTGGACAGTAAGTAATTTTTACCACTGCCGGTGAAACTTGTACATCCCTTATGGGTAATTACAAATTACAAATAATAAATGGAATAAATACAATATTGGGATTTACAAGGTTAATAGCACCTTATCCCAACACACTCATGTCTAGAGTCAGTCTAGCAGCATAACAGTACCTGTCAATCACATACTACATATCCTCCTCCAAGCACTTGTTTATATAGAATATACAAGGCAAAATTAGCTCTATCTTGGAATGGGCGTCCAACTTGGCCTCATGGCCCCAAACCCATGCCTATGGACACTTGGTCAACATTGTAAAATGTTTCTAACACTTGTCCACAGTTCCCATCCCAAAGAGGTCACCTATTTCCAAAATAGGCTATGATAGATGCTCTTACAACTCTTATGACCGTCATAGAATCTATCATAGTAATTACAACTTACAGCTGTAAGAGAATTTGTCATACACAAGCTATAAATAGCATATTCTCTTACAACATGTCATAGTCCACCTTGGGGTGCCCAAAGATGCCTTTTTCAAAGATGCTTCATGACACATGTCTTCACCTATCTTACAAGCTTCTATTTCTGACTCTTACATGTCATAACTTCGTCATAGGAATCCGTCATAACCGTTTCAATCAAACATTCCCTTACACAACATCCAAGATGCTGACACATGGCAAAATACTCCTACCACAAAGTGGGATGCCTATCTTCTCATGTGAGGACAAAATTACAAGTTGTCATCTTCCATGTAGGATGACACATCACCGTGCCACATCCCACAAAATGACAATATGGAATTTACAATTAATTTACATCATAGGCAATGAATAAATAAATACAATCATAAATAATGCAAGGAATTACCAAGGTTGAGACACCTTAATTCCTAGCATTCTCCCACTTGTTGAACACCTTGTAAGAGCCAATAGAATAACAAGATTTAATTGCTATAGGCCGAGAGGCCCATAGACTCTAAACACCATCTGAACTTCTCTGTGCCCACTGGCTTCATCAACGCATCTGTAACATTCTTCAAAGTATCTACCTTCTCCAAATTTACCTTCGCATCCTCTACCATGTCTCTCACGAAGTGAAATTGAACATCAATATGCTTTGTTCTAGCATGGAAAGTTGGATTCTTTGCAAGGAAAATAGCACTCTAACTGTCACAACTGATCGTAATCTAATCTGTATCAACACCAATATTTGAACACAATCTCTTAAGCCAAATGGCTTCCTTACAAGCATGAGTTGCTGCCATATACTCAGCTTCTGTCGTGGACAAAGCAACCACAAGTTGTCACTTACTCATCCAACTAATAGCACCACCAAATAGTGTAAACACATAAGCACTGGTGGATCTCTTGCTGTCAATGTCACCTGCCCAATCTGAATCCACAAATCCATGAATATCAACAGAATGTGGAGGTCCTGTAACATTACCATGATAGCATATTGAATACTCAGAAGTACCCCTCAAATATCTGAACACTCACTTAATTGCATCCCAATGTACCCATCCAGGATTAGCCATAAATCGACTAAGGACTCCCACTACTTAGGCAATGTCTGGTCTTGTGCAGACCATAGCATACATCAAACTGCCAACAACACTAGTAAAAGGCACTCTGCTCATGTCCTCCACCTCACTAGGAGATTTTGGACAATCATTAACAGACAAATTTGTCCCCAAAGAAACAAGAACACACAATGGTCTACAATCTGCCATTCTAAACCTATCCAACACGGTCTTCACATACTTACTCTGGCTTAACCAAAGTTTTCTGTTAGTTCTATCTCTTCTAATTTCCATTCCTAGAATGTACCTGGCTGCCTCTAAATCTTTCATTTCAAACTGTGTTGACAACGGAGATTTAAAATCAGAAATCATATTCTTACCCTTCCCAATGAGCAACATATCATCAACATATAATGCAACAATGAGAATACGATCACCATCAAACTTATAATACACACAGTGATCCAATTTTGATCTCACAAATCCAATAGACAACACAAAAGCATCAAACTTCAAGTACCACCTCCTAGGAGACTGATTCAAACCATATAAAGACTTCTTTAACTTGCAAACTAAATTTTCTTTACCTTTCACCATGTAATGCTCTGGTCGTGACATGTGGATTTCTTCCTCCAAATCACCATGAAGGAAAGTTGTCTTCACATCCATCTATTCTACCTCTAAGTCATAAGTTGCTGCAAGAGATAACAGGAATCGAATGGATGTCATCTTTGAAACAGGAGAGAAGATCTGACCATAATCTATAACCTCCACTTGTGAATACCCCTTCGCAACCAATCTGACCTTATACTTCTCAACACTGCCATTTGCACCAAATTTCTTCTTGAACACCCATTTGCATCCAACAGGTTTCCGTCCAGGAGGCAAAGGCACCAAGTCCCAAGTTTGATTCTTTTCCAAAGAAGCCATTTCATCCTCCATGGCCTCCTTCTAGGAACCTGTATCTTTCATATCCATAGCCTTTGATATAGTTCTAGGTTCATCATTGTTAGTAAGAAAAGAAAAAGCACAACTAGAATCAAGTAATGTATAACCAAACCTCTCAAGTTGCTTTCTTATTCATGTAGACCTCCTCAAGAGTTGAGGTTGAGGTCCAGCTTCTTCATCTAAGCTTTCAGAGCTGCAAGAGCTCTCCTCATCATCAGGTCCAACATTGTCTTTCTGTTCAATCTTCTCAGGGGTAGCAGGAAACTAAACAACATCCTCTTTCTTTTCTTTTTCTTGTGGCTGTAAAATAATGGAAGAAGGTGTTAGCTCTCTGAAGATGACACTGAACTGCTATACAACACTTTTTTAGCCATAGGGTCCCAAAGCTTGTATCCTTTCACACCAACACCATAGCCAATGAAGATACACTTAACAACCTTGTTCTCCAATTTTGACTACTTCTCCCTAGGCACATGTGCATATGCCTCACAACCAAAAACACGAAGATGCCTTATTGAAGGCTTTCTACCAGACCACACCTCCATGGGTGTCTTTCCAACAAGAGCTGATGTAGGAGATCTATTTACAAGATAGCAAGCAGTGGCAACAACTTCAACCCAAAACTTTTGTTCTAGGCCAACTCCACTAAGCATACTCCTAGCCTTCTCCACCAGTGTCCTGTTCATCCTCTCTGCAACTCCATTTTTCTATGGGGTATATGGAGTTGTCTTATGTCTTTCAATCCCAAGTTCCTTGCAATATTTATCAAATTCTATAGAACGGAACTCACCACCGTTGTCAGTTCTCAAACATTTAATCTTTTTGCCAGTCTGATTTTCAACAAAGGCTTTAAACTCCTTAAACTTACTATGGACTTCAGATTTGCTTCTAAGAAAATAAATCCATGTCCTTCTACTGTAGTCATCTATGAAAGATACAAAATATACAGATTTTGATAACGAAAGAACATTAATAGGACCAAATACATCAGAATGAACAAGGTCCAACACACCAGAAGACTTATGAGAACTCAAATAAAACTGAACACGGTTTTGTTTCCCATATATGCAATGTTCTCAAAAGTCAAACTCAAGATTACAATCATCTAACCCCTCAACAAGGTTTTTATTTTTCAGGGTACACATGCCCTTCTCACCAATGTGGCCAAATCTCTTATGTCATAACATTGTCTTTTCAACAGGAAGTTTAACTTCCAAGGCATGAATACAACCATCAGGACTAGATACAACAGATATCTTCACTGCTCATTCAGATGGTGGGGATGAAGTGACTGCTGCCCTCTTCCTTGAGTCAGAAGAACTATTGCATTATGAAATACATGCCTCCAGCTGAAACATAGTACCTCTCCTAGTACCCTTAGCAAGCACCATAGCTCCTCTAGTCATCTTGCATCCTTCTTTCGAAAAGACAACCTACAAACTTGCATCATTCAACATACTTACAGAAAGTAAGTTCTGTGCTAAGCCTAGAATGTGCATAACCCCAGATATCCCCTTCACTCATCCATCAGGGAATCGGATAGAGACTCTTCCACAACCAACAATCTTCATATGAGAGTCATCACCCAGGTACACCTTTCCACCATCAAATTCCTCATACTTAGTAAACCAGTCTTGATGCGAGGTCATGTAGAATGATGCACCAGAATCAATCAGCTACACATCATCATATGCATGGGTTGCCAGGGTTGTGATGATGGCATCACCATCATCTTGTGACTTGTCAGAATCTAAATCTGGGTTCTTCTTTTTCTTTTCCTCTTTACATTTCTTTCAGAAATGCCTAGATTTACCGTAGTTCCATCAGAGAACCTTGGACTTTCTAGGAGATTTGGATCTCCCACAGGATTTGGATCTACCCTTCTCAGCTTTCTTGTCCTTCTTCTTCCCTTTCTCCTTGGGTCTTCCACGAACTGCAAGAGCCTCTTTGGCTACCTCAGAAGACTTTCTCCACATCTCTTCAAATAACAGTGAAGAAACCACTTCATCCATTTTGAATGTAGATGTGGTGCTTCCAATAGCCATGACAAGGTGATCCCACGAGTCCGGCCAAGAACAAATCAAGGTCATACAACGATCCTCCTCCTCCATCTTCACTCCAATGGATGTCAATTATGCAACTAGCATGTTGAAAGTGTGATGGGTGAAATGTGGGATTAATCAAAATGAATAACAAACCCAAAACATCAATGAAATATGAAGGAAAAAAGATTTTAAATAACAAAGAGATACTTACAACCTTTACCTTTCAACTTCCATTGCTCGCCTATTCTTTCTTGATCTTGATGAGATGAATGTGGCCCTCAGGAAGCTTGCTTCCTTGTTTCGATTTCTCAAGATGACAAGGAGAAATGGATGTGATACTTGTTGTATTTGAAGATAAGCTTCAAACATAAATGTGAGTGGATGATAGGTGATGATAGTGAGGGTGCCAATGGTGCGCTATAGTTCCTGGAGCATAAGTTTACTCGAATGATGGATGATAATGAAGAAGAAGAGGGTTGTATTTATAGAGTTGTGTGGGAGAAGATCAATGGTTGAGAAGGAATGAGAAGATCAACGGAGGAGGATGGTTGAGGAACGTGCAACCAACAGAAGAAGGACATGCATCATTCAAAAAGAAGCTTTGTTGAGTTAACTGCTTTCTTGATGAGGATGAGTTTTCATTTTCTTAAATTAGAATTTATTTTTCTAATTTAAGAGCAAAATTGCTTTAAAATTGCTTTAACTTAGCTTTTGCTTTTTGTATGGCAAGAAGAGTTTATTTTTAGAAAATATTGAAGATTTTTAGAAGATAAGAAACCATAATTAAATAAATAGATTTATTTAATTATTTGTAGATACTTTGGAGGAATAAATAAAATATTTAAATATATTTTATTTTTGTGGAGATTTAAGATTTAATTTAAATAAAATTGCATTTTATTTAAATTTGGAAGAATAAAGGATTTAATTAAATAATTAAAATTATTTAATTATTTTTAGAAGAATAAAGTTGATGTAGATTAATTAAATAAATGTAATTTATTTAATTAAATGAGAGGAAGTGAATCAAATAAATAAATAAATTTATTTATTTATTGATAGAGGAATATGAAGATGAAATAAATATTTAAAATATTTATTTAAGTAGAGTTCTTTTTTAGGTGTATACAGAAAGCATTCATATGTTTTGCAATAGATCCTCCATCCTCTATTCGAAGGGAATACAACTTCTTTCTTAGAAAAAGTTTGTTAACCAGGGATTTGGCTTGATACACATCTCCCAACTTCTTCCAAAGCAAGTTTACAGTAGTCTCCTCATGGACATTTAACAGGACAGAATCAGGAAGACTAAGTCTTATGAGACCCTTAGCCTTCTGATCCTTGAGATCTCAATCAGCTTGTGACATTGCAGCTGGTTTTGTTCCACTGATAATTTCCCAGAGGTCTCGATCAACAAGCATGTCTTCCATCTTGAGCTTCCACAACTCGAAATTAGTGCCATTGAATTTCTCCACCTCTATCCTTCCGAATGTTCTTGCCATCTCCTTGCTACAATAAGATTCAGAATACTCTACATAGACTCCCACTCAACTAGTTAAGATCATCTCAAAAAACCCCTACCCAATAGCTAGACCAAAACTGGCCAGGCTCTGATACCAACTGAAAGGAAGCTAGGTGTGCAGAAATTGCTTCCTACACTAATCTAATGAGGGGAGAGCTATACAAATTCAATTTTAATCTTTACAATTATAGCAACATGAAACATATAATAGAGATATTGCAACAATACACATAGAACCAGAAAGAAGACATAAGAAGAGAGACAAAGATATAACATGGGGAAAACCCTTATCGGGTGAAAAACCCCACACTCAAAAACCTGCACAATGTATTATCAAAACTGAATATGGTTTATAATACACTTGCAATGCAAGCTTCAATAGTCTTCGACACTCATGTTTGGAGTCAGTCTGGCAGCATAATAGTACCTGTCAATCACATACATCTCCTCCTCCAAGCACCTGTTTATATAGGATATACAAGGCAAAATTGACTCTATCTTGGAATGGGTGTCCAACTTGGCCTCATGGCCCAAAATCCACACCTATGGACACTTGGTCAGCATTATAGAATGTTTCTGACACTTGTCCACAACTCCCATCCCAAAGAGGTCGCCTATTTCCAAAATTGGCTATGATAGATGCTCTTATGACTCTTATGACCGTCATAGAATCTGTCATAGCAGTTACAACTTACAGCTGTAAGAGAATCTGTCATACACAGGCTATAAATAGAATATTCTCTTACACCATGTCATAGTCCACCTTGGGGTGCCCAAAGATGCCTTTTTCAAAGATGCTTCATGACACATGTCTTCACCTATCTTACAAGCTTCTATTTCTAACTCTTACATGTCATAACTTCGTCATAGGAATCTGTCATAACCATTTTGGTCAAACATTCCTTTACACAACATCCAATATGCCGACACATGGCAAAATACTCCTACCACAAAGTGGGATGCCTATCTCCTCATGTGAGGACAAAATTACAAGTTGTCATCTTCCATGTAGGATGACACATCACCATGCCACATCCCACAAAATGACAATATGGAATTTATAATTAATTTACATCATAGGCAATGAATAAATAAATACAATCATAAATAATGCAAGGAATTACCAAGGTTGAGACACCTTAATTACCAATAGTTCTATTGTTGGTTGAAGAAATTACATAATTACAACTACATAGAGCATTTCTCAGAGACATAGAAATAGCAGAAGCCATTAACGAAAACAACCATTTATCCACATAGAGGTGGAATTCAAGGAACACAAATAGAAGGAGAGAAACTAGTGACCCTTCAGGTCATAGGGTTATCTCAACTACCACAACAATTGAGATAAACATTCAACAAAACGCACAACAATGGCCACAAATGTTGCCAACCCCCCTTTGCAAAGTCCAGCTCTCAAACAAGCCAGACCCCCACCGTGTCTCGCCTCCTCTCGACTGGCTACTCCCACGTGAGTGAGAGTGATGTGGTGGATCACCCCATGGCAAGGAGGGAAAGGGTTCGTGTGTGTGCTGAAATCTGACCCAACAGCCCCCAGGCAACCAGAGTCAAGATTCTGAGCATACAGTACCTGGTTCCTAGCTATCGCTGCTCTTCAAAAAAAAAAAGTAAAACATGCCTTTACATTTCATTTGCTTGCATTAGCTAGATAATAGATCAATGAATGAAGTCCATCTCAAGCATTACAAGCGATAAGTCTCTCTTCACACCTAGCTATTCCTTTAGGCTCTTTAGGTAGCCAAATTCATGCCATGATTATTTGTATATATAGTTCGTTACATGTATGTGAGAAGACAACTAGGTGGTGACAGGTGGGTGAGCAGCGTATTGTCATTTGATTATAATCAAAGTAGTCTATTGGAAATCATTTGAATATATATTTCATTCATTAAAATATAATGAAGTGTAGTTTATACAAATAGAAGATAAGAATAAAGACTTCATACTATAAATTATAGCCTTAATTAATTCCTGCAATTCAGACAATGTGAATTTTGATGTTAATTTTATAAATTATGGAATTGACAAAATCAAAATCAACATTTTGATATGGTAGTCTTTTAGCAATTTGGAAGTCTTTTAGCAATCTATATTTGGACAAGTACCTAGCAAGAGTTAGAAAAGGTGAAACAAAAATGTTTAAGGAATTAAAAAATATAGAGGTTGATTATTGTCATCCCATCTCACCACAAATATATAGGCTTGTAATATCAATGGAATATGCCATTTTGGTAGGAACAAGTTGGCTAATTTGGAGGCACAAAATACATAAACATCTCATTAAAACAATGTTTAGAGATGCTCCTTTTTGTTAAAGGAGTTAACATAGAAGAGAAGAATCTAAGCATTTCTAGATAGTAACAAATCAACCATGGGATTTGGGTAAAAAATTTGGTTACAAATTAGTCACGTTTTAAACTCACAGGTTATGAACAACATATATTTTAATTGTGGGAGGAGAGGAGGATTATGTCTACCCTACAAATATGAAAAGCAAGAAAGAATTACTTGCTGCTATAAATTTTCCTGTGCTTAAAACTCTGCCGTAATATTTCCTTCACATGTAAATCATAAAAATGATTTAACTACGGGAGCAGAGGAGGATTATGTCTACCCTACATATATGAAAAGAAAGAAAAACATTACCTTCTTTGTAAATTTGTCTGTGCTTAAAACTCTATTGTAACTTTTCCTTCACATGTAAATCGTAAAACTAAAAAACCTACATAATATACGTGTAATTGTGGAAGGTGGCAGATCACTCATCTCTAAGCAAGCACCTACCACGTTCACTCCACGCATTGCCCACACACTAAATGGAAAGAGTTTATAGCTGGTTGATTTTTATATATAGAGAAATTAAAGCCCCCTAGGAATTAAAGAAACATTAAAAAAGAAGACCTCCTGGGAATTAAAGAAACTTTAAAGAATAAAGAAACAATAACTAAACATATTTACACCGCATAATTGGGAATTAAAGAAAGATTAAAGAATAAAGAAACATTAACTAAACATATTTATTCTTTTTTTAGTTGGAATAACTAAACGTTTTACTGTCTATTAGTGTAAACTTCTAAATAAATAAATTATTATTTTTTATATGTATAAAGGCTATTATAGTTGCATTCAATAATTTTATTTTTTTTATTATATTTCCTTGGGAAGAGGCAAGAGAAGATGCATGGCAGATCCAACGCTGAACAAATGCAACAAAAATACATAAAGTGGATTACATGGGAGTGCCTTATATTTAAGTTTCTTTATTCTTCAGCGTAAATACGTGTCTTCAATTCCCAGGGAATTTTTAATTAAGCCGATACGTGTAGAGTTCTGCAACGTAAAATAAGTCTGACGTGTCTTCAACAAACATTATATCAAGTTTTGTAAAGGTTATATTCTAAATGCTAGCAATGTTGTGCACGCACATTTTCAATTCACTGTTGATTGATATTCTAGTCATTATTATAATGTTGCAATTAACCATAATGTTCATATTGAATAAGGAAAACATTCTCATGTATATTGTATACATGGAAAGTACTCACTCAGTTTCAACTAAAGAAGAGGATACAAATTTTGTTAGAATAGTTAGAAGATTGCAAATAGTACTTTTATATTTTGCAAAAATTGATTCCTATTTTGTAGGCATCATGTAGTTATCTCTTTATTATAGTAATAGTGTATGAAAAACTACCATATTCCATCACTTCATTGGTCCCTAGAAAACAAAGTAATAGCCAACAATTGTTAATAATAGTATTTTGAAAGGTCTACAATAAAAAGTGAATATATAGCTACATGGATGACACTTACTATCATCAAATATCATTGAGTACTAGAATTATCTATCATTTCAAATCCCTTCAAATCTATTCAGACACTAAAAAGTATTGAATTATGTCATGAAGTAATATTACTCTTAGTTTTATAGTTGAGAGAATAGGTTGTATCCATCTTTCAATAAATTCTGTTGGACAAATTACTATTATGAACTGGAATTAAAAATAATAGAAATGCTCCCAATAATAGATGATAGACATCACAACTCAATAATAGAAATACTCAAATGTATTTACAATATAGAATAAACCCTTGAGGTAGGGCAACACCATACAATGCTCCTTATTAGGAGGAAGCCACTCCACACTATCTCAATATGAGATACAATGTACATACAATAGTCTTGACATATTTTATACGAGTCTCTTGCCTTTATTATATACTATTCAACTACTTACAACTACCACTTACCCATACATGTGGGATAAATACTTCTATTCTAATTAACTAGTGGGATGACTTACAAAGCATATGCACCCCAGTACATTATTTATTACTACCTAATACACTATAATACTATATCCCTAGGTACATTACATTCCACCCCCCTTAGCATGTTTTACCCTCGACACATGGGAAGAAGCCAAAAAAATAAAATGGTTGCAAATTAGTGCAAATGTGATGCCTCTTAGAAATGAAGGCAACCACTACAATATGAAAATCTGAAATAACTTGTAAATCTGAAATATAACTTGTAGGATATCAATGGAGATATGAGCCAAACATCAAAGAAATTAGAAATACTCAAAATCCATGCACATGATACAAAGATTTACGTGGAGAAAACTCTTTCGGGTAAGAAACTTCACTAGGAAAAGAGGGTAAATTTGTATTATCTTGAAGAAGATTACAATACATAGAATTTCCTCAATTTTGCATCCAATCCGACAACATTTGTGTACCTGTAAACAAATTTCTCAACTCATACATTTGCATTTCTCCACAGATCATTTTATAGAATAACATAACCTTCATGAAGAAACTACCAAAAGTGGCACCATATTTGGGAGAATCCCAACGCTCTCATCAAGAAAGAACTCCTATGACACTTGTCATGAGATTCCTAGCATGCACCTAGAGATATACATCGATAAGACCAAATAGGCTCTTGTGCTGTCATAAGATGCTCTTACAATATGATAGATGCTCTTATGTTGTCATAAGATGCTCTTACACATGATAGATTCTCTTACACCTTGTCATTTACCAATAATAGATTTGGGCACCCCATTTTTACCTATAATAATCTCAAGGTGAATAGTAAATGGTAACTACTATTGGTAAATAATTAGTTATTATTTCTAGTAAATAATTAATTACCGTACCAATAAAAATAAATTACCGTGTTGGTGGATTTCTCATCTCTTATGGTTGCATAAACAATTAGAATATTAGGAGTAAATAATTAATCAGATTTACAAGGTTGATGACACCTTAATCCTAACATTCTCCACTTGACATCATACATTGTAAATACAAACATAGGAAAACATAAATAAACTAAGTACATGAAACAAGGCCCATGGTCTCCTTGCACCAAGTAAACTTTTTTGTGCTCACAGGTTTGGTAAGATAATCTGTAACATTACACTAAGTGTCAATTTTCTTCAACTCAATCTATCCATTTGCAACCATTTCTTGAACAAAGTGGTACTGAACATCCACATGCTTAATCCGAGCATGATACATTAGATTCTTGGTGAAAAAAATTGCACTCTGGCTATCACAACCAATCTTAATAGTCTTGTAATCAAAACCAACACCTATACACAATCTCTATAACCAAACAACCTCCTTAGAGACATGTGTAGCAACCATATACTTTGCTTCATTGGTGGGAAAAGCAACCATGGGATACTTCTTACTCATCCAACTTACAACTCCTTCAAACAAAGTAAACACATAGCCACTAGTGGACCTTTGACTATCCAAGTCACCTGCCCAATCTACATCAACAAAACCCTATATGTCCAATGTCTTATCCATATTTTCAGTACTAGAATAAACCAAACAATAATCAAAAGTACCACACAAATATATTAATACCATCTTTGCATAATTCCAATGCTCTCTAATAGGGTTAGACATAAACCTGCTCAAACTCCCACTCCTTGGGCAATATTTGGCCCAGTGCACACCATTGCATACATTAAATATCCTACAATACTAGCATATGGCACATTAGACATATCCTCAAAATCATCTTCACATTTGGGACACATATCTAATGTAAGCTTAGTGCCAACTGGTAAAGGAATTCTAACTAGCTTACAGTCCTGCATATTAAATTTGTGCACAATAGTATTCACATACTTACTTTGATATAACCAAAGCATTCTGTTACCTCGGTCTCTCTTGATTTCCATTCTCAACATGTACCTTGATGCCCCCAGATCCTTCATCTTAAATGCACTTAAAAGTTGAGCTTTCAACTCACTAATCATACCCTTGATGTTACTAAAAAACAATATGTCATCCACATAGAAGGCAAAAATTAGTATATGATCATCAATACATCTAATGTAAATGCACAATGAACTTCCTTGCTTCTCACAAAGCCCAAATTCAACATAAAAGAAGCAACTTTTGATACCACATTTGCGGTGATTGTTTCAAACCATAAAGAGACCATTTCAACCTGCAAA
Source organism: Cunninghamia lanceolata (assembly GCA_027924645.1). NCBI lineage: Eukaryota > Viridiplantae > Streptophyta > Pinopsida > Cupressales > Cupressaceae > Cunninghamia > Cunninghamia lanceolata. Next base: position 5,575,571 of record BSBN01000124.1, on the reverse strand, counting down.
CCAAGTGTTCTTTCCCTTTTACCTCAAATTCTTTTGGTTGTTGCTTATAAATTTTCTTTTCCAGATATCCATGTAAAAATGTAGTCTTAACATCCATTTACTCAATTTAAAAATCATAAGAAGTAGCTATGGATAAAAGAAATGATCTAATAGATGATAATTTAGTAAAAGGAGAGAAAATTTCACTGAAATCAACTCCCTCTCTCTGGGAATAGCCCTTGGCTACTAGTCTAGCCTTGTACTTCTCCAATGAATCATCTACTCCAAACTTCTTTTTGTAGACCTACTGGCAACCAATGACCTTCCTTCCTTTGGAAAAATGAACAAGATCCCAACTATCACAAGAGTCTAAAGCCATCATCTCCTCCTGCATGGCTAGTTTCCAAGACTCACTATCATCTGCAAGAATAGCTTCCCCATAGGATCTAGGCTCATCGTCAGTACTCAATAAAGAATATACACAATGAGAATCTAGTGGGCTATACCTATCAACTTGATTCCATTGCCTTGTGGATCTTCTCAAGGGTGGAGTAAGAGATTCTTCCTCTTGTTCTTTTGTATGCTCAACTTCTTCTGTAATCATAGAGTCTTCCTCATCAAAACTTTCACTTGAATCTTCTTCTTCTTGTCCATCCTCAAATCCATCATTCTTTTCTTCCTTATGTGCATCTTCTTGTTGTAAATTAAAATGCACTACCTTTTTCCTTTCTTTCACTTCTGACTGTACAAGATTAGAAACAGCTCTCAGTTCCTTGAAAAACACATCTCTAGAATGGAAAATTTTCTTGGTTAGAGGATTTCAAAGATTATAACCTTTAATATTCTCACCATATCCAATGAAGATGTATTTCTGTACTTTTAGATCCAACTTAGAACACTTTTCTTTAGGAACATGAACAAAATTCTCATAGCCAAAAACCCTTAAATGTGAAACAAAAGGTTTCTTACTTGTGCACACTTCATAAGGTGTCAAATCAAAAGCCTTACAAGGAAATCTATTTATCAAGTAATAAGCAGTACTCATAGCTTTTGCCCAAAAACATTTGTCCAACTGGGCATCACTCAACATACTTCTACCTCTTTCATAAGTGTTCAGTTCATTCTTTCTACAACACCATTCTATTGTGGTGTATATGGAGTTATTTTTTGTCTAATGATACTTGCATGCTTACAAAACTCATCAAATACTTTAGAGAAATGTTTCCCTCCACTGTTAAATCCCAATACTTTTATTTCTAATCATGATTGGTTTTCTACTAAGACTTTAAAATCCTTAAACTTAGTGAAAACTTCAGATCTATGGTTCATAAAGTACATCCATGTAAATATGGATACATCATCAATGAAGGTAACAAAATATCATGAATTTCTAATTGAATCATTATCCACAGGACCAAGTACATCCGTATGAATAATTTCTAATTTATCTTTCACCATAGTACTCCCTAAAGGAAATGATGCTCTATTGTGTTTACCAAACACACATTGCTCACAGAAATCATTGTGCTCATCAGAATAGGTGAAACCATCCAACAAATTTTTATTGATAACAATTTTCAAAACATTCTTACTTATGTGGCCCAATCTACAGTGCCACAACATAAATGTATTTTTAGATTTTCTGTCACATAGGTGGATGTACAAACAATCGTGGCATCAAGCCTAAATAGAGTTCCCATCCTTGTTCCCCTTGCTACCACAAAGCTTCCTCTCACTAATCTACAACCATGCTTGTTAATGTTACATGCATTCCTGAATCATTCAACTTTGAAATAGAAATAAGATTTCTAGCCAATCCAGGAATATGTAAAACACCAAGGAGGGTTTTAATCCTCCCATCACTAAAACACAACAATACCTTTCCCCATCCAACTATCAAATATGTAGTGTTTTCCCCAAGGTAGACATTACCTCCATCATATTTATCATATATAGAGAACCATTCCTCATGAGGAGTCATATGATACGAGCATCCTGATTCAATCAACCACTATTCATTAGACATAACATTACATGTAAAAAGTAAAACTTCATCACCTGCATACAAGGACTTTTTAGTAGAGGAATCCCACTGTTTCTTCTTGTTTCTACATTCCTTCTTCACATGTCCCCTCTTACCACAGTTCTAACATTTAACTTTGTTCTTCTTCCTACAAGTTTTAGACTGATCTTTTGATTTTTCCTTAGGCCCTTTTTGATCTCCTTTTGGTCCTATTTCTTTATACCTTCCCTTGACATTAAGAGCATCCACCGAGCTATCCATAGCTTTCTTCTTGATTTCTTGTGACAACAGAGTTGCAACAATAGAATCCATCTTTGGATCTTCGAGGTTAGCCGTGATAACAAGAATAATTTTTTCCCAATACTCAGGTAAAGAACAAATAAGTATAATACACACATCTTCCTCTTCTATCTTAACATCCACAATGGCTAATTGACTCACAATTAAATTAAAAACATTCAAATGCTTAGCTATCGAATCACCCTCCATTTTAAGAGAAAATATTTTTCTTTTAAAATACACTTTATTTACCAGACTCTTGGCTTAATAAATCTCACCCGATCATTTCCATAAAGCGTATGTAATCTTTTCCTCATATACATTTAGTAGAATAGTGTTTGCAAGACATAACTGGATTGTTCCATGTGCCTTTTTGTCCAATCTATCCCACTCCTTTAGATTGACATCATCAGGTTTCTTTTCTTTTGATGTCGCCAACCATTGATCCCTCTCTTCAAGGAGATCCTCCTTTTTGAACTTCCACAGCTTGTAGTTTGTCCCATTAAACTTCTCAATGTACAAATGATATGCAGATGTAGGAATGACTTCCACTCACACAAATACACAAAACAAAACTCCCATTGCAGCACAAAAAACCTTCACACTTCCACCCAATAAATAGAGCTGGCCAAGCTTTGATACCAAATGTTAGAAATGAAGGCAACCATTACAATATAAAAATCTAAAATAACTTGCAAATCTGAAATATAACTTGTAGAATATCAATGGATATATGATCCAAACATCAAAGAAATCAACAATACTCAAAATCCATACACATTACACAAAGATTCACGTGGAGAAAACCCTTTCGGGTAAAAAAGTCCACCAGGAAAAGATGACAAATTTGTATTATCTTGAAGAAGATTACAATACATAGAATTTTTTCAATCGTGCATCTAATCCAACAACATTTGTGTATCTGCAAAAAAATTTCTCAACTCATACATTTGTACTTCTCCATAGCTCATTTTATAGAATAACATAAGCTTCATGCAGAAGGTACTAAAAGTCATGCCATATGTGGGAGAATCCTAACGCCCTCATCAAGAAAGAACTCTTGTGACACTTGTCATGAGATTCCTAGCACCCACCTAGAGATATACACCAACAGGACCAAAATAGGCTCTTACGTTATCATAAGATGATCTTACAATATGACATATGCTCTCATGTTGTCATAAGATGCTCTTACACGTGACAAATTCTCCTACACCTTGTCATTTACCAACAATAGATTTGGGTGACCCATTTTTACCTATAGTAATCTCAAGGTAAATAGTAAATGGTAACTACTATCAGTAACTAGTAAATAATTAATTACCATACCAGTAAAAATAAATTATAGTGTTGGTGGATTTCTCATCCCTTGTGATTGCATAAACAATTACAATATTAGGAGTAAATAATTAATTAGGTTTACAAGGTTGATGACACCTCAATCCTAACAATACCATGCACTATCATCCAACCATCTATATGATCTTCATTGTGGTTTGTGCTTGATGATACCCGATCCATATTTTGTAGTGCCACAGTGATCCCATTTTTCTCTATAGTAATTCATCATTTCTGCTCTAAGTAGCTCCATTACTTTGGTGATGCCATTGATACCTATAATTGATTATTTAGTTCTATGAAGATCCATAGTTATTGTTCCTCTTATTCCATGTAGTAACATGCCTCGATGGTGGTTGCCTCCATGGTTGTTGCATTTCACAATGATGGGGATGCATAAATGCTGCACCCTTTTCTATGTCTAGAACCTTCTCAGATTCTTCACCCTTTTCCACCACTTTTTTGTTTGCTCCTAAAGGGGAATAATCTTTTCCTCTTTTTTCTTTGCTTTATTTTCCTCATGCTCTTCCTCTAATTTATTTGCACACATTCTTCTTTAGATTCTTGAACTCTTCTTTGGTCCCTATTATGCGTAATATCCTGTAATTTATGGTTTTTTCTTTCAATACCAAAGCTTTAGGAACTTCATCTGCACATTAAGGTTTATTGTTCCCAAACTATTTAACCAAGGATATCTAAGAACAATATTCACCTCATCCATATCCAAGGCATAAAAATTAGAATACAAAATATATTTGTTTGTAGAGAGAGCTTTAAATCTTCAAAAGTTTGAACATGCTTACCCTCAATTTGATAGTCTTTGATTTTCTTTGCTTGTACCTATAATTTCTTTTTTAAATCCACATTCATAAAGTTATACCTACTACTAGGGTTTATAGGAACAATAACCTTATTGTTTTGCATGCATCCATGAATCTGAAATATTGAATCTTCCCTCCTTGGAGTAAAATTACACATACTTTTATTTGGCATTTGCTCTATATATTTTCTATTATTACCCACTTCGTTATCATCTTCTTTATTTTCTACTTCTTCATCCTTATCAACATAAACTAGTATTTTGTTTGCTACCCATCTATTCAAGAAATATTTTTCAAATTCATCAAAAGTATAATGATTGGTATAGAATGATAAAAAATACCAATTACTAGCTTCACCTTCTAAAACATTATAATAACTATATCACATTTTGAATTTTTATAATAAATATTTCTAAATTTGAGTCACCATTTTATAGAATTAAATCTCTTCCATCAAATTTGGGAAACTCCATTGAAAACTAGGGTTTGAAAAAAATATTTTTTCAACAAATCTCCTTTTCACAAAAAAAATGGCTCTAAATGAAAAAAATCAACAAAATATTTATCCCTCTTTTCCCTGCAAGCTTTTATTTATAGCATGCAATCACATGCAAAACTTCAACAATCAAATGCAACGTCATGCAAACTTTCTATCATAACATGCAATCACATGCAAATATTTTACAGCCACATGAAACCACATGTAAGTATTTTGTCATAGCATGTAACTTCATGCAAGTCTTCTATCATAGCATGCACATGCATATATTCTACAACTGCATGCAACCTTTCTATTATAGCATACAACTACATGCAAATTTTTTACAACCACATGCAAGTCTTTTGTTATAGTATGCAATCACATGTAAATCTTCTACAATCACATGCAACCACATGCAAGTCTTGCATGCATTTATTCTACAACTACATACAAGTCTTTTGTTATAGCATGCAATCACATGCAAATCTTCTACAACCACATGAAACCTCTTGTAAGATTTTTGTTATAGCATGCAATCACAAAATTATGCAAGAAAAAATAGTAACCTACAAACTTTCTAATACTTGCATAAAAATTCCTCCCACTTTACCTTGGAAAGAGCTCTGATACTAGATGTTACGAACTTGCATAAAAAAATAGAAATGCTCCATATAATAGATGATAGATATCTCAACTCAATAATAGAAATACTCTATTGTATTTAGAATATAGAATAAACCCTTGAGGTAGGACAACACCATACAATTCTCCTTATTGGAAGGAAGCCACTCCACACTTTCTCAATATGAGATACAATACATACAATACTCTTGACATCTCTCATATGAGTCTCTTTCCTTTATTATATACTAATCAACTACCTACAACTACCACTTACCCACACATGTGGGATAAATTATTCTACTCCAATTAACTAGTGGAATGACTTATAAAGCATATGCACCCCCAATACATTATTTATTACTACCTAATACACTATAATACTATATCCATAGGTACATTACAGTAACTTGGCAAACTTGAAAAATATTAGGGGTATAAAGTGTTTCCACAAAAAATAATCTTCTTAAAGAAGGACAATCCTCTCATAATCTTATTAATATATCATATAAATATTAAGTTTTTAGGTTTTTTAAAAGGCTAAAGCTAATAATAATGATATTAAACTTAATTTATTTAGGTGTCTTTTCTTTTAATAGAAGCCCCTCGTTTAAAATGCAATTTGTTCTACAATGGGAATCTAAGATTTAACAAGACCTACTCAAATACAAATTCAATAACAACTTGAACATGTGCTATAAAAATGCAATAAGACACAAATAGAATGAAAATGTGCATACAAATTGGTTGTATATTCAATTAATTACCACTGTTTTCATGTGACATCTTTCTAGTAGAATATGTGAATTTTCAAGTTGCTTGTCTAACATTTTTCTATAAAAATGCAATAAGAAATAAATAGAATGAAAATGCATACAAATTGGTTGAATATTCAATTAACTACCACTAGTTTCATGTGACATCTTTCTAGTGGAATATGTGAATTTTCAAGTTGCCTGTCTAACATTTCATTATTTTACAAATACATGAAATGAAGAAATGGAGCAAACTGTGTTTGATCTTCTAGTATTTTTCAATAGTTCATTTCATTTTGAATGAAAATTGAAGTTGGCACTCATAGTTCCTAAGGATATTCCTTATCTTTCCATCATACTCTAATTATATAAAAAAATGGGAGCTTTGGAATAGGGTATGGACATTATTGGAAAGAGAAATTAGGACACAGTTTGAAGACCTAAGCCTACAATACTCTTATGTAGTTTGTTTATACCCTAAAAGATACAATGATAAAATGATAGATAATTACGGTGTCATGACCACATGTCCACATTTGTCATGTGGTCATGACATACTGTAGGAAACAACATAATGCAGTAAGATCTAATCACATATAACATACCAAACACATCAATAGACACTTAATCATTAGTTTATAATCCTTATATCTCCTTATGTATTCATATTCAAGAATAGATACAAAAGGCAGGTCTAAGTCTCTGCTCTATATATTATATCCCTTTCATCCGCTTGCTTATGTTTACTTTCTTACATATCTTTATACAATACGATGCTATAGAGACATATTCTTTACAAAACATCCTTAACTCTATCAGCCATGTCAGCCTTATGCTTCACACTCCCTTTGCGGTGACTTGTGGTAGCTTTTACCCCATGCCATGTTTCCTGCCAACATCATCCCTCCTTTTTGAAAGAATGTCTTGTCCTCAAGACATGAGGTGTTAGTTACTAGGAAGGATGTTCTTGTATATGATCTTTAGATAGGCTAGGGTAATGTTCCACTAACTTTTGGGCCATTGTAATATTTGAATGTGGCCATGCGTTTGGACATGTGTTGTCTTTTCTTCCACTAGATTGGTGGGAATTTGTATTTGTTGTGCAATGTTCTTTGCTTCCCCTAGTATTCCAGTTAGATGGGCTAGATGCAAGCTTATTACTTCCCTTAGCTGCTTGATTTATCCATTTATTTGTTCTCTCTAATCTTACAAATGATGGATTTGTGTGTGGATGGCCTCTACTTGTACTCTAACTGACCCATCCATATCTTTCATCAGGTCATAGTTTCTCACCACTTGTACTATTTGTGCCTCCAACTGATCAATTTGGTCTTTGATGCTCTTGGTTGTTGTTGGCCATTGTAGACAAAATTTCTATGGGATGTTTGCATCATTTATTGTTTGTTGTAGAACACTTATATGGTTTTCTAGTTGTGTGTGTGTTGTGACACAATTTTTTCTGGCATTGTCCATTCTATTCTTAGCTATCTCTATAGTGACTTGTTGTCATACTTTTACCTCTTGATGCTACATTTATGCATCCATGCTATCCACTAGTTGCTTGAGTTGTTGTTGCACTGGTAATGTTGTATCTCTTTGTGCATGTGGAAGTTTATTCTATATAGTAGTTATTGCCTTTTGTAGCCGCTCTATACTGTCCACATATTGTTGTAGTATCTCCTCCCTTGTAGTGGCATGAAAGATATCTTCTAATTGATTTCTTTGGATAGGGGAGATCCCTGATAAGTTAACTTGTGACCCCAATAATGGTAGTTGTAGCAATTGCAGTGTGAGCATAGGTTGTATCTGCTTTTGTTGTGCCAGGAAGTCCTTAATTGATTATATTGGGGATGTAGTAGATAATGATGCCCTTGTTGGAGATGATTGTTGTTTTTGCTCTAACCCTTCTCCTTGTTCACTATGTGGAGGAATTTGTGAAGAGTTTTCTTGTTCTTATGGTGTCATACATATTCTTAGTTGCTCCCTTATGGTGTCATACACTTTCTTAGTTGCTTCCTTCATCTCCTTTTGTATAATGGATTTCTCTTCCGTATTCATCCCCATAAGAGTATCTACCCTTTGTTTGGTTCCGAGCTCTTTATCTTGCATCTGCACCATATTCTCTTTCTTCTCCATGGATAGAGTTGGGTCTATCTTCTCTAAGGCTTCTTTCCTTAGCTCCTCTTCTATCTCTATGGATTTTTCCCTTTTATTTTTCAGTGCGTTGGCCAATTCCTCCAAGAATTTATCAATAATTTCTTCTAAGGTCTAATCAAACCTTCTAATATGTTTGATCAATGCCTTGAGTATGACTTCCTTATTTTCATGTCCCACTTGACTATACATGTTTATGGTGTCTATGAGAACCTTTTTGTTGGTGATTGCTTCAATAAGAATGTTAACATCCATTATTGTTTCCTCCTCTTATTCCTCTGGAGATTCCTCTATTTCCTCTATTTGTACTAAGGTTCTTCTAGTAGTTCTTTTCTGGGGAGGTTTTTTGATTTCTTGGACATCCTCTTCTTCAGTTTCTTCCCCTCCTTCGGAAGCTTCTATGATTTTCCTTTTTACTCCTTGTTTCCTTCTAGCTGGCTTTTTCTTCCTCTCCACACTCATTTGCAACAAAATCTCTAAAATTTCTTCTACATTTGGGTCTTTCTCCAAAGGTTGTGGAGTCGATATTGACTATGTTTGAGATGAAATAGCAGGCCTTGCGACATCCTGTGAACTAAGAGTGGTCACCTATAACCTCCCTGATCTCCACGTTTGTGGTGTAGATGTTGTACTTGCTTGTGGTATTGAAGTGCTTGTTTGGGGAGCTGTAGTACTAGGTTGTGGCCCTTCTTTTGATGTAAATCCCCATTGTTCATGTAGTTTTTCCTTCTTTTTCTCAACCTTTTCTTCTGCATCCTTCTTCTATTGTTTATCCATGAAATCCCTTTACGTCCCAAACCTTTCTACATTTGCATACTTAGGGTGTTTTAGGAGGCTTGCAGCTTATGATTCTACCTCTTCTATAGTTATCTCACATGGGAGCTTTGGTATCTAGGAGGTCCTTAGCTCTACTGCCTCCATTAGTGTGTAGTCTTTATCTACCAAAAATACTATATCTTTTATTTACTTTTTGACCATATTATAAGGGATTCTTTCCCTATTATGCATTTGTTGCTGAAGTGCTCTAAAGAAACCCTAATATGCAATGGTGTATGTGGGTTTGTCCTTGAATTGGTGGACATGGTAGTTTATTTGTATCGCTACAAATAGGTGTGTTTGTCATGCCTTCCTAGAAAAATTAGGGAGCTCATTTAAAAAATAAAATACTAGGAATCTAATGAGTGTACCGTGCCAGAAATTGTAGTGAGAACTCTTTGTATTATACAAATTCTCTACTAATTGCTCCCACAACACTTCATAGAGGTCAAAGTATTACCCCTTTAAGACCTTCTGGTATGTGATGTAAATGGCTATGTTGGTTGTCGAATCCTCCAGGTTCACATAGTAGATCTTGTAGCTATCCTCATTATTACATAATGCACTGTAGGGTTTGTAATCTCTTTTACATTCAAGCTCCTTCCATCATATGTAGCCCCTATTAGCTTAGTCACTGTATCATTTTTGATCGCTTTCTTGGAGGGGATATCTCCCACCACACTTAACCATATCACCACTTGGATAACTTGCTTGGTGATTCTATATGGTTTCTCTAGGTAGATAAACTCATCATGTATTCTACTCAAGACTATCTTTACCCAATCGTGTTCTTCATAGAATTTTGGGAAGTCCTTCCACACATCTAAATGTTTCTTCCCTATCTCCTGGTATTGTGGTAAGTAATTTGTTCAGTCCAACTATAGGAGTGTTTAGCAGAGAGCTTCAAACTTTGTATGATCAATTTTAAATAGAGGTGCATGGATGTACTTCCTGATGTCCTTAGTGTATATTACATCCATTGGAATTCCTCAGAATCTGCCATTTGAATCTACCTTCATAGCTTTGTATGGGTATTTCTTATACTTAGGTCTTGGCTTCTTAGAGATATCTATCAATACAGGGGTGGCCATTTTCACAGTAGTAGTAGTTAGGGTTTTACTAAATTTTGCCCTTTTCACTATTTACTCTTAGCTCTAAATTATGCTTAGATGCAAATGTGACTAAGTTTGTGGTAATTTAGGGTTATATATAGATATAATGGTGTGTTCATGCATTAAATACATAATCTTGTTTATCTTTTCATAAGATTTTGTAGTTGTTAAGTTTTTCCGTGGCTATTTGGATCTAATGGCCATTTCATATTTTCCTATGTTACATTATAATACTTATTATACACTTTATGAATTTTCATGGGTGTTTTCTTACTCTACCAGTTGGTGATAGTGCTTCAACCCAGTATCGTTTGCATACCCTGTTATTATTTTTCCATCCATCTTTCTCAATCTAACTACCTTTGATTCCATAATTTCATGTATATGGTAGGGTCCAAGCCATCAAATCTTAAGTTTACCTTGCTTATTAAATTTACTGTCATATAGTAGGACTAGGTCTCCTTCTTTGAATGTTTTTAATTGAGGTTTCTATCATGCTTGGATTTATGTCTTTTTCTTTCTAGATTTTGGTTGTAGATTGTGATAAGCCTATTCTCATCCAATTTGTCAAGCTCCTCGATTCTATGGGCTAATGATGCTTCATCATTCAACCGCAACGTTACTGTGGTAGATAAATTAGGTAAATTTAAATTAAGTGGTAGAGTTGCATCCATTTCATATACAAGTTCGAATGGTGTATACTTTGTTGTCCTCTTATAAGTTGTGTGGTAGGCCTAGAGTATCACATGTATCTTTAAATCCTAGTCCATCATATTTCCACTACACATTTTCATTAATGTCATTCCAATAATTTTATTGAGGGCTTCACTGGACCCATTTGCCTATGGATGATATGGTGAGATCTTGTTATGTGTAATTATGAAACTCTGTAATAGCTCCGCAAATATCTTATTCACAAAATGCTTGCCCTGGTCACTTGTTATGCTTAATGGACATCCAAACCTAGTGATTATATTTTCATATAGGAATTGGGTGGTAGTTTTTGTGGTATAGTCCTTAATAGGTTCTTCCTCTGCCCACTTAGTCAGGTATTCTGCCCTTGTGATTATAAATCTTGCTTTAGAGTGCTTTGTGGGGGTGTCTATTGGGCCAATGAAGTCTATTGTCTAGTTTTTGAATGGAACCTGAGATAATACTAGTTTTAGAGGCATTTCATCTCTAGCAGTGGGTCTTCCTGTCCACTAGCATGTCACAGTGTTTTGCATAATGCTTATCATCTTTGTGTAGTGTGGGCCACCAGAATCCTACCAATTTGACTTTATTTGTGATTGTTTCTCTAGAATTGTGGCCTCCTGATATTCCTTCATGAGCTTCTCTAAGTACTACTTCTATTTTGTGCTCATAAACAATTCTCCTTATAATATCATCTCTTCCCAACACATGTAATTCCCCTTTGATCAGTGCATATGGTAGTGCTTTCTGCATTAAGGTTTGTTTTTCTTGCGGTGTCATGTTCGATGGATATCTTCTTGTAGAAACTAAGCTAGTTATATCATGTAATTCCTTCAGTACCATAGTTACTCTAAAAAGATTTGTACCAGGATAATCTTCTTCCTAGGTGTTAGGTTCTTTGCCGACTTCTATTTTAGACAAATAGTTTGGTCCTTGATTATTTTTGCCTAGTTTTACCATTATTTTAAAATCAAACTCCTGGAATAGGAGTAGCCATTTACATAACCTTCCTGAAATGATAGTTCTATTTAACATATACTTTAGAGGCTCATGGTCGGTAAAAAAGGTGAATGGTGTTGATAGTAGGTAATGTCTAAACTTATGTAAAGCATACACCATTGCTAAGGCTTCCCTTTCTATATTTCTACAGTTTCTTTCTACTTTTGATAGTTTCTATCTAGAAAAATTTATGGGGTGATCCTTATCTCCTTTAGGTTGTGCTAGTACTGCCCCTATAGTAATTCCAAATGTATCAACATGTACATGAAAGGGTATTGTCAAATCTTGAAAAATTAGTAGGGGTGCCTTTGCAATTTTCTATTTTAACGTATCAAAAAAAGTCTGACATTGTTCAGTCCATTTGATGGCTTTCTTAGATTTCTTCTTTAACAACTCTTCTAAGGGTCCAACAATTGCTGCATATCCTTTTATAAATTTATGGTGGTAGCATCATGTGTATCCCAAGAATGTTTCTAGTTCTGGTGTTGTTTTGGGAGGTGGGAGTGTCATTATCAATGTCATATTTAATGTGTCTACCATTAGTCTTTCTTTACATATAATGTGTCCAATTAACGTACAAAAAGGTACCAAAAACATGAATTTCTTTAGGTTTAAGGATATTTTAAGACTCCTTCATCTGTTAAGCATCATTTTGAGCATCTGCACATGGTCTTTGACCAGTCCATATATTGTCTAGTCATCCATATATACCTCCAAGAAATCATGGATAAAGTCTTTAAATGCATTCATCATTATCCTGCTAAACACTGTTGGTGCATTCTTTAGGCCAAAAGGCATGATTGTATACATAAATGATCCCCACTTAGAAGAAAAAGTGGTCTTAGGTTGGTTTTCTTCCTTAATTTTTACCTAATGATATCCGAAGGATCCATCAGTGAATGAGTATATTTCCCTACCTGCTACTGACTCCAATATCTCTTCGGTAGAGGGAGTAGGAAATGGATCACGTATACATGCTTTGTTGAGATCTCTAAAATCAACGCATATCCTTACTTCCCCTATTTTCGTATTTTACACCACCATTGGACTTATCCACTTAGCATTCTCCACTAGTTTGATCATTCCTATTGCAATCATTTTGTCTAGTTCCACCTTGACCTTTTTCTTCATGTTAGGGTTTAGTCTGTAGGGTCTCTTCTTTTGTAGTTTGGCCCCTTCATTCAATTGTATTTTCATCACTCCTGCTTCCTTTTTTATTCCCTTTAAGTAAGTAAATGCTCTTGGAAATAAATCTTCAAATTTTGACAGTATTTCAGTGACTTGTGCCACCACTCTTTCATTCCACTAATTTCCTATTTTAGCCAATTTGGGGTCACCCTCTGTGGCAATGTTTTCTTCTCTAAGTTTCAGAGGTTGATTGTGTTATGTAGTAAAATGTCCCCCTAGGACTTTTACCTCCTAAGTTTAGCTCCCCGGTCCCTTAGATTTGATCATGCATGTTAAAAATGAATCCCAGAGCAAACCCCCCTGAAACCCATAACAAATGGGACTTAGGGGCCATCCTTGAGAACAATTTGATGCCAAAATAGGCCCCTAGACTTGGGTGCCTGTTCCCTTGTCATGTCCTATTTTGGCGGGGTCCCAAATTCATATGTCAGCTTATGACCATTAAAAAGGGTTTAGGGTCGACCTTGTTAATTTGAATTACAAAAGTTTAGCGAAAATACATATATAAACATGTTTAGGACTTCATTTGTAAAACTAGAAGTTGATTTCAAGCTTAAGTCAAACTTTTGATCATAGAGCATTCAAGGCATTCATTGTGTTGCAGAGCAGAATTGTGTTGCTGTTGTGTTTGTTGTTACAGATTTGGCTTCATCTTCTCATGGTGTGAAAGATCTTCATCTCCTTGAGAGCTACACCTCTGAGGTGATATCTATTTGTGATTCAATCTATCTACTTTATCATTTTCTTTTTCCTCTATCCACCAAGGACACAGACCCTCTATCTAACAATGGTGTTGGAAGGCTTGAATGCCATTCCAAGGCTTGACTAAGGCAAGCTCTTAAACACCACAACCCCATACCCCTCTCTTGTGATTGTAGGTTACAGGTGCATGATCTTGCGGAGAGGAGTTACAAAAGATCAGTGCGGAGCATAAGGATTACAGATATGAAGAAAGTGGCAGAAAATAACCCTAACTGGACAAGGGTGATCCCTCTTTTGCTCCTCATTTTGTCGTTGTCAGGAATCTCTAAGTAGGGTACAGTCTACAACATATTTGGCTCCTGACCTCTAGAAATTGTGTCACATTGGACAAAGGTGGTCCCTCTTTTGTCCCCAAAGTTTCCACTTTCTAAAACTTGAAATCTGGTACGCATCTAGTCTATTTTTAGTGTCTTTCTATGCGAGCATTTGTCGTGTTTCATCTGTTTGCTTACAATTTTGCATAATTAGGGTTTTAGGCCTAATCAGACTAGGGTTTAACAAATAATCAACACATTCCAAATTTCCTTATCATTCCAAGTGACACCGGAACCTGATAGATGAGTCCTCTTGCAAACTTTGTGACTTGGCTTGGTTAAATGTCCTTGAATGTATGTAGTGAAAGGAAGATCTAATCAAACCATTCAACCAAACCCATCTTCCCTCTTTTTCTACATAACATTTTGGTGAACCTATGTTTTGCAGAACATTGCATCTTACTGAGTGTTGTACATCAGATTTGCAATCATACATTTCATATTCATCATCTTACGTTTGAAAATCTTTCATAAAAATTGAAAATTTTGAAAAAATCAAGCATTCTAGGCTTGCATTTAGGCATAGTTTGCACTATTTTCATTGCATTTCATCTAAATAATTTAAATTTATGATATTTGAATCAGATCTGAGACAAATTACAACATTTCATCATTTCAAGATCTTTTTCCTTGCATTTCCATATCTCATTTGCTAGGGTTTTGCTTGAAATTTGCATTTTTCATATAACCTAGACTTTGCAAAAGCTAGAGTTTGTAGTTAAAATCTTGTTTCAGATTTTACTACTCCTTTGAACACTCTTTCAAATCTGATTTTGGACTATAGTATTTCTGCATTGTGCATCTTTGCATTTACATTGGCATCTTTAGTACATTTACATTGAAAAAAGTGAAAAAATGAGCATTCTAGGTGCATAAACAAGCATAGTTTTACTTTGTTTCACTGCATTTGTCATAAATATCATTCATTTCAGATCTTGCATTCATTTCACAACATACATTTCTTGCCCATCTGAAAATTTGACATCATTTCACACTCTTTCTTGAAAATTGACAGTTTATGTTAAATTACACATTGTGTATTTCAACAAAAATAAGCATATTCATTCATATTGCCTTAGTTTTGACTTTTCATTGAGCATTGAAGCATGTTGGCATCATTTTCACATCTGATCTAAGTTAGTATATATTGCTGATACAAGACATTCCATGATGGCATCCTCATGTTGTTCTTCTTTGAAATCTTTGCATAGGTATATCCTAGATTTTGAAAATTTCTCTAAATTCACTGATGTGAACCCTCATATTCTAGAACACATAGCATCTGTAAGTGATATTGATGTTTCTAAATGTTCTACATATGAACTCAAATTACTTTGTTATATATGATGGGTTTAAATATTGGCCTCTTTTGTGTTGTTTTTATATGCTCTCAGACCTTTTGCACATGATCTTCCAGATACTTTTCAAACATTACCATCATGATATACTGTCTTTTTATATATTTTGCAAAACCTTGAACCTATTTTGTTAAAATGAAAAATGGTGATGATATTTATCAATAGAATGATTTGAACATGAGTATGTATGTAATATAGATGAGATTCTATGGTTTAATTATGAAGGTTATTTGCGCGCATATGTTTTGTGGATTAACCCCTGTGTAGCAACAAGCACGTGGCATCAAGGAGAGGAGAATTTGTAGCAAGTCGTAGAACAGGGGAATTGAAGGAAGTTGAAATCAAGCCACCAAAAGTGCAGGAAACTGGAAGCTAAATGTGAATCATTATGGGAAGAAATAAATGCAGAAGTAGACTTGGTCCAAGATTCTAAATGCAACTTATGTGTTTCTCACATGAGCCGTTGCATAGGAATTCTTATTTGAATGGGATTCTCCTTCCTCTGTTCAGTTAGAATTAATAAATCAATCTCAACTTTGTATCCTAATATCTAGGAATGGATTAATGATTGTAGTTAGTTGGTAGTTGAATAAGACTCTTCAGTTTTGTATAAGTTAGGAGATGAGCTCAAAGTCAAGGGAGTTACTTAGTTGTTAGTTATTTTATTCACTATTAGAAGATACATTAGTTAATTATTTTTTCCAGACATGAATTATTGAAATGCAATTATTGAATAAAATCTACAAAGAGGATTCTATTTGAAGTATTTTTGTGATATGGAATGAATGAAACTATGTGTTATGTGGATGCGTGAGTATTTGAGTTAGATTTGATTTCCCATTAAGTGAATCAATCCCTTGAGCCAGCCACTCAAGGTACTGATCTTCACTTCATTTATTTTCTCATTCATTTATGCATTCTTGTTAAAGTTGTTTTCCATTATTTTATAAATGCATTGTGAGTTAAGTAGAATACTCTTGTTGTTAATTACAATAGTTGTGTTTCATGAACAAATGTATACTTGATCCATCTTAGTCCTCTGGAGGTTAGCATTAGCTTTCTCATCATTTTGAATGTTTTTGGATTAGTTATGTACTTTTTATTGTTAGTAGTTATCTACATCTTATGCTGCAGGTACCCGTAGCCATTGGGTTCTGTAACTATTTTTACTGTTCTTGCATTTCTATGAAATCCAACAATGTAGAATAATCTAAGTAGGTTTGAATAGGATAGTTTAGGAGAATATGAGCCCCTGAAGGCACATATAGTGTAGTGCCATCATAAGCTTACGCTCCTTGCACTAATTGATAATTTAATGTAGGTGTATAATGTCAAGTGGATTGTTCAGATAGGTTTACCCTTGAATTGTGTCAAGTCTACAATGCATTAGTTAGCCTCTACATTTTTGGCATCGTTGCCGGGGATGGTACTACTTTCATAGGCTCATTTTATATGTTTTCATAACTTAAATTTTGATTCTAGCATTAGGGTTGATAGATTCACTCTTCAAGAAACAATTGAAATTGTACTAACCTTGTGTAGGACCGCTGATATACAAAAGTTAAATCCACTGTATACAGAGGTAGAGAGACAACTGAGGTAGATTCCTCCCTTCAAATTATTAGGACAGAGAAGATACTGCTGACTTTACCAACTATATAGTAAGAATTGCTGAAGGAGAAGGAGTTGTTCTTCCATCTTCATCAACACCTTCTACATCGTCATCAGCTTCTTCCACAAGTACATAAGGGACCTTTAGAACCATGGCAGATGCGGTGGTGGATGATTTACCAGAGAAAGAAATGTTTGAGTTTCCTATCACTGATCAGGAGAGGACTACAGTGCTGAAGAACATTCCACCTTTAGCATTACTAGTCTTCTATGGCCTAGTGATAGAGGACCTAGCTACGTTTCTATTTGAGTTTGATATCCTATGTAGGAGCTATGACTACACTTTAGAAGCTCACAAGCTTAAACTCTTTCCTTCCACTCTCAAGGATGCAACCTTGAGATGGTTTATGGGGCTAGGAAAAGAAGTCATTCTAGACTGGGATACAATGAAGGAGAGATTCTTGAAGAAATACCAAGATTATTGCAGAGGACATGATAGGAGGAGAGATGACATCTTCAGGATGCCACAAAAAGAGGAGGAGCCACTGGAAGATTATGTTGAAAGATTCCAGTTTGCCTTGAAGAAAAACCCCCAAAATAGATTATCTAAAGAATCACTGAAGCTGGTCTTTTTGAGAGGGCTAAATGATGATTGCATGGATGTCCTGAATCTCATTGGGCAAGGTGATGTTTCTCAATTATCTTTTGCATCAATCTGCAAAGTTTGTATAAATTATTCAAGAACTTTCACCAGACGACCAATTGGAGAAAGGACATCCATCACAAACAAAGCAACCAATGGGGTTTCACGAGTAGAAATCAATAACTTGCTATCCAACATGAAGGAGGATATCATTAGCCATATGGCTACATAGCTGGACACTCTTCACATAAAGAAGAAACAAGAAGAGGTAGATGCAATGCTTACTGAGTACTGCTCTAGCTGTAGACAAAGGAAGACCAAATGTAAATGCAAGATGGTGGCTAGTATCCAGCAAGAGAAGGTCGAAAGGCTAGAATTTCAGCCATTTGAAGGAGAGGATGGGCAATTGTTCTACATAGCTCAAAGGAGACCTTGGCAGAAAAGACAAGGTATGCCCTCCAATCCACTTAATTTCAATTCACCCTTTCCTGCTGCAAACCAAAATTTCTCTGCTTGGAATACTCAACCATGGCCTAGCAAACAAAATCTATGGCAAACCCCACAATGGCCTACTCCACAACCCAGTTGGAACTAACAGTAGCCAAACCCATGGCCCCAATAAAGTTTCCAAGGTTCCAACTATAACCCCCAATGGCCTACACAATAGCATCAGTGGCAGCCCCAATGAAACAAGGGCCAACAATGGCAGCACAATGCAAATTACCAGCAACGTATGCTTCCATCTCAGCCCTAGCAACCAACAATCATGCCTCCATCTAATCCTCAAACTCAACCTCTTATACCTACCTAACTCCCTGCCCAACCTGTACCTAACCCTAACAACAAGCCTGTTCAATAGGCTTATACTAACGAGGTGATGCATTACCCCACCTATGGGGTATAGGTGAGTAATGTTCACCTTAGATTAGGGAAGCAACTTGCAGGCCCTTCATCTCCCCAAATTATAGAACTTGAAGATGAAGAACCCACAGAGGAAGCCTTTGATAAGACACCTTTGGAACCTAAATCAAATCAGGACCCTTAGACCACTTCACATCCAAAGCCTCCTTTCCCTAAACACTTGGCTATCCAAAAGCAACCAACATAGGTTAAAACTGACCTTCTAGGCTAGTTAAAAGATATAAGCATAAGGATTCCCTTAATCCAAGCTATCAAAGATATTCCTATCTATACTAAGACTATTAGAGATCTCTACATAAAGAAACCAGGAAGGAAGAGAATGGACCCAAAGATAATCCACATTTTGGGTAACCTTGCTGACATAATGTTGGGGAATATAATTGTCCCCAAATATATAGATCTAGGTAGTCCAGTAGTGGACATAAAAATCAATGGGACTCTAATCAAGAATACTTTGATAGACTTGGGTGCTGCAATTAATGTAATGACCAAGGAGACAATGCAGATGCTACAATTAAACAACCTTAGGCCTAATCAGATAGTTTTGCAATTAGCTGATAGGTCTATAGTTAAGCCCAAAGGAGTCATTGAGGACTTGGTAATTGCATTAGATTCCTGGGAATACCCTGCTGATTTTATAGTACTCCAGCCCAAGGTCAATCTTGCTGGTTATCCTCTTATACTAGGCAGACCATGGCTTGCCACAGTAGATGCATTTATAGGTTGCAGGTTAGGAAATATGATCATATCCAATGGGACTGTGACTAAGAAATTGGTCTTATATCCATCAGCCCAACCATACCATGAGCTTGAGTAGACCATCTGGCCTACCTTGGATGGTGAGGATAGCTATTCACTGCAAACCTTGATGACCATTGAATGCATCCCCTTGTTGGATATCCGGGATGAAGATGAGATGATAACTCACATTATACAAAATGACTACAGGAGGCACCCACAATAGCAGGACTGTCTATCCTGCTTACAAGACCCCTTGAGAAGCATAATACCCACCGGTTCCTCAAAAGAGGTATCCCAAATATTTCATACTTTATTATCCCAGCAATGCTTACCAGTAATACCTAGCCTTGATTTGTCCTTTGTACAAGAAATGTCTAAACAATTACAAATCAAGCCAGAAAAGATGTTGACTATTAATAATGCATTGACTGATGAACAACAACAATCCCTGCATGCAGTGTTGTAGGCACACACAACAACATTTGCATGGGATTATAGTGACATGAAAGGCATTGATCCTGCCTTATGCATGCACAAAATTTACATTGATGATGGCCACAGACCTATAAGGCAACAACAGAGATGCATGAATCCTGTTCTAAGAGAGATAGTGAAATCTGAACTGCAAAAGCTTTTGGATGCATGATTTATATACCCCATTTTAGATAGTGAATGGGTTTCACCATTGGTAATAGTTCCCAAGAAAGGTGGCAAATAGTGAGTTTGTGTGGACTATAGGGAATTAAATGTTGCCACAAGGAAGGATCACTTCCCATTGCCATTTATTGACCAAGTTCTTGACTCTTTGGTAGGAAAGAAACATTTCTCATTTCTTGATGGCTTCAGTGGTTATATAACCAAATCAAGATTACACCTGAGGATCAAGATAAGACAACATTTACCTGCCCTTGGGGACCTATGCATATTCTATCTTACCTTTTGGTCTGTGTAATGCTCCAGCCACATTTCAAAGATCAATACTCAGTATTTTATCTGATTTTGCCCATGATAGCATGGAGATTTACATGGATGACTTCACCACATATGGTGAAACATATGATGAAGCCTTACACAATTTGGAGAAATTTTTAAAGAGATGCACAGAGCACAATCTATGTTTGATCAATGAAAATGTTTTATGATGATGACACAGGGCTTTGTCTTGGGACATTTTATCTCAAGTGCAAGAATACAAGTTGACCCAAAGAAGATTGAAATCATATCTGCCCTGCTTATTCCATAGAGGCATAAGGATGTAAGGAGCTTCCTTGGACATGTAGGTTATTATAGGCAGTTCATTCAAGATTTTAGCATAATTGTTGCCCCTTTATTTACAAAAGACATTGACTTTGAATGGACCCCAGACTGTTAGAATTTATTTGAGAAGCTAAAAGCAGCCTTGACACAAGCTCCAGTTCTAAGAGGTCCAAATTAAACACTGCCCTTTCATATCCACTGATGCATCAGACTTTACCATTAGAGCAATCTTAGGCCAGCAAGAAGGAAATAAAGAGTATGCAATATACTATATCAGCAAAAACCTCCAGTGAGCTGAGTTGAACTACACTGTTATAGAAAAGGAAATGTTAGCTGTTGTTTATGCCATTAACAAATTTAGACACTACATTACTGGCTATAAAGTGTTCATACATACATATCATACAAAAATCAAATATTTGATGAATAAGCAAATATTGGGAGGAAGACTTGCAAGGTGGTTGTTGTTATTGCAAGAATTTGACATAACAATAGTTGACAAACTAGGAAAGGCTAATGTGGTTGCTGATTTTCTGTCTAGACTGCCTACACAATCAATAGAAGGAGTGGTTGATGACTCTTTTCCTGATGAGAATCTATTTGCTCTAAACATACACACTCCATGGTATGCAGATATAGCTAATTATTTGGTGACAGGGTAGATTCCAGGTTACTTTACTCCAAGGGAGAAAAGACATCTAGTTCACAAATGCTTCCCTTATTCTTGGATTTCTGGATTCCTATTCTACACTAGCCTAGATAACATTATGAGAAGATGTATTAGGGAGGATGAAGTGTTTGACATATTGAAGGCATGTCATGATGAACAGGATATTACTGGACAACACTACATAAAGACTCTGTCAAGTATACTAGAAGCTATGATCGGTGCGAGAGAATGGGGAGACCTACAAGAAGTGATGAAATGCCTTTGCAACCCCAAATAGTATTAGCTCCTTTTGATAAGTGGGGGTTGAATTTTTTTGGACCTATCTCTCCCACTTCAAACAACAAGGAATATATACTAGTATGCAATGATTACTTAACCAAATGGGTAGAAGTTAAAACTTTACAGTTTGCGAGAGATGGCAATGTGACAAAATTATTATATGAGGAAATCTTCACTAAGTATGGTGTACCTAGGGAGATAGTGACTAATCAAGGTCCACAATTCACATCAGACTTAATCACCAAACTGGTGGAGGAGTATTAGATTAGACACAAGAAGTCTACCCCATATCATCCTTAGGCTAATGGTCAAGTCAAGGTTACAAACAGGGAGATTGAGAATATATTGATAAAAATAGTATAGATCCATAGTAGAGATTGGGTTTCTATATTGCCAGAAGTTGTTTGGGCATAAAGAACCACATGGAAGACAACTACATGATTCATTCCTTACGAATTGGTTTATGGCAAGACAATAGTACTGCCTATAGAGTTTGAATACAAAACTCTGAGAACAAAAGTGGAATTGGGGATTGACTTAACAAAGGCTCAAAAGGAAAGGTTATAACATTTGAATGCTCTTGACGAAATCAGATTAGAGGCCATACACCACACAGAGGTTATTCAAAAGCAAAGAATTAAATGACATGATCAGTATATAAAGACTAAAGAGTTCAATGTTGGTGATTGGGCCCTTCTCTATGATTCCCAATACAAAGATTTCAAAGGCAAGCTTCAATCTCGATGGCTGGGACCATATGAGATTCAACAAGTATTCCCTAATGGTGCAGTCCAACTACAAAGCATTGATGAGGTCAGATTTTCATTACTAGTAAATGGATATAGGCTGAAACTTTATAATGAACCGCTTCAAAAAGATGATTTTATTATCTCTGACAAACAAATATGGTGCTCACAATGGTATTGATGAAGGCTTTGAAACACATAATGATGTACCGATAGAAAGTGATCCACCCATCATGTCTAGTAATGCAGAGGTTGAGTTGCACGACACAACCCCTGTCACTGAGACTTAATTTTTATTGCTTTGCACTTCACATGCACACACAACACACTACCCATAGTGAACATAGTTAGCTCTAGAGGGACCTGTTCTTAAGTCTTAGTTGGAACCTGTTACAGTTGGGACCTGTACTAGAGGTACCTGTAGCAACACTTGTCTGCAAAAGTCTTCAACACTTTGGTAAAAAGTAAACTATTTTCCCACGCATTCCATTTCCTCCACACATGTTTTATTCATTTGAATAAATCAAACGCCCGCAACAAAAATATTCAACTCACACTCACAAGTTGTTAGATCAAGTATTGCGAGCTGTCACATCACATCACTTCCGAAGTACCCTTTGCCTTACCATTCACTCTCATGCATTTCATTATGCTCACATCAAATAAATACCAAGTACATTTTCTCTAGTTCCAAGATGCGCTAATAACTTACTTCCATAACGTATGTACAAAAGGTAACCTTCAATGATTAACTTAGATTTCATTTTATATTCATTATTACTCTTTGTTTAATTCATGCATGAAAAAATATATATCACCATTAAATTTCATAATTACTCTTTCAAGCCTATCAATTCACGTGTGAAGTGAGGTCACTTCACCCATTAGTTGGGGGGAGGGGTATAATGGTTAGTTAATTTTTGTTTTTTGCCCCCAAGTCTTTAGAGTTATCAGATAGAATTCTATGCCGTTTTTCAAAAGATAGTAGACCTACCCTGTTTCATCCAAATTGTGAACTTATTACCCTATGAGTGAGCTGAGATACACAATTTTGCATACAAGAGAGCTCCAAAAGTTACAGTTGGGGGGAATAGAAGAAGGCACAAGAAAAGGAAGCAAATTATAGGTTCTTTTGAAGGTGGTACCTTATGAGGTTGTAGAGTATAGAGACAATGGGAGGTGATGTTATAAGATGATAAACATCCGCGCACAAGGAAATATTAGAGGATATGATGGTTCTACCACTCTTCACCAGAGTGGGATGGCTAGATTACTTCTTGAAGCTAACAGAATATGACAATGAAATGGTGAAAGAATTTGTAGCTACATTGCGGTATGATGAGGCAACAGTCAGGGGATTGGTTGTAGATGCTTCTAAAATGGTTATTGCCCAAGTTACAGGATTGCTGCATACAAGGTCTAAATATCTAGCTCCTGCTGATGTAGCTACAAGAAGAGAAGAATTTTGCGAGCGTGGAGAAAACCTGGACCCATCATCACAAGGTACAAAGAGATTGCCCCTTCCATTCTTTTGTGGAAAATGTGCTTCTTATATCATTAAATACTTTACCTGTGATGGTTGACACAATTTGTTATATATTGTGCACTTTAAGTTGCTAAATCACTTACACCATGATAAGTTAGTCAATGTTCCCAATTTCCTCTATAACATGTTGAAGAGGATGGCATCTGACTATCATAGAAAGCAAATGAACACCACGTTGTCCCATCACTGCTTAATATCCCTATTGGTTAAGAGAAGCCTAAGAATTCAACATCCACAGGTTGATTGGAATGCCTTTAAAAAATGCACAGATATGACAAAACTGTTGGAAGTACCTGAAGCAGAGGATGAACCTCAACATGAATCAGAACTTGAGATTGCACCTAAGATTGAACAAGAGCAAGGAGAGCCACATGAGGAAAATACTCCAGAAAATAGGCTGGTGGCAATAAAGAAACCCTCATCTTCTACAAACCCTAAAGCTATGAGAGGCACTGCTACATCTTCTAAGAAAAAGAAGAATAAGAAAGGTGTTGAGAAACATAAGAGCACCGTAAAGAAGAGGACGCAGGGGAGAAGAAGAAGGAGGAGAGTAAAAAGAAGAGGAAAAGTGAAGTTAAACAGGAAATTGTTACTCCCAGGTGCTCAGGAAGGTTGAAAAGGCAGAATGTTGAAGAAATAATTGTTGAGGAACAGGGGCAGGAAGAGAAAGGTGAAAGACAACAACACCATGATTCAACGCTGTTGGACACAGACTTAGACAAGGAAGGGAATGCCCCTAAGAATGTCCCTGCTGATGTTCATGAAAATATCAATGTGTCTGCTAAGAGGAGAAGGTATGTTTCTTCATCTTCTGACTCTGATTCATAAGATATTTTTATTTCAATGAAGATGGGGAAGTTAGTTCCCTGTAGCTCTGCTAGGGAAATTTTTGATATCATTGGGGATGATGATGAAGGTTTAAATTTTAAAAAGGAAAAAGAACTGTTGGAGGATATGAATATAAGGAAAGAGCTTCAAGAATCTCTTAGCAGGATAAAGCAATTGGAAGAGCAAATAAAGCAATATGAGGAAAAGGACAGAGAGAAAGATATACAAATACATGAATTAGAGGAGAAAATCCAAACCTACGACCATGGAACCAACTTGGATCTGTTAGCACAGATGAACAAGAATAAAACAAAAAATGAAGAGAATAAAGCACTAAATCCACAACCTCATGTAGCAAGGTCTCCAACATATCTCACCACTTTGTCTTTGGGCTTTGAATTGATGAAACTTACTAACAAATTCAAATAGGAAAAAGAAAGCTGGGAGGAAGAAAAACAAACTCTCAATGCATCACTGGAAGGTAAGAATTTGAAGTTAAAAAGGTCAGAAGGTAAATTGACAGAGGTAATAAATAGATCCATTCAAATTATTGAGTGTAGACCTCCACCTAGGGTGTATGCATTGTTTGTAAAAGAAAAATTTCTCAGTTTTTAGTTCAATAGGTTCATTAATGATCAGTCTATTTCTTTACACTTGAGGCATAATTTTCTCAGCTATTTGAAAGAAATTAGCCTGGAGGAGCAAGATCAACTGTGTAAGTATTATTTACACAACTATCTAATAGAAGAGGATACAGATTGGAACCCCTTAATTTGTGTTGGGGATGTACAAGTTAGAGCACTGTCATCCTATTTCAAGAATGAATAGATCAAAGGTGAATTAATGGATAGATATGAAGAACAAGAGAAAAGAGTGGCACTGTAGATCAGAAAAGAAGCACTGAATCCCAATACAATCATTACTCAATGGTTGACACTCCTTTCTCACAAGGGTCCAAGAAAGATAATCATAGATTTGAGACTCTGAGATTATAGAAGGATACAACAGCTGGCAGTGCCTATCCTTCAAAACTGCCTAAGGTATGTACAAAGAAGATGGAATAATATGACCCCAAAGTTGCAAAGGAAAGAGCCTCACTCTTTCTATAATTTTATAAATATGTTTGAAAGATTGCACAAGTACATCTAGGTTTTAGAAAAAAAATGAGTGGGATGGCTTCCACTTATTTATCATCCTCCTATTCTCATCTATCCAGTACCACATTGGACAAGAGAAAAGAATGATGAATGTAGGAGTACATAATCAGTTAAG
This sequence comes from Cunninghamia lanceolata, assembly GCA_027924645.1. NCBI lineage: Eukaryota > Viridiplantae > Streptophyta > Pinopsida > Cupressales > Cupressaceae > Cunninghamia > Cunninghamia lanceolata. Next base: position 5,549,364 of record BSBN01000124.1, on the reverse strand, counting down.
ATGGATAGGCTTGCATGTTATAATGGTTTCTATCTTAAGTAGGGGGTGGGGGTTAGAGAAGTGATGGACCTTAGGTATATCACCTTGCATTACAATATTTTCCCCTAGATGTTTAATTAAGTGTTTTGCTTGAGGACAAGCAAAAGGATAGTTGGGGGGATGATGGGTTTAAATATTGGCCTCTTTTGTGTTGTTTTTATATGTGTTATAGGAAAATTGGTGTAAATGAATAATGAATGTATATCAACAATACCCAATAACTCAATGAAATAAGAAACAAAGAAATCAATCAAACAAAGAACTTCAAACCTTTGCCAAACCTCTTCACTTCATGGCTTCCATTGATTGCCTATCACAAATGATCTTGTCTATGAATACGGCCCTTAGAAGGTGCACTTCCTTGCTATTCCAAGATGTCAGATGGGAATGGCTATGATAGTTTATTGCAATGAAGATGAGCTTCACAACAATGGTAATGATGTGGTAACAAGTTTATTGCAAGCAAATGGAATGACTTGGGTGCTAAAGGCGTGCTATAATTCTTACAGAGTAATGATACTAAAATCTTGGATCAATGAAATGGAGGAATAGGGTTCAATTTATAGACTCGTGAGAGAGAAGATCAATGGTGTAGAAAGAATTAGAAGATTAACGGTATAGAAAACTTGAGAGAACATGCGCGAATAGAAAGAAGACAAGTGTCACACAAAAGTTGTTTTGTTTGAGTTAATTGCTTTCTTTTATAAAGATAAGATTTGATTTCATAAATCAGAAAGCTTTTTTCTAATTTAAGAGTTACTGATAAAAACAAGGTTGATTGAGTTAGTTAACTCAACTTGTGATTTGCTTTTGCATGATTTGAGAGAAATTAAATAATAAATTATTTAATTTTGTGTGCATGAAGAAGAAGACTTATTTTTAGAAGATTTGGAAGATTTTTGAGGAATTTAGAAGATAAGAAAGCAAATTAAATAAATAGATTTATTTAATTGTTGTGCATGATTTGTAAGAATAAATAAAATATTTGATTGTATTTTATTCTTAGAGATTGGGAAGATTTAAATAAATTTGATTGATTTATGTAAATTTGGAAGAAGAATTGACTTTAATTAAATAATTGAGAATTATTTAATTGTTTGGAAGAATTAAATTAAATAAAGGATTTTATTTAATTTTGACTTTAGAAGAAGTAATTAAATATTTTGATATTTAATTAATTTAGAGGAATATGAATCGAATAAATAAATTTGATTTATTTATTTATTGATAGAGGAATTAGAATGAAATAAATATTAAGAATATTTATTTAGACCGAGTCATGTCATTTTTAGATGTATACAATATGTTTTCAAACCTTTTGCACATGATCTTCTAGATACTTTTCAAACATTACCATCATGATATACTGTCTTTTTATATATTTTGTAAAACCTTGAACCTATTTTGTTAATATGAAATATGGTGATGATAATTATCAATTGAATGATTTGAACATGAGTATGTATGCAATATAGATGGGATTCTATGGTTTAATTATGAAGGTTATTTGTGCGCATATGTTTTGTGGATTAACCCCTGTGCAACAACAAGCACGTGGCATCAAGGAGAGGAGAATTTATAGTAAATCGTAGAATAGGGAATTGAAGGAAGTTGAAATCAAGCTGCGAAAAGTGTAGGCAGCTGGAAGCTGAACGTGAATCATTATGGGAAGAAATAAATGTAGAAGAAGTAGACTTGTTCCAAGATTCTAAATGCAATTTATGTGTTTCTCATATGAGCTGTTGCATAGGAATTCTTATTTGAATGGGATTCTCCTTCCTCTATTCAGTTAGAATTAATAAATCAATCTTAACTATGTATCCTAATATCTAGGAATGGATTAATGATTGTAGTTAGTTGGTAGTTGAATAAGACTATCCCGTTTTGTATAAGTTAGGGGATGAGCTTAGAGTCAAGGGAGTTACTCAGTTGTTAGTTATTTTATTCACTATTAGAAGATATATTAGTTAGATATTTTCTCCAGACATGAATTATTGAATAAAATCTACAAAGAGGATTTTGTTTGAAGTATTTCTGTGATATGGAATGAATGAAACTATGTGTTATGTGGATATGTGAGTATCTGAGTTAGGTTTGATTTCTCGCTAAGTAAGTCAATCCCCTAAGCCAGCCACTCAAGGTACTGATATTCACTTCATTTATTTTCTCATTCATTTATGCATTCTTGTTAAAGCTATTTTCCATTATTTTATAAATGCATTGTGAGTTAAGTAGAATACTCTTATTGTTAATTACAATAGTTGTGGTTCATGAACAAATGTATAATTGATCCATCTTAGTCTTCCAGAGGTTAGCATTAGCTTTCTCATCATTTGGAATGTTTTTGGATTAGTTCTATACTTTTTTTTTGTTAGCAGTTATCTACATCTTATGCTACAGGTACCCGTAGCCACTAGGTTCTGTAACTATATTTACCATTCTTGCATTTCTATGAATTCCAGCAAAGTAGAATAATCTGAGTAGGTTTGAATACGATAGTTTAGGAGAATATGAACCCCTTAAGGCATATATAGTGCAGTGCCATCATAATCTTACACTCCTTGGTTGATAATTTAATGTAGGTGTATAATGTCAAGTGGACTGTTCAGATAGGTTTACCCCTGAATTGTGTCAAGTCTACAATGCATTAGTTAGCCTCTATAATATACATGTTTTTGATAGCTTCACGATGATCATAGATGCACATCCTTTGATATTCAAAGATTTAACCAAATTCATCTCTATGAATACTCTTGAGAAAGATGAGTGTGAAAATTCTTCTCCTAATGCTTTGGAACTAATATCTCAAATATATGATGATGAGGATGACTCCATGAGTGACACTATTCCTCCTCCTTTGATGAAATGTTTAAATACATTAGATATCCCTAAGGATGTGAAGACCTTGGATAGCTCTCTTTTGGTTACAAGATCTATTCCATGGGACATCACTAATAATCAAACCATCAACAATCAAGATCAAAACAATGTGAATTCCATTACCTTTAATAGGTTTCTTCCACCCACTAAGGGGTTAGTAGAAACATGTAGTAATATTCCTAAGATGATTGTACGAGGGGCACCTAATGCATCTTCTTTCTTAAAACCAATGACTACGGTTCCAGGTGATCGAAAACCACCCTGACCCCTGGATTATATTCTAAACTATGCAAAACAAATCACTCAAAGAAGTCAAGGTGTTCAAAACGTGCCGCAGCATCCCATGATTGCTCACACCTACAACACCCGTAATAACAAGAAAAGTAAACACCTCATGTGCCTGTCTCTCTTCTAGCTTCTTAGCCTATGCTCCATCCACCACCTCACCTTACTCATAAAAGTGGACAAGAATATGACCTTGTTGAGAAACATCGCACTACTCCAGCTAAGATCTCTCTTTGGGATTTAATACAAACATCACCTACATACCATTGAATGCTCCAAGAGGCTTTAACAAAAGTGATTGTACCACCTGCCATTAAGCCGAATGATATAGCAGCTCTATTAGATTGTATGCATGCGACAAAAATGGATATTCTATTTCAACCACATGAATTATCGCCAACTAAATTTCAAAACCAATATGATCCTCTTATAATCTTTGTCACGGTGAATAAAAAGTTGATAAAGTGAATTATGATTAACAATGGATCGACTCGTAATGCTTGCGGCATGGACTTACTACACAGAATCAAGATCGACACTTCTTTAATCAAACTAGATAGGATTAGCATCTACGGCTTTGATAATGTTGGTAGACAATCCCTAGGTACTATAACTTTACCTATAAAGGTGGGACCTATGACATTATCTACCCTTTTTCATGTCATGCCCAGATCAATTTTGTATAATATGATTCTCGATAGATCGTGAATTCATGCCATGGGGGTAGTTCCGTCTACCCTTCATCAATCGATAAAGTTTATTCATGAAAACAAGCTCTACATCGTTGAAGCTGATCCTGACCTGAATAATTGTTTACATATTGAAACGTAAAAATAAGTTAACAATCATATGAGTCTAAATAGCTTAAGAGTTGATTCTTCAGCACATCTTGCCAAAGATAATGTGGTGCAAGATCTTAAACTATCAAATACACTTTTTGGTGACAATTGAGGTTCATTAGATTTTACTCCTCACATGCTAGGGGAATATACACTTAATAGCTCTGACACATCAAAAGTTGCATCGATCTCATCTAAGAAATCTTTGGAAACACCTGAGAAACCTAAAGTCTCCTTAGTAGAAAATAAAGACAATATTCTTACCTACACTATAGATTATGACACCTACGAGTTCTTGTCATCTTCTAAAGAAACGACATCCTTCTATGGTCGAGGATTTAAAATCCTTTATAACAATTGCGTCTATGTAGGCAATGGTTGTGGTGTAAATCAACAAGGAATCAAGGTACCTTTACAAGTTGCTGGAATTAACTACATGATTGGTATCAGATACCGTTCTTTGAAGCCCACCAAAGCCTCTTGTTGTCCCAAACTCAATGTTAATACAATATCAACAAGACCAAAATGACATGTGAGATATCCTGGGCTGATAGACAAGGATTGTCTGCTAGGAAATATCCCTTTGAATCAGGTAAGTATTTCTCCATATTCAAGCCACACTCACTGTAGCACCTATTCTAGTTGCTCTCAAGGGTGGCCTCCTCCTAGATATATATGTTAATAGTCTTGTGTTGTGTTCCCTCGTGATGTGTTATGTGTTGTCTAGGTTTCTTGTGATGACCCTTGATACTCTTGTAGGGTCAAGGATACTGAGAGACCGCCTCTATTGTGAACCTTCTTCTATCATTCCTCCACTCTATTTTATTGTTGCATGTCATGCCTTAGAGGCATAGCATTGTGGTTGATGTCTTGGGGGCATCCTCCTACATGGTGTTCCTAAGGAACTTGTTCTCCTCTCTCTCTTTTATTGTTTACCTTCTTCTAGTGATTCTACCTAGTCGGTGGATGATGAAAAACAAACAACTAATTGATATGGACTCCGTGTCCCTTTAGCAAGCAAGCAAAAATGGACCTAGTCCATATATGAAGATGGGGTTGATTTATATATCCGATGCTTGGCTAGTAGAATCACTCTGTGTGATATTTCATGTTGTCTTATCTCTTCTAATAGACCATTGCAATACATCAACACCATACACTTTTGATTGTCTTGTATCTGATGCAGGAGCATCCCTGGTTCAAGAGAAATCTTGCATCAACCAAAAAAAACATTTGCATTTCAGTTCTTTCATTTTCTAGTTAAGTTTAGGTAGTTCAGTCAGTAGCAGTTCTCAGCTTGTGGTTTGGTTTTGGCATTTCACATCTTGCGGATCTAGACTTAGAATCTACATTCATTCATCTACAACATATCCTGAATTCAGAGCATTTGGATCAGTTATCAAAAAGATATCACTATCAGAAGTTGACTATTTTCTTAGAGCAAAGCATTCTAACAGTTCCTGATAACCAGCTGAAGGAGAAGGCTTGCAGATCATTCCTTGACTTGCAGATCTCATTGACACATCATTCAATGTTCTATGGTTTGTGGTTGACCTTCCCCAAGGGTCCGCACATTGTTCCATTCATTTGAGGAAGTGTTCTATGTATTTAGGTCTGACCTATCATTGAACACATTACAACTCTTCATTGTAGTTTGTGACCTTCCTTGGCCAACGTGGAGGAATCTATTGATCCGGAAATGATATATAAAGATGTAATAGATCCTTAGGAAAGTAGTTAGAAAGTTCATGATATAGCAATAGCTGATAATTCAGATTTTGTGCAAAGGGAGCTTTAAAGCCTTATCTTGCGCATGTATGTAATCAGGCCTGTGAGCCTTAAGTGTAAGCCTGCATGTTGCCAACCGATCTCTATTTTGAATTCTATGATATACTGAATAACTAAATCTGTATTTGCTTTATTTCTTTGAGTTGTTTTCATTCTGTTACTCTTGCTGCACGGTCTGGATAGTTCATTCTTTGAACCCTCCTACCGTGACTGCACCAAGTGGTATCAGAGCGAAAGTTTGATTCTTTGGAACAAATTGGTGAAGGGGATTCCGAAAGATCTTGTTGTAAGTAGATCACCGATCCGAGGTAGGTTACTTGTGTGCAATCGATTACCGATTGAGAGGTAGTTGTCACTTGTAGCCCGATCATTGAACCCGAGGCAATTTGCATTTGATCCTAGGAAGATGCCCCTGTGAAGAGTTCCCCCTGTTGGTACAATGGCTAATAGAATGGATGAGATGATGGAATTGATGAGAACAATGCGAATTCATTTGGATGCTATTGAAGAAGATAGGTGAAGAGGATTGACACCGAGACCTAATGTTGAAAGTGATGATGAGGAAGAATTTAAATCTGTTGAACACACTAGAGAAACCCTAGGAGGTGATGAAGAAGAAGAATCAAATCAGATAAAGATGTTGTGAGCTATTTCAAAGATTGGAAAGGGACCTAGAGTCGATGTTCCAAACTATACTGGTAATTTGAGCCCTAAAGAGTTGATTGATTGGATAAATGACATGGCAGAATACTTTGAATATGAGGAGATTGAAGATCCAAAGAAGGTGAAATTTGCAAAGACAAAGTTGAAAGGACATGCTGCTATATGGTGGAAAGAAATAGAAGAGGAAAAGAAAAGATTACAAAGTGGGATCGGATGGTGACAAAGTTGAAGAATCAATTCATACCTGCTGACTATGAGTTGGAATTGTTGAAAAGATTGCAAAACCTGAGACAAAAGGAGAAATCTGTGAAGGAATACACTGAAGAATTTCATAAGATGATCATAAGAACAAGACATAGTGAAGTAAGCAAGGAGAAAGTGGCTAGATATATCAATGGACTAAGATTGAACATTCAAAAAGAACTAAGTTTGGTAAGGATGACATCTTTGGAAGAAGCATATTAATTTGACTTGAAAGTTGAAGAAAAGATGAATAAGAAGCATGATCAAAGACAGAGAGGCAGAGGAGGTAAATTTTAGAAGGGAAGATCATTTTCTAGATATAATAGATCATTTGTGGAGTAGAACAAGTTTGACAGCCCAGTTAGAAAGGATGACAGAGATAACAATGCTTACTAGAGAGATGATAGAAATTTTTACTGGAGAGGAAACCCTAGTACATACTAGAATGAAGGGTACATAAGAGAAGGAAGAGGATTTGATAAGAAGACATTCAGAGGTACTTGTTTCAAGTGTGGAGGTGAAGGACATAGATCATTTGAATGTAATTAGGGTAGTACAAGCAAGAAGACAGAGAATAGTGGGAGAGCAGCCTATGTTGAAGAAGAACTTGTTGGATCACCTTGTTTAGTTGGCAATCCAGAGAAAGGAGAATCATTGGTGATGAGGAGAGCACTATTTCAAGTAGAGACAAATGAGGAACCATCACAGAGGAAAAGTCTGTTCAGAACTAAATGCAAATCAGGAGGTAAGTGTTGTAAAGTTGTAATTGATAGTGGTAGTTTGGATAACCTAGTTTTAGAGGAGATGTGACTAAGCTGAAGTTGGAAAGGTTGAAACACCCTAAGCCCTATCAGATAGCATGGATTTAGGATGATCATAAGGTACTGGTGAGTGAACAATGTTTGGTGAAATTTCATATTGGATCTTATCATGATGAAGTCTTGTGTGATATTATGCCTATGGATGTTTGTCATATCTTGTTGGGTAGACCTTGGTAGTATGATAGAAAAGCTATGCATGATGGAAGAAAGAATACATATACTATAACAACAAATGGGAAAAGAATTACTTTGATTCCTTTAGAAGATGATCCTAAAAATGTGGTATGTGGGAATGCTAGAATCTATTTGGTAGATGGAAGAAAATTTTTGGATGGTTTGAAACAAGAAAGTATGTGTTATGCCTTGATTCCTAAGAAGCCTGAAATATTGAGGAGAGAGACTGAATCGGAGGAGATAAGCGAGTTGCTGACAAAGTATGAATACATCATATCAGATAATGTACTTGAAGGATTACCACCTATAAGAAGTATCAGTCATCACATGGATCTTATATCTGGAGCAAGTTTGCCTAACAAAGCAACACATAGAATGACATCGACAAAGAATGAAGAACTGAATAGACAGATACAAGAGTTGTTGAGGAAAGGTTTGATTAGAGAAAGCTTGAGTCCTTATGTACTACCTGTAGTGCTAGCACCTAAGAAGGATGGAAAATGGAGAATGTGTACTGACTCTAGAGCAATAAACAAGATCACAGTTAAGTATAGATTTCCTTTAACTAGAATGGATGATATTATGGATTGTTTGAGTGGAGCAAGATATTTCACGAAGATAGATTTGAAGAGTGGATACCATCAAATCAGAATTAGAGAAGGAGATGAATGGAAGACTACTTTTAAGACAAATGAAGGATTGTATGAGTGGTTAGTGATGCCTTTCGGATTGACAAATGCATCGAGTACTTTCATGAGGTTGATGAATGAGGTCTTGAAGAAATTCTTGGGTAATTTTGTGATTGTGTACTTGGATGATATTTTGATTTTCAATAGGACAAAAGAGGAACATTTGTTGCATATTAGACAAGTTTTGTAGAGGTTGAGAGAAGAGAAATTGCTGATAAATATCAAGAAGTGTAGTTTCATGAAGGAAGAATTGGTATATCTAGGATTTGTGATTTCTGCAGAAGGATTGAAGATGGAACCTGAGAAAGTGAAAGCAATTATTGAATGGCCTAAATCAGAGAGCATTGGAGAGGTTAGATCATTTCATGGTTTGGCCAGTTTCTACTGGAAGTTCATTAGAAATTTTAGTTCAATTTGTAACCCTATGACAGACATAATGAGAGGTGATAGAAAAGATTTCACGTAGACATCAGGAGTAGATAAAAGTTTTGAGTTGTTGAAGCAGAGAGTAACAGAGAAACCTGTTTTGGCATTACTAGATTTCAATAAGGTATTTCAAGTTGATTGTGATGCTAGTGGAAATGCAATTGGAGTAGTGTTAAGTTAAGAAGGTAGACCTGTAGCATATTTTAGTGAGAAGTTGAACGATGCAAGGAGAAGATATTTAGTTTATGATCAAGAGTTCTATGCCATAATTCAAGCCTTGAAGAAGTGGAGACATTACTTGTTGCCTAAGGAGTTTGTGTTGTATACAGATCATCAAGCTTTGCAGTATCTGAATAGTCAGGGAAAGTTGAATCAGAGACATATGAGATGGGTAGAGTTCATGCAGAGTTATACTTTTGTGTTGAAGCATAGGAGTGGTAAATCAAATAAAGTTGTTAATGCCTTAAGTAGAAGAAGAAACTTGTTGACAGAGATGAGAGTTGAAGTGTTGGGTTTTGATGAATTGAAGAACATATATGAGGGAGATACTGATTTTGCAGAACCTTGGAAAGCATGTAAGGAACCTGTTGTGATAGATAGAAGTAAGTGGTTGGACTATTTCATTCAAGAAGATATGTTGTTCAAAGGAAGTCAGTTATGCATACCTAGAAGTTCAATGAGAGATAATTTGATCAAGGAGAAGCATAGTGGTGGATTGGCAGGATATTTTGGCATTGATAAGACCATAGCTTTGGTAAGTGAAAATTACTTTTGGCCTCAGATACACAAGGATGTTCAGAGATTTGTGCAGAGTTGTAGAGTTTTTCAAGTTGCAAAAGGGAGTAGTCAGAACATTGGATTGTATAAACCTTTGACAGTTCCAGAGAGACCTTGAGAAGACATAATCATGGATTTTGTATTGAGATTACCTAAGACACAGAGAGGATATGATTCAATATTTGTAGTGGTTGACAGATTTCAAAAATGGCTCATTTCATACCTTGTAAGAAGGCAACTAATGTAGTGCATGTAGCTGACCTATTTTTCAAAGAGATTGTGAGATTGCATGGATTACCTAAGAGTATAGTTTCAGATAGAGACACAAAGTTTGTTGGTTACTTTTGGAAGACACTTTGGAAGAAAATGAAGACAGATTTGAAGTTCATTTCTACCTTTCATCCACAGACAGATGGATAGATAGAGGTAGTGAATAGGAGTTTGGGAACTTGTTGAGATGTTTGGTTGGAGACAAAGCTGGAAGTTGGGACTTGATTCTTTCACAAGAAGAGTCTGGTACAATAATTCAGTGAATAGGAGTACTAGAAGAACACCTTTTGAGATTGCTACCGGAGTGAATCCTAGAGGAGTTGTAGAATTAAGAGATATCAGTACAGAAGATAAGAGGAGTGCAGAAGCAAAAGAATTTGCAAATCATATGAAAATAGTGCATAATCAGGTGAAGAAGCATTTGGAGGACATGAATAGTAAGTACAAAGAGAAAGCAGATGAGAAGAGAAGACATAATGAATTTGAAGTTGGAAATAAAGTGATGGTGTACTTCAGAAAAGAAAGATTTCCTGTTGGGACATATAACAAGTTAAAGATGAAGAAGTTTGGACCTTGTAGGATACTTAGGAAATTTGATTCAAGAAATGCATATGAAATGGAATTACCAGAGACATTGGGTATTTCACCTATTTTCAACATTGCAGATCTTTCCCAATATCATGAAGCAGAGTTCAGTGATAGCATGGAAGAAGACTTGAAGAAGCAGTTACCACAACAAGCATTGGAACAGATTGAAGACATTTTAGACAGTAGAATTGGACATAGCACTAGAGGAAGACAATACAAACAATACCTTGTGAGGTGGAAAGGCAGACCAGAAGAAGATTCATCTTGGATTTCTTAGGCTGAGGTGGACCATCTTGATTCTCCCCTAGCCCCAGCAAAGTGAGGGACTCACTTTTTCAATAAACCTGGATGTCTGATGTAGGAGCATCCTTGGTTCAAGAGAAATCTTGCATCAACCAAAAAAAATATTTGCATTTTAGTTTGTTTGCATTTCAGTTCTTTCGTTTTCCAGTTTAGTTCAGGCAGTTCAGTCAGTAGCAGTTCTTAGCTTGTGGTCTGGTTTTGGCATTTCACATCTTGTGGATTTAGACTTAGCATCTACATTCATTCATCTACAACATATCAAGAATTCAGAGCATTTGGATCAGTTACCAGAAAGATATCTCTATCAGAAGTTGACTGTTTTCTCAGAGCAGAGCATTCTAACAGTTCCTGATAACCAGCTAAAGGAGAAGGCTTGCGGATCATTCCTTGACTTGTAGATCTTATTGACATATCATTCAATGTTCTATGATTCATGGCCCACCTTCCCCAAGGGTCTGCACATTGTTCCTTTCATTTGTGGAAGTGTTCTATGCATTTAGGTCTGACCTATCTGTGAACACGTTACAACTCTTCATTGGAGTTTGTGACCTTCCTTGGTCAACACAGAGGAATTTATTGATCCATAAATGATATATAAAGATGTAATAGATCCTTAGGAAAGTAGTTAGGAAGTTCATGATATAGTGATAGCTAATAATTCAGATTTTGTGTGAAGGGAGCTTCAAAGCCTTATCTTGCTCATGTATGTAATCATGCCTGTAAGCCTTAAGTGTAAGCCCGCATGTTGCCAACCGATCTCTATTTTGAATTCTATGATATATTGGATGACTGAATCTGCATTTGCTTTATTTCTTTGAGTTGTTTTTGTTGTGTTACTCTTGATGAACGGTCTAGACAATTCATTCTATGAACCCTCCTACCATGACTGCACTAGTATCTCACCTTGTTGTTACAGTCAATTTTTGAGGTGCCTACAGTATAAGCCCAACGTCTATACTTGGATTCAAACATGTATGTGTAGCCTTGGTCTCTTTGATATGATTCATGCATAGATTTCATGTTGTGATATGGTTGTTATCTTAGAGTAATATTTTCTAACCATCTTGTTGTTTATCTTAGCATATCTTATCAATGTTTTTGTTGAAACATTCAGTGATTGTAAGCACATGTCACCTTAGGGGCATGGGCCTTGCGAGAGCTCTTGTTTCCTTGCATGTCTTCTCTCTACCTTAACGTGCTTGATATCGGTACATGACATCAACCACCTTAAGGTGGGGGCATATATAATGCTATCTGTTTGATGATTTTGGTACTAACGAAGTGTGTTTGTAAGCTCTCTCCGCGAGGTAGGATGTTGTATCTCCAATGCGAGTGCACATCCTTATATCAATTGCAATCAAAAAGCCCTCTCCATGAGGCAAGATAATGTATCTCTTCTACTAGTGTGTATCCTTTTTATACAAAATCCATCATCGTGAGGCAGGATGGTGTATCTCCTGAGCTAGTACACATCCTTTTATACAAAGTCCTCATCGGGAGGCGGGATTGGATCTTGAGTTATCCTCCCTTAAGTGTGTTTTTAGCAGTTGTTGTGGCATAAGCCCAACCATTAGGTGTGCCTATGGCGTGTTTGAGATGGTGGGACTTAGCAATAAGATCCTACCATTGCCTTGTTTTCCATGTTTAAGACGTATAGTATGCTATGGCATGCTATACGACGCTCATGTATTTCATGTGTCTTCTATGTGTTTTCCCCTTGTGTAGTGTAAAGGGTGTGGTGATGAGCCCCCCTACACTTGGGTTTTGTATGACATGTTTTCCCCTTGTGTAGTGTAAATGGTGTGGCAACGAGTCCCCCTACACTTGGGTTTTGTATGGCGTGTTTTCTCCCTTGTGTAGTGTAAAGGGTGTGTCGATGAGTCCCCCCTACACTTGGGTTTTGTATGGTTTGTTTTCTTCCAGATGTAGTGTAAAGGGTGTGGTGATGAGTCCCCCCTACATCTTGGAGTTTGTTTTATGTACTTTTTAGATTTCTTTTCATAAATGAAAATGTTATTAAAATGCTATATCATGTATTCATCATGTCTTGCATGACTGCTCTCATGTATTCATCACGTTTTGTGCATCTTCAATGTTGTCTTCTCCGTGTTTTGTGTGCTTCTTACTATCTTCATTGTGTCTTGCATGTATGTGATGTGTTTTCTAATGCCTACTTAAGACTAGGGGCTAGAAATAGTTCTTTAATCCTTGTGTACACCTTAGTTTGATGTGCTTGATGTGTTTGATGTGTTTGATGTGTTTTGGACCATACTTTAATGCATGTATGGGTCATAAGATCATATATACATTAAAGTGGGGGCTAAATGTTATGTCGTAAAATGTCTCCCTAGGACTTTTACCTCCTAAGTTTAGCTCCCAGGTACCTTAGATTTGATCATGCATGTTAAAAATGAATCCCAGAGCAAACCCCCCTAAAACCCATTACAAATGGGACTTAGGGGCCATGCTTGAGCATAATTTGACCCCAAAATAGGCCCTTGGACTTGGGAACCCACGCCCTTGTCCTACCCTATTTTGGCAAGGTCCCAAATTCATATGTCGACTTATGACCGTTAAAAAGGGTTATGGGTCGGCCTTGTTAATTTGAATTACAAAAGTTTAGCAGAAATGCATATATAAACATGTTTAGGACTTCATTTCTAAAACTAGAAGATTATTTGGAGCTTAAGGAAAACTTATGATCATAGAGCATTCAAGGAATTCATTATGTTGTAGAGCAAAATTGTGTTGTGTTATGTTTGTTGTTGTAGATTTGGATTCATCTTCTCATGGTGTGAAAGATCTTCATCTCCTTGAGAGATACACCTCCAAGGTGATATCTATTTGTGATTCAATGTATCTACTTTATCATTTGCTTTTGCCTCTATCCACCAATGACACACACTCTCTATCTAACAATGGTTTTGGAAGGCTTGAATGCCATTTCAGGGCTTGATTAAGGCAAGCTCCTAAACACCACAACCCCCAACCCCTCTCTTGTGATTGCAGGTTACAGGTGCAGGATCTTGTGGAGAGGAGTTATAGGAGATCAGTGTAGAGCATAAGGATTACATATCTAAAGAAAGCAGCGGAAAAGAACCCTAACTGGACAAGGGTGATCCCTCTTTCATCCCTCATTTTGTCACTGTCGAGAATCTTTGAGTAGGGTACAATCTACAACATATTTGTCTCATAACCTCTAGAAATTGTGTCACATTGGACAAGGGCGATCCCTCTTTTGTCCCCGAAGTTTCTACTTTTTGAAACTTGAAATCTGGTACGCATCTAGTCTATTTTTAGTGTCTTCCTGTGTGAACATTTGTCGTGTTTCATCCGTTTGTTTACGATTTTGCATAATTAGGGTTTTAGGCCTAATCAGACTAGGGTTTAACAAATAGTCAACACATTCCAAATTTCCTTATCATTCCAAGTGGCACTAGAACCTAATAGCTAAGTCCTCTTGCAAAAGTTGTGACTTGGCTCGATTCAATGTCCCTAAATGTATGTAGTTAAAGGAGGATCTAATCAAACCATTCAACGAAACCCATCTTCCCTCTTTTCCTACATAACAGATTGTAATACTTCTCTTTTGCTTCAATTGTTGTTTCTATCTCTCTTTCCCCTTGTTGGACTTCTATTTCCATGTTATGTTTATTCTCATCCTTTTCTTGTCAGGTTTTATAACATCTTCTTTCAGTGCAGTTAGTTTATGTATCCATCCACTCTATAAGTTTCCAAATCCCATCTGTCTTAGATGGTGGAAGATTTTTCTATGGTATTTCTAGTTTATCTTCCTCAGTGGTTTTGAATATTATCTCTTTCATTCTAAGAAGTACGGTGTGAATATGCTTATCTGGACTATAGAATGAAAAGGTATGTAAGAAATCTTTTTGTAGTTCATACCAGTTTTTATTTTCAATTCTACATTCCTAGTTTATGTACCAAGTTTGTGTGAATGGTGTTAACATCCAATAGAACATTTGTATGTAAATTCATGTATCATATTCATTTCTACCATTCCAGACCATTATACATACATCTAAGTTTTCTTGCGAAGGGATTTCATCATTATATTTGGGAATTATGGTAGATTCTCCTTCCTCTGGAAAGTATCTAGTTTTTATCAGGATTCTAAACACTGGCCAATGTGAAATAGTATTCATATGTGTGTTCCACCAGCTTGTAGCATTACATACAAGTGTATGTTGTAGAGCTTCTAGCCTTAGGTCTTCTCTTTCAAAGTTCTATTCCATTTCTGCTAAGTAAGTTTTTAAGTCCCCTACCCCTGAGTATCTGGATAGTTTTATATGTGATATGCCATGTGGAATGTGGTTAACATGGTACAATCTCTTGGGTTTATGTTCTATATCATAATCTATGTCTCATGTAGTTTGCGGTGTATTTGCTTCTAGTGCAGTAAATTGCGGCAAGGTTTCCTCTGTGATTTTCACCATAAATACTTTCTAGAACTCTATGACTTTTCAGGAGTTAAGATCTGGTTCTTCTTGTAACCAAGTGTTTAGCACTTCCTCACTATAGATGTACTATAGTTACCACTCTCAATTTCTATCTCCCCTTCTTAATTGGGTTCATTTGTTGTTTATGTTTTAGTCAGTCTAGAAATGGAGTAGAGGATTTTGGAGTCCTCATCACTTTGGTCTTCCAGATTAACTTCTTCTATGTATGCCTCAACATTATCTCTACCTAAGGGGATGTGTACTATTCTAGTATCATCCATGAAGGAGATTTATTCTTTTTTGGAATCTACTATGCCATTGACATTTACAAACCAATGAAGACCTAGTAGTGCATTAAATGAATCAAATGGTTCCTTCATTGCTACTACTTCAAAATCTATTGTTTGTTTCTCACCCATTATGTTTACTTCAACCCTTTTCCATGTTCCTAGGGTTCCCATTGCTGATCCATCTGCTAAACTTATGTTATAAACTATTTCTTCTACTTTAGGTTTCCCTAATTTCTCTCAAACCTTTTTTGGAATCATATTGACATCTGCTCCTAAATCTACCATAACTTGTTTAAGTCTTTTATGATTAATGTGTGTTGTGATCATTATGGGCCTAGTTTTCCATCTTCTCTCCATTTGTCTCATTTTTCTTATTTGCAGTGTTTGGTTGTGATGTTTATTCCAATATTTACAAAATTGTTTGAGTTTTTCTAGAAGGTTATTTTGTTTTGTTAGTTGAGTAAGTATTTTCAGTGCTACTACTTCTTGTTCCGAAAAGAAATTATTCTACTATTTTTCCTTCTATTCTTCTTTCCTTATTGTTTTCCTAGATTTCTCAACTATCCTTTCATGTTGGTCTTTATTCGGGAAGAATTCATCTTCTTCCTCTTCCTCAGTTTCGTCCTCACGGGTGGTGGTATATTTAATTGCGGTATCGGTTCCTTGTCGAGTTACCACTGTAACTATTTTTCTTTTTGTGTTTTGTTGGATCCTTATGTTTTGATTTCATTTTCTTCTCCTAATATTCATCTTCTAATGTGTTGGTGTTAGAAGTATCTGACTCATACTTTTCTTCTTTTTGGCACCTTCTGGAAGCTTGTAGTGCTTCCTTGGGTATTCTCCTCATTAACCTTGTCCC
This sequence comes from Cunninghamia lanceolata, assembly GCA_027924645.1. Lineage (NCBI taxonomy): Eukaryota > Viridiplantae > Streptophyta > Pinopsida > Cupressales > Cupressaceae > Cunninghamia > Cunninghamia lanceolata. The sequence continues at coordinate 5,532,973 of BSBN01000124.1, read as the reverse complement.
TTTCAGTGTATTGAACCCTTGGAGTTAATTGCTCTTTGATTGTGATGGAACGTTCTTAAAGTATTGCTGAGCCTTGTCATAGTTGAATATATCATGTTATGTAGTGCCGTAGAATGCACATTACTTTTTCTTATGGAACCAGCATTCGTTAGAAAAGTGTCCTTGCTTACTGTATTTATAGTAGTTGGCATTAGTTTTCCTTCTCCTTCCTCTGCCTCGGCCTCTTCCTCCTCTATAACCACTATATTGGCCCCTTTAATCGTTATTGTAGTTATTCATGTATGGTGCTTGGTTAGGGTTTGTGTTTTGCAGTGTATTTATATTTATTTGGTTTCCTCAATTAGGGACTTTATACCCATGGTTCTATTTATAGATTGGTCTCTTAGCCAATCCTTTCACATATGCCATCTCCTAATCATGTATCCTGTTATTGTGGTGGCTTTTGCACCAAGGTTCATGGTCATCATCTTATTCTCTTAGTCTAAACAATTTTGATGGGCAATCCTCTGTCTCATAGTTGTCCCATTCTCCACAAAAGCTGCAAAAAATTGATTGGCTCTTTTTAGGTATTTTTCTCAGGTCTACCCTTAATGCGGCAACCTTCTTTTTGAAAGGAAGCAAGGTATGTGGAAATGCTTCCTACACTGATCTACTGAGCAAAGATTTATGCGAATTTTAACTTTTACAGTTACAAATTAAGATGCACATTAGTAGAAAGGTAAAAACAACATCCAAATACAAATACAAATCTCACAACAGAAGATATACGTTGGGAAAACCTTTTCGAGTGAAAAACCCCACTCCAAAACCTATACAATGTATTATCAAATCAAAAGATGATTACAACACACTTGCAATGCAAGCTCTTTCAGGAGCACACAATGCCAATTCTCATTTGCATCCCATGACCTTTCACATTCTCCAACTGCTTATTTATCAAGCCTCTTTGGTGATTATCCAATGTCGATTGTTCCATGTTAGCCAATAAAAAACTAACTACCAACGCCTTTATTAAATATAGGGGGAAACCACGGTTGACAAAGTCACCAAAATTTACCTTGCCACATGTACCTACAACACTACAACATGATTAGTCACCACATACTAACAACTTGTCACACCTGTCATTTCAACTCTTACATGTCATATAATCTTTCATAACTCATGACACATGACCACAAGGTGCCAACACATGGCACTATGCCAAGTCAACATGGGACGCCTACCTCCTCATATGAGGACAAAATTTACATAGACAATTACAATAGTAGGCAAAAATAAATAAATACAAAATTAGGAACTTGCAAAGGTTGAGACACCTTAATTCCCAACATTCTCCCACTTGTCAAACACCTTTCAAGAGCCAATAGAATGACAAGATTTAACTGTTAGGGGCTGAGAGACCCATAGAATCCGAACACCATCAAAACTTCTTCATGTTCATAGATTTTGTCAAGGAATCTGCAACATTCATCAAAGTGTCAACTTTCTCCAAGTTCACCTTCCCAACCTCTACCATGTCACAAACAAAATGGTACTAGACATCAATATGCTTAGTCCTCATGTGGAAAGTAGGATTCTTTGCCAAACATATGGCACTTTCACTGTGACAACAAATGGTAATCTTACTTGCATCAAACCCAAAATTAGAACACAATATCTTAAACCAAATGGCTTCTTTACAAGCATGGGTTGCTGCCATGTACTTTGCTTTAGTAGTGGACAAAGTGACCATAGGTTGCCACTTACTATCCAACTAATAGCACCACTAAACATAGTGAAAACATAAGTACTGGTGGATTTCCTATTGTCAACGTCACTTGCCCAATCTGAATCTATAAATCCTTGAATACAAAGTGAATGTTGAGGTCCTGAAGGATAACCATGATAACATAGGGAATACTTAGAAGTAGCCCATAAATATCTGAACACTCTCTTCATCCCATCCCAATGTACCCCTCTAGGATTATCCATAAACCGACTAAGGACTCCCACTACTTGGGCAATGTCTGGTGTTGTATAGACCATAGCACACATCAAACTACAAACTGCACTAGCATAAGGAACTCTGCTCACATCCTCCATCTCAGAAGGAGACTTCAGATAATCTATAATAGATAACTTTGTCCCCATTATAATAGAAACAATCAATGGTCTACAAGCTACCATGTTGAATCTCTCTAAAACTTACTCGGGCCTAACCACAAATTTCTGTTAACTCTATCTCTTTTGATTTACATTCCCAAGATGCATTTGGCTGCCCCTAAATATTTCATCTCAAACTATGCTGACAACCGAGACTTCAAATCAAAAATAAAATTCTTACCACCAATGAGCAACATATCATCAACATATAATGCAATAATGAGAATTTGATCATTATCCATCTTAAAGTAGACACAATGATTTGATTTTGATCTCAGAAATCCCAAACTCAACACAAAGCCATCAAATTTTTGGTACCGCATCCTAGGAGATTGCTTCAAACCATACAAAGACTTTTTCAACTTGCAAACCAAATGTTCTTGTTGAAAGGCACAAGATAACTGAGAGGGGGGGTGAATCAGTTGTATCAAAAAATTTAACTTCTTTACAAAATATCAGTTTCACATTCACTTAATTTAACTCCTTATTCTATTATGAACATTAAACATGAATAGTAGAATCAAAACATGAACACATCAACACCATACACACATGAACACCAGATTTTTATGTGGAAAACCCTAAAAACAGAAAAACCACAGTGAGTGTTAGCTCACAATATAATGTAGTAACAATACTGAATATCAAAAGAGGTTCACTACCAAAGGGCTCACTGCCCAAATGAAAGGCTCACTGCCAAAGGGGTGACTCACTGCCGGGGTTGGCTCACTGCCAGGATGAATTGATATAGTAGCATCTAAACCATGCCCAAGTTCAGTTCCATTGAAGCGCAATATCTCCTCTGCTCTACTTTGCTTTTACAACTCACACTTTATCTTCACATCTTCACACGATCACACATCACTCATGAATTCATTACATACATCTATACCTATCAACCTTAGAATGTAAATCAAGGTCAACATTACATTTTACAACCATTGGAACTCTCTCCAAGGTTGACATACATACATAAATTTAAATTATGATTAGACCTAAACAAACTTGCAGGGCAAATGAATGAAGGAGAAACACTTCACAACTTAGCTTGGATCCAAATACATCTTCAAATGCTACAACACACCTTCACAATCCATGAATCACCTCCGCAACAAGTGTGAATAATCAGGCCAGTCAGAACTAATGCAAACATCAAGAACACTTAGATACATGTCTTCAAGGACTTCATTATAGCTTGTGGATCAAGCACACACCTTCAATACATTTTGAGACATCCACAAACAACATAGAATCACTTGGGAACTAACAAATCCAACTGCAACATATCTCACTTGAAGACAACAAATATCACTTGAGGATATATCACAGACTGCTTCTCAATAGATAGTGTCAAACTTTGCTAATCAATAACTTATGTTTTGGAGCACCAAATCACAAATACTTTGGAATGAAGATAGATAAGGACCTTGTAAGCTTAGGACCAAAACCGCAAGACCTAAATCCAATCTACAGAGAAATGCAGAGAAAAATACTATCTCCCTGTCACTTTGTAAACCTTGACAGATACAGTCTTCAAATTGGTGAATATAAATTTTTCTGCACATCGATCCAGACCACCAAATTCTAGATTCAGTATCTTCAAACACTTCTCTAAAACATATCCAAATATCATACTCTGGTCTTCAACATAGAGAAAATGCGGAGTAAAATACTCAGACAGTGTTCTTAATATGACAACTCAATCAATCAACAAACAACAATATAAAAAGATACAGTTGGCACCAATGACAACACAAACATGTTGACATCAATGACAACACTAGTTAGCACATACTTGCAACAATCTCCCCCTTTGTCATTGATGGCAACATATGATGTGAAAAATGTGTTCCTCCATCAAGACATGATTTTGCATTAGGACTCCCCCTTTCTTTTCACACATCTGAACTCTTTCTCCCCCTGAGTTTTTAACATGATCTTTCTCTCCCGCTTTGACATCAATGGAAAAGGGCATTACATCTCTTCTACTACACACAATTGCACACCACTACTCTGATCACTCTGAAATCATTTGTTACTCCCCCTGAATGCAACAATCATTTCAAACCACTACCTGGTCCCCTTGAGAGGTAGCCACCAATAGTCTAAAAGGAAAAATGTACTTTGAAGCATACTAGACTGATGCATCTTCTTATTCATCTAGTTCAATGAAGGAGGGGCAATAACCCCTAGTTTTTCCTGGAGATACTCAAATGTGTCTTTTGGAAGAGCCTTAGTGAATATATCAGTAATTTGATATTTTGTAGGTACATACTCAAGCTTCACCTCATTCTCTACAACTTTCTCTCTCAAAAAGTGATACTTAATTGAAATGTGCTTTGTCTTTGAATGCATCAATGGATTCTTTGAAATATTTATGGCACTTGTGTTATCACAAAGAATAGGAATTGGCTTATCATACTCAACTTTGATATCCTTCAAGGTCTGTTTCATCCATAGCACATGAGTGCAGCATGATATTGTAGCAATATAGTTTGCTTTTGCAATAGACAGGGAGATTGATTCTTTTTTCTTGCTATGTCATGACACTACCCTATCTCTAGGGAAGAATGCACCTCCACTTATGCTTTTCCTATCATCAACACATCCAGCCCAATCTACATCTATATAGGAACTTAGGGAAAAGTCATTATTCATAGGATACCACAAACCATGATCTGGAGTGCACTTCAAATACCTGAATATCCTCTTTACTACCATCACATGTGATTCTCTGGGACTTGATTGAAATCTGGCCACAAGACAGACTACATGCATGATATCTGGTCTGGTAGCAGTTAGGTAAAGCAGTCCTCCAATCATTGATCTGTACTTTCTTTGATCAGTCTTAGGAGATTCATCATTCTTGCTCAATTTATAGCCAGTAACCATAGGAGTGCATACCAGTTTAGAGTCCTCCATTCTAAACTTCTTTAATAATTCCCTAACATACTTTGATTGAGATATGAAAATGCCTTTATCAGTCTGATTGATTTGCAGTCCAAGAAAGAAATTCATCTCACCATACATAGACATCTCAAATTCCTTTTGCATTTCATTTGTAAAATTCTTGCATATTTCTTCATTTCCTCCAAATATGATATCATCCACATAGACTTCAATAACCAGAATTTGATCTTTGCTTTCCTTGATATACAAATTACTATATGCGGATCCTTTACTGAAACCCTACTGTAACAGATACTTATCTAGTCTTACATACCAAGATCTAGGAGCTTGCTTTAGTCCATACAAAGCCTTCTTCAACTTGCATATGATGTCTGGTTTGTCTGATAATTGGAACCCATCTAGTTGCTCTATGTAGACCTCTTCTTCTAGCTCACCATTTAGGAAGGTAGATTTTACATCCATTTGATATACCTTGAAATTTTTATGTGCTGTAAAAGCCAAAAATAGTCTGATAGCTTCCATTCTTGTCACCAAAGCATAGGTCTCTTCATAGTCAATTCCTTCCACTTGTGAGTAGCCTTTACACACAAGTCTTACTTTATTTCCCACAACTTCTCCAACTTCATTCAGTTTGTTCCAGAAAACCCACTTTGTTCCAATCACATTCTTGTTTGCAGGTCTGGGGACAAATTCCCAAGTCTTGTTCTTCTCAATCTACAGTAATTCTTCTTCCATTGCCTTAACCCAATGCTCATCATTACATGCTTCATTTACTATTTTAGGTTCCACATTTGAAAGTAGATAGAGATTTACTTGTTCTTTTGCAGTCCCGCTTCTTGTCATCACATCTTTTCTTTTGTCACCAATAATCTGATCTTTGGAATGATCTCTTTACACATACCTGGGAGTTTTAGAAATTCTTACCATAGCTTCAACTTGAATTTCTTCTTCTTCTAGAGCAGCTTGTACTTTAATCTGAACTTCCTTTTCTTTTCCTTTTTCAACCTTTTCTATATCAACAGATCCATCTGATTGATATCCATCTGGTTGAATGTCTTCATCTACCTTCACATTTGCACTTTCAATGATCTTTCTCAGTATTTTATTATAGCACTGGTAAGCCTTGCTCTTAGTAGAGTACCCAAGGAATATGCCTTCATCACATCTAGCATCAAACTTTCCTAATTCTTCATCTCTTCTGATGTAACATTTGTTTCCAAAAAATTTGAAGTATTCGACAGTAGGAATTCTACCATACCACAGCTCATAAGGTGTCTTTGTTTCTTTTGCTCTGATTTGCACTCTATTATGAAAGCAATGTGTATTGCTTCTTTCTAGTATACTTCTGGTAGGTCTGCTTCCTTGACCATTGCTTTGGTAGATTTTTGAACAGTTCTATTCTTCCTTTCAACCACTCCATTTTGTTGAGGAGGCTGGGGAGCAGACAAATGTTTCTTTATTCCACATTCTTCACAAAAAGCATTGAACTCACTTGAAGTAAACTCACCACCTCTGTCAGACCTTAGGCATTTGATTCTCAAATCTAATTCATTTTCAACCATAGCTTTGAATCCCTTGAACTTATCTAGAGCTTCTTCTTTTTCTCTAAGGAAAGTAACCCAAGTCATTCTTGAAAAATCATTAATAAGAAGCATGAAATACCTTTCACCTTGCAGACTTCTTATTCTTGTAGGACCACATAGGTTTGTATGCACCAACTCCAACAAACCAGTAGAGGTTTGTTCTTTTCTTTTGAAAGTGGTCTTTGTCATCTTTCCAAGCTGGCATTCTTTGCATATAATATTGACAGGCTTCACAATCTTAGGCAAGTCTCTTACAACTTGAACAATGCTTATTCTCACTAGATTATTAAATTTAATGTCACACATTATCCTATGCCATAGCCAACTTTCATCTACCTTAGCCAAAAAACAACAATTTTTAGTACCTTTCAAATGATAGACATTACCATGAGTCTTCTTACCAGCAACAATTAAGGTTCCGGTGCTGGTGCAGTCACGGTAGGAGGGTTCATAGAATAAATTGTCCAGACCATGCAACAAGAGTAAACACAACAGAAACAACTCAAATATATGAAACAAATGCAAATTCAGTCATTCCGTATATCATAGAATTCAAATACAGATCGGCTGGCAACATGCGGGCTTACAATTGGGTTCACAGGCTCGATTATAGAATATTAGAATATGCACAAGATATAGCTTTGAAGTTCCCTTGCGAAAGAGATAAACTATCCACTATCTCTATTATCATGAACTTCTTTCCTAAGGATCTATTACATCAATATATATCATCTCTGGTACAAAATATTCCTCTACATCAGCCAAGGAAGATCACAAACTCTAATGAAGAGCTATAACGTGTGTAGACAGATAGGTCGAACCTAAATGAATTGAACTCCTCCACAAATGAATGGAATGATGTGTGGATCTTGGGGAAGGTCAACCAAGAACCATAGAACATTGAAAGATGTGTCATTCATCTCTACAAGTCGAGAGGTACTCTGTAAGTCTTATCCTTTAGCTTATTGTTTGAGATTGTCAGGATGCTCTGTTTTGAGAAAATAGTTGATCTTCTGATAGTGATAATTTTTAAGTACTTGATTCAAATGCCCTGAGATTTGGATATGATGTAGGTGAATGAATCTAGATGCTAAGTCCAGCTCCCTAAGATCTAAAATGCAACTGCAGTAGAGTGCGGACCAAAATACAGAAACTGCTACTAACTGAACTGTCTGAATTGAACTGGAAAATGAAAAGAAACAAAGTAAACTGTGAAGAAACTGAAATGTAAATGTTTTTGCTTAATGTAAGATTTCTCTTGAACTAGGGATGATCCTGTATCAGACATCTGGGGTTATTGAAAAAGTGAGTCCCTCACTTTGCTGGGGCTAGAGGAAAACCAAGACAGTCTACCTCAGCCTGAGAAATCCAAGATGAATCTTCTTCTGGTTTGTCTTTCCACTTCACAAGGTATTCTTTGTATTGTCTTCCTCTAGTGCTATGTCCAACTCTACTATCCAAAATATCTTCATTTTGTTTTGGTGCTCATTGTGGTAACTGCTTCTTCAAGTCTTCTTCCATGCTGTCACTGAACTCTGCTTCATGATACTGATATAAGTCTGCAATGTTGAAAATAGGTGATATGCCTAATGTCTCTAGTAACTCCACTTCATATGCATTTCCTGAATCAAACTTTCTAAGTATCCTACAAGGTCCAAACTTCTTCATCCTCAACTTGTTAGATGTCCCAACTGGAAATCTTTCTTTTCTCAAGTATACCATCACTTCATCTCCCACTACGAATTCCTTTTGTCTTCTATTCTCATCTTCTTGCTTCTTATACTTGTTCATATCTTCCAAATGCTTCTTAACTTGATTATGCACTATCTCCATATATCCTGCAAATTCTTATGCTTCTACACTTCTCTTTTCTTCCAGGCCAATGTCTCTCAATTCTGCGACTCCTCTAGGATTCACTTCGGTAACAATCTCAAAATGTGTTCTTCTAGTACTTCTATTCACTAAATTATTGTATGCAAACTTTGCTTGTGAAAGAATCAAATCCCAACTTCCTGTCTTCTCTCCAACCAAACATCTCAACAAGTTTCCCAAACTCCTATTCACTACCTCTGTCTGTCCATCAATCTGTGGATGAAAAACTAAATTGTACTTAAGATCTATCTTCATCTTCTTCCAAAGTGTTTTCCAAAAGTATCCAAGAAATCTGATGTCTTTGTCTGAAATTATGCTCTTAGGTAATCCATGCAATCTCACAATCTCCTTGAAAAATAGGTTAGCTACATACACTACATCAGTTTTCTTCTTACAAGGTATGAAATGAGCCATCTTTGAAAATCTGTCTACCACTACAAATATAGAATCATGTCTTCTCTGTATCTTAGGTAATCCCATTACGAAATCCATGCTTATGTCTTCCCAAGGTCTCTCCGGTACTGTCAAAGGTTTATCCAATCTAGTATTCTGACTACTCCCTTTTGTAACTTGACAAACTCTACAACTCTGCACAAACTTCCTAACATCCTTATGTATCTGAGGCCAAAAGTAGATTTCACTTACCAAAGCCACTATTTTATCAATGCCAAAATGTCCTACCAATCCACCCCTATGTTTCTTCTTGATCAAATTATCTCTCATTGAACTTCTAGGTATGCATAACTGACTTCCTTTGAACAACATATCTTCCTGAATGAAATAGTCCAACCACTTACTCCTATATGTCACAACAGGTTCCTTACATGCTTTCCAAGGTTCTACAAAATCAGTGTCTCCCGCATACAGGTTCTTCAATTCATAAAAGCCTATCACTTCAACTCTCATCTCTATCATCAAGTTTCTTCTCCTACTCAATGCATCAACAACTTTGTTTGATTTTTCACTCCTATGCTTCAATACAAATGTATAACTATGCATAAACTCTACCCATCTCATGTGTCTCTGATTCAACTTACCTTGATTGTTCAAATATTGCAAAGCTTGATGATCTGTATACAACACAAATTCCTTAGGCAACAAGCAATGTCTCCACTTCTTCAAGGCTTGAATTATGGCATAAAACTCTTGATCATAAACTGAATATCTTCTCGTCATATCATTCAACTTCTCACTAAAATATGCTATAGGTCTACCTTCTTGACTTAATACTGCTCCAATCACATTTCCACTTGCATCATAATCTACTTGAAATACCTTATTGAAATCCGGTAAAGCTAAAATAGGTTGCTCTGTCACCTTCTGCTTCAACAGTTCAAAACTTTTATCTACTTCTGATGTCCACTTGAGATCTTTTCTATCACCTCTCATTGTCTCTGTCATAGGGTTACATATTGAACTGAAATTTCTGATGAACTTCTGGTAGAAACTGGCTAATCCATGAAATGATCTGACTTCTCTTATACTCTTTGGTGTAGGTCATTCAACAATTTCTCTTACTTTCTCAGGGTCCATCTTCAATCCTTCCACATAAATCACAAATCCCAAATACACTAGTTCTTCCTTCATGAAACTACACTTCTTGATGTTTATCAGCAATTTCTCTTGTCTCAGTCTTTGCAAAACTTGTCTAATATACCACAAATGTTCTTCTTTCATTTTATTGAAAATCAGAATATCATCCATGTATACAATCACAAACTTACCTAAGAATTTCTTCAAGAATTCAGTCATCTATCTCATGAAAGTACTCGGTGCATTTGTCAATCCAAAAGGCATCACTAAGCACTCATACAATCCTTCATTTCACTTAAAAGTAGTCTTCCATTCATCTCCTTCTCTGATTCTAATCTGATGGTATCCACTCTTCAAATCTATCTTTGTGAAATATTTTGCTCCACTCAAACAGTCCATGATATCATCCATCCTAGGTAAAGGAAATCTATACTTAACAATGATCTTGTTTATTGCTCTAGAGTTTTTACACATTCTCCACTCTCCATCTTTCTTAGGTACTAACACTGTAGGTATTGCACAAGGACTCAAACTTTCTCCAATCAAACCTTTCCTCAACAATTCCTGTATCTGTCTATTTAGTTCTTCATTCTCTGTCGGTGTCATTCTATGTGCTGCTTTGTTAGGCAAACTAGCTCCCGATATAAGATCCATATGATCATTGATACTCCTTATAGGTGGCAATCCTTTAGGTACATTTTCTAATATGATGTCTTCATACTCTTTTAGCATCTCTGGTATCTCCTCCAATTGTGGTTCTTCAGTCTCTTTCTTCAATGTTTCAGGCTTCTTAGGAATCAAAGCATAACACATATTCTCATGTCTCAATCCATCCATAAATTTTCTTCCATCTACCAGATAGATTCTAGCATTCCCACATACTTCACCCTTAGGATCATCTTCTAAAGGAATCAAGGTAATTCTCTTCCCATTTGATGTTATAGTGTATGTATTCTTTCTCCCATCATGTATAGCTTTCCTATCATACTACCAAGGTCTACCCAACAAAATATGACAAACATCCATAGGCATAATATCACACAAGACTTCATCATGTTAAGATCCAATATGAAATTTCACCAAGCATTGTTCACTGACTAGTACCTTATGATTGTCTTGAATCCATGCTATCTGATAGAGCTTAAGGTGTTTCAGTATTTCCAACTTCAATTTAGTCACCATCTCCTCTGAAACCAAGTTATCTGAACTACCACTATCAACTACAACGTTACAACATTTACCTCCTGATTTGCATCTTGTTCTGAACAAACTTTTCCTTTGCGGTGGTTCTTTAGTTGTCTCTTCTTGGAATAGTGCTCTCCTCATCACAAGTGATTCTCCCTTCTCTAGTTTACCAACCAAACTAGGTGATCGAATAGGTTCTTCTTCAACATAGGCTGCTCTTCCACTGTTCTATGTTCTCTTGCTTGTACTCCCTAGATTAAATTCAAACGCTCTATGTCCTTCAACTCCACACTTGAAACAAGTGCCTCTGAATGTTCTCTTATCAAATCCTCTTCCTTCTCTATTGTATCCTTCATTCCGGTATGCACTAGGGTTTCCTCTCCAGTAAAATTTTCTATCATCTTTCCGGTATGCATTATTATCTCTGTCCTCCTTCTTGAATGTGTTCTCCTATTTGTCCTACTCTGCAAATGATCTCTCACCTCTGAAAGATGTTCTACCTCTCTGAAATTAACCTCCTCAACCTCTCTGTCTCTGATCATGTCTCTTATTCAACTTCTCTTCAAATTTTAGGGCAAACTGATGTGCTTCCTCCAAAGATGTCATCCTTACCAAGCTTAGTTTTTCTTGAATGTTCAATCTTAGTCCATTGATATATCTAGCCACTTTATCCTTGCTTGCTTCACTATGTCTTGTTCTTATGATCATCTTATGAAATTCTTCAGTATACTCCACAGATTTCTCCTTTTGTCTCAGGTTCTGTAATCTTTTCAACAACTCCAACTCATAGTTGGCAGGTATGAACCGATTTTTCAATTTTGTCACCATCTTATCCCACTTTGTAATCTTTTCTTTACCCCTTCTATTTCTATCCATCTGAACTTCTTTCCACCATATAGAAGCATGTCCTTTCAACTTTATCTTTGCAAATTTCACCTTCTTTGGATCTTCAACTTCTTCATGCTCAAAGTATTCTTCCATGTCATTTATCTAGTCAATCAATTCTTTAGGGTTCAAATTACTAGTATAGTTCGGCACATCAAATCTAGGTCTCTTTCCAATCTTTGAAATAGCTCCTGACATTTTTACTTGATCTGATTCTTCTTCTCCATCACCTTCTAGGGTTTCACCAATTTGTTCAACAGATTGAAATTCCTCTTCATCATCACTTTCAACATTAGGTCTAGGTGTCAATCCTCTTCACTTATCTTCTTCAACAACATCCAATCAAATTCTCATTATTTTCATCATTTCCATCATTTCCATCATTTCATCCATTCTACTAGCTATTATTCCAATAACAACTCTCCTCGGCGGAATTCTTCCTAGGATCAAGTGCAAACTGCCTCAAGTTTGGCGATCAGGCTACAAGGTGACAACTGCATCACAATCGGTGATCGGTTATGACACAAGTAACCTGCCTTTATTTGGAGATCTAATCACAACAAGATCTTATGGAATTCTCTTGCCAACTTCGCTTAATTCACTCCCAAAGATTCAAACTTTCACTCTGATACCACTTGGTGTAGTCATGGTAGGAGAGTTCACAGAACGAACTGTCCAGACCGTGCAGCAAGAGTAAACACAACTAAAACAACTCAAAGATATGGAACAAATACAAATTCAGTCATTCCATATATCATAGAATTCAAATACAGATCGGTCAGCAACATGCGGGCTTACAATTGGGCTCACAGGCCTGATTACAAAATATCAGAATATGCACAAGATATAGCTTTGAATTTCCCTTGTGAAAGAGATAAACTATCCACTATCTCTATTATCATGAACTACTTTCCTAAGGATATATTAGATCAATATATATCATCTCTGGCACAAAATATTCCTCCACATCAGCCAAGGAAGATCACAAACTCAAACGAAGAGTTGTAACATGTGTACATGGATAGGTCGGACCTAAATTTATTAAACTCCTTCTCAAATAAATGTAATGATGTGTTGATCTCAAGGAAGGTCAGCCACGAACCATAAAACATTGAAAGATGTGTCATTTGACTTTGCAAGTCGAGAGGTGCTCCGCAAGTGTTCTCCTTTAGCTGATTGTTTGAGACTGTCAGGATGCTCTGTTCTAAGAAAATAGTTGATCTTCTGATAGCTATAATTTTCTAGTACTTGATTCAAATACTCTAAGATTCAGATATGATGTAGATGAATGAATCTAGATGCTAAGCCCAGCTCCACAAGATCTAAAATGCAATTGCAGTAGAGTGTGGACCAAAATACAGAAATTGCTACTGACTAAACTGCCTGAACTAAACTAGAAAATAAAAAGAAACAAACTAAACTGTAAACAAACTGAAATGCAAATGTTTTTGGTTGCTGCAAGATTTCTCTTGAACTAGGGATGCTCCTACATTAGGTGCTATTCTTTATCTTACACCCATTGTCCTTGAACACATTATACCCTTTGTCACACATTTATCCAACACTTAGAAGATTATGCTTTAAGCCCTTGAAATAAAGAACATCATCTGTATTATGCTTTCCATCAAAAGTAATAGATCCTTTTCCACAAATCTTTCCAGCTGCATCATCACCAAACCTAACAAGTCCTCCATCATACTTTTCAAACTTAACAAACTTACTCTTGTCTCCTGTCATGTGATTTGAGCATCTGTTGTCAATGATCCATTCATCTTCCTTTTCAACCTGAAATACAAACAACTCTCTTGGACTTCCTTCCTTCACACAGCTTGCAAGATTAGTAGAAATACGTTCTTCTCTAAGTGCAATAAACAAGCGTTCACTACTATTACCATCATTAGAATTAGATTCATCATCAGTTACACCATCATCATCTCTAGCATAGTAACTCTTTCTTACCATCTTTCCTTTACTTTCATTGATTTTCAAAGCTCTGTTAGGACATCTTGAAGTGTAGTGACCAATTTTACCACAATTGAAACATTTTAAAGGTAACTTACTTTTGAACTTTCCTCTGCTGCCTCTTTTTATTCTTCTTGCAAATTTTGCCTCAACCTCTGCAAAATCTTCTTCATCTAATTCCACAACATATTTTTCTGATCTAGCAGTCTTAGTTTTCGTAGGACCATCAGTGGTACCAAAATCTCTCATCTCAAAAGCAGTCAGTTTACCAAGCAATTGATCTTTTGAAAGTTTGCCCATATCAAACAATTCTTCAATGGCAGATATGTTGTGACTATAATATTTGGGAAGATTTCTGAGTATCTTATCTACAACATCCTCATCCTTCAATTTTCCACCAAGACCCCTGATTATACTGACATCTTCATCAATCTTTTGTATGTAACTTGTTACATTCTCATCTTCATCCATTCGCATGGTCTCATATGTGGTCTTCAAGTTCTACAATTTAGCCTTCTTGACAGATGCATCACCTTCATAAACTTTCTTTAATTTGTCCCAAATCTCATGAGAAGTTTCCAAATCTACAACTTTTTCCATTTTACTGTTAGACATGGCATTTAATAGAGCATTTTTAGATTAATGGTTAGTCTCAAAATCTGTAATCTCTTCATCATACTGCGGACCATTTTTAGGTAATGTATATTTGTTTTTAACCATTTCCCAAACATTATAACCAATAGAAATAAGATAACTTTCTATTCATACCTTCCAGTAGACATAGTCAGATCCATCAAACTGAGGAATGTCTTTCTTGTGTGCCATCCAAGATCTACCTTAAGCCGTTAGGCTTTCTTCCAAGGAGCCTTACTTTGATACCAATTGTTGAAAGGCATAAGACAACTGAGAGGGGGGGTGAATTAGTTGTATCAAAAGCTTTAACTTCTTTAGACAATATCACTTTCACATTCACTTAATTTAACTCCTTATTCTATTATGAACATTAAACATGAATAATAGAATCAAAACATGAACACATCAACACCATATACACATGAACACCATATTTTTACATGGTAAACCCTAAAAAGGGAAAAACCACGGTGAGTGTTAGCTCACAATATAATGTAGTAACAATACCAAATATCAAAAGAGGCTCACTGCCAAAGGGCTCACTACCCAGGGCTCACTGCCCAAATGAAAGGCTCACTGCCGAGGTTGGCTGACTGCCGAGGGTTGGCTCATTGCTGAGGGTTGGCTCACTGTTGGGGTTGGCTTACTGCTAGGATGAATTGATATAGTAGCATCTAAACCATGCCTGAGTTCAGTTCCATTAAAGCACAATATCTCCTTTGCTTTACAACTCACACTTTATCTTTGCATCTTCGTACAATCATACATCACTCATGAATTCATTACATACATTTATACCTATCATCAACCTTGGAATGTACATCAAGGTCAGTATTACATTTTACAATCATTGGAACTATCTCCAAGGTCGGCATACATACATAAACTTAAATTAGGACTAGACCTAAACAAACTTGTGGGGCAAATGAATGAAGGAGAAACACTTCACATATTAGCTTAGTTCCAAATACATCTTCACATGCTACAACATGCCTTCACAATCTATGAATCACCTCCGCAACAAGTGTGAATAATCAGGGCGGCCAAAACTAATGGAAACATCAAGAACACTTAGATACATGTCTTCAAGAACTTCGTTATAGCTTGCGGATCAAGCACACGCCTTCAGTACATTCTGGAGACATCCACAAACAACATAGAATCACTTGGGAACCTACAAATCCAACCACGACAAATCTCACTTGAAGACAACAAATATCACTTGAGGATATATCACAAACTGCTTCTCAACAGACACTGTCAAACTCTGCTAATCAATAACTTGCTTTCCAGTGCACCAATCACAAATCCTTTGGATTGAAGATAGCTAAGGATGTTTTAAGCTTAATTCTAGAACCACAATACCTAAATCCAACCTGTGGAGAAATACGGAGCAAAATACTATCTCCCTATCACTCTGTAAACCTTGCGAGGCACAATCTTCAAACTGGTGAATATAACTTTTTCTACACATCGATCTGAACCACAAAATTCTAGATTTAGCATCTTCAAACACTTCTCTAAAACATATCCAAATCTCATACTCTAGTCTTCAACACAGAGAAAATGTGGAGTAAAATGCTCAAGCAGTGTTCTTAACATGACGACTCAATCAATCAACAAACAACAATATCAGAAGATACAGTTGGCACCAATGACAACACAAACATGTTGACATGAATGACAACACTAGTTAGCACATACTTGCAATAGTTCTTTACCTTTTACCACGTAGTGTTCTGGCTGTGACATATAGATTTCTTCCTCCAAGTCACCATGAAGGAAAGTTGTCTTCACATCCATCTGTTCAACTTCTGAATTGTATTCTACAAGTGATAATAAGAATATGATAGATGTCAGCTTTGCAACGAGAGAGAAAATCTCACCATAACATATTCCCTCAACCTGGGAATAACCCTTCATGACCAACCTTGCCTTAAACTTGTCAACACTACCATTTGAGCCAAATTTCTTCTTGAACACCCATTTGCATCCAATAGGTTTACGTCCATCAAGAAAGGGCACTAGATCCCAAGTATTGTTTTTCTCCAAGGAAGCCATCTCTTCTTCCATGGCCTCTTTCGAAGAATCTACATCACTCATACCCATAGCCTCTCTTATGGTCATAGGCTTATTAGTGTTAGAAATCAAAGAAAAAATACAACTTGAATCATGCAATGAATAACCAAACCTATTAGGTTGTCACCTTATCCACGTGGACCTCTTCAAAGGTTGAGGTTGAGGTTCTTCATCTTCTTCTAAACTTTTAGAGTTACTAAATCTCTCCTTAATATCAAGTCCAACAGATGTCTTTGATTTAACTTTCTCAAGGGTAGAAGGAAGCTGAACCACATCCTCTTTCTCTTCTTCTTTCGTTGGTTGTAAAATAATAGAAGAAGGATTGAGCCCTCTGAAGATCACACTTCTGCTATATAGAACTCTGTCATCCATTGGATCCCAAAGCTTGTACCCTTTCACACCGATGCCATAATCGATGAAGATACACTTTATGCCTCATAACCAAATACTCAAATGTGTCTTAATGAAGGTGTTTTATCAGACCATACCTCCATAGGTGTCTTATCAACAAGCGCTGATGTAGGAGACTTGTTAACTAGGTAACAAGCAGTAGCAACAACTTTAGTCCAGAACTTTTGTTTTTATTTTTTAGGGTCCTCACACCCTTTTCACCAATGTGACCAAGCCTTTGGTGCCATAACATTGTCTTCTCAGCTAGAAGTTTCATCTCCATAGAATGAGCACCCTTAGGTACCCAAAAAGAATGACCATCAAAAGTAGATGCAACAATCATCTTCGCTATTGGTTCCAATGGTGAGGATGGAGACTTTGAAGTTATCATTTTTGAAACAAAGGCACTATTGCATTGTACCGCACATGCATCAAGATGAAATAGAGTGCCAATCTGAACACCCTTAGCTATCACCATAGCTCCTCTAGTCATCTTGCATCTTCCATTCAAGAAA
Organism: Cunninghamia lanceolata; assembly: GCA_027924645.1. Classification (NCBI taxonomy): domain Eukaryota; kingdom Viridiplantae; phylum Streptophyta; class Pinopsida; order Cupressales; family Cupressaceae; genus Cunninghamia; species Cunninghamia lanceolata. The sequence goes on along the minus strand of BSBN01000124.1, from coordinate 5,515,281 downwards.
ACAACCTGCACACCCACATCATTCAACTTACTTATAGATAACAGGTTCCATGCCAAACCAGGGATATGCAGAACATGATTGATCCCCTTCACTCATCCATCACAGAATTGAATCAAGACTGTTCTATGGCCAAATATCTTCAGGTGAGAGTCATCATCCAATACACCTTCCCACCATCATATTATTCATACTTTGAAAACCAACCCTAATGAGAGGTCATGTGAAAAGATGCACCAGAGTCAATAAGCCATACATCCTCATATGCATGTGTTTCCAAAGCAGTGACAAATGCTTCTTGATGCAGGAGCATCCAGTGGTGTAAGGGCAATCTTCCATCACCCAAAAAGAAGTTGATTCAAAATCATTGTAGTTGTTTTCATTTCTTTCCATAATTAGTTTTTTTGGTTCCATAATATCTAGAATAATAATGTAGGGCTTTCAGTTTTTCCAAAACTGTTAAAAGTAGCAAATTGCCAATTTTGGAAAGTTTACCTACTATTTTAGGAAAGTTTGCATTTGGGCACAGATTGAAGTGAAAACTTGCAGAAAGTTACATAATGGAAATATAAGACCTTTGGCAAAGGAATCAGGCAAAGATCATTTGTGAGCTGAAAGATATTAAAGTTTTTGTTTTCTGAAAAGCCCCTAAAATTTTTTGAAACGAGATATGAGGTACTAAAACATCCCATAATGTCCTAAAAAGTTGACAGAAATCTGTTCACAAATTTTTGGCATGATAGTTCACATCACGAGCTTTCTGGTGCTTACAACAGTTTGTCAATCAGACACCCAGAACAAAAGTTATGCTTATCAGAAGTTGACCTACTTTTGGAGGGAGTTGCAAATTTTAAACTTTAGCCGGAGGCCACCAAAAAATGCTATTTATGACTATTTTGGGAACCCTGGGTGGTAGTAGAGTTAAGGGGGAAAGTGTAGAGTCAAGAATAAGTGGGAAAATAGAAACCCTAGCTAATTTGGGGGTTACAGAAGGCAGAAGATTCCTGAGCCTGGTGATGTGTAGCTGTAGTGTGTTGCAGCCTATGGAAGATTGATTCCTTTGATTGTAATTGAGCTTCTGTAATGTAATGAGTTGCCCAGATCAATAAAAGAAAGTTCTATTTTTGTGTTTAATTTCTATTGTTGTATGTTTCGTGATTTACCCCCTTCATCAAGTGGTATTAGAGCAAGGGTTCCTGAGTGTGTGGACAGATCATCGACCATGAGGCAGTTTGCACTAGGACCTGAGGTTGTGGGTTTGCTGCGGAGATCAAGATGCCTCTACGAAGAAATCGTATTGGGAGGAATGCTTTGACAGAAGAGGGTTTTAGAACCCTACAAAGGCAAATCGATGCTGTTGGGGTTTTTCCCAAATTGGATGCTTCCCAGTTATCCCTACAAGGTAGCCATCATTGATCAACATGATTTCTAGGCCAAGGGCCAACAGTATAGGAGATAGACACTATAAATATCTCCTCTCCATCTTTAGGCTCTGCAGAACTAAGGGGGGTATTCCCTATTCAACATCCGTAAAATATGCATGTGAACTTACTGGGATGTTGATACAAAGCAAATAAATCCTCTCTTATGCAGACCAAAATTGTAAAATAAGTGCAAAGGGGTTAGCTTTGGGCCTATGCTTAGTTGTGAAACGGAGGATTTTAGTCCTAAAACTACTTCTAATGTCCTAAAGGTTTATATTTGAAGTTTGAATTTGTATTTTGTATTTGGATGCAAGACTGGGACCTTGGGTTATAACCTCAATACAAGACCAGACTGTTGCCTATCTAGGGGCTCGGAGTCAATAGACAGAAACATGTGAATGATTACCATAAACTTGAATCAATAACTAAGTTTCAAGGGGAAATTTTTTAGTGTCTGCCTTACAGATACTTCCCAAGACTGAGTATTTAGTCATTCATACTTGATGATATCCCTGTTGCAGCATACCTTTCCCAATGCTTAACCTAAAACATTTAATTTGTTCCTTGAACAAAGATAAGAGATTAAACATTCAACACAAAAAATCTATGTTCCTGAATCCCAAATAACCCTTAGCTATTTAGATTCAAAAGAAAAGATGCCCACAACTTGGAGACAAACAACTAAACACATGCAACGATGCATTCCTCATATAAAAACAACATGAAATCAGCAAAATTATGCATAAAACATTCAACATATGATTCATAAACTCACGAGACACCAAAACAGAGCCACCAGCAAAGCTGTACCTTATTATTTCACTAAAATTTACCCAGTGTCCTCCTTAGAAAAATGAGTTACACAGTTCTAATATACCCAGAACGTGTACTCAGCATTTAATTACATGGTCTTTTTTAAATGCTGCCAGATACAATGCACCTTCTAAATGGTGCCTAAAACATTCAATGCTCTAGGCAGAAAAGGAAGGAAAAATAGGTGAACTCAAGAAACTCGCAACTGGATGGAGATTTTCCCATTAAAAATGGTAGGTGGCCTGTCATTCACCGACCATGCCTCTGCAAATTTGCCATTAATGGCCAACCTACCCGCGGCTCTTGGAAATGCAGCAGTTTGCATGTTCAGGAACTTTTCCCACCTAGAATGCAGTTGCAAATGCATAGGAAAACCCTCCTACAAAAATTTGAAATAGAGCCGTCGATTTCCTCCTCATCATCAAGATCATCGGCTTCAGATTGCTCTGACAAGTCATCGACCAATGCAAACATGCCACATAAGCAGCTTTTCCTTCTTGACTTTTCGCAACATGAACACATTTTACTATTTTCACCCCATTTACCTTTTCTGCCTGATGCACATTCAAATCTCTTGTATATGCAAAAGCACATACATGCAACTGCATTTGGACACGTGGCAGCCTACCATTGGATCACTATCACTGAACATTTGTGTCTCTATAGGCGAGAAATTGCATCTTCTCTTGCACCTGCAGTTGTATCTGCGATTGTATATACATACAATCACCCCGCATACAAGGGCAGACCCCAAATCACTATGAAACAAATTTGAAAGCACCATCGGGTCCGGCCTTGTATCTAACTCCTCTTGTATATCGCCTTGTATATCATACATACAATGTGCTATATACAACCTGCGGACCCCAGCCATTTATCTACCACAACAAACTTTTCATTCACGTCCAGGATTGTACATGCACCTTTTGTATCTTGCATTGTATATGCACATACATACAATCATGGGACAAACAACTGCGCGAGGCCCACCATGCTTTTGAAGATCGTTGACTTTGACTGCTCCAGCTTTGCATATTTCATTGTATCCTCCATTGTATATCTAATTGTATATTGGGTACATACAACCCCAATATACAACCATGAATTTCACCTGGCTCATAAATACTGCTAACTTTCTAGCCACGTTCGCCCCTTGCACATGCCTACTAGTATATGCAGTTGTATGTATGAAACAATATACAACAACGGATACAAAAGAAATGCTTTGACTTTTCAACTCTGCTTTTGTATCTATTCCTGCCAGGCCCGATTTGATAACTTTTGGAATCTGGGATTGTACATTCCACCTTTGTATGTCATATTGTATATCAAACATACATACAATCCCCTTTGTACACCTGTGGGCTCGAAAACCATTCAACCCGATTTGAAACCTTTTTGAAGTCTGGCATTGTATCTACCTATTGTATATCGAATATACAACACAATATACATGCAATTTCTTTTTACATACAAGCATAGAATCTGCGATGGAATATTCGATGTGCTATCACCTTTTTGCATCCAGAAAAGCATCCGAATAGCACATACAACCCGATATACATGCAATGATGTATACAACTAGTTTTTCACTTTCTGAAGCTAGTTTAACTCCAATTTCGGGTCCGCCAATGTACATTTGAACCTGCGCATTAGATACACTCCGGAACATACAACGATACATGCAACCATGGACCTCACCGATGCATAGAGATTTTTGGACCTACATTTTTTGATGCGATGGAAAAGTGGGCGACACAAGGCGAAGGGGGTCGATGACACAACAGAAGATACAATGCAAAAGGTCAAGGGAATTAGAAATTTGAGGGTTTAAATAAAAAGACCAATATATTTTCAAGCTTGAAACCCTAACCCTAGGTAGGCACCACTAGATGCATTGCAAGAGGAGCTACGAAAAGGGTTTGGTCCAAGAACAAGAGAAGAAAGCAAAGATGAAGCTAAAGAAGAGCTATCTGAGGAAGAACAAGAAGCTGCGGGAGATCCTGCAGAAGTTAGGTTGTTGAGGGCCATTTCAAAGATCGGAAAGAGGCCTAGGATTGAAGTTTCTACATATTCAGGAGATTTGAATCCGGAACAGCTTATTGATTGGATCAATGATATGGAAGAATGTTTCGAGTATGAAGATGTGGAAGACCCAGATTGGGTCAAGTTTGCAAAAACAAAGTTGAAGGGCCACGACAATATTTGGTGGAAGAAGGTCCAATTAGAGAGGAATAGAAGAGGAAAAGGAAAGATCACCAGATGGGATCAGATGGTGGAGAAACTGAAGCAATTTATTCCTATGGACTATGAGATGGAGTTGCTAAAGAATTTGCAAGGACTGAAGCAAGGTAACAAGTCTGTTAAGGAGTATATAGAGGAGTTTTATAAGATTACTATTAGGATAGGCCATGCAGAGGCCAACAAGGAGAAGGTAGCCTGTTACATTAATGGGTTGAGGCCAAGTATTCAAGAGGAGTTGAGCCTGGTTAGAATGACCACCATAGAAGATGCATACCAGTTTTCCTTGAAGGTGGAAGAGAAGCTAAATAAAAGATTCTACAACAAGCAAAGGGGAAGAGGTCAAGGTGGAAGGACTGGTGGAAGACCCTATGGAGGCCATATTGATGATCAAAAGAAAAGTGAAGAAGCTGGCACTGGTCAGAATCAAAGAGGAGATAATACCTTCTACCCTCATGACCAAAACAATGGTGAGCAAAGAGGAAGAGGAAGAGGCCGACCTGGGCAAGGACCCGAAAGAGGAGGTTTCAGAGGAACCTATTTCCAATGTGGAGAAGAAGGGAATCGAGAATATGAGTGTCCGCAACATCAAGGAAGGACAAATAGAAGGACTGAAGGTAATGTGCAAGTAGCACATGTAGATGAAGATGCACAGTCTGAGCATTCTGAAGATGCTGAAAGGGGAGAAACCCTAGTTGTCAGAAGAACTTTCTTGAATGAGGAGAAAGAATCAAATTAGAGGAAGAGTTTATTCTGCACAAGGTGCAAATGTGAAGGTAAGTGTTGTGATATTATTATTGACAGTGGAAGCACTGACAATCTTGTTTCAAAGGAGATGGTTGACAAGTTGAAGTTGACAAGAAGAAAACATCCACATCCATATTGGATTGCATGGTTGGAAAAGGACCACAGAGCTTTGGTCAATGAGCAGTGTTTAGTGAAGTTCAAGATTGGGGACTACCATGATGAGGTGCTGTGTGATATCATACCGATGGATGCATGCCATATGTTGTTGGGGAGGCCGTGGTAGTATGATAGGAGCGATGTCCATGATGGTCATGCAAACACATATTCCCTTACAAAGGATGGAGTTATTCATAAGTTGAAGCCCTTGAAGGAGGTGGAAGAAAAGGTATGTAGTACTACTAGAATTTTCTTGGTAGATGGTACGAAATTTTTGGAGGGTATGAAGGATGAGCGTTATTGCTTTGCATTGATTCCTAAGATTAGTCCAAAGAAATGTGAAGATGTACTAGTAGAAGTTTCAGATATGTTGGAAGAATTTTAGGACATTATCTCTAATAATTTACTAGAAGGTTTACCATCAGTGAGGAAGATAAGTCATCAAAAGGATTTGATACCAGGAGCTAGTTTGCTGAATAAGGTAGCCCACAGAATGACTCCTGCAGAGAGTGAAGAGCTGAACAGACAAGTTCAAGAGTTGTTAAGGAAGGGACTGATAAGGGAGAGCCTAAGTCCATGTGCGGTACCTGTAGTACTAGCACCAAAGAAAGATGGAGAATGGAGAATGTGTACAGATTCTCGGGCCATTAATAAGATCATGATCAAGTACAGATTTCCATTACCCAGAATGGATGACATAATGGATTGTTTGAGTGGAGCCAAGTACTTCACGAAGATTGATCTGAAGAGTGTGTATCACCAGATCCGTATCAGAGAAGGAGACAAGTGGAAGACAACCTTCAAAACTAAAGAAGGTTTGTATGAGTGGTTAGTCATGCCATTTGGGCTAACCAATGCACTGAGCACATTCATGCAGCTCATGAACGAGGTATTGAAAGAATTTTTGGAAAGTTTTGTTATTGTTTATTTAGATAATATTTTGATTTTTAGTAAGACTTGGGATGAGCATCTGATGCATATCAGAAGGGTTTTAGAGAAGCTGAGGGAGGAGACGTTGCTGATTAATCTGAAGAAATGTAGTTTTGCAAAGAAGGAGTTGGTATACCTAGGATTTGTTGTCTCAAAGGAAGGTTTTAAGATGGACCCAGAGAAGGTGAGAGCTATCCTTGAATGGCCTACACCAAGGAGTGCCACAGAGGTACGATCTTTTCATGGTTTGGCAAGTTTTTACAGAAAGTTTATCAAAAAATTTAGTAGCATTTGTGTACCCCTAACTGAGACAATGAGAGGGGATAGAAAAGAGTTTAGATGGACTAAAGGAGTAGGCAAGAGCTTTGATACATTAAAGTAGAAAGTCGTAGAACAACCTATTTTGGCACTTCCAGATTTCAATAAGGTATTTTAGGTAGATTGTGATGCTAGTGGTAGTGGTATAGGAGTTGTTCTGAGTCAAGAAGGTAAGCCCATTGCCTCTTTTAGTGAGAAGCTTAATGATGCCAAGAAAAAGTATTCTATTTATGATCAGGAATTTTATGCAATAGTTCAGGCTTTGAAGAAATGGAGACATTATTTGTTGCCAAAAGAATTTGTTTTATATACTGATCATCAGGCTTTGCAGTATCTTAATAGTCAAGGAAAGTTGAACCAAAGGCATTTAAAATGGGTTGAGTTTTTGTAGAGTTATACTTTTGTTTTGAAGCACAGGAGTGGGAAGTCCAACAAAGTTGCAGATGCCTTGAGTAGAAGGCAAAATTTGTTGACATAAATGAAGATAGAGGTTGTTGGGTTTGATGAGCTCAAAAGTTTGTATCCCGAAGATCTAGATTTTGCAGAGGCTTGGAAAGCTTGTCTGGAACCTGTTACTTTGGACATGACAAAATGGTTGGATTTCCTAATCCAAGATGGCATGTCATTTAGAGGAAGCCAATTGTGCATTCTGAGGAGTTCCATGAGAGAGAACCTGATAAAGGAGAAGCATAGTGGAGGATTGGCTAGACACTTTGGTCAAGATAAGACCATTGCTATTGTTGGTGAAAATTATTATTGGCCACAGTTGTAGCAAGATGTGAGGAAATTTGTGCAAAGTTACAGAGCGTGTTAGACGGCAAAAGGAACAAGTCATAATACGGGGTTGTATCAGCCACTACCTGTACCTGAGAAGCCATGGGATGATATTAGTATGGATTTTGTTCTTGGTTTACCAAGGACACAGAGAGGACATGATTCCATTTTTGTGGTGGTGGACAGATTCTTGAAGATGGTACATTTTATTCCTTGCAAGAAGACTAATGATGTTCATATTGTAGAGTTATTTTTCAGGGAGGTGGTGAGATTACATGGTCTACCAAAGAGCATAGTTTCAGATCAGGATTCCAAGTTTGTTGGTTATTTCTAGAGGACATTGTGGAAGAAGTTGAAAATAGATTTGAAGTTCAGTTCTACACACCATCCACAGATTGATGGACAAATGGAAGTGGTGAATAGGAGTTTGGGTAACCTGCTATGATGCTTAGTAGGAGATAAGCCCAAGGGATGGGATTTGATTTTATCACAAAAAGAATTTGCTTAAAACAATTCTGTCAATAGGAGTACTGGTAAATCACCATTCTAGATTGTATATGGTAGTAGGCCAAGAAATGCTTCTGAGTTAAGGAAGCTAGACAAAGGAGAAAAGACAAGTGCTGAAGCCGAAGACTTTTGCAGAACATCTGAAGAATTTGCATGAAGAGCTGAGAAAGCACATTAATAAGATGAATACTTAGTACAAGGTTAAGGTAGATCAGAAGAGGAGATATAAGGAGTTCTAGGTAGGAGATGAAGTCATGGTTCACTTGAGAAAAGAAAGGTTACCAATTGGAACATACAATAAGTTAAAAATGAAGAAATTTGAACCATGCAGAATCCTAAAGAAGCATGATTCAGGAAATGCATATGGGGTAGGCTGCCAAGTGGGATCAATATTTCACATGTTTTCAACATTGCTAATTTATCAGAATATCATGAAGGTGGAACAGAGGATGGACCAGCAGAAGAACAATGGAGTATTCCAGCATCTACTTCAATAGAGGAGATAGAAGAGAACTTGGATAGTCATATGGGATGAAGTACTCATAACAGACAATATGAAGAATGTCTGGTGAAATGGAAAGGAAGGCCTGCTGAAGATTCTTCTTGGTTGTCTAAGGTAGAGGTTGACTGTTTGGATTTTCCTCAAACAAACACCTGAGACGTGATAGGGTCACTTCTCAAATTACCCTGGGTATCTGATGCAGGAGCATCCAGTGGTGTAAGGACAATCTTGCATCACCCAAAAAGAAGTTAATTCAAAATCATTGTAGTTGTTTTCATTTCTTTCCATAATTAGTGTTTTTGGTTCCATAATATCCAGAATAATGTAGGACGTTCAGTTTTTCCAAAACTGCTAAAAATAGCAAACTGCCAATTTTGGAAAGTTTACCTGCCATTTTAGGAAAGTTTGCATTTGGGCACATATTGAAGCAAAAACTTGCAGAAAGTTACATAACAAAAATATAAGACCTTTGGCAAAGGAATCAAGTAAAGATCATTTGTGAGCTGAAAGATATTAAAGTTTTTATTTTCCAAAAAGCCCCTAAAATTTTTTGAAACGAGATATGAGGCACTAAAACATCCCATAACATCTCAAAAAGTTGACAGAAATCTATTTACAGATTTTTGGCATGATATTTAACATTGCAAGCTTTTCGGCACTTAAAATGGTTCGTCAATCAGACACTCGGATCAAAAGTTATGCTTCTCGGAAGTTGACCTACTTTTGGAGGGAGTTGCAAATTTCAAAATTTAGCTAGAGGCCACCAAAAAGTGCTATTTATGACTATTTTGGGAACCCTGGGTGGTAGTAGAGTTAAGGAGGAAAGTGTAGAGTAAAGAATAGGTGGGAAAATAGAAACCCTAGCTAATTTGGGGGTTACAGAAGGTAGAAGATTCCAGAGCTTAATGATGTGTAGCTGTAGTGTGTTGCAATTTGTGGAGGATTGATTCCTCTAATTGTAATTGAGCTTCTGTAATGTAATGAGTTGTCCAGATCAATAAAAGAAAGTTCTATTTTCTGTGTTCAATTTTTGTTGTTGTGTGTTTCGTGATTTACCCCCTTCATCACTTCTCCATCATCCTAATAGGACTTGTCAGAATTTGAATCAGAGGTCTTCTTTTTCTTCTTCTCCTCCTTGCACTCATTGCAGAAGTGACTAGGTTTGCTCCAGTTCCAACACAAAGTGTTGGAATTTCTAGGAGACTTGAATCTCCCATGGGATTTGGATCTTCCTTTTTCTCCTTCCTTCTTATCCTTTTTGTTCCCTTTCTCTTTAGATCTACCATGAACCGCAAGAGCCTCCTTAGTCAACTTAGAAGATTTTCTCTACATCTCTTTAGATAAAAATAAAGAAACCACTTCATCCATCTTGAAGGTGGTAGTGGTACTCTTAATGGCCATAACAAGGTGGTCCCATGAATCTGTTAAGGAACACAGTAATGTCATACAATGATCCACCTCCTCCATCTTCACACCAATAGAGGTCAACTGGACAACAAGCATATTGAAAGTATTTAGGTGATCAGTGACAGATCCTCCATCTTCCATCCTCAAAGAATACAATTTATTTTGTAAGAATTACTTGTTCATGAGGGATTTATCATGATAAACATCTCCAAGTTTCTTCCAAAGATCTTTTGCAGTCTTCTCTTCATGGATATTTAGGAGCACTGAATCAACCAAACAAAGTCTTATCAGAGCCTTAGCCTTTTAATCCATTAGATCCTAATCTTTTAGTTTCATGCTTGATGGAATGGTTCTAGATACCGCGATCCATAGATCTCTATCCACCAATAAGTCCTCCATCTTGAGTTTCCATAACTCAAAGTTTCCTCCATTAAACTTCTCTATATCAAACCTCCCAGATGTGCTCACCATCTCTTTCCTGCAACAAAGATTTCAAAATCCTCTACACAAGCTCCCACTCAAATGAAGATTAGCTCAAAAAACCCTCTACCAACAACTAGAACCAAGGGTGATCAGGCTCTGATACCAACTGAAAGGAAGCAAGGTATGCAAAAATGCTTCCTACACTGATCTATTGAGGAAATATTTATGCAAATTTTAACTTCTACAGTTACAGATTAAGATGCACATTAACAAAAATGTAATAACAACATCCAAATGTAAATACAAAACTCACAACACAAGATATACATGGGGAAAACCCTTTTGTGTGAAAAACCCCACACTCCAAAACATACACAATGTATTTTCAAATCAAAAGATGATTACAACATACTTGTAATGTAGGCTCTTTCATAAGTACACAATACCAATTCTCATTCGCATCCCATGACCTTTCACATTCTCCAATCGCTTATTTATCAAGCCTCTTTGTCAGTTATCTAATGTCAGTTTTTCCATGTCAGCCAATAAAAAACTAATTACTGACACCTTTATTAAATATAGGGGAAACCGTGGCTGACAAAGTCACCAAAATTTACCTTGCTACATGTACCCACAACCTTGCAACATGATTAGTCACCACATACTAACAACTTGTCACACCTATCATTTGAACTCTTACATGTCATAGAATCTATCATAACTCATGACACATGACCACAAGGTGCCGACACATGGTAAAACTATGCCAAGTCAACATGGGACACCTACCTCCTCATATGAGGATAAAATTTACAGAAAATTACAATAGTAGGGAAAAATAAATAAATACAACATTAGGAACTTGCAAAGGTTGAGACACCTTAATTCCCAACACTTTTCTCCTATCATTTTAGGGAATTCATTCCTTAGGTGTCCTCTAGTACAATAAGTGAACCATATATTCGGCCTTTGTGGGTTGTTATCTTGTTTTGCTAGTATCTCATGTTTCAATCTTAGCTATTCTAATTCTAGTTTTAATTTTTCTATTTTTTTGTTCTTGTCTTTTTCTACCCTTCTCCGTGTCTAATTCTTAATGCGGTAGGCTAAGTTTACCGCCTCTAAGTAAGTGGTGAATGTTTTACCATCTAGTGTTGTCCTTATTTCAGGAGCTACTCTTGAAACAAACCATTCAATTCTTTGTTTCTCTATTAATGGTTCCTCTAATTTTATAGACTTCTTTAAATCTCTTATCAAAATCCTTTATTGATTCATATTTTCTCTATACCAAATCTCTCATTTTGCTTACTCCTATTGGTACCTCCAGAGATTCAAAGTTATCCAAGAACTGTTGTCTCACCACATCCCATTCTTTGTCATGATGCGGATAGTTTTTTATACCAATTTAAAGTGTCATTTCTCAATGTCCCTATGAAATCGAATAACTTTATTTGGTCTCTTGTTATGTTCTTTCATTGCTAGATTGATTCCAGAACAAATATGTGTTCTGCTGCCTCAGTTGTATCTTTTCCAAATACTGGCAGTTTAATTGGTGAGTCCATCTTTGTCTCTTTCTAATTTTCTTGTTTGCAATAAGATTGTGGTTTTTTACTTTTGTTTTTTTATTTATTTTCTACTATAGGGGTTTATTCTCCATTCCTTTATCTCTCTACAACTTAATATCAAAGTAATCTTTTCCCAATATCTCTTTGTAATCCCTTACAATCTCTTCTTCTATCTCTTTTTGTTTGTCTACTTCTTTGTTTTTATTTTCTAGTGAAATTCTTCTAGATTTATATGGCACATTGGGTGACTCCTGGTCAGGGGGTTGTATTTCTTCAAAGTGTTATTTCATATTAGGCCCAGATAACTTCTTATTTGTAAATGAAATTCTATTTGTTATTGGTGTCGTTTCACTTATTTGTCCTCTACTCATGGAATTAATTTTGTTAGGTACCACATGTGCTTTCTCCTTCCATATTCTCTTCACACGATGATTCACCAATTGATCTAGGTACTCTGCATCAAGGTTTAAAGGTTGGAGGTTTTTCATGGGGTTTAATACCAGTTCCCATTGATCATTAATCTTGATTTGAATATTTGACCAATCTAGTTGATTCAATGGTGTTCTATTTAGTGGTATGGTTGGTGTTAAGATATTTCTTCATTCCTCCTCCCATATCTTCTTGGATGTATCATATGTAGTGATTCTCCCTTTCAAATTGTTTAGAATATAGGTAGTTTTATCAAGGTCTAAATTCATCTCCTGCGGTGTCTGATTTACCTCTACTCTTACTGACTTGACTGCACCACAGTGGCATGCTCAGTAGGACCCTTCATGTCACGCTCATTCTCCTCTTGTATTTCTTTCTCTACTGTATCCCTCATGGTGCATTCTTTTTCTATCTCTTCTGCCTTTTCCATCCTTTCACAATATCTTTCCTAATGTTCCTGAGTTTGTTTATTCTTATTTTCTGCCATATTCATCTCCATTGTTAATTGTACAATTTCACAAATTTCTCTTAACTTCTTGTTATCTCCCTTTGCCATGGGTGTTTTTAATTTGGAATTTCATTAATCCTTATGTATCCCATGGTTGGATTATTTTGAATAGTAGCATCTTTTTAGGGATATTTTTAGATCCCTTTCCCCTTTCCATTTGTCATCCCTTAAGTGTCTCCCCCTTCTCTCAAGGGTAGGACCTAAGAGATTCCTTCCACAAGTTTTTTAAAATTTTTTTTGTTTCTTTTTATTTTATTTTCTAGTTATTTTTTCTATTTCATGTTTCCTTTATTCTATTTTACCTCATCTATTCTTCACTTCTCTTACCAAGGTCCCGAAAATGGAACCAATGTTGGCAAGATAAATTAGGACATTGTTTGGAGACTTGGGCCTACAATACTCTTATGTAGTTTGTTTATACCCAAGAAGATATAGTGATAGAATGGTAGATAATTGTGGTAGAAAACAACATAATGTGGTAAGATCTAATCACATATAACATACCAAACACATCAATAGACACTTAATCATTTATTTATAATCCTTATATCTCCTTATGTATTCATATTCAAGAACAATTACAAAAGGTAGGTCTAAGTCTCTACTCTATATATTATATCCCTTATATCCGCTTGCTTATGTTTACTTTCTTACATATCTTTATACAATATGATGCTATAGAGACACGTCATTTAAAAAATATCCTTAAATCTACTAGCCATGTTAGCCTTATGCTCCACACTCCCTTTGCGGTGACTTGTGGTGACTTACAGTAGCTTTTACTCTATGCCCTATTTCCTTCCAACAAACATCCATCAAAGGATAAAGGATAGAGGAATTTGGTTAGAAATTGTAGTAGCAACTACCCTCATAGACATATATGAAACATGAAAAAGCATAGACAAGACGTGATATAATACATCAAAGACATGTGGTCTCATGGAATGTCATGATAGTAGAATATATAGAAAATGGATTTGTTGAAAATGATTTAGAAACTTTCAAGAAAATGGATTTGTTGAACATATACAATAGAGGTTTTTATGGAAAGGTACAACAAATACTTCTAAATTTCCTCTAGTATCTTGCAAAATATTTAAAAGTGCCATCACCCTCATCTTATCTTCAAGGGTGGTCATCCTATCCTTTAGATCATTCATATCCTATCCTTCTAAATTTTCTCTCCTGGTGCAAGAACACTTTATGTGTCAAGATGTCAACTCACAACAAATCTTGGAACTTGGTTAACATCTATGCCCGTAACCAAAGAAATTCTAGGAAAGACTTGTGGGAAATGCTTACCTCCTTGGTCGGGGATAACAAAGGAGAATGTTGGATGCTAGCTGGTGACTTCAATTCCCCCTATACCTTTCAGAGAAGGTTGGGGGCATTATGGATTATACTGATAGCATGACTGACCTGGCCGAGTTCCTCAACAATGTTGGCCTCATGGACCTAGATCTTCAAGGGTAGCTATTCACTTGGACCAATAGAAGAAAAGGTGATAGTATGATTCAGGTTAGACTGGATAGAGTTTTGGTCACTTCTAATTGGGATTATACTAGCTCCTACCTTTTAGAAGCCCTCCCCAGGATGACTTCTGACCACAATCCCCTCCTTTTATTTTGGAGAGATAGGGAGGTCAGGATCCCTATCCCTTCAGGTTTGAAACAATGTGGACTAAACATCAGGAGTTTAGAGATTAGCTCGCTAAATGGTGGAATACTTCAATTCAAGGCTCTCCCATGTTTAGATTGGCCTAGAAACTGAACATTGTGAAAACTAAAGTCAAGGGATGGAATAGGTATACTTTTGGGAATATATTTGAGAATAAGAGGAGGATCTCTACTAACCTAGCTAACATTTAGCTGTTGATGGCCTAAGGGGACACTTTAGATGCCACTCTACAGCAAGAGGAGTCCCTAAGGAAGGAATGGAGTGAGTTTCTGAAGGAGGAAATTTATTGGAAACAAAAATCCAAAGTGCAATGGCTTCGTGAGGGGGACCGAAATACTGCCTTCTTCCATTGATCTACCATGAGACACAAGAAGAGGAACAACATTGTTAGGTTGATGGATGAGAATGGGACCATGGTGCATTCATATTTCCATGTGGGACAGGTGGCAGAAAACTATTTTTAGAAAATTTTAGCCTCACATGAATGTATGGAGAGATATGAATTACTAGATAGCATCCCGTCCCAGCTAATTGAAGAGGACAATATCCTCCTTACTAAATTGGTGAGTGAAGAGGAAGTGAGATTGTGCCTCTTTTCCATGGGAGCCTTTAAAGCTCCTGGATTGAATGACTTCCCTCCTGCCTTCTTCTAGGAATTTTGGGATATTGTGGGACAAGATGTCTCTTAGGAGGCTAAGGATTTATTCAAGAATGGGAAGTTACTAAAGCAACTTAATAATACTTTTATAGCACTGGTTCCCATAAAATCTAATCCTATCAATATGGGGGACTTTAGGCCCATCAATCTTTGTAACACTATCTACAAGATTTTCTCCAAGATCCTTGTTTATAGATTACAACCCATGTTGGACCGCTTGATCAGTAGCAATCAAAAGGGATTTGTCCCGGGTAGACAAATTTTGGATGCTGCCATTTCCACTCATGAGTTTATCCACTCTATGGACAAGAACAATATGCTTGGGATGGTTTTCAAATTGGATATCTCTAAGGTGTATGATAGGGTAGCATGGGATTTTCTATTTAAAGTCCTTGAGAAGATTGTCTTCCAAGATAGAACCCTACTTCTTATTAAAGCCTATGTCACCACTATGAAATATTTTATTCTGGTTAATGAGGTCTCATGGGGATTCTTCAATTTTGGGAGAGGGCTTAGGGAAGGGAACCCCTTATGCCCTTAAATTTTCATTCTTATGGCTAAAGTCTTAGCAGAAGCATTTTGAATGCTGAGAAATAAGGAGATCAGTAATATTAAACTAGCTTCAATAGCTGACCCTGCTACCATTCAAAAGTTTGTGGATGGCACTATCCTCTTTAGGCCTCCCTCAGTGGTGGAGGCTAGAAGATGGAAGAAGGTGCTCAATGAATATGCTATTGTGTTAGGCCAATGCATTAATTATGACAAAAGTCAGATCTATTTCTTCAACACTAGGGTTGATCTGCAACATAAAATTATGGGGATTTTGGGATGCTCTAGTGGGGAACTCCCAGGAACTTACCTTGGCCTTCACTTAGATGTCAAAGATGTTTCTCCCATGTATTGGAACTCCATTCTAGAATGGATTCAGAAGAAGTTGGCTTGGTGGAAAGGGAAGTTACTGAGTCAAGCAGGTAAATATCAATTATTGAAGGCTTCTCTTCAGGGAATTCCTATTTACTTCTTATCCCTCTTCAAAATCCCTAAATATATTGCTGAGAAATTTGGAAGGATTCAAAGAAATGTTTTATGGATGGGGGTGGAGGAGAAGAAGAGGATTGCATTGATCAGCTGGGATAAAGTGTGTAGGCTTAAATTGCAGGGAGGTCTTGGGATTAGAAAAATCCATTGGAACAGCAAAGCCCTCCTGACTAAGATTGGTTGGAACTTCTTGAAGAATAGTAAGGATTGGTACAACATTATGAGGGCCAAATATCTATCTAATAATATCCCCTATGGTTTCCTTCATGCTATTGGTATCCCCAAGGGATCGGTTATATGGAATAATGTGTTGAAGAGTAGAACCCTTTTGCAAAAGGGTATCAGGTGGAAGATGGGGGATGGTAGAAACATCAAATTCTGGGAAGATAGCTAGCTAAAGGACTACCCCCTCTATATTATCTAGAGCTTCCAAAGACTAGATGATAGGGCTACTAATGTTTTTGGCCACTTGGCTACTGACTATATTATACCAGGAGGTGGGGGCTAGAAACAACTATCAGACTGTTGCTAGGGACAAATGGATCTTATGCTGACTACTGTGGATTTGCAACAAACCCTCCAGTGATGCAGGATTCCTATCTTTCCTTCAAATGAAAAATTGATGTGAGCCAAAGACAAGGTGGGGTCATTCTCTATTAAGTCTTCCTATAACTTGCTTTTGGATTACAATGAGGATTCTATCTTTTGGGGTAAGGTTTGGAATCATAACCTTATTCCAAAGATTAATCACTTCTGGTGGCTCATGATGCACAATAGGATTCTAGCTATGGATAACCTAAATATCATAGGATTCTAATTTTTGAACTGATGTGCACTCTATAAGAAGGAGGAGGAGTCTATCCCCCACCTACTGCTTCATTGTGAATTCTCCTGGGAGGTGTGGAGCTTGACCTTGCAGAACCTTGGCGTCTCATGGAGTATGAATATTGACCTTCCTGTTGTCTTGAAGTATTGGTTGTCTCCTTTTTTATATCCTATCTTTAGAGAAATCTGGGCTTAGATTCCCCTATCCTAGCTTGGGGTCTATGGAAGGAATGCAACAAGTTGTTTAGGGATAAAGCTAAATCAGCCAAGTAAGTCTTTTGCATATTTGCTAAATTGTTGTAGGAAATATCTCTAACAACACTTTGAAAGAAGTGGACTCCTCCCAGTGTGTATGAAACTAGTATTATTAATAAATGGAGTATCCCATCCCACATCTGTAAGGTGGACATTTCCAAGAAGATAGCCCATAAAAACCCCAGGTGGGTGCCCCATGCTGAAGGATGGATGAAGCTTAACTTTGATGGTGTTATTAAAGGGAACCCAAGCCTAGCCAGTGGTGGTGGAGTCTTGAGATCATCTAAGGAGGAGCTAGTGGCTACCTATGCGGGGGGATTGGGAGAAAATTCCAATAATGTTACAGAGGCTATGGCTCTCTTATGGGGTATTAAGGTGGACCTCGCTATTGGAGTTAAGAATCTTATGATTGAAGGAGACTCAAAACTTATCCTAGATGTTGTCCAGGAGAAGGCTAGAGTTGGCTGGTATATTATGGATATTATACAAGACATCAGACAACTCCTTCTTGGCCTTGATGCTTTTAATGTTAAACATACCTATAGAGAAGGTAATCAGTTGGTAGATGCTATGGCCAATATGGGAATTAATTTATTCCCTAAGAGATGCTGGAGGAATCTCAACAATCTTCCCAGAAGAATTAGAGAATGCCTTCAATTGGAGGCTCAAGTTTAATCTTCAATGATGGTGATTAGAAACTCTTATTATTTAGAATATATTTTAATATATATTCTTATGCCCTATATTATGATGGTTAGTGACCATCGAAGGATTCGGAAGGAGGTCGTCACTATGAGTGACTGGATGATGTGTGATAATGTTTTGATAGACAGGGAATGCTACATCATCAGGGGCTAGGTCAACAAGTTCATTTGGCCAATGCCAAGCTGGTCCATGGGGCCAATTCAAACTTTGGCGGCACACATCCCAAATGATAGCCCACACATTTCTCATAACTACAACAATTATGATTTGAAAAGAGGAAACATTTGGAAGGATAGGTTGGGCATTTTAAATAGCCTTAGGAGCTAGATTAATAATTATATTCACGCCTGCGATAATAGGAATTTCTCTAGCAACTTCCAAGACTTTTGGTTGTGGTGGATTTTACAGTACAATCCTTTTATCAGGGCTTTGAAGAGATTATAAATGGGAGATGACAAAGTGTGAACGAAACCCTCATCCTATGTTGAATTCAAGGCCGATGTTATGCTGTGGAGCATATGCTATGAGGGCAGCTTCACTCCTTTTTTGGAGTGCCTCAATGGCTACAACGAGAACCTCTTGATTTAGTTTTCCATGTCATGGGATGATACGAGGATGGTCTGGGTGGGAGGAGTTCAGTTTGAAGTTAGTGAAGATATGATTGCCAAAGCCACATGCTTAAGCTACGAAGGAAAACAACTAAAAAAATAAACCAAAGTCTAGGACCCAGAGAGCATGAGCAGCTTTTTCAAAGAAGGTAAGATGCCCATTTGGCTGCAAGGTGGTTTTGAGAGGGAAAGCCTAATCTACCCCTGGGATAAGGTATGTTTCCTTATCATGAAGTACATTACTTTGGAAGGCTAATTTAGGTGTTTTTATCATTATCACTTCACCTTACTGAACCACTTCTGCCATAAATTGCTCATAAATTTCTCTTTCTGCTTGTTGACTTCCCTAGAATCTTCTATGAAAGTGGCCAAAACTACTCACTCTAACAACCCTAGCCTTGTTGTTGTGCCACTCCACTAAGATTTGATCCTCCATTTGTTTCACTTTCATCTTGCCTTGTGCCCTCCCAAGCCAATTAGAGCATGCCTTGTCAAGTAGGTCAATGATGATGAGTCTGATGATAATATCATGTTGAGTGTCAAATATGGTAGCCTAACTAAAGGCAAGGCCATTAATTGCTTTGTTAAGAATTCTCCTGGCTCTACTAGGCTCCTTGAACCCTAAGGACCCATCTACAGAAACTCTGGCACCCCAGCCCCATAAGAAGAAAGGGGTCAAAGCCCTTCATGGTACCCAGAAAAAGACCTCTTCTCTGTTAGCCCCATCTAAGTTGGCCACCCCTACTGGTGGCGTGTCTAGGTCCCCTGGTCAATCCCAAAAGGTGGTGGTTGAGGGTTTGTGTAACCTTAAAAATAGCCCTACTCATTCTGGTGAGAAGAAGCAAAAAAGAGACATAAGTGTGCATTTAGAGCCTGAGAAATCTACTAAGAAGAAGGGTAAGAAATCTTTTGATGGTCAAGAACCTACAAAGCTCTCCCCTGAAGGGGGTCACACTATTATTTAGGAAAAGGGGGAAGAGTAGACTGTGAAGGGTAAAGAGAAAGAAGTTAAGGGTAAGTCTGTGAGAAGGCTCAACATCTGCTGCTCAAGTAGGTTGGTGGGAGTAAAGACCCCGGTGCTAAACATTGTCAAATACTCTTCAGCTTCTAACCCTGAAGAGGAAGTGGAGGTAAAGGAAATTAAGTCTACCCCTGAGCAGCCAGCAACCCAAGAGGGAGCTAGTTTTTTTAAAGAATTGAATAATTCTTTCTATGACACTGAAGAGGATGAGGTGGAGGTTATGGAGTCTCTAACTAAGAAGGCTGCCAGTGTGGAAAAGTGTGATAATCATAGTTTGATTAAATAGGATATGAATTATATAAAGGATAGGATGACTTCCCTTAAAGATAAGATGAGGGTGATGGCAACACTGTGCTCCAAAGTGACCCATTGGGCAGCTACCTCTTTGGTTGTTCTATAGGATATTCAGGCTAGAAAGCATGATGAGGTGAAAAACTCTACTAGTAAGGATGAACTTCTTGGATTCCTCATGGAGGAATGGAACATGTTGCTTAAGTAGTTTCTGGTCTTGTCTTTATTTTTGGTATTGGTTCTGTATTTTCTCTAATATGCTTAGTAGTCGTTAGTTTGTTGTTGTTTTGTTGTTCGTGGCCTATTGGCCTATTTTGTTGCCCTCATGGCCTTTTGTAATAGGGATCTGCACCCTAGTTTGCATCTTACCAATATCAAAAACAATTAAAAGTGCTAAGGAAAGAGGGTATCCTTGACATAAAAGATTTGATATTCAATGAATCTATGGCTATGAAACTAGCTTGGAGACTTTACAAATATACAAACTCTTTCTAGGTTGAAAATATTATAAAAAAATATTAGTGAAGGAATAAAAATTACAATTTGGATAGAGTCATGGAATTCACATAGTGCTTTTAGAAAGCATGTTTGTAGTGATTTCCATGAAAAAATAGAAAGACACGGGATAATTCGCATGGCTAATTATTTTAGTAAGCAATAGGACTATCATACTTAGAATTATGAAGCCTTCATGACATATAAATAGTTCCTACAAATAAATGACTATATTTTTGTACCCCTACCAAATTTTTCCTTTTGAATCATTCTTAGAACTTAAAATGAAAGAATGTGATTCAATAGAAGTTAGAACTATATGTTGCACACGAACTAATCAAAGAGAGGCAATGTCCAATCACAATGAGAGCTCTAAATATGCTGCAATTTATTTATGACATTTGAATTGTTGGCGTATTTAACTTTAAATTGTTGAAAGACATTAGAATTTGTGCAAACATAGCATTCCTTGAGTAACTTTGCGAAGAAAACCTTGACAGAGGACAACATGATATGTAGCATGATTAGACAATTGGTACAACATATAATAGACTTCTTATGTTATGTATTGTCAAGCAAAGTGGTTTTTTGGTCAACAAACATAACAAATCTTAATAAGTAATTATATGATTGAAGTATGTATTAAGGTCCATAACATAGATTAAATGCAATTTCTACTTTTGGATCATTCAACATAGGTGGTAGTTCAACAATTATAAAAATAGAGAATGATGACTCCCACTCTTGCTTTCCCACTTGGCTTTGGTGCTCAAATGACTACAATTTCTCTAGGTCACAGTGTTAGTGATCATGCCCTTACTTCCTTTGTGCTCAATCTTCCTACAGATTTGGATGTAGATTCTTGACCTGGTTTAGGTTCAGTCTTAGGTTTTTGCTTTAGTCACCCTCACAGGGTTGCAGTAGCTTATTTAAATACCTCAAACACCAATGTTTTCTTGCCCACATTATAGTCTCTATTTCCCAATGCTCCTGATTCTTATGTGGCAGCTGTGGGAAGTGTTGAAAACTTGTTGATGTTGTCATTGATGTCAACCTCTAGAAAGTAGTTCACTTGGTTTCCAAGTGCTTTTGAGAAAATTTGAATAAAAAGGTATGCAATGTGACAGAAGTGTGCTCAATGTTGTGCTCTGCATTTCTTCTTAGTTGAAGATATGATTGTGCAGTTTGGAAGTGTTGATCAAAGGTGTTCAAAGGTGTTATATCCAGAGTTTCAGGTTCTAGATCATGTAGAAGTGAAAGATGTGTTTGACAGAGTGTTTGCCTGTGTAGAAGACTATCTAGGAGAAATGAGATTGCTCTGTATTTCTCTGCATTAAGGTTTCTTGTCCTACGGATCTGGGGATGTGCCTA
Source organism: Cunninghamia lanceolata (assembly GCA_027924645.1). Classification (NCBI taxonomy): domain Eukaryota; kingdom Viridiplantae; phylum Streptophyta; class Pinopsida; order Cupressales; family Cupressaceae; genus Cunninghamia; species Cunninghamia lanceolata. The sequence continues at coordinate 5,493,599 of BSBN01000124.1, read as the reverse complement.
TACAGCCTATATCTACCTTTCCTTGAAGTTTCTAGTGATGGGTTGCTCTACAAGTTTAGTTATTGTGTTGGTGCTCAGTGGTAGTGGATCCTGATGTGCAGATTGAAGACATTCTTTATTTCAGGAGATTACAGAAGTGTTGCAAGAGATTTTGATGGTGTTGAATGTTATGGAAAGGTGTGTGGATGCTATAGAATGGTGCTTTGTGGTCCACATGATGTTTTTGGACTTGGAGAGGTGTAGGTGATCGCTTGTTATGTTAGTTTAGGTTTGGCCGACCTAACCTACTAGTACTATTTGTGGAGGTACTTTGTGGATTGTGGATATAATGAGTAGTATGGGGATATAGATTTGAGTCCTAGTTAATCCTTGGCATGGTCCACTTTCACTTATTTCCACCATGGAAGTGTTTAGTGCTGACCTATTTGGTGTTGCATGTTTGAGGTGCACATGTTTCATTAGGACTGACCTAATTGAGATTATTTTAGGTCATGGATGACATATATGCGAGATGAAGTTGAGTGGAGCAATGTAGAGAAGATGATACGAATGTAAATAAAGGGTAGTGAGTTGTGTGTGAGCTTAAATTCTTATGACTCTGAAATGCAATGAGTAGAAGGTGTCTACATTCTAGTGTGCTTGAAGTTGCTGGAGGCAGTGAGCCAAAGGTTGCAGATAGCAAGAACTGGCAGTGGTGGATTTCTCTTGTTGCTTTGAGATAGTGAATCTCTCTATAACATTCTTCTTCTTTCTTCTCTTTTGGGCAGTGAGCCCTTGCTAGTGAGCCTATTTGTATTTGATTTTGCTATTCATATATATGTGAGTTAATCCTCACCGTGGTTTTTCCCTTCTTGAGTTTTCCACGTAAATTTGGGGTTCTTATGTGTTTGGATGTGTTTGCATTGATGCTTCATATGTTTATATTCTATTAATGCATATTAAGAGTTTGAAGATTGGAATAGTATTGAGGGTTTAATGTTTTAATGTACAACTGATTCACCCCCCCTCTCAGTTGTCTTGTGCATACTAACAATTGGTATCAGAGCTGAGTTCTTTGAAGAAGCTTAATCGCTTGGGGTAGGTCCATATGGTGCATTGGAAAGGTATGGAGGTTCCAGTGTTTGATGGAACAAATCATGCTTTTTGGAAGATTAGGATGGAATGCTTTCTTGTCTCATTAGGATATGGCATATGGAAGATAGTTGACAAAAAGTATACTATACCTACTAATGGTCCAAAGGATGAAGATGAGATTAAAGAATATGAGAACAATGGCAAGGCAAGGAGTGCTCTTCTAAATAGTCTTTCTAATTGAAATTAGTGAAGGTAATGAGCTACAAAACTGTTCATGAGATTTGGAAGAAACTGGAAAGTACCTATGAAGGAGATGACAAGGTCAAGAAAGCAAAGATACAGATTTTAAAGATCAATTTTGAAACCCTAAAGATGTTAGAGGATGAAAATATTGCAAGCTACATGAAGAAAGTGGATGAGGTTGTCAATTTCATTAATGGTCTAGGTGGGAAGCTGGAGGAAAGTGAAGTGGTAAAGAAGGTACTAAGAACTCTTCCAAAATCTTATAGTCCTAAAGTTTTTATTATTGAAGAGACTCAAAATTTGGATCAATATTCTAGGGATCAAATGTTTGGTACTCTAACTACTTTTGAGATAAGAGAATTTGGTCAAGACGATTCAAGAAAAGAAACTGCTTTTAAGGTTAGCAAGATAGAAAAGAATGAGGAATCAGATTCATGTGATTTTGACAAAATAGAAGCAAATTTTTTAAGTAGATTGAAAAAGGGGTATGGAAAATATAGAGGTAAGTTACCTTTCAAATGTTTTAAATATGGAAAGATAGGTCATTATGCTTCAAAATGTCTGGTCAAGATTTCAAATGACAAATACAAGGATAACAAAGGAAAATCATTTAAGAGGAGTTATTATGTTAAAGAAGATGACAACATATCTAATGATGACTCTAACTATCTAGATGATGAAAGTGATGAATGCTTGTTCATGGCATTAAATGTTGGAACTAATTCTACTAACCTTGAAAGATGCATAAATGAAATTTCTTTGGAAACAGGGCACAACATCAAAGGAGCTTTAGTAAATGCTTTTCATGCAAGAGAAGAGGAGAGCAACTGGTTAATTGATAGTGGGTGTTCAAATCATATGAAAAGTGATAAGAATAAGTTTATGAAACTTGATAAGTTTGATGGATGTTTTGTTAAGTTTGGAGATAATGTATCTGCCAAGATCTATGGAAAAGGTTCAATCAGATTTGATGGCAAGCACAATATAGATGATGTTCTTTATGTTAGGGGTCTCCAGTATAATCTTCTAAGTGTAGGACAAATGTGTAGCAGAGGATATAACCTTGTATTTTAGGATGGTGGCTATGAAAGCAGATAAGAAAACTTTGGAACCCTGGTTTCTACAACATCAAGGACAACAAGAAATATACATCAGCTCAAAGGTGCTAATCATATGTGTTTTATGACTCAAGTTAATGAAATTTGGCTATGGCATAGATGAATGTGTCACATCAATTTTGATAGTCTAGTGAGGATCAACTCTACTCAATCTATGAGGGATCTGCCAAAAATTACAAAGCCTATCAATGCAACCTGCAAGGAATGTCAGATTGGTAAGCAAACAAGGAAGAATTTTAAGATCAAAGAGTATTCTACCATCAGACCTCTAGAGTTGGTGTATACAAATCTGTGCGAACCTACAAGAGTAGGAATCTTTCAAGGTGACATGTATTTCATGTTGTTGGTTGATGATTACTCTAGAATGACTTGGGTAACTTTTCTCAAAGAAAAATTAGAATCTCTAGATAGATTTAAAGCATTCAAGGTTATGGTTGAAAATGAAATTGATTTGAAAATCAAGTGTTTGAGGTCTGACAGAGCTGATGAGTTCACCTCCAATGAGTTTAACTACTTTAGTGAAGATCATGGAATAAAGAAGCATTTGTTAGTCCCTAGGACTCCTCAGCAGAATGGAGTTGTGGAAAGGAAGAATAGGATAGTTCAAGAAGTAGCAAGGACAATGTTGAAAGAATAAAATCTATGAGATATCTATTGGAGAGAATCTATTCACACTACATTCTACATACAAAACAAAGTGCAAGCAAGGGTCAACAATTCAAAGACTCCATATGAGCTATGGTATGGAAGAACTCCTACTATAAAATATTGTAGAGTGTTTGGAAGCAAGTGCTATATTAGGAGAGATGAATAAAATTTGGGAAAGTTTGATACAAGATCAAGTGAAGGAATATTCCTTGGATATTCTACAAAGAGCAAGGCTTATAGGTGCTACAACAAGAGGCTGAAGAAATTAGTGGAAAGTGCAAATGTCAAAGTGGATGAGGAACCATATCAAAGTTTAGTGCTAATAGAAGGATATGAATCTAATGAGATCCCTTGCAAAGAAGAAGAAAGAGAAGAAGAAAAGGAAAAGGAGAAGCAAGTTGATGAAGAAGAGGCTCCGGAAAGGATTCCTAAGACCCCCAAGTATGTGTAGAAGAATCATTCTGAAGATTAGATCATTTGAGATAAGAACAAAGGTGTATTAACAAGAAGAAATATTGCTATGTCAGATGAACAGGTATATTTGTGCTTATTGTCTAAATTAGAACCCAAAATAGTGTCTGAAGCATGCAAAGATGAGCACTGGGTCAAGGCCATGGAAGAAGAATTGATGCAGATTGAAAAGAATCAGACTTGGGAAGTTGTCCAAAGACCAACAGACAAAAATGTGATTGGAACTAAATGGGTCTTCCAGAACAAGTTGAATGAGAATGGAGAAGTAGTTAAAAATAAGGCTACGCTTGTGTGTAAAGGCTCCTCACAACTGGAAGGAATAGATTATGAGGAAACATTTACTCTAGTGGCAAGACTGGAGGCCATTAGAATGTTCTTGGCCTTTGCAACTCATAATGACTTCAAAGTCTATCAGATGGATGTGAAATCTACATTCTTGAACAGAGAGTTGGAAGAAGTATGATCTGGACAACACCTAGCATTGAGCCTATGGTATTGTAATGCAATAAAATAAAGAAATGAGTTTCTGCAAGTAGGCAAACTCACTAGGAGTTGTGAATTGCCTCCAAAAACTAATTTTTATTCATTCCAATTCAAAATATATAGGCTTACATAAAATATGAAGGGTCACATTACCCTTGGAAAATAAAAAGAACTCTTGGAAGGTGAAAACATTTTACAAAACTTCAAAATTATGAAATTTTTTATTTTCCCTTTTGCAAGATCATAACTCCTAGCTATTTTGTTGGAATTTAAACTTTTCACCTTTGAAAATGCAATTTACTAAGAGGTAGAAAATACTAAAAAACTAATTTTTTGATATTTTCCCAAAAATGTGACTCAAATGACCCTAGACCTGATAATTGCTTCTCCCTTGAGAGGCAATGAGCCCCATTGCATCTAAGGTCTACAACAACTGAGGAAACTACTTTTTTAATTTGATCCCTGGTGAACCAGTTGCCTTGATGATGAATTTTACTTGCTTGAACCACACAGTACAGAGGAATATGTTGTCTTTTTAATGTCATGACCATGACATTAGTGATCTTTTCTCTAACATGGAATTGATGAGGTAGATGATGCTGATCATGCCTTTCCTTGTACTTTTACCTAGTGTGCCACAATATCTCTAGAGCTTGCTATATTTCTTCAACAAACTTGACTGCCTTATGTGATGATGGAGCATCTGAGATGACTGGTATTGCTACATCAATAGGAGCCAGTGGTTGATGTCCAAGACATATTTCAAATGGGCTATGCCCTATGGAACCATGTAGGGCATGATTGTAGCTGTGCTCAGTTTGTCCATCCATTTGTGGATGGGATATAGTAGACTTTGTCAGCTTGATGTGAGGCCTACCCTTTTCATTCTCGTATATTCGACTACTTTATTTTTACTATAGGTGATACATATTAGACTTATGGGACTGTTGATCCTGATTTGCAGAACTATTAGACTTTATGTTGTATGTGGATTTATTATGTTTAGCATGATTATGATGTGATTAGAACTTGATATGGATTTACTGACGATGTTAGACATATGATTTATATTATGATGTTATTTGGATACTATGCATGTGATTTTAGTTAAAAATTTATTATGTGATTCTATCTTGGGATGGATGTTTGAAATGCAGAATTTAGAATTTAATTATAATGTGATTTCCTTGATGCTTATATGAACATGTGATGTTGTATGTGCTTGTTTCACTTTTCTTCGGCTATCATATACATGTCGGATTAACATTTCAATTGAGTGTGTAGGTGTTTCTATTGAAGCCACAGAAATTCAGAGATCAACCCACACACTATGTTGTTTTCCCTTGTGAAGTCAATCTAGTTCCAAGAGGAACCTGTTGGTGCCTGCATCATTTATCAGGTTCCAGGTTATTAGCTTGCAGGCACCTTCCTAGGATTTCATGAAGTTTCTAAGTCTTGGACCCTATCAGTGTTTCACAGCATGATCAGAATATTCTGAGGAAGGGGGAATATCACTATCATCATCATGTTCCCGAACATCCCCCTGATGTTTCTTGCATGGGTCATTTCTCATCATGTTCGGATATCTTGCAGGGGTCATCATGCATTTGCCAACCTGACCTTTGCTGCGAGGTGATATTTTAACATCGGGTGATCTTAGTCAAGATCATCCTGATGTTAGCGCTATGAAATTTCTAAGTATGACCCACTTTTCATCAGGGTCATCATATTTGAATATCGGGTGATCTTTGTTAAGATCACCCTGATGTTATTTTGTCACCTTATGTTTGTTCAACATCAGGATGCTGCTGATGTCATGTTCCTGCGAGGGTGATACCCGCTCAACCTTTGCCTTCATCTTTTTCTCTGTAGGATGATATTCTCAATATCGGGTGATATTCCAAGTATCGGGTCATCTTCTGAATATCACCCTTACTCTAAATATGATGATGATGTCATCAGGACTTTTGCAGATATGACGATGAGGTTTGTTATCAGGGTGATATCTTTTATCAGGTGGTACGAATTATCCGGATGAGCTCGGCAGGATGTTTGTTGGCGTCAGGATGATTTTTGAACATCTGGGGGATGTTTGCATATGCAGGCCATTGGCATGACTTTGGTCATCGGTGTGTGTCGGGAGGTGATCTTCCGATGTGTTGGGTCTTCCCGACAATGGTTTGGATGATGGGGGTGATATTACTCCATCGGGGTGATATGTGATGTTGGGAGGACGGATATGAGGTTCACCGATATAAGTGGTCTGGCCGATGGGTGATGATGAAGGTTTATGCTAGGTGCTGTCGGGAGCTAAATCACCAACATTATATATGTAACCGACCTAGCATATAAAGTGTTAAAAAGAATGCTGCAGGGCAAATGTGGGATAATGTCTCACATATATTTGAAAGGAAACAATGCCGCAGAATGCTCCACATGGAGACACTTGAAGGGTGGAGAAGGTCAACGAGATGCTTATGTGGCACATTGCCATTGGTGGCCGACATGTCAGCGTGATCCACCCCGTAGATCTCGGCGGAAAAGGGAGGAGATTGACGGTTATCATTTAAATATTCAGATGGAGAGTTTTCCATGCTTCCACAGTAGCATCCCAAGGCGGGAGAAGGTTTGCAAGGCACACAAAACTGCTGTATCCTGAGGCTATGAGTTGGTATGCCATTAATGGCGAGATTACACAAAGGTATGGATTGGAAGGACATGCCAGCTACTTAATTTAGACAGAAAATCATGACAAGGCGATGCAGGTCAAGATCTCACCTGCCCCTTCCCTCCTGTCTGTGTAGCTACACTAAATGTTTCTGGCACCCCTTGGCGATGCACTGCACCTGATGATGTCTTGGGGACTGCCATGTGATTAATGAGGGAATACATCATCCTGCTTTATAAGTAGATGATGCTACTCAATTCAAAGTTGTTGAAAACTGGACAATCTGGCATTGTAATAAGATACAACTGGTTCTGGTTGCTCTGTGCAGGAGATTTTGTGAGTTTATGTATCTCTTGTTGTATGTCTCATGCAGGAATCTACTGATTTCATGATTGGTTTTATATGAGTAATGTTGTATTTGCATGTGTTTTGTTATTCCGTCTCTAGTATTGCATGTGTCCTTCTAAATTTAGATATCTAAGGGATGTCTGGGACTCTAGAATACAGACTTACTGTATTGAATGCTTGATCTTTCAACTTTTGCTCAAGGGGTAGATTAAAATGTTTTCAGATTAAGCGTTGGGAAAGATCTACTGCAATAGGGATACTGTAAGTATTGATAACTTAACACTCTATTTTGGGAGGTATCTATAAGGTAGGTACCACAACATCCCCTTGAAATCCAATTTTTAGTGTGTTCATGCTGATCATTCACAAGTGTATGTCTATTGACTCCGAGCCCTGGATAGGCACCAATCTAGCTCTGCATTGAGATTACACACCAAGTCCTAGTTTTGCATCCGAACATATAAATCAAACTCAAACTTCAACCACAACCATTAGAATTGTAGAAGTAGTTTCAGGATCCAAAGTCCTCTGTCTTCAACTGAACATAGGCCCAAAGCTAGCCCCTTTGCACTTATCTCATAGTTTTGGTCTGCTTAATAGAGGATTTATCTACTTCATGTCAGCATCTTGGTCTTTGCATAGTTATATCTCATGGGTGTTGAGTAGGGAATACCCCCTAGGTTTTGCAGAGCCTAAAGAAGAAGAGGAGATAAAATAGAGTCTATCTCCTACACTGTTGGCCCCTGGCCTAGAGATCCTGTTGATCACTGATGGCTACCTTGTAGGGAAATCTGGGAATGAGCATCCAGTCAGGGAAAAAACCAATAGAAATTAGCGACTCTACTGGGGATTATATAGTAACAGAAATTGTCCTTTCATCCTTGGTAAAAGTAATTCCTAGTTATAGGTGACGACTCCGAACAATCTCCCAGCCGGTAAAGTAAAATTTGTATGCAAGGGAGAAGATCCCTACATAATCCTTTATTGGAAGAGTTACCAGAAGAAAGAAGGATGATGTATAGAAGAAAGGGAATTGTCTCAACCAGTCATGAGGGTTCCCCCAGGAATACTGATGATGCTCAGGACATCCCTAGGCCGTTAGGACAGCATGTACCTTATTTTTCAAATGTAGAAGTTGATATCCAAGGTGCATATGAGAGGAAACAAGGTGTAAGCCTAAGAATGAGGTCAGACTTGTTTCAAGAACACCCTTTCTTAGATCCCAATGAAAGATTTGAAGAAGTTGAATCCCCAAGGAATGATGATGATGATGACTAGAATGGTATGAGACCATCTACCTCCATGCCTAAAGAAGAATAGTTAGCTGAAGAAATCAAAAGCCTAAGAGCAAAATTAGAATATTTACAAGTAATGAAAGTCAGAGATGACATGAGACAGAAAGTGCAAGCTCTGAGAGTTGCTCAGAATGATTTAGTTCCTACCCTTGAAAATGCAAATATGCATAGAAACCAGTGTAGAAATGAGGTACAGTATCAACAGAATAATACTAGGCATGATGCAAACAATGCTAGGATACCATTAAATAATGCAAGACATCAAAATGCTAATAGAAATATTAATACCAATCAATTTGATAGACAACCCATGCAGTTGGATAGATTCAGGCAGCTGGTTTTTGATGGTATTCCTAGTTATCCTAACCCCATTGACAAACATTTAAGGCTTCAAGTGCCAAAGTTTTCAGGAAATAATATTGTGTTAGGGGAGGATCATTTAAAAGCTTTTCAGAATGTCATGGATAACTTTGAGGTTGAGCATGAGGATGTTTTTATGAAGTCATTTATGCAATCTTTGGTCGATGAAGCTAGAGAATGGTACAAGAATCTGCCTGATCAGAGCATTTCATCATGGGATGATTTCAAAAGGATGTTTAAGGAGTAGTATGGTGACAAAACTAACCCTAACTTTTTTGTAAATGAGTTCAGTAGTATCACCAAAGGGTCCAATGAGCAGGTTGCAGACTTTAATGCTAGATTTACTAAAGTGTTGAACAAACTGCCACATCATATGAGGCTAAATGAACCAATGTGCATAATATTGTATATTAATGCTTTTGATGCCAAAACTGCATATGGGTTAAGAGATAAGGGTCCTGCTACTCTCAGAGATGCTTTCAGAATTGCAATAAATATTGAGAATAACAGGAAAGCATCAGGCAAGACAAACAGGAGGGATGATGTGAAAATTCTACAGAATCCAAACAAACCTCAGAATATTCAAGGTAATACATTTGCCCCTAAAGACAAAATTGATAAATTGACAAATGTTGTTAAGGACCTAAGCTATAGATTGTCTAGAAGTGAAAAAGGGATAGGTCCTGATAGGCAAGTTTACCAAAGACAGGAAAAGAGACCATCATTGCATGATATGCCATATAATACCAATTGGCATAATAGTAAGCCTGTATTTCCACATAACAACACAAATCAGAGAACTCCACAAACTAAGGAAACTCCTGATCCTTTGAAGAAAGCTATGAATGTTGCCGATGGCACTCCATGGTGCATAATCTGTCAGATGCCACATTCACAATCACAATGCATGATTGCTAAGTCTTTGTATGATAATGCTGTGTCCTGTAATGAGTGCAATGAGCCACATTATGTACAGGATGATGATGTTAATATGTTGTCCATAAGCAGGGAGCATCCTTCTCATGATGCAGATGAGAGTACAGATGTTGGAACTCAAGCCTGTCAGCAGGTTTTTTATGATGAGGATAATGAAGATAGTTATGTGTATGCTCAGGGCTCACACAGTTTTTTGAGTAACCTGCAAAGACCTTCTGATGAGGAAATTAGGGCTCTCATAGCTGCAGCAGTGGCTCAATTCAAAAGTAATTATAACCTTAGAAGTAAAGCTCAGGTAAGCAGCCCACACCAACCAGAGAATGCTCTTGCAGGTCAGCCAGTGCATAGTCATAAAGGAATTGAACCACAAAAAAGGCAGTGGGGTAATAACAAGCAAAATTTAAAGCAAAAAATAGGTCATGAATCTCAAGGACCAGAAAATAGGATTCCCCAAGTTGAGGATCAAAGCAAAGGTTCCCAAAACAAGAATGATGATTAGGGAGCTGTGAAGATTAAAGTTGGCACATCTCAAGATAAAAACAAAGCCTTTACACAAGTTACAACTGTGGTACAAAATTGTGCTCCTTTGGATATAACTCAAGTCCTCTCTCAGGTAAAGGTTTATGTCCCATTAATGGAACTAATGAAGGTTGAAGAAATCAAGAATAGGACAGTATCCCTAATTTTTGGAGTGCCTTGTCAAGCCAAGCAAAATGATGAAGCCCAAGGTAAGAAGCAGGCCTTGTACAATGAAGAGGATGAAGTCCCTAAAGTATATCTGGGGGTGACCATGACTAAATGTCCTTCACAAGTTGAACCATTCTATGTCTCCCTTGTTATCAATGGGAAAATAATCAGGAATTGTATGCTTGATTCTGGAGCACCCACAAACATTATGCCTCCGGCTATCATGCAACAAGCTGGATTGAGAATAGACAAGGCATGTGGAAAATGCTATGCTATGGATGCTAGAGAGGTACCAGTCATTGGAATCATAAAGGATGTGGATTTCAAACTGGTAGCATATCCTGAAAAGACCTATAAAATGAATATAACAGTGGTTGATATCAAGCCACAGTATGGCATGTTGCTGTCAAGAAGGTGGGTAACACTCATTGGTGGGAGTATACAATTAGATTTGTCATATGCTATGATTCCAATGAATGGCAAGGATGTCAAACTGATCAGAGAAGAAAGGTCATCAGAGATAGTGGAGGATCAAGAATCAGAGGAGCATATATGTTTTGCGAATACTGACTGTGATAACTTCAGGGTTGTCTCAGATGATAAAGAGGATAAAGAAAAGAGTATTTGCATTGAAGAGCTTGACCAGCAGGGTCTATGGACCATGTATTTTGATGGAGCTTGTGCAAAGGAAGGCTCTGGAGCTGGAGTTGTATTCCTGTCTCCAACTGGTAAGCTCCTAAAATTCTCCTTCTTGCTAAGATTTTCTTGCACAAACAACATTGCAGAGTATGAAGCATTACTCTTAGGGTTAAATATGGCTCTCAAACATGGAATTAAGATGCTGAGGGTATTTGGGGATTATGAGCTGATTGTATCCCAAGTTAGCGATAGGTATACCTCAAAGAACAAAAGATTAAAACAATACAAGCATGCTGTTTGGGATACAATTGAATTATTTGATGCATTTTCAATAGGCTGGGTAGAGAGATCAAAAAATGTCATGGCTGATTTCTTAGCCAATGTAGCATTAAGGCCAGATGATATCACTCTATCAGGTGTTACAAATGTTGAGGTTAAAATTAGAACTACAGTACCAGAAAACATATGCAGTTGGCAAGTGTTTGATGATGACAAGGACTTGTTAAGATTTTTGTACTGCATAGATGAATATGAGAACTAAGAAATTGATTTTCAAAATTTTGTAGAAATTATAGATGGAAAAGAAACTCTTATGGGGAAAGAAATAATTCAGTTAAAGACTAACAAAATCCCCAGAGGGTTAGTAGCTTTAGAAAGAGCTTTTGATAATAGAGACCAATTGGTCACCAAGACATCTCCCACAAACAAAGATGATTTAGAGGAGATAAATTTGGGGACATCTTAGGCCCCCAAGAAGGTATACATTGGCAAACAGCTCAAACCACACATCGGGAGTATGCTGACTGCATTACTAAAAAAGTATAAGCATATTTTTGCCTGGTCATATGAAGACCTCAAAGCTTATAGAGAGGACTTATTTCAGCATGAGATCCCTTTGAAACCTGGAGCTAAGCCATTTAGATAGAAGCAAAGGCCTATTAATCCTACCTTAGCTCCAAAAATGCAGGAAGAACTCAAGAAGCTTAGGGAGGCTGGAATAATTGTGCCAATTAGACATTCAACTTGGGTGTCTAACCTTGTCCCAGTCAGAAAAAAGAATGGCGATATTAGGCTTTGTGTTGATTTCATAAATCTAAATGTGTCTTCTTTGAAAGACAATTATCCACTGCCAAATATGGAGGTCATGTTACAGAAGGTGACTGGTTGTGAACTCTTATCCATGATGGATGGATTTTCAGGATACAATCAGGTGAAGGTAAAGGAATCAGAACAATACAAGACCGCCTTCACCACTCCATAGGGAACTTATGTGTATGTGAGGATGCCATTTGGACTAACAAATGCAGGTGCTACATTTCAAAGAGCAATGGATGTTGCTTTTGCAGGGTTGATTGACTCAATCTTGGCTGTATATCAGGATGATCTGACTGCCTATTCAAAGAAGGAAGAGCAGCATTGTATGCACTTAGAGCAGATTTTCATTAAAGCACTAGAGTATGGCATTTCTCTAAATCCAAAGAAGTGTGCTTTTGGGGTGGTGGAAGGAAATCTCCTGGGGCACATTGTTTCCAAAGATGGAATTAGGATTGATCTTGAAAGAGTAGCTGCAATTGACAGGATCCAGATGCCAAAAACAGTAAAAGGAATCCAGTCCTTCTTTGGACAAATAAATTTTGTTAGAAGATTTGTTCCCAACTTTGTGGAAACCACAAGGAACATTTCTAAAATGCTGAAGAAGGGTGAGATTGTCAGTTGGGAAGGTGAAGCAAGCAGATCTTTCTAGGACATCAAGGAAGCAATCAAGATGGCTCCTATGCCGAAATCTCCTGATTTTTCTAAGCCATTTCAATTATTTTCATTCACTTCTTTCCATAATGTTGCTACATGTTTACTACAGAAAAATGAAGATGGATTTGACCAGCCCATAGTTTTTTTTAGCATGTCACTGCAAGCTGCTGAATTAAAGTATGATATCATGGAAAAGCAGGCATATGCACTAGTCAGAGTAGTCAAGAGTTTCAGGCCATATTTGGTGGGATCCCAGATAGTTGCATATGTGCCTCATAATGCAGTCAAAGACATCTTCACTCAACAGGAGGTGACTGGAAGAAGGTGTAGATGGATAAATAAACTGCAGGAGTTTAACATAGAGATACAAATTACCAAGTTGGTAAGAGGACAAGGATTAGCCAAGATGATGGTGTTAGCACTCATTTTGACCTGGGGTTGATTTTTCATGTTTAGGGGGTTGCTTCATTTGAACCCTATATCTTCTTGCCCATTTTCCTAAGTGTTGGACCTCCTCGGAATTGTTCAGCTGCAGCATCATATTTTCTTTGAGGAGGAGGTCATCATCATCATCCTGTCTTCGATGATGGTCCGCATCATCATGTTTTCTGTCGACTGGTTTTTCATCAGGATCATCATATTTCGATATCGGGTGATGTTTGGATATCATCCTGATCCTGCTGATAAGCTACAGTGTGCCCTGATTTGCTTGCGGAGGTGATTTTTCAAGTATCCGGTGATCTTCCAATTATCACCTTGCCCTTTTATGATGATGATGTCACCCCGATCTTCTGAAGGGGTTATTCTCTGAGTTGTTCGACCTGACTTGTTTTTTCTTAAGGGTTGTCATCATCATCATCATATTTCCAGTTATCACCGTGTTGCTTGCGGGGGTCATCATATTTTCTGCCTGCATGATATTTCACCGGGGTGATATTTTTATCATCGGGTGATCTTGGTTATGATCATCCTGATGATGTTGTTGAAGAGTTCTAAGTATGACCCGATATTCACTGGGGTCATCATATTTTGAACGTCAGGATGATCTTAGTCAATATCATCCTGATGTTGTTGTATCACTTCATGTTCGTTGTTTTATCATCCTGATGATGCTGACGTCATTCTTATGTCGGGGTGATATCTATTTCTCTGCCTATTTGCATCATGATATTTCTGAAGGAGGGGGTGATATTTTCATTTTTGAATATCACCCGGATGTATGTTTGTTCCAGCGTCATGATGATGCTGATACCAGGGAGATATCTGCCTGCCGGCTTCGTGCATTATCTAGTGGGGGGTGATCTTTTCAAGCATCATCATATTCATCTATCACCCCGATCTTATAGTGGAGCTACAGTGCAGCATGATATTTGTGCATCAGGATGATATTTCCAAATATCCGGTTATCTTCCGAATATCATCCTGATGTCGATATGATGATGACGTCATCAAGGTCTGGGGGGGTCATATTTCTAACACTGATCATCTTGTGAAGATCCCCCGATATTTGCAAACATGATGATGACGTCATCCAGATATGAGGAGGTACGTAGTAGGCAGATATGATGATGACGTCATCCGGATATGACGATGACGTCATCAGGATGTTCATCGGCTAAGCAGGAGGATGTTCCTCTGATGGATCAGGTTGTGCCGATGAAGGCGATTATCATGCAGGTTATATTGCGATATGATGCTGACATCAGGGTGATATTTCAAGCGACAGGATATCATGCTGTTGGAGGATGATGATGAAGTCTTATACTAGTGTTGTCAGGAGCAAAAGCACCGACATTATATATGCTCGTGGCCTAGTATATAAAGTGTTGAAAAGGTCGCCGCAGGGTGCATGTGGGATAATTGATATCCTACATATTTGAAATATCATGACGTTGTATCTTGGCGGGAAGTGGTTGCGATCGACAGTTTGACGTTTTCCCGAGGCCGCGGGTTGGTGCGCCATTAATGGTGAAGGTTGCAGAGGTATGGGCGGATCTGGTACCTGATTGAAGGTGTACATCAACAGACAGTGGCGCAGGGCTCGAGATTTCTTCCTGTCTCCTCCCCTACCTGCTGCATTCATGTTTGGGCGCCAATCTGGTAATGCTTTGAGCGCCATTTTTCTGATACTGTGTATCTGGCGGGATTTTTGGTCAACCATGTAATTAATTGCTGTGGTACACTACCTGGCTGTTATAAGCAGGAAGTGTTACTCATTTTTTGGTTGTTGAAAGTTGAAGATTTTTGGCTCTGTAATTCAAAACAAGCTGATCTAGTTGCTCTGTACAGCTTAACCTGTGAGTTTATGTATCTCTTGTTGTATGTTTTTGGCATGAACCCACTGATTTCATGATTAATCTTATATGAGAAATGCTATCTTAGCATGTGTTGTGTTAATTCTGTCTCTAGTATTGCATGTATTCTTCTTCTGAATCTGGATATTTGGGTAATGTTTAGATTCTAGAGCATAGAATTCCTATGTTGAATGTCTGATCTTTTAACTTCTGCTCAAGGGGTAGATTAAACTGTTTTCAGGTTGAACATTGGGAAGGGTATACTGCAGTAGGGATGCCATAAGTAGAGATAACTCAACACTCTATATTGGGAGGTATCTGTAAGGCAGGTATCACATATATCCCCTTGAAATCTAGTTTTAGCTGTTCATGTTGATCATTCACAGGTGTATGTCTACTGACTCCAGGCCCTGGATAGGCACCAATCTTGCTTTGTGTTTGTGTTACAGCCATGTTCAGCTTTGCATCCAAACTTAAAATCCAAATCAAAATCTAAAACAACCATTAGGACGTTAGAATTAGTTTTAGGATCCTCAGTCCTCTGTCTACAACTGCAAATAGGCCCAAAGCTAGCCCCTTTGCTCTTATCTTTCAGTTTTGGTCTACTTACAGGAGGACTTATCTACTTTCTGTCAGCATCCCAACCTTTGTATGCATATCCTCATGGATGTTGAGTAGGGAATACCCCCCTAGGTTTTGCAGAGCCTGAAGAAGAAGAGGAGATAAAATATAGAGTCTATCTCCTACACTGTTGGCCCCTAGCCCAGAGATCCTGTTGATCACTGATGGCTACCTTGTAGGGAAATCTGGGAATAAGCATCCAGTCTGGGAAAAAGTCAACAGATGGCACAGTCAAACTTGGAAGCATGCCAAGTCAATGCAGTCCAGAATGAGAATGTCAATGTATCAAAATCTGAATAGTATAAGGACACCATATATTACTTGCAAAATCTGAATTGTCCTTCTCATTTTAGTGACAGTCAAAAGAGGACCTTAAAACTACATGCAATCAGGTATGTTATTGTTCAAGGTGAGCTGTACTGGAAGAACCCTAATGGTGTGCTGCTAAGATGTGTGGATGAAGATGAAGCTAACAATGTTTTGGATGACATGCATAAAGGATTGTGTGGTGGACATTATACTGCCCAAACAACAGCTCATAAGATCCTTAGGGTAGGATATTGGTGGCCCACTCTCTTTTCAGATGCACAAAGGTTGGTAAGGAAATGTGACCCTTACCAAAGGTTCTCAAGAAAGTTAAGATATGAAGGTGCACTGCCCCTTAGAACTGTAACTGTGGATGCTCCATTTCAGCAATGGGGAATTAATTTTATAGGGGAGATTGCAGAAAAGTCAAGTGGGGGACATAGTTGGATTTTGGTGGCTACTGACTACTTCACCAAATGGATTAAGGCTATTCCAACTAAAAGAGCTACAAGTAAGATAGTGATGATTTTATCCTAGAGAATATTATCATCAAGTTTGGAGTACCATTCAAGATAGTCACAGATAATGCTATGTGCTTCAGATCTGGTGAATTTGTTGATTTTTGCAACAAGTATGGGATAAATTTATCATATGCATCACCTTACCACCCGCAAGGAAATGGTCAAGCAGAGTCAAGCAATAAAAGCCTCATGAAAATCATCAAGAGGATAGTGGGTAAGAACAAAAGAGCTTGGGATTCAAAGTTAAAGATGGCATTATGGGCTGACAGGGTGACAGCGAAAAAAGCTATTGGAAGGTCACCTTTTGAGCTGGTATATGGTGCATTAGCCAGGCTGCCTATAAACAATCTCCTGCCAGTTTACAAATTCATCCAACAGAATGATGAGGAGATTGAAGACTCCATGATAGAAAGAATAAACCAGCTGGTTGCACTGGATGAAAGTAGAAGGGAGGCCCACCAAATCAATCTCAAGAAACAACAAAATCTGAAGTATCTGTTTGACAGGAGAGCTGCAGAAAGGAAGTTGCAGATAAATGACTGGGTGCTCATCTAGAATGCAAGAAGTCAGGATAAGGGCAAGCATGGTAAGTTTGAACCCTTATGGATGGGCCCATATCAAGTTTGCAATACTCATGGGGAGGATTCTTATGTCCTCTAGGCCCTATATGGTGAGATGCTGGAATTGCTTGTACATGGTCAATTCCTCAAGTTTTATTTTGCATAAGTGATCTGCCTCTGTGCACATTTGTAAAAGTATGTGTATATTGTAAATATCTTGTACAATTGGTGCTTTTTTGTGTTTTGTCTGGTCTACCTGAAGGTCTGGTTCTTGCTGCAGCCTTGTGCATGTACATCCCTAATCAGAGCCACTATTGGTGCCTGCATCATTTATCAGGTTCCAGGTTATTAGCTTGCAGACACCTTCCCAGCATTTCATGAAGTTTCTAAGTCTTGGACCCTATCAGTGTTTCGCAGCATCATCAGGATATTCTGAGGAAGGGGGAATATCACTATCATCATCATGTTCCCAAACATCCCCCTGATGTTTCTTGCATGGGTCATTTCTCATCATGTTCAGATATCCTGTGGGGCTCATCATGCATTTGCCAACTCAACCTTTGCCTCGGGGTGATATTTTAACATCGGGTGATCTTAGTCAAGATCATCTTGATGTTAGTGCTATGAAATTTCTAAGTATGACCCACTTTTCATCGGGGTCATCATATTTGAATATCGAGTGATCTTTGTTAAGATCACCCTAATGTTATTTTGTCACCTTATGTTTGTTCAACATCAGGATGCTGCTGATGTCATGTTCTTGCGGGGGTGATACCCGCTTAACCTTTGCCTTCATCTTCTTCTCTGCAGGATGATATTCTCAATATCAGGTGATATTCCAAGTATCAGGTCATCTTCTGAATATCACCCTTGCTCTAAATATGATGATGACATCTCAGGACTTTTGCAGATATTGTGATGAGGTTTGTTATCAGGGTGATATCTTTTATCAGGTGGTGTGAATTATCCGGATGAGCTCGGCAGGATGGGTGATGATGAAGGTTTATGCTAGGTGTTGTTGGGAGCAAAATCACCGACATTATATATGTAACCAGCCTAGCATATAAAGTGTTAAAAAGAATGTTGCAGGGTGAATGTGGGATAATGTCTCACTTATATTTGAAAGGAAAGAATGCCACAGAACACTCCACGTGGAGACACTTGAAGGGTGGAGAAGGTCAACAGGATGCTTATGTGGCACGTTGCCATTGGTGGCTGACATGTTAGCGTGATCCACGTCTCAAATCTCGGCGGAAAAGGGAGGAGATTGATGGTTATCTTTTAAATATTCAAATGGAGAGTTTTCCACGCTTCCACAGTAGCATCTCGAGGTGGGAGAAGGTTTGCAAGGCATGCAAAATTGTTGTATCTCGAGGCTGTGAGTTGGTATGCCATTAATGGCGAGATTGCACAGAGGTATGGGTTGGAAGGACATGCCAGCTACTCGATTTAGACAGAAAATCATGACAAGGTGATGTAGGTCAAGATCTCACCTGCCCCTTCCCTCCTGTCTGTGCGACTACATTGCATGTTTTTGGTGCCCCCTGGTGATGCACTGCACCTAATGATGTCTTGGGGACTGCCATGTGATTAATGAGGGAGTACATCATCCTGCTTTATAAGCAGATGATGCTACTCAATTCAAAGTTGTTGAAAACTAGACAATCTGGCATTGTAATAAGATACAACTGGTTCTGGTTGCTCTGTGTAGGAGATTTTGTGAGTTTATGTATCTCTTGTTGTATGTCTCATGCAGGAATCTACTGATTTCATGATTGGTTTTATATGAGTAATGCTATATTTGCATGTGTTTTGTTATTCCATCTCCAGTATTGCATGTGTCCTTCTTTTGAATTTAGATATCTAAGGGATGTCTAGGACTCTAGAATATAGACTTACTGTATTGAATGCTTGATCTTTGAACTTCTGCTCAAAGGGTAGATTAAAATGTTTTCAAATTAAGTGTTGGGAAAGATATACAGCAATAGGGATACCATAAGTATTGATAACTTAACACTCTATTTTGGGAGGTATCTATAAGGCAGGTACCACAAGATCCCCTTGAAATCTAGTTTTTAATGTGTTCATGTTGATCATTCACAGGTGTATGTCTATTGACTCCGAGCCCTGGATAGGCACCAATCTAGCTCTGCATTGAGATTACACACCAGGTCCTAGTTTTGCATCCGAACATATAAATCAAACTCAAACTTCAACCACAACCATTAGGACTGTAGAAGTAGTTTCAGGATCCAAAGTCCTCTGTCTACAACTGAACATAGGCCCAAAGCTAGCCCCTTTGCACTTATCTCACAGTTTTGGTCTGCTTAATAGAGGATTTATCTGCTTTGTGTCAGCATCCCAGACTTTGCATAGTTATATCTCATGGGTGTTGAGTAGGGAATACCCCCCTAGGTTTTGGAGAGCCTGCAGAAGAAGAGGAGATAAAATAGAGTCTATCTCCTACACTTTTGGCCTTTGGCCTAGAGATCCTGTTGATCACTGATGGATACCTTGTAGGGAAATCTAGGAATGAGCATTCAGTCAGGGAAAAAACCAATAGAACCAAGATCAACTGTGTATTGCATGATGAATTTTTGTAATGTTTGTGTATGGTGTTCTTTGGGCTAGGTCTACCCTTTTTCAGTTGATTGTATTATGGTGTTGTAAATGTGTAATGTTTATTTGACTCAATTTTTGTTTTATTTTTTTGTGACCCCTTTTCATGTGATTTTCTACATCCTAAGGTGCTAAATTTGGGTTAAACTTGACCCTGGGTTGTATCCCTAGGGTCTAGGGGTCATTTGGGCTCGTGTAACCCTAGGTAAGCTTCCATTTGGTCACTTTAACTTTACCCTGAAGTAAAGTGACGAAAATTGAAGCTTGGGAGGGAGAGGATGAGTGGGCCAAACACTCAACCTCTTCCTTTCCTCTTCCCTAGGTTCGGGGAGTCTCCAAGACCCCTTAATTGTGGAGGACTTTACTCCAAGTCTCTCCCATAATTGGTGAGGGTACCTTGGGGTTGTGTGGTCCTTCTTAGGAGGAGAGGATTGGGGCACATGTGGCACCATCTCCCTCTTAAGCTCCACTTTTCTCTCCCACATGTTTTAGAGAGGACAACTGGAAGGGAGAGAAACTTGGTGGATGGGTGAATGACATGTGTCACCACCCATTCCAAGGGTCTCTTGTAGTTGGGAGGAGGAGTGAGGAGGTGACATGTGTCACCTCCCCTTTCCTCAAGGCTCATGAGAAGAGCCTATTTTAATCCCTCTTGGAGAGAGGGATGGGGTTGTTGAATTTTTGGCAATTTTATTGATTTTAATTATTTTGGGGAAAAAGTTGGAGCAAATTTGGTGGCTCAACTTGGAAAATGAGTTAGAGGAGCTCTTCTCAACCATCTCCCAATTGCGCTCTATAAGGTAGGAATTCAAGGCTAATACCTTCCCTTATGTTTTTATTTACTTGTGTGATGCTATGTGTGAGTTTCCATTTTGAGTTTTTACTTGTTGTTGTGGGGAAAAATTGTAAGGGAGTTGTAAGAGCCTCTCCTACTTGGGAGAAGATGCTCAACATGTGTAGGGTGGGGGAGGAGTGAACCTCCTCGAGGTCACATCCTAGATTTTGTGGAGTTGTAGCCTTGAGGGCAATATGTGTATTTGTGTAATATGTGAAATGGCTTGAGAGCCAAATGAAAGTTTGTGAAACGTGTACATTCTTTCAAGATAAAGTGCACTATCTTGGTCAGGTGATCTCGACAGAAGGGATTGCAGTTGATCTTGAGAAGATAAAAGTGATAATGGAATGGCCTGCACCGCAAAGTGTGATAGAAATTAGAAGTTTTATGGGACTTGTAGGTTACTACATAAAGTTTGTGGAAGGTTTCTCAACTATAGCAGCACCGATTACCTCACTGCAAAAGAAGGGTAAGAAGTTTGAATGGACTAAAAGCTGTGAGCAAGCTTTCCAAGTGCTAAAGGAAAAGCTCACAACTACTCCTATCTTGACCATACAAAATCCTAATGGTCACTTTATAGTTATAACAGATGCTTCGGGAGAAGGAGTAGGAGGAGTGTTGATGCAGAATGAGCAAGTGGTTACTTATGAGTCAAGAAAGTTAAAGCAACATGAATTCAACTATGCACCGCATGATTTAGAGTTAGCTGCCATAGTTCATGCACTTCATATGTGGAGGCATTATCTTCTAGGTAAGCCCTTTGAGTTGAAAATAGATCATTTAGGGCTCAAGTATATATTTACTCAACCTAACCTTAATGCAGGACAAAGAAGGTGGTTAGAATTCCTTAGCGAGTATGGCTTTGGAATTGAGTATATAAAAGGAAAAGAGAATAGAGTAGCAGATGCTCTTAGCAAAAGAAGACATCTGGAAACTATGGTTACAATAAGATCCAATTTGAAGTAGAAAGTAATTCAGAATCTTCAAGGGGATGAGCATTATGAAAGACTAAAGCAAGATTTGGAAGTAGACCCCTTAGATCACAAGCTTGATGGTTATGTGATTGAATCAGATGGACTTTTGAGATCTCAGGGAAGAATGTATATTCCTAACTTAGGAGAGTTGAGGAAGTTAGTGCTTGAGGAGATCCACAATGCACCTTATTTAGGGCACCCTGGAGTGACCAAGATGGTCGAAGGTTTGAGACCTTTATACTTTTGGCCTAGACTTAAGAAGGATGTGATGGAATTTGTGGCTTGATATTTGGAATGCCAGCGAGTTAAGGCTGAGCATGTGCATCTAGCAGGATTGTTGTACCTACACAGTATTCCTAAGCATAAATGGCAAGTGATAAGTATGAATTTTATTCAGGGGTTGCCCATGTCTAAGAATAGGCATGATGTTATCTTAGTGGTTGTGGATAAGCTGACTAAAGTAGCACATTTCAATCTAAGGAATCTTTCAGATGGTTCTATGGTTTTAGCTAACAAGTTTGTTCAAGAGATTTTCTGATTGCATGGAGTACCTAAGACAATCATTTTAGATCAAGACACTCGCATGACATCTAGATTTTGGACAACTCTTAATGCATCTTTGGGCACAAAGCTATATTTCAACTTGGCCTATCGTCCTCAAATGGATGGTTAGACAGAAAGAGTTAATTAGGTTGTAGAAGACCTTCTCAGAATCTATTGTATGGATCGACAGTATAAATGGGAGGAGTATCTTCCATTGGTAGAGTTTGCATACAACAATTCATACCATGCATCTTTGGTAAGGGCACCATTTGAGGCTCTTTATGGGCATAAGTGTCGAACACCTATCAGTTGGGATAAGGTGGAGGACAGAATAGTGATTGGTCCTGAAATGTTAAGAGAAATGGATGATCAGATGAAGTTGGTGAAGGAGAAGTTGAAGCAAGCTTTAGATTGTCAAAAGAGTTATGCAGATAGCAATAAAACACCTAGATAGTTCTCAGTGGGTGACAAAGTCTTTTTGAGGATCAAGCCTCATAAGAATTTAGTTTCATTTGGCAAAGTGTCCAAACTTGCTCCTCATTTTGTAGGACCATTCGAAGTTCTGGAAGTGATTAATCTTGTACCTTATAAACTTTCTCTATTGCCTACACTTGCCAGAATCCTAATGTTTTTCATGTGTCCTTACTTAAGCTTTATCATCCTGACGCATCACATATTCTTGATTGGCGTGCTTTACAGGTTCAGGATCCAGGAGGGCGAGTGCAAAAGATGGGGGGCCCAAAAGTGGCCAAATTCTTAAAACTTTTTAAAAATCCATAACGCGAGCGCGTTATTATTACACGCTTGCGTTATAGCGCACTTGCGTTATAAAGTGCTCGCGTTATTGTTTTCTTTGCATATTTTTATTTTTTGCAAAAGTTTGCCCAATGTTTAAGGGTGGAGGGTTTAATGGTTGAAGGATTAGGGTTTAAGGCATACTATCGAGGGTAGAGGGTTTAGGGTTGAAGGTTTAAGGGATGAGGTTGAGGATTTAGGGATGAGGGTTAAGGGATTAGGGTTTAAGGTATAGTGTCGAGGGTAGAGGGTTTAGGGTTTAAGGTTTAAGAGTTGAGGGTTGAGGCTTTAGGGATAGGCTTTAGGGTTTAAGTTATAGTGTTGAGGGTTGAGTGTTTAGGGATAGGGTTTAGGATTTAAGTTTTAAGGGTTGAGGATTTAGGGAAAGGGTTTAGGGTTTAAGGTTAAATGAGAGACCTAGATGGCTAACAATGGATGGAGAGGTAGACAAGGAGTGACTAAGAAACTTAGAGAGGGGAGAGGTAGAGGTGAGGGGGAGATAGAAGTGAGAGATAGAGAGGTGAGGGGAGAGATAGAATAAAATGAGAGAGTGAAGTTGAGAACTTGAGGGAAAGATGGGTAAGAAGGAGAGAGGTGGAGAGGAAGGGAAATATCTAGAGAGACCTGAGAGATATACAAGTGAGAGACCTACAGCCTAGGGAGAGAGAGGTGAGAGAGATAGGGGAGAGATGGGAGTGAGGTAGATAGGGGAGGAGAGGGGTGGATAAGGGTTGAGGGTTTAAGGGTCAAGGGTTTAGCGTTTAAGGGTTGAGGGTTTAAGGGTCAAGGGTTTAGGGTTTAAGGGTTGAGGGTTTAAGGGTTGAGGTATTAAGGGTCTAAGGGTTGAGGGATTAGGGTTTAAGGTATAGTGTTTATTGGCACTCTATTTTGGTCTAGATCTGAGTGCAGATATTGGAGGGTTTTTTTCTTTTTGGGCCCTAAGTTTCCTTGTTCATCGCTATGACTCAGCATCATCGGCGAACTGTTTCTTGGTCCCTCCGATAGGTTTGGTTTGGCCAATGGTTGTTCATCGGCATAACATTGAAGATCGGCATAGGCATTTTGGGTTTGGCCGATGGCTTCAGTCATACCGACGGAGGTGGGAGGCCGATGTCTATCGGCGAGACTAGTATGATCGGCCAGAGGAATTTCAGGGTGATTATTGTTATCAGCAAGCTTCGTTTGTTTTTGGCCGATATGGATGGTTTGGCTAACGGGAGCATAGTGACTTTGTTCATCGGCTGGACTATATGTTTGGTCTCGCCGATGAGGTGTTCATCGGCATGACTTTGGCTATCGGGTGAGCGGGCAGATGTTAGGCCGACTGTCGTGGGTCTGGCCGATGGTGGACGGCTTTGGGTTGGCCATCGGGGTAACTTATACTATCGGCCAGAGGAATTTCATGTTGGCCGATGGTCTTTGTCTTGGCGATAGTAAGGCCATTGGCAGGAGTTGTTATATCGGCAGAGGGGTTTCTTGCTAGCCTGATGGTTCATCTCTGGCCGACAGAGGGGGTGTGAAGTAGGCTTCGACGTGACTTTTGCCTATCGGTGAGGAAGCTTTTGGGTTGGCCGATAGACTCTGTCTGGCTAATAGTGGCTTGCCGAGGTGTGATCAGTATGATTATTGGGCTCGCTGAAAGATTTTTGGGGCGGGCTGATGGTATATGTCATGGCGATGGGTATTTGGTGAAGGGTCATGTGTCGAGCGTGGAAAAATGCTCGACACCTATTATGTGTGTGACCATGCTTTTAAACTGCTAGGAGGGTCTCCGCACCATGCATGTGGGATTATTTTCTTGCTTAATTTGAACCTGCGAAGAAGTGCGTTTTGGCGAGAACTTCTGTTTGAAACACAGCGACGGTTTCCAAGTAAAATGCGGGTGGTTGAGACCTTTAATGGCGACAATGCAGAGATATGGGCAATGGTACAAGCGATCAGGTTAACTAATTTTTGAGTGAAGACTTCCAGATGGCGACGCAAGGCTCGAGGTCCTTTTTGTCTAATGCAGCAATAACTTCTGGGCACCATTCCTTTAGGGGTCTGTATCTGACATTTTTTTGATGTCCATCATGTAATTAATGCTGAGTACGCTTCTTTGGCTATTGTAAGTAGGAAGTCTTACTCATTTGGTGGTTGAAAAAGTTTAACATTTGGCTCTGTAATACAATACAGCTAATTTGGTTGCTATGTGCAGCAAAACTTGTGAGTTTATGTATCTCTTGTAGTATGTTTTTTTGCATGAATCCACTGATTTCATGGTTAATCTTATATGAATAATGCTATGTTTGCATGTGTTGTGCTGATTCTATCTCCAGTGTTGCATGTATCTTTCTTCTAAGTCTAGATATTTGAGGAATGTCTGAGACTCTAGAACATAGAATTCTTGTGTTGAATGTTTGATCTTTTAACTTCTGCTCAAGTGGTAGATTAAACTGTTTTCAGATTGAACATTGGGAAGGGTATACTGCAGTAGGGATGCCATAAGTATAGATAGCTTAACACTCTGTATTGGGAGATATCTGTAAGGCAGGTATCATATGTATCCCCCTAAAATCCATTTTTAGTTGTTCATGCTTATCATTCACAGGTGTATGTCTACTAACTCCAGGCCCTAGATAGGCACCGATCTAGCTTTGTGTTTGTGTTATATACCATGTCCAGCTTTGCATCCAAATATAAAATTAAAATTGAACTCCAAAACAACCATTAGGATAGTAGAATCAGTTTTAGGATTCAAGTCCTCTGTCTACAACTGCAAATAGGCCCAAAGCCAGCCCCTTTGCTCTTATCTTACAGTTTTGGTCTACTTACAAGAGGACTTATCTGCTTTATGTCAGCATCCCAGACTTTGTATGCATATCCTCAGGGATGTTGAGTAGGGAATACCCCCCTAGGTTTTGCAGAGCCTGAAGAAGAAGAGGAGATAAAATATAGAGTCTATCTCCTACACTGTTGGCCCCTGGCCCAGAGATCCTATTGATCATTGATGGCTACCTTGTAGGGAAATCTGGGAGTAAGCATCCAGTCTGGGAAAAAACCAATAGAAATTGGTGACTCTGCTGGGGACGTTTGTGAAAGAACCCTGGTTTACAAAAGAAAATAGTTCCTAGTAATAGGTGGCGACTCTGAAGTAATCTCCCAACCAGTCAAAGTAAAATTTATATGCAGGGGAAAAGATCCCAACAAAATCCTTTATTTGAAGAGTTACTAGTAACAAGAAGAATGATGTACAGAAGAAAGGGAGCTATCTCAGTCAATCATGAGGGTTCCCCCAGAAAAAGTGATGATATGCAAGATAACCGTAGGCCATCAGGATAGCATGTGCCTTACTTTTCAAATGCAGAAGCTGATATTCAGGGTGCATATGAGAGGCAACAGGGTGGTAGCATGAGAATGAGGTCAGAGTTGTTCCAAGAACACCCATTTCTAGACCCTAGTGAAAGGCTTGAAGAGGCAGAGTCTCTGAGGGATGATGAAGATGATGACCAGAATGGTATGAGACCATCTACCTCTATGCCTAAAGAAGAACAGTTAGCTGAAGAAATCAGAAATTTGAGAGTAGAACTAGAATATCTACAAGCCATGAAAATCAGAGATGACATGATGCAGAAAGTGCAAGCTTTAAGGACTGCCCAAAATGATTCAATTCCTACCCTTGAGAATGCAAATGTGCAGAGACATCAGCAAAGAAATGAAGTGCAACATCAGCATAATGATGAAAGACAAAATGTGAATGATGCTAGGATACCACTGAACAATGTAAGAAACCAGAATGCAAATAGAAATATCAATGTTAATCAGTTTGACAGATAGCCCATGCAGCTAGATAGATTCAGACAGCTAGTGTTTGATGGTATTCCTCAGTATCCTAACCCCATTGACAAGCATCTAAGGCTGCAAGTGCCTAAATTTTCAGGAAACGACACTGTGTTAGGAGAAGATCATCTAAAGGCTTTTCAAAATGTCATGGATAATTTTGAGGTTGAACATGAGGATGTTTTCATGAAGTCATTCATGCAATCTTTAGTAGATGAGGCAAGAGATTGGTACACGAATATGCCTGATTGGAGTATTTCATCATGGGACGATTTTAAAAGGGTGTTCAAAGAGCAGTATGGTGACAAAACTGACCCTAGCTTTTTTGTAAATGAGTTTACCAGTATCACTAAAGGGTCAAATGAGCAGGTTGCAGATTTTAATGCAAGATTTACTAAAGTGTTAAACAAATTGCCACATCACATGAGGCCAAATGAACCAATGTGCATAATATTGTATATCAATGCCTTTGATGCAAAAACTAGATATGGATTAAGAGATAAAAGTCCTGCTACTATCAGGGATGCTTTCAAAATTGTAGTGAATATTGAGAACAATAGGAAAGCATCAGGCAAGACAAATAGAAGGGATGATGTAAAAATTCTGCAGAATCCAAACAAGCCTCAAAACACTCAAGGTAATACATCTGCCCCTGAAGATAAGATAGACAAATTAGCAAATGTTGTTAAGGACCTAAGCTATAGACTAGCTAGAAGTGAAAAAGGGATAGGTCCTGATAGGCAAGTCTACCAAAGGCAGGAAAAGAGGCCATCATTGCATGATATGCCTTATAATACCAATTGGCATAATGGTAAGCCTATATTCCCACATAACAACACAAATCAGAGAGCTCAACATGTCAAAGAAACTCCTGATCCTCTAAAGAAGGCTATAAATATTGTTGATGATACTCCATGGTGTATAATTTGTTAGATGCCACATTCACAGTCACAGTGTATGATTGCTCAGTCCTTGTATGATAATGCTGCATCTTGTAATGAATGCAATGAGCCACATTATGTGCAAGATGATGATGTTAATATGATGTCCATAAGCAATGTATACCATCTTTATGATGCTGATGAGAGTACAGATGATGGAATTCGGGCCTGTCAACAGGATTCTTATGATGAAGATAATGGAGAGAGTTATGTGTATGCTCAGAGCTCACACAATTTTCTGAGTAACTTACAACGACCTTCTGATGAGGAAATTAGAGCCCTCACAGCTGCAGCAGTGGCCCAAGTCAAGAGTAACTACAATCTCAGAGGTAAAGCTCAGATAAGCAGCCCACATTAGCTAGAAGGTATTTCTGCAGGTCAGCCAGTGCATGGTCATAAGGGGATGGAATTACAAAAAAGGCAGTGGGTTAATAATAAATAGAATTTTAGACATGGAACAGATCATGAATCTCAAGGACCAGAAAATAGAATCCCCCAGGCTGAAGATCAAGGTAAAGGTTCCCAAGACAAGAATGATGATCAGGGAATTATGAAAGTAAAAGCTAAATCAGTTCAGGATAAAAACAAGATTGTGGAGCAAGCTACAGCTGTTATACAAAATTATGCTCCATTTGATATAGCTCAAGTCCTATCCCAGGTAAAAGTCTCTGTTCCACTTATGGAACTGATGAAGGTTGAAGAGATCAAGAATAAGACAATATCCCTAATTTCAGGGGTGCCTTTTCAAGCTAAACAAAATGTTCAGATCCAGGGTGACAAACATGTCATATGTAATGAAGAAGATGAGGCTCCTGAGGTTTATTTAGGAGTGACTATGACAAAGTGCCCCTTACAAGTGGAACCATTTTATGTATCCCTGGTTATAAATGGAAAAATAATCAGAAATTGTATGCTTGACTCTGGAGCATCTACAAATATCATGCCTTTGACCATCATGCAACAAGCTGGATTGAAAATTGACAAGGCATGTGGAAAATGTTATGCTATGGATGCCAGAGAGGTACCAGTTATTGGAATCATGAAGGATGTAGATTTCAAACTGGCAGCATTTCCTGAAAAAAGATATAAAATGAATATAACAGTGGTTGACATCAAGCCACAGTATGGTATGTTGCTGTCAAGAAGATGGGCAGCACTAATTGGTGGAAGTATGCAGCCGGACCTGTCATATGCCATGATTCCAATGAATGGCAGGGATGTTAAGCTAATCAGAGAACAAAGATCATTAGAGACAGTGGAAGACCAAGAAGCAGAGGAACAGATATGCTTTGTAAACACTGACTGTGATAACTTCAAGGTTGTCTCAGATGATAGAGAAGATAAAGAGAGGAATGTCTGCATTGAAGAGCTGGACCAGCAAGGTTTATGGACCATGTATTTTGATGGAGCTTGTGCAAAAGAAGGCTCTGGAGCTGGAGTTGTTTTCCTATCTCCAAACGGTAAGCTCCTCAAATTCTCTTTCTTGCTGAGGTTTGTTTGCACAAACAACATTGCAGAATATGAGGCTTTACTCTTAGGCCTAAATATAGCTCTCAAACATGGAATCAAAATGCTAAGAGTATTTGGGGATTCTGAGTTGATTGTATCCCAAATTAGAGATAGGTATGCTTCAAAGAACAAAAGATTGAAACAATACAAGCATGCTGTTTGGGATACCATTGAACTATTTGATGCATTTTCAATAGGCTGGGTAGAGAGATCAAAGAATGTTATGGCTGATTTCTTAGCTAATGTTGCAATAAGGCCAGATGACATCACTCTGTCAGATGTTACAAATGTAGAAGTTAAAATCAGGCCTGCAGTACCAGAGAATATATGCAGTTGCAAGTGTTTAATGATGATAGGGACTTGTTAAAATTTTTGCACTGCATAGATAAATATGAGAATCAAGAAATTGATTTGCAAGCTTTTGTAGAAACTATAGATGGAAAAGAAACTCTTGTGGGGAAAGAGATAATTCAGTTGAAGACTAATAAAATCCCTAGAGGGTTAGTAGCTTTGGAAAGAGCTTTTGACAGTAGAGATCAATTGGTCACAAAGACATCTCCCACAAACAAGGAAGATTTAGAAGAGATAAATTTGGGGACATCTCAAGCCCCCAAGAAGGTATACATTGGTAAGCAGCTCAAACCACACATTAGGAGTATGCTGATTGCATTACTGAAAAGATATAAACATGTTTTTGCTTGGTCATATGAGGACGTAAAGGCCTATAGAGAAGACTTATTCCAGCATGAGATCCCATTGAAGCCTAGATCTAAGCCATTTGAACAAAGGCAAAGACCTATTAATCCTACCTTAGCTCCAAAGATGCAAGAAGAACTCAAAAAGCTTAGGGAGGCTAGAATAATTGTGCCAATCAGACATTCAACTTTGGTGTCTAATCTTGTCCCAGTCAGGAAAAAGAATGGTGATATTAGGCTTTGTGTTGACTTTAGAAACTTGAATGTATCCTCTTTAAAGGATAATTATCCACTGCCTAATATGGAAGCTATGTTGCAGAGAGTGACTAATTGTGAACTCTTATCCATGATGGATGGATTTTCAGGCTATAATCAGGGGAAGGTAAAGGAATCAGAATAGTACAAGACTGCCTTCACCACTCCATGGGGAACTTATGTATATGTTAGAATGCCATTTGGACTAACAAATGCAGGTGCTACATTTCAAAGGGCAATGGATGTTGCTTTTGCAGGGTTGATTGATTCAATCCTGGCTGTATATCAAGATGATCTGACTGCCTATTCAAAGAAGGAAGAATAGCATTGTTTGCATCTAGAGCAGATTTTCAAAAGAGCACTAGAGTATGGCATTTCTTTAAATCCAAAAAAGTGTGCTTTTGGGGTAGTTGAAGGAAAGCTCTTGGGGCACATTGTTTCTAAGGATGGAGTTAGGATAGATCCAGAGAGAGTGGCTGCTATTGATAGAATTCAAATGCCAAAAACTGTAAAAGGAGTTCAGTCCTTCTTTGGACAGGTAAATTTTGTTAGGAGATTTGTTCCCAACTTTGCAGAAACCACGAGGAACATTTCCAAGATGATGAAGAAGGATGCAACTATCCACTGGGAAAGTGAAGCAATTGAATCATTTCAGAGTATCAAAGAGGCAATCAAGATGGCCCCTGTTCTTAAATCTCTTGATTTTTCTAGGCCATTCCAATTGTTTTCATTTGCTTCCTTTCACACTGTTGCTGCATGTTTGCTACAGAAAAATGAGGATGGATTTGAGCAACCCATAGCTTTCTTCAGTATGTCCTTGCAGGCTGCTGAGTTGAAATATGATATCATGGAAAAATAGGCATATGCACTAGTCAGAGCCATCAAAAGTTTCAGACCATACTTGGTAGGATCACATATAATTGCATATGTACCCCATGCAGTAGTCAAAGACATTTTCACTCAACAGGAGGTGACTGGAAGAAGGTGCAGATGGATAAACAAACTGCAAGAGTTCAACATAGACATACAAGTTACCAAGTTGGTAAGAGGACAAGGATTAGCCAAGATGATGGCGCAGTCAAACTTGGAAGCATGCAAGTCAATGCAGTCCAAAATGAGAATGTGAATGTATCAAGAGCTGAATGGTACAAGGATATTATATATTACTTACAAAATCTGAATTGTCCTTCCCATTTCAGTGACAGTCAAAAGAGGACTTTAAAGTTACATGCAATCAGATATGTTATTGTTCAAGGTGAGCTATACTGGAGGAACCCTGATGGTGTGCTGCTGAGGTGTGTGGATGAAGATGTGGCTAACAATGTTTTGATTGACATGCATAAAGGATTGTGTGGTGGACATTATACTGCCCAGACAACAGCTCATAAAATTCTCAGGGTAGGATATTGGTGGCCCACTCTCTTTTCAGATGCACAAAGGTTAGTGAAGAAGTGTGACCATTGCCAGAGATTCTATGGAAAGTTGAGATATGATGGTGCTTTACCCCTCAGAACTGTAACTGTGGATGCTCCATTTCAGCAATGGGGAATTGACTTCATAGGGGAAATTGCAGACAAGTCAAGTGGGGGACACAGTTGGATTTTGGTGGCAACTGATTACTTTACCAAATGGATTGAGGCCATTCCAACTAAGAGAGCTACAAGTAAGGTGGTGATGGATTTCATAATGGAAAATGTTATCATCAGGTTTGGAGTACCATTCAAGATAGTCACTGATAATGCTATGTGCTTCAGATCAGGTGAATTTGTTAATTTTTGCAACAGGTATGGGATAAATCTATCATATGCATCACCATACCACCCACAGGGAAATGGTCAAGCAGAATCAAGCAATAAAAGCATCATGAAAATTATCAAGAGGATGCTGGACAAGAACAAGAGAGCTTGGGACTCAAAATTAAAGTTAGCAATATGGGTTGACAGGGTGACAGTAAAAAAAGGCTATTGGGATGTCACCCTTTGAAATAGTATATGGTGCATCAGCCAGATTGCCCATAAACAATCTCCTGCCAGTTTACAGATTTATCCAGGATAATGATGAGATTGAAGACTCTATGACAGAAAGAGTGAATCAGCTGGTTGCACTGGATGAGAATAGAAGGAAAACCCACCAGATCAATCTCAAGAGACAGCAGGATGTGAAATATTAGTTTGATAGGAGAGCTACAAAAAGGAAGTTTTAGGTCAATGATCTGGTACTCATCTGGAATGCAAAAAATTAGGACAAGGGTAAACATGGTAAGTTTGAACCCTTATGGATTGGCCCATATCAGATTTGCAACACTCATGGGGAGGACTCTTATTTCCTCCAGGCCCTAGATGGTAAAGTTATGGAATTGCCTGTCCATGGCCAATTCCTTAAGTTCTATTTTGCATAGATGACTTGTCTTTGTGCACATTTTTAAAAATATGTCTATAGTGTAAATGCCTTGTACAGTTCGTGTTGTTTTTGGTTTTTTGCCTGGTCTGCCTAGAGATCTGGTTCTCGCTACAGGTTTTTGCACCTACACGTCCCCATTCAGAGCCAGTGTTGGCACTCTATTTTGGTCTGGATCTGAGCGCAGCTATTGGAGGGTTTTTTCTTTTTGGGCCCTAAGTTTCCTTGTTCATTGCTGTGACTTGGCATTATCGGTGAACTGTTTCTTGGTCCCTCCAATAGGTTTGGTTTGGCTGATGGTTGTTCATCAGCATAACATTGAAGATCAGCATAGGCATTTTGGGTTTGGCCGATGGCTTCGGTCATATCGACGGAGGTGGGAGGCCGATGTCTATCGGCGAGACTAGTATGATCGGCCAGAGGAATTTCAGGGTGATCGTTGTTATCAGCAAGCTTCGTTTGTTTTTGGCTGATATGGATGGTCTGGCTGACGGGAGCATAGTGACTTTGTTCATCGGCTGGATTGTATGTTTGGTCTCACTGATGAGGTGTTCATCGACATGACTTTGGCTATCGAGTGAGCGGGCAGATGTTAAGCTGACTGTCGTGGGTCTAGCTGATGGTGGATGGCTTTGGGTTGGCCATCGGGGTAACTTATACTATTGGCCAGAGGAATTTCATGTTGGCCGATGGTCTTTGTCTTGGCAACAGTAAGGCCATCGGCAGGAGTTGTTATATCGGCAAAGGGGTTTCTTGCTAGCCCGATGGTTCATCTCTGGCCGACGGAGGGGGTGTGAAGTAGGCTTCAGCGTGACTTTTGGCTATCAGTGAGGAAGCTTTTGGGTTGGCCGATAGACTCTGTCTGGCCGATAGTGGCTTGCCAAGGTGTGATCGGTATGACTATTGGGCTCGGCGAGAGATTTTTGGGGCGGGCTGATGGTATATGTCATGGCAATGGGTATTTGGCGAAGGGTCATGTGTCGAGCGTGGAAAAACACTCGACACCTATTATGTGTGTGACCATGCTTTTAAACTGCTAGGGGGGTCTCCACACCATGCATGTGGGATTATTTTCCTGCTTAATTTGAACTTGCGAAGAAGTACGTTTTGGTGGGAACTTCTGTTTGAAACGTAGCGACGGTTTCCAAGTAAAACGCAGGTGGTTGAGACCTTTAATGGCGATAATGCAGAGCTATGGGCAATGGTACAAGCGATCAGGTTGCCTAATTTTTGAGTGAAGACTTGCAGATGGCAGCGCAAGGCTTGAGGTCCTTTTTGTCTGATGCAGCAATAACTTCTGGGCACCATTCCTTTAGGGGTCTGTATCTGACATTTTTTTTATGTCCATCATGTAATTAATGCTGAGTACGCTTCTTTGGCTATTATAAGCAGGAAGTGTTACTCATTTGGTGGTTGAAAAAGTTTAACATTTGGCTCTGTAATACAATACAGCTGATTTGGTTGCTCTGTGCAGCAAAACTTGTGAGTTTATGTATCTCCTGTAGTATGTTTTTTTGCATGAATCCACTGATTTCATGGTTAATCTTATATGAATAATGCTATGTTTGCATGTTTTGTGCTGATTCTGTCTCCAGTGTTGCATGTATCTTTCTTCTGAGTCTAGATATTTGAGGAATGTTAGAGACTCTAGAACATAGAATTCTTGTGTTGAATGTTTGATCTTTTAACTTCTGCTCAAGTGGTAGATTAAACTATTTTTAGATTGAACATTGGGAAGGGTATATTGCAGTAGGGATGCCATAAGTATAGATAGCTTAACACTCTGTATTGGGAGATATATGTAAGGCAGGTATCATATGTATCCCCCTGAAATCTATTTTTAGTTGTTCATGCATATCAATCACAGGTGTATGTCTACTAACTCCAGGCCCTGGATAGGCACCGATCTAGCTTTGTGTTTGTGTTATTACCATGTCCAGCTTTGCATCCAAATATAAAATCAAAATTGAACTCCAAAACAACCATTAGGATAGTAGAATCAGTTTTAGGATCCAAGTCCTCTATCTAGAACTGTAAATGTTGATAACTGAGAGGGGGGGGGGTGAATCAGTTATCCTAATTATTTCCCTTATTAAACTTTCCTTTTAAATGAAGCAGCATAAAATCAAACACAAAACATTAACCATGAAGTAAGAAACACATGACACAGTATTTTTGACGTGGAAACCCTGTTAAGGGAGAAAACCACGGGGTGATTAACCCAAGAATTATTCTCTGTTAGAAGAATAGGAAATTACAAAAATGGCACTTGCCAATTAGGGCTCACTGCCCGAGCACACTGCTCACAAGAGGCTCACTGCCTACAAGAAGACACACTGTCTTACAAAGTGATAAGAATCACAGTCTTGAACTGATTGGAAGCATCTGCATATGCTGGAGTTCAGTTCCGGTTAGGTTCAGTATACTGATCTGCTGCACTTCATCTTTCCTCTGTTCTTTAGTCTGCTGTCCTTTCACATACCGGATCTTTCTTGTTTCTTCTGCTCTATTCTGGACTTGTTCGCATATCCTCACACACACTCCACACCCTTTACAACTAAATCCATCCTCTATATATATACGCACAAGTAATTTCATCATCTTTCTAGTCGGCATCCGGAACAGTCTAGTTTCTTACAAACTTAGTTCTGTCGGCTGAATCCTTGCTCACCAAGCAATGCGGATCAAGCATATACTTGTAGATATCATCAATTATGTCGGCCAAACATGATTCATGCCTCCGCAACCTTTATCATCATCTGTAACACATCCGGAAAGTAGTTTGATACTCAGTCAGTCAGTTCTTCCTCTGTTTTCACTGTCTCTCAGGAATCCGGTACTCAACTATTCATATCTTTTTCCTTGTCCATCTCCGGAGGCTAAATCCTTGGAATATACTACTCAAGATAGTCCTCTTGACTTCCCCAGATCCGCACTGCACCAAGACACTTCTTCTGAGAGATCCGGACCAATCTGTCGGACCTTGCCACATGCTCTGTTCTTGTTCACCGGACCACCACAATCTTCAATCTGACTTCCGGTAGAGACATATCATGACTTGCGGATATGTGGGATGACCTTTGTTGCCATCAATGACAACAACCATGAATCCATATAGTGTCTCTTGCCAACAATCTCCCCCTTTGGCATTGATGGCAACACTTAGTGAAAAATGACTAAGTGTTTACACTATGCTCCCCCTTTGCTGATGCTCTGTCTTCTCTGTCTTTATATACAATTTCTGGAACTCCCCCTGAGTTGGATTCCTCATTTTTCACTGCTCCTCACTCCCCCTTTGACATCAATGGCAAAGGGTAGGGTCCGCACACCAAAATTTTCAAAAATTTTCTATATATAGCCGCATATTTACATACTCACATATACTGCAGAATGTCTGCAAAGGATGTCTGCAGTTGAACCATTTCAGTAGCCCAACTAAGCTTCATTCTGTCCAGGATTGAAATGTGACCACTCATCAAAAATGCAAAAGCTTCTGCCCGCCTGAGATCTGTCGGATCTTTTGTATGGGCGGTGGTCTGGGCATCACTGATGGCCTCATGCATCGTTTCCAACTTAGGGACTATAATCCTTCTAAGTTCTCCCATCCGGTTGGTAATGTTCTTCCTCTCCTTCTCAAGATTCTTTATTTCATTCAAGACTGCAATAGTCTGACATTCTTGATTTATTATAGAGGAAGAGAGAGGATCAAAACTTTGAGATAAGCTTTGAAGCTTGTCCTGTTCTTCTTTTATTTTCTTGTCAATTGCTGTTGTTGCCTTTGACCAAGATATACAAAATTTGTAGATGTCACCGCCATCCTTAAGAGCATTTTCTAAGCTCTTTATTCCAATGCTTACAATCTTCCTATCCTTAGAGATTAATTCTAATATTTCAGAAAATCTCTTATCCAAAAATTCCTTCCGGACCTTGTCTTCAGCTGATTTTTCTAGAGAATTAAAATGTGTATCAATACTGCTGACTAAGGTTTTTAGATTACCGGAAGTGGAGGCAGTCGGATCTATTTGGATTGATGGCATGATCTTTACAAGTACTCCGGAAGCAGCCTCTATCAACTCACAGTCTTCCATATGAGACTTCAGGAGCTTTTCATTTGCCTTGGCATTTGCAAATGAAGCTATCTTCATTGTTTGTACCGGAGAGAGAGAGTCAAAATCAAATGGACCTTTTAGAAGCTCCGGTTCATCAATCTCTAGAGTTTCTTTGCTCAAAAATTGTTGAACAGTTTGTGCAGTGTCTCTTGCCGGAGACAGATGTTTCTTTTCTTCTGCAGTCTTAGAACTGTCAACCTCTTTGTCTGTCACCACTGCTTCCTTCTCCTGCAATTGCTCTTCTTCTTTGGATCCGGAGACTGTAGGGGAAACCGGAGGAGAGATGCTTGCTTGTTCATGGGTCACTTCTTCTGGAGCAGAGGGTCCCAAGTCCTCACTTGTCTGTTCAGGGCTCACTTCTTCCGGAACAGAAGATTCCAAGTCAGCAGCTGTTTCTGCACCTAAGTCCTCTACAACAGGAAGATTGAACCTTTTGAAGGCCTTCCGGAGGATCTCTTCTGTCTCTTGTGCCACTTTGTCAGTCTCACCAAGCATGAGCTGATTCATCCTGGCTTTACTTCTGAACTCATCTTTGCAGTCCTTGAAGATCATGTTCATTGTCTTGGGATCAATTTGAGGATATAGCTGAATAGCTATCTGCTCCCGGATCTCAAGATCTTTAGCATGAGCATTATTTTTCCTCACTTCCATTTCCTTTTCTAGGCTTTTAGGAATAAGAGATATTATTTCAATGAAAGCCTTATTATATATGTTGAGATATTTCACTGTGGCCTCCTGCAGAGTCTTTTGGTCTGCCTCACTGAAGTCATCATAGGATTCAGTCATTGGTTGAAGGTTTCCATCCACCGTGACCGACTTGATTATGCTCTCTAGTGACAGAGTGGGCTTTTCAACAGTTACCTCTGCCATTTCATCCTTGTCTTGGCCTGTGGAGGGCTTACCGGATCCTTTCTTCTTCTGTTTCTTTACTTCTCTAACTTCCTTATCTGATTCTGTTTCCTCTTCATCCTTTTGGCTTTCATAAGCCCTTGATGCTTTTGTCTTGGATCTTTTACCGGATGCCTGGACTTCCGGTTTTGAGCTTTTGGTTGTGGAAGGTGCAGATCTCTTTGATGATCTGGTCCGGGTGGGGGTTTCAACCGGAACACTTTCTGTGCTTTTCTCTTCTTCCTCAGCCTTTCTCCTCTTTTCCCGGCTGGCATCAAGTGCCTCTTTTGAGATGCCCAGGCCTTGAGCAATGTGCTCTACTTCTTTTCTCACTTTTCTCTTAATCTCAGGTTCCCTGAGTTCTACATGTAATTTCACACTCAGCTCCTCAAAGGTTCCAAACCTTTCTGCCTTAGGATCTTTGGGCTGACTTAGCATGTGTTGAACATGCAGCTCTACTATCTGTTCATCAACTTCATACCCCATGGGCATGATCCAGACAGTCCTTGGCTCCACTGCCTCCATTAGGCACTGATCAGTGTCAACCATAAAGCATACTGAGTCCTTGTATTTCTCAATGAGAGACTGGGGAATTCTCTCTCTTGCTTGCATCATGCTCTGAAAGTTTTTGAAGTATCCCCATAGAGCTGTATTCCTCGCTTTTGCATCCCCAAGTCCATGCAGATAGTCTCTTATCTGGACTGCAACAGGTTTGTCATTCTGCCATACCCATCCACTTGTTCCGGGTAGCTCATTCATGAAGTAAAAGAATAGACATATAATGAGAGTACCATACTTAAAGGAGTTCTTCTTGTCTTTCTTGATTTTCTGTACATTTTCCATCAATTGGCTTAGTAGTAGTTCACAAAGATCATAATCTGCATTCTTTCTTAGCATTTCATATGCTGTGTATATTGCAGTTCCGGATACAGAATTCTCCCTGCTGGAGTGATAGATCTTGTATCCTATTATCATTGATGCATATTTGATATCCGGATCCGAAATATCTTCAATGGTCATTGCCCTCTTATCATATTTTGATCCGGTGGCCTCAGTTACAACGTTGTTCTTGACAGATTTGAGGATAGGTACCCCCCCGGAAGAGTATAGACCAGTTACTGCTCTAATTGCTTCTTTTGTGATCTTACAGGGTCTATCTAGCCAAAGGAAGTTGTCATGCATCCTGCTCAGTACATACCGGACCCACTCATCTTCTTCAAAGCTAGGGAAATGAATGAATTGCTCAAATTGTTTCTTCTGGATACCCTTATACTCTGGTTTGAGCTCAAAAGCATTGTCTATCAGTTGTTTGTGATAGAGGTCTCTTAATTTGAATTCCCCAAATTCCTCAATGTTTGCGTGTATGTAAACCCTAATATCTTCAGTATGTAAGACTCCGTGGGGAACACTAGAGAAGGCTCCTAGTGGATCTACCTCCAACGATTTGTAGGGATGTTTCTTGAATGAGGGGCGAGGTCTATCAGAGATCTTAACTATGTTTGGAGTAGCCATTCTTCAAAGATTTGCAGTGAGGCAATGAAAAACGAAGAATACCTTATGCGCCTTCGGTTTGCACGGAGTGGTTGGATTGATTTCTTTATGCAATAGCTTCGGCAGGAGATCCTTGGTGTGCTTGATGAACCTTGTTGCAGAGCTCCACTATTCGCTTCTTCTCAAGTGTAGAATGAGCAGATAACTTTTGAGAAATCCCTTATATTGCTCCGCAAACCCTAATATCTGTCTGCAATAAATGCTTCACCTGCATTATTCCGGTTTACCATGTCTGGACAGCTTGGAGTATCCCGGATTAGTCCTGATCACTGAATATCATCCGAATCTTTAAATCATGAATAAATCTAGGTAACATATTACAAGAACATCCCAAACACTCTGTCCAATCCGCAAGACAAGATCGTGCACTTCCGGATCTCTCCGGACCTTTTTGTAATCCTTTATCATACCGGAGCACCTCCCTGAACAGGTCTAACTTAATCGAACACAGCTTCTTCATAACTCCATGCGGACCTCTGAAAACTTGAATGAAGCATCTCAGGACTTATATCTACAAACCCTTTAATCCGCATCTTGTGCCACATCCGGCACAACTTGTTTGGCTGGGGGAACAGAATCTTCTTTGAGTCTCCCCCTGAGCCTGAGCTCACTTTTTAATTTCCGGAAGAAATATCAGCACCAGAATCTGGTGCGGATCCAACCTCTACATTCTCTGAGCTTTTCTTCACCCAAATCTTGCTCATCTGATTCCTAACTTCATCCGCATTCATCTTTTGTTTACCCTTGTCTTGATTCTGATTATACACCGGACCTCTTTTGTCCTGATTCTTGTTTCTGCAGACTTTAGCATTATGACCGGACCTATTGCAGATTTGGCAAATAACATTTCTTTGCATATTTAACTGATATCCCCTTGATCTGCATTGATTAGCCATATGACCTACTCTATTGCATGTAAAGCATCTACCTTTGAATGATTTGTTTACTTGCATAATTCTGCATTCATGGGATTTGTGTCCATACCTTTTGCAGTTGAAGCACTGTCCGGAGAAGGATGAATTAATCTGATTCATTCTCATTCTGCACTGATTAGCTTTGTGACCAAAATGGTTGCAGCTGTGGCAGTATCCATTGAAGGATGGATATTTTTGAGCATTTGGCTGTCTTACCGGAGGTCTTCTAGGCCTGCTCCTTGGATTTTCTGATCCAAGATTCCTCTGACCGGATCCGGAGCTTTCTCCTTTCTCATATCCCAAGCCATACTTGTCATCTGTCCTCTTTTGACTTCCAAGAAGAATTTCAAGTTGAGCAGAACTTATCTTGAATTTCTCTTTATATTCATTTGCTGTTTGAAGGTCTCTTTTGAGAGAGGCAATTTGATCCTCAAGTTTTCCTTCATTATCTTTGGAATCTTCAAGATCAGATTCAAGGTGTCTGATAATCCTGTCCATCTGGTGGCATTCTTCTGATTTTTCTTTAAGAGATTGTCTTAGATTGTCTTCAGCCTTTCTTTTTTCTTCAATCTCTTGAGTAAACTTTATAGTTCCTGATTCCATTTCATGTCTTAACATAATGACTTCTTTTGATAACTTTTCACATAACTTGGTTTGCTCAGTCAATTCCTCACTTGTATTGCTTTCTTCACTTTGTCTTGCCAACTGTTGAAGCAGCTCCTTTCTCTTTTTCATAGAGAGACTTAATTTGTCTTTTAATTCTCTCATGAATTCATCAGCCTGTTTGAGTCTTTCCTTTAATTCACTGACTTCAGAATTT
Organism: Cunninghamia lanceolata; assembly: GCA_027924645.1. Classification (NCBI taxonomy): domain Eukaryota; kingdom Viridiplantae; phylum Streptophyta; class Pinopsida; order Cupressales; family Cupressaceae; genus Cunninghamia; species Cunninghamia lanceolata. The sequence continues at coordinate 5,452,914 of BSBN01000124.1, read as the reverse complement.
GACTGTTCAAGATCCTCAAGGGCAGTCTTGAGTTGCTCCCTTAAACCATATGCATCCATTTGAAATCCCAGATCTTCCTCAAGCTGTTAGGCTCTATTAGGAGGAACTTAGCTCTGATACCAATTGTTGATAACTGAGAGGGGGGGGGGTGAATCAGTTATCCTAATTATTTCCCTTATTAAACTTTCCTTTTAAATGAAGCAGCATAAAATCAAACACAAAACATTAACCATGAAGTAAGAAACACATGACACAGTATTTTTGACGTGGAAACCCTGTTAAGGGAGAAAACCACGGGGTGATTAACCCAAGAATTATTCTCTGTTAGAAGAATAGGAAATTACAAAAATGGCACTTGCCAATTAGGGCTCACTGCCCGAGCACACTGCTCACAAGAGGCTCACTGCCTACAAGAAGACACACTGTCTTACAAAGTGATAAGAATCACAGTCTTGAACTGATTGGAAGCATCTGCATATGCTGGAGTTCAGTTCCGGTTAGGTTCAGTATACTGATCTGCTGCACTTCATCTTTCCTCTGTTCTTTAGTCTGCTGTCCTTTCACATACCGGATCTTTCTTGTTTCTTCTGCTCTATTCTGGACTTGTTCGCATATCCTCACACACACTCCACACCCTTTACAACTAAATCCATCCTCTATATATATACGCACAAGTAATTTCATCATCTTTCTAGTCGGCATCCGGAACAGTCTAGTTTCTTACAAACTTAGTTCTGTCGGCTGAATCCTTGCTCACCAAGCAATGCGGATCAAGCATATACTTGTAGATATCATCAATTATGTCGTCCAAACATGATTCATGCCTCCGCAACCTTTATCATCATCTGTAACACATCCGGAAAGTAGTTTGATACTCAGTCAGTCAGTTCTTCCTCTGTTTTCACTGTCTCTCAGGAATCCGGTACTCAACTATTCATATCTTTTTCCTTGTCCATCTCCGGAGGCTAAATCCTTGGAATATACTACTCAAGATAGTCCTCTTGACTTCCCCAGATCCGCACTGCACCAAGACACTTCTTCTGAGAGATCCGGACCAATCTGTCGGACCTTGCCACATGCTCTGTTCTTGTTCACCGGACCACCACAATCTTCAATCTGACTTCCGGTAGAGACATATCATGACTTGCGGATATGTGGGATGACCTTTGTTGCCATCAATGACAACAACCATGAATCCATATAGTGTCTCTTGCCAACAGTAAATAGGCCCAAAGCCAGCCCCTTTGCTCTTATCTTATAGTTTTGGTCTACTTACAAGAGACTTATCTGCTTTCTATCAGCATCCCAGCCTTTGTATGCGTATCCTCAGGGATGTTGAGTAGGGAATACCCCCCTAGGTTTTGCAGAGCCTGAAGAAGAAGAGGAGATAAAATATAGAGTCTATCTCCTACACTGTTGGCCCCTGGCCCAGAGATCCTATTGATCATTGATGGCTACCTTGTAGGGAAATCTGGGAGTAAGCATCCAGTCTGAAAAAAAACCAACAGTGTCGAGGGTTGAACCCTAATCCCTCAACCCTCGACACTATACCTTAAACCCTAAGGTTGAGGGATTAGGGTTTTAAGGTATTATGTTGAGGGTTGAGGGATTAGGGTTCAACCCTTGACACTATACCTTAAACCCTAATCCCTCAACCCTTAGACCCTTAATACCTCAACCCTTAAACCCTAAACCCTTGACCCTTAAACCCTAAAGCCTTAAATCCTAAAGCCTTAAAGCCTTAACCCTTATCCACCCCTCTCCTCCCCCATCTGCCTCACCCCCATCTCTCCCCTATCTCTCTCACCCCTCTCTCCCTAGGTTGTAGGTCTCTCACTTGTATATCTCTTAGGGCTCTCTAGATATTTCCCTTCCTCTCCATTTCTCTCTCTCCTCCTTACCCATCTTTCCCTCAAGTTGTTAACTTCACTCTCTTATTTTATTCTATCTCTCCCCTCACCTCTCTATCTCTCACTTCTATCTCCCACTCACCTCTCTACCTCTCCCCTCTCTAGGTCTCTCATTCATTCCTTGTTTGCCTCTTCATCTGTCCTTAGTCATCTATGTGTCTCACTTAACCTAAACACTAAACCCTATCCCTAAACCCTCAACCCTCAACCCTTAGACCTTAAATCCTAAACCCTATCCCTAAACTCTCTACCCTCGACACTATACCTTATGCCCTAATCCCTTAACCCTCAGCCCTAAAGCCTCAACCCTCAACCCTTAAACCTTCAACCATAAACCTTGTCTCTAAACCCTCTGCGCTCGACACTATGCCTTAAACCCTAATTCCTCAAGTCTTAAATCCTTAATCTTTCAAACCTTAAACCCTTAAACCCTATATACCCTTTACACTTAACCTTGGACACTCAATCTTGAACATTATCCCTCAACCTTCAAACCTCTACCCTATACCCTATACCCTAAGCCCTAATCCCTCAACCCTCAACCCTAATTTTGATTTTCTTCCATTGATTCAACATCATTGTTGTTTTCCCCATCAGAAACCAATTCATTCAACAACTTGCTACCCATTGGTTGACTTGAACTACATATTTTGTTAGAAAAAGGGCATCTTTTATTTGTATCAATGTTGGTATTCATAAGCTTAAGAGTATTGATATTTTTCACACACCCTATTCTTTGAAATATCTTAACCTTAAAATATGACTTGGATACGTACTTGAACACAGAAAAATCTCCAATCTCCAACCCATGATGATTCACAAGATTTTCCCAACCCTACCTAAATTCTAGTTTATTTATTGTATACCCTCAACCCTAATCCCTCATCCCTAAACCCTAAATGCTATCCCTATTCCTAAACCCTCAACTCTCAACATTAAACCCTAATCCGTCAACCTTAAACCCTAATCCCTCAACCCTAAACACTATCCCTAAACCCTCAACCCTCAACACTATCCCTAAACCCTCAACCCTAAACCCAATCCCTAAACCCTCAACCCTAAACCCTATCCATAAACCCTAAATCTATGTTTCTTGTTGTCCACCCCGCACTTAGGGGAGGTATATTGTTATGAAATAGGCAAATACTCTCCCATTGTTTACTGGCTCTATCCACAAGAACTGCTAAACTTTTTTCTCTTGGTAATTGTAGAGGACATTCACCTATTTTTGGCAAATCCTGCATTCCCAAACCATTACAAAAACTAAGTTATTTTAACCCAATAAATAGCTGATTGCATTGATTTAATACTCTACTATATTAAATCTTAGCATTCACACAAATGCAGATGTTCATATTATAGAAGACTGCATTATATTAGACTATTAGAAATCCTTCAGAAAAATATAATAACAAAACTGCTTTGCCTTATGTTAGCTTACAATTAAACCCATTCTTTTTGACACTCTTCTCTTAATAAAGTAAGAGTAATAAGAATAGAAGGCAGAGAATTTGATCTTACTAGTATGCATGGTCAGTTTACATTCTGTGACTTCATTTTCATTGAATAAAAAGGTAAATATCTGATTTGAAAGGTGGGGCAGAGTTCACTGTCATGTGCTTTTCTAGATGATAGGGTCCATAATGTCCAGGGTTCTTCAAAGAAAGGATTGTAACATAATTAAGTTTTTGTTATACCAATCCTCTAGGTAAAGCTACAATTCAAATGCCTGCTTTGAAAGTTGAAATAAATTAAATTAGACTTACAATTTTGATTTTCTTCCATTGCTTCAACAACATCATTATTTTTTTCATCAGAAACCAATTCAAGATCAGCAACTTGCTGCCCATTGGTTGAATTGAATTGCATCCTCTGTTAGAAGAAGGGCATTTTTTATCTGTATCAATGTTGGTATTCATAAGCTGAAGAGCATTGATATTTTTCACACACCCTGTTCTTTGAAATATCTTAACCTTAAAATATGACTTGGGTATGTACTTGAACACAACGAAATCTCCAATCTCCAACCCATGATGATTCACAAAATTTTCCCAACCCTACCTAAATTCCAATTTATTTATGGTACCCCCTAATTGTACATCCCACTCCTGCCCACCTGGGCCTTGCAACAACATATGTTCATTTGTGTTGTCTATAAACTATGAAACAAATGCAGGAGGAATGCGCTGCCATAAACACATTACACAATTAGATTTTACAAGTTCTTCACAGTGTAAAGGAAATAAAATAATGAAAAATAATGTATAGAGAACTACCAGTTTTTGTGTAAAGTCTCCAAGCATAACTTTGAAGAAGGAGGTATGCCCATTAAACCAATTCAATCAGCAACTTGTTGCCCATTAGTTGACTTGAACTACATCCTCTGTTAGAAGAAGGGCATCTTTTATCTGTATCAATGTTGGTATTCATAAGCTAAAGAGCATTGATATTTTTCACACACTCTGTTCTTTGAAATATCTTAACCTTAAAATATGACTTGGATATGTATTTGAACACAACGAAATCTCCAATCTCCAGCCCATGATGATTCACAAAGTTTTCCCAACCCTACCTAAATTCAAGTTTATTTATGGTACCCCTTAATTGTACATCCCACTCCTGCCCACCTGGGCCTTGCAACAACATATGTTCGTCTGTGTTGTCTATAAACTGTGAAACAAATGCAGGAGGAATGCGCTGCCATAAACACATTACACAATTAGATTATACAAGTTTTTAACAGTGTACAGGAAATAAAAGAATGAAAAATAATGTATAGAGTTACCAATTTTTGTGTAAAGTCTCCAAGCATAACTTTGAAGAAGGAGGCATGCCCATTAAACCAACTTATTTGACAACTTGCTTCCCATCGGTTGACTTGAACTGCATACTCTGTTAGAAGAAGGGCATCTTTTATCTGTATCAATGTTGGTATTCATAAGCTAAAGAGCATTGATATTTTTCACACACCTTGTTCTTTGAAATATCTTAACCTTAAAATATGACTTGGATATGTACTTGAACACAGCGAAATCTCCAATCTCCAGCCCATGATGATTCACAAAATTTTCCCAACCCTGCCTAAATTCTAATTTATTTATGGTACCCCCTAATTGTACATCCCACTTCTGCCCACCTGGGCCTTGCAACACCATATGTTCGTCTGTGTTGTCTATAATTTGTGAAACAAATGCAGGAGGAATGTGCTGCCATAAACACATTACACAATTAGATTTTACAAGTTCTTAACATTGTACAGGAAATAAAAAAATGAAAAATAATGTATAGAGTTACCATTTTTTGTGTAAAGTCTCCAAGCATAACTTTGAAGAAGGAGGCACACCCATTAAACCAACTCATTCGACAACTTGTTGCCCATCGGTTGTCTTGAACTGGATACTCTATTAGAAGAAGGGCATATTTTTATCTGTATCAATGTTGGTATTCATAAGCTAAAGAGCATTGATATTTTTCACACACCCTATTCTTTGAAATATCTTAACCTTAAAATATGACTTGGATATGTACTTGAACACAACAAAATCTCCAATCTCCAGCCCATGATGATTCACAAAATTTTTGCAACCCTGCCTAAATTCCAATTTATTTATGGTACCCCCTAATTGTACATCCCAATCTTGCCCACCTGGGCCTTGCAACACCATATGTTCATCTATGTTGTCTATAAACTGTGAAACAAATGCAGGAGGAATGCGCTACCATAAACACATTACACAATTAGATTTTACAAGTTCTTAATAGTGTACAAGAAATAAAAGAATGAAAAATAATGTATAGGGTTACTAGTTTTTGTGTAAAGTCTCCAAGCATAACTTTGAAGGAGGCACGCCCATTAAACCAACTCATTGGACAACTTGCTGCCCATTGGTTGACTTGAATAGCATACTCTGTTAGAAGAAGGGCATCTTTTATCTGTATCAATGTTGGTATTCATAAGCTGAAAAGCATTGATGTTTTTCACACACCCTGTTCTTTGAAATATCTTAACCTTAAAATATGACTTGGATATGTACTTGAACACAATGAAATCTCCAATCTCCAGCCCATGATGATTCACAAAATTTTTCCAACCCTGCCTAAATTCCAATTTATTTATGGTACCCCCTAATTGTACATCCCACTCTTACCCACCTAGGCCTTGCAACACCATATGTTCGTCTGTGTTGTCTATAAACTGTGAAACAAATGCAGGAGGAATGCATTGTCATAAACACATTACACAATTAGATTTTACAAGTTCTTAACAGTGTACAGGAAATAAAAGAATGAAAAATAATGTATAGAGTTACCAGTTTTTGTGTAAAGTCTCCAAGCATAACTTTGAAGGAGGCATGCCCATTAAACCAACTCATTCAATAACTTGTTGCCCATCGGTTGATTTGAACTGCATACTCTGTTAGAAGAAGGGCATCTTTTATCTGTATCAATGTTGGTATTCATAAGCTGAAGAACATTGATGTTTTTCACACACCTTGTTCTTTGAAATATCTTAACCTTAAATTATGACTTGGATATGTACTTGAACACAACAAAATCTCTAATCTCCAGCCCATGATGATTCACAAAATTTTTCCAACCCTTCCTAAATTCCAGTTTATTTATGGTACCCCTTAATTGTACATCCCTAAACCCTAAACCCTAATCCCTTAACCCTAAACCCTAATCCCTAGTCCCTAAACCCTAAACCCTAATCCCTAATTATAATTTATAGTACCCTAATCCCTAAACCCTAAACCCTAATCCCTTATTCCTAAACCATAAACCCTATCCCTAAATCCTAAACCCTCAACACTTAAACCTTAAATCCTAAACCCTATCCCTAAACCCTCAACCCTCAAAACTATACCTTAAACCCTAATCCCTCAACCCTAAACTTTCAACCCTAAACCCTATCCCTAATCCCTCTACCCTCAACACTCTACCTTAACCCTAATCCCTCGACCCTCAACCCTAAACGATGTTTCTAAAGCCTTAACCCTAAACCCTAATCCCTCAAGGTCATAAACTCTAATCCCTTATCCCTAAACTCTAAATCCTATCCCTAAACCCTCAACCCTCAACCTTAAACCTTAATCACTCAACCCTTATCCACCCCTCTCCTCCCCTATCTGGCTCACCCCCATCTCTACCCTCCTCTATCCTCAACACTATACATACATACATATAGGCATACATAGATACATACATACATATAGGTATACATACATACATACATATATACATAACCTTGAACATAAAAAAATTCAAGGGGGACAACGCGAGTGCGTTATAACACGCTCGCGTTATGTCAAACATCACAAACAGTGCACAAACTTTTGCAAAAAAGGAAAAAATGCAAAGTAAAACATAACGTGAGCACGTTATGTTTTGATTTGGGAATCCCAAGCCTTAGGCTTGGGATTTGCTTTGGATTTCCAACCCAAAGGCTTGGAGTGCCTTCCCAATGTCCAGAGACATGTTTTTCCATATTCTACAGGATTTCACATAATTTCGTTCATGCTAACCCTCAAATTTGCACGTGTTTCAAGGTCAAACAAATCAAACACCTAGGTAATGTTAGGCTTTTTCTTAGCTATTTGACGATGTGATTTTTTTTCACATTTTGACAATGTTAAGCCTTTCATCTTTAATTTCTTTTGTTTGTGTGTCCGTTTTTGGGAAAAAACCACTGTTTGGTCTTTTTTTCATTGTAAATTAACCATTCATTGAAATTTCAAAAAAATTACATATTCAGAAACTAGACTCCATTCTACACATATTAAAAAAAGAAAAAAATGATTTTCAATTAGTTTTCAAAATTTATAGGGGTAGCACGGCCAAAATTCTATATTTTTAGGATGTGTCCACTTTGAAAATTAGTAAAAAATCAAATATTCATCAAAAAATTATCAGAAAAATCAGGCATAAACTACATGCTGTTAGCTAATTTCTTACTGAAGTAATTTTAAAAATAACAAAAAAAAGTTGACCTTTTGAGGGAGCCACAAAACATGCTATGTTATGTTTTTTTGACATAAACAACACTAATTTTTGTGGCTCCCTCTTTTGAACCCCTTAATCGATACCATTTTTTAAAAAAATTAGTAGTTTAGAAAGTAGACTCGGAGTACTACAAACATTGTTTTGGTTGCATCTCCAAATTTTGAGTGGAACTATGCTCAATTTCTCATCCAAGGCTAGCATTTCTTAATTTCAGAAAAAAAAAGTGGCCACTTAAGACCCCTTTTTGGCCCCCCATCTTTTTGCACTTGCCCAGGAGTGGTGCTAGTGGAGCCCACTCAAATTTTGGAGAAGCAAAAAATTAAGTTACAAAGTAGAGATGTGGTGCAATATAAGGTCCAATTGGATCAGTATTCAGAAGACAGTGCCACATGGGAGGATGCGGAGGAGATTGATAGATCTTTTCCTCATTTGAGGACTTAGATTTTTTATTCATGCATAGATTATGATACTGAGTTTGATTATTGTTTTGAGATACTTTGAGTTGATGTTATTGATTAATGATACTTTGATACTTTATTGGTGGTTGATTGATACCTTATTATTTTGATGTGCAATAAGACATCAAGACGATGTCTCTTCCAAGTGGGGAAGGATGTCACGTCTCATTTTTATGGACTATATTAATAATCTAGATTAGAGGACATTTATTGTGATTGACTTTTATTTAAGTAATTTTATGTGTGAAGATAATTAGCATGAAATTAGATATGCAAAAATTGAAAAATTGATTTAAATGTTAAATATTATCGATGTGATTATAATGTTGATTCAACGATGTTTTTTGAAGACACTAACCAATTGACATCGTTGAGTGCAAATGAATGCAAGTACTCGTCGAAGACGAGAACATGGTTGAGGTAGAGATGTTCTAACCACTTGGCAAGAACTGATGGGATGGTTAACCCTAATGCAATCACACACTCACGTAGTTTCGTATACATTTTTGAATGGCTTATTTTTGTGCATTAATGTGTGGTTAATAATCGTGATTGATGATTTGATACTTAGACAATATTGTGTTTCAATTATTACAATAAGTTTATAATTCCAAATGTATGATTTAGTCAAAAATATTAATGTTCTTTTGAATTATATTTAAAATTGTGTGTGTGCTTTATATTATTAATAAATAAATAAATAATGTTTTTCAATAGATGTTTGGAAGACAATATGTAAAATAAATTGAATAATTATATTAAATTATAATGGATATATATATTATTTTATTATTCTCACTTCTTAATTTATTTAAAGTGATTATGTTTTAATAAAAATAGTTAAATTGTATTAAAAATAGCATTATTATATTTAGGAAATGAATAAAAGAATTAAATTTAACTTACTGTCATTCATGCGACAGTAAGCTAATTAAAACAGTATTATTTTAAGTTAAATAGAAAATTGAAGTTTTTAAACTATTATTTTTCTCATGAAAACTAAAGTTAAACTTCAGTTCGAAAACTTAAAAGAGATCGCCAAAATTAGGGAGATAATTTTAATAAAAATCAGAGATCTTGAGCAGAGAAAAACCACCGAAGAATTGAGAAGAGAAATACATTTTCTGAGCAGCAGAGAGGAAGAGGACATGAATTCGGTTGGATAGTGACAGGAGATAGAAGGTTGATGTGACTGGTTGATAAGATCGACCTCTTCTTAGGCAAACCAATCCGAGTATTTATCTTAGAGTTTTGCATTCAATATATGTAGAAAGTTTATAGTAAACCTGGAAAAATTGGCCTGTATGTGTGTATTCTTATGGCCTGTGTTTAATTACCAATCGGTTTGCTAAAACAAATTGGCTGTAAATTCCTCCTGGCCGCTATATAATAGACCTAGACCGGTGTGCTTTTTCTAATTTATATGCTTCCTCTTGTTGGGATAAGGTGCCATTAACCTTGTAAATCCCAATATTGTATTTATTCCATTTATTATTTGTAATTTGTAATTACCCATAAGGGATGTACAAGTTTCACCGGCAATGGTAAAAATTATTTACTATCCACGGTAATTATGGAGTTACTGCACGGTAAGTCACGGAGTTATTAGCGGTAGTTACAGGATGTTATTTACTATGGTAAATGGTAATTGGTCAAAGTGGGGTGCACATGTGGAGGAATAATCTATTTTTAGTGTTATGACGCACATCATAGATGTTGTAAGAAGGTGTAAGAGATTCTATGACAACTGTAAGTTGTCATAAGAATCTATGACTCTAATAATAGCATATGACACGTCATAAGATGTTGTAAGTGGCTATTTTTAGCCCCAAGGCGTTCAAGCTTGCCTGGGCACTTTTTCCCAAGTGTAGGATGCATGTATGACAACATTTATGATCCTGTAAGAGCCTATTCTTGGCCATGGACGCCCAAGGTTGTGTTGTTGACTCTTAACAAGTGTTATGGGCTTGTAAGAAGTCATTTAATATCTTGAGGTTGTGTAAATTCTATATAAACCATAGCATAGTAGATGAGAGGAATATAACAGTTTACAGGTACCCAGGTTTTGCCGGAGTGAAGATTGGAGGACAGAGGAAGTGAATGTATTTGTAATCTCCTTTTGTGAAGATAATACAACTTGGCCTCTTTTCTTGGTGGAGTTTTTTTACCCGAAAGCATTTTCTCTATGTTAAACACTTGTGTTATGTGCTTAATTCTGCTTCTGGTATATTTCTATATTGTGGGTTTATGATTTGTTACAATCTCCATTAATAACACACAGTTAAAGATTGCTAAAATTTATTCGAATCAGATTTCCATTGAAGTAGTGTTGCTTTCATTTCTAACATTTGGTATTAGAGCCTAGCCAGCTTTGACTCTTGGGTGGTAGTGTGGAAGCTGTAGCTACAGTGGGAGATTTGGTTGAGTTTGTTTTGTAGATCTTGTGTTGTTATTATGGTTGCATCCACCATTGCATCAACCTCTCGATTGGACATTGAGAAGTTCAACGGAACGTGGTATGAGTTGTGGAATATGAAAATGGAAGATTTGTTGGAAGAAAGAAACCAATGGTTGGTTGTCCAAAAAAAGAAGAAACCTAACGATGTCTCTCAAGATGAGTGGGATAGACTGGATAAGAAGGCACAGGGAACCATCCGGTTGTGTCTTTTAGACTCTGTCTTGTTGAATGTCGCAAAGGAAGAGACTGCATACAAGTTGTGGAAACGGTTGGGTGAGATCTATCAAGCCAAGAGTATGGTAAATAAACTTTATTTAAAAAGAAAATTGTTTTCCATGAAAATGCGAGAAGGTGAGTTAGTTGCAGAGCATTTAAATTCTTTTAATTTGTTAGTGAGTCAGCTTGATTCAGTAGATGTTGAGGTTAGTGAGGAAGATAAATGTATCTTACTTCTTTGTTTTTTACCTGAGTCTTGGGAGAATGTTATCCTTGCTATCATTGCTAACCTTGTGGATCCGAAGTTTGATGCTCTTGTTTCAGTGCTATTGTCACAAGAATTGAGGAAGAAGAGTTCAGATAGTTCAGGGGATGCTCTCAGTGTCAGGGGAAGGTCTAAGGAAAGAGGACCTAAAGGAGATCAAAAAGGGGCTAAGGACAAGTCCAAGGGTTGGTCTAAGATTCCTGGTAAAAAGAACAGAGTTAAGTGTTGGAACTGAGGTAAAAGGGAACATGTAAAGGAGTGCAGAAACCCCAAGAAACAGTGGGAGAGTGCTTCGGATAAGTCCTTGAATGCAAGTGAAGAAGTTTTACTTTCTGTATGTAATCTTTTTTCTAATGAAAATTGGATGGTTGACTTAGGATGCTCATTTCATATGACTCCGCATAAGGAATGGCTCTCCTCATATGAAGAATATGATGGAGGTAATATCTACCTTGGTGACAACTCTACATATCCGATTGTCAGGAAAGGAAAAGTATTGTTGTGTTTCAGTGGTGGGAGGATTAAAACCCTCCTTGGTGTTTTGCATGTTCCTAGATTAGCTAGAAATCTAATTTTAGTTTTGAAGTTGAATAATTTTGGAATGCATGTGACATTTGACAAGCATGGCTGCAGATTGGTGAGAGGGAACTTGGTGGTAGCAAAAGGGAAGAGATTCAGGAACTTGTTTAAGCTTGAAGCCACTATAGTTTGTAATGCCTCCTATGTATCTGAGGCCACTACTAAAAATACATGTATGTTGTGGCACCGTAGATTGGGCCACACAAGCAATAATGTATTGAAAACTATTAAGAATAAAAATTGTTGGACAGTTTCTCTTATTCTGATCAGCACTTTGATTTCTATGAACATTGTGTGTTGGGTAAACAAAACAAAAAATCATTTCCTTCAGGAAGCAATAGAGCAAAAGAGAAGTTAGAAATTATTCATATGGATGTGTTTGGACCTGTGGATAATGAATCTATTGGAAAATCTTGTTATTTTGTAACCTTCATTGATGATGTATCCAGATTTACATGGATTTATTTTATGAAGCATAAATCTAAAGTTTTCACTAAGTTTAAGGAATTCAAAGTCTTAGTAGAGAACCAATTAGGTTTAAAGATAAAAATATTAAGATCTGACAATGAAGGGGAATATTGCTCTAAGGAATTGATGAGTTTTGTAAGCATGCAGGTATAATCAGACAAAAGATAACTCTATATACACCACAACAGAATGGTGTTGTAGAAAGGATGAACTGAAAAATTATGGAAACGGCTAGAAGTATGCTTAGTGATGCACAGATGGATAAATGCTTTTGGGCAGAGGCTGTGTGTACTCCTTTCTACTTGATAAACAGATCTCCTTGTAAGGCTCTTGATTCGACACCTTATGAAGTGTGGATAGGTAAGAAACTTTGTGTTTCACATTTAAGGGTTTTTGGTTGTGAGGATTTTGTTCATGTGCCTAAGGAAAAGTGATTTAAGTTAGATCTAAAGGCTAAAAAGTGTACATTCATTGGATATGGTGATAATGTGAAAGGTTATAAGCTTTAGAATCCACTAACCTGCAAGATTATCTTTTCTAGAGATGTAATTTTTAGGGAACTTAGAGCTATTTCTGAACTTGAGTAGCCAAAAGAAAAATATGAAAAGGTAAAGAGAGTGCACTTTAAGTTAGAGTAGCAAGATGCACCTCAGGAAGAACAGAATGATGGATTAGGGGGTAAAGAAGAAGAAGAAGATTCAAGTAGTTCTGATGAAGATGAATCTGTTGTGACAGAAGAAGTTGGTACAGATGATCATGCAAAAGAACGAGTAGAGTCTCTTACTCCACCCTTGAGGAGATCCACAAGACAACGAAATCTAGTTGACAGGTATAGCCCACCAGATTTCTATTATGTATATGCTTTATTGAGTACTAACGATGAACCTAGATCCCATAGGGAAGCTATTTCTGCAGATGATAGTGAGTCTTGGCAGCTAGCCATGCAGGAGGAGATGATGGCTTTAGACTCTAATAACACCTGGGATCTTGTTCGTTTGCCCAAAGGAAGAAAGGCCATAGGATGTAAGTGTGTCTTCAAGAAGAAGTTTGGAGCAGACGGGTCATTGGAGAAGTACAAGGATAGACTGGTAGCCAAGGGCTACTCCTAGAGAGAGGGAGTTGATTTTGGTGAGATATTTTCTCTTGTTGCTAAATTGACTTCTATTAGATTTCTCTTATCCATTGTTGCACCTTATGATTGAGAGATTGAGCAAATGGCTATTAAGACTGCATTCTTGCATGGAGATCTTGAAGAAGAAATTTATATGCAACAACCTACAGGTTTTAAGGTAAAAGGAAAAGAACATTGGGTTTGCAGGTTAAAGAGGTCTCTTTATGGTTTGAAACAGTCCCCCAGAATGTGGTATCAAAAGTTTGATTCATTTGTTTTGAAATTGGGTTTTGTTAGAAGCGAGGAGGATCATTGTGTTGATGATTCGATATTGGTTATTTCTTTGTATGTTGATGACATTGTTGCAAGTATGAGGTGAACCAGTGTTGTCATTGATGTCAACATACTCATATTGCATTGACAAGAAGGATTGGATGAGCTATGTGCTGAGGATATTGAGAAAATTAGTTTCAATCAGGAATAGTGAAGAACAGTGATGAGAAGAAGGCAACAGTACTCATTAGGTTGAGATTCAAAGGATGCGGATTAAAGGGTTTGTAGATATGAGTCTTGAGATGATCCAGTTAATATTTCAGAGGTTCGCATAAAGATGTGAAGAAGTTGTGATCGATCAAGTAGAACCGGTTTCGGGAGATGCTCCAGAGTGACAGAGTGTTACAAAAAGGTCCGGTGAGATCCAGAAGTGCATTGTCCTATTCTACGGATCGGATAGAGTGTTTAGGATGTCCTTGTGATGTGTCGTCTCGATTAATATGTGGTTTGGAGGTCCAGAAGCACCTCTTACAGTATGACAGTGGTGATAGACTGTGTTCTTGAAGTTCCAGATGAGGAAGTGAAGAGATTCCAGTGAGTAGAGGAAGTGTGGATGTACCTAGTCATTCAGGCAAGCTTGTGAAGGTTCTTGGATCATATTGAGGTTGTGTGGTTGGTCCGTATTGGTGGTAGAGCAAAGAATTGAAGATATTCTTCCAGATGAAGTTGTTGTTCAGACTAGCTGACCGGATGAGTTGTTCATCTTGCGAATGTTCTTGTGGTGGCCGACCGGATGTGTTATTCATCTTGCGAATGTTCTTATGGTTGAGTGCCGACTTAGATGATTGTTCCTAAGTCGATGTCTTGTATAAATAAAGGTTTGTGAGTTCATTTCAAAGGGTGTCGTGGAGCAGGTGAGTGTGGTATAGCGAAAGAGTGAAAGGCAGAGCAGAAGTGTTTTGGGCTTAAATAGAACTGATCTAGACATGGTGAAGATGTCATTCTCCAATTCAAGGTTGTGATCCTTATGATCTTGTAGACAGTGTGTCTCTTTGTAGGCAGTGTGCCTCCTTGTGAGCAGTGTGCTCAGGCATTGAGCCCTAATTAGCATGTGCCATTCATTTTATCTTATTCTTCTAACAGAGAATAATCCTTGGGTTAATCACCCCATGGTTTTTCCCTTAATTGGGTTTTCCACGTCAAAAATCTTGGTGTCTAATGTGTTGATGTTTATTTGCTCCGGTGTTTATGCTTTCTGCTTTCATGAATGATTAATTGATATGCTGTTAACTAATAAAGAAGAATCAAGTGTTTAAAGAAGAAGCAAGATTTTTATACAACTGATTCACCCCCCCTCTCAGTTGTGTGCCCTAGATCTAAAAATTGGTATCAGAGCTAAGTTCCTCTGAGAGGAGCTTAACCATTTGAGGAGATCTAGCATGTCGTCATACAAGAAGGATAGTCCGAAGTTTGATGGAACTAACTTCACTCTTTAGAAAGGTCGCATGAAATGTCACTTAGAGTGTATGGGAAAAGCTTACTTGGCCATGGTTTCAAAACCATATGTACCTCCACAGGTTGGTCCGTCAACTCTGAATGAAATCATAGATGCTGAAAATAATTTGCGGACCAAAGAAGCTCTTCTAAGTGCATTGAATGATTCAGAGCTTTCAAATGTCATTGACCTAACAACTGCATATGAGATCTGGGTTAAACTGAAACTTCTGCATGAAGGAGATGAGTTTGTTAAGAGTGCAAGGTTGCAAAGTCTGAAAGGGAAATTTGAAAGATTGAAGATGAGAGATGATGAAAATATCACTACCTTTATGCCAAGAGTGAATGAGCTGGTATGTGGAATTAGGAATGCTGGTGGAGTTCTGGATGAAAATGAAATTGTTTGCAAAATTCTCAGATCCCTTCCTGCTACCTACAAGATCAAGGTTGTTGCCATTGATGAATTCAGAGCCCATACAATTGTCACAAGAGAGCAATTGGCTGGCAAACTAGCTGCATTTGAAATGACTGAGTTTGGAGATGATCACCCCAAGACTGAATCTGCATTCAAGGCCAGTGCCTATGTGAAAGGCAAATAAAGATTTGATTTAGGAGAGAATTCTTCAAGGAAGCTATCATGGTATGATCAAGCAAGGAAAGACATGGAAGAGGAAGAAGCAGAAACATCTCAACTTGAAGCCCTCATTGCAAAGAGACTGCCAAGAGGATTCGGTAAGTATGAAGGAAAACTACCCTTTAAGTGCTTCAACTGCAATAAGATTGGTCATTTTGCTTCAAGATGTCCGAAAAGGTCTGCAAGGTCAAATGCTAACAAACAAAGGTTTCAAAAGAACTGCTATTATGTTCATGAAGAAGATGATAATGAAGGAGTAATAGATGATGAATCAGAAATGGGAAGCAAATCCAGAAATGAATGGGTGTTTATTGCCATCAAGGAGGAAGATTCGATATCCTCTGAATCTGTCAATCATAAGGTTGTAGAAAGAGCTTTGGCTGCTCAGGTTGAAGAAAAGGATGATTGGGTTATTGACAGTGGTTGTTCTCACCATATGACAGGTGACAAGAACAAGTTCTTAGATTTGGAATGGTATGAAGGAGGAATGGTAAAGTTTGGTGATAATTTTGCTGGCAGAATCAGAGGTAGAGGAATTATTTCTTTTGATGGAAAGAGCAAAGCCGGTAATGTACTTTATGTTGAAGGATTGAAACACAATCTTCTCAGTGTTGGTTAGTTGGTGGACAAAGGCTATGATCTCCAGTTCAAGAATGGAAGATGCAGGATCTTTGAAAGCTCCAGAACTGAGATTGCATCCGGTACCCAAAAAAAAGGTAATATCTTCCATCTAGTTGGTTCTAATAAAAGTTGTCTATTTGTTCAAGTTGATCAGAGTTGATTATGGCATAGAAGGATGTGTCATGTGAATTTTGATAACATCATCAAGATAAGCAATACTCAGGCTGTAAGAGATCTTCCTAAATTGGTAAAACATACAAATAGTTTGTGCAAAGAATGTCAGCTAGGTAAACAGAGCAGAGTCTCTTTCAAAAGCAAGGATCAGTCCACTACCGGATTACTGGAATTAGTCCATACTGATCAATGTGGTCTGACAAGAATCAAGAGTATGCAAGGTGATAGATATTTCATGTTACTGATTGATGATCATTCCCGAATGATATGGGTTACCTTCCTAAAAGAGAAATTAGAAGCCCTTGAGAAGTTCAAAATCTTCAAAGCTATGGTAGAGAATCAAACCAGATTGAAACTGAAGTGTCTAAGGTCTGATAGAGGTGGTGAATTCACATCCAGTGAATTCATAGACTTTTGTGAGAAGCATGGCATAAGGAGATAGTTGTCTACCCCTAGGACTCCACAGCAGAATGGAGTTGTTGAGAGAAAGAACCGGACCATCCAGGAAGCTTCCAGGACAATGATGATGGAAGCAAATGTTCCCTAGATGTTTTGGAGAGAAGCTATCAGCACTGCAGTCTACACTTTTAATCGAGTTCAAATAAGAAGCAATATCGGTAAGACTCCTTATGAACTTTGGTTTGGTGTAACTCCTACTGTGAGATATTTCAGAGTATTTGGTAGCAAATGTTATATCAAAAGAGATGAAGATCTAGGAAAGTTTGATGCTAGAAGTGATGAAGGAATTTTCTTGGGTTACTCCACTCAAAGCAAAGCATACCGATGTTACAATAAGAGATTGAGAAAGATGATAGAAAGTACAAATGTGAAGGTTGATGAAGGAATTGAGAAGCCCTCAAGATTCTATGAATGTGATGAAGATGATCAGAATGATTCTCTGGTGCAAGGAGCTCAATCCTCCTCTGAAATTTAGATACAGACTGATTCGGTAAATCAGGAAGAAGAGGTTTGTCTGAATGAGCCTGATCAAGAAACAGTAGTACAAGAAACTCCCAAAGTTCCAAGGTATGTAACTCTAAATCATTCTAAAGATCAGATCATAGGTGACAAAAGCAAAGGGGTACAAACAAGGAGAAGAATTGCTCAAGATTCAAATAAATGTTGTCTGATTTCAAAGATTGAACCTAAGACAATTAATGAAGCTTGCAATGATGAAAAGTGGACCAAAGCAATGGAGGAAGAGTTGATGCAAATTGAGAAAAATCATACTTGGGATCTTGTTCCCAGACCTAGAAACAAGAATGTGATTGTAACCAAATGGGTCCTCCGGAACAAACTAAATGAAGTTGGTGAAGTGATCAGAAACAAAGCTAGATTGGTCTGCAAAGGCTACTCTCAAATAGAAGGAATTGATTTTGAAGAAACCTTTGCTCTGGTGGCAAGAATTGAAGCAGTCAGATTATTTCTTACATTTGCTGCTTTCAAAGACTTCAAGGTATATCAGATGGATGTCAAGTCTGCCTTCGTAAATAGTGATTTGGAAGAAGTTTACATTGAACAACCGGATGGATTTCAACTATCTGATCATGATGATATGGTCTGCAAGCTAAAGAAAGCACTGTATGGTTTAAAGCTAGCCCCAAGAGCATGGAATGAAAGGTTGGATAAGCATCTTGTGCAGAGTGGATTCAACAAAGGTACTACTGACAGTAACTTATATTTCAAAATTGATCATGAAAACATTTTGATTGTTGAAGTGTTTGTGGATGATATCATTTTTGGAGGAAGAGATAGTATGTGTAAAACTTTTGTAAATCAGATGAAAAGTGAGTTTGAGATGTCTATGATTGGTGAAATGAATTTCTTCTTGGGTCTGCAAATTACTCAAACAAAGAAAGGGATCTTCATTTCTCAGACCAAATATGTGAAGGAATTGTTGAGGAAATTTGGGATGGAAGATTCAAAGCCAATGAATACTCCCATGGCAACTGGATGCAAGTTGAGCAAAGATGATGACTCTCCTAAGGCAGACCAGACAAAGTATAGATCAATGATTGGTGGATTGTTGTATCTCACTCAGACTAGACTAGATATAATGTAGGCTATTGGTCTTGTGGCAAGATTTCAGGCTGATCCTAGAGAATCTCATGTTATGGCAATCAAGAGGATTTTTAGATATCTAAAAGGGACAGTTGAGTATGGTTTGTGGTATCCTAGAGATCATGATTTCTCTCTTCATGCATATACAGATGCAGATTGGGCAGGAGATGTGGATGACTGGAAGAGCACTAGTGGTGGAGCATTCTTTTTGGGAAAGAGATTGGTTTCTTGGCTAAGCAAGAAACAAGATGCAATATCTCTGTCTACAACTAAAGTAGAATACATTGCAGCAGCAGGTAGTTGCACTCAAATCTTATGGATGAAGCAGATGCTAAAAGACATTAAAGTAGAATATGAGGAGCCTATCACAATTTTCTGTGATAATTCAAGTACAATAAATATTTCTAAGAATCCGGTGTTGCATTCTAAGACCAAGCACATATCCATCAAGTTTCACTTTCTAAGAGAACAAGTGAACAAGGATGAAGTCAGATTGGAGTATGTATCCTCCAAGGATTAGATTGCAGATATCTTTACTAAACCTCTTCCCAAGGACTCTTTTGAGTATCTCAGGGAGAAGTTAGGGGTCATGGCCCCTCTGATGATGAACTAGGATGCACTGATGTGCATCAGTCCGGTGGATATCACAGTCATATCTTGTGATCCGGATTGATGATGGGGAGATGCTACTAAGGGGGAGCAGTTGGTATGATTCTAATGTGTTCGAATTGCAAGTATGAGCCCTTTGCCATTGATGTTAAAGGGGGAGAGAAGACATGTCAAAAACAAGTGGTTGATGATCAAAAGGGGAGTAGTAAAGGAAGAGAAGACATGTGAAGAGTTGTTGATAGGGGTAGCTGTAACAGAAAGGAGAAGTTCTTGTCTTGATTTTTCACATCTTATGTTGCCATCAATGACAAAGGGGGAGATTGTTGCAAGTATGAGGTCAACCAGTGTTGTCATTGATGTCAACATACTCATATTGCATTGACAAGAAGGATTGGATGAGCTATGTGCTGAGGATATTGAGAAAATTAGTCTCAATCAGGAACAGTGAAGAACAGTGATGAGAAGAAGGCAACAGTACTCATTAGGTTGAGATTCAGAGGATGCGGATTAAAGGGTTTGTAGATATGAGTCTTGAGATGATCCAGTTAAGATTTCAGAGGTCCGCATAAAGATGTGAAGAAGTTGTGATCGATCAAGTAGAACCGGTTCCGAGAGATGCTCTGGAGTGACAGAGTGTTACAAAAAGGTCCGATGAGATCCAAAAGTGCATTGTCCTATTCTGTGGATTGGATAGAGTGTTTGGGATGTCCTTGTGATGTGTCATCTCAATTAATATGTGGTTTGGAGGTCTGGAAGTACCTCTTGCAATATGACAGTGGCGATAGATTGTGTTCTTGAAGTTCTGGATGAGGAAGTGAAGAGATTCCAGTGAGTAGAGGAAGTGCAGATGTACCTGGTCATTCAGGCAAGCTTGTGAAGGTTCTTGGATCATATTGAGGTTGTGTGGTTGGTCCGCATTGGTGTTAGAGCCCGAAATTGAAGATATTCTTCTGGATGAAGTTGTTGTTCAGACTAGCCGACCAGATGAGTTGTTCATCTTGCAAATGTTCTTGTGGTGGCCTACCGGATGTGTTATTCATCTTGCGAATGTTCTTATGGTTGAGTGCCGACTTAGTTGATTGTTCCTAAGTGGATGTCTTGTATAAATAAAGGTTTGCGAGTTCATTTCAAAGGGTGTCATGGAGCAGATGAGTGTGGTATAGCGAAAGAGCAAAAGGCATAGCAGAAGTGTTTCAGGCTTAAATGGAACTAATCCAGACATGGTGAAGATGTCATTCTCCAGTTCAAGGTTGTGATCCTTATGATCTTGTAGACAGTTTGTCTCTTTGTAGGTAGTGTGCCTCCTTGTGAGCAGTGTGCTTGAGCAATGACCCCTAATTGGTATGTGCCATTCATTTTATCTTATTCTTCTAACAGAGAATAATCCTTGGGTTAATCACCCTATGGTTTTTCCCTTAACCAGGTTTTCCACGTCAAAAATCTTGGTGTCTAATGTGTTGATGTTTATCTGCTCCGGTGTTTATGCTTTCTGCTTTCATGAATGATTAATTGATATGTTGTTAACTAACAAAGAAGAATCAAGTGTTTAAAGAAGAAGCAAGGTTTTTGTACAACTGATTCACTCCCCCTCTCAGTTGTGTGCTTTAGATCTAACAGACATGTTTTTCAACAATACTAAGGGTATGGTCAGTGAGCTTAAAGCCCAACTTTCAGGTGCATCTGAGATGAAGGATCTTGGTGCTACAAGGTATATTTTGGGAATGGAGATTAGGAGGGACAGAGTTAACAGAAAGCTTTGGTTGTCACAAAGTAAGTATGTGAATACTATTTTGCAGAGGTTTAGTTTGCAGGACTGTAATCCAGTTAGAGTTCCTTTACCCATTGGTACTGTTAGGTTTTTTCCCAAACTGGATGCTTCCCAGTTATCCCTACAAGGTAGCCATTATTGATCAACAGGGTTTCTGGGCTAGGGGCCAACAGTACAGGAGATAGACCCTATAAATATCTCCTCTCCATGTTTAGGCTCTGCAGAACCAAGGGGGTATTCCCTATTCAACATACATAAGATATGCACATGAACTCACTGGGATGTTGACACAAAGCAGATAAATCCTCTCTTATGCAGACCAAAACCGTAAAATAAGTGCAAAGGGGCTAGCTTTGGGCTTATGCTCAGTTGTGAAATGGAGGATTTTGGTCCTAAAACTACTTCTAATGTCCTAAAGGTTTATATTTGAAGTATGGATTTGTATTTTTTATTTGGATGCAAGACTGGGACCTTGGGTTTTAACCTCAATACAAGACCAGACTGGTGCCTATTTTGGGGCTCAGAGTCAATAGACATACACATATGAATGATTACCATAAACTTGAATCAATGACTTAGTTTCAAGGGGAAATTTTTTTTAGTGTTTGCCTTACAAATACTTCCCAAGACTGAGTATTTAGTCATTCATACTTGATGATATCCCTGTTACAACATACCCTTCCAAATGCTTAACCTAAAATATTTAATTTGCTCCTTGGACAAAGATAAGAGATTAAACATTCAACACAGAAAATCCATGTTCCTAAATCCCAAATAACCCTTAGCTATTTAGATTCAAAAGAAAAGATGCCCACAACTTGGAGACAAACAACTAAACACATGCAATGATGCATTCCTCATATAAAAACAACATGAAACTAGCAAAATTATGCATAAAACATAAAACATATGATTCATAAACTCACAAGGCACCAAACAGAGCCACTAGCAAAACTATATCTTATCACTCCAAAATTTTGCCAAGTCTTCAACAACCAGAAAAATGAGTGACACAGTCCTCTTATATATCAAGAACGTGCACTCAGTATTAATTACACTGTCATCTCAAATCACCCTTAGATACACTGCACCATCAAAATGGCGCCAAGAACATTGAATGCACTAGGGAGAAGAAGAGGGAAGGAGTAGGTGAATTCAGGAAGTGTAACGCCGCTTGGAGATTTTCTCCTTTACGATGGTAGTTGGCCAGTCAATCCATTGACCCATACCTCTACAATTCTATCATGATGGCCAACCTACCTATTTTGAAATACAGTGGTTGCGTCATCTGAAGTTTCTTTCCATTTGAAATGCAACTGTGAACACATACAAATCTCTTCCTGTTCTTGAAAGTTTGAATGATGGCCGTCGATTCCTTCTTCCCGCCGAGATCTACAGTGTCGGTTCATGCTGACTCGATTTGAGAATCCCAATCACCTATGCTAAAAAGTCATTGGCCAATGAGATCACGCCACGTAGGTGGCTTTTGCTTCTTTGACTTTTTGCAGCATAAAAACACCCTTTTACCTTTTCGCCCATTTCATATTCAAATTTTTTGTATATGCAAAAGCATGTACATACAACTGCATTTAGACATGTGTCATCCTACCATTGGATCACCATCGCTAAGCACTTACATCTTCATCAGTGATCTATTGCATCCTTTTTTTGCATCTGTGGTTGCATGTGCAATTGTATATACATACAATCACCACATACAAGGGAAGACCCCAAATCATTGTGAAACACTTTGAAATTTCAATTAGGTCCAGGCGTTGTATCTTCCTCTTCTTTGTATTTTGGCATATACAATGCACTTAACATACAAACTACGGACCCCACCTTTGAATTTGTTGATTTACATTTTCTGGTTGATTCCGCTTTGTATGTCCTCCCTTGTATCTTTGCCTTGTATATCGCATATACAACTGTGAATATACAAGCAAAACATACATACAATTGGACCTTTGCCTTTATCAACCAGAATGTATTATTCATTTCGGGTCCAGGCTTTGCATCTCAAGATTATATATTCCCTTGTATGTTCGATTGCATGTGCAAACATATAATCATATATATATACAACTGGTAGACCCCACCCTTTGGATTTTGCCTTGCATGTATCTTTTGTATCTTCATCGGCCCGTCGGAGAAACCTTGGACTTGGCCACCGATGTGCATTGTCTCGGCGATGACACTTTGTATGTCTGCCCCTTGTCTCTTTTCCATTGTATATTGACCTTGTATATCTGCCTTGTATATTCGAACATACAAACTCATCAGCCTATCGGTGGGACCACGGAATGAGACGCCGATGTGCATTGTCTTGGCGATATGACTTTTGTTTCCTCCCTTTGTATCATTACTTTGTATATTGTATCGGCCACATACAAACTTACATACATAAAAAGATGCATACAACTCATTTTTCATTTTTAGAAGCCGATTGAACTTTCTCTCAGGTCCGGCATTGTACATATGCATCTGCACATACAAAGACACATACATACAACGATACATACAACAGATTTCACCACCATATAAATGGTTTTTGGACTTAGCATTTTTTCTTTTTCTTTTTTTCTTTTCTAGTGCGACGGGAGAAAGCGGTAATGCAATGCAAAGGGGCCGGTCAACCTATGAGTGCTAAGGCATGAAAATACAACATAAGTGATTGATGACCTGCTATAGGAGGCCAACGACGAATTAAAAGATACAATGCAGGAGGCCGAGTGGAAATAAAACCTAAGGCATTAAGAATTTGAGGGAATAAAAATATAAGCTTACAGACTCAACTCAAAACCCTAACCCTAGGTAGGCACCACCATTGGCTCTGACTAGGGACGTGCAGGTGCAAGGCTGCAGTGAGAACTAGATCACTTCGGGACAGACCAAGCAAAACACAAAACATAAAACACCACTGACTATACAAGGTATGTACAGACTATTCACACCTAATTTACAATGTGCACTCAAGATATTCATTCATGAGAAATAAGGTTTAAGGAATTTACGTGCATAGGCAATTCTAGTAGTTCACCATTTAGGGCCTAGAGAAAGTAGTAATCTTCTCCATGAGTATTGTTGATTTGATATGGGCCCATCCATGAGGGCTCAAATTTACCATGCTTGCCCTTATCCTGACTCTTTGCATTCCAAACAAGGACCAAGTTTCTTATATGAAACTTCCTTTCTATAGCCCTTTTATCAAACAAATATTTCACCTTCTATTGTTTCCTGATATTTGTCTTCTGTGCTTCTCTTCTTATTTCATCCAATGCAACTAGTTGATTTATCCTTTTAGTCATTGATTCCTCAATCTCTTTATCATTCTCTTGTATGAATCTATAAACTGGCAAGAGATTATTCATAGGTAACTTAGTTTGTGCGCCATACACTAGCTCAAAAGGTTACCTTCCAATTGCTTTCTTCACTGTTATCCAGTCAGCCCATAGTGCCATCTTTAACTTTGAATCCCATGCTCTTTTGTTCTTGTCTACCATCCTTTTGATGATTTTCATAAGGCTTCTGTTACTCAATTTTGCCTGACCGTTTCCTTGTGGATGATATGGTGATGTATATGACAAATCAATCCCATAGTTGCAAAAATCAACAAACTCACCAGATCTAAAGCACATGGCATTGTCTGTGACCACTTTGATGGGCACTCCAAATCTGATAATAATGTGTTCCAAAATGAAATCTATCACCACCTTGCTTGTAGCTTTCTTAGTTGGAATGGTTTCAATCCATTTAGTAAAATAGTCAGTAGCAACCAAAATCCAACTGTCCTCCACTTGATCTTTCTAAAATTTCCCCTATAAAATCAATTCCCCATTGTTGAAATGGAGCCTCCACAGTTACAGTCCTAAGGGGTAATGCACCTTCATACTTAAGTTTTCCTAAGAACCTTTGACAGGGATCACATCTTCTTACCATCTTTTGTGCATCTGAGAAAAGGGTCAGCCACCAATAGCCTGTTCTAAGAATTTTGTGAGCTGTTGTCTTGGCAGTGTAGTGTCCACCATACATTCCTTTATGCATGTCATTTAAAATATCTGTAGCTTGATTTTCATCCACACACCTAAGTAGTACACCATCAGGATTCTTCCAATATAATTCTCCTTGGATAATGATGTATTTGATAGTATGTAACTTTAAGGTCCTTTTTTGACTATCACTGAGATAGGAAGGACAATTCAAATTCTGCAAATAATACACAATATCCTTGTACCATTTAGATTCTACATGTTAACAACTTCATCCTAAACTACATTTACCTTGCATGCTTCCAAATTTGATTGTATCATCATCTTAGCCAAACCCTGTCCCCTTACCAATTTTGTAATTTGTATCTCAATGTTGAACTCTTGTAACTTGTTAATCCGCTTGCATCTTCTTCCTGTCACTTCTTGCTGAGTGAAAATGTCCTTAACTACTACATGGGGCACATATGCAACTATCTGAGATCCTACTAAGTATGGCCTAAGGCTTTTGACTACCCTAACCAATGCATATGCGTGCTTTTCCATGATATCATATTTCAACTCAGCTGTTTGCAACGACATGCTAAAGAAAGCAATAGGTTGCTCAAAACCATCTTCATTTTTCTGTAATAAGCATGTAGCAATAGTGTGAAAAGAGGCAAATGAGAACAACTGAAGTGGCTTAGAAAAATCAGGAGATCTCAACACAAGAGCCATCTTTATAGCCTCATTGATGTTCTGAAATGATCTAGTTGCTTCACTTTCCCATATGATAGTTTCACCCTTCTTCAACATTTTGGAAATATCCTTTGTGATCTCTACAAAGTTGGGAATGAATCTTCTAACAAAGTTAATCTGCCCAAAGAAAGACTAAATTTCTTTCACTATTTTAGGAATTTGAATTTTGTCAATTGCAGCAACCCTTTCAGGATCAATCCTGACTCCATCCTTGGAAACAATGTGTCCCAATAGTATTCCTTCTACTACCCCAAAAGTACATTTCTTTGGGTTGAGTGAAATGCCATATTCCAATGCCCTAATAAAAATTTGTTCTAGATGCATGCAATGTTGCTCCTCCTTTTTTGAATAAGCAGTTAAATCATCCTGATATACAGCCAAAATTGAGTCAATCAATCCTGCAAAAGCAACATCCATAGCCCTCTGAAATGTAGCACCTGCATTTGTTAGTCCAAATGGCATTCTTACATATACATAAGTCCCCCATGGAGTGGTGAAGGCAATCTTATATTGTTCAGATTCTTTTACCTTCACCTGATTATATCCTAAAAATCCATCCATCATGGGTAAAAGCTCACAACCAGTTACCTTCTGCAACATAGCCTTCATGTTTGGCAGTGGATAATTATCCTTTAAAGAAGATACATTCAAATTTCTGAAGTCCACACAAATTCTTATATCACCATTTTTCTTTCTAACTGGGACAAGATTGGACACCCAAGTTGAGTGTCTGATAGGCACAATTATTCCAGCCTCCCTAAGCTTTACAAGCTCTTCCTGCATTTTTGGAGCCAATGTTGGGTTAATAGGTCTTTGTTTCTGTCTGAATGGCTTAGCTCCAGGCTTCAAAGGAATCTCATGCTAGAATAAGTCTTCTCTATAAGCTTTTAGGTCCTCATATGACCATGCAAAGACATGCTTATATTTTTTCAATAATGCAATCAACATACTCTTGATATGTGGCTTGAGTTGTTTGCCAATATATACCCTTTTGGGGGCATGGCATGTCCCCAAGTTTATCTCCTCCAAATCATCCTTGTTTGTAGGTGATGCCTTTGTAACAAACTGGTCTCTATTGTCAAATGCTCTTTCTAAAGCAACTAGCCCTTTGGGGATTTTATTTGTTTTAAGTTGAATTACTTCTTTCCCCAAAAGAGTTTCTTTTCCATTCACAACTTCTACAAAGTTCTAAAAATCAATCTCTTGGTTCTTGTATTCATCTATGCAGTGTAGGAACCTCAACAAATCTCTATCATCATCAAACACCTTCCAATTGCATCTATTATCTGGTACTGCAGGTCTAATTTTAACGTCAACATTTGTAACATCAAATAGAGTGACATCATCCGGCCTTATGGCCACATTAGCTAAAAAGTCTGGCATGACATTCTTTGATCTTTCTATCTAATTTATTGAAAAAACATCAAATAATTCAATTGTTTCCCATATAGCATGCTTATACTATTTTAACCTTTTATTTTTTGAAGCATATTTATCTCACCTGGGAAACAATTAATTCTAAATCTCCAAACACTTTTAGCATCTTAATCCCATGCTTCAAAGCAATATTTAATCCTAGTAGTAGAGCTTCATATTCTGAAATATTATTTGTGCAAGCAAACTTTAACAGGAAAGAGAATTTCAGAAGCTTACCTGTTGGAGACAAAAACATAACTCCAGTACCAGAACCATCCTTTGAACAAGCTCCATCAAAATACATAGTCCAGAGACTCCGTCGGTCAAGTTCTTGAATGCAAAAATCTCTCCCTTCCCTTCCTCGATCATCTAAGACAATTTTGAAATTCTCATAGTCAGTATCCACAAAACTGATATGCTCTTCTGAATCTTGATCTTCAACTATTTCTGGTGACCTCTCTTCTCTAACCAATTTGACATCTCTACCATTCATCGGGATCACAGCATATGATAAATCTAACTGCATACTTCCTCCAACCAATGCTGCCCATCTTCTTGACAACAGCATACCATACTGTGGCTTTATGTCAACTACTGTTATGTTCATTCTGTAAGTCTTTTCTAGATATACTGCTAGCATAAAATCCACATCCTTCATGATTCCTATAATTGGTACCTCCCTAGCATCCATTGCATAGCATTTTCCACATGCCTTATTTATTTTCAATCCAGCTTGTTGCATGATAGCCAGAGGCATAATATTTGTTGATGCTCCTGAGTCAAGCATACAATTCTTGATTACTTTTCCATTGATAACAAGGGAGACATAAAATGGTTCAACCTGTGAAGGGCATTTTGTCATTGTCACCCCCAGATAGACTTCAAGAACCTCATCCTCATCAATATGCAAGGCTTGTTTCTTACCTTGAGTCTCAACATTCTGCTCGGCCTGACAAGCTACTCCTGAAATTAGGGACAATGCTTTATTCCTGAATTCTTCAACTTTCATCATCTCCATCAGTGGAACAGAGACCTTTATCTAGGATAAAACCTGAGTTATGTCAAAGGGAGCATAATTTTGTATAACAGTTGTAGCTTGAGCCGTGGTTTTATTCTTATCCTGAGGTGATCCAGCCTTAATTTTAATGGTCTTCTGACTGTCATCCATGACTTGAGAATTCTTAATTGGATCCTCATTTTGGGGAACTTCATTTTCTAGTCCTTGAGAATCATGACTTGGCTTTTGCTAATAATTTTTCTTATTATTATTCCATTGTGTCTTATGTGGTTCAGCCCCTTTATGATTATGCATTGGTTGATTCACAAAGGTGTCTTCTGGTTGACGTGGATCACCAACTTGAGCCTTACCTCTAAGGTTATAGTTGCTCTTGACTTGGGCCACTACTGTAGCTGTGAGAGCTCTAATCTCTTCATCAGAAGGCCTTCTCAAGTTATTCAGAAAGATGTGTAAGTCCTGAGCATAAGCATAGTTATCTTCATCATCCTCATCAGAGGAAATCTGCTGGCAGACCTGAGTCACATAATTTGTGCTTTCATCAGCATCATAAGAAGAATACTCCCCATTTGTGAAAAACATATTGACATTATCATCCTCCATATAATGTGGCTCATTGCATTCATCACAGGCAACAACATTATTACACAAAGATTGAGCAATCATACATTGCAATTGTGAGTGAGGCATTTGACAGATTATGCACCATGGGGTATCATCAACAATGTTAACAGCTTTCTTCAACGGATCTGGAGTCTCCCTAACATTTTGAGCTCTTTGATTAGTGTTGCTATTTGGGAGAATGGGTTTACCATTATGCCAATTAGTGTTATATGGCATATCATGCAATGATGGTCTCTTCTCTTGTCTTTGGTAAACCTGTCTTTTGGGACCTATCCCCTTTTCATTTTTAGCAAGTCTATAACTTAGGTCCTTAACAACAGTTGTCAATTTATCCAATTTCTCTTCAGAAGTAGATGCATTACCTTGAGTACTTTGAGACTTATTATTCAGATTTTGCAGAATCTTTACATCATCCCTTCTATTAGTCTTACCAGATGCTTTCCTATTATTTTCAATGTTGGTTGCAATTATAAAAGCATCCCTGAGGCTAGTAGGACCCTTATCTCTTAATCCATAAGCTATTTTAGCATCAAAAGCATTTATGTATAGTACCATGCACATTGGTTCATTAGGCCTCATGTGAAGTGGTAATTTGTTCAACACTCTAATGAACCTAGCATTAAGATCTGCAACCTGCTCATTTGACCCCTTAGTAATATTAGTGAATTCATTTATAAAAAAGCTTGGATCAGTCTTATCACCGTATTGTTCTTTAAAAATCATTCTGAAGTCATCCCATGATGAGACACTCTGGTCAGGTAGACTTTTATACCACTCTCTAGCTTCATCAACTAAGGACTGCATAAACAATTTCATAAAAACATCTTCATTCTCAACCTCAAAGTTGTTCATAACATTCTGAAAGGCCTTCAAATGATCTTCCCCTGACACAACATTGTTTCCTAAAAACTTTGGTATCTGAGACCTTACATGTTTATCAATGCAGTTAGGGTAACCAGGAATACCATTAAAAACTAGCTTCCTGAATCTATCCAACTGCATAGGTTGTCTACCAAACTGATTAACATTTGTGTTCCTATTAGCATTCTAATTTCTCACATTGTTCAATGGTATCTTAACATTGTTTGTATTTTGCCTCTGATCATTCTGTTGATTCTGAACTTCATCTCTTTGTTGGTTTCTCAGCACATTTGCATTATCAAGGGTGGGAATTGAGTCATGTTGAGCAATTCTCATAGCTTGCACCTTTTTTCTCATATCATCTCTAATCCTCAAAGCCTACAAATATTCTAATTCAGCCCTCAAGTTCTTGATTTCTTCAGCTAATTCTTCATCTTTGGGCATAGAAGAGGATGGTCCCTTTCCATTTTGGTCATCATCATCATCCCTTGGGGACTCAGTTTCTTCAAATCTGTCAGGAGGATCTTAGAAAGGGCATTCCTGAAACACCTCTGATCTCATTCTCAATCTATCACCTTGTTGTCTTTCATATGCATCTTGAATCTCAGCCTCTATGTTTGAAAAATAAGGTGCATGCTGCTCTGAAGATCTACGATTATCTTGGGTATTATCATTGTTTCTAGAGCTGAGAGAACCCTCTTGACCAGCTTGAATGGTCCCTTTTCTCCTATACATCATTTTTCTGGGTAATTCTTCAAGCAAAGGATTACGCAAGGATCTTCTCCCTTGCATACAAATTTCACTTTACTAGTTGGGAGATTTGTTCGGAGTTGCCACCTACAACTAGGAATTAGTTTTTAAACTAAGGTTCTTACACAAAGCAGTCCCCAGTGGAGTCGCCAAATCTATTGGGTTTTTTCCCAAACTAGATGCTTCCCAGTTATCCCTACAAGATAGCCGTCATTGATCAACAGGATTTCTGGGCCAAGGGCCAACAGTATAGGAGATAGACCCTATAAATATCTCCTCTCCGTCTTTAGGCTCTGCAGAACCAAGGGGGGTATTCCCTATTCAACATCCACAAGATATGCACATGAACTCACTGGGATGTTGACACAAAGTAGATAGATCCTCTCTTATGCAGACCAAAACTATAAAATAAGTGCAAAGGGGCTAGCTTTGGGCTTATGCTCAATTGTGAAATGGAGGATTTTGGTCCTAAAACTACTTCTAATGTCCTAAAGGTATTTGAAGTTTGGATTTGTATTTTGTATTTGGATGCAAGACTGGGACCTTGGGTTGTAACCTCAATACAAGACCAGACTGGTCCCTATCTTGGGGCTTGGAGTCAATAGATATACACATGTGAATGATTACCATAAACTTGAATCAATAACTGAGTTTCAAGGGGAAATGTTTTTTAGTGTTTGCCTTACAGATACTTCCCAAGATTGAGTATTTAGTCATTCATACTTGATGATATCCCTATTGCAACATACCTTTCCCAATGCTTAACCTAGAATATGTAATTTACTCCTTGCACAAAGATAAGAGATTAAACATTTAACATAGAAAATCCATGTTCCTAAATCCCAAATAACCCTTAGCTATTTAAATCCAAAAAAAAATATGCCCACAACTTGGAGACAAACAACTAAACACATGCAACGATGCATTCCTTATATAAAAACAACATGAAACCAGCAAAATTATGCATAAAACATACAACATATGATTCATAAACTCACAAAGCACCAAATAGAGCCACTAGCAAAACTATATCTTATTACTCCACCAAAATTTTCCCAGGTCTTCAACAACCAAAAAAATGAGTGACACAATCCTATTATATATCAAGAACGTGCACTCAGCATTAATTACACTGTCATCTCAAATCACCCTTAGATACACTGCACCATCAAAATGGTGCCAAGAACATTGAATGCACCAGGGAGAAGAAGAGGGAAGGAGCAGGTGAGTTCAGGAAGTGTGCCGCCGCTTGGAGATTTTCTCCTTTAAGATGGTAGTTGTCTAGTCAATCCATTGACCCATACCTCTACAATTCTGTCATAATGGCCAACCTACCTATTTTGAAATGTAGCGGTTGCATGCTCTAAAGTTTCTTTCCATTTGAAATGCAACTGTGAACACATACAAATCTCTTCCTGTTCTTGAAAGTTTGAATGATGGCCGTCGATTCCTTCTTCCCCTCAAGATCTATGGCATCGGTTCATACTAATTGGATCTAAGAATCCCAATCACCTACGTTGAAAAGTCATCGGCCAATGAGATCATACCACGCAGGCGGCTTTTGCTTCTTTGACTTTTTGCAGCATAAAAACACCCTTCTACCTTTTCGCCCATTTCATATTCAAATTTTTTGTATATGTAAAAGCATGTACATTCAACTGCATTTGGACACATGTCATCCTGCCATTGGATCACCATTGCTAAGCACTTGCATCTTCATCAGCGATCCATTGTATCCTTTTTTTGCATCTGTGGTTGCATGTGCAATTGTATATACATACAATCACCACATACAAGGGCGGACCCCAAATCATTGTGAAACACTTTGAAATTTCAATCGGGTCTAGGTGTTGTATCTTCCTCTTCTTTGTATTTTGGCATATACAATGCACTTAACATACAAACTGCGGACCCCACCTTTGAATTTGTCGATTTACATTTTCTGGTCGGATCCGCTTTGTATGTCCTCCCTTGTATCTTTGCCTTGTATATTGCATATACAACTGCGAATATATAAGAAAAACATACATATAATTGGACCTCTACCTTTATCAACCAGAATGTATTATTCATTTCGGGTCCAGGCTTTGCGTCTCAGGATTACATATTCCCTTGTATGTTTGATTGCATGTGCAAACATACAATCGTATATATATATACAATTGGTAGACCCCACCCTCTGGATTTTGCCTTGCATGTATCTTTTGTATCTTCATCGGCTCATCAGAGAAACCTTGGACTTGGCCGCCGATGTGTATTGTCTCGGCGATGACACTTTGTATGTCTGCCCCTTGTATCTTTTCCACTATATATTGACCTTCCATATCTGCCTTGTATATTCGAACATACAAACTCATCGGCCTATCGGTGGGACCACGGAATGAGACACCGATGTGCATTGTCTCAGCGATATGACTTTTGTTTCCTCCCTTTGTATCATTACTTTGTATATTGTATTGGCCACATACAAACTTACATGCATACAAAGATGCATACAACTCATTTTTCATTTTTAGAAGCCGATTAAACTTTCTCTCGGGTCCGGTGTTGTACATATGCATATGCACATACAAAGACACATACATACAATGATACATACAACAGATTTCACCACCGCATAAAGGGTTTTTGGACTTAGCATTTTTTCTTTCTTTTATTTTCTAGCACAACGGGAGAAAGCAGTAATGCAATGCAAAGGGGCCGAT
Organism: Cunninghamia lanceolata; assembly: GCA_027924645.1. Lineage (NCBI taxonomy): Eukaryota > Viridiplantae > Streptophyta > Pinopsida > Cupressales > Cupressaceae > Cunninghamia > Cunninghamia lanceolata. Next base: position 5,419,717 of record BSBN01000124.1, on the reverse strand, counting down.
CAACCTATGAGTGCTAAGGAATGAAAATACAACATAAGTGATTGATGACCTACTACATGAGGTCAACGATGAATTAAAAGATACAATGCAGGAGGCCGAGGGGAAATAAAACCTAAGGCATTAAGAGTTTGAGGGAATAAAAATATAAGCTTGCAGACTCAACTCAAAACCCTAACCCTAGGTAGGCACCACCAGGTACTAAGCTTTCATTAGATATGTGTCCAAAGACTGAGGATGATCTTGAGGATATGTCTAATGTGCCATATGCTAGTGCTATAGGGAGTTTGATGTATGCAATGGTTTGCACTAGACCAGCTATTGCCTAAGCAGTGGGAGTTTTGAGTAGATTTATGTCTAACCCTAGTAGACGGCATTGGAACTATGCGAAGAAGGTGTCTAAATATCTTGTAGGTACTCCTGATCATTGTTTGGTTTATTTTGGTACTGATAGTGCTAATAAATCTTTGGACATACAGGGTTTTGTTGATGTAGATTGGGCAGGTGACTTGGATAGTTGAAGGTCCACTAGTGGCTATGTGTTTACTCTGTTTGGAGGTGCAGTGAGTTGGATGAGTAAGAGGCAGCCCACAGTTGCTTTGTCCACCATAGAATAAGAGTATATGGCTGAAAAACATGTCTCTAAGGAGGCAATTTGGTTGAGGAGACTGTGTACAGGTATTGGTTTTGATTGTAGGAATATTCAGATTGGTTGTGATAGCCAGAGTGCTCTTTGTTTGGCTAAGAATCCCATGTATCATGCTTGAACTAAGTATGTTGATGTTCAGTATCACTTTTTTTGAGAGTTGGTTGCAAATGGAGAGATTGAGTTGAAGAAAATAGACACTCAGGAGAATGTTGTAGATTCATTGACCAAGCCTGTGAGCACAGAGAAATTCATGTGGTGTAGAGAGGCCATGGGCCTTGTTTCTAGTGACTGATTATTTTTCATTTGATTTCCTATGGGTTGATTTACAATATATAATGTCAAGTGGGAGAATGTTGGGATAAGGTGCCATTAACCTTGTAAATCCCAATATTGTATTTATTCCATTTATTATTTGTAATTTGTAATTACCCATAAGGGATGTACAAGTTTCACTAGCAGTGGTAAAAATTATTTACTGTCCATGGTAATTACGGAGTTACTACATGGTAAGTCTTAGAGTTACTGGTGGTAATTAGGGGATGTCATTTACTATGGTAAATGGTAATTGGTCAAAGTGGGGTGCACATGTGGAGGAATAATCTATTTTTAGTGTTATGACGCACGTTATAGATGTTGTAAGAAGGTGTAAGAGATTCTATGACAACTGTAAGTTGTCATAAGAATCTATGACACTAATAATAGCATATGACATGTCATAAGATGTTGTAAGTGGCTATTTTTAGCCCCAAGGCATTCAATCTTGCATGGGCACTTTTTCCCAAGTGTAGGATGCATGTATGACATCATTTATGACCCCGTAAGAGCCTATTATTGGCCATGGATGACTAAGGTTGTGTTGCTAACTCTTGACAAGTGTTATGGGCTTGTAAGAAGTCATTTAATGTCTTGAGATTGTGTAAATTCTATATAAACCATAGCATAGTAGATGAGAGGAATATAACAGTTTACAGGTACCCAGGTTCTGCCGGAGTGAAGGTTGGAGGACAAAGGAAGTGAATGTATTTGTAATCTCCTTTTGTGAAGATAATACAACTTGGCCTCTTTTCTTGGTGAAGTTTTTTACCCAAAAGGGTTTTCTCCACATTAAACACTTGTGTTATGTGCTTCATTCTGCTTCTAGTATATTTATGTATTCTAGGTTTATGTTTTGTTACAATATCCATTAATAACACGCAGTTAAAGATTGCTGAAATTTATTTTAATTAGATTTCCATTGAAGTAGTGTTGCTTTCATTTCTAACACCTCTCTCTCTTGAAATTTTATCTCTAACACAGCTATAGAGGAAAACTAATGTGTTGTAGACTTAAACAAAATTTAGGGGTAAACCTATCTGAATAGTCCACTCTATCATTGCATTCCTACATTCAATTATTGACCAAGGAGAGTAATCTTATGATGATGTTTGCATTATATATGCCTTCAAGACTCATTTCTATCCTAAACTAACTCATACGGACTTATTCTAATTAACCTAATTTACTAAAGTTCACAGAAATGTAAGAATAGCAAAAATAGTTTAAAATCCAGTTGCTATGGGTACCTTCAGCATAAGCTGAAGATAACTATATTCAATAGAGAATTACAGAATTAACTCAAAATACACAGAATGATAAAAGAACTAACAGTAACATCTGGAGGACTTAAAATATGTACTCACAACTACTAGAAATAGCAATCAAGATATCTTACTCATTCCACAATGCAACTTTATAAAATAACATGAAACAATTTTAACTAGAAATGCATAAATAAATAAGGAAATATACGAAGTGAGGGTTAGTACCTTGAGTGGCCAGCTCAGGGAACTATCTCACTTAATCTGGAAACTAAATCTACTTCAGATTCTCATAACACATAGTTTTATTCACTTCATATCAGAAATAGGATCTTTTCAGATTGTATTCAATAAAACATGTCTGGATCTTCCAACATAAAAATAGAGTAATTGTTGAGCAACTATAAAAAATAAAGTAACTTGGAAAGAAAAACTAACTTACCATCAAACTCATCCCTCCTAACTTATATAGAAACGAGAGAGTACAATGTAACTACCAACTAACTTGATCATCAATCCATCCCTAGATATCAGGGTATAGGTTCGAGATCAATTTATTAATCTAACTAAAACAAAGGAAGCAGAGTTCCATTCAAACAGAAATTCCTATTCAAAGGCTCATGAATGAAAATACATAAGCTGTGATTATATCCTAGAACAAGTCTTCTTCTTCTCTTATATTTATTCTTCCATGATGATCATGTTCAGCTTCAGTTGGCGCTTAACTGTGACTTCCTTCAATGCTCTGTCTTGCAATGTGCTGCAAATTCTCCTCTCCTTAATGCTACCAACACACTGTTGCATAAGGTTAATCCATAAAACATATGCATACAAAATAGGCTTCATAATTAATCTATAAAATCTCATTTATATACATACATACTTATGTCTAAATCATGCAATTGACAAATATTATCACCATGTTTCATATTGGCAGATTAGGTTCAAGGTTTGCAGAATATATATATATATATAAAAGACACAACATATTATGGTGGTAATGTCTTAGAAAAGTATCTGAAATATCATAGGTATAAAGTCTGGAAGCATAAGAAATAGTATAAAAGAAGTCAACATTTGAACCCATCAGCAGCAATAAAAGAAAGACCATGTCGTTTGGATTAGAACAACCTGCCTTGTGTATTTATCATCTGCCAGACGTTTGTTTTGTCTACTGTTATTTTTCTCTCTCTTTTGGTGTCGACCCATCTCACCCTTTGGCCGCTAAGTTGCAAAACTAGGCCTGCATTGTGTTTTCCTTTATTCTTCTTTTATATAAGTCGACCTCTATATGGCATTTGGCTTCTTTTCTATGCAACCAGATTGGGTTCGACCTTTGGTTGAGGCATTGGGTCTCTCTCCTCTAAACGGGCCTACTATTTTTGTTTATTCCTAGCCGCCCAACTCCTTCAAATCATGGCGTTTTATCTCTGTTGCTATGCTTACCAAATCACCTTTTTTAGATCTTGATTTTTAACTGTTGAAAACTATAAATTAATCCCCAAATTTCCATTAGAATATTCTATGTTAGATATTTATACGAATGCATTTCTTTCTTTATGATGGTTGGAATCAGTTCTTGTTAAAATCAACCTATTTTTGTTAAAAACAAAGTGATTAAAACCTTCTAAAATTTAGAAGAAATTAGGAGATTCGTGTAGCTTAACTATCCTTGATTGTTGATGTCCAAAACACTATTTTGAAACACTATCTAGAATGACAATATGCTGATTAAATGTTATTATAAGTTCTATATTTTATCTCTGCAATAGTTCCTATCACAGTTGTGCCAGGAAGACTGTTATATTGTTTCGAGACTTCCTATCACAGTTATGACAGTAAGGTTTTTTTTAATTGACTTGTGAACTTATATGGTTATAGATAAATGGACTGAGATAGTTCCTATCACAGAAATGATAGTAGGTTTGATTAAAATTGAGAATGACTTTATACAGTGATTTATGCCTAAAAATTGGATTAGAAATGATATCATATTGATAACCTTATGAATACAATTGTATGAACAAAAGATGGATTGTCGATTGGAAAGTGTATATTCCTGATTGATGTTTTTGGAAAGGGATTTTTGATTGATTTATTGGTAAACTTGAATTCTTGATTCTTTATTATTTATTTACTTGCTTATTGTGGAAGGAAGAAGTTTTTCCATAGGAATGTTATTGGGTTACTTTCTGGGCTAGGATGTTGAATGTAGATTTTTAGAGATGGCTTTTCCTCTTTCCAAGAATTGATCCAGGTTACTATTTAAGGGATTAGATCTAATCGAGATGACATTGAAATAGATGTTTATTTGTCTAGCAAAACATATATATATATATATATATGCCACATCCTATTGTGAGACAATCTACATTCATTATTTAGAATTACACATTCAGACATTAGGGTTGCATCGGGTGTTCCCTCCTTCTAGTTGTTTCCAAATAGCTAGATATTTTGTGCAGGGCTGGGTTTCCTTCCTTTCATGAAGGGATCCGAGAAAGTGTAATTACTTCATGGTTGGGTGGAAAAGCACCTGGGCCATGTTCCTATCTCTCGGCTCGTAAGTGGTGGACCACTTGGTTCGTGTGACTGATGAGCATCTTGATTTATTTATTCTTGTTGTACATGATTATTGTAACTTGAAATTGGATTTAATATGGCATGAATGCCCATGGATTTTGTATATTATTTATATTGCTTTTAAGTAGATTGAGCACGCGATTTATGTAAGATTTAATGACATTTTAATTTATATTATGAGATTGCTCATTTTACTTGTGATATTGTAGTTAAGCAGATTAATTACACCCATTTTATCTTTTATATTGTGATTAAGTGGATTAATTACATCTTTTTACTTTGAATATTGTGATGTTGTATTTAAGTGGATTATTTACTTCATTTACTTTTTATGATGAAATTGAGGGCTTACACATTGGAGACTAGCAAGGAATCAACCACCACCCTCATGCCATCAAATCCCTATCATTGAAACTATCCAAGAACCTTCCAATGTCATGCCTATTTCTCGTATCCCATCTTATAGGCCAAAAGATATCCAAGAACCTTCAAATGTTCTTGAAGATCCACCTGCCATAAGCTCAATTCATTCCCCACCATACATTGAACCTATCAAAGTAACCTCCATGCCTATCCAAACTCAAGATTTATGTCAAGAGTGAAATCCAAAGCATGATCAACCTTGCTCCTTACCAAATCAAGATCAAATCCCTTCCATTCAACTTATTCATAACTTATATATTTTCTATGATCAAGATATTGTCTATGATCAAGATCTTGTCATTCCTTCCATTCATGGTCCTAACACTATCCATGCTCAAGAAACTTCCACCACTTAGGTATCCATTCTCCTTCAATCCATGATCCCAACACACCCACTTCCCTTGATGAGATGATTGATCCCCACAAGCACATAAATGATCAAACAAATACATTGGATCTTCATGAGTATAATGATAATCAAGATCCTATTACTCCTTCACCATCTCATATTGATACCATTTCAAATCCACCATCATGTCCTATTGGTCTTACTACCTTCCTAAATGAATGTTCTTCCCTAGGAGAGTAGCAACCATTATCTGCCACCTCACCTTCCTCATCCAATAAGGAACTTGTGTCTTGAGACAATCTACTTTCATTATTTAGAATTGCACATTCAGACATCAGGGTTGCATCAGGTGTTCCCTCCTGCCAGTTGTTTCCAAGTAGCTAGACATTTTGTGTAGGGCTGGGTTTCCTTCCTTTCATGAAGGGATCTGAGAAAGTGTAATTACTTCATGGTTGGGTGGAAAAGCACCTGGGCCATGTTCCCGTCTCTCGGCTCGCAAGTGGTGGACCACTTGGTTTGTGTGACTGATGAGCGTCTTGATTTATTTATTCTTGTTGTACACGATTATTGTAACTTGAAATTGGATTTAATATGGCATGAATGCCCATGGATTTTATATATTATTTATATTGCTTTTACCTAGATTGAGCACATGATTTATGTAAGATTTAATGACATTTTAATTTATATTATGAGATTGCTCATTTTACTTGTGATATTGTAGTTAAGCAGATTAATTACACCCATTTTATCTTTTATATTGTGATTAAGTGGATTAATTACATCTTTTTACTTTGAATATAGTGATGTATTTAAGTGGATTATTTACTTCATTTACTTTTTATAATGAAATTAAGGGCTTTACACATTGGAGACTAGCAAGGAATCAACCACCACCCTCATGCCATCAAATCCCTATCCTTGAAACTATCCAAGAACCTTCCAATGTCATGCCTATTTCTTGTATCCCATCTTATAGTCCAAAAGATATCCAAGAACCTTCAAATGTTCTTGAAGATCCACCTTCCATAAGCTCAATTCATTCCCCACCATATATTGAACCTATCAAAGTAACCTCCATGCCTATCCAAACTCAAGATTTATGTCAAGAGTGAAATCCAAAGCATGATCAACCCTGCTCCTTACCAAATCAAGATCAAATCCCTTCCATTCAACTTATTCATAACTTATATATTTTCTATGATCAAGATATTGTCTATGATCAAGATCTTGTCATTTCTTCCACTCATGGTCCCAACACTATCCATGCTCAAGAAACTTCCACCACTTAGGTATCCATTCTCCTTCAATCCATGATCCCAACACATCCACTTCCCTTGATGAGATGCTTGATCCCCACAAACATATATATGATCAAACAAATACATTGGATCCTCATGAGCATAATTATAATCAAGATCCTATTACTCCTTCACCATCTCATATTGATACCATTTCAAATCCACCATCATGTCCTATTGGTCTTACTACCTTCCTAAATGAATGTTCTTCCCTAGGAGAGCAGCAACCATTATTTGCCACCTCACCTTCCTTCCTCATCCAATAAGGAACTTGTGTCTTGAGACAATCTACTTTCATTATTTAGAATTGCACATTCAGACATCAGGGTTGCATCAGGTTTTCCCTCCTGCCAGTTGTTTCCAAGTAGCTAAACATTTTGTGTAGGGCTAGGTTTCTTTCCTTTCATGAAGGGATCTAAGAAAGTGTAATTACTTCATGGTTGGGTGGAAAAGCACCTGGGCCATGTTCCCATCTCTCGACTCACAGGTGGTGGACCACTTGGTTCGTGCGACTGATGAGCATCTTGATTTATTTATTCTTGTTGTACATGATTATTGTAACTTGAAATTGGATTTAATATGGCATGAATGCCCATGGATTTTGTATCTTATTTATATTGCTTTTACCTAGATTGAGCACGCAATTTATGTAAGATTTAATGACATTTTAATTTATATTATGAGATTGCTCATTTTACTTGTGATATTGTAGTTAAGCAGATTAATTACACCCATTTTATCTTTTATATTGTGATTAAGTGGATTAATTACATCTTTTTACTTTGAATATTGTGATGTATTTAAGAGGATTATTTACTTCATTTACTTTTTATGATGAAATTGAGGGCTTTACACATTGGAGACTAATAAGGAATCACCCACCACCCTCATGCCATCAAATCCCTATCCTTGACACTATCCAAGAACCTTCCAATGTCATGCCTATTTCTCGTATCCCATCTTATAGGCCAAAAGATATCCAAGAACCTTCAAATGTTCTTGAAGATCCTCCTACCATAAGCTCAATTCATTCCCCACCATACATTGAACCTATCAAAGTAACCTCCATGCCTGTCCAAACTCAAGATTTATGTCAAGGGTGAAATCCAAAGCATGATCAACCCTGCTCCTTACCAAATCAAGATCAAATCCCTTCCATTCAAATTATTCATAACTTATATCTTTTCTATGATTAAGATATTGTCTATGATCAAGATCTTGTCATTCCTTCCACTCATGGTCCTAACACTATCCATGCTCAAGAAACTTCCAACACTTAGGTATCCATTCTCCTTCAATCCATGATCCCAACACATCCACTTCCCTTGATGAGATGCTTGATCCCCACAAACACATATATGATCAAACAAATACATTGGATCTTCATGAGCATAATGATAATCAAGATCCTATTACTCCTTCACCATCTCATATTGATACCATTTCAAATCCACCATCATGTCCTATTGGTCTTACTACCTTCCTAAATGAATGTTCTTCCCTAGGAGAGTAGCAACCATTGTTTGCCACCTCACCTTCCTCATCCAATAAGGAACTTGTGTCTTGTATCCTCAAAAATAAGCATCCCATTGCGCATCGTATGTTCTAAAAAAAAATTATCAAGGTAAAGGCTTAGGCCTTCATGAGCAAGGTATCTTGGAACCCCCCATCCATGTCAAAGTCTCTAAAAAACCATATGGTGTTGGTTATATACCTCAAGGAACTTGTCAATAAAAAGATGTTGGTACCACATCCCCACCTCCTAAATCCACTCCATCTAAGCCCAAACTAGGTGCAGCTCATTGCACCCATAAAACATTTGTTGCTATCCCTCCTATGTTATCCTACAAACCCAAAAATCATGTGACCATACATCTCCATCCATCTACTTTACCTCCACTTCTTCCAACTCCTAACATCCCTCCATCCATTTTACCTCCATTCCTTTCAACTCCTAATATTCCTATCCTCAAATCCCCTTATCACTTTAACCACAAATCCATCCATACATCTCGTTCCTAGAAATCCCCTACAATTCCTAATCATGATCAACAAATGCACACATCGATTAAACATGAAGCTATCCTAAACACTCCCATGAGATTCACAAATAAAACTTTGGATGCCTCCACCCATAAAGCAAAACATCCTAATAATTCTCATTCCACATGGCATCAATGCAAAGAATCAAAGCAAAATCAAAACTCAAAGAGGCTACCCAAGTCCACATTCCACAAAGATAATTTCAAAACCAAAATGATTTGCATCCCCAAGCAAAAACCACCTAATTCAAATAGAGCATCCACCCTCCTAAAATCCCAAACATTCCACTCCCCATCACAAAATCCTAAAACTCATAAATCTATTTGGGTCCCTAAAGACCTAAATAGGCAATCCCCTGAGAACACATCTCCATTACTCCCAAATCCCCCTTCCAATAAAAAGCTTCAAAATCCAACTCGGTGTGTGCAACCATTGGTCTTGATTCCCTTCCATACCATGGAATTCCCACATACCTCCATCTCCCCATCTTCTATCTATTATCCCACTTATCTCTTCCATCATATTCCTATGGTCCATGCTTTTTCATAAGTCTTCCTATCTACCTTTTTATCTCTTTACTAATCCACTATCCCCTATCCATCCTTGCATGAACCTTTCATAATCCATATCAAAATCCACTATACACTTAATTCGTCTCTCTCTCATGCAATCCTCTACCAACACCTATGAGCATAACGACATTTGACATGGTCTCTGAGTGACTTCTATCCATCATGGGACATTACCCTCTTGCTTAAGTCCCTACGTATTCCATCAAACTATCCCCTCTAAAAAAAATCAAAATAGTAAAGAGAAATCATTCATTCGTTGGTGAAAACTTGGTAAACAGGTACCTTGGATAAGTACCATGATGAAAACCTAGCAAATAGGCATCATGTGTAGGTGATTAGCTATGTGCTTTACACTCAAGGGCATGTTGTTGCATCTATCCTATCTTATCCTATCCATCTCATATCCTATCCTATAATTTTCCATCCTATATTTCCATCCTTACACATCTTGACTATCATATCTTCCTCGTTACACCATCCATTTTCCCTTCCTCCTTTTTGATCTTGATGATTGTAGGGGAAAAATGTTGAAAAATGCTTTTGACATCTCTTGTCATACTCTAAATTTCACCCATCCGTTTCTAAGCATGTCCTCCATAAGTCTATATACCACTAAGTTCATTCATCCCTTCCAAGCATTATCCCCATCATGCATCCTAATAAGCATCACCTTGCCAAATCCTACGGCATAATATCTAGCATGGGGGAAGGTTATTCATATGCAACATAGTCCTTGGAGATCACATCCTTAGTTCCTTTCATCTTCTATCACCACTCCTTGTATCCACCCTACCTTTATGCTATCATTAGTCCTTTTTATCCACCCATCATCCCTACACACTTCCTATCCATTTCTTATCACCACTCCCTTCACCCATCTATCATTCATCCAATCTAATATGTTCATTAGCCTAAATCACCCAACTTTCCCATCCTTGTTTCTCGACTTGGTGCTCCCTTGTCAATAGTTATCATTTGGAGACCACCATCCTATCCACACACTTGATCTAGTGCTAAACATCCAAAACAAACAAAAAAATCCAAAACAAAAAAAATCAAAACATTTAAAAAATACAAAAAAATCAAATTAAAAAAAACCAGCAATAAAATCAATTCATTCCAATCCAATCACTTCATCTAATCAAATCATCAATCCAATCAATCCAATCACATCAATTCTTCAAACCACTTCAATCAATTTCATCCAATTCATTCAAATCATTCAACTTAGATCATCAATCAAATCATTTCAACTCACTCAATTCATCAAGTTGTCATCAAATCAATCCAAATCAATCAAATCATTCCAAACAGCAATGATCCAAATGCAAGCATCCTTAATCCATATCAATCAATTCAATCAATCTCCAATTGTGTCCATGGTCTTGGTTCCTAGCCTTGTTGTGAACCTAATTGATCGATCATCATCATCATCAATGGGATATATCGTTCCCAAGCCTAGTGTTGTTTTTGGGATATATCGTTCCCATATCAACAACACAATCCTCACATTTTTCTCGGGATAAATCATTCCCACATCAACATTGTTATCAATCAATCATCATCAATCAATCCAATTGATCATCAGTTTTCAGCTTGACAAGGGCAATACCTTGTTTGTTTTTGAATCATTTGTGCATGCTTGCTTTCTTGCTTGCTTGCTTGTGTGTGTCATTATTTCATGTTGCATTTGAATCACATCCATATCATTCCAGCTAATATTCATATCTTGTGTATGTTGGAATAACTTAAATTGCATTATCCTTTGCATCTAAGGTCATATCATACCTTTTATGCATTAGGACTTAAATGCTCTAAGTTTACTTCCTCATACATTAGACAAGGTTGTATTACACTGGGTGCATTTGACACATCGTCACCTTGGTCTTTATACCATGGTGCATAACATTAGGTTCTATATCAAACATCAGGTTTCTCAAAGTTTACTCTGCATAACTCCATCTCCTTCCCTTCATTTCCTTTTTCAAGAGCATATCCATCTTCTTCGTCCCTGCATATACTCTTGAGGGGGCATCATCTATCAATCCTTCATTTTTATGAGCCACATCCTAGCCTACCCAAAATCTGAATCCAAAACCTATGTTTTAATCTTCTTTGAAATGACATTGCTTCGCAACATCGTCTCAAAGAGGGGCAAAATGTAGACATCAAAATTTGACTAGAGATCACATTTCCTATCCATCCTTAAATCATCCGCTAATTATCGATCAAATCCCTAATTAAATATTCCTTAATCTCTCTCGTAAATAATAAATTTAATTTATTATTTAATCTATCCTTAATCATGAGGTTTAATTAATTAATTAAATCTTTTCGCTTTTCACCCTCCTACTATGAATAATAAATTAAAATTAATAAATTTAATTAATTATTTACAACAAACCTAAAAATCATTTGTAAAAATTAAATCAAAACCTGTTATTATACCTACCAAGTCATTCAACCACCTGAACTATTTTCACCAACTTTTATTTAAACCTACCCTTATTCTCGATTTTAGGGGACCCTGAATATTTTGATATTGGAGTCATGCATCTTCCAAGCAACCACATTCTAAATACATTGGTAACACCTATCTTTATTTGTTTTCAATAGTTTATCAATCTTTTATGTGGTATTAAATGTAGATTTTAGGGTTTGTGCTAAGAATTTACATTTTTATGCTTACAGCAGGTTGTAGAAATCAAACAAAGAAAATCCTAGCTAGCAGCCATGGGAGGCAAATGCAACAGATGTTGAAGAGCCATTGGAAGATGGAGAGGTTTTGTTTTCTAATCTGAGAGGTTCATTTCATCATGTTTGGATCATTAATTCGAGTGCCTCTTTTCACATGACTCCTCACAAGGATTGGTTTTCTTCTAATCAGTCATGTGATGGAGGTATAGTTTACATGGGAAATGACAACCTGTGTGCAGTTATTGGTGAAGGAGAGATCAAAATCAAGATGTTTGATGGGATAGTAAGGACTCTTTAGCATGTTAGACATGTACCAGAATTAAAGAAATTTTTTTTGTCACTTGGAGTATTCGATGAGTAAGGTTACCGATTCAATGGTGAAAATAGGTTCTTAAAGTAACAAAGGGAGCATTGGTGGTGCTAAAGGGAGAAAAGGTTGGTAATCTCTACAAGTTGGTTGGAGAAACTTGTAGTGGAGAGGCTTCGGTGGTATCAGATGTACAAATGGATTCATTATCTACTTGGCATCAACAACTAGGCCACATGAGCAGGCGTGGTCTCAAGGTACTACTAGATAGAAATCTTCTCCTCGGTGCTAAATCTAAAGATTTGAACTTTTGTGAGCACTGTTTGTTTAGAAACTATAATAGGTTGAGTTTTTCTAATTGCACTACCAGAAGTAAAGAAGTTCTAGATTTAATTCATTCAGATACTTGGAAAGCACCTATTACATCAATTGGGGGTTCATCATATTTTGTTTCATTTATAGATGATTATTCCCATAAGGTGTGGATTTATCTGTTGAAGAAGAAGTCTGATGTATTTTCTTAATTTAAGAAGTTTAAAGCTTTGGTAGAGAATTAGAAAGGAAAGACAATAAATTGTCTTAGAACAGATAGCAGAGGGAAATTTTGTTCAGGTGAGTTCAATCAGTTTTGTAGTGAGCATGATATTGTAGGGCAGTTGACAGTTCCTAGAACACCACAACAAAATTGTATTTCTAAAAGGATGAACCATACAATTATGGAAAGAGCTAGATGTATGCTGAGCACTACTAGATTGGAGCAAAAGTTTTAGGGTGAGGCTATTTCTACAACATGTTTCTTGATTAATAGATCACCCACTATAGCTCTACATTGTAAAATTTATAAAGAAGTATGGATAGGTAAACCTGTTAATTATTCTTTTCTTCATGTTTTTGGTTCTGATGCTTATGCTCATATTCTCAAAGAGGATAGGAATAAGCTAGAAGTGACATCCATGAAATATATTTTTGTTGGCTATGCAAAAGGTATAAAGGGGTACAAGTTGTGGGATATTGCTTCTCGCAAAATTATTATTAGCCGGGATGTTTATTTTAATAAAAAGTCTGTGCAAAGAAATAAAGAACAACAAAGTACAAAAATTGTTCTAGTAGAGGTGGAAAAGTATGATACTAATATGGAGGTGCTAGATGAAAATCAGCCACCTATTCATGAAAATCAACAAGATAATAATCAAAATCATTTATATGATGAGGTTGAACAGCAACCAAATGAGCCATAGGGTAACATATTACCTCTTCTAAGGAGATCCACTAGAGTGATCAAACCACCAACAAGGTACTCTCTTAATTATAATTCAGCTTATGTTTTACTTATTGACATGTTGGTGAGCCTAGCTCATATCAGGAGGCTTGCAAAGATGAAGATGCAAACAAATGGAGAGGAGGCATGGATGAGGAGATAAGAGCTCTACATAAAAATAAAATGTAGGAGCTTGTGGAATTGCCTCAGGGGAAAAAAACTTTTGGCAACAAGTGGGTCTTCAAACTGAAAAAAGGATATAAATGATAATGTGGAGTGATATAAAGCTCAATTGGTGGCCAAAGGGTATGCACAAAAAACTAGCATTGATTTTGATGAAATATTTTCACTTGTGGTGTGGTTAAGTATAGTTAGAGTTGTTTGTGCTCTTGTTTCTAGTCTTGATTTAGAGTTACAACAGTTAGATGTTAAAACAACTTTCTTGCATGGTGGTCTTTCTGAGGAAATTTATATGCAGCAACTGAAAGGTTTTGAGGAAAAAGACAAGGAGAATCTAATATATGTAGGTTGAAAAAATCAATGCATGGTTTGAAACAGGCGCCAAGGTGTTGGTACAAGTGATTTGATTCCTTCATGATGAGTTTGGGTTTTAGTAGATGTGATGCTGATCATTGTGCCTACTTTAAAAGGTATAAAGACGGTAGTTTCATTATTTTTCTTTTGTATGTAGATTATATGTTGGTAGCAGGTCCCAACATGCATAGAATCATTGAGTTAAAAATTTAGCTTGCTAGGGAGTTTGAAATGAAGGACTTAGGAAATGCAAATCAAATTCTTGGAATGAGGATACATAGAGAAAGAAAAAATAGGAAGATTTGGTTGTCATAAAAGACTTATGTGGAGAAGATTTTGTAGTGATTCAATTTGCAAAATGTACAACCAATTAGTACATTTTGTAATGATCTTGTTTGGAAAAACTTTTGTAAAAGGAACCTGATTATTAGTGGCAAAGAGGGTTTCCATTCAAGGAATGTCCCTCATGGAAAATTGACAAATACCTATAGAGAAGGGGAAAATGTATTTAAAAAATATCAATGTCCTAAAATTTATATTTCGTCAAATAAAAAAATGTATATAAGCATGCTATATTTAAGAAAGGTTGGGGGAGTGGTTTAATACTAAGGGAAATCTCTCCCGCTCTCTCTATCCCTCTGTCTCTTTGTCTCCATCTTTATCTCTCTACCCCTTTGTCTTTATCTTCCCCCTCTCTTCCTTCTTTATCTCTCTATATCTCTACCTCTCTATATCAATCTCTCTCTAGCCCTCTCTCTCCTCTCTCTTAGGTAAATTGAGTGAGGTGGAAGATGTGTAGAATTTGACAAAGTAAAGACTTAATGAAATAATTAATTAAATTGGGAGTTTTAATCTGATAAGTTGAAGCATTCCTCTTTCTACATGAATATCCATGGATTGTTAATTATGTAAGGCATGCAATGCATTCAAGTGTAACTTGATAGAATAATGAACATTCATTTTGTACTCATCTAGACTTCAATAAATTATAAATTCTTTATTTTTCATAGCCAGTTTCTCACCCAAATTGAAGAGGCTACCAAAAACAAGTATTGAAAATTATGGACATTATTATTATTTTGATTCTATGTAGCAAATTTGTTTGCACAATCAGCATGCTAGTTATAGACTAGTATGGTATTCTAGTAATGAATTCTTTATTTCATGCTTGTCTATGCTTAAATAGATTACTAATTTCTTGGATTTTCATAATATTGTCCCCCCAATTTCAAGAGGTTAGCAAAAACAAGTATTTAAAATTATGGACATTATTTTGATTATATGAAGCAAATGTGTTTGCACAATGAACATAGGACTAATTGCAAGCTTGGATGTTGCCAATTACAATCCTAGGGTTATTAAAGTTTGATTAGTCATGCTAACCATGGTTGATTCAAAGGTGAAATCTTACACATTGAGGGTTATATTTCTTTTTTGGGATTGTCCACTTCTCATGAGGGGTGTCAAAATTAGCCCATGGTTTTTTTGGAATGACAAGTGGTTTATACGATGGCAAAATTTTATTAATATAACCCTTGGCTTAGTCTTTTGATATCAGTTGGATTGTATTGTAGGGATTTGTAGGCTTTTAGTTTAGGTCTAAGTATCAACATGCTATTAAAGTGTTAACACATGGGCCACAACATTCACAATGATATTGGTTCATTAGAGAGCTAATAATTAATTAACTATAATATTTAATTAATTAACTATAGATTTAACAAATATATAATATTATAAATTAAATGTATATATATATATATATATCAAATATATAAATATTATTTTATAAAATAAATTTTAAAAAGTATTGAATTTGCTTTTTTTATTCCCATTTGTGAGTGGACCCAAAATACAAAATACAATTTTGTGTAAAAAATAAAATTAATGTCTCAAACCACTACTTGAATAAACAAAGTGAATCATGGGCGGATAGCTTAGGAAGAGAGAGGAAAATAGAAGGGAAGACAGACATAGATAGTGAGGAGAAGAAAGAGAGAAATAGGAAGATAAAGAGAGAGGGGGTTTGTTGAAGGCACAAGACAACTGAGAGGGGGGTGAATCAATTGTATCAAAAACCTTAAATTCTCTTGAACAAAATCACATTCACTTACTTTAACCCCTTAATCTGTTATGAAGATTAAACATGAAATGTAGAATCAAAACTTAAACACATCAACATCATACACACATGAACACCAGATTTTTATGTGGAAAACCCTAAAAGGGAAAAAGCACAGTAAGTGTTAGCTCACAATATAATGTAGTAACAATACCAAATAACAAAAGAGGCTCACTACCCAGGGCTCACTAGCAAGGGGTGGCTCACTGCCAATAGGTGGCTCACTACCAAGAGGGGTGGCTCACTACCATGAATTGATATGATAGCATCTACAACATGCCTGAGATCAGTTCCATTGAAGTACAATACATATCACCTTTGCTGCCTTACAACACAAACACTTTCATATTTGCATCTTCACACCCACACTCACTACGCATGGATTTATTACATTTAATTATACCAATCATCAACCTTGGAACATACATCAAGTTCGACAATACAATCTACAACCTTTGGAATAGTCTCCAAGGTCGGCAAACATACATAATTCAAATTAGGTTTGGACCCAAACAAATTTACGGAGCAAATGAATGAAAGAAGAACACTTCATGGCTTAACTCAGACCCAAATACATCTTCACACACTTCTACAATCCATGAAACACATCCGCAAAGAGTGTTAGCACCCAAGTCGGCCAAACTAGTGCAAACACCAAGAATACTTAGGTACACACTTCCAAGTACTCAATCATAGCTTGTGGATCAAGCACAAGCCTTCAACACAATCTAGAGACATCCACGAACAACATAAAATCACTTGGGAGCCAACAAATCCAGCTACAACAAGTTTTACTTGAAGACAACAAATCTCACTTGAAGACATCTTACAATCAACACTGCTAAATTCTGCTACTCAATAACTTGTTTTTTAGAGCATGAAATCACAAATCCTTTGGAATGAAGATAGATAAGGACCTTATAAACATATGTCTTGAATTGCATCACCTGAAACCATTTTGTGGAGAAATGTGGAGCAAAATACTTTCTCCCAAACACCTTTGCACAATTCAAAAACTCTATCAAATACAATCTTCAAATTGGTGAACATAACTTCTACTACATAGTGATCCGAAACACCAAATTTTGGATTTGGCATCTTCAAACACTTCTCTAAAACATATCCAAATCTCATACTCTGGTCTTCAACACAAAAGAAATGTGGAGCACAAACTCAGACAGTATCTTGCAAGCCAAAATACTCTGCAACACATTGTTTCCTCTAGAGAGAAAATTTTCTCAAAAGCACTTGGAATCTTAGCAACAAGAGCACTATACCAACATCATCAACACTTCTATAAGGTGTTCAAATCACTTTAACATGACAACTCAATCAAGCAACAATCAGCAATATCAGAAGGCATAATTGACACCAATGACAACAGAAGCATGTTGACATCAATGACAACACCAGATAGCACATACTTGCAAAAGGGGGGAGAGAGATTGACAGTGAGAGATAAAGAGGAAGATAAAGAGGGGGAGAGAGGGATTTAAATTATTGTGCACATGAATTGATGTAATGTCCCCAGTTTGAGCTAAGTCATGATTTTGGTTTGAGCTTGATTCATTAGGATGGAAAACTATAATGTTGGCTCAACAAGTGATTTTTATTGGATTTTTGGCTAAGTGTTGCTAAGTGATATTGTTTATCTAGCCAAAATATCATGTTCTTCTAGCTATTTTGGAGGATAGAGAATGGGAAAATAGGAAATGCAATATTTAGATTGTATTTTCATAATTTTAATGGTGAATTCAAAATGATGCTAAGTGGACACAAGGGAAAATGCCAATATTTAATTGCATTTTCAAATATATTTCATCTAGAGCTTTCCAACACCACTTGGAGGTTGACGCCACCTTTGGAGGAGATAAAATAATAATAAAAGTTTGTTTGATGATTGGGTTTTGTGCCAACATTCAAAGGAAAAGGTGATTTCAAATTGTTTCATTGGATCAAGCGCGCAACGCCCAAGGA
Source organism: Cunninghamia lanceolata (assembly GCA_027924645.1). Classification (NCBI taxonomy): domain Eukaryota; kingdom Viridiplantae; phylum Streptophyta; class Pinopsida; order Cupressales; family Cupressaceae; genus Cunninghamia; species Cunninghamia lanceolata. The sequence goes on along the minus strand of BSBN01000124.1, from coordinate 5,401,328 downwards.
GGAGTTTTCATATATTAATAAAATATTGTATTTTCTTTGGATCATGAGCCCGTGCCATGCAAATAAGAAATAAAATATTGTTTTTCAATCCCCAAGGAGTCGTCGCCGAAGAAGGAGGAGTATTTAATTTAATAAAATATTATATTTTGCTATGGGCATCATATAAGGTGGAAACAAATAATATTTTTATTATTGGTCAAGAGGTTCGCCGCTCAAGGTGGGATAAGGAGAAAATTAATAAAATAATTTTATTTGATTCCTCAAGTAAATTGGCAATTGGGAGAAGAGGAATTATTTAATAAAATAATGGTGTTTTTCAATGTTGGCGTCCAAGGGAGTTATAAGGAAAAATAATAAAATAAGTGTTATTTTATTATTTTAAATGATTGTGGGCTCAAGGATGCAATTCATTTAAAATTGTCAAAGTGAAGGTTGTAATTGATTGGTGGATTTCAAATATTCACAAAATGGAACTAATTGGGATGCCTAGGTGAAGAGAAGAATAAATAGAGGAGTTTTGCCTTCACCTTGCAACTATTGATCCCTTGGTAAGTTTTCATATTCATGTATTTTGTCTGGAAATTACATTTTTTAGTTTGTCAAGGAGATGATCCCTTGATTTTTGGTGGCATGGAGATGATCCCATCCACATTGTGAGGTGATATCATAAGGATTTCATCATTGATATTGAATTGTAGGTTTTCATTGAGGGTTTTGAAGGATAATTGAATTGCATTTGAAGCTATTGATATTCATTGGAGCTCTTGTTCATGATTGAAGACTACCAAGGTAGTCAATTTGCTTAGGAGAGACATTTTAGTGTGTTTTTGCTATGATATAATGCTGTAATTTTTGAAACAACAAACTGTAACTTTCATAACAGGGTTTTTAGACAGCTTATATTCGAAGATAATAGAGGTTTGAAGACATTGGAGCATCATAGAACCTAGTTGCAGCCTTTTGGGATCCATCACTAGCCTTTAGAGGCAATTGTTGGCATGATTTTGGTCTTCTATTGAAATCTAGGCAGTGCATAATAGTGATACAAGTCTAATAACATCATAAATTGACACATTCCAAAGGTTTGAGGCATTTGTTGTTGCTCATAGCCCAATCAATTCACTCTTAGAGGTCATCGCTAGCCACTTGGGCTCTATGTTGGCACATTTGAAGTATATTTTACAAATTTGGGCAATAACATTTAGCTACAACAATCATATTAGTTGGGACAGTAGTGAATTGTGAAGGCACAATAGGGTTTGAAGACTATTTACAACCATACTTTCATTCTACATTGGTTGGGCTATTATTGTACATCACTAGTATATGATAATTTCATGTTCATGTTTGTTTCCAATTCACATTGTATGATGACTAATACAAAAATTAGTCACTACTGATACAAAAATCAGTCACTACTGATACAACAAACTAGCACTTTGTCATTTGTGTTTTGCTCATTGAAATCAATAATAAGCATTGGAGGTTTTGGCATTCACTTTCTATTGTGTTCTTTGATATTGTTATGTGTTTATAATTGATCATTTGGTGATTGCATTGAAAGAGATTGGAAAAAAATTTAGTTATATCTAGTAGGGTATTTTACAGTGGTATTAGAGCTTGGATCCTGCCAGCCTATGAGTTATGAACTACTACATTGATCCTTTGCCACATCACTATCATAGAAGAACAAGTACAATGGGAGATAGGAGGCAAGGTAATCTGTAGCAGGATGATGTTGATCATATGTTGAGGGAAATAATTGATAATTAGAGACAAATGACAGTGCAACAACGTGAGACAAATGAGAATATTCAACGAATGTTTCAGGCTATGATTAATAATAACAGGAACACCAATAACAATCAGGCTAATTATAATAATTAGGATAATACAGGTGTTGGTAGTGTAGCAGGATCACCTCATGCAAGGAGGACACGCACACCTACAGTTGATAGACCTATACAGCCTATCTTTCTTCCTAGAGAAGATGAGGTAGTTGAGGAGCCACAAGTTGAGGAAGAGGAGACCACATTTGGTGAAGATTTGATATCCTTAGTTGATGAGTATGATTCACTTCCTGAGCATGCAAGGAGTCAGATCAGCTTCAACAACTACATGAGTCAAAAGAGAGAATGGAAAAAAGGTAGAGTTGAATGTCCAAGGCAAAGAAGAGCACAACCTACTTAGCGGAAGGAGTACAAGGATGCATTGAATAAGATTCCTCTCCCTAGTTTTGATGGCAGTGGCAAACTAAGTGCTAGAGCATGCGTAAATAAGTTGGATACTTTTCTTACACTCAAGCCCATGAGTGAGGAAAAGGCTATACATTTTGCTACTATGCATTTGGAGGGATGAGCTTTTGATTGGTGGAAGCATGGACTTGTTTCACAGCATCATAATAGGATCACTTCATATGATGAGTTTGTCAATAAACTCATTACCAGGTTTGACTGCAAGGATGTTGAGGTCTACTACCGTGAGCTTGCACAGTTGAAATAGAGTCATAGAGTGGATGCATATGTCAATGAATTTCAAAATATTGCAGTAATGGTTTCTGATATGTCTGATAGGAAGATCACAATGTTGTTTGTTGAGGGATTGAATGATAGGATCAAGGGTTTGGTCAAAGTTCACAAACCAACTACACTTGAGGAGGCCATTGAGCTTGCACTTGACTTGGATATCACTCCTACATTCACACCTCAAAGGAAGAATTTCAAAGGGGAGAATACAAATCAAAAATCTCGTGAGCAACCCACTCCAAAGAAAGATGAAGGTACATCTAAGATGGATTATGAGGAGAGAAATGAACTTCGTAGGAAGAAGTTGTGTTTCACTTGTAAACAACCTTGGGAGATTGGTCATAGGTGTCTTGGCAAAGGCAAGATGCACTACATAGAGGTAATTGATGAGGTAGATGATGATTCTACTTTAGATAATGATCATGGACAACCAACACTTAATTTGGTGAGTGAAGGTAACAAGGGTTCTAGAATTGCTAATCTTTCAGAAGGTTCAATATATAATTCATTCATCTTTGAAGGCACATTATTTGGTTACAAGGTTTTGGCACTTCTTGATAGTGGAGCTACACATAACTACACTGATGAGGGTTTAATGAATAAGAGAGGTCTGCATTGTGATGTCTTTGAGGGCTTTGATGTGGCTATAGCAGGTGGACTCACTATCCTTTATAAGAAGAAAGTAAGAAAGCTTAATATTATGTTTGGTGAGTATACACTTTGTGATGACTTGTATGTACTTGATTTGAAAGACAATGAGATTGTACTTGGTATGCAATGGCTACATTCTTTGTAAAGAGTCAGCAAGATCTACAAGTTATGGAGTTGAGTTTCCAACATGATGGGAAACAAGTTGTTATGAAAGCTCTCAAGTACACTTTGCCTCATCAAATAACAACCAAATCTATGATAGCTATGAGTCATAATTATCTCATGAAGACATATATGATGCACTTGGAGAGAATTGTATTGAACCAACATTTGATGGTAAACATTTGATTTTTGAGGTGAATGATAATTCTATGGAATGACATGACATCATACCTGATTTATTTGAGGACAACAATCCTATGGCTTTGCATTTTCATGAGATAGATATGCTAACACCTTTGAATGATAGTTGTTTGAGGTCTACTAATGATGGAATACAAGATTGGAGTGTTGGATATAGTAATTTTGTTGAAAAATAGGTCACTACACAATTTGATTTTGTATATCAGACCTTTGAAGATGTGAAAAAGATACAAGAGAGGTGTAACAGTTGGCTAGAAAGAGCAAGGAAAGCCAAGTTGGTTGTTGATCAAGCAAAACAACACCTTGAAATTATCAAGGGAATGAAGCAATCAACTTTGTTTTATCATCATGGGCCAGCCATTAATGATATGTAGGTGTGTGACAATGAAGATGGAGGTAATTCAGGTTTGCAAGGTACATTCATTCCTTTTGGAGAGCTAGGTCAAACCATTGAGTTGACACAATCTTATATTGATAAGGACTTCATATGGGAGCATGAGGATTGTTTAATAGGTTATTCTCCATGGTTTGATGGTTATACTTCATTGCTGGGTATTGATTTCAATTTTAGTATAATAGGAATGGATACACTTGTGTTTGCAGTTATGTTTGGCATCCTTCATTTATTCATGTTACTATTCAATGATAGAGGGATTTTCAACTTGGTAGGCATTTTTTTGGCATCTACATCTTCACTAGGATATGGACTGGTTACCATGGCTATTTGAGGATTGGTGTGGATGTGTTAGCTTCATTGTGCGATGGTGGAAGCGGTCCTGGGATCTTCTACATCAAAAAATTTGAGAGTATTTGTGTGAGTATCTATGGAGAGCCTAGATGGATTTGGGATCCTGACATTGGTTGGTTCTAATTGGGCACTTGTGATTGCTTGGGGCAAGCAATCTTGGGGTGGGAGGACTTGTAATGTCCCATTTTTGAGCTAAGTCATGATTTTGGTTTGAGCTTGGTTCTAGAGGATGGAAATCTATAATGTTGGCTCAATAAGTGATTTTTATTGGATTTTTGGCTAAGTGTTGCTAAGTGATATTGTTTATCGAGCCAAAATATCATGTTCTTCTAGCTATGTAGGAGGATAGAGACTAGGAAAATGGGAAATGCAATATTTAAATTGTATTTTCATAATTTCATTGGTGAATTCAAATTGAGCCAAGTGTCCACACAAGGGAAACTACCAATTTTTAATTGCATTTTCAAATGTATTTCATCTAGAGCTTTCTAATGCCACTTGGAGGCTGACGCCACCATTGGAGGAGATAAAAAAATAATAAAAGTTTGTTTGATGATTGGGTTTTGTGCCAATGTTCAAAGGAAAAGGTGATTTCAAATTATTTCATTAGATCAAGCGCCCAACGCCCAAGGAGGAGTTTTCAAATATTAATAAAATATTGTATTTGCTTTGGATCATGAGCCCACGCCAAGCAAATAAGGAATAAAATATTGTTTTTCAATGCCCAAGGAGTCGTCGCCCAAGCAGGAGGAGTATTTAATCTAATAAATATTATATTTTGCTATGGGCATCGTATAAGGAGGAAACAAATAATATTTTTATTATTGGTCAAGAGGTTTGCTGCTCAAGGAGGGATAAGGAGAAAATTAATAAAATAATTTTATTTGATTCCTTAAGTAAATTGGTGATTGGGAGAAGAGGAATTATTTAATAAAATAATGGTGTTTTTCAATCTTGGCGTCCAAGGGAGTTATAAGGAAAAATAATAAAATAAGTGTTATTTTATTATTTTAAATGATTGTGGGCTCAAGAATGCACTTCATTTAAAATTGTCAAAGTGAAGGTTGTAATTGATTGGTGGATTTCAAATATTCACAAAATGGAGCTAATTGGGACGCCTAGGTGAAGAGAAGAATAAATAGAGGAGTTTTGCCTTCAATTTGCAACTATTGATCCTTGGTAAGTTTTCATATTCATGTATTTTGTCTGGTAATTACATTTTTCAGTGTGTTAAGGAGATGATCCCTTGATTTTTGGTGGCATGGAGATGATCCCATCCACATTGTGAGGTGATATCATAAGGATTTCATCATTGATATTGAATTGTAGGTTTTCATTGAGGGTTTTGAAAGATAATTGAGTTGCATTTGAAGCTATTGATATTCATTGGAGCTCTTGTTCATGATTGAAGACTACCAAGGTAGTTGATTTGCTTAGGAGAGACATTTTGGTGTGTTTTTGCTATAATATAATGCTCTAATTTTTGAAACAACGAACTGTAACTTTCATAACAGGGTTTTTAGACAGCTTATATTCAAAGATAATAGAGGTTTGAAGACATTGGAGCATCATAGAACCCAGTCGCAACCTTTTGGGATCCATCGCTAGCCTTTGGAGGCACTTGTTGGCATGATTTTGGTCTTCTATTGAAATCTGGGCAGTGAATAACAGTGATACATGTCTGATAACATCATAAATTGAAGCATTCCAAAGGTTTGATGCATTTGTTGTTGCTCATAGCCCAATTGCTTCACTCTTAGAGGTCATCACTAGCCACTTGGGCTCTATGTTGGCACATTTGAAGTATATTTTATAAATCTGGGCAATAACATTCAGGTACATCAGTCATATTAGTTGGGACAATAGTGAATTATGAAGGCACAACAGGGTTTGACGACTATTTACAACCATACTTTCATTCTACATTGGTTGGGCTACCATTGTACATCACTAGTATATGATTTCATGTTCATGTTTGTTTCCAATTCACATTGTATGATGACTGATACAAAAATTAGTCACTATTGATACACCAGACCAGCACTTTGCCATTTGTGTTTTGCTCATTGAAATCAATAATAAGCATTGGAGGTTTTGGCATTCACTTTCTATTATGTTCTTTGATATTGTTATGTGTTTATAATTGATCATTTGGTGATTGCATTGAAAGAGATTGGAAAAAAATTAGTTATATCTAGTAGGGTATTTTACAATTGACCACTACCCTCAAGATTACTTTGGTTTCACTTAGCTCTTGGTAAATGAGGCTCACCAAGAATGAGAGGGGAGGATAGATCTTAAATTTGATTTCATCATATCTCTCTATCAAATGAATGAGCTTTATGTAGCCATAAAGTGGAACATAGAGAGAGAGAAAGGAAGAAAGAAATTTTCAATACTTGTTTTTGGTAGCCTCTTCAATTTGGGTGGGAACTTGGCTATGAAAAATAAGGAATTTATAATGTACTAAAGTTCAAATTAGTACAAAATGAAGGTTTCATTATTGTATCAGGTTACACTTGAATGGATTGCATGCCTTACATAATTTACAATCCATGGAAATTCCTAGAAAATAAAGGAATGCTTCCCCTCTAGCCCATGAATCGACTGCTACCCTCGAGATTACTTTAGTTTCACTTAGATCTTGGTGAATGAATCTCACTAGGAATGAGAGGGGAGGGTAGATCTTAAATTTTATTTCCTCATATCTCTCTATCAATTGAATAAGCTTTGCATAGTCATAAAGTGGAACATAGAGAGAGAGTGGGAGAGAGATATAGAGATAAAGAAGAGAGAGATAAGGGCCGAGAGAGAAAGGGAGACAGAGAGAGACAGGTACAGAGGTTAGGAGAGACATGGAGCTCCATTGGAGCCTCATTAAATGTTAACAAGAGCCTCTCTCTCTCTCTGTATATATATATATATATATATCAATTTCTCCCTCTTTATCTCTCTTTCTCTACCTCTCTCTCTCTCTATATCTCTATATCTCGAACTATCTCCCTCTCTATTTTTCTAAACCTCTCTCTCTCTCTCTATATATATATCTAAATTATAGATAGATTGTGCAAATATATATAAAGGGATTTAGAGAGATAGAGAAAAGAGAGACTAACTTTCAATCAACTATTTCATGCCAACAATCCAAATATGATATATATATATAAAGAGAGAGAGAGAGAGTAAATTTGGATCATCCATTTTGTGCTAACAATCCAAAGATGGCACATGTCCATTGGGAACTATAGTGTGAGAATAATGCCATTTGCTTAAGGACCTAATAATTCACCTTTAAGAAAAGAGAGATTGACTTTCGATCAACCATTGACATCATCTTATAATGATATAAGATGATATAAAATGGACATTATCAAATCTATTTCTTTCTTGTATTTAGCGATATAAAACATAAAGTGTGAAGGCAAATAAATGAAAACTGTCAAACTGTGACCACATATTTGATGACAACTTTGGGATTGTTGAAGGAATGCATTTTATGAAGAGCATATCCATGGGTGACATGTATAATGTCTTAGAATTTTAGTTCATTGGTGGTGTATGACAGTCTACTCAAGTAAACCAAAAAATAATAATTTGTGCACAAATGATTTCTATCTTCTTCACTTGGTTCGTCCATAGAGTGACTCCGTATCACAGTAATGTAAAGAGAGAATATAGTCCACTGAACAAAGATCAGGTGGAGTTTATTATTTGGGCCACATTTATGTAGGTAGTGTAAATTATTTATGTCTAATTTCAAAGATTAACAATTCAAAGATGTAGTGCCCCTCAACTGGTCGTTTACCAGACTGATGTTTGCTTAGTAGTACTGGACATTATGACAGTATTTTAGATCGTTTGATGATGGATTTCTAGTTATTTTGCTATTTCAGTATGAACCTAATTGTTATGATAACAGATGTTGATGTTGGATTATGTTATTTTATGCTTTACAATTTGATAAATGAACTGGATGTTATAGTTGCTTTGATGTTATTCACTATATGGGATAGGAAGATAGTTGATCATTTTATATTGTTGACTAGTAATTAGATACCTTGTTCAATATAGTTAATTGTTTATTCGTAAACGTGAATGGAACAGTGTCGTATTACTCACTCTCGAGTACTCTACCCCACTGCGATTTCCATTCACTATAGGACTGCATGTGATGTATATATATATCTTGTTATGGTTAACCGTGCGTTGCTATAGGATGCAGGTACTAGGCATCGACTCCACCTGATTACCAGGTCTAAGCATGCCTTTGCCAATGGATTAGTTGGTTGGAGTTAACGTGAGGTCCCTAGTCAGTGATTCCTTGGTCGTCAGTTTACCCTTGTGGTTATTGGTTGTTGTTCGATCATGTCTTGCTGTCAGGTAATACTGTACCTTGGAGTCTAATTAGGTTCGAAGGTGTCTAAGTGTGTATGGTAGTGTTGTGCTTTAATTAGAATCATTATACAAAAGAATATAAATGTTGATAAATGAGCATAATGTCGTTAGTTGTCGATTATCGTTATAAATAAATTATTATTTTATTAGAAGTGTAGTTGTTAAATAAAGTTGTAAGAAATTTTGTATTGTTCAATATAATATTATTTATAATAAATATTTAAATAAATAAATAGTTGTAATCATGTTGTAAATTGTGATTTACAACTTGATTAATAAAATAAATTAAAATATAGTTACAAAATTATAGATTGACGAAATAGTACAATTTTATTAATAACAATATAGTTGGTCAGCATTAAAGAAATTAGATTTTGTCAAAAATTATGTGCTTGCATTTAAAAAAAATAATAATAAAATAAAATAAAAATATAATTAGAGAGGAGAGATGCACGGGATCACGTGCCAAGCTCCTTGGTAGATGAGAGAGACTGTGTTATAAAAGAAAAGTGGTAGAGGCATTAAGGACAGGATTACAGGTGAAAGAAAAGAGAAGAAGGCTGGAATAAGCAGCTTGGAATGGCAGCAATTGAAGTAGACTCGACGATTTGATATCGTAGCCAGGTTCCGTCGAATGCCTTATCTCTGAACTTTATTCTGAATCTGCAAATGCTATTGTAGTTTATTTGATTCCAAATAGTTTGATCTGAAATCAGTTTGTATTCTGTGTTGTGCCATCAAAGCTCATGTTTGTAGACTGTCCTCTCTGTGTTTAAACAGCATCTTCTCTTAAGGTCTTAAATTCTTCTTTTCTGCTCAAGGATTCCATTAGTCAATTGTCTTCCATCCACTGTTTTGCCGAATCATTCTGTATGCACTCTCAAACCAACGTAATATTGGTAGGGTTTGTAGATGTAAAACGACACCGTGTTGTGTGGTATGCCCTCGGTGTATTGCGGAACCTTGCATCTAGAAAAGAGACCGTAACATGCTGTGAATAGGGTGTTCATATATCATTCTTAGAAAGCCCCATCATAGGTAAATACATTAAATTCGCAAGTTGAGAAGTGTTCTCTGATTTGGTTTTTACCCCAGTAGGCAGATGGCATTGGCGCCTTGAGAAGGCCGTTCCAGATTTCTTTAGAAACCAGTTTTCTGTCACAAATTGTTTGCAATATCTTCCATTTCTTTTTCTGCCGTCGCTACCTTCAACAAACTTTAACCGGCATTGAAATCGTATTACTAGTCGGTGTCATTGTGAGAGTTTTGAAGTAAAACCAAAGGTCACATAGTGGTTTTCCTACATACTTCCGTCCTTACAGGCTCGTATACTTTTTTTTTTAAATGTTGAGGCCTACGTGAGAAGCTAATAAACATTTGGGTTCTCTTATCTAGGGTTAGTGAACACTTTCTAGAACATGACATTTGATAATTCGGCAGTTACTTTTAATTGAGGGATAAACCTTCGATCTGAGTGCCGCAAAATTCTTCCTTCTTCGATTATTAAAGTTTCTCTTGGTTTTGGTTACATAACCTGCACTCGTCCCATTGTAATCCTAGCCATTTGGGCTGGGCATATATCTTACAAAGGATAGTAATGAGATTCGCACCCTGTAATGCAAGCGTAATGCAGAAATATTTAGGCGAATCCCTCATATGCCAGACGTGAGACTGGTGAGGAGTGGTGTCAAAACTTGGTTAGCGATTTTGCTGAGATTCTATTTATTGTTTTTGTTGCGTTTGGTATTGTTTAATAGTGGACCGAATTATATTAGGAAGCGCAGCAAGTTGTAATGCCAAGGTGTGATGGGGAGATCGCTGCCATTGCTTTGTTTTCGCCTTGATTGAAGTTTCTGAAGTCTTTTCAACCTGTCCATTTTGTGGCCTCCGTCAGTCATTCATAGTAATGAGACGAGGTTTCTTTTTTTTTTCTTTTTTTTTTTTAACCAGTCCACTTTATAGTTTGGCTACCGCGATTTCACTGGCCTTCAAACAAGCTGAGCGAACTTTATTATCCCTGGAAGATGATGGAGGCTGTAGTATTCATTATTGAAGTTGATTAGTGTATTCGTCATACATCAATCTCTGACCACATTCACAGCGTATATAGCAGTAGTAATGTCTTAAGAGCTTATGCTTTCTGCAGTTGCTAGAGGTGAAAATCTAAAACTTAGTCAGTTTAATCTGTAGATTGTTGTTGTCTTGGCTGGTGCACTTCTGGGAAAAGTTGGGGTGTCCTCAAGACAGCCAGTGAAGGCAAGATGGTCAACAATGCACAAATAATAACCAACTGTTGGTGTAATGTAATAATGGTTCCAAAAGCAATTTGAGCAGCTGTCTATCTCTGATAGCTTACTGTCCCATATACGGACAATCCTCAACACCTGAATATTTCAGAAACTCGATAACAGACTTGGCAGCGATAGTGTGGTGGAAAAATCAGTGACTTAGTCTTTCTTGCAAAGTAGAAAGCTTTCCAGTAAAATTAACAAATACAGTTCACATACAAAGTTGAAATGAGATTGCTGTGTTGGCAAAACCGTTATCTTCTTTTCAGATATCACGTCATAACCATTCTCCAGTTCCCTAGTTATTCATTGATCGGGTTATTAGACGATTACATCTCTATTAGTCCTCTGTAAGAACGTAGATGACAACCATAGTGTGCATTATGGAGAGTTCTTGAGTCCCTTGCAACAATTCCATTTCGTATATACCTAGCAATCATTCTTTTACTAAGAATCACTATTTTACCTGGGCACACTTCTGAGAGGTTTCTTTCTATAGATCATACTTTCACATTAGTTAAACAGACTGCAATACAGTCCACATAACTGATACCGTCTTACTGATATCTCACTGATGGAGATGGCACTTCCTCTGAAGGCCGGTGCAGCAAAAGCAATCAGTGATTTGAATTCTACGGAGAGTTTGTAATCTATCCATTTCTGTCAGAAATTAAACCTGAGGGGAAGTGATTTCTGAACTTGTAATTACACTTTTCATGTTTGGAGATCTACACAACAATTGGAAGCATTTGCCTTCGTTATTTTTTTGTGATCATTGGATACCGTCAATCTTATTAGATTTGCAAGTTGAGGAAGTTGTTAGTCTAATCAACTGTCATCCATCTCAATGATAAAACAGTCAATAGCCATTTTACTCCTCATTGACAACCTATACGAACTGTTCACGTTCCATTCAAATAGGATCATTTACGATTCTCTTACATGACAGTAGGATTATAATAAACAGTAATAGTAAAGAATGTAATCTAATGTTGTTTTTATTACAGAAGTTGTTTACATTGAACAGAGAAGAAATTGTAGTGTTAATTCTAGAACTGTATTAAACTGTATGAGTTAAGTATTCCAGTTGTTGTAATGAGTTGAATTGAGGGTGGTTAAACTTGAATTCTAGAGGCTAAGTTGTCATAGTTGAGTGTTTGCAACTTGTGTATTGTTGTTTTTGTAATTACGATGTAATAACGATTATGTGGATCAAACATAGTATGAAGTATATTGAGGTATTGTTAAAGTTGATTATGTGTCTTGTAGAGTAATAATCTCTAGATGAGATATTAAACCACTTGTGTTCTTATTGTACCATTTTGTTGTATGGAGAGACCTGAAATCTGTAAAAGAGTAAAGTATTGTAATGTTAAAAGCGTTGGATAACAATTGGTGTTATGGTTCTATTGTGATGCAAGAGGGTTTATGCCTTGCAGTGAACATGTACATGTATTGTTATAAAGTCTTGTTTGATGTTAAGGTTTACTAGGTGTTAGGAAGGAGAGTGGCTTTCAACGTGGGGCCGGCGCCCAAAGTGGCAGTCAGGATAACCCGTTGGAAGTAGATTAATCAAGTGATAACCTAAAATAAACTAGAGGGTTAAGGGTAGATTTCACATTAATAAGATTAATGGATTCCTCTCCCATGGCCTGTAGTGCTTGTTTAGACTAAGGATGGGTAGAGAAGGCCTGGTCAGCATGATTGACTTCCTTGTCCTCATGAAAGGAAGGTCGATTCCGCACGTGTTACCCTATGGGGCCGGCACCTAGTGAGAGGCTGTCAGGATAACCCATGCTAGGACCGTGCGATGACACTCTCCCTACTACAACCTAGCATCCCTTGTTCGGTCTCTCCTCATTTGTTTTGTGTCGCCTTTGGAAGTTAAGTTGTGTTGTATTGTTATTGCCATGTGTTGTATTGGTGTTGGTCATCCTTTGTTCTTGTTTGTCTTTCGTCTACCTGACTGTCATTGTTTGGGACCTCATGTTAACTCCTAGCTCGGGGGGTGGACCTTAGGGTTCCACATGGTCGGGTGGAAGAGCTATTTTTATCCATTGGTTATTCCTTGTCAAGATCATATGCAGAAAAGGATTTGTTCCAGTTGTACTTGTACCAGTGATGAAGATGTATGTGTATAACCTTGTACCAGATTTGTGCAACAGAACATTCATTATGTATGTAATTCTGATGTAGTCTGAAAATGGCAATGTAATGATGTCATGATGTACTTATATGACAGCATTTCAATTATGTATTTAATCATGCATATTCCGTTATTTGATAATATGCAATGAATATGAATAAGTTATTTAATTGAGCATGGTTTTGGATCAGTTACTGATGTATGTTAAATTATGTTAGTTGATTTGTTAAGTGATGCAGCCTTGAATCCTTAGAGAATATGTCGTAATTAGTTATGTTATCGTTACTTAATCATTTTTTAAAAAAAAAATTCCTGTTTCATATAGCATAAGTGTGTATTTCTTTAAGGTGTTCAAGGTAGGCATTACAAAAGAGGCCACTTGTCTATAGAGACATAGTTTGCAAAAAAAGTCACTTAATCGCCCTCTCAACTAACATAGATTTGCTCCATATAATCAAAATAGTGTCCATAATTTTCAGTACTTGTTTTTACTAATCTCTTCAATTTGGGGGAACATGAGTATGAAAAAACAGGAATTTACTAATCTATTTAAGTGCAAAAAAGTACAAAATAAAGAATTTGCTACCAGAATACCATATAGGTCACCAATTTTTCCTTCGCATAAAGTCTCGTTTATGCTAGCATTGTCGTGCCCACATTTCCCATGTGGTCACGACACGCATCACACGTGTCATGTCCACATTTTTCATGTGGTCATGACACGAAATATCAAAAAAATTCCACACTTGCCTAGAAACCCCCTCACACACGTAAGAGTGCTCGGTGGCGTTATGCTTAAAGCGTAAACAATACAGTTGAATGTGGGTTAATGCATTCACGTGCGCATACCGAACACAATGGTCATCACGATGCGGTTAACATCGCCAATAGGGTTAGGATCAACGATTGAAAACCCTAAGTTATCCTATGTGAATGAAGGGATTTTGACATAAGTCAAAATTAATAGCCAAAAGCCAAATGCATGAGAGGATGATAAAATACAAATTTCAAATGACGATACTCGGCAAACAATATCATAATTCCAAATAGGGTTAAACTTCACTAACCTAGCTAAACCCTAAAATTCTGGAAAAATCTGGCAGCATAACACCTCACGGGCATGAGTAGGGTTTATTGTACTAAAACTAATTTGATCGAAAGGTTTACTGATTGGTGTTAAATTACCTATGTCTCACTAGTTGAATTGTAGATCAGTTGAATAAGTTAATTAAACATTTTTCAACAAAGTCCGATCAATTTGTTCTCCTTCACATTTTCTATAATTTTAAATGTTTTTCAACAAAGCTTGATCAATTTGTTCTCCTTCACGTTTTCTATAATTTTAAATGTTTTTCAACAAAGCTCAATCAATTTGTTCTCCTTCACGTTTTTTGATCAATCAGAGTTATCTCTGCATCATTTACATTATTCCTAATTTCTTGGTAGATCAGATCTCAGAAACATGTTTCACTAACTTCATTTAAAAAGTTTACTAGGTTACCGAGTCGGGTTTAAAACAACATTTAATTTAATTTCGTTAATTAAATTGCCCCAAAAGGGTTAAAAAGAATATTAAATTTTAATTAATAACGTTGTAGGTTTAAATCGTCCTCGTCGAGTTAAGTTTTATGATCTAAGATTTAGCCCGATTGTTTAAAATAAATCCTCTCAATATTTAAATTGTATAAATTTGGTTGAATCAAATAAATCCCTTTATCGTGATCTAATCCATTATTTAACATCCACTAACAAATAAAAATAATATTCCAACAAGAATATAGTTTTACCCATCAAATCTAATCACAATGCCCTATTCTTAAAATAAAATTTGAAATCAAAAGGAGGAAAATAATAAAGAAAAAAAAAGGAAAAGAATATAAGGGCAATTTTAAATACAAGCCCTAAAATCCACTCTATTAAAAAATTACTTTCCTTATGAGTAAAACCCTAACCCTATACTTCTCATTTCTCATTTTCTCCTCTTTGTTTTCGTTTCCCCTTTATTTCTCTTTCTCTCATTTTGTCTTCTTGGTTTTGTTTGCAGGTTTAATGGTGGACTCATATGAAATGCATATGATGACATATATATAATTGTGTTTATAAATTGGATTTTCTTTGAATATATAAAATATATATTTTTTTTTTTTCATTTGTAAAAATGTTAAAACACTAAATTTATTTTTGTTTTAATGACAGTCTAGAGATGAGGGACTATGGAGTAGAGGCTGACGGCGGCATTTAATGGAGGACTGGTGGAGTGGAAGGCACTATGAGGGGGCCGCGGAGGAAGGGACGACCGAAGTGTTGAGGGGACCACGGGGAAGGTGGCTGCGGAGGAGGGAGGTTTAAGCGGCGGGTCGTGGGGGTTTGGAGGTAGTGGGGAGTGTGGGGAGGGGGTGGGAGCTCCGCCCCCTCCCCACACCCAATGCATAACAGTGACGGCGGGAGGGGGGGTTCGAACCCCCCCCCCAAACCCTTCAAAATTTTCTTTATTTATTTATTTAAAACTGTAATAAATATATAGTCCACTCAGTATTTTTTTAACAGAGTTCTATTTAATTTTAATGAGTTTTAAATATATATATATATATATATATATATATATATATATACACACACACAAAATTTTCACAGATTCACTCAAAAACACAGTTTATAGTATTTTTAAAATATATACAGAATATTAACATTTATACATATATAATGTAAACTTTCTTTTTCTTTGGCAGAATAAATAAAATCAGTTATTTTTAAATACATATAAAAAATACATTCATTCAAATTACTCAAAATATATATATATATATTTCAACTATAATTTTTCCTTCTAAACACTTGTAAGTTTTCTTTTCTAAACAAATAGGCAATATATATATATATATATATATATATATATATATATATATATATATATATATATATATATATATATATATATATATATATATATATATATATATAAAATCTTTATAAGACAAGGAACTCATTTTTTTTATCAAAATATATTCATTGTATTCCTAATATGTTCATTTTTAAATAAAAGAAATAAATACAATTAAGTAAATACTTCTATTACTTAACATCAACTAATTTTCTCCCTTCATAATAACAAAATACAAATTTCTTGTTTGTCTCAAAATTAAAACCACAACTTTCCTATTTTATATATTTAAAATTTACATACAATGAATTAACTTTTAAAACAAATTTTCTTCCTTCAACTTTTCTTGAATGATAAGAATTAAATCAACAAATTTTAACTTTTTATTACAAATGAAAATAGCTTACACACAACATAAGAAAATACACTTTTACAACAAGAGAGATGACAATGTCCTCTTTGAAAACCAACAAATGATACAATCTCCTAAGTAGGCCAAGCTCTCTCTCAAGAGTGAAGGAAAATAAATTATCAACTCTAAGAACAAAGTGTTTTCTCCAACTTCACAACTTAGCTCTAATGAACCTACATTAACACAACAAGGGGAAATAAGCCACAATGTCTTGCTCTCCTCCTTACCATAGACCCGCAAGTGGGTCACCCCCGAGTTAGGGAGGTCATCCACACACTAGGGAACTCATTCCACATCACAACAAGGCATTCAAACAACCAAACACAATTTTTACACCCATGGATAACACAACACAAGAATGTCATGTCCCCATATTAAGGCATTGTTTAAATTAAAGATTTAAAATGTCATGTTAAATATCATGGCCATAGGCCATTAATAAATATATATAATATTATAAATATATAATATTATATGATAGTATCTATAAATATTTTAAATATTAACCATTATATTATATTTATAAATAACCAATACAAATATAAATATTAATATTAAAATAGCATATTATTATTATTATTATTATATAATATATAATGATAAATATAAATGTTCAAATTAATATTAATATTAATTATTATTATGATTATAATATAATAAACATATTTATATAAATGAATGTAAATCATACATTATATAATATATTAGATTGCCTTTAAGACAATTGAGCAGCAACTAATATATTTATAAAAAGACGTGACCTTTGTGAAAAGGTAGTCATTGACCATTTAAGAAAATATAAAGGTAGAGAGTGGAGGAAGCAATGAAAGACAACAAAATACAATGAAGCAAGTAGATATAAAATTAATAATTTATGAGTTTGAATTACAGACATGATTAATTGTTGGGGAAAATAAGATAAGTATGCTACACCTATATTCCCAAAGAAATAAATAAATTAATATCTATAAGTTATTTCATTATTTTTTTATACGGAATGATATTAATTAATTAAAGGGATTATAATATGAATGATATTAAAATATAGATTTAAGTAATAAATTGAGTAATATAAGAAAGCAATATTATAAATAATATATTATTAACAAATATCAATATTAGTGATTAAATATTATTATAATTATAAATATAAATATGTATAGATGATATGATAGCATGTTATAGTCAAGGTGGAGCAAATAACTAACATGATATAGATAGCTTAAACATCTATGAATAACATGATTATAAATGCTTAGAGAATCCATCATTATTAGGATTAAGCCCCAATAAAGAGTAATCATACTTGATTTATATAATGAAGGCAAGGTCCTTAGAAACAAACCCATGATATAAGATCATAGAACACATTGAGAGATTGGAGGTAGACTTGTTAGGAAGAAGTAGCATTAATACATCGAAAGGTAGATAAGACCGGCGGTGGAATGGACCATGTTACATCATACTTAGGCAATGGATAAGACTTGCGGTGGAATGGACTATGCTACATCATACAAGGGTAATAAGTAAGACCTATGGTGGAATGGGCATATGTTACATCATACAAAGGCACTTAGTAAGACCTAAGGTGGAATGGGCATGTGTTACATCATACAAAGGCACTACATGTAGAGGATGATTCATGCAACCTAACAAGAGATAGTACCCCATCTCCACTAGGGTTTGAAAATAAATAAAATTAACATATAATAAACAACCCTAAGTATGAATCCACTTAAGATTGAATAGTTAAATTATTTATTTATTCGATTATTTTAATATGATTTATTGATCTTATCTATTACTAATGTTTCCTTTAAGAAGTAATTCTCATGTGCAAGGTGGAAAATAAGGATCTTCTTAAAGGGGACATTACAGTGGTATCAGAGCAGTCATCCTGCCATCCTGTGAATAATAGTTAAATAAAAAATAAATTAAAAAAAATATTATATACTTTAATATTAAATTTATTATTACCATTTTATGTATACTTCAATATTAAATTTATTAATATCATTCCCTATACTTTTGTCTAATTTTTAAAGTATTCTTTCATTACAAATTTGATTTAGGATCTTGAAAGCATCCTAATTGTGATTGCTTGAGGACAAGCAATCTTGAGTGGGGAGGGTTGTCATGTCCCCATATTAAGGCATTGTTTAAATTAAAGATTTAAAATGTCATGTTAAATATCATGGCCATAGGCCATTAATAAATATATATAATATTATAAATATATAATATTATATGATAGTATCTATAAATATTTTAAATATTAACTGATATATTATATTTATAAATAACCAATACAAATATAAATATTAATATTAAAATAGCATATTATTATTATTATTATTATTATATAATATATAATAATAAATATAAATGTTAAAATTAATATTAATATTAATATTAATATTAATTATTATTATGATTATAATATAATAAACATATTTATATAAATGAATGTAAATCATACATTATATAATATATTAGATTGCCTTTAAGACAATTCGTCAAGGCAGCAGCAACTAATATATTTATAAAAAGACATGACCTTTGTGAAAAGGTAGTCATTGACCATTTAAGAAAATATAAAGGTAGAGAGTGGAGGAAGCAATGAAAGACAACAAAATACAATGAAGCAAGTAGATATAAAATTAATAATTTATGAGTTTGAATTACAGACATGATTAATTATTGGGGAAAATAAGATAAGTATGCTACACCTATATTCCCAAAGAAATAAATAAATTAATATCTATAAGTTATTTCACTATTTTTTTATACGGAATGATATTAATTAATTAAAGGGATTATAATATGAATGATATTAAAATATAGATTTAAGTAATAAATTGAGTAATATAAGAAAGCAATATTATAAATAATATATTATTAACAAATATCAATATTAGTGATTAAATATTATTATAATTATAAATATAAATATGTATAGATGATATGATAGCATGTTATAGTCAAGGTGGAGTGAATAACTAACATGATATAGATAGCTTAAACATCTATGAATAACATGATTATAAATGCTTAGAGAATCCATCGTCATTAGGATTAAGCCCCAATAAAGAGTAATCATACTTGATTTATATAATGAAGGCAAGGTCCTTAGAAACAAACCCATGATATAAGATCATAGAACACATTGAGAGATTGGAGGTAGACTTGTTAGGAAGAAGTAGCATTAATACATCGAAAGGTAGATAAGACTGGTGGTGGAATGGACCATGTTACATCATACTTAGGCAAAGGATAAGACTTGCGGTAGAATGGACTATGCTACATCATACAAGGGTAATAAGTAAGACCTGCGGTGGAATGGGCATATGTTACATCATACAAAGGCACTTAGTAAGACCTAAGGTGGAATGGGCATGTGTTACATCATACAAAGGCACTACCTGTAGAGGATGATTCATGCAACCTAACAAGAGATAGTACCCCATCTCCACTAGGGTTTGAAAATAAATAAAATTAACATATAATAAACAACCCTAAGTATGAATCCACTTAAGATTGAATAATTAAATTATTTATTTATTTGATTATTTTAATATGATTTATTGATCTTATCTATTACTAATGTTTCCTTTAAGAAGTAATTCTCATGTGCAAGGTGGAAAATAAGGATCTTCTTAAAGGGGACATTACAAAGAACTCAACCAGGATGAGTTCAAAGGAGTAGGGGAGTGGACAACACTCAACTCAAGAGTGCCACTCCTACAAATATCCCAAATACTAATACTTCTTAAGGCCTCGAGCCAACTCTTTTTAACACAATTTCCACAAAGCTTCCATTTTGGCTCTCAAGCCATTCCACATATTGCAATTATCCACATATTGCCCTCAAGGCTTACAACACCACAAAATCAAGGAAATGACCCCGAGGAGGTTCACTCCTCCCTCACTCCACACTTGTGGAGTATCTTCTCCCAAGTGGGAGAGGCTCTTACAACACCCTTACAATTTTTCCCACAACAACAAATAAAAATCCAAACATAGATCTCACACAAAGCATCACATAGGCAAATAAAAATACATAAGGGAAGGCCTTAGCCTTGAAACCAACCTTAAAAAGCCCAATTTGGAAGATGGTTGATGTAGAGCTTCTCCAAATCCTCCTCCAACATAAGCCACAAAGCTCTCTCTAACTTTTTCCCCAAAGTAAATTCCAAACAATAAAATTTTCCAAAAATTCAACAACCCATACCCTTCTCCAAGTGGGATTAAAATAAGCTCAACCCATGAGCTTTGAGGAATGGGGAGGTGACACTTGTCACCTCCTCACTCTTCCTCCCCACTACAAGCAAGACCCATGGGATGGGTGATGACACATGTCACTCACCCATCCCCAAGTCTCTCTCTCCCTTCCACTTGTCCTCTCTCAAACATGTGGGAGAGAAAAGTGGAGCTTAAGAGGGAATGGGTGACACATGTGTCCCATTCCTTTCCTCCCAAGAGGGACCACACAACTCCAAGGTACCCTCACCAATTGTGAAAGAGACTTGGAGTAAAGTCCTCCACAATTGGGGGGGTCTTGGAGACATCCCCAACCTAGGGAAGTGGTAAGGATGGGGTTGAGTGTTTGACTCACTCGTCCTCTCCCTCCCATGCCTCCGATTTCGTCACTTAACTTCAGGGTGAAGTTAAGGTGACCAAATAGAGGTTTACCAAGGGTTACCCAAGTCAAAAAGGTCCCTAGACCCAAGGGTTACAACCCAAGGTCAAGTTTAGCTCATTTTGAGCACTAAGGGTTAAGTTAAAACACATGAAAAGGGGTCTCAAAATTTAAAATTTAAAAAATAAAATTTAAAAGACAATATTCTTACAACACCAATTAGAATTCAAAATAAAAGAGGGGTAGACTTAGCCCGACTAACAACGTGCAATCAACATTACAGATTTTCATCATGCACAGAGTTGATCTTGGTTCCTCGTGGAACCAGATCGACTTCACAAGGGATAACATCGTGTGTGGGATGATCTCCAATTTCTGTGGCTTGTTAGAAATACCTGCGCACTCAATTGCAAAGTTAATTCCATATATATATATATATATAGCCGAAGCAAATTAAAACATACACTCGCATAAAATATCACAAGTTCACATAAGCATCAAGGAAGTCACATTACAATTTAGATTCTAAATTCTGCATTTCAAACATCCATTCCCAAGATTGAATCACATAACAATTTTCTATCTAACATCACCCAATTAGTTTTCCCATAACATCATAATATAAACCATTTATCTAACATCATCAGTAAAGCAATATCCAGGTCTAAACACATCGTAAACATATTAAGCATAACAATCCACATACAACATAAAGTCTAATAGTTTGGGAATTCAGGATCAACAGTCCCACAAGTCTAAATGTATCATCAACAGTAAAATAAATAGTCAAGTATAAGGGAGTGAAAAGTAGGCCTCACAAGCGTGTCTCGTTTATGAGGTCAAATGTGACCGATGGTGTTTTATTTACCTCTGTAGTGGAATAAAATGTAAGGTGACATTTCAATGATGAGAAATAGTTTGTTGAAGAAAAATGAATCGGTCAAAAACACAAGAGAATGAGGTAGGTAGATATAAAAAATCATTATATATTTGATTTATATATATTTACTATTTACTATTTATATATTTATATTCAATATTAATAAAAATTTTAATATATAATATATAATATTTGATATTTGATATTTAATATATGCATAGCTCCCCATGGACATGTGTCATCATTGGATTCTTGGTGCGAAACAACTAATTGAAATTCTTTGTGTGTGTGTGTGTGTTTGTGTGTGTGTGTGTGTGTGTATATATATATCTTATCTCTATCTTTCTCTCAAGTGAAAAAACAAGTTGACCAACCAACTAGGAGCAATCTTCTCATGGGATTGAGAGGAGATAGAAGGTGGATAGGAATGTTGAGACCAACATAAGCATTATGACCCCAAGCTCTATGCTGAGGTGGTTGAGTTGAATGGGGATCATCCTCATCCCTCTATGGATTGTTGTTTCAATCAAGACTATGGGGACATCCTAGGAATATGTGCAAGACTTTAAAGGAAGAAGGGCATAAATAGGAAGTTAGAACCAATCATCTTGAAAGAGAGTTGCAATCCATTAGAGATGATCTAAAGAAGGTGATTAATTTGAGTGGGAATAACATTAAAAATTGTGTTACAAGCATTCACATGCTTCAATCTAGAATAAAAAAGAGAGGGAGCCCAATGGAAGTTGGTCCTAGCAAGAGAGCTCATAACCAAACAAAGGAGGAGTTTATGGTAGACCACTTAATTTCTCAAAGAAGAATGGGAAGTTGTTGTGGTTCTCATTTCTCTGTCTTCTTCCCATTAGGTTTCCTCTCATGTGCCTTTGGTTTTTTCTAGCTATAGTATATTAAGTGTCATACATAATGTCAATTGGTTTGGGCAATGAGTGTTAAAAATCGCCACATATAGAGTGTATTCAACTTAAAAAAATAAATTACATATTATATAAAATAAATTATATTTATAATAAATACATCAATATTTAATATTTATATATAAAATATATTATAAATATATCTATTATTATATATTTATTATAAATTTAATATTTATATATATTTGTTATTTAATTAATTATTTGTTTTGTATATAAAAATATTTATTATTATATATTACGTTTTATATAATATAAATTATTAAAAATAGACATAGTATATTATATAGAGAGAAATGTTAAAATATAATAAAATACAACAAATTGTATTCTTATAAGTCAAATATAATAATGATAGATAGAAGGCATATAAAATGAGTTTTAAGACTGTTGAATTTTGAAAAAAAAATTAATGTCTTTTAACTTTTTATGAATCAACCCGCCCCATTTAAAATACCTAGGAAACATAAAAAGAAAAAAACAATGAATAGATGGATGGTCACATGTCCTATTATTGTAATTAAACCTAATATCTCTCCTTTTGGATTCCTTTCTCTCACTTTGTCCCTCCCTTTCAACCCATGGAAGGTCATTTGACTAGACCTAGGGCACATAATTAAATATTATATTTGTATTTATATACTGTATTTAAAAAATTATAAACATAAATATTATTAATTGTCTCCTATGCATTGATTTTTGTGCTTTTGGAGAAAACTATTTTTTTTTGTCTCAACATTTCGGATCACACTCCATGATCCATCATCAGGGGAAAAGGAAGAGAATGCAAATGAGTTAGAATTGCAGAGAGGGTTACTTAAAAAAAGAGAATAGGTGGGCACAAATGACAAAACAGTCTCAAGGAGGCACAAAAGGGGGTAAGAAAAAGAACAACTAAGTCAAAATAAAGAGTTTTTTTTTAAACTAACAAAGAGTCCAAAAAGAAGAAAAGGACCGAAAGATGAGAAAGAGAGAGACAACCAAAAAAGAAAAAGCTTAAGTCAAATGAGTAAAAATAAGAAGCAAAAAATAATAAGGATAGATGAGCATAAGAATTAAACCAAGTAGACATGGACGTTAAGACGAGGAAAAGAGGAAGAAAATATATAAGTAAAGTTAAAATTATAAATAAAGGACATACCACTAACTAGAAATATACAAAAATAGTATGGTAATAAAACTATAAAAATGTGTACAATTAAAAGACTATGACTAGATACATCTAAATAAGCATGCGAAGGAAGACTATAAATAAAGGAAAGCAACACAGAGATGAGAAAGTAGAGATAGTATTAAGGTGAGAGGACTAGAGAGGGAAAGTGGAGCGAAGACAACATCACTAAAGCAAGTAACTAGAAAAAGGCTCGAAGAATAAAAGGGTTGGTCAACTTCAAATTACAAATGATAAAGGAGTGTAAAAGAGAAATGCCAAAGAGAATTTAAAATTATCCTTAGCTCAAATTTTGCAAGTGCCAACCGCCAGGAGTGAGTCGTGCAAACATTATTACAATACAAGGAGAATTTGTAGATCGAATCAACACTTTCAAATCATAATTGTCTATGATATGGAAGCTTTAGTCATACATGTAACTTAGTTTGCAGAAGCTTCAAATTTCCATGCTTTTCTTTTTAAAGTCCTGACTAGCGGACAACTACTATCATCATAGACAATTCTGGCTTCTTGTGATAGCCAGTTTCTTGGTCAAGTTACATAATAGAAGAGCTAACATCAAAAAGAATTTGAAAGAGTCTTAGGGCTGCGGCTCGTGGTCCCTTAGGTTGTTTTTGGCTTCGTGGACGTCATTAAAATTCTTCATTCATTCATTCATACAACCTAACTGAATGGTAAAGGCATGGCGGGGCTTCGTTGTACGTTCCTGGCCCACCATTATAGGCTCTTAGGGTTTCAAATTCAGTCATAATGTGCAGGCCACAACCCCACCAATTACATCTACCGTCTCTACCAAAAGTTTTGACAAACATCCATTCGTATCATTTTAAATGGATCTACTGTGCATTTTACAGGCTCTAGATAGTGATTATGGCATTAACATGGAAAAACAAAGATGAAATGAAATGTAGATGGGAGACGCGAGTTCTTCGATTTCTCTGCAGCCACCAGAAACCAAGAATGAAAAAAATGGCGACGAAGAAGGGAAGAATGACGACAATCATCACGCATATCGAAGCCCTCTGATGTCGATCTTCGCCTTGTTTAAAAAACTCTGTAAGTGAAGCAAAATGCCTAAGCTGTGTTGAATGGTGAATGGAGGGAGGAATTCAAAGATAGTTTAGCACATGAACCCACATTCGTTGAGAAGGTTACCACGATGGATAAATGGATAGCTGAGGTGAAGAACAACTTAGGGTATGAACCCGAATTATTTGATGAGGAGTTCATTTATCGTATTCCATTGTGTTTGAAGAATGACAACACATTGTTATACTACAGTCCTAAAGAGATCTCCTTTGGTCCTCGACATTTCGCCAAGATGGATGAATGGTACCATCCTAAAGTAGTACATTTCAGAAAAGAAGAAGTTGTATATAGTGGCTTAGTGTAACATGCCACTTGTTCTACCAAGTAAAAACAGCTAAGTTTTAACCCAAGAGTAAATAAATCATGAATCAATACATGAGTAATAAAATTTTTCCTTCCTTTATTTGAAAAATGCACATTTGAAATACCTTCCAAACTTCCATTGCATAATCAAATTACATTTCCTCAATAAAATAATTGAATATTTCTCTTTACAATTTTTTCATAAAAGAAATACATACAAGCTCCAAGAGCTTTAACTGAAAAATAAAGATACATATGATTGTATATTTGTTTGTCTTCAATATTCCCGGCCACCAACTGAATGAGGGGAAGCATCACTCAAGTGATTTACCTCTAACCACAGACTAACTGTGGTCCCCCACACATTTACCAAACTGGTAAACGGCCCTACCCTTCGACGAAGGAATTGATATGGTAACCCCAAATAAAATAGGCCTAATTTGAGCAAGGTGTTGTGTCCTACATTAACTAGTACTATCATACTATGGCTACAACCATCAAAATATGAAATCCCTACTAGAAATGTAAACCTGGATCACAGTGAACCTAGACAGTGTAAACGTTGGCAATTTACACCACTTTGGCAAAAGTTTTCTTGTCTCATATTCACCCACCCTTCTATCTCGATTGGGAAAGACAACAATCTGTATACAAAAGTTATTCCCTTCCCCATGGATCAACAAATCCTAGGAATAACCCCACTTAACAAATGTATCATTCTCTACACATAGGATATTCCCTTTCCCATGGATCAACAAATCCTAAGAATAACCCCACTTAACAAATATATCATTCTCTACACATAGGATATTCCCTTTCCCATGGATCAACAAATCCCAAGGTTAACCTATTACATGCTTTTACTAGGATACAAATATCGAAGTAATACCACTTAAATCCTATTTTCACTAACTTTCCTCTTATATAATTTTCTTATACAAACACTAATCAATGATTGATTTACGATTCTATCTAGGTAAAATCTCAACCATAGACACTTTCTCACAATCACAATATAAATTTGCTAACTATATATATATATATATATATATATATATATATATATATATATATATATATATATATTGATATTCACATTGAAAATTCAACATTGCAATCGCTTAAAAATAATATATCACATAATGTTTTGAAAACAGGAAAAACATAGAGAAGGAGAAATAAACCCCATACCTGAGAATATAGCTCCAAATGGATCAAAGACTCTTTTGTTTAAGGCCTTCCAAAAACTCTAAATTGCTCCTCCAAATAAACAACTTACAAAAGCAAAATGACAAACTTTCGACACCAACGCAAAACTCAAATTTGATATGAGAAGGCTCTTGATTTTGAAAAAGGTGCAAATAAAAATGAGGGAGAGTACCTCTTTTTATACTGCAACTAATTCAAAAATGTCAATATAATGATGACATACTTAACCAACTCAAAAAATGTTGTACTATGAGGACATGCTTACAAAATCTAAAATTAGATTCAAAAAAAATAAAACAAACCTTCTAAAAATAAAAAGTGTTTGTTGAAAATTAAAAAGTAAATAAAATATATTAATAATTAATATCTTAGGCACATATATTAAGCGCTTTATGTGCTGCCAAGATTAGAAAAAGGTGCCCGCGTGCTTTAAAAAGAAAGTCTGCCACCCATAAGATTTATTAAATTTTAACATTGAAACTTAAAGCTTAAGGGGGAGGGCCGCATGCCTATTAGGAAGACATGCCCACATTTAAAATAAAAGATATGTATTATTTTTCTAAAAGAAATTTAAACCTTACTTTTATTATTATAATATAATCACTTTTTAATTCTTATTATTTATTTTATTAAATTTACTATTATTACTTTTTTTTATAAAACTATTCTTTTATTATTATTATTATTATTTTTATTAAATCTATTATATATATATAATCTTATTTTTTTAATTACCATAACACAATATTTATGAAAACTAAGTTTCACAAAAATAATAAAATCATATTTCCACTATTAAGAGAAAAATAATAATAATATTTAGATTAAATACATATATAGAGAGAGAGAGACGTTAAATATATAGATACATCAATATATATATATATATATATATTATCATCGTAAAATAAAAAATAACTTATAACCAAAAATACATTTAACGTCGTAAAAATTTCATAGACTCATTGTCGAAGAACACAAGAGAGACGATAATTCTTGCATAGCCCAAATCGATATCTCTATATCTATGAGCAATATGCTCATGAATATACTTAGGTATGTCTACCTACATATGTTCATACTCATATCGACTTACATATAAGAACGTATCGTGGACTTGCACGAGCATTAATTAACTCAATAAAACCTTACTCAAACAACCTGTTGGTATTTCTTCTGAATCAGCATTAGGGATTGCCAGTTCTAATGCACAGGCAGATTCAGCCAACTGAATACAGGAGGTTGCGTGAGCTCCTCCCCTTCACTTCTGGTTCTGCCGCACCAAGGGGGGTATCCCTGTAACTCAAGATGTAACCTTGACTAGCTCAAAGATAGAAGGATCTAACTTGACAACAACAGGCAGAATACTCTCATGCATGGACCAAGATCTGCATGATAGATCACAAGGCTGGCAACATTCTTGGACATGATGTCTGGTTGGGTATGAGAGCATGCAGGGGGTTCCTAATCCTACTCCTACAACTAACAAGTGGAGGTGTGAAATGTTTTGATATGAATTTGGATGCAAAGCTGGACATGGTGTATAACACAAGAACACAGCATGATTGGTGCCTATCCAGGGCTTGGAGTCGGTAGACATACACCTGTGAATGATCAGCATAAATAGCTAAAACTGGATTTCAGGGGGATACACATGATATCTGCCTTACAGATATCTCCCAATATAGAGTGTTGAGCTATCTCTACTTATGGCATCCCTACTGCAGTATACCCTTCCCAATGTTCAACCTGAAAACAGTTTAATCTGCCCCTTGAGCAGAGGTTAAAAGATCAGACATTCAACATAGGAATTCTATGCTCTAGAATCTAAACATCACACAAATATCCAGATCCAGAAGAAGAATACATGCAATACTGGAGATAGAATTAACACAACACATGCTAAGATAGCATTGCTCATATAAGATCAACCATGAAACCAGTGGATTCATGCCAAGTCCTACAACAGGAGATACATAAACTCACAAGATCAAGCTGTATAGAGCAACCAGATCAGCTAGTTTTTGAATTACAGAGCCAAGAATCCACAACTTTCAACAACCCTGAATCAATAACACCGTCTGCATTATAAAGCAGGAGGGTGTATTCAGCATTAACTACCAGGTTGACCAAAAATCCCGCCAGATACACAGTATCATGAAAATGGCGCTCAAACACATCACCAGATTGGCGCCCAAACATGAATGCAGCAGGTAGGGGAGGAGACAGGAAGATATCTCGAGCCCTGCGCCACTGATGTACACCTTCAATCGGGTACCAGATCCGCCCATACCTCTGCAACCTTCGCCATCAATGGCGCACCAACCCGCGGCCTCGGGAAAAACATCTAACAGTCGGTCGCAACCATTTCCCGCCGAGATTCATCATCATGATATTTGAAAATGCAGGATAACATTATCCCACATGCACCCCGCAGCAACCTCTTTAACACTTTATATACTAGGTCATGAGCATATATGATGTCGGTGCTTTTGCTCCTGACGACACTAGTCTAAGACTTCATCATCATCATCCTCCAGCAGCATGATATCCTGTTGCCCGAAATATCACCCTGACGTCATCATCATATCGCAATACAATCGCATGATAATCGCCTTCATCGGCACAACCTGATCCATCGGAGAAACATCCTCCTGCTGAGCATATACCAAAAGTCTGGCCGATGAACATCCTGATGACGTCATCATCATATCCTGCTGACGTCATCATCATATCTGCCTACTGCGCACCTCCTCATATCCGGATGACATCATCATCATGTTTGCAAATATCGGGAGATCTCCTCAAGATGATCAGTGTTAGAAATATGACCCCCCCGGACCTTGATGACGTCATCATCATATCGACATCAGGATGATATTCGGAAGACAACCGGATATTTGGAAATATCATCCTGATGTGCAAATATCAGGTTGCACTGTAGCTCCTCTGTAAGATTGGGGCGATAGATGAATATGATGATGCTCGAAAAGATCACCCCCACTAGATAGCGCACGAAGCCGACAGGCAGATATCTCCTTGATATCAGCATCATCATGATGCTGGAACAAACACACACTCGAGTGATATGAAAATATCACCCCCTCCTTCGGAAATATCATGATGCAGATAGGCAGAAAGAAAGATATCACCCTGATATACGGATGACGTCAGCATCATCAGGATGAGAAACAACGAACAAGAAGTGATACAACATCATCAGGATGATATTGACTAAGATCATCCTGACGTTCAAAATATGATGACCCCAGTGAATATCGGGTCGCACTTAGAACTCTTCAACAACATCATCAGGATGATCATAACCAAGATCACCCGATGATAGAAATATCACCCCGGCGAAATATCATGATGCAGATAATATGATGACCCCCGCAAGCAACACGGTGATAACTGAAAATATGATGATGATGATGACGACCCTTAAGAAAAAGCAAGTCAGGTCGAACAACTCAAAGAATAACCCCTTCACAATATCAGGGCAACATCATCATCATGTTCGCGCAAGGTGATAAATGGGAGATCACCGGAGACTTTGAAAAATCACCCTCGCAAGCAGATCAGGGCGCACTGTAGCTCGTCAGCATCATCAGGATAAAAACCAAACATCACCTGATATTTCAATATGATGATGACGATGAGAAACCGGTCGACGGAGAACATGATGATGCTGACCTTCATCGAAACAAACATGATGACGATGACCTCCTCCTCAAGAAAAAATGATGATGCAGCTGAAAACTGCTGAGGAGGTCCAACACTTAGAACACTTTTTTGGATACTTAGGGAGAGTGCCTGAATGAAAATTGCTCAAAATTTGCCAGTCAATTCAGGCGCTAACAGTGGCTCTGTCTGGGGACGTGCAGGTGAAAACCTGCAGCGAGAACCCCAGATCTCTGGAATGCAGACCAGTCCCTTATCCATTGGGCATAGAGTCAAATACTGTACTGACCTGCATCACCCAACACACTTGATGGCCTAAGGCCACCAAGAAAAGAAAAACATGTATCTCCCTTTGTCAAATATCTTGTTTTCATCTGCATGCACTGGGTCAAGCTTGGAGATACTACAAAGATCCACCCACAAACAAATCTTATCATCTGCATATTCAACCCTCTGATTTGGCTGGTCATTATCACCCTTGTGCAGATAACCCTCATCATCATGTGACATGTGGGTGCAGAATGTATCAAACAATGCATGTTCATATGGCATATAGCACTTATCACCTATATCATCATCATGCATTGCAACATGATCTCCTAGCTGGACTGCAAATAGGAAACACTCGGAGTCCATCACAAAACTAGGAAGATCAAGGCTCATTGTATTATATGCTGGCTCATCAAAAGAAAAGCTTTCAAAATCACAATTGTGTACATCATGTACACAACCATCTGGTACACCAGGCTAGAAAAGATCAGGCTCTGGCACCTCGTTTAAGTCAGGCACATTTTCACAGTCACTTACCTGATGTATGTTGTTTCCTCTTTCATCAGGATGAGAAACAGAATCCAAGCCAAAAATAGTGTCTAGATCTTCACCATACTCAGACAGATCCTCATCACCATATGTGTCAAAAATGGGTGACCCAGGTGTATCAGTTTCATCATAGTATGCCATTTGTTCATGGGTAGCAGAGCACACCTCTTCATCATCAATGGATTCACTCTGTGGAGGAGTATCAGCCTGTGTGTCATAAGCAAAACAACCATCAAATGAAAAACAATCATGCTCTGAACTAGCACTTATTTCAATTTCTGACTGCTCTTCATGATCTCCATGTGTTTGAAAGGTTGGGTCACACATAGGACTGCTTCTCTGTTTGCTTATATCTTCTCTGTCTTGAGTACAATACTCACAATTTTCTCCACAGGTCCATTCCAAAAATTGCTCATTGCTGTCCACAACCTCGTTATTGTTTTCATGGTCAGCTGCCTCATCATTGCAATGGGAACCCTCATTAGTCCTTTCACTGGCATCCTCAACTGGTGAACAATCCAGTTGAGCAGTATTGTTAGCATTATGTTCAAATACAGCAGTCTCAACCTCTATGCTTTTATTTTCATTTTTATCTGCACATGATGCCATAATCATTTGGTCATTTGCAGCTTCACAACAATTATTCACACCAAGGCCTGGGGACAGGGGTTTCAGCAGGTGCACATTTCTCATTTCTTCTACATTTTCTAAAAATTTGTATGCCATCTACATACTTGTCACCTTGAAATCCCTCAGTAATGCACTAGAGCCCTCCTCAAAAGCTTCAAAGAATATGCCAACACAGGCTGAAATATCAGGTCTGAAACTTTCAGGGACATGTGAAAGGGCTACTGCAAACCTATGACTGAAATCAACACATGGCTCTTCATCTTGTTTTCTGATTCTCATCAATTCTGCAACAAGATCAGCCGGTTCTTTTGCAAATTCCTCCTTGAAACAGTCAGCAAGCTCATCCCAACAGGCAAAAAATTTCTTTGGAAAGCTCAAATACCAGTCTTTTGCTTTTGCATCAAAGGCCTAACAAGAAACCTCATCCACATATCCTCATCTCTGAATGAATATTTTCCCATAAAACTTTGAAAATTTTGGATATGTGCATTCCCATCACATACACTGTGACCACCAAATCTAGGCATCTGACAGTATATCCTAGCAGGCATAGTTTCTACTTTATAATCCACCCATGACAAATCCAGTTGGTCATACAAAGGATCAAAAGGGCTGACAGGAGGTTTAGCTTTCTGACTGGCAGACACAACAGGGTTACTGCTTCTTAACTGGGCCTGCTCAGCCTCTAAGAATATCAACCTATTTCTTATCTCTTCTATTCCTTTATCCAACATTTTACCACTGAGTGTGGGATAACTCATACTTGGATTCATAAAAATCTTACTCTCAGACATCCTTTGTCTGTCTAAGACCTAAGGCTTCCCCTGGCATCTAATCTATGCAGTAAAACAGCAAATAAAGGGGAAGGAAGGAGGTACCTTTTCTCATACAGATGCAGAAAAATGTACATCTTTCAACCAATAACATACATCTATCTTTCATGTGCATTTGGATCTTTTTTGCAGAGTCGCCACCTCTCCAGAGAGGACAAAATTTACAGCAGCTGAAAGCTCATCAAATATGTTTCTGAGTTCATTCCACCAGCAGAGAAAAACTTCACCAGAGACTGCAGGATATCACTTTACATCAACATCCCCAGTAGAGTCGCCATTTTGTTGGTATTTCTTCTGAATCAGCATTAGGGATTGCCAGTTCTAATGCACAGGCAGATTCAGCCAACTGAATACAGGAGGTTGCGTGAGCTCCTCCCCTTCACTTCTGGTTCTGCCGCACCAAGGGGGGTATCCCTGTAACTCAAGATGTAACCTTGACTAGCTCAAAGATAGAAGGATCTAACTTGACAACAACAGGCAGAATACTCTCATGCATGGACCAAGATCTGCATGATAGATCACAAGGCTGGCAACATTCTTGGACATGATGTCTGGTTGGGTATGAGAGCATGCAGGGGGTTCCTAATCCTACTCCTACAACTAACAAGTGGAGGTGTGAAATGTTTTGATATGAATTTGGATGCAAAGCTGGACATGGTGTATAACACAAGAACACAGCATGATTGGTGCCTATCCAGGGCTTGGAGTCGGTAGACATACACCTGTGAATGATCAGCATAAATAGCTAAAACTGGATTTCAGGGGGATACACATGATATCTGCCTTACAGATATCTCCCAATATAGAGTGTTGAGCTATCTCTACTTATGGCATCCCTACTGCAGTATACCCTTCCCAATGTTCAACCTGAAAACAGTTTAATCTGCCCCTTGAGCAGAGGTTAAAAGATCAGACATTCAACATAGGAATTCTATGCTCTAGAATCTAAACATCACACAAATATCCAGATCCAGAAGAAGAATACATGCAATACTGGAGACAGAATTAACACAACACATGCTAAGATAGCATTACTCATATAAGATCAACCATGAAACCAGTGGATTCATGCCAAGTCCTACAACAGGAGATACATAAACTCACAAGATCAAGCTGTACAGAGCAACCAGATCAGCTGGTTTTTGAATTACAGAGCCAAGAATCCACAACTTTCAACAACCCTGAATCAATAACACCGTCTGCATTATAAAGCAGGAGGGTGTATTCAGCATTAACTACCAGGTTGACCAAAAATCCCGCCAGATACACAGTATCATGAAAATGGCGCTCAAACACATCACCAGATTGGCGCCCAAACATGAATGCAGCAGGTAGGGGAGGAGACAGGAAGATATCTCGAGCCCTGCGCCACTGATGTACACCTTCAATCGGGTACCAGATCCGCCCATACCTCTGCAACCTTCGCCATCAATGGCGCACCAACCCGCGGCCTCGGGAAAAACATCTAACAGTCGGTCGCAACCATTTCCCGCCAAGATTCATCATCATGATATTTGAAAATGCAGGATAACATTATCCCACATGCACCCCGCAGCAACCTCTTTAACACTTTATATACTAGGTCATGAGCATATATGATGTTGGTGCTTTTGCTCCTGACGACACTAGTATAAGACTTCATCATCATCATCCTCCAGCAGCATGATATCCTGTTGCCCGAAATATCACCCTGACGTCATCATCATATCGCAATACAATCGCATGATAATCGCCTTCATCGGCACAACCTGATCCATCGGAGAAACATCCTCCTGCTGAGCCTATACCAAAAGTCTGGCCGATGAACATCCTGATGACGTCATCATCATATCCTGCTGACGTCATCATCATATCTGCCTACTGCGCACCTCCTCATATCCGGATGACGTCATCATCATGTTTGCAAATATCGGGAGATCTCCTCAAGATGATCAGTGTTAGAAATATGACCCCCCCGGACCTTGATGACGTCATCATCATATCGACATCAGGATGATATTCGGAAGACAACCGGATATTTGGAAATATCATCCTGATGTGCAAATATCAGGTTGCACTGTAGCTCCTCTGTAAGATTGGGGCGATAGATGAATATGATGATGCTCGAAAAGATCACCCCCACTAGATAGCGCACGAAGCCGGCAGGCGGATATCTCCTTGATATCAGCATCATCATGATGCTGGAACAAACACACACTCGAGTGATATGAAAATATCACCCCCTCCTTCGGAAATATCATGATGCAGATAGGCAGAAAGAAAGATATCACCCTGATATACGGATGACGTCAGCATCATCAGGATGAGAAACAACGAACAAGAAGTGATACAACATCATCAGGATGATATTGACTAAGATCATCCTGACGTTCAAAATATGATGACCCCAGTGAATATCGGGTCGCACTTAGAACTCTTCAACAACATCATCAGGATGATCATAACCAAGATCACCCGATGATAGAAATATCACCCCGGCGAAATATCATGATGCAGATAATATGATGACCCCCGCAAGCAACACGGTGATAACTGAAAATATGATGATGATGATGACGACCCTTAAGAAAAAGCAAGTCAGGTCGAACAACTCAAAGAATAACCCCTTCACAATATCAGGGCAACATCATCATCATGTTCGCGCAAGGTGATAAATGGGAGATCACCGGAGACTTTGAAAAATCACCCTCGCAAGCAGATCAGGGCGCACTGTAGCTCGTCAGCATCATCAGGATAAAAACCAAACATCACCCGATATTTCAATATGATGATGACGATGAGAAACCGGTCGACGGAGAACATGATGATGCTGACCTTCATCGAAACAAACATGATGACGATGACCTCCTCCTCAAGAAAAAATGATGATGCAGCTGAAAACTGCTGAGGAGGTCCAACACTTAGAACACTTTTTTGGATACTTAGGGAGAGTGCCTGAATGAAAATTGCTCAAAATTTGCCAGTCAATTCAGGCGCTAACACAACCAAACACTTAACTACATGTAGGTTCGAACATCCAATCAAGACTCAAGATACATATCTCAGATCACTTACCACTACACTGACTCGACTCAACCTAGGTCAAAAAAGGATGTGTGTATGTGCTGCTTAGTTTAGGCTTCTCTTTTACGTTTATCAGACCAAGTCCTTCTCCTGAGTGATACCTCCCCTCTTTTCTGGAGGGACAACCTGTTCCTACATCCACTTAGATCATCGCCACAGTAGTTAGCTGATCCAAATATAATCATTAATTAACAATAACCACATTTAATACAAGACATTGCAGTATTCTTTTTTTCTCATCATATTGCATTCAAGATAGATAACACACATAGATGCAAAGATTCATAATTACTTCAATTTTCACAAAATATCCAATCTATAGTTAATGGATAAAAACACATATATAGATGCAGAAATCCATAATCACTCACTTTCCAAGCAAATTAACCAATTTAGTAAATAGTAAATGGTAGAAACACATGGGATGTAACACTTAGAACCTTTCAAGTCAAAAGTCGCGAGAAAATTTCATGGGCGCTTAATGGAGTACGGCTTAATATCATTGGTGAAGAAGCTTGAGAGCGAGGAGATGCAGAAAAAAATAGAGAAAAACTACGGTATGCCATATGAAACAGAGATGCGTCTTGACGTCCTTGCATGGCTGCCGACAAGAGATGGTTGCTTCGTCGTAGAAGTGCTCAAGAGTTTTTTAGTAGAATATCCACCTAAAGCTAAAAATGAACAAAAGACAGTGCTGCAACATATTCTTAATAGAAAAAATTACCACCCTTTGTTGAACGACATAGTCAAAGATATGTTCAAATTGAAAAATTCGCTAACACTTGTTGTGACCTAATCACACATCGCCCCATTGCAAATGGGGACCCCCCTTTTTTTGAGTTTTGATGCTTTGCATTAGGGTTTTGATGATGTCTTTAGTTTATTGCATGATGAAGTCAGTGGTGTTTGAGTCCTATAGTCCCCTGATGACCTGATCCTGATGTTTGAGATCTTGAAAATGACTAAGTCTGGTATCCTAATCCTGAAAATCTTGAAAATTGGCTAAGTCTGAAATCTGGTGGATCCTCAAAAATCTAGAATCTGCATGTTAAATCCGGTGGATCTGAGACCTATCTCAAACACCCTGAAAGGTATATTGAAAAATATTTAAAGTATATTTTTTAATATACCTTACCCTCTGGGACTTCCTCTTCTAGGCGCAAATTCACTCTAGGATTCACTCTAGGAAGCTAGGCTCTCTTTCCCACCTCTGCCAACCCAAATCAGCGCCTTAGATTGAGATCCAAATCCGCGTCCAAGGTAGAAATTCATTTTGGCACCTTGATATAGAAGGGATGTTTTGAAGTATAAAGGAATGCGCCTTGAACAATAGGTGTTGGAGATTATTACCCAAAGTAGCGCCTTAGTAGAGATCACTCAAAACTTGATGTATGTACTACTTCAAGGTTAGGTGCAAATTTGCTCTTCTACAACCTCATTTTGGCGCCTTCACATGGGGTGAATATCCAAGTGTTTAGGATGATTGTGCCTTGAGAAAGAGTGGTCAAAAGTCATTAAGATGGGCACCTAGAGTGAGTTCACCTTTCGGAGGTGTTTTCAATTGTTTAAGATTCAAGTACTCACTCTCCTAACCCAAGGCGCACTTCTTCATCTCCAGAGACCATTGTGGCGCCTTAGCATGAAGGAGATGTTTAAACTAACTCCAAGTTGTGCCTTAGGAAGAAAGAGTATGAAATCCCTAATGTATGTTTGAGATCCTGAAAATGACTAAGTCCGGTAGCCTGATATCCTGAAACACTGAAAAATTGACTAAGTCTGAAATCTGGTGGATCCTCCAAATTCTATAATCTACATGTTAAATCCGGTGGATTCGAGACCTATCTCAAACATCCTGAAAGGTATATTGAAAAATATTTAAAGTATTCCAACATATACTTAAATATATTTTTCAATATACCTGTCCTCGGAGACTTTTAGTTTTGGGCAAGAATTTGCTTGAAGACCTTAGGTGCATTTTCCCACTTGTAGAGACTCAAAAGTGCGCCTTAGGTGGAGACTTATATGTGCGCCTAGAGGACAATCAACTTTCAACCACTCCAAAAGATGGCGCCTTGATTGGAATTGATATAAAAGGCCTTAAACATCAAAAAATTTGACAAAGGAATGATTCAAGAGTCTAGGCACCCTTTCTATGTCCAAATGATCATCAAATTGCGCCTTAGGTTGAGGTGGATGAGTTTAGGCGCCCATTCCTTGTTGCTCTTGTCATGTTGGGCGCCTTGATGTGAGATGAGGTCTAAATGAATGATGGATAGCGCCTAAGGGTAAAGTAGTTTCACAAGGGTGTAAACTAGTGTTGAGAACCTTAAAATGACAAGAATAAAGCCACTAGATCTAGGCTCCCTTCATGTAATTTCCTACCTCCATGAGCGCCTAACAAAGAAAATGCTTGAGTTCATGAGTTTTAAGGCTATTGAGGCTTCCTTTGAACCATCACAATGATTTAGAGTCATAAAACTTTGAAATGAACACCTAATGGAATCTAGGTGCATTTCACACTTGGAGCATCCTAATTTGGTGCCTTGTAAGAAGAGAGCTTGAAGACATGAAGTTGGATGTTATTTAAAGGGTTAAAATCATCAAAAAACCAAAGAAATAGGCCAAGTATTTTAGGCGCCTTTGCTTGTCATTCAATACCTCCATGAGCGCCTTGGAAGAAAGTACATGAAATGACTTCATTCAATGGGCACCTAGAGAGAAAGGATCACTTTAAAACATGTTTGATCATTCAAAGCTTTGAAAGTAGCAAATAGAACCCAAATTGACAAGGCGCCCTTTCATCTTCATACCAACTCAATTGGCGCCTTGAGGAAAACCACTCAAATCCATGTTTAAAAGTGGGCGCTTTAAGAAAAGAAAACATTCTATGGCATGTTTAATCATTTGAGGTCATCAAATAACAAGTGTAAGACCAATTCAACCCTAGGCGCACTTCCTTACTCCCAACACCACAATGAGCGCCTTGAAGGAGAATGCATGAAGTGACCTTTTGGTAATGAATGCCTAGATGATAGAAGTCATTCTAAGTCATCTCCAAGTCTTAGAAAGTATGAAATATCAAGTCATAAAGTTAGGCGCAAATTTGCTCTTCTACAACCTCATTTTGGCGCCTAAGGGAGAAATTGCACCTTTTGAATGAATCTCTTAAGGGAGATTGACCTCTTTAAGCTATTACAATTGTTTGAAATTATTTAAAGTGACAAGTATGAAGCTATCATGTGTTAGGCGCCCTTTGCTTCTCCAGACACCTAGATATGCTCCTAGACTTGAGACAAGTTATTTACATGTTTAAAGTGATTCTTGTGTTGTAAAGTGATTAATATTGTTTCTCTTGTCTTGTAGGAACATCAACAAACCTAAGGAGCAAGCGCCTGGAGTCACCTTCATCCAAGGAGTGAAGTCAAGAAATTGTCATTGCAAGAAGAAGCATCATGCTAGCCACCTTTGGAGATCACTTCAAGATCATCATCAAGTTGCATCATTGAGAGAAGGAGTGTTGGTGAAGCCAAGGAATCATCTGAAAGACAAGCACCTGAGTCACCTTCAAATTGTAGAGGAAACATCAATGACATCATGTTAGATCACATCAAGTTCAAGTATACTTCATCAATGGCATCATGTTCGAAGACATTCATCCATCCAAGCTTCAAGTCAAGTTCTTACAATCTTCAACTCTCTTTGAGAAGTCATCTACTCCACATATAAGGAAGGTGTTATCATTAACATTTACACTTTAAAAGACCTTTCAAGTTGGAGCATTTCATCATGTTAAGATCATCATCATTTCAAGTACACTACTTCATCTTCATCATATCATAAGGCAAGGGCATTCATCCATTCAACTTCAAGTTCCATTCAACCTTCAAGTCCAAGAGAGATCTCCTACTCCGATTCATGAATGAAGCATCATCATCTACAAGTTGAGAAAGAAACATCATCATCATCTACTCTTCATGAAGATGCATCGAAGAAGATCAACATCAACCTACCTGTAAGAAGGAACATCATAGTGTTAAACAAATGAGCTACAAGCATCATACACATCTAGTCTACAAAACATGAACAAGGCAAGATCAACAAGATACATCTCAAGTGTTCATCATCAAAGTAATCACATCGAAGATATCATACAGATGATACAATTTGGGAATATGCTCAAAAGCGTATTTAATTAACAGTTGGAATCCATGAGTTTGTTGAGGTGGCACCTATGTGGCATGTACCTATCATCATCCAATCAAATGTTGCCACATCATATGACTACATTCAATGTATCATTTAATAAAAAAGAAGTCAAGAGGATGCCTATGTGGAAGATGCTCTAAAAGATTCTATCTTATCTTATCTTCTTGGAAAGCGTGCCTTCATTGCCTCTCATATGTACTAAAAATAGCAAGTTATTGTAACTACCTACTGAGGTGGCATGATTTGAGCCCTTGGCTATATGAATTGATCCTAGCCATAGTTATATTCTGGACTCTATATAAAGGCCTTGTTGCCTCATTTGTAAGGGAGTAGTTCAGTTAGTAGGAGTAGAGTAGAATAGAAAAGACTCAAAATTCTCTGAGAGGATTTGAAGTTGTTGTAAATATTTCTCAAGATTAATGCAAAGACATTGGAGCATTATTTGGTGTTAAGTGTTGTCTTGTGAAATGACATGGTTTCTTGTATCTTAATGAAATGGAGAGATATTTCAAAATAGATTAGAAATAGATTAGAAGCTCTTTGATGTAATGTATGTTTGTATTGGATATTTGATCAACTCCTAGCTCATGCTTTTGACATTCATCGCTGGTGGAGTGTTGTATAAAGCTAGTCTGAGCCTCATAATTTGCTTAAGTTCAATTGTGGATGCTTGTCTGAGTTGCACTGTTTAATGGGTGCTTATATAAGCCTTCATGATTTGAAAACCATTCGCGTACCTTAGGAGATTGCACCAACTCCATGTAGTTGTAGGTATCCTCGGCGAAGTGGAGTTAGGTTGATAAAAGAGTTTGTTTGTTCATGCATCATCATTGCTTCATTGACCTTAGATTAGTTTCTAAACTTTTGTCTTTTTCCCTTTTTTTATTATTGAGACATTGTGTATGCTTCATCCACACTGAAAGGAGGAATAAGCTAAGTGAATGATGAAGAAGTCTAATGTAAGTCCCTTTGTAATTATCAGCAAGATCACATGTAATCACTGAGTTAACCCATCATGAGTCATAAATAAGGAACCTTGGAGTTGTCTCGATTGATCACTTTGTTTAGCATTCGAGAGGCTTTGCTCAAGAGAGAGTTGGATACTCTATATTTTACTCTATTGTTGACTTGTCGAAAAACAATCGTCAACACCACTATGGGTTTTGAAAGAAATCAATGGGAGACTTGGAGAGTTGAAAGGTTACTGGTTTGAGTCTGCACTGAAAAATTTATCTCCAGTTGAAGTAAGGGAGGAAATTGGAAGCCGGGAATACAAAAAAGAAATTCATCTCTTGCAATTGCTTGGTGAATATATGGCTGACATTGAAAAACCTCTTAAAGAGGAAAACCCTCACAAGCAAGACGATGAGGAAGCAGTCCCATTTAAATTTACAGCAGTCAATGAAGAGGGAAAGCATAAGAAGCAAGGTAAATACATAATCACTGGGCTGGTGGTCATATTCTTTGTATTCTTATGTCTTTTCATGTCCCCAGTTTTCATCATGTGGTTTCTATAGTTAGCCATCTGGTTAATGTGAGAATCCTATCAAAATTACAAGTGGGGTGAAGCATACAAGGATGACCGTCAGGTTCCAACTGTAGAGGAGTTGGATAGAATAGGAATGAAATTCAAGAAATTGGAGCACAAAGGAATCAGCCGCATAAACTTCGACAAGAAACAGCGTACACTCTACCTACCCAAGTTGATAGTAGATGATAGGTTGGAGGTGATACTGAGAAACCTTTTGGTCATGGAGATGTACTGGGAAGTTACAGAGAAAATAATAATGAGGTATGTGGTGTTCATGAAGGACCTTGTTAACACTAGTGGGGACGTGTCTCGCTTGAGACAAAAGGGCATTATCACCAACAAACTTGGAAGCGATGAGGATGTGGTTTTGGAATTCTGTTACTATTCCTACCACTGACATACCAAGTTATGTCCCGATTGACACGACTTCGGCAAGTATAAATGATTACCGCAGAAAAGGGTTGAAGATTCTTTGGGCTCAATTTAGGAGGCTCCACTGTTCGAAGCCATGGTTTGTTGCCTCTCTTGTTGGAGAAATCTCCCTTTTCTCATTAACGGTTGTGCAAGTTGTTTTCTTGTTTTGCAAGTGTGAGAAAATTTAAGCAGTACAAACCCTAAACCCT
Source organism: Cunninghamia lanceolata (assembly GCA_027924645.1). Classification (NCBI taxonomy): domain Eukaryota; kingdom Viridiplantae; phylum Streptophyta; class Pinopsida; order Cupressales; family Cupressaceae; genus Cunninghamia; species Cunninghamia lanceolata. The sequence goes on along the minus strand of BSBN01000124.1, from coordinate 5,359,307 downwards.
AAACATCTAGTGTAGCCCAGATTAACGTGTCTTCATATCTTTCAGTATATGGTTGTATGTTTGTATGTGTTAAGCAATATGCTTCCTCTGTTGCTTCTCATTTTCCTGTAAACGTTTACTGTTGTTTTGTCTGTGTCATTTGAAAGTATTTTATATTTCTGTAATTAGGTTTTTGTGAAAAGCTGAAAATATTTATGTGATGGACATAATTTCACTTCATAGTACCGTTTAAGAAGAAAGCATCTTAAAACAAGGACTATGGTGCAGCTGCAATCCCTGCCCTGCCCTGCATTGAAAAAACAGATATTCGAAATGCTTTGAGAGTAGATAGAGGTTGGTCAATTGCAGTAATGGAATTTTTTGTTGTGCTAATTTTCTTACCTCTACGATATTTGTAGATCAACTAGACGTATCCTTGTAATCTGGAAATATAACATGTCCTGAAATCATAAAAATTCTAGTTGTAACAAAAGACCAATGGTATGCTTCCCTTTGCCTATAAGATATGCGTCATTGGAAAAATACTGCTTTGATAGGGAAAAGAAATTACAATTTAATGTCAAAAAAGTTATCCTACTTATACGCAATTCTTCTTTTGTTGCAAGCCACTTGATCATGTCTACAACTTCATCACTTGAAATTTGAAAACATTGTCCAGGTGAGAATATAGCCCATAATAGAAATGTCATGATGTTATAAAAGTGATTTCACAGTTGAGTATGAATATTGCAAATGAGGTAAAGTGATTACTTATTACCTAAACATGTGAATATTGCAAATGAGGTAAAGTGATTACTTATTACCTAAACATTTCTCTATCAGTATGACTGTTTATTATATTCTTTTCTGGCAACATGGTGTGCATTTGTTTCTCTGTAACTCATTCTATGTTTTAATTGGAAGCTATAAAATAAACAAAATTTAACATATTACAAAAGCTTTAGTTGTCTTTAGCACCTAGCTATGAATTTCAATCCTTGGAAGCTCAAAAACTTCGGAGCAATGGTAACAGCCATAAAACACTTGCTTAAAAATTAATTTATAGACTCAACAGTAGGTGAAGGCTTATTATCTAAGCAAGTTGTTTTTGTTGAGTATGCATATGGTATGTTTAAATCCTGGGGTTTCTTCGAGTTAATTATGTTATAACAAGAAGGTGATCAAATTCTTCCATGAGCTCTTTGACTGGTTATCTACACAATTATTTTGGTGATAGTTCAAAACCAAAGGGATAATTCTGCTAGTGGATGCCAATTTTTGACTTTTGAATTCCAAAGATCTTCAACAGATTTCATGATGTCTACTACCAAAATCTGGGCGCCTTTAAAGGCTTGTTTTTAGATCAGAATCTACTCTAGCAGGTAATGTGGTAATGAATGTGCATAAATGAACAAACTGTAGTATAAAAACAATTGATTTAAAGCAGAAGCTTTAATATTGCATTTTTTTCAAGGCTTTGCCTTTTAAATTTTTAATAATCCCTCATACCCATGAGTTGCTTGACTCCACCTTGTTCAAATAAACAAGTAACACATTGATTTAGCACCTGTGTTGAGTACGCTTTGCACTGTAATTTCCAAAACTAAAGTGAGTGGCCTTCCCATGTCAGGTAATCTCCCACCATTAAATCTTGATAAAGCATGTACTGCTGAATAAAGATGGCAGGCTTTCAGCTCAAATGTAATTATGGCATACTATGTCGAAAAAAGAAAATGGCTTCAATGTTGCCACAAAATATTCTCATAGGTTGGCTTCGAGTGCATGCAAGCAGCAGTTATGATTGAATAAAGATGGACAACAAATTAGCAAGGATGATCTGGCATGATGTTACCATTGTTTTAGAGCATCATGATTTTGTGCGGTCTGGATTAGTGCATGTGACATGCTTTAATTTCAACACCTTGGTTTGTAGGATTATACAGAGTAGGAAACTCTGTAGAAAGGATCTTCAATCCTTAGAATTTTTCTGAACTCTTTCAGGGTCATTGTGCAGATTCTTAACCTTAGCATTTTACTTTTTGAAATGGAAATGATTGAAATGGATCCTTTTATAGTCCATGGTGTCAGGCGGCCTGTTTTTGGCTCTACAGGTGGCTTATAACATATGGGACTACCTCATACTCCAGAATGCAGGAGGCACCTAACTGTGCTTCAAATATGAGGCATACATACCCTACCCCCTGCAGGATTTGAACTTGTGACCTCTCTTTCAAGGGGCAAGTTTTTCACCAACAGGCCAACTATTGTCTAGCATTCAAACTCCTATGCAACTGTGCATTCTTGAAACATTTAATTAAGGTCTTTCTATAATTTCTTCCAGTCTTGGCCTGAAATTTTGTGGATGGTTTAATCTGGATGTAGTGTTGTATCTATTATTACCTCTTGCATGTGATTAGCTGTGCTTATTGATATCAGATTCAGAGTAGTGAGTGTTTTGTGATATTTCATTCCTTTGAAACTAAGTTACCAGTTGTTTCAAAGTTACCAGTATGGGGATTCAGGTACACTGTTATGCCAAATTGTTTTTGGGGGTTGGATATGTTTTGGGTACATCCATACAAAAAACACAAAATCATAAATATATACATATTTTAATCTAAAAAAGGAATTAAATTCAGATATTTTTAGCCTATATAATATATACATATTTTAGCCTAAAAACATGAAATACTTTACATATTTTAGCATAAAACAGGAATTAAATTCATAAATATATATTTTCGTATAAATATATACAGATTGTAGCCTAAAAATTATAAATACATACATATTTTAGCCTATAAAAATATGGCCTGCTAATGCAAAATCCTGTCTGAACCCACAATGAACTGAACACGAACCCGAATTCATTGTCGCAGGGGAGTGAACCAGTAACAGAGCTTTGAAATGGTTTAAGATATACATCTTAGCACATTGTCTTTTATTTTTATACTTTTGCAATGCTCTTTCTTACCTTTCTTCTGTAATTTTTAGGTAGCATTAAGATAAAATGAAACTAACCTACTCCTAAGGTTGTTTTGAGATTGAGGCCATATCAAGACTTCTCATTGTATACTTCGATTGTGTTACAATTAGACAATCAATATATATGTATCAAATGAGAAAAACCATAACTACATGATTAAATAAGTGAAAATGTTGGGGTCCCCAATTCTTACAGCCATCTTTTTTGGTTTTTCCTTGAAAATCTAATTTCCTGCAGAATCAAGTATACTAGGGAGGTAAAACCTTTTTTTATAATCGACAATATACATATTTGGCCACCTAATATCAAATGCTAGAAGGCACAACTAGGTATTCTGGTTGTTATCAAGATAGAAGGAAAACGTTTGAGTTAGAAAACACTAAATCTTACACCTTTTGTGAAGTGAAGTGATTCCACTTAAAGTAGTTGATAAATGGATATTCTTTTCAAATTTTCCTGCATCTTCAATTTTTTCTTGCGTGCTAATGAGTGTAATGGGCATGAAACTTATTGTTGATATTTAGGAGTAGAAAACTTTAATAAAATATAAAAAATTCAAACTTCAAATTTAATATATTCAAGAATACTTTGAAATTGCCCCAAAAAACAGACAAATAACTACTTAAGAAAGCAAGGAAGCCCTGCTTCATTTGGCTTCTAAAAGTCTACAAGTCCAAGGTTGGGTGTATTATACATGCTATACTCATTTGCAAATTGGCATTTTGATCACCAATTGTAATACTCATTGACAAAGTTGTTCTGATTTGCCTAATCTCTCCTTTTGGGTTTCTTATTGAATCATTTCACATTCGCAAAAGTTCTGCTCAATAAGATCCCAATTGTAATACTCATTGATAAAGTATTCTAAATACTATCCTCATTTGCAAATTGGCATTTTGATCACCAATTGTAATACTCATTGACAAAGTTCTGATTTGCCTGATCTCTCCTTTTGGGTTTCTTATAGAACCATTTCATATTAGCAAAAGTGCTGCTCAATAAGATCCCATATGTATCTAGGCCAATTGTAGATTTCTCCCAAAAGCCTCTTGGAACTTCTTCCTCAATTTGTTCCATACCTCTCGTACACATTCGTTAAGCATGGTCACTATAAAATATAAGGAAATCTACAATAAGAATTATTATGGTCACTATATCCTCCACTCTCTTCCAAAACTCACTATATGAGCAAATAAAAGAGGCAGGTTAATGTTTTAGATCACACCCTAGCCAACATGCCTCATGGGCATGTACCTGTTGTCATAACAAAGCAACGCTACACTTTATATATGTGTGTATTTTTTAAAGCTCTACCTCGTTGGGTTTTGACCTGTTGACAAACATTAAGATAAATCCAGCCTTGCCAATACATCTAAGCTCAAGCTAATCTCAAAGTTTGCAGCATGCCTCATGGGCACGAGTACCTGTTATGTCCCTTTTTCTCAAATATAATTAATATTATTAAAATAAAAAAGTGTTTTTAAACACCAGTTAAAATATAATATAAAAATAGTAAAAATAAAAATAAGTTCAAATTATGGTGGGAAAATAGGTCCCATGGGTCCTATCATGAGAAGGGATATCAATCAGCTTCTGCCTTTCCTGTGTATCCATCTGACTTTCATTTTTTGCACTTGCCAATTGAATTCAAGTATTCACACTTGCAAGGACGAAAACCCTTGAAGGCAGTCTCAAAGGTTAGGACAAAAACCCTACCCTTTGCTAAGCAATCCTACATCAAGGGTTGCAAGTGAGCTAATATTGATCATCTTGTAACATTCAAGTTAAGGCATTGATGCCTCTCAAGCAAGTCTGCCATCATTCAGTTTCAGGGTTATTTGCTGGCACACCATCTATGAAGGGAGTCCCCAGCACTCAACACTCATTAGCGACCCCATTGAATACCCAACTACCAAGGGAAGCATTTTTATCATAGTTTAAAAACTCTTCCAAAACTCACCAAAACTCGGCAGACTCCCGAGTCCTAAGGCTGGCCGAGTCCACTCGCCGCGGACTCGCGAGTTGAGTCCTGAAGAGTCCTACCCTGGGACTCGCGAGTCCTATCCTAGGACTCTCGCGAGTCCCAGGGTAGGACTCCTGAGTCCCAACCTTGGACTCTCGCCCTGTCAAATGAACGCCCAGAAATGCTTAAAACTATTTTTTTTTGGTTTTTTTCTTCATTTTAACACTCTTTGAGGCACACAACAGGTTTGCATAGTGGATTAGAAGCTGGAGAAAAGAAGATTACGAGCTAAGGAGATCGAAATAGACTACCAATGAACAAAATGATGATATTGATCCATATGGTGAATGGACTACCAATGAACAAAATGATGATGATGTCCTCCTTACTGAAGAGGATCTTGCAGAATTGGAGAGAGGAGCAGCAGAAGCAGCAGAATTGGATGAAATGGAGGATGACGAAGACAATTTTGATTTTGAAGAACAAGAAACAACTGTAGCACCTAGTTTGAGGCCTCAAAAATTGAGTTACATTAGGAGAGGAAAGAGGAAGATGTAGATTTTATTTGGTTGTTTTTCTCATTTTGACATCATTATATGTAAACATTTATAAACTTATGATGTTGTTACTTGTTATACATTTGAAAGTTTGAAACTATGAGTATGAATCGTATGATTATGGTTCATGAATGATGAAATTTCAAATATTGAGTGTTTGAAGATCATATGACATGTGTAATGTTTGAATTATGGCTCTTATGTTCTCTAAATGCATTAATTTCTTTTTTTTTTTTTGGTAAAACTATGGTTTTCTTCTTTGCCGAGTCCTAGCCGAGTCCTAGCCGAGTTTTTTGCCGAGTCCCGAGTCCGAGTCCTATTTTGGGCTGCCGAGTCCGCGCCGAGTCCGAGTTTTTCAACTATGATTTTTATCGACTCGTTGGTGGGGACTAATATTGGTTGCTATAGTATACCATCCATCAGAGCAAGAAGAAGTAGTTTGGCAATGCACATTGAGTCAACAACACACCACGTTTGCACAGGCAAAATCTTGATCGCCAATCGATATACATCCTAGAACCTTGTTGGGCCGTGCCATGATTTAAAGGGAATTGGACCTATTTTCATTAGCAAACAACAATCCCTTCAATTCGTGCTCTTGTTGTTGCTAACCGTGGCTGGTTGTGCTTAATTTGCATCACCATACCCTTCGATTAAGGATTACTGCTAACAATCATTACGATCGGTAAGAGAAGAACAAACACATTATCTAGTTGGCGACGATGGGCAAGACACTCAGCAATCTCAGACCAAGGATAGACAGAAGCATCAAGGGAGGTCGCCTCACACTACACACCTGAATCGTGCCAAGACATAGAACCAAATCCAACCAGGCCACCGAACACAATATTAGAAGGATCACCCACCAAATTTGACCCCAGATCTGATCTAGGTCCACTTAGGCAGCGACAAGGACACCTATTGCACCATCATAGGAGGGCGATTAGGTTCCTTTGAAACTAATTAAATTTTCGTCTGGGATAAAGATAGACTGTATTTTCATTTGTTAACAGGAGGTGTTGATTTTCAGTCTACCTCAATAATTGTAATTCATTCTTTTGACTCACTGATGAATCAAATAAATTGGCATTTGCAAATTCTTGACTGTTCTGAAAAGTGTGATTGAAATCTAAATAACTTGTTGATAATCAAGTTCAAGAAACAAACTCAATCCGCTAGATTGGAAGGGACATTACAGTGGTATCAGAGCAATAGACTTGCCAGCGTGCAACTTCACTTAATGGATGCATGTAGCCAAGTCAAAGAGATCTAAGAGCTTTAGAGAGAGAAAGAAAGAAGTTGGAAGCAACACAACAAGAAACTAGCGTGGGAATAGGAGGCAAAGGTAAGAGACACATTGCAGATCAGGGGGATAAACTTGATGTTTTTATCCAGAAGCAGGAGCAAACAAAGCAGCTACTCATCCAAATGATGCAACAAATGCAAAATATAAATGCCACTTTAAATTCCACCAAGCCCATTCAAAATTTCACAGGTGAAGGGAGCAACTCAAATTAGAATGGCCATGCAAATCACACAAATAATAACTGAGTTTCAGTTGGATCGGCAACTAGGCCATTTCAGCCTACTTTTTTGCCTAGAGTAGAGGCACCACCCGAAGAAGAGCAGAACCCAACAACATATGACATCAATTCTTGCATCGACAAATACATGGGTCTTGATCCAAACATTAGAAATCAAATTTCACTTGAAAACTATTGTAATTTCAAATCAAGGAATGGGCCAAGAATGGAAAGGAGACCTCCTACATGGCAACCCCATAGAGATTTGCAGCAAAGGTTGAGTAAGTTGACACTTCCTCCTTTTGATGGTTCGGCAAAAGTTACTACACGGGCTTGAGTCCAAAAGTTGGATACATATCTTTCACTCAGCCCTATGATGGAAGAGGAAGCCATCAAATTTGCAATCCTTCATTTGGAGGGCATAGCCCACGATTGGTGGCATCATGAGTTAATTACTCAAGGGCATAACCATATTGTTACCTATGCTGATTTCACACAGACTCATGGATAGGTTTGATAGGAAGGACCCTGAAATCCATTTCTAAGAGCTCTCCCAGTTGAGACAACATGGTACAGTGGATGATTATGTTGCCAAATTTCAATGAGTATTAGTCATGGTTTCAGATGTGATGTGCCACTACACCAAAAGGCCGGCTTGGTGGTAAGGACGAGCACCACAGGCATTAAGGATGAGATTTTTGTCCCACTGGAAAGCCTAGAGGTGAGATGGACATGTGGGGTGCCCCACCATCTAGATCAGGGGGAACATCCAGTCAGCATAACGGAGGAACGTCCATTGAGGTTAACCCCACCATGCTCCGCAAGGCTCGACCTCGAGACCTCGGCTCTAATACTAATGAAATATCCCTAGGGTTTAAAGTCTAGCATAACTAGTCTCAAAGAAGTCAATTTGGACATGACAATTACACAATAAAATAATAATAATTTCTGATTATTTCAAATTCCACAATTGATTTCCAATAGAAATTCTTAGTCATAAGAAGTTGCACAGTTGATAACAAAATTAAAAATTAATGGTTCAGATCTGTATTTAAACAAATTCTAAACCTGGACTTGATTTAAGGAAAACTCGCTGTTGTGTTCAAATGTTACAAGTGTGGGTTATGAGCATATCCGTTATAAGTGCCAGATGTGAGCAGTGGATCTGGTCTGATTGCTAGTCCCAGAGAATGCCTGTTCGCAAGGGTTTATGTGAGGAAATAGGATAACCTCCAGCACCAAACCTAGGTCTCGATCTGATGATGTCCTAATTCCTGGCCAGTTGTTCCTTATCTCCCAGTTGATGGTAGAAGCACTAGGATCAAATTTTTAACACCACAATTGAGGGCTTGATTCAGTCTTTAGACAAGTATGACGTCTAACCTTCTCTCCCTTCCAAATAAACCCAGATTTGATGCGTGTAACCCTCAAATGGTCAGTGACCTCTTGATAATAATCTTTAGATGTTGTGTTGAGGTGCCTTGGTCCGCTTGCCTAGAGCTGGGTGCGGAATTGAATCACTATATGCAAATGATTCACCTCTAATCTACTGCGACCTGCCTTCCCAAATGAAATCTGATTTTAACTCTTCCTTGGTTTTGCATAGTTCCGGGATAGTGACGCATTGCCAGCTCAACCACAGACAAGTATGAAATGTAAATGAAGTTGTCACCTTTGCAAATTGGAATGGGTTCCCTCAATAGTCCAGTTCACTCCAATAACTCGCCAACTTGCATGATATACCTGTAAAATGTCAAAATTTTGAATGAACACAGATGTAACCTGTTGATGTGTTTTTTATGCACATGCAAACTCAGAATAAAATACTAAGTATTCTATCCTCTCTTGAAAAAAGTCTCTCAAAGGCTAAGCAATGTGATCCAATGAGACAACTCCAAGGTTCATGATATGTCAAGTCTTCACTTGCAATGGATAGACTCAGTAGTTGATGTGATCATGTTGGTAATCACAAAGGGACTTATGCTGTATTGACTCCTTACTTCACTTGAATATATCTTCTCCTTCTTTATGGAATGGAACTTCCTCTAACCGACTATGAAAGAAAGGAAAAAATCCAAGGGTTAAGAGATCTAGTCTAAGGACAATGAAGTAATGAACATGCTATGATAGACAAACTCCTCATGAGACCTGACTCTGCTTTGCCATGAGAACCAACAACTACACGAAGCAGGTGCAATCTTCTAAGGTAACCCAATGATTTTCATATTGCAAACACACATCCAAACACCCACAGCTGGCGCATCTTGAACAAGTATTTGCAATCGAACTAAAGCAAATGGGGGTTCAGGCTAACTTTGCACAGTGAGTTGCCTTCGACAATTCACAAAAAGTATGAACCAAGAGGAATTCATCCAATATCATTGCATATACTCATTACATCAATGAACTTCTAATCTATTATTAAACTACTTGGAAACATTTCTCCATCACATTCAAGAAATTAGAAATCATGCTAACATTCCAAAACCACAAGATCACCATGCAAACCAACAATGAGCTTGTATTAATTTTGAAGTGTATGATTACAACAATTTCATGTGTCTCTTCAATGATTTTGAAGTCTCCTCTAATCTACTCCTATTCTACTCCTACTCTTGCGAGATAACAGCTTCTAACCTTTACAAATGAGAGAAATAGGCCTTATATAGGCTCTGAAATTACATGAATGACCAAGATTGATTTGAAAATCAACGGCCCAAATGAAGACAAGGCATAGCCGCCCAAAAAGAGGCAATGAAGGCACGTTTTCCAACATGGTAAACTTGAAATGGAATCATTGGAGCATCTTCCACATGGGCGCCTTCCTTGGCCTTTTCTTGATGTACATGTATTGAACTTGGACGAAATATGTGGTAGAGTATAATTGGACTAGTGACGTGTATACGCCACCTCAGCATTGAGCCAACCGGTTTTATCTTCTTTGCATTCATATTGCTGGGAATATTTCCCAAATTATGTCATCTTTTGTGAAATAGTGTTCGAACTAGGATTTTCACCTTTGGAACTTGGCATCTTTCGAACTTGAAAACCTAGGAATTTTGGGAATTTCTTGATGTTGTCTTCATATAATTCATGACTTTTGATGTACATGCTCATTTTCTCATCTCATGACTCTCTTGTGCTTGTTCTTGTGTAGGATTTCTGTCTTTGAATGGTGCAGGGAGTAGAAGATGTCTTTGTTCATAACTTCTTGGAGTAGATTTCATAATGAATGCTCTCTCTGCCTGGCGCATGAAATAGGTGACCTCTGGATGATGACTTCCTCTCATACATGGTGAAGTGATGCTCTTCCTCCAGACATATGAAGTCCTTGCTTCGTGCAAATGATGATCTTGATGTAGGAATTCTCCCATGTGGCGATGATGTCTTCCTCTTTGAATGCTCTCAAGCAATACTCCATGCTTTGAACTTAGCATGTGTAAGCTCTCGCCATTTTCCTTCCATTACCTACAGAAGAGAAACATCTATCAATGCAAAGACACTTGATCATCAACAACATTTTATTACAAATTCTTAATATGCTAGCTTTTTGCAATGAAGAAGGCCATACTTTCGTGCTTTAACTTTGCCTTTTATCTTTTCATGGCCGACCTGACCCAAGCTAGGTGCATTTGGGGCTTGGTAAAGAAATTTCTCTAGGTATGGGCGCAAATGATGATGGTAGAATAAATTTCCTTAGGTGGAGCGCATTCCATGGATGGTGAAGAAATTTTTCCTTTGATGAGTGCATATGCCAAGTGTTGAGGAAATTTTCTATGGAGGGCACATATGCCATTGGGTGAGGAAATTTTACCAAATTGAGCACATTTTATGGCTGTTGAAGACCTTCCCTGTGAGGGCACATATGACCAATGTTGAGGAAATTTCCTCCAAGGAAGGGCGCACTTAGCATGTGGTGAAGAAATTCCCTCAAGGAAGGGTGCATGTGCAAGGGTAATGAGAAATTTTCCTGACTTGGAGCACATTTGGCAAAGGTTGAGGCAATTTTCTTGAAGGAGCGCATATGCCATGGAGTGAAGAAATTTTCCTTAAAGGTGGGCGCATTTTGCAAGTGATGAAGAAAACTCTCTAAGGTGGGGCGCATAGGCAGAAGGTAGAAGAAATTTTCCTTAAAGGGGGGCGCATTTCTCAAGTGTTGGAGAAATTTTCACTTAGGGCGCACATGCCAGGTGCTAAGGAAATTTTCCTACACGAGGAGTGCATTTGACTAGTGCAGAGGAAATTTCTTCAAGTTGGGCGGATTCCACTAGTGCAGAGGAAATTTCTTCAAGTTGGCGGATTCCACTAGTGCAGAGGAAATTTTCCATACTTAGCCACTTTTCAGTGCCTGAAATCAAGTATATTTCAAAATATATTTAAGTATATACTTTAAATATTTTGAAATATACTTTCAGGATGTTTGAGATAGGTCTCAGATCCATGGGATTTAACATGCAGATTCTAGATTTTTGAGGATCTACCAAATTTCAAACTTAGTCAGTTTTCAGGATTTCAGGATATCAGACTTCAGGACATCAGACTTAGCAAATTTTTAGTATCTCAGGGACACGCTTAAGTATTCTCAATTGCACCTTGTTTGACTCACTTGACTTGTGTCACCTTACATCCGGAGAGGTTGATTCTTCATTTCATGGAAGAGACTAGGTTTGACGACACTTCCTAAGGATCCTACAAGCTCAAAGCTAAAAAGGTGGGTCCCTATTTGTAATGGGGCGATGTGTGATTAGGTCACAACATCTAGCACCGCTTCGAATAAATGTTCCTGAACATTTCAAAGATAAAGACGCAATCCAGATCCAGAAACTTCAAACAATTCCTTTAAAGTCATCAACTTGCTAGGAAAAACACTCGAAAGGGAAGAAGAATCCTAGATTGGATCAAGACACTTCATAGTTAAACATTTCCAGAACAGTGATTAATATAAAATCTCTAGCATTCCAATGATAAACAAGAATCAAAACTTCAAAATTCCTATGTACACCCACACATTAGGCCCAAATAGACATGAACACTTGACCAAAGAATCAAAATCAAAAGCTTAGCACAACCATTCATATCTCGAAGATCCAAGTGTGTGCATCGTGAGTTCATTCCCATCCATCAGCAACTAAGGTTGTCCAAGTTCCTTTACATTAAGCTACGTGATTAGTACACACCTCATGAACTACCTAGACATTGCCCCATTGCCAACGAGCGTCTATAGCCCCGACGAGTTTGTCTCACAATTTCACTCGAGCAGAGCCCCACTGCCAGTCAGGCATCCATAGCCCCAGTAGAGATTACTCGATCATCCATCTAATTGAGTTATAGTGTGTGAATGTGTGAATTTTCTTTTCTTTTCTTTTCTCTTTTGATTTTTGACTAAGCTTACAATTTGGCAGAGTACAATGCAGTACCGCTACCCTTGCAAGACATGCTTTTTGACAGCATGGGTTACGTTGATAACTCAGCGAGCTGGGTGTGGAATTCCAATGGCAGCAAAAGTGGACCTTAGTTTTTTCACTTAATGTAAGATCACAGAGACTCACTTAGGTACTTCCAGATTTTTAAGTATGGTAAGGTATAAGATCTCAAAATACTTCAAGTCATTCTAAACAGTCGATTTATCTTCCAAGAACAAGCAACATGCCATCTAAATACTAACAATGGAGTCCACAATGAATCTATCCATCTGATGCAAGTTTCTCAAAGGAAAACTAAGAGGTTAATAATAAGATTAAGATTTGGGCATTTTAAACATGATAATCCAAGATGTCAGTGTCAAGACACAATATAGGACTCCTTTCCGAGTCAAGTACAAATCTTAACTTGTTAATAGAGCTAAAGAAAATCATCCTTACAATCCAAAGAATTCCATGAACATTTATCAATGAAATGAACTAACATTCGATAAGAATTGGGCTATTATGTGCTTTAAAAAGATAACAACGCCTAACACAAATTGGGAAACCCACAAAAGCAAAGCTAAACTAAAGCAACCCAAACTACGGAAAGCAAATAAAGCAAAAGACTAACAGGACACGACAAACTACTCTAAAGCAACAGAAAGGAAAACCTACTCTAAGCAAGCTATGTACAAAGAGCGGACACGACCCAAAACACCGAAATATACACATGACCTGGCATGGTTTCTCAAAATGAAGAGCAACAACAACTTGCAAGTAATGGTCCTCAGTTTGGCAAACTTATCTTTCAACTCGAAAAAATGTTCTTCCACCACACATTTCTCATATTCAGAAAATTTTTTGCCTAAAATTATAAGTTGTGGCAATTCAAAAGGACCATAGTTTATCCAAATGCAGGTCATCCTTCCCAAATTTCCATAATCAAATTCATATGTTTCAAGTTCACAATTTGGAAATTCATGATCTTCGTCATTAAAAGCAAGGAGAGATACAACCTGATGGTCTTCATCCTCAAGTAGCAATTCTTGTTCATCGCTTATCAACACGTCGGGAGGTCAGAGTTGGTGATGAATCATCCCACTCGCGTCCGCAATATGCAAATCAACATCATAATCAAGAGTGGTCATATCAAAATGAAAAGGTGAAAATAATTGAAGTTTAGAAGCATGGAACATTTGACCTGTAAGCTCGTCGTGGATCTTCAGCAACGGACCTAGCACCAACTCGAATTGTTTTATATGTTTGGCCTCCATTTCCTCATCTTGTTCATCTTGGGATGACTTTGGTAGGAATTCTTGTTGTATTTCATCCATGAGAGCATTGAGCGCCCCTCCGAATGGCTCTTCACTGTCGGGCTTGTGGATGACGGTTTGCAACACACCCTCATGATCATCTTCCTTTTCAAGGATATTTGAAGTCTCTTGTAATTCATTCTCAATGATCTTTTCTAGTAGCATGAATGAATAATCGGTAAGGAATTCTTCTTCTTGCAATGAACTTGAACCGTCTTCTTCTCTACTAGCTACATTCATGCCTTGATCTTTACTTGAACTTGCTTGAACATTCTTTATCTCCTCTTGAATTTCCTCAATATGCCCTTCCATCTTTCGAACAAGGCATGTGATTTCACCTTCTAACTCACTTGTGCTTTCTTCACTAGTAGATGGAATAGAAGTTTCTTCTTCTCTAGATGATTCCTTGAACTCCAATTGCACCTTGACTTGATGAATAGCCTCCCAAATTGTCAAACATGTGAATTCTAAATGATTGGCATTGTGAATTCTACACCATTCACATGGAAGTAGGTGATACTTTACGCTCAAGTTTTTCTCACTACTTAGTTTTTCTTTGATCATCTTCTTGAATCTTATGAAGGCTTCACTTTCGCTTGAAACTTCGGGTTCCAACCTTGTACTCGCAACCGGCTCATAAACTTGCGAAAAAGAAATTCTTCCTTGCAAAGTTAATTCCATCCTTGACAAAAATGTTAGACAATATAGCTCCTTATGATCATTGGCACCATGGATTCGGCATCCATCCCGTGATGCAAAGTCAGCCAAATTGGCATTCCTTAGGTGAAGTTGTGCATTCAGACTTCGCCAAAGCTGGATGATGTCCACATGAGGATCATATTTCTGCCCACAACCTTGAAATTGCTTCACGTGTGCTGAGAAATCCATCCTTATTTTTGGTATTTTTCAATTTTTACTTTTTTTGGATTTTTCAAGTTTTCTACTTTTTTTGTATTTTTGGGCATAAAAGAGATCTTGCAAATCTCGAATTCGGCTTTGAAAGCTCGCTTGGTCCCAATTTCACAATTCGAAGTTCTTTCGCGTGCTTGGGCTGAAAGAAGCAATGTAATTCCTTGTTCATGCCCTTTTATCCTTTGTTTTGCAGTGCAGGAGGACTTCTTTTGGAAGAAATGAAGCAATTCATTATTCTGCCCTCCTTCTAGTGCCAATTCTATTAATGTGTTTTTTATGCACATGCAAACTCAAAATAAAATACTAAGTATTCTATCCTCTCTTGAACAAATTCTCTTAAAGGCTAAACAATGTGATCCAATGAGACAACTCCAAGGTTCATGATATGTCAGGTCTTGA
Organism: Cunninghamia lanceolata; assembly: GCA_027924645.1. Classification (NCBI taxonomy): domain Eukaryota; kingdom Viridiplantae; phylum Streptophyta; class Pinopsida; order Cupressales; family Cupressaceae; genus Cunninghamia; species Cunninghamia lanceolata. The sequence continues at coordinate 5,344,270 of BSBN01000124.1, read as the reverse complement.
CTTGCAATGGATAGACTCAGTAGTTGATGTGATCATGCTGGTAATCACAACGGGACTTACGCTGAATTGACTTCTTACTTCATTTGAATATATTCTTCTCCTTCTTTATGGAATGGAACTTCTTCTAACCAACTATGAAAGAAAGGAAAAAAGGCAAGGGTTAAGAGATCTATTCTAAGGACAATGAAGTAATGAACATGCTATGATAGACAAACTCCTCATGAGACCTGACTCCACTTTGCCATGAGAACCAACAACTACATGAAGCAGGTACAATCTTCTAAGGTAACCCAATGATTTTCATATTGCAAACACACATCCAAACACCCACAGCTGGCGCATCTTGAACAAGTATTCGCAATCGAACTAAAGCAAATGGGGGTTCAGGCTAACTTTGCACAGTGAGTTGCCTTCGACAATTCACAAAAAGTATGAACCAAGAGGAATTCATCAAATATCATTGCATATACTCATTACATCAATGAACTTCTAATCTATTATTAAACTATTTGGAAACATTTCTCCATCACATTCAAGAAATTAGAAATCATGCTAACATTCCAAAACCACAAGATCACCATGCAAACCAACAATGAGCTTGTATTAATTTTGAAGCGTATGATTACAACAATTTCATGTGTCTCTTCAATGATTTTGAAGTCTCCTCTAATCTACTCCTATTCTACTCCTACTCTTGCAAGCTAACAGCTTCTAACCTTTACAAATGAGAGAAATAGGCCTTATATAGGCTCTGAAATTACATGAACGGCCAAGATTGATTTGCAAATCAATGGCCCAGATCAAGACAACAAGGCATAGCCGCCCAAAAAGAGGCAATGAAGGCACGTTTTCCGATGTGGTAAACTTGAAATGGAATCTTTGGAGCATCTTCCACATGGGCGCCTTCTTTGGCCTTTTCTTGATGTACATGTATTGAACTTGGACGGAATATGTGGCAGGGTATAATTGGACTAGTGACGTGTATACACCACCTCAGCATTGAGCCAACCGGTTTGATCTTCTTTGCGTTCATATTGCTCGGAATATTTCCCAAATTATGTCATCTTTTGTGAAATAGTGTTTGAACTAGGATTTTCACCTTTTGAACTTGGCATCTTTTGAACTTGAAAACCTTGGAATTTTGGGAATTTCTTGATGTTGTCTTCATGTAATTCATGACTTTTGATGTACATGGTCATTTTCTCATCTCATGATGCTCTTGTGCTTGTTCTTGTGTAGGATTTCCACCTTTGAATGGTGCAGGGAGTAGAAGATGTCTTTGTTCATAACTTCTTGGAGTAGATTTCATAATGAATGCTCTCTCTGCCTAGCGCATGAAATAGGTGACCTCTGGATGATGACTTCCTCTCATACATGGTGAAGTGATGCTCTTCCTCTGGACATATGAAGTCCTTGCTTCATGCAAATGATGATCTTGATGTAGGAATTCTCCCATGTGACGATGATGTTTTCCTCTTTGAATGCTCTCGAGCAATACTACTCCATGCTTTGAACTTCTCATGTGCAAGCTCTTGCCATTTTCCTTCCATTACCTACACAAGAGAAACATCTATCAATGCAAAGACATTTGATCATTAACAACATTTTAGTACAAATTCCTAACATGCTAGCTTTATGCAATGAAGAAGGCCATACTTTCATGCTTTAACTTTGCTTTTTATCTTTTCATGTCCGACTTGACCCAAGCTGGGCGCATTTGGGGCTTGGTAAAGAAATTTCTCTAGGTATGGGCGCAAATGATGATGGTAGAAGAAATTTCCTTAGGTGGAGCGTATTCCATGGATGGTGAAGAAATTTTTCCTTTGATGAGCGCATATGCCAAGTGTTGAAATTTTCTATGGAGGGCGCATATGCCACTGGGTGAGGAAATTTTACCAAATTGAGCACATTTTATGGCTATTGAAGACCTCTGTGAGGGCGCATATGACCAATGTTGAGGAAATTTGCTCCAAGGAAGGGCATACTTAGCATGTGGTGAAGAAATTCTCTCAAGGAAGGGTGCATGTGCAAGGGTACTGAGAAATTTTCCTGACTTGGAGCGCATTTGAAAAAGGTTGAGGCAATTTTCTTGAAGGAGTGCATATGCCATGGAGTGAAGAATTTTTCCTTAAAGGTGGGTGCATTTTGCAAGTGATGAAGAAAACTCTCTAAGGTGGGGCGCATAGGCAGAAGGTAGAAGAAATTTTCCTTAAAGAAGGGCGCATTTCTCAAGTGTTGGAGAAATTTTCACTTAGGGCGCACATGCCAGGTGCTAAGGAAATTTTCCTACACGAGGAGCGCATTTGACTAATGCAAAGGAAATTTCTTCAAGTTGGGCGGATTCCACTAGTGCAGAGGAAATTTCTTCAAGTTGGGAGGATTCCACTAGTGCAGAGGAAATTTTCCATACTTAGCCACTTTTCAGTACCTGAAATCAAGTATATTTCAAAATATATTTAAGTATAGATATTAATATCTATACTTTAAATATTTTGAAATATACTTTTAGGATGTTTGAGATAGGTCTCGGATCCATGAGATTTAACATGCAGATTCTAGATTTTTGAGGATCCACCAGATTTCAGACTTAGTCAGTTTTCAGGATTTCAGGATATCAGACTTCAGGACATCAGACTTAGTCAATTTTTAGTATCTCAGGGACACGCTTAAGTATTCTCAATTGCACCTTGTTTAACTCACTTGACTTGTTTCACCTTACATCCGGAGAGGTTGATTCTTCATTTCATGGAAGAGACTAGGTCTGACGACACTTCCTAAGGATCCTCCAAGCTCAAATCTAAAAAGGTGGGTCCCCATTTGCAATGGGGCGATGTGTGATTAGGTCACAACACAACCCTTGATGTAGGATTCCCCAGTGAAATAGGGTTTTCATCCTACCTCAGCTCTTGCCTCCAAGGGGTTTCATCCTCTTTGGTAGATTGTCTTGAAAACTCAAGAAAATTCAGTCTCAATGATTTGAAATTACCTATCTCCAAATGGTGCCCAAATCTAAATTTATACATGAATGTAGAATAGGTCCCAAGGCCCAAACTTGGCGCCAACTAGCTTGTTCAAATTTGAATTTTATTAATATACTTATATTTTTATTTATTAATATATTTATTAGTGTTAATAAAAACTTTTTATTTATTAGTTATTAAAATAATAATATTATTTACTCTTGGTGAGAGGGATAGGACAGTGGTATCAGAGCTTTGATCCTACCGGCTTGCAAGGTAAAGCTAACATTTTGGATGCATTCCAGACAAAGAGACTTGAAAGTCTACAAGGAAGTTAGAGATGAAAGGTTCTACAGAGGCTCGATACAATATTTTTCAGCCAAGGTTCTTACAAAAAGAAGAGGACATAGACCTTGTTCAAGAGCTATTGATGAAAATACAGAAGGACAAAGAAAGGTACAAACTTGAGGCCCCCAAAATTCTTGACCAATATCAAAGGTTGTCAAATGATGTCAAAGCCATTATTCCCTTTGATGATTACTTGGAGGCACTAGGGCACCAGTATCCCGACAAAAGAGGCCTATATGAATACATAACAAAAATGGCCAAGGAAGAGATCAAGGAGCAAGATCCAAAAGAATCATTCCTGACAGAAGAAGAGAAGTTAGAATTACAATCACAAGAAGTTGCTAAACCCAAGGAAGAAGTGCTAGAACCAGAGCTACAAGAAAATAAGAAAGAATAGAAGGGACCCAACATACAAGTTGAAGGTAAAGATTCTCTGATAGTAGAAGATGTTTTAGTGGTTTATAATGATTGCATGTGTTAGCAAAAGATCAAGGAAGTGAAGGCAAAAAGGGTTCCACTTGTTGGACGTGAAGAGTTCAAGTTGAAGGAAGATGCACAAAATCATGCACTATCTTTGAAACTTCTACATGGTAAGTCATTGATTGATTTTCAAAAGAGCATTGAGGATGGATATGCATTTGAGAACATTTTGATTAGCCCAAATTCGGAAGTTTTGAGTCACAACAATGTAGGTGTTGAGGATATCTCAACAAATTCTCTTTTGGCAAATGAGGATAAGCATTTTGTTCGCAGCCTAAGGTATGGAAATATTTCAGACTTGTTGTTTCCTATGTCACTGCAAAATTCTTGTCATCATGGAAGGCATGCAAAAAAGGTGATAGAGTAAGGGATACAACTTGTAGTATAGGGCATGTGGGCTCTTTGTTTCAAGTTCCAAATTGTTTTTGCATATGGGATCCGAGTCATCTCTTGAGGGTCAAAGAGGATAGAGGCATTGATGTTACTATTAAGTTCTCCATCTCTTGTGTTTAGAATGAAAGGAAGTTTATGAGGAATCACATAGGGCTTGTGCATTCTAACCACATTGTGAAGGATCAATGTACACGATCTATAGATCACTCGTGGGAGCCATGTACCACAATTGAAGATAAGATCGTGGGTGATGGCCAAATGGAGATAGTCACCTTGAGGTGCTTGATGCTAGATGATGGTAAGCGAAATAGATGTCATTTTAATGTTCAAGATTTTGTGGCTTTAAGTATGCTATGGTGTTTTGGGTATTAAGCTACAAGCAAGTTGGAGGATTCATGAAGAATGAGACACTACTAATTCCTAGCATCATGAAGGCAAGGCAATTGGTCATCCTTTTGGGTGAACAAGAGATGTGCAAAGGCTTCTACATGATGGGTCTTGGAGGGATCAACAAAACATGGAGCTTGCATTGGGGGCATTTTATGGGAGAGTTCACTATGGAGTTGGAATCCAAGAAAGAAGATATAGAACTTCAAGGCATTGAAGAAGGAGATCTTAGAGTTGCCATGGCTATCTGGATGAAAGATCATTTGGTGACAATCACAGCTTTTTCCAAAGGTGAGATGTGTAATCATAATGGTATTTGGTCTATTTTGGTTATGCTCAATATTACACTTCTAAGGTGGCCACCAAAGGGGATAATTGTTATGTTGAGGAACACCAATTTGACAATGTTGAGATGAGTATTGGTTGCAATAGACATGAGCCAAGGGCCATTTTGATTATGATTTCAAATTTGAGATCTGCTGCCCTTAACATTTCCAGCACTTCCCACACTTTCCTTGCAGCCAAAGAAGAGTTGAAAATCACATGGTGGAGGAGTTTCCAACCCATAACCATTGCTGAAGTGTTCTTAGCTAGTACAGGGTGGTTTCCAACCTTTACTTTCTTGAAATTGAATGCATTTCATGGTGGATGCATTTCCCACCCTTTGTCTTTTATGGGGTATTTGTAGCTTATACAAGATGTTATCTAGCCACCACCATTCTGATTTTGAGCAAGAGAAGGTGGTGTTACAGCCCTAATGTGGAGAAACGCTCTTGGTCTAATGTTCTACGTAAGAGAGTTCACTTGTTGAAGTCATTAAATGCAAACATTTCCACATCTTTAATGTTGTTCGGAAAGAAATTCAAAACAAGATATGACTGGTACACTCACTTATTAGCACACATTTAGTCCATACTGGACCATTTCCAGATGGTGTAACTTGGGACAGTATGAAAGAAATTTGTGGGGACCAAGGTAATCATTATAGTAGCAATATAGAAGAGGAGAATATAGTTGTGGACATGCATTGGTTATATTGACTTGATGAGCTCACTACTAAGAAGGGATTCAAGATGAAGAGAGTTGTGTGCATCACATGGAGAATTCCGAGAGAAGCTTACATAAAAATCAGAGTGGTGTAGCATAAGCATGGTAAGCATCCAAATTGAAGGGTTGTGCAAAGTTTGGCCCACAAGAAGGGAGGAGAGCAATTGTTGATGATCTCCTACTACCCAAGGAAGGGGGAAACGTACTTGGGATAGTCATGCATCAAATCTCCAACCTCAATGCTGCTGCCATAATGGGAGAATATCAATTTGGCTGTTGTTATACCTTTGGCAAGTTGTTAGAACCATAGTTACGAGACTTGGACTCGGCTCGGACTCGGCAAGCTGATTTTGGACTCGGACTCGGACTTGGACTCGGCAAAAACTTGGCAAAGACTCGGCAAATTGAAAAACCCAAGAAATTCAGAGATTTTTAAGGATTTAAAACTTGTTTCATGCACCCTTTAATAAATAAACCTTAAAGACACAATAACATCATCAAATAGAAGCTAATTTGATCACATACACAAGTATACATCGATCACATAAGTATAAATGCAAATTGTAGCTGAAGGAAATAACACACTTAGATATATAAATATTGTCAAATGTATACAAAACTCATGGAATATGAAATCCATGGCATCATAAATTCCAAACAAATGTCAAAACAAAAACTAGAAGTCTATGGCTCAGAGGAGCCTACAAGTGCACCCTTCCTATGAAGGCATCTAAGATAGGTCCTGGATGATGATGCAGCCATAATATCTGCCTCTATCTCTGTGCCATCCACACCAACATCTAATGTGTCTGCTGACTCTGCTTGTGCTCTAACCTCCTCCTTTGCCATGGCTATAGCCTCAGCCTCTCTATCCGCCTGGTCAACCCAATCGAGGTCCTCATCACTAAAGATAGGATCCTCAACCTTAGTGATCCAATTAGATTGTGGATCGACCTCCTCTAGCGTGATGGGGGTGGAGTCAGTGCCCAAAATTTGTCTGTGGCAAAGACGAAGGTTGTAATGAACATAGACTAGATCATTCAACCTTTGCACAGATAGTCTATTGCGCTTCTTAGAGTGTATGTGCTCAAACATACTCCAATTGTGATCACAACCCAAAGCACTGCATGGTTGGCTCAATATTCAAATTGCAATCTTCTGAAGATTTGGTACCTTAGCACCAAACATATCCCACCATGCATCTGAGATGAGAAAAAGAAAAAAATCAATCTCATTATCCAACTTTAAGTTTCAACACTTAATAATAATATAAAAAGAGGAAAAGTTTATTAGATTTTTAAACTTAAATTATGCCTTTAATATAATTTTACCTAGTTGCAATGTTGACCGAGTGTTTTTGCACATCTCACAAGAAAAGAGATCTCCTTGTGCAAGTCTAAAGGTCTCAAGCTCATGGACTATCTGTGTTGAATTAGCCGACATCTGCTCTAACACTGTGTAGAGCCCACTTAGAACCTCCTCATCTGCCTTGAAATCAGCGCAGAACTGAAATGTCGGATTGAGGTAATAAGTGGCTGTGTGTAGGGGCTTGTGAAGCTGGTGGTGCCATCTCCTATCAATGATCTCCCAAATGGGACGATACTTACCCTCAACTCCCCCATAGATGGATCTAATGGCCTCTTTGGCTCTATCCATGCCCTCATATATGTAGCCCATTGCGGGCTTCTCCCCATCAGTAACTCATAGGAGAACTACTAGAGGCTCAATGACCTGCAATTATTGTGAAACATTAACTTAAGTGTGACAAAAATAAGCAAATAAAAGAAAAATATGAATAAAAATTAAAACATAATGTATAATTAGATTTTCATTTACCTTTACAATCTCCTCAATAGGTGTCCAAAATCTTGCCTCATCAAAGATCCAATTTGTTACTTTAGCCCCTGCATTGGTATTAGCATAGGATGAGGAAGTCCACTCCTCATCTTCAAACATGCGCCTCAAAGCTTTTCTTGACTGAAGCAAGTATTGTAATGTGATGAAATTTGTTGCAAATCGGGTTATGCCAAGACAAGCCAACTCCTTTTGCTGCGTGAATTGCCTCATTAGGTTGAGGACCCATGTGTGATTGTATATGAATTTACAAATATTTCTTGCCATCTCCACACATGTTTTGATCCATGGAATCTTGCCAATATCCTCCAATGTGAGGTTAAGGCAATGGGCAGCACATGGAGTCCAAAATAATGATGGGTGCCTCTCCATCAATAGTCTACCCGCAGCAACATAATTTGCTACATTATCTGTCACCAGTTGCACCACATTCTCCTCACCCACCTCAGCTATGACTTCCTCTATAGCTTCACAAAGGAATGTGGCATTTTTAACATGTCCTGAAGCATCAATAGATTTGATGAATATGGTGCCACCTGAAAAAGAAACAAAATCAATGATTCAATAAAGCATAAATTAAAAATATTAATCACTAAATCAATGCATTGTAGGAAGTAGAATCACCTGAGGAAGAAATAAGAAAATTTAGCAATGTCCTATTTCTTCTATCAGTCCAACCATCGGTCATGATGGTGCAACCTTTTGTCCTCCATATCAACCGTTGCTCCTCTATTGTGGCTTTTACATCGGCCACCTTTTTTGTCAAAATTGGGCCCTTTATGTCATCTTCACTAGGGGCTTTGAACCCCGCCCCACAAACAGTAATGGCATCAACCATGTTTCGCCAATAAGGAGATCTAACACATGTCACAAATAAATTAAATAAAATAAGCATTGTAAAATGGAGAGTTTAAATTTGAATTCGACATACCTCTAAATATAAAAACTCAAGAGACAAAGAATCAAGCTATAAATTTTAAAACAATCAAACAAAAAAGAATTACCTGGCTGCATGGAATGGAATGGTGCAATAGTACCAAAAGTCTCCGATTGCACGTCTAGCTACATCATGTATGTCCTTGTTCCAACCCATGCTCTCAAGCGACAGTTGGGAACCTGGAGTGGTGCGTGGCAAAATATATGAATCAAGGTTCCTAGATTTACAAACTCTAGGCCCAATAACACTGCCACTGGTAATGGCACTAGCAGTAGCAGTAGCAGGTGTTCCACTTCCAACACTAGCACCACCAGGACCAACACCTAGAGAAGGACGAAATGGAGGCATGGAAGAAGACTCTCCACTACCACCAACATTTGCCATCTCCTCTATTTGCCTCCTTTTCAATTCTTTTTTTTCTCAAATGTTTCTAGTTGCACTTTCACCTCTCGTATAACCTCAAGAGGCGCATCTCCGCATGGGGTAGCATCATGGACTGATATTTGTGCAAGATGGTATTTCAATCTATTAATGCCTCCTCCATGAAAAATTGTTTTGTAATAAAAAGATTTTACTTCTCCTTTCTTTTGGCCAGGCATAATTTCAGCATGTTTCCAACAAGGGTCCCTTCTAACTGGCTCTTTAGACATTGTGATAAAGATGATTTGAAAATCTCAACACTACTGCAATAACATATAAAATTTATAAATACAAAAAAATTAACATTTGTGATTTATAATTATTAAAGTAATTAAAAAAAATGTAGGGTTTGCTTACAAAAACACCTAGGGTTTAATTAAAAAAAAATCAAAACACCTAGGGCTCTTTCTTTGATCTACTAAAATAAAATAGAAAGAAGAAATGAAATGTAAAGAAAAATGCAATTTTTGGAAAAAAAACACAAAAAAACCTTCAAAATACAAACTTACCTCTTAAATCTAGCTTGAAATCAATAGAGAGCTCCTTCCAATCCTTCGTAGACACCTCTAGATGCACCAAAAGTAGCTACGAACCTGCCCCAATGCAATTCAACAATCGATTTTTGCTCTACCTCCTTGCTGGTTTCCCTACAATGCACTCCAAATTTTGCTCACAACTCTCTTTTCTCCTTCCCCTTTGGCTTCAAAATGAAATGATGCTTTTCGGGTGGAGGATGAAATATAAGTATAAAAAAAACAAGTTAAAGCATTAATTTTATGTCTTTTTTTTAGTTTTGACGTCCCTGCTGAGCCGCTGAGTTTTCCTAGCGGGACTTGTTGAGTCGGCCGATTCTAGCGATTCTGGCGAGTCTAAGAAAAACTCAGCTGAGTCCGAGTCCGAGTCCCCCAGACTCGGCCAGGCTGCCTCTCCTCGACTCGCCGAGTTTAGGCGAGTTTGGGCGAGTCTCGTAACACTGGTTAGAATAGCTATTGTCAGTTATAAACAAATGCAAGTCAGCACCACTTAAGGGAAAACCATTGATGGAAAAGATTGAAGCCAAGGTTCAGCTGAAGGGGTTTATCATTGCAGCCACCCAAGGACTGAATTGGGCTAGATTTTAGGTGAATTGTGACTGTCTCAATTCACTTCTAGCTCTTACACAATGCTGCACACTACCATGAAGGACACACAACACAATCTCCTTGAAGAGGCCACAGGAACCTAGAAAGGGGATCATGAAGCTCGAAAGGGGATCATGAAGCTCGAATGGGTGTTCCAGATTTTCAACCACATGGGTAGAATAGTCCACTTGAGGATGCTACATGGGAAGGAGCTGAGATTTTTGATCATCTGAATCTAAAATTGCTTGAGGACAAGCAATTTTGGGCAGGGAGGACTATCATGTCCCTCTTGCCAAGAATAAATAATATTATTATTTTAATAATTAATAAATAAAAAGTGTTTATTAACACTAATAAATATATATTATAAATATATTAATAAATAAAAATATAAGTATATTAATAAAATTCAAATTTTAACAAGCTGGTTGGTGCCAAATTTGGGCCTTGCGACCTATTCTACATTCATGTATAAATTCATATCTGGGTGTCATTTGGAGGTAGGCAATTTCAAATCATTGAGACTAAATTTTCTTGAGTTTTCAAGACAATCTACCAAAGAGGAAGAAACCCCTTGGAGGCAAGAGCTGAGGTAGGGTGAAAACCCTACTTCACTGGGCAATCCTACATCAAGGGTTGCATCTGTGCTGATTCAAAATTTTGACACTTTACAAGTATATCGTGCAATCTGGTGAGCTATTGTAGTGGACTGGACTATTGAGGAAACCCATTCCAATCTGCAGAGGCAACACAACTTCATTTACATCTCATACCAGTCCGTGGTTGAGCTGGCAAGGCGTGACTATCCCGGAACTACGTAGAACCAAGAAAGAGTTAAAATCAGATTTCATTTGGGAAGGCAGATCGTAATAGATCAGAGGCGAATCATTTGCATATACTGATTCAATTCTGCACCTAGCTCTAAGCGAGCGGGCCAAGCCACCATCAACACAACATCTGAAGATTATTATCAAGAGGTCGCTAACCATTTGAGGGTTACACACCTCAAATCTGGGTTTAACCAGAAGGGGGAGAAGGTTAGGCATCATACTTGTCTGAAGACTGAATCAAACCCTCAATTGTGGTGCTACAAATCTGATCCTAGCGCTTCTACCATCAACTGGGAGATAAGGAACATCCGGCCAGGAATTAGGACATCATCAGATGGGGACCTAGGTTTGGCGCTGTAGGTTATCCAATTGCCTCACATAAACCCTTGCGAACAGGCCTTCTCTGAGAACAGCAATTAGACCAGATCCACTACTCACAACCAGCACTTATAATGGATCTGCTCATAACCTGCACTTGTAACATCTCAACAGAACAACAAATTTAAATTTTTTCCTTAAATCAAGTCCAGGTTCAAAATTTGTTTTCTAGAATTTGTTTAAATACAGATCTAAACCATTAATTTTTAATTTTGTTACCAGTTGTGCAACTTCCTGTGATTGATAGTTTCTATTGGAAATCAATTGTGGAATCTGAAATATAATTAGAACTTATTATTATTATTTCACTATGTAATTGTCCTATCTAGATTGACTTCTTTGAGACTAGTTATGGCAGACTATAAACCCTAGGGATATTTCACCAGAGAGGAGACTCATTATTTTATTTGTGGAAGGATTAACCGAACCACTCAGGGGTTTGGTTAAGGCTTTTGATCTAGTGTCTCTATAGGATGCAGTCAAGAGAGCTTTGAATTTGGAGAGTTCAGTGGCCAAGAACACATTTTACTCCAAGATCCCACCAATGGAGCAGCATAAGAAATCTTTTCAAAAGGATTTCACTCAACCTAAGACACTACCTCCAAAATCAAGCAAGGTTGAAGAATCCAAGAATGAACTCTGAAGGAAGAAATTATGTTTTTCTTGTAGAGAGCCATGGGAGACAAGACATAGATGTTTGGGGAAAGGGCAAATACACTTACATAGAGGATATTCCCAATGAAGATTTAGAGATAGAAGAACCTGAGCCTGAGATCATGGTTGATGAGGTGGAGCATGAGGACAAGGAAGTGGGAGAGTCCTCAGAAGGCACCCTTGCTACTCTTCTTGAAGCACCCAAGTACCATCCTTTTCGAGTTCGAGGAGTTTTGCAAGGTCACAAAGTGACAGTTTTGATTGATAGTGGGGCTACTCATAACTTCATAGATGCAAATTTGATTTCCAAGAAAGGTTTGGATATCGAAGAATTTGATGGGTTTAATGTGGTGCTTGCAGATGATCACATTATTCCTTGAATGAAGTGGATATAGCAGATCGACTTATCTTTGGGAAGGCATCAAATTAAGGATGATTTCTATGTTGTGGGGATAGGAGAAACGGATATAGTGTTGGGTGTGCAATGGTTGCACTCACTTGAGGAATTTACTCAAAACTACCAAACAATGGAGTTAAAATTCAAGGTGGATGGGAAGGAGATGATACTCCAAGGCATATTGAATGGAGCTCCAAGCATGGCTGAAGTGAAAAGAATGAAGGTGAGTGTTCGAGGAAACCAAGCCACTCAATGCATGGAGATAATCAAATATCCACTCCAAGATGATACTTCGTTATGATAATGCTTGGTCCATTTTGAATATGTTCATTGGGTAGCCATGTCATTGTGGTACACTGAAGATGGCTACCCAATGAGGTATTGGTAAAACAGGATCTATGGGGTAAGAATCATCAACTTAACATGGCTGGTTGGAGCCTTGGTGACAAGAACTATGACACATGGATCTTTATGAGTGCTGTTTCCCATTTTAGAACTATTGTTACCCACATTTCCAGCTTTCTCCACATTCTTTTGGCAGCCATAAAAAATTTGTTAATTACACGGAGGATGCATTTCCCTCGTATTGTCATTGATGAGGTATTTGTAGATGATACAAGATGGTTTCCAGCTACCAGGATTATGATTTTGAGCAAAAGAATGCAGTGCTACAGCCATGATATGGAGAAATTCTCTTGGTTTAATGTTATGTGTAAGAGGGTTCACTTGTTGAGATTATTAAGTGCAAACATTCCAACATCCTTAGAGCTGTTTGAGAAGAAATGCAGAGCAATGTATGACTGTTACACTCACCTATCAACACACATATGGTGTAGACCAAACCATCTTTCAAATGGTATAACTTGGGGCATCATGATAAGAACTTTTGGAGTCCAAGGTAATCATTATAGCAATATAGAAGAGGTGAGTTTAGTGGTTCACATGCATGCATTGGTTATATTTATTTGGGAAGCTCATTACTAAGAAGGGATTCAAGAGGAAGGGAGTTGTGTGTCAAGGCGACTATCTTATGAAGGCAGTCATGAGCATCACATGGAGACCTCAAGGAGAAGTTTACATAAAAATCAGAGTGGTGCACCGTAAGCATGGTGAGATAGCATCAAACTTGGAAGGTTGTGCAAAACTTTACCCACAAGGAAGGAGGAGAAATCGTTGATGATCTCCCACCACCCAAGGAAGGAGGAAACTCACTCGGGACAGCCATGTACCAAATTTTCAGCCTTAATGCTACTGTCACAATCATTATTAGCCCTTGTACCACATCAATACAATTGGTTTTGCAAGGATTTCTAATCATAAGAAGGAAAGGGTCACTATCCATTATTGTTGATAAAGCATTTTTAGCCCCTACAATGTTCACATTTTTTATTTTGGGAAAGGAATATCAGTTTTGCTGCTGTTATATCACTGTCAGGTTGCTGGAATTGCTGTTATTAGTCATAAACAGCTGCAAGTTGGCACAATTTAAGGGAATATCCTTAACGGAAGAAGTTCAAGAAACGTTGCAGCCAAAGGGAATCATCATTGCAGCCACCATGGTAACTAATTGGGTGAGATTTCAGTTGAATTATGACTGTCCTAACTCATTTCCAGAGGTGCAACAAGAACATAATGGATTGTTTACTGTTATCACGGGAAAAAGAAGACACTGGACCAAGTTATTGCAATATGAGATTCATGATGATGGCATGTTGGTGCTAGAGTATCTGCGATTACAGAATGTTTCAGAACAAAGGATATTCCATTTGAGTTCGCAGGGTGTTTTTGGACAAAAGGTATTCCATTGGACAGGTGCGGGACCCATGATCAATGGGCATCACTCCACGATATGTTACCTTGGCATGAAGTGGGTAGTGCCCCATGAGTTGTCATTGCTTGTGGGCAAGCAATTTGGGGAAGAGAGGATTGTTATGTCCCTTCTTCTCAAATATAATTAATATTAGTATAATCAATATTATTAAAATAAAAAAGTGTTTTTAAACACTAGTTAAAATATAATAAATAAATATAAAAATAAAAGAAAAAATAAAAATAAGTTCAAATTATGACAGGAAAATAGGTCCCATGGGTCCTATCATGAGAAGGTATATCAATCAGCTTCAACCTTTCTTTTGTATCCATCCAATTTTCATTTTCTGCACTTGTCAATTGAATTCAAGTATTCATGCCTGCGAGGATGAAAACCCTTGAAGGCAGTCTCAAAGCTTAGGATGAAAACCCTACCCTTTGTTGCACAATCCTACATCAGGGGTTGCAAGTGAGCTAATATTGATCATCTTGTCAACTTTCAGGTTAAGGCGCTAGTACCTCTCAAGCAGGTTTGCCATCATTCAGTTTTAGGGTTATTTGTTGGCGCGCCATCTGTGAAGGGAGTCCCCAGTACTCAGCACTCATCAATGACCCCATTGAATACCCAACCAGCAAGGGAAGCATTTCTATCAATTCATTGAAAGGGGACTAATATTGGTTGCTACAGTATATCATCCATCAGAGTAGGAAGAAGTAGTTTGGTGATCCACAGTGAGTCAATAGCACACCACAGCATGCTACATTTGCACAAGCAAATCTTGATCGCCAATTGATATACATCCTAGAACCTTGCTAGGCTACACCAGGATTTAAAGGGAATTAGACCAGATTTCATCAGCAAACAACAATCCCTTCAATTCATGCTCTTGTTGCTGCTAACCACGGCTGGTTGTACCTAATCTGCATCACCATACCCTTCGATTAAGGATTACTGCTAACAATCATTGCGACCAGCAAGGGAAGAACAAACACATTATCTAGTTGGTGACGGTGGGCAAGACACTCAGCACTCTCGGACCAGGGATAGACAAAGCATCAAGGGAGGTTGCCTCACACTACACACCTGAATCGCGCCAAGACATAGAACCAAACCCAGCCAGGCCACCAAAAGAAATATTAGAAGGATCACTCACCAGATTTGACTCCAGATCTGATCCAAGTCCACTCAAGCAGCAGCAGGGACACCTATTGCACCATCACAGCAAGGCGATCAGGTTCCTCTGCAACTATTAAATTTCTGTCTAGGATAAAGATAGACTGTATTTTCATCTACTAACAGGAGGTGCTGATTTTCAGTCTACCTCAATAATTGTAATTCATTTTTTTTTTACTCACTGATGAATCAAATAAATTGGGCATTTGCAAATTCTTGACTGTTCTGAAATTGTGATTGAAATCTAAATAACTTGCTGATAATCAAGTTCAGAAAACAAACTCAGTCCCCCAGATTGGAAGGGACATTACAGTACACCTTGTCAGAACAAAGAAACTTTACACTTTACCCTATATATATGTATATTTTTTAAAGCTCTACCTTGATGGGTTTTGACCTGTTGACAAAGCTTGTGATAAATCAAACCTTGCCTATACATCTAAGCTCAAGCAAATCTCAAATTTGCAGATTACCAGACTGGGTTTATTCTACCTTACACCACTCAAGGGAAAATACTCTTTCTAATTATTGATGCAATTTAGAAGGTTAGTCTGGGTTTATTCTACCTTACACCACTCAAGGGAAAATACTCTTTCTAATTATTGATGCAATTTAGAAGGTTAGAAGACACTGCAAGATAATAAAGTGGATGCAAATCCAATCTATGCACACATGAGTGGTGCTTTATTTCATTTTCATTCTCTCGATGCTTTGTTGCTTTTGAGACTTCCAAAAAATGCAGTAAATGAACTTGAATGTTCGAATGAATGATTCGCCAACTTGAATTTTACCATTTGTCAGGTGCTGTTTCAATGTTTACTACAATCTAGCCGCAAAATTATGTTTACTATAACTCTAGGACTGCAAAATTATGTTTACCACAGCTCTATGGCTGCCAACATCTTGCATCCATTATACAACTGTGTACATGCTCACATACATGTTCACAATGCCTAAACATCACTTTTCATACCCCTTCTTTGTTGCTACCAACATGACTCTTCTTTATTCCAGAAAAACAACACTGCAACAAAGAGTATGCTGATTGTTTAATTTATGTGAGAATGAAAGCCACTTTGTTCTGCTGTTAGGAACAAGTACTATGTTTGTTTTCTACTGAACTTGTCAGTCCTAGGCTTCCATAATGCTTGTGGATACAATGCTTACAGGGAAGTCAAATTCTTCAGATTTCCAAGTCCTGAGGATATGCATCCTCTTAAATGGTTGTCATCCAACCATCTGCACAGAACTAAAAACCATATACTACTCAAAATATAACAGTAAAGGCAGAAAAATCCAATTTTATAAGACCTACTCAATTATGAGAATTTTATTTTGCCAACATGATAAATGGCATAAGAGACGGATGTAATAAAAAGATAATTAATGACTTCCAAAATAACCAAACTAGTTATGTTTTGAATGACAGGAGCAATGACACCTTCTAGTTTGCAGCCTATGAGTTCCCTGCCAAAAAAATATAAGAAGTTATCCGTTTACAGCGATTTTACAAAAACTAATTTAAAAAAGAAAAAGTTTCATTAAGATTGACTTATCCATCAATATAATCTAACTTGGAAAAAAACCCCACATAATACCCTTTTGTACAATATGCAAACTTGAATGAGCAGATGATTGTAAGCAGCTTAGAGGCTACTTGGGTTAGAGAAGTTAATTCCAAGTAACCTTATATTGATTAATTTGCCACAAGACATGCCGATAACGGCGTGGTTTGGTGGTCAAGTCGCTTGGTTGTGGTGGCAGCCACCAAGGTTCAAACCCCCGCAGGACCAACGAGCTCGCAGGTATGCGTGCCTTTGCTGGGCTATCGTGCTAGCATGCTAAGTGTGCCTTCGCTAGGCTGGCGTGCTCGCAAGTTGTGTACCTTCGCTGGGCTAACGAGCTCGTGGGTTTGACCTAAAGGGTGATAATGCCCATTGGGGATGGAGACCCCCCAGCTATGGTCTTAGGCGATAAAGCCGATGGGAAGAGATCCTTCATAAGGGTCTCTCTGGGCCCTGACCAGGCTAAAAACTATTAAAGTATTATTTATCTTCTTAATGGTCGATCTTCTTGTTGTTTAGATAAGTTTGCTTTATGCTTTTATTCGTTATTGCTGTTTGCTTTACAGTCAGTTGTCTATTCTTAGACATTGTATCTTATATATAGAGCTTCCGCTCTCCTTTGTAATTTGAACATTCTGTAATATATTTTGAGTTATTGAATCTTGTAACATGGTATCAGAGCTCCAGGTTTGAGCTCCTTTGT
This sequence comes from Cunninghamia lanceolata, assembly GCA_027924645.1. Taxonomy (NCBI): domain Eukaryota; kingdom Viridiplantae; phylum Streptophyta; class Pinopsida; order Cupressales; family Cupressaceae; genus Cunninghamia; species Cunninghamia lanceolata. The sequence goes on along the minus strand of BSBN01000124.1, from coordinate 5,326,813 downwards.
ACGTTGTACAGATGCCGATTTCTGGTTTACCTATTTAATTGCATCTATTCTGTGATTCGTGGGTTCTCATTTCGTTCTGGGTCGTGGTTTACGGCTTTGTTCGCTGGATCTTCGTCAATTTCTGTTTGCACTCAGCATCTCCTGCCAGTTTCGTGTCTTTGAAGACATTGCGATTGTGTTTTTCTGCAAGCGGGATCTCCAGAGTCGTGTTTGCTTGGCGAGATTCCATTCGCCTACTTTCACGATTTGTTTTTCGGTAGCTGTTGTGTGAAGTCGCAGTTTTCTGCATTGACGACCTATGCAAACTTCTTTCGTGCCTCTTTCAAAACCCTGAGATTTCTTTTTTCCTAGTCACCGTTTTTTCTAAGCTTGTGATTTCAGGTGGCGTTTTCTGAAGGAGTTTGTGTTTTGGAGGTCTACAAACCGTGAATTCATCTTTTGCTTCTATGATCATGATTTTTTTGGTGCTATCGTGATTTTTTGAAGATCTGTTGGTGTATTTTATCTGAGCGCCATTTACACTAGCGCCTAAGGTAGCTGTTCTCTATGCTGAAATTCATGCCAGCTGTGGGTCCCACCAATGCCCAGCAGATATGAAGAAATTTTTTCCATTTTTGGTCTCAAAATCCGTGTTCAGATTTTTGCACTAGTTTCGTGGTCTCGAAACTTTTGCCGTCTATTTTCTAACCATCCTCCAGTATCTCCTTTTTTTGCCTCAAAAAGCGTGATGATGGCGTTTTTCGCCAAGCACACTGTGCAGAAGGAATTTAAGGTCTCTACCTTGATGGCCAAATGACCAGTAGATCTTGTCAAATCTTCTGCGTAGTACATTGATTCAGGTGCTTCCTGGCATTTCACACATCGGCGAGACTAGTTCACTGAGTATACACCATTCAGAGACTCTGTCGTCTTTGGAGGAGGCGAAGAGTATACCGTTGTTGGAAAAGGCACTGTGCAGATTCAATCTGGTAGGAGAAATTTAATATTTCTCGATGTTTACTTCGTACTTGCCATGGAGCTCAATCTTCTCTCTGTCAGTCAGATCATGTGACACTCACCTCATCTGGATGTTGTCTTCAGCATGCACTCATGTGCAATAGTGGACTGTTAGACACGCACCACTGTTGCCCAGGCTCTTGAGGATCATGGTCTATATAGACTCATGGATTCTGGTGATTCTCCAGAGCAAGCTATGGCAGCCAGGAGCACTTCCATCAGTAAATTTTGGCATCAGCGTTATGGGCACCTCAACATGCACTATCTCTCTTAGTTAGCTCGAGAGAGTCTGGTTGGTGGTCTTCCAAAAATTCAGGATCAACTTCCTGGCATCTGCAACGCATGTCAAGCTGGCAAACAACATCGAACTCCATTTCCTAATGGTGACAAATGGAGAGCATCCAAGGTTTTACAGTTGGTTCACGCTGATGTATGTGGACCAATGAACACTCCTTCAGTTACTGGGTGTAGATATTTTCTTCTTTTTGTTGATGATTTCAGCAGAAAGATGTGGGTGTATTTCTTAAAAAGGAAATCCAATGTGCTTAGTACATTTCAGCAGTTCAAAGCCTTGGTGGAAAAGAGTTAGATTGTTCAATCGTCTCTCTTCAATCTGATAATGGGGGAGAGTTTTACTCCTCCAACTTCACTCAGTTATGTGCTGCACATGGCATCAAATGTCAGCTCACTACACCTTACACACCTCAACAGAATGGTGTTGTTGAGCATCGCAATTGCACTATTATAGAGATGGCACGTTCTATGTTGGAACATAGAAGTGTTCCTAAGAAGTTTTGGGCTGAAGCAGTCTACACTGCTATCTATCTTTTGAACCGGTCGCCCACCTATGCCGTCAAAAAGATGACTCCTGAGGAAGCTTGGTCTGGACATAAGCCTCGCATCAACCATCTGAAAATTTTTGGCTCCATTGCTCATGTTTGGATTCCAAATGCCAAGCGCACTAAACTGGACGCCAAAAGCCAAAAACTCATGTTCACTGGGTATAGTGAAAATCATAAGGCTTACAGATTGATTGATGTAGACACTAATCGTCTCATATTCAGTCATGATGTAGTTATTGATGAAACTACTGGGCCTTTTCTGCTATCTACTTCATCTATTCATACTAAGGATCAGCCTTTGGAGGCTTCAGATTCAGATGTTCGCATTCCTTTAGCTCCACCTGATGGGAGGGTTCCTGTAGTTTTGCCCACATCTTAGCCTGGTGTTCAAGCACCCGCCCCTCCTTAGGATATTCTGGATCCTCCTGATCTTGTTCCCGCCCCTCCTGCTGATACTGATGCACCTATTTTAGATGTTGGTTCATCTGCTCTTCGGCCTAAATGGTGGGCCAAAACAATTGGTGATCTTCATGATAATGAACTCATTGAGGGTAGATCTGCCTGGAAGAAGAGCAAGCAGCAAAATACTGTCAATTTTGCCCTCACGGCCAATCTTCACAGCATCTCTGAGCCGCAAACATATTCTGAGGCTAAAGGTGTACCTAAATGGGAAAAAGCTATGACTGCTAAACACTAGAGTCTTCTGAAGAACAATACTTGGGTTCTGTCGGATCTTCTTCCTGGGAAGAAGCCCATTGGATGCAAATGGGTATACAAAGTCAAGTACAAGGTTGATGGAACTCTTGACAAATATAAAGCTCGGTTGGTCACCAAAGGTTACTCACAAAAAGGTGTTGACTATGAGGAAACTTTTTCTCCTACAGCCAAAATGAGTACCATTCGGCTTGTCCTTGCTCTGGCAGCCTAGTTTGGGTGGAAAGTCCATCAAATGGACGTTAAGAGTGCCTTCCTCAATGGTGATGTGCAGGAAGAAGTTTACATGACACAACCTCTTGGCTTCAAGGTTGCAGTCCAAGAACACCACGTGTGCAAACTGGTGAAAGCTCTATATGGCCTCAAACAGGCTCCATGGGCATGGTACCTCAAGATTGATAAGTACCTCGTGGATCGTGGTTTTCAGAGGAGCCCTTCGGATTCCAATCTGTATGTCCAACAATATGCTGACGATAGTCTTTACATTGTCATCTCTGAGCAGTTGATTTAGGGAATCAAACAAGATCTCAGTCAAACATTTGACATGACCGACTTGGGACTCTTACATTATTTCCTAGGTATTGAGGTTTGGCAGCATCCTGACCACATCTTCATCTCTCAGCCAAAGTATGCAAGAAGTTTGTTGGACAAATTCCGGATGACAGACTGCAAACCTGCTTCTACCCCTATGGAAAAAGGGCTGAAACTCTCAGCTAATTCAGACTCTCTTGTAGAGAATGAATCCGCATTCAGGCAATTAGTAGGCAGCCTCGTCTATCTTACTGCCACTAGACCTGATCTTAGTTTTGCAGTCAGCTACATCTCTCGTTTCATGACAACTCCTAAAGCTGAACGTTGGGTTGCTGCCAAGCGTGTTTTGAGATATGTGCAAGGCACTTCAGACTTTGGCATTCTATATGGCAGGCGCAAAGATCCTCAGCTGATCAGTTTTACAGATTCAGATTGGGCAGGCTCTGTTGATGATAGAAAATCTACTTCTGGGTATGTTTTCAGTTTAGGCACTGGTGCAGCAACATGGGCCAGCAAGAAACAATAGGCAGTGTCTCTCTTCTCGACTGAAGCTGAATATCACAGAGCTGTTAAAGCAGCATGTGAGGCAGTCTGACTCAGAAGAATGCTTTCGGATATGCACATTTCTCCAGAAGGGCCTTCACCCTTATATTGTGACAATCAAGGGGTGCTAAAATTGGCCAAAAATCCAGTCTTCCATGAAAGGACTAAACATGTTGATCTACTTTGCCATTTCATCCGCCAACTTGTTGAAGACGGATCCGTCATGTTGCAGCATGTTCCAACCGAGGATCAGACTATAGATATTCTCACCAAGTCTCTTAGCCCGGATAAGTTTGTCAAATTTAGGGGGCATCTTGGTGACATTGACCGATTGACCATTATAGGGGGGTATTAAAGTATTATTTATCTTCTTAATGGTCAATCTTCTTGCTGTTTAGATAAGTTTGCTTTATGCTTTTATTCGCTGTTGCTGTTTGCTTTACAGCCGGTTGTCTATTCTTAGACATTGTATCTTATATATAGAGCTTCCGCTCTCCTTTGTAATCTGAACATTCTATAATATATTTTGAGTTATTGAATCTTGTAACAAAAAACCCAGGTTAACCAAAGCAAAAAAAAAAATTGCCACAAGACATATTTTAGCATAATTAAGGATTTTTATTGTTATGAAAATGCATCAGCAGAGGTGTGACCTTTATTGATGACTTTAAACTTATATTTCTGTTCACTCTTTTTGGTATTGATTCTTGAAAGATTGTTAAAATGTTATTTACTGTTGGTATTATCATATGTTGCTGATATATGCTGTTATGTTTTATTACTACTTGCTTATTGCACTTTCCTATTAACTATTTAGTTGTAGAACAAATTAGACTGAATTCATGCTTATCATTGGTGAATCCAACATAGCAATGTGAGGAAAGTTTTGTGTCACTGTTTATAAACAGTGGTTTTAAGTGCCAACAAAGTTTACAACACACTACAGAATTAGTGAACAACCAAGCAGAAAGAATGAGACATCAAGTGATCAGTAAGGTTGTGGAGGAAGAATCACTCGACTTATATTGATATCAGTCAAATTACTGTTTCAGAAAAATACATCTATTCATTATCATCCTAGATCGAACAGCTTGAAGATAGTTGGGCCAGAAGCACAGGAAGAAATGACACCAATTGTCAAGAAGGTACCAGATCTTATAGCTGTCCTTTTGGCCTTTGTACTACATGTTGGTGGCAGGGGGCTCTGGCTTGGAATTGTCTGTGGCATTTTTGTACAATCAATTTTACTATTCCTGGTAACTTCATGTACAGACTGGGAACAACAAGCAAGAAATGCAAGAGACAGAGTATATGCATCAGCATTACCCGAGGTCACTGATGATATAATAAAGGATGATAAAAATTATCGATCTTGATGCTGATAAGTTTTGCAGTCAAATTTCAAACTTTTGAACAACCAGGCCCAAAGTGACCATTGGCAGATCTTTTTTTGGCGATGCGTTAATCGCCAGCAGTTATGTTTAGCTGGCTTTATTGTATGACATCTGGGTTGAGGCTTTTGCCTCCCGTTTTCTTGTATTTAGTTTTAATTAATATAATTCTTAGTCTGGGTGGTTTACCACTCTTTTCTTTAAAAAAAAAAAGGAAGGTACCAGATCTGATTGTCTTTCCCTACAGAAAAAAAAAAACGGAAATCACTCGGGCCAGTTCATTGCCCTCAGAAAAGAAAAATATTAGAGTTTAATGACAGATAAAGTCCTCGTTGATTTTCAAACCAGTAAGGTTTGGTGGTGAACCGAATCAAGACCCGACTACCCAATGTCTAATTTGGGAATACTGCTGGAAAGTGGAAAGGTAATGGGATTATGGGGGATGAGCCAAGGATGGAGAATTTTCTAGGATCATTTCAAGATTATCCAACCAAATGGTTTGACCAATTGAAAGACAGTGAAAAAACTCTTGGCATAAAGTTAAACTAGCATTCACAAAGGAATTTAAAAGATTCATATGAAATCCTGAATGAATTAACTAGTATCAAGCAAGGGAAGGATGAACCCATCAAGGATTATAACCAAATAATATTAAATTTGGTGCAGACATTAGGCAACCCAATTGGGGATGACCTGAAGAATCAACACTCCATAAATAAGTTTACCATAAGTGTTCAGGAACTATGAGTTTAAAGGAACAAGCATCTAGCGTAATTCCATTATACATTTTAAATTGATAAATGAACAAGCTGTTTATGTCCACCTTCATTTTACTCAAAGTTGAAACTAACAAGAGTATGTTCTTTCCATCCATCTAACTTCGATTTTCAGGATGTCAGATTGGCCAATATCAAGAAAGGCATACTCCCAACCAACAGTGCTATTTTTTCGTGTTTAAAGAATATGACCAGCAATAATGAAAGGGACTTTTTCTATTACAATTGTCAAATGAAGGCTCCACTCCTTTTTTCCTCCTAGATTCTGATTCTGTTATCCTTCTTTGCTTGATTCTAAAGCTCATCAGTCATGTTCAACACTAAATGTTCACTAAATCACCTTGAAATATAGAAATGGTTCAAACTCCATTGAATACCACACTGCATATATATATAAAGAACAAAAAACAGTTTCGCTGCAAGTACACTTCATTGGTAAGTGGAAGAATGGAAAATGGAGTCAGGAGCAATGAAAAGTTGACAAACATCTTCCATCTATTTCCACAAAATTGTTTTTCTCTCTCCATGTATGCTCCAGATGTTTTGCCCTTCATGTGCATTTAGAAAGAGAAGTCAAGAATGAACCTCAATCCATGCACACACAAAATGCGACCAGTTATTGGGAATACAATCAGATAATGGAAAGATAAAATTGCTCGTCATACATGTCTTCTTGCATTCTCCATGTATAAGACTAAAGGAAACAGGCATTGATCATAAGTTGCAGAGCATACATCGTGACAAGGTTTGGTAAATTTGGTAGGTTTGAGAAGGCGAAAGATTTGCCAAAGTTCAGAATTTAGAAAAGGGTTCAAAGCTCTATAACATACAAAATTATGCATAATTACAGAAACATAACATAAAAATGATATAACAGAAATATTTCATACCCCAACATTAACAGTATTTAGAAAATTGATTTATCATAAAATATTGAGAGAGGTGCAGTCGCTCTCGCGTCTCCATAAGCATACTAGGCTCTAAAATGACAATTTAAACATCTCCAAAATAAAAACGTGGTTTGAAATATGTTATTTCTTTCCTGCAGTAGATACATATGATGTTTTGTGTTAACAAGAGACTATATATATATATTTTATTATTGATGAACAAATATATGGGATAAGATAGTTTATGTTGATCTTGTGAAATGGATCTCTTTTCTTTTGAACACTACTTCCTTTTGTGATTTTTGATTTTTGAGATCAAGTTAAAATAGTTTAGGATTAAATTTAGATAAGATTTTAATTTCAATGTCATTTTTAGCTTATTATTTTTATTTAGTTAAATAATTTAAAAAATTCTTAGAGAAGATCTTTTGAGTCATTTTGAACATGCATGTCATAATCTCATATTTTATCTGTTAAGATGACTTTACTTGATGAACCCTCTTTAACTCAACTTGGGTTAGATTGGTTCCAAGTGGATCAAATGAACAATAGTGGTTGGCCTTAGAAAGTTCATCTTTGAAAATAGAGTCTCCTTTACATTGCAGGACATTGCTGCCATATTAGATAATGAAGAAAGGATAATAGACATAGCCAATGGTAGGATTCCAAAAAAATCCTCAGTGGTGAGACCTAAATCCTGTATTTAAGGATTAAAAATCTATAGTCCCTAGTTTGACTAGACCACATACTTGAGTTGTTCTACAAAATAAACATCTTGACTAGTAAACCGAACCTTGGAAGGATTAGTAACCCTCTTTCAATTAGAGCATGCCTTCAAACATTACTCTATTTGTTGTCATGCTAAAAGACATGTCAAAAGAGGGCGCCATGGAATCAATTAGCAAACCTCTAACTACCTAAATTTTTGAATTATTTTCCCTTCAACAACATAGAAAGACTAGATCTTATTATTGATCCAAGAAGGCTAGATCTACCAATAGTTCATTGGGGAGGAATCCTTCAACTCTAGTTTTCAACATTGTAGCCACATGGTTGAGCATAGACACTTCAATCACTATTCAATGTGCCACTCATTATATCCCAAGAAATGCAAAGAGTTTTTTGCTTAAATACAAACATGAAGGGACTAGGTCTATGAGTAAGCACATTAAGGAATTTAAAGATGTCTCAATTTTATTATAGGTACAACATGATGATGTTTTTTGTAGAATCTTTCCTTTCACACTAAATGAGTTAGCATATGATTGGTACCTACATTTACTTGCCGATTCTATTAGATCTTGGAACCAAAACTAGAAACTACATTTTTTTTGCATTTTTGTATCCCCATCAACCTTAGAATTATTTACCACCAATTCACAACTATTTGTAAGGAACAAAATGAGTCCATTCAAGTTTTTAACACTCATTTCCAAAAAAAGGTGCAACTGTAATTATGTTCCATGCATTCCAATTGTAGATGTGGCTATCCAAATGTACCTATGAACTTCAGACCCCTCGACCTTTATGTTTGTTGGATGAAAAATGAGGCTAATGACACTTGTACAGGTTTATGTTGATACTATGAATGTCAATCAATAGTTAATGCCTCAAGGGTATGGGATAAGACATCCTCCATTACGGAATCAATCCCTAAATGACCAAATACCAATGCTAAACTAGGCCTTGACTCAACATACCCCATTGCTCAACTTGATACTCATGTCTACATATCAACTATTGAGCTTTCTCACTGGTTCAGTTGCATCACTAAGCTTTAATGCTTAGGGAACCACTAGTTATTTGAGTCAACAAATAGTTTTCGTAGTGGTAAATGACTATGAATCATCTCCCATGCAAAGTCCTCAACCAAATGCTACTCAGAGTGTCAACTAAAATAAACTCATACAAAAATTGACTAATGAAATGATATACCTACAATGTAGAGTTAACCCAAACAAAATAATGCCTATAATAAGAATTTCAACAACCAAAGGCCATATTGAATCTAAAACGCCCATCCAAATAACAAAAAAAATACCATCTCCCAATCCTAATAATAGCCAAAACTCTACTAGCCAAACTCCATCGATGAATCTTGCAGAAGTCACTTTACCAAATTGGTGTTAAGTTCATTCCATGGTCCATCATGATGAACACAATTGTCTTGAATATAATACATCAATAGAATTTTTCCAAAAAGAGATGGAGAATATGAAATTCACTCCAATAGATGAAATAGAACAACTACAAATAGGAAGAAACCCTAATACAACTTTTGTTTATGAAACTTGTGACCACTTGAGGGAAAGTGACAATGAAATTAAAGACTCAACTAATGAAATACACACTTTTCAACAATACTAGCACGACAATTTCATATTAAGGGAGGGAAATAACCTGCCACTACTGCAATGCCCTAATGTTAGATTTACCCCTCCAAATTAAAATACTACCAAGAATCCTATGCCACCTAAAGACCTTGGGATCCCATCAAAACCATACATATAATTAGAGAATTCTAAATGGCTTATAATATTGTTGAGGACACGAAAAAGACCCAAGACCAATATTAGTTTATTCAAATTAGCATAACTCACCAAACATGAAGATCTATCATTATAAAAAATTTATTCCAAGATAAATCAGATGAAATATAAATTAGTGGATGTGAATTTGAAAAAAAAAAACTAAGGTTCCTCCTTTTTTGCTTACTATAAATATTTTTGGAAAGAATTTACATAACTATCTAGTGGATCCAGGAGTACCAAGGAATGTTATGCCTTACTTTGTTTGACATAAGTTGGGTCTCACCCTAGCTAAGTTAAACTAAAGGATGGTGCAACTAGACAAGACATAAGTGAATGTTGTTTATGAACTAAGTCATATTCACATACAACTAGCCAACAATCAATGCATTCAACAATTCATAGCTATTTAGGTAATGGAAATCCATAATGCCTACAATATGCTCCTAAGCTAGGTCTAGTCTAAGATGTTGAATGGGTACATGGTGACTAATTTCTTATACACATGGATACTGTGATGAGGATTAGTGAACCAAATTACGATAGAATAACAATCTCATTTGAAACTTTTGGTTACAGAATATATCAAGCCAAATGAAGTTCAATTTATTGAATTAGAACTAGGAGTGTACATGCTTGATGTAAAAAAGAAGGCATTGTATTTGATTTGAAGGAATCCAATCAATGTGCAAGAATTAATGAAGAAATCTAGACTTTAAGATTTATGGCTCTAAATTAAAGCAAAGAATTGACACGTGTAGAATTGATGAGTTTGAGGTAAGAAATATTTGGTAGCCTATTGGTTACAATTTCTATGCATGAGTAACATTGTAGAATATAAAGCACTCATCCATGGTCTTTAATTAGCTTTGTCCAAAAAGATTAAAATTCTTTAGGTATATGGAGACTCATAATTGGCCATCCATCAAATTTAGAGCATTTACCAATGTAAGGAAAATAGATTAAAGGCATACAAGAATTCAGTATGCAACATGCATGAGTCTTTTGAAGCCTTTGATATACACTCAATTATGAGGAAATATACTAAATCTCAAATGATTTGGTCATTTCTACAATCACCTTAGAACCATTACCAAAAAGGAAATTAAAGAGATTTTCAGTAAAGTTGATTCCTAACCCATGAGTCGTTGATGATATCCATAATTTTTAGGTGCTCGATGATGATCGATACATTTTGGATTTCCTTATGAACATTGTAGGGAATTAAGGTGTCTCAACCTTGCAATTCCTAGCATTGATTATTAATTAATTATTTATTTATTTGCCTATGATGTAATTTATGTTGCACATCCTATTTTGTCATTTAGTGTGAAGTGGCATGGTGAGTTGTCACTCAACTTGGAAGGTGACTAGAATGGTCAACTCATCCCATGTGGATATAGGCACCCCATTTGAGGTGGCACTAATATGCCATGTGTCGGCATCTTGTGGTATGACAGAGGTGTTATTGTGTAAGACAGAATCTATGACGCGTAAGAGCCAAGTCTAGAGATTCTCGGGACAAGTGAAGACAAGTGTCATAAAGTATCTTTGCATGTGGAGAAGGCATCTTTGGGTGCCTAAGTTGGGCTATGACATGTTGTAAGAGAAATATGCTATATTTAGTCTTGTATGACGGATTCTCTTACAACATTTAAGGTTGTTATGTTGGGCAGATTTTATGACAGCTGTAAGATGCGTAAGAGCATCTGTCATAGTTATTTTTAGCCTAGAGCGCTCCATTCTTGGGAAGTCAAATCTGCCATGTATGACAGATGTAAGAGAGCTAATAGCAGCTTGGACAAGTGTCCTTTGATGCAGGAAAATTGACATGTGGCCAAGATGGACGCCCATCTCTAGAAGCTTCCTATTTGTGCCTTGTAACTCTATATAATGCATTATTTTGGAGTAGTAGACATATAGTGTTTGTACATGTACTGTTATGCTTCCGGAATTACTCCAAAAATGACATTTGCAGACTCTTGGAAGAACTTGCATTGCAAGTGTATTGTAATCCTTTCACAGATTTGATAATACATTGTGCAAGTTTTGGAGTGTGGGGTTTTTTACTTGAAAAGGTTTTCCCCACGATATATCTTGTGTCACTTGCTTTATGTGTTGTGTTGCTGCTGTAATCTTTATGTTATGTGTTTAACATTGCTGCAATTGTAAGGATTAAAAAGAATTTGCATACTATTCCCCTCATGAGGTTGGTGTAGGAAATGTGTTACGTGTACCTTGCTTCCTTTCAGTTGGTATCAGAGCTTGATCTCCTATGATCCTAGTTGTTGGGTAGGGGTTTTTGGAGCTAATCTTTGATTGAGTGGGAGTCTGTGCAGAGTATTTTGTAATCTTGTTGCAACAAGAAAATGGCGGACACATCCAGAAGAATAGAGTTGGAAAAGTTTAATGGCAACAATTTTGAGTTGTGGAAACTCAAAATGGAAGACATGCTTGTTGACAGAGATCTATGGAAAGCAATTTCTAGCACAAAACCAATGATAATGCCTTAAGATGAATGGGATCTCAAAGATAAAAAAGCTAAGGGTCTTGTGAGACTCTGTTTAGCTGATTTCCTCCTGTTGAATATTCATGAAGAGAAGACCGCAAAAGAGCTATGGAAGAAACTTGGTGATGTTTATCAGGCTAAATCCCTGGTAAACAAGTTATTCCTAAGGAAGAAACTGTATTCTCTAAGGATGGATGATGTAGGATCGGTTGTCGATCACCTGAATGCTTTTAACATGCTAGTTGCATAGTTGACATCCGTTGGTGTAAAGATGGAGGAGGAGGATTGTTGCATGACCTTGCTTTGTTGTTTACCAGACTTGTGGGACCACCTTGTCATGGCCATTGGGAGTACTACAACCACCTTCAAGATGGATGAAGTGGTATCTTCGCTGTTATCTGAAGAGATGCGGAGAAAGTCTTCCTAATCGATAAAGGAGGCTCTTGCGGTTTGTGGTAGACCCAAAGAGAAAGGGAAAAAGAAAGACAAGAAAGCTAAAAAGGGCAAATCCAAATCCCATGGGAGGTCCAAACCTCCTAGAAAGTCCAAGGAAGTGTGTTGGAACTATGGAAAAATTGGGCACTTCCGAAAGGAGTGCAAGGAGGAGAAGAAGAAAAAGAAGAAAAACATCTCTGATTTTGATTCTGACAAGTCACAAGATGATAGTGATGCTTTTGTTGCAGCCTTGGCCACCCATGCATCAGAAGATGTGTGGCTGATTGACTCTGGTGCTTCCTTCCACATGACCTCACATCGAGGTTGGTTTACAAAGTATGAAGAATATGATGATGGGAAGGTGTACTTGGGTGATGACTCTCACCTGAAGATAGTTGGTTGTGGAAGAGTCTTGATCCAATTTCTTGATGGACGAGTGAAGGGGATCAATGGGCTAATGCACATCCCTGTTTTAGAACAAAACCTGCTCTCTGTAAGTAAATTGAATGATGCAGGTGTGCAGGTTGTCTTCTCAGGTGGAGGATGCAAGATGACGAGAGGAGTTATGGTGCTTGCTAAGGGTACTTGAAGAGGTACTCTGTTTCAACTGGATGCATGCACTACTCAATGCAATAGTTCTTCTATTTCGAAGAAAAGACCTTCAGATTCTTCATCCTCACCATTGGAACCCGTAGCGAAAAAGTGTGTTGCTTCTACTTTCGATGGTAGTGCTTTCTAGGTACCTAAGGGTGCTCATGCTTTGGAAATGAAACTTCCTGCTAAAAAGACAATGTTGTGGCATAAGAGACTTGGTCACATTGGTGAGAAGGGTCTTAGAGCCCTGAAAAATAAAAACCCCGTCAAGGGGTTAAATGATTGTAATCTTGAGTTCAACTTTTACGAACATTGCGTATATGGAAAACAAAACCCTGTTTAGTTTAACTCGAGTTCTCATAAGTCTTCTGGTGTGTTGGATATTATTCATTATGATGTGTTTGGTCCTGTGAATGTTCCTTCAATTTCCAAATCGTTATATTTTGTATCATTCATTGATGATTGTAAGGGTAAAATAGTGATCAATCAAATGAATTAAACAAGACCCATACATCAACAGAATAGAGAAACAAGAAGGATTCAATAAACGAAGCAATGAACAAACACAGTGCAAACCTCTCCCATTTTGAAACTTCTGTTGTTCGCCTATCACAAATTGTCCTTTTGCAGATGAGATGAGCCCTTAGAGAGTGCAATCTTTTTAGTTGTTTGTAAGAAGTCGATGGTGAATGGCTATGGTGATATGCAATGAAGATGAGCTCCAATGCAAGTATGTGATCTCAAGCTTGTGGATGGTAAAAGGGTGCCAAAGGTGCGCTGGTGATATTTCTGCAGAGTAACGATGTCAAAAGCCTGGATGATTAGAATGGAAGAATGAAGCTTCATTTATAGACTTGGAAGAATGGGAATCAACGGTTGAGAGGAGATATGAAGATCAACGGCTGAGGATGGTTGAGGAATGTGCAACCAGTAGAAATGTGACAAGTGTCCCAGCTCCATCATGAAAGAGGGGATGTGACAAAATTGATTGGAGAGTTAACTCCATTGACTAGTCTGTTAACAGACTTGATTGATCAATTAGAAGAATAAATTGTGGAACTGACTGAATTGATTGAGGATTTGACTCAATTGACAGGTTAATTAACACTTTTGATTGATTAGTTAACTAACCTCTGATTTGAGAAGAAATAGGCCATGTGGGTGAGGGAAAATAAGGTAATTAAATATTAAATATATTTAATTACATGTGCAACCTGATGAGGTGGACAAGGTGAGGTGGAAAAGGTGAGGTGTAAAGGTGATGTGGATTTTTGGAATTTAGAACTTAGGATAGAGGAATTTGGCTTAATTAAATAATTTATGATTATTTAATTATGTGAGACATTTAGAAAAATAAATAGAATTTATTTAATTATGGAACAGTGAATCGATTAAATAAATTTAGAATATTTATTTAATTAATAGAAGAAGGGAATAAATATTTAGAATATTTATTTAGGATGAATCATGTCATTTTTAAGCGTATACATTTTGCCCCTCTTTGATGCAATGCAGTTTACAGTGTTGCTTCAAAGAATTCGATAGTCCGAATGATGATACATGCCTCAGTTTGCCCTTGGTACAGGTTCAATGACGATAGGATGCCCCCTCGGGAGATTGGACGAGAAAAGGGTGAAAGAAACGGAGACGGACAATCTCACGAAGACGAAGGGGTTAGGATAGGCTGGAGGAAAAGGGACGCGGGAAGAAAACGGGAAGAAAAACGGGCACGGGAAGTAGTCACAGTCATCACCTAGCCAGAATTAGGGTTTGGAGGCTATAAATAGGAGCTGGGTCCACAAGAATAGTCATTTGTACACTTGTTTACTTTGGATTAGATTGAGAGAGCCTAGAGCAAACTTAGAGCAGCATGGCAGCCAGGGTAGCAGACATTCCACGCGAGGAGCATTGATTTGAGTGAGTCCGTCGATTCGGGCGGCCAGCAGAGGCAGGACCCCCGGTATGTGCTTCAAAAAATTTCTCCTATGGTCGACTTTAGGTGTCATAAATGCACGTAGAAAATAGGTCGAATGCATGCGCCGAAACGCAGAACGGCGCATGTGTCTTGCAAAGCGGCGCTTTTTTCGTTGCGCGGCGCATATGCCGGTTTCGGCGGCACATACATGAAAGCTGCGCATCTGTGCAATGTAGCTGCGCTTATGTAATTTGGCAGCGCATGTGTATTTAAACCGCGCATATGTTGAAAGTAGCGGCGCACCTGTTAATGCCGCGCATATGTCGATTGTAGCGGCGCTTTCATAATATGACGGTGCATATGCCAAATGCTGCGGCGCATCTGCTGGATCTGCGCATATGTGCACTGTGGCGGCGCATTTGTGTGAGGCGGCGCGTATGCTGATTTTAGCGACGCATATACCAAAAAACGGTGCTTTTACCACCTGTAGTGGCGCATTTGCTGTGGATAGCAAAGGACTTAGCCAAATTGACTCGATTAGCGTCCTGTTTGATGCGGTAATTGATGAGCTATCTCTGAGATTGCAGAAATCTAGTCAAGAGATGTAGTGTGCTGTTTTGATCAATTTGAAATGCTAAGTTTAGTTGATATAGTTCAGTAGGTATGTTGAGTATGGTATATGTCGCTTGAGACTGACGCTTTGCCTTGCTTGCTTGTAGGAGGATATTCGGGACACACTGCAGTCGAGGGAGACGTTTCCCATGCCCCTATTGCAGAGATATATGCTGACAGAGACTGACAGAGTGGCGCTTGGTGCCATGGGGTTGGATTATGTATGCTTCATGCCTGAGGTGCGGGCGAACCGTGGACTGCTGATAGCTGCCGTGGAGAGATTCCACAGTGAGGACGGGACCTTCCACTTTCCGACGGGAGAGATGACGGTGACCTTGGAGGATGTCTACCGGATATTGCACTTGCCTGTGGTAGGCGAGTTAGTAGAGTATGATGCACAACGGGACGTGGGACTCGCCGAGTGCCAGCGGGTGTTGATGATCCTGAGCTAGCTGGACAGGTTATCCTGTGGCAGGATATATACGACTACTACGACTACTTCCCCTGGATTGTGGCTAGACTGATCGGGGTGTTGTATGCCCGGACAGGAGATCGCATGGGTTCCCCATTGGATGGGGCAGGATCATGGAGCGGATGCTGACTGAGGGCACCCGATATGCATGGGGAGTCTGCGTACTGGCCCATTTATACCATGACATGCATCAGGTGGTGTACCACCGCAGCACGAGTCTATCAGCCGGGGTGTTGCTATTACAGTTCTGGCTGTGGGAGCACATAGCGGTGACTAGGCCGATATGTGTCTTCGCGAGGCAGCGAGGAGAGCCATACAGTTATGGCTATGCAAGAGTGATTTCCTAGCACACGCTGGGGAAGCTAGAGTATTGGAGACACACCTTGGACGGAGTGGATGTGGTCATCTGGTGACCATATCTGGATTGTGAGCCTTGGGACGACGAGGGAGACGAGCTGCCATATTGCTTTCAGACTAGGTGGCTGATAGGTCAGACACGGCATATACTGGAGAGGCAGATGGTGTGCCGAGTGTTGAGATAATTTGGCAGGAGGCAGGGCATGCCACAGGGGCAGGCTATGTTCGCATGGACGCATGCAGAGAGGGTCCGATGGGGGCCGATGGCTTCGTATGAGGAGGCTCTGGCAGAGTTCCAGCAGACGTTGTATGTGGCATGGGACATGAGGAGAGAGATAGCAGATGCGGGGGTGACACAGGAGTACGAGGATTGGATCACTGCACATCCTTTCCTGAGATATTCAGGACCCGGCATGCTGGTGCCTCGTATTGATGAGGCAGACTCAGAGGAGGAGGGAGGGGCTGGCCCAGGGCGGAGGGGAGTTAGAGGAGGACGAGGATGACGGGGTGGTAGAGCCAGAGAGAGGCCGAGATAGCGGAGGAGGATAGTTCAGGTTGAGCAGGTAGTGCCAGGGCAGGTAGAGGCATAGCAGCAGATACCTCAGCAGGCACAGATGCCACCACCCTAGCAGGTACCACAGCAGTAGGTGCCCCAGCCACAGGGGCCAGGACAGGTAGAGGTAGCACAGGGACTAGTACAGGGAGAGGCTCATGAGAGGACTATAGCCAGCCTGAGGGGACAGGTGCGAGAGCTGCAGGCACAGCTGAGGAGGGTATAGCGGAGGCGAGATACAGACACAGCAGTGATCACTAGGTTGACTCGCGAGAGAGACATGGCAGACGCACGGGTTCATATGATCCATGTAGAGCGGGACACTGCTGTGGCCACTATGGGGACAGATGCAGCGAGTTCATTTTTGGTTGGGCAGGTGCAGCAGGCACAGGCACAGGTTGGCCAGTTGCAGATGCAGTTGGCACAGGCACAGACAGATCTAGCCAGAGCATAGTCCCAGGCTCAGTATTACCGAGGGTTATACCATGGTGCCGTGGCATCGAGCCAAAGGGTAGGGAGCTTGAGGGTAGGGAGCTTCAGGAGTCAGTCTGGGGTGACTCACAGAGCAGGTCCATCACAGTCAGGGGCCTCCGTGATGGGTCCTCAGCAGTCAGGAGCTAGCAGTGGTGGCCCACAGTAGCAGGGATAGACACAGATCGGATTTTGTACATTTTGGGACATGTATCACTATCCATTTGGATGCATATTGTATATGACACTTTTATTCCAGAGATAGATGACAATATTGTACATTTGGACCTCTTTTATATGATAGTATATATGATGATGCAGCTTTGTGTATCTATTGCATGTGCTATGCGATGAAGATTTACTTCTATTGTATGATGTGATGTATGTGCATAGTTAGATGGTCTATCTGATGCTATATGCGATGCTTTGTGATACGCTGCTATATGATGTCTATGTGATTTAATGTTTTCAAATGAATGCAAAATGTAATATGATTTCTATGTTAGAGGCAACTTTGTTATGGGAGGTGTATATGTTCTAATGCAAATGTATGCATATGTGTTATGATTTCTATGTGATGATGCAACTGTGTTATGGGATGTCTATATGATCTAATGCAAATGTATGCATATGTGATATGAGTTTGATGTGATTATCGGTGCTTTAAGATGTGATGTGATGCAAATGTATTGGTGACCTAATGCATTGGATGGTGTATTCTACGAACTGAAGCATGTGCATGACTAGTCCTACGAATGATATGATATGCTCCTATATGCTTTGTTTTTGTGAAGTCCAAATGTACTTTATCGACACAAGAATGACATGATAGATAGATAGAAGAATGGTTGTGATAAGATGACTTAGAAACTTTACTTGATATCGTTACTCTACATAGTTTGGATAATGAGGATTGCATGGATGTGTATGTGGATATAGGATGGATGCTTTGCGTTTAGAGTGCTTTATTTCATCATTGGGCAGTTTGTTTTTGGTACATTTTCTAAAATGTTGTAAGTGAATACAAGCATCGAGGTATAATTGAACCGAGATGACCTGAGTATCGCTTACATGGATTGTGATTTTAGCAAGATAATACAAGCGTCTAGTCAAAATTGAATCTAGATGACCGGAGTACTTCCTGCATTTCAACAAGCAAGGATTGCCCCCGTTCATGTTATACCTTTGATGTCCTCGATGATCTTTTGCCGATCATGTCCTTAGACAAGGCTTCACATTACTAAAGTTTAATCCACAAATAGCAAACAAAGAAAATAATCATGCCCCCATCATAGCATCTCTAGCTTTTGGCATCCTCGAGTAGCATAGGAAGGTATGATAGCAAAAATCTGGACTTGAATTGTTAACCATGTTTCCAATCTACGAAGCATATTTGCGTTGATATGTGTTTAGTTCTTGCCTTAATTTGCATAAAATCATTTAGAAGACCTTGGGTATTTGCTTTGCATTGGATAGGTTAAGATGCTCACAGTCAAGATTTCTGCTTGAGGCGCGGGTTCTGCTTGCATTTGCTTGCTTGGTGAGAAGATTGCACAATCCTTATTGGGGAGACGGACCCTAAGGGACTAACCTAGTGCCTCAGAGGCGCATTGCTAAATGGCCTTGCCTACATAATGACACAGAGGCAACATAGTTTGGGGTAAACCCTAATGGACCATGGATGGACTAGAAGAAAGATGACAAGAATGAAGACAAGAAAGGGGACGAATGGGACCGTGGGAGAAATGGAAGCCTCGGGGGCGCATTAGAATAATGGCCTTGCCTACGTGACGGCCCAGAGGCAACGTAGTTCACAGACTTGGACCATGGACACCGACGAGAGACACTATACTAGGCTCACATTGAGGAGACAGTATGGGACAAAACCTTGGTTGACAAGGCCACAAGGTGAGTATCAAGCCATGATAGGTAACTGTCAAGTGTTTATTGTGGGGTAGATATGGGTCGAATGGAAAATGAGCGAAGGAAGAATGGACTCAAGGTGATTGGATTCTCAAAGATGGAGAAGGTGGTTTATCACAAGTAACACCTGTTTACCAGGTTTTCATCACTTGCTTTTATTTGCACGAGGAGCTAGAGAGTAACATGACGCCTGTTTGCCAGGTTTTCATCACGATACCTATCCAAGGTGCCCGTTTGCTAGGTTTTCACCAAAGGATGATTTTTTTGTATGTTTTCTATTTTTTTTTTCTAATTTGTTTGTATTTTCTCTTTTCAAATTTTTTTTATTTTTTAATTTTATTGTGCCCCCCTTGCACTGGGGTTCTCCTAGGTATAGAACCGGCGAAGGTGCATGCTGTTGATTGGATCATCAAACAACTCACCCTCTGAAGTGGCCAACTGATATGCCCCCGATACATAAGCAGCTACAATCACATAGGGCCCAAGCCAGTTAGGCTCGAACTTACCTTTCTTTTCTCTGTCCTACTAATTGCGAGGGTTCTCTTTTAGAACGAGGTCCCCAACCTTGAAGCATCTTGGTCTAACCTTGTGGTTGTAGCTTCTTGACATCATCTGTTGATAGGCTTTGAGATGGTCAAAAGCCTTCTGGCGCCTTTCCTCTAGCAGCTCTAGTTCTTGTAGCCTAGAGACTCTGTATTCTTCATCTGATATGAGACCTTTCAACGACACCCTGAGGGATGGGAGTTCGACTTCAATGGGAAGGATGGCTTCGGAACCATAGACAAGGGCGTAGGGTGTAGCACCTGTGGGAGTGCGTATACTGGTTTTGTAGGCCCACAGAGCGGGATTGAGTTGGACGTGCCAATCGCGACCAGCTTCATTGACAGTCTTCTTTAGGATTTTCAGAATGGTTTTATTCGATGCCTCAGCTTGGCCATTACCTTGGGGGTAGTACGGAGTGGAGAAACGATGTTGGATTTTGAAATGCTCACAAAGTTCCTGGACATCCTGATTTTTGAATGGTCTCCCATTATCCGTTATGATGGATGAAGGGATGCCATATCAGTAGATAATGTAATTCAGAATGAATGAGGAAATTTGTTTTCCTGTGACGGTGGTTAGGGGAACGGCTTCAATCCACTTTGTGAAGTACTCAGTGGCGGTTATGATAAATTTATGGCCGTTGGAAGACGGTGGATGAATCTTTCCCACAAGGTCAAGTCCCCACTGGCAAAAGGGCCAGGGTGTCGTTAAAGGTCTTAACTCCTGAGCAGGTGCATGAATCAGGTTCCCGTGTATCTGGCACTGTTTGCACTTTTTGACGAACTTATATGAATCCATTTCCATGTTTGGCCAGTAATAACCCAAACGCATGAGTTTCTTGGCTAAGGAAGGACCGCTGGAGTGTGTTCCGTAGATCCCTTCATGTATGTCTCGCAAGGCAGTTACGGATTCTTCTTGTTCTAGACAACAGAGTAAAGTACCATCCAGACCATGTCGGTAAAGGGTATTAGCTATGATGGTGTAGCGGGAGGTTTGGCGGATGAAAGTTTGTTTTTGGTTGGAAGAGAGGTCCGGCGGGAGATTATTGTCCTTGAGGTAAGTGTAAGTCTTACCATACCAAGGTGAATCAGATCCGATTAGGAGGCAAATGGAATGGGTTTCGAGGAGATCATAAGCTGGTTGCCGAATGGTTTCTACTAAGAACTCATACTGTGACTCGTATTCAAGTATTTCAAGAAGAGAGGCTATGGTAGCCATTGCATCTACTGCTTTGTTCTCGATCCTAGGTATTTGTTCAAAGGAGATGGTCCCAAAGTGTTCTTTGAGGTCGTCGACCATCCATTTGTATGGGATGAGCTTCTCATCTTTGGTTTGATATTCATCGTTGACCTGATTTATGATAAGCTGAGAATCACCATAGACACATAGTGCTTGGATTTTCCACTCAGTGGCCATCTTGAGACCAATTACCAAGGCTTCATATTCCGCTATATTGTTAGTGCATGGAAATAACAACTTGTAGGACTTTGGATTTGTGTCGCCATGGGCAGTGATAAACAGGATACCTGCCCCCAATCCATGGTTGGTGTAAGACCCGTCGAAGTAGAGTTTCCAAGGAGATGTTGACAGAGTGAATAAAGACTCATCGGGAAACTCAAACTACATTGGTGAAGTGTCCTGTAATGGTGCCTCGGCCAGTTGGTCAGCTATGATTTGCCCTTTGATGGATTTTCTGTCTACATATTCTATATCATATTCACTAAGAAGCATAACCCACTTTGCTAGTCGACCTGTGAGAGCTGCTTTGTTGAGAAGATACTTTAGTGGGTCGATTTTGGCAATGAGTTTGACAGGATGTGCCAACATGTAGTGTCGGAGTTTTTGTGAAGCAAAAACCACCGCAAGACATGATCGTTCTACCTGTGAGTATTGTAACTCGTAGCCCACTAAGGTTTGACTGATGTAGTATACAGCTCTTTCCTTGTTCTCATAGTCTTGCTGCGCTAGGAGAGCTCCAAGAGCAGTAGGTGTAGCAGATATGTAGAGAATCAGAGGTTTTCCTTGGATCGGAGGCATGAGTATAGGAGGGTTCATAAGGTACTCCTTTAGCTTGTTGAATACCTCTTCGCACCGCTCATCCCATTTAAATGGAATATTCTTATGTAGGAGGTGGCCGAAAGGTTGGCACTTGTCTGCCAACTGTGAGATGAACCTACAGATGGCCTGCAGCTTGCCCTGTAAGGATCTCAACTGTGTTAGAGTCTTGGGCGGTGGCATGTCCATTATTGCTTTGACCTTGGCCGGGTCTACCTCTATTCTGTTTGCTGACACAATGAAGCCTAGCAGCTTGCCCGATGTTACCCCAAACACACACTTCTTTGGGTTCAGTTTGACTTGGAATTGATCCAACCATTGAAAGACTTTTTCTAATATGTCCAGGTGTGAGTCCCTTGTGAGAGATTTTGCTAAGATATCGTCAACATAATCCTCCATGGTCACATGCATCATGTCATGGAATATAGTTGTCATGGCTCGCTGATATGTAGCACCTGTGTTTTTCAGCCCAAAAGGCATGACATTCTAGCAAAAGGTACCCCATGGACAAGTGAAAGCTGTTTTGTGTTGGTCCTCTGGTGCTATTTTGATTTGGTTATACCCTGAGAATCCGTCCATGAGTGATAACATTGTATGTCCTGCAGTAAGGTCGACTATGATGTCGATGTTTGGCAACGAAAAGTCATCTTTGCGGCATGCTTTGTTTAAGTCTCGAAAATCATTGCATAGTCGAACCCTGCCATCTGGTTTAGACACTGGCACAATGTTTGATATCCATTCGGGGTAATCTATGGCTCTGATGAACCCCACATCTAGCAATTTCTTGAGTTCTTCCTTGACCAAAAGGGCTATATGAGGATGCATCTTTCTCAGTTTCTGCTTTACGGGCTTCACCCCTAGATCCAATGGCAAATGATACAGAATCAGGTTTGGGTCTAAACCTGACGTGTCAGCATATGACCAAGCAAAGCTGCCTCTCTTCTTCTTAAAGAATGGTACAAACCTGGTTTTCTCTGGTGGTGTGAGAGATTTTGCGAAGTGGATAATCTTGGGCTGCTCTTCGGTTCCAATATTCACTGGCTCTATTGGCTCCACCATAATCTGTGACCGTTCCTGGTACATATCACTAGGGAGGGTGTCAAGCATTCCATCGTCAGGTGCCACAGTTGGGTTTTCACCTTCGGATACGTCCTTTCTTTTTACTGTTTTATGATCTGACACTGCCACACGGCGGTTTTCACCATCAGATCCATTTTTGATTTTGATATTTTTGCGACTAGAAGGCTTGGCACCCTCCCCGAAGTAAGCCACGGTATTGAGTTCGATAGCAAAACTAGCTTTATGATCTCCTTTTGGTAAGTGATCCCTAAGTTCCATATAGTCAATGTAAGCATCATCGTTCTGGAACATATCTAATTGGGGGGTTCCTTGCAGATCCCAGTCAATAAGCCCAGGGTGTAAGAGGGGAAGGGAGTCAGATGAGAGATCTGATTCATTAATGGTGTGAATGGAAATGTTATGAGCATTGGTGGGGGTAGTGTTCTGGGTGGTACTTTCCTCCAAGTTGTTTATTGCAATAGAATCGAAACTTTCCTCGAAAGCCATAATCTCAGGGAGGGGCAAATCAGACTCCAGTGGTCTATCCCGTTGCGTCTGTCCCTCATGGTAGGGGTTAAGAGTTTGGATGGTGTCAATCTCTTTGTCATCGTAGGAGTGCTATGTTAGCTCGTCCCACTCATACTCATTTGAATCATCTGAATCTGTGTCACTATCCACTTGGAGTGTTTGAATTGTCTCCACAAGGCAGGCATTTTCCTTGGCTTTACCTTTGCCTTTGTACCCTAGGCCAGTTGTGTTTCTAGCCGAAGAGGATGAAGAAGGTTGTATAGGTTCAATGATTCCTTCTTTTCTGAGGCCTATGGGGCCTTGTCCTTCATACCCCATCCTGTGCAAAATAGTTTCACCCCGTCCATAGAGTTCTGTAGGGAGTCTAGGCGGCTCTTGGGGTGTGTTTTCTTCTTCAGCATAAAGCCATTGTAGGAGATCTCGCTCCTCTGTCTCATCAGATAAGGTCCCCCATTTTACAAAGGGATTTGCGGGAGTTATAGGAGGAGCAGATGGCTTTGGAAAATGCCTAGGTTGATGCTTGGGTTGGCCAAAAGAGCGAGGAGACAAAGGCATTTTGGCAAGGTTGAGGCTGTGCTCAATGGAGTATTCCCCCATGCCATTTTCTTTTATGGTAAGTTTCAGTGGTTTGGGTCTTGAGGAGGAAGCTTCAACGGTATGGTCTTGTTGCGGAGTAGGGAAAATGTAGGCTCTGTTGTTGGGTATGACACATTCAGATTTTGCTTGGAAAGAATTGCAGTGTTGGTAGGGGTCGGGGTCACCTTGAATGGTGACTTGCTGGCCATTGTGTGGGAATTTAATGCATTGATGATAGGTTGAGGGGACAACCTTCATGGCGTGGATCCATGGTCTCCCTAGTAGGATATTATAAGAAAGCTCTTAGTCAAGGACTTGGCACACTACATCTTTGATTACCAGTCCCACTTGAATGGGTAGGACAACCGTGCCCTTTGTGGTTCTTTCCTCCTCGTCATAGGCTTTGATGGTAATTTTCCGTCTTGGATCAACTGCCTGTTTGGAGAACCCCAGTGCAAGGACCAGCTTCAACGTGCAAATATTTAGATCGGCGCCCCCATCAATGAGAACCCTTTTGATGCGGTGCTTGTGCACGAATGCGACAATGTGTAGAGGGGTGTTGTGGGGTTGAGATATGGAAAGGTCATCTTGCTCCGTAAACAAGATGGAAGTGGAGGATGTCAGATTGCCTACCATGATCTGAAACTTTTCTTGGGCTAGGTTAGTGGGGACAGTAGTTTACACTAAGGCTTTCTCAAGAATCTCCTTATGAGAAGGAGATAGACGCAAGAGCTACAATATAGAAATGTGAGCCAAAGTTTTCTGTAACTGGTCGATGACATTGTATGGGCAGGAGTTGGACGGAGATGGTGATGACCTTGGAGGGGTGGTATTGATCGTGACTTTACCACTGCGGGTAATTATACTACAACCAGTTCTGTTAGGTCCTGGTTGTTGGTTGGGGGAGATGACATTGACCTGCGGAATATGCTCAGAAATGCAGTTAATGGTGTACTCAAATGGAACGCTTGCATAGTTAGCATTACTCGACCCGCTGTTCTAATTTGGCCAATTGCGACTGTTGTTGTTATTGGGATTGCCATTGGAGTTGTTGCCGTTGTGACCATTGTTGCGATTGTTGTTATACGGCCGGTTGTGGTTCAGAAGAGGATCCCGGTAGGCCACATGAGATTCATTGGAGGTATGCTATTGTGTCCCTCCCTGATTCTGATCCAGTATATCCTGTATGACATTCTTGAGGCAGATGCAATTGTTAGTCGTGTGCCCTCTTCCTCGATGATACTCACAATAGTCTGTGTCCTTCCAATAGGGAGGTTTGATGATAGGCTCATAGTCACTTGTTGGCAGTAGAGAAATTTCATTGTTAGCCAACAACTTCCTGAGGGCAGACTCTTGAGATTCCCCCAACGGCGTGAATTTTCTCCTTGGATTTGAAGTGAACCAAGGTCTAGGTTCCCGAGGGGGTGGCTTGTTGAGTGTACCGGTATTTGCTTCTCCCTTAAGAGTGAACATGGGTTGTTGCTTAGGGGCTGCCGCCTTGGCGTCCACTACTCCATCGTTGACCACATTCTTGTTCTTGGTCCAAAACTTTGATTTATCTGTTGTGTAATTGGAAGGAGGTGTGTCCTTGTAGAGCTTGAGAGTTCCTTTAGTGATCATAGCTTTTTCAATGAAGAGGCCCATTTCAATGACTTTGGCAAACGAGGTAGGGCATTGTATCTGAATCTGATAGCTAAGATCAGTGTTTAGATTGTGGACAAACATTTCCAATAGTTGCTTCTCAGGCATATTGTAAGAACACTTACTAGCTAGCTGTCTCCATCGTTGTAGGAAGGCGGCGAATGACTCACCACTCTTCTGCTTGGTGTTGCATAGATCTAGCATAGATACCTCGTGTTCTATGTTGGAAGAGAAGTGCGTTATAAATTTATTGACAAGTTCATCAAAAGTTTTGATTCCTGGTGGGAGACGTGAGAACCACTCCATAGCTTGACCACCTAAAGATCGCAGGAATAGTCTCATTAAGTAGGTCTTGTTGTGAGCTACTTCTAAACAGGCTGCAGTGAATTCCCTGATATGATCTCTAGGGTCCCCCTTCCCTTTATATTTGTCAAATTTCAGAACTCCGAACTGAAAGGGGAATGGTTTCATGATCAAATTTCTGTCAAAGGGGTACGGTGCTATATCTTCCAAAGAGTAGTTCTTAGAACTTGTACCAGTCTTAAGGTTGGATATCTCGAGCTTTAGACTTTCGATTTGTTGTCTCACGTCCGCCATAGGAGCAGTTGGATCTACGGGTTGCTTTCCTCTCTCATTTGTATGGGGGACCGTGTCATTTGTGCCTCTCTCATGCGCATGTGGGACTGTGTCATTTGTGCCCCTCTCATGATCATTGTCTACATTTTCCATGATGGAGCTAATGTCAAAGTCTGCGGGGAGTTTGATTCTGAGACTAGCAAGATGATAGAAATACTTATGGGGGTCTTCAAGGATCATCTTCTCTACGACGCGTTGGAATTTTCTATCTTGCATGTGTGCCACTAATTCTTCATGAGAAATCTCTTCTTCACCATCACGTGGTGGGAGAAGGTGATCGGATGAGTCGGCCATTTCTATTTGCTTGTTGTGTTGGGATCGAGTAAGAACCATGCAAGGTGATGCGAGATGGAGGGGGTGAGGACTAGAAATTCTGGCAAGGTGCCGACTGAGGCTGTTATGAATGGGATACCTAGGATAAGACTTGGACAAAGGGTTCTCTCGCTCAATGACTTCAAGTAAGACGGTTGACACAAGACTCTAGCCACTAGCAAGGGTAGTCGATACCAGTCTTACTGTGTAGGGCTTAGTTGCTCAACAAGACTACTAGCAAAGGTACTGTGACCTACTAGGCTTACGTGAATTCACTAATGAAACGAAAAAGGACTTATGCCGAATCGATATGGGATAGGCTGACTTTGGGACAAGAGTGATTTGGACAGAAAGTGAGTGAGACAATGGATGAAAGAGAAAGAGTTGGGTGAAACGGATGGAGATTGACTGCAAGGTTTACTCTGATCTCGGAAAGTGAAACTAGGCTGAAATGGGTGCTCTGATCAGGTGAAAATATCTCCTCAAAAATAGGGCAAGTGCTCACTGTCGCATATGCGTAGAAATAGATGCGCAGCATAAATGGACAAATGCGCCGCAAGTCGCAGTAAATGCGCCGGTCTGGTGAATTATATATGTGCAGCAATAGTGCATACATGCGCAGCAAAAAAGGTATATGCGCAGCAAGTCGTTACAAAAGCACAGCAAGTCTCTGTAAATGCGCAACAGAAATGTGTAAATGCGCAGCTCTGAAGTTTTTGCAAAATTTTCAGTTTTTCTTCTATTTTTGGTATTTTTTGGCTAGAAAAGGTCTTCCTGATCTGATATTATGAATTTAATAGCGAGAAAACATAGCAAGCACAAAGAATATTTTGTAGTTTTTCATTGTTTTTGTAATTTTTTCGACTCTATTTTGGACAAAAGCAAGCACAAAATCCTAGGCTAGAAATAGATTATAAGGGATTTGGGCCACTAAAACAAGAGGTATTTAATTCGGGCAACCGTTCAAGTGGTTACACGTGCGGCGGTGCTACTCTCCATTATGGAGTCTCCCAGCCTCACAGGGTTGCGCCTGAGAGGGTTTTGGGGGAGGTTGGCCGTCAGTGTAACATAACAGCACTTGTTGCAGGAAGTTTTCACCTCAAGCACAATTTATTTTAAGTGGCTTGGTAGGGCTTGGCGTTAGCCTGTTACCACTCAGGGTCGTTCCCACTTGGACAAGCGTGCATCCAAGGGCAGGCCCCTCCTAAAAGTTAAACAGATAGAATGACAAGTCTGGCACTCTGATCACCCAGAAGAGGGGAGAGCATAAGCCTATTGTCATTCGCAAGCACAGAATACACTGATTAATCCACCCTAGTTAAAAGTGAAAAACTAAAGGGCTAATCTACTCAAACAGAACTTTGAAGTGATTTCAGCAATATAGCAGTGGTTCAGTTTTAAATCCCAGAAAGTAGTGGTGAGTTCAATTTTTAAACTGCGTAGCACGAGATTGTTAACTTTGAAATTCAGGTCTCACGATATAGCAATGGTTCATTTTAACTTCAGAAAGCAGTAGTGAGTTCAATTTTTAAACCGCATAGCACGAGATTGTTAACTTTGAAATTCAGGTCTCACGATATAGCAATGGTTCATTTTAACTTCAGAAAGTAGTAGTGAGTTCAATTTTTAATCTTTAGATAGCAATAACTTGGAAGGTGTTTGCAATGCAAGCAAGAAATAATCCAGTTGCTTCCTCCCTAATTAAAACTAAATGAAGATTTGAATGAACATCAATTTTACTTTCCCTTTGAAAATGAAATGTGAACTAACTAGATGCAACTACATGGAACTAAACCTGCACCTATCCTGCAAAACCGCTCCAGCAAACACTTGCGAAAAGGTTAGCATTAGCAACTTCCCCTAGAAAAGTACTAAAACCTCAGCCTGTTACAAATGCGCAGCTTCAGTGATCAGATGTGTATAAATGATCAACAGAAGCGCAGTATTAATAAATGCACCACAATATTGAACATATGCGCAGTTAAAAGGAATAAATGCGCAATATGAAGGGATGCGCGACAACAATCTTCAAAAGTGCCGTGGAAAGGAACAGATGTGCAATAATAATAGAAGCGCCGTAACAGTGCGCAAAAGCGCCGTAGAAATACACAAATGCACAGAAAGGATAAGAGCGCCGTAACAATCTTTAAAAGTGCCACCTAAATGAACAGATGCGCCGAAGTAATTTGTGCGTGACTCTGCGTGACCTGTATGGAACCTGCCTTCAAAAAAACTCAGAAACGGTAAAATAAAGGGGCAAATGGCCCCACGGTGGGCGCCAAAAATGTAAGGGTAAAATAGTGATCAATCAAATGAATTAAACAAGACCCATACATCAACAGAATAGAGAAACAAGAAGGATTCAATAAACGAAGCAATGAACAAACACAGTGCAAACCTCTCCCGTTTCGAAACTTCTGTTGTTCGCCTATCACAAATCATCCTTTTGCAGATGAGATGAGCCCTTAGAGAGTGCAATCTTTTTAGTTGTTTGTAGGAAGTCGATGGTGAATGGCTTTGGTGATATGCAATGAAGATGAGCTCCAATGCAAGTATGTGATCTTAAGCTTGTGGATGGTAAAAGGGTGCCAAAGGCGCGCTGGTGATATTTCTGCAGAGTAATGATGTCAAAAGCCTGGATGATTAGAATGGAAGAATGAAGCTTCATTTATAGACTTGGAAGAATGGGAATCAACGGTTGAGAGGAGATATGAAGATCAATGGCTGAGGATGGTTGAGGAATGTGCAACCAGTAGAAATGTGACAAGTGTCCCAGCTCCATCATGAAAGAGGGGATGTGACAAAATTGATTGGAGAGTTAACTCCATTGACTAGTCTGTTAACAAACTTGATTGATCAGTTAGAAGAATAAATTGTGGAACTGACTGAATTGATTGAGGATTTGACTCAATTGACAGGTTAGTTAACACTTTTGATTGATTAGTTAACTAACCTCTGATTTGAGAAGAAATAGGCCATGTGGGTGAGGGAAAATAAGGTAATTAAATATTAAATATATTTAATTACATGTGCAACCTGATGAGGTGGACAAGGTGAGGTGGAAAAGGTGAGGTGTAAAGGTGATGTGGATTTTTGGAATTTAGAACTTAGGATAGAGGAATTTGGCTTAATTAAATAATTTATGATTATTTAATTATGTGAGACATTTAGAAAAATAAATAGAATTTATTTAATTATGGAACAGTGAATTGATTAAATAAATTTAGAATATTTATTTAATTAATAGAAGAAGGGAATAAATATTTAGAATATTTATTTAGGATGAATCGTGTCATTTTTAGGCGTATACAATGATTATAGTAGGAGGACATGGATTTATTTTCTCAGAAGAAAATCTGAAGTCTTTAGTCGGTTCAAAGAGTTTAAAGCCTTTGTAGAGAATCAGACTGGTAAAAATATTAAGTGTTTGAGAACTGATAATGGTGGTGAGTTTTGTTCCATAGAGTTTGACAAGTTCTGTAAAGAACATGGGATTGAAAGACATAAGACAACTCCATACACCCTGTAACAAAATGGAGTTGTAGAGAGGATAAATAGAACATTGATGGAGAGGGCTAGGAGTATGCTTAGTGGTGCTAGCCTCGAGCAAAAATTTTGGGCTGAAGCTGTAGCCACTGCTTGCTACTTGGTTAACAGGTCTCCTACTTCAGAGCTTGTTGATAAGACACCCATTGAGATGTGGTCTGGTAAGAAGCCTTCATTGAGACATCTTCATGTTTTTGGTTGCGAGGCATATGCATATGTTCCTAAGGAGAAGAGGTCAAAATTGGAGAACAAGGTAGTTAAGTGTATCTTCATTCGCTATGGTGTCGGTGTGAAAGGGTACAAGCTTTGGGATCCTGTGGGTGAGAAAGTGTTGTATAGAAAAAGTGTTATTTTCAGAGAGGCATCTCTTTCTCATGTTGTTTTATAGCCAAAAGAAAAAGAAAAGAAAGAGGATGTGGTTAAGTTTTCTACTACCCCTGAGAAGACTGAACTGAAAGACCCTGTTGGACCTGATGATGAGGAGAGCTCTAGCAACTCTAAAAGTTTAGAAGAAGAAGTAGAACCTTCACCTCAACCTTTGAGGAGGTCCACATGAATCAAGAAGCAACCTGACAGCTTTGGTTATTCATTGCTTGGTTCTAGTTGTGCTTTTGCCTTGGTTTCTAACATTGATGAGCCTAGAACTATGAAAGAGGCTATGGGTATGAAAGATGCAGGTTCTTGGAAGGAGGCCATGGAAGATGAGATGGCTTCTTTGGACAAGAATAAAACATGGGACTTGGTGCCTTTGCCTGATGGATGGAAACCTGTTGGATGCAAATGGGTGTTCAAGAAGAAATTTGGTGCAGATGGCAGTGTTGAGAAGTATAAGGCCAGATTGGTTGCCAAGGGGTATTCACAAGTGGAGGGAATTGATTATGGTGATATTTTCTCTCCTGTTGCAAATCTGAAATCTATTCAGTTCATGTTATCTCTTGCAACAACTTATGATTTAGAAGTGGAACAAATGGATGTGAAGACAACTTTCCTTCATGGTGACTTGGAGGAAGAAATTTACATGTCACAGCCAGAGCACTACAGAGTGAAAGGTAAAGAAAAATTGGTTTGCAAGTTAAAGAAGCCTTTGTATGGATTGAAACAATCTCTTAGGATGCGGTACTTGAATTTTGATGCCTTTGTGTTGTCTATTGGATTTCTGAGATCAAAATCAGATCATTGTGTGTATTACAAGTTTGACAATGATCATATTCTCATTATTGCATTGTATGTTGGTGATATGTTGCTGATTGGGAATGGTAAGAATATGATTTCTAATTTGAACTCTCAGTTGTCAGCACAGTTTGAAATGAAAAACTTAGGGGTAGACAGGTACATTATGTGGATGGAGATCAGAAGAGATAAAGCAAACAAAAAACTTTGGCTAGGCTAGAGTAAGTATGTTAACACTGTGTTGGAGAGATTCAGTATGGTGGATTACAGACCATTGACTA
Source organism: Cunninghamia lanceolata (assembly GCA_027924645.1). Lineage (NCBI taxonomy): Eukaryota > Viridiplantae > Streptophyta > Pinopsida > Cupressales > Cupressaceae > Cunninghamia > Cunninghamia lanceolata. The sequence goes on along the minus strand of BSBN01000124.1, from coordinate 5,295,414 downwards.
TTCCCATTATGATGGGGACAAAGTTATATGTTGATGATTGTCCAAAGTCTCCTTCTGAGATAGAGAATATGACCAGAGTACCTTATGCTAGTGCAGTCAGCAGCTTGATGTATGCTATGGTCTGTACAAGACCAGACATTGCCCAAGCAGTGGGAGTCCTTAGTTGGTTTATGGCTAATCCTGGATGGGTACATTGGGATGCAGTGAAGAGAGTGTTTAGATATTTGAGGAGTATTTCTGAGTATTCCTTATGTTATCATGGTTATCCTACTAGACCTTAGCATTCTGTGAGTATTCGTGGATTTGTGGATTCTGATTGGGCAAGTAACATTGACAACAGGAGATCCACCAGTGCTTATGTGTTTACCATGTTTGGTGGTGCTATTAGTTGGATGAGTAAGCGACAACTTATGGTTTCTTTGTCCATGATAGAAGTAGTGTACATGGCAGCAACTCATGCTTGTAAGGAAGCCATTTGGCTTAAGAGGTTGTGTTTAGATGTTGGTTTTGATGCAGGACAAATTACTATCCATTGTGACAGTCAGAGTGTGATTTGCTTAGCAAAGAATCCTACTTTCCATGCCAGGACAAAGCACATTGATGTTTAATTTCATTTTGTTCGAGATATGGTAGAAGATGGGAAGGTGATGTTGGAAAAGGTTGACACTTTGAAGAATGTTGTAGATGCATTAACTAAACCTATGGGCACAGATAAGTTTAGTTGGTGCTCGGAGTCTATGGGCCTTTTGGTCCCTAGCAGTTAAATCTTGTCTTTCTATTGGCTCTTGCAAGGTGTTTGACAAGTGGGAAAATGTTGCGAATTAAGGTGTCTCAACCTTGCAATTCCTACCATTGATTATTATTTATTTATTTATTTATTTATTTGCCTATGATATAATTTATGTTGCACATCTTGTTTTGTCATTTAGTGTGAAGTGGCATGGTGAGTTGTCACTCAACTTGGAGGTGACTAGGATGGTTAACTCATCCCATGTGGATATAGGCGTCCCATTTGAGGTGGCACTAATATGCCATGTGTCGGCATCTTGTGGTATGACAACGGTGCTATTGTGTATGATAGAATCTATGACGCGTAAGAGCCAAGTATAGAGATTCTCGGGACAAGTGAAGACAAGTGTCGTAAAGTATCTTTGCATGTGGAGAAAGCATCTTTGGGTGCCCAAGTTGGGCTATGACATGTTGTAAGAGGAATATGCTATATTTAGTCTTGTATGACGGATTCTCTTATAACATTTAAGGTTGTTACGCTGGGCAGATTTTATGATAGTTGTAAGATGCGTAAGAGCATCTATCATAGCTATTTTTAGCCTGGAGCGCTCTATTCTTGGGAAGTCAAATCTGCCATGTATGAAAGAGGTAAGAGAGGTAATAGCAGCTTGGACAAGTGCCCTTTGATGTGGGAAAATGGCCATGTGGCCAAGATGGACGCCCATCTCTAGAAGCTTCCTGTTTATGCCTTGTAACTCTATATAATGCATTGTTTTGGAGTAGTAGACATATAGTGTTTGCACACGTACTATTATGCTGTAGGAATTACTCCAAAAATGACATTTGCAGACTCTTGGAAGAACTTGCATTGCAAGTGTATTGTAATCCTTTCACATATTTGATAATACATTGTGTAAGTTTTGGAGTGTGGGGTTTTTTACCTAAAAAGGTTTTCCCCATGATATATCTTGTGTCACTTTCTTTATGTGTTGTGTTGCTATTGTAATCTTTATGTTATGTGCTTAACATTGCTGCAATTGTAAGGATTAAAAAGAATTTGCATACTATTCCCCTCATTAGGTTGGTGTAGGAAGTGTGTTCTGTTTACCTTGCTTCCTTTCAAACACTAGAAATTTTGAGGCACACATTATAGATAAACAAGATCATGAAGAAATTGGGTAAACAAAAGAGTCTTGAAAATATAGACTAATACCATCCTTAAGGGAATAGTATTACTTGAATGATTGGTCAATTTGGATGTTTCTGCATAAAAATCATATTTGTCCAAGATGAAACTTGTCACCTCCCACAATCTCCACACTTTTGAGCATCTAAAGAATCATCTTAATGGACATGTTTGCATGGACATAGAAAATGATCTCTTGATCAAATTACTAAGAGAGTTCTAGGATGTCATTATGTGGACTTGCGAGGATATCAACATCTTTAGTCCAACCAATATCTCCCATATGATCCCTTTAAATTTGGGTGTTTGTACTCCTCAAAACATGACTTAGGGACAAGAAAAGATGAGTCAGCTTTGATATAGCACATGGACCCTCTCTTTGCCTTGGGTGACCTCCAAGTCACTCTCGTTCTCATGGCAAAAGCTAGTCAAGTGGAGGCGAGACCCAGGAGTAGTTATGCTCTCTTGGGAGTAGGACATCGCCGAGAGTGGTCGGCCGATCCTAGGGCTTGTCATGGTTTGATGTGTTGTTCTATGACCATTGTGCTGGAGATAATAATATGACCCAAAGGGTCACTAGTTATCAATCTCATGTTTGGGTTTCTTGTGTTCCAACGTCTAGATCGATGTCAGTTGTAGTTGTTGATGAGCCTAATATGTTGTAACCTTTCTTCGATGGCTTGAACACGTTGTTGTATTTGTTCTCTTTGTTGTATTATCCTAAGTGTGTGTTCTTGTTCTTCTTGTGTTTGTTGTGCTAGTTGTGGCCTAGGATGTAATTGTTCAATCTCCTCAAGGATAGCCCACTCACCTCTAATTCCAAGGCACATTCATATGCTTGGATAGAGAGAGTTGATTTGAGTTGACTGAGAGTTGGCTTTTGACTTAGTGATATTACCTAAGGTTTTGTATGAGTTCTCTTGACTTCTTGACCTCATGACGAAATCAAGGGTTTGACTGTGTGTAGTTAAATCCTACCTCATGATTGAATCAAGGGTTTGACTTTTTCTAAGTACTAATGTTTTTTGTATTTTTTGGGGTTTTCAATGTGTATGCAACTAATATGTATGCAAAATGATTTTTTGGTTCTTTTCTGGAATTGAATGTCAAAATTAACTAATTAACTAGGAATTTGAAAGATGAATGCAATTTAATATGAGATTACCTAATGCAATTTATTCTACGTTTTTGTGTTTTTGAATGACAATTTTTGGACTAATCTAAGAATTGAAAATGAAAAATATGAAACTTTATCTAGAGTTGCAATTTAACTACTCAAAGAAAAGCTAATCTAATCAACTTTAAAGCAAATCTATCAAGAAAATTGCAAGAACAAGATTACTATTCTCAAGAGCAAAGATGATTTAATTAACTAATAAAGCATGAAAAACGTAGATTTTGGTCAACACATGAATCTTTGCACTACCCTCAAGAATCCTTGTTTTGGCAACCTCTTCATCCTCTTGTAGCAGTGAGGTCCTCCTCTTGGTGGCAATTGGGAAGAGAGCAAATGGATGAGCTTGAGAAAGCTATGAATTGAGAGAACTTATGAAAGCTTTGAAGCACTTGGCTTGGAAATTCATGAGCATAACAACATTGTATGAAGCCTTTGAAGGCTTGGGTAGAAAACACTAAAGAAAAAGGCACCTACGTCCTACGAAGAACATGAGAATGCTAATTGGAGAGCAAACTCAAAGCTTGAAGAATGATTGCAACAATGGATTTTCCTCCCTTAATGCTTGTGGGAGGGGGCTATTTATAGTATTATAACACACACAATGGGTGGAATTGATTGGGATATTAACTCAATTAGATTGAGTTGTTAACAAGTTTGATTGAACAATGAACTTAGTTGATTAGGTAGTAGATTGGGTTGATTGAACAATGATCTAAGCTTGAAATCTTATCACTCATGGAGGAATGGGAGTTGGCATGATAGAGGGAGGAGTTAAGAATAGATCAATTGAGCTAATTATGCATTATTAGAGGTGGTGGATGATCTAAGAATAGTTCACTCTATGCTTATTTCAAATCTACATGCAAATTGGAGCAAAAATAGAGCTTTTTCGAGCCCAAAATGAAAGAGAATTCATGTCCAAAAACACGACAAGGTCACCTATGGGTTGCCACTTTCACTAAGTCAGATTACCTAGGGGGGTCCATGGGTAACCCATAGAAGGAGTCTGGGTGAAAACTACAGGTTGCAGAGGGGTCTTGAAGGGATAAGGATGTAATCTGTCACTAGAGCTAAGCCAAACGAACAAGTTAAACTAGATCCCCCCTTTCACCAGTAGGGTTGCTTTGTGGGGATCCAAAAATAACATGGGTGATCTGGAATCGACAAAAGTTAAGTCAATTCTAAGGGATGGGTTTGGTATGGGAGGTCATTTAGAGGCCTCCAAAAGGTGGAATGAGATGAAATGAGCATGGGAAAGGTGAAAATAGCTCAATAAGATGAAAATTGGCTATGTAGGAAAGGTCAAGAATGTAGAAGAAGAAAGGTCAACAAGGGTGAAAGTGAAGAAAAGCTAGGATTGAGAAGAATTGATGAAATAAGAGATTAATGTCCACATGTCGCTAAGAGAAGCACTATTGAGAGGGCATTATATTCACGCTTCTGTGTACATGATTAGGATTATGCATAATCATAGGGTCCTCTTGCAAGCTCATGCATGTTTTTAGTGCTTACATATTTTCCCCCTCGGGGATGATAGTCTACATGAAAGGTAGGTACCATTCCTGAAATAGGCCTTACCTACTATCGATTTCCCACAATTGTACCTACAATAACTAGTATTATTTCAACTTTTGATGTATTTAAAATAAATAATGAAATTGAAAATGAATGAACATACCATGGATTGTCTCGCAAGTTTGTCTAGTTGTTTGCTTCGCCAAGGAGACCTGTAGGGATGAAAGCACGCAAAATAAAGGTGCAAAGAAACTACAAAAACAAGATATTAATCCTAAATGCACAAAACAAAACTAAGCTAAGAGAAGAAAAGAGTGGAGGAATTTGAGCAAACACAGTCAAACGTGATGGAATCGTGTGTGTGAATAGTTGTCGGGAAGCTATTGTTGAGAGGATCACAAAGATGGCCATGAATCTTTCCCCCACTAAACATCAGGTATGAATCATGTGTAAAAACTCCCTCTAAACCCTAGTTTGTACTTTCTTAATTTTCTCTTAAAAGAATCTATATTTGTTTGTTTTTCTTGTCGCATTGTGTCAGATTTTTCGTTTCAATGTGTATACACTTTTTTGTTTGTCGAAATCAGGTAAAAATTAAGGTTTTTGTGATGATTTTAACATGCTAGGGCATGGGATAGGGTCACCCATGGGTCACCACCTTTACTAGGTCAGGTCACCTGGTGGGGATCTTGATGTTCAACAGGGTCACCCGGGGAAATCTTGTTGCATAGTAGGGTTTCCCGAGGGGATCCTATTGCACAATAGGGTTGCCCAGGGGGATCCTGTTACACAGTAGGGTTGCCCAGGAGGATCTTGTTGCACAGTAGGGTTGCCCAGGGGGATTTGACCTGGTAAAAGGAGTGACCCAGTTAGTTTTATTTTAACTAAAATTTGATGTTATTTAATGTTTTTGTTTCTCTATTATTCTCCAATTCGAACACTAAATTCGTCATTTTATTACAATTTGCTAAGGAATGATGTCTTTTTGGATTTTCTAAGTTTACCAAGATCTTACGCAAGTTTCTTGGCTTTTGACTAGATTCACACATTCGATGGAATTCCATTCATGAATAGATATGTCTTTCTGATGCTTACGAGGCCTTATCTCCTAGTGATCATGCTATTCTAAAGAGAGCGGGGCTTGACAAGATATGCCATGTTCCTATTCATCATACTTCTCGCATCTGCTGACATCTTGACGTATTGGGATGTTGATAGGAACACCTTCACATTTCCCCAAGTTTCATGGGAATGGAGTATCACTTTGTATTATGTCTATTGCATCCTGGGGATCCCTGTGAGAGGACAACCACTTACCTTACCTGAGAGTGAGTCATTTGGTGAGAAATAAGTGTGGGCATCTATCATGGGGGTGACTCATTTTGAGGACCAGACAGTGGTCTGAATTACTTCCGTGCCTCGCCTACCTATTTCACCTTTGAGGAAATTCCTCATTGGTTTGATTTCTTGTAAGTTATCAAGAGATAATGGCTTCACTCGACTTAGATGGTGCTGGGAACCCATTATTTAGTGTGTAGAGCAGGGCATTGTGTTTGCATGGGGAGTTGACATCCTGACGATGGTTTATTGAGATCTCTACTCCATCATATGTCGAGGAGAACTCACTTGTAGTCACTCTTCTTTGATTATGACATGGATTTATGAGCATATTAGGTGATTTCAGAGGGAGTTTCCACTTCCAAATCCTAGACTGTCGAGGGCTACATGCTGGAGTCGAGATGGTCATTTTGATGCTACTTTACATGCAATGGCCACTCTTACTAATGTTGACATGATTTCTGATCCTTACATTGATATGGAGGGCTTCTAGCCTAATGATAGACAAATTCACAACTATTGTAGGGGTGTGATTGATTTGTTAGATATGACTAGTTTTGTCGAGACACACCACATTGAGTGAGTCCTACAATAGTTTGGTGATGAATTTCCAGAGGACTTTCCTCCAGCTCCTACTTGTTACAGATCCATCCAAGAGATGGGTGTCGAGCATAGAATGATTACCTAGATTCCTTTGACTCCTAAGGTTTTGATTACTAGAGTGATTCGCGGTATGAGTCATGGACAGAGGGGAAGGAGAGGAGCTTCCTCCCAGAGGTTGATAGTCTTGGAGGACACTGACTCATCTGACGAGGATTACGATCCTAAGGGAGAGGAGCATGATGATGAGGATCAACCTATAGGGGATCATGAGATATCTTCAGATGAGGAGGTTGCACCATAGCTGAATCCTCCTAGCTATAATCTAGTTCACTCTAATGATGACATGAGACGTTTTAATCCCACCTGACAACTTGGTGATCCTTGTAAGTACAAGCCTTCCCTACTTTTCTTCTTTTAATATTTCCTTTTTTTCATGGGTTTGATCTTTGACTAACACTCCTTTTATTTCTCTTTTAGGTAGCACTGAGGAATGGAGGGTGTTTATTGGTTTCCCATGAGAGAGGCTTCTTGTTGATGCTCATGTACCTACTATGAGTAGTTGTCACACTGATATCTTTGCTCCACTTCATCACAATTGTCCAGAGGTTCTTGTTTAGAGAGCCAAGATTAACATACTTGAGGGTGAGAATGTTGTTCTCTGAGAGATGGCTCACTTGGGAATTCACAGGCTTGGTTTGAGGACAAGTGGAGATGGTCCTTCCCATTCACGGACTCCTACCAAGATTCCCTATTCTCATAGAACTCATGGAGGTTTGGGCTCTCATAGGAGGCCTAGGAGTAGGAGCCCTGGAGGCTCCATAGGTCAGAGTCATCCTGTTAGACAAACAAGAATAATGAGAGGGGGGGTTAATCAATATTTAACAAATTTTCAATCTCAACAACTTCAACTTATTTGGAGTAGATTAAACCTTAAACATCACAATGTAAACATGGAAGAATAACACAATGCACATCAACACATAACACTAGATATACGTGGAAAACCCTAGAAGGGAAAAACCATGGTGAGGATTAACTCACAATATATGAAGCTCAAAGAACTTTGTTTTAGGGCTACAACCTAGGGAAGCAACTACTCCCTGCTTACTTTGTTTCATGGCTACAACCCAAAGAAGCTACTACTCCTTGAGAACCTTGATTTAGGGTCACACCCAAGGAAGCTACAACTCCTTGAAGACTTTGTTTTAGGGTCACTCCCAAGGAAGCAACTACTCCCTAACTTTAGCAAAAGTTCACAAAAGACTACAGTACGATAATCTTTCTACTATCTAAAAACTGACATTGAAACTCACACATTTGATGATTGCACTTCTACCTCTTCACACTTTCTTCTAATGATCTGATCAGATAGGCACACTCTATAATTGATCACTATCACCAATATCTCTTCAAAATGGATCTGGACAGTATCCACAACTTCTACTCTTTCTCCTTCAGTCACACATTAACAATGTTTTTATTCTGCTTGCAAACTTTTTCACTCAATTGCAATCACTCTCTCCTCACTCAATTTTGATTCACTATTTATACATGATATTACATTGATTATATTTCTTGTTAGCCAAAGATAATATGGAAAATACATTTACAAGTTAGCCAGACAACATACAATATGAAACATGTAAAAGATAAGACCTAAACATTGTCACACGTTACACTAGCAGAAGACCCATGCTTTATGGACTTCAACACTTGCTTAATCAGGTCCAAGACATCCTTTACATCATCAAACATCCCAAAATTACCTCCATATACTCTGCTTATTTGAAAATAGGACAGTCTTAAGCAAATTCACATGAAACTTGAGTCATAATGGTCACAACAACTTGAAGACCTTGTGTGGTACAGGAAATAAGATATATCTTTATGAAACCTTATCTAGATGAGTCCACATGACTCATACAACATCTCCAATCACCCCTTTACCTCCGTACATCAAGGATTTTGTGCCGCACAACCTTAATCATGAACGTTAGAAATTGTAAGTCATCTGGAATACACTACAATATTTTGTTGTTGAAAGACTGAGTTGTGAATCACCAAGAACCTTGAAACTACAAGGAGGTATACAATACACATTTAGTATCATATCCTTAAAACTACAAAGGCATCCATTTACTTCCAGAGGAATGAGGAGCATTTCAACAGATCTTCAACATAGCCTTACTCTGCTAGAACACATGCCAGTACTCTATCATGCATAACTTCCACACTAGAAGGGTAAATGATCTGAATCTCTGGAAACAACACCTTTACTGCCCTCTGAAAACACATCCAAAACCACATAGACATCTATAAATGCAAAGGGATGTAGAGCATTCCATTATCCTGTTGAGAGCATCTTCACAGAACCAACACTATCTTCATTCTATTAACAGGAAAACACCCTTCTGGTGATCAAAACATCATGAAACTTGGAACATACATAATGTGACACTATATGAAGTTATATTCCAAACCATAGAATCTCAACATCAATGGAATAAGAGTGTGAAGCAATCTCCCAGATAGTCTTCAAGGGTAGTCATCTTGTAGCAGAAATTGTCACAACCTTCCAGAGACCAAACCTTAGTAGAAGAAATCATACACTATGGTTTTGGGCCATCACTAACATCTTCACACCTCAGCAACAAATCTGACCATGTCAATGCTTTTAATTCCTATATTAATGTGTCTTCTTGATGCTTCTAATTCCCATCTGAATATGTATCTTCCTGATGTTCGTAATTCCCATCTGAATATGTATCTTCTTCAGGAGCATAGCATTAATAACACTATCATACATCCATAATAGTGTTGACATCAATGACAATCTTTATGACATCCTTAGCAGTCTCTCTTATCCTTATGACAATGTTGACATCAATGATAACAACCTTAGGCACCATATGTGTAACAATCTCTCCCTTTGGCATTGATGGAAACACATACCTACACATCCTCCCCCTTTGACATCAAGGACAAAGGGCATCCAATACCTGCTCATTCTCCTCCTCTCATCAACAATCACATATCTACATACTTCTTGCAGGTTCCCCCTATCCTCAATCACCACTACTTGCTCCCCCTGAGAGGTAGCCATCATCCGTCTAGGAAAGAAAGATATGACATTAACTCCCCCTAGACAGATGCATCACTATGCATCTTTAGCAAGAAGGAGGGGTAATTGCCCCTAACTTCTGTCGGAGATCCTCAAGGGTGTCCTTTGCAAGAGCCTTTGTAAAGATATCTACAATTTGATCCTTTGTTGGGACATATTCCAACTTCACTTCCTTATCTGCAACCTTCTCTCTCAAAAAGTGATACCTGATTGCTATATGTTTGGTTCTAGAATGCATCACTAGATTCTTGGAAATATTGATAGCACTTGTATTATACACAAGATAGGAATAGCTCATCATACAATACCTTGATATCCTTTAGAGTTTGCTTCATCCACAATCCTTATGTGCATCAAGAGGCTACTGCAATACACTTTGCCTCTACAGTTGATAAGGACACCGAGTCTTGCTTCTTGCTTTGCCATGAAACCAATTTGCTTCCTAGAAAGAAAGCACCACCACTTGTACTTCTTCTATCATCGACACAACCAGCCCAATCAATATCAATGTATGCACTTAGATCAAAGTCATTACCTTTTGGATACAATAGACCATAGTCCAGAGTTCCTTTCAAGTATTTGAATATCCTTTTCACTGCCTTCTCATGTGTTTGCTAAGGATTGGCTTGATATCTGGCAACCACACATACTGCATGCATAATGTCAGGTCTAGAAGCAGTCAAGTACAATAATGCTCCTATCATAGACCTATAAACGATCTGATACACCTCCAAAGACTCATCATCTTTTCTTAAGTGACATCCAGTGACCATGGGAGTACTCAGTGGTTTTGAATCCTCCATACCAAATTTCTTCAACAATTCTTTAACATACTTAGCTTGAGAAGTAAAGATACCACCATCTAGCTGGGAAATTTGAAGTCCAAGGAAGAAAGACATCTCACCGGTCATAGGCATCTCAAACTCTTTTTGCATCTCCTCTACAAACCTTTTACACATATCATCATCTCCACCAAAAATGATGTCATCAACATATACTGCAACTATCAAAATCATGTCTCCTTCTTCCTTTATATAAAGATTGATACCCATGGTACCTTTCTTAAAGCCCCGCTGAAGTAAGTACTTATCTAATCTTGCATACCAAGCCCTAGGTGCTTGCTTGAGACCATACAAAGCCTTTTTGAGTTTGCATACCATGTATGGATCTTCTGATATCTAGAAACCATCTGATTGTTCAATGTATACTTCTTCTTCTAGGTCACCATTCAGAAATGTTGACTTGACATCCATCTGATATGCTTTGAAGTTCTTATGAGTAGAAAGAGCAAGGAACATTCGGATTGCCTTCATCCTTAATATTGGAGCATAAGTCTCCTCAAAATTAATGCCTTCTACTTGAGTGTATCCTTTGCATACTAGTCTTGCTTTTTTCCTTACAACTTCACCTTCTTCATTCAATTTGTTCCAGAACACCCATTTTGTTCCTATAATATTCTTGTTTGCAAGTCTGGGAACCAGTTCCCATGTTTGATTCTTCTCAATCTGATCCAACTCTTCTTCCATGGCTTTTATCCATTCATCATCCTTGTTGGCTTCAACAAAGGTCTTAGGTTCTACTTTTGATAACAAACACAATTTTACTTTCTCATGTGTCTTGGAAAACCTTCGCCTTGTATGCACACCTTCATTCTTGTCTGCAATGATCTATCTTAATGAGTGATTATTTTGAACATACTTTGTTGGAGTCTTAGGCAATCGCTCTGGTTCTTGTTCCTTTTCTTCTTTCACTTCTTCCTCTTCATCTTCAAAGCAAGGAAAGATATTAGATCTGGTGTTTTATGAATCTTGTGAGATCTGATACAAGTCTTCATCTACTTTGACATTTGTGCTTTCAATCATCTTTCCCAACCTTTTGTTGTAGCATCTATAGGCCTTATTTCTAGTTGAGTAACCAAGAAAGATCCCTTTATCACATCTTGATTCAAACTTCCCTAGGTCTTCTTCATCTCTTCTGATATAGCATTTGCTGCCAAAAATCCTAAAGTATCTGACAGTGGGAGGTCTTCCATACCACAACTCATAAGGGGTATTTGTGCTGTTGACCCTTAACTGCACTCTGTTAGTTAGATAGACATCAGTGTGAATTGCTTCCTTCCAATACATATCCAGCAAATCTGCATCTTTCAACATTGCCCTAGACATTTCTTGCACAGTCCTATTCTTCCTTTCCACTACCCCATTTTGCTGAGGGGTTCTAGGAGTAGACAAATGCCTCCTAATACCATGATCTTCACAAAACTTTTCAAATTCATTTGAAGTAAACTCACCTCCTTTATCTGACCTTAAAAATTTGATCTTAGTATCCATTTCATTTTCAACCAAGGCTTTGAAAACTTTAAACTTATCAAGGGCATCAAATTTTTCTCTTAAGAAGGTAACCCAAGTCATTCTAGAATAATCATCAATGAACAACATAAAATACATTTCACCTTGTTGACTCTTTACTCTTGTAGGTCCACATAGGTCTATGTGAATAAGCTCTAATGGCTTTGAAAAAGAATACTCCTTGCTTTTGAAACTTGTCTTTGTCTGCTTTCCCATTTGACATTCCTTGCATGCAGTGTTTGTAGGCTTTATTATCTTAGGCATATCTCTCACTACATGAGTAGAGATGATTCTTACCATATTATCAAAATTGTTGTGTCCCATTCTTTTATGCCACAACCAACACTCACTAGACTGAGCCAACATACATGTTCTTCCATTTACCTATTACAAGTGATAAATATCACCACCTGTCTTGATACCTTCTGCAACTAGATTTCTAGATCCTGCCTTCCTGATTTCACAACCATTGGCATGAAAAGTAAGATTGTAACCTTTCCTACACATCTGACTAACACTGAGAAGATTGTGCTGTAATCCTTTGACATAGAGAACATCCTCAATCCTGTTCTTTCCATCAATAGTTATGACACCTTTTCCACAGATTTGAGCTGACTCATCACCTCCAAACTTGGCAGCTCCACCATCCCACTTCTCAAGACATATAAACATCTCTTTGTCACCAGTCATATGATTTGAACAATCACTATCAATAAACCAAGCTTTGGTTTCTTCTTTTGCATGGAAGGATGTCCATACAACCATTGATCTTTCATTGTTTTGGACTATTTGCAAGGTATCAATTTTTCCATATTTTCCAACATCATCCTTTTTGTCACCAACACTCATGGCCAAGAAAAGTGTTTCATCATTTGAATCATCATGATCCTCATCTTCTGAAGAATAATTGTCTTATGGAAAACAGACTCCTTTTGAATTTACTATTTCTGTTACTTCTCCTAGCTTCTTTAAGAGGACATTTAGAAGAAAAGTGACCAACCTTTCCATAATTGAAACATTTGAAGGGTAACTTACCTTTATATTTGCCAGAGCCTCTCTTCAGTGTTCTTACAAAATTTGCTTCAATATCATCAAGGCTTTCATCTTCATCAGCAATCTCATCCTTTGTCTTTTTACTGGCTTTGAAAGCAACTTCTTTCTTTGAAATATCACTATAAAAACTTTCTCATTTCAAAAGTAGTCAGGGTAGAAAATAATTGGTCCAATATCCAAGTTTGTAGTCTCCTCAATGGAAGATACCTTATGACTGTAATATTTGGGAAGAGATCTCATAACTTTTTTCACAATTTCATCCTCTTTTATTGTACCACCAAGGCCTGTGATGCCATTGACCACTTCATTCACTTGGAGCATAAATCCAACAATATTTTCATCCTCAACCATCTTTAGGGTTTCAAATCTACTTTTGAATATCTACATCTTAGCTTGCTTTACTTTCTTATCTCCTTCATAAATAGTTTCAAGTTTGTCCCAAACTTCTTGAGCAGAGATGCAACTCATCACCTTTGAAAGTTCTGAATCAGTTAATCCACTCATGATATAAAACTTTGCCTTGGCATTATTTTCATACTTCTTGATTTCATCTGCATCTGTAGGAATAGAAGCAGGAATAGTGTAACCTTTCTTGATAGAATCCCAAATTCCACACCCTAGAGAATTGATGTAGGCTTCCATCCTTAGCTTCCAAAAGGCATAAATTGTTCCGTCAAACCTAGGTATCTTACTGGATCCACCTTGTGCCATCCCAGGCCTTCCTCAAGTGGTTAAGCTTCCCTCAGAGGAACTAAGCTCTGATACCAATTGTTAGGCACACAAGATGTTGGACTGCACTGGACAACTGAGGGGGGGGTGAATCAGTTGTCCTAAAACATTTAACCAATTATGAACATCAACTTATCAATTACTTATATTTTGATATAACCATGAAAGCATAAAATGAGAATCTCAACACAATAACATAATCAACACAGGAGACACCAAATTTTTATGTGGAAAACCCTAAAAGGGAAAAACCACAGTGGGTGTTAGCCCACAGAAATATATAAGTTATATCAATACCAAAAAATAGAGGCTCACTGCCCAGATTGCTCACTGCCAAGGGTTGGCTTACTGCCAAAAATGGTGAACTAATTAAGTAGCATCTACTCCATGCTTGGGTTCATTTTCTTTGAAGCCCAATAAAACTTCTTTTCTCTACTCTTTCACACCTTCGCACTTATCTCCTCATATTCGCACACTCACTCATCTTTTTGTAATTCATTACAAGTCTTTATACAATTCATCAACCTTGGAATGTACATCAAGGTCAGAAATACATTCATCAACCATTGGAGCAATCTCCAAGGTCGGCATTACAAACATACATAGAATAGGTCTAGACCTAATACAAAATCAACTAAGGAAAATATGTAAAGATGTATGCGGATCACATTGCTCCTTAGCTGGGACTCAAATGCAATCTTCCATGTCATGTCACGCCTCTACAATCTTCAATGCTTCTCCGTAGTTAATGAAATCAACCAAGTCGACCAAGACTGGTGAGAACATTAGGTCTTCTAAGAGCATTCTTCAATCACGATCCAAATTTCTCTCCGCAGACCAATCAAAAGGTAGGAACACAATCAGGAGATATTCACAAGCATATTATAATCATCAGAAACATCCGCACAATACCTAAACACTTTACTCATCAGATTCTTCAAACCGAAGCACAAGAACAACATTGTCATCCACTGTCATAAGGAAAAGATCACTTGCGGACCACCAGATCATGAACCATTGAATTTGAAGGCACTTAACATCATCTTAGACTTAACTTTATAACCGCAAACAAAAATACTTTAATACGGAGGAATGCGGAGCATAATACTTTCTCCCTGTTGCAACTAAATACACAAAAAAGTAGGTTTTACTCTGGTGAGCACAACTCACTCAAATATTCATGCTGGAGGCTAAAACCTGAAATATAACCTCTTCAGATAGAGTTTTAAATAAATTTCAGTCCATAGGCAAAGATATTCATTCTACAAGAAATGAGGAGCTATCTTCTAGACTGTTCTTCAGAGCCTAGTACACTATTTCCACTGCAACACATTGTTTGCACCGGAGGAGCTAATTTTATCAATATCCTCAACATCAGGATCACTTACATAGCATCTCACTCATGAAAAGAAAGCAACAAAATAAGAGCACATTTGACACCAATGATAACATAGATATGTTGACATCAATGACAAAACCAATTAGGCACATACTTGCAACAATCTCCCCCTTTGTCATTGATGGCAACATATGATGTGAAAAATTGAAAAGACCATCAAGACAAGATTCTCCCCCTTTCTCTTTACACATCTGCATTCTTTCTCCCCCTGAGCTTTTCACATGATTTCTCTCCCCCTTTGACATCAATGGCAAAGGACACATACTTGCATGCTGCTGCTCTGATCCACTGAACTTTCTCTATTTTTCAACACTTTCTTCATCAGAAGTATCTATCTACTCCCCTTGAGGGATGACCCTTAAGACATCAATCCAGATAAAAATGAGGCTTTGGATACTACTAGATTGATGCATTCTTATGCATCTTAGTTTAGAGTAGAAGGGGTAATGACCCATAGCTTTTCTTTGAGATACTCAAAAGTATATTTGGGTAGAGGCTTAGTAAAAATATATGCAATATGATCCTTTGTGGATACATACTCCATCTTTACTTCATTTTCATTCACCTTTTCTCTCAAAAAGTGATACCTTATAGATATATGCTTTGTTCTTGAGTGCATCACTGGATTCTTCGAGATGTTTATAGCACTTGTATTATCACAGAAGATTGCAATTGGATTTTCATACACAACTCTTATGTCCTTCAATGTCTGCTTCATCCATAATACTTGAGTGCAACAACATGCTGCTACAATATACTCTGCTTCTATTGTTGATAAAGAGATTGAATCTTGCATCTTGCTCAGCCATGAAACCAATATGTTTCCCAAAAAGAAAGCACCTCCACTTGTACTTTTTTTGTTATCAACATCTCCTGCCCAATCAACATCTGTATAAGCACTGAGAGTCAAATCATTATCTTTTAGATACCATAGGTCATGATCTAGTGTTCCTTTTAAATATCTTAAGATTCTCTTATCTGCCATCACATGTGATTCTATTGGATCAACTTGAAATCTTGCAACAAGACAAACTGCATGCATAATATCAAGTCTAGTTTGCGTTAGATAAAGCAATCATCCAATCATGGATCTGTACCTTTTCTGCTTAGTCTTGGGTGAATCATTAGTTTTTTTCAACTTGCAGCCAGTCACCATAGGAGTACATACCGGTTTAGAGTCCTCCATCCCAAACTTCTTCAACAGTTCTCTCACATACTTAGATTGAGATATGAAGATTCCTTTATCTGATTGATTAATTTGCAGACCCAAAAGGAAATTCATTTTACCAAACATATGGACATTTCAAATTCATTTTTTATCTCATCGGCAAACTCTTTGCACATACCTTCATTTCCTCCAAAGATAATGTCATCAACAAAGACTTCAACAATCAAGATTTGATTATCATTGATTTTGAAATACAGATTGCTATCTACATTACCTTTACTAAATCCCAATTGCAATAAATACCTGTCTAACCTTGCATACCAGGCTCTAGGGGCTTATTTGAGTCCATACAATGCTTTCTTCAACCTGCATACCATATCACCTTGATTTGACAGTTGGAATCCCTCCCGTTTCTTAATGTATACTTCCTCTTCTAACTCACCATTCAGGAATGTAGACTTCACGCCCGTCTAATATAGCTTAAAATATTTATGAGCTGCAAATGCTAGAAACATTCTGATTGCTTCAATTCGAGCTATTGGGGCAAAAGTTTCTTCAAAATCTATCCCTTCAATTTGAGAATATCCTTTGCACACAAGTCTTGCTTTATTCCTTACAACTTCTCCATTTTCATTTAGCTTGTTCCTGAAGACCCATTTGGTTCCAATAACATTTTTGTCAGTGGGTCTAGGAACTAGTTCCCAATTTTCATTCTTCTCTATCTGCAATAGTTCTTCCTCCATTTCCTTTACCCAATTTTCATCATTTTAGGCTTCATTCATAGTTTTTGGTTCAACTATGGAGAGCAAATAGTAGTTTACTTGTTCTTCAACAACTTTTCTTCTTGTCAGTACACCTTTGCTTTTATCTCCAATAAATTTGATCTTCAGAGTGATTGATTCTTACATACTTGGGGGTTTTAGCAACACTTTCCAGAGCTTTTTCTTCTTCATCTTGACTATCTTCTTGTTCAACTTTATCTTCTTGAGTTGTAGTAGTAGGTTCATTTGATTCATAGCCATTTTGATATGATGTTATTCCTCTATCTTCATCCACCTTCACATTTGCACTTTCAACAATCTTTTTCAGTCTTTTATTGTAACACCGGTAGGCTTTACTCTTGGTAGAGTATCCATGGAAGATTCCTTCATCACATCTTACATCAAATTTCCCTAGATCTTCATCTCTTTTGATATAGCATTTGCTTCCAAAGACTTTAAAATATCTTACTGTAGGAATTCTTCCATACCACAGTTCATAGGGAGTTTTAGTACCATTACCTTTCACTTGAAGCCTATTTTGAATGTAGACAGTAGTGTGTATAGCTTCTTTCCAAGAGACTTCCAGTAGACCTCCTTCCTTCATCATTGTCCTAGCAGCCTCCTAAAATATCATGTTCTTCCATTCCACAACTCCATTCTACTGGGGAGTTCTAGGTGCAGACAATTGCCTCTTAATCCCTTTCTCTTCATAGAAAATGTTGAACTCATTTGAAGTGAACTCACCTCCTCTGTCAGACTTCAAACACTTGATTTTCAATTCTAACTCATTCTCAACCATTGCCTTGAAGGATTTGAACTTTTCTAGGGCTTCAGATTTGTCTCTTAAGAAAGTAACCCAAGTCATTCTAGGATAATCATCAATAAGCAACATGAAGTACATGTCACCTTGCAGACTTCTTACCCTTGTAGGACCACATAGGTGTTGAAATGCACCAAACAACTGAGAGGGGGGGGTGAATCAGTTGTCCCAAAAACTCAAACACTTCTGTATTTAAACATTAATCACTTGTCCACAATTATTATGATTAAACAATGAATGCATGAAATCATAAACTTAAACACAGATGCAACATTAAACACAAGAGACACCATACTTTTACGTGGAAAACCACAAGGTGGGGAAAAACCATAGAGAGGATTAGCTCTCAAAATATATTGCAATCTTTGAAAAATGATGTCTAGGCTTGGTCACTCCATGGGCCTAGAACACGGTGGCTCACTGCCATGAAGTATAGCTAGGTCTAGCAGGCTCACTACCTCAACCTTAAACCTAGAAAGATTATAATGAGGGCTATTAAACCCTAAGGGCCATTAAACCCTACTGGCGGCTCACTGCCAAGATCAACATCTTCTTCATGTCAAAGATTAATACATTGAAGTACAATAGTTCCTTTGCTCTTCTCTTCCTTTCCACCTCTTTCCTTATCTTCCCATCTTCGCACAAGGACATCTTTTCCATGACTCAATTACAAGTATTTATACACTTCATCAACCTTGGAATGATCATCAAGGTCAACATTACAATCATCAACCATTGGAACAATCTCCAACGTCGGCATTACAAACATTTACAAAATAGGTCTTGACCTAATTCAAAATTACACAAAGGAAATGTAGTATAGATGTGTATGGATCATGCCACGCCTTAGCTGGGACTCAAACACGATCTTGCATGCCACAATACACTTCTATAATCTTCAAGAGATCTCTGCAATCATTAGAGTTAACCAAGTCGGCTAAGACTAGTTACATGCTACATTATCTAGGAATAATCTTCAAACATGATCTCAATTCCTTAATGCAGACCAATGTAAAGGTAGGAAGATGATCAGGAGGTATCCACAAGCACGTTGAAATCACCAGGAGTAACCTCACAAACTCAAACCACTTTATCCATGAGATTCTTCACACCGAAGCACATGAACTTCACTGTCTTCAAGTGTCATAAAAGAAAGATAGCTTGCGGACCACCAAAACATGAACCATTGCAATTGTAGGCACTTATCATCATCCCAAACTTCCCTCTAGAACTACAGAGAAAAACACTTTAATGCGAAGGAATGCAGAGCAAAATACTTTCTCTCAAGCACCAGTGAATAATCAGAAAAAGTAGGTTTTGCTCTGGTGAATGTAACTCACTCAAATCTTAATATTGGAGACTCAAACTTAGGATTTAGCATCTTTAGACATGCCTCTAAATAACTTCCAATCCGCAGACCAAGATCTTCAGTTAGCAAGAAATGCGGAGCAATCTTCTAGACTGTTCTTTAGTATGCAACTCACTGTCTTCACTATGATTCACTATTTACTTCCTGATTCTTCCAGAGGGGCTAATTTTCTCAATATCCTCAACATATAAGGCTTCTAACCAAATAAAAAAATAGGATACAGTTGACACCAATGACAACAAAGATATGTTGACATCAATGACAACACTGATTAGGCACATACTTGCAACAATCTCCCCCTTTTTCATTGATGGCAACATATGATGTGAAAAATAGTAACAACCATCAAGACAAGATTCTCCCCCTATCTCTTTACACATCTGCACTCTTTCTCTCTAAGTTTTTCACATGATTTCTCTCCCCCTTTGACATCAACGGAAAAGGGCACATACTTGCATTCTGTTGTTCTGATCCAATCTATCTTCTGAACTCTCTTCATCTGACTACTCCCCTTGAGAAGTAACCCTTATAGGCATCAATCTAGATTTGCAGATGGATTTTTAGGTACCTCCAGAATAATGCACTTCGGTGCATCTTAGTTTAGAGGAGGGGTGATAACCCCTAACTTTTCTTGGAGATACTCAAAAGTATCCTTAGGCAGAGGTTTAGTGAAAATGTCTGCAATTTGATCTTTTGTAGATACATACTCCAACTTGAATTCATTCTCTGTCACCTTTTCTCTTAGAAAGTGATATCTTATAGATATGTGCTTTGTCCTTGAATGCATTACTGGATTCTTTGATATGTTTATGGCACTTGTATTATCACAAAAGATTGCAATTGGATCTTCATACACAACTCTGATGTCCTTCAATTTCTACTTCATCCATAACACTTGAGTACAACTACATGCTACTATAATATATTCTTCTTCTGTAGTGGATAGAGATATTGAATCTTGTTTCTTGCTTATCCAAGATACCAACCTTTTTCCTAAGACGAATGCACCTCCACTTGTACTTTTTCTTTCATTTGCATCTCCGGCCCAATCTGCATCAGTGTATGCACTGAGAGTGAAATCATTATCCTTTGGATACCACAAACCATAATCCATTGTGCCTTTCAAATATCTCAGAATTCTCTTTACTGCTGTCACATGTGACTCCTTAGGTTCTGCTTGAAATCTTGCCACAAGACAAACTTCATGCATTATATCAGGTCTGGTTTGAGTTAGATAAAGTAATCCTCCAATCATAGATTTGTACCTTTTTTGATCTTCCATAGGTGAATCATCATTTTTACTCAACTTACAACTAGTTACCATAGGAGTATTTACCGGTTTAGAGTCTTCCATCTCAAACTTCTTTAACTCTTTCACATACTTAGACTAAGAAATGAAGATACCTTTATTTGATTGATTTATTTGCAGACCTAAAAATAAATTCATCTCACCAAACATGGACATTTCAAATTCACTTTGCATTTCTCCAACAAAAACTATGCACATACCTTCATTGCCTCCAAAGATAATGTTATCAACAAAGACTACAACAATTAGGATTTGTTTATTATTAATCTTGAAATAGAGATTACTGTCGGTAGTACCCTTGTTGAATCCTAACTGTATCAGATACTTATCCAACCTAGCATACCAGGCCCTGGGGGCTTGTTTTAATCCATACAATGCCTTCTTCAATCTGCATACCATGTCACCCTGATCTGATGACTGGAATCCTTCTAGTTGTTCAATATAGACTTCTTTCAATTCTCCATTCAAGAATGCAGACTTTACATCCATCTGGTATACCTTAAAATCTTTGTAGGCTGCAAATGCCAAAAACATTCTTATAGCTTCAATCCTTGCCAATGGTGCAAATGTTTCCTCAAAATCTATTCCTTCAACTTGAGAGTATCCTTTGCATACCAATCTTGCTTTGTTTCTTGCCACTTCACCATTCTCATTCATCTTGTTTCTGAAGACCCACTTGGTGCTAATTACATTTTTATCTGTTGGTCTAGGAACAAGATCCCAAGTTTGATTCTTCTCTATCTGCATCAATTCTTCTTTCATAGCCTTTACCCAATTCTCATCATTGCAAGCTTCATTCATAGTCTTAGGTTCAATCTTGGAAATCAAACAAAAATTTACTTGTTCTTCTGTAGCTCTTCTTCTGGTCAAGATTCCTTTGCTCTTATCTCCTATGATTTGATCTTCAGAATGATTAAGTTTTGCATACCTTGGTGTCTTGGTAGCACTTTTCGGAGCTTGTTCCTCTTCATCTGAGCTGTCTTCATGCTACACCACTTCTTTACTTACTGAAACATCTAGTTTATCTAATTCATATCCACTTGATTCTGGACACCTCTCCTTGCTTTCATCGACTTTGACATTTGCACTCTCAATGATCTTATTCAGCCTCTTATTATAGCATGGGTAGGCCTTGCTCTTGGTGGAGTAACCAAAGAAGGTTCATTCATCACATCTAGAATCAAACTTGCCTAGATCTTCTTCTCTTTTGTTATAACATTTGCTACCTGTATACACCTAAAAGTGACATGACTCTATCTAAATAAATATTTCTAATATTTATTTCATTTTAATTCCTCTATCAATAAATGAACAAATCAATTTATTTATTTGATTCACATTCCTCCACAAAATTAAATAAAATCATTTATTTAATTAAATCCTTCATATTCCTCCAAATTAAATAAATTCATTTATTTAATTAAAATCCTTTAAGTTCTTCTAAATTAAATAATACCAAATTATTTAATTAATTCTTCCAAAATTCCACTAAATTAAATAATATCAAATTATTTAATTACCTCTTCTAAATTCTAAAGTCATTCTAAATTAAATAATGCCCAATTATTTAATTAGTTCTTCTAAACTTAACATCCTCTATATTTAAATAAATTAAAACATTTATTTAGATTATCTATTTCCTCTTAAAAATGGATTAACACCAAAATTAATCCATGCAAATCCATGTGCACATTTAATTAAATATTTTAGTATTTAATTAGTTGTTCTCTCACCCACATGTCCTATTTATTCTCTACTTCAAATCAATTAACTGATCAATCAATTCACTTAACTGATTAGTCTATTCTGTTAATTGATCAGTCCACTCAGTTAACTCCTCAATCTATTTCTGTTAACTCCCCTATTGCATGAAAGAGCAAGACACTTGTCCTCTTCCTATTTGCGCACATCTTCTCTCAAATTTCCTCAACCATTGATCCTCTTGTTCATTCTATACCGTCGATCTTCTTTCTCACAAATCTATAAATACAACTCCTATTCCTCCATTTCAATCATCCAAGCTTTTGGTAAACTTACTCTACAGGAATCACAGCATGCCTTTGACACCCAACACCATTTTTATTGTATTGAAGATCCTCTTCATTACAAGAACTATCATAGTCGTTTCTCTATTGTCATCTTGAAGAAAAAAACAAGGAAGTGTGCTTTCTAAGGGCTTCATTCACACGAAAGATCAATTTGAGATTAGGTGATCAATGGAAGCCGCAAAGTAATAAGGGTTGCAAGGTATATTTATTTGTGTTTGAATCTTGATTATTGCAATTTCTATTGAGTTATTGGGTTATTATTAATCATCGATATTATCCACATTTTCCCATAACATTTCTGGTGCCCATGTAGGAACTTTACCATGCCACAATTCATAAGGAGTCTTAGAACTGTTACCTTTGACTTGGACTCTATTTAGGATGTATACAACAGTGTGAATTGCCTCTCTCCAATATACTTCCAGAAGATCAACTTCCTTCATCATGGTTCTAGCAACTTCTTGAACTGTTCTATTTTTCCTTTCAACAACTCCATTTTGTTGTGGAGTTCTAGGTGCATATAACTCTCTTTATCCCAAGTTCTTCACAAAATAAATTGAATTCATTTGATGTAAACTCTCCTCCTCTATCAGACCTCAAACATTTGATCTTCAAATCCATCTCATTTTCAACCACTACCTTAAATGCCTTGAACTTATCTAGAGCTTCTGCTTTTTCCTTCAAAAACGTAACCCAATTCATTCTAGAATAATCATCAATAAGAAACATGAAATACATATCTCCTTGCAAACTTCGTACTCTAGTAGGTCCACACAAATCTATATGCACTAGTTCCAGTAGTCCATCAACTGATTAGTCCTTGCTTTTGAAACTTGCTCTTGCTTGTTTCCCAAATTGACACTCCTTGCAAATAGGATTAGCAGGCTTCACAAGCTTAGGCAAATCTCTAATAGCCTGTGCAGTACTTATCTTCATAATGTGATCAAAATTGATGTGACACAGCCTTCTATGTCATAGCCAACTTTCATCAGTCTGAGCCAACAAACAATAGTTATCAGTTCCTTTCAAGTGAAGATATTACCTCTGGTCTTCTTACCAGTTGCAATGATTGTTCCAGAACTTTCCCTAATCTTGCATCCACTATCCTTGAAGCTTAAATCATAACCTTTGTCACACATCTGACCCACACTCAAAAGATTGTGCTTTAATCCTTTCACATACAAGACATCTTCAATACTATGCTTGCCATTAAAAGAAATAGATCCTTTTCCACAAATCTTACCAACTGTATCATTTCCAAACCTAACCAGTCCACCATCATATCTTTCCAAACTCACAAACTTACTTTTGTCACCAGTCATGTGGTGAGAGCATCCACTATCAATAACCCATTCATCTTTGTCTTCAAAAACCTGAGCAACCAAAGCACTTTCCACTAGTTTTTCTTTCTTCACACAGCTAGCAAGATTAGTAGACACAGGTTCTTCCTTAATAGCAATAAACAAGAATTCATTACCAAAAGTACTAGCATTATCTGGTTCACCATTATCTGATACTCATTCATCATCATCAAAATCTTCAACATAATACATTTCTTTTGGATCCTAGGCCTGTCCTCATATCTTTTTCTATTTCTTTCAATTCTTTCAGGGCATCTAGAAGCAAAGTGGCCTGCTTTACCATAGGAGAAACATTTAAAAGGTAATTTACCTTTAAACTTACTAGATCCTCTTTGCAATCTATCCACAAAGTTGGCTTCAATTTCATCAAACTCATCATTAGATTCTACCTTGTACTTTTTTGATCTGGAGGTTTTCCTAGAAGTGCTGGCTTTGAAGGCAGCCTCAAATTTTGGCAAGGCATCACCAAACTTTCTCATTTCAAAGGCAGTAAGATTAAGAAGTAATTGATCTTTGTCAATAGTTTTTACTTGTATAAATTCTTCAATTTTAGCTACCTTGTGACTACGACTTTGGTAGTGATCTGAGAATTTTCATCACAACTTCCTTATCACCGAGAGTTCCCCCCATACCTTTTATCCCAATGACAAGTTCATCAACTCTTTGCATAAAGACTATTATGTTTTCATCTTCATTCATCTTCGAACTCTCATATTTCACTTTCAGACTTTGTAGCTTAGCTTCCTTCACATAATCATCTCCTTCATATAGATTTTTGACCTTCTCCCATACCTCATTTGCAGTTTCAAGATCCACAACTTTCATCAGTACTGAGTCATTTAATGAATTTAACAGAGCATCTTTTGCTTTGACATCCACTTCATATTCTTTGATTTCATCTTCAGTCGTCAAACCATTTTGAGGCATGGTGTATTTTACTTTTGCAGCTTTCCATACTTTGTAACCAAGACAAAGAAGATGGCTTTTCATTCGTGCCTTCCAAAGAGCATAATTCATCCCATAAACGTGGTGCTTCCTTCTTCTAAGACATTTTGGATCTTCCTCAAGATTTTAGACTTTCTTTAGAGGAACCTTGCTTTGATACCAATTGTTGAAATGCACCGGACAACTGAGAGGGTGGGGGGGTGAATCAGTTGTCCCAAAAACTCAAACACTTCTACACTTAAACATTAATCATTTGTCCACAGTTATTATGATTAAACAATGAATGCATGAAATCAGAAACTTAAACATAGATGCAACATTAAACACAAGAGACACCACATTTTTACGTGGAAAACCCCAAGGTGGGGAAAAACCACGGAGAGGATTAGCTCTCAAAATATATTGTAATCTTTGAAAAATGATGTTTAGGCTTGGTCACTCCATGAGCCTAGAACATGCTGGCTCATTGCCATGAAGTACAGCTAGGTCTAGTAGGCTCACTACCTCAACCCTAAACCTAGAAAGATTACAATGAGGGTTGTTAAACCCTAAGGGCTCTTAAACCCTACTGGAGGCTCAGTACCAAGATCAACATCTTCGTCATGTTTAAGATTAATACATTGAAGTAGAATAGTTCCTCTGCTCTGCTCTGCCTTTCCACCTCTTTCCTTATCTTCCCATCTTCACACAAGGACATCTTTTCCATGACTCAATTACAAGTATTTATACACTTCATCAACCTTAGAATGATCATCAAGGTCAGCATTACAATCATCAACCATTGGAACAATATCCAAGGTCAGCATTACAAACATTTACGAAATAGGTCTTGACCTAATTCAAAATTATGCAAAGGAAATGTAGTATAGATGTGTATACGGATCATGCCATGCCTTAGCTGGGACTCAAACATGATCTTCAACACCACAATATGCTTCTATAATCTTCAAGAGATCTCTGCAATCACTAGAGTTAACCAAGTTGGCTAAGACTAGTTACACGCTACGTTATCTGGGAATAATCTTCAAACACTATCTCAATTCCTTAATGCAGACCAATGTAAAGGTAGGAACATGATCAGGAGGTGTCCACAAGCATGTTGAAATCACCAGGAGCAATCACACAAACTCAAACCACTTTATCCATGAGATTCTTCACACCAGAGCACATGAACTTCACTGTCTTCAACTGTCATAAAAGAAAGATAGCTTGCAGACCACCAAAACATGAACCATTAAAATTATAGGCACTTATCATAATTCTAGACTTCCTCTAGAACCACAAAGAAAAACACTTTAATGCAGAGGAATGCGGAGGAAAATACTTTCTCTCAGGCACCAATGAATAATTAGAAAAAATAGGTTTTACTTTGGCGAATGTAACTCACTCAAGTATTCATACCCGAGACTCAAACTCAGGATTTAGCATCTTTAGACATGCCTCTAATTAACTTCCAATCTGCAGACCAAGATCTTCAGTCAAAAAGAAATGTTGAGCAATCTTCTAGACTGTTCTTCAGTATGCAACTCACTGTCTTCACTGTGATTCACTGTTTACTTCCTAATTCTTTCGGAGGGGCTAATTTTCTCAATATCCTCAACATATAAGGCTTCTACCCAAATAACAAAATAGGATACAGTTGACACCAATGACAACAAAGATATGTTGACATCAATGACAACACTGATTATGAAAGCGGCAGATAGTATGAAAGCAGAATTTCTATTATATCTTCAGATGGATTTACAATAAGAGCATTCTTACACTATAGATCTCTCAACACAATTTCTGATAGTTCAGATCACAACTATGCGCAGAACAAGAGCATACTCTTGTGAATTATAAGACTCTTCTTATACTCTAGACACACTTCCTAAATTTTTTTTTGAATGAATACAATGAGGCATGAAGCCCTCATTTATAGCAGTTGGCGGACTTCAAAACTATAAACTAACCTATAAGTTTGACCATATGCTTATGACACGTAACAACCACTATTGGAGACCTGATAGCTGATAAGCAGTCATATCCAAAAACACTAACAACAGTGAAAGGAAAAAAATATATTCGCAATAGGCACACCGTATGCGAGGACAACCTACTTTACACCCAAAATCAGATATGGGGATTTTGCTTTATTAAACAGGGTTGCATCCTATTGTCAGAATCTTAACGTGGCTGACATGACGGCACCGACAGACCCAAGTGCTAGTCGATCTCAGTTGGAGGCAATAGATTTTTTGGTAAAGGTCTGAAGATAATTTTGAGATCATTTGGCCTTTGGTGAAATGTATAAATCACCTTTTCAATTTCCTCTGGAAAGGCTAGATCCATTTCATTCCTTGCAGCTACAATGGCGGGATCAAGTGATGGTTCCATATCTTCAATAATAGCCTTAGCAAACCATTTATGAGTCAGGGGATAATATTCTAACCTAGGAATGCAATAATTATGAGGATTTACAAGATATCCTAAAGGTCCTGTCATTCCTTCTTCAATAGCCTAGGCAAAATTTCCTTGGATATAATTAAAAAACTCTTTCATATCTGGTTGTAATATCTTGTCATTATATCCCAAGAAAATATCTGCATAGTCTTCAGATTCTGACTGAAGAATTGTTATACTATTGATGAAACCAAAATTTGCAATTTTCAACAAATTCTTCTTGTTTCTTATAGTAAAATTCATGGGCAGTAAAGAAGTGATGCATATATCCATAGTGATTCCATTTTTGAGAGCAAAAGCAATGTTAGCATCTTCAAGACCAAAATTTTCAAGAAATTTGAATTGATCTTGGGGATCCAGGACACCTTTATCAAAACTTTCTGTAATTAAGTTTCTCAAATCTTGTAGCCATTTGTTCAGAAAGTGAACCTAAAGTATTGGAGTAATAACTTCTGATGGCAGCTGCGAAACCCATATTGTATTTCCAGATTCATCTAAGCTTTCATAAACTTCTACTCCATCTTTTCTCAGCAATGTCTCTTCTTGCTCTATCATCATGCAAATTGGCTCTGCTAACTTTGACATTTCTTTGGTTAAACTATCAGCCAGAGGATTGTTTTCACCTTGGATCCATTCAATATCAAAATCATAACTAATGAAATCTAGGTACCATCTTGGAATTCGTCCATGGGCTATATCCTTATCAGGTTTTTTCCTTAGTAAAGATCTCATTGGTTGGCTATCTGTTCTGACAATGAAATGAACAGGCTTCAAGAAAATCTTAAACTTTTGGATACCCTTTTTTACGGCAAGGATTTCTTTCTCATATATGGTGTATCTACTTTCAGTGTCAGTGAATATACCAAATCTGTAGCCACAAATCTGAGCCTTTGGAATTTCCTGTATGAGAACAACACCCCAGACATCATCAGAAGCGCCAGTATAAATAATCAAAGGAAAATCTACTTGTGGTAGATGAAAAGTAGGAAGATATTGGCACTTCTGTTTAATCTTCTGCACTATTTCTATCAATTCCTCGGTCCATGGCCCTGCTCCTTCTTTCAGTTGGTTCTAGATCCTTTTCCTGTCTTTCGCGAGTCCATTGTAGAAAGGAGAAACATAATTTAAATAACCAAGAAACCTTTGAATCTATTTGATTCCCATTAAAACATCAGGAAACTCATTAATGTGCTTTAAGATGCGAGGCTGCAATTTTATTTGTCCATGAGAAAGAATCAATCCAAGAAAATCAATTTCTTCTTGCCCCATAACCATCTTTTTTGCAGATAAACAAATTCCATAACTTCTGATAGTATTGTATAAGGTTTCAAGATGCTTCAAATGCTGAATGTTCTTCTTTGGAAATAAGTAGGAGCATTTTTTAAACCAAAAGGCATAACATTCCATTCATAGAGTCCTTGAGGGATTGAAAATGTTGTTTTATACCTATCCTCTTCATTGACTTTAATTTGCCAAGACCCTAACTTGCAATCAAATTTAGAAAAGATTTTCTTTGAAGCAGCTCTCATAATCAAGTCAGTGCTAAAAAAAATAGGTTAATTGAATGCAAGAATTATGTCATTAAGAGGTTTATAATTTATGCAGAACCTTTTCTTACCTCTTTCTTTTTATGTTCTCTTATTCAATAAGAATGCTGGGCAACTGAAAGGACTTTTACTATCTCTAATAAAATGACCTTCAACCAGTTCATTCAGGTGTTCATCCATTTCTTAGATTTCAGTTGGACTCATTAGATATGCAGGTTCAAAAGGAATGACCGACTAGCATTCTGGCTTGATCTTGATTTCACATTCCTCCTATTCTTTTGACCAAAATTGTAATGGATTCAAACTGCAACAATCTTGTTCAAACCTTAATTTGACTGGTTCAAGAAGTGGTGGAAGTTTTTGAACATGTAGGTTAACATTTTCCTTCTTCTTTGTCTTAGTAGACTGCTTTGAGCATTTGTGATTGGCTATTTTTCAGAGAAGGAATTTTAATGTGACCATCTTCATGTCTGAGTGAGATTTCATGGATTCTTAACACAAAAGGCTGATACTTTGTTAGAAATGTAAATCCCAACAACACATCTCCTCTAAGACCATCTAATTCAATGAAATTTGTCACAAACTTCTTACCTTGAATCTCTATAGTCACATCTTGAGCATACCTACCCATTTTTACTTCTTGATCATTTATGGAATAACCAGAGGGCAGATTTGGTCTTGATTTCCAAAACTCTTGAGGACTAGCATTAGTTTTGGCAAAGCTTCTAGAAGAGATAAAGTCAACAAATGCGTCCATAGGAATTGGCTTATATCCTGGCAAATATAAATTCATTCTATTGTATGTCCAATGTTCTGCCAGGTATAAGGCATTAGTAGGTTCGGACTGTTTAGAACTAGATGATTCTTCATCTATATTTTTAGCTTTATACAAAGTTTCACGAATTTCCCCCATTGCAGAAATGAGTTTATTGAGTTCCTTCTATTGAAGAGCAATCTGGCGTGTCAGAATAGTGAGTTCTTCATGGCATCTATCAATTTTAACACAAAGAGTGTCAATAGATCTACCCAAAGGGGCACTGGAAGATGGAGATCTGTGAGAGTGAGACCGGGATTTCCATTTGGGGTGAACATAACATTGAGATTTTTTAGATGGCAGAGGAGAAAGAACTTCTTCTCGTTGAGATTTGGAAGTAGAAGTTCGGCGTCTGCGAAGCTATTTTTGGAGGGACTCATGTTCAGCTTCCCATGATCAAATATCTTTCACCTATTTTTTGGCTATAGCTTTGCAGTCATCAATAGAACCAGACATCCTATAAGGATCCTTTGCTTTTGCCATACTGATTTTGAAGTCTAGATCCTTGATGGCTTTTCTGAGAACTTTGGACACTGCACCATTGTCTTCAGAAGAACTAGAATCAAAACTAGAGGATTCTTCTAAACTAGATGAATATACCTTCTTATGTTTATCCCATGCCATATTGAATTGTTCCGGCAATATTTCAACTAGCTCAAAGAACTGACTTTCTTCAAATGAGCTATGGCATCAAAACTATTTACAATTTCCCAATCCTTATGTACATCTTGTTCAAGGAATAAAGCATAAAGTTTATTATCAGATTTGAATCTCTTTGGATAGTCAGTGGTATAGTGTGGACCCTTGCAAATAAAACACTTGACTGGTCTATTTCCTAAATGCTTTGCTTTCTTGAACAAGTATTTAGGAGGCTTTCTCTTTTTGAAAGAGTCTTTATTCACAGGTGCAAACCTATATCTTTTGTTGTGGCATTTATGGCGAAATGATTTTTCCATATTATCATTATCATATTGTAGGAGTTAAGGACAACACTGAGAGGGGGGGTGAATCAGTGTTGTGTGAATTTCCTAATCTTTTTAAAAACTTTAACTTGGAGAGCACAAGGAGAGAAAGTTATCATTGAATTGTCAAACACATATGCACATAACTTTGTCAAACACATATGCACATAACTGAGAATGAAAACAAAAACTCATGAGTAAAACATACAACCATAGAGAGATAATCAATATGAATCAAGACACAAGATTTGCACGAGTGGAAAACCCTCAAGGGGTAGAAAAACCACTCTAGAACTGCCTCACTAGCTTAACTGATAAAACATGCCTCAATGGCTACAAAGAAGCCTCACTGGCTACAATATGTGTTTACTGACAAATGTTAAGGTCTCACTGACTTGCAAGCCTCACTGGCATACTGTTTAGAAGCACCAGCTTCAAGGAGCACCAACCCCTACTACAAAACAAACTGAAAACAAGAATTCAGAGGGTTTCTCTGTTTCAATACAAAATATTTCTTCTCTCTCATGTGTCTGTCAAATGTCCATTCTATTCAAAACCAATCCTACATCTGGATATACTCAACAACACTGCATTAATCCATCTGCCAAGCCAATATATACAAGATGATATTCTTGCATTTCCAAATATGGTCTCTTCAAATTCTCTATCCTGTAAATCTATTTTAGTGAGCATAAAACCTTTCATATTCTGAAAAACAAATTCAATGATTTTCAATATCTTATTTTTGCCCTTATATTTGTAAATGTCTTCCATTTAATGCACCCATTCAATTCCCTGTCGGAATCTCTATTTTTCAAAATATATCTTCAAAAACACTTCATATTTTCTCTGCACTTCAAAGACTCTTGCAATTTCTTCTTCATAAATTACAATAATAATATCTTTTAGAATTAAATCAGATTGATATGAAATAATTTATTTCATCTTCAAATTTCCTTTTTCTCTGATCCATTCATCTTCACCTGCAAAAACCATTTTCCTGCAAGAATATAAATCTTCATATTTATCTGTGCATATTTAATTCAAAGACTTTTCAATTTCCCTCTGCAAATAAAAAATCTCTGAGAACTTTCATCTTCTCAAACCCTTCATCTTCTCCTTCACATTTTTCATTTTCTTTTCAACAAGACTTCAAAAATCATTTTGCCTTGTATAAAGTCTTCATAAAAAAATCTCTGTCAAAACTTTATGTTCATCTGCAAATAACCTTTGATTTTCTATAATAAAAAAATTTCAATGAAATATTGTCAATCTTCCTCAATCTACACAAAAAGCTTCACAAAAAAATACTTCAAATCCTGGAAAAAACTTTCATCAAAAATATTCATTAAATGACCCTTCTCTGCAAATATCTTAAAAAATAAACCAATCTGCCTTTTTATCTTCTCTGCAATTTTATTTAAAAAAATCTTCAATCTGTAAAATAAAATATCTTCAAGAAAAAAACTTCCATACTTCTCTTCATTTTCTTCTTCCAAAAAACCATCTGCAAAATAAAAATATTCTCCACAAAAAAAACTTTTAACCTTCTCATCAAAATAAGAAATCTCTCTCAAAATAACTTCCCTTGTTTTAAAAAAAATACTCCTTAATATTCTTCTTGCCATGAAGGAGAGTTTAAAAAAATAGAAAGAAGAAAAAAATCTTCATAAAAACTCCCACAAAATCTCCCACAAAAATCTCCTTAAAAGTAGCTTTGTAACTTCACATTTTTATTTATGTCATAAAATATGGTATTTAAAGGGGATCAACAAACTAGGATAAAAATCAAACTTTATATATTTAAATATTCAATGCTTTTGCTCCCCACTTTTTAAGCATATAAAGTCCACTTTATTTAAATAAAGCAATTTGAGCTCTCCTTCCAATTTGCTCCCATTAAATATTGATCTTCAAATATATTTGGATGCTTTTTAATAAATGGAGCTCCCATTAAATAAGGTTCATAAAACAAAGTCCTTTGAATGAATATTTAAAACATGCCTTTGCTCACCATCATTTAAACATGGCATGAGATATTCGTGCCCATTTAAACAAGTTAGCATTTCCTGACTTAGCCATGAAGCAACATATCAACCTGAAGTATATGAACAACTCCTATCAATACCAACACCTTTTTGACATCAATGACAATCTACTTTCATCACATATGACCTCCTACATTTTCTGCATTTGCAATGTCTACCACAAGAAGATTTGCTAAATTTCCTAACTTGCTTGAAATCTTTGAGTTGACTAATGGGTGGCAAATTACAATAATCTTTCATATTGCAAGAGGAATTCTATTTCTCTTTATTGTCATTGAGGGCTTGCATGAGGCACCATTTGTCCAACTTATAAGTGTCTAATGTCTTTAATTCTCCAAATCCATAATTTTCAACTTTGGATTTGTATTTGGTCGTAATGTGTTCTTCTACATAAGCACCTAGACCACATGGAAGAGAATTAAGATAATATTTCTTTGTAGTGGGATCATGCAATTTGTGAGTTGCGATCATGTAATTTTCAAGCACAAGATTGTATTTATGTAGCTTGCCCAGATCTTTAAGCTGAAGAGAGTATAGAATTTTTTTAGCTTCAAGAATCTTATTTTTCCTGTTGCCAGAAAATAGACCTATTAACATTAATTTGAGCATTGAAAAACTTTTTGCAGATATGTCATTTCTACCCATGTCCATCTCTTTTACATAGTCTTCTCCAGTTTTAGGATTAGTGGTTATTATGCCATTATCAGGCAAGGAATTCCACCAATTTCTGAGTTTGCCAGACATCAATCTCACTGCATACAAGACTTTACTAGCATCATCCAAACTAATCCCCTGGTGTCAAAGAAATTTTCTAATGTGTCACACCAAGTACATATGGCATCATAAGGGTCTATAATCTTATCAATGTTCAAGATATATCCTGATGTTCCATAGGCCCTTAACTATTCAGGTCTGGAGTTTTTTGACACAACATCCTTCATTTCTATATCTATCCTACTCTCCATTAATTCTTGACTAGCCATATAATGTTCTTCCCAATCTTCTATATTATGGTCAACATACACCAGATCATCATCACTATGAAAACCTAAAGATTTTTCTTCATCTGATGCTTGTGACTCTTCTTCTTCCAAGTATATGTCATCATCTGATGCATTAGATTTCATGGTAGTAGCAGGTTCTTCCATATAAATTGGCTCAGTATCTTCCATATTTAATTCCTAAAGCCAATCTTTTAATTTTTCAGTGTGCTGCATCATATGCTCTTTTTGTTTAGGGAAGTTTAATTTAGTGGGCATCTGGGGAGCTTTGCTCCTGGTAGAAGAAGTGGCTGGATGTTCTTCTTCCTCAACATCTTCTGCAAAGAGGATACTCTTCCTCCTTTGTATTTTGGGCATAGGTTTGACTTCAAACTTTTGTGACTTGGCCTCTTCAGGCTCTTCCTCAGAACTATCTTTCCCTTTATGTGAGATTCTAATTTTCTTTGTATATCTTCTAATCTTTTGTAAGTTACGGGCCACATGTTCTAACAACACTTTATTTTCTTGGGCCTGTGAATCTCTTCTGGCTTCTGAGGTAGATACGTTGTCATATATTTGGGTAGACATAGACTAATCTTTGAGTAGTAGCATGAATAACCAGTCAAAAAATACTAGAGTATAAGAAGAGTCTTATAATTCACAAGAGTATGCTCTTGTTCTGTGTGTAATTGCGATCTGAACAATCAGAAATTGTGTTGAGAGATCTATAGTGTAAGAATGCTCTTATTGTAATTCCATCTGAAGATATAATAGAAATTCCACTTTAAATTGGTATCAGAGCCTGGTTTCAAATTGGTTCATTTAATTGTCTTGTGTGAGTTCAATTTCTGAAAGTTCTACTAGTAGCATGTTGTAGTACCTGTGGAAGTTGTAGTAAGACTCGTGTTGAAGGCCAAAGGATAGAGCCGTGTGGAGGGCAATAAACTGACCAAAGTAGTAGGGAATATTGCGAATGATAATAAGTAAGTTATTATCTCACCAATGGCACTTAGAAGATCAATGAATGCTAGTTTTGCCCTCTCTGAAGTGTTACATAATTATTTTCAAGATGGAAATGAACATGTTGTAGATGAGAAAGGAAATTTCAAATTTCCTGATATTAAGATCTCTACTTTCTATCCAGAAAAAGGCATTAAAGAAAAAAATTGTGATTCTATTAGGCAATCTGAGATTAACCTTCTTGTCTTTGGAACTGGTATTTGTCCTATTTATCTTCCGTTCTTGCTTCCTGACGATGTTTCCCAATGGAGAGAAAAAGGTTTCTTCCATGTCCATTTTCCCCATGTAGACATTATTGTACATCCCCATTTCAACTATAATATTGACACTGAATTTTTTGCCACTCTTGTTGACACTAGATGTCGTATTTGGGAACAAGCTGTTATTACCCAGTTTAGAGGAATTCTTAGTGCTGAAAAAGGTGATGGTGTTACCTTTGTCCAACCTAACTTCACCTTGTCTCTATCTAACAAGTTTATTTCCTTTGCATTTTGTTTGCTCCTACAAGTCAAAGGCATATCCCTCATGCCTGGTTCTGGGTATGCTACCATAGGCGAATGTTGTGTCTACCACATTATGAATACTATCTCTCTGCCAATCTCTTTGCCCACAGGGGTAGGTTTTCCACAAGGTTCATCAAATCTACTTGATTATGGAAGATTTATTGATCATATTGGCTTCAAGATAGGGTTTCCTATAATTGAATAGCTGTTAGATAGACAAAAGCCCCAATTCGTTAACCTCCCAATACACAGAAATAGATTCTCTGATAGACCATTATTTCAGTCTAGGAGAGTAGCAAACATAACCCTACAAGCTGTTCCTGACCAGACAATCTTGGAGAAACCTCTTATTGAATCAAAACCTAAGCCTAGATCTTTTCAAAGAAGTTATTCTATGGCCCATGCATATCCCAGCAGAGATTGCAAGCCATATGTGGATTATAACCCAGAAGAGTGTTCCACTTCATCAAGCAGTTTGAGAAGATTTCAGTCTTCCCAGTCAGCGAATCCCTATCCATCTAGAACTTCCTTTTGTTCTACCTCTGACTTGAGTAATGATCCAGTCCTCATGGATAAATTGGTCAGACAGGTCAGCTCTAGGTTACATCTGGCTCCTAAGCAAGGAGAAGATGATGAAAAGAAAGATAAAAAACAAAAAGGGATCAAAATATCTAAAATGGGAGAACATGCGTGTATGATGAGAGAATCATTGCCTAGGTATGGTTCAGAAAGAAGATCAAAACACACAGTTCAAGTAGATCGAGTTACTACTTTGGACCTTGTTAGTTATACACCTGGTAGATGGCCTACTCAAGAAAGTTTTACTATAGTAAATCCAGAAGAAAGGCTATGGGGCAAATATGAAGCAAGACTTCATACAAAGGTGGGAACTAAGCAAAAGAATTCTAAGGCCCAAAGAAATTGGCAAGCCCAGTGGATGTTATCAACCTAGGAAAACATAGATGACATGGCTGTTGACATAAAGCAAGGAATTAATAGAACTGTGTCAGTGTATGATAATCTGCTTCAAGTTTAGAATGTTGTATATAAGTTAGAAACTAATACAACTAGGTTAGATAAATAGTCTACTTCAATTTTGAACAATTTTGCTAGCATGAATTACTAGTCAAAAAATACTCAAACAACTGTGACTAATATTCAAGCTACTACTCAAAGATTAGAGTCTATGTCTACCCAGATATATGACAACCTATCTACCTCAGAAGCTAGAAGAGACTCACAGGCCCAAGAAAATAAGTGTTGTTAGAACATGTGGCCTGTAACTTAGAAAAGATTAGAAGATATACAAAGAAAATTAAAGTCTCACAGAAAGGGAAAGATAGTTCTGTTATCACCCAGATTTGTACCCTTGCTGTAGTTGTAAAACTTTAGCAATCTGGAGTAACATGGGAATGATCTCTAAGTGTGAGACTTTGCTAAATGAGATCAGACCTCTGGAGAAGGCTAGCTTCCTTGACTGGATATCACCTAAAACTACTAAATCTTCAGAGGAAAAGGGAGAAGGAATACTTTTAAATGAAAGACAAAAAAAATAGGAAAACTGAAAGTAAGGGTGATGCACCAGATTGATAAAAAGAAACTTTAATAGAACTGAGAAAATGCATAGCATGGCCAAATATAGCAAGTAGACATACACAGATTCAAATGATTCTTTAGCAGAGGTAAGAAGCAGAATGATTGAGAGGAACAAAGATGTTCACAGACAGTCACATGCAGATTTACACTAAACTAGAAAATCAGCAAAAGAGGTAAAATAATTTGCATATATTCAGTGGGAAGGCACAGTTACAGTAGCAGAAAGCTCTGTTTGGAAACAGAAATCTTAAAAGCCAAAAAATTTCCAACCTTATTTACAACTTTCAAATGCAAATATATAACATTTCAAAAATGCCCTAAGTTGGCTACAAAATTCGCTCTATGAGCTGCAGTAGGAAAAATCTCCCTGAAGGGACGTCCACCTGCAAGGGGTTATGGCGCAAAAGATCTGGAACTGGTGCAGATGGAAGATATTTTTAGTCTTCAATGCAAGCTACTTAATCATCGACCCTCTTTGAAACAGTGGAAAATATTTTGGCATTGAATGCGTGCAACTTTAATGGTTATCTTCAACAAGGAATATATGAAATATCTAAAACATGGCGGCTTAAAAGATATTTCTGGACATTAATGCAAGCTACTTCATCTTTGTACATCAATGAATGCAAGAAATATCTACATCTTGCTGTTGTAGTTGCTGAAACATCCACTCGACCAAGATATGCAAATCTAGATCCAAAATTGAAAGTGTGAAACTACCCTCGAAATCCCCGCCAAATGAAAGAGGAGGCAAAAATAAGCACTTTTCCCTCTTGCAGCATGTCAAAATTCGCTAGAATGGAGGAGATACAGGTGGTCAAAGTTTTGGTCAACCGCCTGTATATATCACTTTGCATCTGTGTATATATCGCTTGAATTTGCCACCTGAATCAGCATCTAAAACCTTCTTTGAAACTCCTTTTGGATATGCCAAGCGCTTTGTATATCAGGCTATGAAATGCCTTTGTATGTTCAAATGTATGTCACCTCTTTGCATTCTAGATTGTATATTTAAACATACAAGTGAAACATGCATACAAAACTTGCACATACAAACATGCATATGACCCTTGTACATTGCATTGTACATGACCTTTGTATGTGCGAACATACAAAGAGAACATACATACAAAAACTTGCATCTGCACCTGTGTATGTTTCTTGTATCTGCGACTTGTATATGCATACAATCGCCTTTGTATGTGTAGGCCCCACCTATTGTATATTAACTTTGTATCTTGCCTTGTATGTTGAAACATACAAGCAAACATACAAGCAGAAGATACATGCAAAGCACTTGTGCCTTGGAGGACCCCACTAGTTGTATCTCCTTTGTATCTGCAAACATACCAGCCGTGGACTCCAAAATGACCATTAGCTATATTTGATTGCCTTGTCGGGTCTGACTTGTATCACCTTTCTTTGTATATTTCTTTGTATGTTCAAATATACATAGTGCTTATACATACAAGCCGTAGACTCGATGCTTGAATTTGTCAGAATTAACTTCTGGGTCAGGTCTGGCTTGTATGTATTCCTTTGTATATCGGCTTGTATATCACAATATACAAATGCAACATACATAGCACGGACCTCACATGGTTATGGAGCGGATTGGAATTACTATCGGGTCCGCCTTGTATCTCTTCCTCTTTGTATATTGCCCTTGTATACTTAACCTACATCTTTTCTTTGTATGTCACCGATATACAAACACCTTTGTATATTGTGGACCCCACCATTTGTACATTCGGCCTTTGTATATTTCAATGTATATTGCCGATATGCAAAAGGCATTGTATGTGCCCCTTGTACCTGACCCTTCGCACATTCGCCGCCGATGCATCAACCTGATATATATTCTACCTCGTACTTTCTCATTGTATGTCGAACACATACAATCTTCTTTGTATACCTGCGGGCCCCACCTATTGTATGTCGGCGCCTTTGCATGTCGACTTGTATATCGGCCTTGTATGTGCAAACATACAACCCGATATACATTCTCTTTTTGCACATTGACCCTTGCATATTTGCCGATGTACAAAGGCCTTTGTATATTGTGAATGTATGTTCTAAACATACATTGGCGAATGTATATGTGAATGTACATTCAAAAATGCATATTGAAATACAAGCAAGAAACTGAGAAATTCCAGCGATAGAAAATACTTGAAGCTAAAAGATTTCTGGGTTTTCTAGGTTTTCAACAAAGATTCTCAAGGCGAGATTTTGGGAAATTTGGCAAGGCAGAGCATGAGTAATTGAAGAATTCACGTCTTGTATGGTCATTTCTAAAGGATTTTCAAGGAAAAATACAAGGTACTATTTGGCTCTGGATAGAGGAAAATAGGTCAACAAATTGGCGACTTCTATGGGATGTTTGCCTGCTAAACAATTAGATCAGTGGCCTTAAGCATCCATTGGGCATGGAGTCACACAGAGACTAAAAATATACCTTGACAAACAATCCTGACCTTAGCAACTCAACATATTAGCAGTGAAGAATACATGGAAGATCAAACTGAGATAAAAATGCTGGAGGCAATCCATTCAACTGTGCTAGACAATACTTACGGAAAACAAAAAAGGATCTAAACTATTGTGCAGTAGCACTTATTGAAAGCAAGAAATCTAATCTACTAATTTACAAGGCACTCATACCTCAAAACACCTCTTTAGGTGTATCCCATTAACTGGGATAGGCAAATTTTGTCCATCCATTCTTGATAACTAAAATGCATTGTGCTCCTTGCATTCAGTAATGAGAAATGGGCCACTCCACATGTTGTCAAACTTGGAGTGCTTTCCTGGTCTGCTTTTCAACTCATCCCATTTGAGCACCATATCACCCTCTCTAAAGATTCTGGGAGTGACCTTCTGATCAAACTTTATTTTGGTCTGAAGCTGATGATACTCCATAGTTTTCATAGCCTTATCTCTGATTTCTTCAAGCTCCATGAGTTGAGCATATCTAATAGCCATGGGATCCTCTTCATCAAACATCTCCAGCTGATTCATGATATCAAGTACTGGCAGCTCCATAGATATAGGCAATCTTGCCTCTTTCCAATAAACTAACATATATGGGGAGTTCCCAATAGACCTCTTGGGAGTTATTCTGTCTGCCCATAAGGCATATCTCATACTAGTGTGCCAGGTCCTCTGGTTGTCCTCCATTGATCTTTTAACAATCCGTATGAGGCTCTTATTTGTAGATTTAGCTAAACCATTACCTTGTGGGTAATAATTTGATGAAGTATTCAGATAGATCCCATTATTAATAGCCCAGTTAGTTACCTTTAATCCCACAAAGGCTAAAGCATTGTCTGAGATAATTGACTCAGGCACCCCAAATCTGGATATCAAATCCTGATAAAAATTCAAAACAGTATTTTCATTGGATTCCTTTAGAGCCACTGCTTCAGTCCACCTCGTGAAATAGTCTGTAGCTGTAAG
Source organism: Cunninghamia lanceolata (assembly GCA_027924645.1). Classification (NCBI taxonomy): domain Eukaryota; kingdom Viridiplantae; phylum Streptophyta; class Pinopsida; order Cupressales; family Cupressaceae; genus Cunninghamia; species Cunninghamia lanceolata. The sequence continues at coordinate 5,255,061 of BSBN01000124.1, read as the reverse complement.
TATCCACCTGTGGCCTACACTTGATGGTGGGTTAATGGGACCTATAAAGTCAATGCCCCATCTCATAAATGGCTGCTCTATTTGAATTGGCTACAAAGGTAAAGTTGGCAACCTTTCTTTGCCTGTGAAAATGGCACATTTTACACATTTTCTAGCCCATGCATGGGCATCCTTGAATAAGCTGGGCCAGTAATATCCAGCTCTCATTATTTTCCAAATAGTAGTCTTTGGGGCAAAATGACCCCCCGTTGTTCCATCATGAAATTCATGCAGCACCTTGTCAGTCTGATCTTTGTCAATGCATCTTAACAATACACCATTAATATCCTTCCTGAAAAGGATGCCATTTATTAAAACATATGGAATGGATTGTAGTCTGAAATACCTTCTTTTGGTTCTGTCTAGACTTGCTGGACATTTACCAGTTTGTAAAAATTGAGTTATGTTATTAACCCAACTTGTGCCCACTGCCGCTGTATCATCCTGAGGTGCATCTTCAATGGTCAGAAGTACCTCATTTTATTTTTCTACTTCTTTTTCAAAACTGGTAGTGAGCTGTTCATTGAGTCCTCTGCCTTTGACAAGTTTGGTTATCTTAATCTCCACATCATATTCCATGACCTTGGTGATCCAACCAACCCTTTTCTCATTCACGTCCTTACCTAACAAGAACTCTTTCACACCAGGGTGAGCGACCATCAAATGTATCTTATTATTAGAAATAAGATGCCTAAATTTCTTGAGGCTCCTTACCTCTATTTTTGACAAAGCTATACCTCTACTCATACTCCTCCAGCCCCTAACTAAAGAAAGCGATTGGCTGTTCAAAGCCGTCACTCTGCTGCTGTGCCAAAATCATAGAAATTGTATCCAGGCCGCCATAAGCATATAAAATAAAATATTTGGAGAAGTTGGGATTTACCAGAGTTGGTGCAGCTGACAATGCTTCTTTTATGGATTCAAAACTAAGTTTGGCCTCCTTCATCCAATTGAAAATTGTATTCTTCTTTAACATGGATGTCAAAGGCTTCAAAAGATTTGCAATGTTGGGCATAAATCTTCGCAGAAAATTAATTCTACCAATAAAACTTTGTAGTCCCTTTTTGTGACTAGGTAAAGGTAGCTCCAAAATAGCCCTTACTCTTTTAGCATCAATGGTAATGCCCTCTTTTGACACGACGTGCCCTAACAGCTTGCCCTCATGCATAGCGAAAATGCATTTCATGGGATTGAGAGAGATCCCAAACTCTTTGCATCTCTCAAATACTTCCCTTAAATGGGATAAATGTTCAGATGCATTCTTAGAAAAAAATGTGATGTCGTCTAAGTACACAAGCACCAGTTTATACAACAAACCCTTAAAAGCCATGTCCATAGCTCTTTGAAAAGTTGAGCCAACATTTGACAGACCAAAGGGCATTCTCTTGTAGGCCATGGTACCCCATTTATTGGTGAAAGTGGTCTTGAATTGATCCTCTTCCTTGACTAACACTTGATTATAGCCAGAATATCTGTTAAGCAAGGAGAATCTTTCAGAACTAGCCACTACTTGCAGAATTTGCTCTATTGAGGGCAACGGGTAGTGGTCTTTTAGGGAGGCTCTATTGAGGTCTCTGAAGTCGACACACAACCTGATCTCTCCATTCTTTTTTCTCACAGGGACAAGGTTGGAGACCCAAGAAGTATGCTTGATCGGGAAGATGATCTTTCCCTTGATCAACTTGGTTAGCTCTTTAATCATCAGGGGCTCCAGCTTTGGATTTAGAGGCCTTTGTTTCTACCTCACAGGTTTTGTACCTGGTTCTAACTTTATGATATGCTAGGCAATATGAGAGTCAAACCCCTTTAGGTCTGAATAATCCCAAGAAAACACATCTTCAAACTCTTGGCACAGAGCAATGAAGGCTTTCCTATCTTTAGGGGAATAGATTTTACCTATTTTGAGAAGCTTACCTTTAAAAATTTCTAGCTCCTCATAATGTTCCTCTTTGACCTACATGCTGGTTTTACTCTTCTTTAGCTAGTCATCAGTCCCAAAAATAGATTCCAAGGTTACCAATCCTTTGGGCAGTTTGTTTGTCCTTAACTGGATAACTTGACCATCCTCATATTGTTGTTTGAGTTTACCTGATTCATCATGGAAAACTCATCCTCCTCTAATAGGAAACGCAGGATTTGTTTATCACTCTCGAAAACTTGCCAATAAATGTTATTGTCAGGGATAGAAGGCCTATCCACTATTTTTACATGGGGTTGCACCTTCTCTCTTTGAATATCACTGGGGATATTGAATTGGGCCCCAATTGCAGCCAACCTATCAGCATGGGAATTCTGATTTCTTGGAATAGAGATCAGATTGAAAGCATCAAACTCTTCAATCATGTCCCACACCCTATGCTTGTAGCATTTCAAAACATCATTTTTTGTAACATGCAGCCCTCTCACCTGATTTATGATGAGTTCACTATCCCCAAACACCTGTAAACAACCAATTTTCCTCTTTCTTGCCCACTGTAAACCTTGAATCAATCCCTCATACTCAACAGTGTTATTTGTACATGCAAAGGCAAAACGAAAAGAAGAAAAATATTTTTCACCTTGTGGAGACACAAGCATTGGACCACCACCAGATCCATTCCTGTTCCTAGAGCCATCAAAGTACATTTTCCATATTTCCTCTTACTGCTCTATCTGCTGTTCTGCATCCTTTACCAGATTTGGAATCGTTGTTTCAGGCTCATGGAGTATATAAACCCCCATACCAGTTTCTTGAATGTGTGCCTTAGGATCATCTACAACATTTTCTGAGGCCCACTCCTTTAATAGCACCTTTGGTATACTTTCAGCTTGTAGTTCTTGGGAAGCAACAAGTTCAGGATTATCAGAAATAATGCAATTTGCATTAACAACACTTGGAACATAAGGCTCTATGTGATGGTTTGAAAGCAATTCAGATTTTAAGGTTACTTTTGTGCCATATCTAGTCCTGAAAAACATGTGGGACCAGTCTGAGGATAAATATCCTCCTATTTTGGCTGTGAATTCTCTTGATAAACACATGGCAAAATATGGAGGCAAATCTATGATGAATACCTCCTGGGAAATGGAAACATTTGGGAAAGTGTGCAGAGTGAGACCTAAGTCTTTGATCACACCTACGGTATTAACAGCTATGCCATCTAACTGAAGCACACCTTTCTCTAGGTGCTGGTATTTCAATCCTAGCTAGTCTGCAATCTGTTTTGGCATCACAGAACTGCTTGCACCACTATCTACCATGTAGTTATGTACCAACTTGTCTCTAATTATTAAGGACACATAGAATGGGAGTGGTTTGGTACTATTGTTTGGCTGTTTGTTGTTATCCTAGGATGAATTGGTTAGGACAGCCCTAGTTGGGTTAACAGTTGTATCATTGGACACTTTCAAATCAGGTAAGACAGATTGCAATATGTCCTTTTGGCCTGGGATTGCTAAGGAATCCCACATAGATATTGTCACATTCATCTTCTTCACATTTTCAATAATATTGAAAGGGGAAGTGACACTTACCTATTGTTGTGACTTTGTAGCAACAGTATCAGCCTGCAAATGAGGCATTTCCCTTGTTGTTACTGAAGTATTTCTTTGTAAAATTTGGGGAATATGGGATGTAGAAGCACCAGTAGGTCCTTTTCCTTTGTTTGCTGCTTGATCTACCTCATAACCCCTCTTCTTTGCTCTTGTATTTGCTGCCACTGGAGTATGATCGATGTTTAGACCACATAACTCACCTTCTTGCCAATTTATGAAGGCAAAATCATTTTGAGGATGCTCCTGCTATTGTGCAGCCCCATCATGAGGTGTATTTGGCTGAGTGACAGCAACATTCTGCACCATCAGAGCCTGATTTATCACCCCATTTGAACAAGCCGCCTAATTGTGTGGCTGATTGCATGGAAAATACCATTCATATTCAGCTACGAGGTTATTCTGAATAGGGACAAGGTCCTTAACAACATGAATGGGCATTGGATTATAAGGCTGAAAAGGTCTCTGGTTCACATTCTGCCTGGGACCCTGGTGATTGCCTTGATAAGGAGGCCTGGTGGCCTGATATGGTTGGTTTTGCCCTTGATAAGGCTGACTTTGCCCTTGAGGTTGTGGCTGATAAGGTTGTTTGCTCTGGGACTGCTGCTTTTTGATATTTACCAGCTCATTCCCAAAAGTTTGCAGGATGTTCTCTATTTTTTGTTGGCTATTTTTAATATCTTTCAACTCTTGTGATGAGCTAGAAGCAACATTTTCAGAATTGGCAGTACTTGGTAATGCTACGGTAGTAGGTAAAGGGGCAAAATATGGAATTGGTAAGGGCATTGAAGCTTGAATCTCAGGGAAGATGGGCATTGGTAGTCTAGGTGCTATTTTTTTAGCCTGAATCAGGCTATTCTCTGCTCTAATAACTATTTCATATGCATCAGGTAAACTAGTACCTCCTAATGATTGTATCATCACTGAAATATCACTATTTAGGGCTTTCAAGAAATATAGAAAAACATATTCAGCTAGAGGCCTTACCATGGCAGGAATTCTATCCCATGTCTTCTGAAATCTGAAGTTGAAATCCATCATTTGCTCTTGGGGAGCTCTTATCTGTTCAACCAATGACAAGTTGTCTGATTTGTCTTGAAATTGCTTGTTTAACTTATCACCTAGATCATCCCAGGTTCCTATGGTCTGCATTGGTAAACTCCTAAACCATTGCAATGCTTTTCCCTTGAAAGAGGCAGCTAGCAGCCTGATGGCAACGTTTTCTTGGGTTATATGATGAACTCTGCACAGAGAAGCCACGTCTCTAATGTGTTTGATGGGAGTAGTTTTGTTCTCCCGTGGAAAATAGGACAGACTCTTCAAAGTTGCCATAGGTATGACATTATGTACTATCAAATTTAATGGGCTGCCCCCATCAAAAGTGACAAATGGCTAATTCCTTGCCATTTGAGCGGCTAGAGGTAGGATTGCTTGAGCTGGTATAAGTACTACAGATGCAACTGGCCTAAAATTTGGTGGAGTTGACTGTATCCTTTTGGAAACTAGAGTCCTTGCTATAGCTCTCACCTGTCTTCTAGGTGGTGACAACTATAGTTAATCAAACAAACTTGAACTCTGAGTTTGAATCTTTCTCATAAAATGTAATAGCAGAACTGATCTGCTTGTCTTTCCTCAGTATGAGTCCCTAGATATGCAAGTTTTAATCTCTTACAGGTGTGAAAATCACTAGCTGCACATCAAAACTAGCAATAAAAGATAGTATTTGACTATTTCTCTAACTCTCAAGTAGAGTGCCACTGGGTGTGCCAAAGTTGTTATCACCCAGATTTGCTCCCTTGCTGTAGTTGTAAAACTTTAGCAATCTAGAGTAACATGGGAATGATCTCTAAGTGTGGGACTTTGCTAAATGAGATCAGACCTCCGGAGAAGGCTGGCTTACTTGACTGGATATCACCTAAAACTACTAAATCTTCAGAGGAAAAGGGAGAAGGAATACATTTAAATGAAAGACAAAAAAAATAGGAAAACTGAAAGTAAGGGTGATGCACCAGACTGATAAAAAGAAACTTTCATAGAATTGAGAAAATGCACAGCATAGCCAAAGACAACAAGTAGACATACACAGATTCAAATGATTCTTTAGCAGAGGTAAGAAGCAGAATGATTGAGAGGAACAAAGATGTTCACAGACAGTCACATGTAGATTTACACTAAACTAGAAAATCAGCAAAAGAGGTAAAATAATTTGCATATATTCAGTGGGAAGGCACAGTTACAGTAGCAAAAAGCTCTGTTTGGAAACAGAAAGCTTGAAAGCTAAAAAATTTCCAACCTTATTTACAACTTTCGAATGTATATATATAACATTTCAAAAATGCCCTAAGTCGGCTACAAAATTTGCTCTATGAGCTGGAGTAGGAAAAATATCTCCCTGAAGGGACGTCCACCTGCAAGGAGTTATGGCGCAAAAGATCTGGAACTAGTACAGATGGAAGATATTTTTAGTCTTCAATGCAAGCTGCTTAATCATCAACCCTCTCTGAAATGGTGGAAGATATTTTGGCATTGAATGCGTGCAGCTTTAATGGTTATCTTCAACAAGGAATATATGAAATATCTGAAACATGGTTTCTTAAAAGATATTCCTAGACATTAATGTGAACTGCTTCATCTTTGTGCATCAATAAATGCAAGAAATATCTGTATCCTGCTGTTGTAGTCGCTGAAACGTCCACTCGGCCAAGATATGCAAATCCAGATCCAAAATTGAAAGTGAGAAACTGGCCCTAAAATCCCCGCCAAATGAAAGAGGAGGCAAAAATAAGCACTTTTGCCTCTTGCAACATGTCAAAATTTTCCAAAATGAAGGAGATACAGGCAGTCAAAGTTTTGGTCAATCGCCTGTATATATCACTTTGCATCTGTGTATATATCGCTTGAATTTGCCGCCTAAATCAGCATCTAAAACTTTCTCTAAAACTTCTTTTAGATATGCCAAGCGCTTTGTATATCAGGCTATAAAATGCCTTTGTATGTTCAAATGTATGTCACCTCTTTGCATTTCGGATTGTATATTTAAACATACAAGCGAAACATGCATACAAAACTTGCACATACAAACATGCATCTGACCCTTGTACATCGCATTGTACATGACCTTTGTATGTACGAACATACAAAGAGAACATACATACAAAAACTTGCATCTGCACTTGTGTATGTTTCTTGTATCTGTGACTTGTATATGCATACAATCGCCTTTGTATGTGCAGGCCCCACCTATTGTATATTAACTATGTATCTTGCCTTGTATGTCGAAACATACAAGCAAACATACAAGTAGAAGATACATGCAAAGCGCTTGTGCCTTGGCAGACCCCACCAGTTGTATCTCCTTTGTATCTGCAAACATACCAGCTGCGGACTCCAAAATGACCATTAGCTGTATTTGATTGCCCTGTCGGGTCCGGCTTGTATCACCTTTCTTTGTATATTTCTTTGCATGTTCAAATATACAAAGCACTTATACATACAAGTCACAGACTCGACGCTTGAATTTGTCAGAATTAACTTCTGGGTTGGGTCCGACTTATATGTATTCCTTTGTATATCGGCTTGTATATCGCAATATACAAATGCAACATCCATAGCACAGACCTCAAATGGTTATGGAGCAGATTGGAATTACTATCGGGTCTACCTTGTATCTCTTCCTCTTTGTATATTGCCCTTGTATACTTGACTTGCATCTTTTCTTTGTATGCCACTGATATACAAACACCTTTGTATATCGTGGACCCCACCATTTGCACATTTGGCCTTTGTATATTTGAATGTATATTGCCGATATGCAAAAGGCATTGTATGTACCCCTTGTACCTGACCCTTCGCACATTCGCCGCTGATGCATCAACCTGATATACATTCTGCCTTGTACTTTCTCATTGTATGTCAAACACATACAATTTTCTTTGTATACCTGTGGGCCCCACCTATTGTATGTCGGCGCCTTTGCATGTCGACTTGTATATCGGCCTTGTATGTGCAAACATACAACCTGATATACATTCTCTTTTTGTACATTGACCCTTGCATATTTTCTGATGTACAAAGGCCTTTGTATATTGCGGATGTATGTTCTAAACATACATTGGTGAATGTATATGCGAATGTACATTCAAAAATGCATATTGAAATACAAGCAAGAAATTGAGAAATTCCAACGATAGAAAATACTTGAAGCTAAAAGATTTTTGGGTTTTCTGGGTTATTAGCAAAGATTCTCAAGGTCAGATTTTGGGAAATTTGGCAAGGTAGAGCATGAGTAATTGAAGAATTCACGTCTTGTATGGTCATTTCTAAAGGATTTTCAAGGAAAAATACAAGGTGAACTATTTAGCTCTAGACAGAGGAAAATAGGTCAACAAGTTCTGAGGAAGAGCCTGAAGAGGCCAAGTCACAAAAGTCTAAAGTCAAACCTAGGCCCAAAATATAAAGGAGGAAGAGTATCCTCTTTGTAGAAGATGTTGAGGAAGAAGAACATCCAGCCACTTCTTCTACCAGGAGCAAATCTCCCCATATGCCCACTAAATTAAACTTCCCTAAACAAAAAGAGCATATGATGCAGCACACTGAAGAATTAAAAGATTGGCTTCAGGAATTAAATATGGAAGATACTAAGGCAATTTATATGGAAGAACCTACTAAGGCCATGAAATCCAATGCCTCAGATGATGACATATACTTAGAAGAAGAAGAGTCAAAAGCATCAAATGAAGAAAAATCTCTAGGTTTTCATAGTGATGATGATCTGGTGTATGTTGACCATAATATAGAAGATTGGGAAGAACATTATATGGCTAGTCAAGAATCAATGGAGAGCAGGATAGATATAGAAATGAAGGATGTTGTGTCAGAAAATTCCAGACTTGAACAGTTAAGGGCCTATGCAACATCAGGATATATCTTGAACATTGATAAGATTATAGACCCTTATGATGCCATATGTACTTGGTGTGACACATTAGAAAATTTCTTTGACACCAGGGGATCAGTTTGGAATGATGCTAGTAAAGTCTTGTATGTAGTGAGATTGATGTCTGGCAAACTCAGAAATTAGTGGAATTCCTTGCCTGATAATGGCATAGTAACCACTAATCCTGAAACTAGAGAAGACTATGTAAAAGAGATGGACATGGGTAGAAATGACATATCTGCAGAAGGTTTTTCAATTCTCAAATTAATGTTAATAGGTCCCTTCTCTGGCAAAAGGAAAAATAAGATTTTTGAAGCTAAAAAAATTCTATACTCTCTTCAGCTTAAAGATCTGGGCAAGCTGCATAAATACAATCTTGTGTTTGAAAATTACATGATTGCAGCTCACAAATTGCATGATCCCACTACAAAGAAATATTATCTTAATTCTCTTCCATGTGGTCTAGGTGCTTATGTAGAAGAATACATTACGACCAAATACAAATCCAAAGTTGAAAATTATGGATTTGGAGAATTAAAGACATTAGGCACTTATAAGTTGGACAAAGGGTGCCTCATGCAAGCCCTCAATGACAATAAAGAGCAATATAATTCCTTTTGCAATATGAAAGATTATTGTAATTTGCCACCCATCAGTCAACTCAAAGATTTCAAGCAAGTTAGGAAATTTAGCAAATCTTCTTGTGGTAGACATTTTAAATGCAAAAAATGTAGGAGGTCCTATGATAATGATAATATGGAAAAATCATTTTGCCATAAATGCCACAAGAAAAGATATAAGTTTGCACCTGTGAATAAAGACTCTTTCAAAAAGAGAAAGCCTCCTAAATACTTGTTCAAGAAAGCAAAGCATTCAGGAAATAGACTAGTCAAGTGTTTTATTTGCAAGGGTCCACACTATGCCAATGACTATCCAAAAAGTTTCAAATCTGATAATAAACTTTATGCTTTATTCCTTGAACAAGATGTACATAAGGATTGGGAAATTGTAAATAGTTTTGATGCCATTGCTCATTTAAAAGAAAGTCAGTTCTTTGAGCTAGTTGAAATATTGCAGGAATAATTCAATATGGCATAGGATAAACATAAGAAGGTGTAGTTAGGGTAAAATTGCAAATAGGATAAATGAAGAATCAACAATGATAAAACCCTAGCAATGCACAATGAAGCACAAGACAACATGAAAATCAAAATAAGAAATGTAAATGCAAACCGATCTCCACGCTATGCTTGATTTATCTCCATTGCTCTTCTCCACCTCGCATGAGCATGCAAGATTTTGAAGGATTATTGTTGGAAGAATGTTGGGTGCTCATTTCTGCAGTATAACATTAAGATGAAGATGATATGAGGATGATAGTTGAAGGATGCAAAGGCTCTAATGATATTTTGACAGAATAATGTTACTTTAAGCTCCATGCATTTTTGAAAATTTGGCAGAATAATGGTACTTGAAGCTCCATGCATGCTAATGGCTTATGAGGGGTTTGATTTATAGAAAAGGCTTGGTTTAAATGGACGACTGAGATTAAAAACCTAATTGATTGATGTGGACGGCTAGGATTGATTAGGTTATCCCCACTCTTCAAGGGATTTGTAGTCATTTGACAAGTGTCAAGGAGAATAGGGCTCATGTGTGCTTGTGTACATAAAAAGTACTACATATAAAAGATATTAAATAAAAGGCTGTAGTACCACTTATCTTTTTAAATGAAAGAGGCACACATGTCGGCTTAATGATAAGATAAATTAATTAAATAAATAAAATTTATTTAATTAATTGGAAAGTCGACTTATAATGAGAACTTAATTCAAATAAAATATTTGAATTAGTTGGGATATGAGTTGGATATTAATTAAATAAATAAAATTTATTTAATTAATTGGATAGTGGGGAACTTAATTCAAATAAAATATTTGAATTAGTTGGGATATGATTGGGAAATTAATTAAATAAATAAAATTTATTTAATTAATTAGCTAATGGATAAATGGGATTAAGAGTGGGATTTAGGACAAAATGCTACATGATGTTTAAGTGGTGTTTTTATCAAGGTGTTGCAAGACATGAACAAAGTTGGGACAAATTTGGGTGTCTACATTTTGCCCCTCTTTGAGATGATGTTCGAGATGATAAGATTTGTGTCGAGTAACATCATTTCAAAGAAGTTAAGGTATGGATAATTGATAGGGATGCTGCTGCTGCTGATGATGATGATGATAGAAAGGATAGGTTGGTGATGCCCCCTCGAGAGGATAGGTGGGTTGGACAAACACGGGTATGCTCTCGAAAAGAAATGGATTGGCTAAGAAAGAAAGATAAGGGGATAGATAGAAGAAATGAAGATGTGTTATGCTGCAGTGAATGTGAGCAACCATGATGTTTGATATAGCACTAGACATTATGCACCAAGGTATAAGGACCAAGGTGATGTTGAGTCTCGTGCCCCAGCGTAATACAACCTTGTCTGGATACAAGATATGAATATTAGCTGGATTTGATACTGATATGATGCAAATGCAAGATAAAATGATAACACACACAAGCAAGCAAGCAAGCATGCACAAATGATACAAAAACAAACAAGGTATTGCCCCTGTCAGGCTGTAAACCAATGATTAATTTCTGATTGGTTGATAGTTGAGAGTGTTGTCATTGCGGGGAAAGCTATATCCCTAGATCAACACAAAGTTGTTTGCTGAGTTGGTTGACTAGTTGGTTGATTGATTGATTTGGCTTACAACAAGGCTAGGATCAAGACCATTGATTGCGTTTCGATAACTTGGCTTGATTGATTAACTTGATTGGTATGGCTTAAGGATGGACTTGCATTTGGATCATTGCTTGGAATGGTTGGAAGATGATTGAAGGATGATTAGATGAAGTGATGATTGGATTGATGTGCTATGATAGATTGATTGGAAGAAGTTGTTTATTGATGATGTATAAGATAGATGATAGAAGAAATGATGAGAGAACAAAGAGGAAAATTGCTTGTGCCTGAATCTGGGCACTTCCTTCGTACTCCAGACTGCCTACATACCCTATATCCACGGGATCAAGGCACTTAACGATGGAAATGAGATGTAGTTCTGATGTTGTGTTTTATTGATGAGATGATAAAAATGGATTGAGATTGATGAAATGTTGATGATGTGATGATATGTGGTGGATTGAGCTACTTTTGATTTGCTGAAGTTATTGGATTTGTTTTCATGGCTAGCTTGATGTGCTTTGGTTTGGATGTTTGCTATTGCTGTGTTGATTGTTTTGATGATTGGATTGTTTTGAATGATGATAGTGATGGTGTGATGAGTAGAGTGTTCACGCAATCTAAGCATAAGCAAGTGTTCTTAGTGTGCTCAAAGGATGTAAAACAAACAAGGTATTGCCCTTGTCAAGTCATAAACCAATAATTGATTGTTTGATTGATAATGATAGATAGTGTTGTCATTGCGGGGAAAGCTATATCCCTAGATCAACACAAGGATGTTGGAATGCTATATCCCAGTGATGATGATTGATGATTTGATTGATTGGGCTCATGACAAGATTAGGATCAAAACTTGTTGATTTGATTGGATAATGTTCCTTGATTGATTAGCTTGCTTGATATGGACTAATGTGACTTGGATTTAAGATCATTGCTTAGATTGATTTGATTGATATGATTGGAAATGGATTGATTGAAATGGATGAATGAATGTTATTGATAGGAAGGGTTGATGATGATGATTTGATTTTGATTGAATGTTGATGGAGTGGATTGTTTTGGATATTGTGATTGGTGTTATTGCTTAGATTTTTCGTTGGATAGTTGATTTTTTGGATTTTTTGACATATTTTGGTTTTTTTGGATTTTTGAATGTTTTGGAATGTCAATGGATTTACAATTTGGGTAGCCTTTGTGCTTGATACCAATGACAAGGTAGAAAACCAAGTCTAGGTGCAAAGATGGAGGTAGGATGGATAAAAGGCTCATGATAGATGGATATATAAGAGGATAGGCCATAAAAAGAATGGATGCATGCCTCATGAGAAATGGATAGGTAGCTTATAGTGGAAAGATTCATGATAAATGGATGGGGATAAGTGATAAGATGAAAAGCTCATGATAAGGATATGCCATAGTGGATGGATCATAAGGGAGCTAGGATGTGATCTTAAAAGGCTATGTCGCATAGGAAGAACTTGCCCCATTCTAGGTGGTAATGCTTAGGATATTACATGACAAAGTTCATGACCATGGGATGACATGATAGGTTTTACATGACAAGGTGTATGATAGGTGGATAATGATAATATGGATTGATGAGGAAGGTATGAGGTATACCAAGAGATATCCAAAGCATGTTTCAAGATTTTGCCCCTATGTCTTCATCAAAATCAAAAGGCAGAAGGATGGATGAATGGATAAATGGGTTCAATAGGATAGGCTTGTTTATGTAATGGCTAAGGATGGTAGGATAGTAAATGATATAATGGGATAGATAGTTTGGAAATGGATAGGTTGGATGAGACAATGTGCCCCCAAGTGTAAGTGACATAGAAGATCAACCTACACATGATGCCTGTTTGCCAGGTTTTCATCATGGTACTTATCCAAGGCGCCTGTTTACCAGGTTTTCACCGTTGGACGAAGGGATTTCTCTTTACTTTTTTTTTTCCTTTTTTTTTTTGCTTTTTTGCTTTTTAGATGGGATGACAATTACTCATGGTGCCTGTTTGCCAAGTTTTCACCATGGTAATGGATAGTAGGGACTCAAGTGGCTAGTGCTATGAAGGTTGATAGTGTCCCTTTAGAGATTGATGATGTCCTCGCATGGACCATGTCATTATGCTCATAGATGTTGATAAGGGATTGCATGGATGGGAGATGGATTAGGTAGATAGTGGATTAGGATGTGGATTATGCAAGATTGATGCAAGGATAGATGGATGGGGATAGTGGACTATGATGTGGATTACGTAGGCTTATGCAAAAGCATGGACCATAGGAAGGTGATTGAGGAGATATGTAGGATAATGGATGGAAGATGGTGAGATGTAGTGTAGAGGTGCTGCAGAGTGGAAGGGAACCATGACCAATGGTTGCACACACCGTGATAAACATTGAAGCTTTTGGTTGGATGACGGTGTAGGAAGCAATGGGGTTGTTTGCTTGGGAGATGGTTGATGAAGTGCTTTAGGAACCCACATAGATTTAGTATTTTTAGTGCTTTTGCTTTGCTTGTGGGATTTTTGAAGGGAATGGAAGTTTTGGATGGAAATAGGCTTTTGGATGGAGGTAGGTGATTGGGATTCTTGAGATGTGGAGGAGGATGCCTCATTTGACTTGCTAGTTTTTTGCCTAGGAACCCAAACCATTTTGCTTTTGGGCTTTGCTTTTGGAGGTAAGGGTTTGGATGGTTGCTTAGAATATGGATGATTTAGAGGCTTTTCACATTGATTCCCTAAGGCATGAGGGTCCTTAGGAGGTTTAGTTGGATTTTTGGCTTTATAGATAAAGGCATCCAAATGTTTATTTTGGAATCCCATGGGGTGGGTGGAGTGGATGGAATGAATGGAAGCTTCATGTTTAGGCAATGTGTGCTTTTGTTGGTCATGATTAGGGATGTAAGGATACTTATGAGTGATATGTATACTAGGTGTTGGCAGCAATGGTGGCAAGGTGGATGGAGGGATATTTGGAGTTGGTAAAAGTGGAGGCAAAGTGGATGGCAGAAGGTGTATGGTCACATGCTTTTGACATTTATAGGATGATGGAGATGGAATGGCAACATATGTTTTGGGTATATGATGGGGGATACGATGGAAAGTGGTAGATTTAGGATGCATGAAGAGATTACCAACATCTTGGCCTTGTTTACCTTGGGGTGTGTATCCAAGGCCATATGAGCATGGAGGAACTTTGACATGGTTTGGCTCCAAAATAACTTGTTTGGGAAGGCCTAGACCTTTGCCTTGGTAGTTCATGTTTTGGAGTATGCGATTGACTATAGGACTAGATGTGTTTTGGACACTAGACTTGAGTTTGTTATTGGATGGAGAAGGTGAAGTAGAGGACAAAGGTTGTTGTTGTCCTAAGGAGGAACATTCATGGACAAAGGTTGTAAGACCACTAGGACATGATGGTGGACTTGAAGTGGAATCGATGGTGGATGTGGAAGGAGGATCATTAGGATCTTGATTAACATTGTGTTCATGTAGATCCAAGTTATTTGTTTGATCTTTTATGCTTACTTGGGGGACAAGTGTCTCATCATGACAAGTTGATGTTTGCTTATGATGGATAGGGCTAGATGGCATATGACTAGGAGCAATTTGGATATCTTGCTCATGGATGGATATAAGATTATGGATAGGATCAAGGTGCTCATGGATAACTTCTTCATAGGTATCATCTTGGTCATAAAGAAGGTAAATGTTATGGATGGGTTGCATGAAAGTGTTTTGATCTTGAGTTGGACTAGGGCTTAATGTTTCCACATGATTAGGATTAAACCTTTGACATACCTCTTGGGTTGCTTGAATGGAAGTGGAAGGCTTTTGGATAGGCTCTTGGTCAACAATATGAGAACATGATGACTCTTGACTTGGATTCATAATAGGAGACTCTTGAATAGGCTTGATGACTTGTAGGTCACATGATGGGCTTGAAGGGCTAAGAATGTTAATTGAGGGCTTGTGGATAGGCTCAAGGATAGGTGGACCACATGATGGGATTATAGGCTTGGACATGACCTTTGGAAGTTCATTGGTAGGATCATGAATGGTTGTTTGACATGGAGGTAGTTTATTCCTAGCTAGTAGCCAATGGATCACATCCTTCGCAAGGGTATGTGTAGATAGGCAATATAATGGATGAATGATAATAGTAGATGGTGTTGTAGGCTTATGATTAGGACTTTGATTGGATGGAAGGATAATGGAGTTTGATGGATTAGGATTTGGACTAGATGAGGGTGACACACAGGATTGGGATGATGTGGCATGTTTTCCCATTATAGGTAGGTACACCTTGTAAACAATTGGGACAAATATTGGGCATTGATTTGTATTGTGGCCTTTGGTCCTATGGTATGCACAATAATCATGTTCATCATATGGACTTTCTTCACATGGGTTGATGGAGGGAAGTTCAATGAGTTTTGCTTCAAGCATCCTTTTTAAAATTCTCTCAGCCACATCCTTTGGTGAACGATTAGAATGACATGGTGAGGAAGGTAATGAAGGGCTTGGTGATTTGGAGGGTTGATGGACCAATGGGCTAGGAATAGGATCACATGGTGGTGTTGGGATAGGATTAGTTGGCTCATGTGTTGGTGTGTGATTAGATGATGAAGGCCACTCTAGATTGGTATCTCCCTTATCAAAGGTTATTGGATCTTGCATAGGATAACTTGGGCTTGTTTGATTTCTGTACAAGGGGCCATTGGGATTTGCATGTGTTTCTTGTTGTAAAGGTGGACTTAGGTCTATCAATGGTGCTTGATGGTCTTGTTGAAAAGGTGTACTTGGACGTGCTTGATTTATGTACAAAGGGCTATTTGGACTTGCATGTTGTTCTTGTGATATCACTTGATTGACTTGTGGATGGACTTGGTAGTGCATTGGAATGATGGCATAAGGGATTGGATAAGCTTGAGGTGGATGTTCATAGGTTGATGTGGCATTGACTTGGTGGATAGGTGGATTAGGTTGATAGGAAGTAGATGGATATGACATGTGGCTATGAAGTGGATTAGGTTGATAGTGAATGGCTAAGGATTGTTGCACTTGTTGAGTTTGACTAGTGGCTAAAAGGTGTTGGACTTGGGCTATGAAGTGTTGTAATTGAGGTGATTGGCTTACATGGGGTTGAGCTTTTTGGATGAAGAATTGTAATATTTCAATGGCGTCTTGGTTTAGGGGTTGTGATCCTTGATAAAGATTTTGGAGGAATCTTTGGAATTTGATTTCTAGGTCCTCTAGTGTAGACATGTTGTCACCAAGTGTTTGTCTTAAGTCCTTTTAGCAAGTGCTTGTTTAGGGATTTGGATGATGATGTGGAATGTTTGGATGATGTGTGTTGACTAGGATGAATGTTTAGATTGATTTGTTTATGTGTTTGGTGTTTATAGCTTGATTTGGCAATATTCAAACAAATGATTATGCATATACACACATGAATCACTCACGCAAGACACATAAGCAAGTTTTAGTTTGGAAGAATGTGATGATGGTTAAGCAAGCACGTGAAGACACTTCAACAAGTCCTAGTTAAGGCAAGGCCACTATCACAAGGAGGTTCTAGTGAAAATCCGGGGGACCGGCACCCCACGAGCATCCAGCAAGCCACTTAAGACTTTAACTAACCCTACTAGGAGTTTTAATATACACAAAGGTACACCTCCTTTCGAGTTAGCACTGTATGGTGAGCGCTAATACCGGTTAGACTTGGCTTTCGCCTTATCCTCTAATTTTTATAGCGGACCGGATGAAAGTACCGCTTGAGGTCGTTCCCTTGGAGTGGATACCAAGGCAGGCCTCTCTAAGGCTAAACAAAAGCAACACAAGTAAATGTTTTTGATCTCCAAGTTCGTGTTGGGACGCGAGGAGAGAGCATACACATTTACTTGGTCACACTCGCATAGGGTTCATTAACCTTAGAAATTCAATGTGTGGAAGACAATGCAAGCACTTGTTTGTTTTAAAGCCCAAATCCAAATGTGATGAAAAACAATGGTTTATTTTAGCCCAATTTTTTGATGTGAATTTGCAAACAATTGTTCGTTTTATGCCCAAATTTCAAATGTGTTTGCAAACAATGATTAGAATATGAGAAATGAAATGATTGCACCTGGTTAATTCGCTATCCAAATTGCTGTAGATGTTGATGTCAATGTTGCTCTAGCTCCTTATGATCACCTACAACATAAAAAAAAATGATATTATAATGCAGGCATAAAAAATAGGCTCATCAGGCAAGGAAAATTGTAATTTTAGATACATAGCCGAATTAGATTTGATTATTTCGATAGATTTTTTGTTCGAAAATTAAAAAATCAAAGAAGAGACCCCCATTAATTTTTAGAGAGCTTTCTGAAAATGTAAAGAAATCAGAAAAATTCCCTGATTTACGCCCAGAAATGTGGATTTATGAAAATGGTACAGTTGGCAAAGATCTGATATTTTCGCATAGTAAATGACCTCCAAATTAAATCTGCAAAACATAGACCCTCATTAGAATTTCAAGAGATTTCCAAAAATGTAAAAAATTCTGAAAAATTCGCTGATTTGCGCCCAGAATTGTGATTTTATGAAAAAACATAAAAACGTGATAAATCCCGCAAAAATCGCGATAAACCCAAAATTTTTCTGCTGTAGCTTTCTTATATCATGGACAAACTTTTGCTAAAATCTTGTAGAAAAATTCACAGCCGTTTGGAAGATATGATGAAATCTTTAAAACTTAGGGTTTTGTCCAAAAAGTAGCAGATCTGCAACAAAAAGTTAATTAAACCTGCAAAACTCAACAATGGGGGTTATATGAATGCAAATTTTTATTACAAAAACCTGCAAAAAAGATCAAACGAAGTGAGTCCCACCGGGCGTGCCAAATGTAGTTAGGGTAAAATTGCAAATAGGATAAATGAAGAATCAACAATGATAAAACCCTAGCAATGCACAATGAAGCACAAGACAACATGAAAATCAAAATAAGAAATGTAAATGCAAACCGATCTCCACGCTATGCTTGATTTATCTCCATTGCTCTTCTCCACCTCGCATGAGCATGCAAGATTTTGAAGGATTATTGTTGGAAGAATGTTGGGTGCTCATTTCTGCAGCATAACATTAAGATGAAGATGATATGAGGATGATAGTTGAAGGATGCAAAGGCTCTAATGATATTTTGACAGAATAATGTTACTTTAAGCTCCATGCATTTTTGAAAATTTGGCAGAATAATGGTACTTGAAGCTCCATGCATGCTAATGGCTTATGAGGGGTTTGATTTATAGAAAAGGCTTGGTTTAAATGGACGGCTGAGATTAAAAACCTAATTGATTGATGTGGACGGCTAGGATTGATTAGGTTATCCCCACTCTTCAAGGGATTTGTAGTCATTTGACAAGTGTCAAGGAGAATAGGGCTCATGTGTGCTTGTGTACATAAAAAGTACTACATATAAAAGATATTAAATAAAAGGCTGTAGTACCACTTATCTTTTTAAATGAAAGAGGCACACATGTCGGCTTAATGATAAGATAAATTAATTAAATAAATAAAATTTATTTAATTAATTGGAAAGTCGGCTTATAATGAGAACTTAATTCAAATAAAATATTTGAATTAGTTGGGATATGAGTTGGATATTAATTAAATAAATAAAATTTATTTAATTAATTGGATAGTGGGGAACTTAATTCAAATAAAATATTTGAATTAGTTGGGATATGATTGGGAAATTAATTAAATAAATAAAATTTATTTAATTAATTAGCTAATGGATAAATGGGATTAAGAGTGGGATTTAGGACAAAATGCTACATGATGTTTAAGTGATGTTTTTATCAAGGTGTTGCAAGACATGAACAAAGTTGGGACAAATTTGGGTGTCTACAGAAGGTCTATTCATCCAGTTCAGAAGAATCCTCTAGTTCTGATTCTAGTTCTTCTGAAGACAATGGTGCAATGTCCAAAGTTGTCAGAAAAGCCATCAAGGATCTAGACTTCAAAATCAGTATGGTGAAAGCAAAGGATGCTTATAGGATGCCTAGTTCTATTGATGACTGCAAAGCTGCAGACAAAAAATAGGTGAAAGATATTCGATCATGGGAAGCTGAACGTAAGTCCCTCCAAAAATAGCTTCGCAGACGCTGAACTTCTACTTCCAAATCTCAACGGGAAGAAGTTCTTTCTCCTCTGCCATCAAAAAAATCTCATGGTTATGTTCACCCCAAATGGAAATCTCGGTCTCACTCTCTATAACGCCCCGCCCTGAACACCTTAGAGAAACTCACATCTAAGCCATATGAAACCAGAATTTTTTTTTTTAAAAAGATTAAGATAACACAGTAATTGTAACATAACTAATTACGACATATCCTCTAAGGATTCAAGGCTGCATTACTTTACAAACCAACTAACATAATTTAACATTCATCAGTAACTGATCTAAATCCAATGCATAATTGAATAACTGATTCATATTCATTTCATATCGTCAAATAATACAATCTACATGATCAAAAACATAACTGAAATGCTTTTATTACACATAAGTACATCATGACATCATTACATTGCCATTTTCAGACTACATCAGAATTTACATACACAATGAATGTTCTGTTGCACAAATCTGGTACAAGATTATACACATACATCTTCATCAACTGGGACAAGTACAATTGTCTGAAAACTGGAATAAATCTTTTCTGCATATGAACTTGACAAGGAATAACCAATGGATAATAAAGCTCTTCCACTTGACCATGTGGAACCCTAAGGTCCACCCCTCGAGCTAGGAGTTAACATGAGGTCCCAAACAATGACAGTCAGGTTGACCAAGACTAACATGAACAAAGGACGACCAAAAACCAATACAACACATGGCAATAACATAAACAACACAATACAACTTAACTTCCAGAGGTGAAACATAACGTAAGTGGAGAGACCAAACAAGGAATGATAGGTTGTAGTAGGGAGAGTGTCATCGCACGGTCCTAGCATGGGTTATCCTGACAGCCTCTCACTAGGCACCGGCCCCCATCTATGGTTATCCTGACAGCCTCTCACTAGGCACTGGCCCCATAGGGTGACACATGCGGAATCGACCTTCCTTTCGTGAGGACAAGGAAGTCAATCATGCCAACCAGGCCTTCTCTACCCATCCTTAGTCTATACAAGCACTACAGGCCATGGGAGAGGAATCCATTAATCTTGTTTAATGTGAAAACTACCCTTAACCCTCTAGTTCATTTTAGGTTATCACTTGATTAATCTACTTTCAACAGGTTATCCTGACTGCCACTTTGGGTGCCGACCCCACGTTGAAAGCCACTCTCCTTCCTAACACCTAGTAAACCCTAACCACCATACAAGGCATTATAACATTACTCATACATATTCACTACAAGGTATAATTCCTCTTGCATTACAAACATAATCAAACACTAATTGTAATCCATTTCCTATCACATTACAACACTTTACTCTTTTACAGATTCCAGGTCTCTCCATATGACCATTACGACAAAACGGGTACAAGACAGTCACAACTAAATAAAATATCTTACCCGAGGAATATTATATCCACAAAATACATTAACAACTTTCGACAATTCTTCATTCGTGATAGATTGTACTTCATACTCAATTAGAATCACATGTTTAAGACAACACAACACTAGAACACCTATCCACATGTTGGTTGTACTCAGACACGACATACTATGCCTCTGGAATTTTGACCACTAGCAATTTATCATATTACGACAACAAGAATTCTTAATTTCATACAGTTTAAATTTAATTTCCAGAGTTAAATCACTAAAACTCCTCCTTAGTACAATGTGAACGACTTGTAAATTCAACATTAGATTTCATCATCTCTTTAATCAAACTGATTGATTTAAATTAATTGCAACAAACATATTAATACATTACAACTAATTTATCCAAATATACTTCATTTTGTTTCAAAAGATAAATTACTAAATAGTTTACAACATTTCATTTGTAAAAGAATCACTTAGTACCCTTATACTATTTAATTCCTACTTATCATTACACACTCTCATTATCCATACGATCTTTATCATTTATCTTTCAAACTTGCCCAATTAACTTAACTCTTTCAAGTAATAAAATGAATAAGAATGCTAAGTCAAGTATAACTAAACGACAATTACAACGAGGAAAAATCATCAACAATGAACATTATTGTTTTATTTTCCTCAAGACTCTGCCTTCATACGGTCATTCCAGATATTCGGTCAACCTCAACCAGATAAGATGCTTGCATGTCTTCATCATAACGAAGTCTCGGAAAGATTTTACTAAGAGTAATTAATTCTGCCAAAAAGATCAGAATGGTCATTTCACAAGCGATCATCACTTGATCGTTGTAGTTATTACTTTTTGTTCCCGTGGCGTTCCGATTCCTATGCAGATGCTTCTACTACAATCGTTTCAGCTGTTGTTATCTACTGAGCAGCAATCATATATCGCAGAGGAGGTGTAAAATTGATATTGACTGTTTTACCATTGAAATTCACGATATTAGTTTAGTCTAACAACTTCTGGCAGCGTCCATCCAGCTCCCTTGGACTGCGAATTGATTGTATTGACAGCACAACTTAGATAACTTAATCTCTCTCCAGAGATTTATCTAACGGAAGCTATGACGACAGTAATTGGATTTGTTGGCTTGACTCTAAGCAATTTTAATAAATGGTATTATTGTTGCCCAACGTCCATCTGATACTCCTCACAGTTGTGCAGATTTCCATATATGAAAGGCAGGGATACAAATTAAAATACAATAGGAGGTGCCTCCATCTCTGATTTTATTGTCTGACTGAAGTTGACACCATTTAATTCTCCTTTGTAATCCATATTGCAGAATACAAAATAGCTATTCGTTGGTGAGCATAGTAGGCCTCCTTGCTACATTGGCCTTCAGAGAAAACATTAACTTTATCATTGAAGTACTTGTTGAGTCTGTGCTGATGGAGTTGCATTTATTCTAAAAGCTTGAAATTTAAACACTGGTGCGATTGACAGGGTGGATCGCCCTATTGAAAGACATCTCTGCGCACTCTAAAACTCACTACAAGATCTGTGATTGGACAAACTTGCCTAAGATGTTTTCAGTCGCCGTTTCCTGCAGCAAGTCACAGCAGTAGCAAGCACTCCAGATAATCTCTAAACCAACAATTTAATATGCTTGAATGTGTTATTACTTTCATCACAGGATTGGGTGCAGCAGCATTGGTTTATCCGTGTTTTGGGTGTGAATGTTTTGTCCTCAAAAAAAACTAGTTCAACTAACTCTGCTATCAAGAAAGGATTCGTATTACATTCTACACATCGTGATGGAATACCAACAGCATTAATATATTATATGGAAATATTTAAAATGAGTTGGCTAAGGCCTCGGTAAGTGAACTAAGGTCTTAGTAACTGTAAGTGCTACCAACTAGACTATTTCTTTCGTAGCTCTACTATTTCTTCAACATAGAAGTGATACAATTTGAAGTAGATAGGAGACTTATTTGGATATTGGTGGAACCATTTATGCATCAGGTGGAGATGGAAGGTATAGAAAAACATTCTAAAAATCAGACCTGGCAAAAATAGCAATTTTGGTAGATCTGAAGAGAAGGAAACAATTTGCAGTGATGGGTTTTGATTTTGCAGCAAAAGATTGTGGGATTTCTTTTTCCCAATCAGAAAGAAGCTGCAAATAACTCAATTTAATTTGTTTGTCCTAAGAGCAGAACAATTTACAAACCATGGCGGATGTCTTAGATTTGGGCAACTGAAATTTCTTAAACACAGTAAGCTAATTTAGTGTTCCCACAGAGTTAAACTCAGAAAGTTATTTGAAACAATGATTTTGGGTAAAATGAAAGAAAATGGACATAGAAGGTTGATATAGTATTAGTTAAGCCATATCTCCTCTCTGTGTAATCTTTCAATACACTTGTGGTTGTTTGTCAATTTTTAAAATCATTCTTGTACGATTCATGTTCCTCTTGTTTCTTTTTTCTTCCCTTCACTAATTCAGAGGAGAGTTCTCTTAAGTTCAGAAAGAAATGGAAAGAAATACATGCTTGATGCCAAAGCATCTCACATTAAAAACCACAGCAATCACAGACATAATTCAAACATAAGATGATTGGAACGGATATGCATAGAATAGATTCGTTAAAAGGCTTTAGAAACTTTTAAACAAGTGCAAATCGGCAGAAGCAAGCGAAACATGTAACCTTTTAATTGACCTGCCTATTTGTTTGTTCCTGCCACTCCAAAAAGGTATCAATCAGACCAATGCGATTGCCTGTTGAAAGTCTATAACTGTTCTCTTTCTAGACGCTAGGATTTGGTGGTTGACAAGTGAAACAAAGCCAGATCACAATCTTTACCAGCGCCCATTTCAATTTGCGTCGGAGGAGATATGGAACAGGTAAAGACCAACATCGTAGCCTGAAGAATAGCAGGGTTCTGTCAGGTTCTAAAGTAAAAGATGCTTGATTAGGCAAGATCTCACAGAAAACGTAGAGTTATGGTCAACACATGGCATGAGATCGATGCCTCAGGCATAAATCATTTGGAGTGAATTGGTTACCGGTAGCATACAAAACAAAATTGTTGGAATGGCCTTTGTAACTTTCAAGACTACGCGATTGGTAGATGTATAACCTGATCAACCTGTGATGAGGGTGCAGATGTGTTTTCTTGGTGTCTGCAGATCACACATGATATAGTCTTGAAGTATCTACAGTGATACGGTTTCTTAATTTGGATCTCTGAAACGATAAAATATGGCCCATTTTCTCTTCTCAAACATTTATGTAGAAATGGCAGATCAATAATTAAATCATAACAGAAAATTGTTTGAAATGTAATGGTTACGGAATAAGTATAAAATGGATTATCAGAGAGACTCTAGAACTTTCAAGCAATGCGAATTGGAGGAGTAAAACCAGATTCTCGTCATTCATTCTAAAGAAAAGAAGGATAGAATAAAGAAAAACATTAGAACCTGTACCCGTAGCTTAGATTCAATGCAGAAATCAATTCTTCAGTTGCAAAACTCGATCCTACAATTTTCCTCCTCAATCCTTCTTCTTCTTGCCAAAAATTTCCCCCTCTTTACCTCTACAACCTTCCCTTTTATAAAACAGTCCCTTTCCTCTTCCAAGGAACTCGGCACACGATCCCGTGCATCTCCCTTCTAAAAATATATTTTTATTTAATTTAATAATCCCAAGAGGTTACTCTTTTTAAATATTAATACACAACTCCGACAAGATTTAATTACTTTATAGCCGACCAACCATATTGTAATTAATAAAGTTATAACATTACAACAATCTATAATTGTACAACTATATTTTAGTTTATTTTATTAATTAAGTTGTAAATCACAAATTACAACATAACTTACAACTATTTTATTTATTTAAATATTTATTGTAAATAATATTATATTAAATAATACAAAATTTCTTAAAATCTTTATTTAACAACTATACTTCTAATAAAATAATAATTTATTTATAACAATAATTAACAACTATCGACATTGTGCTCAAATATCGTCTTTTATAAATGTATTTA
This sequence comes from Cunninghamia lanceolata, assembly GCA_027924645.1. Taxonomy (NCBI): domain Eukaryota; kingdom Viridiplantae; phylum Streptophyta; class Pinopsida; order Cupressales; family Cupressaceae; genus Cunninghamia; species Cunninghamia lanceolata. The sequence continues at coordinate 5,230,193 of BSBN01000124.1, read as the reverse complement.
ATTATCAACATTATAATTTCTGTAATATGATTCTATCTAATGCACAACGATACCTAACACATTCAGACATCTTCGGACCTAATTAGACTTCAAAGTACAACATTACCTGTCAGTAAGTCATGATTAAACAACAGACAACGACCACAAGGGTAAACTGACAACCAGACAACTCTAACATGGGACCTCAGGTTAACTCCAAACAACTAATCCATTGGCGAAGGCACGCTCAGACCTGGTAATCAGGTGGAGTCGGTGCCTAGTACCTGCATCCTATAGCAACGCACAGTTAAACATACAAGATATATATATCCACATGTAGTCCTATAGTGAATGGAAATCGCAGTGATGTAGGGTACTCGAGAGCGAGTAATACGACACTGTTCCATTCACGTTTATGAATAAACAAGTAACTATGTTGAACAAGGTATTTGATTACTAGTCATCAACATAAAATGATCAACTGTCTCACAATCCCATATAGTGAATAACATCAAAACATCTGTAACATCTAGTTCATTTATCAAATTCTAAAGCATAAAATAACATAATCCAACATCAACATCTGTTATCATAATAATTAGGTCCATAATGAATTTGCAAAATAACAAGAGATCCATCATCTACAGTCTAAGATACTGTCCTAAAGTCTAATACTACTAAGCAAACATCAATCGAATAGACGACAAGTTGAGGGGCACTACATCCTCCCCCCCTAGGATTAGGCTTACTCCTGGAATCCTGCAACAAGTATGGGTTGCATCCTCCAAGGCAACTAAAGCCAAGTCATTAGGATCCCATTGGACCCCTACCTATGAGGGTTAGCCCCTGATGCTGTAGAACGCGCACGAACTCCAAAGAAAGCTGCTCGTCCCTTACCTGTAGTCTCTGAGACTATCCCTTGATGCTCTATCTGGTGGCGATCAACCGCTGAGAACACTCTATGAAACCTCCCTGCATCACCCACTGTTGGCTCTGAAGCTGTCAGCCTCTGACTAAATCCTATAGTGTTCTTCTGTGGGCACTACCTGGCAATATGGCCCTGCTGTCCGCAAGAGAAACATCTTGTTCCCCTGCCAAAACCTCCACCACCTATAGGTGCATTAGACTGCTGAAAACTTCCTCTACTAACTACAGGTTGTGATCTCTGAACGGGTTGGTTGGGATGGTAATTCTTGGCTTGTAGCCAATTACGGTTTTTCCCTAACTGAGAAACACCACCTTGCTGTGGTTTGGAATTCTTTGGTTTTGATTGAGAATACTGCTGCTGCTGCTGTTCTCCCTTAGCGGGTGCATGATGACCTGTAGATGCACTTGTTGCTTGAGATTGACTATCTCGAGAACCTAAGCCTGTTGAGGGTGCACTCCCAATCTATACATCTGTATGACCCCCTAGGGCCATGGTCAAATTCTCCTCCACCAGTCGAGCCTTCTCAACTGCTACCTCCATGGTCTTCGGCTTGAAAACACGAACTCCTCCACTGATGCGTGCATTTAGACCTCTAATAAAATGCTAAACTAACATGGCCTCGTCGTTTCCAATGCCTGCATACTGCTTGAGTTCATAAAACCTGCGCTCATAGTGTTCCACTGTCATGGCCATCTGTCTCAACCCATGGAACTCATCCGCTCGACGTTGCCTCCAGTGGTCAGATAGAAATCGAGCTCTGAACCTTTCTAGAAATAGTTCCCATGATACTGTTGCAATATCTAAATGCAACTTTTGTTCCTCTAGTCGCCACCATGTAGAGGCGAAACCTCTGAGATGCATGATGGCACATCTTGCCCTAGTGTTGCTACTATATGGATGCATAGCAAAGCACCTCTCCAAAACAATTAGCCATGTCTCTGCTTCCATACCGCTACCAGAACCATCGAATGTAGGAGGACGGGCTCTCATCAGGTCTCTCATGTGGCCTGCAAGAATAGCTTCTTGTTCAGCTGTGATTTCTCTCCTTCTGGGAGATCATTCTCTTTCTCTCTCTTCTAGTTGTTCCACCTCCTGCCTAGGACCAAGACGAGCAAGAACCTCCTCAAGGAGCTGGCGTAGTTGAGCACCCTCGGGCTGACCCTGATTCTCTTGATTCTCACTTCCACCTTCTTGTGTACTCCCATGAGGGGAACTAGGAGGAGGGCTGTTATCAACACCTCTCCCATGACCCCTACCTCGTCCACGTCCTCGGCCTCGTACCCTAGGCATCTTCCTGGACATCACATCCAAGAACAACTTCAGGTTGCTAGGCGAGGACTATGAATGAATATGTTCTTCAGAGTTTAAGCAACTAGCATAGCTTAATGGGCTAATTATAAAACCAGAGTACCCAGTGTTAGAAACCTGGCTCTGATACCAGATGTAACACCCTGCCCTGAACACCTTAGAGAAACTCACATCTAAGCCATATGAAACCGGAATTTTTTTTTTTAAAAAAAAGATTAAGATAACATAGTAATGGTAACATAACTAATTACGACATATCCTCTAAGGATTCAAGGCTGCATTACTTTACAAACCAACTAACATAATTTAACATTCATCAGTAACTGATCTAAATCCAATGCACAATTGAATAACTGATTCATATTCATTTCATATCGTCAAATAATACAATCTACATGATCAAAAACATAACTGAAATGCTTTTATTACACATAAGTACATCATGACATCATTACATTGCCATTTTCAGACTACATCAGAATTTACATACACAATGAATGTTCTGTTGCACAAATCTGGTACAAGATTATACACATACATCTTCATCAACTGGGACAAGTACAATTGTCTAAAAACTGGAATAAATCTTTTTTGCATATGAACTTGACAAGGAATAACCAATGGATAATAAAGCTCTTCCACCCGACCATGTGGAACCCTAAGGTCCACCCCCCGAGCTAGGAGTTAACATAAGGTCCCAAACAATGACAGTCAGGTTGACCAAGACTAACATAAACAAAGGACGACCAAACACCAATACAACACATGACAATAACATAAACAACACAACACAACTTAACTTCCAGAGGCAAAACATAACGTAAGTGGAGAGACCAAACAAGGAATGCTAGGTTGTAGTAGGAAGAGTGTCATCGCACGGTCCTAGCATGGGTTATCCTGACAGCCTCTCACTAGGCGCCGGCCCCCATCTATGGTTATCCTGACAGCCTCTCACTAGGCGCCGGCCCCATAGGGTGACACATGCGGAACCGAGCTTCCTTTCGTGAGGACAAGGAAGTCAATCATGCCAACTAGGCCTTCTCTACCCATCCTTAGTCTATACAAGCACTACAGGCCATGGGAGAGGAATCCATTAATCTTGTTTAATGTGAAAACTACCCTTAACCCTCTAGTTCATTTTAGGTTATCACTTGACTAATCTACTTTCAACGGGTTATCCTGACTGCCACTTTGGGTGCCGGCCCCACGTTGAAAGCCACTCTCCTTCCTAACACCTAGTAAACCCTAACCACCATACAAGGCATTATAACATTACTCATACATATTCATTGCAAGGTATAATTCCTCTTGCATTACAAACAGAATCAAACACTAATTGTAATCCATTTCCTATCACATTACAACGCTTTACTCTTTTACAGATTCCAGGTCTCTCCATATGACCATTACGACAAAACGGGTACAAGACAGTCACAACTAAATAAAATATCTTACCCAGGGAATATTATATCCACAAAATACATTAACAACTTTTGACAATTCTTCATTCGTGATAGATTGTACTTCATACTCAATTAGAATCACATGTTTAAGACAACACAACACTAGAACACCTATCGACATGTTGGTTGTACTCAGACACGACATACTATGCCTCTAGAATTTTGACCACTAGCAATTTATCATATTACGACAACAAGAATTCTTAATTTCATACAGTTTAAATTTAATTTCCAGAGTTAAATCACTAAAACTCCTCCTTAGTACAATGTGAATGATTTGTAAATTCAACATTAGATTTCATCATCTCTTTAATCAAACTGATTGATTTAAATTAATTGCAACAAACATATTAATACATTACAACTAATTTATCCAAATATACTTCATTTTGTTTCAAAAGATAAATTACTAAATAGTTTACATCATTTCATTTGTAAAAGAATCACTTAGTACCCTTATACTATTTAATTCCTACTTATCATTACACACTCTCATTATCCATACGATCTTTATCATTTATCTTTCAAACTTGCCCAATTAACTTAACTCTTTCAAGTAATAAAATGAATAAGAATGCTAAGTCAAGTATAACCAAACGACAATTACAACGAGGAAAAATCATCAACAATGAACATTATTGTTTTATTTTCCTCAAGACTCTGCCTTCATACGGTCATTCCAGATATTCGGTCAACCTCAACCAGATAAGATGCTTGCATGTCTTCATCGTAACGAAGTCTCGGAAAGATTTTACTAAGAGTAATTAATTCTGCCAAAAAGATCAGAATGGTCATTTCACAAGCGATCATCACTTGATCGTTGTAGTTATTACTTTTTGTTCCCCTGGCATTCCGATTCCTATGCAGATGCTTCTACTACAATCGTTTCGGCTGTTGTTATCTACTGAGCAGCAATCATATATCGCAGAGGAGGCATAAAATTGATATTGACTATTTTACCATTGAAATGGATGATATTAGTTTAGTCTAACAACTTTTGGCAGCGTCCATCCAGCTCCCTTGGACTGCGAATTGATTGTATTGATAGCACAACTTAGATAACTTAATCTCTCTCCAGAGATTTATCTAGTGGAATCTATGACGACAGTAACTGGATTTGTTGGCTTGACTCTAAGCAATTTTAATAAATGGTATTATTGTTGCCCAATGTCCATCTGATACTCCTCACGGTTGTGCAGATTTCCATATATGAAAGGCAGGGATACAAATTAAAATACAACAGGAGGTGCCTCCATCTCTAATTTTATTGTCTGACTGAAGTTGACACCATTTAATTCTCCTTTGTAATCCATATTGTAGAATACAAAATAGCTATTCGTTGGTGAGCATAGTAGGCCTCCTTGCTACGTTGGCCTTCAGAGAAAACATTAACTTTATCATTGAAGTACTTGTTGAGTCTGTGCTGATGGAGTTGCATTTATTCTAAAAGCTTGAAATTTAAACACTGGTGCGATTGACAGGGTGGATCGCCCCATTGAAAGACATCTCTGTGCACTCTAAAACTCACTACAAGATCTGTGATTGGAGAAACTTGCCTAAGATGTTTTCAGTCGCCGTTTCCTGCAGCAAGTCACAGCAGTAGCAAGCACTCCAGATAATCTCTAAACCAGCGATTTAATATGCTTGACTGTTTTATGACTTTCATCACAGGATTGGGTGCAGTAGCGTTGGTTTATCCGTGTTTTGGGTGCAAATGTTTTGTCCTAAAAAAAAAACTAGTTCAACTAACTCTGCTATCAAGAAAGGATTCGTCTTACATTCTACACATTGTGATGGAATACCAACAGAATTAATATATTATATGGAAATATTTAAAATGAGTTGGCTAAGGCCTCGGTAAGTGAACTAAGGTCTTAGTAACTGTAAGTGCTACCAACTAGACTATTTCTTTTGCAGCTCTACTATTTCTTCAACATAGAAGTGATACAATTTGAAGTAGATAGGAGACTTATTTGGATATTGGTGGAACCATTTATGCATTAGGTGGAGATGGAAGGTACAGAAAAACATTCTGAAAATCAGACCTGGCAAAAATAACAATTTTGGTAGATCTGAAGAGAAGGAAACAATTTGCAGTGATGGGTTTTGATTTTGCAGCAAAAGATTGTGGGATTTCTTTTTCCCAATCAGAAAGAAGCTGCAAATAACTCAATTTAATTTGTTTGTCCTAAGAGCAGAACAATTTACAAACCATGGCGGATGTCTTAGATTTGGGCAACTGAAATTTCTTAAACACAGTAAGCTAATTTAGTGTTCCCACAGAGTTAAACTCAAAAAGTTATTTGAAACAATGATTTTGGGTAAAATGAAAGAAAATGGATGTAGAAGGGTGATATAGTATTAGTTAAGCCATATCTCCTTTCTGTGTAATCTTTCAATACACTTGTGGCTGTTCGTCAATTTTTAAAATCATTCTTGTACGATTCATGTTCCTCTTGTTTCTTTTTTCTTCCCTTCACTAATTCAGAGAAGAGTTCTCTTAAGTTCAGAAAGAAATGGAAAGAAATGCATGCTTGATGCCAAAGCATCTCACATTAAAAACCACAGCAATCACAGACATAATTCAAACATAAGATGACTGGAACAGATATGCACAGAATAGATTCGTTAAAAGGCTTTAGAAACTTTTAAACAAGTACAAATCAGCAGAAGCAAGCGAAACATGTAACCTTTTAATTGACCTGCCTATTTGTTTGTTCCTGCCGCTCCAAAAAGTTATCAATCAGACCAATGCGATTTCCCGTTGAAAGTCTATAACTGTTCTCTTTCTAGACGCTAGGTTTTGGTGGTTGACAAGTGAAACAAAGCCAGATCACAATCTTTGCCAGCACCCATTTCAGTCTGCGTCGGAGGAGATATGGAACAGGTAAAGACCAACATCGTAGCCTGAAGAATAGCAGGGTTCTGTCAGGTTCTAAAGTAAATGATGCTTGATTAGGCAAGATCTCACAGAAAATGTAGAGTTATGGTCAACACATGGCATGAGATTGATGCCTTAGGCATAAATCATTTGGAGTGAATTGGTTACCGGTAGCATACAAAATGAAATTGTTGGAATGGCCTTTGTAACTTTCAAGACTACGCGATTGGTAGATGTATAACCTGATCAACCTGTGATGAGGGTGCGGATGTGTTTTCTTGGTGTCTGCAGATCACACATGATATAGTCTTGAAGTATCTACAGTTATACGGTTTCTTAATTTGGATCTCTGAAACGATAAAATATGGCCCATTTTCTCTTCTCAAACATTTATGTAGAAATGGCAGATCAATAATTAAATCATAACAGAAAATTGTTTGAAATGTAATGGTTACGGAATAAGTATAAAATGGATTATCAGAGAGACTCTAGAACTTTCAAGCAATGCGAATTGGAGGAGTAAAACCAGATTCCTGTCATTCATTCTAAAGAAAAGAAGGATAGAATAAAGAAAAACATTAGAACCTGTACCCGTAGCTTAGATTCAATGCAGAAATCAATTCTTCCGTTGCAAAACTCGATCCTGCAATTTTTCTCCTCAATCCTTCTTCTTCCTGCCAAAAATTTCCCCCTCTTTACCTCTACAACCTTCCCTTTTATAAAACAGTCCCTTTCCTCTTCCAAGGAACTCGGCACGCGATCACGTGCATCTCCCTTCTAAAAATATATATTTATTTAATTTAATAATCCCAAGAGGTTACTCTTTTTTAAATATTAATACACAGCTCCGACAAGATTTAATTACTTTATAGCCGACCAACCATATTGTAATTAATAAAGTTATAACATTACAACAATCTATAATTGTACAACTATATTTTAGTTTATTTTATTAATTAAGTTGTAAATCACAAATTACAACATAACTTACAACTATTTTATTTATTTAAATATTTATTGTAAATAATATTATATTAAATAATACAAAATTTCTTACAATCTTTATTTAACAACTATACTTCTAATAAAATAATAATTTATTTATAACAATAATTAACAACTATCGACATTGTGCTCAAATATCGTCTTTTATAAATGTATTTAATTATCAACATTATAATTTCTGTAATATGATTCTATCTAATGCACAACGATACCTAACACATTCAGACATCTTCGGACCTAATTAGACTTCATAGTACAACATTACCTGTCAGTAAGTCATGATCAAACGACAGACAACGACCACAAGGGTAAACTGACAACCAGACAACTCTGACATGGGACCTCACGTTAACTCCAAACAACTAGTCCATTGGCGAAGGCACGCTCAGACCTGGTAATCAGGTGGAGTCGGTGCCTAGTACCTGCATCCTGCAGCAACGCATAGTTAAACATACAAGATATATATATCCACATGCATTCCTATAGTGAATGGAAATCGCAGTGATGTAGGGTACTCGAGAGCGAGTAATACGACACTGTTCCATTCACGTTTATGAATAAACAAGTAACTATGTTGAACAAGGTATCTGATTACTAGTCATCAACATAAAATGATCAACTGTCTCACAATCCCATATAGTGAATAACATCAAAACATCTGTAACATCTAGTTCATTTATCAAATTCTAAAGCATAAAATAACATAATCCAACATCAACATCTGTTATCATAATAATTAGGTCCATAATGAATTTGCAAAATAACAAGAGATCCATCATCTACAGTCTAAGATACTATCCTAAAGTCTAATACTACTAAGCAAACATCAATTTGATAGACGACAATTTGAGGGGCACTACACTCTCACAGATCTCCATCTTCTAGTGCCTCTTTGGGTTGATCTATTGACACTCTTTGTGTTAAAATTGATAGATGCCATGAAGAACTCACTATTCTAACTCGCCAGATTGCTCTTCAGCAGAAGGAACTCAATAAACTCATTTCTGTAGTGGGAGAAATTTGTGAAACTTTGTATAAAGGTGAAAATACAGATGAAGAATCCTCCAGTTCTAAACAGTCTGAACCTGCTAATGCCTTATACCTGGCAGAACATTGCACATACATTAGAATGAATTTCTATTTTCCAGGATATAAGCCAATTCCTATGGACGCATTTGTTGACTCTGGTTCTTCTAGAAGCTTTGCCAATACTAATGCTATTCCTCAAGAGTTTTGGAAATCAAGACCAGATATGCCCTCTGGTTATTCCATAAATGGTCAAGAAGTAAAAATGGGTAGGTATGCTCAAGATGTGACTATAGAGATTCAAGGTAAGAAGTTTGTGACAAATTTCATTGAATTAGATGGTCTTAGAGGAGATGTATTGTTGGGATTTACATTTCTAACAAAGTATCAGCCTTTTGGGTTAAGAATCCATAAAATCTCACTCAGACATGAAGATGGTCACATTAAAATTCCTTCTCTAAAAATAGCCAATCACAAATGCTCAAAGCAGTCTGTTAAGACAAAGAAGAAGGAAAATGTTAACCTACATGTTCAAAAATTTCCACCACTTCTGGAACCAGTCAAATTAAGGTTTGAACAAGATTGTTGCAGTTTGAATCCATTACAATTTTGGTCAAAAGAACAGGAGGAATGTGAAATCAAGATCAAGCCAGAATGCCAGTCGGTCATTCCTTTTGAACCTGCATATCTGATGAGTCCAACTGAAGTCCAAGAAATGGATGAACACCTGAATGAACTGGTTGAAGGTCATTTTATCAGAGACAGTAAAAGTCCTTTCAGTTGCCCAGCATTCTTATTGAATAAGAGAACATAAAAAGAAAGAGGTAAGAAAAGGTTCTACATAAATTATAAACCTCTTAATGACATAATTCTTGCGTTCAATTAACCTATTCCTTTTAGCACTGACTTGATTATGAGAGTTGCTTCAAAGAAAATCTTTTCTAAATTTGATTGCAAGTCAGGGTTTTGGTAAATTAAAGTCAAAGAAGAGGATAGGTATAAAACAACATTTTCAGTCCCTCAAGGACTCTATAAATGGAATGTTATGCCTTTTGGTTTAAAAACTGCTCCTGCTTATTTCCAAAGATGAATGGATAAAGCTTTGAGAAGCTTAAAAGAATTCTGTGGTGTTTATATTGATGATATAATTGTCTTCTCTGATAATGACATTCAGCATTTGAAGCATCTTGAAACCTTATACAATACTATCAGAAGTCATGGAATTTGTCTATCTACAAAAAAGATGGTTATAAGGCAAGAAGAAATTGATTTTCTTGGATTGATTCTTTCTCATGGACAAATAAAATTGCAGTCTCACATCTTAAAGCACATTAATGAGTTTCCTGATGTTTTGATGGAATCAAACAGATTCAAAGTTTTCTTGGTTGTTTAAATCATGTTTCTCCTTTCTACAATGGACTCGCGAAAGACAGGAAAAGGATCCAAAACTAGCTGAAAGAAGGAGCAGGGCCATGGACCGAGGAATTGACATAAATAGTGCAGAAGATTAAAAAGAAGTGCCAATATCTTTTATGCATTCCTCTTTTCTATTTTGGCATTTCTATGTAAGTACCATACATTTATTCTTCTCCTCTGCAGTGATTTTCCAGCTTCTTACAGCTTGCCTTATTGTTTGTTTTCCTTCTTGTATAAAATCATTAAACCACTCATCAAAAATATTAGCTTTAAACCTTTTATTTTCTATATCTCTTATTTCTTCTTTTGACACTATTGTTATGTCAGTAGGCAATTCTGGGATTGTGACATTAGGATCAAATATCCCCTTGATAAATTGTTGGAGTTGGACAATGTGTCCCTTTAAATGCTCCTATTTATCCTTATCCTTCTTTAGCATTCCTGCTGTCACTTGATGCATGTCCTCCCATTCATCAATGTGCTGTTCTCTTGTCGAATGCCCAAGGTCAAGATTTAATATCTTGTACTCCTCCAATGTAATCTCACCTTTTGTCTTTTCTTTCTGTGGTATAGCTAGGTTTAATGTTCTAGATCCACTTGGACCTCTTTGAATAGAAGACATGGTTCCAGCTTTCCTTTTCTCCTTCCTTGGAGTAGTCTTTTCTCCTAGCAAACTTTTTATATCAATAAGTACTACTTGTACCTCTTTCTTCTCCTTTCCTATTTCTCTTCCCAACCATGCAGGGATTTCCTTTATGCTTTTAGTAGTCTTAGGTTCATCAATCACCTCTTCATGAGGTCTATCTGTTTCTCCTTCTTCTTGCTATTGCTGCTCCTGTTGCTGCTGCTCTGGTACCTGTTCTTGCTGTCTTTGTTGTTGCTGTTGGGGTTCTTCTTCTGGATCTTGCTGTTGTAGTGGAGGCTCTTGTTCTTTTGACTCAATTTCATTTTCTTCCTCGTCTAACTCAATATCTCCCCCCTCTTGATCTTCTTCTTCAGGAGCTTCTTCTGCTGGTCCTTTTCCTTGATCATCCTCTGCATGTATTTGCCCTTCATCTGGCACTTTAACAGCGTCAATTTGTTCATCCTCCTTATTTTGACCTATCTTTTCTGTTTCTTCTCTACCTTCAAGCATCTTAGCTTCATCTTCTATTTTTTCTATACCTTCTGCTTGTAATTGCTCTGTATGTACAGGTGAACCCTCTTTTGCATCATATTCTTTTGCTTCTTTTCTTGGATCTTGCATATCTTTTGTATTTTTCTCTTCTTCCCCTAGTTCGCCATACATGTTCAACATATTCAATGCATCTACCTCTGATGTATCTTCCTTTGTCTCCTCTTCTGTTGCAGCATGCCTCTCTGTGCTTACTTCCTCAAGTGTTTCCTCCTTTTCAGCTTCTTCAATTTTATGTGCTTCTTCCTGCACATCTTTAATAATTTCAGGTGGCACCAAATTATCAAATGGATCCACTGATCCTGTTTCTTCTTGTTCCTTTTCCTCTTCATGTTCTGTGCTTTGTTCCATTTCTATTTCAACTTGACTGCTTGGCTGATCTTCCTCACTCAGGAAATCAATTGAATCCTCTTCTATGTCAATTGCCTTTCCTCTATACATTGTTTCTTCCTCACTATCACTACTCGCAATATGCACAGTTTCCACAGTAGTTTTCTTGGCTTTGTATGTTCTTGACTCTTGTAGCTTTTCTCCAGCCAATTCTGTCTTTACTTTAATGAATGTTTCTCTTTGCTCAGGTGATGTGGAAGCACTAGCTATATTTTTTAGTTTTTCACCTACTTCTTGTGCTCCAATCACATTAAGTGGTTTAGAAGTTTCCCCTTCTAATAAACTTATGGGAATTGCTCTCTTTACTGTTTGTCCTGCTGCTTCTTTTGCAACCTGTGCTTCTTCTGCACTTACTTCATGGCTTATTAACTTTGCATCAACAAAAGTGTCAGATGCCACTGCTATTGTTATGCCTAAAGCATATGGATCCATTAATGTGGCATTTTTGTCCTTTTCCACAATTTTAGCTTCCACAATTTTTCTCTTCTTTTCATAAAAACACTGCAAGTCTTTATTGGGCTTTGCTTTTCTTTTCCTTCCCTTCTTGGGATATGTGACTTCCTTGCCTTCATCTTTTAGCTCGTCAACTTTGTCTTTTAGCCATGTTTTTGAAAACAATATTACAAATTTAGATAATACATCCAATGATGTATTCCAGGGCTTTGACCAATCAGGCTCTGTAATAGGAGCCAACCTTGCTTCTGCATAACTATGATGTAATAACTGATCATCCTCTCGAACCTTAGGAGGAAAATATATATTACCAATGGATTTAATTTGTTCAATAGTTAATCTTTTGTGAGCTCTTTTCCTCACCTCCCTGTCATTTTGACAATCTGCCCAGAAATCTTCAATGTGTACTTGATGCTTGTACTTTTTATCTACAAAATTCTGAATTCTGTGGAAGGGATCAAACTTTCTGACTAAATCAAACTCTTTGAAGCCATAATACCTCAATTCTTTCTCTGAACAACTTGCAACTTCCTCACTGAAACAATAATTTCTTCCAATAGCCCAAGGCAACTTTACATTTCCTCTATTGTTAAACTTTCTTTTGTATATCTTGAAAACATTCAAGTTCTGTCTTGAAAATTCCAACACAATCAGCTTGTCAGAAGGATATCTTGGCAACATAAATGGTTTCCCTTCAAATCCCTCAGTCCTTATGTAAGTGAAATGTTCAAACTGTATGAACCATGAACTATGCAATCCAATTGCATCTGTTGCATCTTTAGATAATCTCCTGTCTGGTTCTTCCCTCAATACTCTTACCATGTAAGTATATAAAACATCATTCACCAAAGCAAAATTCTTTAAGGCATTTTCCTCTTGTAAGACAGGGTAATGTTCATATACTAATTTCTGGTCTGGACCATTTCCCAGGACACCTACCCTTTCTATTCCATGAATGTGAGGTCTGATTTCTGAAGCACATGAATATAATACATAAGAAGACATAAAATGGCAACATCTTCTGTTGTCTCTACATGGCCTACCTCCAAATAGCTGTACCAATGGCCTTGGCCCAGTGGATTTGTCCTTGTTTCTTTTCCCTTGTTCTTATGAAGTCAATGACTGTGAACATCCAAGGTTCACACTTAGTGCCATCTCTTAATCCAACTAATCTGCTCAGCATAGTGATCATCAAATGAATCTCCTCCTTAAAATGTATCCTCATCAGATTCTTAGGTATGCTGTCCATAGCCTTGGGTTTATTCTTTGGGTTGTACCAGTTGCAAAATATTTTACCCTTACATTCTCCTTCATTTGTGTAGAAATTCTCATTATATTGATCACTATCAATATCCTTCATTTTTTCCTTAATCTCTAAACCAAATGTTTTAGCAATCCCTTCTGGAGTTAGATCAGCAATTAATCTGTCATGCAACATGATTTTCCTGGTAGTGGGATCATACAAAATTATACAATCCAAACATAAATCCCTAGCTTCCATTATTAGAGGAAATCCTACAGCTCTGTATAATCGGCTATCCCAAATACATTTCATATCCGGCGAGGCATCCACAATAGTGATCTTCTTTAATACATTTTCTACGTCATAATTGCCTATATTAGTATCCGTGCCCACCCTTGTGCTTATCAGGGACGGACAACCTCTGTGTAGTGGCAATTCTTCTTTCTCCACCTCCTTCCGAGGTTTTCTTTCCTTCTTTACATCTTCCCCTGTATCTTTCTTCAGTTTAGGGGCCATCCTGTAGAAGCATACGTCTTTTAACTTTCGTTTCAATTGATGTTTAGGGTTTTTACTGTGAAAACCTACTTTTACCATTTACCCTAACTTGTTTTTTTTTATGTTTTACCCTTTAAATTCGTTAAGCTCTACTCAACTAATTAACCATTAAAACAGTAATTTGCTAAAATGCATACGTTTCACAACGAAATTACTAAAATTAATAGTTCATTTTAACAATTGAAAATAAATGACGTTTTGGGGTAAATACCTGTTTTCTGCAACCGTTTACCTGTTGACTTACTTTTACCATTTTCGCCTTTATCCAGCTACTGTATCTCTGTTGTTCTGGGAATTTTTTTTCAATTACTGCCACAGCTCTCCTTTCTGCAATTTTTACTCTTTAACAATATATTTTGAAAGCGAACTAACATTGAAATTGCCCTAACCCTCGTTAAATCTCCCTTCGTTTGAGTGTTAAATTCGCATTAATTACAGCAATTAATGCACTACAACCTTCGGCTTTTTCTTTCAATGTTTAAGTTTTTTGAACTTTTTTATCGTTAGTTAAATTCAACATGCATGCACTTTTCTTTCTATATTTCTTTGTATGTTTTCTTTGTATGTTTTTGTTGTATCTTCAAACATACAAAACCCTTTATGCAAAGAACTAACTAACGCTTCCTTACCTTTTCACCTTTCCGTACACCTTTGTATATTTTGTCTTGTATATCTTGTTGTATAAGCGCATATACAAACACTTATACAAATATTTCCTTACCTTTTGCTCTTTCGCGATGCCTTTGATTCTTTGTATATTGGGATTGTACATTATAAACATACAAACACCAGATATACAAGGACTTCTCCGTTTTTAACTCTTTTTTGACATCCGGCTTGTATTTCCGCTTTGTATTTTCACATGTACATCCGCTTGTAAATTGCTAAATATACATTGTCATTATACAAGAAAAAAATGTACAAACAGTGGGACCCACCTTACCTCCTTTTACCTTTGCATCTCCACTATGCACATAATATTTGCATTAAACCTTCGGACTTCAAACTTTCTATAACCTGCATTGTATATACCCTCAACTCCGCAATGTATATAAAGCTTTGTATATTTCGCTTTGTACATTCTAAAACATACAAAGACAAAACATACAACAAGTTAGTCACATTTCATAATGATTTTGGTTCTAGCCATTGTATAAAGTGAAATGTATATCGCAATATACATTAAGTCCAAATGCATCATTTACACCGTATTTTAATTTCCTTTCAATTCCGCTTTGTATATATCATAATGTATGTCTCCCAATACCTTATATACAAACATGAATTATACAATCATTATTCGTTATTTCATACCATTTTCAGTTCCACTTTGTATATAAGCCACAATGTATATAACTGAACATACATATACAAAGTGCAAAATATACGACGACTTTGCCAATTTTAACATCTTTTCATTTCCGCTTTGTATAACTTGTATATTTCGTTTGTATGTCTGTCGTTTACCAAATATACAACCAAAATATACATAGCGGAACCGAACATTTATCCATTTCAACTTTGACTTCTTTCGGGCCCGACTTGTATATGAGAATAAAACGTTAACAAACAATGTATACAAGCATACAAAATACACCTTATAAACTCGATGACTTACTTTTTGCGACTAAGGCAACAACTCGATATACAAATGCATTTGTATATGAAATGACTTTGTATATACAAAGAACCTTGTATATACAAAACACAAACCTTCTGATTGTACATTTACTCAAAACACTTATAACTTGCAAAATACAGTGAATTTTGAGATGATTCAAAAAGCAACCCTTATTCATTTTTCACGAAGAATTCACCCATACTATACACTGGTACTTAATGTTATTTTTCCTCTATTTTCACCAAGGTTTGTACTTTCAATTACCTTTTTCCCTTTACTACCAAGCAAACCCACACACAGAAGCAACCAAAAGCCAGCTATAGCAGGGGTCCTCATTTTGCTAAGAAGTAAAATGGGGCGTGTTGTGAGCATCACAACAACTAGCAACCAAATAAAACAATTAAATCAAAACCATTAAAGAAAACTGAAATGAAATAAATTCATAGTTTCCAACTATCCTTTTCTGCAAATGATTATGTAACTTGAGACCTAATGTATTCAATAAGGTGCATGAATTTCCATTTTCAGTTAAGTGGGTGCACGTGATTAATAAGCCTCATCTTGAAAATCAGTTGAACAAACTAGTGATTGACATTAGACTATCTAGTTGATGTCATTCCCTCATAGCCAACCGGATAGAGCCTTGCTGCCAGTAGGTGTTCATAGCCCCGACAAGGTTATCGTTACAATTCTCCTAAGTAGAGCCCCACTGCCAGCAAGCGTCTATAGCCTTGATAGAGTTATTTAGATGACTTAACCTGGATTTCAGTAAAATCCACTTTATTTATTTATTTTATATTTTATACTTGACAGATATTTCATAAAATATTTCAGTTGTAACTTCATGATGCAAGGAATATTTACTTGCTAAAATTAAGCTGAGAATTGTAATGGTAGCAAGGGTGACCTCTGATTTTTCACCTAATATCTACACTAGTAGGTTCAACAAACCCAAGGATTTTAGGTATGTCATTGTGAAAACTTCCCTTGAATACTCAACCCATTCTTATTGAATACAAAATTTCACAAGTTAACTAACTTTCTACATTTATGACAGTCACAACAAATTATGCATAAATTTCAAATAGTTCACTTGAATGTTCTAAATTTTATATTGTTTTCAATGGTTGCTAATCTACTCCTTTATACTCTTAGAAAACAAAACAAACAACTCTGCTAAAGCAACACAACACCAAAACAACAAAACAAACCAAACAAAAAAAAAAGAACTCTACATTATTCACATTATGATACAAGAGACCAACAACCCTCATCTCAAGCCTAAAAGTAGTGTTTCAAATGCTGGCCATTAACTGGTAATGGCACATCTTCTCTAGTCAAGGTCTTAAGCCTGAAAGTGTTATCTCCTATTATTTCTGACACTTGTAATGGACCTAACCATAACTTGTCAAATTTTCCATTATTACCCTTTTTTTAATGTGCTTTGTCCCAGCACAGCATTAAGTCTGAAATTCTAAATGTTTTAACTCTTGCCCTTTTGTCAAACCATCTCTTTACTACCACCTGGTGCTTAGCAAACTTCTCAATGGCTTGATCTCTTTTCTCATCTAATTCCAACAGTTGGATATTCTGGCTTCTCTGTGATCATCAAAGCCTAAGTATTCGTTAGCAAACTTCCAAACTGGTATTCTTAAATTAACTGGAGGTATGGGATTAGTCCCATAAACTAAGTGATAGGGCGCATTGCCCAAGGCTGACTTAACCCTGGTCCTATCTACCCACAACGCATATTTCAACAGTGTGTTCCATTCTCTTGGGTTCTTTTCAATTAGCTTCTTGATTATTTCTAATAAAATCTTATTTGTTGACTCAGCTAACCCATTCCCTTGAGGATAATAGTTTGAAGAAAATTTTAAAACAATTCCATGTTCAAATGCCCATTTAGAAAATTTTAAAGAAGAAAATGCAAGGCCATTGTCA
Organism: Cunninghamia lanceolata; assembly: GCA_027924645.1. NCBI lineage: Eukaryota > Viridiplantae > Streptophyta > Pinopsida > Cupressales > Cupressaceae > Cunninghamia > Cunninghamia lanceolata. The sequence continues at coordinate 5,212,810 of BSBN01000124.1, read as the reverse complement.
CATACTAGCGAATAAGGAGCTCCATACCTGGTTATGATGTTCTCTTCAAGAAATTTGATGACTACCTCAGTAGTAGAAAATTTGCAACATGTGGCTTTAGTCCACCGTGTACAGTAATCAGTCACTGTCAGTATAAATTTGTGTCCTGCAGACGATGGAGGATTTATGACTCCAATGAAATCTAGACCCCACTGTGCAAATGGCCTAGACTCAATGACCAACTGCAATGGATTAGCCTAGTTTCTCCCTTTGTCTGCTGTAGTCTGACAGATGTGGCAACTTCTAATGTGACTCTCTACATCTTTAAACATAGTAGGCCAATAATAGCCTACTCTCAGTATTTTATGCATTGTGGTTAAATGGGAACCATGAGCAGTTCCATATTTATCATGCAAGTCTAGCAACACCTTATCTACTTCATCTCTATTTAAACACCTTAAATAAATTCCTTCATGGTTCTTCCTGAATAGAAGACCTCCTTGTACCATGTATTTTTGTGCTTTGATCTTTAAAGCCATTCTCTGTGAAGATTTCATCTTGCTTGGGTATTTTCCTGATATTAGAAAAATGTTCAAATCATCATACCATCCTGATGCATCACTAGTGTTCAAAACATATTGCTACTTTACCAAGTTTGGATTTGTATTAGCTATGGTTCACACTAGAGCTTGTCCTCTAACTAGCTTCATTGGAATGATTTCCATATCAAATTCTTGCAAAGTAGTGATCCACTTAGCTCTTTTCTCTCCAGGTTCATTCTACATCAGCAACATCTTCACTGTTGCATCTGGTACTATAGCCTTAACTTGACTGCATAAGATATAATGTCTAAATTTTTTTACTGCCCTTACCAGTGCAAACGCTTGCCTTTTTGTATCAAGATATTTTAACTGTGCATCTTTCAGAGGTGCACTCATAAATGCTATTGGCTTCTCTTCATCATTTTCTCCTTTCTATGTCAAAGTAGTTGCAATCAAATGTGTGGGTGCAAAAGAATAAATATAGAATGGCTTTGTGTAATCAGGACTAGCCAATACAGGAGCTTCAAAAATTGCTTTCTTGATATCTTCAAATGTAGCCTTTGCTACTGGTGTCCATTCTATATCTGCATCCTTCTTCAACATGGCGTTTAATGGTCACACAATCTCTACAAACCCTATAATGAACTTCCTGACAAAATTAATTTTACCAAAAACTGATTTTAATTCCTTTTTAGTATTTAGTAATTGTAATTTTTTTATCCCTTCTATTCTATCAGGATCAATAGATATACCATTCTCAGAAATGACATGTCCTAATAATTTTCCTTCTATTACTTCAAATACACATTTCTTAGGGTTAAGCAAAATTCCATACCTCTCGCATCTCTTGAGGACTCTTCTTAGATCCTCCGCATGAGCGGACACATCTTTAGAATACACAATTAAATTGTCCATATAAATTACAATGCACTTACCTGTCAGTCCACGAAATGCAATATCCATGGCTCTCTGAAAAGTGGCACCTGCATTGATTAGTCCAAATGGCATTCTTCTGTAAGCATAATTACCCCATTTACATGTGAAAGTGGTTTTCAATCGATCCTCTTTATCAACTAGGACCTAGTTATACCCTGAAAATCCATCCAAAAAAGATATCATCTTGGCCCCATTCATTGCTTGCAGCACTTCATCCATGGGAGGTAGAGGATAATTATCTTTCTCAGATGCTTTGTTCAAATTCCTAAAATCTACGCATAACTTGATATCTCCATTTTTCTTTCTAACAGGTACTAAGTTAGCTACCCAGGTTGAATGTTTGACAGGGAAAATTATTCTAGCAGACAACAATTTTTTCACTTCCTCAAATATTAAAGGTTCTAAAAGTGCATTCACAGGCCTTTGCTTTTGCCTGAATGGTTTGATATCTGGTTTTAAAGGTATCACATGAGTGATGATGGACGTGTCATAGGTCTTTAGATCTTCATATGTCCATGCTATAACATGTTTGTAATCTTTCAGAACATCAATAACTTCTTTTCTAATCTTCTCAGAATAGGCCTTTCCAATTTGTACATTCTGGGGATTCTGCTCTGTTCCTAAGTTATAAGGATCACACTTACCTTCCTCTGTTTTAGGTAAGTCCTTCTGTTTTACTACTCCATCAAAATCAAAGATCTGTTCTAACTCAATCACCCCTTTGGGCAGGACATTACTCTTTAAGTTGATTATCTCTTCTTCATCCCAAGACACATCAGGCCTCTCTTGTTCATCAATAATCTGAGCCTCAAATACTTCATTGCAAGTTAGAAAATCTACAATTTGCTGATCTCCCTCAAATACCTAAAAATGAGTTACATTATCTGGCACACTAGGCACATTCACTAATTCTACAACAAATCTTTTCAACCCTAACAGTGTTAAAGGTTCTAAAGTGCTAGCAGCAACTGCTAGTGCATCTGGCCTATGGTTCAATTCTCTAGGGATATGCTCTATATTGAAAGCTTCAAATGACTCTATTAAATCGCATACCCTATGCCTGTAACAAACCATTTTCTTATAGTTGCATGCATATAACTTCCTTACCTGTCTAACTACTAGCTCAGAATCTTAAAAGACTCTGATCATTTTTACCTTTTTCTTTATAGCCATGACCAGTCCATAGATTAGAGCTTCATACTCTGCAACATTGTTAGTACAAGCAAACTGTAGCCTATATGCTGCAAAATATGATTTGCCATGAGGATCTATAAGTTCTACACCAGTACCTGCACCCTGTTTAGACTTGGAACCATCACATTTTAATGTCCACATGCCATCTTTATTCTTTTGACGTTTTGCTTTAGCATGTTTTACCTTTTCTATCACCTGTGCAGTGCTATCTTGTTCATTCAATGGCAATTCATTTTGGCTTACTTGTACACTTATCTTTTTAGTTTGAATATCAGAATGACAGAGATTTTTACCTTTTTACTCTTTTTCTAAATCTGGAGTTGATCCATTTATGTTGTTTTGAAAGTAAGTCTCTAGGTGATTAACCTTTCCTTCTTGGGGTTCTATCCCCTTTGTGCATTTTATGCACTGGTATTCAATAATGTCTCTGTACATACCACAATTATCTTCAGAATGTGGCTTATCATGAACTCTACACTTATCTTTGTATAACTTGCATTGAACTGGAATATTTTGTTCTATGCACTTTTCTATTTCCTATTTGATGACTTGACTAAAATTATTCAATGCACTGTTTTCTTCATCAGAGGAATTTCCATCAGACTTAATAAATAATTTTGTCCCTCTATTGATAGACTTTTCTCCAAAATTCAGTATTAAGATTTCCTCAATTTGTACCCCTTTATTAGTAACTCTGTAAACACCAAGTTGAACAGAAGCATACAATATTTCGTTTGTCCTATTGTACTCTGTGATCATATGTTTCATCCTAGGTTAAGTTTCTATTCTGATCTGATTTGGCACACCTCTCCAAGGTAACCACATATGTGAAAAATTGGTGGCCATATATCCATTCAAAGTCTTAGACCAATCTCTACTCAATAGTATCCCGTAATTTACAGGTATATCTAATACTTGAATGTCAATGAACTGGCTTACCCTGGGGTCTGAAGCTAATTGCATCTACATATGCATTAATTCTCCAATCACATTAACTTCAGTTTTGTCTAACTGTGTAACAACTTTCGCAGATTTAGCAGGAGTTAGCCCTAAAGTTTTACATATCCCTAATGGCATTACATTAGCTGAGGTGCCAAAATCTACCATACAATTGTGAATATTCTTTCCACATAGTCTAATGGTTAGCAAGAAAGGAGGAGCATCTTTTTATCAGCATACATTACAACATTGGTGTTGGAAGGCTGCTCAGCTTTCTTACTTTTTTCTTTGGACTGTGTATCCTTATTTGGAGCATTTACCTCAGTAGAAACCTCTCCTATCACAGATGCATCCAAGGATTTAATAAAAGCATTTCTAACCCCTGGAGTTTTCAACAATTCAAACAAAGGTATACTGACCTTAATTTTCTTTATTTCCTCTGATAGATAACTCATCAGTCTCATTGTCTCTACAGTTTCTGTTTTATTTGCTTGGACCTTCTGTGCAACTGTTCCATTATTTGCATTATGATTGGCTTTCAGTATAGCAGGGTTGTTGCTAGCATTTTGGTCTGGTGGAGTATTGAAATTGTTAGGAGGAGTAGAAGTGGTGAAAGGTCCTCCTAGCCTAGGATTATTTCTTAAGTTGTAAGTATGATTCTTACTCAACTGTTGGAAGGCTTGCACCTCCTCTGTCTCATACAATACCTCATTTTCAGTTTCAAATGGAAACTGAAAAGAATTTAGTACTAAGGCTGTCTCAGGATATAGGTTTTCACAAAAATATGGTTCATCCTCTAACAATTGGTCATCTTCCTCTTCTCTAAAGGTAAAGGTCTCTAATACTAAAGTAGTATCATATCCAGAGGGTACTATTTCATTACCTTTGGGAACTAAGAACTCAGAAGTAGGAGCCTGTACATCCACATTAAAAACACTTGTTGCCAGATGAAACTGATGACAGTCTAATTCAGCATGGGCACTAGTATTATGGATTCTACACCAATTCTTCAATGCTACATTGGCCATTTGAATCCTAGCTGTTTGCTTTGTGTCCTGGTTGTCCACATTCTCAAATGGAGAAGCTAAGGTGCCATTATTTGGCCTTGTGTTCTAGGTTTTAGGTGGCCTAGGTTGATTCTGATTTCTGTTATTGTTACTCCAGGCTTTATTATCTATAGCTAGTCCTCTATTTTGCATCTGTTGTCCTTGATGATGACTCTGATTTTGATTGTGGTTTTGACCTTGATTAGAACCTTGACCCTGGTTATAACTTTGATTCTGATTTTGGTTATGGTTGGGGTTATAATTCTAGTTTTGACTATGGTTATAGTTCTGATTGTATCCTTGGTTGTTTCTACTGTAGAAATTCTCATTTCTCAATTGTGTCATCTCAGTGGTCAATCTTCTTAAATGTGTAGTAATCTCTTTGATATCTTCCCTTTCCTCTTGTGCTTTTGCTATAAATGTATCCTGAGGTGGTTGGAAGAAAGATTGGCCATTATTTTGATTAAGATTGGTAGTATTACCAGTGTAAGGTACTATAGCCTGAATTGGAGCAGGATTATACACAGGTGTGTATGTAGGGACTGGATTTAGTAATGGAGTGTTCTGTGTGGGAACTCCATTCCAAGGTTGTGTCTGATGTTGCATTCTAGGATTTCCTCCATTGAGGAATGGATTACAGGTTGTCTACCTCATTTCTTGGTTTACAGAGGCTGCCTCCTTGTAGGCTTTAGATACTGTATCTATGTTAGGCTTTCTCTTGACAAACATGGCAGTTAATGGATCTAAAGCAGCATAGTACGTAGCTAATAATGTATCTGGATTTAATGTGTACGGTCCACTATCCTAGAATAAGCCTTTTGAAACCTGTCATTGAAATTATCAATCAGTTCTCCCTCTCCTCTCTTAATTGTGGCCAATTGATGGTACAAAGTTGAAGGATCTACTGGTCCCCTAAATCTAGACAGAAATGCTTCCTCCATTAGTGTCCAAGAAGAAATGTGACCATTAGGTAAATTCGCATACCAGTTAGATGCTTGTTCATTGAAAGTGTAAGGAAATAATCTACACACAACATCTTCATGTTCTAGCCTGGCTCAAAGCATGCTTCCTTAAATATCCTGATATGATCTTCTGGATCCTGATGTAACTGGTATTTAGGACATATTTTCTCAGGATTCTTTAGCATCTCATGATAATCGACAAAATAAATGGGAGAGTTGACATTGAAATAAGCCATTGCAGGTACCTATGCTTGACCTGGACCTGTAGGAACACCTGGATTTATGGGTGGACTTGGATTTCTAGGAGGACTGGGACCTCTAGGTGGACTAGGACCTCTGGGAGGACCTGAACCAAGATTCAAATATCTATATGAAGAACTATCAAGACTCACAATATTATGAATGTTATAAGGTGATCCAGGAGGAGTTCCAGATGAACTTCCTGTATTGGATATTTTAGGATTCCAAACTAAAGGACCTTTACTCTGTCTTCTATCAGGTAATTGCACAAATATGTCTTCAGAATTGGATCTAGACCTAGTCACTCTACTGTTGTTATGAGCTAGCTTTACTTAAATTCAACCTTAACTCCAATTAGGCCCTCCTTCTAGCGCCAAAAATTGTTTGATGTTTATTTTTACACATTCATAACAAAAGTTAAAATTCATAAAATGAACCTAACTGTCTTGGAAGATATGAAGTATCAATTAAGATTACTTAATCCCAAGTTTCTGTATGGTCAGGTCTTGACCTGTTGGACAGTTTAGTAGGTTACTATGAAGCTGTAACATGCAAGGGGCCTTATGTGATTTAAGCTGATTGATTGCTTACTGGACTCTATTTATGCAAATTGTTGCAAATATCAACAAATTATTCATTCCTTTACACAAATTTGTTACTGTATTCTGAAGCTTTGTATGATTTTACTCTAAAACATGCTTTTTCTTCAAATATGTATAAAGATTGTCAAATATCAACTAAATTGCTTTTAATTCTTCCAAATATTAGACAATCTTCTTTAGATTTCTGCGTTTAAGCTAATTATTTCAAAGTTTGGGAAAAGTTAGAGAGAATTTCAAATTCAACATCACTTGCTACAGGATCTAAATGTTCTGTCATACACAGAGTAAGAATTATAGTAAATTCAATTAAATCAGTAGACAAAATCGTTAAATACAAATGTCCTAAGTATTTTCACAAACATGCATTCAAGATTGCGAGCTTTAAGAGAAACTATTTCAAATATAAAGAAGAGCCAAAAGACACTCAGAAAATAGACGTAGAATTCTGGATTCAATTGTATTTAAAACACACAGTCATGCAAGATTTACAATGTATGAATGACTCTTAACTTCATCAATTGAATTCACAAACACTTACAATGCTTTACAGATACAATAAGAAAGTTGGATGTTCCACGCATTCCTTAGTGCAGACATAGGCAACCTCCTCTAAACTAAATTACTCCTACTCAAAGTTTCAGAACAAATTACAAATGCTATGCTATTTTCTATAAATTGCTGTGTAAACAATATACAAGTAGCTATGTCCCTTATATAGAATTTGAACTTTTAAATTACTTTAGCTACAACTTTCATCTATGGCTAAGCTTTCTCCATTCCTGATCAACGGTGCATCTTTTCTCATAACCGTCTGCCCAAAAATATCTATTTGGCATCTTTTGCTTCGCTCAAAGGATGCTGTTGGAATCTTTACAAAATAAGATTCCCTCCTCTTCGTTGACCTTTTCTAGCCAAGGCTCTTTATTTGACTTCTTACTTTTTCAAATATTTTTTGAAATCGCCAATCACACTTTCCACAAAGGTGTGGTCCCCTCCTGGACTCTTTGTCAAAACATATTCTTGCATTATAATTCTCTCTTTCAACTTATTTTCTTTGCTTTCTGAGCCATCTCTTCTTTTCTAGTATTTCTTCATTTTACCATTCTCTTCCATCACTGTATCTATCATCTGCTTGCTGAGATTGGCATCTGGATTATCTATGCAAGGTGCAAATATGGCATTGAACTCTGTCAATGCCCTTTCTAAGTCATATGCTGGCACCTCCATGCATTCATGCTGCAGGAGCCTTTCTGTTATTTTCCTATGCATTTTGATCATCTCACCAGCCTCCTTTTCTGAATCTTGTACAATTTCTGTACATTTCCTAAGGTTATCATCCTCAAATTTTAACTCTAATATTACCTGTGGCACTTGATTTGCCAATGTAACAGTAAGTGCCCCTTCATTGATCAACTCTTCTACTCTTTCTTCCACTTCTGTTAACTGTTCAATCTCTTTTATGCATTCCTCTTTTCTGTTTTGGCATTTCTGTGTAAGTACCATACATTTATTCTTTTCCTCTGTAGCTATTTTCCAGCTTCTTACAGCCTGCCTTATTGTTTGTTTTCCTTCTTGTATAAAATCATTAAACCACTCATCAAAAATATTAGCTTTAAACCTTTTATTTTCCATATCTCTTATTTCTTCTTTTGATACTATTGTTATGTCAGTAGGCAATTCTGGGATTGTGACATTAGGATCAAATATCCCCTTGATAAATTGTTGGAGTTGGACAATGTGTCCCTTTAAATGCTCCTATTTATCCTTATCTTTCTTTAGCATTCCTGCTATCACTTGATGCATGTCCTCCCATTCAGCAATGTGTTGTTCTCTTGTCGAATGCCCAAGGTCAAGATTTAATATCTTGTACTCCTCCAATGTAATCTCACCTTTTACCTTTTCTTTCTATGGTATAGCTAGGTTTAATGTTCTAGATCCACTTGGACCTCTTTGAATAGTAGACATGGTTCTAGCTTTCCTCTTCTCCTTCTTTGGAGTAGTCTTTTCTCCTAGCAAACTTTTTATATCAATAGGTACTACTTGTACCTCTTTCTTCTCCTCTAGTTGTTGTGATGCTCACAATACACCCCATTTTACTTCTTAGCAAAATGAGGACCCCTGCTATAGCTGGCTTTTGGTTGCTTCTGTGTGTGGGTTTGCTTGGTGGTAAAGGGAAAAAGGTAACTGAAAGTATAAACCTTCGTGAAAATAGAGGAAAAGTAACATTGAGTACCAGTGTCTAGTATGGGTGAATTCTTCATGAAAAATGAATAAGGGTTGCTTTTTGAATCATCTCAAAATTCACTGTATTTTGCAAGTTATAAGTGTTTTGGGTAAATGTACAATCAGAGGGTTTGTGTTTTGTATATACAAGGTTCTTTGTATATACAAAGTCATTTCATATACAAATGCGTTTGTATATCAGGTTGTTGCCTTAGTCTCAAAAAGTAAGTCATTGGGTTTATAAGGTGTATTTTTATGCTTGTATACATTGTTTGTTAACGTTTTATTCTCATATACAAGTCGGGCCAGAAAGAAGTCAAAGTTGAAATGAATAAATGTTCAGTTCTGCTATGTATATTTTGGTTGTATATTTGGTAAAAAGCAAACATACAAATGAAATATACAACAAGTTATACAAAGCGGAACTGAAAAGATGTTAAAATTGGCAAAGTCGTTGTATATTTTACACCTTGTATATGTATGTTCGGTTATATACATTGCGGCTTATATACAAAGCGGAACTAAAAAGGGTATGAAATAACGAATAATGATTGTATAATTTGCGTTTGTATATAAGGTATTGGGAGACATACATTACGATATATACAAATCGGAATTGAAAGGAAATTAAAATATGATGTAAATGATGCATTTGGACTTAATGTATATTGCGATATACATTTCACTTTATACAATGGCTGGAACTGAAATCATTATGAAATGTGACTAACTTGTTGTATGTTTTGTCTTCGTATGTTTCGGAATGTACAAGTGAAATATACAAAGCTTTATATACATTGCGGAGCCGAGGGTATATACAATGCAGGTTATAGAAAGTTTGAAGTCCAAAGGTTTAGTGCAAATATTATGTACATAGCAGAGATGCAAAGGTAAAAGGAGGTAAGGTGGGTCCCACTGTTTGTACATTTTTCACTTGTATAATGACAATGTATATTTAGCGATATACAAGCGAATGTACATGCAAAAATACAAAGCAGAAATACAAGCCAGATGTCAAAAAAGAGTTAAAAACAGAGAAGTTCTTGTATATTTGGTGTTTGTATGTTTATAATGTACAATCCTGATATACAAAGAATCAACGGCATCGTAAAAGAGTAAAAGGTAAGGAAATTTTTGTATAAGTGTTTGTATATGCGCTTATACAACAGGATATACAAGACAAAATATACAAAGGTGTATGGAAAGGTGAAAAGGTAAGGAAGCGTTAGTTAGTTCTTTGCATAAAGGGTTTTGTATGTTTGAAGATACAATAAAAACATACAAAGAAAACATACAACGAAATATACAAAGAAAAGTGCAAGCATGTTGAATTTAACTAACGGTAAAAAAGTTCAAAAAACTTAAACACTGAAAGAGAAAGCCGAAGGTTGTAGTGCATTAATTGTTGTAATTAATGCAAATTTAACACTCAAACGAAGGGAGATTTAATGAGGGTTAGGGCAATTTCAATGTTAGTTCACTTTTAAAATATATTGTTAAAGAGTAAAAATTGCAGAAAGGAGAGCTGTGGTAGTAATTGAACAAAATTTACCAAAACGACAGAGATACAGTAGCTGGATAAAGGCGAAAACGGTAAAAGTAAGTCAATGGGTAAACGGTCGCGGAAAATAGGTATTTACCCCAAAATGCTGTTTATTTTCAATTGTTAAAATGAACTATTAATTTCAGTAATTTCATTGTGAAATGTATGCATTTTAGCAAATTATTGTTTTAATGGTTAATTAGTTGAGTAGAGCTTAACGAATTTAAAGGGTAAAACATAAAAGAAAACAAGTTAGGGTAAATGGTAAAAGTAGGTTTTCACAGTAAAAACCCTAAACATGAATTGAAATGAAAGCTAAAAGATGTATGCTTCTATAGGATGGCCCCTAAACTGAAGAAAGATACATGGGAAGATGTGAAGAAGGAAAGAAAACCTCAGAAGGAGGTGGAGAAAGAAAAATTGCCGCTACATAGAGGTTGTCTGTCCCTGATAAGCACAAGTGGGGTGGGAACGGATACTAATATAGGCATTATGATGTAGAAGATGTATTAAAGAAGATCACTGCTGCGGATGCCTCGCCGGATATGAAATGTATTTGGGATAACGGATTATACAGAGCTGCAGGATTTCCTCTAGCAATGGAAGCTAGGGATTTATGTTTGGATTGTATAATTTTGTATGATCCCACTACCAGGAAAATCATGTTGCATGATAGATTAATTCCTGATCTAACTCCAGAAGGGATTGCTAAAATATTTGGTTTAGAGATTAAGGAAAAAATGAAGGATATTGACAGTGATCAATATAATGAGAATTTCTACACAAATGAAGGAGAATGTAAGGGTAAAATATTCGGCAACTGGTACAACCCAGAGAATAAACCCAAGGCTGTGGCTAGGATACCTAAGAATCTGATGAGGATACATTTTAAGGAGGAGATTCATTTGATGATCACTATGCTGAGCAGATTAGTTGGATCAAGAGATGGCACTAAGTGTGAACCTTGGATGTTCACAGTCATTGAATTCATAAGAACAGGGGAAAAGAAACAAGGACAAATCCACTAGGCCAAGGCCATTAGTACAGCTATTTGGAGGCAGGCCATGTAGAGACAACAGAAGATGTTGCCATTTTATATGTCTTCTTATGTATTATATTCATGTGCTTCAGAAATCAGACCTCACATTCATGGAATAGAAAGGGTAGGTGTCCTGGGAAATGGTCCAGACTAGAAATTAGTATATGAACATTACCCTGTCTTACAAGAGGAAAATGCCTTAAAGAATTTTGCTTTGGTGAATGATGTTTTCTATACTTACATGGTAAGAGTATTGAGGGAAGAACCAAACAAGAGATTATCTAAAGATGCAACAGATGCAATTGGATTGCATAGTTCATGGTTCATATAGTTTGAACATTTCACTTACATAAGGACTGAGGGATTTGAGGGGAAACTATTTATGTTGCCAAGATATCCTTCTGAGAAGCTGATTGTGTTGGAATTTTCAAGACAGAACTTGAATGTTTTCAGGATGTACAAAAGAAAGTTTAACAACAGAGGAAATGTAAAGTTGCCTTGGGCTATTGGAAGAAATTATTGTTTCAGTGAGGAAGTTGCAAGTTGTTCAAAGAAAGAATTGAGGTATTATGGCTTCAAAGAGTTTGATTTACTCAGAAAGTTTGATCCCTTCCACAGAATTCAGAATTTTGTAGATAAAAAGTACAAGCATCAAGTACACATTGAAGATTTTTGGGTAGATTGCCAAAACGACAGGGAGGTGAGGAAAAGAGCTCACAAAAGATTAAATGTTGAACAAATGAAATCCATTGGTAATATATATGTTCCTCCTGAGGTTTGAGAGGATGATCAGTTATTACATCATAGTTATGCAGAAGCAAGGCTGGCTCCTATTACCAAGCCTGATTGGTCAAAGCCCTGGAATACATCATTGGATGTATTATCTAAACCTGTAATATTGTTTTCAAAAACATGGCTAAAAGATAGAGTTGAGGAGCTAAAAGATGAAGGCAAGGAAGTCACATATCCCAAGAAGGGAAGCAAAAGAAAAGCAGAGCCCAGTGAAGACTTGCAGTGTTTTTATTAAAAGAAGAGAAAAATTGTGGAAGCTAAAATTGTGGAAAAGGACAAAAATGCCACATTAATGGATTCATATGCTTTAGGCATAACAATAGCAGTGGCATCTGACACTTTTGTTGATGGAAAGTCAATAAGCCATGAAGTAAGTGCAGAAGAAGTACAGGCTGTAAAAGAAGCAGCATGACAAATAGTAAGGAGAGAAATTCCCATAAGTTTATCAAAAGGGGAAACTTCTAAACTAGTTAATGTGATTGGAGCACAGGAAGTAGGTGAAACACTGAAAAATATAGCTAGTGCTTCCACATCACCTGAGCAAAGAGAAACATTCATTAAAGTAAAGACAGAATTGGCTGGAGAAAAGCTACAAGAGTCAAGAACATACAAAGCCAAGCAAACTACTGTGGAAACTGTGCATATTGAGAGCAGTGATAGTGAAGAAGAAACAATGTATAGAGGAAAGGCAATTGACATAGAAGAGGATTCAAGTGATTTCCTGAGTGAGGAGGATGAGCTAAGCAGTCAAGTTGAAATAGAAATGGAGCACATCACAGAACATGAAGAGGAAAAGGAACAAGAAGAAACAAGATCAGTGGATCTATTTGATAATTTGGTGCCACCTGAAATTATTAAAGATGTGCAGGAAGAAGCACATAAAATTGAAGAAGCTGAAAAGGAGGAAACACTTGAGGAAGTAAGCACAGAGAGGCATGTTGCAATAGAAGAGGAGACAAAGGAAGATACATCAAAGTTAGATGCATTGAATATGTTGAAAATGTATGACGAACTAGGGGAAGAAGAGAAAAATATAGAAGATATGCAAGATCCAGGAAAAGAAGCAAAAGAATATGATGCAAAAGAGGGTTCACCTATACATACAGAGCAATTACAAGCATAAGGTATAGACAAAACAAAAGATGAAGCTAAGATGCCTGAAGGTAGAGAAGAAATAGAAAAGATAGGTGAAAATAAGGATGATGAACAAATTGAAGCTATTAAAGTGCCAGATGAAGGGCAAATACATGCAGAGGATGATCAAGGAAAAGCACCAGCAGAAGAAGCTCCTGAAGAAGAAGATCAAGAGGGGGGAGATACTGAGTTAGAGGAGGAAGAAAATGAAATTGAGTCAAAAGAACAAGAGCCTCCACTACAACAGCAAGATCCAGAAAAAGAACCCCAACAACAACAACAAAGACAACAAGAACAGGTACCAGAGTAGTAGCAAAAGGAGCAGCAACAGCAAGAAGAAGGAGAAACGGATAGACTTCATGAAGAGGTGATTGATGAACCTAAGACTACTAGAAACACAAAGGAAATCCCTGCATGGTTGGGAAGAGAAATAGGAAAGGAGAAGAAAGAGGTACAGGTAGTACCTATTGATATAAAAAGTTTGCTAGGAGAAAAGACTACTCCAAGGAAGGAGAAGTGGAAAGCTAGAACCATGTCTTCTATTCAAAGAGGTCCAAGTGGATCTAGAACATTAAACCTAGCTATACCATAGAAAGAAAAGGCAAAAGGTGAGATTACATTGGAGGAGTACAAGATATTAAATCCTGACCTTGGGCATTTGACAAGAGAACAACACATTCCTGAATGGGAGGACATGCATCAAGTGACAGCAGGAATGCTAAAGAAGGATAAGGATAAATATGAGCATTTAAAGGGACACATTGTCCAATTCCAACAATTTATCAAGGGGATATTTGATTCTAATTTCACAATCCCAGAACTGCCTACTCACATAACAATAGTGTCAAAAGAAGAAATAAGAGATATGGAAAATAAAAGGTTTCAAACTAATATTTTTGACGAGTGGTTTAATGATTTTATACAATAGGGAAAACAAACAATAAGGCAGGCTGTAAGAAGCTGGAAAATAGCTGCAGAGGAGAAGAATAAATGTATGGTACTTACACAGAAATGCCAAAACAGAAAAGAGGAATGCATAAAAGAGATTGAATAGTTAACAGAAGTGGAGGAAAGAGCAGAAGAGCTGATCAATGAAGGGGCACTTACTGTTACATTGGAAAATCAAGTACCACAGGTAATATTAGAGTTAAAATTTGAGGATGATAACCTTAGGAAATGTACAGAAATTGTACAAGATTCAGAAAAGGAGGCCGGTGAGATGATTAAAATGCATAGGAAAATAACAGAAAGGCTCTTGCAGCATGAATGCATGGAGGTGCCAGCATATGACTTAGAAAGGGCATTAACAGAGTTGAATGCCATTTTTGCACCTTGCATAGATAATCCTGATGCCAATCTCAGCAAACAGATGATAGATACAGTGATGGAAGAGAATGGTAAAATGAAGAAATACCAAAAAAGAAGAGATGGATCGAAAAACAAAGAAAAGAAGTTGAAAGAGAGAATTATAATGCAAGAATATGTTTTGACAAAGAGTCCAGGAGGGGATTGCACCTTTATGGAAGGTGTGATTGGCAATTTCAAAAAATATTTGAAAAAGTAAGAAGTCAAATAAAGAGCCTTGGTGGGAAAAGGTCAACGAAGAGAAGGAGGGAATCTTATTTTGTAAAGATTCCAACAACATCTTTTGAGTGAAGGAAAATATGCCAAATAGATATTTTTGGGCAGACAGTTATGAGAAAAGATGCACCGTTGATCAGGAATGGAGAAAGCTCAGCCGTAGATGAATGTTGTAGCCGAAGCAATTTGAAAGTTCAAATTCTATATAAGGGACATAGCTACTTGTATATTATTTACACAGGGATTTATAGAAAATAGCATAACATTTGTAATTTGTTCTGAAACTTTGAGTAGAAAGAGTAATTTAGTTTAGAGGAGGTCGCCTGTGTCTGCACTAAGGAATGTGTGGAACATCCAACTTTCTTATTGTATCTGTAAAGCATTGTAAGTGTTTGTGAATTCAATTGATGAAGTTAAGAGTCATCCATACATTGTAAATCTTGCATGACTGTATGTTTTAAATACAATTGAATCTAGAATTCTGCGTCTATTTTCTGAGTGTCTTCTGGCTCTTCTTTATGTTTGAAATAGTTTCTCTTAAAGCTCACAATCTTGAATGCATGTTTGTGAAAATACTCAGGACATTTGCATTTAACGATTTTGTTTGCTGATTTAATTGAATTTATTGTAATTCTTACTCTGTGTATGACAGAACATTTAGATCCTATAGCAAGTGATGTTGAATTTGAAATTCTCTCTAACTTTTCCCAAACTTCGAAATAATTAGCTTAAATGCAAAAATCTAAAGAAGATTGTCTAACATTTGGAAGAATTAAAAGTAATTGAGTTGATATTTGACAATCTTTATACATATTTGAAGAGAAAACATGTTTTAGAGTAAAATCATACAAAGCTTCAGAATACACTTTGTTTTCTTGGGCCTGTGAGTCTCTTCTAGCTTTTGAGGTAGATACATTGTCATATATTTGGGTAGACATAAACTCTAATCTTTGAGTAGTAGCTTAAATATTAGTCACAGTTGCCTGAGTATTTTTTGACTGGTAATTCATGCCAGTAAAATCATTCAAAATTGAAGTAGACTATTTATCTAACTTAGATGTACTAGTTTCTAATTTATATACAACATTTTGAACTTGAAGCAGATTATCATACACTGACACAGTTCTATTAATTCCTTGCTTTATGTCAACAACCATGTCATCTATGTTTTCTTGGACTAATAACATCCAATGGGCTTGCCAATTTCTTTGGGCCTCAGAATTCTTTTGCTTAGTTCCCACCTTTGTATGAAGTCTTGCTTCATATTTACCCCATAGCCTTTCTTCTAGATTTACTACAGTAAAACTTTGTTGAGTAGGCCATCTACTAGGTGTATAACTAACAAGGTCCAAAGTAGTAACTGGAGCTACTTGAACTGTGTGTTTTGATCTTCTTTCTGAACCATACCTAGGCAATGATTCTCTCATCATACAAGCATGTTCTCCCATTTTAGATATTTTGATCTCTTTTTGTTTTTTATCTTTCTTTTCATCATCTTCTCCTTGCTTAGGAGCCAGATGTAACCTAGAGCTAACCTGTCTAACCAATTTATCCATGAAGACTGGATCATTACTCAAGTCAGATGTAGAACAAAAGGAAGTTCTAGATGGATAGGGATTCACTGACTGGGAAGCCTGAAATCTTCTCGAACTACTTGATGAAGTGGAACACTCTTCTAGGTTATAATCCACATATGGCTTGTGATCTGTGCTGGGATATGCATGGGCTATAGAATAACTTCTTTGCAAAGATCTAGGCTTAGGTTCTGATTCAATAAGAGGTTGCTCCAAGATTGTCTGGTCAGGAATAGCTTGTAGGGTTATGTTTGCTACTCTCCTAGAATGAAATAACGGTCTATCAGAGAATCTATTTCTATGTATTAGGAGGTTAACGAATTGGGGCTTTTGTCTGTCTAACAGCTGCTCAATTATAGGAAACCCTATCTCGAACCCAGTATGATCAATAAATCTTCCATAATCAAGTAGATTTGATGAACCTTATGGAAAACCTACCCCCGTGGGCAAAGAGACTGGTGGAGAGATAGTATTCATAATGCAGTAGACAGGGTAGCTATTATATCTTGGTCCTAGAAAACAAAAATTCATTCTGATGTATGTGCAATGTTCTGCCAGGTATAAGGCATTAGCAGGTTGGGACTGTTTAGAACTGGAGGATTCTTCATCTTTATTTTTAGCTTTATACAAAGTTTCACGAATTTCCCCCACTGCAGAAATGAGTTTATTGAGTTCCTTCTACTGAAGAGCAATCTAGCGAGTCAGAATAGTGAGTTCTTCATGGCATCTGTCAATTTTAACACAAAGAGTGTCAATAGATCTACCCAAAGAGGCACTGGAAGATGGAGATCTGTGAGAGTGAGACCGGGATTTCCATTTGGGGTGAACATAACCATGAGATTTTTTATATGGCAGAGGAGAAATAACTTCTTCTCATTGAGATTTGGAAGTAGAAGTTCGGCGTCCACGAAGCTGTTTTTGGAGGGACTCACGTTTAGCTTCCCATGATCGAATATCTTTCACCTATTTTTTGGCTGCAGCTTTGTAGTCATCAATAGAACCAGGCATCCTATAAGGATCCTTTGCTTTTGCCATACTAATTTTGAAGTCTAGATCCTTGATGGCTTTTCTGACAACTTTGGACACTGCACCATTGTCTTCAGAAGAACTAGAATCAGAACTAGAGGATTCTTCTAAACTAGATGAATAGACCTTATCCCATGCCATATTGAATTGTTCCGACAATATTTCAACTATAATATCAATGCTAAATTTTTTGCCACTCTTGTTGACACTAGATGTCATATTTGGGAATAAGCTATTATTGCCCAGTTTAGACGAATTCTTAATGCTGAAAAAGGTGATGGTGTTATCTCTGTCCAACCTAACTTCACCTTGTCTCTTTCTGACAAGTTTATTTCCTCTGCATTTTGTTTGCTCCTACAAGTCAAAGGCATATCCCTCATGCCTGGTTCTGTGTATGCTACCATAGGTAGACGTTGTGTCTACCACATTATGAATACTGTCTCTCTGCCAGTCTCTTTGCCCACGGGGGTAGATTTTCCACAAGGTTCATCAAATCTACTTGATTATGGAAGATTTATTGATCATACTTGCTTCAAGATAGGGTTTCCTATAATTGAGCAGCTGTTCCTGACCAGACAATCTTGGAGCAACCTCTTATTGAATCAAAACCTAAGCCTAGATCTTTGCAAAATAATTCTGAGGCCCAAAGAAATTGGCAAGCCCAGTCGATGTTATTAGCCCAGGAAAACATAGATGACATGGCTATTGACATAAAGCAAGGAATTAATAGAACTGTGTCAGTGTATGATAATCTGCTTCAAGTTTAGAATGTTGCATATAAATTAGAAACTAGTACAGCTAGGTTAGATAAACAGTCTACTTCAATCTTGAATGATTTTGCTAGCATGAATTACCTGTCAAAAAATACTTAGGCAACTGTGACTAATATTCAAGCTACTACTCAAAGATTAGAGTTTATGTCTACCTAGATATATGACAACATATCTACCTCAGAAGCCAAAAGAGATTCACAGGCCCAAGAAAACAAAGTGTTGTTAGAACATGTGGCCTGTAACTTAGAAAAGATTAGAAGATATACAAAGAAAATTAGAGTCTCACAGAAAGGGAAAGATAGTTCTGACGAAGAGCCTGAAGAGGCCAAGTCACAAAAGTCTGAAGTCAAACCTAGGCCCAAAATACAAAGGAGGAAGAGTATCCTCTTTGCAGAAGATGTTGAGGAAGAAGAACATCCAGCTGCTTCCTCTACCAGGAGCAAAGCTCCCCAGATGCCCACTAAATTAAACTTCCCTAAACAAAAAGAGCATATGATGCAGCACACTGAAGAATTAAAAGATTGGTTTTAGGAATTAAATATGGAAGATACTGAGCCAAATTATATGGAAGAACCTGCTACTGCCATGAAATCCAATGCATCAGATGATGACATATACTTGGAAGAAGAAGAGTCACAAGCATCAGATGAAGAAAAATCTCTAGGTTTTCATAGTGATGATGATCTGGTGTATTTTGACCATAATATAGAAGATTAGGAAGAATATTATATGGCTAGTCAAGAATCAATGGAGAGCAAGATAGATATAGAAATGAAGGATGTTGTGTCAGAAAATTCTAGACCTGAATAGTTAAGGGCCTATGCAACATCATGATATATCTTGAACATTGATAAGATTATAGACCCTTATGATGCCATATGTACTTGGTGTGACACATTAGAAAATTTCTTTGACACCAGGGGATCAGTTTGGAATGATGCTAGTAAAGTCTTGTATGTAGTGAGATTGATGTTGAGCAAACTCAAAAATTGGTGGAATTCCTTGCTTGATAATGGCATAATAACCACTAATCCTAAAACTGGAGAAGACTATGTAAAAGAGATGGACATGGGTAGAAGTGACATATCTGCAGAAGGTTTTTCAATGCTCAAATTAATGTTAATAGGTCTATTCTCTGGCAACAGGAAAAATAAGATTCTTGAAGCTGAAAAAATTCTATACTCTCTTCAGCTTAAAGATCTAGGCAAGTTGCATAAATACAATCTTGTGTTTGAAAATTACATGATTGCAGCTCACAAATTGCATGATCCCAGTACAAAGAAATATTATCTTAATTCTCTTCCATGTGGTCTAGGTGCTTATGTAGAAGAATACATTATGACCAAATAAAAATCCAAAGTTGAAAATTATGGATTTGGAGAATTAAAGACATTAGGCACTTATAAGTTGGACAAAGGGTGCCTCATGCAAGCCCTCAATGACAATAAAGAGCAATATAATTCCTCTTGCAATATGAAAGATTATTGTAATTTGCCACCCATCAATGAACTCAAAGATTTCAAGCAAGTGAGGAAATTTAGCAAATCTTCTTGTGGTAGACATTGCAAATGCAAAAAATGTAGGAGGTCCTATGATAATGATAATATGGAAAAATCATTTTGCCATAAATGCCAGAAGAAAAGATATAGGTTTGCACCTGTGAATAAAGACTCTTTCAAAAAGTGAAAGCCTCCTAAATACTTGTTCAAGAAAGCAAAGCATTCAAGAAATAGACTAGTCAAGTGTTTTATTTGCAAGGGTCCACACTATGCCACTGACTGTCCAAATAGATTCAAATCTGATAATAAACTTTATGCTTTATTCCTTGAACAAGATGTACATAAGGATTGGGAAATTGTAAATAGTTTTGATGCCATGGCTCATTTAGAAGAAAGTCAATTCTTTGAGCTAGTTGAAATATTGCCGGAACAATTCAATATGGCATGGGATAAACATAAGAAGGTCTATTCATCCAGTTCAAAAGAATCCTCTAGTTCTGATTGTAGTTTTTCTGAAGACAATGGTGCAGTGTCCAAAGTTGTCAGAAAAGCCATCAAGGATCTAGACTTTAAAATCAGTATAGAGAAAGCAAAGGATCCTTATAGGATGCCTGGTTCTGTTGATGAGTACAAAGCTACAGCCAAAAAATAGCTGAAAGATATTCGATCATGGGAAGCTGAATGTGAGTCCCTCCAAAAACAGCTTCGTGGACACTGAACTTCTACTTCCAAATCTCAACAAGAAGAAGTTCTTTCTCCTCTGCCATCTAAAAAATCTCATGGTTATGTTCACCCCAAATGGAAATCCCAGTCTCACTCTCACAGATCTCCATCTTCCAGTGCCTCTTGGGGTAGATCTATTGACACTCTTTGTGTTAAAATTGACAGATGCCATGAAGAACTCACTATTCTAACTCACCAAATTGCTCTTCAGCAGAAGGAACTCAATAAACTCATTTCTGTAGTGGGGGAAATTCGTGAAACTTTGTATAAAGGTGAAAATATAGATGAAGAATCCTCCAGTTCTAAACAGTCTGAACCTACTAATGCCTTATACCTGGCAGAACATTGCACATACATCAGAATGAATTTCTATTTTCGAGGATATAAGCCAATTCCTATGGATGCATTTGTTGACTCTGGCTCTTGTAGAAGCTTTGCCAAAACTAATGCTATTCCTCAAGAGTTTTGGAAATCAAGACCAGATCTACCCTCTGGATATTCCATAAATGGTCAAGAAGTAAAAATGGGTAGGTATGCTCAAGATGTGACTATAGAGATTCAAGGTAAGAAGTTTGTGACAGATTTCATTGAATTAGATGGTCTTAGAGGAGAGGTGTTGTTGGGATTTACATTTCTAACAAAGTATCAACCTTTTGTGTTAAGAATCCATGAAATCTCACTCAGACATGAAGATGGTCACATTAAGATTCCTTCTCTAAAAATAGCCAATCACAAATGCTCAAAGCAGTCTGCTAAGACAAAGAAGAAGGAAAATATTAACCTACATGTTCAAAAACTTCCACCATTTCTTGAACCAGTCAAATTAAGATTTGAACAAAATTGTTGCAGTTTGAATCCATTACAATTTTGGTCAAAAGAACAGGAGGAATGTGAAATCAAGATCAAGCTAGAATTCCAGTCGATCATTCCTTTTGAACCTTCATATCTAATGAGTCCAACTGAAGTCCAAGAAATGGATGAACACCTGAATGAACTGCTTGAAGGTCATTTTATCAGAGACAGTAAAAGTCCTTTCAGTTGCCCAACATTCTTAGTGAATAAGAGAGCAGAAAAAGAAAGAGGTAAGAAAAGGTTCTGCATAGATTATAAACCTCTTAATAACATAATTCTTTGATTCAATTATCCTATTCCTTTTAGCACTAACTTGATTATGAGAGCTACTTCAAAGAAAATCTTTTCTAAATTTGATTGCAAGTCATGGTTTTGGCAAATTAAAGTCAAAGAAGAGAATAGGTATAAAACAACATTTTTAGTCCCTTAAGGACTCTATGAATGGAATGTTATGCCTTTTGGTTTAAAAACTACTCCTGCTTATTTCCAAAGAAGAATGGATAAAGATTTGAGAAGCTTAGAAGAATTCTGTGCTATTTATATTGATGATATAATTATTTTCTCTGATGACGATACTCAGCATCTGAAGCATCTTGAAATCCTGTATAATATTATCAAGAGTCATCGAATTTATCTCTCAGCAAAGAAGATGGTAATTGGGTGAGAGGAAATTGATTTCCTTGGTTTGATCCTCTCTCAAGGACAAATAAAATTGCAGCCTCACATCTTAAAGCACATTATTGAGTTTCCTGATGTTTTGATGGGAATCAAACAGATTCAAAGGTTTCTTGGTTGTTTAAATTATGTTTCTCCTTTCTACAATGGACTCGCGAAAGATAGGAAAAGGATATAGAACCAGCTAAAAGAAGGAGCAGGGCCATGGACCAAGGAATTGACATAAATAGTGCAGAAGATTAAACAGAAGTGCCAATATCTTCCTACTCTTCATCTACTACAAGCAGATTTTCCTTTGATTCTTTATACTGATGCTTTTGATGATGTCTGGGGTGCTGTTCTCATACAAGAAATTCCAAAGGCTCAGATTTGTGGCTACAGATCTGGTATATTCACTGACACTGAAAGTAGATACACCATATATGAGAAAGAAATCCTTGCCGTCAAAAAGAGTATCCAAAAGTTCAAGATTTTCTTGAAGCCTATTCATTTCATTGTCAGAACAGATAGCCAACCAATGAGATCTTTACTGAGGAAAAAACTTGATAAGGATATAGCCCATGGATGAATTTCAAGATGGTACCTAGATTTCATCAGTTATGATTTCAATATTAAATGCATCCAAGGTGAAAACAATCCTCTGGCTGACAGTTTAACCAGAGAAATGCCAAAGTTAGCAGAGCCAGTTTGCATGATGATAGAGCAAGGAGAGACATTGCTAAGAAAAGATGGAGTAGAAGTTTATGAAAGCTTAGATGAATCTGGAAATACAATATGGGTTCTGTAGCTGCCATTAGAAATTATTACTCCAATACTTCAGGTTCACTTTCTGAACAAATGGCTACAAGATTTGAGAAACTTAATTACAGAAAGTTTTGATAAAGGCGTCCTGGATCCCCAAGATCAATTCAAATTTCTTGAAAATTTTGGTCTTGAAGATGCCAACATTGCTTTTGCTCTCAGAAATGGAATCACTATGGATATATGCATCACTTCTTTACTACCCATGAATTGGACTATAAGAAACAAGAAGAATTTGTTGAAAATTGCAAAATTTGGTTTCATCAATAGTATAACAATTCTTCAGTTAGAATTTGAAGACTATGCAGATATTTTCTTGGGATATAATGACAAGATATTACAACCAGATATGAAAGAGTTTTTTAATTATATCCAAGGAAATTTTGCCTGGGCTATTGAAGAGGGAATGACAAGACCTTCAGGATATCTTGTAAATCCTTATAATTATTGCATTCCCAGGGTAGAATATTATCCCTTGACTCATAAATGGTTTGCTAAGGTTGTTCTTGAAGATTTGGAACCATCACTTGATCCCGCCATTGTAGCTACAAGGACTGAAATGGATCTATCCTTTCCAAAGGAAATTGAAAAGGTGATTTATACATTTCACCAAAGGCCAGATGATCTCAAAATTATCTTCAAACCTTTACCAACAAATCTATTGCCTCCAACTGAGATCGACTAGCACTTGAGTCTATCGGTGCCATGATGTCAGCGACGTTAAGATTCTGACAACAGGATGCAACCCTGTTCAATAAAGAAAAATCCCCATATCTACTTTTGGGTGTAAAGTAGGCCGTCCTCACATATGGTGTGCCTTTTGCGAATATATTTTTGTCCTTTCATTGTTGTTAGTGTTTTTGGATATGACTGCTCATTAGCTATCCTCTCCAACAGTGGTCGTTACGTGTCATAAGCGTATGGTCAAACTTATAGGTTAGTTTATAGTTTTGAAGTCCACCAGCTGCTATAAATAAGGGCTTCATGCCTCATTGTATTCATTCGGAAAATATTTTAGGAAGTGTGTCTAGAGTATAAGAAGAGTCTTATAATTCACAAGAGTATGCTCTTGTTCTGCGCGTAGTTGCGATATGAACAATCAGAAATTGTGTTGAGAGATCTATAGTGTAAGAATGCTCTTATTGTAATTCCATCTGAAGATATAATATAAATTCTTCTTTTTTTGTAACCAAATAACAAAATAGGATACAGTTGACACCAATGACAACAAAGATATGTTGACATCAATGACAACACCGATTAGGCACATACTTGCAACAATAGGTCTGTATGCACTAGATCCAGCAGACTAGCAGAAAATTGCTCTTTGCTCTTGAAACTTCTCCTAGTCTGCTTCCCAAACTGACATTCTTTGCCGATGGTATTGATGGGTTTCAAAAGCTTTGGTAGATCTCTCACAGTCTAACCTAAACTTATCTTTACTAGATTGTCAAAGTTTATATGACACATCCTTCTGGGCCACAACCAACTCTCATATGCTTGGTCCAATAAACAGTAATCACTAGTTCCTCCTAATTGATAAATGTTACCTTTGGTCTTCTTACTAGTAGCAATCATAGTTCTGGATCTTTCCATGATCTTGCACCCATTGTCTTTGAATATCAGATCATAACCTTTGTCACACATCTGACCAACACTCAAAAGATTATGCTTCAAACCCTTCACATACAAGACATTATCAGTATTATGCTTTCCATCAAATGAGATATATCCTTTTCCACAAATCCTACCAATTGCATTGCCTCCAAACCTAACCAGTCCTCCATCATACTTTTCCAAACTCACAAACTTACTTTTGTCACGGGTCATATGATGTGAGCATCCACTATTAATAATCCATTCATCCTTATCTTTCTCAACCTGAACTGCCAAAGCACTTTCTTCCATTGGTTTCTCTTGCTTCACATAGCTAGCAGGATTAGTAGACATAGGTTCTTCTTTAATGGCAATAAACATTCATTTGCACTAGTACTAGCATCACCAGATTCATCATCAGTCACACCTTCATCATCAAAATCTCTAACATAGTAGCATTTCTTTAGAGCTCTAGGCCTATTCTCAAATTTTTTTCTATTCCTTTCAATTCTTTCAGGACATCTGGAAGCATAATGACCTACTTTACCACAAGAAAAAAATTTGAAAGGTAATTTGCCTTTAAACTTACCAGAACCTCTATGAAATCTATCAACAAAGTTAGCTTCAAGTTCATCAAAATCATCAAGTTCCACCTTATATTTCTCAACTTTGGAGATCTTTTCTGAAGTAATGGCTTTGAAGGTAGTTTCAACTTTTGGCAATGCATCACCAAACTCTCTCATCTCAAATGCTATAAGCTTTCCAAGTAATTGATCCTTGTCAATAGCTTTTACAGTCATTACTTCTTCAATTGCAGCTACCTTGTGACTATAGGACTTTGGTAGTGATCTGAGAATTTTCATCACAACTTCCTTATCAGTGAGAGTTCCTCCCTATTGGTTAATAGTTTTGTCACTATAAAAACACATTCTGATTTGCCCAATAGGCAACAACAAAGAAATTAACAAATGGAGTAATCATTGTGATTGCAACGATTATCCTTGCATTTGAGACGGGCAGCTCCCTCATAATGATGGGAGGTTTTTGGATTTTTGAGTACCTTTAACTAGAAGGTACAAATAGGTAACAAAAGAGAAAATGAGATGAGAAGAAAGAGAGGGAGGAATCTACCTATGAGCACAAGCAAAACAACACAAACTCCTTGAAGAAAGATAAACTAAACTATAGAGGAAGAGCACAAGGTCTCCAGAAAGAGAGAGAGAATGAACAACAACAAGGCACAAAGACCTTCTAAAACACCTGCATATCAAGAGCTGAGTAAACGAGTTTATAATCCTGAAAGGAACTAATTAAACATAGGAATAATTAGTTCATGAGAAGAAAATTACAGACATAAGAAACAACTCTTCTATATTATTTCCAAATGTAAGAAGTACAAAGCCTTCTTATTACTCCATTACAAAACTCTCAACTCTATAGGAATATAAAATAATAAAACACCTTCTAGACTGATCGAGTCTCACTCATGCACCAAAGTGCAAGGAGGATCAGAAACCTGGCTGGCCCAAAAGATATAGTAAACAGAGATAAACATCTAGTCACTACCCTTCCCACAGCTCTCACAGGAGCTCCCGATTGAACAACAAAAAGATCTTTTCCCATGACTTTTAAATCGAATATATAGAACTTCCACATCGGAAACTCAACAGTCATCCTCCTCTCCCAATAATACAAATGGTGAAAGAAAAGAAAGGTCAGGATGACCTTTGGCATTCAGTTTAAAGGAATGACACATCAACGAGCTAGAGGAATGTAACTCTGAGAATGAAAGAAAATAGAAATCCAAGGGGCACCTCTTCAACTTCCATTGCTCACTCTGTCTTAATACCATTGACCTTCAGATAAAATCTAGCTATGCATAAAAGAATGCAAGTGCCTTAACCATTACACAATATCACAGTGGGCCGGATTCGGTAAATCAACCATATAGAATGTAGCTAGAAACTTAGATATTTTACTCCATTTGCTATCCTCAGGGTGAGCAATATAAACTTCATCATCTTCCATGCCTTTGCTTCTAACAGTATACTGGAACATTCACCCATGGCAAGTACTAATATGAAACCCAGTTTTCAACTCAGACGAATCAATATTTCACTCTGAAAATGGTAACAATGACTTGCACTCGAGTATTAAGCATGCGAATAGAATGTCTCTTGCCAGAGTGAACTAGTAACCTTTACATAAGCCTCTTAGTTCTTCTCAATTCTAGATAAAAAATCCAATCTAAAACATTCTGGAATAGTATTCATACATATTAGTACCAGAGTTCAATGAAGAGGCCCTATTTTGGATATCATTGAACTCTATGATCCTGCATGCAAAGAAATTTTGAGAGGTCCCTTATAATCACCAACATCAACTGCACAAAACGGGCTTCTGATCTTACTAGGAACTAGTTTCACACTCCATAATCTCCAACTGCAAACAAGAAACCTAATAACTTAGAACAGGTTGCGGCTCCTCCAGCTAACATCTGTATTTTATGCATTACTCTCCTGTGGCAGTGAGTTCTATCATCATCTCCACATTTTATATATATTGAGCACTTCAAATTATAGCGCCTCTAGAAGACTACGTTTCACCAACGGTTGCTACTGTTTCTAAACTAATATTTGCAGCATTCACCAAATCCTTTCCAACTATAATTACCATCACTCGAACAACTATTGGCAGGGTCAGTGACTGAGGCTGGCAAAGGTTGTGGAGTTGGTGTTACACCTACAGGTCACATTTGCATAAGGTTTCTGAAGCCACTTCAGTGAATTTAATTGGTGCAACACTTTCTAAACTGAGACTAAGAAGAAAACACCCTAGATGTGGCTTATCCACGCTCTCACATATTTGAATGCATGTTTACAAGAGCATTTCCAACTATAATATTTGACAAAAATTTGTGTTTTCAGCAGGCTGGGAGCGCGTTGGCGGAGGTAATAGAAATTTTCTAAATCTTTTTCAATAAATTCATTTTGTACATGTCATTTTCAAAAGCTACATATTTGACAAAAACTACCAGTTCTCAGCTGGGCGTGGGTAAGTGGAAAGAGAGTCGGCAAAAATTGTGGAATTTGAATTCATACTTGCCAAAACGTATCTGCTCCCAATTTTTGATCCTTCTCAACAAAATGACACTGTAAATATCCCATTACATTCTGCCAGTTATATTTGCTCAGAAGTTTCTAAAACCTTTTTCAATCATTCCATTTTGTGCGTATTTGGCAAGGAGAATGCCGGTATAGGGTGTGGATTATCCACCGGAGCATTTCTAACAATAGCATATGATGAGGCTTTCACACTTCACATTATGATTTTTGACAGAAACAATTCTTTGTAATGTTGTTTCCATTTTAGTGCGAATAAGGAGATTGCTCCATTTGTGCATCCACGCTAGAAAAATCATTCCCATTGCATATGATTGCATAATGAAACATCCATTTCCATTCTCATATGCTAAGAGGAAGACAGTAGAGCTTGCGACTTTTGGCATTTAAAACTGCCAAAAATCTTTCAACAACCCGATTGGTGCGGACCCTGCTAGCCACAAATTTTTCCTATATATGCACATAGTATTTGCCTGACAGTTTCTAAAGATTTTTCAAATTCTATATTTGATAATCCAGTGATCATTGCACTCCATGAAACTACATTCTATTCGACCATTTCTTCAAAAAATTCTCTTGGCATCATCAATACTACCGCACTTCGCATGCAAATTATTAGGCATGCTTCCAAATGTAAAATCTGACAAAACTTGTGATGTTGGCTGGATGTGGTGTTACCTATGCCAATTGCATTCATTTGAACTTTTCTGAATCCTTTGACGGATTCAACTAGCACAACTCAAACTGTAGTATTTAGCAAAAGTCTTTTATGCCACCATCCTTAGCATGGCATTATGGGAGCGTCGCCAACCTCAATTTGTTCAAAACTCTTTCAATAAATCAACCCGGTGCAAATCCAGTCATCATTGTAGTCCAATTATAGTATCTAACAAAAATCTTGGGTCTCATTTATTGTATTTCAGCGGACTGAGAGTGCATAAGTGAGAGTGGCACAATTTGGTGTTGCACTTACCATTTGTTTTTGCATCAAAGTTTCTAAAGCCTTCTCAACAAATCCGCTATTTCCATGGAGACATAATGGCAAAAGGTGGCGGAATTTGCAGATAACAATCTTTCTTTATTTGAATAGGCCGTGGCCTTTGCTTTGTGTTCCTTCATAACTCCCGTTCTATTTTAGCGTGAAGAAGTTGACAGTGATTTTAGTGTTGTCATTGCCATTGCGTCATTTGCATCAATGGTTCTAGAGCTTTTTCAACAAATCTATCTCATAGAAAACTCACCATCATTTTACTTTATGCAGATTTTTCTAATCTAAACAACAACTTCATCCTTCCTATTTTCAACAAGCAGAGAGGATATTAGCAAAGGTTGAGGTATTTGGACATACACCTAGCAAAACACACTTTCTTAAAAGCTCCAAGCTTTCATCAACAAATCCATTTTGAGTATATATCTCGCACTCATTGTATGTTATGAAAATAATATTCATAGAGAAAACTTATAAAATGGTCCTATGGCTTTTGAATGCCAATCCAGACATTTGTCTTGCTGCTGAAAATATGGTCTCCAACATGTAACAGCTAAGGACTATGCAAGTAGGACAAGCCATATGCAGTGCCAAGTGCAATCCTCATTCTTTGCCTCCATGAAAGTTCACTGCCATACAAATTTTTAGAAAGTATGCCATTCTGAGCATTATGAAAGCCCTGATTTAACAGGGGCAATTCAAAATTGAGACTGCTCGTACCATTCCATTCAAATTGTGATCTTTGAGAAAATGGAACATTATCTACAAAACCTTGCATTGGCTTTTCAGAAAAAAAAACAAATGTTTTATTGCCAGGATGATGAACATTGTCATTATGCCAATGAGATGAATTCATGCCTTCCACTGATATTAGGCTGCTACTACCGTTCTTTACATTTGTGTGGATATCACAAAGTAGGAGAAGTATTGCAATAACAAGAGACTTTAGGTGGTCCAAGGTCCTCAGTGCATAGATAAATGACTTCATAAGGCACATACTTCTTTTCACTTGCACAATGGGACACTTTCAAATTCTCATCTATGACTAGAGAAATCAATGCAACCGGATGCTTTGAATGCATCAGGAATATTTTGGACTATACATGTGAACTAACAACCATGACTTGATAATGGATTGGAAATTGAGAAAGAGTGGGAATGCAACTAAGAATGTAAGACAAAGAATTAGATGCATCATTACAGGAAAAGTTCAAAATTTTCATACTCAAAATTTTGGGGTAACACAGGCTCTAATTGGGGACATAGAGTGCAAGGGACACAGAGAATCAAGAATCATAGGTGAAGACTAGTGCCTAACCATTGGGCCAATAGAGTCAGGGGGAATAACGGGAGACCAGGACAAAACCAAAATTGAAACAAACCCAACATCAACAGGAAATGGAAACAAACTAAGACACCTACGTACCTAGACGAGGTACAACACACCATTGTTGCCCCAAAGACTATGCAAAGCCATTAACTGGCTGGGAAAAATATATTCCAGTGTGAAACAAAGGTTCATATTCATGGAGCACTTGCAAAATCAGCAACCTATTGAGGACCATGATTGTAAAACTAAGATTTATGAAGGACAAGAGTTCACGAAAATGTGTGCCAAATAACCACCTTTCATTAAAAACTTCTATAATTTCTAGAGAACTCTCTTGCATATCATCTATGCCCTCAACTGAAATTAGATCTGAATAAATTCCTTTTGAAAGAAACTAAAAATTCATATCATGAATAGTAGCCTTGTTTGGCTTGAATGTAATTTCCCCTTCACTTTCAGAATCTGATTCATGCTTTTCTAGAGGCAACTTTGAATTTTTGGATTTGTCACCCAAACCATCTTTCTCCACAACTTGCAAGGGAGGCACAACCACTTCTGCTCCACATAGAAAATTAGCTTATGGCATTTCTAAGCACCACTTTGGAATGTGAAAATTATCAGGCCTGAACACTCTCATTTACCAAACTAGCATTATCTTCTCCATGCTTGTTCATACAATCATTCTTCATTCCATGTTTCACAACTTCAAAATCAAATTCAAAATGAGGCGATTCAAAAGTAAAATCATTGCTAACCTTTGCTTGCAGCTTTGCCTCTTCATAATTTGGCGTGGGAATTTCAACAACTTTACACTCTAGCTGAAGATAGTTCAAGAATATTTCCCATGTATCATTCTAGCTATTCTCCTCATTGAAAATCTGTTCATTGGTTGCAATTAGAGTTGTTAGACCATCCTTATTTGGACATTCAACAAAAGAGTATTCTTCCTCAACACATGGTATGGGAGAAAGCACAACATCTTCACAAAGGAGGTCATCATCTGAAGCTTCTAAAATTTCTTGAGGTTGCAAACCTTCATCAACCTGACTATTCTTTTTCTCCTCATTAACCTCATATTTTGAAAAATCATTACATATATTTCTAACACAAGCTTCATTTGGTGAATCATTCTCAAAAGACATAATTGCATGTTCAAAGTAAAATGACTCAAAGATGAATTCATCACTCACCTTTGGCTACAATACTTCTCTTTTATCATCCTCTTCATGAAATTTGAAAATTACGTACTCTGGTTGTGTGTCAATCACAACTCTATTACCAACGCCAGGATTTGGAGAGAAAACATCAAAAGTGAAACATTCTTTCTACAAGTTGTTCAATAAACCAATCTCTGGAAATGTGACTATTGATTGTGATTTTTCAACATCACATTCTTCAAGCATGGGATCAAGTTTGATAGATAAGACTTATTCTCCTCTTGCACAAAGAAAATCATCACCGAGAGGAGAAGCCGATTGGGTATGCAATTTATCCATTGTCTCATCAGGCTCTTTTTTGTCTACTTTATCAACTGTTAAATCAATATCATCAAAGACAAAAACTTCTATATTTGAACTATGATCTAAAAACTCTTTTTCAGCCTCATGAGAACTCCTTTCAATCATTTGGTCTTTTCCATTCATGTCAAAATTAAAGATTTTTGATTGAGGAGAAAATATAGAACCATTCATACCTTCTTTCATATCCTTGGGGACACAAGTGGTTGCAGTCATTTCAACTTTAGTTATGTGACCATCTTTGTCCAGAACTCCACATAAAAAGTCATCATTTGATCCTTCTAGGCACCATTTTGGAATAAGAATGACATTGGGTTCTTCTGATAATACCTTTTCATTGACTTCTTCAACCAATGTTGAAAAAGATTCTGGTCCTTTTCTTTCATCCTGGCTCAAAACTCTTTCTTGTTGTTGACTGTGATCCCATGGCACTAACAAATCTATGGGTTCAACCAATGTTTGCACAGAATCTTGTTCACCAAGAACAAAAAAATTGTAAGAAACTTGATCCTCTTTCAGGTTCTTTTTTGAGGGCTGCTTGCAACTGATGAATCTTTCATTTATAGTCTTTTAGAGAATAAAACCTGGCATGCAGACTTCTGAGTAATAATGTAGATTTGTAATCTCTAGATGGATGTAGCCTTTTATTTTCAGCTTCAGAGATGTTGGCCTGAAGACTGCTCCATAATGAAAGAAGTCTTTCATCATCTTCAGCTAATATCTCCTCAATTGTTGGCATCGATCTTCTTCTAGCCTTGGGCTGACTTCTTTGTCTTGCCTTGCATTGAACCATTTTCTGAGCTCTTCAAACAAAATAGAGTCACCAACATCCTTCCAGTGGAAGTACCGTTAAATTTCTGAGGAAAGTAGACACTGGCACTTTGATTCTCTCCCCAGTAGAGGTGCCAAAAATCTGTTAGTAAATAGTTTTGTCACTGCAAAAACACACTCTGATTCACCCAACAGGCAACAACAAAAGCAACCAACAAATGGAGTAATCGTTGTGATTGCAATGATTATCCTTTGCGTTTGAGAGGGGTGGCTCCCTCGTATGATGGGGGGTTTTTGGATTTTTGAGTACCTTTAACTAGAAGGTACAAAAAGGGAACAAAAGAGAAAATGAGATGAGAAGAAAGAGAGGGAGGAATCTGCCTGTGAGCATAAGCAAAACAACACAAACTCCTTGAAGAAAGATAAACTAAACTATAAAGGAAGAGCACAAGGTCTCCAGAAAGAGACAGAGAATGAACAACAAGGCACAAAGACCTTCTAAAACACTTGCATATCAAGAGCTGAGTAAACGAGTTTATAATCTTGAAAGGAACTAATTAAACATAAGAATAATTAGTTCATGAGAAGAAAATTGGAGACATAAGAACAACTCTTATATATTATTTCCAAATGAAATAAGTACAAAGCCTCCTTATTACTCCATTACAAAACTCTCAACTCTACTGGAACATGAAATAATAAAACACCTTCCAGACTGATCAAGTCTCACTCATGCACCGAAGTGTAAGGGGGATTAGAAACCTAGCTAGCCCAAAAGATATAGTAAACAGAGATAAACATCTAGTCACTACCCTCCCCACAACTCTCACAGGAGCTCTCGATTGAACAACAAAAAGATCTTTTCCCATGAATTTCAAATCAAATATATAGAACTTCCACATCGGAAACTCAACAATCATCCTCCTCTCCCAATAATATGAATGGTGAAAGAAAAGAAAGGTCAGGATGACCTTTGGCATTTAGTTCAAAGGAATGACACATCAACGAGTCGGAGGAATGTAACTCCGAGAATGAAAGAAAATAGAAATCCAAGGGGAACCTCTTCAACTTCCATTGCTCACGTTGTCTTAATACCATTGACCTTTAGATAAAATCTAGCTATGCATAAAAGAATGCAAGTTCCTTAACCATTACACAATATCACAGTGGGCCGGATTCGATAAATCAACCATATAGAATGTAGCCATAAACTTAGATATTTTACTCCATTTTCTATCCTTAGGATGAGCAGTATAAACTTCAACATCTTCCATGCCTTTGCTTCTGACAGTGTACTGGAACATTCACCCATGGTGAGTACTAATATGAAACCCAGTTTTCAACTCAGACGAATCAATATTTCACTCTGAAAATGGTAACATTGACTTGCACTCGAGTATTAAGCATGCAAATAGAATGTCTCTTGCCAGAGTGAACCAGTAACCTTTACATAAGCCTCTTTGTTCTTCTCATTTCTAGATAGATGGAATAGTATTCATACATATTAGTACCAGAGTTCAATGAAGAGGCCCTATTTTGGATATCATTGAACTCCATGATCCTGCATGCAAAGAAATTTTGAGAGGTCCCTTATAATCACCAACATCAACTGCACAAAACGGGCTTCTGATCTCACTAGGAACTAGTTTCACACTCCATAATCTCCGACTGCAAACAAGAAACCTAATAACTTAGAACAGGTTGCGGCTCCTCCAGCTAACATTTGCATTTTATGTATTATTCTCCTATGGTAGTGAGTTCTATCATCATCTCCACATTATATATATTGAGCACTTCAAATTATAGCACCTCCGGAAGACTACATTTCACCAACTGTTGCTGTTATTTCTAAACCAATACTTGCAGCGTTCACCAAATCCTTTCCAACTATAGTTGCCATCACTCGAACAACTATTGGTGGGGTCGGTGAATGAGGCCGGCAAAGGTTGTGGAGTTGGTGTTACACTTATAGGTCGCATTTACATAAGGTTTCTGAAGCCGCTTCAATGAATTTAATTGGTACAACACTTTCTAAACTGAGCCTAAGAATAAAACACCCGAGCTGCAGCTTATTCGTGCTCTCACATATTTGAATGCATGTTGATAACTGAGAGGGGGGGTGAATCAGTTATCTTAATTACTTCAACTTTCTGATCTTCATTAACTATTAATGCAACATTAAATCATATAAGCAAACATAACCATGAAATAGAAATAACATCAGTACACATGACACAATGATTTTGACGTGGAAAACCCTGTTAAGGGAAAAAACCACAGGGTGATTAACCCAAGATTGTATTCTCTGTTAGAAGAATAAAATAGTACAAAATGGCACTAGCCAATTAGGGCTCACTATCCGAGCACACTACTCACAAGAGGCTCACTGCCTACAAGAGACTCACTGTCTACAAGGTATAAGGTGACAAGATACTTGAACTAATGAGAAGCATCCACACATGCTGAGGTTCAGTTCCGGTTAGGCTCAATACACTAATCTGCTGCACTTCATTCTTCCTCTTCTTTGCTGCTGCTATCCTATCACATTCTGGACCAGTCTTACTGCCCTTACACTGCTCTTCTACTTTTCTTCGCACTTCCCACCACACAGCACACACCTTCACATCTAAATCCATCTGGTATATATATCCGCACCAATGATTTCAACACCTTTCTAGTTAGCATCTGGAATAGTCAATATTTTCCTAAACTCTGATTTGTCAGCTGAATCCTTGCTTACCAAGTGATGCGTATCAAGGAGATGCTTATAGAAGTCATCAATCGTGTCGGCCAATCATGAGTGATACCTCAGAAAGCTTGATCACCATCAATAACTGATTCGGATTAAGGTCTGATGCTCTGCCGATTAGTTATTCCTCTGTCAACTCTGCCAAATAGGAACCCAACACTTAGGTGCTCATATCTCTCCACTCTTCCATCACCAAAGGCTCAATCCCTAGAATGTATCAGTCAAGGTGCACCTCGTGACTTCCCCAAGTCTATATTTTACTAAGATACTTTCTCTAAGAGATCCGGACCTGACTATCAGACCTTGCCACATGCTCAGTTCTTGCTTACCGGACCACAACACTCTTCAATCTGACTTCCCGTATAGGCACACCATGTCCTTCAGATGGGTGTTATAAACTTTGTTGCCATCAATGACAACAATCATGAAGCTACACAGTGTCTCTTGCCAACAATCTCCCCCTTTGGCATTGATGGCAACACTTAGTGAAAAATGACTAAGTGTCACACTGCACTCCCCCTTGGCTAATGCTCTATTCTAATATATACTTTACTAGAGCTCCCCCTTAGCTGGATCCCACATTTTTCACTGCTCCTCACTCCCCCTTTGACATCAATGGCAAAGGGTGGGGTCCGCACACCAAAATTTCCAAAAATAATGTATACTTAACCGCATAAAACTTATATACATGTTTTACTTACATATACTGAATTATATCTGTAAAAGTGGTCTTTAGCTGTACCACTTCTGTCACCCAACTCTTCTTCATCCTGTCCAAAATTGAGATGTGACCACTCAACAGGAATGCAAAAGCTTCTGCCCTTTTTAGATCTGTCAGATCACTGGTTCGGGCCGTAGTCTGAGCATCACTTATGGCCTTATGCATGGCCTCTAACTTAGGGATAATGATCCCTCTAACTTAGGGATAATGATCCCTCTAAGTTCACCCATCCAACTTATTATGTTCTTCCTTTCCTTCTCAAGTTACTTTATTGCATTTGTGACTGCAATAGTTTGACACTCTTGATTTACTATGGACGATGAGAGAGGATCAAAACTTTGAGACAAATTTAGCAGTTTATCTTCTTGCTCTTTTACTTTCTTCTCAATATCTTTGGTCACTGTGGGCCAGGATAAGCAAAATTTATACATATCTCTACCATTTTTAAGAGCATTTTCCAAGCTCTTTATCCCAATATCCATAACTCTCCTATCATTTGTTATCAGACCCTGCAGTTCAGAGAATCTCTTTTCCAAAAACTCCTTTTGGACCTTTTCTTCAGCTGACTTCTCTAGGGAATCAAAATGTGTATGAACATAATTTACAAGGGACTTTAGATTACTAGATGTGGAGGCCGAAGGATCCTTTTGGAAGGATGGCATGATTTTCTCCAATACACCAGATGCAGTTTCTATGAGCTGGCATTCTTCCATGTGAGACTTCAGAAGTTTTTCTTTTGCCTTTGCTGAAGTAAAGGATGCTAGCTTCATGGTTTGAACTGGAGAGAGGGAGTCAAAATTGAACGGTCCTTGAAGAAGTTCTGTTCATCAAATTCCATCATCTCCTTGGTTAAGAATTCTTCAACTGCTTCTGCTGTGTCTCTTGCCGGTGACAGGGTTTTCTCCTCTTCTACAGCCTTAGTACTGTCATACGACGTTTTCTCTGTTTGACCTTTTGCCTTCTCTTGTACTTCTTTTCCTTAACTGGTTTTCTCCTTTATTCTTTCTTCTCCTTTAGATCCAGAGTCTGCAGGGGAAACCGGAGGAGAGATGTTTACTTCTTCATGGACATCCTCTTCTGGAGCAGAGGAATCAAAGTCCTTATCTTTCTCTTCACCTATCTCCTTTACCTCCTCTACTACAGTCTCAATAGATTCTTCTTTGTCATCCATTCTCGAGGGATCATCACCTAAATCCTCTATAACAAGAATATTGAACCTTTTATAGGCATTTCAGAGGATTTCTTCTGTTTCTTTTGCCACCTTATCAGTTTCTCCAAGCATGAGCTAATTCATTCTAGCCTTACTCCAGAACTCATCCTTACCATCTTTGAAGATCATATTCATTTGTTTCAGAGTAATTGAAGGATAGAGCTAAATAGCTATATGTTCTGTAATCTCTAAGTCCTTAGCCTTGTTATTTTCTTTTCTCATTTCAAGTTCCTTCTCTAAACTTTTGGGAATTAGAGAAATTATTTCAATAAATGCTTTATTGTATATGTTCAAGTACTTAACTGTGGCTTCCTCCAAGATCTTTCTATCTACATCATTATATGCATCATAGAATTTTGTTATTGGTTGCAGGTTCCCATCCACAGTAACTGCTTTAACTACATCATCTAAGGACAGAGTGGGCCTTTCAACAAACTCTTCTGCCTCTGCCTCCTTGTCTTCACTGGATACTTTCTTCTTCTTCTTCATCTTCTTGATCTCTTCATTAGATTCTGTCTCTTCTTCATCCTTCTGACTGATGTAAGACCTTGTTACCTTTGTCTTTGTTATCTTTTCTCCTTTACCGGATGATTTTGCTTCCAGTTTTGATGCCTTTGAGCTCTTAGTAGTGGTAGATGTAGAGCTCTTAGAGGATCTGGACTGAGAGGGGGCTTCTACCAGAGCACTTTCTTTTTCTTCCTCTTCCTTTTCTTTATCTACCCTTTCCATCTTTTCTCTGTTTGCATCAAGTGCCTCTTTTGAGATGCCATACCTTTTGGCAACATTCTCTACTTCTTTTCTCACTTTTCTCTTCATCTCCAGTTGCCTTAGCTCCACATGAATCTTCACACTCAGCTCGTCAAAGGTTCCAAACCTTTCTGCCTTATGATCCTTGGGTTGATTGAGCATGTGTTGAACATGTAGCTCTACTATTTTCTCATCTACTTCATACCCCATTTGCATGATCCAGACTACCCTTGGCTCCACTGCCTCCATTAGGCACTGATTAGTTTCTACCATAAAGCAAACTGTATCCTTATACTTTTCAACTAGAGATTGGGGGATTCTCTCTCTGGCTTGTATTATATTCTGAAAGTTTTTGAAGTAGCCCTAGAGTGCTGTGTTTTGTGCCTTGGTATCACCAAGTCCATGCAAATAATCCCTGATTTGTATGGCAATCAGTCTATCATTTTGCCATATCCAGCCACTAGATTCGGGTAGCTCATTCATATAATAGAAGAACAAACAAAGTATCAAGCCACCGTATTTGAAGGAGTTCTTCTTGTCCTTTATCTTTTGTAGATTTTCCAAAAGTTGGTTTAGAAGGAGCTCACAGAGATCATAGTCAACATTCTTTCTTAACATTTCATAAGCAGTATATATAGTAGTTCTAGATATTGAATTCTCCCTGCTGGAGTGATATATCTTATAGCCAATTATCATTGATGCAAATTTGATATCTGGATTAGTAATATCCTCAATTGTCATTGCTCTTTTATCAAATTTTGATCTGGTAGCCTCACTTACAATTTGGTTTTTGACAGATTTGAGAGTAGGCATCCCACTGGTTGAGTGTAATCCAGTTATTGCCCTAATGGCATCCTTAGTGATCTTAAATGGCCTGTTCAACCACATGAAGTTGTCATGCATTCTGCTCAAAACATACCAGACCCATTCATCTTCAGCAAAACAGGGGAAATGGATGCACTGACTGAAATGTTTATCCCTAATGACCTTGTATTGGGGTTTGAGATCAAATGAGTCATCTATCAGTTCCTTGTGGTAAATATCCATTAGTTTGGAGTCTCCAAGTTCCTCAATGTTTTCATGAACATATGCCCTAACATCTTCAACATGTAAAACCCCATATGGAATGCTAGAAAATGCGCCTAAGGGATCCACTTCTAAAGATTTGTAGGGATGTTTCTTAAATTTAGGGTGCAGCCTATCAGTAATCTTCACAACATTTGGAGTAGACATCTTAACGATTCAGAGAGAGTTTGATCAATAGTAGAAAATACCTTTTTACACTTCTAGGTTTCATGGAATGTGCTCAATTAGATTGTTGGAAGAGTTGACTTCTGTGGTTGATCTTTGAGAGACTTGAGACAATTTGTTTATAGAGCTCTTTTTCTTCTTCTTCTCGAATGCAAATGTACAAATATTGAGCAAATAAACCCTTTTATTTTTGAGCAAACCCTAATTCCATATTGCAATAAATGTGCAACTTAGGTCATTCTGGTTGCCTTGTTCTTCTTAATCTGAGATATATCTTTTCCGGATCACTGAGATACACTTGGAGTTATTCTTGGTGAATAATGACAATCTATTTTCCTTTCCATAATCATTTGATCTATCCACAGATCAAGATTCCTCAATTTTGAATCAAGCTGGATCTAATTGAGAGAAATATGCTTTTATCGGATGACAGTCAAACCAGATCTACCTTGGAAGACTAGACTCTTCAAACCTTCTTGCGGATCTTTCATATCTTTACCAAACCTACTTTAGATGTTTCTCTAAGAATCCTTTAATCCGCAACTTCACATGTGCCAATTTCAGGCACCAATTAACTGGCTGGGGGGATTGGTTTTTCTTAGTGACTCCCCCTAAGCCAGAGTTCATCTATTAAATTTTTGGAAGGCTTATTAGCACCAGATTCTGGTGCAGATCCATCCCCAACATTCTCTGTGCTTCTCTTCACCCAAATCTTATTCATCTCCCTTTGAATTTCATCCACGTTCACTTTTCCTTTTCCTTTGTCTTGGTTATGATTATGCTGTTCCGGACCCCTTTTGTCTTGATTCTTACTTCTACAGAATTTGACAATATGATCGGATCTATTGCAATTGTAGCAAACAACATTTCTTTGCATATTTGACTGATATCCTCTTGATCTACATTGATTAGCCAAATGTCCCATTTTATTACATGCAAAGCATCTACCATTGAATGAATTGTTCATTTGTATGTTTCTACACTCATGGGATTTGTGACCATACCTTTTCAATTGAAGCACTGTCCAGAGAAGGATGTATTAGTCTGATTCATTCTTCTTCTGCACTTATTTGCTTTATGACCAAAGTTATTGCAGTTGTGGCAGTATCCATTGAAAGATGGATATCTTTTAGCATTTGGTTGCCTTACCGGATGTCTTCTAGGCCTGTTTCTTGGATTTTCTGATCTGGAGTTCTTTTGATCGAATCCGGAGCTTTCACCGTTTTCATACCCCAAGCCTTGCTTGTCATCTACCCTCTTTTGGCTTTGAAGAAGAACTTCAAGTTGAGCAGAGCTTATCTTGAATTTCTCTTTGTATTCATTTGTTGTTTAAAGATCCCTTTTAAGAGTGTTAATTTGATTCTCAAGTTGATCTTCATTATCTCTTGCTTCTTCAAGGTCAGATTCCAGATGTCTGATTATTCTATCCATTTTATGGCGGTCTTCTAATTTCTCCTTAAGAGATTGTCTTAGATCATCTTCAGTTTTTCTTTTCTCTTCAATTTCTTGGGTGAATTTCATAACTCCTGATTCCATTTCATGTCTTACCATAATGATCTCTTTTGACAACTTTTCACATAGCTTGGTCTTCTCCTTCAGGTCTTCATTTGTATCATTTGCTTCACCTTGACTTGCCAATTGCTGAAGTAGATCCTTTCTCTTTTTTCATAGAGATACTCAGTTTTCCTTTTAGTTCATTTATGAAGTCATCAGCCTATTTGAGTCTTTCCTTCAATTCATTGACTTCAGAGTTAGATTGCTCAAGATCATCTAGGGCAGACTGAAGTTGTTCCGTCATACCATACACATCCATTTGAATTCCCAGATCTTCGTCAAGCTATTAGGCTCTGTTGGGAGGAAATTGGCTCTGATACCAATTGTTGATAACTGAGAGGGGGGGTGAATCAGTTATCTTAATTACTTCAACTTTCTAATCTTCATTAACTATTAATGCAACATTAAATCATATAAGCAAACATAAACATGAAATAGAAACAACATCAGTACAAATGACACAATGATTTTGACATGGAAAACCCTATTAAGGGAAAAAACCATGAGGTGATTAACCCAAGATTGTATTCTCTATTAGAAGAATAAAATAGTACAAAATGGCACTAGCCAATTAGGACTCACTACCCGAGCACACTGCTCACAAGAGGCTCATTGCCTACAAGAGACTCACTGTCTACAAGGTATAAGGTGACAAGATACTTGAACCGATGAGAAGCATCCACATATGCTGAGGTTCAGTTCCGGTTAGGCTCAATACACTGATCTGCTGCACTTCATTCTTCCTCTTCTTTGCTGCTATTGTCCTGTCACATTCCGGACCAGTCTTACTGCCCTTACACTGCTCTTCTTCTTTTCTTCGCACTTCCCACCACACAACACACACCTTCACATCTAAATCCATCTGGTATATATATCTACACCAATGATTTCAACACCTTTCTAGTTGGCATCCGGAATAGTCAATATTTTCCTAAACTCTGATTTGCCGGCTGAATCCTTGCTTACCAAGTGATGCGTATCAAGGAGATGCTTATAGAAGTCATCAATCATGTCGACCAATCATGAGTGATGCCTCATAAAGCTTGATCACCATCAATAACTGATCCGGATTAAGGTCTGATGCTCTGTCGGTCAGTTCTTCCTCTGTCAACTCTGCCAAACAGGAACCCAATACTTAGGTGCTCATATCTCTTCACTCTTCCATCACCGGAGGCTCAATCCCTAGAATGTATCAGTCAAGGTACACCTCGTGACTTCCCCAAGTCTGCACTTTACTAAGATACTTTCTCTGAGAGATCTGGACTTGACTGTCAGACCTTGCCACATGCTCTGTTCTTGCTTATCGGACCACAACACTCTTCAATCTGACTTTTGGCATAGTCACACCATGTCCTACGGATGGGTGGGATGAACTTTGTTGCCATCAATGACAACAATCATGAAGCTACACAATGTCTCTTGCCAACAAACACCCTAGCTGCGGCTTATCCGCGCTCTCACATATTTGAATGCATGTTTACAAGAGCATTTCCAACTATAATATCTAACAAAAATCTATGTTTTTAGAAGGCTGGGAGCACACTGGCGGAGGTAATAGAAAGTTTCTAAGGCTTTTTCAATAAATCCATTTTGTACATATTATTTTCAAAAGATACATATCTGACAAAAACTGTCGGTTCTCAGCTGGGCGTGGGTAAGTGGAAAGAGAGTCGGCAAAGATTGTGGAATTTGAATTCATACCTACCAAAATGCATCTGCTCCCAATTTTTGATCCTTCTCAACAAAATGATGCTGCAAATATCCCACTACATTTGTTGGGAATTAAGGTGTCTCAAGCTTTGCAAATTCCTAATGTTGTATTTATTTATCCCATGTTGAGTTGGCATAGTCGGCACCTTGTGTACATGTAGCAGGATAAATTTTGGTGATTTTGGTAGCTGTGGTTTCCTCCTTGAATATTTAATGGGGGTTTCTAGGCAGCTCCCCCAAGATAGGGTCAAGGGGCGGAGCCCCTTGCAGGGTCCAGGGCTAGAGGCCCTGGCACTCTCCCTGTCACGGTACAGGGAGGGGTCGAGGGGTAGCACCCTCGTGGGGGCTTGGGTACAACGCCCCTGAAACCTCAACCGACTTTTATTTAATGATAAGTGTCAGTGAGTATCTTTGCATGAGAGAAAGGCATCTTTGGGTGGTCAAGGGAGGTTATGACAAGTTGTAAGAGGAATAAGATATTTTTAGTCAGTGTATGACATATTCTCTTACAGCTATATGTGTTGTCAGTTATGATGGATTCTATGACAGTTGTAAGGTGCGTAAGAGCATCTGTCATAGCCTATCTTGGGACAAGGCACCCACATTGGGATGGGATGTTGGACAAGTGTTCTTAGGAGTGGGTTTTGGGGCATGAGTCCAAGATGGATGCCCATCTCTAGAAGGCTCCATATTTGCCTTGTAAACTCTATAAAAATAGGTGCTTGGATGCAAGATAAGTAGTGTGTTCTTACAGGTACTGTTATGCTGCTGGAATATCTCCAGATTCAACATTCAAAGACTTCTGAAAGAGCATTGGCTTTGAAATTGTATTGTAATTTGTTATTGTTTACTGTAATACATTTGAGCTATGTTTTGGAGTGTGGGGTTTTTCACCCGTAAGGGTTTTCCCCACGTATATCTTTGTTGGCAAGAGACACTATATGGATTCATGGTTGTTGTCATTGATGGCAACAAAGGTCATCCCACATATCCGCAAGTCATGATATGTCTCTACCGGAAGTCAGATTGAAGATTGTGGTGGTCCGGTGAACAAGAACAGAGCATGTGGCAAGGTCCGACAGATTGGTCCGGATCTCTCAGAGGAAGTGTCTTGGTGCAGTGCGGATCTGGGGAAGTCAAGAGGACTATCTTGAGTAGTATATTCCAAGGATTTAGCCTCCGGAGATGGACAAAGAAAAAGATATGAATAGTTGAGTACCGGATTCCTGAGAGACAGTGAAAACAGAGGAAGAACTGACTGACTGAGTATCAAACTACTTTCCGGATGTGTTACAGATGATGATAAAGGTTGCGGAGGCATGAATCATGTTTGGCCGACATAATTGATGATATCTACAAGTATATGCTTGATCCGCATTGCTTGGTGAGCAAGGATTCAGCCGACAGAACTAAGTTT
The DNA here is from genome assembly GCA_027924645.1 of Cunninghamia lanceolata. Classification (NCBI taxonomy): domain Eukaryota; kingdom Viridiplantae; phylum Streptophyta; class Pinopsida; order Cupressales; family Cupressaceae; genus Cunninghamia; species Cunninghamia lanceolata. The sequence continues at coordinate 5,169,452 of BSBN01000124.1, read as the reverse complement.
GTAAGAAACTAGACTGTTCCGGATGCCGACTAGAAAGATGATGAAATTACTTGTGCGGATATATATAAAGGATGGATTTAGTTGTAAAGGGTGTGCAGTGTGTGTGAGGATATGCGAACAAGTCCAGAATAGAGCAGAAGAAACAAGAAAGATCCGGTATGTGAAAGGACAGCAGACTAAAGAACAGAGGAAAGATGAAGTGCAGCAGATCAGTATACTGAACCTAACCGGAACTGAACTCCAGCATATGCAGATGCTTCCAATCAGTTCAAGACTGTGATTTTTATCACTTTGTAAGACAGTGTGTCTTCTTGTAGGCAGTGAGCCTCTTGTGAGCAGTGTGCTCGGGCAGTGAGCCCTAATTGGCAAGTGCCATTTTTGTAATTTCCTATTCTTCTAACAGAGAATAATTCTTGGGTTAATCACCCCGTGGTTTTCTCCCTTAACAGGGTTTCCACGTCAAAAATACTGTGTCATGTGTTTCTTATTTCATGGTTAATGTTTTGTGTTTGATGTTATGCTGCTTCAATTAAAAGGAAAGTTTAATAAGTGAAATAATTAGGATAACTGATTCACCCCCCCCCTCTCAGTTATCAACAATTGGTATCAGAGCCAAGTTCCTCCTAATAGAGCCTAACAGCTTGAGGAAGATCTGGGATTTCAAATGGATGCATATGGTTTAAAGGAGCAACTCAAGACTGCCCTTGAGGATCTTGAACAGTCAAATTCTGAAGTCAGTGAATTAAGAGAAAGACTCAAACAGGCTGATGAATTCATGAGGGAATTAAAAGACAAATTAAGTCTCTCTATGAAAAAGAGAAAGGAGCTGCTCCAACAGTTGGCAAGACAAAGTGAAGAAAGCAATACAAATGAAGAATTGACTGAGCAAACCAAGTTATGTGAAAAGTTATCAAAAGAAGTCATCATGTTAAGACATGAAATGGAATCAGGAACTATAAAGTTCACTCAAGAGATTGAAGAAAAAAGAAAGGCTGAAGACAATCTAAAACAATCTCTTAAGGAAAAATCAGAAGAATGCCACCAGATGGACAGGATTATCAGACACCTTGAATCTGATCTTGAAGATTCCAAAGATAATGAAGGAAAACTTGAGGATCAAATTGCCTCTCTCAAAAGAGACCTTCAAACAGCAAATGAATATAAAGAGAAATTCAAGATAAGTTCTGCTCAACTTGAAGTTCTTCTTGGAAGTCAAAAGAGGACAGATGACAAGTATGGCTTGGGATATGAGAAAGGAGAAAGCTCCGGATCCGGTCAGAAGAATCTTGGATCAGAAAATCCAAGGAGCAGGCCTAGAAGACCTCCGGTAAGACAGCCAAATGCTCAAAAATATCCATCCTTCAATGGATACTGCCACAGCTGCAACCATTTTGGTCACAAAGCTAATCAATGCAGAATGAGAATGAATCAGATTAATTCATCCTTCTCCGGACAATGCTTCAACTGCAAAAGGTATGGACACAAATCCCATGAATGCAGAATTATGCAAGTAAACAAATCATTCAAAGGTAGATGCTTTACATGCAATAGAGTAGGTCATATGGCTAATCAATGCAGATCAAGGGGATATCAGTTAAATATGCAAAGAAATGTTATTTGCCAAATCTGCAATAGGTCCGGTCATAATGCTAAAGTCTGCAGAAACAAGAATCAGGACAAAAGAGGTCCGGTGTATAATCAGAATCAAGACAAGGGTAAACAAAAGATGAATGCGGATGAAGTTAGGAATCAGATGAGCAAGATTTGGGTGAAGAAAAACTCAGAGAATGTAGAGGTTGGATCCGCACCAGATTCTGGTGCTGATATTTCTTCCGGAAATTAAAAGGTGAGCTCAGGCTCAGGGGGAGACTCAAAGAAGATTCTGTTCCCCCAGCCAAACAAGTTGTGCCGGATGTGGCACAAGATGCGGATTAAAGGGTTTGTAGATATAACTCCTGAGATGCTTCAGTCAAGTTTTTAGAGGTCCGCATGGAGTTATGAAGAATCTGTGTTCGATTAAGTTAGACCTGTTCAGGGAGGTGCTCCGGTATGATAAAGGATTACAAAAAGGTCCGGAGAGATCCGGAAGTGCACGATCTTGTCTTGCGGATTGGACAGAGTGTTTGGGATGTTCTTGTAATATGTTACCTAGATTTATTCATGATTTAAAGATTCGGATGATATTCAGTGATCAGGACTAATCCGGGATACTCCAAGCTGTCCAGACATGGTAAACCGGAATAATGCAGGTGAAGCATTTATTGCAGACAGATATTAGGGTTTGCGGAGCAATATAAGGGATTTCTCAAAAGTTATCTGCTCATTCTACACTTGAGAAGAAGCGAATAGTGGAGCTCTGCAACAAGGTTCATCAAGCACACCAAGGATCTCCTGCCGAAGCTATTGCATAAAGAAATCAATCCAACCACTCCGTGCAAACCGAAGGCGCATAAGGTATTCTTCGTTTTTCATTGCCTCACTGCAAATCTTTGAAGAATGGCTACTCCAAACATAGTTAAGATCTATGATAGACCTCGCCCCTCATTCAAGAAACATCCCTACAAATCGTTGGAGGTAGATCCACTAGGAGCCTTCTCTAGTGTTCCCCACGGAGTCTTACATACTGAAGATATTAGGGTTTACATACACGCAAACATTGAGGAATTTGGGGAATTCAAATTAAGAGACCTCTATCACAAACAACTGATAGACAATGCTTTTGAGCTCAAACCAGAGTATAAGGGTATCCAGAAGAAACAATTTGAGCAATTCATTCATTTCCCTAGCTTTGAAGAAGATGAATGGGTCCGGTATGTACTGAGCAGGATGCATGACAACTTCCTTTGGCTAGATAGACCCTGCAAGATCACAAAAGAAGCAATTAGAGCAGTAACTGGTCTATACTCTTCCGGGGGAGTACCTATCCTCAAATCTGTCAAGAACAACGTTGTAACTGAGGCCACCGGATCAAAATATGATAAGAGAGCAATGACCATTGAAGATATTTCGGATCCGGATATCAAATATGCATCAATGATAATAGGATACAAGATCTATCACTCCAGCAGGGAGAATTCTGTATCCGGTACTGCAATATACACAGCATATGAAATGCTAAGAAAGAATGCAGATTATGATCTTTGTGAACTACTACTAAGCCAATTGATGGAAAATGTACAGAAAATCAAGAAAGACAAGAAGAACTCCTTTAAGTATGGTACTCTCATTGTATGTCTCTTCTTTTACTTCATGAATGAGCTACCCGGAACAAGTGGATGGGTATGGCAGAATGACAAACCTGTTGCAGTCCAGATAAGAGACTATTTGCATGGACTTGGGGATGCAAAAGCGAGAAATACAGCTCTATGGGGATACTTCAAAAACTTTCAGAGCATGATGCAAGCAAGAGAGAGAATTCCCCAGTCACTCATTGAGAAATACAAGGACTCAGTATGTTTTATGGTTGACACTGATCAGTGCCTAATGGAGGCAGTGGAGCCAAGGACTGTCTGGATCATGCCCATGGGGTATGAAGTTGATGAACAGATAGTAGAGCTGCATGTTCAACACATGCTAAGTCAGCCCAAAGATCCTAAGGCAGAAAGGTTTGGAACCTTTGAGGAGCTGAGCGTGAAATTACATGTAGAACTCAGGGAACCTGAGATTAAAAGAAAAGTGAGAAAAGAAGTAGAGCACATTGCTCAAGGCCTAGGCATCTCAAAAGAGGCACTTGATGCCAGCCGGGAAAAGAGGAGAAAGGCTGAGGAAGAAGAGAAAAGCAAAGAAAGTGCTCCGGTTGAAACCCCCACCCGGACCAGATCATCAAAGAGATCTGCACCTTCCACAACCAAAAGCTCAAAACCGGAAGTCCAGGCATCCGGTAAAAGATCCAAGACAAAAGCATCAAGGGCTTATGAAAGCCAAAAGGATGAAGAGGAGACAGAATCAGATGAAGGAGTAAGAGAAGTAAAGAAACAGAAAAAGAAAGGATCCGGTAAGCCCTCCACAGGCCAAGACAAGGAGGAAATGGCAGAGGTAACTGTTGAAAAGCCCACTCTGTCACTAGAGAGCATAATCAAGTCGGTCACGGTGGATGGAAACCTTCAACCAATGACTGAATCCTATGATGACTTCAGTGAGGCAGACCAAAAGACTCTGCAGGAAGCCACAGTTAAATATCTGAACACATACAATAGGGCTTTCATTGAGATCATATCTCTCATTCCTAAAAGCCTAGAGAAGGAAATGGAAGTAAGAAAGAATAATGCGCATGCCAAAGATCTTGAGATCCGGGAGCAGATAGCTATTCAGCTATATCCTCAAATTGATCCCAAGACAATGAACATGATCTTCAAGGACTGCAGAGATGAGTTCAGAAGTAAAGCCAGGATGAATCAGCTCATGCTTGGTGAGACTGACAAAGTGGCACAAGAGACAGAAGAGATCCTCCGGAAGGCCTTCAAAAGGTTCAATCTTCCTGTTGTAGAGGACTTAGGTGCAGAAACAGCTGCTGATTTGGAATCTTCTGTTCCGGAAGAAGTGAGCCATGAACAGACAAGTGAGGACTTGGGACCCTCTGCTCCAGAAGAAGTGGCTCATGAGCAAGCAAGCATCTCTCCTCCGGTTTCCCCTACAGTCTCCGGATCCAAAGAAGAAGAGCAATTGCAGGAGAAGGAAGCAGTGGTGACAGACAAAGAGGTTGACAGTTCTAAGACTGCAGAAGAAAAGAAACATCTGTCTCCGGCAAGAGACACTGCACAAACTGTTCAACAATTTTTGAGCAAAGAAACTCTAGAGATTGATGAACCGGAGCTTCTAAAAGGTCCATTTGATTTTGACTCTCTCTCTCCGGTACAAACAATGAAGATAGCTTCATTTGCAAATGCCAAGGCAAATGAAAAGCTCCTGAAGTCTCATATGGAAGACTGTGAGTTGATAGAGGCTGCTTCCGGAGTACTTGTAAAGATCATGCCATCAATCCAAATAGATCCGACAGCCTCCACTTCCGGTAATCTAAAAACCTTAGTCAGCAGTATTGATACACATTTTAATTCTCTAGAAAAATCAGCTGAAGAAAAGGTCCGGAAGGAATTTTTGGATAAGAGATTTTCTGAAATATTAGAATTAATCTCTAAGGATAGGAAGATTGTAAGCATTGGAATAAAGAGTTTAGAAAATGCTCTTAAGGATGGCGGTGACATCTACAAATTTTGTATATCTTGGTCAAAGGCAACAGCTGCAATTGACAAGAAAATAAAAGAGGAATAGGACAAGCTTCAAAGCTTATCTCAAAGTTTTGATCCTCTCTCTTTCTCTATAATAAATCAAGAATGTCAGACTATTGCAGTCTTGAATGAAATAAAGAATCTTGAGAAGGAGAGGAAGAACATTACCAACCGGATGGGAGAACTTAGAAGGATTATAGTCCCTAAGTTGGAAACTATGCATGAGGCCATCAGTGATGCCCAGACCACCGCCCATACAAAAGATCCGACAGATCTCAGGCGGGCAGAAGCTTTTGCATTTTTGTTGAGTGGTCACATTTCAATCTTGGACAGAATGAAGCTAAGTTGGGCTACTGAAATGGTTCAACTGCAGACATCCTTTGCAGACATTCTGCAGTATATGTGAGTATGTAAATATGCGGCTATATATAGAAAATTTTTTTGAAAATTTTGGTGTGCGGACCCTACCCTTTGCCATTGATGTCAAAGGGGGAGTGAGGAGCAGTGAAAAATGAGGAATCCAACTCAGGGGGAGTTCCGGAAATTGTATATAAAGACAGAGCATCAGCAGAGGGGGAGCATAGTGTAAACACTTAGTCATTTTTCACTAAGTGTTGCCATCAATGCCAAAGGGGGAGATTGTTGGCAAGAGACACTATATGGATTCATGGTTGTTGTCATTGATGGCAACAAAGGTCATCCCACATATCCGCAAGTCATGATATGTCTCTACCGGAAGTCAGATTGAAGATTGTGGTGGTCCGGTGAACAAGAACAGAGCATGTGGCAAGGTCTGACAGATTGGTCCGGATCTCTCAGAGGAAGTGTCTTGGTGCAGTGCGGATCTGGGGAAGTCAAGAGGACTATCTTGAGTAGTATATTCCAAGGATTTAGCCTCCGGAGATGGACAAAGAAAAAGATATGAATAGTTGAGTACCGGATTCCTGAGAGACAGTGAAAACAGAGGAAGAACTGACTGACTGAGTATCAAACTACTTTCCGGATGTGTTACAGATGATGATAAAGGTTGCGGAGGCATGAATCATGTTTGGCCGACATAATTGATGATATCTACAAGTATATGCTTGATCCGCATTGCTTGGTGAGCAAGGATTCAGCCGACAGAACTAAGTTTGTAAGAAACTAGACTGTTCCGGATGCCGACTAGAAAGATGATGAAATTACTTGTGCGGATATATATAAAGGATGGATTTAGTTGTAAAGGGTGTGCAGTGTGTGTGAGGATATGCGAACAAGTCCAGAATAGAGCAGAAGAAACAAGAAAGATCCGGTATGTGAAAGGACAGCAGACTAAAGAACAGAGGAAAGATGAAGTGCAGCAGATCAGTATACTGAACCTAACCGGAACTGAACTCCAGCATATGCAGATGCTTCCAATCAGTTCAAGACTGTGATTTTTATCACTTTGTAAGACAGTGTGTCTTCTTGTAGGCAGTGAGCCTCTTGTGAGCAGTGTGCTCGGGCAGTGAGCCCTAATTGGCAAGTGCCATTTTTGTAATTTCCTATTCTTCTAACAGAGAATAATTCTTGGGTTAATCACCCCGTGGTTTTCTCCCTTAACAGGGTTTCCACGTCAAAAATACTGTGTCATGTGTTTCTTATTTCATGGTTAATGTTTTGTGTTTGATGTTATGCTGCTTCAATTAAAAGGAAAGTTTAATAAGTGAAATAATTAGGATAACTGATTCACCCCCCCCCTCTCAGTTATCAACAATCTTGTCTCTCTCTCTCTTCTATCTACTTTCTGTGTGTATGTGTATTGCTACAATATCTCTGTTAGATGTTCTATGTTGTTGTAGTTGTAAGAATCAAGTTGAATTTGCATACATCTCTCCTCATTCGATTAGTGTAGGAAGCGATTTCCACACACCTAGCTTCCTTTCAACATTCTGCCAGTATATTTGCTCAGAAGTTCCTAAAATCTTTTTCAATCATTCCATTTTGTGTGTATTTGGCAAGGAGAATGCCGACATAGGGTGTGGATTATCCACCAGAGCATTTCTAACAATAGCATATGATGAGACTTTCACACTTCACATTATGATTTTTGATAGAAATAATTCTTTGTAATGTTGTTTCCATTTTAGTGCGAACAAGGAGATCGCTCCATTTGTGCATCCACACTAGCAAAATCATTTCCATTGCATCTACTTGCATAATGAAACTTCCATTTCCATTCTCATATGCTTAGAGGACGACAGTAGAGATTACGAGTTTTGGCATTTACAACTGCCAAAAATCTTTCAACAGCCCGATTGTTGTGGACCCTGCTAGCCATTGATTTTTCCTATATATGCACATAGTATTTTCTTGACAGTTTCTAAAGCTTTTTCAACTTCTATATTTGATAATCTAGCTATCATTGCACTCCATGAAACTACATTATGTTTGACCATTTCCTCGAAAACTTCTCTTGCAATCATCAATACTATCGTACTTTGCATGCAAATCAATAGGCATGCTTCCAACTGTAAAATCTGACAAAACTTTTGATGTTGGCTGGATGTGGTGTTACCTATGCCAATTACATTCATTTGAACTTTTCTAAATCCTTTGACAGATTCAACTAGCACAACTCAAACTGTAGTATTTAGCAAAAGTCTTTTATGCCACCATCCTTAGCATGGCATTATGGGAGCGTCGCCAACCTCAATTTGTTCAAAACTCTTTCAATAAATCAACCCAGTGCAAATCTAGTCATCATTGCAGTCCAATTATAGTATTTGACAAAAATCTTGGGCCTCATTTATTGTATTTTAGCAGACTGAGAGTGCATAAGTGAGGGTGGCGCAATTCGGTGTTGCACTTACCATTTGTTTTTACATCAAAGTTTCTAAAGCCTTCTCAACAAATCCTCTATTTCCATGGAGACACAATGGAAAAAGGTGGCAAAATTTGTAGATAACAATCTTTCTTTATTTGAATAGGCCGTGACCTTTGCTTTGTGTTCCTTCATAACTCCTGCTCTATTTTAGCGTGAAGAAGTTGACAGTGATTTTAGCATTGTCATTGCCATTGCATCATCTGCATCAAAGGTTCTAGAGCTTTTTCAACAAATCTATCTCATAGAAAACTCACCATCATTTTACTTTATGCATATTTTTCTAATCTAAATAGCAACTTCATCCTCCCATTTTCGACAAGTAGAGAGGATACTAGCAAAGGTTGAGGTATTTGGACATATACCTGGCAAAACACACTTTCTTGAAAGCTCCAAGATTTCATCAACAAATCCATTTTGAGTATATATCCCGCACTCATTGTATGTTATGAAAATAATATTCATAGAGAAAACTTATAAAACGGTCCCGTGTCTTTTGAATGCCAATCCAGACATTTGGCTTACTGCTGAAAATATGGTCTCCAACATGTAACAGCTGAGGACTATGCAAGTTGGACAAGCCATATATAGTACCAAGTGCAATCCTCATTCTTTGCCTCCACGAAAGTTCACCACCATGCAAATTTTTAGAAAGTATGCCATTCAGGGCATTATGAAAGCCCTGATTTAACAAGGGAAATTCAAAATTGAGACTGCTCGTACTATTCCATTCAAATTGTGATCTTTGAGAAAATGGAACATTATCTACAAAACCCTACATTGGCTTTTCAAAAAAAAAAATGTTTTATTGCTAGGATGACGAACATTGTCATTAAGCCAATGAGATGAATTCATGCCTTCCACTGATATTAGGCTACTGCTACCATGCTTTACATTTGTGTGGATATCACAAAGTGGGAGAAGTATTGCAATAACAAGAGACTTTAGGTGGTCCAAGGTCCTCAATGCATAGATAAATAACTTCATAAGGCACATACTTCTTTTCACTTGCACAATGGGACACTTTCAAATTCTCATCTATGACTAGAGAAATGAATGCAACCAGATGCTTTGAATGTATCAGGAATATTTTGGACTATACATGTGAACCTACAACCATGAATTGACAAAGACTGGGAATGCAACTAAGAATGCAAGGCAAAGAATTAGATTCATCATTATAGGAAAAGTTCAAAATTTTCATACTCAAAATTTTGGGGTAACACTCCCATACCTTTTATTCTAGTGACAAGTTCATCAACTCTTTGCATAAAGACTATTATGTTTTCATCTTCATGCATCTTCAAACCCTCATATTTCACTTTCAGTCTTTATAGCTTGACTTCTCTTACATAATCATCTCCTTCATATAGATTTTTCAGCCTCTCCCATACCTCATTTGCAGATTCAAGATCCACAACTTTTGTCAACACCATGTCACTTAAGGAACTTAACAGGGCATTCTTAACTTTGACATCCAACTTATATTCTTTGATATCATCTTCATTTGTCAAACCATCTTTAGGCATGACAAATTGTGACTATGTAGCTAGCCATACTTTATAACCAAGACAAAGGAGATTGCTTTTCATTCGTACCTTCCAAAGAGCATAATTTGTCCCATCAAATTGTGGGGCATCCCTTTTATAAGACATCCTAGATCTTCCTCAAGCTATTAGGCCTTTGTCTGAGGAACTTGGCTCTGATACCAATTGTTGGACTACACCAGACAACTGAGAGGGGGGGTGAATTAGTTGTCCTAAAACTTTTAACCAATTATGTTGATTATGTTATTGTGTTGATCTTCTCATTTTATGCTTTCATGGTTATATCAGAGTATAAGTAATTAATAAGTTGATGTATAAATAACTTCATAAGGCACATACTTCTTTTCACTTGCACAATGGGACACTTTCAAATTCTCATCTATGACTAGAGAAATGAATGCAACCAGATGCTTTGAATGTATCAGGAATATTTTGGACTATACATGTGAACCTACAACCATGAATTGACAAAGACTGGGAATGCAACTAAGAATGCAAGGCAAAGAATTAGATTCATCATTATAGGAAAAGTTCAAAATTTTCATACTCAAAATTTTGGGGTAACACTCCCATACCTTTTATTCTAGTGACAAGTTCATCAACTCTTTGCATAAAGACTATTATGTTTTCATCTTCATGCATCTTCAAACCCTCATATTTCACTTTCAGTCTTTATAGCTTGACTTCTCTTACATAATCATCTCCTTCATATAGATTTTTCAGCCTCTCCCATACCTCATTTGCAGATTCAAGATCCACAACTTTTGTCAACACCATGTCACTTAAGGAACTTAACAGGGCATTCTTAACTTTGACATCCAACTTATATTCTTTGATATCATCTTCATTTGTCAAACCATCTTTAGGCATGACAAATTGTGACTATGTAGCTAGCCATACTTTATAACCAAGACAAAGGAGATTGCTTTTCATTCGTACCTTCCAAAGAGCATAATTTGTCCCATCAAATTGTGGGGCATCCCTTTTATAAGACATCCTAGATCTTCCTCAAGCTATTAGGCCTTTGTCTGAGGAACTTGGCTCTGATACCAATTGTTGGACTACACCAGACAACTGAGAGGGGGGGTGAATTAGTTGTCCTAAAACTTTTAACCAATTATGAACATCAACTTATTAATTACTTATACTCTGATATAACCATGAAAGCATAAAATGAGAAGATCAACACAATAACATAATCAACATAGGAGACACTAGATTTTTACTTGGAAAACCCTAAAAGGGAAAAACCAGGGTGGGTGTTAGCCCACATAAATATATAAGTTATATCACTACCAAAAAATAGAGGCTCAATGCCCAGATTGCTCACTGCAAAGAATGACTCACTGCCAAAGGGTGGATCACTGTCAAGGGTTGGCTCACTGCCAAAAATGGTGAACTGATTAAGTAGCATCTACTCCATGCCTAGGTTTAGTTTCTTTGAAGCATAATAAAACTTCTCTGCTCTGCTCTTTCACACCTTCACACTTATCTCCTCATATTCACACACTCACTCGTCTTTTCACAATTCATTACAAGTCTTTATACAAGTCATCAACCTTGGAATGTACATGAAGGTCGGTAATACATTCATCAACTGTTGGAGCAATCTCTAAGGTCAGCATTACAAACATACATAGAATAGGTCTAGACCTAATACAAAATCAACTAAGGAAAATATGTAAAGATGTATGCAGATCACATTGCTCCTTAGTTGGGACTCAAATGCAGTCTTCCATGTCACGTCATGCCTCTACAATCTTCAATGCTTCTCTGCAATTAATGAAATCAACCAAGTCAGCCAAGACTAGTGAGAACATTAGGTCTTCTAAGAGCATTCTTCAATCACGATCCAAATTTTTCTTTGTGGAACAATTAGAAGGTAGGAACACGATCAGGAGACATCCACAAGCACATTATAATCATTAGAAACATCTGCACAATTTCCAAACACTTTACTCATCAGATTCTTCAAACTAGAGCACAGGAACAACACTTTTAGCCACTATCATAAGGAAAAGATCACTTGCGGACCACTAGATCATGAACCATTGAAGTTGAAGGCACTTAACATCATCTTAGACTTAACTCTATCACCGCCGACAAAAATACTTCAATGCGGAGGAATGTAGAGCAGAATACTTTCTCCCTATCGCAACTGAATACATAGAAAAAGTAGGTTTTACTCTGGTGAACACAACTCACTCAAATATTCATGTCGAAGGATCAAACCTGGAATATAACCTCCTCAGATAGACTTCTAAATAACTTTCAATCCATAGGCAAAGATATTCATTCTATAGGAAATGTGGAGCTATCTTCTAGACTATTCTTCAGAGTCTAGTACAATGTTTCCACTACAACACATTGTTTCCACCGGAGGAGCTAATTTTCTCAATATCCTCAACATCAGGATCACTTACATAGCATCTCACTCATGACAAGAAAGCAATAAAATAAGAGCATAGTTGACACCAATGACAACACAAATATGTTGACATCAATGACAACACCGATTAGGCACATACTTGTAACACAAGAATACTGAGAGGGGGGGTGAATCAATATTTAATAGTATTTAAACAATTTTCAATCTCAACAACTTCAACTTATCCGAAGTAGATTAAACCTTAAACATCACAATGTAAACATGGAAGAATAACACAATGCACATCAACACATAACACTAGATATACATGGAAAACCCTAGAAGGGAAAAACCACGGTGAGGATTAAATCACAATATATGAAGCTCAAATAACTTTGTTTTAGGACTACAACCTAAGGAAGCAACTACTCTCTGCTTACTTTGTTTCAGGGCTATAACCCAAAGAAGCTGCTACTCCTTGAGAACCTTGATTTAGGGTCACACCCAAGGAAGCTACAACTCCCTAAAGACTTTGTTTTAGGGTCACTCCCAAGGAAGCAACTACTCCCTAACTTTAGCACAAGTTCACAAAAGATTACAGTATGATAGTCTTTGTACTATTTGAAAACTGACATTAAAACTCACACATTTGATTATTGCACTTCTACCTCTTCACACAAGTTCTTCTAATGATTTGATCAGCTAGGCACACTCTATACTTGATCATTATAACCAATATGTCTTCAAAATGAATTTGGACAATATCCATAACTTCTGCTCTTTCTCCTTTAGTCGCAAATTAACAATGTTTTTATTCTACTTTTATCTGCTTGAAAACTTTTTCACTCAATTGTAATCACTCTCTCCTCACTCCATTTGATTAACTATTTATACATGATATTTCATTGATTACATTTCTTGTCAGCCAACGATAATATGGAAAATACATTTACAAGTTGGCCAGACAACATACAATATGAAACATGTAAAAGATAAGACCTTGTCACACGTTACACTAGCAGAAGACTCATGCTTTGCAGACTTCAATACTTGCTTAATTAGGTCCAAGACATCCTTTGAATCATCAAACATCTCAGAATTACCTCCACACACTCTGTTTATTTGAAAATAGGATAGTCTTAAGCAGATTCATATGAAACTTGAGTCATAACGGTCAAAACTTGAAGACCTTGTGCGGTACAGAAAACAAGATAAATCTTTATGAAATATTATCCAGATGAGTCCACATGACTCATACAACATCTCCAATCACCCCTTTATCTCCGCACATCAAGAATTTTGTGCCGCATTACCTTAATCATGAACTTTGGAAACTATAAGTCATTGGGAACACACTGCAACATTCTGTTGTTGAAAGATTGAGTTGTGGATCACTAGGAACCTAGAAACTATAAGGAGGTATACAATACACATTTAGTATCATATCCTTAAAACTACAAAGGCATCCATTCACTTCTAGAGGAATGCAGAGCATTTCAATAGATCTTCAACATAGCCTTACTCTGCCAGGGCACATGTTGGTACTCTATCATGCATAACTTTCACAGCGGAAGGGTAAATGATCTAAATCTCTTGAAACAACACCTTTATTTCCTTCTGAACACACATCTAGAACTACATAGACATATCTATAAATGTAGAGGAATGTGGAGCATTCCATTACCCTACTGGGAGCACCTTCATAGAACCAACACTATCTTCAAATTGTTAAAAGGAAATCACCCTTCCAACAATCAAAACATCATGAATCTTGGAAATATATAATGTGACATTATATGAAGCTATATTCCAAACTTTAGAAGATCAACATCAATGGAACGAGAGTGCAGAGTAATCTCCCAGACAGCCTTCAAGGGTAGTCATCTTGTAGCAGAAACTATCACCAACTTCTGGAAACCAAACCTTAGTAGAAGAGATCATACACTATGTTTTTGGGCCATCACTAACATCTTCACACCTTAGAAGCACATTTGACCATGTCAATGTGGTGTAATCATGGTAGGAGGGTTCACAAAATGAACTATCTAGGTCGTGCAGCTAGGGTAAACACAATAGAAATAACTCAAAGATATGAAGCAAATGCAGATTCAGTCATTCAGTATATCATAGAATTTGAATACAAATTGGTGGGCAACATATGGTCTTATAATTAGGGCTCACAAGCCTGATTATAGAATATTCAGAAGATATAGCTTTGAAGCTCCTTCACAAGAATTCAAACTATCAACTATCTCTAATAATCATAACTACTTTCCTAGGCATCTATTACAACATTTTACATCATCTCCAGAACCTAAGATTCCTCTGCGTCAGCCAAGGAAGATCACAAACTCCAATGAAGAGTTGTAATGTGTGTACATAGATAGGTCAGACCTAAATGAATGGAACTCCTCCGTAAATGAATGGAATGATGTGCGGATCATAAGGAAGGTCGGCCATGAACTAAACATTATTGAATGATGTGTCTTTGAACTTTGCAAGTCGTGACATGCTCCACAAGTCTTCTCCTTTAGCTGATTATCTGAGACTGTCAGGATGCTCTGTTCTGGGAAAACAATTGATCTTCTGATAGCGATATCTTTCTGATACTTGATCCAAGTGCTCTAAGTTTTGGATATGATGTGCACAAATGAATCTAGATTTTAAGTCCAGCTCCGCAAGGTTTGAAATGCAACTGCGGTAGAGTATGGACCAAAATACAGAAACTACTACTGACTGAACTGAACTAGAAAATGAAAAGAAACAAATTGAAATGCAAAAAAATTGAAATGTAAATGCTTTTGGTTGATGCAAGATTGCTCTTGAACCAAGGATGCTCCTACATCAGACATCTGGGGTTATTGAAAAGTTAGTCCCTCACTTTGTTGAGGCTAGAGAAAAACCAAGACAGTCCACCTTAGCCTAAGAAATCCTTGATGAATCTTCTTCTAGTCTTCCTTTCCACTTCACAAGGTATTCTTTGTATTGTCTTCCTCTAGTGTTGCGTCCAACTCTATTGTCCAAAATGTCCTCAATCTACTCTGGTGCTTGTTGTGGTAACTGTTGCTTCAAGTAATCTTTAATGTTGTCACTGAACTCTACTTCATGATACTGATATAGGTCTGCAATGTTGAAAATAGGTGATATGCCCAATGTCTCTGGTAACTCCACTTCATATGCATTTCCTGAATCAAACTTCTTGAGTATCTTGCAAGGTCCAAACTTCTTCATCTTCAATTTATTATAAGTCTCAACTGGAAATCTTTCTTTTCTCAACTACACCATCACTTCATCTCCAACTTCAAATTCATTGTGTCTTCTCTTCTCATCTGCTTGTTCTTTATATTTACTGTTCATTTCTTCCAAATGCTTCTTCAACTGATTATGCACTGTCTCCATATGTTCTGCAAATTCTTCTGCTTTTGCACTTCTCTTATCTGTCATACTGATATCTCTCAACTCTGCAACTCCTCTAGGGTTTACTTTGGTAACAATCTCAAAATGTGTTCTTCCAGTACTCCTATTTACTAAATTGTTGTATGCAAACTCTGCTTGTGAAAGAATCAAATCCCAACTTCCTGCCTTCTCTCCAACCGAACATCTCAACAAGTTTCCCAAACTCCTATTCACTACCTCTGTCTGTCCATCAGTCTGTGGGTGAAATGCTGAACTAAACTTCAAATTTGTCTTCATCTTCTTCCAATGTGTCTTCCAAAAATATCCAAGAAATCTTGTATCTCTGTCTGAAATTATGCTCTTAGGTAATCCATGCAATCTCACAATCTCCTTGAAAAATGGGTCAGCTACATGCACTGCATCAATTGTCTTCTTACAAGGTATGAAATGTGCCATCTTTGAAAATCTGTCTACCACTACAAATATTGAATCATGTCTTATTTATATCTTAGGCAATCCCATCACAAAATCCATACTTATGTCTTCCTAGGGTCTCTCTGGTACTGTCAAAGGTTTATACAATCTATTATTCTGACTACTCCCTTTTGCAACTTGACAAACTCTACAACTCTGCACAAATTTCCTAACATCCTTATGTATTTGAGGCCAAAAGTAATTTTCACTTACCAAAGCCACTATTTTGTCAATGCCAAAATGTCCTACTAATCCACCACTATGCTTCTCTTTGATCAAATTGTCTCTCATGCAACTTCGAGGTATTCACAACTAATTTCCTTTGAACAACATATCTTCCTAAATGAAATAATCCAACCTCTTACTCCTATATGTCACAATAGGTTCATTACATGTTTTCCAAGGTTTTACAAAATCAAGATCTTCTTCATACATGTTCTTCAACTCATCAAATCCCAATACTTCAACTCTCATCTTTGTTAGCAAGTTCCTTCTCCTACTTAATGCATCTACAACTTTGTTTAATTTTCCACTCCTATGCTTCAACACAAAAGTATAACTCTGCATGAACTCTACCCATCTCATATGTCTTTGATTCAACTTCCCTTGACTGTTCAAATATTGCAAAGCTTGATGGTCTATATACAACACAAACTCCTTAGGAAACAAGTAATGTCTCCACTTCTTAAAGGCTTGAATTATGGCAGAGAACTCTTGATCATAAACTGAATATCTTCTCCTTACCTCATTCAACTTCACACTGAAATATGCTATAGGTCTACCTTCTTGACTTAACACTGCTCTTATTGCATTCCCACTTGCATTGCAATCCACTTGAAATACCTTATTGAAATTTGGTAATGCCAAAGAGGTTGCTCTGTCACTTTCTGCTTCAACAATTCAAAACTTTTATCTACTCCTGATGTCCACTTAAAGTATTTTCTGTCACCTCTCATTGTCTCTGTCATAGGGTTACAAATTGAACTGAAATTTTTGATGAACTTCCGGTAGAAACTAGCCAATCCATGAAATGATCTGACTTCTCCAATTCTCTCCAGTGTAGGCCATTCAACAATTGCTCACTTTCTTAGGGTCCATCTTCAATCCTTCCGCATAAATAAAAAATCCCAAGTATACTAACTCTTCCTTCATGAAACTACACTTCTTGATGTTTATCAACAACTTCTCTTCTCTCAGTCTTTGCAATACTTGTCTGAGGTGCACAAGATGTTCTTCTTTTATCTTACTAAAAATTAAAATGTCATCCAAATATACAATAAAAAACTTACCCAAGAATTTCTTTAGAACTTCATTCATGAATCTCATGAAAGTACTAGGTGTATTTGTCAATCCAAAAGGTATCACTAACCACTCATACAATCCCTCATTTGTCTTAAAAGTAGTCTTCAATTCATCTCCTTCTCTGATTCTGATCTGACGGTATCCACTCTTTAAGTCTATCTTTGTGAAATATCTTGCTCCACTCAAACAATCCATGATATCATCCATCCTAGGTAAAGGAAATCTATACTTAACTGTGATCTTGTTTATAGCTCTAGAGTATGTACACATTATTCATTCTCCATCTTTCTTAGGTGCTAACACTATAGGTACTGCACAAGGACTCAAACTTTCTCTAATCAAACCCTTCCTCAATAATGCTTGTATCTATCTATTCAGTTCTTCATTCTTTGCTGGTGTCATTCTATGTGTTGCTTTGTTAGGTAAACTAGCTCTAGGTATAAGATCCATGTGATGACTGATACTCCTGATTGGTGGCAATCCTTTAGGTACATTGTCTGTAATGATGTCTTCATACTCTGTCAGCAACTCTTTTATCTCCTCTGGTTGTGATTCTTCAGTCTCCTTCTTCAATGTTTCAGGTTTCTTAGGGATCAAAGCATAACACATGTTCTCATGTCTCAAACCATCTAGAAATTTTCTTCCATCTACCAAATAGATTCTAGCATTTCCACATACTTCACTCTTAGGATCATCTTCCAAAGGAATCAAATTAATTCTCTTTCCATTTGATGTTATAGTGTATGTATTCTTTCTCCCATCACGTATAGATTTCCTATCACATTGCTAAGGTCTACCCAATAGAATATTACATACATCCATAGGCATAATATCACACAATACTTCATCATGGTAAGATCCAATATGAAATTTCACCAAACATTGTTCACTCACCAGTACCTTATGATCATCCTAAATCCATGCTATCTGATAGGGCTTAGGCTGTTTCAATCTTTCCAACTTTATCTTAGTCACCATCTCTTCTGAAACTAGGATATCAGAACTACCCCTATCAATTATAACTTTGCAACATTTACCACCTGATTTGCATCTTGTTTTGAACAAAATTTTCCTCTGCGGTGGTTCCTCATTTGTCTCTTCTTGAAATAGTGCTCTCCTCAACACAAGTAATTCTCCTTTCTCAGGTTTACCAACTAAACTAGGTGATCCAATAGGTTCTTCTTCAACATAGACTATTCTTCCACTGTTCTCTATTCTCTTGCTTGTACTCCTTTGATTACATTCAAATGCTTTATGTCCTTCACCTCCACACTTGAAACAGGTTCCTCTGAATGTTCTCCTATCAGTTCTTGTTCCTTCTCTTCTGTATTCTTCACTCTGGTATGGACTAGGGTTTCCTCTGTGGTAGAAGTTTCTATCATCTCTTTGGTATGCATTGTTATCTCTGTCATCCTTCTTGAATGTGTTCTCTTGTCTATTCTACTCTGCATATGATCTTTCTCCTCCAGAAAATGTTCTACCTCTCTAAAATTTACCTCCTCTACCTCTATCTTTGATCATGTCTTTTGTTCAACTTCTCTTCAACTTTTAGGGCAAACAGATATGCTTCCTCCAAAGATGTCATCCTCACCAAACTCATTTCTTCTTAAATATTCAATCTCAATCCATTCATGTATCTAGACACTTTCTCCTTACTTGCTTCACTATGTCCTGTCCTTATTGTTAGGGTTAGCCGGCAGAAGATATCAATTAAATGCAAATAAAGATTAAATAGAGAAATGGAAATACACAAAAATAATAACAACGAGAGACAAGTTTTAACGTGGTTCACCCAAATTCGGGCTACATCCACCAAACAGAGAGTCCAATATTATTATCTAGTAAATCAAATTGATTACAATCAGCAATCCCTACAACTCAATATCGCTGCAAAATGCTACAATACAATATAACAAAATCCTAACCCTTAGCCGCTTTTTATCAAGCTTTTTGTCGGTTACAAAAATAGGGTTTTCTTATGTTGGTCAATGAAAAATAACTCCCGGTGCTTTATAAAATAATAAAAAACCATGTGAGGTTTTGGGGGCGTTGCCCCTTGACCCCGCCCTGTATCGCGACAGGGAACGCGCCAGGGGCACTGCCCCTTGACCCCGTAGGAATTTGGGGGGAAACTGTGCTGATAAAAGTGGGGAAAATTTAACCTCCAAGTCTGATTAGGCTCCATATAACAACACTTATGATCATCATATGAAATTCTTCAGTATATTCCTTCACAAATTTCTCTTGTTTCAGGTTTTTCAATCTCTTCAATAGTTCCAACTCATAGTCAGCAGGTATAAACTGATTCTTCAATTTTGTCATCATTCTGTCCCATTTTGTAATCTTTTATTTTCCTCTTCTATTTCTATCCAACTAAACTTCTTTCCACCATATAGCAGCATGTCCTTTCAACTTTGTCTTTGCAAATTTCACCTTCTCCTGATCCTCAACTTCTTCATATTCAAAGTATTCTTCCATGTCATTTATCCAATCAATTAACTCCTCAGGATTCAAATTGCTAGTACAATTTAGTACATCAACTCTAGGTCTTTTCCCAATCTTTGAAATAAGTCGCAACATCTTGACTTAATCTGATTATTCTTCTTCTTCACCTCCTAGGGTTTCTTCAGTTTGATTCACAGATTAAAATTCTTCATCATCACTCTCAATATCAATTCTAGGGCTTAGTCTTTTCTTCTATCTTCTTCAACAACATCTAGTCTAATCCTCATTATTTTCATCATCTCCATCATTTCATCCATTCTTCGAGCCATTGTTCCAACAATAGGATTCTCTTCGACGACATCTTCCTAGGATCAAGTGCAAACTGCCTCAATTTGGCGATCGAGCTATAAGGTGACAACTGCCTCACAATCGGTGATTGGTTGTGAACAAGTAACCTACCTCAGATTTGGAAATCTGTCCATAGAAAGATCTTATGGAATTCCTTCACTCAATTCGCTCCCAAAGATTCAAACTTCACTCTGGTACCACTTGGTGTAGTCATGGCAGGAGGGTTCACAGAATGAACTATCTAGGTCATGTAGCTAGAGTAAACACAACAGAAACGACTCAAAGATATTAAGTAAATGCAGATTCAGTCATTCAATATATCATAGAATTTGAATACAAATTGGTCGGCAACATGCATGCTTACAATTAGGGCTCATAGGCCTGATTAGAGAATATCAGAATATGCACAAGATATAGCTTTAAAGCTCCTTTGCAAGAATTCAAACTATCAACTATCTCTAATGATCATAACTACTTTCCTAGGCATCTATTACAACATTTTATATCATCTTCGAAACCTAAGATTCCTCTGTGTTGGCCAAGGAAGATCACAAACTCCAATGAAGAGCTATAACGTGTGTACACGGATAGGTCGGACCTAAATGAATGGAACTCCTTCGCAAATGAATGGAATGATGTGCGGATCTCAAGGAAGGTCATCCATGAACCAAACATTATTAAATGATGTGTCTTTGAACTTTGCAAGTCATGAAATGCTCTACAAGTCTTCTCCTTTAGCTGATTATCTGAGACTGTCAGGATGCTCTATTCTAGGAAAACAATTGATCTTCTGATAGCGATATCTTTCCAATACTTGATCCAAATGCTCTAAGTTTTGGATATGATCTACATGAATGAATCTAGATGTTAAGTCTAGTTCCGCAAGGTCTAAAATGCAACTGTGATAGAGTGTGGACCAAAATACAGAAGATGCTGCTGACTGAACTACCTGAATTGAACTGGAAAATGAAAAGAAACAAATTGTTCAAAATGCAAATGTTTTTGGTTGATGCAAGATTGCTCTTGAACTAGGGATGCTCTTGCATCACAATGCTTCTAATTCTCATATTAACGTGTCTTCTTGATGCTTCTAATTCCCCATAAATGATCTCAATTCTCGTTCCTATAGTTGCGCTATCTAATTAGCGTGCCTAAAGTGCGATATCTAATTAACTTATAATGAATAAGTGAAGAAGAATAAATTTGTAATACTTTATATAATTAGATAGGAATCTTATTTATTTATTGGTAAAAATAATATGCATGAGATGGAAGTTAGGAGTTCTCTAATCAATAAAAAAAATAACAAATTGTGTGGATTCAAAGAAAGAAATAAATGATCTGTGTATAATGCTAATTGACAAAAAGAAATTATTATAAATATAATAAAGGTATGGTAAGTATAAAGAAATTTTGATTGCGAGAAACCTATTCTATATTATTTATATATATTATTATTTATATATATTGTAACTAATTAATATGCTTTTTAATATTACGAGCAATAATGAAATAAAACTTGCCAAATACAATGATGACATTATATAATGATACATAGAGATATTGTGTTGCGTTGTTTACAAAACATGTTACGAGCAATAATGAAACAAAACTTGTCAAAACTTGCCAAATACAATGATGACATTCTATAATGATACATAGAGATATTGTGTTGCGTTGTTTACAAAACATGTTACGAGCAATAATGAAACAAAACTTGTCAAAACTTGACAAAACTTGACAAATACAATGATGGCATTGTAATAATGATAAATAGAGATATTGTGTTGCGTTGTTTAAATGTTACGAGCAATAATGAAACAAAGCTTGTCAAATAATGATAATATTACCTATAATGTAACATAGAAATATTATGTTTGCATCTACAAACAGCCGATCACTGAATTGATCCTCATTTCTGAATAGTGTGTCAGATAGGGCTTGGTACCTCCTATCTGACATAATATTCGGAGATGTTATATCAGTAGTAGGAATCAGTAGTAGGCTCAAATCCTACTGAGGATGGATCGTAACCCAAATTGACAAAGACTGGAATCGAGACCCCGCTGACAAACCCTACTGGGATCGAGCCCCATTAATATAATGTTCCTTTCTTCTTCAACTCACAAAAGTCCTCACACGCACATAATATTTTAGAATAGTATGTCAGATAGGTCTTGGTACCTCCTATCTGACATACTATTCGGAGTATGTCTATATCAGTAGGCTTTGATCGTCCTACTGATATACGTATTCTTTTCTTCAGAATACTTTTTTTTTTAATAGGGAAAAACAAAAAGAACAAATTGAAAGAATAAGATACTTAAAATTGACTAATAATATTTTTTTTAATGCAACAAAAATTATTTTAAATACCACTACCACAGGATTGTACAAAAAGAACAGAGGTTTGGTTGTCACTTATCCTTTCTTCCATAAGGGATCTTTTGCATATCCGAAAGAATCGGGCAAGGCAATGCTATTTCCTTTAATTATATTGGGAATATTTACTCTGTTTGTTGGATTGATAGGAGTTCCTTTTTTTCGAAGTGGAATGAGTTATGACATATTATCTCAATGGTTTACTTCACCAATGACCCATTTTGATAAGAAACATCCGGAGAATTGGTCTGAATTTTTCATAGATGCAATCCCCTCAGTTGGTATAGCATTTCTCGGTATATTGATGGCCTTTATTCTATATAGACCTATTTACTTCTTATCACAGGATGTACATCATAAAACAAATCCTCATATGAATATTATTATGGACCAATTGATTAATATTATATATAATTGGTCTTATCATCGAGCTTATATAGACATATATTATGACAGAATCTTTATTAAAGGTATACGAGGATTAGCTGAAACAAGTCATTCATTTGATCAATGGGCAATTGATGGAATACCAAATGGAGTAGGCTTTTTAGGTCTTTTTGTAGGAGAGGGAATGAGATGCTTAGGAGGGGGACGTATAGCTTCCTATATATTTTTATCTTTATTTTGTATATTAATATCGATATTAATATATTACTATTCATTTTCATAACGAAGATTTTCATTCTATCCAGAGAAAATAAGAATGTATATAAATTGTGCTCTTTATCAGCATTTAAAATCTGATGTCTATAACATAATCCTTTTTATATCGTTACCTGGATTTATTCTTTAAGAGAATATAATATTGTTAATTAATATGATTCATTTATTTCATAAATTCGTTTACATGGAACAGATATAGAGAGAGAAAAATGAAAGATGATGAAAAAACTTATTGAAATACTTGCTTAAAAAGGAAAGACAAATAGGTGAGTTATTCATTCGACGAAGATACGATCGCTGATATGAGATCCATTCTCATACTTTACCACTTTCCACTATTTCATTTACTAGAATCCCGGAGCAGATCGAATAAGATGTCGCATATCCTATCCACTAGCCCATGATTCAAAGGCTGTACAGTCTGCATAAGGTAGAAAGATGAAAGGGCCAAGGACCTTTTCCTGCTTGATCGAAAGCAATTCTATTCACGAATTGCAGTTCCAAGTACTATCATGTCCGCTCTGTTTCACTCAATGAAGGGTTTAAAAAGAAAGTGTTAGTTTATTACCCTGCTAGCTTTATTTAGGGTAAGCAGTAGGCCGGGGGTAGAGAGAGAGGTCTTTGTTGCACTTTGGGCAAAGTGAACATACTTAGCGCACTGATAGATTTGTTTGCAGCACCGTATCGATCTATCAATATGCATCTCGGAGGGGGGAGGCAGTGAATAAGATTGTGGTGGTGATTGACCGCCACCTCCCCTTGGCTTTCCGAAAAAAGAAACAAAGGAGGGATTGCTATCATAATTTACGTTCCGCTTATATATATCTGATTCACTCAAGAATCTATGTCCCTCCAGTCTTTCTATGTAGAATTGCATAGCACCAGATAAGAATTCATCTGCAATGAATTACAATAAAACATTGCAAAAATTTTGATTTTTGATTAAAATAAAACAACAATGGGGCGTGGCCAAGCGGCGGTAAGGCAGCAGGTTTTGATCCTGTTATTTCGAAGGTTCGAATCCTTTCGTCCCAGGTGGAACAGTATTATTGAAAAAAAAAAGAAGAAGAAATTTTTTTTTGATTTCTCATCCTTTCATAGACTATACTTCAGGAGCATGACATTAATAACACTATTACACATCCATAACAGTGTTGACATCAATGACAATCTTTATGACAACCTTAGCAGTCTCTCTCATCCTTATGACAGTGTTGACATCAATGACAACAACCTTAGGCACCATATGTGTAACACATCCTTGACATTCTAGAGATTCTCGTTTCTTTCTACTTTGCCCGCTTGCATGGGGAGATATGTATATCTTGAGAGCATTTTGTCTTTAGGCTCTTGAGTCCTGCTTTGCATAACAACTTGTACTTGAACTTTTGATAATGAATTTGTCCTTGTGATCTTAAGTGTCATTCTTAATCACCTTTTATGCACATGGATAACTTAGAACCTTTTATGTTTGATCTCTAAAACTCTAACATGGATGCAAAATTGATTATGCAATGTTTTTGGTCTTTTTAAGAATATTTATGAATGCATGCAGAGTATGAAATACAAGGGCACAATGATGGAATGCAACACATATCTAATCCTATGGAATTCCATAAGTTATGACATAAACTTATTGCTTTCAATTTTTTTGATTTTTGATATGATGAATGCATGATGGAACAAACCATGTGACAACTCTTTAGTAAGATTTTTGACTCAGGGGATTGCAAATTATCTTGGTATAGGAAACTTATTAACCTTTTGAGATAGGATTTAGAACTCAAGTGGGGATGGGGAGGAGATGGAATGCTTCTAAATTTTGGGCTTTGCTAAAGCTGGTCCTTATCTAAACAAAACACTTTGACAAGCTTTCAACTTAGACAAGCAACAAATTTTATTAGCACTTTCTAGACTTAGATCAAAGGATGGCCAACAAGATAGACCAGGGGTAAAGGAACAAGCTCCAAAATAGAAGATGACCCTAAAGATAGCTAGACTCCTAGTGTTTCTTAGTTGGTGCATGTGTGTGCTTTGTACCTCACTTTCTCTGATAGATTGTCACCAGTTGTAGCTTCAAGCTTAGATTTATCTCCAATTGAGAGTACAAACAATCATCAACCTTCTCTCTTGTACTCTCTTTTTGTTTTCTTTTTTGTAATTTTTTTTAATTTTTTTACCTTTTTTGCTTTTCTTGATTTTTTTGATTGCTATTGCTTTGAAACTTTCTAGATTCTTGGATATTCAACTTCTTTGGTGCTTCTACTGCATATATATTTTTCTTTTTTATCACTCATTTTTTTGCACTCATATTTTAGATTTCTTCTTGCAGAGGTATGATCTTCCTAGCATTTTTGGCCAGGAAAGATAAGGGGCTAAACACCACCAAAAATTTTCACTATCTAGTTAGACTTCCCTTCTACTAAGGAGGAATGGGGAAGGTCTACTTGCAAGCTTCTACTGAGTACTGTAGGTTTGAAGACTGACTTTGTTTAGAAATAATAGCATGGATCGTTAGACTGGGATCAATGTAGAGCTAAGAGCTAGGCTTTGATTAGAAGCATTAGGGAATGTGATAAGCGAATGATAAACAGTAATTGTGAATACAAGGTATCTCAAAAGCTAAGAGGATCAACTGATACTTAAGCAATCTTAGACTCCTTACTAAAATGAAAATCAAACAAGAGAATGTCACTCACAAAAATGCAAGGCAAAACAAAATGATATAGAATGCAAAGTTTTTATTTTTCATGATTTTATTTTTTATTTTTGGATTTTTAGAATATTTGATTTTTTTAATATTTTTTTATGTTTTGTGATTTTTTTGTATTTTAAGATATGGTATTTCTTAAGGTGAAAGGAGTTGATCATCTCACCAAATTCTTCACCTTCCATTATGCACAAAAGATATGTGACATTTCCAACATCTTCTTTGATCATATAAGGACCTTTCGAATATTCATGGAACTTTCTTTTCTTCTTATGTTTCTTATTTTTAGTACTAACCCTTCTGAGAAAAATTTCATCTATTCTGTAAGGTCTTGAAGTTTCACTCTACTCTGGTTGACTTGATTGTGGGATTTCTCCTGTTAATGTTATATGCAATAGGGCATGAAAGGCTTGCTGGTGAGAGGGAGTCCAATACAAGACTTCATTGTAATTTAAGAGTTTAGTTTACAAGTCAAATTTGTCTTGCATGTAAATTTTCACTTCAGGACGGTCTTGAATACTTTGCAAGAATTGAAACAATTCAAGAGGAGTTTGAGGCTCCCTTTGTTCATCAGGATGATCAAAGCTTATACTTGTTTTTCCATTCAGCTTTGGCCATAAATCCATTGAATACTCTATGCATTTTTCAGGAAATTCAAGGATGATGGGATCTTCTATTCCTATAGTCACTCACATCTTAATTTCTTTTTAGAATTCTCCCTCGATCACCTCATCCTCATCTGGGAGTCTTTCCACCATTTCTATTTGTACTAAAGGTGCTTCCCACTCACCTATATCATTATATTGTACCAAGGTTGAAGTAGAAGGTTGTTCACGGGGCTTAGGATCTAGGAAGGCTTTTGATGAACTCTCTAGAACATTTGTTGATTAATTTTCTACTAAGTTAGCTTCTTGATCATGAGTCTTTACTTCTGTAGGTGGTATCAATGGTGTGTAAGAATCCTCGGAAGGTGAAAGTGGTATGTATGAATCACTCTTCTCTTGTGTTTCACGTATGTATTGTAAGGCCTGCCTTGGCCAACAGGTGCATACTCTATTACTTTTCTAGTCCTAGATTAAAATATAAAATGATTGATTATTCTATAATATAGTTACCAGATGGATATATTTCGTGATTAGTTATACATCCTCAATGATATATTGAAGGTGCTTCGGCTATGATTACATTATTGGATTTGATGTTTGATTTGAGTGTGCAGGATTTACATATGCAAGTGTTGGCCAATGGGTGGATGTGGAGGAGGAGACATGGAATCACTTAACCACAATCTAGATTAAGATAAGGAAAGGGTATCCCAACTATAAAGTAGTCCTATTCTCCCCCCTTAGCTAACAACCAAATGAAACCTCTCTTCACAAAATTACATTATTTACAAACAACTTAACAATACACGGAACTAATTTGTTTCCTAACCTAATACGATTACCCCACACATAGAGATTGTTTTCCAAACACATTAGATTCCACACACATTTAAGTTCATCATGCATTTCAAAAGACACCACAATCAAGCACGTAGGGCCAAGTAGGGTGACATGATACCAATCTAGGGTGACTACCAAAATTAGATTGGTTGCATCAGTAATACATATGGATCACTAGCAACACTTCAAGCAATAGAGAGAAAAGCCAATAAAAGCAATAGACCAAATGTTAAACTTAAACACACGCAATGGTAAAACGCACAACACAGGTTTATCCCCATACATGAATCAAGAACCATAACGATTCAAATAAGAGGAAAATAGGGTGGACACTAGTACACTCTTCTACTCGCAAATAAAGTAGGATAGTTTAGGTAACCAACATACCATATACACACAAGGTAAACATCCTAACCACTAAGCTAGGTAAGGTGAGGTGAGGTGTCTTATGTAAGGCCTGCCTTGGCCAACAGGTGTGTACTCTATTACTTTTCTAGTCCTAGATTAAAAGATAAAATGATTGATTATTCTATAATATAGTTACCAGATGGATATATGTCGTGATCAGTTATACATCCTCAATGATATATTAAAGGTGCTTTGGCTATGATTACATTATTGGATTTGATGTTTAATTTGAGTGTGCAGGATTTACATATGCAGGTGTTGGCCAATGGGTGGATGTAGAGGAGGAGACATGGAATCACTTAACTGCTAAGACACCTCACCTTACCTTACCTAGCTCAGTGGTCAGGATGTTTACCTTGTGTGTATATGGTATGTTGGTCACCTAAACTATCCTACTTCAGTTGTGAGTAGAAGAGTGTACCGGTGTCCACCCTATTTTCCTCTAATTTGACTCGTTATGGTTCTTGATCCATGTATGGGGATAGACCTGTGTTGTGCATTTTACCATTGTTTGTGTTTAAGTTTAACATTTGGTCTATTGCTTTTATTGGCTTTTCTCTATATTGCTTGAAGTGTTGCTAGTGATCCATATGTATTATTGATGCAACTAATCTAATTCGGTTAGTCACCCTAGATTGGTATCATGTCACCCTACTTGGCCCTATGTTCTTGATTGTGGTGTCTTTTGAAATGCATGATGAACATAAATGTGTGTGGAATCTAACGTGTTTGGCAAACAATCTCTATGTGTGGGGTAACTGTATTAGGTTAAGAAACAAATTAGTTCCTTGTATTGTTAAGTTGTTTGTAAATAATGTAATTTCGTGAAGAGAGGTTTTGTTTGGTTGTTAGCTAAGGGGGGATAATAGTACTAATTTATAGTTGGGATACCCTTTCCTTATCTTAATCTAGATTGTGGTTAAGTTTGAAGATTAAGCCTTCATGATATTTTGACTTTAGAATAAATGGTTTTCTCGTTCAGTAGTCATGATCATATGCCTAAGTAGGCCTTGTGGTGTAAGAGGAGAAAAACTCTACCTATGACGGGTGGTATTTATCTCTTTAGAAGGTATATATACATATGTTCCTTGATCGTCGACCCTTCTTGTCAAACAATCCCTCTCTTACGGCAAGTATCTATTTTAAGTGCCCCTAAAATACTATGGCATATCTTATTATGTACATTTTTTTAAGGAAACCAAATATATAGATATATATAGTACCATAATCCTATTTAACTTGGGTAGTTCGTTCTAAAATCTCCCTTCTTCATGTATTCGGCCGAGGCCTAAATTTGGCAATCGACCTTGCCTGTCAAGCAATTTTTGCTGTGATAGTGTCCTATTTTTTTAGTGCCTTTAGAATACTATATCACACATTAGTATAGGTAAATTTTATAAAAGCCATGTATATTTATATATCGGGTTCATCCTTTACAAGTTTTGGACAGTTTGTCCAAAATCTCTACCTTCTTGTGACACAATTCTTTTTAATATTAATGGTATTGTTTGGCTGCAAGATTTCCTAGGTGGGCTAATTCCCATCAAATATTCCTCGAATCTCCTATGGGGAGTGAGGGTTGCAAAATTTTATTCTATGGTTTATGTTATAAGAAAAGAGAGGGAGAAAGGACTCTTGGGGGGAGGGAAAAGATTTAAAATGGTGGTTAGGGTTTGTTTTGGGGTAGTGACAAAAGGGTACTGGTGTGGGGGATGCACTGGAGCGAGAGGCCATGATTATTGCTAATGCAGGTTGGGGGAGGAAAAACTTAGTGATGCATAGAGGAGGAGGGAACAACGAGGAGAGGGGGGGCAACGACAAAGAGAGAGGACACCTCTGCTGGAACAAATGAAGGGGCACTGGGGAGGACAATGGTGTACTATGGTTTCATCCCACTCCTTCCAGTCACACTCCTGGTAGGTTCTAAAACATATCTTTTTGCATTTGATTTTTGGGAAGCCCTTCAATCGTTGCATTCCTTGAGATGACATCTCCTCTGATGCATTCTATCAAATAGCTCCCATGCCTTGTCTGTGCATCCACATTTGGCATAGATGCTTGCCAGAGCTTTTCCCAACTATAATATCTGACTAAAATGTGCTTATGCCTTGATGTGCATCCGTACCTTGCTCCAAAGCTCCCTTTTTGGGCGTAGGCAGAAGACATGGGCAAAGGTTGTGGAAATCTGGCCTCACACCTGTAGATTTCTTTTGCATGATAGTTTCCTAGTACCCTTCAACAAACCCATCCAGATTATGCCCTACAAACATGGCATTCCCTTAAGATCACATTTGTTTGGCAGTTTGTGAATGGTTCAGTAGAATCGTTTATGCTAGGATGTTTTGTGTGTGTTCCTATAGGGCAATTGCTATTACAACATCTAACAAAACAATATCTCGGCACATTTTTTTTGTTGTGCAAGCCTTCTTTTGTATGGCTTCATTTAGCATTACCATAATCTCCAAAAGAAGATCGTTCCGGTCCAAAATAATGGAAATGGTTCACACCTCTCACAACAATCTCTCTTCCAGCAACCTTAGAGGTAAATGTTTCTACAGTATGGTGATCAACGCATACCTGTTAGTCATTTTTTTTAAAAGAAAAGAAAACAAAAAAAAACTCTATTAGTCACTCCATGAGACATGATAACAAACCAATTGCAATTGCTAACTCTTCACTATGATGGCAGAGAAATAATCCTTTCACTCCTCAAATAAAACCATTATAAAATTGTCTGAGACTAGAAAATACCCTGCTGCCTGCATCTTTCTAGCTAATTGCACCATCTTGGGATCGAATGTTTTCTTTTTTTTATGCAAATTTGAGTGGGACCAGATCGAATCCCCATCATTTCCTTCTCCTTCCTATTATGTTTTTTTTTTTTTGTCTTTGGAAAATATTAGTAGTTAGAATAAAAATGGAATTGGTTTAGTTAACAAAATTAATTTTGGTCCTTCCATCTATGCTTACTTACATTTTGTAAACAAGTAAAGTTAAAGTTTAGGATATATACATTGTTGATATAGTGAATTAGATCATCTTAGGTAAGGAATGTATGATTGGCCTAGTATGAAAATAGATTTGGTTGTAAAGGAAAAGGGATGGTTATGCTTTTGGGGGTAAAAAGAAGCCAAGCCCCTTGTGTGCAGTATTGAATTTTTTTTTTTTGTTGTTGATATGTAATGTTATAAACTGTTTGTTTCTTTTTGTTTTACCTTCATGCGATTTAAATATTAATTAACATGTATCTTTTTCTTGTGTTATATTAATAATAATGAAATATTAGTTAACATGCAATTAGGGGTGTATTGTATTTTGATTGTGGGTGACTGTCTCTCTCTCTCTCTTGTTGATTGTTGTAGATTAAGTTTGAAAGTGTCGGGATTTAAAAGGAAGGGTTTGTGTTGAGATTAATAGTATTGATGCTCCTTATCCTAGTTTATTATCCTTTCCCTACTTGTTAGAGTTGTATAAGTGACCTTTTTGATGTTTTGTGGATGGGTGGACTTTGAGTGCAATAGTCTTGTTGTGTGAGGTGTGCATGTGATTAGCGTCATTCATTATGTGGTTAAAACCTAGTGTCTATTTGAGACCTTGGTTATGTGCGAGTTCGCTAGTCTTATAGTGGTTCCTTAATCTCCTCTCTTCGTAGCTCGGGGGATTGCCTAGAGTGTAATAGACATCCATTGCACTCGATGATGGCAATTTGGTTGGGAGGTGAGCAACATCCCCCATTGGTCTTCCTCCAGACGATCTCGTGAAGTCTTGGTGGAGACTAGTTCTGTGTCTTTGTGATGTATTCATGGTTGTTCAAGGGCGCCGTTGGGGGCACCTTGATAGATTTTATTTTAAGGTATATTGTATTATTTTTATTCCTTGTAAATTTTTTTCTCGGAGCATGACTCTTCCATGTGCTTGGAGGATAGCCTCTATCTGGCTATTGTATTATTTTATCATTAACGTATATTTATCTTTCTTAATGTACTCAGGAGAATAATTATTGTTTAGTTATTTCTATTGATGTATAGGTAAATAAGTAACATTAACCTATCTCTCTTGATGTATAGGGAAATAATTAACGTAAATTTATCTTTCTTAATGTACTCTAGAAAATAATTATAGTATATTTATTTCCATTGATGTATAGGAAAATAAGTAACGCATAATTATCTCTCTTGATGTACTCAAGAAAATATTTATTGTTTATTTACCTCTTTAGATGTATAAGGAAAAATTTATTATTGTTATTTATCTCTAATGGCGTAAAGAAAATTAAATATTTATTATTATTCTTTGTGGATGTAAAGGAAAATAATTAGTGCTTATTTATCTCTAATGGTGTAAATAGAAAATAACTATTGTTTATTTACCTCTATGGATGCAAAGGAAAATAATTATTGTTAGTTTATCTCTATCCATGTAAAGGAAAATGATTATGGTTCATTTATCTCTATGGACGTAAGAGAAAATTTAATTATTGTTAATTATCTCTATGGATGTAAAGGGAAACATTTAAAGCTTATTTATCTAGATTGATGTACAAGAAAATAAGTTTTGTTTAATTATCTTTTTGATATTGATCGGTATAGACTGATTGATGGAATCCTTGTTCTCTCCTTATGGTTCCTTGCTGTGTTTTTGTAATGGATTTAAAACACCTATCTAGAAAATTGTCTTAATGCTTGTGGTTAGAAGGGACAAAACCGTATCAAGAATACTCATGAATGTTTATCCTATCCTTGGTCAATTGGATGTTGTATTTCTTGGTTTGGTTCACCTGGTGAGGTGTCTTGGATGACGTATCCATGCCTCATCTTCCTTCCCCACCTTGTGTGATAGGATTTTAGGGGCATGTGGAAAAGTTTTTGGTGGTTCATGTCATGACCACATGGGCAATGTGGGCATGACATGTGATCTTCTCGTGTCATGGCCACTCAATTAAAGTGGGCATGACATTTGGTATCAGAGCCCATGTGTCAACTTTGGGAGCTTTGGGGTATTGTGTGTTGTATGGGCCGACATGGAGTGGATTGAGGGTGGTTTGACCCTTGTCCTACTCCATGTAGTTGCGAGGGAGTGAGGTTGTGGACTGACAACCAACCTTCATCTTGGAGGAAGATCCATCCTCTCATGTTGTCATCGTGGTGACCTTGTCATGTGATTTTTGAAGTATTCCGCTTGTGTTTTCAGGGTGGATGAGTCCCTCCTTGTTGATTCTCCTTTTGCGTAGGTTGGTCTAGATTGTGAGGGTTGTGTTGGGCCTTTCCTCACCCTTGTGTATTTTTGTGGAGAGTAGTGACATCTTAATGCCTATTTGATTTATTCTTGCCTTGTGAACTTGACGTGTGTTTATCATGATGTTGAATGGCATAATTTCTTGAGCCCCTAACCTTTGTTATCATTAGAAATTGGCATTGTCTCTTTTGGATTGATAACTAGAAAGGATTGCATGAAGTGTATCTTGCTTTGAATTTTATTAGTGCAAGTTGTTACGTGTGTGACTTCATTAGAGTACCTTGTAAAAACACTAAGAAAGAAAGAGGTGAAAATTAGTTTTATGCATGGCAAATTGTTAAAGAATTAACATATGTTCTCAAACTGTTTCAATGATTCATTTGTGTGCTTGGTGACCTTTTTTTTTAAAGTACTTCTACAAAATAAAATTTTGCATTTTATAAATTTGCTCTCATGTGAATTTGATATCATGTTATGCATACCTTGTGCGGAAAAGATGTTGGCTTCATATAGTAGAATAGTAAGATTAGAGACTTGATCTTGCTATTAGATTCTTCTTGTGATATGCCTCTATTTTATGAAATTTGTGTTAGATAAATGTGTGGTGGTTTCATAGTGCATATGTTGTGTTATATGGGTTATCATTAACTCCATGATATGTGATGTTCTATGAGTCACCATCTTCCAAGTTGAAATAGTGTGGTTTTGATTCGATTATGATCTAACTTATGCAATCGCTAGTACTTTGGTATACTTTTTGGGGTGTATTGCAAATGTCTCTAAATGTGAAGTTATGGTTAGGTTCCGTTTATGCCTTAGAAAGGTTAATTCACTTGAATGTTAGATAGGCTTCTTAGAAATCATTATATGGTAAAGATTATGCGACCTTGTGCATGAAAGTTGTTCTTCACTAAGTAATGATCGATAAAGGAAGATTGTGTTATGTGTCACCTTGTGGATGTGAATACCTATTACGTGAGTACTTGCTATGTGTTGTGAATATCCTGTACATGATTTGTGTACCCATGAGCTTGTGATACTAGCTATCCATCCATGGGTTGAGTGTATAACTACAAGTATGGTGGAGTCATGCTTGTGTGGTTGCTTGTTTGTATACCCTGTAAGGTCCAACCTTGGAGTTGGAGACCTTCCATGTGTGGAGTTAAGTAGTGGAGAGGAAGAACTTAGGAAGCTATGGGGACATGTAGTGGCATTGGTTTGGGATTACCCAACCAACCATACCTTCCTATGCTAGAGTACCCCCTACTTCTCCTTAGTGAATGGACCTTTGAGGGGCCCATAGTGCTATCCTATCATGCTCTGTTTCCTTGGTGGTACTATTGACATTTGACTTGGGATATTAGTTATGGTTTGGTATGGGCATGTGATTTGCTTGAGGTCATGCTAATTTGTGTAGGTTTGTTCTTACCCTTGGTATCTTATTTGAGTGGATGCATAGCATCCTAGAGACATTTACATTATGATGATGATGTGTTACCTTTGAGAAGGGCACGATGTACTATATTGATGACGTGTTACCTTTGAGAAGGGCACGATGTACTATACTGATGACATGTTACCTTTGAGAAGGGTATGATTCCACGTAAGAGTACGTGAAGGTGCATTGATAATACTTACCTACATGATGTTAATGCATTAGTTAGGTTTGCATAACACATGTAGTGATCATGTTTTCCTCCTTCCTTATTGGTGACTTGATGTTAGTCACATAGTGATGTAATGTGCACTTTCTTGGATTGCAATTATTTATTTCAGTTATTTGGTGACCTTTTTGTATCTTGGTTGTGTTGACCAACCATGTTATTTTATCTTGTCTGAAAGTAGCTTAGCCACAATCTTTGATTCTTCCCTTTTCACGTGACTCTTATGGTTACATTGTTTTAATGTTGAAATTGCGTGCATTTATTTATTATTTTATTTTGGTTATGGAAACTTCTCCTTTTAACTTTTCTAGAAATATGTGTTGGCTAAGCTAGGTTTGTTCTATTTTCTAGTGTTGGTCTTGTGTTGTGTTGTTCTTCTTGCCATGTTGATGGAGTGACCTCTGGTAGAGTGTATATAAGGAAGTAGGCGTGGGAAACTTATGAGGATGGGGGTAGGTGTGGACTAGTATGGGCTGGTCATTATCCACTTACTTTCCTAGTGATTTATGTTATTATGTTGGCTATCTCTTGGATGCTAAACCCCTTATACCAACAAGAGGTAGGCCATTGTGGGAATGTATGGAGAGGCCCCCAGGCACATGGTCTCGAGACCATCATTCCATTGGTTCTTGGATCTTTGGACACTTGGCATTGATATTTGGTTACGTGGTTCTATGAGGAGACTACAACATTCCTCTTAAACCCTTCTGTGAGCCTTGTGAAGTTAATTCCTATAATGTGGATGAATGAAAATGTGTGTTTAGTGTAAGCTCTGCATTGATGTATTTGCATTTGAGTTTATGTTCTCTATAAACCTTTTTTTTTATGTATGAATTCCTCTATGCATGCGTGAAAATGATTAATGATCTTGAGATTTGATGTGCTGAGTTTCGATCCATAGAATGTGTTTTGTGAAAAGAGTTATGCCTCCATAACATTTAGTTTCCATGCTTTATTTTCTTGTGACGAGTTCTTTATTGCATATGTTATCATCTATACTTACCTTGTTGGGTACAAAGAAGTCCAGGAGAATGTTGTTAACCTCCACTTGATGACTCCCGGGAGTGAGTCATTTCCTAGGGGGGTAGTATGTAAGGCCTGCCTTGGCCAACAGGTGCGTACTCTATTACTTTTCTAGTCCTAGATTAAAAGATAAAATGATTGATTATTCTATAATATAGTTACCAGATGGATATATGTCATGATCAGTTATACATCCTCAATGATATATTGAAGGTGCTTCGGCTATGATTACATTATTGGATTTGATGTTTGATTTGAGTGTGCAAGATTTACATATGCAAGTGTTGGCCAATGGATGGATGTGGAGGAGGAGACATGGAATCACTTAACCGCTAAGACACCTCACCTTACCTTACCTAGCTCAGTGGTCAGGATGTTTACCTTGTGTGTATATGGTATGTTGGTCACCTAAACTATCCTACTTCAGTTGTGAGTAGAAGAGTGTACCGGTGTCCACCCTATTTTCCTCTAATTTGAATCATTATGGTTCTTGATCCATGTGTGGGGATAGACCTATGTTGTGCATTTTACCATTGCGTGTGTTTAAGTTTAACATTTGGTCTATTGCTTTTATTGGCTTTTCTCTCTATTGCTTGAAGTGTTGCTAGTGATCCATATGTATTATTGATGCAACCAATCTAATTTGGCTAATCACCCTAGATTGGTATCATGTCACCCTACTTGGCCCTACGTGCTTGATTGTGGTGTCTTTTGAAATGCATGACAAACTTAAATGTGTGTGGAATCTAATGTGTTTGGCACACAATCTCTATGTGTGGGGTAACCGTATTAGGTTAGGAAACAAATTAGCTCCTTGTACTGTTAAGTTGTTTGTAAATAATGTAATTTCTGGAAGAGAGGTTTCGTTTGGTTGTTAGCTAAAGGGGAAGAATAGGACTAATTTATAGTTGGGATACCCTTTCCTTATCTTAATCTAGATTGTGGTTAAGTTTGAAGATTAAGCCTTCATGATATTTTGACTTTAGACTAAATAGTTTTCTCATTCAGTAGTCATGATCATATGACTAAGTAGGCCTTGTGGTGTGAGGGGAGAAAAAGTCTACCTATGATGAGTGGCATTTATCTCTTTAGAAGGTATATATACATATGTTCCTTGATCATCGACCCTTCTTGTCAAACAATCCCTCTCTTATGGCAAGTATCTATTTTAAGTGCCCCTAAAATACTATGGCATATCATATTATGTGCATTTTTTTAAGGAAACCAAATATATAAATATATATAGTATCATAATCCTATTTAACTTGGGCAGTTCGTTCTAAAATATCCCTTCTTTCATGTATTTGGTCGAGGCCTAAATTTGGCAATCGACCTTGCCTGTCAAGCAATTTTTGCTGTGATAGTGTCCTATTTTTTTAGTGCCTTTAGAATACTATATCACACCTTAGTATAGGTAAATTTTATAAAAGCCATGTATATTTATATATCGGGTTCATCCTTTACAAGTTTTGGAAAGTTTGTCCAAAATCTCTACCTTCTTGTGACACAATTCTTTTTAATATTAATGGTATTGTTTGGATGCAAGATTTCCTAGGTGGGCTAATTGCCATTGGATATTCCTCGAATCTCCTATGGGGAGCGAGGGCTGCAAAATTTTATTCTATGGTTTATGTTATAAGAAAAGAAAGGGAGAAAGGACTCTTGAGGGGAGGGAAAAGATTTAAAATGGTGGTTAGGGTTTGTTTTGGGGGAGTGACAAAAGGGTGCTGGTGTGGGGGATGCACTGGAGCAAGAGGCCATAATTATTGCTAATGTAGGTTGGGGGAGGAAAACCTTAGCGATGCATAGAGGAGGAGGGAGCAGTGAGGAGAGGGGGGCAATGACAGAGAGAGAGGACGCCTCTACTAGAATAGACGAAGGAGCACTGGGGAGGGCAATGATGTACTATGGTTTCATCCCACTCCTTCCAGTCGCACTCCTGGTAGGTTCTGTTGGTTACTTTTCCTGAATCGGCAGAGGGTTTGCCAGTTCCAATGCACAGGCGGATTCAACCAACAAATATGGGAGGTTGCATGAGCTGCCTCCCCTTCACTTCTGGTTCTGCCGCACCAAGGGGGGTATCCCTATAACTAAAGATGTAACATTGACTAGCTCAATGACAGAAAGGTTTAGCTTTACAATAACAGGTAGAATACTCTCATGCATGGACCAAGATCTAAATGATAGATCACAAGTTGGCAACTTTCTTGGACATATCTGACTGGTTAGGGATGAGAGTTTGCAAGGGTTCCTAATCCTACTACAACTAATAGGTTGAAATTATGGAATGATTTTGAATTGAGGGTGTGGATGCAAGACCAGGGTTTTGGATCATAACTACTTCACAAGGGCAGATTGGTGCCTATCTTAGGGCAAGGAGTCAAATAGATGTACACATGAGGATGGCTTGCAACTGACATTCAAGTTTCAAGGGGTCAAGACTGATGCTTGTCTTACAAACATCACCCAAGGATGGGTATTTAACTGCTCATACTTACAAGAATCCTTGTTAACATACATTCTTCTCCATACTCAACCTAAAACAGTTTAATCCACTCCTTGAATGGAAGTTATAGATTAAGCAGGTGGTACGGCAAGACTATACCCTAGAATCTGAGAAACCCTTAGCAACCAGATTCAAAAGAAGAAATTACATGCAACAAATGGAGACAAACAGATAAATACATGCAGCAATGCATTTTTCATATAACATTGACACTGAAACTAAACATATGTGCAAGATACAACACAGATGCGACACATAAACTCCAAAATGAGACAGAACAGCAAGGAAATGCTCTATATTTCATTATTTTTGCCCCAAAATTGCCCAAGTCTTCAACCACTACAATGAGTAACACAGTTTGCATTTTATAGCAAAACCGTGAACTTAGCAAAATTAATTACAAGGCTCATCAAAAATCTGCTAGATACAATGCATTAGAAAATGGCACTCAAAATATTCAATGCTGTAGGAGAAACAGGGAGAAGAAGCAGGTAAAATCGAGATCTGGGCCGCCGCTCGGGGACTTTCCTCATAAAAATGGTGGTTGACCTATCCACCGTCGACCCAAATCTTGCAGATGTCACCATTATTGCTCAGCTACCCATAGATCCTCAGTGGCGTGCCTTAGGAGTTTTTCCCACCCAAACACAGCCATAGATGCAAAGAAACCCATCGCTGCAGCAAAATACAAAACCAACTATCGATCACTTCCCCATCGCTAAGATCTGTGGCTCAAAACACCTTTGAAAAGTTGCAAACCAATAAGATCGTGCCACGTAGGCACCTTGATCCTCCATCACTGACTTTCTACCTTCACCATTTTGCCTTTTTGCCCTGTACATGCAAAAGCACATACAAGCACCTTATAAACAAGTCGAACCCCAAACTTCATTAGAACAATTTGAGAACTGGTTTAGATCCGGCTTGTATCTTAACCCTTTGTATATCGACATGTACAAACACCACATACATGCATGCCGTGGACTTCAAACCATTATGCATCAGAATGTACCTCCCTTTGAAGTCCGGCTTGTATCTCTTTCACTTCCATCTTTGCTTTGTATATCGCATATACAAATGCAATATACAACCCGTGGACCTGAAAATCTATCTATTGCAGCTTGATTTCCTCTTCGGGTCCAAAATGTATATTTCTTCTTCGTATATTGGCTTGTATGTACAAACATACAAATGAATGCACATAAAATTGGTGGGCCCGACCATTTTCTCTCTTCTTTGCATTGTTTACTTTGCATGCCGCAAGCCTTTGTATAATTTTCAATGTACATTCCCTTGCACATACAAACAAGGAATCTTCCCCAAAATATTCTTGCAATGTATCTAACCATTGTATGTGCGCCCGAATGTATATTGCATATACATTCCACCTTGTATATCCATGGGCCCCACCACATGCATCTCTGCCTCGCCACTGTAGCAAATGTATATTTGCACCTCCTTGTATATTTTGCTATGTATATGACCCGATATACAAAGCGGGAATATTCCTGGGAATCTGCAAAAGATTCCCCCTTTGTATATGCACCTTTTAGAACCCGATATACAATTATAAATGCACCTAACTCAATTTTTCAAAGGGCGATAGAGATTTTACACCCGCCAATGCATATTTCACCAGCATGTACATACAAACACCCTTGTACGTACAAAAACCCCTGCACCTTACTTGATTTTTTGCATTTTTTACAACTACAGAGGCCGAAAGAGTTAGATTTTTTGGACTTTTTGGGAGGGTGCCTGCATATTTAAATGCTTGAAACCTGAATGTTTGTGTAGGCACCACCAGGTTCTAAAACATTTCTTTTTGCATTTGATTTTTGGGAAGCCCTTCAATCATTGCATTCCTTGAGATGACATCTCCTCTGATGCATTATGTCAAATAGTTCCCATGCCTTGTCTATGCATCCACATTTGGCATAGATGCTTACTAGAGCTTTTCCCAACTATGATATCTGACTAAAATGTGCTTATGCCTTGATGTGCATCCGTACCCTACTCCAAAGCTCCCATTTTGGGCGTAGGTAGAGGACATGGGCAAAGGCTGTGGAAATCTAGCGTCACACCTGCAGATTTCTTTTGCATGATAGTTTCCTAGTACCCTTCAACAAACCCATCCAGATTATGCCCTGCAAACATGGCATTCCATAAGATCACATTTGTTTGGTAGTTTGTGAATGGTTTAGTAGAATCCTTTATGCTAGGACATTTTGTGTACATGCCTACAGGGCATTTGCTATTACAACATGACAAAACAATATCTCTGCACATTTTTTT
This sequence comes from Cunninghamia lanceolata, assembly GCA_027924645.1. NCBI lineage: Eukaryota > Viridiplantae > Streptophyta > Pinopsida > Cupressales > Cupressaceae > Cunninghamia > Cunninghamia lanceolata. The sequence continues at coordinate 5,129,174 of BSBN01000124.1, read as the reverse complement.
TGTTGTGCAAGCCTTCTTTTGTATGGCTTCATTTAGCATTACCATAATCTCCACAAAAAGATTGTTCTGCTCCAAAATGATGGAAATGGTTCACACCTCTCACAACAATCTCTCTTGCAGCAACCTCAGAGGTAAATGTTGTTGCAGTATGGTGATCAACGCATGCCTATTAGTCATTTTTTAAAAAAAGGAAAAGAAACAAAAAAAACTCTATTAGTCACTCCACGAGACATGATAACAAACCAATTGCAATTGCTAACTCTTCACTACGATGGAAGAGAAATAATCCTTTCACTCCTCAAAGAAAACTGTTATAAAATTATCTTGAGACTAGAAAATACCCTGCTGCCTGTGTCTTTCCAGCTAATCGTACCATCTTGGGATTGAATGTTTTCTTTTTTTTATGCAAACTCGGGTGGGACTAGATCGAATCCCCATCGTTTCCTTCTCCTTTTTATTATGTTTTTTTTCTTTGTCTTTGGAAAAATAATAGTAGTTAGAATAAAAATGGAATTGGTTTAGTTAACAAAGGTTAATTTTGGTCCTTCCATCTATGCTTACTTACATTATGTAAACAAGTAAAGTTAAAGTCTAGGATTTATACATTGTTGATATAGTGAATGAGATCATCTTAGGTAAGGAAAGTATGATTGGCCTAGTATGAAAATAGATTTGGTTGTAAAGGAAAAGGGATGGTTATGCTTTTGGGGGTAAAAAGAAGACAAGCCCCTTGTGTGCAGTATTGACTATTTTTTGTTGTTGTTGATATGTAATGTTATAAAATGTTTGTTTCTTTTTGTTTTACCTTCATGTGATTTAAATATTAATTAACATGTATCTTTTTCTTGTGTTATATTAATAATAATGAAATATTAGCTAACATGCAATTAGAGGTGTATTGTATTTTGATTGTGGGTTACTCTCTCTCTCTCTCTCTCTCTCTCTCTTGTTGATTGTTGTAGATTAAGTTTGAAAGTGTCAGGATTTAAAAGGAAGGGTTTGTGTTGAGATTAATAGTATTGATGCTCCTTGTGCTAGTTTATTATCCTTTCCCTACTTGTTAGAGTTGTATAAGTGACCTTTTTGGCATTTTATGGATGGGTGGACTTTGTGTGCAATAGTCTTGTTGTGTGAGGTGTGCATGTGATTAGCGTCATTCATTATGTGGTTAAAACCTAGTGTCTATTTGAGACCTTGGTTATGTGCGAGTTGGCTAGTCTTGTAGTGGTTCCTTGATCTCCTCTCTCCGTACCTCAGGGGATTGCCTAGAGTGCAATAGACATCTATTGTACTTGACAATGGCAATTTGGTTGGGAGGTGAGCAACATCCCCCATTGGTCTTCCTCCAGACGATCTCGTGAAGTCTTGGTGGAGACTAGTTATGTGTCTTTGTGATGTATTCATGGTTATTCAAGGGCGCTGTTGGGGGCAGCTCGATGGATTTTATTTTAAGGTATATTGTATTATTTTTATTCCTTGTAAATTTTTTTCTCGGAGCACAACTCTTCCATGTGCTTTGAGGATAGCCTCTGCCTGGCTTTGCATTATTTTATCATTAATGTATATTTATCTTTCTTAATGTACTCAGGAGAATAATTATTGTTTAGTTATTTCTATTGATGTATAGGTAAATAAGTAACATTTACCTATCTCTCTTGATGTACTCAGGAATATAATTATTGTTCATTTATTTCTATGGATGTATAGGGAAATAATTAACGTAAATTTATCTTTCTTAATGTACTCAGGAAAATAATTATAGTATATTTATTTCCATTGATGTATAGGAAAATAAGTAATGCATAATTATCTCTCTTGATGTACTCAGGAAAATATTTATTGTTTATTTACCTCTTTAGATGTATAAGGAAAAAATTATTATTGTTATTTATCTCTATGGATGTAAAAGAACGTAATTATTGCTTAGTTATCTCTAATGGCATAAAGAGAATTAAATATTGATTATTATTCTCTATGGATGTAAAGGAAAATAATTAGTGCTTATTTATCTCTAATGGTGTAAATAGAAAATAACTATTGTTTATTTACCTCTATGGATGCAAAGGAAAATAATTATTGTTAGTTTATCTCTATCCATGCAAAGGAAAATGATTATGGTTCATTTATCTCTATGGATGTAAGAGAAAATTTAATTATTGTTAATTATCTCTATGGATGTAAAAGGAAACATTTAAAGGTTATTTATCTAGATTGATGTACAAGAAAATAAGTTTTGTTTAATTATCTTTTTGATATTGATTGGTATAGACTGATTGATGGAATCCTCATTCTCTCCTTATGGTTCCTTGCTATGTTTTTGTAATGGATTTAAAACACCTGTCTAGAAAATTGTCTTAATGCTTGTGGTTAGAAGAGACAAAACCGTATCAAGAGTACTCATGAATGTTTATCCTATCCTTGGTTGATTGGATCTTGTATTTCTTGGTTTGGTTCACCTGGTGAGGTGTCTTGGATGATGTATCCACACCTCGTCTTCCTTCCCTGCCTTGTGTGACGGGGTTTTAGGGGCATGTAGAAAATTTTTTGGTGGTTCATATCATGACCACATGGGTAATGTGGGCATGACATGTGATCTTCTTGTGTCATGGCCACTTAGTTAAACTGGGCATGACATGTATGTCTCACTAGATGTTGTTTCCTTCGGTAGCATTAAAGTAGTATAATTTTTAGATGTCTCCTCCTCAAGATCTGAAAAGGCATGTGGGTCTACTCTTTTTAAGTTCAATGTCTTTGTTTCAAATTCTGGCCATTCCATTCGATGGGGTTTTTCTCCTATACATGAGAAAATTTGATTGACTCATTCATGTTTTGGGGATACGTTAATTGTGGGGATTTCTAGAGGAAATTGAAGAGGTCCATCTTTCTCCAACCACTCCATGATTTTTTTTTAAAATTTTTTTGAGACAATATCTTTCTATTTTGACAATTCTCCTTTCTCAAAAGTTCTTAACTCTACGTTATTTATGGCTTTGTGAGGTGTTTTTGTCTTTTTGATTCATATTGATTGTGGTTTGGCATTTGGGATAAAAATCTTATTTGTTGAAAACTCATAATCAATTGGGATCCCTATCTTCTTTTTAGTTGCATCCATTTTAACCATACTGAAAGGTTTAGGGTCCCCTTTTGCGACGTATACTTTCCTAAGGTGCAAGAATCAGACCTCTTGGAATAATGTGGATGGCATGACCTTCAATCTATGTATCCATAACCTTCCAAGTAGTAAGGTATATCCAGTATCTCTATCGATGACGTAGAATGTCATAGGAATAGTTTTTGGCCCTAAGGAAATAGGTAATGTGATTTTTCCTATCATGGAGGCTTTCAAGTTATCATATCCTCTCAAGGTATCTCAGGATGTTGTGATATTAGTATGTCCATATCCCATCCTTTATAAGAGGGAAAATGGAACTATGTTCACAGCAACCCCATCATCAATTAATGTTCTCAGTATGCACGTATCATAAATCCACACCTGCAAGTATAGAGCGAGATCTCCTTTCTTAGTTAAATCTGCCTCAGAAGGTATCTATTTTAGATCAAAGAAAAATCTTGGGTCTTTAAAATTAGTGTTTGGTGGATTCATGTCAAGGTCAACCTGATTAATTTGTTCACTGGATGGAGGAGTAATCTGATCTAGATACCTTAATCCTATCTCTTTCAAAAGGGTTGAATGGTGAGAAAGAGAATTTCTTGAGAAGATCTATAAATGATATTTGAGAATATGTCTTCTTTAAATCCTCAGTTAACTCATAAGGCCCGATCAAAGCGAGGATCAATTCTACAATCGACACCAATCCTTCATGGAGTTCTTCTTTTTTCTCATTGTCAAGTTCATTCTCTTCCTCATGCAATATTTTGACCAACCCTAACATTCTAGCTTCTACTTTTGGTCCTAACTATGTAGGAATGCTTGTTTCAGTGGTTTTAGTCGTTGTGTCTTGATTTTCAGTGTTCTTGTTAGTAGGAAAAGGGTCTTGAAAAATTTTCATGTCAACATTTTGTGGAGTGGTAGGTGCCTGTATTTGTTTCAGGTCCTTGTTATTATTAGGTGTAACTTATTGTGGGTTCAAGAACATTCTAATGAATAGACGTTTTTGATCTTTAGGTAACCTAGAGATGAATATGTTGTATTCTCGATATGACTCAGTACTATGCCCCCTATTCCTATGAAAGGAACAAAATTGATTGTACTTGTAAGGAGGCCATTCGTACCTATTGTCATTCTAATTTTGATTCCACATTGAATGATTCTCTTGCATAATAGCTTCTATTTTGAGATCAATCTATTGCATTGACATTCAGAGGGTAATAATCTATTCCATTGTAGTCATCTCTCACTTTGTTCTTGATTAGGAGTTGATCCATTACCCCATCTGTAGTCATGTTTCTATTGGTCTTTAGGATCCTTATGATAGATGTATTAATATTTCCACCATTGTCATTTACTATTCACCCATCTACACTATAAGTTCTTCATCCACTATTAATGGCAGCTTGATCTATTCGAAGGGCACTTTCTAGGGCTTCTTCATATGATTTATAGGATAACTTTTGAACTTCCTTTTGAGTTCCCCTATTTAGAGAATGCAAGAAGAGGTCACAAAATTCATGAGTATCCATATTGGGGCACTTGTAGATGTGTAAAGTACTTGTCTCCACCATGTGACGAAGTGCATGACTGATTCATTTGGTTCTTGTTTCATGGTAAGGAATTCATGAATCCCTATTTTTACTAGTTTGTTCATGTTGAAAGCCATGACAAATTCCCCTATTAGTTGTTTAAATGAATGGATAGAGGCTTCAAGAAGACGATAGTACCAATCTAAGGTGATACCTTTTAATGTCTTTATGAAATCTTAGTGGAAACTCCATCCCAAGGGAGAAGTTCCCTCACGACAATCATGTATGCCTTAATGTGTGAGTTGGGATCTCCTTCTCCTTTAAACTTAGGTAGATCTAGAAGAGACCGCGATATAATTATGCTTCTTATGACATGTTCTAGTGGTTCCTTTAAGCACTCGAGGTATGTTCCTAGGAATGCACTGTAAGATTGTGGGGTCAAAAGCATTAACCCCATAGGCAAATTTTGATATCCCAGCGCAGTGGCTTGATTTGGTTGATTGTTCTGAATTGTCTGAGGATTTTACATTGTTTAACTCCCATTTGAAAAGACTTTGTTACTCCCATTTCGAGAATAGAAGTTGAGGTAGGGGGTTCTAAGATGCCCCCTATAACTTCACTCTTTTGTCTTGAACAGATTGTTCTACCTCAAGGGTCCTAATAGTTTGAACTAGTGTTGTAATAAGATTAGTAGATGTAGGACCTCTTTGTGTTTCTTCACACTGTGGAATTTAATTTTGAATATTTTCATGACTTGGCCCTCCTATTTGTTATTGTATGGTGTTTTCACGTTGTTCTCTAAGAGCGACACACAGGGTCTCTTGAGCATCTTTGGCCTAGATTGCAAATTCCTCTCTAAGCATCTTACCTCATCATCTAGATGTGTGTTTTGATTTCTTGTTGAAGATTGATCTAGTTGATGGATCTCTGATCTTACTTGTACTCTTCATGCACTATGATACGGGTTGAATTATTGTGTTTTGCTCCCATGCAGGTTTGTTGAATGTTAGAGAATGCCTAGGTTCTCTTTTGTCATTTTCATAGTCTGAATCATCAAAGTCATAACAGTTTGAGATGGGTGCCATAGGGTTAGGAAGCACATACGTGTCGAAGGATGGTGTTTTAGGTTCTCTAGAGGGAAGATTCCCTATGTTTAGCTTAGGTTCTGACATATTCGGGGGTATCGTAGATACCTCAAAATCAATGGAATGAATGGATACGATGATGAAAGAGAAGATAAGCGTAGAGAAAATGAATATGAAAAATGGCAATGAATGTGATGAAGTGTGAAAGTGAAAGTGACTGTGAAAGAATTTTGAAAATTGAAACACAAACAACTCGTCCTAGAAGGATTTGTAGTTCACACATCAGGTTCACCAAAATATGTACTCCTCAAAATGTGACTCAAGCACAAGCACTAATGAGTCAGCTTTGATACAGTAGATGGACCCTCTTCTTGCCTTGGGTAGCCTCCAAGTCACTCCCACTCTCATGGCAGAAGTTAGTCGAGTGGAGGCAAGACCCGTGGGTGGTTTTTCTCTCTTGGGAGAAAGATGTCACAGAGAGCGATTGGCTGGTCTTGGGGCCTATCATGGTTTGCTATGTGTTGTTCTGTGACCATTGTGGTGGAGATAATAATATGACCTGAAAGGTCAATAGTTATCAATCTCTTGTTTAGGTTTCTTGTGTTCCAATGTTTAGATGGATGTCGGTTGCAGTTGTTTGTGAGCCTACTATGTTTTAACATTTCTTCGATGGCTTGAACATGCTGTTGTATTTGTTCTCTTTGTTGTATTATCCTAAGTGTGTGTTCTTGTTCTTCTTGTGCTTGTTGTGCTAGTTGTGGCCTAGGATGTAATTGCTCAATCTCCTCAAGGATAGCCCTAACCCACTCACCTCTAATTCCAAGGCACATTTGTATGCTTGGATAGAGAGAGTTTATTTGAGTTGACCAAGAGTTAACTTTTGAATAAGTGATGTTATCTAAGGTTTTGTATGAGTTCTCTTGACTTTTTGACCTCATGACGATAACGAGGGTTTGACCTTGTGTAGTTGGATCACACCTCATGATTGAATCGAGGGTTTGACTTTTTCTAAGTTCTAATGTTTTTGTATTTTTTGGGGTTTTCAATATGTATGCAACTAATATGTATGTTAAATGAGTTTTTTGGTTCTTTCCTGGAATTGAATGTCAAAATTAACTAATTAACTAGGAATTTGAAAGATGAATGCACTTTAATATGAGATTACCTAATGCAATTTATTCTATGTTTTTGTGTTTTCGAATGACGATTTTTAAACTAATCTAAGAATTGAAAATACAAAATATGAAACTTAATCTAGAGTTGCAATTTAACTACTCAAATAAAAGCTAATCTAATCAACTTTAAAGCAAATCTATCAAGGAAATTGCAACAACAAGATTACTATTCCCAAGAGTAATGATGATTTAATTAACTAATAAAGCATGAAAAACCTAGATTGTGGTCGATGCATGAATCTTTGCACTAGCCTCAAGAATACTTGTTTTGGCAACCTCTTCATCCTCCTACAACAATAGGGTCCTCCTCTTGGTGGAAATTGGGAAGAGAGAAAATGGATGAGCTTGTGAAAGCTATGAATTGCGAGAGCTTATGAAGGACTTGAAAAACTTGGCTTGGAAATTCGTGAGATTAACAACACTGTATGAAGCCTTTGAAGGCTTGGGAAATAAATAAGAGTAAATCAAAAGGCACCTACATCCTACAAAGAGCATGAGAATGCTAATTGGAGAGCAAAACAAAAGCTTGAAGAATGATTGCAACAATGGATTTGCCTCTCTTAATGCTTGTGGGAGGGGAGTATTTATAGTATTGGAAGGCACACAATGGGTGGAATTGATTGGGATGTTAACTCAATTAGATTAAGGAGTTAACATGGTTGATTGAACAATGAACTCAATTGATTAGGTAGTAGATTGGGTTGATTGAACAATGATCTAATCTTGAAAGCTTATCACTCATGGAGGAATGGGATTTGGCTTGAGAGAGGGAGGAGTTAAGAATAGATCAATTGAGCTAATTATGAATGATTAGAGGTGGTGGATGAGCTAAGAATAGTTCACTTTATGTTTAGGTTGAATTTACATGCAAACTAGAGAAAAAATGGAGCTTTTGGGGGCTCAAACTAAAAGAGAATTCACATCCAAAAACATGATAGGGTCACCACTTTCACCAAGTCAGGTCGCCCGTGGGTGACCTTGGGTCACGCGGGGGATCCATGGGTGACCCACAGGAAGGGGTCTAGGTGAAAATTGTAGGTTGGAGAGGGGTCTCAAAGGGATAAGGATGTAATTTGTCACTGGAGCTAAGCCGAATAGATAAGTTAAATAGGATCCCCCCTTTCACTAGTAGGGTCACCAGTGGGGATCCAAAAATAACAGGGGGATCTAGAACCAAAAAAGTTAAGTCAATTTTGAAAGATGGGTTTGTTCTGGGAGGTCATTTAGAGGCCTCCAAAGGGTGGAGTGAGATGAAATGAGCATGGGAAAGGTGAAAATAGCTCAATAAGATGAAAATTGGCTATGACGTAGGCAAGGTTGAGAATGCAGAAGAATAAATGTTGACAAGGGTGAAAGTGAATAAATGTTAGGATTGAGAAGAATTGATGAAGCAAGAGATTCATGTCCAAGAGAAGCATTGCTGAGAGGGTATTATATTAATGCTTCCATGTATGTGATTAGGATTATACATCATCATAGGGTCCTTGTGCAAGCTCATGCACATTTTTAGTGCTTACAATGTCAAACTATTTTGACAACACCAATGCCTCATTAACCCCATGTTGGAGCACATTATCTACAATGAAGTACAAAAGTTGTTGACAACTCAAATTATTTTTCCAATCAAACACTGAACCAACATGGTCAACCTAGTTCTAGTACAAAAAAAAAAAATTGAAATAAGACTCTGTGTGGATTTCTAGAATCTAAATAAGGCATATGAAAAGGATAATTATCTTCTTGCCTCACTTAATGAAGTCTTGAAAATTGTGAACAAGTCCTAGATGATGTTTTTTGGATGAATTTGTGGGGAATAACTAGGTCCTCATTAATCAACAAGATAGATTAAAAATGATGTTTAGAACAAAATGGGGAATATTTGCCTACTGTTGTATGTAATTTGGATTGATTAATGTAAAAGCCACTTTTAAAGGAAAATGGATATCACATTCTAGGGTCTAAGAAATAAATGCATCATCTATATGGACAATTTGAGCATGTTCTCCAAGAACAAAGCCAATCATATTAAGGATCTCAAAAAGATTTTGCGATGTTGTTGAGAATATGGGAATTCTCTCAATCCTAAGAAGAGTATCTTTGGAGTTACTAAAGGAAAAATTCTCAGCCATTTGGTTTCAAAGGAAGAAATTTCTATATATCCTTAGTGAGTTTGTAATGTCCCCTATCCCTCTTTGCCCTAGAATTCACCTACTGAACACAAAGGGAAACAAATTAGGGTTAGGGTTTCACCTTGTTAAATAAATATCTTCTTAATGAAGTAATCCTGGGTTGGAATCCTGCATTAACCACATGAATAATATATGCAAATATGTACATATGCTAGTTAGGGTTAGACCATTGCATCACATCCATAAATCATCAACAATGCAACATAGCTGGGAGAAGGGGCATGATAGGTCCGCCTGAAGTCATATGCCAAGCCTAAGAGGGTGTATACCATAGCCCTCCCTCTTGGCGACTTAGTACTTGCTTTCCCCATCATGACCTTGATTCCCAGAATATATTTGCTACCTTGAGGAGTTGGGTGGGGGCCATAAGTGGGTAACTTGGATCTTTGTGTAGGGTCCTCTGGTTGGCTACCTACTTGCCTTATTTACCCCTTTTGCTTACACCCTAGACCCTTCCTACATGGTGGGTTTCAAATAGTCAAACACATCTTGTATGTATTAAACATTCATCTATTATGTATGGCAATGTTTATACAGGTATAAGATAAGAAATGATAGAAATACATCTGATTATAGGTTATATCTATTTTACTTATGTTGTGTATATGTGTATTTGTAATATAGTCTTAATTAAGGGTGGTGCCTCTAATATACTGTTTGTTGTGCTGGGTTGCACTAGTTCCTTCTTCGATCTATTGTGCTTTTGTGTGTTTTATATTCACTGGAGTGTGTCTTGTTAAGAATCCGATGCCTTTCAGGTTTGAATTATGCCATCTTTTATACCCATGATGGGAGGATGGGTGTGTCTCTTCGTTAGAGAGATGTCTCTTGTTACTTACTTAACCACCATATTAATGTTATCCTTTAATCTTTAATTTGTATTTAGTAGTGATCTTGCTTAGGATCATGATTCACAACAATGCGATTTGTGGGGCATGACAGTCCTCCCTCCTGAATTTGCTTGTCCTCAAGAAATTTTAGATTCAGATGGTTGAAGATATCTTCTCCTTCCCATATAGTGTCTTCCTTGAGTAAGCCCTTCCATTTGATCAAAAAATCACAGATAGTATTATGCCTTAATCACTTCTCCCTCATATTGAGAACTGCTTTAGGTTCCAAGATCAGTTTGCCTTTGTCGTCAAGTGTGGGTAACTCTAAACATGGGGCAACTTGCTACCCTAACACCTTCTTCAATACTGATACATGAAAGATGTTGTGAATACAAATGTTCTTAGGAAACTCTAATTTGTAAGCTACCTCACCGATCTTCCTTACAATCTTATAAGGTCCATAAAATCAAGGTTTTAGTTTTTTGGCTCTGCTTATCTTGATGGATGATTGCTTATATGGCTGTAGCCATAAGAACACTAACTCTACCACTTGAAATGTCCTCTCAGTGTAGTTCCGATCAGCATAGATCTTTTGTTGATTCTATGCTTGATGTAAATTGTCCTTGAGGGTGTTCATAATTTCCATACTCTGTTGCACAAAATCCTTTGCCCCTGGTACTCAACTTGTTGCAAATATGTGACTAATCGGTGTTGTCATTGATGTCAACATATCCTTGTTGTCATTGGTGTTAATTGTATCTTATTCTATTACTTGTTTAAAAGACTTGTATGTTGAGGATATTGAGAAAATTAGCCTCTCCGAAAGAAATAAGTGAGTTACATATCTCTCTGTCAGAAACAGTGAAGATAGTGCAGTTCAGTGGAGTAGATTGCTCTGTATTCCTAGCGAGATGAAGATGAAAGTTTACAGATTAAAGGGTTTGTAGAGGATTGTCTGAAGGTGCTCCAGTCAAGATTTGAGAGGTTCACATGGAGAATTTGTGAAGTTATGGCCATCTGAGTAGAACTGGGTTTTGTAGTGTTCAAAGGTTACAGAGTGACAGGAATTTAGTCTGGATTGCTCCGCAGTGGAATATTATGGTCTTTGGTTCTAGTGGTATGTATGGGATGTTGGTGTGTATCCTCAACTCAAGTGGTTTGTGGTTTGGAGGTCCGCAAGCAATCTTTCTAGTGTGATAGTCATGCCAGTTAGTGTTCTTGAGTTTTTGGATGAAGGTGCAAGTGTTTCTAGTGATTTGAGGTGGTGCAGTTGTTCTCGTTGATTTCATTGTGCTTGTGGTGGTCTCTAGATTGTGTGCCTATTGTGTTGGTGGTCCGCATTGAGGATTGAGCTCGTAGTTGAAGATTTCTCCTTGGGTGTTGTTGTTCTTTCCAGTCTTGGCCGACAGGATGCTTGGTGTGTGTTGTGGATGATCTAAGAGAAGTTCTATGGAGCGTGGGATGTTATTCAAGGAAGATTTGAGTCCCAGTTATGCTTGGCTAATAGAGGAGTGGTTCACATGCAAGATTTTGATTAAGTCAAGTCTTGTGATTGTAATTACATGTAATTCCTATCTTGGAGAATGTTCTAGATAGATGATTATCTGGCCGACTTTGATTTTCATTCCAAAGTTGATGATATGTATAAATAAGTGTTGTGAAGTCATGGAAAAGTGTGGATGTGAGTGAGGATGCGGATATAGTGAGGAAGTGAGTGGGGAAAGAGCAGAGGTGTTGTACACTTCAATGGAACTGAACCTTGCATGAAGAAGATGTTGTTTCTCAGTTCAACCTTTTAGTGTTAACATTGTGAATGTTCTTGTAGGCAGTGAGCCTCCTTTGAGTAGTGAGCTTTGGGCAGTGCACTCGAAGGCAAGTGCCTTCCCATTTTTCTATTCTTTTAACAGAAAATAAATCTTGTGGGTTAACCCCCACCGTGGTTTTTCCATTAACTGGGTTTCCACATAAAAATCCTGGTGTTATGTGTGTTGATTATGTTTCTACTCATGTGTTGTTGATTCATGCTTTCATGGTTATATCATTAATCTGTAAATAAGTGGTAAAGAAGATTAAATGCAACAAAAGATAAAAGTTTTGTGACAACTGATTCACCCCCCCTCTCAGTTGTCTGCCCTAATTACAACATGACTTTCTTGTGAAATAAAACTTTTGAAGGAGGTTGGTTCATAACCATACAATGCTTTAAACACACTCGTCTTGATTGATATATGATGAGTGGTTTTGTAGAAATATTCACCAAGATGCAACCATTTTACCCATGCGTTCTATTGGCCTGTGACGTAATTCCTCAAATATCCCTCTAACCACTTGTTAACGATTTCTGTTTGTCCATCTGTTTGAGGATGGTAACTTGTACTAGGTGTAAGATCAGTCCCAGCTAATCAGAAGAGTTCTTGCCAAAATTGGCTAAGGAATCGACTATCTCAGTCATTGATTATGTTCTTTGGTAGGCCATGTAATCTAAAGATCTCTTTGAAAAATACTTCCACTATTTGTGAGCCTGATATTCAGTGGATATTGTGAAGAAGTGAGCATACTTGGTGAGTCAATCCACTACTACATAAATGCAATCCTTCCCTTGAACTTTAGGCAATCTTGTTATAAAGTCCATTGAGATGCTCTCCCATTTTTGATTGGGAATTGGCAAAGGTTGTAGAAGTCCTGCTGGATGGCTTTGCTCAGTTTTGTTCCTCTGATAGGTCATGCATTCTTGTACATTCTTTAGGACATCCCTCTTGAGGCCTTTCCAAGAGTACCTTTCCCACACCTATTTGTATGTTCTATAGTACTCTTGGTGACCCGCTAAGGGATTATCGTGGTATTCCTTAAGGATTTTTTCCTTCATCTTTAAGTTAGGTACGAGGAATATCCTATTTTTATATAGGATAATCTCTTCTACTACCTTGTATTCTTCATTGGGCAAATTCCCTTCAAGGATATTATTGGCCTGGGGGTCTTTGACATATTCTACAATGATATCATTCTTCCAATCAGTGGCTATACTAGTTAGGGTGTTCAAGTAGGGTCGTCTTGATAGGGCATCTGCCACCAAATTATTTGTCCCTTTCATGTACTCAATATCAAAATCATAAGCTTGTATCTTGCTTATCCACTTTTGTTGTCTATCATTTAAGTCCCTTTGATTCATGAAGTACCTCAAGTTGTTGTGATCTGTTTTAACATTGAATTTCCCACAAACCAAATATTGACGGAACTTTGCTAAGGCATGCATGATAGCTAGCATCTCTTTATCATAAATTGAATAATGTCCTTTAGTCTTGGTGAGCTTGCAAATTTCAAAAGCAATGGGGTTCTTATTTTGCATAAGAACCACTCCAATTCCTTCTCTGAATGCAATGCACTGCAACTCCAAGGGTAGTGTGAAATCGGGGATGGCTAAAACAGGGCACGAGCTCATTGCTTCTTTTAGTCTTTTGAAAGCCTGTTGAGACATTTCATTCCATACAAAGGCTCCCTTTTTGGTTAAGTTTGTGAGTGGGGTGGCAATTTTTGAGAATCCCTTCACAAAACATCTATAGCAATTGCATAGTCCCACGAAGCCCCTTAGCTGTGTTAGGGTTTTGGGTTTTGGTCACTCCTTAATTGCTGTAATTTTTTATTCATCTATTCTTACCCCTTGTGCATTGATCTTGTGACCCAAGTAAAGGATCTCTTCCAGGACAAACTCACATTTTGATGCTTTAGCATACAAGGATTCTTGTTCCAAAATGTTTAGGACTTCCTTAATGTGTTTGAGATGTTCTTCCCATGTCCTGTTGTAGATAAGGATGTCAACAAAGAATATGAGTAGAAACTTTCTTAGTTGTTTCTGAAATATATGATTCATACATGATTGAAATGTTGTTGGGGCATTTGTGAGTCTGAAAGGTAGGACTAAAATTCAAAGTGCCCATAATGGCATCGAAAGGCGGTTTAAGGAATGTCCTCTTTCCTCATCCTTATTTGATGATACCTTGATCGCAAATCAATTTTGGAGAAGTATTTGGTTCCATGGAGTTCATCGATTAATTCATCAATTCTTGGTATAGGGTAGTGGTTCTTGATCATTTTCTTGTTTAAGGCCCTATAGTCTATACACATTCTCATTGTACCATCTTTTTTCTTGACTAGTACTACGGATGATGCAAAAGGGCTAGAATTAGGTTGAATATGACTCGTTTCTAGTAGTTCCTTAATAGTTTTTTCAATCTCTTCCTTGAATTTGTGGGGGTGTCAATATGGTGTGGTTATTATAGGTTTTTCTCCCTCTTCTAGTTCTATTGTGTGTTCAAATCCTCTTTTTGGGGGTAGCCCTAGTGGAATGACATAAAATACTTTCTTATGTTTGCTCAAGATTGGCTGGATATTGATGTGAATTATTTTGCATGTGAGGAGGTTTTGTCAAGGATCATACATTGTGCAGCCCATTCTCCTTTCCCATGTCTAAAAATCCTTTCCATTCTTTTGCATGAAACTACTTTTGGAGAACAATCGAGTAACCCTTTCAAGGTGACTTCTTGTCCCTCATGTTGGAAGCGAATTGTTAAGTTTGGTAGGTCAAACATGGAGCATCCTAGGGAGTATATCCAAGGAGTGCCTATTTTTACATCAGCATCTAATGGTACCACATAGAAGTCTTCTCTAATGGGGTGCTTCCCTAGGGTCACTTCTAGCTGGGGAACTATTTTTGTGCATTGAACCCTAGCTCCTGTAGCAGTGGCTGCTGTAAATCCCTTAAAGTTCATGGTTCTCAATTTTCTTTTTGCAACTAGTCTTTCATCAATAAAGTTGTGGGATGTCCCACTATCCATGAGAGTGATAACCCTATGCCCTTTGAGGATGCTTTTAATGTGGAATGGTTGATGTTTGGAAGTTTGAGAGATGGTGGCCAAAGTTACATGTTCTTCATCTTCGTACCTTGCTCTTTTGCTAGGATTTTCTTTGATGTCTTCCTCGGTGGTTGCTTCTATCATATGGGCACGACCCCCCATCCTACATGTGGTCACTTCCCCATGGTTCTTTGCACTTGAAGCACAAATTCCTTCTTTTTAGGTCCTCACGTTGTTTACATACATGGCCACGTTCCCATTTCTCATTACAATGATGGCATGGTCTTCCTTGGGGTTCATTCTTATGCCTTTCATCCTTATGAGGGTATTTGGCATGTGTGTTAAATCTCTTGGAATTGTCTTTTGTAGTTGGGGTATCCATACTTAGTGCATGTTGAATTGCATCCTTAAGTGTGGAAGGATTGAGGGCACTTACCAAACCTTTGATAGAATCTTTTAATCCTTGGACAAATAGGTAGGTAAATCTTCTTTTGGATATTTCTGGTACTATGACTGAAAGTTTTTGGAACTTGGTTACATATTCTTCCATGGTTCCTTGTTGTCTTAGGAGTGTTAGTTCCCTGAAATGCCATTCGGGGTGTTTTTGATCAAATCTTTGGATGAGTTCTTTGGTGAGCTCATCATAGGATGTTATGTGTTGATGATCTTCAGTAATGAGGCCATGATGACACCAATCATGGGCTGCCCCTTCTAGGTGGAAGATGGAAAATGTTATGGCATTATTTTCCATCATAGGACTAAGTGTGAAGTATGTGTCCAATTTTTGGATCCAAGCAAGTGCTGTTATCTTTCCAAAATGATCAGATTTTGGGACAACCATCTTACTAATTCTTTCTTATAGGTCTTTGTCAAATTTCCCTCTTCTTTGATTTGGTTTATTTTGACTTTTGGCATCACAATAGGCCCTAAAGGAGGCATCTTGTTGATATGCTCTAGACAACTGAGAGGGGGGGTGAATTAGTTGTCACAAAAACTAAAACACTTTCTACAATTAAACATTCATCACTTATCCACAATTATTATGATTTAACAATGAGTGCCTGAAATTAGAAACTTAACCACAGATACAACATCAAACACATGAGACACTAGATTTACATGGAAAACCCCAAGGTGGGGAAAAACCATGGAGAGGATTAACTCTCAATATATATTGCAATCATGAAATAATGATGTTCAGGTTTGGTCACTTCATGGGCCTAAACATACTGGCTTACTGCCATGAAAAACAACTAGGTCTAGCAGGCTCACTACCTCAACCCTAAACCTAGCAAGATTACAATAAGGGTTGTTAAACCCTAAGGGATGTTAAAACCTACTGGCGGCTTACTACTAGACTCACTGCCATGATCAACACCTTTCTATGGTTGTGACTGAAGTATAATAATTCCCCTGCTCTTCTCTTCATCTTCTTTCCTTTGCCTCTTCTCTACTCTGCCTTTTGGACCTTTCTTAATATCTTTTCATTTCCACTCAAGGACACCTTTTCCATGACTCAACTACAAGTATTTATACACTACATCAACCTTGGAACGATCATCAAGGTCGGCATCACAATCATCAACCATTGGAACAATCTCCAAGGTCGGTATTACAAACATTTACAAAATAGGTCCTGACCTATTACAACAATGTGCAAAGGAAATGAAATGCAGATCATGCCATGCCTTAGCTGGGACTCAAACATGATCTTCCATGCCACAACATGCTTCCACAATCTTCCATAGATCTTCGTAATCATTGAGATCAACTAGGTCGGCCAAGACTGGTTACACACTACATTATCTGGGAACAATCTTCAAACACAATCTCAATTTCTTAACACAGACCAAATTTCAAATAGGAACATGATTAGGAGACATCCACAAGCACACTATAATCATTAGGAGCAACTGCATGAACCTTAACCACTTTATCCATAGGAATCTTCTCACTAGAACACATGAACTACATTGTCTTCAACTATCATAAAAGAAAGATAGCTTGCAGACCACCAAACCATGAACCATTACAACTATAGGAACTTATCATCATCCCAGAATTCCCTCTAGAACCACAAAGCAAAATACTTTCTTCTTGTCCCAACTAAACTTACAGAAAAAGCAAGTTTCACTCCGGTGAACACAACTCACTCAAATCTTCATGCGGAGGCTTCAAACCCAGAATGCAGCATCCTTAGTCATACCTCTAACTTACTTCCAATCCACAGACTATGATCTTCAAGTAGAAGCAAATGCAGAGTAGTTTACCGGACTGTTCTTCAGCATACAACTTTCTCTGTAGCTTAATAGTTTCTTTCGGAAAGGCTAATTTTCTCAATATCCTCAACATACAAGTCTTCTAAACAAGCAATAGAATAAGATACAGTTGACACCAATGACAACAAGGATATGTTGACATCAATGACAACACCGATTAGGCACATACTTGCAACACATCTTTCTTTATGGAAGAACTTAGTTTTGAGTATGCTTCTACTAGTTCTTCCATGATATTCACAATTTGATTATTTTCTTCCTTATCTCCTATCTCTCTTTCTTGTGGTAGGAAAGAGGGTCTAGTTGGCCTAGTGGTTGAGTCCTTCATTGGGTTATTATTTTTAGAATGGTTAGAATGGGTAGCCCTTCCATTATTTGAATTGCTATTATTATTTAGGCTTTGGATGGCTTGGAGGAAAAGTTGAGTTATTCTTTCCTTTTTCTCCATTAGATCTTGAGTGAATGTCCTCAAGTCATTGTTCATTTGTTCACTCATGGTGTAGTTAGGCATAGAGTTATTGATTGAATCTACTTTCCTCTTTTCTCTTTCCAAAGCCCTTTTTGCACTTTAGCTAAGTTGTATCCACTATTAGGCACATGATGGTAGGAAGGATGCTCTGATACCACTTGTAATGTCCCCTATCCCACTTTGCCCTAGAATTTGCCTATTGAACACAAAGGGAAACAAATTAGGGTTAGGATTTCACCTTGTTAAATAAATATCCTTAATGAAGTAATCTTGGGTTGGAATCCTACATTCACCACATGAACAATATATGCAAATATGTACATATGCTAGTTAGGGTTAGACTATTGCATCACATCCATAAATCATCAACAATGCAACATAGCTAGGAGAAGGGGCATGATGGGTCTGCTCGAAGTCATATGCCAAGCCTAAGAGGGTGTATACCACAACCCTCCCCCTTGGAAACTTAGTACATGCTTTTCCCATCATGACCTCGACTCCCAGAATACATTTGCCACCTTGAGGAGTTAGGTGGGGGCCATAAGTGGGTAACTTGGCTCTCTGTGTAGGGCCCTTTGGTTGGCTACATAGTAGCCTCGTTTACCCCTTTTGCTTACACCCCAGGCCCTTCCTACATGATGGGTTTCAAACAATCAAACACATCTTGTATGTATTAAACATTCATCTATTGTGTATGGCAATGTTTATATAGGTATAAGATAAGAAATGACAGAAATACACCTAAATATGGGTTATATTTGTTTTACTTATGTTGTGTATATGTATATTTCTGATATAGTCTTAATTAAGCGTAGTGCCTTTAATATATTGTTTGATGTGCTAGGTTGCACCAGTTCCTTCTTCGACCTGCTATGCCTTTGTGTTTTTTATATTCACTAGAGTGTGTCTTGTTAAGAATCCGATGCCTTTCAAGTTTGAATTATGCCATCTTTTATACCCATGATGGGCAGATGGGCATGTCTCTTTGTCAGAGAGATGTCTCTTGTTACTTTCTTAACCACCATATTAATGTTATCCTTTAATCTTTAATTTGCCTTTAGTAGTGATCTTACCTTAGGATCATGATTCGTGGCTATGCGATTTGCGAGGCATGATAGAGTTGAAGCAATAATGAAGATAACACAACCTAGGAGAAAAATGAGTTAAATGCTTTCTTTGCAAGATAAATTTTGGTAGGAAATTCATTTTTGAGTTAGAAAAATTATTTGGCCACCGAATAATATATTCAAACAAGATGCACACATGGAGTGCTAAACTAAAGATCAAGAAACACTCAAAAGGATCAAGAAGTGTATTTCTAAAGCTCAAATTTTTGCAAGTGTTGATTACATCCAACCATTTTACATTTATTTTGTTTCTTTAGAAAACTCCATTGTAGGCATCCTTACTTGAAAGGAAGCAAAGGTGTAGAATATACTTCCTACACTAATCTATGAGATGAGGTATGTGCAAAAATTAAAATGATTTTATACTTACAAGGAAATAAACACAAAAGCAATATACCATAATACTGTAATTTACATGGGGAAAACCCTTTTAAAAGTAAAACCTCACACTCCAAAGCAACTCAATATATTATTTAGTAATTAATGGTTACAATATACTTGCAAAGTCAGCCTTTATAGGAGTATCACTAACAAGAGATTTGAAGCAATTTTGGCATCATAACAATACCTATAAAACTCACTATCTCAACCCCTAAAGAATATGCAAATATTAATAGGCACAGGTGAGTGCAGGATCATGATGGGCCAAACAATGCCCCTAAGTGGCAATGAAAATGCTAAAAACAAACTTAAGTAACTTCATGTCAAAAATTGAACGAGTTATCAACACAATCTAAAAATAAGGTAGCAATAAAATTTGTAGGAAATTAAATGCAATTTATGACCAACTACTTTTTTTTTGAAAATTTTAAAATTAGTTTGGTGAAAATTAGATAATTCAATGAGGCACTACTAAATTTTTTAGAAAAATATAAAAAGTAGGTGTCATTCTAGCCAACCTATGTATAAGAAAAAGAAAATATTTTTCTTCCAAGCTTTGGATGTAAGTAAAGGACACATGAGTGGATGTGACACATTAAATTTGGTTTTTTAAAACAAATAAATAATTATTTTTTAGTTTTTTACTGTGACTTTTAAAATTATTAAAAAATATTTTTCTAGCCAACCTAACTTGGTCAAAAAATATGAAATTTAAATTTTTTTTTTCAACCTATAGCTAATAAAGCCTAGAATGTGACACATATTTTGTATTTAAAAAAGGATAAATAGTTTGAAAATTATGAATGTTTTTCAATATGTATATTATCAGAAAACTAGACACGTTGCATGTAGAAAATTAATAATAATTACCTATTAAAATTATAACAAGGCATATATTATCTTTTTAGAATCTTTATAGTTTCCTCTAAAAACCTTTTTTTTATTAAATTTATTTACAAAAAATTCTATCAGCTTCAAGGATGAAGTAATGGAAAATTTTAGGATAACACTAAACAAGTGGTTTTGCAAGTCTTTTTAAGTTTTAGGACTACCACTTGCCTAAATTTAAGGTAATCCTAAGGCATTTTTAGAGGTAATGCATATTTGAGCTAGAAATATTAAAAAATTTCCCATCCAAATCTAAATATAATTCAAAATGTTAGCACTTTTTCATCCAACTATTTTTTTGCCATTGACATTATTTGGCCCATCATGATCTTACACTCACCTGCACATCAAATGTAGTTTTATAATACCATGGGCAGAAAAACCATGGGCTAAGAAAACTATGTGAAAAACACCCAAAACTGGCCAATTTTTTAGGAGCACTATAAGAGTTGGTATAGAATCCTCTAATACCAAGCAAGATTTGGCTATGGAGATCTACTTCCACCCAAGATCTAGGAGCTTCAATAAAAGCACAAGAAAGACTCAACATGAAATAATAATTATATTCTATCAAGGGATGCAAAAATGGAATATGCATACATTATGCACATGAATTGAGTGATAATATAATAAGAAGCCCTTGGTTATATAGGCCAAGGTGAAACATAAGACAACATAAGATTATGATGTGTCTTAATTTTATGAGCTAGTACATAAAGTAAAAATGTCCTAAAAAAGGCCTAAGTAAACTTAAGTAAACTAGTGTGAATAGGACCTAAGAGGTAAACCAGTTAGGTAATGTACCTTGTTCACACAACCCCCTTAATTGCAACTGATGGAGAATGTGTAAAGATGCAAAGATGGGTCCCAACTACAAGGCCTGATGAGGTGCCCATGTACAAACAAGTTTCTCACAAATATAGAAGAGGAGAAAACACATAGGAAAAATCCCTCTCCAAAAGAGAAAACATAATAAAGATGCTCTCGAAAGTATGAGAAGGAAAAACCCCATGTGAGGAAAAAGTCCCTCATTTGGGGGTTCTGACTACTGGCTGATTTCATTCATTATCAATAGGAATATGAAACCAAGAGGGATTCCATTAGAAATGGAGTTGTTTAAGTTTTAACATCCAAATTTTGAAAAGGCACTTAAGGATTGGTGGAGTAAGGAAATTAAGGGCACTAAGAGATTCATTATTAAAAAATTTGGCAGAAACTAGAAAGCAAGTGAAAACATGGAACACGGAGGTGATGGGTAACCTTTTAGAGAATAAAAATAAGATAGGATTAGAGCTTAGAGAGGCATAAAAGAGTATTGGAAAGATAGGCTTCACTCAGGACCTAAGGGAAAAAGAGAAGGATTTATTAGAAGAACAAGAAAGACTGTTAAGAATGGAGGAGATAATGTGGCACCAAAAGTCTAGGGTTAAATGGCTAGGGGAAGGGGATATGAATACCAAATTCTTCCATATAACAACAAAAGTAAGAAGGTACAATAATAAGATTCTGAGTATATAATCCTCTATGGGGATAGTAGTAGAAGATATGGAGGCAATAAGAGAGGAATGAAAGAATTACTCTCAATAATTGTTGGGCTTACCGCCATTGGTGGTTTGATTGGTGTAAGAGATGTTATTAGGACATATCCCTAACTTGGTTGATGATATTTAGAATGAGGCATTGGTAGCCCCATTCACTATAAAGAAGATTAAAGAAGCTGTGTTTTCATTGGGGGCCAAGAAGTCTCCTGGACCTGATGGGTTTCAAGCTGAGTTTTTTCTTAAATATTGGGATATGGTAGGGGATGATGTTTGGAAGGCTATGGATGAATGCAGCAGTAGAAGAATAATGATGAAGGCATGGAACTTCACATACATTGCACTTATACCAAAGAATAAGATGCCAAAGTATTTTGATGAATACATACCTATAGATTTATGTAATACGATTTACAAGATTGTAAGGAAGTCTATGGCCTCTAGACTCAAGAGATGTTTGGAGAAAATTATTTCTAAAGAGCAAAGTGGGTTTTTCAAAGGAAGAAAATTTTTAGATGGGGTAGTCATAGCCCATGAAATTGTTCACTCTATCAAGATAAGGAAGAAGGAAGGTATGGTGATAAAATTGGAAATGAATAAGGCCGATGACATACTTTCTTGGGAATTCCTTATCTAGGTAATGCATAAATTTGGATTCAAGGAGGCTTGGTGTGATTGGATCTATAGTTGTATTTCCATTGTGACAGATGTTATTCTCATCAATGGGGTTGCTACAAAGACATTTGAAGCAAAAAGGGGATTGAGACAAGGTGACTAGGGAAGAGAATATCATTGGGTTGCAAGTCTCGGGTGGGATCAATAACATTACCCATCTTCAATTTGTAGATGATATATTGCTCTTTGGTGAGGCTACTGCTAGAGAAGATAGGTGTTTTAAGAAGGTTTTAGGGAGATACAAGAAGGCTATAGGACAGAAGGTGAACTGCGCTAAATCTAGGATATTCTTTTTGAAAGACACATGCCTAGAAAGATTAGAGATACAAGGAATTTTAGGATATGAGGTTAACAAATTGCCTAGTAGATACCTCAGGATGCCACTAATTGATAGGAGATCCTCATATTTGGAATGGAGTAATGTGGTGGAGTTCATTCAAGGCATGTTAGCCTTGTGGAAAGGTAGATGGTTATCGTTGGCTAGTAGAATCACTCTCATTAAGGCTTCCTTGGTGGTGGTTCCCATATATACCATGTCTATCTTTCAAATACCTAGCAAGGTGGCCAAGGTGATTGAGGCTACTCAACACATTTTTTGTGGTGAGGTAATGAAGATACATTCAAATATAATCTAGTTAAGTGGTCGCATGTGTGCAGGCCTCTTAGCTAAGGTGGGCTAGGCTTTAGAAATTGGAAAAGTATGAACAAGGCCTTGGGGGCAAAATTGACATGGCACATTTATGAGGAGAGTCAGAGATAGTGGAGTAAGATAATTCAAGATAAATATTTATAGAACAAAATAGATAATCTATTCAAAGATGCCATTCCCGGGGGTTCTAGTGTATGGAATTTTATCAAGACTTGTGTGAAGACACTTGCATCGGATGTTAAGTGGAGGCTAGGGAACGAGGAGAAAATCAAGTTTTGGTAGGATAGTTGGCTTGAAGAGACAACTTTTAAGGATCAACAATGTTGTCATCCTCTAATTCATCATTTTGAAGAGGTTGAGGGAGAATGGGTGAGAAATTATATAATTGGAAGAAATGATCAGAAATGTTGGAAAACCTTGGTGGCACCGATAGAGGAGCTAAAGGAGACATGTAATCTATTGCAGAACAAACTTGAAAGGTGGCCAATTTTGGTTACAGAAAGGGAGGATCGTATGGTATGGGGTGGTCAAGGTAGTGGCAAGGTCTCAATTAGTGCTACCTACAATGCATATTTTAACATAGGCATTGAGATTAAAGTTGCTAAGAAAATTTGGAACAAACAGGGGTTACCGAAAGTCAATGCTTTCTTGTGGATAGCTTGGAAATGTAGAGCACTCACATGGGACAGACTACATAGTTTGGCCAAGAAAGGTCCTTCAAGATGCATTATGTGTAAAAGATAAGATGAAAGAAATGATCATTTGCTCCTACATTATGAATTTGCTAATCAAGTATGGACTAATTTCATGAAAAGATGGGATATGGAGTGGATAATGCTAAAAAACTTAATAAAACTAATAGACAATTGGAACTTAAGGATTAAGAGCCTTGGCCTATAGTTCATCTGGATGGTGGCCCTAGTAATGATTGTTTGGAACCTATGGCTGGACCACAATAGGAGGCTTTTCCAAGAAGTGGAAAAGGAAGTGGAGAGGGTCTAGGACTTGATAGAAAATGCTATATCTAAGTTAGGGGAGATTCATGGGAAAAAGTAGTGGCTCCTCATGAAATAGGAATTAAGATGGGAAAATGCATGGCCAAGATTTAGATGGTTAGGTAAAGAGAGTCAGGAGGATAAGAAGGAAGATAAACATATGCATGGTCTTTTTTGAGAATTGGGTGGATTAAACTCAATTTTGATGGTGTGGTGAAGGGAAATCCAGGTGAAGCAAGTGGTTGATGTGTGTTCAAGGATAGAGAAGGACAACCAGTGGGTATCTATACTCTCAATTTTGATAAAGAATCAAACAACATGACGAAGGCCAGTGCTATGTTGTGGGGCTTAAAACTTGCTAGGAAGAAAGGATGGAAGAGAATTTGGGTTGAGGGAGACTCCAAATTGGTTATCAAAGCTATGGAAGGGAAGGAAGTGATAAACTGGAGACTAGGGATGATTGTTGAAGCTTCCAGATCTATGATTGAAGAATTTGATGATATTTAATTCTCCCATATTGGTAGAACTAGGAATAAGGTGGCTGATTGGGTGGAGAATCAAGGGTTAACTTAAGAGATAGATCTAGAGCAAGATCTAATTATTGGTGGAAGGATTACCCATATGAGGAAATCAAGTTAGTGTAGGAAGAAAATTAAGGAACACCCACCCGATAAAGGGATGGAAGTGGGGGGAATAATCTGGAAGTAATCATGATGTTAGAGGGAGGAGTATGTGAATCTATGAATCACTAGCATGATAATTCATGGTATGAAGTGGCTTTGTATGATAATAGTTGGCAATGACAGATGAAACTTGTAATGTTAGTGTTGTCCCTGTCTTCGCGGTGGAAAGATTTTTAGGTTTTTTGCTATGTGTTCAACATGGCTACATCTACGAGGAAGAGATGTGTAGGTGGAATTATGCTTAAGGAGGAATGGAGCAAGGGGACAGGGAGTGTGGTGGATGGCAGGTGGAGGAAGAAGAGGACGTTAAGTGAGGAAGCGATTTGGGGCTTTATTGGGTATATCGACAAAGAGATTGAGAGCTCAAACCTAAGAAGGTGGATGAAGAAAATTTGGGTATTGTCCAAGGATTTAGATGAAAATCCAAAAGTGGGTCTATACTCAACCATGGAAAATTACATGCTAGACCCTAAGTATACACAGGGATGTTGGAATGCATTCAATGCATCTCAGTCAATCTTGTGTGCTTCTATCATGGAAGTGGCTACATGTTCATATTTACTCCATGATGATGTCAGTGATGTAGTTCAATATGTAGATGTATACCATGATTGTCTCATGGCCCATCTGCATGTGTAGTGAAGAAATGGCAAATTTCCCTACAACTGGCAGTGGAGGAGATAGCAAAAAATTTTAAGATTGACCTACCCGCGGAGGCCATTCTTGTTAGAAATGAAAGCAACACTACTTCAATGGAAATTTGATTCAATATAAATTTTTGCAATCTTTAACTGTGTGTTATTAATGGAGATTATAACACAAACAAAACTATGCTTCACAGAAATGCAAAATCAGAAATATGAACACATAACACAATGTTAAATGTGGAGAAAACCTTTTTAGATAAAAAAACTCCACACAAGAAAGAGGCCCAATATTTGTATTAATCTAAAAATGATTTACAATACAACAACACTTAAACTCTCTCCATCAGTCTTCAATCTGACAGCATTCTGGCAGCACCCGAGTACCTCAAATCTATATTGCAACAACTAATAAATGGAAAATACTTATAGAAACATTTTCTAACTCATCTTAGGTGTTCACCTTCTCTCTCCTAAGATTCTCCAACTTGTAAACATTAATTACCATCTTACAAGCATCTTACACTTGTCCAAAAATAGCCATGCAAAGGTTGGGTGCCCAAGACTAAATCTGGCCTCTTACATCATCTTATGACACATCATAACCATCATAGATTCCAGCAAAAGAGTATCTTTCCAAGAAAGGAACCTTGGTCTAAATATAGCAAATATACAACTAACATATCTGTCATATGCGTCATAGAATCACAGAATCTTATGACAACTTGCATCTATCATAGATTCACTCACCAAACATTATGACAATTGTCATATATGCCAAAAATAGTATATTCCTCAAGGGAGCATGCCTATCCTCATTTACTATGAGTTTTTACATTTTCCAATAGTAAAAGTCACTCCATAACTACTGCCGCTAACTCTGAAATTACAACTGTCAATGAGACTACCTCATTCCCTTATGGGTAATTACAAATAACAAATAATAAATGGAATAAAATACAATATTGGAATTTACAAGGTTAATGGCATCTTATTCCAACATTCTCCCACTTGACATTATACATTGTAAATCAACCCATAGGAAATCAAATGAAATAATAATCAGGCACTAGAAACAAGGCCCATGACCTCTCTGCACCATACAAACTTCTATGTGCTCACAGGCTTAGTCAATGAATCTGCAACATTCTCCTGATTGTCTATCTTCTTTATCTCAATCTCTCCATTTGCAACCAACTCTCGAACAAAGTGATACTGAACATCAACATGCTTAGTCCGAGCATGATACATGGGATTCTTGGCCAAACAAATAGCACTCTAGCTATCACAACCAATCTGAATGATCCTGCAATCAAAACCAATACCTGTACACAATCTCCTCAACCAAACTACCTCCTTAGAGACATGAGTAGCAGCCATATACTCTGCTTCTGTAGTGGACAAAGCAACTATGTGCTGCCTCTTACTCATCCAACTCACTGCACCTCCAAACAGAGTAAACACATAGCCACTAGTGGACCTTCGACTATCTAAGTCACCTGCCAATCTGCATCAACAAAACCCTGTATGACCAAAGATTTATCAGCACTATTAGTACCAGAATAAACCAAACAATGATCAGGAGTACCTGCAAGATATTTAAACACCATCTTCACATAGTTCCAGTGCTGTCTACTAGGGTTAGACATAAATCTGCTCAAAACTCCCACTGCTTGGGCAATATCTGGTCTAGTGCAAACCATTGCATACATCAAACTCCCTACACCACTAGCATATGGCACATTACACATATCCTCAAGATCATCCTCAATTTTTGGACACATATCTAATGAAAGCTTAGTACCAATGGGTAATAGAACTCTAACTGGGTTATAGTCCTGCAAACTAAACCTCTGCACAATAGTATTCACATACTTATTTTGTGACAACCAAAGATTTCTGTTAATGCTGTCCCTTCTGATCTCCATTCCCAAAATATACCTTGCAGCACCAAGATCCTTCATCTCAAATGCACCTGAAAGTTGGGCTTTAAGCTCACTGACCATACCCTTAGTATTGCTGAAAAACAACATGTCATCAACATACAAAGCAATAACAAGTATAGAATCATCAACACAATGAATCTAAACACAATGATCCTCCTCACTTCTAACAAAACCCAATTTCAAGACAAATGAATCAAACTTTTGATACCACATTTTGGGGGACTGTTTTAGACCATAAAGAGACCTCTTTAACCTACAAACCCAATGTTCTTTTCCTTTTACCTCAAAACCTATAGGTTGTTGCATATAAATTTCTTCTTTAAGATCTCCATGCAAGAATGCAGTCTTAACATCCATTTGCTCAATCTCCCAATCATAAGTTGTAGCAATGGATAAGAGAAATCTAATAGAAGTCAATTTAGCAACAAGAGAGAATATCTCACCAAAATCAACTCCCTCTCTTTGGGAGTAGCCCTTGGCTACCAGTCTAGCCTTGTACTTCTCCAATGACCCATCTGCTCCAAACTTCTTCTTGAAGACCCACTTACAACCTATGACCTTTCTTCCTTTGGGCAACTAAACAAGATCCCAGGTGTTACAAGAGTCTAAATCCATCATCTCCTCTTGCATGGCTAGCTACCAAGACTCACTATCATCTGTAGAAATAGCTTCCCTGTGGGATCTAGGTTCATTGTTAGTACTCAATAAAGCATATACACAATAGAAATCTGGTGGGCTATACCTGTCAACTAGATTCCATTGTCTTGTGGATCTCCTAAAGGGTGGAGTAAGAGACTCTACTCGTTCTTCTGTATGATCATCCGTATCGACTTCTTCTATCGCAACAAATTCATCTTCATCAGAACTACTCGAATCTTCTTCTTCTTCTTCACCCTCCAATCCATCATTTTGTTCTTCCTGAGGGGCATCTTGCTGCTCTAAATCAAAGTGCACCTTCTTTACCTTTTCATCTTTTTCTTTTGGCTGCTCAGGTTTAGAAATAGCTCTAAGTTCCCTGAAAATAACATCTCTAGAAAAGATAATCTTGTGGGTTAGTGGATTCTAAAGCTTATAACCTTTCACATTATCACCATATCCAATGAATGTACACTTTTCAGACTTTAGATCCAACTTAGATCACTTTTCCTTAGGCACATGAACAAAAGCCTCACAGCCAAAAACCCTTAAATGTGAAACACAAGGTTTCTTACCTGTCCACACTTCATAAGATGTCGAATCAAGAGCCTTACAAGGAGATATATTTATCAAGTAGCAAGTAGCACACACAGCCTCTGCCCAAAAGCATTTATCCAACTGTGCATCACTAAGCATACTTTTGGCCCTTTCCATAATTATTTAGTTCATCCTTTCGGCAACACCATTCTGTTGTGGTGTATACAGAGTTGTCTTTTGTCTGATTATACCTTCATGCTTACAAAACTCATCAAATTCCTTAGAGAAATATTCCCCTCCATTGTCAGATCTTAATATTTTTATCTTTAAACCTGATTGGTTCTCTACTAAGACTTTGAATTCCTTAAACTTAGTGAAAACTTCAGATTTATGCTTCATAAAATAAATCCATGTAAATCTGGATACATCATCAATGAATGTGACAAAATAATGAGATTTTCCAATAGATTCATTATCCAGAGGTCCAAACACATCCGTATGAATAATTTCTAATTTCTCTTTTTCTCTATTGCTTCCTGAAGGGAATGACTTTCTGTTTTGTTTACCAAACACACAATGCTCACAGAAATCAAAGTGCTCATCAGAATAGGAGAAACCATCCAACAAATTTTTATTCTTAATAGTTTTTAATACATTATTGCTTGTGTGGCCCAATTTACGGTGCCACAACATACATGTATTTTTAGTAGTGGCCTTAGATACATAGGAGGCATTATAAACTGTAGTGGCTTCAAGCTTGAACAAGCTTCTGAATCTCTTCCCCTTCGCTACCACCAAGTTCCCTCTCACTAATCTGCAGCCATGCTTGTCAAATGTCACATGCATTCCCAAATCATTCAACTTTGAAATTAAAACTAGATTTCTAACTAATCCAGGAACATGTAAAACACCATGGAGGGTTTTAATCGTCCCATCACTAAAACACAACAATACCTTTCCTTTCTCGACAATCAGATATGTAGAGTTGTCACCAAGGTAGAAATTACCTCCATCATATTCTTCATATGTGGAGAACCATTCCTTATGCAGAGTCATATGAAATGAGCATCCTGAGTCAACCAACTAGTTTTCATCAGAAATAAGATTACATGTAGAAAGTAAAACTTCTCTTCCTGCATTCGAGGACTTATCTGAAACACTCTCCCATTGTTTCTTGGGGTTTCTACACTCCTTCTTCACATGTCCCCTTTTACTGTAGTTCCAACACTTAACTCTATTCTTTTTACCAGGAGTCTTAGACTGGCCCTTGGACTTGTCCTTAGCCCCTTTCTGATCTCCTTTAGGTTCCCTTTCCTTAGACCTTCCCCTGACACTACGAGCATCCCCTGAACTATCCAAACTCTTCTTCCTCAATTCCTGTGACAGTAGCACTGAAACAAGAGCATCCAACTTTGGATCCGCAAGGTTAGCAGTGATAGCAAGGATAACATTCTCCCAAGACTCAGGTAAAGAATAAAGAAGTAAGATACATTTATCTTCCTCACTAACCTCAACATCTACTAAATCAAGCTGACTCACTAACAAATTAAAAGAATTTAAATGCTTTGCAACTGATTCACCTTCTCGCATTTTCATGGAAAACAATCTTCTTTTTAAATAAACTTTATCTACCATACTCTTGGCTTGATAGATCTCACCCAACCGTTTCCACAACTTGTATGCAGTCTCTTCCTTTGCGATATTCAATAGGACTGAAAGTAAAATAGGAACAAATGCAGGATCAAAGTACTAACTAAACATGCAAAGCAAAGATAGATTATACCAGATTAGAAAAAGATGCACCAGAGTCCAACACAGGTTTTTGAAGGGGGAAAAGCAAAGAAAAACCCCCGTGAATATGCAAGTGGCAAAAAGCCAAATAATAAAGATTACAGAGATGTGAGAAGCTTCTCAATGAAAAGATGAAGAAGAAGAAGATATCTGTGAAGAGGATGTGTACGAGAAAGAGAGAAAATCACCACTTAAATAGGGGTGAAGGATGGAGTTATATGTAACTCCATTATGCCACCTTGCATAAGGTGTGTGCCATGTGTAGCCTCTTAAGGAGGAATCTATCAAGAATAGGTTTATTCCTGCAAGAGGAATAAAAGAGGTGTTACCCGACATGTGGGGATAATCACCAAAATAAATAAAATACAAATAATAAATTAATCTTCACAAAGTAAAGATTAACTTCTAATACCCCCCCTTAAGCTTTACTTGGGGAGATTTACAATAAATCCATCAAAGGATGATTACAAGTTACACGAATGGCATTAAAGCCTTTACAATGAATAAGAATATATAATTTAAGAAAGAAGCTTGATGTAGAGCCAAGTCTTCAAGTCTTCAAGGAATTGAATGAACCAAGGTACTTGTATAGATGCCGTTGAACAATCTGAACATTGAGCTCCTTTAGAGCCAAGAGAAGTGGAATTGAAGGTTCATGAACTGCCAAGATATTGAACCTGTTTCAACAAAGAGAGCATAACCACAAATAGATTTCCCATCATTGGGATCATCTACTAGATCATATAAAGAGATATACATGGCAAAACATAAGTTTGCAGATAAAATGAATCAATTTTGAGTCATGAAGCCACGAAGGCAAAGGTTAGCTTAGCTAACATAAAAGTGAAATTAGATAACCGTAAGTCTTGAATAAGAGTGCTAGAGTAGCACAAATCATGGCTTATAGCCCAAATTATAAAATGCCAAGATATAGGCATATCAATAAAAGTTCTAGGTTGCTTCTCACTACATCATTTGTTGAATTGTAAAGGGAACTTATATCAATTTTAATTATAATGGACTTAGTCCTGAGATCATAGTGCCATCATTTGAAAATTCAATAATACGGACTTTGAAAAAAATAGTCCTATAGATGGTTATAAAAACCATAATGCCTTTATAAAAATATCAGAGGACTTTGAAAATAGTCCTAAAGATGGTATAACAACCATATTGACTTCAATAGAAGTATAGGAACATGATCTCCAAGGATCAGTTCATCAAAAAGATGTAAGTGCATACCAGCAAAGTGGATGGAAGTATTTTCCATGGGGCCCAAACAACTAGAGCTCCCTATGCAACATTACTGCAAATGCGTCTTGCGCATAAAAAGATCTCCATTGAGACTAGATGAAGCATTGGACTTTGCAAAAAAAAATTGTATAGATGGGATAAAACCATCAAGAAGGCAGAAGCTTCATTGAGCTTTTAATATCTCAGATAAATGAGGCACAGAAAATCAGGTTCCCTTTATCAAGATAACATGAACATAGTTGAGAAGAAGCACTAGACTTGTTTTAAATATAGATATAAATCAAGACTTAGGTTTGAGAGAAATGATATAAGAAAGAACCTAGCATTAGGTCAGAAATGACGAGTATAAAATACTCAAAATAAAACTAAGACAATATTCATGCATTCGCGACTACATGAATATCCTCTATTATAGACGACATGTTCAAGGTCATTGGGTTGATCAAGTCCAATAACGAATTACATGTTAAAAATATAGGAAAATTTTTCAAAAAAAACTTTGATGAGAATTGTGCCTATAATTTCTCTTTAATTTAGCATTTGGCTTTTTTGAAACAATCACTAGTCCAGCTTCACAATAATGCCACATCTTAGGATCGACATATTGCAATCGACAAAAAAAATATACCTTCTTATGAAAAAAAACGCCTAAGTACTTAAACAAAAGGCAAAAAAAAATAAACGAACTTTTATATAAAAAAACTAAATATATCTAATCTTAAAAAAGAAACTTTCTAACATAAAAGAAACCCTTTTTATATTAAAGGCAACGTAAAAGGGTTAGAGAAATTTGATGTTTGAAATTTGCAGACGAGCTAAGGAGGAGGCCGCTCATCGGCGAGGGTTAGATGAAGGCCGTTGAGGGACGGCAGAGGGTGGTGTTTGCAGAGGAGAGACGAGCCAGATCCGCCGGCGAGCAGGGCACGGGCCCAAAACTTGCAGAGAGGGGAACTTTGGGCGGTCCAGCCCTAAAAAAATAGCAAAAAAAAAGTTTTGATTTTTGATTGAAATTTTTTTGAAATATGATTTTAAGAAAGACAAAAAGTGCAGAAAGAAAAAGAAGGGCCGAGGCCTTAGGGCCTACGAGGGTCGCGGGCGGTGGCTGCCTCAGGGCGTGGAAGCCCCAAAAAACTTTTAAAGAATTTTTTATTTTGTTTTTTTTGTTTAGGTTTTTTTATAAATTTTGTTTTTAATTTTTAAAAAAAATTTAGGGTTTTAATTTTGTTTTTAAACCCTGCAAAAAAAAACAGAGGCCTTTAGGGCCAAAAAAAAATTAGGGTGTTAAATTTTTTTTTAAATTCGTTAAAAAAAATTGTTTATAAATATTTCTCATAAAAAAATATTTTGATTTAAATTTTTGCAAATTTTTTTTAAAGAGAAATGGAATATCGAAAAAAGGTTAAAGAAAAAAGTAATTTTTTTTAAAACTATGACCAAAATTTTTTTAAAGAAATTATATAGTTTGTAAATGAAAATATTTATAAAAAAAATAGATTAGACAAAGGGCAAAATATTTTTTTTATAAACCTAGATTTTGATTACAACAAGCATGCGGGAAATTTGTTTTCACAAAGATCTAAATTTTTTGAACAAATATAACTTGTAAAAAAAAATTGAACAAACTAGATTGTATTTTTTTCTTACAAGCTAAATTGATTTTTTTTGAAAAAAATTTGAAACAAGAAAACCCTGTTTTGTATTGTTGTGTGCAGGTCTCCAATGTCGTCACCTACACAGATCAGATCTTTCAAAACAGCTTGCATAGAAAGTTAGTAACCTGCTCTGATACCATGAAAGTAAAATAGGAACAAATGCAGGATCAAAGTACTAACTAAACATGCAAAGCAAAGATAGATTATACCAGATTAGAAAAAGATGCACCAGAGTCCAACACAGGTTTTTGAAGGGGGAAAAGCAAAGAAAAACCCCCGTGAATATGCAAGTGGCAAAAAGCCAAATAATAAAGATTACAGAGATGTGAGAAGCTTCTCAATGAAAAGATGAAGAAGAAGAAGATATCTGTGAAGAGGATGTGTACGAGAAAGAGAGAAAATCACCACTTAAATAGGGGTGAAGGATGGAGTTATATGTAACTCCATTATGCCACCTTGCATAAGGTGTGTGCCATGTGTAGCCTCTTAAGGAGGAATCTATCAAGAATAGGTTTATTCCTGCAAGAGGAATAAAAGAGGTGTTACCCGACATGTGGGGATAATCACCAAAATAAATAAAATACAAATAATAAATTAATCTTCACAAAGTAAAGATTAACTTCTAAAAAGTCTGAAAGACACAACTGGATGGTTCCCCATGCCTTCTTATCCAGTCTATCCCACTCATCTTGAGAGACATCGTCAGGTTTCTTCTCTTTTGTACAGCCAACCATTGGTTTCTTTCTTCCAACAAATCTTCCATTTTCAGCGTCCACAACTCATACCCTATTCCATTGAACTTCTCAATGTCCAATCGAGAGGTTGATGCAATGGTGGATGCAGCCATAATAACAACACAAGATCTACAAAACAAACACAACCAAATCTCCCACTGCAACTACAATTTCCACACTACCACCCAAGAGTCAAAGCTGGTCAGGCTCTGATACCAAATGTTAGAAATGAAAGCAACACTACTTTAATGGAAATTTGATTCAATATAAATTTCTGCAATCTTTAACTGTGTGTTATTAATGGAGATTGTAACACAAAAACAAAACTATGCTTCACAAAAATGCAAAATCAGAAATATGAATACATAACACAATGTTTAACGTGGAGAAAACCCTTTTGGGTAAAAAACTCCACACAGGAAAGAGGCCCAATGTTTGTATTAATCTGAAAATGATTTACAATACAACAACACTTAAACTCTCTCCACCAGTCTTCAATCTGACAGCATTCCAGCAGCACTCAAGTACCTCAAATCTATATTTCAGCAACTAATACATGGCAAATACTTATAGAAACATTTTCTAACTCAATCTAGGCATTCACCTTCTCTCTCCTAAGATTTTCCAACCTGTAAACATTAATTACCATCTTACAAGCATCTTACACTTGTCCAAAAATAGCCATGCAAAGGTTGGGTACCCAAGACTAAATCTGGCCTCTTACAGCATCTTATGATGCGTCATAACCATCATAGATTCCAGTAAAAGAGTATCTTTTCAAGATAGGAACCTTGGGCTAAATATAGCAAATATACAACTAACATATCTATCATATGTGTCATAGAATCGCAGAATCTTATGACAACTTGTAGCTGTCATAGATTCACTCACCAAACATTATGATAGTTGTCATACATACCAAAAATAGTATATTCCTCAAGGGAGCATGCCTATCCTCATTTACTATGAGTTTTTACATTTTCTGATAGTAAAAGTCACTTTGTAACTGCGGCCGGTAACTCTGAAATTACAACTGTCAATGAGACTACCTCATTCCCTTATGGGTAATTACAAATAACAAATAATAAATAGAATAAAATACAATATTGGAATTTACAAGGTTAATAGCACCTTATTCCAATAATTCTTGTGTTCTCAGATTGCTGCAACTCAGAGGGTGTTGGCACTGTGAAAGAGGGATTGACAGATGGAATTGAAGTTAGGGTGGGTTGGGGCCTATGTAATTTCCCTGCCCCCTTATAGATAGATAATATATGTTTAGGTGGTATGTATGGGTGAAAGTTACAGTCAGGGGTAGTTTTTGTTTTGATGGCTTCGGTCTGCTCTAGACAGTTATCGAGTAGGTAGAGTGGTCTGATACATATATTATGATTTTATAGTTCTTGTTTGGACTTTGGGCTTGGCTCAAATTTTTAAAGTTCCTAGTCTTGAAAACTAGGTAATATAAACAAAAAAAAAAGTAAACCTTCAACATGTGAAACTTAAACCATAAATGCTAAACAATGAAGATTAGAATTTAACCCTATAGATAAACAAATAAATTTGAGTGTGATCTCTCTCTCTCTCTCTCTCTCTCTCCCTAATTAGTGAACCATAAACCTTAAGTTGTAAACTCTCTCTCTCACACTTCAATAAACTCATTGTTAAAGCCTCTCTTTTCTTCAAGAATATGAAATTCTCTACTAACAACACCAACCATGAGAAGGTGGAAACTTGTTTGGCACCACTAACCTACATTAATAGCTTTAGTAGAAATAAATAAATTAAATAAAGGAAAATGTACTCAAATAACAAAACTCAAGAACTTCATAATATACTTACAAACTATATAACTTATGTGTCATTCTATCAATTCAATCCAATGAACCATGTGGATCCACTCTACTATTTATGTTGTCAAATACTATTTCATGGTCAAAGTAACAAGATTTCCACAAGTTCTTATTGAACGTTCTACCCCCATATTCGATCAATTTAACATTTGATACAACAACAAGGTTAGAATAATGAAGAATTATGCTATGTGTGTTAAAATCCCCAAACAACCACACATTGGAATTATTCATTGGGTACCTTATAAGCTATGTTCTAGTAACAACCACATACCTCATAGGATACTCTATCTTCTCCATCTATGATAATTATTTTTTTCCTAAACACAATGACAAAAATATTAATGTGCTCCTACTTCATTATCTTCATCCATAATAACTACATAAACATGCTTGTATTGAATTGTATAAAAAATATTAATTCAATAAATGATACAGAAATACTACATAATAAGGTAAAATATTAATTTTAATTAAATAATGCATCTATAATAGCTAGTTGAACTAGATCTAAAGTATGGTCAAAGTTAACTAATGGTGCCATCTCCATGAGTTGTAATGAGCTCCTAGAGGTTGATAAGTCCCAAGTGGACCTAAAGTTCTAGAACACCATTCACCATTCCACTCTTTTGACTCACATTCATTCCAATAAAAATGCATACACGAAGAACAAAAGAATACCATCCACCTCTCATGAACCTGCATTTGAGCTTCTAAAATAGTGGAACTCATTTGATCCTATCATTATACAACAATATTCATATTTTGTAATGTTAGCTTCTTTTACCAACCAAAAAAAACTATGAACTATAGACTTACCTTCATTACATAGACCTATTATATAGTTACACCATTCAATAATGGATGCTACATCTATCAGTTTCACACCATCTTTATACTTTAACTCTTCTATTGGTAAGACTCTTTTAATGCATGTTCCTTAGCTATCATACTCCCAATTTCTATGTCTATCCTCAAAGAAATTTTATATATGTTGAACACCACTCATCATATACATCCTATTTAGCTAGTCGAACAAGTACAAGTTCTTGAATTGCGATGTACAATTATTAGACTATATAATATACTGACCAAATATGATGTACCTGCTACTCAAATTATAATAGAACATCTCAAAGCAACCTTGCATGAACTCTATGAAATGTGTGCGATTATCACTAATATAAAAATTATACTCCCTCAAGATCTTTTTGTCTACCTTTGTACTATTAGGTGCATGAATGAATGTTATATTAACAAATATAGAAACCTAAGTGGAGTTGTAGTACTATGATTAGACTTCATTCGATGGTTATAGTGTATAATTCTCTACAAAATCTACAACAAACCTGATGGTATGAAGAAATGTGTCATTGCAGAACATAAATTTCAAGTCCAACCATCAAGCTCCATGTCTATGTCTTTCATACTCATACACTATTTTCTCTCAAAAGATAACCATAAATTCTGATACCCTTATTTCTCCACTCACTAATTCACACCTGTTGGCCTCTTTACCATCTTATAAAGTGTATTCCACTAACTCATTTTTTAAAAAAATTATTAGCTTATTTCCAATTGCATGTGTATTCTCTATATGCGTGCAATTTTTTGAACATTACAAATCACCACAACTATCACATGTTTCATTGAAACATGATTTCTTATAAAAATATTGTCGATCTACACTTTCATAAAAAAATACTTGAAATGAAATCTCTTTCCAATCTATGTGGAGCTTCTATCATACAATTCTATAAAATATCATTAGTATGCAAAGTAACATGTATATATTGAAAAACATTGCATAGAAAAGTCAATGTGGACCCTACAACAAGTAGTGAATGTGTGATTTATTTTAACATAAAAAGTTGTCATTTCAAAATACCTTTGACTAATTTTTATTTTAGGATAACTCTCTACAAATTTGGAGAAAATTTATGTTTGATTTATACCCAAAAAATGTTTTGGATGTGATTCATGGTTTTTACAACCACTTCTTATTTTTACAATGTCTCTTTGATTAGGTGATACTCTTGTATTATTTTTCTAAAATTATTCAATTAGATATTTTAAGGATTCAAGTATGACTATATATTTCCATGGGAGTCTACTAGAGAATGCCCATAGTTCATTGTTATTTGGATCCTCAACTCTTTCATACCTCCCAATAACTTTCATTGGTGTTTTTCTATTTATTTTTTGTTCTCTACATGTTTTCCTAATTAAGCAAGGTCTCTTCGTTTGATTACTTACTATAGTTGATGTGATTACACTTCATGTAGCATTATTATCCTTTGTGTGTGAGGTTAAACCCACTATTTGATATGTGTTGATTAGATTTTTTACAATAGAGTTTTCACTGTCAGTATTAGATGTTCTTAGACCAAGGATCTTCATGGTCGGTCTAAACTTAAGATTTTTCATCATTTTAATAAACAATTTGTTGGTGCCCAACCAATTACTATCTATAAGTTTACGAGTTCTTGCCTAAATCCATCAATATCACCTCATTACGCCTCTATTTTCCTCAGCCTAATTTGCTCATCGATTATATCCGATTTGAGATAGTTCAAAATGGCCCCCATCTAAAAATCGTCTAAGTATGAAAACCCTCAAAAAACCCTTTGAAAATCCTAAGGAACCCTTTGTTTGACCTTGTGATGCCTTTGATACTCCTCAAAAATTTCTAAATGTGGCTAAGTGTTCCCTTTTTAGAAAGTTAGAAAGGAAACAAAGGAAAGAAGTCGTGTTTCAGCATTTCAATAGGTTCACGAACCTACAAACCTACTAAAATAGTTCTTAGGTTCAATGTTTCTTTGAAGCACTGACAAACCAAAAGTAAGTAAAGAAAGAAAAAGAAAGAATACAAAATGAAAGATGGTGATTGTGATTGTATACTCATCTTGAACCACTCAAGCATAATTGAAACCATATTGTGTCTACATCAAGATCATAATTTCATACCAAGTACCATCATTAAATAATTGTTCACAAGCATAGAATGATTATGAAATTGGATATGTAGGTGATTTCCACTGAAAAAATAGTTTTTCAATATCTTGTTGACATAAAAGATAGAATTAAATCAACAAAGCAGGGGTACTAATATGTTCTCAACTCCTTAATTCACTATACCTTACCTCTTATTCCTAACAATTTTTTGATAGAAAAAAATTCTATCTTTTTTGGCCATAAAAAATAAGTACAAATGCATACAAATTTGGCACAACGTTTCTTTACAATTGAAGAATGAGTTTAGTGGAATCAATTCCTAGCAATGCTATTCAAAAATATTGTAAAATAGACTAATGAAAAAGAAAAGATACTCTATACACCTCAATCAACATACATTGAAAAAATCAATAATAAATGAACTTGGGATTGTTTATACAATTTATTACACTCAACTTTCAAAGTAACTAACTTAAAACTCCTCAATTTACATAATTATAAAAAAATGTGTTCTTAAAACATAATAACACTTACTTGATCAAATGTTGCACGTTCATGGAATCTTAAAGGTAGCCAATCCATTTCTCATTCCATTTCATACCTTTAGCCCAACATGCAACTATAAATTTGATAGCTATGGAACACTACAAGATCAAACTACTCAATGTATTAAATGCAACAAACATGTTACCTACATATACTCCCTCTATCTCAAAGTCGTTCTAACAACTAATAAAAAGAAAACACTACATTGTTATGTCGATAAATCTATCATTCAAGTCTTACTAGACTTGAGCTACAAAATATTATCTATCAAGAATACACTGAAGATAAAACAACAATTGTCTTCATCCTACAAGACTTTCATGCAAAGGGACAAATCACTCTCAATTAAAATAACGTTATAAATAATGCAAATTGTATTGAACAATGATCAACATATTATATTACGAGGCACAATCATACTCGACTTTCAAATAGCATATTCAAAAACTATAAAAAATATATTGAATTGTTTAGTAACAATATATTCTTTCTTGCAGATAGCTTCCTTCTAGTATAGAATAAAAAATTTGTACATATTATTTGTTTTTTGAATCTTTATTTTCAATTGAACAAGAGCATGCGACAATGCCACAAAGTCTCTTATTGATAGGTAATGAAATTTATGTTTCCATGCTTACACTATCTCTTCTTATTTTATTTTAAATACTAGTTTTTGCAATCAATTATTCTTAATTTAGACATTAGTGCTCATTACAATTGCTTGTGTAGTACAACAAAAACAATATCTTAATAACCATATTCATTCAAATTAAGTAGGAAGCAATGAATTGCACATATGGCATTGGGAAAGAAACTTTCAAAGTAATGGATCCCTATTATTTGGGAGTGTCCTTGACTTCTAATGTGGAACTACTAGTAATGAATCTCTCTTATTTGAGAGTGTCCCTGATTGCTCATGTAGAACTACCACCTATGTTTTTTATTAAGGTAAAAATGGGTTTTTGAAAGGCATCAAAACCTTGTACAAAATGAGAGGGCCCCACAAATAGCCAACAAAGAGATAATGTTGTGACAATGCAATAGAACACCTTCACAAAACACCTAAATAACCAATACAATAAACTAGACAAATGACACCCATATGATATTATTAGAATTTCAAGGCTTGAGAATAACTAGAGGACCTCACCTCCTCCTATGAACCATAGTCCATAACTTAGGGGGACTACCCAACACTATATCAAAATCTATGATCTCAATAGGATCACTCAAAGGAAAACTACTAGTAGGAATATTGAGCTAAGGAGGAGCCACAGAGAGCTTATCCAGTAAAATGGCATCAATAGGATCAAGACCATCAGAATCCTTAGGTGACTCCATAAGAGTATCATCATTAGAAGGTAGTGATGACTCCTTAGGATCCTTAATACATTCAATAGTGAAGTGATGGGGTAGAGCATCCTACCACCAAGAAGTTGAGAAAGCTATCTTGAGTTTGGAATGGGAGAGTTTCATAGCCACATGTCTAGATTTGAAGCATCTTCAACATTAGAAGGGGATACCCTCATAGTCCAATGTTTAGATCCATTAACGGTCTTCATGTTTTAGAACCATGTCTATAGGAAGATCCTTGGCTTAGTCTAAGTCTACACAACTTTGAGAAAAATTCATGAGTAAATGCATTATCAGATGATCAACCAATAGGAACTGCCTAAGAGTGTTTTTGATAGTAATGTAGAAGACTCATGCCAAAATTGAAGAGGAAGGTTCAACAACCTAACCTAGACAGACAAAACATTCAAGAGTTTAGTCACTAGATTGAACAAAGGAAGTCAGGGCTTGATCATCAATGAGTGCTAGCCTCACATCCAAATAGAGCCCTCAAGAACAATAGTATAGTCTTCAATAGAATCAAATGTAAAACTAAAAAACCCTGCCGTAGGGGTAGATTTCAACATCACCATCAATTATTGGGGGGCAATTATCCAAGATCCAAGAATACAAATCAAGGAGCTGAGGCCAGAATTTGCTAAATCTACCAATCAATCCCTGTAAGGAAAAAACTTCTTCACTTTTGATCACCACTTCACCAAATGAAATTATAGGAAAAGAAGCCACAATGTTCAAAGGCTATGATGCCCTTTCTGGAGGTGATCATGGACTAGAGGCACTTGCAGAGTGGAAGATCTTCCTGGTAGTATGCACAGGACAACTGAGAAGGGGGGTGAATTAGTTGTACATTAAAACATTAAATCCTCAATGCTATTCCAATATTCAAACTCTTAATATGCATTAACAAAATATAAACATATGAAGAATCAATGCAAACACATCCAAACACATAAGAACACTAGATTTACGTGGAAAACCCAAGAAGGGAAAAATCATGGTGAGGATTAACTCACATATATATGAATATCAACACCGAATACAAGTAGGCTCACTACCAAGGGCTCATTGCCTAGAAGAAAGGCTCACTACCAAAAGAAAGGCTCACTGCCAAGGGCTCATTGCCCAAAAGAGAGTAGAAAGAAAGAGACTGTTACAGAGAGATTCATTATCTCAAAGCAACAAGAGAAATCCACCACTACCACTTCTTGTAATCCACAACCTTTGGCTCATTGCCTCCACAACTTCAAGCACACTAAAATGTAGGCACCTTCTGCTCACTACATTCCAGAGTCATAAGCATTTAAGCTCACACACAACTCACTACCCTTGATTTACATTTGCATCATCTTCTCTACATTACTGCACTCAACTTCATCTTTCATATATACCATCCATGACCTAAAACAATCTCAATTAGGTCAGTCCTAATGAAACGTGTGCACCTCAAACTTGAAACACCAAATAGGTCAGCACTAAACACTTCTGCGGTGGAAAGAAGTGAAAGTGGACCATGCCAAGGGTTAACTAGGACTCAAATCTGTATCCCCACACTGCTCATTATATCTACAATCCACAAAGTACCTCCATAAATAGTGCTAGTAGGTTAGGTCAGCCAAACTTGAACTAACATAACAAGCGATCACATCCATGCCTCTCCAAGTCCAAAAACATCATGTGGACCACAAAGAACCATTCTACAACATCCACACACCTTTCCATAACATTCAACACCATTAGAATCACTTGCAACACTTCTGCAACCTCCTGAAACAAAGAATGTCTTCAATCTGCACATTAGGATCCACTACCACTGAACACCAACACAAAAACTAAACTTGTGGAGCAACCCATCACTAGAAACTTCAAGGGAAGGTAGATATAGACTGTATAGGCACATCTCCAGATCTGTAGAATAAGAAACCTCAAAGCAGAGAAATGCAGAGCAATCTCATTTCTCCTAGACAGTCTTCTACATAGGCAAACACTTTGTCAAACACATCTTTCACTTCCACATGATTCAGAACCTGAAACTCTAGATATAACACATTTGAACACCTCTGATCAACACTTCCAAACAACACAAGCATGTCTTCAACTAAGAAGAAATGCCGAGCACAACACTGAGCACGCCTCTGTCACACTACATACCTTTTTATTCAAATTTTCTCAAAAGCACTTGGAAACCAAGTGAACTACTTGCTAGAGGTTGACATCAATGACAAAACCAGAAAGTTTTCAACAATCTCCCCCTTTGTCATTGATGGCAACATCAACTTTATTGAAAAACCATCAAGACCTAAAGCAATCAAATAGTAGCTTAGTAGTACTCCCCCTGACTAGAACAACTCTTACTCTTCACACACTTTCCTGCACAATGGTTTTTCAACCACCTTAATTCTCTCCCCCTTTGACATCAATGGCAAAGGGAAACACTTGCAACACCAGCAAGCACTTGCTTTCTCTCCACTATTTTTACTTTTCTGCAGTCTCCCCCTCAGGTTCATAAGATATGCTCCATCTGACTGCACCAACCAACAGTAGTATCACTACCTACTCCCAAACATCAGTCCAAGACCAAAAATATATCTTGAAATTATTCTTAGACAGATGCACACACTTTTGCATCTAGTTAAAAGGAGGGGCAATAACCCCTAACTTCTATCGGAGATACTCAAAAGTATCCTTAGGAAGATCCTTTGTAAAGAAGTCTATAACTTGATCCTTGGTAGGCACATATTCCAATTTCACCTCATTCTCTGTGACATTCTCTCTTAGGAAGTGATACCAGATTGAAATATGCTTTGTCCTTGAATGCATTACCAGATTCTTTGAAATGTTGATAGCACTTGTATTATCACATAAGATAGGAATAGGTTCATCACATAACACTTTGATATCCTTCAATGTCTGCTTCATCCATAACACCTGTGTGCAGCAAGATGTTACAATGTAGTCTGCCTCTGTAGTAGATAATGACACTGAGTCCTGCGTCTTACTTAACCATGAGACAAGTCTGCTTCCAAGAAAGAAAGTACCACCACTTGTACTTCTTCTATCATTTGTACATCTGGCCCAATCTGCATCTGTATATGTATTCAAGGAGATATCAGTATCCTTGGGATACCATAGGCCAAACTCTAGAGTGCCTTTCAAGTATCTGAATAACCTCTTTACTACTGAAACATGTGACTCTCTGGGATCTGATTGAAATCTAGCCACAAGGTAAACTACAATCATGATATCTGGTCTAGTAGCAGTCAGGTATAATAGTCCACCAATCATTGACATGTATATGCTCTAATCAGCCTTAGGAGATTCATCATCTTTGCTTAACTTACAACTAGTAGTCATGGGAGTACATAATGATTTGGAGTCTTCCATTCCAAACTTCTTCAACATTTCCTTAGCATACTTTGACTGTGAAATGAAAATACCTTTTTTTGATTGACTGATTTGTAACCCAAGGAAGAAATTCATTTCCCCACACATTGACATTTCAAATTCTTTTTACATCTCTTCTACAAATCCCTTGCACATACCTTCATTTCCTCCACAGATTATATCATCAACATATACCTCCACAATCAAGATTTGATTCTATTCAACTTTGAAATACAAATTGCTATCTGCAGTGCCCTTTTTGAATCCTTGTTGTAGCAGGTACTTATCCAATCTTGCATACCAAGCTCTAGGAGCCTGTTTGAGTCCATATAATGTCTTCTTCAATTTGTAGACCATATTTGGATCATTTGATAACTGAAAGCCTTCCAGTTTCTCAATGTATACTTTGATCAGGTCCAAGGTCATTTGAGTGGTATTTTTGGGAAAATATAAAAAATTTAGTTTTTTGGTATTTTCTACCTCTTAGTAAATTGCATTTTCAGAGGCGAAAAGTTTAAATTCTAACAAAATAGTTAAGAGTTATGATCTTACAAAGGGGAAGATAAAAACTTTCATAATTTTGAAGTTTTGTAAAAAAAAATTCACCTTCCAAGAGTTCTTTTTGTTTTCCAAGGGTAATGTGACCCTTCATATTTTATGTAAGCCTATATATTTCGAATTAGAATGAATAAAAATCAGCTTTTGGAGGTAATTCACAACTCCCAGTGAGTTTGCCTACTTGCAGAAACTTATTTCTTTATTTTATTGCATTACAATACCACAGGCTCAGTGCTAGGTATTGTCCATATCAGTGGTATCAAAGCAAAGTTTTGTTGGGTTCTTCTCAAATCAGAGAGGGTTTTAGACATGAGCATTCAAACAGTGTAATCTCAACTCAAAATATTTCTAGGTTTTGTCGATAGCATCGAAATCGTATCTGGGTATCTCTTATTTTTTTTTAGAAAGTGCACAAATTTTGAAAAAAAATAGATCTCAAATCCGCATCCCTATTTTTTTGCCCCTGCTTGTTTATTTTTTTGC
The DNA here is from genome assembly GCA_027924645.1 of Cunninghamia lanceolata. NCBI lineage: Eukaryota > Viridiplantae > Streptophyta > Pinopsida > Cupressales > Cupressaceae > Cunninghamia > Cunninghamia lanceolata. The sequence continues at coordinate 5,084,397 of BSBN01000124.1, read as the reverse complement.
CTTTTTAGAGTAGTTTCACAAAATCGGGTATGTCTTTCTCATCCAAGCTCTGTTTTGCACAAACAAGAAATTACTAGAAAGAGGACTCAGAGTACTTTCCAATGATGTAGGTGATTTTTTTTGATTTTTTTCTCATTTGCCTACTGTTTTCACCAAAAGTCAGGTCTTCTTTTTCATTGTTGCCCTCAGTGTTTTGGCCATATCTTTTGCATACAATGTCAAAATTGGACAAACAAAATATCATTGGAAAGGTGATTTAGTCCTCCACACAACCATTCCTTTGAGGTGCACTCAATCAAAAATGTCAGAACGGGATGATCATTCAGATCCTTTCAAGGCGATGGTTGAAGAAGCGTTAACAAAACAACATGAGGAGATGATGAATCAATTCTCTCATCTGCTACAACAAAATCAAGGAAATCAACAACCCAACATGGGCAGAGTACTATTTGGTGGTCACACTCTTTTCAAGGTACAGGTAAATTTTGATATTCCAAATTTTGAAGGCAAAATAAATGCAGATGTCGTTGATGATTAGTTGTCAAAACTAGAAAGATATTTTTTATGTGAATCACTTCTCTAATGGTGAAAAAATAACCTTCGCTCTCCTCAAAGCTGAGTATCATGTAAAACAATCATGGGCAAATAAACTATTGTCTAGAGAAAACCTTGAGTTTGATGGAGGAGTAGAGGATGATCCCACTTGGGGAGAGCTTGTGGAACACATCAAGGAAGAATATTATCCTAAAAATTCATATAGGGATAAGTATATGGAGTGGCAGATGCTTCATTAATAGAAAGACCAATCTTTTCAAGATTACACTAATACATTCCATGCTCTTTCAGCAAAGCTTGACATCATTGATATGGAAAAACATCAAATTTTGAAGTACCGCAGTGGGCTTCATCGTTATATCAAAATAGAGATCGAATTTCACAATATTGAGACCTTGGGGACTGCCTACAAATATGCAGTGAAGATTGAGGAAAAATTCAAACAAAAGGGAAAAAAGGATTTTTTCAAAGAATGAAGGTGACAACAAATACGTGGGAAATAGACAGCTAAGGATCCCTCCTCACAAGCATCATCAACAACAAACAACAATGGAAAGATGTGTGAATTCCATAAAAGTCCAAGACATAACACAAAGGACTGTCGAGCTGCCAAGGCATTGATGACAGGGTTACAAGAAAAGGAAGCTGAAGCTGAATATGAACATGAACAATTGCCTGCAGACTCTTTTGAGCAAAGAGATGATGACCAAATAATTAAAGTTGACCCCTATGCCATAGTTGCCACCACCAAGATTTTGCCTCGTGAAGATGAGGAACGTTTATTCCACTCACAAATGTGGGTAAATGGGAAGGCCCTCCATTTCATCGTTGACAATGGAAGTCAAAAGAATCTGATCTCTGCTGAGACTATTAAAAGGTTGAACTTGTAGACCACACCTCATCCACAGTCATATCATGTGGGGTGGGTAAGCAACCCAGAATGAGATATTCAAGTAAATAAGCAATGTCGCTTACCTTATTCTATCAAACCATTCAAAGATGAAGTCATATGTGATGTGGCACCCTTGGATGTGTGTGATGTATTGTTAAGGCACCCATATATGTACAAGTGTCATGGTGTATATGAGTTCAAACCTCGCAGTTTCATTATCAAACTGGGTGAAAAGAATTATCGGATACCTGAAGTAAGTCCTACACAACCAGCATCTTTGAATATTGAAAAATAATGTGAATGTCTAATTGCTTATATTGGAACATTTGTTCTAATGAAGGACAAGAGGTCAGTTGTAGCCAATATCCATGACAAAATGGTCACCACTACCACTCAACAAAAATAGATAAATGAAAGTAGGACATCACTTTGGGATATGATGGATACCAAGTGTCATGCCCACATTTCCCATGCGGTCACGACATGCATCACACGTGTCATGTCCACATTTGTCATGTGGTCATGACACGAAATATTAAAAATTTTACCACGCTTCCCTAGAAACCCCCTCTCATGCGTAAGCGTGCTCGGTTGCGTTACGCATAAGGCGTAAACATAACAGTTGAATGCGAGGTAATGCGTTCACTTGCACATACCATTTCGTAATGAAGGCCAACTAGGGGGTCGATGCAACGTGGTTAACATCACCAATAGGGTTAGGATCAACGATCGAAACCCTAGGTTAACTTAAATGAATGATGGGATTTTGACATAAGTCAAAATCAAATGTCAAATTCTAGTGCATGAGAAAATATAATTTAATACCAAAACCTAATGTCGATAACTGACAAAAAAAAAATAATTTAATCCTAAGCAAGGTTAAATTTTACTAACCTAGCTAAACCCTAAAATTCTAGAAAAATCTAGCAGCATAACGCCTCACAGACGTGATTAGGGTTTATTACAATAAAACTGATCTTGATCGAAAGTTTACTGGTTTGGTGTTCAATTACCTACGTATCATTAGTTAAATTGGTAGATCAGTCAAATAGATTAATTGTACATTTTTCAACAAAGCTTGATCAATTTGTTCTTCTTCACATTTTCTATAATTTAAAACATTTTTCAACAAAGCTTGATCAATTTGTTCTTCTTCACGTTTTCTATAATTTAAAACATTTTTCAACAAAGCTCGATCAATTTGTTCTTCACGTTTTCTATCAATCAGAGTTATCACTGCATCCTTTACATTATTCCTAATTTCTTGGTATATCATATCATAGAAACATGTTAAATTAACTTCGTTTAAATAGTTTACTAGGTTTCCAAGTTGGTTTGGATGACGTCTTTATCAAATTAATAAAATCGTTCTAAATATAATTAAAAAGGAATTATTAAATTAATAACAATCCAGCTTACAATTAACCCCGTCAAATTAGGTTTTATAATTAAAGGATTAATCCCATTGTTAATATAAATATATCTTAAAAAAATAAATTGTGTAAAATTTAAATAAAACAAATAAATCCTTTTTTTTTTCAAAAATCAACTTAAAAATTTGTATAATATATAATCCCTCTAATTGTAATCTAATCTATTTATTACCATACCACTAACAAATAAATAGGTCATTTCCCAATGAAATAAAGATTCCCATTTCATATTTATCACAAAATCCCATTCTAAAAATAAACTCACAAAACAAATGAAATCACATAATAAAAGAGTGGGAGTCAAATTAAAAATGAATTTTAAATTTACCTTGCCCTAAAATTCTCCAACAATAAAATATAATTTCCTTAAGGGCAAAAAGTCCTAACCCTATTTTTTTCAAATCTCATTTTCTTTTCTCCTTGTTTGTTTTTTTTCTCCTCTACTATTTTTTTTCCTTCTCTCATTTTGTTTTGGGTTGTGTTTGCAGGTTTAATGGAGGCCATTCATGGCCACACCAAGTAGTGAATATATATATATATATATATATATATATATATATATATATTAAAATGTGCATTTTTTATTGGCTGTGTTAAGGAGCTTACTACCCATAGAGGGGGCAAAGAGAAGTGGTGGGGCTGTGTGTGGTGGTAGCGCTGCTGGGCAGCAGCGGCGTCGGCAAAGTGGACGACGGTAGAGAGAACCACGGGAGGGAGAAGGGACCGGCAGTGACAGGAGTCTGTGGCAGTGGAGGGCGGCGTTGAAAGAGGGACTGGGGTCTGCGCGGGGTTCGGTCACAGGGAAGGCAAGTGTGGGGAGTGTGGGGAGGGGGCCAGAGCCCCCACCCACATCCCACTGTGGGATGTGGGTGGGGGCTTCGGCCCCCTCCCCACACCCATATTTAAACAATGGTGGTGGGGGGTTCAAACCCCCCCACCATAACATTTCCCCTTTTTATTTTCTGTCTAAACTGCGATCCATTTTTTTTTCAAAGAACACAGTATGTTCTCATTTCGATTTCATAGCATTCTCTTTTTTTTAATGAGTTTTATTTATAATATATATATACAACAAAACACTATTCATTTAAAAATCATAGTTTATTTAATAATAAAATATAACAAAATATATATATATGTGTGTGTGTATACACACACATATGTGCATGTGTATATATATATACTGTTGTATATACAATAGTCTCTTTTTTTTAATTTAACAGTATATTAAAAAGAACCTAAATTTAAATATTTTAAATATAAACACACACACACACACACACACACACACACACACACACACACACACACACACACATATATACTTGAAATAATTGAGATTGTTTTTTTTTGTTTGCCATTCTAAAAAAAAAATTCAAGAATTTCTTTTTTAAAAACAATTAGCAAAAGATATATATATATATATATATATATATATATATATATATATATATATATATAAAGCAAAGGAATTTTTTTTTTGTAATAACATATTTCCACATAATCATTCCTTCAAGAATTTATTCATTGTATTTTTTTTTTTAAAGAAACAAATGCATTTAATTAAATACTTCTAATATATAACATCAACTAAATTTCTTTATTTTAAAAGTAAACATACAAATAAAATGGCAATGAGACCAATTGATCATTCTTTCATTACTCTATACTTTTTTTTTCTTCATTCACAAATCAACTAAAATCAACAATAAAACTTTTATTTCCAAGTGTAATAAGTTTAAACACAACTCAACTAAAATATAGGACTTTACATTCCAAGAGAGGGAGATTTCTTCTCTCTTCTAACTATAACATTTGCATAAGGCCAAACTTGGTCATATCCTCTCATGAGTTCAAAATGACAACCAAAGAAGGATGCTTCATTTTCTCCTACACTTCATAGCTCAAGAACCTGCAATAACACAAAATGGGGAAAGAAGCCACAACAACTTGCTCTCCTCCCTACCATTGACTCACTCATGAGTCACCCCCGAGCTAGGAGGTCATCCACACACTAGGAAAACTCACACCACAACACAACATTGTATTCAACACCCAAAAACAATTTATGCCAATGGATAACACAACACAAAACTCACTCAAAGTGAGTCCAATGGGGTAGGGGAGTGGACATCACTCAACTCAAGAGTGCCACTCCAAAACTTCCCAATACAAATACCTCTCAAGGCCTCAAGACAACACTTTTAAATATAGTTTCACAAGCTTTCATTTGGCTCTCAAGCCATTTCACATATTACACAAATACACATGTTGTCTTCAAGGCTACAACTCTACAAAATCTAGGATGTGACCCCGAGGAGGTTCACTCCTCCCCCACCCCACACATGTTGAGCATCTTCTCCCAAGTAGGAGAGGCTCTTACAACTCCCTTACAAGTTTTCCCCACAACAAGTAAAAACTCAAAATGGAAACTCACACATAGCATCACACAAGTAAATAAAAACATAAGGGAAGGCATTAGCCTTGAATTCCTATCTTATAGAGCCCAATTGGGAGATGGTTGAGAAGAGCTCCTCTAACTCCTCCTCCAAGTTGAGCCACCAAATTTGCTCCAACTTTTTCCCCAAAATAATTAAAATCAATAAAATTGCCAAAAATTCAACAACCCCATCCCTCTCTCCAAGAGGGATTAAAATAGGCTCTTCTCATGAGCCTTCAGGAATGGGGGAGGTGACACATGTCACCTCCTCACTCCTCCTCCCAACTACAAGCAAGACCCTTGGTATGGGTGGTGACACATGTCATTCACCCATCCACCAAGTCTCTCTCCCTTCCACTTGTCCTCTCTAAAACATGTGGGAGAGAAAAGTGGAGCTTAAGAGGGAGTGGGTGCCACATGTGCCCCAATCCTCTCCTCCTAAGAAGGACCACACAACCCCAAGGTACCTCACCAATTGTGGGAGAGACTTGGAGTAAAGTCCTCCACAATTAAGGGGTCTTGGAGACTCCCCCAACCTAGGGAAGAGGAAAGGAAGAGGTTGAGTGTTTGACCCACTTATCCTCTCCCTCCCAAGTTTCCATTTTCGTCACTTTACTTCAGGGTGAAGTTAAAGTGACCAAATGGAAGCTTACCTAGGGTTACACAAGCCCAAATGACCCCTAGACCCTAGGGGTACAACCTAGGGTCAAGTTTAACCCAAATTTAGCACCTTAGGATGTAGAAAATCACATGAAAAGGGGTCACAAAAAAAATAAAACAAAAATTGAGTCAAATAAACATTACACATTAACAACACCATAATACAATCAACTAAAAAAGGGTAGACCTAGCCCAAAGAACACCATACACAACCATTACGAAAATTCATCATGCAATACATAGTTGATCTTCATTCCTCTTAGAACTAGATCAACATCACAAGGGAAAACAACACAGTGTGTGGGTTGATCTTTGAATTTCTGTGGCTTCGTTGGAAACACCTACGTACTCAATTGAAATGTTAATCTGACATGTAAATGATAGCCGAAGCAAAGTGAAACAAGCACATACAACATCACATGTTCATATAAGCATCAAGGAAATCACATTATAGTTAAATTCTAAATTTTGCATTTAAAACATCCATCCTAAGATAGAATCACATAATAAATTTCTAACTAAAATCACATGCATAGTATCCAAATAACATCATAATATAAGTCATATGTCTAACATCGTCAATAAATCCATATCAAGTTCTAATCACATTGTAATCATGCTAAACATAATAAATCCACATACAACATAAAGTCTAATAGTTCTGCAAATCGGGATCAACAGTCCCATAAGTCTACTATGTATCACCTATAGTAAAAATAAAGTAGTCGAATATATGGGAATGAAAAGGGTAGGCCTCACATCCTCCCCCCAAGATTGTACTTCCTCCTAGAAGTCATCAAAGAGGTGAGGATAAAGGGACCTAAATCTCGTTGCATCCTCCCATGTCACCGTAACCTCATCGTACATGTCCCACTAGACCCTAACCTGGTCCAGCTCTCAACCTCAAAGGCCTAGTGTCTGATGAGCCAATATGCAAATTGGCTCTAAAGCCAGCTGTCTATCTGCCTCTACCTAAAGAACACTCCAATCCAATACATGAGATAAATCAGATATGTAACGCCATAAAACTAAAACATGAAAAATATCGTGGATACACAACAGGCTAGGTGGCAAGGCTAGATGATAGGCTATAGGTCCTATCCACTCCAAGATCTCAAAAGGTCCAACAAAATGAGGTGTGAGCTTAGAGCCCTTTTTGTAATGGATTGGACTCTTGTACGGTCGCACTCTCAAGAACACCCTGTCCCCAACTGAGAAGCTCTGATCTACCCTCTTAGCATCAACATACTTCTTCTATCGATCCTGAGCATCCTGAAGTCTCTGCCTAATCAAAGTCACCTGCTGCTCCATATCCTGAACCAACTCTGGCCCTATCGCAACCCTGTCCTTAATATGGTCCCAACTCAAAGGTGTCCTGCAAGGTCTGTCGTACAAGGCCTAACAAGGAGGCATACCAAACGAGTTGCGATGCCCATTGTTGTAGGCAAATTCAACTAGATATAGATACTCCTCCCATCTACTCTAATGATCCATAATGTCCATACAGAGCATATCCTCAAGAACCTAATTAACTCTCTCTGTCTATCCATCAGTCTCAGGATGATAAGCGGAACTGAAGTTGAGCTGTGTGCCCAACGCCTACTGTAAGGCTCTCCAAAAGGTTGAAGTGAACACTGAGTCCCTATCAGAAATGATATGACAAGGTACCCCATGTAATCTAACAATCTGATCCAAGAATACTCTCACCATAGATGGTGTATTGTACGTTGTGCATACAGGTGAGAAATACGCCACCTTGGTCAACTTGTCAACCATCACCATGATGGCATCATGGCGGCGTGATGACATAGGAAGACCAATAATGAAGTCCATGGAAATGGTGTCCCATTTTCACTCAATTATCTCATGAGGGTATAAAAGACCCGCTGGATGTTGATGCTTAGCCTTGACCCTCTGGCACTCAAGGCAACAAGCAACATATTTTGCAATATCCCATCTCCTACCTGCCCAATGGTATAACTACCGCAAGTCGGCATGCATCTTCTTCACCCCTAGATGTGCTGCATAAGGTGCTCTATGCGCCTTTAAAAGAACTACTACACAAAGGTCACCCACATGGGGTACATAGATGCGTTGTCGATGTCTAAGCAAACCATCTGACTCAAGGCATTATCCTGTAAATCTACCCTTAAGGACCCTCTGTTTCTGGATCTCTTGTTGCACCTTAAGAAACCACTCATCCTCAGGCAGATGCTGAATGATGCACTCTCAAGTCCACACTCAAGGTCAAGGTTAGAAGCTCGTGGTGCCTCTGACTCAAAGCGTCAGCGACCACGTTCTCCTTCCCTTTTATGTAGTGGACATCAAAGTCGTACTCGCATAGAAACTCCATCCAACGCCACTGACGGGCATTCAAATTTGGCTCTGTGAATATGTACTACAAGCTATGGTGATCTAAATGGAGCTCAATTTGATGACCCAAAAGAAAGTGTCTCCAACGAACAAGAGCATGTACCACTGCTGCAAGCTCTAAATCGTGAGTAGGGTAGTTCAGCTCGTGTGTCTTGAGCTTACGTGACTCATATGCAATCGCTCTACCACCCTCCATAAGCACGACTCCCAAACCCTCAAGTGATGCATCTGTGCAAACTACAAAATCCTCTGCAGGATCTAGAACTGCTAAAATGGGAGCACTGATAAGATGCTCCTTGAGAACCCCAAAGGCCCTCTTGCACTTCTTGGTCCAAGTGAAACTCTTCCCTTTCCGCTGAAGGGAAGTGATGGGGTGTGCTATCTTGGAAAAGCCTTTTATGAATCTGCGGTAGTATCTGGCTAATCCCATGAAACTCCTGACCTCTGTCACACTGGTGGGTGTTGGCCAATCTCTGATAGCTCTGATCTTTGATGGATCTACGGAGATGCCATTGCCTGATAGGATGTGTCCCAAGTACTGTACCTCTGTCCTGAAGAAGTGATGAAGGGGGTAAATCATAAAACACACAATAACATAAATTAAACACAGAGAATAGAACTTTCTTTTATTGATCTGGGCAACTCATTACATTATAGAAGCTTAATTACAATAAGAGGAATCAGTCCTCCATAGGCTGCAACACACTACAGCTACCATCACCAGGCTCTGGAATCTTTCACCTTCTGTAACCCCCAAATCAGCTAGGGTTTCTATTTTCCCGCCTATTCTTGACTCTACACTTGCCCCCTTAACTCTACTACTACCCAGCGTCCCCAAAATAGCCATAAATAACACTTTTTGGTGGTCTCCAGCTAAATTTCAAAATTTACAACTCCCTATAAAAGTAGGTAAACTTTCGGAAGCATAACTTTTGATCCGGGTGTCCGATTGACAAACTTTTTTAGGCGTCAGAAAGATCGCAATGTGAATTATCACGCCGGAAATCTGTAAATAGATTTTCGTAAACTTTTCGGGACATTTAGGGAAGTTTTAGTGCCTCATATCTCGTTTCAAAAATTTTTAGGGGCTTTTCAGAAAATAAAAACTTTAATATCTTTTAGCTCAAAAATGATCTTTGCCTGATTCTTTTGCCAAAGGTCTTATATTTCCATTTAGTAACTTTTTGCAAGTTTTTGCTTCAATCCATACCCAACTGCAAACTTTCCAAAAATAGCAGGTAGACTTTCCAAAATAGGCAAGTTGCTATTTTTAGCAGTTTTGGAAAAACTGAAAGTCCTACATCATTATTCTGGATATTATGGAACCAGAAACACTAATTATGGAAAGAAATGAAAACAACTACAATGATTTTGAATTAACTTCTTTTTGGGTGATGCAAGATTGCCCTTACACCACTGGATGCTCCTGCATCAAGAAGGCACACTTCGCCTGTTGCCATAAAGCTGCTGCTCTTGTAAGCACTGCAAAACCTGACACAAATGATCCACATGCTCCTCCTTAGTCCATGAATAGATCAAAATATTGTCAATAAAAATGATCATGAACCGATCCAAGTAAGTGTGGAACACCCCGTTCATGAGACTCATGAACACTACAAGGGCATTCGTCAAACTAAAGGGTACCATTGTGAACTTGTAATGTCCATATCTAGTTTAGAAAGTAGTCTTATGAATATCTACCTCTGTGATGTGCAACTGGTGATACCGAGATTTCAGATCAATTTTTGAGAACACTCTGGCTCCCTGCATCTGGTCAAAAAGGTCATCAATCCTTGGCAGAGGGTAATAGTTTTTCACTGTCACCTTATTCAACTACCTATAGTCCATGCACAAGTGAAGAGACCCATCCTTCTTCTTCATGAAGATAACCAATGCGCCCCATGGTGAAACACTAGGTCAGATGTGCCGCTCCTCTAGCAATTCCTCTAACTATAATTTGAGCTCCGTGAGCTCATGTGTACTCATCATGTAGGGTGCACGAGACACTGGCTCTACACCTGGCACTAGATCGATGTGGAAATCTATCTCCCTGCATGGAGGCATGCCTAGTAACTCTGGTGGGAAGACTTCGGCAAACTCTTGCAATATAGGATGGTCATCTAAAGACTCCTCTGGCTCATCATCTGATATGTCGCTAACAGTAATGGAAAACAACTAACATCCCTTCCGCATGCAGCACTTAAGCTGCTGAGCAGAAATCATATGAACTGTCGTGGGCTTCTGAATGCCCACTATCTCAACCAGTGCACCATAATCATCAAGTTAGCTAATCGCCCTTCGGTGATAATCTAGCTTGGCTCTATGAGCCACAAGCCAGTCCATACCTAAAACCACAGCATAGGATCCTAATGGCATAACTCTAAGGTCACAAGATGTAGTGAAGGACCCCAAAGAAATCTCACAATCCTGAACCAAGGTATCTACTGACATCTTGGCCCTAGAGACCAACTCAACCTCCCACCTAAAGTCTTGCCTAGAAGCCACCAGCCTACAATGCTCCACTATCGCCGTAGATATAAAGGAATCAGTAGCGCCAGAATAAAAAAGAATAGAAATGGGGGCACCCCTAATCATACCTGATGTCTCAATCATGGATGCCTGATAGTCAGCCTGGTGGTTATCAACCGCTGTAAACATGTAGTGGGACTTGCCCACATCTCCTACCATCTGCTCTGACCCTCCTGAACGGGGTTGTCCCCCTGCCGTGAAACCCTGTGGACACTCTCTAGCCAAATGTCTTGCCCCACCACAAACATAACATGGGCCCCTAGCCTGTATCTACCCTAATTGAGTCTTAGCACCCTGTTGTTGCCCAGTCTGTCCTATGGATCCCTGTGAACCCCTATATGATTGTTGTGACCTCGCGGGTCCTGTAAGTGGTCCCTGTTGTCTCTGATCCCTACACAGGCCTTACTACTACCAACCACGATTCTGTCCTCCCTGTGCCCTCTGCTAATGCTGCTGCTGCTATGGAGGCCTAGGAGGTAATGATGGAGAACTAAATCCTCCTCTTTGTGGTGGTGGTGGTGGTCTACGAAAGTTCTACTACTGATGATGACTACGGTCCTGAAACTGTAGGTATGAATTCTACCCTCGTCCCTAAATCTCCTCTACAATATAAGCCTTCTCTGCAACCTCACTCATAGTCTGGGGGTCTGCCATATGCACTAGTCCTGCTATCCCCTGATTCAAACCTCTGATGAATTTGTGCACCAAAAGTTTTTCATCGTGGAGATACTCTGCATAACGTGAAAGCTCAATAAATCAGCTCTCATACTGTGCAACCGTGAGTCCTCTCTGTTGTAAGTCGTGGAACTCATCTATCCGGTGCTACCTATAATGGTCTGATAAGTAACGCGCATTAAAACACTCTATGAATGTGTCCCATGTGAGTGTGTCTAATGATAACTGGCACTTGCACTCCTCAATGCGCCACCAAGTAGCTATTGCATCTCTTAGGAGGCGTACTGCCACACGTGCTTTCTTGTTGCTCCCATAAGGTCACAACACAAAGCATCTATCTTGACTGATGAGCCAAGCCTCAGCCTCAGCTCCCTCTGTAGCTCCTGCGAAGGTAGGTGGATTAAGCCTAAGTAGGTCTCTGATGGGATCTCCTCTGTCTCTATGTCCTATGACCAGCTCATCCATACCATACTCATAGGGTCCATGATGTACCTGCTCAACCCTCACAATCTCATCTTGTCTCGCATGTCATAGAGGACTCCTAATCTGTGCTCTGTAAGCTGACCCTACCTCCTCCATAGTAGTATTTGTTATCTCTACATATGGCTCCACACGTGGCACCTCTCGCGGATCAACACGGGGCTCTACACGTGGCTCAGCTCGCGACTCAGCACGTGGCTCCTCACATGGCTCCTCTTGGGGATCAACGCGGGGCTCGTCACGTGGCATTGGTACAAATGGAGGTAGTCTCTCTAACATGGCCTATAACATCTGTAAAATCTAAGGTCCTATATCAAGTACTGGTGGTGCCTGCGGTACCGGCTGATCTAATAAGGCTACTGGTCCTTGACCCTCTGTAGAGGAATCACTATGCACCTCGGCAGACGTAGTGTGACATGATCACACTCACCGAATACGTCGAGGAGGCATCCTACAAAAACAAGGTAGGCACTAATTAATCAAAGTTACAGAATAAGTAACGTGCCCAAATAAGCCCAGTGTTTAAACCTGGCTCTGATACCAAATGTCATGCCCACATTTATCATGCAGTCACGACATGCATCACACATGTCATGTCCACATTTGTCATGTGGTCATGACACAAAATATCAAAAAATTTACTGTGCTTCCCTAGAAACCCCCTTGCACCCGTAAGCGTGCTCGGTGGCGTTACACATAAGGCGTAAACATGATAGTTGAATGTGGGGTAATGCGTTCACTTACGCATACCATTTCGCAATGAAGGCCAACTAGGGGGTTGATGCGACGTGGTTAACATCGCCAATAGGGTTAGGATCAACGATCGAAACCCTAGGTTAACTTAAATGAATGATGGGATTTTGACATAAGTCAAAATCAAATACAAAATTCTAGTACATGAGAAAATATAATTTAATAATAAAACCTAATGTCGATAACCAGCAAAAAAAATAATAATTTAATCCTAAGCAAGGTTAAATTTCACTAACCTAGCTAAACCCTAAAATTTTGGAAAAATCCAGCAGCATAACGCCTCACGGACGTGATTAGGGTTTATTACAATAAAATTGATCTTGATCGAAAGTTTACTGGTTTGGTGTTAAATTACCTACGTATCATCAGTTAAATTGGTAGATCAGTCAAATAGATTACTTGTACATTTTTCAACAAGGCTCGATCAATTTGTTCTTTTTCACATTTTCTATAATTTAAAACATTTTTCAACAAAGCTCGATCAATTTGTTCTTATTCACGTTTTCTATCAATCATAATTATCACTGCATCCTTTACATTATTCCTAATTTCTTGGTAGATCAGATCACAGAAACATGTTAAACTAACTTCTTTTAAATAGTTTACTAGGTTTCCAAGTTGGTTTGAATGACGTCTTTATCAAATAAATAATATCATTCTAGATATAATTTAAAAGGAATTATTAAATTAATAACAATCTAGCTTAAAATTAACCCCGTCGAATTAGGTTTTATAATTAAAGGATTAATCCCATTATTAATATAAATACATCTCAAATAATTAAATTGTGTAAAATTTAAATAAAACAAATAAATCCTTTTTTTTTCAAAAATCAACTTAAAAATCTATTTAATATATAATCCCTCTAATCGTAATCTAATCTATTTATTACCATACCACTAACAAATAAATAGGTCATTTCCCAATGAAATAAAGATTCCCATTTCATATTTATCACAAAATCCCATTCTAAAAATAAATTCACAAAACAAATGAAACCACATAATAAAAGAGTGGGAGTCAAATTAAAAATGAATTTTAAATTTACCTTGCCCTAAAATTCTCCAACAATAAAATATAATTTCCTTAAGGGCAAAAAGCCCTAACCCTAATTTTTTCAAATCTTATTTTCTTTTCTCCTTGTTTGTTTTTTTCTCCTCTACTTTTTTTTTCCTTCTCTCATTTTGTTTTGGGTTGTGTTTGCAGGTTTAATGGAGGCCATTCATGGCCACACCAAGTAGTGAATATGATATATATATAATGTGCATTTTTTTATTGGCTGTGTTAAGGAGCTTACTGCCCACAGAGTGGGCGAAGAGAAGTGGCGGGGCTGTGTGTGGTGGTAGCGCTACTAGGTAGCGGCGGCGTCGATGGAGGGGACGATGGTAGAGAGAACCGCGGGAGGGAGAAGGGACCGGCAGCCACGGGAGTCTATGGCAGTGGAGGGTGGCGTTGAAAGAGGGACTGGGGTCTGCACAGGGTTTGGCCACAGGGAAGGCAAGTGTGGGGAGTGGGGCAGAGCCCCCACCCACATCCCACACAGTGGGGTGTGGGTGGGAGCTCTGCCCCCCTCCCCACACCCATATTTAAACAACGGTGGTGGGGGATTCGAACCCCCCCACAATAACATTTCCCCTTTTTATTTTATGTCGAAACTGTGATCCATTTTTTTTTTCAAAGAACACAGTATGTTCTCATTTTGATTTCACAGCATTCTCTTTTTTTTTTAATGAGTTTTATTTATAATATATATATATATATATACACACACAACAAAACACTATTCATTTGAAAATCACAGTTTATTTTATAATAAAATATAACAAAAGAAATATATATATATATGTGTGTGTGTGTACATATATATGCATATGTATATACATATATATTGATATATATACTGCTGTATATACAATAGTCTCTTTTTTTTATTTAATAGTATATTAAAAAGAACCTAAATTTAAATATCTTAAATATAAACACACAAATATATATATATATATATATACACACACTTGAAATAACTGAAATTGCATTTTTTTTTGTTTGCCATTCTAAAAAAAACTCACAGAATTTCTTTTTTAAAAACAATTAGCAAAAGATATATATATATATATATATATATATATATATATATATATATATATATATATATATATATATATATATATATATATATCAAATCTATATAAAGCAAAGGAATATATATTTTTTGTAATAACATATTTCCACATAATCATTCCTTCAAGAATTTATTCATTGTATTATTTTTTTTTTTTTAAAAGAAACAAATGCATTCAATTAAATACTTCTAATATATAACATCAACTAAATTTCTTTATTTTAAAAGTAAATATACAAATAAAATGGCAATGAGACCATATCATTCTTTCATTACTCTATACTTTTTTTTTCTTCATTCACAAATCAACTAAAATCAGCAATAAAACTTTTATTTCCAAGTGCAATAAGTTATTTCTTCTCTCTTCTAACTATAACATTTACATAAGGCCAAACTTGGCCATATCCTCTCATGAGTTCAAAATGACAACACAAGAAGGAAGCTTCATTTTCTCCTACACTTCAAAGCTCAAGAACTTGCAATAACACAAAAAGGGGAAAGAAGCCACAACAACTTGCTCTCCTCCCTACCATTGACTCACTCATGAGTCACCCCCAAGCTAGGAGGTCATCCACACACCAGGAAAACTCACACCACAACGCAGCATTGTATTCAACACCCAAAAATAATTTACTCCCATGGATAACACAACACAAAACTCACTCAAAGTGAGTTAAATGGGGTAGGGGAGTGGACATCACTCAACTCAAGAGTGCCACTCCAAAACTTCCCAATACAAATACCTCTCAAGGCCTCAAGCCAACACTTTTAAACATAGCTTAGATAATTTACCAAAAAGCTTTCACTCTCGTAAGCATTGTAACACTATCCTCAAATGCCTTTCATTCTCTTCCACTTATTTAGAGTATATTAATATGACATCAAGGAATATCAACACAAAATCATCTAAATAATCTCTGAAAATGTAGCTATTCATCAAATTCATGAAAGTTGCTAGAGCATTAGTCAACCCAAATGGTACCACTGTGAACTCATAGTGACCATATCAAGTCCTAAAAGTTATTTTAGAGATGTCTCATCCTTAATCCATAATTGGTGATAGCTGGATCTAAGGTCTTGTTGTGTGTTTACACAACCCACCCCATTTTGACTTGACAAAATGGGGACCCAACTTTTTTTTGTTACTTTGGCTTGTTGTTTTTCTACTTTTGGTGGTCTGGTAAAATTAAGTCATACAGGTCATCCTGCAAGAGGGTAGATAGGTCACCATGATATGTTTAGTTATCAAATTTAGTATTTTACATCATTAGCCTCACGATTGGAAAGAGCACAAAATTCCAAGCAGGTTTGCCTTTTGGATCACTCTAAAAATCTTTAAGGGAAAGAAGTTATGACAGGTCAAAGTTTTGGTCAAACTTGATATTCCAAGGAGGGGGCTCATATTTCAAACATCAGTAATATTTTATAAGATCACCTCGATATAAGTTTATCACCTGATAATCACTTGGGTTTGATATGAAGATGCAGATAGAAAGGTAATAGTCACGTAGCTCTGCATTTCAAGTCATACGCAAAGGTTTGTTGTTTGAAGCCCATGCATGTCAAAGTTTTCAAAATTGTTCATAAATATTTCAAGCTTTGTGGTCGATCATCATGATATTCTCAAAGGTTAGCTTTATTTCAGGTTTTTTGATAAATCTTTGAGGTAGTCTACTTAAGAAACCTGATATTTAGTTGCTTGTGTTCCAAAGCCTCATATCACCTCATATTTACATCATCTATGCAAATATTGCGTAAATATCCAATCAGTTTTAGTTTCTGACCATAAATACAGCCTTTGTTAGGGAGTTTCAACAGATCTTTATAGTAATCAAGCCAATTTTCCTTAAATTTAAGAAATCCTGGCTCTCAGGCCAAATACCAGGTCTAGATCTAGTGGACTCTTTGAAGAATTGCCTATCTGAGGATTTAGACCTATAACAGTAGATACTCATCACTCTCCTAGTTCTAGTGCGTCAAGAGCTTCACCAGAATGTGCTCCTGTAACTCTTATCAGGTTGCAAACACCTACAGTGATGGGGAGTGCACAACGGATACCACAGACTGATGCCCTAATTTTTCACAGTCAATGAACTAACAGATGAGCCACCGATTCAACTCCATCGGCCAAGTCTCTCATCCTTCTGCCAATGCCCCGAAGGCATTTGCCATCGGTGAGGCTCAATTTGTCGGTAACCTTTAGCCAATGCACCAATACGTCGTCACACAGTTTACTTCCTTCTGAACCCTAGCACATGGAGATGCTAGGTCATCCTACTGTGTGAAACGCCCTGTCAGGATCCTCTGCACTGCCGAACAGGAAAATCAAAACAAAGAGCAAAACAAATATTCATATAACGAAGCCATTACACTTATTTCAATAGAGATCTCACTAGTGGAATGCTTCATGATGACATATGGTAACAATGGAAAATGTAAAATGAATGGAAATCTACAGTTACATGATTTACAGTTACAAGAAACGGAAATCAAATGGACAAAACAGAATTGCTTTATTTCTCCTTAGCACAATACAACCACATTCGATCACACTACTTCGATCTGATTACATTCAATCATCATTTGGCCATTCCTTTGGGCATTTATCAACTCGCCCTAAGTAATACTGAACTGACTCCAAGTGGCTGGGAGACCAATCCAAGTAGCTACGAGACACTTCTGCCTATTTTTGGCATTATTGCTATTTTTGGCATTATGCGATTACAATTTGACATATGTCCCCTAAGTCACTTGGGACTTACAAAATGAACCTAAATACAAATTGCAATGAAAATGCATTGGTCAATAGACCTTATTACAAAAGAAAACATGATTTTCTAGGTGCTCCTACACCATACAGGACCACCTGTCACACCTCAGGTCCAACCACCACCAGTCACAATGTCATTCTTCACTGCAGAGTCACCTCTGACTTTTACTGTGTATCATGATCTGCCTAAAAATCCTGATAAAATTTTTCCTAAATATCCTGATAAAGTTTGTCCTAAATATCATCCATATCAGGATGATAATGATCATATTAGAACTTTCAAGGAAGCTTGTTATAGGGCTAGAATTGAACATCAGGATGTGGTATGCAGGTTATTTCCATTTTCCTTAGGGGAAGAGGCATATAACTGGTATATTAGTCTTGGTCAAGGTTCAGTCAGTTCATGGGTTGCCTTGGAGAAAGCCTTTAAAGATAGGTTCAAAATACCTATAGATCCTTCAATGAATTATCACCTGTTTGCCACAATCAAGCGATTTGAAGGAGAAACTATTGTTAATTTCAATGCAAGATTCCAAAAGATGCTCTCTAAGCTAGTTGCTCCCTATACTATAACAGATGAAGCTGCTAGGAGCATATACTACTTAGCTTTAGATCCCTTGACTTCTATGTTTATCAGGAGAGCACATCCTGGTGTCACAACCTTGACAGGAGCTTTTGAAGAAGCTGTCAAAGTTAGTCAGCAATTGATCCCTGCTCCTACCCCTAATATTGCATTTCCAACACTCCCTGCTTATCCTACATAGCCTGCTCAGCAATAGATCAATGGAGTCATGATGCCTCCAGCTGTAATGCCAAGTCCTTTGCAGATACCTCCACTCAGTATCATGCCACCTCTAAATGGAAAGGGCCAAATGTTACAATATCTAGGACATACACAAGTACCTCAGGTTGTGGACCAGTCCAATAATAATAATAACAATGGATCTTCCTTTTTCAAACCTTAGACAAAGAATGTAGTAGCCAAGATCCAGGAAGAAAAAGAAGAAATTAAAGAGATATCAGCACAGTTGAGGAAACTCACCACTGAGATTACTCACTTGAGGAGTCAGAATTTCTATTCTCAACCAAATCAGAATAGAGGATATGCTAATGATAGACCTAATTATCCTGATAGGGGATACAATAACAACTATAATAACAATGAAAACAATAATCCCCCTAGACAGCCTAGAGTGTGGAACACTAGGCCAAATAATGGTTCTCTGCCATCACCCCTAGATAATCAACCTCCTAGTGAACCTAAGCAGACTACTAGAGTGAACCTTGCAGAGGCAGTCCTTACAAACTGGTGTAGGATACATAACACCAATGCTCATGCAGAGCTAGATTGTCCTCAATTCAGGATTGCTGCCAGTATATTCCAAACTGAAGTGTCCAATACTTTAGGTAACCCACCTTGTGTGGAAGGAAATGAAATTGTCCCCTGTGGATATGATTCTACCTTAGTGCTAGAAAGTTTCATCCATCATCCCCATCAGCAGACAATGTCATCTCATCAAGATTACACCTTGGCATGTGAAGAATCAGCCATGGCTTTTGAGACTAATTATGTGTTTCCATTTGAAGATGAAAATGAGCCATTAATTGAACATGAAGAAGTACATGCTTATCAATAACAATATTAGGGTAGACATAATTATAACCTGAGGAATAACTCAAATAGACCTACTAGTCCTTTGACTATATCCTTGCCTCCGAATAATTTCAATACTCCTCCTGATCCTAAGGCAAGTAATAACCCTGGATTTCCTAAGGTTAATGCTCAATACTTAGCACCACCAAATACATCACCAAAAGCTAGTAATCAACCTCCTGAGTCTGATAAGTTAGTCACATATTTGGTAGATGAAAGGAAAAAGATCAAAATCAGCCTGTCATTGTTAGAGCTACTTAAAACCCCAGCTATCAAAAAAGCTTTCATGAAATCCTTAGATGATCCTACTCTGAAAGAGGATAGTCATACCTTAGGTTACTCCAGAGGTAAAGATCATGCTACTAGTGATGTTAATGTTAAAAACAAAGCCAAAACTACTATTCAAGCTGCAGAGACTTCCCACATGACCCTCTACAGAGACAAGAAGGAGTCACCTCCTTTTCTCCTTACCATAAGGATGTTTAGTAAAAATTTGCATAATTACTTAGTAGATTTAGGACCATCTACCAATGTAATGCCCCTATCCATATGCAATGCCTTAGGGTTGCATCCTGCTAAGTCACTAAAGAAAGTAACACAGTTAGACAAAACAGAGGTGAGTGTAGTAGGAGAACTAACTCACATTCATATGCAGCTAGCATTAGATCCAAGAATCTAGTACTACATTGATATCCAGGTGGTTGACATACCTGATACCTATGGGATGCTACTCAGCAGAGACTGGTTGAAAACCCTCAATGGATACATGTCCACTAATTTTAGTCACATGTGGTTACCTTGGAAAGGAATACCTAATCAAATCAGGATAGATGCTGAACCCCGCATGAAACATATGATCACTGAATATAATAAAACAAATGAGATCATGTATGTGGATGTAGAACCCGGAGTTTACTCCATCAAACCTCAGACAGTCAGGATAGAGGAGATCCTCATGTGTGATTTTCATGATCATGATGATAATCTTTAGGATGATGAAATAACTTTAGAATCTGATTGTAACCCTGAAAAAGAAATAGAGGTAGATCACTTCAAAGATTTTGAGATGCACTTGTCTAAAGAAGTGCAACGTTGCAAATTATTAAAAATGCCTATTCATGATATTCTAATAGAGGGATGGTGCAGGCTACATGATGAGGCGCATTCTGAAAAGACCTGTGATGCTTTCTTAGACACGATGGAACTGGAACAAGCATACAACGAGGCATCATCATCATCATCCGTGGTGAGTTTTGCAGATAGTGATACTGATACTGATTTTTGTTTGTCATCTGCAGGAATAGGAGAATGCACATATCATGATGAAGGTCCTATTCAGACAGAAGAGATTCTGGAATGTAGCAAGAAGAATATTAAGAGTAATAAGAAAATCACCCCAGGGAGTGATTGTTTGGTTGAATTAGATTATGAGTTATCTGATGAAGATAGGGGCAATAATTTGTCCAAGTTCAAAGATTTTTTATCAAAACAAATTCAAGAGATGATACAGCAACAAAAATCTCCACAGGATGCCCTAATAGAGGGATGGTGCAGGTTACATGAAGCATCACATTCAGAAACTATTTGTTCACTATGTTTGCATATTCTGAAAAGGCAGATGTTGCCTAGTCTAGAAGATTTTTCTTCTGATGGTAAAAGGAGAGATGAAATATCAACTTCACATCAGCCAGACAGGGTTAAGTTTGAGAAAATGGAAGTCTAAAATTGAAATGGATATCAAATGGTGCAGCTGCTAGAGCTAAAAATAAAAAATAAGGGCCCAGATAAGCCTTTAACTGAAGATAAGCTATGGATCCTCAGATTCGATGGATCCAAATCAAAACAAGGGGCTAAAGTAGGAATAGACCTCATTGATCCATCTGGTAAATCTTACTTAGTAGCATACAGATTGCAATTCCCATGCACAAATAATGTGACAGAGTATGAAGCCCTAATTCATGGGATATTGTTTGCACTTAGAAAGAAAGTGAAGATTCTGCATGTCTTTGGAGACTCAGAATTGGTTGTAAGACAAGTAAGAGGCATATATTCTTGTAATTACAAGAAACTATCCAATTACAGACATAGGGTATGGGACTTGATAGAAGATTTTGATGCATTCAACATCACCCATGTACCTAGAGAACAAAATCACAGGGCGGATGGCTTGGCCCAAGCTGCTAGTACTTTGGAACCACTGTCCATATCTAGTTTGAAAAGATTTTCAATTGAATTAGTATCAGTGCCTTCTGTGCTAGATAATGTAGTTAACCTTCAAGTATTTGATGATGATCAGCATATTTTAGACTTCATTTCCAATAGGGATGTCTTTGATGCACAATCATAGATGAAAGAAATGTGGAGAATCATATCTGGGAGGAAGAAGAAATCCTAGAGTTACCTAGTAATAAGATTCCTAAAGGAATGATAGAACTAGAAAGAGCATTTGATCTAGACAACATGCTGAAATAGAAGGATCTCCCTAAAGAAGATGGAGGAGAATATTCACAAGTTAACATTGGACATGATGATGAGAAGAGAAATGTCCTGATTGGAAAAGGGTGTATAGAAGAAGAGCTGGAAGGCATAACCCAAGCACTTAAAGATTATATCCATGTCATTTCCTGGACATATGATGAGTTGAAAACCTATGATACATCAATCATCACTCATACTATACCTCTGAAGCCAGATGTCAAGCCTTTTAGATAGAAACAGAGGCCTGTCAATGCATTGCTGGAGCCCATCATTTTTGAAGAAGTTAAGAAATTGCTTAATGCCAGGATCATATTTCCTGTGAGACATTCCACATGGGTGGCTAACTTGGTCCCAGTAAGGAAGAAGAATGGTGACATTAGACTGTATGTAAACTTCAGGAATTTGAATAGAGCTTTCGAAAAGGATAATTATCCTTTGCCTTCTTTGGATGAGGTCCTACAGATTGTAAATCGTGCAAAGATGATGTCATTTCTAGATGGTTTTTTAGGTTACTACCACGAAGTGGGGAATACTCGCTTACAGGCGCATGTCTTTTGGATTGATAAATGCTGGAGCCACATTCCAGTGAGTGATGAACATAGCCTTCAGAGGGCTAATTGGTAAATGCATAGTCATATACATGGATGACTTGATAGTTTTCTTTAAAGACAGAAAAAATCATGTGGAGGACCTTAGGAAGGTGTTAAAGAAATGTGAACATTATGGAATATCCCTAAACCCTAAGAAGTGCATATTTGGGGTAACCACAGGGAAGTTATTAGGTCATCTAATAACAGAAAATGGGATCATCATTGACCCTGCGAGAGTAGAATCAATCATGAAGATACAACTTCTTGGAAGTAAGAAGGAACTCAAATCTTACTTTGGTAAGATTAATTTTGTTAGAATATTTATTACTGGTTTTGCAGAAATTGTCAGATTGTTGAATGCCATGCTCAAGAAGGATGCCAAAATTGAGTGGACACCTAAAGCTAGAGCAGCTTTCGAAGATATCAAGAAAGCCATATCTAATGCTCCAGTTCTAATCAGTCTAGATTATACCAAGGATTTTTACATTTACTCATTTGCTTCAGAGCATACATCTACAACAGTATTAACACAAAGAAATGAGGATAAAGAAGAAAATCTTATAGCCTTCATGAGTTGTCCTTTTAGAGATGCAGAACTCAAATACATGGACATTGAAAGACAAGCACTTGCTCTAGTTTGAGTAGTCAAGAAGTTCAGACATTACATCTTAAGAAGTAAGGTGATAGCTGTAGTACCTGATGCAACAGTAAAGATGCTTTTAACGCAAAGTGAACCAGGTGAGAAGAGAGCCAAATGGATTACTGTCCTCCAAGAGTATGATATGGACATAACACCCATGAAATTAGTAAGAGGACAAAGCATTGAGATAGATGATATCAGAAATTGATCCTAACATCATGAGCTAGCAATATGTTATTAATGCAAAAGAAGATGGAGAATGGTATTAAGACATCAGGCACATCTTAATCACTAGAAGATGTCCTTCAAGATTGTAGGCTTCACAAAGGAGAGCCTTAAAAATAAGATCACAGAAATACATGATAAAAGGAGGAGTCCTTTTTAAGAAGAACTATGAGGGAATATACCTAAGGTGCCTAGAGAGGCAAGAAGCAGATAAGGTGTTAGCAGAATTACACGACAAGTTTGGAACTGCACATGGATCATCCTTAGCTACTACTCATGCTATCCTCAGAGCAGGGTATTACTGGCTAACTATTTTCAAGGATACTACTAAACACATCAAATGTTGTCATATGTGTTAGGTTGCTGCAAATAGAGAAAGATATGCTGCTCAGCCTTTACAGCCAGTGATGGAGATGCACCCATTTTCTCAATGGGGGATGGACTTCATAGGACCTATCAACCCTCCATCATCTTTAGGTCACAGGTATGTTTTGACTATCACTGATTATTGTACCAGGTAGGCTAAAGCTATCAGTAGTAAGACATGCAATATTGAGGATGTAATCAAGTTTCTAGAAAGCACTATAATAACCAAGTATGGGATTCCTTATGCTTTAGTATGTGATAATGGGTCAGCCTTTGTTTCAATAAGATTATCAGGTTGGGTTTTTTACCATGGAATCATCTTGAAATTTTCCTCAAATTACTATCCTTAAGGGAATGGATTAGCAGAGTCTACAAACAAGAATTTATTGAACAACATAAAGAAATTGATAGAAAAGAACCCAAGGGAGTGGAACACCCTACTGAAATATGCCTTGTGGGTAGTGTTAGCACCCAGTTTTTGCACCCTTGCATAAGCTGTGAAACCTCTGCAAACTAGAATAACAATGGGATCGATCTCTAAGTGTGGGACTTTGTTAAATGAGATCAAACCTCTGGAGAAGGCCAACTTCCTTGTCTAGTTTTCACCTAAAACTACTGTATTTTGAGGGGAAAAGGGAAAGGAAATGCTTGTAATGGGAATGAAATAGAACACTTGAAAAATAAAGGGGTGATGCGCCAAACAGATTAAAAGAGATTCCCACAACATTGAGAAAATGCACAATATGATTAGATATAGCAAATAAACATACATAGATTCAAATGACCTTAGCAGAGGCAAGAAGCAATATGACTGAGAGGAATAAAAGAAATTCACAGACAATCATATGCAAATTTACACAGAACTAGAAAATCAGCAAAGGAGGCAAAATAACTTGCATATATCTAATAAAAGGCAAAGGTTACAGTATATGAAAACTCTGTTTGGAAAATAGAAAGACTAGAATGTCAAAAAATTTCCAACAACTAATTACAATATTCGAATGCATATGTATAGCATTCCCAAAAAATATCCTAAGGTGATTACAAAATTTGCTCAAAAGCTATAACAAAAAATATCTCCATTGATGACTATCCAGCTACATTAGTTATGGCATTGAAATCTAGAACTGGGGAAGATATGAGATATTTAGAGTCCTTATTGTAGCTACTTACTCGTCGTCAATCTGGAGATGAAGAGGTAGAAATATATTCTTTGTTGTTAATGCGAGCTGCTTGTTCTGTCTACTACAATGAATGCCCAAAAAATATCTCCATCTATCAAAAGTCATCTCTGAAATATTCATCACTCAAAACATGCATTTCCAAATCTAAAATTTGAAAAGTGACAAAGCTCCTGAAAAACCCCGCCAAATGAAAGAGGGGACCAAAATATGCAACTTTACCTCTTGGAGCAGGCTGAAATTCACCAAAATGGAAGAGATACAGGCTGTCAAACTTTCGGTCAACTACCTATATATATCGCTTTTACATTTCTATGTATATCACTACATCCTCGCACCTGAATCGGCACTCAAAAAATTAATTCTGCAGCTCCTTTGCATGTACATGGCACCTTGTACGTATCTCTGTGCTTTTGGGGCTGAAAGGCCCTTGCAGTCGGCTTGTATATGCATTTGAAAATGACTTGTATATGCAAGAGCCTTTGTATATGTATCTGCCACTGCCACGTGGCACTCCCTGATTCGCCATTGAGTTGGAACTGGGACCCACGCTGAGGAACTGCATCCGGTATCGGCCATCGAAAAGACTCAAAAATAAGTTGCCGATGCATCATGTCTGGCCGAAATCTCCCTTGTATATGCGGGCCCCATCTCATGCATCCTGGCGATATACAAACACCCATTCATACAAACTAGACTTGAAGCCTTTATGTGCTGAACTTGATCTTTGATTGAAATCTGCCTTGTATATGCATTTGTATCTTTGACTTGTATATTACTGATATACAAGTCCATATATATGCAAGCTATGGACTCCAACCCTTTATGAAGCAAATCGGAAACACTTTTGAAATCCGGCTTGTATGTCGCCATGATATATTTGCTTGTATATGTGAATATACAAACCATATACATACAAGTCGGACCCCAAAAGACCATTAAGTATATTTGATTTCCCTGTCGGGTCTGGCTTGTATATTTTCTCCTTGTACATTTCTTTGTATATGCGTGATATACAAGCCACTGTTCATGAGATTCTTTGTATGTATAAACATACAAACCTCTTTGTATATGTGTGATATACAAACATATTTGTATGTTTGTCTTTTGTGCATCGACTTTGTACTTTTGAATATACAAGTGGAATATACAAAAGACAAACATACAAATGGGAATATTTTATGGAATATTCCTAGAAAGTATATTCCGATATAGAAACCTCCTCCTGCATACAATCTTATTTGAACCCGTGGGCCCCACCACTTGCATGTCCTGCTGGCACTTGTAGCAAATGTACATTTGCACCTGCATATCGGCCGATGCATATTTCCTTGTATTTTTCTTTTGTATATTTCACTTGTATGTGCAAACATACAAGTGCAAATATACATTCTCTTTTGTATATTTCTAATATACATTCCACTGTAGCTTTGTATGTCCGCCGGCCTTGTATATTTATCATTGTATATTTCGCTTGTATATGCAAACATACAAGTGCAAATATACAAGCAACTTTGCATATTTCTACAATTGTATATCTGAATATACAAGCCCCTTTGTACAAGTAGACCCGATATACATTTAGTGAATATTATGAGAATTTGCAGAAGATTCCTTAAATGTATAGACATTTCCTTGGCCCAATATACATTCAGAAAATATATAAAACTCAATTTTTTCCAAATTTTCTAAGGCCGATATGAATTGCAAGCTCGCCAAAATGTAAATTTGAACTATATGTTTGACCAAACTTTGACCATGGATAACTTCTTTATTTGGCCGAATTTCAGGGTGATGTAAAAAGCAAACCTGCCTATTTTTTCAAGCTCTTTCCAATGGTAAGGTTTTTAGGCAAGGTTCCCTAGGAAATTTGGCACTTTTGCTTTATAAGGACCTTTTCAAAGGGATTTTCAAGGAAAACACCAAGTTGACTATTTGACTCTGGTCTGAGGAAAAATGGGTCAACAGGTAGATAGAACCAGAATGAACGTTGCATTAGGAAATTCTCCTTTTCATTTAGTATATGGAGTGGATCCCATCCTCCCTGTTAACCTAAAGATCCCCACACTATAGTTTGTACAAGGATATCTAGGCATAGATAACAAACAAGAAGTTAGGTTGCTTCAGTTGATGCACCTAGAAGAA
Source organism: Cunninghamia lanceolata (assembly GCA_027924645.1). Classification (NCBI taxonomy): domain Eukaryota; kingdom Viridiplantae; phylum Streptophyta; class Pinopsida; order Cupressales; family Cupressaceae; genus Cunninghamia; species Cunninghamia lanceolata. The sequence continues at coordinate 5,057,436 of BSBN01000124.1, read as the reverse complement.
AAAAGAAATAAGGCAATTGATCAATTTGCTAAACATCAAGTTGTTGTCAAGCATTGGTTTGACAAAAGAGCTAGAGTTGAGGCCTTTAGAATCTCAGACTTAGTCCTGATGTGGGACAAAGCACATGAAAGGAAAGGAGATCATGGTAAATTTGATAAACTTTGGGTAGGTCCCTTTCAAGTTTCAAAAATTTTAGGAGACAACACCTATAGGCTTAAGACCTTAACTGGTGAGGATGTTCCATTACTAGTTAATGGACAATTTCTCAAGCATTACTTTCAAGCTTGAAACAGTGTCATGTAAGTCATGCGTATCATAGTGTGCATATTTGTATAGTTGTTTGTATAGTTTGGTTTTGTTTTGCTTGTTTGCTGGTGTTATCTCCCAGATCTACACCCTTGTTGCTGTTATAAAACTTTAGCAATCTAGAGAAACATGGGAATGATATCGAAGTGTGGAACCTTGCGAATTAAGATCAGACCTCCAGAGAAGGCTGGTTCCTCTTTCTAAGCCTATTACTTAGAGCAATATAACTAAACCTAGTGCTAATACTTGCAGAGGAAAAGGGTTAGAAGGAAACTGAAATGGAAAAGGAGTGATACACCAGATTTAGTGAGTGATGGTGATCTTGGTGTAGACACAATAATGATTTCAATGTTGAAGGGGATTCACACAGACTTATGACTGATTGAGGCTTCGGTATGAAGGTTAAATCTGCAGAGGAGCTATTTTACTCATAGAACAGACTATAACTTCAATTAAAACACATAAATCAAGACACAAGAGAGGCAAGAAGTCATGCATATATTAATCATGAAGGCCAAAAACCATTACAATATAAAATGTTTAGTAGCAGAAGAGATCTGACTAGAGAAAAATCGGTAGCATAACAGCCCAAAATAAAACCATCCTCCTGTTCTAATGAGGTTACATTCCATTTATAGGTCAGGCTCCTGTGTAGAAAGGCATGGAGTTGCTACTCCATGGATCTGAGGTCATTAATGCAGGAACAAGGGTGCATGGGTAGGGGCGTGGTGAAAAGACAGGAACCATGCCGCTGCTAGGTCCAAAACCACAGAAAATGGTTGCCTGAATGCAAGATAGGACAAGGCATTGAAGAAGAAACCCCTAAAGTCACCACCCAACACATTAAGATCTGCCCTACAAGAAATAGAGCCCATACGCATTGAAGAGTGAAGCCATACGCCATTAATACACCTACAAAATTCACCAACCGAAGCTACTGTGAAAAAGAATAGCCTCTGCACACGCCAAAATGACCGCTGAGATGTCTTATCGGCTGAGCATGCAAAGCCAGATCCAAATTTGAAAGTGAAAATATCCCCCTCAAAGCCTGCCAAATGAAAGAGGAGGCAAAAACAAGCACTTTTACCTTTTGAAGCGTGTTAAAATTTGTCAAGATGAGAGAGATACAGGCGGTCAAAGTTTCAGTCAACTGTATCTGTATATCGCTTTGCATCTACAACCTGAATCGGCATCTGAATGACCCTTTGAAACTGCCTTTACATATGCAAACCACTTTGTATGTATTGGGCTATCAGGGTGACATCCAGCTGTGCTACTAATAAGCATGGTCTTGCTAAAATCCTTTGTATGTGCCTTTGCTTTTCGGTATTTTAAATAGCCTTTGGATTGGCTTTGTATCTTCATTTATATATGCATGTGCCTGCATACAAACATGGGTCTTTACCTTTTGAATCAGCCTTTGTATCTCTCTAGACATGTGGCACCACCTGGTTGGTTGCTGAGTTGAGCCTGGGACCCATCGCTAAACAATGCATCCTCCATCAGCCGTCAGAAAGACTAAAAAATGAGCCGCCGATGCACTAAGTCTCATTGAAATCCTTTGTATGTGCCTTTGTATATGCTTGTATCTGAGATATAATCGCATATACATACAATGTGGAACTCAAAGGTTTATCGACCACATTTGATTCTTCAGAACAGGTCCGTCTTGTATCTTTTCCCCTTGCATATCGGCATATACAATGCACTTAACATACAAACTACAGACCCCACCTTTGAGTTTGCCAATTTACATTTTCTAGTTGGGTCCGCTTTGTACATTGCCTTTGTATCTAAATTTTGTATATCGCATATACAATGCAAAATATACAAAGGAAAACTACATGCAAACACTTGCATACAAACATGCATTTGAACTTGTACCTGCCCCTTGTATATGACCTTGCATATTGTCTTTGTACATCTAAACATACAAACAAAAAGATGCATACAATCATTTGTATCATTATCGACCAGAATGCATATTCCTCTTGGGTCCGAGGCTTGCATATCAGGAATATATATTGCAATGTATATGCAGATTGTATGTTCAAAAATACAATCGCATATACATGTAATTGGTGGGCCCCATCCTTTGCATCTCCTCGTTGTATGTTTCCTTGCATGCGTGCTTTGTATATTTCTTCTTTGCGCATTGCCTTGTATATCGCATATACAATGCAACTTGTATACATTCATCTTTGCATCTGTGACTTGTATGCTTCATCATGTATCCTTCCAATGTGCATTTTGTCCTTGCATCTTGGCGATGTACATTTCCTTTGTATATTCTGCCCCTTGTATTCTACCTTTTGTATCTTACCGATGTATATTCACCCTTGTATCTCACCTTTTGCATACTTTCCTTTGCATCTTCCCCTTGTATCTTTTCCATTGTATGTGCGATTGTATATATGAACATACATACAAAGAAACATACAATTGCATATGCATACAAAAAGACTAAGTATAAAACTAAGAAAAATCTACGATGGAAAGCACTTGGGGACAAAAGATTTCTAGGTTTTCTGCAAGGAATCCTCAGGCACGACTTTGGGTTTTTTGGCAAGGCAGAGCATGAGCTTTTTGAAGAATTTAAGATTTCTCTCCTTCTATTTAAGCTTTCTCTAATCAGATTTCTTTGATAGAAAGAGGGAAACATGAATATTTTGGGGCTAGGCAAAATATGACAACAACTTTGGCGACCTCTCAGTGGGGTTTGCCTGCTAAACAAATTGATCAGTGGCCTTATCCATTGGGCATGGAGTCACACAGAGACTTAAAAAATAAACCTTTGACAATCCATCTTGCCCTTGTAACTTAGCATATCAGCAATGAAGAACACAGAAAGACCAAAACCAAAACAAAATGTTGAAAGTAACCCACGAACTATGCTAGACAGCACTTAGGGAAAACAAAAAGGCAACTAAACTATGGTGTAGCAGCACTTATTGAAAGCAAGAAACCTAATCTACTGATTTCACAAGGCAACTCATACCTCAAAACACCTCTTCAGGTGTATCCCATTAACTGGGATAGGCAAAATTCTCCATCCATATTTGATAACTGAAATGTATTGTGCTCCTTGCATTTAGTAATGATAAATGGGCCACTCCACATGCTGTCAAACTTGGAGTGCTTTCCTAGCCTAGTTTTCAACTCATCCCATTTAAGTACCATATCACCCTCCCTAAACTTTTTGGGAGTGGCCTTGTTATCAAAAACTCTTTTTGTCTGAAGCTGATGATACTCCATAGATTTCATAGCTTTATCTCTGATCTCTTCAAGCTCCATAAGTTGAGCATATTTGACAGCCATGGGGTCTCCTTCAAACATCTCCAATTGATTCATGATATCAAGTGCTGGCAGCTCTACAAACACAGGCAATCTTGCCTCTTTTCCATAAACTAACATATATGGAGAGTTTCTAATAGATCTCTTGGGAGTTATTCTATCTGCCCATAAGGTAGACCTCAGATTGGTGTGCCAGGTTCTCTGGTTGTCCTCCATTGATCTTTTGATAATCCTTATGAGATTCTTATGTGTAGATTCAGCCAAACCATTACCTTGTGGGTAATAATTTGATGAAGTGTTCAAATAGATTCCATTCTTCACAGCCTAGTCAGTTATCCTCAATCCAACAAAGGCTAAAGCATTGTCTGAGATAATTGACTCAGGCACTCCAAATCTGGATACCAAATCATGATAAAAGTTCAAAACAACATTCTCATTGGATTCCTTCAGAGCCACTGCTCTAGTCCACTTTATGAAATAGTCTGTTGCTATAAGTACCCAATTGTGGCCTGCACTTGATGGTGGGTTAATGGGACCTGTAAAATCAATGCCCCATCTCATGAAGGGCTGCTCTACTTGAATTGGCTGCAGAGGTAAAGTTGGCAGCCTTTCTTTGGCTACAAAAATAGCACATTTTACACACTTTCTAGCCCATGCATGGGCATCCTTGAATAAGTTGGGCCAGTAATAGCCAGCGCTCATTATTTTCCAAGCAGTAATTCTTGGGGCAAAATGACCCCCTGTTGTTCCATCATGAAACTCATGCAGCACTTTGTCAGTTTGATCATTATCAATGCATCTTAACAACACACCATTAAAATCTTTTCTGAAAAGGATGCCATTAATTAAAACATATGGAATAGACTGTAGTCTAAAATATCTTCTCTTGGTCCTATCTAAACCTATTGGACATTCACCAGTTTGCAAAAAATGAGTTATGTTATTAACCCAACCTGTGCCCACTGCTGCTGTATCAGCTTGATGCTCATCTTCAATGGCCAGAAGCACATCTTCTTCTTTCACTGTTTCATTTCCAGGCCTAGCAGCAAGCTGTTCGCTAAGTCCTCTACCTCTGATTAGCTTGGTTATCTTGATATCTACGTCATACTCCATGACTTTGGTAATCCAACCAACCCTTTTCTCATTAACATCCTTTCCTAACAGGAAGTCCTTCACACCAAGGTGAGCAACCATCAAATGTATCTTATTGTTAGAAATAAGATGCCTAAACTTCTTGAGACTCTTTACCACTGCAAGGACATGTTTTTCAATGAAACTATACCTTTGTTCATACTCCTCCAGTCCTTGACTAAAGAAAGCAATTGGCTGCTCAAAGCCTTCATTTTGCTGTTGTACCAGAATTGCAAAAATTGTATTTATACTGCCATAAGCGTACAAAATGAAATCTTTTGAGAAATCAGGATTTACCAGAGTTGGTGCAACCGATAATGCTTCTTTTATGGACTCAAAGCTGAGTTTGGCCTCTTTTGTCCAACTAAAAACTAAATTTTTCTTTAACATAGAGGTCAAAGGCTTCAACAAATTTACAATGTCAAGTATAAATCTTCGCAGAAAATTAATTCTGCCAATAAAACTTTGTAGTCCCTTCTTGTGACTGGGTAAAGGTAGCTCTAGAATAGCTCTTACCCTTTCTTTATCAATGGTAACTCCCTCCTTTGACACAATGTGTCCTAAAAGCTTGCCTTCATGCACAACAAAAATGCATTTCTTGGGATTGAGAGATATCCCAAACTCTTTACATCTCTCAAATACTTGCCTCAAGTGGAATAACTGTTCAGCTGCATCCTTAGAGAAAATTGTAATGTCATAAAGGTACACAAGTACCAATTTATAAAGCAAACCTTTAAAAGCCATATCCATAGCTCTCTGAAAAGTAGAGCCAACATTTGACAGACCAAAAGGCATCCTTCTGTAGGCCATGGTGCCCCATTTTGTGGTAAAAGCAGTTTTAAACTGATCTTCTTCCTTGACGAATACCTGATTATAACCTGAAAATCCATCAAGTAAGGAGAATCTTTATGAACCAGCTACTACTTGCAGAATTTGCTCCATTGAGGGCAGCAGGTAGTGGTCCTTCAGGGAGGCTCTATGAAGATCTCTAAAATCAATGCACAGCCTAATCTCTCCATTCTTCTTCCTCACCAGAACAAGATTGGAGACCCAAGAAGTATGCTTGATTAGAAAAATGATGTTTCCCTCAATCAGCTTGGTTAATTCCTTAATCATCAGAGGCTTCAGTTTTGGATTTAAAGGTCTTTGTTTCTACCTTACAGGTTTGGCACTTGGTTCTAACTCTATAGTATGTTGGGAAATATGAGGGTCAAACCCTTTTAGGTTTGAGTAATCCCAAGCAAACACATCTTCAAATTCTTGACAAAGAGCAATAAAAGCTTTCCTATCCTCAGGCGAACAGATTTTACCAATTTTGAGAAGTGTACCTTTGAAAATTTCTAGCTCCTCATAATGTTCTTCTTTGACTTGCATGCTGATTTTGTTCTTTTTATGTTGATCATCAGTACCAAAAATGGATTCCAAGGTTACCAACCATCTAGGCAGCGTATTTGTCCTTAACTGAACAACTTGATCATCATCATATTGTTGTTTGAGTTTTTCCTGATTCATCACAGAAAACTCATCCTCTTCTAACAGGAAACGCAGAACCTGCTCATCACTCTCAAAAACCTACCAATGAATGTTATTGTCAGAAATAGAGGGCCTATCAACTATTTTCACATGAGGCTGTATCTTTTCTCTTTAAATATCACTGGGGATATTGAACTGAGCCCCAATTGCAACTAATCTATCTGCAGGATTGTTCTGATTTCTTGGAATAGAGATTAGATTGAAGGCATCAAACTCCTCAATCATATCCCATACTCTATGTTTATAGCATTTCAAAGCATCATTATTTGTAACATGTAGTCCCCTCACTTGATTTACAATAAGTTCACTGTCCCCAAACACCTGCAAATAACTAATTTTCCTCTTCCTTGCCCATTGCAAACCTTGAATCAACCCTTCATATTCAGCAGTGTTATTTGTACATGAAAAAGAAAAATGGAAAGCAGAATAATATCTGTCACCTTGTGGAGACACAAGCATTGCACCACCACCAGATCCATTCCTATTCTTAGAGCAATCAAAGTACATTTTCCATACTTCATCTTGCTGTTCTATTTGTTGTTCTGCATCCTTTACTAGGTTTGGAATTGTTGTTTCAGGTTCGTGTCGCATATAAACCCCCATACCAGTTTCTTGGATGTGTCCCTTAGGGTCATCAACAATATTTTCTAAGGCCCACTCCTTTAACAACACTTCTAGCATACTCTCAGCTTGTTGTTGTTGAGTAGTTGCAAGCTCAGACTCATCATAAATAATGCAATTTGCGTTAACAACACTTGGGACATAAGGCTCTATGTGATGTCTGGCAATCAATTCAGATTTTACGGTCACTTTTGTGCCATATTGGGTCCTAAAAAACATGTGGGACCAATCCGAGGATAAATATCCTCCTATCTTGGCTGTGAACTCTCTTGACAAACACATGGCAAAATGAGGAGGTAGATCTATGATGAACATCTCTTGAGAAATGGAAACGTTTGGACAGGTATGCAAAGTGAGACCTAGGTCTTTTATCACACCTACAGTGTTAATAGTTGTGCCATCCAGCTAGAGCACACCCTTTGTTAGGGGCTGGTATTTCAATCCTAATTGGTCTGCAATCTGTTTTGGCATTACAGAACTACTTGCACCACTATCCACCATGCAGTTATGTACTAACTTGTCTCCTATTATTAATGACACATAAAATGGAAGTGGTTTAGCACTCTTGTTTGGCTGTTTGCTGCTGTCCTAGGACGAATTGGTAAGGACGACCCTAGTTGGGTCAACAGTTGTATCATTTGACACTTTTAGACTAGACAAAGCAAATTGTAACATGTCCTTTTGGCTCAGGATCGCTAAGGAATCCCACATAGACATTGTCACATTCATTTTTTTCATATTTTCAATGATATTGATAGGTGCAGTAACATTTACCTTCTGATGCAACTTTGTAGCGACAATATTAGCCTGCAAATGAGGTTGTTCCCTGGCAGTTGCTTGAGTATTCCTTTCCAAAAAATGGGGAATCTGGGATGTAGAAGGATCAACAGGTCCTTTTTCTCTATTTGTTGCTTGATCTATCTCATAACTCCTCCTTTTAGCTCTCGTATTCGCTGCAACCGAAGTATCATCTCTGTTCATACCACAAAACTCATCTCTCTGCCAATTTAGGAAGGCAGTATCATTCTGGGGCTATTCTATTTGCTATACAATCCCATCAGTAGGTGTGTTTGGCTGTGACACTACAACATTTTGCACCATTAGAGCCTGATTTATCACTCCATTTGGATAGGTTGCCTGACTGTGTGGCTGGTTGCATGGAGAACACCATTCATACTTAGCTGCAAGGTTGTTCTAAACAAGGTGAGGTCACTAACAACATTAATGGGTGCATGATTGTAAGGCTAGAAAGGCCTCTGGTTCACATTCTGCCTAGCACCCTGGTAATTGCTTTGATAAGGTGGCCTATTAGCTTGGTATGGCTGGTTTTGCCCTTGATAAGGCTGATTTTGCCCCTGGTTGTGTGGCTGATAAGGCTATCTATTCTAGAATTGCTATTTTTTGATATTCGTCAGCTCATTACCAAAAGATTGCAACAATCCTTTGATTTCTTGTAACTCAAAAGACTGAGTTTGAGTAGCATTTTCTAATTTATTGGGTTGCGCATTAGTTGTTGGTAATGCTGGTGTGGCAAGTATGATAGCTATAGGAGGCACGTGCATTGGCATTGGTGGCTGAATAGTGGGAAATATTGGCAAAGGAGGCCTGGGGGCAATTTTACCAGCCTGTATGAGGTTGTTTTCAGCTCTTATGGCTATGGCATAAGCTTGTGGTAAAGAAATTCCTCCCATAGATTGAACCATGATAGAAATATCACTGTTTAAAGCTCTCAAATAATATAAGGAAGCATGGTCTGCTGTAGGCCTTATCGTTGGTGGGATTTTGTCCCACGTCTTTTGGAAACGGTGGTTGAAGTTTGGCATAACTTCGTGAGGGGCTCTTTTAATTGTAGACAGTTGTTCCACTAGTGGCAGATGGTTTGATTTGTCTTCAAAGAAGCTGCACAACTCTTCTCCCAAACGATCCCATGAATCTAAAGAGTTCACTAGCAAACTTCTGAACCACTGCAAAGCCTTCCCTTTGAGGGAAGCTGCTAATACCCTGATTGCAACATTCTCTTCTATCACATGATGGATAGCACACAGGTTTGCAATGTCTTTTATGTGCTCAGCTGGAGTAGTCTGATCTTCACCATTAAAATATGGTAAACTTTTCAAGGTAGCGATAGGAATATCATCATGTTGAGCTAAATTCAGTGGGCTGCCTTGGTTGAATGCAACAAATGGCTGATTTCTGACTACAGGAATCATTGTAACTGGGATTCTTGGGATAGTATGAGTTCCAACAATAGGAGGAGTAGACTTAGCTCTCCTAGAATAGACACGAGCCTTCTTGGGTTTTTCAACTGTTATCCCTCTTCTTCTAGGTGGGGATAATTGCAAATATTCAAAAGATGAAGTACTGCTTCTAGTTCATATTCTTCTCATAAGCAGAAATATACTGATTTGCTAAACCAAAGTTCAGAGTTGCCAGATATGCAGGTTCTAACCTTTTACAGGTCTAAAAATTACTAGCTGCACATCAAAACCAGCAATAAACTGTAGTATTTGAATTGTTTTCCAATTCCACAATGTCCCACTGGGCGTGCCAAAAATTGTTATCTCCCAGATCTACACCCTTGCTGCTATTATAAAACTTTAGCAATCTAGAGAAACATGGGAATGATCTTGAAGTGTGGGACCTTGCGAACTGAGATCAGACCTCCAGAGAAGGCTAGTTCCTCTTTCTAAGCCTATTTCTTAGAGCAATACAACTAAACCTATTGCTAATGCTTGCAGGGGAAAAGGGTTAAAAGGAAATTGAAATGGAAAAGGAGTGATACACCTGATTTAGTGAGCGATGGTGATCTTGGTGTAGACACAACAATGATTTCAATGATGAAGGGGATTCACATAGACTTATGACTGATTGAGGCTTCGGTATGAAGGTTAAATCTACAGAGGAGCTGTTTTACTCACAGAACAGACTATAACTTCAATTAAAACACAGAAATCAAGATACAAGAGAGGTAAGAAGTCATACATATATTAAACATGAAGGCCAAAAACCATTACAATACAGAATGTTTAGTAGCAGAAGAGATCTGACTATAGAAAAATTGGCAGCATAACAACCCAAAATAAAACCATCCTCCTATTCTAATGAGGTTACATTCCATTTATAGGTCAGGCTCCTCTGTAGAAAGGCATGGAGTCGCTGCTCCATGGATCTAAGGTCATTAATGCAGGAACAAGGGTGCATGGGTAGGGGCATGTGAAAAGATAGGAACCATGCCGCTGCCAGGTCCAAAACCATAGAAAACGGTTGCCCGAACGCAAGATAGGACAAGGCATTGAAGAAGAAACCCCCAAAGTCGCCGCCCAACACATGAAGATTGGCCTTGCAAGACATAGAGCCCATACACATTAAAGAATGAAGCCATAAGCCATGAATACACCTGCAAAATTCACCAACCGGAGCTACTATGAAAAAGAACAACCTCTGCACATGCCAAAATGACCGTTGAGACGTCTTATTGGCTGAGCATGCAAAGCCAGATCCAAATTTGAAAGTGAAAATATCCCCCTCAAAAGCCTGCCAGATGAAAGAGGAGGCAAAAACAAGCACTTTTGCCTTTTGAAGCATGTTAAAATTCGTCAGGACGAGGGAGATATAGGCTGTCAAAGTTTCGGTCAACTGTATCTGTATATCACTTTGCATTTGTAACTTGAATCGGCATCTGAATGACCCTTTGAAACTACCTTTGCATATGCAAACCGCTTTGTATGTATCGAGCTGTCGGGGTGACATCTAGCTACGCTGCCGATAAGAATGGTCTTACCGAAATCCTTTGTATGTGCCTTTGCTTTTCAGCATTTTAAATGGCCTTTGGATCGGCTTTGTATCTTCATATGTATATGCATGTGCCTGCATACAAATGCGGGTCTTTACCTTTTGAATCAGCCTTTGTATCGCTCTAGACACGTGGCACCACCTGGTTGGTCACTGAGTTGAGCCTGGGACCCATTGCTAAACAATGCATCCTCATCAGCCGTCGGAAAGACCAAAAAATGAGCCACCGATGCACTAAGTCTCGCCGAAATCCTTTGTATGTGCCTTTATATATGCTTGTATCTGAGATACAATCACATATACATACAATGCGAAACTCAAAGGTTTATCAGCCACATTTGATTCTTCAGAACAGGTCCGGCTTGTATCTTTTCCCCTTGCATATTGGCATATAAATTGCGGACCCCACCTTTGAGTTTACCAATTTACATTTTCTAGTCGGGTCCGCTTTGTACATTGCCTTTGTATCTAATTTTTGTATATCTCATATACAATGCGAAATATACAAAGGAAAACTGCATGCAAACACTTGCATACAAACATGCATTTGAACTTGTACCTACCCCTTGTATATGACCTTGCATATTGCCTTTGTACATCTAAACATACAAATGCGAACATACAAACAAAAAGATGCATACAATCGTTTGTACCATTATCGACCAGAATGCATATTCCTCTCGGGTCTGGGGCTTGCATATCAAGAATGTATATTGCAATGTATATGAAAATTGTATGTTCAAAGATACAATCACATATACATGCAATTGGTGGGACCCATCATTTGCATCTCCTCGTTGTATGTTTCCTTGCATGCGCGCTTTGTATATTTCTTCTTTGTGCATTGCCTTGTACATCGCATATACAATACAACTTGTATACCTTCATCTTTGCATCTGTGACTTGTATGCTTCATCATGTATCCTTCCAATGTACAGTCTGTCCTTGCATCTTGGCGATGTACATTTCCTTTGTAGATTATGTCCCTTGTATGCTGCCTTTTGTATCTTGCCGATGTACATTCACCCTTGTATCTCGCCTTTTGCATACTTTCCTTTGCATCTTCCCCTTGTATCTTTTCCTTTATATGTGCGATTGTATATATGAACATACAATGCGAACAAAACATACAAAGAAACATACAATTGCATATGCATACAAAAAGACTAAGTATAAAACCGAGAAAAATCTGCAATGGAAAGCACTTGGGGACAAAAGATTTCTGGGTTTTTCTGGGTTTTCTACAAGAAATCCTCAAGCACAACTTTGGGATTTTTGGCAAGGCAAAGCATGAGATTTTTGAAGAATTTAAACTTTCTCTCCTTCTATTTAGGCTTTCTCTGATTGGATTTCTTTGATAGAAAGAGGGAAATAGGAATATTTTGGGGCTAGGCAAAATATGACAATAGCTGGTTGAGTTCTATTTTGGTTAGTCAGGATGATACAACTCATCACCCCTAGAAAATAACCAAATTGTTAAGATTCAAGTGATGAGAACAAATTCATATATAGGTTATGACTCATTTTGGGAAGTGTTGGTGATCAGGTCTGTGATATCTTTTCATCAGGGTGCCTTTTCTTAACCAAATTGATTCTATCACAATGACTCACCTAATGGCCTAGGGTTTGTGGAACACATAAGTATAGGTGTTAAGTGAAAAATCTAAAAGGACTCCCTTGCTACTAATGCAATCTCCAACCTAAATTAGCAAGTGACCATGCCTTGCACATTAAGCTTACATGATGACATCATATGAATACAGAGTTAAATATTGAAAATCCAAAAAGAAACAAAATTAGGCCATCTAAGTAACTCTACTGAGGCTATAGACGCCTGCTGGTAGTGGGACTCTACTTAGGGGGATTGTATAGATAACCTTGTCGGGGCTATGGATGCTTGCTAGCAACAAGGTTCTATCTAGGTTGGCTATGAGGGATGATCCCAAACTATGTAGCTTAACATCACTTACTCATGTTTTCCACTTACTTTCAAGATGAGGATAATTAATCATATGCACAAACCTGATCCTTTGTTAGCATTGTTACCATGATGAAAACCTTATCATTTAGAAGGATTATAATACTTATGCTTAGAAAGAGTTAAAATACTATGTTAGAATGTGATCACATCACTTGAATCATTGGAATTTAGTTATGTTCTTTGGTGGCAAGTTGTTGTGTGGTTACACAACACGCCCCATTTTGACTTGACAAAATGGGGACCCAACTTTTTTTTTGTTGCTTTGGCTTGTTGTTTTTCTGCTTTTGGCAGTCTGGTGAAATTAAGTCATACAAGTCATTTGCAAGAGGGTAGATAGGTCACCATGATATGGTTAGTTATCAAAGTCAGTATTTCACATCATTAGCCTCATGGTTGGAAAGAGCATGAAATTCCAAGCAGGTTTGCCTTTTGGATCACCCTAAAATTCTTTAAGGGAAAGAAGTTATGACAGGTCAAAGTTTTGGTCAAACCTAATATTCTGAGGAGGGGGGTCATATTTCAAACATCAGTCATATATTATAAGATCACCCCGATATAAGTTTATCACCAGATAATCACTTGGTCTGCAAAGTCCAGACGTCAATTTTACGTGATAGCGGTTATTTGCCCATCTAACAACTTCACATATTTTGCGGGGGGTCATGTTTTTTAATATCCATCATCTTACAAATATCACCCTCGTTGCAAAATATCACCCTTTGCCAATATGACAATGACATCATTTAAAACCAGCGAACAAATAATATAACCCTGATGATGAAGTCATCATTCTATTTTACCCCGTAGAGGTATATGTTCGATCCACACCATATTTGATAACATGACGGTGACGTCATTATAATACAATGCTTAAGCAAGGTCATCAACATGCTGACTTCACCCTAATCTTTTCAAGGGGGTCATCTTAGTTGCAGGGTCATATTTTGAATATCCCCTTATCTTAGTTTTGTGACCCGATATACATATGGTCAACCTTAGACCACATCACCTGATTCTTTTGCACTAGTTTTACCGTTCAAAGGTGAAAGGTCATTTTATACAGGGGGGTCATATTTTGAATATCACCTGATCTTTCAAAGATCACCCCCCTTCATGTTTCAAACATTAAATGGACATAAATGCAGTAGATGGATTCCCGCCGACTGTGAATACAATTCAAACACTTGGCATCATCCATGGATTCTCTGCAGAGGATCAACAGATTTAATTGATTTAATGTAGTTTTACCCTAATCCTACCCTAAGGATGCATTAAAGGTAACTTTCCAAGGTTATTTCCATTTACCTTGTGAAAAAATGAGAATTTACAGAGCAGAGAAGTCAAACCCTTATACGAGCTACCTGTGAACGGACTACAACTTGTAGCATAACAGAACAGGTGATCATCAGCATTTTCTACCCTTTTCTGTAATCATCTACTTAACCCAGGAGAAAAGCGTTATCAGGTAAGTAATTAAAAACCCTCTTGTTGTCATTTTCTGCATGTCCAGGTAGTATGTTCTTTCTTATGGTTTGAGTTTGTCAATGTGCACATCATGATAAAATAATGAATAATGGCTATAGTATGCATGATGCCATGGAGATATAATGCTGTCTGAATACATATAGATATTGTATGGTAAGACAAGGAATGTTCATTGCAGGAATCCATGGCGGACCTCAGATGGAACAGATTTGATTTAGAATTTCTTAAACCCATGTTTGTTCAGCTAGAAGGGGTACAATTCCAGTATGGTATCATTGGGGACACTCACCAGGGAGACACAGATTTAGTTGCATGGTCAACTAGAATAGACCATGATAAGGATAATACCCTCCTAGATGCAATATATGTATCAGGGATGTGGCATGTATCCAGATTTCCATACGCCATGGAGACCCCAGAACTAGTAGTAGAATGCGCCAGAAACTATAACCCTCAGACAAGGCAGGTGGAGAAACATGGAAGAGTTTATGCGAACTTTTCGATAAAAGGCATCACATCTACATTTAACCTACTAGTTGGAAAGAGAGTGGTCAGTGTGGATCTGCATAAACTGGAGACAAAATATAATAACAACAAGAAAAATGCAAGGAAGAGGATGTACCAGTGAAGGTCAAAGAGCAGCACCTACACTGCCTTAGCCAAGTTGCCTGTACATCTATATAAGTTCAATTTTGATGATGAGTATCAATACATGATTGCCCTACTCAGCAAGATGATAGGTCAGCCTCATGCTGGGAACTTCAAGAATTGGATGTTTGGGATCATCTAGATGGTCCTGTATATAGATAATAAGCCATTATGGGCCAAGGTCATCAGTGATGCTTTGGATGAAGAGATGAGGAACCTGGGAGGTCAGGAGTGCTCATTCTACATGACCTCATATGTTGTGTATTCATGTGCCTACAAGGGAACCTTTAATGCCTTGACAACAGTAGGGAAGGTTAGTGGTGGTGTAGATGATGCCCACATATGGGATCACTATCCTCAAATACAAAGAAAGAACTACCTCCAAGATTACAAATTGGTGAATGATACATTCTCTATGCATCTGGTCAGAACAATGGAGGAAGATAGAACCAAGAGACTAAGCATGGAGGCTCAGGAAGTTATTTACAAACATGGGGCCTAGTTCATCCAGTATGCCACATTTTCATACATGAGAGTTGAGGGATTTGAAGATCATCCCCTCATGCTACCAAGGTACCCTACTGATGGGGTAGTCCTGATGGAGTTTTTAAGACAGGTGTCTACCATAGTGGAGACATACAAAGCACAAAAGAAGATACCCCCTGTCTTATTTCCAATACCTATGGGCTAGTATATGTGCCCAGATTCACAAAGCATAGAGCATATCATAGGTGGTCTGAAGCTGATGTATCTGCAGCCATTTACAATGGCTAGATCATATGATCCCTATGGCAGGATGCAGAAAATAATGGGGATGCCTATACATCAGAGACGCCTAGAAGATTTCTGGATTGATTGTGAGGATGAGGCTGAAGTGAGAAGAAGAAAATATCAAAGGCTCACTCTAAATCAGATAAGGACATTTGACTGCATCCCAGTGCCAACACAGCTAAACTAGGATGATGGTAGGATCATGTCAAATGAATATGAAGACAAGAAGGTGTACAATGACACCATCTCAACCCTTGATCTAACATAGCCCGAGGATATCTCCTTGGATCAGTTTATAGGTGGGGTGCTGCAATTAACCCAAGCGTGGGTAGATGAACAAATAAATAGATTGAAGAAAAGGGGTGAGGCCATTACAATGGACACCAAGAAGAGAAGGAAGGAGATCCCTGATGAGGAATATGATGACTTCCTTGGTGAAAAAAGGAAATCCAATGGAGAAAGGCTACCCACTCAGAAATAGAGAAAAGGTCCCCCAAAGGAAAGAAAATTGATGATGAGCCTAAGGGGGTGATAATTGAGAGAATTGTTATACCAGCTGCAGATGCATCAACATCAGGACATGCATCTGTCTCATCTGCACCGCCTCTAATGGATAAACCAAAGACTAAAAGAATCCTGAGGCCAGCTGTAGAGACTGCAGAAGTACAGGATGAGGGCCAACCCTCACAACAGAATATAGAAGAAGATATCTCTTTTGAAGAAGAGCCTGTAAGTAAAGAGCCTACAGGTGATGACCCGATGATGGTTAGTAGGAAGAGGAGGGCAACGCCCCTGATGCCTCCACCTAAGAAACAAAGGACATCCATGTGGGGTGAGATCAGGACCGATCCCATAGTACTAAGGGGAGCGGGTGGTGAAGTGTTTAGAAAAGAGATGCAACATGATGTGCCACTTCCCACCATTATCAAATTTAAAATAGAGAGAGCAGAGGAACAAGCAAAAGAAGCTTCTAAAGTAGGTCATGGTGGTCCTTTCTCCTTGGAAGACACCATGGACCTATCAGATGATGAAGTAGTGCAGAGTCTTACCTCTCAGAAGATGGAGACCCTTGCCTCAAGTACTCACATGACCCCACATGGGACCCCATTAGCACAAGCGGCGGTATTGGAAGGGTTGAAGCAAACATCTCAAGAAGATAAGGAGAGTAACCTAGAAAGGGAAACCCAACAAATCAGGCTTGACAAATTGGTCGATCAGGTGACCAGCCCTGCAGTGATAGATTTGACATATAGGAAGGATGTGAGCCCCAAAGACAAGGCAGGTGCACCTGATGTAACAGAGAACATAGAAGTAGCCAAGCAGGCTAAAGAAGAGAGCAATGTTCTAGATATGGGCCAGCAATAGCATGAGATACCTGTTGCCCCAAAAATAGTAGAAGTCCAGCAGAAGGGCAAAGCTAATAGAGATACATTAGGTGATGATGCCACCTGGACTCAAGGAGATACAAGAGAAAAGAATATAGCAGGTCATGAAGACCTTAAGGCACAAGATGTCAGTGCATCTGGTGTAGAACAAAATGTAACCCAAGATCAGGGTGATACACTAGACCCAAACACACAAAGAACCACGGATACCAATAGGCCTCAAGATGAGGAAAATACCAAGGTGGATGAAATGCAGAAAGAGGGAGTGCAGGATCAAGCATAGGATCATCATGTGGACATTCCATAGGATCCTCCCCTACAAAAGGAAGTCCCTCAACAAGAAGAGATGCAACAAGATCCCCCTCATGAGGAAATCCATGAGGAAGAAACTAGGAAGTCACCTTCTCCATCTAGAACAGAGACAGATACTGGAGATCAGGGTAGACATGATGATGACAAAGGATGTCAAGGATCCGGAGATGAAGTGCCTCAGTAGCTTGAAAAGGAAATAGGTACGGAACAAGGCTTTGAAATCCAAGAATTTGATGTTTCTACCTTGTTTGCAGAGACTATCATGAAGCCAAAGAGGAAAGCCAGATTGACATCGGCTATCATAAGAGATCCTGCTATAGGTAGAAGGACTGCCCAAGTAGCACTTCCCACTGTAGAGAAAGAAAAGGGCAAGATCACCCTTGAGGAGTTCCAAATCACAACTCTAGATTTGGGTTTTGCCAATGAAGACCAAGAGGGTCAGGAAGGGAAGGATATCATAGATTCTTTGACCCAAAGGGTGAAAAAAGAGAAAGAGAAAAATAAGCAGCATAAGGAGCACATTTCCCATTTGCATGCATATATAAAGGGGTTGATTAACCCTGATAGTAGACCAATGGATCCGGCAATCCCATTGACTAATATCTCCCAGGAGGAAGTTAATAAATTGGACCTCATGAAGCATCAGTCCATGATCATGGGTAAGTGGATGATGACGGCCCTTATAGGAGTGGAGGATGTATTAAAAACCTCTTTACAGAGGTGGAATTCTTTAAGCAATTTGAAGAGAAAAGTGGACAAAATGCAGAATGAAATAGGAAGATGATCATTCCAATTGGAAAAGGACCTAACTGCTTTGAGTGAAATAAAGAGGATTGATCCTCAAATTCTAATAAACAATCAAGTGTTAAATAATAACAATGCCCTACTGATAGACATTTGGTATGAAGATATCAGGTTCGAATGTGATATCCTAAAGAAGTGCAGTGGCAAGCTCAGGGATATCAGTATAAAGCTACATAGCATGATGGCACATGAGGTAGAGACCCTGGAAGCATTAGAAGGAAAAATAGAGGGAAAGATAGAAAATCAAGACTTAGACTTTGCTATCAAATCTCTGCATGATAATTTTCAGCCGGTAGCTAATGACCCCCTCACCCACCTGACTGAGGAGGTGATGAATAAGATCATGAGGATCAAGGTCAAGGTGGAGATTTACAATGAGACACTGAATAGTAGAAAGGCTAAGCTGGAAGTAATCAAAGATAAATTCTAGTCTCATAAGCACACCATTACAAAAGCCAAAACTCAAGATGGCGGGGAGGTAGACAAAATAGTACAGGCCTATGAGAATATCAAGACGACAATGAAGGTCCATATATAGGATGATGTTCATCAGGGTGATAGCAATACAGAAAGTGATGAAGAGCATGATCATGATGAAGAAGAAGAAGATAAAGAGGAGGAACCTAAAGAATGAATAGAGATGCACCGCAAAGAAGATATATGCATCAGGTACTCATGAGATAATGAGTCATCCAGATGGTTGCCAACTGGCAACCTATGCCACAAGGAAAGTGTTGACTAAGTCAAAGGATGATAATCTACCGTTGATCCTAATTGACAAATCCTGACCGTAGGTCATTTGTAATCGCTCCCTCACCTTATTCTATAAAGGGTGTAGGGGTGCCTTATTTTGAAGATTCGGAAGCTTAATTGAAATTCGATTGCTGAAGTATCAGGACTTATTTCAAAGCTATTGTAAATGTACATGTTATGCATAATTAATGAAAGAAAAGACAATTTGATTACAAATCATCATAAATTTTGAGTAATCTATGTTTGAAATCTTGATACATGCTTTGATCAGCTGCATCCCTTGGAGTGCTTGTTAGTCTGCATGTGTTGTTTTCATTCTTTATCCTTTGAAGTTAGCATCATCCATATCTAGCTATGGAACATCTTGGTTACAATATGGTTTGATTTCTTTTCCTCATGAATGTATCGTGTATGTTATATTATGATGGTGATGGTATATTATGATGGTGATGTTTAAAATGTATTTTGAATATTATATGGAAAAGTTCTGAAAGCATATAAAAACAACATAAAAAGAGGCCAATATTTCAACCCATCATTCCCCCCAACTATCCTTTTGCTTGTCCTTAAGTAAAATTGAATTAAACATCTAGGGGAAAATATTGTAGTGGAAGGTAATCTGCCTAAGGTCCATTACTTCTCTTACTCCCTCCCTTTCTTAAGATAGAAACCATTATAACATGCAAGCCTATCCATCCTAACTGATTCTACATTCCTACATTCATCATTCTTTTCTCCTGTCCAGTGTGGTACTAGATAGAGGAGAATAGGAGGATGAAAAGTAAGTGGCAGCCATCCCAATCCTATTTGTTCTAAAATCTAGATGTACTTGCGCAATCTTTCAAATAGGTTCATAAAATTATGGAAATAATGAGGCTCTTTCCTCTACAATGCTAGGGTTAGACTATTCCATCTACTTTGTACATACCTTAGGCAATTTTGAAGCATAGGTCCTGCTAACTGATGTATCCTTCTGTGATCTCGTAGTCTCAAATCCATAATTATTTTTCCTAGACCTTTTTGTGAGAGGAGTGTCAACCACTGAGTAAGGATTACATCAGGATTCAATGCTTCTCTTCTTATCTGTAGTGCCACTATTTTCTCTTGTTCCTCATATTTGTCCATTAATTCACCTCTGAGCTTCTCATTCTTGAAATATGACAACAGTGCCCTAACTTGCAAATCCCCAACATAAATTGAGGGGTTCCATTATGTATCCTCTGCCATTAGATAGTTGTGTAAACAATACTCACGCAGTTGATCTTGCTCTTCTAAGCTGACGTCTTTAAAATAGCTGAAAATAATATGCTTTGAATGTAAAGTAGCCTGATCATTAATAAACCTATTGAACTAAGAATTGAGAATTTTTTCTTTTAAAAACAATGCATACACCTTGGGTGAAGCTATACACTCAATGATCTTAATGGCTTTGTCTATTACCTCTGTCACTTTATCCTCCAACCTTTTTATCACCAAATTCTTATCTTCTAGTGATGCATTGAGATTTTATTTTTCTTTCTCTGAGCTTTCTTTTTCCTATTTGGATTTGTGAATAAGTTTCATTAATTCAAAACCTAAAGACAAAGTGGTGTGATACATTGGAGTCCTTGATACATGAGGTTGTGGAGTTAATACTTAATTTTCTTTAGTTTTTGTTTTACTCACAGACATCTATGCTAACAGATCTAAATTGGTTCCATGACCATAGGTTTGAATTCTCTCCTCCAACTCTTGTATTCTTTTCTCTTTTTCTTTGTCCTTCTCCTCATATCCTTTCACCTATTCTTCCAATTATTTTATCCTATCAAGAGCTTCTTGAAGCTCTTTTCTTATATTCCTATCTTCCAACAATTCTTTTTCCTTTGCAAAATTCAGACCTTCATCATCATCATCCATGATAATATCAAAAATTTCCTTAGTAGAACTACTAGGAACTGACTTTCCCATTTTCTTTGCAATAAACATATCTTCTGAATCAGAATCAGAAGATGAAGAAACATACCTTCTCCTTTTGGTAGACACATTAACACTCTCATGAGCATTGACACAGACATCTTCAGGGGCATTTCCTTCTTTATCTAAATATGTATTTAGCAGCGTTGGATCATGGTGTTGTTGTTCTTCACCTTTTTCCTCCTGCACCTATTCCTCAACAATTCTTTCCTTCACACTCTACCTTTTCAACCTTCCTGAGCGCTTGAGAGTAATAGTTTCCAGCTTAACTTCATTTTTCCTCTTCTTTTTACATCTCTTCTTCTTCTTTTCCCCTGCATCTTCTCCCTTCACAGTACTCTTATGTTTCTCAACACTTTTCTTGTTTCTCGTTTTCCTAATAGGTGTTGAATCAGTGCCTCTCATAGCTTTAGGGTTAGAATATGAGGGTTCCGCTGTTGCCACTAGCCTATCCTCTGGAGTATTTTCCTCCTGTAGTCCCTCTTGCTTAGGTTCAATCTCTAGTTTAGGCTCATGTTGAAGTTCATCTTCTGCTTTAGGTACTTCTAACAATGTTGTGATATCTATACATTGTTTAAAGGAATCCTAATCAACCTGTGGGTGTTTAATTCTCAGGCTTCTCTTAACCAATAGGGTTATTAAATAGTGATGGGACAACATGGTGTCCACTTGCTTCTTTTGATATTTTGATGCCATCCTTTCCAACATGTTATAGAGGAAATTGGGAACATTGACTAGCTTATCATGGCGTAAGTGATTTACAACTTAAAATGCACAGTATACATCAAATTGTGCTGGCCATCACAGGTAAAGTGTTTATTGATATAAGCACATTTTCCCCAAAAGAATGGAAGGGAAAATCTCTTTGTACCTTGTGATGTTGAGTCCATGTTTTCACACTTGCAAAATTCTTCCCTTGTTGTAGTTGCATCAGCACAAGCTGGATATTCAGACCTTGTGCGCGACAATCCTGTAACTTGGGCAATGGCCATTTCAGAAGCATCTACAACCAATCCCCTAACTATTGCCTCATTATACTGCAATGTAGCTACAAATTCTTTTGCCATTTCATTATCATATTCTGTTAACTTCAAAAAGTAGTCCAACCATCTTGCTCTGGTGAAGAGTGGCAGAACCAACACATCCTCTAATATTTCCTTATGTATATATGGTTCTCGTTGTATCACATCACCTCCCATTATCTCTGTGTTTTGCAACCTCTTGGAGTGTCAATTTCTGCTAAACTCTGATAACACCACCTTAAAAAGAACCAACCTACAATTTGATGCCTTCTCCTATTCTTCCCAACTATAACTTTCTCGGGGTAACAAGTTCACACTTTAGGAAAAATAGGGTAGGTTTACTATCTTTGGAAAATAGCATAGAATTATATCTTGTATCTCTAAAGACTTGGATGGCTAAAATAAAAAAAATTAACCCCTCCCCCCAACTAATGTGTGAAGTGACCTCACTTCATGTGTGAATTGATATGAAAGGAAGAGTATTTATTAAATGGAATGGTGATATATATTTTCGTATGCATGAAATAAACAAAGAGTAATAATGGATATAGAAAAAAAATTTGAAGTTAATCATGGAAAGTTACCTTATGTACATATGTTATGGAAATAAATGATCAGCACACCTTGGAACTGGAGAACACGTACTTGGCATTTTATTTGATATGAGCAAGATGACATGCATGTAGGTGAATGGTAAGGCGACAAATACTTTGAAAGTAATGTGAGGTGACAACTCACAATGCGTGAACGAACAACTCATGAGCTTGAGTTGAACACTTTTACAGTGGCATTGGATTTATTTCAAAATGAATGAAGCATGTATAGAAGAAATGGAATGAGTGGGAAAATAGTTTATTGTTTGCCAAAGTGTTGAAGACATCTGTAGACATGAGTTGTTGCGGGTTCCTCTAGTATAGGTCCTAACTAAATAGTTACATATGTATTATGTTAGGTCTCGATTGTAATAGGTCCCAACTAAGAGTGAATAATAGGTCCTGCTGGAGCTAATTGTAGACACCATGGGTAGTGTGACGTGTGTGTATGTGAAGTACAAAACATGAAAAATTAAGTCTTAGTGATAGGGGTTGAGTCATGCAACTTAGCCTTTGCATCACTAGATAGGATTGGTGGATCATCTTCTGATAGTGTATCAGTGTGTGTCTTAGAGACTTCATCAAGAGTGCCATGAGTACCATACTGAGTGGTGAGAGAGACAATAAAGTCATCTTTTTGAAGTGGTTTCTTATAAAGTTTCAGCTTGTGTCCATTTAATAGCAATGAAAATCAGACCTCGTCAATGGTTTGTAGTTGGATTGCACCATTAGGGAATACCTGTTGAATCTCATATGGTCCCAA
Source organism: Cunninghamia lanceolata (assembly GCA_027924645.1). Classification (NCBI taxonomy): domain Eukaryota; kingdom Viridiplantae; phylum Streptophyta; class Pinopsida; order Cupressales; family Cupressaceae; genus Cunninghamia; species Cunninghamia lanceolata. The sequence continues at coordinate 5,034,289 of BSBN01000124.1, read as the reverse complement.
CCATTGAGATTGAAGCTTGCCCTTGAAATCTTTGTATCTAGAATCATAGAGAAGGGCCCAATCACCAATAGTGAATTCTTTAGTCTTTATATACTTGTCATGCCATTTAATTCTTTGTTTCTGTATAACCTCTATGTGGTGGATGGCTTCTAATCTGATTTCATCAAGAGCATTCAAATGTTGTAATCTATCCTTTTGAGCTTTTGTCAAATCCATCCGTAACTCTACTGTTGTCCTTAGAGTTTTGTATACAAATTCTATAGGCAGTACTATTGTCTTGCGATAAACTAACTCATAATTCTGTGAATCATGTAGTTGTCTTCCATGTAGTTTTGTATGCCCAAACAACTTCTAGTAACTTGGAAATTCAATCTCTTCTATGAAGCTATACTATTTTTGTCAATATATTCTCAATCTCCCTATTTGTGACCTCAACCTGACCATTAGCTTGAGGATGGTATGGAGTGGTCTTCTTATGTCTAATCTGATATTCCTCCACCAGTCTGGTGATTAAGTCTGATGTGAATTGTGGTCCTTGATCAGTCACTATCTCCCTAGGTACACCATACCTAGTGAAGATTTCCTCATACAAAAATTTTTCCACATTGCCATCTCTGGAAAACTGCAAGGCTTTAACTTCCACCCATTTGGTTAAGTAATTAGTGCAGACCAGTATATATTCCTTGTTGTTTGAAGTAGGAGAGATAGGACCAATAAAATCCAACCCCCACTTATCAAAAGGAGCTAATGCTATTTGTGGTTAGAAAGACATTTCATCACTTCTTCTAGGTCTCCCCATCCTTTGACACTGATCACAACTTCTAGTATACTTGACAGAATCTTTATGAAGTGTTGGCTAGTAATATCCTGTTGTCAAAATTTTGAAGGTTGTTCTTTTGGCTGCAAAATGTCCACCATAGGGTTCATCATGACATGCCTTCAATATATCAAACACCTCATCCTCTCTGATACATCTTCTCATAATGTTATCTAGGCTAGTGTAGAATAGGAATCCAGAAATCCAAGAATAAGGAAAACATTTGTGAACTAGCTATCTTTTCTCCCTTGGAGAAAAGTAACCTGGAATCTGTCCTGTGACCAAATAATTAGCTATATCTACATACCATGGAGTGTGTACATTTAGAGACAATAGATGCTCATCAGGAAAAGAGTCATCAACCACTCCTTTTGATGATTGTGTAGGCAATCTAGACAGAAAATTAGCAACTACATTAGCCTTTCCTAGTTTGTCAGCTATTGTTATGTCAAATTCTTGCAATAACAACAACCATCTTACTAGTCTTCCACCCACTATTGGCTTATTCATCAAATATCTGATTGCTTTATGATCAGTATGTATGAACACTTTATAATTAGTAATGTAGTGTCTAAATTTGTTAATGGCATAAACAACAGATAACATTTCCTTTTCTGTCACAGTATAATTCAACTTAGCTCCCTGTAGGTTTTTGCTTACATAGTATATTGCATATTCTTTATTGCCTTCTTGTTGGCCTAAGACTATGCCAATGGCAAAGTCTGATGCATCTATGTGGATATGAAAAGGCAGTGTCCAATTTGGACCTCTTAGAACTAGAGCTTGTGTCAAGGATGCTTTTAGCTTCTCAAATGAATTCTGATAATCCAGGGTTCAAATTCAATGTCTTTTGTCAACAGAGTAAACAGAGGGGCAACAATTTTGCTGAAATCTTGAATAAACCACTTGTAATAACCTGCATGTCCAAGGAAGCTCCTTACATCCTTCTGTCTCTATGGAATAGGCAGGATAGATATGATTTCAATCTTCTTTGGGTCAACTTGTATTCCTGCACTTGAGATAAAATGTCCCAAGACTATTCCTTGTGTCATCATCATAAAACATTTTCATTGCTCAAAGATAGATTGTGCTCTATGCATCTCTTTAAAATTTTCTCCAAGTTGTGTAAAGCTTCATCATATGTTTCACCATATGTGGTGAAGTCATCCATGTACCTTTCCATGTTGTCATGGGCAGAATCAAATAAAACACTGAGGAATGCTCTTTGAAATGTGGCTGGAGCATTGCACAGACCAAAAGGCAAGACATAATATGCATAGGTCCCCCAAGGGTAGGTAAATGTTGTCTTATCTTGATCCTATGGTGCAATCTTGGTTTGGTTATAGCCACTAAAACCATCAAGAAATGAGAAATATTTCTTCCTTGCCGAAGAGTCAAGAACTTGATCAATGAAGGGAAATGGGAAGTGATCCTCCTCGTGGCAACATTTAGTTCCCTATAATCAACACAAACTCTCCATTTGCCACCTTTCTTGGGAACTATGACCAATGGTGAAACCCATTCACTGTCTGAAATGGGGTATATAAATCTTGCATCTAAAAGCTTTGGAAGTTTAGATTTCACTATCTCTCTTAGAGTAGGGTTCATGTGTCGATGTTGCTGTCTTATAGGTCTGTAGCCATCATCAATGTAAATTTTGTGCATACACAAGGCATGGTTAATGCCTTTCATGTCACTGTAATCCCATATAAATGCTATTGAGTGGGTCTGTAATACTACATGTAGGGATTGATGTTTCTCATCAGTCAATGCATTATTAATAGTCAACATCTTTCCTAGCTTGATTTCTAATTGAGGAGCACTTGGACATTTCTTGTACAGAGGACAAATCAAGGCTAGGTATTACTGGAAATCATTGTTGGGGTAACAAAGTATGAAATATTTGGGATACCTCCTCTGAGGAACTGGTGGGTATTATACTACTTAAGTGATCTTGCAAGTAGGATAAACAATCTTGTTTCTACGGGTGCCTCCCGCAGTTACTTCGTATAATGTGAGCTATCATCTCATCTTCATCCTAAATATCCAGTAAGGGGATACGTTCAATAGTCATCAAGGTTTGTAGGGAATAGCTGTCCTCATCATCTAGGGTAGGCTAGGTGGTTTGTTCAAGTTCATGGTATGGTTGGACTAGTGGATATAAGACCAATTTCTTGGTCACAGTCCCATTGGATATGATCATGTTACTTGACCTGCAACCTATAAATGCATCTGCTATGACAAGCCATGGTCTGCCTAGTATAAGAAGATAACCAGCGAGATTAACCTTGGGCTATAAGACTATGAAATTAGTAGGGTATTCCCAATATTCTAATTCAATTACCAAATTCTCAATGACTCCTTCAGGTTTAACTATAGACCTATGAGCTAATTGCAAGACTATCTAGGTAGGCTTTAGGTTGTTCAACTGGAGTATCTGCATTGTGTCCTTAGTCATTACATTAATTGTAGCACCCAAATCTATCAGAGTATTCTTAATCAGAGTCCCATTGATTTTGACATCCATTACTAGACTACCTAGATCTGTATATTTGGGAATAGTTATATTTCCTAGCATTATGTCAACAAGGTTACCCAAAACGTGAACTGTCTTTGGGTATATCCTCTTCCTTCCTGGTTTTCTTATGCAGAGATCTTTGATAGTCTTAGTATAGATAGGAATATCTTTGATGGCTTGGATTAAGGGAATCTTTATGCTTATAGCTTGTAACTGGCCTATGAGGTCAGTTTCAGACTATGCTAGTTGTTTCTGGATAGCCAAGCATTCCAGGAAAGGAGGTTTAGGATGTGAAATGATCTGAGGGCCCTAATTTGACTTAGGTTCCAAAGGTGGCTTATCTAAGGCTTCCTCTATGGGTTCTTCATCTTCAAGTTCTGTAATTTGGGGAGATGAAGGGTCCGCAAGTTGCTTCCTTGATCTGAGATGAACATTACTCACTTCTACCCCATAGGTAGGGTATTGCATCACCTCGTTAGTATAAGCCTATTGAACAGGCTTGTTGTTAGGATTAGGTGCAAGTTGGGTAGGGATTTGGGTAGGTCTAGGGGGTTGATTTTGAGGAGTAGATGGAGGCATTATGGCTAGTTGTTGTGGCTGAGATGGGAACATAGGTTGCTGGTAATTTGCATTTTGCTTCCATTGTTGGTTTTTGTTCCATTGAATCTACCATTGAGGTTGCTCTGTAGGCCAATGGGGATTATAGTTGGAACCTTGAAAACTTTGTTAGGGCCATGGGTTTGGCTACTATTGGTTCCAACTAGGTTGTGGAGTAGGCCATTGTGGGTTTTGCCAGAGATTTTGATTACTAGGCCATGGTTGAGTATTCCAAGCAGAGAAATTTTGGTTTGTAGCAGGAAAGGGTGAACTAAAACTTATTAGATCAGAGGGGCATACCTTGTCTTTGCTGCCAAGGTCTCCTTTGAGCTATGCAGAACAATTGTCCATCCTCTCCTTCAAATGGCTGAAATTTTGGCCTTTCAACCTTCTCTTGCTGGATGCTTGCTACCCTTTTGTATTTACAACTAGCCTTCTTTTGCCTACAACTGGGATAGTACTCAGTAAGCATTGCATCCACTTCTTCTTGTTTCTTCTTGATGTGAAGAGTGTTCACATGTGTAGCCATATGGTTGATTATATCCTCCTTCATGTTGGACAACAAGTTACTAATTTCCACTCTTGAAACTCCATTGGTTGCTTTGTTTGTAATTGATGTCCTTTCTCCCCTTGGTCGTCTGGTGAAAGTTCTTGAATAATTTCAGCAAACTTTACAAATTGACTCAAAAGGTAGCTAAGAAACATTAGCTTGCCCAATGAGATTCAAAGCATTCATGCAGTCATTCTTAACCCCTCTCAAGAAGACCAGTTTTAATGATTCTTCAGACAATCTGTTTTGAGGGTTTTTCTTCAAAGCAAAGTTTTGGAATCTTTCAACATAAAATTTTAGTGGCTCCTCCTTTTGTGACTTCCTAAAGATGTCATCTCTCCTCTCGTCATGTCCTCGGCAGTAATCTTGGTACTTCTCCAAGAATTTCTCCTTCATTGTATCCCAGTCTAGAATGACTTCTTTTCCTAGCCCCATAAACTATCTCAAGGCTACATCCTTGAGGGTGGTAGGAAAGAGTTTTAGTCTATGAGAATTTGAAGTGTAGTCATAGCTCCTACACAAGATATCAAAGTCAAACAAAAACATATCTGGGTCCTCTATCACTAGGCCATAGAAGACTGGTAATGCTGACGGTAGAATATTTTTCATCATTGTAGCCCTCTCCTGATTAGTGATAGGAAACTCAAACGTTTCTTTCTCTGGTGGATCCTCCACCATAGCATCTACCATGGTTCTAAAGGTCCCTTCTATAGTTGTGGAAGAAGCTGATGAAGATGTAGAAGGTGTTGATGAAGATGTAAGAACAAGTCCTTCTCCTTCAGCAATTTCTACTGTATAGTTGATAAAGTTAGATGTATCTTCTCTATCTTGATAATTTGAAGGGAGGAATCTTCCTCAGTTGTCTCTCTGCCTCTGCATATAGTGAATTTAGCTTTATATTCTAGCGGTCCTACACAATGTTAGTATAATTTCTGGTGTTTTCTAAAAAGTGAATCTATTAACCCTAATGCGGGAATCAAAATTTAATCTATGAAAACATGTAAAATGAGCCTATGAAGGTAGCACCATCCCTGGCAACGAGGCCAAAAATGTAGAGGAAAACTAATGCATTGTAGACTTAACATAATTCAAGGGTAAACCTATCTGAACAATCCACTTGACATTGTACTCCCACATTAAATTATCAACCAAGGAGTGTAAGCTTATGATGGCACTGCACTGTATGTGCCTTCAGGGCTCATATTCTTCTAAACTATCTTATCCAAACCTACTCAGATTATTTTACTTTGCTAGAATTCACAGAAATACAAGAACAGTAAAAATAGTTACAAAATCTAGTGGCTACAGGTACCTTCAGCATAAGCTATAGATAACTGCTAACAATAGAAAATTATAGAACTAATCCAAAACATTCAAAATGATGAGAGAACTAATACTAACCTCCGGAGGACTTAAAGTAGACAAAGCATGCATTTGTTCATGAACCATACCACTATAATTTAACAATCAAAATATTCTAATTGACTCGTAATGTATTTATAAACTAATGGAAAATAGATTTAACAAGAATGCATAAAGGAATAATAAAATAAATGAAGTGAAGATCAATACCTCGAGTGGTCAGCTCAGGGGACTAACTCACTTAGCTGGAAATCAAATCTAATTCAGATACTCACACATCCTCATAACACATAGTTCCATTCATTCATATCATAAACATAATCTCTTTTAGATTGTATTCAATAATGACATTCTTTAATCAAACATGTCTGAAACTTCTAATATTGAAAATAGAGTAACAACTGAGTAACTGGATAACAAAGTAACTAACTTGACACTTAGCTCATCCCTTCTAACTTATACAAAAATGGGAGAGTCTTATGCAACTACCAACTAAATTCAATCATTAATCCATTCCTAGATATTAGGATATAGGTTTAAGATTGATTTATTAATTCTAACTAAATAGAGGAAGGAGAATCATATTCAAACAAGAATTCTTATGCAACGGCTCGTATGGAGAACACACACAAGATGCATTTGAAACAAGTCTACTTGTTCTGTATTTATTCCTTCCCAGGATGGTTCACATTCATTCTATAGCTACCTGCACTTTTGGCATCTTGACTTCGACTTCCTTTAATTCTCTTGTTCTGCAACTCACTACAAAATCTCCTTTCCTTGATGCCACATGCTTGTTGTTGCACAAAGATTAATTCACAAAACATATGCATATAAATAACCTCCATAATTAAACCATAGAATTTCATCTATATTGCATGCATACTCATGTTTAAATCATTCAATTGATAATACCATCACCATATTCTATATTAATAATCATAGACTCAAGGTCTTGCAAAGTATATAAAAAGATAGTATATTATGATGGTGATGTTTAAAAAGTATCTAGAAGATCATATGGAAAAGTTCTGAAAGCTTATAAAAACAACATAAAAAGAGGCCAATATTTCAACCCATCAAGTTGCATCCATTCCATATACAAGTTCAAATGGTGTATACTTTGTTGTCCTTTTATAAGTTGTGCAGTAGGCCCAGAGTACCGCAGGTATCTTTATATCCCAATCCATCCTATCTCCACTACACATTTTCATTAATGTCATGCCAATAATTTTATTCAGGGTTTCACTGACCCCATTTTCCTGTGGATAATATGGTGAGATCCTGTTATGTGTAATTAGGAAAATCTATAATAGCTCCGCAATAATCTTATTCACAAAATTCTTATCCTAGTCACTTGTTATGTTTAATGGACATACAAACCTAGTGATTATATTTTCATATAAGAATTTGGTAGTAGTTTTTGTGGTAAAGTCCTCAGTAGGTTCTGTCTCTACCCACTTAGTTAGGTGTTCTACCCTTGTGATTATAAATATTTCTTTAGAGTGTTTTGTAGGGGGTCTAATGGGCCAATGAATTCTAGTGCCCATTTTTTGAATGGAACTTAAGATAAGACTGGTTTTAGAGGCATTTCATCTCTAGCAGTGGGTCCTCCTATCCACTAGCATATGCCACAGTGTTTTTCATAATGCTTAGCATCTTTGTGTAGTGTGGGCCACCATAATCCCACAAATTAAATTACCTTTTTTGTGGTTGGCTGTCTGGAATTGTGGCCTCCTGATATTCCTTCATGAGCTTCTCTTAGTACTTCTTCTCTTTCATGCTCATAAACAATTCTCCTTATAATATCATCTCTTCCCAACACATGTAATTCCCCTTCTATCAGTCTGTATGGTAGTGCTTTCTACATTAAGGTTTGTTTATCTTGTAGTGTCATATCTAGTGGATATCTTCCTGTAGAAAGTAAGCTAGCTATGTTGTGCAGTTCCTCAGGTGCCGCAGTCACCCTAAATAAGTTTGCACTAGGAAGATCTTCTTCCTAACTCTAAGGTTCTTTGTCTATCTCTATCCTGGACAAATAGTCCAGCCCTTGATTATTCTTTCCAAGTTTTACCATTATTTTAAAATCAAACTTCTAGAATAGGAGTAAACATCTACATATCCTTCCTTGAATGATAAGTCTATTTAAAAAATACCTTAGAGGCTCATGGTCAGTAAAGAAGGCCTAAATGGTGTTGATAGTAAGTAATTTCTAAACTTTTATGGCATACACCATTCTAAGGCTTCCCTTTTTGTAGATGTATAGTTTCTTTATGCTTTTGATAGTTATAGTTGGAAAAAGCTATGGGGTGGTCCTTATTTTCTTTAGATTGTGCTAATATTTCTCCTATATTAATTCTAGATGCATCAACACGTACATGAAAGGGTATTGTCCAATCTAGAAAATTAGTATGGGTGATTCTACAATTTTCTGTTTTAACATGTCAAAAGAAGTCTGACATTGTTTAGTCCACTCAATGGTTTTCCCAAATTTCTTCTTTAGCAGTTCTTCTAATAGTGCTACAATTTCCACATATCCTCTTATGAATTTGTGGTGATAGCCTGTGTATTCCAAGAAATTTTTTACCTCTTGTGCTATTTTGGGAGGTAGGAGTGTCATTATTAATGTAACTTTTAATGGGTCTACTGTTAGTCCTTTACATATAATGTGTCCAAGTAAGGTTCCAAAAGGTACCATAAACATGCATTTCTTTAGTTCTAAGGATATTTGGAAACTCCTACATATGTTGAGCATCATTCTTAGTGTCTACACATGGTCCTTGACCATCCCATATATTGTCCAGTCATCCAAATATACTTCTAAGAAGTCATGAATGAAATCTTTGAAAGAATTTACCATAATCCTAATGAATATTGTTGGTACATTTTTGAAACCAAATGGTTGTTACTATATACATAAATGAGCCCCACTCAAAAGAAAAAGTGGTCTTAGGTTGGTCTTCTTCCTTAATTTTTACCTAATGATATCCAGAGAATCCATTAGTGAATGTGTATATTTCCCTACCTGCTACTCATTCCAATATCTCTTCCCAAAATGGATATCCATTACCTAAAGCCCTCAACGGATATCTAGGTAATGGATATCCATTCTAGAAAATGGATATCCATTCTAGAAAATGGATATTCAGTCTATTTTTCCTATGTTATTAAATTGAGGCAAAGTATAAGAAAGAGATCTAAATTGAGAAGTAACTTGTTGGGCCTTGTCGACACTATGAGGACCAAAGGATTGATTTCCAAAGGTAGAGTTATAGTTCATAGATTAGACTTTAGAGAGACTTTGGGAGAAATTAGAGGAAAAAAGAATGAGAAAGGAGGAGTTGATGAAGTCATTAGGAGGCATGGCCCTTTGAATTAATTGCTTAGTAAAGAAAATGAGAGTTCACATGGATTAGAAATCCATTTGCAATAAGGGTATTTAGTAGAAAGAGGTGCCAAAGAGTAAGGTGATTTGGGTGACACAACCAACATTAGGTAAAGAGGAGGAATAGTTTCCCTATAAGAAACATGTGATTGTTCCATGGAACAATGGAATTATGGCTCTAGATAATCGACTCTAAATAGTTGGAGAGTGAGATGTCGTGAATGGAGTGTCATTAACTAAGGAGAGATATTGTTTTAATGTTCATGTGAAAATTTTGAATATGATTTTTTTAGAAGATCAATGATGCTCTTTAGAATAATGACCTATAGGGTTTATATTATAATGCTCAAGGATCAATAAGAAATAAGGTAGTGAAAAAACCAAAGGACTTATTTGCAGTTGAAAGAAGAGGATGTGATCTTCATTAAGGATTAGGAACTTTAGAAGTGATACCTGAAGAAGGAGATACATTAGAGGATTGTGATCTCTAGATTATTCCCATAGAATGAGCAACTAAGTTGAAGGAACAACTTTCCATGGAATGTATCTATGGATTGTCATAGCCTTAGGAAGGCAATAGTTCTAACTTCATAGTTGAAAACACATTTGTGAGAATGTGATAAGATTTGAGTGGCAACTCTAGGATTGTAGATATATTCTTTTCAAAAAAGTTAGAGAAGTTACATGATTTGTCATAGGGTGTCATCTCAAGTGAAAATACTAAGTTCTTGTGCCATGGTTAACATATAAATTCAGGAGTGAACATGCATATTATGGTATTATCTTGGTGCGAACTAAAAATCTAGAGGATGGATATAGAAGAAGAACGCCATTCTAGATGACTATTGGAGGCATTGCCAAGGGTGTTGATGGCACACTAGAGATTTCAAGTGGCAAAGGCACTAGTGTAACCTATGTATTTTTATAGGGATCATATAGAATATCATGTACAATATAAATATCAAGGAATGCATCTTGATACTTGGTATGGGTATGTGAGACTAGTAGAGTTGCTTGGTTGGAAGAGGCCAAGTGTATGAAAGAAGAGGGATTTCACCAAGGTGTAGATGGACTAGAAATTCTAGATTAGAGGATATTGACATGTAGTCTATGATGACAATTGAAAGGATAAAATAATAGCATGGAAATACGTGGATAAAAGATGTATGAATTAATAAAAAGAAAATCTATGATGTTGTGGTCAACACACAATGGACATAGACCCATCAAAGGATGGAATAGTAAGGGTAGGAAGGGAAGAGAGGTAACAAAAAATGGCCATAAGAAGAAGATGTAGATTGAAGGGAGTAATGGAATATTTTGTGCTTATAGATTTTTGGTGACACAACCAACATTAGGTAAAGAGGAGGAATAGTTTCCCTATAAGAAACAAGTGATTTTTCCATGGAACAATAGAGTTGTGGCTAGATAATCGACTCTGACTAGTTGGAGAGTGAGATGCCATGAATGGAGTGTCATTGATTAAGGAAAGATATTGGTTTGATGTTGATGTGTAAAATTTGAAAATGATTTTTTGAGTAGATCAATGATGCTCAAGAGAATAATGACCTAATAGGGTTTAGATTATAAGGCTCGAGGATCAATAAGAAATAAGGTGGTGAACAAAACCAAAGGACTTATGTGTGGTTGAAAGAAGAGGATGTGATCTTCATTAAGGATTAGGAACTTTAGAAGTGATGCCTGAAGAAGGAGATACATTGGAGGATTGTGATCTCCAGATTATTCCCATAGAAGGAGAAACTAAGTTAAAGGAACAACTTTCCATGGAATGTGTCTATGGATTTTCATAGCTTTAGGAAGGCAATAGTTATAACTTCATATTTGAAAATGTATTTGTGAGAATGTGATAAGAGTTGAGTGGTGAATCTAGGATTGTAGCTAAAGATGTTTTTCAAAAAAATAGACAAGTTACATGAGTTGTCATAGGGTGTCATCTTGAGTGAAGATACTAAGTTTTTGTGCCATGGTTAACATATATTGAGAAGTGAACATGCATATTGTGGTGGGAGTAAAGAGAAAGATGCACATAGAGATAAACAAAATAAAGAGATAGAGGGAGATCGACAGAAAAAGAAGAATAGAGAAAGAGAACTCATAGTATATATATATATAGAGAGAGAGAGAGAGAGAGAGATGTAAAATCTGGCTTTCAGAAATGGATATCCATTCCTGGCTCTACAAAATGGATATCTATTGCCTTAATAATAGATATCCATTATGCTTCGGGAATACCTTGGATTTAGGTTTGGGATTGTCATAGTTGACTTTCTCTCAATTCTAACGTGTTTACTGTGAGGGTAAAATAGTGCATCAATCAAATGAATAACAGATGACCCAAACATCAACAGAATGGAGAAACAAAGAAGATTAAATAAACAATGAACGAACACAGCAAACCTCTTCCGTTTTGAAACTTCCGTTGTTCGCCTATCAGGAATCGTCCTTTCGCAGATGAGATGAGCCCTCAGAGAGTGCAATCTTTTAAAGCTGTTTGAGGAAGTCGATGGTGAACGGCTATGGTGTGATATGCAATGAAGGTGAGCTCCAATGCAACAATGGTGATCTCAAGCTTGTAGATGACAAGTGGGTGCCAAAGGCGCGCTGGTGATATTTTTGCAGAGTAACGATGTCAAAAGCCTGGATGATTAGAATGAAGGGATGAAGCTTCATTTATAGACTCGGAGGAATAGGAATCAACGGTTGAGAGAAGATATGAAGATCAACGGTTGAGGATGGTTGAGGAATGTGCAACCAGTGGAAACGTGACAAGTGTCCCAGCTCCATCATGAAAGGTGGGATGTGACAAAACTGATTGGAGAGTTAACTCCATTGACTAGTCTGTTAACAGACTTGATTGATCAGTTAGAAGAGTGGATTGTGGAACTGACTGGATTGATTGAGGATTTGACTCAACTGACAGGTTAGTTAACAGATTTGATTGATTGGTTAACTGACCTCTAATTGGAGAAGAAATAGGCCATGTGGGTGAGGGAAAATAAGATAATTAAATATTAAATATGTTTAATTACATGTGCAACCTGATGAGGTGGACAAGGTGAGGTGGAAAAGGTGAGGTGTAAAGGTGATGTGGAATTTTGGAATTTAGAACTTTAGGATAGAGGAAATAGGATTAATTAAACAATTTATGATTATTTAATTGTGAAGGACTTTAGAAGAATTTTAATTAAATAAATAGAATTTATTTAATTGTGAGATAGTGAATTGATTAAATGAATTTGGAATATTTATTTAATTAATAGAAGAATGGAATAAATATTTAGAATATTTATTTAGGATGATTCGTGTCATTTTTAGGCGTATACATTTTGCCCCTCTTTGATGCAATGCAGTTTACAGCGTTGCTTCAAAGAAATTGATAGTCTGAGTGATGATACATGCCCCAGTTTGCCCCTGGTACAGGTTAAATGACGATAGGATGCCCCCTCGGGAGATTGGACGAGAAAAAATGACGAAAGTTTGGGAGACGGACGATCTCACGACGAGGAAGGGGTAAGGAAAGTTGGAGGAATAGGGATGCGGTCAGGGATGCGGGAAGAAAACGGGAGGAAAAACGGACACAGGAAGTAGTCACAGTCATCACCTAGCCAGAATTAGGGTTTGGAGGCTATAAATAGGAGCTGGGTCCACAAGAATAGTCATTTGCACACTTGGTTGATCTGGATTGGAGAAGGAGAGCGCAGAGCAAACTTAGAGCAGCATGGCGGCCAGAGCAGCAGACATTCCACGCGAGGAGCACCGATTCGAGCGAGTCCGACGATTCGGGCGGCCAGCAGAGGCAAGACCCCCGGTATGTGCTTCGAAAAATTTCTCCTAGGGTCGAGTTTAGGTGTCATAAATGCTCGTAGAAAATAGGTGAAATGAATGCGCCGAAACGCAGAACGGCACATATGCCTCGCGAAGCTGCGCTTTTGTGATTTCGCGGCGCATATGCCGGTTTCGGCGGCGCATGCGTCAAAGCTGCGCATTTGTGCATTTTGGCGGCACTTTCGTAATTGGGCAGCGCTTTGGTATTTTTGCCGCGCATGCGGGAAATGTAGCAGCGCATTTGTTAAAGTTGCGCATATGTGACTTAATGCAGCGCATACGTAATTTAGCGGCGCATACGTGGATTTCTGCGGCGCATGTGTTATAACGGCGCATGTGTGCGCTGTAGCGGCGCATATGCATTTTTGCGGCGCATACGTTGATTTTTGCGGCACATATACCAGAAATGGCGCATTTACCACCTGTTGTGGCGCATTTGCTTGGGATGGCAAATTACTTAGCCAAATTGATTCGATTAGCGTCCTGTTTGACGCAAGAATCGATGAGCTATCTCCGAGATTGCAGGAATCTAGTCAAGAGATGTAGTGTGCTGTTTTGATCAATTTGAAATGCTAAGTTTAGTTGATATAGTTCAATAGATATGTTTGAATGGTATATGCGGCTTGAGATTGACGCCTTGCTTTGCGTGCTTGCAGGAGGAGATACGAGAGACATTGCAGTCGAGGGAGACGTTCCCGATGCCTCTATTGCAGAGACATATGTTGACGGAGGCTGATAGAGTGGCGCTTGGTGCCATGGGCCTAGATTATGTTTGCTTTATGCCCGAGGTGCGGGCGAACCGAGGACTGTTGACAGCTGCCGTGGAGAGATTCCACAGCGAGGACGGGACCTTCCACTTCCCCACTGGAGAGATGACAGTGACGTTGGAGGACGTCTATAGGAATAGGGATGCGGTCAGGGATGCAGGAAGAAAACGGGAGGAAAAACGGACACGGGAAGTAGTCACAGTCATCACCTAGCCAGAATTAGGGTTTGGAGGCTATAAATAGGAGCTGGGTCCACAAGAATAGTCATTTGCACACTTGGTTGATCTGGATTGGAGAAGGAGAGCGCAGAGCAAACTTAGAGCAGCATGGCGGCCAGAGCAGCAGACATTCCACGCGAGGAGCACCGATTCGAGCGAGTCCGACGATTCGGGCGGCCAGCAGAGGCAGGACCCCCGGTATGTGCTTCGAAAAATTTCTCCTAGGGTCGAGTTTAGGTGTCATAAATGCTTGTAGAAAATAGGTGAAATGAAAGCGCTGAAACGCAGAACGGCGCATATGCTTCGCGAAGCTGCGCTTTTGTGATTTCGCGGCGCATATGTCGGTTTCGGCGGCGCATGCGTGAAAGCTGCGCATTTGTGCACTTTGGTGGCGTGAGAGATTTTGCAAAGTGGATTATCTTAGGCTGCTCTTCGGTTCCAATGTTCACTGGCTCTGTTGGCTCTACCACGATCTGTGACCTTTCTTGATACATGTCACTTGGGAGGGTGTCAAGCAATCCATCGTCAGGTGCCACAGTTGGGTTTTCACCTTCAGATACGTCCTTTCTTTTTACTTTTTTATGATCTGACACTGCCGCATGGCGGTTTTCACCGTCAGATCCCTTTTTGATCTTTACATTTTTGCGACTAGAAGGCTTGGCACCCTCCCCAAAGTAAGCTACAGTATTGAGTTCGATAGAGAAACTGGCTTTATGATCTCCTTTTGGTAAGTGATCTCGAAGTTCCATATAGTCAATGTAGGCATCATCATTCTGGAACATATCTAATTGAGGGGTCCCTTTCAGGTCCCAGTCGATAAGCTCAGGGTGTAAGAGGGGAAGGGAGTCGGATGAAAGACCTGATTCGTTGATAGTGTGGATGGAAATATTGGGAGCACAGGTGGGGGTAGTGTTCTGGGTGGTACTTTCTTCCAGGTTGTTTATCGCAATGGAATCTATACTTTCCTCGAGAGCCATAACTTCAGGGAGGGGCAAATCAGACTCCAGTGGTCTGTCCCGTTGCGTTTGTCTCTCATGATATGGGCTAAGGGTTTTGATCGTGTCAATCTCCTTGTCATCGTAGGAGTGTTCTGTCAGCTCGTCCCATTCATACTGATTGGAATCATCTGAATCTGCGTCACTATCCACTTGGAGTGTTTGAATTGTCTCCACTAGGCGGGCATTTTCTTTGGCTTTACCTTTACCTTTGTAGCCTAGGCCAATCGTGTTTCTAGCCGAAGAAGAGGAAGAGGGTTGTATAGGTTCGATGATCCCCTCTTTTCTGAGGCCGATAGGGCCTTGTCCTTCATATCCCATCCTATGCAAGATGGTTTCACCTCGCCCATAGAGCTCTGTAGGGAGTCTGGGTGGATCTTGGGATGTGTTTTCTTCTTCGGCGTAGAGCCATTGCAAGAGATCTCGCTCCTCTGATTCATCGGATAAGGTCCCCCATTTTACAAAGGGGTTTGTGGGAGTTGTAGGAGGAGCAGAGGGCTTTGGAAAATGCCTGGGTTGATGCTTGGGCTGGCCAAAGGAGCGAGGAGACAAGGGCATTTTTGCAAGGTTGAGGCTGTGCTCAATCTGGTATTCCCCCACGCCATTTTCTTTTATGGTGATTTTCATTGGTTTGGACTGTGAAGAGGAAGCTTCGGCAGTATGGTCTTGTGGCGGAGTAGGGGAGATATGGGCTCTATTGTTGGGAATGACGCATTCAGGTTTAGCTTGGAAAGAATTGCAGTGTTGATAGGGATCAGGGTCGCCGTGTATGGTGACCTGCTTGCCATCGTGTGGGAACTTTATGCATTGATGGTAGGTGGAGGGGACAGCTTTCATGGCGTGGATCCATGGTCTCCCTAGCAGAATATTGTAAGCAAGCTCTCGATCAAGGACCTGGCACACCACATCTTTAATTACCGGTCCCACTTGAATGGGTAGGACAACCGTGCCCTTTGTGGTGCGTTCCTCCTCGTCATAGGCCTTTATGGTAATCTTCCTCCGTGGATCCACTGCCTGTTCAGAGAACCCCAATGCAAGGACTAGCTTCAAAGTGCAAATATTCAAATCGGCACCCCCATCAATGAGAACCCTCTTGATGCGGTGCCTGTGTACGAATGCGACAATGTGCAGAGGAGTGTTGTGGGGTTGAGACATGGAAAGGTCATCTTGTTCCGTGAATGATATGGAAGGGGAGGATGTCAAGTTACCCACCATGGTTTGAAACTTTTCTTGGGCGAGGTTAGTGGGGACAGTAGTCTCCACTAAGGCTTTCTCAAGAATCTCCTTATGAGAAGGAGATAGACGCAGGAGCTCCAATATAGAAATATGAGCCGAAGTCTTTTGCAATTGGTTGATGACATTATATGGGCGGGGGTTAGACGAAGATGGCGACGACCTGGGAGGAGTGGTGCTGATAGTGACTCTACCACTGCGGGTAATTATACTACAACCAGTTCCGTTAGGTCCTGGTTGTTGGTTGGGGGATAGGACGTTGACTTGCGGAACGTGCTCAGAAATGCAGTTAATGGTGTACTCAAAGGGAACGCTTGCATAGTTAGCATTACTCGACCCACTGTGCTGGTTCGGCCTGTTGCGATTGTTGTCATTATTGTTATGACCATTGGAATTGTTGCCAGTGTGACCATTGTTGTGGTTGTAACCATTGTTGTTATTGTGACCGCTGTTGTGATTGTTGTTATACGGCCGGTTGTGGTTTAGGAGAGGGTCCCGGTAGGCCACATGAGATTCATTGGAGGTATGCTGTTGTGTTCCTCCCTGATTCTGATCCAGTATATCCTGTATGATGTTCTTAAGACGGATGCAATTATTGGTTGTGTGCCCCCTTCCTCGGTGATACTCGCAATAGTCTGTGTCCTTCCAATAGGGAGGTTTGACTATGGGCTCATAGTCACTTGTTGGCGGTAGAGAAATTTCATTGTTAGCCAACAATTTCCTGAGAGCAGACTCTTGAGATTCTCCTAACGGCGTGAATTTTCTCCTTGGATTTGAATTGAACCAAGGTCTAGATTCCCGAGAGGATGGCTTGTTGAGTGCACCGTGATTTGCTTCTTCCTTAAGAGTGAATATGGGTTGTTGTTTAGGGGCTACCGCCTTGGCATCCACTACTCCATCGTTGACCACATTCTTGTTCTTGGTCCAAAACTTTGACTTGTCAGTTGTGTAATTGGAAGGAGGTGTGTCCTTGTAGAGCTTGAGAGTCCCTTTAGCGATCATAGCTTTCTCAATGAATAGCCCCATTTCGATGACTTTGGTGAATGAGGTAGGGCATTGTATCTGAATCTGATAGCTAAGGTCGGGATTCAAATTGTGGACAAACATTTCCAATAGTTGTTTCTCAGGCATGTCGTAAGAACACTTGCTAGCTAGCTGTCTCCATCGTTGTAAGAAGGTTGCGAAAGACTCACCACCCTTTTGTTTGGTGTTGCATAGGTCTAGCATAGATACTTCGTGTTCTATGTTGTAAGAGAAGTGCGTTATGAATTTATTGACAAGCTCATCAAAAGTTTTGATTCCTGGTGGAAGACGCGAGAACCACTCCATAGCTTGACCCCCTAAAGATCTTGGGAATAGTCTCATTAAGTAGGTCTCGTTGTGAGCTACTTCTAAACATGCTGCAATGAATTCCTTGATATGATCTCTAGGGTCCCCCTTCCCTTTGTATTTGTCGAATTTCGGGATTCTGAACTGAAAGGGGAATGGTTTCATGACCAAATTTCTGTCAAAGGGGTACGGTGCTATATCCTCCAAGGAGTAGTTCTTGGAGCTGGTACCGATCTTAAGGTTGGAGATTTCTAGCTTTAGACTCTCAATTTGTTGTCTCACATCCGCTATAGGAGCATTTTGATCTATGTGTTGTTTTCCTCTTTCATTGGCCTGGGGGACCGTGTCATTTGTGCCTCTCTCATGTGCATTTGGGACTGTGTCATTTGTGTCCCTCTCACGTTCATTGTCTGCATTTTCCATGATGGAGCTAATGTCAAAGTCTGCGGGGAGTTTGAGTCCGAGATTAGCAAGATGATGGAAATATTTGGTGGGATCCTCAAGGAGTACTCTCTCCACTAGGCGTTGGAATTTGCTATCTTGCATGTGTGCCACTAATTCTTCACGAGAAATTTCTTCATCATCATCGTGTGGTGGGGCGATGTGATCGAAAGAGTCGGCCATTTCAGTTAGCTTGTTGTACTGGGATCGAGTAAGAACCATGCAAGGTGGGGTGGGATGAAATGGACTAGGATGGAAAATTTTGGCAAGGTGCCGACTAAGACTGTAGTGAATGGGATACCTAGGACAAGACTTGGACAAAGGGTTCTCTTGCTCAATGACTTCAGGTAAGACGGTGGACACAAGACTCTAGCCACTAGCAAGGGTAGTCGATACCAGTCTCACTGTGTAGGGCTTAGTCGTTCAACAAGACTACTAGCAAAAGGTACTGTGACCTACTAGGTTTACGTGAATTCACTAAAGAAGGACCTATGTCGAATCGGTATGGGACAGAATGACGTTGGGGCAAGAGTGACTAGGACAGAAGGTGACTGGGATGACTGTCGAAAGAGAGAGAAATGGGTGAAATGGATGAAAACTGACTGCAAGGTTGATCCTGACCTTGGAAAATGAAACTAGGCTGAAATGGGTACTCCGAACAGCTGACGAAAATTTCTCAAAAATAGGGCAGATGCTCACTGTCACACATGCGTAGAAACAGATGCGCAGCAAGAATAGGTAAATGCGCAGTAAGTCGTTATATATGCGCCGCTCTGGTGAGGTATGTATGCGCAGTAACAGTGCGCAAATGCGCAGCAGGAAAGTATATGCGCAGCAAGTCGGCTTATATGCGCAGCAAGTCGCTGTAAAAGCGCAGCAGAGCAGAGTATATGCACAGTAGAAAGGTACAAAAGCGCTGCAAGTCGGTACAAAAGCGCAGCAAGTCGCTGTATGCGCCGTAGAAGTGGATATATGCGCAGTTCTGGTACTTTTTTGGCAAATTTTTGGGATTTTTCTCTGTTTTTTGGTATTCCTTGGCTGGAAAAGGTCTTCCTGATCTGATATTAGAAATTTTAGCAAGAAAACACAGCAAGCACAAAGAATGTTTTGTAGTTTTTCATTGTTTTTGTAGTTTTTCGACTCTATTTTGGACAAAAGCAAGTACAAAATCCTAGGCGAGAAATGGATTACAAGGGTTTTGGGTCACTAAAACAAGAGGTTTGTAATTCGGGCAACCGTTCAAGTGGTTACACGTGCGGCGGCGCTACTCTCCGTTATGGAGTCTCCCAGCCTCACAGGGTTGCGCCTGAGAGGGTTTTGGGGGAGGTTGGCCGTCGGTGTAACATAACAGCACTCGTTGCAGGAGGTTTTCACCTCAAGCACAATTTATTTTAAGTGGCTCGGTAGGGCTTGGCGTTAGCCTGTTACCACTCAGAGTCGTTCCCGCTTGGACAAGCGTGCATCCAAGGGCAGGCCCCTCCTAAAGGTTAAACAAGTAGAATGACAAGTCTGGCACTCTGATCACCCAGAAGCGGGGAGAGCATAAGCCTATTGTCATTCGCAAGCACAGAATACACTGATTAATCCACCCTAGTTAAAAGGATAAAAACTAAATGGGCTAAGCTAGTCAAACAAAACTTTGAAGTGATTTCAACAATATTGCAGTGGTTCAATTTTAAGTCCCAAAGAGCAGTTGTGAGTTCAATTTTAAGTCCACGTTGCACGAGATTGTTAACTTTGAAATTCAGGTCTCACGATATAGCAATGGTTCATTTTAACTCCAGAATGCAGTTGTGAGTTCAATTTTAAGTCCACGTTGCACGAGATTGTTAACTTTGAAATTCAGGTCTCACGTTATAGCAATGGTTCATTTTAACTCCAGAATGCAGTTGTGAGTTCAATTTTAAGTCTTAGATAGCAATAACTTGGAAGTTTGTTTGCAATGCAAGCATGAAATAAACAAGTTACTTCCTCCCTAATTAATACTAGATGAAGATTTGTAATGAACAACCATTTTACTCTTTCCCAGAAAATGAAATGTGAGCTAGTTAGATGCAACTACATGTAACTGAACCCGAGCCTAACCTGCAAAACCGCTCCAGCAAACACCTGCAAAAGGGTTAGCGTTAGCGAAATACCCTAGAAAAGTACCAAAACCTGAGCCAGTTACAAATGCGCAGCTTCAGTGATCAGATGCGCAGAAGTGATCAACAGAAGCGCAGCATTAACGAATGCGCCGTGAAAATAAACAGATGCGCCTTTAAAATGAACATATGCGCAGTTTGAACGTATGCGCAGCAACAATCCTCATAAGCGCCGTAACAGATAACAGATGCGCCGTTTTAATGTATGCGCTGCAATATTATATGAAAGCGCAGCAAAAATCAACAAATGCGCAATTTAAACAAAAGCGCAGCAACAGTCTATAAAAGCGCCGTTACAGTCAACAAATGCGCCGTTTTAACGAAAGCACCGTAGCAGTCTTCAAATGCACCGTAAAAATGGACAGATGCGCCAAAAGAACCTGTGCGTGATTCTGCGGGACCTGTACGGAACCTGCCTTCAAAAAAGCTCAAAAACGGTAAAATAAAGGGGCAACGGCCCCACGGTGGGCGCCAAAAATGTGAGGGTAAAATAGTGCATCAATCAAATGAATAACAGATGACCCAAACATCAACAGAATGGAGAAACAAAGAAGATTAAATAAACAATGAACGAACACAGCAAACCTCTTCCGTTTCGAAACTTCCGTTGTTCGCCTATCACGAATCATCCTTTCGTAGATGAGATGAGCCCTCAGAGAGTGCAATCTTTTAAAGCTGTTTGAGGAAGTCGATGGTGAACGGCTATGGTGTGATATGCAATGAAGGTGAGCTCCAATGCAACAATGGTGATCTCAAGCTTGTAGATGACAAGTGGGTGCCAAAGGCGCGCTGGTGATATTTCTGCAGAGTAACGATGTCAAAAGCCTAGATGATTAGAATGAAGGGATGAAGCTTCATTTATAGACTCGGAGGAATAGGAATCAACGGTTGAGAGAAGATATGAAGATCAACGGTTGAGGATGGTTGAGGAATGTGCAACCAGTGGAAACGTGACAAGTGTCCCAGCTCCATCATGAAAGGTGGGATGTGACAAAACTGATTGGAGAGTTAACTCCATTGACTGGTCTGTTAACAGACTTGATTGATCAGTTAGAAGAGTGGATTGTGGAACTGACTGGATTGATTGAGGATTTGACTCAACTGACAGGTTAGTTAACAGATTTGATTGATTGGTTAACTGACCTCTGATTGGAGAAGAAATAGGCCATGTGGGTGAGGGAAAATAAGATAATTAAATATTAAATATGTTTAATTACATGTGCAACCTGATGAGGTGGACAAGGTGAGGTGGAAAAGGTGAGGTGTAAAGGTGATGTGGAATTTTGGAATTTAGAACTTTAGGATAGAGGAAATAGGATTAATTAAACAATTTATGATTATTTAATTGTGAAGGACTTTAGAAGAATTTTAATTAAATAAATAGAATTTATTTAATTGTGAGATAGTGAATTGATTAAATGAATTTGGAATATTTATTTAATTAATAGAAGAATGGAATAAATATTTAGAATATTTATTTAGGATGATTCGTGTCATTTTTAGGTGTATACATTTACAAGTTTCACCCTCCATGTTGACAACTTTTTTTATTCAAATTTGACAAAACAAAAGGTTTTATTGAAGAAATTGTCTGCTTTCTAAAAATATAAGATTTGCTTGATTATCATATTATTAAACAATTATTAATAATTTTCTATATAGAGTGTGTCTAAAATCTTGATGGACACACTAATTAAAAACATCAATAACTTTCAAACCATTTCACCTTTTTCAAATCCGAAAGATGTGTCACACTCTATACTTTTTTAGCTATAAGTTTTAAAAAAAATTGAATTCCAATTCTTTTTTATCGAGTTAGGTTGGCTAGAAAATTACTTTTTAGTTTTTAAAAAAGTCACAATAAAAAATCATAACTAATTATTTTCTTGGAAAAAAATTTCAAAAAAATGTGTCACATCCGGGCATGAGTCCTTTACTTATTTTGGAAGATTAATTTTTTTTTTGTTCATACTTAGGTTGGCTGGAATAACACCCACTTTTTATTTTTTTCTGAAAAATTTAATAGTTGTTCACTGAAATATTCATTTTTCACTAAGTAAATTTAGTTTTTTTTTTTTTTTAAATAGTAACCCATAAACTAGATTCAATTCTCTACAAGTTTTTTTCTTACATATTTTTCAAATTGTGTAGATAATCCATTCAAATTTTCACATGAACCAAATTAAGTCTATATTTTAGTATTTTCATTGCCACTTAGAGGTATTGTTTGGCCCATCATGATCTTGCACTCACCACAAACCAACTACCTACAAGTCATGAAACCTTCAGGGTGGAATGATAAAGATTCCCCTGCTTAAAAGGTGGCTAGCCTCAAGTGTCTTCATTAAATGGATTGTCAGATTTGTTGAAATCCCCCAGCTAAAGAGCACTTTGGTTGGTCTATTCAAGGGGATCCATGGAGAAATTATGAATTGTTCAATTAAAATAGGCATTCAATTAGTGATGTTTGTCATTAATTATCCATGCAAATACCTACTTTATTTTGAATTTATTTAAAGTGGTTTAAATTTACTTATTTGACTTTTTTTGATTTGATTGATTCAACTTTAATTTCATTTTAAAGTGATTTAACATGAACCAAAATTTGCATCATTTAAATAAAGACTTAATGCTAATTTTTGGGTCAATGTGTTTGTATTACAAATCTATAAAATTTATCACCACATAAAGTTGAAAACACTAATAATTTTTTACCTTATGTGAATTTGAAATCTGTTACTAAAAATCTACACTACCATCAAATAAAAATAAAAGAGAGAGGAAAGAGAAAGAAAATAAAATCTAAACCTACATTCAATCCTTATACACATTATTTTAGAAATGACAACTTTGACTTGAAATTGATCTCCATTGGCCCTATTATTAGCAATCCCAACAAGAGAAATGATGCAATCTGTAGACACCTAAAAATATCTCTTACCACCAAATCAACTCCCGACATCCCTTAACACATCAATTTCCCTTCTATTCAATTAATTAAATTTTTATTTAATTAATTACCCCTTCACATCTAATTTTTCATCATTTTATTCCCAACAATTGAATTAATTTTATTAATTCAATAGTTCAAGCCTTAGCCAATTTGATTTAATAAATATGCAATATTTATTCAATCAATTTCCCTCTCCTCACTAAATCTAATTAATTAGCTAAATCATGTTTAACTAATTAATTTAGCCTATTAATTGACCTATCCCTACCCTAGACAATTAAATAGCTATTATTTAATTTCCTACCCTAGCCTATCTGATCCTAGCCCTAGGATTAATTAAATAAAACCTATATTTAATTAATCCTAACCTCTCATGTGGGTGGTCAAACCTAGTTTAACACCCTTCCCCACATCTTCCAAATAAAAAATTGAAATATATCTACATAAGTCAATTTTTTATTTAAATACATCCCACATCACAATTAATTCTCCTTACACCCCCATACCTCATTTATCTTCACTTATCCCCAAATGAATTTTTAATTCATTTTACATTCCCCATAAGAATCTTTAATTCCTAAATATTCCATCTCACCCATACTCATTTAATTCCTCTTTTCCCCAAAATGAATAAAAGATTTACTTTTATTCATAGCCCTCCATTCCTCCAAGATCAAATCTAGGCCCTCCACATCACTTTTATCCTGCACCATTGATCTTCCAAATCAATCTCCACCCTTGGATTGAAATCCCTCTAAAATCTCTATAAATACAATATCTTTCAACCCATTTTGGGATCCAAGTTTTATGCAATGTTACCATGCCCAAATGTCTATTGAGCTAGTCTTTAGTGAGTTGCAAATTGAGATAGCATT
Source organism: Cunninghamia lanceolata (assembly GCA_027924645.1). Classification (NCBI taxonomy): domain Eukaryota; kingdom Viridiplantae; phylum Streptophyta; class Pinopsida; order Cupressales; family Cupressaceae; genus Cunninghamia; species Cunninghamia lanceolata. The sequence goes on along the minus strand of BSBN01000124.1, from coordinate 5,010,259 downwards.
TCACATTTGAATCATTATCTAGGGATTATCATGTCTTAGGAGCTCTTGGGTGCAAAGTTTCCTCTCCCTTGATGAGATTGGGTTTTCATGTTTGAGGTATAGCTTTTTGTGTTTATGTATTTTAGTTTGTATTTTAACCTCGACTTGAATCACCTAATCTACATTGGCACACCCGGTGGGACCCACAAGGTTCATATCTAATTGAATTTTGTGAGTTTTTGTTGTCTAAACATGATTTTGCAGGACCAGCGCTATCTACCCTGCGTAGTGGCGCTATCTTTAGCACGTATTGGTGCTATTTACTGCTCTAGCGCTATTTTGCAGAATGTTTCTTTTCTCAAATTTCACTCACAAATCTTTTTAACCTATGGTTTTCTTGTGGTTTTATAGTGTTATCTATGCTCTATTTTGCAGGAATATTGGAAGAAAGAAGGGGAGGTTATGCCAAAATTTTTCCTAAAGTCCAAGCATGCATTTTGATTATCATTTTGTCTTGAATTTCCATTTTGGTGTACTAACAAGGCTAATAGCATCTCTGTTTGGCAGTCCAAGCCTCTGTTGTGGTCAGAAAAAACCTTTTGTTTTGCAAGACAAATGTGTTCAGATGCATATTGGCGCTATCAGCACTCAGATCAACTCTATTTTTGCTGTTGACCAGACTCTTCAGACGCATACGTAGTGGCACCTTCTTAGATCCATAGTAGTGCTATTGTCTATTTTAGTGCTTTATATGTGTCATATTAGCACTATTTCCCTTTATAGCACCTTCTGTGTGTTTTATTAGCGCTATTATGAACTCTGGTGCCTTCTGTATCTGGTATTAGCGCATATTTGTGAATCAGTGCTATCTGTCTAGGGTCAAGTTTTCTTGATAGGTTTCTATCAGTAGTGCCATTTTCTGTCTGTAGTGGCGCTATTAGTACTCTGTTTAGCGCTATTTGTACAAACTGACTTTGCGTCCTGTGCAGGTACTGATAAGTGTTTTGTAGGTCATCCACATTATCTTGCAGACACTAAGAAGTTTTTGCAGGGTGTTTTTAGATTAGCAAACATTTCATTTGGAAACTAAAAAGAACCCTTGCATGTTAGCTTAATCAAAAACACTTTGATTTGGTGTAATAAAATTAATCAACAACCAACAATCAAATCTTTGTGTGTGTATGCATTAGCTTAGAAAACATTTGAAAATCGGTGCTCTAAAATTTACAAGTGTTTGCCAACAACTATCAAAATATTTTGATTTTGGGCTTTAAAAAGAACCACAAATTGCATCAATAAAATCGTTGGATTAAAAAGAACAACAATCTGTATTCTTCACTCATATAATCAAGAAAACTAATCTAATTTGTGTGAGGTGTTTTCGTGGTTTGTGTTTGTAGTGTGAAAAGTGTATGCTCTTCCCTCGCACCATTTGGTGACCTTGGGAATCAAAAGCTTCTCCCAACACCTACATAAATCACCCCCAACATAATCCAAAGAACTAAAATGAACCATGTTTAGTGTGATGCAATCATAAAGAATACGTATGCTCTCCTCTCGCATCTTTGTATGAACTTGGGGATCAAAAGTATTTTTGTGGTTGTATCACTTTTGTTAATCCTTAGAGAGCCTGCCACCCCGCTTCGAAAGGTGGGAACGACCCAAACGACAACAAGCTAAAGCCAAGCTCTTTTGAGCCACTATATAAATTAATGTGTTTGTGATGAAAGTCATAAGCAACAGGTGTTGTTGTGTCATACCGACAACCAATCTCCCCCAAAACCCTCCAAGGCGTAACCCTTGGAGGCTGGGAGACTCCATAACAGAGAGTAGTGTTGCTGCATTTATGGCCACCTGAATGAATGCACTTACTACGAACCTTTGTTTAGCAAGCCAAAATCCTTCTATTTGTTGATGCAGAAGGGAAACCTTTGAAGCGGCCCCAATTCATGCGGTTCTTAACTGAGGTAGCAAGGACAATCCAAAGGTTTGGTGAGGGACAAGCCTTATAGGAAACTTGGATCTTGGTATGCGTGAGAAGTGTGCGCAATTGTAAGGAGGAGCCGATGCTACCAAGATCCTGGAGCTACCCGCTTTGAATAGGTGTAGCTAGGGGATTCAACAAATACTGTCACATCTTCGCCTTAGGTTGTGCAAAGTGCCTGTTTAACAAAAATCACACGTCTTTTTCACAAACAAAAATCTTGGTTATTGTATGTTATTGTGACCACGATTTGAAACATGCACTAATGCATTCAATGACCATACAAAATACCTCATAATCAACAGGGCATCAATTATTTGAATCACATGTCAAAGTCATCTACATTAGGTGAAGTAAACGTGAAGAATTAATAGAAAGAAATACAAATTTGGTACTTGGAAAACACCATTGAAGGAACCAAAAGACAAGAAAATGGAGTGAAAAATAATAAAATTTATTATACTCTAGTAGTTGCAACCCTAATTAGTTTTCCAAAACTCCTTACAAATAAGCTACAAATGAGTTTTTAAAGGAAATTTTTGGATGGAAAAACCAAAATCTTTCCCTCCAAGATAATTAGACAATGACAAAATAAAATAGAAATTGAAGAGTCACGGGTGACTCTTGACATTCCACCCTTTGCCTTTTTAATTTGCAATTTCAAAACTCCATTTAGACTCCAATCTTTTCATTTGAAACAAATCCCTTCTTTTTTATTTAAAATAAACATCATATTTTTATCTCAACTTTCCCTACACTCTCAAGTTATCATCTTTTGCAACTTTGCATTAGCCTTGCTAGATTTGCATATAACCACCTTTACCCTTTTTGTAATAGGCACACTATTTCTGTCATCCTTCCTCTATGTTTAAAACAACTAATTTGTAATTCCACATATCTCTACATTTATGTACTTGTCAATTTACATTTTGACCTACTTTTTCATATCATTCAAAATGAATTATCCTTCCAAGACTTCTCTTATCTATCTCTTTGTTCAAAATTGAAGCAAGTTTTATCCCCTTGAAACATTTTAAATCTAAAGCAAAATATAATTTGGAGTTGTTCTTCCAACACCACCTTATTTGTAGTACAACCAAATATTTAAAACCCTATCATTATTTTCAAAATTTTGACCATGGATTGTTTTGAGCCTTTGTACCAATAATCCTCGTGACTAGTATTTCTCACAATAATTTTGTATTTGAAATCTTAAAAAATAATTAGCTTCTCATTATAGTCATGAAGAATTAGTTCCTTTTTCTCATCATTATCACTTTCATCATTTTAACATCTCGCACATTATCCACACTAAAATTCATAGGATTCTCAGGGCAAACTTGAATATAGCCATTTGTAACAAAATAGTACAAAGTGTTTTCTTGTCCAAATCATTTACTAGCAACAAGAGCTTTCACTCTAAGGGTTACTTTCTCTTTATTCTTAATGTCTATTTTGTTCTACCAATTCATCTAAAGTCTCAATTGCCTTGTTTATGGCTTTTGTGTAGCCATTGATTATCTCACTAGGATGCAATCCCTTTCTAATGAGATCTTCAACTCCTTGAAGATGTTCTTATGCAATTTTGATATATTCAAATTGGCACTCTCCCCAATCTCTTCCTATTGAGCTTTAGCTACTAGCACCAGGGGCTTTGTTGTAGGATGCATTTGGAGCAAGAAAAGTATACTTCATCATTTGCATTATCCTTCATGTCTACAATTATTTGAGGAAAATCATTGCTCTTTTTAGTATTCAATATTTTATCTGTGGCCTCTGCCTTAGGATGTTTATTAGTGGGAGTGGTTTTATTAGTTGTGGAAAACCTTTCATTTGTAAATAATTGAGCTCCATATCTCCTTGTTATGAGGTTTAATGTTCTTGAACAAGTTTCCCATCAAATTCTTTCATGGTACTATTCAATCTGGTATCAATATATTCCACAATAATCACAATATCTACTAAAACTACCCTATTTATTGCTTCTGACTTCTTTTAGTTGTAGGCTTATTTTGATAGGTTTGGTTGATTTTCATCCTACTAAACTCCACTAAACTTAATTTAAGAAAATAAATTAACTTTTTAGGTATGAAGTTCAATAAGAAAAAATGCATTGACCCATCCCTTTATGAGAAAGTATATTACATAGGTTGGAATAGGAAACTTATTCAACAAATATGATCAGTTTCCTAAGCTAAATCATTGTATCAAACCATTCACATGGTTTGTGAATTTTACAATCCACGGCCTACTAACTTTCATAAGGCATTTTGTTAAGTGATTTGGGCCTTGTTTTGGTTTTGCACTTTTTCCTCTACATGCTCCCTTGAGACCAAGATTCTTTGAGACATATAGTTAAATAGTTCGCGTGATTTTTGCTCTTGACTCGACTTTTTATTTGAACTAGATGCATCCTCATGATCATCAATAAATTCTTCAATCACAAGACCCCTTCCACTAGACTACTATGGTGGTGCTTGGTTGATTACATGTTGCTCCCTCTCTCACACTTGCGTGGCTTGGTGCATGGCATTTCATGAGCCTTTGAAGCTTTTCATCTTCTAGACTGATGGTGACCTAGATACTCCATCTCCCTCTGATATTTTCCTCAAACGTTTCTTGGCATTTATTTTTTAAATTCCCTTTACAAATGCCTCGCGGTATATCTATGGTGGTTGAACTTCCTTGCATTTAGGGTTTGGACCTGAATGCAATTTTCATTCCACTACAAATTTACCAATTATGCTCGAAACCTAGAAATTCAAAAATCCAAACCGTTGTGACCTTTCATTTATCTTTAGAAATCATTTTTTCAAAATAGTTTATGCGTCTTGTCAATGGCCCCCATTTATTGAGGCTTTTTCTATAGATTCCGTCCATTTCTTTTTGGAGCCTTATGTAGTTGAGAGTGATTCTTCTTTGTTCCACCTAAATATTATGACATTCCTATTATCTTGCCAAGAGTTTGAAAACTAGTGTTTAAACCTCTCCAACAACCTTTCTAAATACTTACATTTTGGGGTTTGGACTTGAAGTGCACTTTGTATTTTAGGATCAACCCCAAAGATGCAAGTCTAGTTTTCATTTACGTACTCTCTACATTAGTCTTATCTACAAAAGATGAAAAGACATTCATCAATACATGTGTTTTAGATTGGAAATGTATACATTTTGAGTCATATATATATATATATATATATATATATATATATATATATATATATATATATATATATATATATATATATATAAAATTAAGAAACCTAGTTTAGGTTTAGGAACCTTGTCAAAATTGGGCACATACCCAAAATCCAACTGTGCATATAACATAGACTATTAATGAGATATCAACATAGCATAGCTATATTATCCTTCCCTCCTATCTATCTACTCAGCAACCCATACTAGACACTTAACCTATTAGATTACCCTGCTCACTATCCAACCATAACAATCTTAACAAAAAGTTTTCAAAGTCTACAAAGAAACAAGGGACGGGAAAATTACACAAGCCCAATCCCCACATCATGAACACAATTACATTTTTGACATACACCTTTGATCTTCAAACCAACTTCCTCCTCCACCTTGATCGAGTCTTCCTCAATATTGTAGCAACAAGAAAAAGTAGGGATAGCCTCCATTGGTAGATACACCTCCAATTTCTTAGCCATACTTTCTACACCCAACTGTAAGAAAATATGCTTGTGCTTTACTGCATGCATGTGCTCCAATAGAATCTCAAAATGTGTTTCTGTTGCCGAGAGCATAGAGGTCGAAGACAAAGATTGAGCAACTTCATAAACATTCCACCTCTCTCAAGTATTACCTGGGTCCAATAGTAAATTTGCCATGGTTGAGCGTATGTTAACACATGGCGAGCCATACACAAATTTGGAGAGCTCCCAAATCCATGCCAACCAATTTCTCAGCACTAGGTCAGTAATCTCCCCATCGACAGTCGCCATAAAATTAACCATCGCCAGAAATCCACCGCTTCCTCCTCTGAGACCCCTCTGAAATTTCATTCTTCCCCTTATCTTCCACTCCCCCACCATTTTTCCACCAATTAACCTCTTTCCAATAGCGGATGCCATAACCCACAAAAACCTCATAGAGGAGAGCCAAATTAATTACATATGTTGGGAATGAGCCTTGCATAGCCAGGAAGTTGGATTGTTATAAAGACATCACACGGACAACAACTAAGCACATATATCAAACGTCTCTTCCTCCCTCCACTATAACACTCCTTACCGCCTCATCATTGTAAAGTACTCCTTGCATGCAATCCTATCTCGACCCATTGTCAGGGAATATATATATGGGTATGTGCAGGGTCATTGCGGGCCAAATAGTGGCAATAGGAAAAAAATCGCGTTTTTACTTAGCCAAATTCACGACTTGGAAAAGTTTGACTTTGAAATGGATATCCATTCCAAAACGGATATCCGTTTCTAGAAATACAAAATGGATATCCGTTTTGGATTTCATACCCTAAATTGCTTTACCCAATCCTTCATATGATTTGATTCATGATACATGGTTTGAGAAGGATACACATGATATACCCTTACCCTCTAGTGATAAAACTATGAATGATACTTTATGTGGTGAAGCTACACCTTCGTTAATCCTTCATGACATTGTTATTCCTTGTGATGATAATGTCCTTCATGTGATATGTTAGGACATAATGCAAAGTTAACATGGCATGAACTCTCTTGGAAGGGTGAGCATGGACTATAAGAACATTGAACTAGTTGGATCTGTTAAGCTCGCCATTTATGAAAGAACCTTAAAGGTTAACCTTAATTAGGTAAGGTTATGTTTTAGTGTGGTTGTTTGTGCAACAATCTGTAAATTAATGTTACCTAAGGATAAATCTAACTATACTAACATTTTAATAACCATGAGAGCTGGGACTAACAATTAGACTAAAAACTTGACAAACAATACGACTTGGACACATGTAGGACTTGGAAAATGGAAAAGAATATAATTAAATGTGGAAAACAATGAAAAAGTGGTATTAGTTGCACCTATATATAGATAAGTGGTTTAGAGGTTGGTTAGGGGAATTATTTAGGGTTTAGAAGTTTAGGGTTGCTCGGGTTTAGGGGTTTAGGGTTTATAGTTTAAAGAGAGATAGAGAGATGGGACTGATAGAGTTTGGGAGAGATAGAGGAGACAGAGGGGAGAGATAGGGAGATAGAGAGTGAGAGACATGTCCAGAGACATAGAGAGAGAGAGAGATTGAGAGGTCGAGGGATGATAGAGATAGGTAGATAGAGGTTTAGGGTTGCTTGGGTTTAGGGGCATTATTTTGGGTTTAGGGTTTATGGTTTGGGGGTTAGGGGTTAAGGTTTAGAGGTTTAGGGTTTAGGGTTTAGAGAGAGATAAAGGACCAATAGGGAGATATAGAGGAGTCCGAGGGGAGAGATAGGGAGATAAAGAGTGAGGAACATGACAAGAGACATAGCGAGAGAGATTGAGAGGTAGAGGGACAAAGGTGATAGGGAGATAGGGGAGAGATAGGGAGATAGTGGTTTATGGTTACTTGGCTTTAGGGTTTAGGGGTTTGGGGTTTAGGGTTCTCAAGTTTAGGGGTTAGGGGTTAGGGTTTAGGGGCATTATAATTTAGGGTTTAGGATTTATTGTTTAGGGGTTAGGGGTTAGGTTTAGAGGTTTAGGGTTTTGGATTTCGGGTTTATAGAGAGAGAGGAGTCTGAGGGGAGAGATAGGGAGATAAAGAGTGAGGGACATGGCCAGAGACATAGGGAGAGAGATTGAGAGGTAGAGGGACAAAGGTGGTAGGGAGATAGGTGAGAGATAGGGAGATAGTGGTTTAGGGTTACTTGGGTTTAGGGTTTGGGGTTTAGGGTTTAGGGTTTCTCAGGTTTAGGGGTTAGGGGTTAAGGTTTAGGGGCATTATTTAGAGTTTAGGATTTAAATTGTTTGGGGGTTAGGGGTTAGGTTAAGAGGTTTAGGGTTTTGGATTTAGGGTTTATAAAGAGAGGAGACTGATGAGAGAGATAAAGAGATAGAGAGTGAGGCACATGGCCAGGGACATAGGGAGAGAGATCAAGAGAGGTAGAGGGATGATAGAGATAGGGAGATAGGGGAGAGATAGGGAGATATAGGTTTAGAGTTGATTGGATTTAGGGTGTACCTGGGTTTAGGGTTTCTCAGTTTTGGAGATAGCTAGATAGAAAGAGAGAGGAGACAAATAGGGAGAGATAGAGGTGACAAAGGGGAGAGATAGGGAGATAGAGAGTGAGCGAGATGTCTAGAGAAATAGGGAGAAGGATTGAGAGGTAGAGGGATGATAGAGATAGGGAGATAAGGAAAGAGATAGGAGATAGGGTTTAGGGTTGCTCGTGTTTAGGGTTTAGGGTTTAGGGTTTAGGGGTTAGGGGTTAAGGTTTAGGGGCATTATTTAGGGTTCAGGGTTTATGATTTAGGGGTTAAGGTTTAGAGGTTTAGGGTTTAATGTTTAGAGAGAGAGGACCAATAGGGAGATATAGAGTGAGGGACATGGCCAAAGCATAGGGAGAGAGATTGAGAGGTAGAGGAATGATAGTGATGGGGAGATAGTGAGATAGGGAGATAGAGAGATAGAGGTTTAGGGTTTCTTGGGTTTAGTGTTTAGGATTTAGGAGTTTATGGTTTCTCAAGTTTAGGGTTTAGGGGTTAGGAAATAGGGGTTAGGGGTTAGGTTTAATCATGCATTAATATAGGTTGTGGAGTGAGAAAGGGGTAGTATGGGTATGGTTGAATGGAGTAATGAGGTGATTAATTGGTGATGACCTAGGTGAAGTGATGGGTAAGGTGTCTTATGTGGGATTGCTAGAAAGTGTGATTGGTAATGGTGGGGATAGCTAAATGTCATCTTCTAAGGGTTCAAAGGTGAGGAAAGTGTAAGATGGGGATATGGGATAATCCATGGTTTAATTATTATTCAAGGGAGTGTCCTTATATAATGATTATCAACAATGGTGTCAATAGTGGGAATAGAGTCTATGAATGTAGGTGTGGGAATGTGAGCTATGACATTGGGATTATAGTATTAGATGAATAATGGAAAGTACCTGGGCACCTGTCTAGTGATGGAAGGAGTCACATGATCAAATGATGTTTGGGGAAGGGCTTTTATTAGGAAAGTAAGGATTTGGGTGATGGTCTAGGGTTTAGTGGAGAAGAATTTATGGAAAATTTGGAGGTCATTAAAATTAATATCCCTCCACCTATATATCCCTATCTCTCCCTTATCTCCCTCTCTCTATCATCCCTCCATAGGTCTCAATCTCTATCCCTATCTCTCTAGACATCTCACTCACTCTTTATCTCCTTATCTCTCCCTTTGTCTCCTCTATCTCTCCCAATCTATCTCCTCTCTCTCTCTCTCTACCTATATCTATCTCTCCCTATCTCTTGCCTCTTTCTCCCCTATCATTCCTCTATCTCCCTATCTCTCTAGACATTTCTTTAACTCTCAATCTCCCTATCTCTCCCCTTCATCTCCTCTATCTCTTCCTATCTGTCTCCTCTCTATCTCTTTGTACCTAGCCATCTCTCCCAATCTCTCTATCTCTTGCCTCTCTCCCCCTATCATTCATATTTATCCTATCTCTCCCCTCTATCCTTCCCTCTCCCTTATCATCGAAGGAAATGGACACAAGAAAACTAGGACTCCCTTTCTTAGGTTTAGTGATGCAGGGACTTCCAAAGGTCATAACTTTTGACTCGGATGTGGGTTTTCTACGAAATTTTATAGGTGGATGCATTATGGGGTCGCCAGTGGTTTCCCAACCGCCTTGGTGGGTTGGACCCCATCTTGGCACTTTTTTGGGGCTTGAAACTTTCATCTTGGCCCTCAAAATGGCAATTTAGTGTTTTTTTCTAGATTTTAAAAAAGTTGCTTTTGTAATAACTCGAAACTCATGTGTCGAATTTAGAATATTAGTTGGTCTTTCGTCCTACCTTAGTTTTAGGAAGCTTTTGGGAAAAAATTGGATTCTCAAGATATGATTGTAAAATTACCTAAAATGGCAAAATCTGACAATTGTCGAAATCTGCCAAAAAAGGTAATTTTTTGTTTTTTTGTTTTCTTGGATATAAGAGAGTTTTCTCTCATTGTAGTAGCAGAGTTGATGAATAGAATTTTTTTTTTATGTTCCAGCTTCCAAATCTTTGTCTCTCATATGTTTAATGGCACAATTCTATTGAATGTATGTTGTGTGTTGCATCATCTAGGATTAGAGCAGGAAGATGGTTGGGAGAGGAAGAGGAAGACGTGGTCTTGCCCAGATGCATAGAGAAATACAAAATTTGCAAAGGCAAATAGCAGAACTTACAACACAAATGGAAAACCAAAGACTGGGTAGAGGAGGAGACGAATCGAATGAAGAGATAGGTCGAGGAGGTGCAAATCAAGATACAAAACATGAAGAAGAAGAATTAGAAGGCATGAGTTTTGAAGAGAGGATGCTCAGGGCCTTAGAAGGGAAAAATGAAGGGATCAAGGTAGATGTTTCAGATTATGTAGGTAGTCTTAAACCAGAGGAGTTGATAAACTGGTTGAATGACATGAGAAAATTTTTTGAATGGAAATCCGTGACAGACGAGAAGAAGGTAAAATTCGCATGCACCAAATTAAAGGGTCATGCAATGATTTGGTGGGATCATCTTCAAAAGGAATGAACAAGGAAAGGCAAGGATAAGATCAGGACATGGAATAAAATGGAGAAAAAGTTGAGAGAAAAAGTTTTTCCCATAGATAATGCGCAAACCCTTTTTCGTAGGTTTTAAAATTTAAAGCAGAACCTCTCTTCTGTGCAACATTATACAAATGAGTTTTATACGTTGTCTATATGTATAGAGCATCAAGAAATTGATGAATAGATGGCTGCTATATATGTGAATGGCTTGAAATTTTCTAGTCAAGATGAATTGAGCATGCATCAACTCAACAGTATGGAAGAGGCTTACCAATTGACTCTAAAGGCTAAAGAAAAATAAAATAGACAATACCATCAAAGGAATAGAGGAGGAAGAAGGGGTACATCAACCCCATTTTGAGGAGGTTCAAATTATGGTAGGGCAGAGTCATCGCATGGATTGGAAAAACAAGTAGACACTTGACAAGATCCTCTGAATCAAGAATGAGGAAGCGGATTTCAAAGAGGTAGAGGTTATGGTAGCGGTAGAGGATGGGAAAACCAGAGCAGGCCTTTCACTTGTTTCAGATGTGGAGAAGAAGGTCATAGGGCATTTGAATGCTCAAATTATAACATGCAAGAAAGAAATCAAGGAGGACAACCTAGGGTGAACCTGATTCAAATGTAGCATGAAGTGGAAGGGACAGAACTAGAGGTTCCACCAGATGTGGGAGAAAGTCTCATGATGAGAAGAGTAATGGTGATTCCAGAGAAGGAGAAAACACAAGCCAAAAGATCTGATGGTTCATGGCTTGGAACCAATATCTTAAGAATTAGATGCACTTCGGGTGGCAAGGTATGTCAAGTTATTGTTGATGGAGGTAGTTGTGAAAATATGATTTCTAAAGAAATGGTAGAAAAATTAAATTTACACTGTGAAAAACATCCTCATCCCTATCGCATTACATGGTTTAAAAAGGGAAATGAAGTCACTGTTGATAAAAGATGCCTAATTAAGTTTAGCATAGGGAAGATCTATCAGGATGAGATATGGTGTGATGTTGTCCCAATGGATGCCTAATTAAGTTTAGCATAGGGAAGATCTATCAGGATGAGATATGGTGTGATGTTGTCCCAATGGATGCCTATCATGTGTTATTGGGAAGGCCATGGCAGTATGATAGAAAAGTTATGCATGATGGAGATAAAAACACATACACCTTTTGGAAAGATGGCTCTAAGGTGATTTTATTGCCTCTCAAGGATGAAGGAAAAGGTGAGACCATGTTGTCTGAAAGAGATCTTGTTAAAGAAATGAAGGTGATAGGGTGTTGCTATGCATTAGTAGTGAAAAAAGGTGAAGAGGAAGACATTTCAGTTCCCCTAGAAGTAGCAGAGCTATTGAAAGATGTTTTGCCTGATGAATTGCATGATGGTCTACTGCTAAAGAGAGATATTCAACATCATATTGATTTGATTCCAAGAGCAACTCTACCCAACCAAGCAGCTTATAGGATGAATCAAACACAACATGCAGAGATGAATAAGCAAGTAACAGAACTCATAAGTAAAGGTGTGGTGAGAGAGAGCATGAGCCCATGTGTTGTACCTACATTGTTGACCCCAAGAAAAGATGGAACATGGAGGATGTGCACTGATAGCAGAGTAATTAATAAGATTACCATCAAGTATAGATTTCCTATACCTCTTATGGAGGACATGATGGATGTCCTTGCAGGGGCCAAATATTTCAGCAAGATCGGCCTACGAAGTGGCTACCACCAAATCCAGATTCGAGAAGGGGATGAGTGGAAGACAGCCTTTAAGATTGGAGATGGATTATATGAGTGGATGGCTATGCCATTCAGGTTATCAAATGCACCTAGCACATTTATGAGCTTGATGAACACTATACTACGCCCTTACATTGGTAAGTTTGTGGTAGTTTATTTTGATGATATTTTGGTATTTAGTAACAGCAAAGAAGAGCGCCTACAACACTTGAGGATCATCTTTGTTGTGTTAAGGAAGGAGAAACTCTATGCCAATTTGAAGAAGTGTAGGTTCATGCAGGACAGTTTGGTTTTTTAGGCTTTGTCATTTCTAAAGATGGTGTCAAAATGGATCTAGAAAAGGTTAGGGAAATTCTAGAATGGCCTAGTCCAAGCAGCATCACAGAGGTAAAAAGTTTTCATGGCTTGGCCACTTTCTATCGAAAGTTCATTCAAAATTTTAGTAGTATTGTAGCTCCTATAACAAATTGCACCAAAGGAAGGGAGTTTGTATGGACCAAGGATGCTGAGGAGAGCTTTAAGTACTTGAAGCAAAACGTAACAGAAGCACCTACACTTGCATTGCCAAATTTTGATAAGGTATTTGAAGTAGAATGTGATGCCTCCCATGTGGGAATAGGTGTTGTGCTTAGCCAAGTTGGAAAACCTATAGCTTTCTTTAGTGAAAAGCTGAATGAAGTGAGAAAGAATTATTCTACTTGTGATTTGGAATTTTATGCAATTGTTCAAGCATTGAGGCATTGGAGACATTATCTAGTTCCCCAGGAGTTTGTATTGTTTATAGATCATATTGCACTGAGATACTTGAACACACAGAAAAAGTTGAATAGTAGGCATGCCAAGTGGGTCTCTTTCTTGCAGGGTTACAATTTTGTGTTGAAGCATAAGTCTGGAAAACAAAATCAGGTTGTAGATGCGTTAAGTAGGTGTGTTGCACTTTTGACCACAATGGAAACTGAGGTGATTGGTTTTGATGCCATCAAAAATTTGAATGAGTCTGATGATGATTTTTGGGAGATTGTGGAACAATTGAAGGCACCAGTATCTGGTAACTTGGATCACTTTAGGGGTGAATATTTTATGCAAGATGGGTATCTATTTAAAGGAAAACAACTATACATACCAGCTGGCTCTATGACGGAAAACATTATCAGAGAATTTCTTAGTAGTTGGTTGGCTGGACATTTTGGCAAGGACAAGACAATAGCCTTGATAGAAGATAAATATTACTGGCCAAAGATGAAAAGAGATATAACTAAGTATGTAACAAGGTGTAGAATCTGCCAAGTGGTTAAGGGACATTCATAGAATAAAGGGTTGTATATGCCATTACCAGTACCAGCTGCACCATGGACAGATTTGAGCATGGACTTTGTGTTGGGACTTCCACATACTCAACGAGGTAATGACTCCATTTTTGTAGTTGTTGATAGGTTCTCTAAGATGGTTCATTTTATTGTCTATAAAAAAACTAATGATGCAACGAGGGTAGCAGAGTTATTTTTTTCAGAAGTTGTTCGACTACATGGTGTTCCAAAGACTATTACCTCTGATAGGGATACCAAATTTCTCAGTCATTTCTAGAGGACTTTATGGAAGAAGATGGGGACCAAGTTACAATTTAGTAGTGCCTATCATCCTCAAATGAATGGGCAAACAGAGGTAGTCAATCAGAGTCTGAGAAATTTGCTGAGGTGTATTGTTGGAGAAAAACCCAAACAATGGGATTTGGCATTACCTAGGCTGAATTTGCCTATAATAGTCCTGTTAACAGATCAATGGGAAAGTCCCCTTTCCAGATTGTGTATGGAAGGAATCCTCAGGGTGTTCTAGATTTGGTAAAGATACCAATGAAAGATAGGATCAGTGATGATGGGGAAGCATTTGTAGAACACCTTCAACAGTTGCAGAATGAAGTGAGACAGAAGTTGCAGGACAGTAATGAGAGGTACAAGAATACCGTGGATGCTAGTAGGTGACATCAGACATTCAATGAAGCTGACTTAGTGATGGTATATTTGAGAAAAGAGTGGTTTCCTACTGGAACATACCACAAGTTGAAGTATAGGAAAATTGGTCCTTGCAAAATTACAAAGAAGATCAATGATAATGCATATGAGGTCAATTTACTAGATGATCTTGATATTTCTCCTATGTTTAATGTTTCTAATTTATATGCATTCCATGGTGAGGATGCTACTAAAGATAGTCAACCAAAAGTGGCATGGTACCACCACATTCCCCATAAGAAGAAGGAAAAAGATTGCAAAGGTTCTTGATAAGAAAACTATCTACACTCGGCAAGGGCAGCACAACAAGTATTTAGTACAGTGGGAAAGATTGCCACCAATAGATAGCACATGGATTATAGAGTGGGAAGTGCAGTGGTTGGATCTAGTCAAGTGGCAGTAGTTCAAAGACACTCACTTGCAAGAGTTGTGTTCTTTTCAACAAGAGGAGAATGATGCAGGGACTTCCAAAGGTCATAACTTTTGACTCGGATGTGGGTTTTCTACAAAATTTTATAGGTGGATGCGTTATGAGGTGGTCAGTGGTTTCCCAATCGGCCCTAGTGGGTTGTGTTGGCATTTCTTCTGAATCAGCATTAGGGTTTGCCACTTCTAATGCACAGGCAGATTCAGGCCAACTGAATACAGGAGGTTGCGTGAGCTCCTCCCCTTCACTTCTGGTTCTGCTGCACCAAGGGGGGTATCCCTATAACTCAAGATGTAACCTTGACTAGCTCAAAGATAGAAGGATCTAACTTGACAACAACAGGCAGAATACTCTCATGTATGGACCAAAATCTGCATGATAGATCACAAGGCTGGCAACATTCTTGGACATGATGTCTGGTTGGGTATGAGAGCATGCAGGGGGTTCCTAATCCTACTCCTACAACTAACAGGTGGAGGTATGAAATGTTTTGATATGAATTTGGATGCAAAGCTGGACATGGTGTATAACACAAGAACACAGCATGATTGGTGCCTATCCAGGGCTTGGAGTCGGTAGACATACACCTGTGAATGATCAGCATAAATAGCTAAAACTGGATTTCAGGGGGATACACATGATATCTGCCTTACAGATATCTCCCAATATAGAGTGTTGAGCTATCTCTACTTATGGCATCCCTACTGCAGTATACCCTTCCCAATGTTCAACCTGAAAACAGTTTAATCTGCCCCTTGAGCAGAGGTTAAAAGATCAGACATTCAACATAGGAATTCTATGCTCTAGAATCTAAACATCACACAAATATCCAGATCCAGAAGAAGAATACATGCAATACTGGAGACAGAATTAACACAACACATGCTAAGATAGCATTACTCATATAAGATCAACCATGAAACCAGTGGACTCATGCTAAGTCCTACAACAGGAGATACATAAACTCACAAGAAAAACTGTACAGAGTAACCAGATCAGCTGGTTTTGGATTACAGAGCCAAAAATCCACAACTTTCAACAACCTTGAATGAATAACATCCTCTGCATTATATAGCAGGAGGGTGTATTCAGCATTAACTACCAGGTTGACCAAAAAGCCCGCCAGATATACAGTATCATAGAAATGGTGCTCAAACACATTATCAGATTGGCGCCTGAACATGAATGCAGCAGGTAGGGGAGGAGACATGAAGATTTCTTGAGCCTTGCGCCGCTGCCTAGGGATTCAGATCTTCAATCAGGTACTACATCAGCCCACGCCATCGCCCATACCTCTGCAACAATCACCATTGATGGCGCACCAACCCGCGGCCTCGGGAAGAACATCAGACAGCTAATCGCAACCACTTCCCGCCGAGATTCATCATCATGATATTTCGAATATGCAGGATAACATTATCCCACATGCACCCCGCGGCAACCTCATAAACACTTTATATACTAGGTCATGAGAATACATCATGTCGGTGCTTTTGCTCCTGACGACACTAGTATAGACCTCATCATCATCATCCTCCAGCAGCACGATATCCTGTTGTTCGAAATATCACCCTGACGTCATCATGATATTTGAAATATAACCTTCATGATAATCGGCACAACCTGATCCTTCGGAGGAACATCCTCCTGCTGAGCTTATAACAAAAGTCTGGCCGATGAACATCCTGATGACGTCATCATCATATCCTGCTGACATCATCATCATATCTGCCTGCTGCGCACCTCCTCATATCCGGATGACGTCATCATCATGTTTGCAAATATCAGGAGGTCTCTTTAAGATGATCAGTGCTGGAAATATGACCCCCGGATCTTGATGACGTCATCATCATATTAACATCATCATGATATTCGGAAGACAACCGGATATTTGGAAATATCCTCCTGATGCACAAACATCAGGTTGCATTGTAGCTCCACTATAAGATCGGGGCGATAACTGAATATGATGATGATGCTTGAAAAGATCACCCCCAGTAGATAATGCGCGAAGCCAACAGGCGGATATCTCCTTGATATCAGCATCATCATGATGCTCGAACAAACATATATCCGGGTGATATGAAAATATCACCCCCTCCTTCGGAATATCATGATGCAGATAGGCAGATAAAAAGATATCACCCTGATATAAGGATGACGTCAGCATCATCAGGATGACAAAACAACGAACAAGAGGTGATACAACATCATCAGGATGATATTGACTAAGATCATCCTGACGTTCAAAATATGATGACCCCAGTGAATATCGGGTCGCACTCAGAGCTCTTCAACAACATCATCAGGATGATCATAACCAAGATCACCCGATGATAGAAACATCACCCCGGCGAAATATCATGAAGGAAGAAAACATGATGACCTCCGCAAGCAACACGGTGATAACTGGAAATATGATGATGATGACGACCCTTAAGAAAGAACAAGTCAGGTCGCACAACTCAAAGAATAACCCCCTCAGAATAACGGGGCAACATCATCATCATGTCTGGGCAAGGTGATAAATGGAAGATCACCGGAGACTTCGAAAAATCACCCTCGTAAGCAGATCAGGGCGCACTGTAGCTCGTCAGCATCATCAGGATAAAAACCAAACATCACCCACTAACTGAATATGATGATGACGATGAGAAACCGGCCGACGGAGAACATGATGATGCCGACCCTCATCGAAACAAACATGATGATGATGACCTCCTCCTCAAGAAAATATCATGATGAAGCTGAAAACTGCTGAGGAGGTCCAACACTTGGAGCATTTTTTGGATACTTAGGGAGAGTGCCTGAATGAAAATTGCTCAGAAAACTACCAGTCAATTCAGGCACTAACAGGTTGGACCCCATCTTGGCACTTTTTTGGGGTTTGAAACTTTCATCTTGGCCCTCAAAGTAACAATTTAGTGCTTTTTTCTATATTTTAAAAAAGTTGCTTTTGTAATAACTCGAAACTAATGTTTCGAATTTAGAATATTAGTTGGCCTTTTGTCTTACCTTAGTATTAGGAAGCTTTTGGGAAAAAAATTGGATTCTCAAGATATGATTGTAAAATTACCTAAAATAGCAAAATCTGACAATTGTCGAAATCTGCCCAAAATGTAATTTTTTGTTTTTTTTGTTTTCTTGGATATAAGAGAGTTTTCTCTCATTGTAGTAGCAGAGTTGATGAATAGAAGTTTTTTTATGTTCCAGCTTCCAAATCTTTGTCTCTCATATGTTTAATGGCACAATTCTATTGAGTGTATGTTGTGTGCAGCATCATCTGGTATCATACCAGGAAGATGGCTAGGAGAGGAAGAGGAAGAGGCGGTCTTGCCCAGATGCATAGAGAAATACAAAATATGCAAAGGCAAATAGAAGAACTTACAACACAGATGCAAAACCAAAGACTGGGTAGAGGAGGAGATGAATCTGATGAAGAGATAGGTCGAGGAGGTGCAAATCAAGATACAAAACATGAAGAAGAAGAATTAGAAGGCATGAGTTTTGAAGAGAGGATGCTCAGGGCCTTAGAAGGGAAAAATGAAGGGATCAAGGTAGATGTTTCAGATTATGTAGGTAGTCTTAAACCAAAGGAGTTGATAGACTGGTTGAATGACATGAGAAATTTTTTTGAATGGAAATCCATGACAGAGGAGAAGAAGGTAAAATTTGCATGCACCAAATTAAAGGGTCATACAATGATTTGGTGGGATCATCTTCAAAAGGAACGAACAAAGAAAGACAAGGATAAGATCAGGACATGGAATAAAATGGAGAAGAAGTTGAGAGAAAAATTTTTGCCCATAGATTATGCGCAAACCTTTTTTCGTAGGTTTCAAAATTTAAAGCAGAACCTCTCTTCTGTGCAACATTATACAAATGAGTTTTATACGTTGTCTATACGTATAGAGCATCAAGAAACTGATGAACAGATGGCTGCTAGATATGTGAATGGCCTGAAATTTTCTATTCAAGATGAATTGAGCATGCATCGACTCAACAGTATGGAAGAGGCTTACCAATTGGCTCTAAAGGCTGAAGAAAAACAAAATAGATAGTACCATCAGAGGAATAGAGGAGGAAGAAGGGGTACATCAACCCCATTTTGAGGAGCTTCAAATTATGGCAGGCGAGAGTCATCCCATGGATTGAAAAAACAAGTAGACACTCGACAAGATCCTCTGAATCAAGAATGAGGAAGGGGATTTCAAAGAGGTAGAGGTTATGGTAGCGGTAGAGGATGCGAAAACCAAAGAAGGCCTTTCACTTGTTTTAGATGTGGAGAAGAAGGTCATAGGGCATTTGAATGCTCAAATTATAACATGCAAGAAAGAAATCAAGGAGGACAACCTAGGGTGAACCTGATTCAAATGCAACATGAAGTGGAAGGGACAGAACTAGAGGTTCCACCAGATGTGGCAGAAAGTCTCATGATGAGAAGAGTAATGGTGATTCCAGAGAAGGAGAAAACACAAGCCAAAAGCTCTGATGGTTCATGGCTTCGAACCAATATCTTCAGAATCAGATGCACTTCGGGTGGCAAGGTATGTCAAGTTATTGTTGATGGAGGTAGTTGTGAAAATATGGTTTCTAAAGAAATGGTAGAAAAATTGAATTTACACTGTGAAAAACATCCTCATCCGTATCGCATTGCATGGTTTAAAAAGGGAAATGAAGTCATTGTTGATAAAAGATGCCTAATTAAGTTTAGCATAGGGAAGATGTATTAGGATGAGATATGGTGTGATGTTGTCCCAATGGATGCCTATCATGTGTTATTGGGAAGGCCATGGCAGTATGATAGAAAAGTTATGCATGATGGAGAGAAAAACACATACACCTTTTGGAAAGATGGCTCTAAGGTGATTTTATTGCCTCTCAAGGATGAAGGAAAAGGTGAGACCATGTTGTCTGAAAGAGATCTTGTTAAAAAAATGAAGGTGATAGGGTGTTGCTATGTATTAGTAGTGAAAAAAGGTGAAGAGGAAGACATTTCAGTTCCCCCAGAAGTAGCAGAGCTATTGAAAGATGTTTTGCCTGATGAATTTCCTGATGGTCTACCGCCAAAGAGAGATATTCAACATCATATTGATTTGATTCCAGGAGCAACTCTAGCCAACCAAGCAGCTTATAGGATGAATCCAACACAACATGCAGAGATGAATAAGCAAGTAACAGAACTCATAAGTAAAGGTGTGGTGAGAGAGAGCATGAGCCCATGTGCTGTACCTACATTGTTGACCCCAAAAAAAGATGGAACATGGAGGATGTGCACTGATAGTAGAGCAATTAATAAGATTACCATCAAGTATCGATTTCCTATACCTCGTATGGAGGACATGATGGATGTCCTTGCAAGGGCCAAATATTTCAGCAAGATCAACCTACGAAGTGGCTACCACCAAATCTGAATTCGAAAAGTGAATGAGTGGAAGATAGCCTTTAAGACTGGAGATGGATTATATGAGTGGATGGTTATGCCATTCAGGTTATCAAATGCACCTAGCACATTTATGAGATTGATGAACACTATACTATGCCCTTACATTGGTAAGTTTGTGGTAGTTTATTTTGATAATATTTTGGTATTTAGTAACAGCAAAGAAGAGCACCTACAACACTTGAGGATCATCTTTGGTGTGTTAAGGAAGGAGAAACTCTATGCCAATTTGAAGAAGTGTAGGTTCATGCAGGATAGTTTGGTTTTTTTAGGCTTTGTCATTTCTAAAGATGGTGTCAGAATGGATCCAGAAAAGGTCAGGGCAGTTCTAGAATGGCCTAGTCCAAGCAGCATCACAGTGGTAAAAAGTTTTCATGGCTTGGCCACTTTCTATTGAAAGTTCATTCAAAATTTCAGTAGTATTGTAGCTCCTATAACAGATTGTACCAAAGGAAGGGAGTTTGTATGGACCAAGGATGCTGAGGAGAGCTTTAAGTACTTGAAGCAAAAAGTAACAGAAGCACCTATACTTGCATTGCTAAATTTTGATAAGGTATTTGAATTAGAATGTGATGCCTCCCATGTGGGAATAGGTGTTGTGCTTAGCCAAGTTGGAAAACTTATAGCTTTCTTTAGTGAAAAGATGAATGAAGTGAGAAAGAATTATTCTACTTGTGATTTGGAATTTTATGCAATTGTTCAAGCATTGAGGCATTGGAGACATTATCTAGTTCCCTAGGAGTTTGTATTGTTTACAGATTATATTGCACTGAGATACTTGAAGACACATAAAAAGTTGAATAGTAGGCATGCCAAGTGGGTCTCTTTCTTGTAGGGTTACAATTTTGTGTTGAAGCATAAGTCTGGAAAACAAAATCAGGTTGCAGATGCGTTAAGTAGGCGTGTTGCACTTTTGACCACAATGGAAACTGAGGTGACTGGTTTTGATGCCATCAAAAATTTGTATGAGTTTGATGATGATTTTTGGGAGATTGTGGAACAATTGAAGGCACCAGTATCTGGTAACTTGGATCACTTTAGGGGTGAATATTTTATGCAAGATGGGTATCTATTTAAAGGAAAACAACTATGCATACTAGATGGCTCTATGAGGGAAAACATTATCAGAGAATTTCATAGTAGTGGGTTGGCTGGACATTTTGGCAAGGACAAGACAATAGCCTTGATAGAAGATAAATATTACTGGCCAAAGATGAAAAGGGATATAACTATGTAACAAGGTGTAGAATCTGCCAAGTGGCTAAGGGACATTCACAGAATATAGGGTTGTATATGCCATTACCAGTACCAGCTGCACCATGGACAGATTTGAGCATGGACTTTGTGCTGGGACTTCCACATACTCAACGAGGTAATGACTCCATTTTTGTAGTTGTTGATAGGTTCTCTAAGATGGTTCATTTTAATGTCTATAAGAAAACTAATGATGCAACGAGGGTAGCAGAGTTATTTTTTTCAAAAGTTGTTCGACTACATGGTGTTCCAAAGACTATTACTTCTGATAGGGATACCAAATTTCTCAGTCATTTCTAGAGGACTTTATGGAAGAAGATGGGGACCAAGTTACAGTTTAGTAGTGCCTATCATCCTCAAACAGATGGGCAAACAGAGGTAGTCAATTGGATTCTGGGAAATTTGCTGAGGTGTATTGTTGGAGGAAAAACCCAAACAATGGGATTTGGCATTACCCCAGGCTGAATTTGCCTATAATAGTTCTGTTAATAGATCAACAAGAAAGTCCCCTTTCCAGATTGTGTATGGCAGGAATCCTCAAGGTGTTCTAGATTTGGTATAGATACCAATGAAAGATAGGATCAGTGATGATGGGGAAGCATTTGCAGAACACCTTCAACAGTTGTAGAACGAAGTGAGATAGAAGTTGCAAGACAGTAATGAGAGGTACAAGAATATAGTGGATGCTAGTAGGCGACATCAGACATTCAATGAAGGTGACTTTGATGGTATATTTGAGAAAAGAGCGGTTTCCTACTGGAACATACCACAAGTTGAAGTATAGGAAAATTGGTCCTTGCAAAATTATAAAGAAGATTGATGATAATGTATATGAGGTCAATTTACCAGATGATCTTGATATTTCTCCTGTGTTTAATGTTTTTGATTTATATGCATTCCATGGTGAGGATGCTACTAAAGATATTCAACCAGAAGTGGCATGGTACCACCACATTCCCCATAAGAAGGAAAAGATTACATAGGTTCTTAATAAGGAAACTATCTACACTCAGCAAGGGCAGTACAACAAGTATTTAGTACAGTGGGAAAGATTGCCACCAATAGATAGCATGTGGATTACAGAGTGGGAAGTGTAGCGGTTGGATCCAGTCAAGTGGCAGCAGTTCGAAGACACTCACTTGCAGGAGTTGCGTTCTTTTCAACCATAGGAGAATGATGCAAGGACTTCCGAAGGTCATAACTTTTGACTCGGATGTGGGTTTTCTACGAAATTTTACAGGTGGATGAGTTATGAGGTGGCCAGTGGTTTCCCAACCTACTGTAGTGGGTTGGACCCTATCTTGGCACTTTTTTGGGGCTTGAAACTTTCATCTTGGCCCTCAAAATGGCAATTTAGTGTTTTTTTCTAGATTTTTAAAAAGTTAGTTTTGTAATAACTCGAAACTCACGTTTCAAATTTAAAATATTAGTTGTCTTTTCATCCTACCTTAGTTTTAGGAATCTTTTGAGAAAAAAATTGGATTATCAAGATATGATTGTAAAATTACCTAAAATGGCAAAATCTGACAATTGTTGAAATCTGCCAAAAAAGGTAATTTTTTGTTTTTTTTTTGTTTTCTTGGATATAAGAGAGTTTTCTCTCATTGTAGTAGCAGAGTTGATGAATAGAAGTTTTTTTTATGTTCCAGCTTCCAAATCTTTGTCTCTCATATGTTTAATGGCACAATTCTATTGAGTGTATGTTGTGTGCTGCATCATTTAAGGTTTAGGGCTTAGGGGAATTATTTAGGGTTTATGGTTTAGGGGTTAGGGTTTAGGATTTGGGGGAATTATTTAGGGTTACTTGTGTTTAGGGTTTAGGGGCATTATTTAGGGTTTACGGTTGCATGTCAAGAGTAGTCTCTCTCTAAATCTGTAAACCCTAAATAGTGGCCCTAATCTCTAACCCCTAACCCGTATCTACCTCTCTATAGATATCTCCCTCTCTCTATCTTGCTCTCTCTATCGACATCAATCCAATGATGTTGAGGATGTGCTAAATTGATTTGTCACCTTTAGAAAATAAATGACATCGATCCAATGATTGTCTTGGAATTTGAATAGGTATAGAAAAATGAGAGGTTGATCCCGAGTGTCACAAGTTTGATCTCAATTGTTGACACAAATATCATCTAATATGTAAGTTAAACATGAAATGATTTGTTAGAATTTACACCAAAACTACTTGCTTTTACAATTTTTTTATGACAATTATCTATTCAAAAGTGCCTTTGAAATACTATGAGATACCTTAGTATAAGTAAATCATATAAAAATCAAATATATATATCATCATAATCTTATATAAATTTTGGTAGTTTGTCCAAAATCTCTCCTTTCATACGATACAATCTTTCTAAAATTTGGATTGTATTTTATAGCTAAAATGCCTAAATACTAAAATGCTAAAATGCTAAAATACTAAAATAAAAAACAATGAAAACAATTGAAAAAAAAGAAAACAGATATTTGTTTTGATAACGGATATCTGTTTTGAAAAACATAAAAAGTGAAAAAGGGTCACATTTTTGCAAACCCGCGGCTTGCAAAATGTAGTGTCATCTTTGAAGAATGGATATCAGAGGTGAAGAACGGATATCTGATCCAAAAAGGTAAGATCTTTCACATTTTTTTGTTTGTTTTGTATATTCAAGCAAATTTTTTAATTTTTAATGCTAAGTGGGTATGTTTTATAGTTTAATTAGGTAAAATGGATGCACAAAATGAAAACCCAAACTCTCCACCACCAAACTCTCCCCCTCCAACAATAGAAGAGAATATTCAAATAAATATTGATCAAATAAGTAGGATCATAGAAATGTATCGCCGCCACCCTCGATTGTCTACAATGACATCGAATTTAGAGGGAATCATTAATCATGTTCAAACCTTGTCAACCCAACACGAATCATTTAGGCAATAGCAAAAAGCCAAGAAGGCCGAATATGCTAACAGTTTGTCATATGATGAAGTCAAAGAATTAGAGATTACAAAAACTATGTTAGCCCAACACTTTGTCAATCCTAAAACTGGATTGCATGTTGATGTCTGTAAGCCCAAGTTTTCAATCAAATGGTGTATTCATGAGGGCATTAGTTAGAACTTTTGGGATCATTGGTGGATGGTTTTTGATAAGCCACCCAACAACAATTTAGATGTACCTTTGTATTTCCTTCATAAACTCTATGTAGAGTTCGTCATGGGTCAACATTTTAGAGAGTTTCAAGGAGTGGGTAAGGGAATGCCTCAAGATAGACCTAGGGAAATTAGACAAGTACAAGGTCCCTATAATCCCCCTCCTGCTATCCCTTCTCCACCCCCAATGCAGCACCCAGATGTTGTTGCAAATGCAACACAACAGGGCCTTAGTGCCATACACTCTTTGTCCAAGCATTTGATTATACAGACATCTTAGTTTGCACAAGTACATGATGAAGGCAATGATATTGGATCACCTGGTTCTACTAGACCGTCATCATCCACACATGTATGTGTGCCCCATCATTGCTTTTCTTGCAATCATTTATGCTTAGGTCCTATTATGGAGAGTAGTGAGCCACCGTTAAACACATCAGAGTATGATCTCCATTCACGAGATGAGGCAATGGGGTCCAGAACTCAAGCTGAGGGGTTAGGGACAAGAGTAGAAGCTACCGGATTAGTGAACCATAGAGAAGGAGAAATGCATGAGCAATCTTTTATGCGGGTAAAATTTAAAGTTAAATTTTATGGTCTATTCCATTTGAATATATAAACAAATTTATTAGTACTAATGTATCTAAGTGGGATAACAGTTGGTGACAAAGGAGGAGTTGACAAAAGTTCATCATGGAACTTTGTCTGCTGTCCAATTTGGCTTGGACTTGCTGGTATAATTTGTTCTACACATCAACTTTTTTTATGTATTTATTTCTTTGTGAGTAATTATATATTAATTTATATCTTGATGTTAATTTTATTTTATAGTCAATCAAAAATGTGAATGATGTGGCATCTTTGCCAATTGTCTTTTTTCAAACTCCTGATCGACCCAAGGGACTATCATTTGCAGAATAGTTTTCTCAATGCCAACAAAGGGTGGAGGTAATTTAATTGAATTGTACTTTAATTGATAATTTAGAAAACTTAAATATTTGATTATAGTCACTTAGAGTCTTACATTCTTGTCATTTTGATAATTTAGAGTCCTTCTCAATTGATGTAGGAGGCCTCGATGGTGGTATGTGCTTGTTTTCTAGTAGATAAGTTTTTGTGTAGTGCACTCTAGATTGTTTGTGTGTAGCACATCTAACCTTTTTAAATGTATGCATTTCCTATTTTGTTTAATAATTATATATTAATTTATTTCAATGTTACTTTGCTTTTATGTAGTCTCTTGAGAATGTGAGTGATGTGCCAGCTTTGCCATCATGCTTCACTAGGACACCTGATCGTCTTAAGAGAAAATTATTTGTAGAATGATTGTCCAAACAACAACATAGAGTCAAGGTAATTGAATTGAATTTTTCTAAATAATTGATAGTTTATCTAGCGGTCTTATAGTTGATTGTAGTGAGTTAGATGTATGTTAATAAATAAAAGTTCTTAATTGTAGTAGATAAGAATCTATTTACTAACTTTAACTTATTTTTATTTACCATTGAAGAGATTAATCAAATTTGTGTTTTGACTTGTTAATGTAGGAAACTTCGCCTCCATCAATTACTAGACATTTTGGTACAAAGAGGACACTTTTTGAGGATCCATCACAGATTGAGGATCCATTGCAGATTGAGGATCAAGTGGACTTGTAGTATTTGATGTATCTATTTGGCATGTAGATTGTATATAGATTTTACGACATGGCATATGCCACATTTTGTAAAAAATGTTTTGAGTTGGCATATTTGCCAAATTTTTGTATATGTCTACCATTATGGACTAGATTTTAATATATATACACCTTGATATACAATATAATTTAAATTCCTTATGTGCATGTCATGATACTTCCCATGATGCCATACATTATGATGATAGTTCTTTAGTCCATTGATGATATATTTAGCATTGAGAATGGTTTTAGATCAATAGAATCAATATGACAAAATTCCTTATATGCCCTAATCAAGCATAGTAGCTTGAAATCTAATAAGGTCATGATAAACCATTTCATCATGTATTTAGTCTTCATCTTGTCAAATTTTGTAAATATGTCAAAGTTGTCATATGAAAAATGTAAAAAAATGCAAAAGATGGAAGATGAATAGTCAAGTACTCAAAAGTCAGTTGGAGACTATTGGTTTCCCTCAAATCATGTATAAATATGCATAAACCTTCATGGAAAAGGCATTGGAGATGTATTGAAAACATTTTGAAGATGAATTGAAGACAAGTTTGAATGAAATTAATGTCAAGAAACTCTGTTTTTGTAGATTTTACTATTTTCCTGCTATTTCTTTGTTTAGTATAGCCCTGTATGGATGTGTTAGGGCCTTAGAGTAATTGTAATTGAAAGCTGGTGGAATCTACTTTCTTGTGTTTTAGGTGCCAATAAGGCCAATAAGGATACTGGGGGCACATTATAAACATAAAAAACTTACATCTTGGGGGGAGGTACCAATAAGGCTAATAAGGATACTATTTCAGTTGGGTGTGTGTGTATGCAAATCCCATTTATGGCCGAGAAGCTCTCTATTTACTATTATTCAACTCTCGTTGATAGGAGGTTGGCTCTACAACTATTGCAATTTGTGTATGAAACCTGGATGCCTACGAGATCATATATATATGTATGTATGTATGTATGTATGTAAATCCTATTTATGGTCAAGTAGCTCTCTATTTACTATCATTGAACTCTCATTGATAGGAGGTTGGCTCTTCGACTATTGCAATTCAATCCATTTGTAATGATGCCTCTATCATGTTGAGTTGGATCCTATCTCTTCATCAAGTTAAAATCATGAAGATCACAACACCATACAATCCTCATTGGGCTATTAAAATGCACAAAACAATCATACAAGATAGTCATTCATGAAATTACTATGCAAAGAGGGTTTATAAGTTGCATTAGGGTTTGTATAAATGATCTAATGGATTTCTAAGGTTGTCAAACACCAAAATGGATGATTTATATGAGTTTTGGGACTATCACAGTCCATGTACAACTTGCCCCTTATGATTGTTAAAAAGATACACATGGCTGTCCAAAAACTGCCCTTTATGACTATCCTAAAACAACATCGTGTATATGCTCATAAAAGCCATCAAACTCTGAGACTAAACTCGTCATTGGATAAGGAATGGAAGGATAAAGTCACATTCCCAAAAACCTCTTAAAATCACATGTCTCCCCTTATGAAAACTAGGGTCTTTGCTGATACATTGTTCCGTAAGAGCAAAGTCACTTAAGATCCTAAGAGCAAAAACCTTGCCAGGTGCCATATTTTTTGTTCTTCTCATCGTGGGGCCGAACGGAATGTGCCAACATGTTGGGGTGGGTGCGTAAATGCCAGGGGGGTTCTCATTTTATGCACCAAGCATCCTAGTCATTTCGGGCAAGAGGCTACCGACAAAGTCCCTTAAGATCCTTGAGACCAAAAAATTGCCAAATTTTGACGGAGCAGTTCTCAGAATTTGTGACAGTTGGGAATGTTTTTTTTGGACCTACAGGTGTACGTGGGGTCCATCCACAATAACCTCTATCATTTTTGGTCAACTCCATTCTGTTTGATCGTGTCAATATCAAACGTATTGTTGCAAAATGCTTCAATTTGATGTAGTGGAAAGGTGCTAGGTGTGACATTTTTTATTCCATAGCTCATGGGGTCAAATGGACTATGCCAACGCGTCAGGGTGGGTGGGTAAATGCTAGTGGAGGTTTCATTTTGTGCGCCAAGCGTCCCAGTCATTCCGAGCAAGAGGCTATTGGCAAAGTCCCTTAAGATCCCTGAGACCAAAAAACTGCCGAACTTTGACAGAGCAATTCTCATAATTCATGATAGCTGGGAATGTTTTGTTTGGACCTACAAGTGCATGTGGGGTCCATCCACAATAACCTCTCTCTTTTTTGGTTAACTCCATTCCATTTGACAGTGCCGAAATCAAATGTATTGTTGCAAAATGCTTCAATTTGATGCAGTGGAAAGGTGCTAGGTGTGACATTTTTCATTCCATAGCTCGTGGGTTGAACGGACTGCACCAATGGGTCTGGGTGGGCCGGTAAATGCTAGGGGAGGTCTCATTTTGTGTGCCAAGCATCCCAGTCATTCCGGGCAAGAGGCTATCGGCAAAGTCCCTTAAGATCCTTGAGACCAAAAAATTGCCAAACTTTGACAGAGTAGTTCTCAAAATTTGTGACAGCTGGGAATGTTTTGTTTGGCCTACAGGTGTATGTGGGGTCCATCCACAATAACCTCTCTTATTTTTTTGTCAACTCCATTCCGTTTGACCATGCTGAAATCAAACACATTGTTGCAAAATGCTTCAATTTGATGCAGTGGAAAGGTGCTAGGTGTGACATTTTTCATTCCATAGCTCGTGGGGTCGAACGGACTGCACCAATGCGTTGGGGTGGGTGGTTAAATGCCATTGGAGGTCTCATTTTATGTGCCAAGCGTCCTAGTCATTTCGGGCAAGAGGCTACCGGCAAGTCCCTTAAGATCCCTGAGAGCAAAAAACTGCCAAACTTTGACAAAGAAATTCTCAGAATTCGTGATAGCTGGGAATGTTCTGTTTGGACCTACATGTGTACATGGGGTCCATCCATAATAACATCTCTCATTTTTTGTCAACTCCATTCTGTTTGACCGTGCTGAAATCAAACGCATTGTTTCAAAATGCTTCAATTTGATGCAGTGGAAAGGTGCTAGGTGTGACATTTTTCATTCCATAGCTCGTGGGGTCAAACGGACTGTATCAATGCGTCGGGGTGGATGGGTAAATGCCATTGGAGGTCTCATTTTGTGCACCAAGCATCCTAGTCATTCTGGGCAAGAGGCTACCAGCAATGTCCCTTAAGATCCCTGAGACCAAAAAACTGCCAAACTTTGACAGAGTAGTCCATGGGGTCCATCCATAATAACCTCTCTCATTTTTGGTCAACTCCATTCCGTTTGACCGTGCCGAAATCAAATGCATTATTGTAAAATGCTTCAATTTGATGCAGTGGAAAGGTGCTAGGTGTGACATTTTTCATTCCATAGCTCGTGGGGTCTGTGACTTTGCCGGTAGCTTACATCTCGGAAGGACTGGGATACTTTGCACACAAAATGAGACCTCCCCTAGCATTTACCCACCCACCTCGATGTGTTGGCGTAATCTGTTTGGTCCCAGGACATGTGGAATGCAAAATTTCAATCCTAGCAACTTTTGACTTTGTTTGTAGGTTACAGCTCGGAATGACTAGGACGCTTGGCGCACGAAACGAGACCTCCAATGGCATTTACCCATCCACCCCGACGTCTTGGTGTAGTCTGTTTGACCCCACGAGCTATGGAATGAAAAATGTCACACCTAGCACCTTTCCACTACATCAAATTGAAGCATTTTGCAACAATGCGTTTGATTTCGGCACGGTCAAATGGAATGGATTTGACCAAAAATGAGAGAGGTTATTATGGATGGACCCCACATGGACCTGTAGGTCCAAAGAGAACATTTCCAGCTATCACAAATTTTGAGAACTACTCCGTCAAAGTTTGGTAGTTTTTTGGTCTTAGGGATCTTAAGGGACTTTGGCGGTAGCCTCTTGCCCGGAATGACTGGGACACTTGGCGCACAAAATGAGACCTCCACTAGCATTTAACTACCCACCTAGATGTGTTGGTATAGTTCGTTCAACCCCACGAGCTATGGAATGAAAAATGTCACACCTAGCACCTTTCCACTGCATCAAATTGAAGCATTTTGCAACAATACATTTGATTTTGGTACGGTCAAACAGAATGGAGTTAACCAAAAATGAGAGAGGTTATTGTGGATGGACCCCACGTGCACCTGTAGGTCCAAACAAAACATTCCCAGCTATCACAAATTTTAAGAACTGCTCCGTCAAAGTTTGGCAATTTTTTGGTCTCAGGGATCTTAAGGGACTTTGTTGGTAGCCTCTTGCTTGGAATGACTAGGATGCTTGGCGCACAAAACAAGACCTCTCCTGGCATTTACCCACCCACCCTGACATGTTGGCGCAGTCCATTCGACCCCATGAGCTATGGAATGAAAAATGTCACACCTAGCACCTTTCCACTGCATCAAATTGAAGCATTTTGCAACAATACGTTTGATTTCGGCAGGGTCAAATGGAATGGAGTTGACCAAAAATGAGAGAGGTTATTGTGGATGGACCCCACATGCATCTGTAGGTCTAAACACAACATTCCCAGCTGTCACGAATTCTGAGAACTGCTCCGTCAAAATTTGGCAGTTTTTTGGTCTCAGGGATCTTAAGGGACTTTGCCGGTAGCATCTTGCCCGAAATGACTAGGATGCTTGGCACACAAAATGAAACCTCCCCTAGCATTTACCCACCCACCCCGACATGTTGGCATAGTCCATTCAGCCCCATGATGAGCAGAACAAAAAATATTGTTCCAGTTGGCACATTCTCAATCATTGACATGGATGATATCTCAGCACCATTCCTTTAGGCACAATATGTGCTTCCAATGGAAGGCACAATTGTGAGGTTAGAGATGATGAAAAGTGTGCCTCATTCACAATCATGTTTTACTTGTCTTCAATGATGATTCCTTGATTCAACTTAATCCTTTGATAATACATTTTAACCTCCTTGTGAAAGCACACTTTCAAGGTTGCTTGAGTAAGAGGTAGCGCCTCAACATCGAGGCACACTTTTGGTGTTCTAGAAGCATGAACTAGCACCTCAAATAGTAAGGCACTCATTCTAGGTTGTTTATTCAATAATTGGCGCCTTGTATTCATTAATTAGTGCCTTCACTTCTAGGTGGAAGTTTGGAGCTGAAATACATCAAAATAACAAGTTTCTTCATCACTTCAAACATCTTTAACACTTTGAAGATCTCCAATGCATGATTGAATATCGAGAAACCAATGTATCATTTCATGAAGGTCTTGATGAGAAGAACAAAAAATATTGTTCAAGTTGACACATTCTCAATCGTTGACCCAATGAAATTGATGCAAACATGCAATTTGTTCATGTTGTGCCATCATGTTGATGCAAACATTCTCTATCATTCATATTGTCACATGTTGTAAGCCATGTATGTGAAGATGTAAACATAGTATTGGTGACATGAGCAACACTACTACATATTCTTAAGTGTTGTAAATATGCATCTTCTTATTTAATCATGTGTTGTAAATGAAGGAATGCAATGATTGCAATATGTGCACAAAACGGAATTTTTGATAAGGATTGAAACGAAATGTTAAGAAAATGCAATTGGCGGGTGTAAATCTAAAGTGTGGAAGCATAGACAAGGCATGTGAATAGTTTGGCATGACACCTCAAAGAGATGCTATCTCATGGAATGCAATGATTGCAAGATATGCACAAAATGGATTTTTTGAAAAGGCTTTAGAAACTTTGAAGCAAATACAATTGTAACGTTTAAAACCAAATTCCATAACCTTTGCAAGTATTCTCCCTACTTGTGCCAAATTAAGATCTTATATATACATATATGCATAATGTCATGAAAATAATGTATAGTGTATATATCAAGCCATATAGGCATGTACAAATAAAACCATATGGGTATATACAATGATATACATCGATAACATACAAAAGTATGTTTACAAAGCCAAATAGGCATATGTAACAAAATGTCCCAAAATCAAATCTCCTATGGATTGCTATCAAATAATCTATGGCTCTTGCTAGGCCATGCAGATGGTGAACCAGTTAATGACTCATCCTCTATCGCTCATCGACTAGACCTCCTCGATAGAGATTTTTGAATTTCCACCTATTAATACAATCAAACAACGTGCACATTAATATAGAATTTAATATTCAAAATATATAACATGACATAACTAATCAATCACTTACTGCCAATTGGTGATCCCTATTGATCATTTGTTGTCTCTCTTCTTCTGTAGAGCTGGATGGGTAGGGGAGGTGACGTCCTATGAGAAGCATGAACAAGCAAATTTAAGTAAACATGAATATCATAAATATGTACATTAAATGTTGCACTTATTATAGGACTGTTCTAGGACTATTTTAGGACTGTTGTAGTTAAAACTATCCTAGTAGACATGTATAGAACTATTATAGGACTATCATCTCATGGAATACAATGATAGCAAGATTACTATCAAGATTAGTATGAAGATTAATTATGACTGCTATATGACTTTTATAAGAATGCAAAGTAAGGAAGCATAGGCAAGGCACATGAACTATTTGGTGGAATACCTCAAAGAAATGAGAATTTTGTCAGATGTTGTAGTTGCAATTGCCATGTGACACATGTATGTAATATGTGAAAGAATAGACAAGGCATATGAACTATTCGGCAAAAGACATCAAATACATGTCATCTCATGGAATGCCTTATGTAGAAAAAGGTACAAATGTGCAATATTAAGAAATACAAATAAGAACTAAAAATCATACCTCGAGTATAGTCAAAATAACCTACGATGCCATATAAAATAATTTATGATGCCATGCAAAATAATCTACGATGCCATGTAAAATAACTTTATTCGCAGTCCTGTATAGTCAAAAGCATGCATTATAGTTAAAGTAACAAGATTTTTAATAAAACAATTCTAAAAAAAAGAAAAAACAAGAACAAGTTAAGATAAAAAAATGTCATACTTGTTCATCTGGAAGTTTAAATGCTAGTCAAGTGTACCTGAGGGGTCATCTCTTACCTTCAAAGTATCCAATATTGCTTCATGATTAGCATTACTAATTGTCCATAATTCTTTTGATTTTGGTTTTCCACAATGCTTTAGTAACTTGATATTTGTTGCTACAACTAGTTGAGAATACATAAATATGGTTTTATGCTTCTCAAAGTCTTCAAAGGCCAGGATGTCATTCTTTTTAATCATATATGTTTGTAACCAAGTCCCAGCAATAACAACTGATCCTGTAGGATATGTGAACCCATCATCATCTATCATAGGTTGTGTTAGCTTTTGTTTTCCCTATGCACATTGTGCCAACCAATAGTCTAACCTCTCTTCATTTCCATGCGGTGCAACAACTGCATAAACATAACCTGGCTGTACAAGGTCTGAAAGATGTTCATAGTCAAATGAGCTCTCCATGTCATTGACGGAAGATGATTGACCTTCATATAAAGGGATTAAATATTGTGGAATCCATGCATCTAGCCACTCACTTGACTCACAATTGTTCCAATCACATTTAATACAACTCTGACAAAAACAAGCTAATTCTCATGTCCAAATAGTCCATGTACTTGCATCTGAGATTTGAAATGAATGCATCTTTGATGATTCACTGATTCTCTGACATTCCAATTGCTCTATCACTATTCCATCATCAACCAACCAAAAGAACCTACGCACTTCAGAATCAAGAGCCACTCCTCGTGACAATGCATAGTTACACCACTTAACAATGGAATCTGCATCACTGAATGTAGCACCACCTCTAATCTTTAGTTGTTCTTTAAAAAGAGCTCTCTTCAGACATGCACTTGCTCCATCATGTTCACCTTTTCCGTGTCCAGTTTCAAAAAAATTCCAAATATGAGGTATACCCTTCTGTACATGCATTTTGCTCAACCAATAGAAATTATGAGCATTCTTGAATTGACCAGTGCAATTATCTGACCAAATGAGATGTTGATCCATTCTAATATCTTTTTCTTGCAAGAACCCATAAAATTGTTGAAAACAATATTACACAAACTCTGCTGAATGAGATCGATCATCACTCATGTAAAAATGGTATTCTCTGACAATCTTCCTGTTCTCTTCTATATTCTTGGGGGCATGTCTGTATGTGATGTGAACAAAAATAGCAATATGAATAGAATTGTAGTATTGGGATTGAACTTCATTTTGGGGTTGTAATGTATAGTTTTCTACAAAATCAACTATAGAGACAATAGTTCTAATTGGGAAAGAGTCTTTACACATCTTGAACTATTGATATAACCATCGAGACCTGTGGCTATGTCTGACATACTTGTAGAAAATATTTTTCTTAAAATCATCAATAAAATCAGCAATACTTACCTTTCTTACAATCAACTCACATCTAGAACCTTCACCTCCACTTTTCAAATTGTATTTCACTGTCTCATATCTCTTTTTCTCAACCATTCTCTTTCCAAAATCATGCTCGTTGCCCTCATGAAAACATGATACAAACTTTAATAACCCACCACATTGTAAACACTTTTCATTTAAACAATCATTCTTGTAGAACATGCAACCATCATCTCTAATACATAGAAATAAATCCAATAAGTCCCTAGATGACTTTGGTAGTTGAATTGCACCACACTCCTATAACATTTCGTTAGTGTGCAAAGTAGAACGAACATTGCATAATAATTCATGGTACATAGAAAACTCTACATGGTATTTGCAACATGTATTATGAACTTTAAGAGGAACACAATAAAATGGCTTAAGAGATTCAAATGCTCTTTGTGAGATTGTCATACCTGGGTGAGTTTCACAATATTGTTTGTAAAATGTTGTTTGGCTACATTCCAAGTAATGTTTAGGATGTGGTGTGCGGTCTTTATCACCAATTCTTAACTTTACAGCATCTTTTGCATTCGGTGATACCCTAGAGTTAGTGTGCCAAAATCATTCAATTTCTTCCTTTGTGCTATCAATTAGCTTCTTGTCAACTCATGGAAGCCTACCATTGAAAGCCCAAGTATCATTGGCAAGAGAACTATCTAGCCTTGATCTTAATGCTAGTGCTTTTGATAATGTTTTACGATTCAATCTTAAGTCAACACAAGTTTGCCTCATTAATCGAGCATTTCTTAATTGTTTTCTTACTATTGAGGTTGTTATTACTCTACGGGCAGCTCTTTTATCTTTATCCTTGCTAGTCTTTCCAATAGAATTGAGTGCATTGAAAAGGCTTCTAACAATAATTTTATTCCGATCAGACACTTTGTTTAACCGAATCTTTAATTTATTTAGTAAAGGTCTCATTTTGTACATCTTTAATAATTGCACAAAAAGTTGGCATTGTTTGGTTAATGTTTTCTTCTCAAAGTATTCATTGAAGAGTTTTGTAGCCCACAACCGAACTGTT
Source organism: Cunninghamia lanceolata (assembly GCA_027924645.1). Lineage (NCBI taxonomy): Eukaryota > Viridiplantae > Streptophyta > Pinopsida > Cupressales > Cupressaceae > Cunninghamia > Cunninghamia lanceolata. The sequence continues at coordinate 4,974,465 of BSBN01000124.1, read as the reverse complement.
CGTGACGACCTCTTGCCTTCAAGTTTTTCCATTATGTTCTCATCAATTTCAAGTAACCATTTTGGGGTTCCTGGGTTTTTTATAATTTCATCACGATTATTCTCTTCTTGATAAATGTCCTCTCTTCTTATGAAATTTGGAGATACATTGATTGTTCTTGTTTCATCCATGTTATCGACCTCATCAATTTTATCAACAAATGGATTATGGAGTGCAATTTCAACATCATGATGTTCATATCCACTTTCTTCAAGTGCACATCTTCATTTTTCTTCTTCTTTGTCCATGGTATTGCTATTATGAATAGGTGTTTCATAACATTTTTCAATATTTTCATTTGCAGTATCATGGTGAATTCCATTCTTATCTAACATTTCATTATAATCAAAATTAACATCTTCAATTTGCATGTCATTAGATGGTAAAGAAGAAGATTCACCTTGATGAGTATCCGCCAAACCCACCCTTCCAATCCTCTTCCTTTCCCTATCTTTTGCCCTAATTGCTTCAATTTCCTCCAATGTAACTTTCCTCCTCCTTTTTGCTTTACGACGACTATTGCTCCCCATTAGGGGAACAAAAATATCACCCTTATGATTGTAACAAGAAAATTGTGTCTCCAAAAGTGCATAAAAATATTCCTTTCACTGTCATAGCTAGAAATCATGAGTATTTCGATAGCAGAGGGTCTCTGGTTGCAGATGTCGGGTCCAACAATATTCCTTGTCTTTTTTCTGCATTTACAAAATGGATATCCATTTTGGTAATGGATATCTATTTCTTAAATCCCAATTCTTTGCCAACGGACACTCTGCAACGTCCATATCACTACTACAAAATAGATATCTGTTTTATTATGTACATTTGGATTCTAGACTAGGGATTCATTTTATTATTCTATAAACTTGTGAATTACCATCTAATTTGAATGTTTACACACTAATCCACCTAGGTATCAACTTAATAAAGCTCTGGATATAAGCCATTATTTGATTTGAGTAATCTTACTTTGGACACATTTGTGAAGACTCCTAAAGAGCCTGGACATACAATTGTAAAGATGATATAGCCTCCATATAAGCATAAAGATGATATATAATTTTAGTTTGTTGAAGGCCATGTAAATCAGTCATTGATGAGGACTCTGCTACACCTAAAGTTGAGTCCTTTGTTTGGAACTTTGAAGCATGCAAAGAGGCAAGTGACTTGTAATGCTTAAGTAAACATGAGTCTCAACATGATGTAGTTCAACTTGATGACATGTCTAAATATGACACATTTTAGTTTGTATTGCATGAGGACTTCCTTATTCATGCATATCAAATTTATAATTAGGTATTTTTTTTGAAGTGTATGAGTTTGAGGCTTTCAATTTTTGTATTGACTCACTTGAAGATGCTAGCAGCCATGTGAACATGATTAATATGGGATCCAAGAGTTGTCCTTTTCCCTTGCATTTGGAGTCGATTGTTGGCCCTTATGATTGTTTAAATCATGTTGGCCTAGCATTTGAATAGTTTCTTTGTGACATGGATGGGAATAGATAATGTATAGACTTTATCACACTTTAGGGTTTTCCCATTATGCTAAAATGTTATGACTATCCACTTATTCTATTTTAGGCTATCATCAAATGAGAAGCTTCTAAAGGCAAAAATGTTGTCCCAAAAGAAGGCTCAATGTTATTCGTAAAGACATTAGATTCTTAAAATACAAATTCAAGGGTAGATATTCCTTGGGCTATTTTAGTATAGAGAAGCAAAATTGCAATATATGACTATCCTAGGAATTAGAATGGTTGATCATAGGATATTCATGGCATTTTGATATTAATGGATGGATTGATAGATGTTTAGGGAGTTTAAGTTTAAATGTAATGTATGAGAATTCTTATTTATGAAGGATCTAATAGGTCTTATGTCTTATTTGCAAGCTATTCAAGAAAGAAATGAAAAGATACCAAGGACTATCATAACACCTATTACAATTAGGTGCATCAAAGGATTGTCATCCAGGACCTTACCAATATGGGAAGTTATCAAAACCATGTCATGTTTAAAATTAAAGGCTTTATCACCTCTTTGTCCCTATAGGCCTATTAGAACAATAGGTCACATTTTATTCATATACCGGGGTTGAGAATAAACACTAAGCATTTGTAGTTATGGCAAGTGTAAATGGAAATAGATTACAACTTTAGACAATCTATCCTCTCCTAGATTGCACTGACTAAGTGGAAATTAAAAATTCCCTATTAATGTCCTTTATATGCTGAAGGTATGGGTGAGAAAGGTAAACTTTGTATGTTGTAGACAAGGCCTCAAATGTAGAATATATTATGACAATAATGATAAGGACTATTAGGCATGAATGCTATCACTATTATAAGTTGTCAAACCAACCATAGGCTTCCATACTAGTACACTATTGACTATCATACCTTTAGGCATGGTGCCATGAACCTTATGAGTAGAATGCATTGGTATTTGTGAGAAATGTATTGCTTATGTTAAGAATAAGTATTTATATTGTTTGAACATCATCAAAAGGTGGACTACAAATATGACTTTGTCAAAGGAAAACTTTAGTGGCAAAAATCTAACTATGAACTATTGTGCCATCCAAGCACAATCATGACCAACATCAAGGGATAGTCAAGGCATGGGTGTCTTAAGAAACACAATTGAAATTGTCCATGGATATTTGAAGTAATTCGCAATATCCATGATCAAGAATCAACTCTGGCTGTCTCAATAGTGGTAAATTTAGCTTCAAGACAATAAAAAATGAGCTTAGGGATTCATTATCACCAAGTAATAAAGAAGAGTAACCGTAAGTGTCGACCTTCAATTTCACTATACAAGAGGATGAAGAAGGGGCCATAGTATTTTCATACCATAATACAACATACAAAAGGAAAATCATGAAGTCAAAACATGTGCAAAGGGTATCTATGTTAAAGAGGAGAGTTGTGAATGGACGATGACTATCACTATCAAAATAAGATAGAGTCTCACTAAGGACAGTTAGGTGATTTGTGGATTGTCATGACTACAAGGCATTAGAATCTTGTGTATGAAGAGGAAAGAAATATAAATAAAAGAAGATTGAAGGATTGTCATGCTAAAAGGATAGCCAATAGTACAAAGATTCATATTTCAAGGCTATCTTTAATCTCATTCACATGGTCCTAATGTTGGTTTGATTTGCATGGAGTGAGATGACACTATCAGGATTTATTGAAAAGGTGAAAGGGTTTGGTACCAAATTTGATCACAAGTGTAAAAATTGCAATAAGCTTGAGAATATTGTTCACTAAACCTAGAACTATCACCAAGCAACATCCGTTTCATAAGATGTGATCAACAAACATGTAAGAAAAATAGATATCAACCTTCTTGGTTATGCATGCTTGATAAGAGCCCATACTTTTCACAAGGAGCCACCAATTTTTAACTAAATATTTCCATTAGAAACGGAAAAAAAAATGTTCCCCCAAATGAGGTAATTATATTGTTAATTAGAATTCTATGTGTAATGTGATATGAAACAATAGATACACCTATAAATGACCAACTAACTTTAACTTCTTGTATTATTGCCTCGATGTTTCAAATATGTTATTTCTCTTCATCCAAAACCAATGGTACAAAATTTTTCATAGATCAAGGAAACAGATATCCGTTTCCAAAATGGATATCTGTTTTGAGTTGCTTTTACTGAAGCAAAACAAATATCTGTCTTGCTTTGGTACAAAGCAAGATGGATATCTGTTTTGGTTGTTGACTTTTCATGGATTCTAACATGTTTTCATGTTTCAGTCTCTTCTTCGAACTTCACCCTTCGTGCTGACGGTTTTTTTTATGCAAAATTGATAAAATGAAAAGGGTTTATAGAAAAAATTGTTAGCTTTCTAAAAATATAAGATTTGTTTGGTTATCATTTTATTAAATAATTATTAATAATTTTTTATATACCGTGTCTCTGAAATCCTGATGGACACACTGATTGAAAAATAGCCATAACTTTCAAACCATTTCACCTTTTTGAGATCCGAAACATGCGTCACACTCTATGCTTTTCTGGCTATAGGTTTAAAAAAAAATTGAATTTCAATTTTTTTTATCGAGTTAGGTTGGCTGGAAAATTACTTTTTAGTTTTTAAAAAAAGTCACAGTAAAAAAATCATAACTAATTATTTTATTGGAAAAAAATTTCAAATAAATATGCGTCACATCCGGACATGAGTCCTCTACTTATTTTGAAAGTTTCAAAAAAATATATTTTTTTACTCATAGTTAGTTTGGCTGACACCCTTTTTTTTTTGAAAAATTTAATAGCTGTTCATTGAAATATTCAATTTTCACTAAGTAAATTTAGTTTTAAAAAAAAAAATAGCAGCCTATAAACTAGATTCAATTCTCTACAAATTTTGTTCTTACATCTTTTTCAAATTATGTAGATAATCCATTCAAATTTTCACATGAACTTAATAAAGTTTGATTTTTTGTATTTTCATTGCCACTTAGAGGTATAGTTTGGCCCATCATGATCTTGCACATACCCATATATATATATTAACAATTTAAAATTTTAAACCAAAATATCATGGCAAATTTAAAATTACAAAATGACAAAAAGAAAGGAGCTTGATATTCAACCATTTAAACATTTAAACATTGATCTAATCTATTTGAAGGTAAATTAAATTTAAAATTTTTAAAATTAAACTTTAAATGAAAATGCAAAAGTGTATGGTATGTCCCCTTTTAAATTCACTCTAAATGAAAGTGACTAGACCTGAGATGTGATATTAACTCTAGTATATCAAGATGATAAAGTGTGACTAAGTGTGACAAGGAGATGCTAAAGAATCATGGTGTAATCACTAGTGCGATAAGGCAATTAAAAATGACAATCAATGGGTAACTTGCAACAACAGTTGGGAAAGTTGTTTTTTTCCATAAAATGCATATACAAAAAATGAATGCTTCTCTAAAAGAATTTTCTCTTCAAATTTTTTGAAATATTGCAAATTGTCAATTTATGGATGCAGATATGGGAATGATAACTTTTAAGTGCCATCTTTGGTGTGCTTACAAGATAAATAGTATTTTCTTGAAATCTTTTTAGGATTTTCAAGGATATGCTTCAACCAAAAATAATTTGTTGAAAAGGCTTTCAAGACATTAAAGAAATTGAAATTTGCATGTTTAAAAGCTAAATTCTATAGCCTCTACAACCATTCTCCCAACATATGCTGCAATCATTCTCCTAGCTTATGCCAGAATGAACTTTGAAATTACATTTAGTGTAAACACTAAAAGTATTAGAGATAAATGAACTCTACAACTACCTTTAGTGTAAACATTGAAAGTATCTCTATGAAAGAGAGAAAAATAAAGCTTTTGATAGTAGTCAAAACATGAGCAAATATTTAAAAGGTAAGGAGAAGAACCTTGTCAAAATGTTCCTTTTATGACTTCTCAACCCTTTGTTACTTCCATTGAAGCATTGGTGTTTATTTTTTATTTAAAGAGCTATTTTTATTTACTTAAGAAATATTGTATAGTTATTTTATTTAGTTAAGAGTTATTTTATTGTTATTTTATTTTACTTTAGAACTATTTAGGAATTATTTTATTTTATTTACTTAGAGTTATTTTATAGTTATAGTTATTTAAAATATATGTAGGTTGTGTTTTGGTCTATACCTTATTGCCACACTAGAATGTCTCTTGACATGTAGTTATATATAATTAAATTTGAAATCAAAATTATTAAGAAAGTGTTGTATATTTTGTATATTAAAATATTTTATATTTATAAGTCCATAATATTTTTTTAGGGAAAGTTGTATTTGATATTGCATATGTATTTAATGTAAGTGATACATTATAGGATCATAATTGAGTGAGTGCACAGTCAATTGAATTCAAAAAATACATTTAATATTTTGAGTTAATAATGAAATACATCCAATATTATAAACAGTTAATACTTAAAACATATTATTAAATTTATTTGAAATCGTATTTTATTTTAAAAACAATTGCCATTAACACAAAAGGCTCTACTTAAACATCATCGACTTCAATGGTCAAACAGTCAATAACAATTTTACACCTTATCCATAATAAAAAGTGCTAAATATTTGTCCTATTTTTATTGGCCAAAATTGACTTTTGACTGTTAAAGATATTTAAAACAGCCAACACAAACAAGTACACTTATAATTCCTCCACTGTTGTTGCAATTAGAATGCCAGCCTTATCTCTAACTGGAAGGTTAGAAATGAGTCAGGTCTCTAACTGGAAATTTATGATAAAATGGTCATAGAATATACAGATTTTTTCTTGTTTATACAATGGGAGATCTACAAATACAGTCCATAATCCATTGCTGCTGCTTAAGTAGACATTATGCAAATGTCCAACTCTTTCAATGGTACAAATACAGTCCATAATCCATTGCTGCTGCTTAAGTAGACATTATGCAAATGTCCAACTCTTTCAATGCCACCAGATAGATGAGACTGTTAACTATATGATGCATATTTCGAGTGCTCAGAAAATTGAAGATTATGAAAGACATTTAGAATATGAGGGTATGTGGGTATTGGAAGAAACTTGGTTTCATGTGTACAAGGAGTGGAGTGAAAATGGAGGCGGAAGGTATTAGTTATGGATTGGCAGGGAATGTTGGGCTTGGAGGCAAAGGAATTGGTGGCAGAGGAGGCAAAGGAACGAGAGGTGGTGGTTCGATTGGTGGCAAAGAAGGTAAAGGAACAAGCGGTGGTGGTTCAGTTGGAGGCAAAGGAGGTAAAGGAACGAGAGGTGGTGGTTCAATTGGTGGCAAAGAAGGTAAAGGAACAAGCGGTGGTGGTTCAGTTGGAGGCAAATGAGGTAAAGGAACGAGAGGTGGTGGTTCGATTGGTGGTAAAGAAGGTAAAGGAACAAGCGGTGGTGGTTCAGTTGGAGGCAAAGGAGGTAAAGGAACGAGAGGTGGTGGTTCGATTGGTGGCAAAGAAGGTAAAGGAACAAACGGTGGTGGTTCAGTTGGAGGCAAAGGAGGTAAAGGAACGAGAGGTGGTGGTTCGATTGGTGGCAAAGAAGGTAAAGGAACAAGCGGTGGTGGTTCAGTTGGAGGCAAAGGAGGTAAAGGAACGAGAGGTGGCGTTTCAAATGGAATGGGAGGTGACAAATCGAGAGATGGGTTGGCAGGGAATGTTGGGCGGGAGGTATTAATGGTGGTAGTTAGATTGGAGGCAGACGAGGTAAAGGAACGAGAGGTGGTGTTTCGATTGGAGGTAAAGGAGGTAAATGGAATGGGAGGTAATGGATGGAGAGATGGTGCTTCAAATGGATTGGGAATTAGAGGTGGTGGTTGAAATGGGTTGGGAATACGAGACACTGGTTGAAATAGGTTGGGAATGAGAGGAGGGGGTTGAAATGGGTTTGCAGGCAAGGGAAGGAATGGAGGTGGAGGCATGAAGAATGGCAGTGGAGGGAGAAAAAACAAGGGAGGAGGAGGTGGTGGTGTTAGGAAAGGAAATGGAATTGGGGGGATATTGAATGGAAGTAGTGGTGGAATTTGAGGAAACGGTGGCAGAAAAGGAGGAGGTGGAGGAGGAGAAGGAAAGAATGGTGATAGAAATGGTGGCAACCCAGATGGCTTAGAGGATTGTAATGGAGCCTTCAGGTCAGATTTAGGGTCATTAGCAGCATCTTGGGAGCAAAAGGAAGGTGGAGATTGAGGCCTGTAGCTGAAGAAACCTGCAGAATATGTGTGGAGACTACCCTGCTTTGACTTCAAAGTGAATGAGGAGGAGTTGGCTATGGATGCTAGTTTGCAAGGGTCTTTTTGCTCTTCATTTTGGATCAACATTGCAGAGCATCTCTTGAGTTGTTTATCTGAATGGAAGATGGATGGGGGAATTTCCACCTTGAACTGTCCATAATCATTTGTCTTTGCTTCAATCCTAAAATCAGGCGTCTGCTTATTGTTTCTGCATTCCACAGCAACTGAAGCACCTGGTTCACCCAATACTCAAACAAAACATAAAATCAGAGTTACTCTCAAATAAAAAATTACTGCTCCACAGCCAGGCTTCACCCAATATTCAAACAAAACATAAGATCAGAGTAACTTCCGAATAAGAAATTACTACTCCACATCTATGTTGTGTACACAATAAATTAAAGTAAACTCATACAAATTTCATAAGCACTACCGAATCTAAAGCAATTCATGCAAGTTATCAACAGTAAGTGAAACTGATTTATGCGTTTGAGGTAATAGTTAACAAAGCATCTTTCCTCAAAGCCTTAAATTTCATTTGTCTTAAATAATTTTATTAGTTGAGCGTCCCCTGATGCAAATCATTCAGACAAAAACTTGAGGAAAACAAAGATATGCACACACAAAAAAGCTAATAACAAGAAAAGAAAACAGAATTAACAAGTTATACCTGATATGAAGTAGCTGTTTTTGGAGAAGTGTTGCTTATAACATGTATCACAAAATACGTTGCCCACGATTTTGACAGACAACAAACGCCCACCATCATCAATTGCATCAGCAGCAGCAAAGCATGTGATTATGGCCAACAATACAGTACCATAAATCTTCGAGCTCATGGTGGCAGCTGAAGAAGAGTTCTTAGCAGAATGGGGGAAATTTTTCTCTATTTAAGGACTCTGGCAGCTGGGAGAGGCTAATCACATCGTTTTGTTATCTGCCCATTTTGTACAAAACCGTTTGTGAGGTTGTTTGTCAGATGAGACGGAGGAGACCCCCACGGGGAAACCTGTTAATCCACTTAGTCCACCTAATCTACCTAAAGGTGGGCTTTTACAAGATGATGTTCTTGGGGGTGGGGGAGATCTCTGAAGCCTGATCCGGCGGCCATGCTGCATCTCGAAAATGAGGAAAGAGAAAGCTTCAGGCCAGATTACAAGTACCTTTTGGCCCTTTTTGAATTTGCTTATAATACCTAACCTCTTATAAATATATGCAAAACCACTGAATTACTTCAGTCCACTTGTTTTGGAGTAGACATTGTTGTCGTATACATATGATGTCATGGTGTGGGTTGTTGTTCTCTGGTAGTGACTTGAGTCAGGAGTGTAGAAATACAATATATACATAGTATTGAAAATTGTAGAAGCAATCCTAATTTCTTTGACTGCTGCAAATCTTTATAATTACCTAGTGGACCCACTAAGATGTCTGGTGGTTGTGCAACATCTAGAAAATAAGGAAAGAGAAAACTTCAGGCCAAATTACAAGTACCCTTAGGCCCTTCTTCAATTTGCTTATAATACGTAACTTCCTATAAATATATGAAAAACCATTGAATTACTTCAATGCACTTGTTTTGGAGTAGACATTGTTGGACCTTATATATGACATCATGGTGTGGGTTACTGCCCTCTGGTAGTGACTTGAGTCACGGGTGCAGAAATCCAATATATACATAGTATTGAAAATTGTAGAAGTAATCCTAATTTCTTTGGCAACCGCAAATCTTTATAACTACCCAGCGGACCCACTAAGATGTCCGAAGTCTTACCTGGTGGTTGTGCAACATCTAGAAAATAAGGAAAGAGAAAGCTTCAGGCCAAATTACAAGTACCCTTAGGCCCTTCTTCAATTTGCTTATAATACGTAACTTCCTATAAATATATGAAAAACCATTGAATTACTTCAATGCACTTGTTTTGGAGTAGACATTGTTGGACATTATATATGACATCGTGGTGTGGGTTGTTGTCCTCTGGTAGTGACTTGAGTCACGGGTGCAGAAATACAATATATACATAGTATTGAAAATTGTAGAAGTAATCCTAATTTCTTTGGCGGCCGCAAATCTTTATAACTACCTAGCGGACCCACTAAGATGTCTGAAGTCTTACCTGGTGGTTGTGCAACATCTAGAAAATAAGGAAAGAGAAAGCTTCAGGCCAAATTACAAGTACCCTTAGGCCCTTCTTCAATTTGCTTATAATACGTAACTTCCTATAAATATATGCAAAACCATTGAATTACTTCAATGCACTTGTTTTGGAGTAGACATTGTTGGACCTTATATATGACATCATGGTGTAGGTTGTTGTCCTCTGGTAGTGACTTGAGTCACGGGTGCAGAAATACAATATATACATAGTATTGAAAATTGTAGAAGTAATCTTAATTTCTTTGACGGCCGCAAATCTTTATAACTACTCAGTGGACCCACTAAGATGTCCGAAGTCTTACCTAGTGGTTGTGCAACATCTAGAAAATAAGGAAATAGAAAGCTTTAGGCCAAATTACAAGTACCCTTAGGCCCTTCTTCAATTTGCTTATAATACGTAACTTCTTATAAATATATGCAAAACCATTGAATTACTTCAATGCACTTGTTTTTGAGTAGACATTGTTGGACCTTATATATGACATCATGGTGTGGGTTGTTGTCCTCTAGTGGTGACTTGAGTCACGGGTACAGAAATACAATATATACATAGTATTGAAAATTGTAGAAGTAATCCTAATTTCTTTGACGGCCGCAAATCTTTATAACTACCCAGCAGACTCTCTAAGATGTCTGAAGTCTTTGTTTTTATATGGAGCCTAATCAGACTCGGAGTTTAAATTTACCCCACTTTTATCGGCGTAGTTTCCCCCCAAATTCCTACGGGGTCAAGGGGCAGCACCCCTTGCGAGGGTTTGGGGGCAGCGCTCCTGGCGTGTTCCCTGTCTCGATACAGGGTGGGGTCGAGGGGTAGCGCCCCCGAAACCTCACACGGTTTTTTATTATTTTATAAAGGCATCGGGAGTTGTTTTTTTCATTGACTGACATAAAAAACCCTATTTTGTAACTGACAAAAGGCTTGATAAAAGCGGCTAAGGGTTAGGGTTTTGATATATTGTATTGTAGCATTTGCAGCAATATTGAGTTGCAGGGATTGCTGGTTGTAATCGGTTTGATTTACTGGATAATAATGTTGGACTCTCTATTTGGTGGATGTAGCCCGAGTTTGGGTGAACCACGTTAAAACTTGTCTCTCACTATTATTAATTCTGTGTATTTCCATTCCTCTGTTTAATCTTTATTTGCATTTAATTGATATCTTCTACCGACTAACCCTAACAGTCTTACCTGGTGGTTGTGCAACATCTAGAAAATAAAGAAAGAGAAAGCTTCAGGCCAAATTACAAGTACCCTTAGGCCCTTCTTCAATTTTCTTATAATGCATAACTTCTTATAAATATATGCAAAACCATTGAATTACTTCAATGCACTTGTTTTGGAGTAGACATTGTTGGACCTTATATATAACATCATGGTGTGGGTTGTTGTCCTTTGGTAGTGACTTGAGTCATGGGTGCATAAATACAATATATACATAGTATTGAAAATTGTAGAAGTAATCCTAATTTCTTTGATGGCCGTAAATCTTTATAACTACCTAGCGGACCCACTAAGATGTCCGAAGTCTTACCTAGTGGTTGTGCAACATCTAGAAAATAAGGAAAGAGAAAGCTTCAGGCCAAATTACAAGTACCCTTAGGCCATTCTTCAATTTGCTTATATTATGTAACTTCCTATAAATATATGAAAAACCATTGAATTACTTCAATGCACTTGTTTTGGAGTAGACATTATTGTCTTATTTATGACATCATGGTGTGGGTTGTTGTCCTCTAGTAGTGAGTTGAGTCACGGGTGTAGAAATGCAATTTATACATAGTATTAAAAATTTTATAAGTAATCCTAATTTCCAATGGTGGTGGATGGAGGTGAACAATCACACAACACACTAAAATATACAAACATAGGAATGCTCAGATTGTTTGGAATGTTCAGAGTGCTACACACTCAACAACTATTCATTGATCACTTGATGATAAACCATTACAAGTTTCATCAATTTATAGAGGACATGGGCATATAATACTAGTACAAAGCATCCATCTTCTGGAAACTTCTTATCTAGAAACTTTCTAAATCTTAAGAAACATCAAACTTCCATAGTCCATAATAGTTTTAAGAATGACTTTTGGTTTAAATTGTGTGTAGGTTTATTAAATCAACATTTTAGATCGTATTCCATGATCCATCATCAAGAAAATGTTAGTGCTAAACTTTATTGTATATTACTTATTCTAAGTAATATAATTAGCACATGGCTTTAAGCCACCTTAGGTGGCTAGGTGTCGACTTGGAGAGTTAGACACAACTCTCCAAGCTATTTGTCGACATCCTTTTGCCACTTGGTGAGAGGAGTGTTGAAGTTGATTCCTAAGTCAACTCAAACCTCCTCACTTCTCCTCACCTATATTTACATTGTCTTTCGGCTAATGTTAAGCGGTGGATTTGGGGGATTTGCATAAGTTATCATGCTATGATTTACAATATTCATGTGCTGCTCTTCATCTTTTTGATTCTCAATTTTTTCATGGTATTAGAGCTATTGGGGTTCACGGGTAGGCTGTAAGGTTGCATTTATACTTGCATTGAAATTGTGTTTCGTTACTTTTCTCTATGTTTGAGGTGTGTGTTTGCACAAAGAAGCAAAGGGTTTGGAAAAGGCATCGGAGGGTGAGTAACCAATTCTTCAGGCATCAAAGGTTCATGGCCCTTAGTTGATGGCTTGCACCCATTTCTTGAGGTTGGTGGTTTGTTTTAAGTCGATGCCTACTTTTCTTAGTCGGTGATTGATAAAAAAAGGTAGGCGACCTCAGGGAAAGTCATGGCCTACTAATAGAGGCATGTGACCTTTGTGAGAGCTGTGACCATAGGTGATCCAACTAGGCTTGTGGCCTCTAAAAGTCATGGCATGTGGTCCTCTTAGAGGCACCTCCATCCTGGTGGTTGAAGCACCACATGCCTGGCAGAAAATGTCCCTGCTCAGCCTCGCCCTTGCTCAGCCTCTGCAAACACTTATTTCAGCCTCTGTTTCGTAACAATGAGCGTCAACTCCAACAAGTGGTTGGACGGTTAGGCTCATCTCACCAGAGGGCATTTTTTTTCTATTTTTAGTGCAAATCTATTAAGTTAGGCCATTTACGAGAAAATTATTTTTGTCATAACTTTTGATCGGTAGCTCGAAATTGAGCACTATTTTTTTTACAAAAGTTAATGTTTTCAATTTTCTCATCTATTGGTCCTATTTGGATTGTAAAATGCACTAAGTTATAAAGTGCCACACAATTGGGGGATCTAAAATATTGAATCAGGGGGGTTTCCTAATGTGTTGATTTCTATTGTCTAAAGGAATTAATCTGTTTGTAATCATGGGATACAAAACTCACTCTTTTGTTTAATCAACCTAAACAAGGGTAATTATAAGTCCTAGTGTGATGGCATCCTGAAACACCTCAGGTACCATAATCTCATGCCATATCTATATGGACTTATCCTTGAACCATGTAACCAAACTTAGAAGAATAAGTGGTTTAATAATCATGATCATATTTGGGGATTAATCAGCTTACATATACTGGATGCTGCTTTGTATGCCATCATGGATATCGAATGTTCACATGCATTATGGATCAAACTTTGGGAAATACATAGAGACTCAAATACTTCTCCCTTCTCGCATGATCCTACTATGATCACAACTAATGTCCCACATCATGATTCAAAAACAGAATGTCTAGTTGACATAGAGTAAATCATCATTCCACCTCCTCCTGTTGCTTCATCAGATTTCAAATTTGCTTCTTCAAAATCTTCTAGCACTTCTTTGCAACAGGATCACATTTGTCTTCTTAGCATTGTTGATTGAGACATATTTCTATATGACATTACTTGTCTATTTGTAGAATCCCACATTGTTGACATGGAAGCACACACTGAGGACACCAGTCTTCTCTTCGATGACAGTTTCGATGAAGATGCATCACCATTATCCTCTTCAAATATTCATGCTCTACACTGTCTACACATGGTTATGGATTGCCATAATCTTCACCTATTAGGCATGCACCTAATTTGATTATGACATCCTTCGGAATCAACATGGGGACACTTGAGCAATATTTGAAGACATCAAAATGGACATCATCATCCTTGGATTAGTATTGACATGATTCAGGAATATACATACATCTTCCCACATGGGAAGATATCTTGCATCTTCAGTTGGTTCCATTTCTTCCCATGGGAAGGAACATTGTTAGATGTTCTTGGATCTACATTTGCATCTTTTGTCAAGCATCTAACCTCACTATAGAAAGACATGTAGTATGGGGGAGTCTCATAGACCTTCTATCTTTTTCTCTCCTATGGGGGGAAACATCTATTGTACCTAGTAAAAGAAGTAGTACTTCATTTGTATAATTCTCATGCATCTTTTCTCTCTTTTGGAGGGTAGTTTTGTTCCCACATGGTTTTCTACCTTTCTCCACATCATAAGAGACTACTTTGTACATGGGTACCTCATCAGGCCTAGTAGCCAGGACCCATCTCTTCTTGTACCCACCTAAGCTATGCTTAAGGGGGGATGTTAGCGCTAAACTTTATTGTATATTACTTATTCTAAGTAATATAATTAGCACATGGCTTTAATCCACCTTAGGTGGCTAGGTGTCCACTTGGAGAGTTAGACACAACTCTCCAAGTTGTGTGTCAACATAATTTTTCCACTTGGTGATTGGAGTATTGAATTTGACTCCTAAATCAACTCAACCTCCTCACTTCTCCTCACCTATATTTACATTATCTTTTGGCTAATGTCAAGTGGTGGATTTGGGGGCTTTGCATGTTGAAAGACACAAGACAATTGAGAGGGGGTGTGAATCAGTTGTATCAAAAACTTTAACTTCTTTAAACCAAAATCACTTTCACATTCACTTAATCTAACTTCTTATTTTGTTATGAACATTAAACTTGAATAGTAGAATCAAAACATGAACACATCAACACCATACACACATGAATACATACACACATGAACACCATATTTTACATGGAAAAACCTAAACAGGGAAAAGCCACGGTGAGTGTTAGCTCACAATATAATGTAGTAACAATACCGAATATCAAAAGTGGCTCACTGCCCAAAAGAATGGCTCACTGCCAAAAGGTGGCTGAATTGATATATTAGCATCTACACCATGTCTGAGTTCAGTTCCATTGAAGCGCAATATAACTCCTCTGCTCTGCTCTACTTTTACAAATCGCACCTTATCTTTTCATCTTCGCATAATCACACCTCAATCACAAATTTATTACATACATCTATACCTATCATCAACATTGGAATGTACATCAAGGTCGGCATTACATTCTACAACCATTGGAACTATCTCCAAGGTCAGCATACATACATAAATCAAATTAGGACTAGACCTAAACAAACTTGTAGATTAAATGAATGAAGGATGAACACATCACAGCTTAGCTTGGACCCAAATACATCCTCACATGCTTGGACATGCTTCCACAATCCATAAATCACCTCCGCAACAAGTGTGACAAACCAGGTTAGCCAGAACTTATGCACATATCAAGAATACTTAAAAATGTGCTTGCAAGATCTTCATTGTAGCTTTTGGATCAAGCACATGCCTTCAACACATTTTGGGGACATCTACGAACAACATAGAATCACTTGGGAGCTGACAAATCCAACCGCAACAGATCTCACTTGAAGACAACAGATATATCACTTGAGAATGCATCACATACTACTTTTTAACAGACATTGTCAAACTTTGCTAATCACTAGCTTGCCTTCCAGAGCACCAAATGACAAATCCTTTGGAATGAAGATGACTAAGGACCTTATAAGGTTAAGTCCATAACTGCAAAGCCAAAATCCAATCTGCAGAGAAATGTGGAGCAAAACTCTTTCTCCCTATCACTTTGCAAACCTGGCCAGACACAATCTTCAAACTGATGAATATAACTTTTTCTGTGCAGTGATCCAGACCATCAAATTCTAGATTTAGTATCTTCAAATAGTTCTATAAATCATATCCAAAGCTCATACTCTAATCTTTAATACAGAGAAAATGCGGAGAAAAATACTCAGACAGTGTTCTTTAATCAATCAACAAACAACAATATTAGAAGATACAGTTGGCACCAATGACAACACAAACATGTTGACATCAATGACAACACTAGTTAGAACATACTTGCAACAATCTCCCTCTTTGTCATTGAAGGCAACATATGATGTGAAAAAAATGTTCCACCATCAAGATACAATTCTGCATCAGAACTCCCCCTTTCTTTGTACACTTTTGCACTCTTACTCCCCCTGAGTTTTTCACATGATCTCTCTCCCCCTTTGGGGAAAAGGGCATCACATCTCTTCTACTGCACATACTTGCACACTACTGCTCTAATTAGTCTAAAACCATTCTTTACTCCCTCTAAATGTAACAATCATCTCAAACCACTACCTGCTCCCTCTGAGAGGTAGCCTCCAACATCAGTCCAAAAAGAGAAATGTACTTTAAAGCACACTAAACTGATGCACCTTCCTATGCATCTAGTTCAAGGAAGGAGGGGCAATAATCCCTAATTTCTCCTGAAAATACTCAAATGTGTCTTTTGGAAGAGCCTTAGTGAATATATCATCAACTTGATCTTTTCTAGGCACATACTCAAGCTTCACCTCATTCTTTGCAACTTTCTCCCTCAGAAAGTGATATTTGATTGAAATGTGCTTTGTCTTTGAATGCATCACTAGATTCTTTGAAATATTTATGGCACTTGTGTAATCACAAAGAACATGGATTGACCCATCATACTCAACTTTGATATCCTTCAAGGTCTGTTTCATCCATAGAACCTGAGTGCAACATGATACTGCAACAATATATTCTGCTTCTGCAGTAGACAAGGAGACTGATTCTTGTTTCTTGCTATGCCAGTACACTACCCTATCTCCAAGGAAAAATGCACCTCCACTTGTTCTTTTCTTATCATCAACACATCCAGCCAAATCTGCATCTGTATAGGCACTTAAAGAAAAAACATTGTTCTTGGGATACCACAAGCCATGATCAAGAGTGCCCTTCAAATACCTGAATATCCTCTTTACTGCCATCACATGTGATTCTCTAGGATCTAAATGAAATCTAGCCACAAGAAAGACTGCATGCATGATATTTGGTCTAGTAGCAGTTAGGTAAAGTAGTTCTCCAATCATTGATCTATACTTACTTTGATCCCGGCCTTAGGAGATTCATCATTCTTGCTTAGTTTACAACTGGTAACCATAGGAGTGCATACTAGTTTGGAGTCCTCCATTCCAAACTTCTTCAACCATTCCCTAATTTACTTTGATTGAGAAATGAAAATACCTTTTTCTATCTGATTGATTTGCAGTCCAAGATAGAAGTTCATCTCACCACACATAGACATCTCAAATTCTTTTTGCATTTCATTTGCAAAATTCTTGCACATTTCTTCATTTCCACCAAATATGATATCATCTACATAGACGTCAATAATCAAGATTTGATCTTTGTTTACCTTGATATACAAATTACTATCTGCGGATCCTTTACTGAAACCCTGCTACAACAGATACTTATCTAGTCTTGCATACCAAGCTCTGAGAGCTTGCTTCAATCCATTCAAGGCCCTCTTCAACTTGCATACCATGTCTAGTTTGTTTGATAATTGGAACCCATCCAGTTGCTCTATGTAGACCTCTTCTTCTAGCTCACCATTAATGAAGGAAGATTTCACATCCATTTGATATACTTTGAAGTCTTTGTATGCTACAAATGCCAAAAATAGTCTGATAGCTTCTATTCTTTCCACCGAAGCATAGGTCTCTTGATAGTCAATTCCTTCCACTTGTGAGTAGCCCTTACACACAAGTCTTGCCTTGTTTCTCACAACTTCTCCAACTTCATTTAGTTTGTTCTGAAAAACCCACTTTGTTCTCATTACATTCTTGTTTGTAGGTCTAGGGACAAGTTCTTAAGTCTTGTTCTTCTCAATTTGCAATAATTCTTCTTTCATTGCCTTAACCCAATGTTCATCATTACATGCTTCATTTACTATTTTAGGATCCACATTTGAAAGCAGACAGAGATTTACTTGTTCTTCTACAACCCTACTTCTTGTCATTACACCTTTCCTTTTGTCACCAATAATCTGATCTTCAGAATGGTCTCTTTGTACATACGTGGGAGTTTTAGGAATTCTTACTGGAGCTTCAGCTTGAAATTCTTCTTCTTCCAGAGCAGCTTGTACTTCATTCTAAACTTCCTTTTCTTTGCCTTTTTCAACCTTTTCTATTTCAGCAGATCCATCTGACTCATATCCATCTGGTTGAATATCTTCATCTACCTTCACATTTGCACTTTCAATTATCTTTCTTCGTCTTTTATTATAGAACCGATAAGCTTTGCTCTTAGTAGAGTACCCAATGAATATGCCTTCATCACATCTGGCATCAAACTTTCCTAATTCTTCATCTCTTCTGATGTAGCATTTGCTTCCAAAAACTTTGAAGTGTTTGACAGTAGGAGTTTTACCATACCATAGCTCATAAGGTGTCTTTGTTTCTTCTGCTCTGATTTTTACTCTATTATGAATATATACAGTAGTGTGTATTGTTTCTTTCCAATATACTTCCGGTAGGTCTACTTGATCATTGCTCTTGCAACTTCTTGAATAGTTCTATTCTTCCTTTCAACCACTCCATTTTGTTGAGGAGTTCAAGGAGCAGACAAATGTCTCTTTATTCCATGTTCTTCACAAAAAGCATTGAACTCATTTGAAGTAAACTCACCACCTCTGTCAAATCTTAAGAATTTGATTCTCAAATCCAATTCATTTTCAACCATATATTTGAATGCCTTGAACTTATCTGGAGCTTGTATCTTTTTCCTAAGGAAAGTAACCCAAATCATTCTTGAAAAATCATCAATAAGAAGCATGAAATACCTATCACCTTGCAGACTTCTTGTTCTTGTGGGACCACACAGGTCTGTATGCACCAACTCCCGTAATCTAGTAGAGGATTGTTCTTTGCTTCTGAAAGTAGTCTTTGTCATCTTCCCAAGCTGACATTCTTTGCATATAGGATTGACAGGCTTCACAATCTTGGGCACGTCTCTTACAACTTGAATAGTGCTTATTCTCACCAGATTATTGAATTTAATCTGACACATTCTCCTATGCCATAGCCAACTTTCATTTGTCTTAGCCAATGAACAACAATTTTCAGCACCCTTCAAATGATAAACATTACCATGAGTCTTTTTACTAGTAGCAATTAAGGTTCCAGAGCTATTCTGTATCTTACACCCATTGTCCTTGAACTCAAGATTATACCCTTTGTCACACATTTGTTTAACACTTAGAAGATTATGCTTTAGGCCCTTGACATAAAGAACATCATCTGTATTATGCTTTCCATCAAAAGCAATAGATCCTTTTCCACAAATCTTAACAGCTACATCACCAAACCTAACAAGTCCTCCATCATACTTTTCAAACTTAACAAACTTACTCTTGTCTCCTGCCAAGTGATTTGAACATCCACTGTCAATGATGCACTCATCTTCCTTTTCAACATGAAATGCAAACAACTCTCCTAGACTTCCTTCACACATCTTGCAAGATTAGCAGAAATCGGTTCTTCTCTAAGTTACACTCAAATTTTGGAGATGCAACCAAAACAATGTTTGTAGTGCTCCGAGTCTACTTTCTAAACTACTATTTTTTTAAAAAAATGGCATAGATTAAGGGGTTCAAAAGAGGGAGCCACAGAAATTGGTGTTGTTTCTATCAAAAAAACATAACATAGCATGTTTTGTGGCTCCCTCAAAAGGTCAAATTTTTTTTGGTATTTTTAAAATCACTTCAGTGAGAAATTAGCTAATAGCATGTAGTTTATGCCTATTTTTCTGATATTTTTTTGATGAATATTTAATTTTTTACTAATTTTCAAAGTGGACACATTCTAAAAAATAGAATTTTGGCTGTGCTACCCCTATAAATTTTGAAAACTAATTGAAAATCATTTTTTTTCTTTTTTTAATGTGTAGAATGGAGTCTAGTTTCTAAATATATATTTTTTTTAAAATTTCAATGAATAATTAATTTACAATGGAAAAAAGACCAAACAATGGTTTTTGCCCAAAAACGGACACACAAACAAAAGAAATTAAAGATGAAAGGCTTAACATTGTTAAAATGTGAAAAAAATAACATCGTCAAATAGCTAAGAGAAATCCTAACATTACCCAGGTGTTCAATTTGTTTGACTTTGAAACACGTGCAAATCTGAGGGTTAGCACGAACGAAATTATGTGAAATCTTGAAGAATATGGAAGAACACGTCTGTGGATGTTGAAAAGGCACTCCAAGCCTTTGGGTTGGAAATCCAAAGCAAATCCCAAGCCCAAGGCTTGGGATTCCCAAAGCAAAACATAATGCGAGCATGTTATAATGCACTCACGTTATTATTTCCTTTGCATTTTCCCTTTTCCACAAAAGTTTGTGTTGTTTGTCATGGTTTAAATAATGCGAGCGCGTTATAACGCGCTCGTGTTATGTTCCCCTTGAATTTTTTATGTTCAAGGTTATTAATCATGTATGTATGTATGTATGCCTATATGTATGTAAGCATCTATGTATGCCTATATGTATGTATGTATAGTGTCGATGGTAGAGGAGGGTAGAGATGGGAGTGACCCAAATAGGGGAGGAGAGGGTGGATAAGGATTGAGTGATTAAGGTTTAAGGTTGAGGGTTGAGGGTTTAGGGATAGGATTTAGAGTTTAGGGATAAGGGATTAGAGTTTAGGACCTTGAGGGATTAGGGTTTAGGGTTGAGGCTTTAGGGATAGCATTTAGGGTTAAGGGTCGAGGGATTAGGGTTAAGGTAGAGTGTTGAGGGTAGAGGGATTAGGGCTAGGGTTTAGGGTTGAGGAATTAGGGTTTAAGGTATAGTTTTGAGGGTTGAGGGTTTAGGGATAGGGTTTAGGATTTAAGGTTTAAGTGTTGAGGGTTGAGGATTTAGGGATAGGGTTTAGGGTTTAGGGATTAGGGTTTATGGTTGAGGGACTAGGGATTAGGGTTTAGGGATGTACAATTAAGGCGTACCATAAATAAACTAGAATTTAGGAAGGGTTAGGCAAATTTTGTGAATCATCATGGGCTGGAGATTAGAGATTTTGTTGTGTTCAAGTACATATCCAAGTCATAATTTAAGGTTAAGATATTTCAAAGAACAGGGTGTGTGAAAAACATCAATGCTCTTTGGCTTATGAATACCAACATTGATATAGATAAAAGATGCCCTTCTTCTAACAGAGTATGTAGTTCAAGTGAACCGATGGGCAACAAGTTGTCGAATGAGTTGGGATGTACAATTAAGGGGTACCATAAATGAACTAGAATTTAGGCAGGGTTGGGAAATTTTTTTGAATCATCATGGGCTGGAGATTGGAGATTTCATTGTGTTCAAGTATATATCCAAGTCATATTTTAAGGTTGAGATATTTCAAAGAACAGGGTGTGTGAAAAATACCAATGCTCTTCAAATTATGAATACCAACATTGATACAGATAAAAAATGCCCTTCTTCTAATAGAGGATGCAATTCAAGTCAACCAATGGGCAGCAAGTTGCTGATCTTGAATTAGTTTCTGATGAAGAAAACACTGATGTTGTTGAAGCAATGGAAGAAAATCAAAATTGTAAGTCTAATTTAATTTATTTCAACTTTCAAAGAAGGCATTTGAATTGTAGCTTTACCTAGAGGATTGGTATAACAAAAACTTAATTATGTTACAATCCTTTCTTTGAAGAACCCTGGACATTATGGACCCTATCATCTAGAAAAACACACGATAGTGAACTCTGCCCCACCTTTCAAATCGGATATTTACCTTTTTATTCAATGAAAATAAAGTCACGAAATGTAAACTGACCATGCATACTAGTAAGATCAAATTCTCTACCTTCTACTCTTATTACTCTTACTTTATTAAGAGAAGAGTGTAAAAAAGAATGGGTTTAATTGTAAGCTAACATAAGGAAAAGTAGTTTTGTTATTACATTTTTCTGAGGGATCTCTAATAGTCTAATATAATGTAGTCTTTTATAATATGAACATCTGTATTTGTGTGAATGCTAAGCTTTAATATAATAGAGTATTAAATCAATGCAATCATCTATTTATTGGGTTAAAATAACTTAGTTTTTGTAATGGTTTAGGAATGCAGGAGTTGCCAAAAAAAGGTGAATGTTCTCTACAATTACCAAGAGAAAAAAGTTTAGTAGTTCTTGTGGATAGAGATAGTAAACAATAGGAGATTATTTACTTGTTTCATAACAATATACCTCCCCTAAGTGTGGGGTGGACAACAAGAAACATAGATGTACCCCAATGCAAATCTTTTCTCATAATGATCATTCTTTTGATTGCAACTGTTAATTACTCACTGTGGATGTACCATACGCAAAGCTTTTCTCATAGTGTGTACACCTATTGGCATAATGAACCTCAGATGGGCCAGAAAAACATGCCATATAATATTACTAACATTAAAAAAGTTCATAGCCATTTTTATGACATACTCTTGCAACTCAGATATCTTTAAGAGAAGAGTGTCAAAAATGATGGGTTTAACAACCTAACATAAGGCAGAACAGTTTTGTTGGGTTTAGGGTTGATGGATTAGGGTTTAATGTTGAGAGTTGAGGGTTGAGGGTTGAGGGTTTAGGGATAGGGTTGATGGTCATAGGATTAGGGTTAAAGTAGAGTGTTGAGGGTAGAGGGATTAGGGATAGGGTTTAGGGTTAAAGAAATAACGATTGAGGGTTAAGGCTTTAGGGCTGAGGGTTAAGGGATTAGGGTTTAAAATGTAGTGTTGAGCGTCGAGGGTTTATGGATAGGTTTAGGGTTTAATTTTTAAGGGTTAAGGGTTGAGGGACAGGGTTTAGGGTTTAGGGATAAGGGATTAGGGTTTAAGGTATAGTGTCGAGGGTTGAGGGTTTAGGAATAGGGATAGTGTTTAGGGTTTAGGATGAGGGATTAGGGTTGAGGGTTGAGGGATTAGGTTTTAGGGTTAATGGATTGGGGTTTGAGGGTTTAGGGTTGACAGATTAGGGTTTAGGGTTGACAGATTAGCGTTTAATGTCAAGGTTAGGGTTAGAGTGTCGAGGGTAGAGGGATTAGGGATAGGGTGTAGGGTTGAAGGTTTAAGGATTGAGGGTTGAGGCTTTAGGGATGAGGGTTTAAGGCTTAAGATATAGTGTCAAGTGTTGAGGGTGCAGGGATAGGGTTTAAGTTTTAAGGGTTAAGGGTTGAGGGATAGGGATTAGGGTTTAGGGTATAGTGTTGAGGGTTCATGGTTTAGGGATAGGGTTTAGGTAAATGAGGGATTAGGGTTTAGGGTTGATGAATTAGGGTTTAATGTTGAGAGTTGAGGGTTGAGGGTTGAGGGTTGAGAGTTTATGGATAGGGTTGATGATCAAGGGATTGGAGTTAAAGAAGAGTGTCGAGGGTAGAGGGATTAGGGATAGGGTTTAGTATTAAAGGTTTAAGGATTTAGGGTTGAGGCTTTAGGGATGAGGGTTAAGGGATTAGGGTTTAAGATATAGTGTCGAGTGTCGAGTGTGTAGGGATAGGTTTTAGGGTTCAATTTTTAAGGGTTAAGGGTCAAGGGATCAGAGTTAAGGGTTAAGGGATTAGGGTTTGACATCTAGGGTATAAGGATTAGGGATAGGGTTGGAGGGTTTAGGGATAAGGGATTAGGGTTTAAGGTATAGTATTGAGCCCGTTGAGGGCGTTGAGGGTTTAAGAATAGGGATAGCATTTAGGGTTTAGGGATAATAGATTAGAGTTGAGGGATGATAGATTAGGGTTGAGGGTTGAGGGTTAAGGGATTAGGGTTTAGGGATAAGGTTGAGGGTTGAGGGTTGAGGGATTAGGGTTTAAGGTATAGTGTTGAGGGTTTAGGGATAGGGTTTAGGGTTAAGGGATTAGAGTGAAGGGTTGAGGGATTAGGATTTGATGTTGAGGGTTGAGGGTTGAGGCTTTAGGGTTTAGGGTTTAGGGATAGAGTTGAGGGTCTAGGGATTAGAGTTAAGGGTTGAGGGATTACGGTTTGACGTTGAGGGTTGAGGGTTTAGGGATAGGGTTGAGGGTTAGGGTTAAAGTAGAGTGTCGAGGGTATAAGGATTAGGGATAGGGTTGGAGGGTTTAGGGATAAGGGATTAGGGTTTAAGGTATATTATCAAGCCCATTGAGGGTTTAGGAATAGGGATTAGAGTTAAGGGTTGACGGATTAGGATTTGACATTGAGGGTTGAGGGTCAAGGCTTTAGGGTTTAAGGTTTAGGGCTAGGGTTGAGGGTCAAGGGATCAGAATTAAGGGTTGAGGGATTAGGGTTTGATGTTGAGGGATTAGGGTTAAATTAGAGTGTCGAGGGTATAAGGATTAGGGATAGGGTTGGAGGGTTTAGGGATAAGGGATTAGGGTTTAAGGTATAGCATCGAGCCCGTTGAGGGTTTAGGAATAGGGATAGTGTTTAGGGTTTAGGGATGAGGGATTAGAGTTGAGGGTTGAGGGATTAGGGTTTAGGGATAAGGTTTAGGGTTGAGGGATTAGGGTTTAGGGATAAGGTTTAGGGTTTAGGTAGACAAGGAGTGACTGAGAGACATAGAGAGGGGAGAGGTAGAGAGGTGAGGGTGAGAGATAAGTGAGATATAGAACATGAGCTGATGGAACTAGAGGTGAGATATTGTAAAGGTGCTATCGAAGGTGAGATAGGCACATATATTTATGGATCAATCTATAGAAGGACAAAACGTGAGCACGTGATAAGGTTTAGGGTTGGGGTAGACAAGGAGCGATTGAGAGACATAGAGAGGGGAGAGGTAGAGAGGTGAGGGGGAGAGATAAGTGAGATATAGAACATGAGCTAATGGAACTAGAGGTGAGATATTGTAAAGGTGCTATCGAAGGTGAGATAGGCACAAATATTTATGGATCAATCTATAGCAGGACAAAATGCAAGCGCGTTATAATGCGCTCACGTTTTGTCCTTCTATAGAAATGGTAAAAAAGTGTTGACCCCCGTGTTCCAGGCCCACATGCTCTTTTTTCATGCTAATTATGTGTGTGCTCCAACAAAAAAGAAGTGCTTTCATGCTGTTGGGAAGTTCACATGCACATTTTACACATTCTACCACCTTTGCATGATCTTTCCACCACCTTTTCTTCTTTGCCAACTTGAGGAGGAAATAAAATAGTTTTCACACCAAGTTTGATATATATCTATTCAAGTTTCAATTTTTGTAGTGTTACAATGTTAATTGTGATTCAATTTTAGGAATTTAACATTATAGATTGGTTAATAGTATTGTTGTTAGTAATTATATTTGAGTGTTATTCAATTTAACATTGAAAAGGAAGCAAGTGGTGAAAAACTCAAATTGTTGAGGAGTTTGATGCAAGAAGAAAAAAACACTAGATAATTGGGTACTCTCTCCATTCAAATCTTCATTTTTTAGGTATGTCAAGTCTTTACATGCATGTTCTTTACATTTTCCTTAATTCTATTTGAATTACTTTATCATGCTTTATCATACATGTTTAAAATAGACACATTCCCAATCAAGAAAGCAGCTTACAATCTCACATGATGCCATGTATATTTTCTACACTTGGACTCTTTAATAATTATGTGTAATAAATAGACCTTAACATGCCATGATGTCAAACTATACAAGAATAAATCCTTACAACATAATAAAAATACAATCCCACTATTATCTTGTCATATTAACAATTTAAAATACAAATGAATAGGTGCCAAGATCATACAAGTATGCACATGACATGATGATTTGTATGCACATATCTTGGGCTAGGACATTCCTTATGCACCTATTCATGATGATTTGTACATGCACATGACACAACAGTTGTTTTCTATTCCTTCACAAGCCACCCAAATCCTAGTATCCCTAGTACCAACAAAACACCTTCTCAATTCCAAATCCTAGTAGCCCTAGTAACAACAAACATGTCAAATTGGGTCTACCTCAACCTTTTCAAGCATGAAGTCCCATGTACTCTTTTCATGGCTGCAATAATTTTCTTTGTATGCTTTGTACCTATTTTGGTTGAGTGACATTTACTCTTTTAGATGATGATTGTATGTACATTTACTATGAAGGGTTGAATGACATATATTTTAGTTATTTGTATGGATTCATTTCTTAGAAACTAATATTGGTCTCTTTATCATGCTACAGACAAATTCTCCGTCATGCCAAGGAAATGATTAAGAATTAAACCAACATAGGAAGAGATAGAAGCTAAGAATGCAAAGAAAGCAGTGGCTATGAGGGAACTTTGTGAGAAGAGGAAATTGGACACGATAAATGAAGACATGCCAATTGAAGAGGAACCACAACCATCACAAAGAGATATGGTATTGGTGGTACAAAGAGAACGAATGCAAAAACTTCGTGCTATGAGAGATTTGAATACCATAGTTGGAGACATGTTCTCTACCGCAAGTCAACATGTAGCGACACCATCTACCACATCTCAAGTTGAGAGTACATCATCACTCAAATGTGATGAAGGAGATACACCATCATTCCCACCTCAACCTCAAGGTATGTCATCTATTCCATCTTCGATCGAAGGTATGCCATATAGCCCATCTCATTTAAATATTGATGAAATTCCTAATGTTGAGATGAATTTATCTAACTTAACACCACCTAAAATTTTGCATAGAAAGCCAAAGTATTTGATTGATATTGATAAGAATATTTTGTAGCCAATGGAAGTTAAGATTCCAAAACATACTTGTAGAAGATATGCTCATAAGATTTGGAGATTGTTCTTTGAAAAGTTAAATGAGACTGCAAGATGTCAACTATTCCTTGAAATGATGCGAAGTATAAAGTATAGGTCCATCATGAAGATTCTTGGGTTGAGAACATTAGAGGCTTCAAGTGAAAAATCTATTGTCAAGAATCTAATGAGTGCGTATGAGAGTGTGGGTAACACCTCACACACAAAAGATAGTAATGCAACACGGCGTGTGATTACATCGACTATAGTAAGTAGTCAAATGAGGAAATCTTGTCTCATTAGAAAGACTAGTCAAGAATTGAGAATTAATAGGAAAACTTTATCAAGAGCCATTGGAAGATGCCAAAGAATTGAGGACACTAATGCCAATAAATTATGGGTGTTCTCAGGGAGACTACCATGAAAAGATAAACCAATTGTTGAAGCATTAAGATCAATAATTGAAGACTTTTGGAATAATTACACAAGGGTATCTCTGAATCAAAGGGATGTGGTAAGAAGGAGAATCAGTAGTCAGAACCGTGAGCCACGTCCAAAGTACTTTTTGGATGAGACTCAAACGCAGTTTTATGGTAAATTTCTAGAGAAGTATCCTCAAATTAAAATTTGTCAAAGATATTTTGAAATGCTAAAACCTTTCTATGTCAAGATAAATCACACACACACTACTTATTGTTGTAGATTACATATTGAATTTTCTAACCATTTTGATGTTTATAGGTCTATATGTTTAGATATGCATACTAACAATGTTTTGTAGGGTTGTGCCATACATGCCCCACCAACATCTTCAAGAGACTTCATATCAAGAATTTTATGTGAAAGAGAGGAAGGTCAAATATTCTACAAGAAATTATGCTTGGATGACACATGTCATCGTTGCGGTGGCTTGCAACATTTGTCAATATGTAAACATATGGAAAGAACACATGTGGTTGGAAATGAACTAGTAGAGTTTGGCAAGTATAAAATAGTGGCATACAATACAAAAGATGGTAAAGAAGCAAAGAGGTGTGAATTGGTTATTGAAAAGATTCTAGTGTATCAGTTTATGCCTATATTTTGTGATAGCATAGTGTATGAGTATGCAAGACATGCCCATAGAGCTCGATGTTTGGACTTGCAATTCAAGTTATGTAAGGACACATTTTCGGTTGGTAGCATTGTTTTAGTTGTCGACTTTGCAGAGGACTACAGTCTATAGCCACAGTGTGAGGTGCAATCACAATATTACAACTCCACACAGGTTTCTATATTTGTGTACATCACATTCATCCATGTGAATTATAGTACAAAGGATGACAAAAAGATCATAAGGGAGTATAATTTCTATATTAGTGATGATCACACGCATTCTACAGAGTTCGTGCAAGGTTGCTTTCAGGTGTTCTACAATGATTTGGCTAGAAGGGGCATATCATTTAGTCATCATATCATATGGTTGGATAACTGTACGTCACAATTCAAGAACTCACAGAATTTCTATTGGTTGAGTAGGAGGCATAATTTTATAGGTATTCAGCATATGTGGAAATTTTGTGAGGCCGAGCATGGAAAGGAGGAGCATGATGGTGTAGGAGCATGTATCAAAAGAGCCATAACACGAGAAGAGTTAAAGTATAAAGACAATACAAAGTTGACAGATGTAAAATTGATTGTCAAGTGGTGTAATGCTTCCATGGGTCCAGGTAATGAAGGTAAGTCTTCAGTTCACAGATTTTTTTGGTTGATAGATGATACTAACATTACACCATATGAGGACTATTGTACATTGATAGGATCAAATGAGATGCACTCTTTTAGAAGCTCAATTGCAGGTTCATGGAGTATCCATACGTGAAAGATGTCATGCTTTTGTTCTTCCTATACAATTCAAGCCTGGGATGAGTGCGAGTCAAAGGAGTGGGTTGACGAATGGTAGTTAAGTTATCTTAGCCCACTTGACACATATTGACCCTCGACGGCACTGGAACTAACACAAATGGAATCATCAGTTGACTTTGACCACATATCAAATCTAGTTCAACCAGGCAATATATCTATTTGCATAGTTTTTGAAATTCCTAATGTTATCTTACTTTGTAGTGTTTTTGTAATGTTGACTAATTTCATCTAATTTGCTACACATATCAATGTAGGGCACGTATATGTAGTTATTGCAAATGAAGATAAGGAAGAGGGAACAAATTATTACTTATGTCATTGTGTTGAGGCCAAAAAGAAATTGGAGGCCCCAGTTACAGATGGAGAAAACATCGAATACCCTATAGGCTCAGTGGTTATTACTGGAACATGGCTTAGAAGGTACCCACATAAGAGTGTTACTATTTGGTTGTTTTAGGACTTTGACACATATCAGAAGATTCTTCATTACTCAAACCTTGTCGTATCATCCAATGTTCATTTGATACAGTATTGGGGTAGACCTTTGAACAAAATCTTGTGGAAGGTGTGTGAGTCTGACCATGAAGCAATACTTGACACAATAAAGAGTAGAGCAGACTCGGATGGTTCATTGGATTAATTTGTAAGTATTAACATTGATTTTGTAGTCATGTTACATTGGGTTGTAAGTATGCATATTAATTTGTAAGGTTTGTCTTTTTTTATTTCCTGCTGCACTTTTACACATATACACATTTTTACGTCATCATGTTATGCTTCATGGGGTTAGACCTAAGTGATGGATGAAGTTGATCCTGAGAATAATGTATAAAATCTAGGTAATGTATAAAATATAGGTGTCTCTAGGTGTCTTGGTTTCTAACTAGATAATAGGTGTCTCTAATTGTGATGTAGAGGCAATGGGATAGTTGGAGGATGGCAAACTAGACAAGGTTTCCTTATGCTCTAAAGCCCAAATTTCATGATCATTATACAAAAGTGGGAACAATAGTTAGAGACTCTGAATTCTTCATGGAAAAGGTGACTTCAGATGCTATGGGACCCATTCCAATCATTGCCAAAGGTAGACCAAACTCAGTATTAACACTTCCTTCACAAACCCAAGAAATAACTTGTAGCCCTAAAAAAAGAGAATAGTCCTAATAACTTTTGATATAGATCTTTAAACATAGAACTTGGACAATTAGTAGATACCCATTTGGACTCCCTATCACATATCCAAAATTGGGTATAGGTTGTTTTGGATGATATACCCTAACCTATAACTCCTCTCAATAACCTAGAGCCCCAATTAGGCCTAAAATACAAAGGGACCCCCCTTAAATTCACACAAATAACTCAACCAATGACTTGAGCACTTAGTATTCATGCCAAAACTATGAATTTTGTGGGTTTTGTCCTCCTACAATCTGTTGTTCCCAAAAATGCCTCTATGGTTCCTTCTCTGTCTCTAAACATCACCTAACACATGGTTTTGTTAGATTTCCTCAAAGAAAACTTCTTCTCCTTAGATTTCCTACCAAAAATAATCATAGCATACTAGAACAGACCTACTACAACCCATTCCACTAATCAAAAGTGAATCAAATCAGTGGAATGGCCAAAAAATGCATGATTCTTACCAAAACCCTAGATAAGGGTTTCTTAGACCGTTTTTAGGAAAATGAGTCTTACTCTACTCTAGAATTGTTTCAAGATGCCAAACTAGATGCAAATAAATGTCAACTCACTCTAGTTTCATGCCACCAGCATAGTCTGTCAGTTGCACTAATGGTGCAGGGGCACCTAGGTTGTCATGCCTCCAAAAGGGGTCAAAAAATAAAATTTTGTTTTGATTGAGTCAATTGTATGTAATAATGTCTTCTAAGACCATTTCATTTCTTTTTAAGTCACTTTGAGTCATTTGAAGTCAGTTTGAGTCTTTGAGTCCTATTGCAAAAAAATGTCAATGTTGTCAAGTTGCACAAAGCAACTTTTGCATTTTTGGTGTCCTACTCTTGATGTGACCAAACTGACAGTTCCAACGCATCCATATGGGTACATATAGGCTAGGCATGGATTTTTTTTTCACCCAAACATGTTGAAACAGTCTGAGCTACATTGTACCGACGATATCCCTAAAGAGTCCAAAGTGCAAAAAGGCAGCAATCTTTGATGAGATGTTACTCGAAAACTGTCACTTAGAAACATTCTGTCTAAAGCATCATAATCATGTAGACTGCCTCTACAATAACCTCTCTCAATTTTTTATATCTCTGAGGCATTTGCCCATGGTGAAAGGTTTTCTGCTGCCCCAAAAATTGTCAGAAGGAGGTAGTGTAAAGTTACAAAGGGGTGTAACTTTCGTCCTACTCCTGATGCAACCAAACTGACTAGTTCAACGCGTCTAAATAGGTACATTTACACTAGGCATGGTCCTATTTTTCACCTAAACATGTCAAAATAGTCTGAGCTACATTGTACTGACGATATCCCTGAAGAATCTAAAGTGCAAAAAGATAGCAATCTTTGATGAGATGTTACTTGAAAACCATGTCACCTAGAAACATTTCGTCTAAGGTAAAATGATCATGTAGAGTGTCTCTACAATAACCTCTCTCAGTTTTTTATATCTCTGAGGCATTTACCCATGGTGAAAGGTTTTTTGCTGCCCTAAAAATCGTCAGAAGGAGACAGTGTAAAGTTGCAAAGGGGTGTAACTTTTGTCCTACTCTTGATGTGACCAAATTGACTATTCCAACACGTCTGGATGGGTACATTTATGCTAGGCATGGTCCTATTTTTCACCGAAACATGTCAAAACGGTCCGAGCTACATTGTACCGACCATATCCCTGAAGAGTCCAAAGTGCAAAAAGGTAGCAATTTTTGATGAGATGTTACTTGAAAACCATGTCACTTAGAAACATTCCAGCTAAGGAAACACAATCACGTAGAGTGCCTCTACAATAACCTCTCTCAGTTTTTTATATCTCTGAGGCATTTGCCTGTGGTGAAAGATTTTCTACTGCCTCAAAAATCCTTAGAAGGAGGTAGTGTAAAGTTGCAAAGGGGTGTAACTTTCATCCTGCTCCATGGCACAAGTTTTAAGTTTATTTCCTCCAAGGCCCCAATGTGATTTTATTTTTATGGCAAAGGGTGCCTTGATTCATGATGTTGAATCTCCTTCCTCCTAGGCGCCAAAATGGATAGTTTAGACAAGAAAAGGTGCCTTAGTATACTTAGCTCATTTCTTGGCAATTTGATGGCTTCAATCACTTGTTCAAACCTATAGGAGACCATTTTACACTTAGGCACTATATCTTAGGATTTAGAACATCTTCCTTCAAGGTGCCAAAATGAGGTTATTTAGACACAAAAGTGTGCCTCCATACAAGATGCTTATTCTCCATCCACTTAGGTGCTCATTCATGATGATCCAAGTGACAATAGGCGCCTAGACTTCCTTTGGCAAGATTTAGTCATTTTGAAGGTTCTAACACTAGGCACTACAATTGGAAGTGATTTGAAGTTTATTTTCCTCTAGGCGCCCAAAATGGATGGTGGAGACAAGAAAAGGCACCTAGGCTTCTTTTGACAATTTTCAAAGTCTTCCTAAGTTATATTATGTTATATTGACCCTTAGGCACAAATGGATGATCTAGGATGACTCTAGGTGCATATCCAAGGTGATATCTTTCTAGGCGCAATCTTCACTAAGTTTAGACTTCACTTTACATCAAGGCACCAAAATGGATAGTTTAGAGAGAGGCAAAAATGCGCCTAGAGGTATGATGCTCAGTTTGATGTGTTTGATCAACTTTGATAATCAAGATGAATTGCCTCCCTTAAGGCGCCCTCCTTTATACTTCGAAACCATCCTTTCAATATCAAGGCGCAATTTTGAGGTTGTTTGGATGATGAAAGGTGCCTTGAGTTCTAGGCGGAGTTTTGAGGTTGTGCAAGTAGAGAAATGCGCCTAAGGTCTTAAAGAAAATTTGTGCCTAAAACCAAAAATCTCTGAGGTATGACTTATGGAAGCCTATAGCCCCAATGTTATGTTGCATACTAAAATTAGGTAAGACTCAATGTAATCTCATAACCTTGCCTTATATGCAAGAGGAATTACATTTAATAACCACAATGGTCGTCAGATGCTCATAAGCATATGATTTTGACTATCTTATTCAAAACAAAAAATGTACTCTTTGCATCCCAATATGGTATAATAACAAGAAATCAAGAAATATTTTCAATTTACCAACTCATAAAGAATATGGATCAACATACTCATTTGAATATTTTCAATTGAGCAACTCATAAAGAATATTAATATTTTCTGTTCAACATGATGATTCTTTTTTTTTTTAAATACAACTTTTATCTTTTAGTTCCAAAATGAGGTTTAGGTGATACTTGAATAACAATAGCTAGCTTATTGGATCAACAAACATCCTATGTAATACAATTGGACTATAAATATTTGAAGTAGCCATCTACAAATATCTATTCAAACATGGATTTATAATGCAAGTATGGATGCCATCAATAAAAAAGATTTATATTAACCAAATATCCATATAGGCATACAACAATATCTGTCAATATAAGTATAACATATATACAAAATAGCCATATAGGCTTACAAGAATGCCATATAGGCATACAATGTCAACTATATGCAATACAAAATATATGTCCACAAATGCCATATAGGCATACAACAAAGGAACACAATAAAAAGTCATTCCCCTCTGGCTAGTGAAGAGAATAGATCATGGGCAGCCTTTGATCCTATAGGGGATGGAGAGGTGTATGTGGGTGGTCTACTATGAACCCAAGGGTTGCTCCTCCTATTTAGTTATTCCTGCATCTTTAGGTGTTACAATAAAAAGTATAGACATTAATACATAGAAATTACATGTTATAAAAAATGAAACATTTAACAAAATAATCACTTACCGCTACCATAAATCTGTCTCCTCACTTGCCTCAGTAGTAGGAATAGGCCGTGGTGATGTCATGTCCTATAGAAACCATCCAGATAGAAATAAACTTCAAATCAATAATCTTTTGATTTTTCAAAAATAAACAACTATAACAATGAATGTAAATTGAAATTTACTAATCTGCCTCATACCCCTATTAATTCCATGGAGATATGAATCGTAGAGGTCACACCATGCTCCATTGCCCTATGAACATCGGGAGGTGTCTCTGCAGCTTGCATCATCTAGAAATAAAAAAATATTATTCAATTACGAAAACTATAATAGTGATGCAAATCATGGCTCCTAACATACACACACATTAATCTAAATATGGAAGTACACACAATAAAACACACAAGTCACATACAAAAATCTAGTAAGTATAATTCATTCATTATACTATTTATTTTATTACCTCCGTGAAGCTTTGAAGTCCACCACCGCTGGCAAGTGTTGCCATGAAATCTCTAATATTAACCTATTCAACATCCAAAACTAGATATTAGAATACCATTCATATAATGATGCTATTCACAAGTAATATTTATAATTGTTTACTAGTTACATACCCTAATAGTAGATGATCTAGTGTAATATGTAGGTGAGAACCACTGAAAACTGTATCAACGCTATGACCCTAAAATTTCATTAAAATCATCAAACTAAATTAGTTCATCTTGCATTTCAAAAATAAAATTTAATAAATTAAATTCAATAAACTTGCTAATATTTACCTAAGTATCAAGGCTAAAAGTCTCACTCAGGAGGGTATCTGTCATCACCATCTGCTTAGCAGCAGATGTAGCCTGTGCACCTACATCCTGACTATCCATGGGGTCATAACCACAGGCTGACCCACAAGTCTGACAAGCATGGGATGGGTCCCTACTCCTCGTACTATCTCCCAACCCACTTTGTGCTACAGGACTAGCATGCTCTATGATACTCTGGGTCAAGGCACTAATGGACTGAAGTGTATCAACCTCAACACTCTCCTTCACAATGGAAGGGATAGAAACATGCTCATGGCTGGTCTACTGATTACTCATCTCACTGCCCGCTGTGGGTCAACACGTGCCCTTGGTCTATCTTGTGCTGACCCCCCACCTCTACCTTGGAAGTCCCGCATATCAAAATAGTTTGGCACTTTATTGAGGACAAACTCATAGTAGAGTTTCCTCAAAAAGTATTACAGGACCTCATTATTATTACATGGAGGATGGTCAAAAACCATCCACCACCTCTGCCCAAAATTGTCCCTTATCACTTGGTTGTTAAACCAATGGATAGGGAATCTCTTGCATGTAATGGGTGGAGGTTGATTTATTTATGGGTTTGTGAAAATCAAACACAAGTCTAATTTTGTAATTTGTAATTTTTTCACATCTTGGTATGATAGCTTGTCTGCATAATAGTCTCTAAACTCTCTCCTCTTATCCGTCTAACTAGATATTTTCTTGCTAATTGCATCTACATTTGATAATATAGATTCAAGAGATTCAACAAGTGTGGGCCTATGCAAGGTTGAAGTGGAAGGATCTTTCAACCTTGCAATTATATCTTCAATTTCTTTTTTGTTGTTTTTAATTTGCCCCATTATATTTTCTTGTGTTCCAGGGGCATGTCGAGGAATGGATGGAGGAGGTTGTTGTTCCACAGGTATTTCCTCCTTAGGATTTTGTGGATTTTGAGGAGGAGGAGGAGGAGGAGGTGCATTAACATTCCCTGACAATTAATAAAATTTACATAAAAAATCAACTCAAACCTACCTATTTAGAAACAAATTCAAACAAAAAATTAAATTAAACTCACTCCTTTGGTGTGCTCGATGTCGTGGTGGCATTTTGGCGAGGAATTGGTAAGATTTTGGTGTTAAATTGACTTTTCCAAAATGCGGGTGCACTTCCTAGGGTTTGCAGGCCGTGGGTATAGAGGAGAAAAAAGAAATGAAATGAGATGATAAGCTTTTTTTTATATTTATAATAAGTCATAACGCGCTCGCGTTATAATGCGAGCGCGTTATGGTTTGGTTTTGATGAGACTTAGGATCATCATTACCAAACCATAATGTGAGCGCATTATAACGCGCTCATGTTATGCATTAATTTTTTTTTAAAACAATTTGGCCACTTTTTGGTCCTCCATCTTTTTGCACTTACCCCTCTGCTCTGCTCTACTTTTGCAACTTGCACCTTATCTTTTCATCTTCACATAATCACACCTCAATCATGAATTCATTACATACATTTATACCTATCATCAACCTTGGAATGTACATCAAGGTCGGCATTACATTCTACAACCATTGGGACTATCTCCAAGGTCGGCATACATACATAAATCAAATTAGGACTAGACCTAAACAAACTTGCGGGGTAAATGAATGAAGGATGCACACATCACAGCTTAGCTTAGACCCAAATACATCCTCACATGCTTTGACATGCTTCCATAATCCACAAATCACCTCCACAACAAGTGTGACAAACCAGGTCGGCCAGAACTTATGCACATATCAAGAACACTTAAAGACATACTTGCAAGATCTTCATTGAAGCTTGCGGATCAAGCACATGCCTTCAACACATTCTACAGACATCTACAGATAACATAGAATCACTTGGGAGATGACAAATCTAATTGCAACATATCTCACTTGAAGACAATAGATATCACTTGAGAATGCATTACAGATTGTTTTTTTAATAGACACTGTCAAATTTTGCCAATCACTAGCTTGCCTTCTAAAGCACTAAATGACAAATCCTTTGGCATGAAGATGACTAAGGACCTCATAAGGTTAAGTCTAGAACTGCAAAGCCAAAATCTAATCTGCGGAGAAATGCAAAGCAAAACACTTTCTCCTTGTCACTCTGCAAACCTTGCCAGGCACAATCTTCAAACTAATGAATAAAATGTTTTCTGCACAGTGATTTAGACCACCAAATTCTGGATTTAGCATCTTCAAACACTTCTCTAAATCATATCTAAATCTCATACTCTGGTCTTCAATACAGAGAAAATGTGAAGCAAAATACTTAGACAATATTCTTTAATCAATCAATAAACAACAATATCAGAAGATACAGTTGGCACCAATGACAACACAAACATGTTGACATCAATGACAACACCAGTTAGCACATACTTGTAACATTGCATACATTTTCATGCTATGATTTTCAATATTCATTTTCTACTCTTCGTCTCTTTGATTCTTAATTTCTTTAAAAAAGAGAAATTAATATTCCAAATCTTAGAACTTTCTTGTCCCCTTTAGAAACTTACTAAATAACTCACTAGTTTTCTCCTCCTAGAATCAACTAATTTCCTTTTTATTTAATTACAATAATTAATTATGGGAGAAATTAATATTCCAACACTCCCCCTTAACCTCTGCCACTAACTACTTCAACATATACAATACCTCAATTCTATCTTCAAAATACCTTTCTGAATATGAGCACCAACTGATCTTCAGGTCTACAAAACTCCAAATAGATTTCTCCATTACTTATTATCTCTCTAATGAAATGGTACATGTGCTTACCCCTATTGTAAAAAACATGTTTAGAAGTACCCTTCTTATAAAATCACTATTGCATGATACCTTTCACATAAAACAATGACTTCGTTTAAGTCATAACAAATGATCACTGTGTTACCATTTTTTATCATAGCAAAAAATTGGAAGAACTGATTTGTTTTTAGTTTGTTTTAAGGATGAGAGATTCATAATGTTATACCAGTTTGCATAGTTTGAAGCCATTTAAGTGGAAGGTTCAGCTTATCAGATTATCACTTGCTTATTGCTTGTAAAGAGACAAAAAGTATTGTATATCAGTTAACATTCATTGTGTTGCAGAAAGTTGTCTCATTTCATACTACAATGTTTCATTCATTTGATCAAATGAGATATACAGAATATTACAATGTTTCATGCATTGAATGAAGAACAAAAGAGAAATTAATTGTCCCACACAAGTCGTGGGAGTAGCTAAATTTGAATATCTAATACAATATGTTATGCAACTGTAAAAGAACTGACAAAGCATATGAAGGAGAGGGTGCCAGTCATTGCCTAAATTTGGAGTCAGTTGATCATATGGTAGCTGCTCCATTCATTTCTGAATTCTAAAACTATCATAACTTGCATTAGAGGAGAGAAGAGGGGGGTTTAGCGCTCATGACATCATCTCATCCATACACTATATCAACACGAACATAATACATAACAGATTATATGAGATAGTCAAGATCAGAAAGCATAATATTCATCAGTTACAAAGAAGGAAACAATCATGGAGCATCATTATTTTATTCTAATCAGTTTGTTTCATGTGCAGGTACATGACAAGTCATTTGATGTTTTAGAGAGATATCAGCATGTGGTGTAAAATGGGCTCCCACAAGGCTAGAGCCCAGCATGCTGCCCCTAAGTCTGAAAGGGAAAGAGGTTAGAATATTCATCCATACTGTGTAATAGAAGAATATGATAGACTGAATAATCATCCATCAACTTAGCCTATTGGACTTAAATTCAATGTCCATTTATGATTAGCATTCAAGCTGAGTTAAAACTTAGTTTTTTCCTGGTTGTAGTTTGTGTTTGATCCAAACCTTGTTGCAAATCACTTAAGGGATAAACTATTAGTGGAATTGTGAAGATTCAAGTTAGAGGATATGTATTGTGAGTGATAGAGATTCATCTAGATTAGTTATAAATGCTTAGTTTTACATTTCGATCATATCCTTCTATCCTTTTCCCCATCAAGTCATTAGTTTAGGAATCATAAGAGAACCAACTCACTCTGGAGATTCATTCTCATAAAAGAAGACCCACATCCGAGAATGTTTCCATGTTTCAATAGGTAGCTAAGTTTCTACGAACTTAGCAAGGGTGCATACTTGATTGACAATAGTTTTTGGCACGCCCGATGGGACTGGTTGGACTATTTTAGTCCATAGTTTGATCGTTTATCACTGATATTTAGTGTGTGTATTAGTGAATCCCACCTTTGGAGGCAAGAAACTAGCATACCTGATGACTCTACATGTTATTCTTCTAGTTTCATGATGATCAATTCATATCATCCACCATATCATAATGGTGTTACCAATCCAACATCTTATCAGCTATACCAGAGAAACCATGTAGCAGGTTTTATTCCAAACAACCATGCAGCAACAACATACCAGCATGCACAACATTTTTGCCACCAACCCACCCTTGGTCAACCTTCCAATCAGCTAACACAGTATGCAGTGACGAAGGTTAAAGACACGATTAATGATACCTTAGCAAAAAATATGAGGTCAATAGACGAGATCAATAGGCAGAATGAGTACAATCGGCAAGAGGATGAATTAGCCTATTAGGCATATCTTCATGAGCAGGAGTTGGAGGCACAAAGAGCACATTTTGAACAAGAAATAATAGCAAAAGAACAACAAATGAGGTTTTTGCTTCATCAAATGCATGGACAACGAATTCAATCTCTCAATGTCAGTCAAAATCAACCTTTTTAGGATGAGGTTGTTGACCTATTTTCCTCTATCCAGAGTTAAATAGTTCACCTTGTATTTTCCTTGAAAATCCTTTCGAAGTGACCATACAAGGCTTTAATCCTTCAAATTATTCATGTTGTGCCTTGCAAAAAATCCCAAAAATCTCACCTTGAGAATCTTTGCCAAAAACCCAAAAAAACTGAGAAACCCTTTGTCTTCAAGTGCTTTCCAATGCAGATAAATCTCAATTTTATACTTAGTATTTGTATATGCATTTTCGAATGTATGTTCACATGTACATTCACTATTGTATGTTTTCATATACAAAGGAAATGTACATCGGCCAAGGGGTGGAATGCAGGGATGAATGTATGTCAAGATGTACAATCGCACATACAAAGGAAACGATCCAATCTCTCCTCGACGGCCGATACAAGGAAACATACAAAGAAAATATGCAATGGGTGGGGTCTGCTGAATGTACAATGGGTGATTGTATCCCATATACAAGTCGCATTGTATATGCGATATACAAGGCCAATATACAAAGGGAAAACATACAAGCTGGACCCAACTAGAAAATATAAATTAGAAAACTCAAGGGTGGGGTCCGCGGTTTGTATGTTAAGTGCATTGTATATGCCAATATGCAAGGGGAAGAGATACAAAGCCTGGGGCCCACCAAGCGCACATACAAAAGAAATATGCAAGGGCACATACAAGGGGCAGGTACAAGTTCATATGCATGTTTGTGTACAAGGTTTGTATGCAGTTTCCCTTTGTATGTTTCGCATTGTATGTTTGGACATACAAAAGGTCATATACAATGCAATATACAAAGGTTACATGTATATGCCGAAATGAAGTTTTGCAATGTACAAGGTTTGTATGCAGTTTTGTTTGTATATTTGTTGCATTTATGGGTGCAAGTCGACGTTCAACAACTCACATTGATGACCAGAAATATCTCTCAACCACCTTGCTTCAAATATTTTATGTATTCGTTGTTAAGGATAGATGTTTTGAGCCACTGACATTCTTATCCCTAGAAAACATCTTCCATCTGCCCTGTTCCAGATATTTCATGCCATAACTTCTTGCAGTTGGACGTCCCTTCAGATAGATATTTTCCTGTTTCAGCTCATGGAGCAAATTTTTGTAACCTACTTAGGTCCAATTAAAATGCTATATATACATGTAAAACAGATGTATATAGTTGTTGGTTGT
This sequence comes from Cunninghamia lanceolata, assembly GCA_027924645.1. Taxonomy (NCBI): domain Eukaryota; kingdom Viridiplantae; phylum Streptophyta; class Pinopsida; order Cupressales; family Cupressaceae; genus Cunninghamia; species Cunninghamia lanceolata. The sequence continues at coordinate 4,934,038 of BSBN01000124.1, read as the reverse complement.
TCTTCTGGGCTATTTTGTAATGGCTACCTGGCCTCTATAATCAATATAAACTGGTATTTTTGCCTCTCTCCTATTATTTTTAGCACTATGTCTACTCTTTAGATTAGTGTAGGTTGTGCATTATGGACAAAAGATCCCTTTTATTCCTCCATTATTTTGTCTTGACCTTTGTTAGAATTAATATGAGTCTGTGTAAGTCTCTCCAGTTGTGAGATTATTATTGTGTCGATTCAGTTGCAGCCAAACACATTTAAATCTAGTGTATCACTTATTTCATTTCAGCATTCCTTCTAACCCTTTTCCCAGCAAGCATTAGCACTAGGTTTAGATGCATTTCTCTAAGCATTAGGCTTAGAAAGAGGAAGTTGACCTTCTCCAGAGGTCTGATCTCAATTCGTAAGGTCGCACACTTCAAGATCATTCCCATGTTTCTCTAGATTGCTAAAGTTTCACAACAACAACAAAGGGTGCAAATCTGAGAGACAACAGTTTCTGGCATGCCTGGTGGGACCAGTTAGATGAACTTTTCATCAAAATACTAAGTGATATGGTGTTTCTCCTAGTATTATCAGCCTTTGGAGGCAATATAAACAACATCATGGTGACTCTACGGAATAAATCTACTGGTGAAAGCAGCCCAAGTACCTAAAATTTCATCAAAGAGTAGGATTTTGGTGGTTTTCCTGGTCTATTGCAGCTTCCAGAAGCATCTCAATCACCTGGTGACTCCCTTTCTAGTATGTATCTAGTTTCTTTTTGTTGCAGACCTTTTTCTCTAATTTTGACATTTCTATGATTATCCAGCATTTAGATGCTATAAAATGTCAGAATTTTATAGGAATCATGGCTATTCCCCTCCCCCATATCAGCAATACCAGGCCCCAAATGCCTGTGTGTTTATGCCGTATAGCCCTACCACTGCAGAATATCAACATCCTCATGATGTTTATTCTCAATCCCAAGAGGGGGTTTTTGATGCCAAACAACATGACTATTCAAACAGTCAACTTCAAAAACACCCTTACCAGAATGTTTTGGATCTGATCCAAAAGTTTGACTATTTTTTGTGGGATTTGAGCCAAAATCTTGAACTTATGAAGATCAGTGATATTCGTAAGGAGTTCTCATGCATATCTTGGATGTTGGTTGAAATTGAGAGGCAAAGAAAGATTACTTAGCAACAACGAGAGTTGGTTGAGCAATCCATTATTTATAATCAGGAGAGGGCGACAAAAAGAATACAGTTTGAAAGAAGTCTTGAGGGAGTGATAGTTGCTAAAAAGGAGCAAATGAAGCTTTTGTCTACTCAAGTGCAAAGTAGTCGAGCTTACTCAGATTATCAATACCAAAAAGGGTGTGAAACACAAGTAATCCCCTCCATTCCCAGTTTCAAACATCCTCTCCCTTTCCCACCTGCTTAGCCAGCTACTGAAGAAGCCCCAAAATTTAAGATTCCAAGCTTCAGGTAGGATAATCCATCTGTTCCTCCAAAACCGCTTCCCAGTTTTAAAATTCCAAGTTTTAGAGGCCCTCAGCCTGCAAAGCAACCTAGAGTCCACAAGTTCCCAGGCTTCAACGCCTTTATCCCTCCACAAGTCCCTGTTCCTATGCAAACTCAAATTATCGCTCCCCAAGAACAAATTTGTCTAGAACCCTCTCCCCTCCAAGAAATTCAAGAAGGTATTCAGGCTTCTTTCCCTGATGATATTTCAATCCTAAGGGGTGAACCTATTGTCTACCAAGATAATTAGAAAGATGAGCCAAAAGAGGAGGTGGAAGATAATAAAACTAATGAGGAGCAGTTTGTTCCTACACTCACAAAGATAGAATTGTTTGAACCTATTGCACCTATGAATAATGTTAACCCAGATAAGGGATTGAGTCCTCTAGATTTTAGTTCTTTTAAAGCCTTTTCTCATGCATCCAATCAAGCAAATAAGGTTGAAATGCAAAGAGTGCATGGAGAAAGCCTTCAGCTATAGAAACAACTTAACCAAAATCCAGTGGAGCTATAGCCAAAGGATGGAGGCATAGGGAAACAAGTTGCTAAGGTCACTCCAGAAATGGATGATGCTGCCCTACTTTATGAGCTACCAGATTATGTTGAAGATTAAGAGTATGAGTAGCTGGTTGAGGATATGCAACAACAAGAGAACACTGAAAATAATAACAAATTGTTGCAAGTTGAGGCTGAGCATGACAGTGAGGTTCCAAACCATAAAGAAGGCCAAGCATGTTGCCTTATGCTAGATGATCTAAAGGCTGATGATGCTGATATGCATGAGGAGCTTCCGTGCTTTATTGAAAATAATGAGGAGACTGAATATGGGCAAGAGCAAATTGCAGATTTGTTCTTTATTATCCAGTAGGGATATGAGCTTCTTGGTGGGGAGGTTTTCTCTTTTGAGCATGTGCATGGCTCATTTTTTGAACCTAAGTCAGAAAATCATGAACATGTTGTCCATAAGGTGGAGGTAGCCATATTTGTAGTAGAATCACAAGAGCTAGCGTATTCAGACCAGCAAGAAGAGGAAGAATGCAACCATGATGATATTATATCAATATTTTTGTTTTCTTTGAAGGAAGAAGGAGAAAACCATGAGGTCCTAAGTCAGCTGTTTCACACACAAGAGCAACATGAGGGTCAAATGGAAGGCACCATCATGCCAAATGAAGAACAAGAAGAGAAAGAATTAGAACAGAGACGAGATCAAACGTGATGATTTTCATGTCACTTCAAGGGGATGCCTAATCAGGCATCTAGCCTAGCTGGAGACACATCATGAGGAGTCATCACTTGTCATGCTTATCTCCAAGCATGAAGTTGAGCATCAAAATGAGTGGGATCAACCTATTTATTCACCACAAGTTAGCAACATCAGCAATTAGTCCAGGTGGATAGGTGAGTTTATCTCCATTTTGTGGGGGGTGTTTTATCAATTTATCATATGTCCATTCCCCCCTCACCTCTTTTAACTACCCACATGCATGAGAAACATTGTAAATTGTTAAGGAGGGGTAGTTACTTTCAAGAACTAGTTAATGGCTTTGTTTAAGGTCACCTCTGACTGGTTAGTTTAGGTTTAGAGTAGGTTTTATTTTAGTTTTAGGTTTCCTTTCAATAAGTGCCCTTGCACTTTGCTGTATTCTCATTAGGAGATACATGCTTGCTTGTTGTTTTTTGTTTTTTCTTGGTAGCTTGCCTAGTGTTGCAATCTTTTTAACCCCATGCCCAATGGATGCACAAGGCCACTGATCTAATGTTTAGCAGGCAAACATCCCTGAGAGGTCGCTAAATTGTTGACCTATTTTCCTCTATCTAGAGTTAAATAGTTCACCTTGTATTTTTCTTGAAAATCCTTTAGAAGTGACCATACAAGGCTTTAATCCTTCAAATTATTCATGCTATGCCTTGCAAAAAATCTTAAAAATCTCACCTTGAGAATCTTTGCCAAAAACCCAGAAACCCTTTGTCTTCAAGTGCTTTACATCGCAGATAAGTCTCAATTTTATACTTAGTATTTGTATATGCATTTTCAAATGTATGTTCGCATGTACATTTGCCATTGTATGTTTGCATTTACAAAGGAAATGTACATCGGCCAAGGGGTGGAATGCAGGGATGAATGTATGTCAAGATGTACAATCATACATACAAAGGAAAAGGTCCAATCTCTCCCCGACGGCCAATACAAGGAAACATACAAAGAAACTATGCAATGGGTGGGGTCCGCTGAATGTACAATGGGCAATTGTATCCCATATATAGGTCACATTGTCTATGCGATATACAAGGCTGATATACAAAGGAAAAACATACAAGCTGGACCTAACTGGAAAATATAAATTGGCAAACTCAAGGGTGGGGTCCGCGGTCTGTATGTTAAGTGCATTGTATATGCCAATATGCAAGGGGAAGAGATACAAAGCCTGGGGCCCACCAAGTGCACATACAAAAGAAATATGCAAGGGCACATACAAGGGGTAGGTACATGTTCATATGCATGTTTGTGTACAAGGTTTGTATGCAGTTTCCCTTTGTATGTTTCGCATTGTATGTTTGGACATACAAAGGGTCATATACAATGCAATATACAAAGGTTACGTGTATATGCCGAAATGAAGTTTTGCAATGTATAAGGTTTGTATGTGGTTTTGTTTGTATATTTCACATTGTATATACGATATACAAAAGATAGATACAAAGAGAAACCTACAAAGTCCAAACCTGACTGAGGAATCAAATGCAGCAGATAATTGTTTTGGGGTCCGCATTGTATATTTGTACATGCAAGGTCAAGAGATGCATATGAAAAGATGCAAGAGGATACATACAAGCTAGACCCGACTACGGAATTTAGTATGGAAGATAAAATGTTGGAGTCCGCTTTGTATGTATACATGCGATATACAATTGCGATATACAAGGCCAACATATAGGGGATTTCGGTGAGATAGTATGCATCGGTGACTCATTTTTTGATCTTTCCGATGGTAGATAGGGGTTGCAATTTTTAGCGATGGGTCCCGGCTTCAATTCAATGACCAATCAGGTGGTGCCACGTGTCAGGGGCGATTCAAAGGCCGATTCAAAAGGTAAAGCCCGCGATTATATAAAGGCATATGCAAAGTGACTTGAATATGCAAAGAGAAAGAAAGTGCGGTTGCACCAAGTGAACCTAAAGGCACAATTGCATTGTATATACAATGGAACATACAAAAGCATATACAAGCGCACAGATGCAAAGCGATATACACAGGTAGTTGACCGCAACTTTGACCGTGAATATCTTGCGCATCCTGGTGAATTTCTACATGCTGCAAAAGGCAAAAATGCTTGTTTTTGCCTCCTCTTTCATTTGGCAGGCTTTTGAGTGGAATATTCTCACTTTCATTTTTTGGATCTAGATTTGCATGTTTTGGCAACTAGACGTTTCAGCAACCATTTTTGGGCAGGATACAGATATTTGTTGCATTTATGCGTGCAGGTCAACGTTTAGCAGCTCGCATTGATGACCAGAAATATCTCTCAACCGCCTTGCTTCAAATATTTTATGTATTCGTTGTTGAGAATGGATGTTTTGAGCTACTAACATTCTTATCCCTAGAAAATATCTTCCATCTTCCATGTTCCAAATATTTCATGCAATAACTTCTTGTAGTTGGATGTCCCTTCAGACAGATATTTTCATGTTTCAGCTCATGGAGCAAATTTTTGTAACCTACTTAGGTCTGACTAAAATGCTATATATACATGTAAAATAGATGTATATAGTTGTTGGTTGTTCTTCTGGGCTATTTTGTAATGGCTACCTGGCCTCTATAATCAATATAAACTGGTATTTTTGCCTCTCTTTTATTATTTTTAGCACTGTGTCTGCTCTTTGGATTAGTGTAGGCTATGCATTGTGGACAAAAGATCCCTTTCATTCCTCCATTATTCTGTCTTGACCTTTGTTAGAATTCATATGAGTTTGGGTAAGTCTCTCCAGCTGTGAGATTATTACTGTGTTGATTTAGTTGCAGCCAAACATGTTTAAATCTGGTGTATCACTTATTTCATTTCAGCATTCCTTCTAACTCTTTTCCCAGCAAGCATTTGCACTAGGTTTAGATGCAGATCTCTAAGTATTAGGCTTAGAAAGAGGAAGCCGGCCTTCTCCAGAGGTCTGATCTCAATTCGCAAGGTCCCACACTTCGAGATCATTCCCATGTTTCTCTAGATTGCTAAAGTTTCACAACAGCAGCAAAGGGTGCAAATCTGAGAGACAACAGAGGTATGTAGGTATAATTTTGCATGTTTCAATCAAAGTGAACCTATAATCCCTGCCAAGGTCAAGATTCCCAGTTTTAGTTGCAAGAACCTAGGTTGGTATAACTTGAATATATTATGCTTCAACATCCAGAGAAGCCACCTTGTGAGATCTCTATTTTTGATTAGGAGTGGGAGACAAAAAAAAGATAGTTTGAAGAGTATCTTGAGAGAGAGGCAGCTGTACAAATAAATCTGTTACTTTCTCGAACCCAAGCAGCCCCTACCATGCCAGAACAGCCTGCTCAAGAAGAGGCACATAAGTATAAATTTCCAAGTTTCAGGCTAGATAAGCCTCTTAATGTGTCTAAAGTAGAAATTATACATTTCAATCTACCTGGAGAATTTCTCTTCCTGCCAAGAAGTTAGTCTTGAATGCAGACTCCTCAGAAAGTCAAAATCCCAAGTCTCAGAGGATCTAATTTTGCTGAGGAGCCTGTCAGCATTCGAGATCAGTCTATTGACCAACATAATAGAGATAGGCTGGTAAATTTACAGCATGTAGCTTTAGAGCAATATTGGTTAGAACAGAAAAGAATTGAGCAAGCAAGTGTTTCTCCTAATGAAACTTTTAGTGTTTTCACTAATCACCGTCCTTGTTTTGTGAAAGATGACTAGCCAGATAAGTCAAAGGAGAAGTAGGAGTTTGCTGCCACTAGTGTTGTTTTTAAAGCTAATATTAACCATTATTCATCTGAAAAGGTTGTTATTTTAGGCCCGGTACCAAACCTTCTAGATTTTCTTTCATTTGAAAAATTTTCTAATGCTGTTCAAAAGCTGCATGAAGTGGAGGAGTTAGTTTCTTTATTCGATTAGTTACCTGATTTTGTTTAATTAGATGAGGAATCCACAGTCATTTCAAGGACACTGATTTTAGAACAACAGAGAAATAGCGGTGAGTTACTGAGTGAAGCTAAGAAATCTGATAGTAACTTGCTGATTCAAGGATAGTCTTGTGAAAACAACCCTTCTTTAAATAATCATAAGCTGGAAGAAGATCTTTTGCAGGTTGAAATTGAGCTTTTCTACTCATATTTGGCTAACCCTTTGAAGGAAAATCACCTGGGACAACAAGGATAAGAGGAAGAGATCACGACATTCTTAAGTAAATCACTAGAGCAGTCTGATCTAGGATGTTCGAAGGAGTTGTCCTTTTGTTGCATAGAAGAGTTTGATGCTGATGTTATGCCAATTGGTGGTATGATAGATTATGTTAGTTCATTATCTGACCATTTACCTTCATTCATAAAAGAGGGGACTCCTGATTCAAAGTGTTCTTCATTGAATGATGATATGTATTTTGAGCCTAATTTTGAAGAGCTATTAGCAACCCTGATAGACGAGGATAGCCCGTTGACTATGGAGGAAGAGCTTATATGGCAGGCTATCATACAGAATGAGCATGATACTACTGCCCCTAAACATGCAAAATGTTTTCTTTCTGATCCAACACCTTCCAGGGGGTGTCCTATCAGATATCTAGCTAAATTGGTAGCTGATAAGAGGGGACAACCTCATAATGATATTCACCCACATCGGTAAGAAGGGTATCAAGTTGAGCCTTACTAGTTTCCTTGTTCATTTGATCAGTTTACCAAACAGGTGAAATGGGTAAGTACTTTTGTGTTCCTGTTTGGACAAGTGTTACTACTATCTGCTGCCTGTCTATTCTTATTTCACTTGTTTGGGTCCAATCATAAGCTCATGAAGTATTACAGATTGTGGAGGAGGGGGAATTATTTTATCAAACCAGTAAATGGTTTTGTTTGATTAGTTTTCTGAGCTAGTTAGAGTAGGTTAGTTTAGGTTGCAGTCAATAAGTGCTCATGCACATTTGTTTTCAACATATTTTCGGCCATCAGGGCCTGTTAGTTTGCTTTCAGTAGAGTTGTTTTCAGTTTTCTGTTGTTGTCTAAACTAGTTAGAGAGCTGATTTGCAATGTTTTCTGAGTTTAAGAAGAGCAGAATATGACTTAATGCCCAATGGATTTTCAAGGCAACTGATCTGATGCTTAGCAGGGAAGCATATATCAGAAGTCACCAGAAATGTTACCATTTTTTTATCATAGCTAAAAATTGGCCAAACTTATTTGTTTTCAGTTTGTTTTAAGGATGAGAGATTCATAATGTTATACCAGCTTGCATAGTTTGAAGCCATTTAAGTGGAAGGTTCAGTTTATCAGGTTATCACTTGCTTATTACTTGTAAAGAGACAGAAAGTATTGTATATCAGTTAACATTCATTGTGTTGCAGAAAATTGTCTCATTTCATACTACAATGTTTCATTCGTATGATCAAATGCGATAGACAGTATATTATAATGTTTCATGCATTGAATGAAGAATAAAAGAGAAACTAATTGTCCCACACAATCCTTGGGAGTAGCTGAATCTAAATATCTAATACAATATGTTATGCAACTGTAAAAGAATTGACAAAGCATATGAAGGAGAGAGTGCCAATCATTGCCTGAATTCAGAGTCGGTTGATCATATGGCAGCTGCTCCATTCGTTGCCGAATTTCAAAACTATCATAACCTGCATTAGAGGAGAGAAGAGGGGGGTCCAGTGCTCATGACATCATCTCATCCATACACTATATCAACACAAACATAATACATAATAGATTGTATGAGATAGTTAAGATTAGAAAGCATAATATTCATCATTTACAAAGAAGGAAACAATCATGGAGCATCACTATTTTATTCTAATCCATTTGTTTCATGTGCTGTTTCAAAGAGATATCAACATGTGGTGTAAAACGGGCTCCCACAAGGGTAGAGCTCGGCATGCTGCCCCTAAGTCTGAAAGGGAAAGAGGTTAGAATATTCATTCATACTATGTAAAAGAAGAATGTGATAGATTGAATAATCATCCATCAACTCAGCCTATTAGACTTAAATTCAATGTCCATTTATGACTACTGTTCAAGTTGAGTTGAAATGGCAATCATCCATGAACAGTGAATTTTCAATGGACAACCATGATGACATGACATAATTGCAAAGATATAGACTGTTAAAGTAATGACAACAACTATGATAACCAACCAATGAAGATGTAGGTTGTCTACAGAGGGATCATTGGTCACATCAAATGTTTTGTCATTAAAAAAGAGTATTTTATTGCTCCTGTCTCAATGGTGAGATGAAAAGAAGCAAGTGGAATGATAATGACAAGACTGCCATCAAGGAACATCATTTAAATCAAAAGCAATACTTCATCAGCCACAATGTTTCATCAATGTTGTGAACTATAATCAATGCCAAACGACTGTCCTTATGTAGTCTTCAATATATTTTTATACCAAGATTACAATTTTTTTTCCATAATGTCATGATCCATGTCTCATAAAGTTCAAGAAAGGAGCAATGAAACATTTTGATGCTAGTTGGAGGTGGACTTTTAACAATATATGCTATAATGTTACAAGAAAAAGGAACATCTACAGATGAGGTAAATAGACCTAAACTTATTTTGCATATACAAAAAAAAAGTGACAAATTTTGACAACAAAAGAGCCATGCAATGGTCATGTAGTCACACCAAGAACATACATAATGATAAGCATGTCACTATGGGCAAATGGGGTACATACCAAGTTCAGTCATGCTGATATAAGTATATAGTATGTATATCCCAGTTTAGAAACAATACAAGAAGAATGTATGTATTAGTTCGAAGACAACAAAAATGAATGGATCTCAATGCTTATGTATAGGTACAGGAGAAATTCAAGTTGAACAGCCAGTGAGAAATGCGACATTGTGTGGTGGATGAAAAGAGTACACTTAATCAATATCAAGCATGTTTTATTAGGTCTGTGTCTATCAAATAGTGTCATCCACAAAGAGGAATGATAGATGCACTTGCAATCTCCATGTTGGAATTCAGTTGCAGAAGTATATAGGAAAGGTGGAAGATTTAAGCAATACAAAGCCCTTGTTTCAAATGAAAATATTTCCACTTCATGAAGACATAGCCATGGAAGCCATGGCCAGCACAATGCTTATGGAGCCAATTGATATAGACAAAGAAACTTAGAGATGTCATAGAGTATGCAGCCAAAGATGCATCTGTTAGACTCATGTCAAAGGCATGGGAAAATAGAAAACAAGATAAGGCTTCTAAACTCATGTCAATAAGATGCTCAAATGCAGATGAAGATTTACTAGAAAGCTAGAGACATTGCATTAGAAGGATGTACAGCCATAGCCTGTAGGGCCAGTTTGTACCAAAATGATGGGAAAGAATGTCAGATTTGAGATTTATAACATTTTACATTGCATCTTCATAAAACACTCTCAGGGGTAGCAAAGAGTAGTGAAGAGTTGACAGACAGCCTCAAAGCACAGACAAATATCCACAAGGAGCAACAGATGTACCAAATACAAACCACAAAGATTGCATCAGAGACCAAATTTGGCTGTGGCCCATGACTTTATAGAGGATTTCATGGTAGTTTTAATATAAACCGAAACAAAGAAACCTCAGGAATATATGGAGAGTTTGAGCCATAAGAACTCACCTTGATTAATACACATGAAGCCATAGGCTATGCTTCTTGAAATGAGTTTACAATTGTAGTCATGACAGCCTGAGGAAGAAGAGGAGATCTAGTGGAAATTGTTCTCAGAATATCAGGAAAGCTAAAGATTCTCAAGAAGAAACCCTACCTCATGCTGACAGATGCAGAGTAATTTTCATCCAAAATGCAAATGAGAAAGAATGTGAAAATTTAGGGCAATGTGTTTTGTCATTAGGGTTTATTCTTTTTCCCTAGCCCAATAAGGCATTTTTATCACAATGAAAGTGAATTTCCTGCCTCGACTAATACCCATTGTGGGTATGTGTTCCCCTAGTGCCTAAGTTCATGACTTAGAGCATTATCATATGCTTTAGGATCTTTTACATGTCTACTGCCTAGGTTTCATGCCTTAAAGGGTTAGTTCACTCTTTTGAACAAAGGACATAGGTCAACTGCCCTTAAAGTTTTTTCATTCTTGTAGGACAGATAGAAAAAGAACCTTGTAGGCCTTCATATTTTTATGATTTTTATAGAAAATTGATTGTAATATCTTGGTGAAATTATGAGCCAGATATTATTTTATTTTTGCAAAAAATCATATCGAATGGGATATTGATTAAACTACCACATAATGTAAAGTTAACTTTAAAGCAATGAAATTATAAATTGCTTTTAAAATTTAACTATTTTGAGGCAGTTAAAGCATTTTGCTTTCTTGGATGAAATTAGGCAGCTGAGGACAAATAAGAGCTTTTTTGCTTCAAGATTGGTTCTATTTTAATGCAGATTTGGTGGGGCCACCTGGAACATCAAGTTGGTAGCTTCTATTTGCAATTTGGAGGCAGTTTGATGGATTCTAAAAATGGATTTGCATATCTATTTTTAGGAGCTTTTGGAGCTTTTTGGAGAGATCTCTTGGAGGCATTTATAGGAGAAGAGTTTCTTTTTCAAAGAGGTCAGGCAGTCAGTTAGTTTTAGTTTCTTCTCTCTTGTTCATAGGCAGAGTTGTATACAGACAGTTGGCTCATTTTTTCTTTTTAGATGCATTGTACTCCTAGTTCTAATAGCAAATCATCATTTTCACATATTTTGCAATCTTGATTTGATGTTGTATTGTGACTTTTCTGTCATTTATTATGTGTCAATGTTGTTAAAACTTAGTTTTTTCCTGGTTTCAGTTTGTGTTTGATCCAAACCTTGTTGCAAATCACTTTAGGGATAAACTATAAGTGGAATTGTGAAGATTCAAGTTAGAGGATCTATATTGTGAGTGATAGAGATTCATCTATATTAATTATAAATGCTCAATTTTACATTTCAATCATATCCTTCTATCCCTTTTCACCTCAAGTCATTAGTTTAGGAATCATAAGAGAACCAGCTCACTCTGGAGATTCATTCTCATAAAAGGAGACCCACATCCAAGAATGATTCCATGTTTCAACAGGTAGCTAAGTTTTTGTGAAATTAGGAAGGGTGCATACTTGATTGATAATAGTGTTTGGCATGCCCGGTGGGACTGGTTGGACTGTTTTAGTCAATAGTTTGATCATTTATCACTGATATTTGGTGTGTGTATTAGTGAATCCTGCCTTTGGAGGCAAGCAACTAGCATACTTGGTGACTCTGCATGTTATTCTTCTAGTTTCATGATGATCAATTCATATCATCCACCATATCATGATGGTGTTACCAATCTAACATCTTATCAGCTATACTAGAGCAACCATGTAGCTGGTTTTATTCCAAACAACCATGTAGCAACAACATACTAGCATGCACAACATTTTTGCCACCCACCACCCCTGCTCAACCTTTCGATCAGCTAACATAGTTTGCAGTGGAGGAGGTTAAAGACATGATTAATGATACCTTGGCAGAAATGATGAGGTCGATAGATGAGATCAATAGGCAAATTGAGTACAATCGGTAGCATGATGAATTAGCCTATCAAGTATATCTTCATGAGCAGGAGTTGGAGGAACAAAGAGTACATTTTGAACAAGAAACAAAAGCTAAAGAACAACAAATCAGGTTTTTACTTCATCAAATGCATGGACAACGAATTCAAGCTCCCCCTGTCAGTCAAAATCAGCTTTTTCAGGATGAGGTATGTAGGTATAATTTTACATGTTTCAATCAATGTGAACCTATAATCCCTGCCAAGGTCAAGATTCCTAGTTTCAGGAACCCTGTACCCTTGCAAGAACCTAGGTTGGTACAACCTAAATGTATTATGCTTCAACATCCAGAGCAGCCACCCTGTGAGATCTATGTTTCTGATTAGGAGTGGGAGACAAAAAAAGATAGTTTGAAGAGAATCTTGAGAGAGAGGAGGCTACACAAACAAATCTATTGCTTGCTCAAGCCCAAGCAACCCCTTCTGTCCCAGAACAACTTGCTCAAGAAGAGGCACATAAGTATAACTTTCCAAGTTTCAGGCTAGATAAGCCTCTTAATGCCTCTAAAGTAGAAATTTTAAGTTTCAAGCTACTTGGAGAATCCTCTTCCTACCAAGAAGTTAGTCTTGAATGCAAACAGACTCCTTAGAAAGTCAAAATCCCAAGTCTCAAACGATCTGATTTTACTTAGGAGCCTGTCTGCATTCGAGATCAGTCTGTTGACCAATAGAATAGAGATAGGCCAGTAAATTTAATGCATGTAGCTTTGGAGAAATATCGGTTAGAACATAATAGAATTGAGCAAGCAAAGGTCTTGATGAACCTTTCAGTATGTTCACTAATCACTCTCCTTGTTTTGTGAAAGATGACTAGCCAGATAAGTCAAAGGAGAAGTAGGCGTTTGTTGCCACTAGTGCTATTTTTACAACTGATATTAACCATTATTCATCTGAAAAGGTTGTTGTTTTAGGCCCGGTACCAAACCTTCTAGATTTTGTTTATTTGAAAATTTTTCTAACGCTGTTCAAAAGTTGCATGAAGTGGAGGAGTCAGTTTCTTTATTCGATCAGTTACCTGATTTTGTTCAACCAGATGAGGAATCCACAGTCATGTCAGGGACACTGATTTCAGAACAGCAAAGAGATAGCGGTGAGTTGCTGAGTGAAGCCAAGAAATATGACACTAACTTACTGATTCAAGGACAGTCTGGTGAAAACAAACCTGCTTTAAATAATCAGAAGCTAGAGAAAGATCTTTTGCAGGCTGAAATTGAGCTTTTCTACTCATATTTGGCTGACCCTTTGGAGGAAAATCACCTGGGACATCAAGGACAAGAGGAAGAGATCATGACATTCCTAAGTAAATCATTGGAGCAGTCTGATCTAGGCTATTCTAAGGAGTTGTCCTTCTATTGCATAGAAAAGTTTGAAGCTGATGTTATGCCAATTGGTGGTATGATAGAAAATGTTAGTTCATTATCTGACTATTTACCTTCATTCATAAAAGAGGGGATTCCTAATTCAAAGTGTTCTTCATTGAATGATGATATGTATTTTGAGCCTGATTTTGAAGAGCTATTAGCAACCCTAACAGAGGAGGATAGCCTGTGGACTATGGAGGAAGAGCTTATATGGCAGGCTATCATGCAGAATGAGCATGATACTGCTACCCCTAAACATGCAAAATATTTTCTTTCTGATCCAACACCTTCTAGGGGATGTCCTATCAGATATCTAGCTGAATTGGTAGCTGATAAGAGGGGACAACCTCATAATGGTATTCACCCACATCGACAAGAAGGGTATCAAGTTGAGCCTTACTAGTTTCCTTATTCTTTTGATCAGTTTACCAAACAGGTGAAAGGGATAAATACTTTCATGTTCCTAGTGAGACAAGTGTTACCGCTGTCTACTGCTTATCTATTCTTATTTCACCTCTTTAGGTCTAGTCACAAGCTGATGAAGTATTATAGATTATGGAGGAGGGGGAGTTATTTTATCGAACCAGTAAATGGTTTTGTTTGATTAGCTTTATGAGTTGGTTAGAGTAGGTTAGTTTAGGTTGCAGTCAATAAGTGCTCATGCACATTTGTTTTTACCATTTTGTTTTGGCCATCAAGGCATGTTAGTTTTCTTTCAGTAGAGTTGTTTTCAGTTTTCTGTTGATGTTTGAACATGTTAGAGAGCTAATTTGCAATTTTTCTGAGTTTGCAAAGAGCAGAGTATGACTCAATGCCCAATGGATTTTCAAGGCAACTGATCCGATGCTTAGCGACCAAGCATATAGAAAAAGTCACCAGAAATGTTACCATTTTTTATCACAACTAAAAATTGGAAGAACTGATTTGTTTTCAATTTGTTTTAAGGATGAGAGATTCATAATGTTATACCAGTTTGCATAGTTTGAAGCCATTTAAGTGGAAGGTTCAGTTTATCAGTTTATCACTTGCTTATTGCTTGTAAAGAGATAGAAAGTATTGTATATCAGTTAACATTCATTGTGTTGCAGAAAGTTGTCTTATTTCATACTACAATGTTTCATTCATTTGATCAAATGAGATAGATAGAATATTACAATGTTTCATGCATTGAATGAAGAACAAAAGAGAAATTAATTGTCCCACACAAGCCGTGGGAGTAGCTAAATTTGAATATCTAATACAATATGTTATGCAACTATAAAATAACTGATAAAGCATATGAAGGAGAGAGAGCCAATCATTTCCTAAATTCGGAGTCAGTTGATCATATGGCAGCTGCTACATTCTTTGCCAAATTATGAAACTGTCATAACCTACATTAGAGGAGAGAAGATGGGGGCTTTAGTGCTCATGACATCATCTCATCCATACACTATATCAACATGAATAGAATACATAATAGATTGTATGAGATAGTCAAGATCAGAAAGCACAATATTCATCAGTTACAAAGAAGAAAACAATCATGGAGCATCATTATTTTATTCTAATCCATTTGTTTCATGTGTAGGTACATGACAAGTCATTTGTTGTTTCAGTGAGATATCATCATGTGGTGTAAAACGGGCTCCCATAAGGGTAGAGCCCAGCATGCTACCCCTAAGTCTAAAAGGGAAAGAGGTCAGAATATTCATCCATACTGTGTAAAAGAAGAACGTGATAGACTGAATAATCATCCATCAAATCAGCCGATTGGACTTAAATTCAATGTCCATTTATGACTACCGTTCAAGTTGAGTTGAAATGGCAATCATCCATGAACAGTGAATTTTCAATGGACAGCTATGATGACAGGTCATAATTGCAAAGATATAGACTGTTAAAGCAATGACAACAGCTATGATAACCAACCAATGAAGATGTAGGTTGTATACAGAGGGAGCACATGTGACATCAAATGTTTTGTCATCAAAAAAGAGTATTTTATTGCTCCGGTCTCAAGGGTGATAGGAAAAGAAGCAAGTGGGATAATAATGACAAGACTGCCATCAAGGAACAACATTTAAATCAGAAGCAATACTTCATCAGCCATAATGTTTCATCAATGTTATGAACTATAATCAATGCCAAACCACTGTCCTTATGTAGTCTTTAATATATTTTTATACCAATATTACAACTTTCTTTACATAATGTTATGATCCCTATCTCATAAGGTTCAAGAAAGGAGAAATGAAACATTTCGATGCTAGCTAGAGGTGGACTTTTAACAATATATGCTATAATGTTACAAGAAAAAATGAACATCTACATATGAAGTAAATAGACCTAAACTTATTTTGCATATACAAAAAAAATTGACAAATTTTGATAGCAAAAGAGCCATGCAATGGTCATATAGTCACACCAGGAACATACATAATGATAAGCATGTCACTATGGGAAAATGGGGTGGATACCAAGTTCAGTCATGCTGATATGAGTATATAGTATGTGTATCCCAATTCAGAAACAATACAAGAAGAATGTATGTATTAGTTCCAAGACAACAAAAATGAATGGATCTCAATGCTTATGTATAGGTACAGGAGAAATTCAAGTTGAAAAGCCAGTGAGAAATGCCACACTGTGTGGTGGATAAAAAGAGAAATACACTTAATCAATATCAAACGTATTTTATCAGGTCTATGTCTATCAAATAGTGCCATCCACAAAGAGGAATGACAGATGCACTTTCAATCTCCATGTTGGAATTCAGTTGCAGAAGTATACAGGAAAGGTGGAAGATTTAATCAATATGAAGCCCATGTTTCAAATGAAAATATTTCCACTTCATGAAGACGTAACCATGGAAGCCACGACAAATACAATGCTTATGGAGCTAATTGATATAGACAAAGAAAATTAGAGATGTCATAGAGTATGTAGCCAAAGATGCATCTGTCAGACTCATGTCAAAGGTATGGGAAAATAGAAAACAAGATAAGGCTTCCAAACTCATGTCAATAAGATGCTCAAATGCGGATGAAGATTTACCAGAAAGCAAAAGACATTGCATTAGAAGGATGTACAACCATAGCCAGTAGGGCCAGTTTGTACCAAAATGATGGGAAAGAATGTCAGATTTGATATTTATAACATTTTACCTAGTATCTTCATAAAACACTCTTAGGGGTAGCAAAGAGTAGTGAAGAGTTGATAGACGGCCTCAAGGCATAGAAAAATACCCACAAGGAGCAATAGATGTATCAAATACAAACCACAAAGATTGCATCAGAGACCAAATTTGGCCGTGGCCCATGACTCTACAGAGGATTTCATGGTAGTTTTAATATAAACTGAAAAGAAGAGACCTCAGGAATATATGCAGAGTTCAAGACATAAGAACTCACCTTGATTAATACACATGAAGCCGTGGGCTATGCCTCTTGAAATGAGTTCACAATTGCAGTCATGATGGCCCGAGGAAGAAGATGAGATCCAGTGGAAATTGTTCTCAGAATATTAGGAAAGCTGAAGATTCTCAAGAAGAAACCCTACCTCATGCCGGCAGATGCAGAGTATTTTTCATTGAAATGTAAATGAGAAAGAATGTGAAAATTTAGGGCAATGTTTTTTGTCATTAGGGTTTATTCTTTTTCCCTAGCCTGATAAGGTATTTTTATCACAATGAAAGTGAATTTTTTGCCTCGACTAATACCCATTGTGGGTATGTGTTCCCCTTGTGCCTAATTTCATTACTTAGAGCGTTATCATATGCTTTATGATCTTTTGCATGTCTAGTGCCTAGGTTTCAGGCCTTAAAGGGTTAGTTCACTCTCTTGAGCAAAGGACATAGGTCAATTGCCCTTAAAGTTTTTTCATTCTTGCAGGACAGATAGAAAAAGAACCTTGTAGGCCTTCATATTTTTATGATTTTTATAGAAAATTGATTATAATATCTTGTAAAATATCTTGGTGAAATTATGAGCCAGATATTATTTTATTTTTTGCAACAAATCATATCAAATGGGATATTGATTAAATTGCCACATAATGTAAAGTTAACTTTAAAGCAATGAAATTATAAATTGCTTTTAAAATTTAACTATTTTTAGGTAGTTAAAGCATTTTTCTTTCTTGGGTGAAATTAGGTAGATGAGGACAAATAAGAGCTTTTTTGGATCAAGATTGGACCTGTTTTAATGCAAATTTGGAGGGGCCACCTGGGACATCAAGTTAGCAGCTTTTATTTGCAGTTTGGAGGTAGTTTGAGGGGATGTTTGGAGGCTTTTTGATGGATTCCGAAAATGGATTTGCATATCTATTTTTAGGAGCTTTTGGAGCTTTTTGGAGATATCTCTTGGAGGCATTTATAGGAGAAGAGTTTCTTTTTCAAAGAGGTTAGGCAGTCAGTTAGTTTCAGTTTCTTCTCTCTTGTTCACAAGCAGAGTTTTATACAAACAGTTGGCTCATTTTTTCTTTTTACATGCATTGTACTCCTTCCAATTCTAATAGCAAATCATCCTTTTCACATATTTTACAGTCTTGATTTGATGTTGTATTGTGGCTTTTCTGTCCTTTATTATGTTTCAATGCCGTTAAAACTTAGTTTTTTCCTAGTTGTAGTTTGTGTTTGAACCAAACCTTGTTGCAAATCACTTAAGGGATAAGCTATCAGTGGAATTGTGAAGATTCAAGTAAGAGGATTTGCATTGTGAGTGATAGAGATTCATCTAGATTAGTTATAAATGCTCAGTTTTACATTTCAATCATATCCTTCTATCCTTTTTCCCCTCAATTCATTAGTTTAGGAATCATAAGAGAACTAGCTCACTCTGGAGATTCATTCTCATAAAAGGAGACCCACATCCGAGAATGATTCCATGTTTCAACAGGTAGCTAAGTTTCTATGAACTTAGCAAGGGTGCATACTTGATTGACAACACATTGGTCACCCAACTTGTTCACATTCAAACCTCGCTTGATTCCTTTTTTGTTCAACATGTGAATATTTATGCTTGTACAATTTTTTGAACATACTTGTAACCTTTTTCCAATTAGATATACCAATCCATCAATAATTCATCTGTATACAATCTTTCATAGATTGCTTCTTCTACTCTCTGTTCCAACACATTTTTTTAGAATGATTCTTTAATCCACAAATTGTACAAGGATGAACATTCCCACACATTTCCTTTTTATGTCTTTGCCTATTGCAATGAGAGCAATAGAAGCATTGGATTTCTTGAACTGACTTGTTTGTAACTATGTTACCTGTAACATCATTTATATTTTATTTACCTCTAACATATCCAGGACCTTCATTCTTTAGCTCCACTCTAGGTTCAATGGGCTCTCCAGTTCTTTTCCCATACTTTCCCAAACCTTTTCCGTCATAATCCATTATTTTCATAATCTTAAAACCAACATTCTTTACACATCCTTTATCATTATCATCACAACTAGAAAGATTTGTAAATTCAAACACCTTGTTATCTCCAAACTTACACTCTTTTTCTAAAGAAATTATTTTAAACAAATCATCAGATAATAAAGACCTTAGACATTCATTTCCCTTCAACATGCTGCAAGTAATTTATCTAACTAATTATATTGTTGTTTCAATCTTAATATGTTATCCTTTTGAGAACTATTTTCCTTTGTAAGAAACTTCAACTTTTCTTCCAATTCTTCTTTCTTCTTTTTAACTTTATCAAACCACTGCAACTTTTCTTCCAATTCTTCATTTTTGATTTTAACTTTCACTTAGAGCTCTTCTTTAACTTTCACAAGTTCTTTCAAAATATCATTTTCAAACATTAAATTTTAATTTTCTTTCTTCATTCTTTTACCAATCTTTCCCATTTGAACAAATAAATAGATTTACTCAGTGCTCTTGGTTGTGGTTTGTTTTGCTACTTCAATTCCCAATTTGTGCCTTTCCTTTCTTATGTCATGATTATGATGATTAACTTCAGCTGCTTCACGTGCCTTCAATCATCTATCCTACAATGTATTCAAACTTCTCTAGTGGAATTCACAAATGTGGCCTTCTAGATGTGAATCCATTATTTTTGGTAGTGGCTTCAATTACTTATATCTCCCTTTGACTTAAATATTGGTTTTTGTAGCTAAAGTAGACCCTCCTTGGTGCCTTATTTCTCTTGCAATCTTACTTCAAAATGGCCTCTTGAATTTTTTTGACCAATTCCAAATTTTTTAATTTATAAATTCTCCTTTCTTTGCTAGCCGCTTGACAATAGTGACTTCTAATTTATCCTTTAACAATTTAACTTCATACTTTGCGACTTGATTTTTCATACTTGGGTGACTTATTGTGTGTTGCTAATCCTAGCACTTCACTTGGCTCCTCTATTGTGGCTTCCACTTTATATTCAGTGACTTCCTATTGTGATCTCCTCCTATGATTTCCTTTAATGATAAAGACAAAGGTTTTTTTGGCAACTTCTTGGATCTTCAAACAAACCTTTGACCTCTAGCTCTGCAGTCTTTACAAATGTAATAGCAACTTCTTTCACATAAGTCATGTTTTAAATGACTTATTTATTTATCCCAAACTCTTCACTTTGTTCTTTGTCCACCTATGACTTGAAATTTTGTCCTAGTTTGGGTGATTATGATTTTCCACAAACTCTTTACTACTTCTTGTGATTCCAAATCTTTTTGTCTCCTATGGCTACCTTTGGCTATTCCACCTCTTAGAATTCTATGGTATCAATTTCCTTTAGTGGTGGCTCATACAAAAAAATTGGGTTCCTTTTGGTGTATTCTCCTCTAATTTGACCTTCTTGTAGCTATTTTTACAAATTGAAAAATATTATGACTTTGAACAAGTTTTCCTTTTGCAGCAATACTTTGCAACCTCCTTTTTGTCTTTTTTGGCAATGACTTTTGTCTTCAAACTATGATCTTCTACTTCTTACAATTCCTCTGGTAGCTTCAATGCTTTTATTCTGCAACAACTTTTATTTTCAATAGTAGCTTATCTTCTTTTTCCATGGTGGCTCTCTCTTTAGTGACCTGCGCCTCAACGAATATCAAACCTATGAACCCTTAATCTTTCTATAAAACCTACTACAAACACTATCACCTTGGCTCTCTTCACATAAGATTAAGCATGATCAATCTGGGTCTGATACCAATCTGATGGTGGTGGATGGAGGTGAAAAATCACACAACACAAAAAATATATGTCACACCCCAAATTTTGACTATACTTTACTTTTTGCTTTCTTGTAATTAGCAGTTAATTATGCATGATTTATGATTTGACGTTTAGCGAAAATGTCAGGAAAAATAAATGATATCATGAGTTTATATTATATGATTAGAATTAGCATGCGATTAATTGAAGTCATGATTATTTATTCATAAGGATTATGAATTGACTAATGATATGCTAATCATGATTTGGTGATTGCAAGTTGTATACATGAAACATGTTTTCCACCCTCCGAGAAAGGGAGGGAGAGCATCATCAGAGTGGTGTAGCGGTAGTGTGGTGGGTCCATAACCCACAGGTCCCAAGATCAAAACTTGGCTCTGATACCATATGTAACATGCCTTCTCATATTACTCAAAGTAACTCAAGAATTTACAAGAAGTAAATAAACTTGGTAAACATGAGAGAGAATTGTTTTTTATATTATATCATTTGCATAATCACAACAAATAAAAAACAACTTTCTATATAATTTCAACCTTGAAATCACAACATAATCAAAGATAGAATCATAGTGAAATCTTTTCACTATTTCATATAGAGATGGTATCTCTTTATTTGTTAAATCCCTAGAAGGCCTGGGATATATGTTTTACCTTTAGTTTATTGAATAGTAAACCTATATAGACCGTAAGGTCTTAAATTGTAGTAGGCCAAGGACTATTGTTTCTAGTATAACTATTGTTTTTGTTTGTAAACCTTGGTATATTGAAATGTTGGAAACAATTAAAATTAGAATGATTTAAAGCAGTAGAGAAGCTAAGGTTTTATGAGTCTATTCATTCTATAGAATTCCTATAGTGATTGTGTAGTTGTATGCCTTTTGTAGACATCGAGATACAACTATAGGTTGATGACTTGATTTTATCTTAAGGTGTTAAACTTAACCCTCCAAGAACACAGCTTAGACTTAGCAGTCGAAGACTTGTGAGTCTCGGAAGAGATTGTTTATATCTCAGTGTTATTTATATCCAAGTTTTATTGATTGTGATCATAAGGTTTGAGATAAACACTTTCTTATCAAGAAAAATAGGAAAAGTTATGGATATCATTAGAAATATTCAAGGTCAGTGATATGTTATCACTTATGTATTTAACAACTATGATATAGCATATGTTAAAGTAAATCAGTTTTTACCATTTACTTTGCTTAAGTTTTACTTAGGCATCATAATGCATTATTAGGTGCATATTAGTTTATTATTCGGTAGTTCTTATCAGTTATATTTTTACTGGCTTTCTCCTTGCCTTTATAAGCAAGGTTCTATACATTATTTTCCATCTCATTAATATTTTCATCATTTTGGTGAAATAGTTTTGCTTCTCTCGTATTGTGAAGGTTTATCCTGTAGGTTGTGTTCCTAGGAGGTGCTTGACACCAACATGGTAACAGAGCCAACTATCTATGTTTCCTTGCATTGAGAGTTTTCATCAATGAATTGGTGAGATCGTTATTATTTGCCTGCAATTTTTTTGTGGAACAATTTTTTTTGGCATTTGAAATATTTTTAAAATTTCTTTTTCGCCTATTATTTGCTAAAATCTCCATCAAATGGATTCTACTGGTCCGAGGGCAAACTGAGGGGAATCTAGATCCTTTGAGATTAATTGATTCTCCACATTAGCATTCTGATAACCTTCTGGCATTTTTTTGTGCAAGGGCTGTGAATTTGTAGGTTCAACATTTTTATTGGTAGCCTGGCAGGCTGTCGCGTAAATGAAATTGAAATTTCTATTTTGTGTGGTCAGGTCGACTCTAAAATTATTTCCATGGAAAATAGATGAAACGGGAAGGAGATAATGTTTGTTGACAGAATTTCATGGGTGCACGAGGAGAAGAAGAACACGAAGCTTTGAAAGGTTTCTGTCAAGTGATGCAAAGCTGTGATAGCTTCAGATGTTGTGACTATTGTTACAATAGGCCTTTCCCCTCACACTCTTTCTATTGTTTGGCACATCAAAAGGTGTTTGAGGGTCATATTTCCTAGCATTTCTCTACATCACTCCTCCAAGTCACAACCCTCTATAGTGTGAACGACACACTACTGCATGAGGCCAATATATATTTTGGTGCAGACAATATATATTATAAAGTTTACACAAAATATTTATGTTAGGGTTTCAATCATTATGCAACTTGAGGAAGAAGTGGGCCCATCCACAACTCTATTTGGGCGCAGTATAAGGGACCTTAGTCCCACATTGCTGGTACAGTGGGTGTTTTAGCTATTAATATAGCCCAAAACTCACCTATTTACCATGAGCAAGGCTCACGTGGGCGTGAAGTCTCTCTTGTGCGTGGTAATTGATGCTTTGTACTTGGTGATTTGGCTCCTAGGTGGTACGGGAATGTGCCACATGTAGACACCCTAAAATGACCAAGTCTTTGAATCACTTGCATTTCCTCTAATCTGTCTAATCACCTACATTTCACACATTAATTAAATAATCTAATTATTTAATTAATTTCACCAAATTCTTCTAAATCACATACTTTTGACATTTAATTAAATAAATCCTCATTATTTAATTAATTAAATTAAATTCCTCTGTGATTCTGCCAC
Source organism: Cunninghamia lanceolata (assembly GCA_027924645.1). Classification (NCBI taxonomy): domain Eukaryota; kingdom Viridiplantae; phylum Streptophyta; class Pinopsida; order Cupressales; family Cupressaceae; genus Cunninghamia; species Cunninghamia lanceolata. Next base: position 4,910,581 of record BSBN01000124.1, on the reverse strand, counting down.
AATTAAATAATTTTAATTATTTAATTAGATCATTATCTTCTTTCCAAAAATCAAGTCCACATTAATTAAATATATCCCATTATTTAATTAATTCATCACAATTCTATCTTATCTACAATTAAATAATTCTTACATTATTTAATTAAATCAAAATCATTCTTTCAAAATCATGCACAATAATTAAATAAATTTATTTATTTAATTTGCTTTTCAAATCTTCTAAATTAAATAATTTCAATTATTTAATTATTTCTTCCAAAATATCTTCTCTAAATTTAAATAAATCAATTATTTATTTAAATTGGTTTTTCTTCTAAATTGAGTTATCTCTAAAATAACTCAAGCTTTCTATATTTAATAAAGCAAAATATCTTCTTTTCTCATGCAAATCTCTTCTTCTTGTTTTAAATCACTTAACTGATTATTACATTCTGTTAATTGCTTTAACTCATTCTTCTATTCTTGATAACTCCTCTCATGCAAAAGAAAGCAAGACAGTTGTCTTTTTCTCATTCGTTGCACGTTCCTCAACTATTCTCCTCTGTTGATTCTTCTGAATTATTTGGACCGTTGATTGATCTTCCTTGAAATCTATATAAACCCCCCTCATCTCCTTCATTGAGCCTCTGTCTTTGATCGTATTCTCAAGCATACTTAACAAAGCTTTGAGCATACAAAACGCGTCGATTGAGCAACCGTACGATCTCTTAACATTGATCTTTGAGCACATTGAGCACACTACTTACTTGTTGCAGCTATGGTTTCGCAACTTGATTGAGCAATCCACACTTCTCCAAAAGGGAACAATACAGGTTTTGGTAAGAGCTTTCATTTTATCTTTGATTTTATGATAATGGCTTTTACTTAGATTGGTTTGCTTTATGTGATTGGTTTTTGGTTTTATTAGTTTAGATTTAATCAATTTTTCCTCATACACATTCTGGCACGCCCGGTGGGACCCACTAATCCCTCTGTTTCTTTGAGAATTTTTTTTTTAAGTCACAGTACGGTACAACGCAAACATTTCAAAGCGCTTCTGGTAGCATCGTTAAGCGCTATTGGAGGTACAGTTCAGTGCCCTTGGGGGCACTGTGGCGCTTCTGGTAGCACAGAGCGGCGCTCTCTGTATCACAGAACAGCGCTTCCGCTAGCATCGTTCAGCGCTTTTGGCTAAATTAGGTTTTTAACTTCATTTTATGTTTTTGCAGGGTTTTCTCATTGCATATCTTGTGGATTTATCTGACAAGCTGTTGTATTTGTCTTTCAAACCTACTTTTTGATACTTCCTAAGCTATTTTATTTAGGGGTATATTCGGTATTTGCGTTAATCTATTGTGTTGTTACACTTTCTGAGTTTTTTTGGATTTCATGATTCAGATCTATCAGATATTATTGCTCAGAACAGTAGATCAACCATGAAATCCCATTTCGATCTGGTTCTTTTGACAAAAGCTAATCTTTTTATGATTTGAGACCGTGCGGTGCATTCGGCATAACAGTATCGCACTTCCAGATACAAAGTACAGCGCCTCTGGTCCTTGTTCAGCGCTTCTGGTAGTATCCTACAATGCTTCCGATATACACTACATCACTTTTGGCATAACAGTATCGCACTTCTGGATGCACAGTACAGCACTTCTGGATATTGTTCAGCGCTTCTGGTAATATTCTTTGACGCTTCTGGTCTATGTCACAACGCTTTTAGAAATACAGTAAGTCACCTCTGGTAAGATAGTGCAGCGCTTTTGGTCAAAGTTGATTTGTTTTTTGCTAACTTGTGAATTTTTGGTGGAACTAACTGACTTGTTGCAGCTTCTTATTACTCACACAGAGCAAATAGGTGTTTTAACATGTTCCTGCAGGACGAGCGTTGAAGAACCTTTTGATTTATCTCACTAAGTCTTAGAAACACATTGCATGCCTAAAAGGATAATTGAACAAATCTTTTTTTTGCAAATCTAAGTCTTAGGAACATACTACTTTTCTTAAGGGACAATGGACATGTATGCACAAACACCTCAAATTCCTAAGGGACAATGGACATGAATGCCAAACACTTCATTTTATAAGGGATAATTGACAACTACAAACGTGTGTGTGCCTAGTTTAGTTGCACCTTATTTTTCTTATAACGGGACAATTGAACCTTTGTTTGACGTGCTTGCTCTTACATTTCTGTACTTCCTTTAGAAGGGTTTTCTTTTGGATTGCGCTTCATCCAAAAGGGATGACCCTAAGCGGAGTTTTCCTTTGAATCGCTATATAAGAGGGATAAGGCGAAAGCCAAGTCCTAACCGACGTCAGCCTTACCTTGTGGTGCCAAACTGAAAAGAGGTGTACTAGCTCTTTGTGAAAATGATTTTCACATTGAGCGAAGTGTTTGATACTCTTAGTAGGATTGGTTAAAGCTTTTAGTAGCTTGTCGCATTGCTCGTAAGGTGTTGGTCCCTCAAAGTCACTAAGAACCATTCTAGATAGAGACTACCCGACCTACCTCCGAACATTGCGGTAATCATCAGTGCAAGGGGAATCGATTTAAGCCCTTAAGATACTCACCATTGGCTCCCTTGAGAAGAGATAGTATTCCCTTGGACATAAAGCTCTTGTGACATACTTGAGCTTTCCAAGGGGAGGGTGAGATATCCCTACCTATCGTCTCTCGCAAAGATACTAAATATCTGACACCTTTATGGAATGATATTTTTATCGACGGAGTATTAAGCTGTGAGCTAATCTACTGCAATGAAACCTTGTCTCTAGGGATAAAAAGTGCTTGTTATTGATTGCAATTGTCTTATACCTGTGGAAACATTGGGCTTGTTTGGAGCCTCGAACATACACTATTTGTTGTGTTAGTCCCTTGTGTGTGCCAACATTGTTTGCTGTGTTTTCTCTTGCCAAACAAATCCAATCAGAAAGAAACCAAATCTATCAAAAATTGCCTTTGAAAAACATCAGACACTACTTCAGCGCCCCTGGTATTACAGCAGCTCACTTTTGGTAGTACAGTAGATCGCCTTTGGCATAACAGTAATTCACCTCTGGCAAAACTCTACTTCAGCGCCCTTGGTATAACAGTAGCTCGCTTTTGGTCACTGTAGCTCGCCTTTGTCATAACAGTAACTTGCTTCTAGTAGCTCAGTCTGTCGCCTTTGGCATCACAGTAGCACGCTTTTGGTTGCATAGTCCTGCGCCTCTAGTCAAACAGTATAGCGCTTTTGGTCTAGTACTTTGTGCATCAGAGTTTGTTCATTTCTCAAAGCATCTCACAGAAACCCAGCATTACCTTTCTTGTCCTAGTGTATTCCATGGTAACCACTAGGCTCCAGCAAACTATGAAGTCCAAGCAAGTTGTCCCTAAGAAGCGCAAGTCACCTCCTCACACACCGCAATCGGGTCGTCTCAACATTACTCCCAAGGTTACTCCTAGTACACCCGCGGTAAAACCAATCAACGCTCCAAACATGCCGCACATTGACGAACCAAGCAATCCTCAAGAGGGTAGGGTCCCTTTGGTAAGAACACCTCAATATACCATCGGCTTGCCTCCAGATTTTGTACCACAAGGATATACTATTAAGCAAAACCCACCTTAAGAGGATAGGATCCCCTTGATAAGTACACCGCAATACACCACTGGCTTGCCTCAGGATTTTGTCCCTCAAGGTTATACTGTAGATTTAGTCCCATCTCAAGAAGAGCGACAATTTGAAATAGGTCAATTGTCTCAAGTAGATGGGCAAGATCTTGATGAAATCATACAAGAGCCTAGAGTTGTGGCCACCTTTGACAAAATCCTTAGTGAGAACAAAGATCATTTCTTTCGCTTGCTTGCAGAGCAAGGTGCCAAGCTACCTCAAGATTTTGATTTATCCACTCTCAAGGAGGACAACAACACCCAAGATACCATACAAGCAGTTCAAACCATGTCCACAGTGACTACGCCCTTACCTACACAAGGCTTGCAGTATAGGAATCCCCTTTTTCAAAATCCAACAGAAGAAAGGGCCGTATCACCGCTTCTGACTCCTATGGAGATCTATAAAAACCAACAGAAAACTCTCCAATGTCAAGCAGAGTTAGCTAAGCCAGCCACCTTAGTTCAATCGAATATGCAACCACCTCCTAAAGTGTCCACCCCAATCGCAAGTGGAATCTTGGTTACTCCATCACGTGTGGGTTTCCCACCAAATTACAATCCGGGGAACAATTATGTAGCCATGCAACAAGGGTCTCAACAAATGTGACCTCCTATATCATCACACCTTCATGTCTCTCAACCAATTAGAGTCATGCAACCCCAACCACAACATTCTTCTACTCTCGTCCTTAAGCAACCCCAACCACAACATTCTTCTACTCTCATCCTCAATCAACCCCAACCGTCGCAAATCACTTCTACCTATGCCCCTCCGCCACAACATTCATCCATGCTAAATTTCTTCAACACCTTACCTATCCACCCACAACATTCCCAGCATCAAGTTTCCCAAAGCTATGTGCCGCCGTCGCAACCTAATCAAACGCACTTTAGCTTTCCTCCCCCCAATACTTTTCTTCAACCATCACAAAGCCAACATTCTTACCTAGCGCCACCTCCACCTCTTCCAAATCAAAGCCTCCAATTCCAACCCAATCTGAACCAAACATACAACCTGTATGATCCCAACCAATCTTACGACCCTTATAACACCAATGTTCATGGCTTACACTACAATCTGCCATATGGGCATCAACAACCACTTCTTGGATAGCAGGAGATGCTTCCAACTCCTCCCATGGCGATGGAGCTAAAAATTGCGGAGGTGCAACAACAGCTATCTGATCTTACGTTTGGCCACACCAAGAAAACCTTCTCTTTAGAGGAAGTGTGTCCTTATCCTTTTGATCGGTCATTACCAATGATCCCTTTTCCTCAAAATTTCACTATTCCCAAGTTTGATAAATACAAAGGAAAAGGTGACCCAAAAGACCATCTTAGGGAATTCTATCTTGCTTGCTTCGAGGTCTCACATAACGACACATATCTTATGCATCTCTTTCCTTGCAGTCTTGGAGGTCAAGCAATAGAATGGTTCTCACACTTACCCACAGGTATCAAGTCTTTCAACGAGCTAGCAGAGAAGTTTGCCACCCATTTTTCTTACAACGCAGAGCATGAGATTTCCATGACTGATCTATGCAACAATAAATAGAAAAATGGTGAAACTTTCATTTCTTTCCTTCAATGATGGAGACAAATGGCTAGCAAATTCCCTTTCAAGATTCTAGAGAAACAGCTTGTTAGCATATTTGTGCAGAACCTCAACCAAGAGTTAGGTTTCCATTTGCAAATTCTTAGTGCTACAACCTTCGATGAAATCACATACAAGGGGATCAATATTGAGAAGGCCCTCATTGCTAAGGGTGTGGTCAAAATCTTTAAAGAAACAAAAGATAGTGCTCCTCATCAACAATCGAACGATAAACCCAAATATTGGAACAAAAACAAAAACGTGGTCAACGATGGGGTGGTCGATACTAAACATGTCCAAATGTTGCAAACACCGCTGCAACTCTCCAAACCAAGTCAAGCTCCACCTCAACAACAGCAGCAACAAAGGCAGCCTTATCAAAACCAACCACGATGACAACAAGAGCGGCCCCAACAAGATTACCCTCCGCGACGTCAGTTCACTCCCTTGGGAGTGCCCATCAAATCAGTCTTACAACAAGCTTTGCAGAAAGGGCTCATCACCTTACCTGATGCTCCCCCATATGGCGAGCCTGTCCACAAAACTGCACATTACAGAGACAATGAATATTGTGAGTTCCAGGGCATCGAACCGCATCTTGCATGAAACTCAAGCACCTCATCCAAAACCTCATCGACGGTAATCAAATCACTTTTGAGAATGAATCACCAGTTCAACACACGAACAAAGATCTCGACATGTACAAGGAACCATTCCCTCATCATGGTCCACCTCCTCCTCAGGATAGAGGTAAAGGTATCAATCATGCTTCCACGTCCTTCGATTCCATTGTAGGTCGTTTTGAAGAGAGTCGAGTATCTACCCTCACAATCAAAGGCAAATCTACGGATTGCGTTGTTACAACTCGCCGTGGTCGTATCACCATTCGTGGTCCTACACCCAGTCTTTCAACTCAATCTGATTATAATCTTGTTAAACATCTCAGGAAAATGCCAGCATAGATCTCTATTTTGGACCTTCTACGGTCATCACCTGCACATAGAGTGGTGCTAGAAAAAGCCCTCCAAGAGTCTTCTGTTCCTAACAACATAGCGGTCGCGGATTTCCAAGCTATAGTAGGTAACATTGCTTCACCCTACAATGTGGTCTTCTCTGAGAAAGACCTCCCCTCCCATGATCCATGTCACAATGATGCCCTGCATATTGAAGTTCTCATCCATAAGCGCAAAATCAAACGTATACTCATAGATGGTGGTGTTGGTCTCAACATATGTTCTTTAAAGTTACTAAAGCAATTGGGATATTCTAAGGATCACGTCAACACTGATCATAGTATTACAATCAAGGGATATGATGATGCAGAATGCCGTTCAGAAGGTGTTATTCACTTGCCTATACAATTGGGCCCTGTCATGCTTGAAACTAGGTGTCAAGTCCTTGATATTGAGCTGCCTTACAACATTATCCTAGGCCGCCCATGGATCCATGCAATGAAAGCTGTTCCCTCCACGTACCATCAGTCCCTAAAATTCCCATACAATGGTATGTAGATCACCATCCTAGGAGACCCTAATCCTTTTGAATTCTGTCGTGTCTTACAAGGAAGCTATAAGAATTGCAACCAAGTGCCTAAAAATGACAAAGCCCTTGAATCCCCACTATATGTTGACCCTGAAACTCTGATGTAAGCCTCTACAAGTGAATCTACACCCCTCCCCAAAATCACAGCTCGCATCCGGGATATAGGCTTTGGCACTTACGATATCTCAGAATCTTTTTGTGTAAGGCGGATGCCTTTATCTCTAAAATCTTATGGCCAACCACCCATTGCCAAAGTAACCAAAAAAGCAGCTATTCCTCAACCAACACTCCTGACCCAATTCCAACATGGACGGTTATTGGAAGAGGAAACTATTGAGGATATTTTTTCTTGGCTCTATAAGGAGAAAGAACTAGTCACAATACTAGTCAAGCAATACGGCAATGGCTTAAGAATAGTAAAAAACATGGGCTATAAAGGCAAAGGTGGCCTTGGGAAATAGAATCAAGGAAGTATGGAACCCATTGTTGTGACAAAGAGGCTAGACAAGAAAGGATTAGGATTTGGTAAGAAGGTACCACGCGCCTTGGACATCGAGTATATCCTCGACGAGGTCGCTGACACTTTTCTCGCCGATTCGACGTCTACAGAGGATATCATCGATGACTCGTCCCTCCATATGACCAGTCTATCCGCAGAATCCTCCATTTTTACACTATCCTCCGTATCCCTAACCTCCACCACCAGCACCTAGAATGTCACACTTGTCTACCCTGAACTTATCGATTGGGACCAACAAGGGTCCCCTGTTATAGATGTATTTCAGAATGACGAAGCTTTAGCTGAGTTCATGGGACTTCGGGAAGGTATCCCTCTAGGCAATCATAAAGCAGGTTTTGTAATGGAACTAGAGCCAATGGCTTATTTTGGTGAGAATGCCAAATCCTCCAATCGCAAAAGTACAAATAAAGAAAGATCTCTAGGTGAAAACCACACTGTGGCACCTCCTGATCACAAAATAGTAAAAATAAAGGACATATCCAAAGGTGAAAACCCAACTGTGGCACCCGAGGATGGAGGATTTGACCTTCCCATACCATCTAAGTATCAAGAGAAGTCAGCTCTCCTAGTGGAAGATTCTACAGAGATAAACCTGGGCACAGAGCAAAATCCAAAGACCACATTCCTAGCAGCATCATTATCTGAAACAGAGCACAGAAATCTTAACAACTTCTTCTTGCAACGAACCATCAACTTTGCATGGACCTATGCCGACATGCTAGGGCTAGACCCTAAGCTAGTAGTTCATTATCTCACAGTTGATCCAAAAGCAAAACCAGTCAAGCAAAAGCTGAGGAAGATGCACCCACAGATAGCTCTCTTGGTAAAGGTGGAAATACAAAAGCTGTTAGATGCAAAGTTTGTACGACCAATCGACTATTCAGATTGGGTCTCAAACATTGTACCTGTGTCTAAACCCAATGGGTGCATCTGCATGTGTAATGATTTTAGAGATCTCAACAAGGCATGTCCCAAAGATGACTTTCCACTACCAAACATTGACATTATAGTGGACTTGACAGCAAGTCATGAGATGCTTTCTCTCATGGACGGATTCTTTGGCTATAATCAGATAAGGATAGCAGAGGAAGATCAACATAAAACAACCTTTACTTGTCCTTGGGGCAATTATTGTTGGTGTGTCATGCCGTTTGGTCTGAAGAATGCAGGAGCAACCTATCAGAGAGCAATGACAGTGATCTTCCATGATCTCTTTCATCACATCATGGAAGACTATGTTGCTGATATATTGGCTAAATCTTCTAGGGCAGATCACATACAGGTTCTAGGACAGATCTTCGACAGGCTTGAAAAATACCAAGTAAGACTCAATCCAAAGAAGTGTGTATTCGGTGTAACATCAGGGAAGCTGTTGGGATACATTGTATCTTGTAGAGGCATCAAAGTTGATCCAGCGAAAGTAAAGGCTATAGTGGAGATGCCTCCACCCAAGAACCTTAAAGCACTAAGGAGCCTTCAAGGAAGGTTGCAGTCCATTCGGCATTTCATATCATAGCTAGTAGATAAATGTAAACCCTTTCAACACTTGCTCCGAAAGGATGTCTCATTTCGATGGGACAACAAGTGTCAGGCAGCGTTTGATCAACTTAAAGAGTATCTAGCTACACCTCCTGTATTGGTTCCACCAGTCGCAGACAAACCTTTGATATTATATATCTCCACTACCAATTTGGCCCTAGGGGCCCTGCTAGCACAAAATGACGAATCAGGAAAGGAGCATGCAATTTATTACATTAGTAGAACCTTGGTGGGATATGAGCTCAATTATTCACCGATGGAAAGGGCTTGTTTAGCAGTAGTGTTTGCTTCTCAAAAGTTGCGGCATTACATGCTGAACCAACACACAAAACTGATAGCCAAAATTGATCCCTTGAAGTATCTACTAGCAAAAGCAGCTCTCACAGGCAGAGTAGCTAAATGGGTCATGATCCTTAGTGAGTTCGACATTGAGTATATGGATCGCAAAGCAATCAAAGGACAAGCCCTCGCTGATCAACTAGCAGAAGCACCTATGAAAGATACACATCCTATGGTAGCTGACTTTCCTGATGAAAATCTCTTCACTCTTGCTAACTCCATAATGTGGAAGTTATACTTTGACGGTTCTTACACACAGCATGGATCAGGAGCTGGCATCTTATTTGTCACACCTCAAAATGACTATATTCCTAAGTCATATCGGCTTGCATTCCCTTGCACCAACAACATAGCCAAGTATGAAGCACTCCTTACAGGTCTCAATACAGCTGTTCAATGGGACATCACAGAATTACAAGTATATGGAGACTCACAGCTAGTCATTCGCCAAGTCACGGATGAATACCAAACAAAGGATGAAAAGTTGGTCCCCTACAAGCAACTAGTGGATGCCTAGAAACCACATTTTTCTACCATCACATTTGAGCAAATTCCAAGAGAGCATAACAAAGCTGCGGATTCTATGGCTTCTGTAGGGTCACTGATTGACATGCCTGCAAATACACAGAAGTGTGAATTCTTGATCAAGCAATTGTTGATACTAGCTGTTGATGTTCTTGTTACTGAAACCATCTGCGAACTTGTTGGTCCCAATTCCCCATGGTACGAAGATATCTATGAATACCTCAAGAACAAAACCTTTCCCCCTGACCTATCATCCACCCAACACAAAACCTTTATCCATCGATCCTCCTGTTACATCATTCTGGGTGATACACTATATCGCCGGAGTCTCGATGGTATCCTCTTACGATGTCTTAACGTGGAAGAAGCTGAAGCTACCTTATGAGACATACACGAAGGTGTCTGTGGTGCACATTCTACCGGTCCTAATCTTGCTAAGAAGATACTTAGAACAGGTTATTACTGGCCTATAATAGAGCAAGATGCTGCACAGTTTGCTAAGAAGTGTCTACAATGCCAGTAGCATGGAGATTTGATTCATGCACCAGCTCATGAATTACAACCTGTGACAACTCCATGGCCTTTTTCTCAATGGGGTCTCAACCTCGTAGGACAAATCCACCCTTCCTCCTCCAATGGCCACAAGTTTATCATTACCACCACTGAATATTTCATGAAGTGGGTGGAAGCCATTCCTATGACCTATATCACCGGTAAGCAAATAGCCAAGTTTATTCTAAACTACCTCATATGCCGGTATGGTATCCCCCAAGCCATTGTCACTGATAATGGGAGACCATTCAAGAATCAAGATGTCCGTGCCTTGTGCACACAATACAATATCCAACATCGCTTTTCAACTCCCTATTATCCGTAGAGTAACGGCCAAGCTGAGGCTTCCAATAAAACCATTCTCAAAATCCTCAAGAAAATAGTCAATGAAGCTGGTCGTGATTGGCACTTGCAACTCAATCCCGCCCTATGGGCCTACCACACTAGTATCAGAACACCAACTAGTGCCACACCATATGCCTTGGTCTTCGGCTCTGAAGCCATCCTACCTATAGAGGTTGAGATCCCATCCCTCAGAGTATCCATGCAGGACCTGATCGGTGGAGACGAGTATCACACTTCTAGATTAGCTGAGCTTGAACTACTAGATGAGAGGCGCCTTGCCGCACTTAATCATCTCCATGTCTATCAAAACTGCCTCTGACGTAATTACAACAAAAAGATCAAAGAAAGATGGTTTCAAGTTGGTGATCTTGTACTTAAGGAGAATAAGAGAAATCAAGCAGATCGAGAAAAGAAGGGCAAGTTTGATACTAACTGGTTAGGCCCCTTCATTGTCACAGCAACATATGGATCAGGAGCTTATACTTTAGCTACACCTGATGACATTCCTCTAGATGAGCCACTTAACAGTGTCCATCTCAAGAAGTTCTATGCCTGATCCTTAGAGTATTCCAAAAATAAAAATAAAAAAAAAATCCAAAAAAATCCATCCTCTGGCGAAAACCTGGCAAACAGGCGCCTGGGATAAGTACCATAGTGAAAACCAGGCAAACAGGCACTATGTGTAGAGTCAGCATCCATCGTCTATCAAGTCCTATCCACTCCATGTCTAGTACACAAAGCACGCCTTTCCATCCATCCGTAATAAAACCATTGACTTTGTTTGCATTTCCATCTCCCTATCTAGTATAGCTTGAAAATTTGTCAATGTCCCTCGTCGTCATCCCACATCTTGATCTATGTCAACAGTTAACACTGTCTTGTCCTAGGTCAAAGCTTTCAGTGTCTTCTTCGGCAGTCACCCGTACAGTTTCCTCTACCAGAGTGGGGGCAACTCTTTCCTTAACTTAGGTCTAGGATTGGTTCCTTGTTCATGGTTCGCAATGCATACTTCAATCTCTTTCTCATTGTTCATAGGTAACACCCTTTAACGGACACATCGCTCCTACGATAAGGATGTTATCTTCTCAACACTTTTCCCACATCATCACACCAATCAGAACTACAGATCATCTCTTCTCAGTCTTAAGGTACCTTGATCCCATGGATATGGGTATGTAGGCAGTCTGGATTACGAAGGAAGTTTCCAGCACTCAGGTACATAAGATCCCCTCTTCTCAACCCTTTTCCTACATCATCGTACCAACTAGAACTACTTATCATTTCTTCTCAATCTTAAGATACCTTGATCCCATGGATATGGGTATGTAGGCAGTCTAGAATACGAAGGAAGTTTCCAGTACTCAGGTACATAAGATCCCCTCCTTTCCACCTCAATCCATTTCATCACTCTATCCAGAACTACATATTTATCACGTTCATCTTCCATCGTAGTGTGCCTTGATCCCATGGATACAGGGTATGTAGGCAGTTTGGAATATGAAGGATGTATCCAGTACTTAGGCACACACGATCCATCATTCTCCACCCGTCCCAATCCATTAGCACTGTCATCCTTCTAGTCTTCCGTTTGTCAAAATCCATTCACCTCAACTTGACTAACTCAAGCAACTAGCTAGCGCATCCTTTTAAAGCAAAAGTCCTTAACAAACCTGAAGCAAAGCAGCTTCCTTCCAGAGTCTTCTACTGTCCTACATACCGATTGCCAACATCAGCTAAGTCCTGCTTAACCAAAGCCCTAGATCAACAAGCTTGTCTTTTGCAAAGTGTTCCATGATCGAGACCAACACACACGTCTCCTACGACATGTGGCATTTCTTGTAGCAAGATATTGTCTTTTTAGGTAGATAGCACCCTTTAACGGACACAGAGTTCCTACGATAAGGCTATTATCTTCCCTATCCAATCTATCCTGAGCAACCTCTTTGGCAAGAGAATATGTTGGCTGTATGTTTACTTTGTAAGTCAGTCAATTTGTGTTATGGTTTATCTTTTGTTCCTTTATCCATTACCTACTCAAGACTACCTTGATTTATCTATAATCTTGGTATATTGTGATGCAGTATGGATTGGGGGCATAGTCATTGCTTTATGTGTGCCGTGTTTGAGGAATGATCTTTCGTATCTTTCTTAGCATCATATTTATCTTGGGTGTGTTACAACCTAGCATCTTATATATTTAATACTCTTCTTGCATTTGCATGTATTGAAATTTATTTTATGTTTAAGACTATGGCTTATTCACATGTTCCAACAAGGTTATATTATGTCTAAAAGGGTCTAAGTTCAAACCGCTTGCTTGTAGAGTCAACATCCATGCACTCGGATATTACTGCACCTTGGTCTCTTATACCTTGGTGGCAAACTATCCACGTGCTATATCAAAATAAGGATTGCTCTTTATATACAAAAGCGAAACCATTGCAACAAACTCCTTCATCCATTCCCACAACATTTAATCATTTTCATTGCAAAGATCGATCAACAGTCTTTGTCTCCCATCTCCTCCTGTTCTCCTCTCTGGTGCATATCTGCAAAACCCACATGTCAGATATCACTAGTCATCACATCTATATCATCATATATCTCTATCATCATACAATCTATAAGCATCATATAAGCAACATATGTCATCACCTGAATCCATAATCATACATACATATCATCACATCCATGACATCAATGAATGCATACACAAAAGCATGAACAACAATGAGCCGAATCGATCATCATATATATCGTGTAATGGTCATCATAATATAAAATGTCTGTGTCTACATCAATAATACAAAATGTGTATACGTCCAAATATACATCAAAATAGTACATCAAGGCTATCAAGAGCCTGCGAAATATACATCAGAATGCACGTAGGCATCTATCCAAAATGATACAAATGGTACAGTGTACAAGTGTCCATCGTGATACGAGTATGGTACAAATATGATACAATATACAAATGTGCATGCCCTAGTGGGTAGAGCTGCCCTCCTGCTGTGGCCCCTATCCTCCCCCTGTGCTCGGTGGAGGTCCCCCCGCTGCTCCTCCTCCTCCCCCTGGTGGTAAAAATGGTCCTCTAACTGAGGACACTGACTGCCCTGTCCTACGGGATCTGGATGCCCCAGATCTGCTCCTATCTCTGTAACTCAGTGCCTGCTAAGCTGCTAGCACCGCACCCACATATAAACCCCTGTAGTACTCTGCCTCCTGGCCAGCTCATACTAGCTCTCCCTGCACCCGGACAAGCTCACTGTATAAGGTCCTCTGATCTGCACCCAGTGCACAGCATGCCTCCTCTCTCTCCTGCCTCACTCTAAAGAGTGTTGCCTCTGCTGTCAACTGCAGCTGCACCTCTGCATCCCTCTCCCGTCTAGTTTGGGCTAGCTGCCCATCATCCCCTGCCGGTGCGGGTACTGCCTGTGCCTGTACTTGTAGTGCTGCCTGCACTGCTGCCTATACCTGTGCCTACACTTGGGCCTGTACTTGTGCCTACATATTGGCCTGTAGCTATGCCAGGGCTGTCTGTGCTGCTGAGGCTGCCTGTGTCTGTGTCTAGGCTGTGGCCTCAGCCTGCCTCACCTTTGCCCGTGCTGTATCCCTATCCCTCCTCAGTTGTACCATCCGGAGCTCTAATTGATTCCTCTGGGCTATCTCCTCCTGCAGCAGTCGCTCAGCTCTCTGCAAATCAGTCTCTATGACCAGGCCCACTGCCTCTGCCATCTCCACATCGGCCTACTAGCCGCTACCCTCTCCCACTGCCTGCTGCCTAGCTGCCCTAGCCTACCATCTCATCCTAGCCTCCCCTCTGAGGACTAGTACCTCCCCCACTGCCTCTGCTACACCTGGTGTAGTCAATCTGATCGGCCTGTGAGTTTGCCAATACTGATCATACTCTGGCAGCGTCCCTGAGTCTGCCAGCCTAGAGTCCCAATCCCATCTCACAGGGACAAGTCCCCATACCTCTGCCAAAGCTGTAGCCACTGGGATCTTGGTGTCCCAGTCTCCAACCTCCCTCCGCGTCCTGGCATGTGTGGCCTCCCCCACTGGTAGTCCCTGTGGTAATCCAAACTGCCTAAGAACTCGCTCTGGCAGGTACCTCTCTATTATATCCATCTGTCTCCCGAACAGATAACGAGCCTGTCTGCAATACATGAGCTGCTCATGCTCGTCATCCCACTCCTCACATAGTAGCCAAGGCCTCCATATGAACAAGTCCATCTCATCAATCTGCCGCCTCCAATGGCTAACTGACCCCATCCTCCTGTGTGTGATCACTCCATCATATAAGAACGCATAGGGCTCGCCTCTATCTCGATGGCACTGTGTCATGGGTCAGATCACTGGAATATGCTCCCATGCCCATACCTATAATAAGGTCACCCCTGCTGAGAGGCTCCTGCCTCTCCTGTACACGCAATGGTGCATGTCATGATACAACTGTCCTAGTACATAGGGGCCCCACGCATACTGTCTGCCATGTGTGAACATCCCTAATAGCACCGTACCCTAGCCCACTGATAATCCTCTGGATCTCCTATCTGGACACAGGAAGCCGCCAATCAGTGACACCACTATCCATCTGATCCTGTCATAGAGTCTCGGGACGTCTGCCCATTGAATCTCCCCGTCATCTATCCACAGGTCATCTGTGCAGAAGACCTCTACCATGCCTGCCTCGCCCCGTGCCGAGTCAAAGTCCACTATCTCTCCATCAATCCAAATTCGGAGGATCCGGTACACATCCTCCAGCGTCACTGTCACCTCCCTCGTTAGAAAGTGGAATGACGAGGTCTCGCTGTGATATCTCTCTACCATTGCTGTCACTAGGGTGAGATTCACCCTAATGTGTGTCAAGTGGGCCACATGCCACAGTCCCGCGTGCTCCAAGAATGCATCCTCCTCCCATGTCAACTGTACTACCTCGTGTGCAATCGCGTGATGTCGCTCATGCGACATCAGTGGTGGCAAAATCTTCTGCATCCATAACAACTCACTTGTCAGTTCTTCTATAACCAATCCCTCACAATCCTATCTACCCATATGCTATGCTATGCAACCCCCAACCATCCCTTTCCTCTTTTAACCCCTAGGATAGGCATCCCTTTTCTCACCCCACACTTATAATTTTCTTCTACTCAAGCCAAAAGTGCTTTGTTTTTTACACAAGCGCCGCACTGTCCATCCCAAAGCACCGCATTGTCTATCCCAAAGCACTGCATTTTTTCTACCAAGTGTGCCTTGTTTACCAAGTGCACCGCGCTATGCTACCAACCGCGCCACTCTGTTTTACCAGAAGCGACTCGATTTCTACTATCTCCTACCAACTGCGCTATTCTACCCTACCCAAGGTACTGCGGCATACTGCCAATCACGCTGCGGCACTGAACTACAACTCCTTAGTGCTGTGATTTTACCAATAGCGCTACAACCCCCTACCAACCGTGCCGCGGCCCGCCAAAAGCGCCACAAACGACTACCATACGCGCCGCGACTCCCTACAGCACTTTTGGCTTCCCTATTCAAACCCCCTAAACCTAGCCCTCAAATCGCCCTAAACGACAAAATCCAAAGGGGGTTTTTGATCACTTACCGCTGCCGGAGCTCCTGCTGGTCTCCTGTATGTCCGCACGAGCTCCGCCCGATGTCTGTGCGCTGGAATCGGCATCTCTCCTTGCTATCTGCTCAACTCTCTCAACCTAGTTTGGAAGCTCTCCTCTCTAAATTTAGAATCTCCTAGGGTGTAAATGAGGATTGTGGTCCCCATGGGACCTATTTATAGTGTCCCACCCTTAGTTTTTCTTCCCACCCCTTTTCTGCTTTTCCTCCTACCTGGTCGCGTAATCTTCTAGTCGAGCGTCAACATAGTTCTTCTACCGCTTCCCCATCTTCCCGCTCAAGGGGGCATACGCTGGGGCAACTACCTACACTGGGGCATCAAAAATTGTATCACATCTTCGACAATTAATTTCTTTGACGCAACGCTACAAGCTGCATTGCATCAAAGAGGGGCAAAATGTAGACACCCTAAAATGACCAAGTCTTCGAATCACTTGCATTTCCTCTAATCTATCTAATCACCTGCATTTCACACATTAATTAAATAATCTAATTATTTAATTAATTTCACCAAATTCTTCTAAATCACATACTTTCGACATTTAATTAAATAAATCCTCGTTATTTAATTAATTAAATTAAATTCCTCTGTGATTTTGCCATAATTAAATAATTTTAATTATTTAATTAGATCATTATCTTCTTTCCAAAAATCAAGTCCACATTAATTAAATATATCCCATTATTTAATTAATTCATCACAATTCTATCTTATCTACAATTAAATAATTCTTACATTATTTAATTAAATCAAAATCATTCTTTCAAAATCATGCACAACATTTAAATAAATTTATTTATTTAATTTGCTTTTCAAATCTTCTAAATTAAATAATTCCAATTATTTAATTATTTCTTCCAAAATATCTTCTCTAAATTTAAATAAATCAATTATTTATTTAAATTGTGTTTTCTTCTAAATTGAGTTATCTCTAAAATAACTCAAGCTTTCTATATTTAATAAAGCAAAATATCTTCTTTTTTCATGCAAATCTCTTCTTCTTGTTTTAAATCACTTAACTGATCATTACATTCTGTTAATTGCTTTAACTCATTCTTCTATTCTTGATAACTCCTCTCATGCAAAAGAAAGCAAGACAGTTGTCTTCTTCTCATTCGTTGCACATTCCTCAACTATTCTCCTCCATTTTTTCTTCTAAATTATCTGGACCGTTGATCGATCTTCCTTGAAATCTATATAAACCCCCCTCATCTCCTTCATTGAGCCTCTCTCTTCGATCGTATTCTTAGGCATATTTAACAGAGCTTTGAGCATACAAAACGCGTCGATTGAGCAACCTTACGATCTCTTAACATTGATCTTTGAGCACATTGAGCACACTACTTGCTTGTTGCAGCTATGGTTTCGCAACTTGATTGAGCAATCCACACTTCTCCAAAAGGGAACAATACAGGTTTTGGTAAGAGCTTTCATTTTGTCTTTGATTTTATGATAATGGCTTTTACTTAGATTGGTTCGCTTTATGTGATTGGTTTTTGGTTTTATTAGTTTAGATTTAATCAATTTTTCCTCATACACACCACATATTTCTAAAATCAAGATCTAATCAGCCCTAGAGGCCCAAATTTTTAGCCCTTGTGCTCGTGGTGGTCACATGGGCAACCAGAATTGAGCCCTCAAGTGCTTGTTGTTGCCTCCAAACTACCTTTATAGGCCTTTTTTCATTTTTGCATAACTTTTGCAAACGGAGGTTGATTTTCACAAACCAGATATTGACAGAAAGGTATTTTCGTCATTGTTGTAGTGGTTAAGGTATTTATCACTTATTTTGTTGTTTGATGGTTCTTTTACTTCGTTGAAGTTTGATATTGGTTTTGCTTCATTTCTTGCGAACATGAGTTGGTTGTGTATATTGTGAAGAATAATTGTTGCATTCTCTTATTTCATCATGGATTTGCCTAAAGTAGAACTTTTGACTACAACAAAATATCTTAAGTGGAAATCCTATATGGAGATTTTGTTGTTGAAACTAAAATTGCAAAAGATTACTTTTGGCCAAGATCCTGAACCCACTAGTGCTATAGAAAAAAAGAAATGGTTTGATCGAAGAGATGAAGCTCTTGGTACTCTCATTATGTCCATTTCTCTTGATTTGAGATATCATGTGTTATCTTGTAAGCATCCTAATGATATTTGGACTACCTTAGAGAATCTTTTTGGTTAGCAAGATAAGATGAGGAAATTTCATTTGGAGAATGAACTAATGAATCTAGATCCTAGAAATTTTGACAATATCTAGGACTTCTTTACCAAGCTTAATTCTCTTAGATTGTAGTTGTCTAAATGTAGGGTTAAGAAAGAAGATGGTCAGTTGATTCTATCTATTCTCTCTAAGTTGGGTCTTGATTATTTTGTATTTGTTTCTGCATTTTATGCTACCATGGATGCTCTAGGTAGTGCACACAAAATGCCTTCTCTTGATGGTTTTGCAGCACAACTCACAAGGGAAGAAGCAAAGTTGGCACAAATGGGCACATTGACACTTACGATGGCTCAAGCACTTCTTGCAAAAGATACTAAGGCTTCAAGTGGCAATGACAAAAAGCATAATAAGGATTATAAGTCTAAAGAGAAAGTTAAGGATCCTCCTTCACAACCTACTTTTGAGACCAAGACCTCTTCTAAAGAGGAACCATCACAAAGAAGAAGATCAAATGTGCTTATTGCAAGAAATTTAGACATGATGAGTATAGGTGTTATACTAAGAAGATTGACGAGCTTACTCACCTTCTTCAGAAGAACAACATCTCGTTGCCCTCATTAGAGTCTCCTTTTTCTTCACAATCGACATCATCTTCATCTACACAGTCAAGGAATGCAAGATTTACTAATGGAATGAAAGGTAAAACAATCTTGGCTTCCACTATTCCTAAAAATGGGAGATGGCTTCTTGATTTAGGAGCATCTCATCATATGAAATCTTCTTTGGGTATGTTCTCTTCTTTTGAGCCTTGTAGTTCATCTAATATTTTGATAGGTAACAATGCATACATGAAGGTTTGTGGGAAAGGTTCTATTGATATGGGTGAAGGATGTTTTAATAATGTTCTTTGTGTACCCTCCTTGACCACTAATCTCTTTTCAGTTTATCAAATTACTCATGGTGCACAAGGTAAGACAATTGAGTTCACTCCTGATCATGTATACATTCAAGACATAGAAACTAGAGAGATCATTGCTATAGGAGTTGTGGATCATGCATCTTGCTTGTATTTTTTTTTCTTATTTTGCTCCTAATAATGATATTCCTTTGACTGATGCTCATACCCTTCCATCAAGGGTGAATCATGTTTGTGAGGGTAAGTTTGGTCATTTGAATCTTGGTGTTCTTGAGACTAGTGTTGAACTTCCTCCTCCTTCACCTCCTGCTTCTTTAGATTTGAGTCCTACTCTTGAGCAGGTTGATCATAGTTTTTCAGATCTTGCTTTATTGGATGAGTATTTGGCCGGTATTTCAGACTTGTTTGTAGAGTCTCATCTTGTAGATTTGGGAGACATACTTGAGGAGATTTCTCTCCTCTTTAATGATAGTTCTAGCATGGTTGTTGATACATCTACATCTTCTTTGGAAATTGACATTGATGACTTTTCTTCTTCACTTGATTTGTCACATTTCTTGGTTGTTTTTTATCATGATTATGTGGTGGATTGTTCATGCTTGGAGACTCCTACCAGTCTTTAGAGACTTCTATTTGGAGACTTCCTTCCTCCTTCTTTCAGTTGGACATGGAGTGGCTTCTTCATCATTTGGTGGACTTGTTTCTTCTGAAGAGGAGAGGTGTTGTTTATTGGATCATCTTTTATTTCTAGGCATACTTCATTAGCATTGGAGCTTCTTCATTATGGGGGATATAATGTCTCTCTTTTTCCTTCCTATGGGGGGATCATTGATTGTATATACATGATGTATGTAGTCCTTGAGGGGTACTAGTGAGTCCTCCATGCATCATCTTGTTTTCTTTTCTCTCTTTTGGAGAGGAGTTTTGTCCCATAGGATTTTCACCTTTTCTCCACTTGTGAGAGATTGCATTGCATTTTGCATTGTAAATGGGTACCTAACATGGTTGTGTAGTGAGAACCTATATTGCATCTTTCTCATATTGCATAATAATCTCCCTAAGTTGCACTTAAGAGGGGTGTTGGAGTAAATGGGTTTTTACCATTTACTTTGCTTAAGTTTTACT
Source organism: Cunninghamia lanceolata (assembly GCA_027924645.1). Classification (NCBI taxonomy): domain Eukaryota; kingdom Viridiplantae; phylum Streptophyta; class Pinopsida; order Cupressales; family Cupressaceae; genus Cunninghamia; species Cunninghamia lanceolata. Next base: position 4,890,145 of record BSBN01000124.1, on the reverse strand, counting down.
TAGGCATCATAATACATTATTAGGTGCATATTAGTTTATTATTCAATAGTTGTTGTTAGTTATATTTTTACCAGCTTTCTCCTTGCCTTTATAAGAAAGGTTTTGTACATTATTTTGCATCTCATTAATATTTTCATCGTTCTAGTGAAATAGTTTTGCTTCTCTCATATTGTGAAGGTTTATCCTACAAGTTGTGCTCCTAAGAGGTGCTTGACACCAATAGTATACTCATGATACTTGATAGATATCATGCATTAGTACATGACCTATATTGTAATGAACGACAATGAACTCAGGAAGATCTTTTAGATTAAAAATATTATGTTGGGTTCAAAACTATTTGGATTATTAGATTAACCTTAGTTAAGAATGTTATAATATTAATAGGGTACTTGTACCTGTACACTCAAAATCATGACCTCGATTGCTTGGGGCTATCAAATCAGATTTTAACACACACATGGACCCTTCCCTCCTTGCCACAGGGCAAACTGCCACGTCACTCTCACTCTCATGGAAGTAGCCAATAGAGAGGAGGTGAGACATGATAGTGGTCTAGCTCACTGGAGAGCTAGACTTCATGGAGAGGGGTCGACACGTCCTAGGGCCTTTTTTGTTGTGTGCTAATGTGGATGTTTTGTTTAATGATTGCTGTTGTAGAGATAACTATATGACCTGAAGGGTCACTAGTCACACTTATTCTATTCGGGTTTCTACTATTCCACCTCTATGTGGGTAAGCTATTACTTTCATTGATTGCTTGTTGTCTTTCAATTTGTTGGATGATTGCTCGTTGTATTTGAAGTTGTCTAAATGCTTCCAGTTGTTGTAAGATAAATGGATCTTGTTGTGGTCTTGAATGAATTTCCTCAATCTAGCTAAGGATTGCCCTCATCCACTCACCTCTTAATCCTGGGCACATTCGTGAGCCAAGACAAGAGATAGGCGTATGTTGGCTAACCTTGACTAGACTTTGGGTTTTGACTTAGGGTTTTGACCTAAGGTTTAGTTGTGCATTGACTTTTGTTGACCTTGTGGTGGTATCAAGGGTTTGCAATTTATCTAAATACCAAATGTTTTTGTTCTTTTCTTGATACTTTTATGAATGTAACTATATGAAATGCAAAAATTGTTTTTTTGTGCTTTTTTGGTATTTTTGGAAATAAAAGATGCTTTTTAATCTAAGAAAGCAAATATGAATGCAACTAGAATGAATTTTACCTAGTGTAATTATTCAATGTTTTTGGGGTTTTCAAATGTTTTGAAATGATTTAATCTAGAAAAAGGAAATTGCAAGTAAATGGATTAAACTATGAATGCAAATTACTTCTAGAATGCTAGATCTGACTATTCTATCAAAGAAAAAGCAATAAATCACCAATCCCAAGAGCAATTTAAATTTCCTAATTACTACCAATTGACAAAAAGTATAGAGGAACCTAAAATAAAGAAGACTTGTGAGCCTCCACTACCCTTAGAAATCCTTGATGGCAACCTCATATCCTCTTGAAGCAGCGAGAAGACCTCTTGGTGACAAGATGACAAAGAAGCTTTAGAAGCTTTGCAAAGAGAGCTCAATGAGAGTTGTTGATGAGTATGATGGCTTGATTGAAGCAGCATAACGACGCTTGAAGAGATTTATGTGAAAAGCTTGATGAGAAATGAACAAATAAAAGGCACCTTCATCTTGTGTGAGCATGAGAATGTTGATTGGAGAACAAAAAATTAGCAAGAGCTATGTGCACAATGAATTTGCCTCCATGGAAGAGCTTTGAAGCTATGCAACAATGAAAACTCTAAAGCTTTGGAAAACTAAACAAAGAAATGAAGAAAGAGGCTTAAAGGCCTGTGAAGAGGTTTGAAAAAGATTGTGAAGACGGGAAAAGTATACTCCAACTTTCCAACTTGGAAAATAATTAAGAGGTGAAGGGTATTTATAGGTTTGAAGAAGGGATGAAAGGTGGAATTGATTGAGAAGTTAACTCAATTTGATTGAAGAGTTAACAAGGTTAATTGAAGAGTGAACTTGATTGATTACTCAATGAACTCAATTGATTAGGTAGTAGACTGGGTTGATTGGGAGTTAACATGCTTTGATAGAATAGTTAACTCATTTGATTGATTAGTCAACTAAATTAATTTATTAGTTAACTAATTTAATTAATTAGTTAACTCATTTGATTAATTTGTTAAATAAATTGATTGATGAGTTCACTAAGTTGATTGATTAGTTAACTAAATTCATTGATGAGTTAACTAAATTGATTGATGAGTTCACTAAGTTGATTGATTAGTTAACTAAATTGATTGCATAGTTAACTATTTGGATTGAAATGTCAATTTGAGTGATTAGTGGATGAAATTATGGGAGTTAATTTTATGGATAATGGATAATTTGGAAAGTAAATAAAATATTAATTTTATTTACTTGTGATGAGAAAAATGGAAATGAATTTAGGAATTCATGTTCAAAAATAATATTTTTCACATAAAACTTTTGGGAGCTCATTCGGGCACATACAAACTCCTTTTTGGGTGCCGTTTGTTTTGAAAGTGCGTGATTTTTTAGGGATACACAATGGAGAAATTAGTTTTTGATAAAAAACACATAAAAAGTGGGTCACCCCTTTCACTAGTTAGGGTCGCCTGGGGGGAGATCCAGATTTAGGAGCATCTCCTGGAAGGAGATCTAGAAAGGAAAGGGTTTGGATGAAAATGCATGATAGGAGATGGAAGAGGAGATAAAAAGGAGGGGATTTACCTTTGGAAAAAGGTTAGTCATGTGTAAAAATCCAAATCTCCACTTGCAAAGTAGGATCTTTTGGGGGGAGATCTTGATATAATAGGGGGAGTTTTGGATTGGTTGAGTGAAACTGAAAACTAAAAGTTTGAGATGGCTAGAGGGTGCCTCTAGAAGGCCTCTAGGGGGTGGAGAAGATGAAAAAGACTGAGGAGAGATAAAAACTCACCTACAAGATGCATAAAATGCCTAGGAACACGTTCGTAAGCTCAGAAAATGTAAATCAACAAGTGTTGAAAAGTGTTGACAACAAAGAGAGAGAAAATGACAAAGGGGAAACAACACAAGATGAAAGAGAAGACACATCACCAAGAGAATTATTGATGAGAGGATGTTATTTCATTCTTACATGTACGCGACAAGGATTATGACTCATCATAGGGGTCCTTGTGGAGGCTATGCATGATTGTTTTGCTTACATATTTGCCCCCTCGGGGACGATAATCTATATGAAAGGTAGGTATTGTTCCCATACTAGGAGTTACCTATTGTTGATTTTCCCACAATTGTAATTGCAATAACTAGTATTAGTCCAGCATCAAAATGAATAATGAAAACTGAAACGACGAACTTACCATAGATTGTGAGAGTTTGACTAGTTGTTTGCCTTTGTCAGTGACACCTGTAGGAATGAATGCACACAAAAAAAATGCACCAGAGATGCATAAAAGAAATAGAACACATGCTAAGCTAGAGAGGAGAAAAAATTCTCCTTTTATCGCAAATTTTGAAGAACATATTCAATTTTTAGGGATTTTTGATGTTTTACAATTTTCTTAGTTTTTTTTTTATTTTCTAAATTTTATGGTTTTTCTGGAGATTTTACAAAGGTTTAATTTGTCACTCCTTGAGGTCTTTGGAAGACCTATATTTATTGAAGGGATCTCTATCCTTACCCCCTTGCATGGGGAGACTTGTGTACTTGACTACACAATTTTTCTCTTTTGACTTGTTGGAGGAGTGACTTGTGCTCAAACATTGTCTTACACTTTATTGTTACAAAACCTAATTTGATGAGATCCATACATATTCTTAGTCGACATCTTGTCCTTCACTTTCCCTCTTGTGCATATGGTTGGCTAGAGCTTTTATTTTTCTTACGAGAATGCATACCTAAGATGATCACATATGGATGATGCAATTTGTTTGTCTTTTTTAGAATATAAATATGAATGTAGGTGATGATATGTAGATGCAAGAACATAAAGATTCTGAAATAAAATTTTTACTTATATGGAATGCCATGAGTTATGACATTGAATTTATTTCTTTGGAACTCTTTTTTTTATTTTAGTATGAATGCATCGTGGAACAAACAATATGACTACTCTTTAATATGATTTTCAATCCAGGGGATTGTAGGTTTTTCTAGTTTAAGAGACCTATTCAAGTCTGTGAGATAGGAATTTAGAACTCAAGTGGGGAGCGGGAGTGAAAATGAAGAGTTTCTAAATTTTATCTTTGCTAAAGGCTAAACATTGATCCTTATCTAGATAAGACAATTTGACAAGCTTTCAACTTAGAAAAGTAAATTTTTTATTGATGTTCGCTAGACTTAGATGGCAAGCAAGATAGACCTAGGGTGAAGGATAAATGGGGAAAAACTAGGGTCCCTAGATAGAAAATGATCCTAAAGACTACTAGACTCTTGGTTTTGCTCAGCAAGTGTGTGTGTGTGCTTTGTACCTTTCTCTTGTATTTTCTCTATTAGAATGTCTCCCTTGAAGCTTTGAGCTTAGACTGATCTCCACCCAAGGGTATGGACATTCAACAATTTTCTCTCTCACTCTTTTTTTTGTAACTCTCTTTTCTTTCTTTTTCTCTTTTTTTTTTGTATTTTCTAGAATTCTTTGCTTGATTTTATCATCATTTTTTTTTGGAGTTTTGACTTTCTAAGAAATAAATGCTTTTGGAACTTTGATTTGTAAAGGCTTGATCTCTCAATTCTCACTTTTCTCAACACTCTTATTTTGATCACTCATTTTTTTTATTCACTCATATTTTAGATTGCTTCCTTCAGAGTTTTGATCCTCCTAATATTTTTGGCTAGGGAAGATAAGGGGCTGAGTGCCACCTAAAGTTTTTGTAATCCAGTTGGACTTCTCTTCTGCTAGGGAAGAATTGGGAAGGTCTAATTGCAAGATTCCTTTGAACATTGTAGGTTTGAATACTGACTTTGTTTAGACCTAACATCTTGGCTCATTAAGACTAGGATCAGTGTAAAGCTAAGAGCTAGGCTTTGATTAGAATCACTGGGAATGAAGGAGGATAATGGCGATTATGAAAATGGGGAATCTCTAAGTCCTGAAAGGATGACGTATATCTAGGGAACCTTAGACTCCTTACTGAAATGAAAATAATATAAGAACAAGTCATTGACTATATTGCAAGATGAACAGAATGAAACTGTAATGCAAGAAACAAATTCTTTTTGGCATTTTTTATTTTTATGTTTTATGATTTTTTTGGTTTTTTAAATAGTATTTATTGAGTTGAAAGGCATTGACTTTTTCACCAAATTCCTCTCCCTCCATTGTGCATAAGAGATAGGCATCATTTCCAATGTCTTCTTTAACCATGTAAGGTCTTATCCAATTTGGTCTGATTTTGCATCCTTCATCGACTTATTTATCGATCAAGTTGTCTATCTTGAGCACTAGGTCTCCTACTTGAAAAGGTCTTGGGATGACCTTTTTGTTATACTGCTTCTTCATTCTTGCAAGGTAAGAATCGTGTCTTTGGACAACTCTTAAGCGTGTTTCATCCATCATTTCTAGTTCAGCTAATCTTACTACTTGATATTCCTCGTTATGCAATAGTCCTTTTAATGACACTCTTAGACTAGGTAGTTCTACTTCCAAGGGTAACACCGCCTCCGACCTGAAAGTGAGGGTGTAGGGAGTGGTTCCAATTGGAGTTATTACACTTGTTTCATAAGCCCAGAGAGTTGGATATAATTGTAAATGCCAATCTCTTTTAGAGTCCTTTACAATTTTGACTAATATTGACTTCAATGTTTTGTTTGTGGCTTCTGCCTATCTGTTCCCTTGAGGATAGTAAACTAAGGGAGAATTATGATTGATGTGGAATCTCTCACATAACTCTCTCACTTGTGGATTTTTGAATGATGATGCATTGTCTATTGAACTATCACTTGGGGAATTCCAAACTGACATATGATCTAGTTTAATATGAACTTGGTGATTATAGTCCCTGAAACAGTGGTGAGAGGCATGGCCTCTACCCATTTGGTAAAGTTTTATGTTGCAGTGATGATGAACAGATGTTCATCTATTGATGGGGGAGATATCTTTCCTACGAGGTCCAAGCCCCAAGTGGAGAAGGGCCAAGGGGTGACTATTGGTTGTAAATCTCTTGTTGGTGTATGATGTACATGGGCATAGGCTTGACATTTTGGGCATCTTTTTATGAATTTGATAGCATCCCCTTGTAAAAATAGCCAAAAATATCCCATCCTGTGTATCTTCCTTGTTGTGGCATGACCACCAAAGTGTCCTCCATAGATTCCTCTATGGCATTCTTCTAGGATTTTATGTGCTTCTTCTTTGTCAACGCATCGAAGCAACATCCCGTCTAGGGCCCTTCGATAAAGAACATCATCTATTAGAACATATCTCATAGTGAGGATGTGCAATCATCCTTTTCCCAAGGGAGTCATGTTTTCAAGGTAAGTTTTGTTTATGAGATAGTTCACAATGTCTTTGTACCAATATGAAGCGGCATATTTCTTGAGATCAATCACACAAATTTCTTCATCAGGGAAATCTTCATTTATGGGCTCCTCTTGAGGAACCAGGTTGTCTGCTAGCTAGTCTGCTATCACTTGTCCTTTGACTAATTTTTTATTGGCATACGTTAGTTCAAACTCACTTAGTAATGTCAAAAATAGACTAGCCCTTCTTGATAGCATTTGCTGATTTAAGAAAGTCCTCAACTATTCGGATCATATCATAAGTCTGGTTTCTTGATTCAACATGTAGTGTCATAACCTCTGAGTTGTGAAGACTATGGATAGACACTCCTTTTCAGCCTGAGTGTAATTTCTCTCATATTCTAGCAAGGTTTGACTTATGAAATATATGGCTCTTTCTCTCCCACCTTCATCTTCTTGAGCCAACATGCATGCTACAGCAATATCGGTTTCCCTAAAGCATAAGATGAAGGTTTTATCATGTTTTGGAGGCATTAGCATGGGTGGTGTCAACAAGAACTTATTTACTTTCTCAAATGTGTTATGATAGTCCACCGTCTAGGTTATGCCAACTTGTTTCTTCAATAACTGATTGATTGGGTGAATCTTGAAAGTCATGTCTAGTATGAAATGCTTGATTGCGCCTAATTGTCCCAAAAAGGTTCTTACCACTATCTCACTTTTTACCAAAGTTGCATTTAAGGTTGCTTTAACTTTTTTTGGGTCAAAGTCAATTCCTCTTCGTGAAACGATGAAACCCAACAACTTTCCTGTCGTGACCCCAAAAACACACTTTTCAGGATTTAACTTTACTTTGTATTCTTGAAGCCTATTGAAGATCTTGTGAAGGTATTCCACATGTGTTAAATTTTACTCTGATTTAGCTAGAAGGTCATCAACATACATTTCTACTATCTTGTGAATGTAATCATGGAAGATGTGTGTCATGGCTCTTTGATATGTAGCCCCTGTATTTTTTAATTTGAATGGCATGACTACATAATAGAAGGTTCTCCAAGGGGTGGTGAACATTGTTTTGTTTTGATCAACCTTTGAAATCTTGATCTGATTATATCTCGAGAACCCATCCATGAGAGAGAGAATCTCATATCCTATAGTTGAATCAATAATTTGATCTATGGATGGCAAGGGAAAGTCGTCTTTTAGAAAAACTGATTGATATCCCTAAAATCGAGGCATATCTAAATTTTTCCATTTTTATTTAAAACTGGAACAATGTTTGGTACCCAACTTGAATAATCCACTGGTTTGATAAAGCTGACATTCAATAATTTCTTCAATTCTTTTTTTACCATTTAACTACTTGAGGCTTTATGGGTCTCAATTTCTGTTTTATGGGTTTTGCATTAGGCTTCATTACTAAGTTGTGCACCATGATCTTTGGGTCTAATCCCGGCATGTCTGAGTATGTCCACACGAAGATGTTAAAATATTTGATGGGGAATTCAATGTATTCTTCCAACTCTTCATCATTTAACTCCCCTCCCAATTTTTACATTTTTGTTTTCTTGGGAGTTGCTACATTGATATCAATGGTATTTCCAGTTAGTGATGGATGTCCCTCTTCAAATTTTTGAGGGGCAGATGGTAAATCTGAATTTGCTTCGATCTGGAGGATTTTGTTTTTTGCTTCCAAAATAATCTTTTGGATGAGGAAGGAGCATGTATCCTTTCTTGTGATATACTCTTGGGAGACCATCATAAGCGTGCAGATACTCTAAGATGGCCTCATTGTTCTCAACGTAATCTTGAGTGGGTTTTTCTATTTGATCCACAACGTAACTTAGAATGCTTGGTAATTCTTCACTTTCTAATAATAGCTCTCCATGAACTGACACAATGTATTCTAAATTTTCAAGTTGAGTGTGCGGTGGAGATAGTGTAGAGAATGTAGCCATTGAATCTACTACTTGGTTCTCTTCTCTGGGTATGGATTTTATAGAGAAGAAGTCAAAGAATTGGACCAATTTTCTAATGGTTTCTTTGTAGGGTCATAGTCGCTCTGATTTTGTTTCATAGTTCTCTACAACTTGGTTGATCACTAATTGGGAGTCTCCAAAGGTAGAGATCTTCTTGATCCCCATTCTCATGGCTAACATGACTCCTAGGGATAAGGCTTCATATTCAATGATATTGTTTGTGCAAAAGAAGTCCAATCTGAAGGCAAAGGGGAGGACTTTTCCTTCTAGGGATGTTAGGATTATCCCTATCCCTGCTCTGATTTTACAACTAGCTCTGTCGAAGTGGAGAGTCCATAGGTTTTGAGTATTTTGTGGTTGAGATGTTTCTCCAAACTTGTAGGTTGAGTTTCATTTCTCCTCTTTTTCTTGTCCTTCTTTGATAATTTTGATTCTTCCCACTGAGAGGTTCTTGACGTCCCATTCATTAAGACATGGTATGACTGCTAAGCCAAATGGAGCATGAGACTTGGTGGTGTGAGGATCAAAGGGGAATTATTTAAGATCATCCATGTTTTGATATGATATATTGTGAGTAATCATGTTCGGTTGAGAGTCTTGAGTTTCTTCTTTAGGTTTCTCTTGCATTTTTAACTTTTTGTCTTTTTCTTCCTGCTCCTTCCTATAAATACTGAAAGGATCATGGTCTGCTTTGACAATGCTAACATTTCCCAAATGATAGAAGTGGATTTCTTGGAACAAAGTGGAGGTGATGGCTTTCATAGCATGAATCCAAGGTCTACCGAGGATCATATTATAATTGGTTTCTTTGTTGATGACATGGAAGTCTGTGGAGATAGTCTTATCCATTAGAGTGAGTGGTAGACTGATTTTCCCAACTATTTGAATATCGTGACTGTCATATATCCTCAAGGTGGCAGCCTATTGCTTGATTCTTGTTTTGTTATATCCCATTCTTCATAGGAATGACATTGGTATAAGATTGACTACCGATCCTTCGTCCACCATGACTCTCTTTATGGTGACCTCTTCAACCTAAATTTGTATGTATAGCGGTGAATCCCTTTTCTTACTTCCTTCATTTTGAGGGAGTTTTGAGATATCAAATGTAAGAGGGGTTGGTTCCTCTTGTGTTGAACATCCCACTTCTAATACTTCCAAGAATGTTTTGCGGTGTATGGATGAGGCTCTCAACAAATTTATCGCTTGTGAGAAGACATTTTCTATCTGATCTATTTGTTCCTCTTCTTGAATTATGAACACTTCTTGGTTTAACTTTATGTGATTGGAGCCATTTTGATTGGCCTTCCCTTTCTCATTTTGAGGTTCTTTCTCCTTCCTTTGGAATTGAAGGAGTTTGAGGAAGTTTTAATGTTGATCCGGAGTAAGTTTGAAGATAGCTTTGTTGCATCCATTTCTTTGTTGTAAGTTTGATTGGCCTTCCCTTTCTCATTTTGAGGTTCTTTCTCCTTCCTTTGGGATTGAAGGAGTTTGAGGAAGTTTTAATGTTGATCCGGAGTAAGTTTGAGGATAGCTTTTTTGTTTCATGAACTTTTGTTCCATGTAACCAACAATAAGTGTTGGGGTCATAGGGATGATAGTTTGACCCTTGATTTCCTTTTTGTTGCCACTTGTCATTACTAGGATTGCTTTTCACAACATTGACATCTTTGTCCAAAGAGACATTGGATGTAGTCTTCTCAATTATTTTAGGCATTTTGAGTCTTCCATTAGTATTGTAATTCTTTCGGCCACTGTCAATGGTAGCTTGATCGATCCTCAAAGCACTTTCCAATGCTTCTTCATAGGATCTATATGGCAATTTTTGAACGTCCTCTCTCATGTCCTCATTTAAGGCATGTAAGAAAAGGTCGCATAGTTCACGGTGATCCATGTTTGGGGCATTAGTTGAGGAATAGAGAACTTGCCTCCATCTAGTGACAAAGTGGGCTATGGATTCATTTGGTTCTTGCTTCATGGTGAGGAACTCTCTGATCTCTGTTTTGACAAGTTTGCTTATGTGAGTCAAATGTCATGACAAACTCTCTAATTAGTTGTTTGAATGAGTGAATTGAAGCCTCTTGCAAATGATAGTACCAATTTAGAGCTATTCCTTTGAGAGTTTTTAGAAAGATCTTAGCCACAACCCCATCCCAAGGGAGGAGTTCTCTTATTGCAGTGGCGTAAAGTTTAATATGTGAAATTGGATCTCCTTCCCCTTTGAACTTAGGGAGATCATGCAATGGATAAGGTAACTGCATGTTCCTTATATTTTGATCGAAAGGTTATTTCAAGTACTCAAGATATGTTCCACGAAAGGTGCTTTGAGATTGAGGGGTGGGGTTGATAGCAACAATCTTGTAGGTGGGTTTTGATAACCCATTATTTGATTTGTTGGGTTTCCCAACATTACTTGAATGTTTTGAGCAGGAGGATTCCCATTTTGGCATATGTCATTGTTTGTATTCCTTGAATAATAATTAAGGTAGGGGGATTTTGAGTTGCCCCTAGTCCTGTTCAATTCAAATGTCATCATGGGACTTTCTTCTTTTAGGAATTGTTTGTTCTACTTCTAGTGTCCTGATCATTTGCACTAGAGTTGCGATTAAATTCGTAGGTGTGGCAGCTCTAGGTGTTTATTCATTTCTTGGATTGTCTCTTCCAGTATGATGCTATGCTTCTTCTTATGCAGTGTTTTCTTTTTGTTCTTCTTGCATGGCAATCTTTAGGGCTTCTTGTACGTCTCTTGCCTCTTGCAAGTGTTTTTCTAGTCTTTTTACCTCCTCATAGAGATGAGTACTTGATGTGCTTGTGGAAGGTTGATCAGGTCGATGTATTTCTAACCTTACCCTCCTAGCTTTATGTGGCATATTTGGTATGGCCAGATTGTGTTCCCAAGGTGGGTTGTTGAAATACAAAGAATGTCTGGATTCTCTTTGGTCTTGTTCGTAATCTAAGTCTTTGTAGTCATAGCAGTTGGTGATTGGTGCATCCAGATGTGACAACACATACCTATCGAAGGAAGGAGTTTCTGGTTCTCTTTAGGGAATATTCCCTTGGTTTAAATCAACTTTTGTCATATTCAGGGGTGACATAGACACCACAGAATAAATGGAATGGATGATGGGGAAGGTGATTGAAACTGAAGAGGTGGAAGTGACTATGAAGAATAAAGTGAAAATGATTTAACAATTTTTGTTTTGAATCATTGAATTTTTTGAGATCCAAATAATGGGAACACAAACTACAAAACCAAAAGATTTTGTAGTTCATGTTGGGTTCACCAAAATATGTACGCTCAAAATCGTGACCTTGATTACCTAGGGCTATCGAGTTAGATTTTGGCATGTACACGGACCCTTCCCTCCTTTCCATGGGATGAACCACCACATCACTCTCGCTCTCGTGGAAGTATCCAGTCGAGGGGAGGCGAGACACAATGGTGGTCTAGATCGTTGGAGAGTTGGACTTCGCGGAGAGAGGTCGACACGTCCTAGGGCCTTTATTGTTGTGTACTAATGTGGATGTTTCATTCAATTATTGTTGTAGAGATAATCATATGACCTGAAGGGTCACTAGTCACTCTTCTTCTATTAGGGTTTCTACTATTCCACCTCTATGTGGGTAAGTTGTTACTTTCGTTGATGGCTTGTTGTCTTTCAATTTGTTGGATGATTGCTCATTGTATTTGAAGTTGTCTAAATGCTTCCAGTTGTTGTAAGACAAATGGATCTTGTTGTGGTCTCAGATGGATTTCCTCAATCTCGTCGAGGATTGCTCTCACCCACTAACCTCTTAATCCTGGGCACATTCATGAGCTGAGACAAGAGATAGGCGCATGTTGGCTAACCTTGACTAGACTTAGGGTTTTGACCTAAGGTTTAGTTGTGCATTGACTTTTGTTGACCTTATGATGGTATCAAGGGTTTACAATTTATCTAAATGCCTAATGTTTTTGTTCTTTTCTTGATATTTTTATGAATGCAACTATATGAAATGCAAAACTTGTTTTTCTGGTATTTTTGGAAATAAAAGATGCTTTTTAATCTAAGAAAGGAAATATGAATGCAACTAGAATGAATTTTACCTAATGAAATTATTCTATGTTTTTGGGGTTTTTGAATATTTTGAAATGATTTAATCTAGAAAAGGAAATGGCAAGTAAATGGATTAAACTATGAATGCAAATTACTTCTAGAATGCTAGATCTGACTATTCTATCAAGGAAAAAACAATAAATTACCAATCCCAAGAGCAATTTCAATTTTCTAATTACTACCAATTGACAAAAAACATAGAGGAACCTAAAATAAAGAAGACGTGTGAGCCTCCACTACCCTCAGAAATCCTTGATGGCTACCTCGTATCCTCTTGAAGCAGCGAGAAGATCTCTTGGAGACAAGATGACACAAAGAAGCGAAAGAAGCTTTAGAAGCTTTGCAAAGAGAGATCAATGAGATCTTTTGATGAGCATGATGGCTTGATTGTAGCTGCGTAATGATGCTTGAAGAGATTTATATGAAAACCTTGATGAACAATGAACAAATAAAAGGAACCTTCATCCTATGTGAGCATGAGAATGCTGATTGGAGAGCACAAACTTAGCAAGAGATGTGTGCACAATGAATTTACCTCCATGGAAGAGATTTGAAGCTATGCAACAATGAAATTTTTGAAGCTTTGGAAAACTAAAGAAAGAAATGGAGAAAGAGGCTCATAGGCCTGTGAAGAAGCTTCAAAAAGCTTGTGAAGAAGGGAAAAGCATACTCCAACTTTCCAAATTGGAAAATAATGAAGAGGTGAGGGGTATTTATAGGTTTGAAGAAGGGATGACAGGTGGAATTGATTGATAAGTTAACTCAACTTGATTGAAGAGTTAACAAGGTTAATTGAAGAGTGAACTTGATTGATTACTTAGTGGACTCAATTGATTAGGTAGTAGACTAGGTTGATTGGGAATTAACATGCTTTGATAGAATAGTTAACTCATTTGATTGATTAGGTAACTAAATTATTTTATTAGTTAACTAATTTGATTAATTAGTTAACTCATTTGATTTATTAGTTAACTAAATTGATTGATGAGTTCACTAAGTTGATTGATTAGTTAACTAACTTGATTGCATAGTTAACTATTTGGATTGAAATGTCAATTTGAGTGATTAGTGGAGGAAATTATGGGAGTTAATTTTATGGATAATGGATAATTTTGAAAGTAAATAAAATCTTAATTTTATTTACTTATGATGAGAAAAGTGGAAATGAATTTAGGAATTCATGTTCAAAAATAATATTTTTCATATGAAACTTCCAGGAGCTCATTTGGATACATACGAACTCCTTTTTGGGTGTTGTTCTTTCTGAAAGTGCATTATTTTTTGAGGGCTATGCAATGGAGAAATTATTTTTTGATAAAAACACATAAAAAGTGGGTCACCCCTTTCAACAGTCAGGGTCACCTAGGGGGAGATCCGAATTTAGCGGGATCTCTCAGGGGGAGATCTAGAAAGGAAGGGGTTTGGATGAAAATGCATGATGGGAGATGGAAGAGGAGATGAAAAGGAGGGGATTTTTCTATGGAAACAGGTCAAACATGTGTGAAAATCCAAATCTCCACTTACAAAGTAGGATCTCCCATGGGGAGATCTGGAAATAATAGGGGAAGATTTGGATTGGTTGAGTGAAATTGAAAACCAAAAGTTGGAGATGGCTAGGGAGGACCTCTAGAAGGCCTCTAAGGGGTGGAGAAGATGAAAAACACTAAGGAGAGGTAAAAAATCACCTACAAGATGCATACAAGGCTTAGGAATAGGGTCGCAAGCTTAGAAAACGTAAATCAACAAGTGTCGAAAAGCATCGACAACAAAGAGAGAGAAAACGACAAAGGGGAAACAACACAAGATGAAAGAGAAGACATGTCACCAAGAGAATTGTTGCTGAGAGGATGTTATTTCATGCTTACATGTACATGACAAGGATTATGACTCATCATAGGGGTCCTCATGGAGGCTGTGCGTGATTTTTGTGCATACAGTACCTCAAAACAAGGTTTTGTATAGCGCCAAAGAGGTTTAAAGAAAATCAGAGTACACTATACTCATGTTGTATTATAACTTAGTAGTGGGAACCTAGATATCCTTTTGGTTGGCAACTATTGCTTAGGTAAAAACCATCTCGAGAAAGGGTATGATAGGAGGCATATTTAACCTTTACTAGGTTTCAATTTGAAACTATTAAACCAACTCAAGGATATATGCATATTAGGAGATGGGCAGATATAGTTCTCATAGAATATGTTCAATAGATCTTATTTTAGTGCTATGTGCACATAAGACATAGTCATCCCAAAAGATCAGTATCTTTGTTATAACCGACTTCGAGAAGGGTATGTTGTGAGATTTGAAACTTAAGCATTCATGACTATTGTACTTATGATTGTTGTTACATGTTTATGTGACATATATGCTAAGGATGTTATATATGAGTTCATAACCTAACTTATAATGAAAGTCGATAGACTTAAGTAGGCCAAGAGGTTGATAGTACTTTATTATCTTCTATGATTCAAACCTATCAAGGTTGAAAGATCAAACTTAGTCAAAAGACTAGTTATGTAGAATGATAGTATTTATGAAGAAATTAGATGATCTAGAGGTTATACCTTGTATACTATGTTTATTTATGTTATGTGAAATGTGAAGTCGAACAATGCCAAGTGGTCTAGGAAGAATAGAGGCATTTGTTATATTATAACTATTATTTTTGGATAACAAGGATATTTGATAATTCTATGCATTGGGTTAGAGAAGTTAAACCCTAAAACCATAACCTAAAGGGTCTAGATAACTTATAACCCTTATGTTGGATATGACATTGTTTTTGTATTTATTGGTCGATAGTGAAAGGTCGAGTAAACCATAGAGCAAGACCAAGATAGTCTAATTAGTACTTTAATGAATTTAAAGTGATTCTATGATAGAGTTGAAACTTGTTGTATTGTACAAGGATGTTTGATATTTCAATCAGAGAGTAGAATAACAGGAGGTCATAGACCTAGATATTGCGAGTATGTAAAGAGGGACTCTCTAAAAGGTTAGAATTACCTAAACCTATATATTATATGTATATCCTAGATTAAGGAATTTTTATAAGTCAGATTGCCTAGGATTGAATATTATACAGAAGATTATATGTCTAGAGATGCCAAGTGAAGAAAGTCAAACTGTAGGATGAGATAGTCTCCAAGTCAAGTCAGAGGTGTGTGGACCCATGATTATATTTATTGCAAATGACTATTTATATAGAAACTTTGGCCAAATCAATGCATTTGTCTCTACAGACATTAGTTGGTTCACAGTGTCTAGATTTGCATACCCAACCAATAGTGTCATACAAGTAGTTAGAAGGAATTCTATAGTTGTATGACCATGTTGGTTATGTAGGACACAACACTAGAGACTCAGATGGCAAAACCTATTGGTTCCATATATCTATACTCTTCGTGAAGGGTAGGGCCACTTACAGGAAGGAAGGTGTGTAGGGGACCGCTAGTCTGTGGTTGGAGGTATAGCACTCGAATGATTCTCTCCCTCTATAGTAGATGACTCACCCAGACTTGAGAAGACAGATGTCAATATTCCAGATGCAGTGCATTCCATGTTATGACTTATGACAGTCAAATTTATGAGGTAAAACTATTCTTTATGCCAAATGTAGTTTATGTATTGTAAATGAAAAGTTAAAGGATTTCACTATGATTCTATCTTTGATTATGTTGCGATTTCAAGGTTGAAATTATATAGAAAGTTGTATTTTATTTGTTGTGATTATGCAAATGATATATATATATAATTCTCTCTCATGTTTACCAAGTTTATTTACTTCTTGTAAATTCTTGAGTTACTTTGAGTAATATGAGAAGGCATGTTACAATATACAAACACAAGAATGCTCAGAATGCTCGAAATGTTCAGAGTGTTACATCACTCAACAACTATTCATTGATCACTTGATGATAAACCATTAAAATTTTCCTCAATTTATAAAGGACTTGGGTATACAATACTAGTACAAAGCATCCCTCTTCTAGAAACATTATATCTATAAATTTTCTAAACCTTTCTTGTCCCCTCTAGAAACTAACTAAACAACTCACTAGTTTCTTCCTCCTTCTAGAATCTCCTAATTGCATTTTTATTTAATTACAATAATTAATCATGGGAGAAATTAATATTCTAACAATTTCCATGATGACCACATGAAATTCCATTGCAACTATTGATTTTACATACCATCAAGAAGACTGGGAAAAAAGAACTTGCTTATTCTATAGCAAGGGGTGGTGGAGATAGAGTGACACATCATCATGCAGTGCATAGCATATGAAGATATCTATATCTAGTATGATAAAACCTAAAAGTAGGCAACGTAAATGAGTTATTTGAGGAAGAAAGGCTTAACAAAACTATAATTTTTTTGGTCAAGATTCATAATATAATATTAAGCATTGAAAGGAGTTTGAAAATGTCTTAGGGTTGTGACTCTTAGTTCATTAGATTGCTTAGTCTCATGGATGTCATTACAATCTTTCATTTTAGTTGCTTTTGTGCCATGTAGGAAAGTGATTGAAGTTTAGGAAGTATAAAACTATTAATATTACTTAAGTATCTCATACTTGTTGGTTGTGAGACTATTTGTATATGTTTAGGAAGTAGGTATGATACACGTAATACATCCATTAAAAGTGTAATCAATTGAAATTGACCTATAATGCACTCCTCCAACTATCAAAACGAAATCATGACTAGTAATTGTCATTCATTCTACATTGAAAGTCAAAATGATTTTTCTTATCAATTGTCAGAGTGAGGAAGAGAGAAGTTACTCCCACTAAATTTTAATCACTTATTGCAAGTCAAGATAGAATAGAAAATGTTGAGCTGTAAATATAATCATATAATTTATTATGGTAAAAATTATTTATAAAACTTCCTATTTGTATCTTGATTGAATTGAGGTAAAGCATTTTCAAACTACAAAAAACAATTTTGAGTAGCACACAAATATTACCGGTTGGAAATAAATAAATAAAAGATTAAAAATAAAAATTAAACCATTAAAAAAAATATTAGAATTATGCAATCTCAAATATGGTTCATGAGAATCACAAAACACCCAATTTTAAGGAGGATGAAGGTCCTAATTCTTCTTTCTTTCTTTGTCAACAAAATTATTGATGTGAATCATTTTAATCACTTTCCCAAAAATATTTGGATTATACTTTTATAATATGTTTATTGTGTTGAGAGGCATTCTACAATGAGAGTGGGGAGTCTCATGTTGTACATAAAAACCAAAAAGCCAACATATATCTTAAAAAACAAATTTAAACTATAAATATAAAAATATAGCCAACATAACTAAATATACAAATAAAACATATAAATATAAAATGAATATATAAAAAAAATTGATTTTCCTTTGTCACCAATAATACATATATAAATTATAAACTAATTAATTTGTATTTAATACAAAAAAATATTATTTATTTTTAAATATAAAGACATCAAAATTTTAAAATACATATTAGTGCCTACAAATGAAGCTATTAAAAGATAATGTTAGAAAAAGGGTGTTGTACACCTTGCACAAGAATGAAATATTTTAATATGTAAAATAAATATTTATTTGTGGTGCATCTAGGAGATGTTCTTAGCCACATTAAATATTTATTTCAGTCCACTTGTTTTTTTTTAAAACAAAGGGGTAAAAACTTTATTAGAAATCAGAAAAGAGCATTACAATAATAACTAAGGGACCCAGCCCCAGAAAACAAGGCGAAAACCCCACAGCATAAACAACATCAACTATCCTCATGTATCCTCCTATCCTCCTCCAAGAACCGGTCTAAATCCAGATGCAGCTCAGGGTTAACCTGATCCCAAGCCTCAACTTTCCAACCACTATCATGCTCGGAGGCCCATTTGGCCAAGCAGTCGGCAACTCGATTCCACTCCCTTGGGATGTGAACAAAGGATGCCTCCTCCAACCGAGAACTAACCTGAAGAATCTGCTGAACCACCGAAGCCAACTACCAATTAATATCAGATATCTTTCGCTCATTCAAGAGATTAATCAAAATCTGTGAATCAGCTTCACATATAACTTTTCTCCAGCCCAAAGCAAGGGCCCTCTCAATAGCATGCAGAATTGCTAGACCCTCCATGAAGTTAACAGTCTTCACCCCCTCATGTATAGAGAATAGAAAAATCACCGACCCAATTGAATCCCTACCAACTCCACCAATTCCAGCAGGCCCAGGATTGCCCCTAGAAGAACTGTCAGTATTGAGCTTTAAAAATCCATTGGGAGGAAGTAACCACCTTCCAACCCATTGAACCCTCTTTTTTCCATGCCTACAGTTCCTGGAACTGACAAAAGAAGAATGAATTTCTTGAAGACCCAGTCTGGCCACCAACTCATCATCACCTCTCTCCAAGGGGAAAACCAAATCACAATTAGCTGAAACTGACTCTTGCACCATTCCTAGCATACGTAGCCAAACTTGCCGACCCACCAACTTCTGATCACGAAAAATTTGGCGGTTCCGCTCCAGCCAAATCTGCCAAAGCAGAAAGGTAGGACCCACGAACCAAACTTCCTGCAAAAAGGAAGCCATAGAAGGCGGTCTTCCCATACTATCCCAGAATTCAACCAAAGAGCACGCATGAATACAAGGAAGCTTCCATACCTCCCACCACCAATGCCAAAGCTGCACAACAAAGGGGCACCGAAAGAACAAATGCGAAGAATCCTCTTCTGCTCCCATACACAAAACACAAATTGAAGGTCCTTGAAATCCCCGTTTACGAATGTTATCCCAGGTCAAACACCTATTCCAAGCCAAAGTCCAAACAAAGCAATTGCATTTAGGCCACGAGAGTTTATTCCACACCCTTTTCCACCAATGAACCTCTACCCCAGTTAGCTTCTGAGCCAATAACACCTGATAACCAGAAGCAACAGAGTAAACCCCCTTAGGATTATGGGTCCAAGCAAGAATATCCTCTTCCAGAAGAGAACTACAACTCCTACTATGAAGAATCTTGTGAAGCTCAGCACTATCTTCCACAAGTCCCAAATCTGGCCACACTGCAGGATCCTTCCAATGAGCTACCTCCAACTGACCAAAAGAAGCAACAGACTTGAAGTCACTCACCCTAGCCCAGCCAGCCTCGAGAAATCTTTGGCACAAAGGAAGAAGGTTGGGGAACTGAGAAGTAAGTGGAGGGAATCCATCCCAAGAATCCGACCAGAAGAGAGCTTCAGTTCCCCATCTACAAATCCAAAATAAACCTTCCTTGATAAGCTTAGCACCCTTTTGAAGAGTATTCCAAATCACTGAACCTTTCCCCTCAAGAGGGTAACGAGGGAGATCCTGCCGAGGAATCCCCAGGAAATACTTATGAGATAATATCCTGGCCCATGGTTGATCCAGTTCCACACACCATCTCCAAAATAGCTTAGCAGCCACAGCCACTCCAGATAACGCAGACTGTCGAAGACCAAGACCACCAAATTGCTTTGGGCTACACACAACATCCCACTTGACCAGGCTCCACTTGGAGGATGACAAACTTCCCGCCCATAAGAACTGCCTCACAAGAGAATCCAACTCCCTCAGAAAACCCATTGGAGCCACCTGAAGCATACATCGGTAGGTAGGGAGAGCCTGCACCACTGACTTGAGAAGCTGAACCCGCCCCGCAAAAGACAACCATCTGTGGGTCCAATGATTAACTTTTGCACGGAGCTTATCAATAATATTCTGCCAAGAACCCTTGGGAAGAGGGCGAACATAAATTGGGAAACCTAGATATGTCAAAGGGAGAACCCCTATCTGAAACCTCAAGATATTAGCAATTCTTCTCTGAATGGGGGTCGGCGTATTGAAGAAGAATATGGATGACTTCTCCTCATTAATCAATTGTCCTGAAGCAACAAGATATATGTCCAACACCTGCCTCAAGTTAGTAGCTTCCCTAACAGTAGCCATCCCCATCAAGGCAGTATCATCAACAAACTGTAAATGAGATTACGGAGGCAAGTCTCCACCCCATCGCTAACCCTGAATGGTGCCAAGCTCCACCCTTCTTTTCAACAAACATCCAAGGCCTTCCACAAGAAGCAGAAAAAGATACGGAGAAAGAGGATCCCCTTGGCGCAAGCCCTGTGAGGCACAAAAAAGTTCAGAATGATCTCCATTTATCAAAACTGAGAAGGAAACAGATGTGACACAGCTCATGACCCATTGGATCCACTCCTCACCAAAGCCAAAAGAAACAAGGATCTTCTGCAAAAAAGACCATCTAACCCTGTCATAAGCCTTAGCCATATCTAGCTTAATGAACATAGCCTTCTCATGGGAGTTGTCCATGGAGTGGATGGTCTCTGTAGCAATGACAACCCCGTCAAGAATCTGTCGACCCGCCACAAATCCACTCTGTTCCTCTGAAATCAGCACTTTAAGCCACTTCTTCAATCGCTCAGCCAATAACTTAGAAATGATTTTGTAAGCCACATTGCAAAGAGAGATAGGCCGGAACTGAGATAACCTATCAGCCCCTTCACACTTGGGTATGAGAGCAAGGAAGGTGGAATTCAGAGCACAAAGCATCTGCTTATTCCTCTGGGATTCAAGGACAACCGCCAGAAGATCCAACTTTATGATATCCCAGAATTCCTGAAAAAATTCAATTGGGAAACCATCGGGACCAGGAGCTTTACCCTTCTTCATCTGAAACACAATCCCCTCCAGCTCATCAAGAGAGATATCTTTCATCAGATACTCATTCGCCTCCCTGGAGACCAACTGAGGAATACAAGAAAGAACTTGTGCTTCCTCAAGAGAGCCCCCACGAGAATCCTCCCTAAATAAAGTAGCAAAATACTGAGATGCCTCGGCAGAGATTTCTTGAAATGAGGCAAGACGTTCACCCCTATCATTCACCAAAAAAGGAATGGAATTACCATACCTCCTGTCCTTCACAGAATTAAAGAAGAAGGCGGTGTTTTTATCACCTTCCTATAACCATTCAACCCGGGCCTTTTGCTTCCAATAGATTTCTTCCCGTAATTCAAATTCCTCAACCACTTTCAAAGTCTTAGCCTCCTCCCTTAGAAGATCCTCAGAGGCCCCATTCTCACGAATCAACTGCGTAATATTATTCAACTCCTCCTGGGCAGCAACCTTAGCATGAAAGATATTACCAAAACATCGCCGATTCCACCTTTTAAGCTGATATTTGACAAACTGAAGAAGCTTGGAGAATGTGTACATTGCCGTACCAAAAGTTGGTCTACCAATCCGCCACCACTCAGCCACAAGTTCATGAAGAGTAGGATCCCGTAACCACATAATCTGGAACTTGAATGAGGGAGAATGAGGCCTCCGAGCAGAGATAATGCTAAGCTTAATAGGCCAATGATCAGAGCCTCTCCAATCAAGAATTTCAGATCGAGTGGACCATAAGTCTCCAACCCAATAACAGGAAACCAAGAATCGATCAAGCCTCTCAGCAACACAACTCTCACCAATTCTCCTATTATTCCAAGTGAAGCAACCATTACTTGGCAGAACATCAATAAGATTTAATTCAGAAATGCTATCTCTGAATAACAGAGCAGAAGGCTCCAACCTAGGAATACCACCTCTTTTCTCAGACAACTCCACAATAGCATTAAAATCGCCAGCCATAACCCACGGATGGTAAGGAGCTAAGCTACGAACAAAACGAAGATGGGACCAAAGAAGTTGTTTACCCGGAAACTCAACAGGAGCATACACATTAGAGAGGAGAATACACTCACCAGTCTCATACCAAGAGGCGACTAGGGATATAGAGGATCTAGAGGACATCCACCAGAGAGGGAAAATCTTCTGAGGGTTCCAAAAACAAGCCACCCCTCCAGAAGCACCAAGAGCCCCCATACACTGGCATTCACCATATTTCCACAACTTAGGAGCCATGGCCAACATATTATCTACAGATAATTTAGTCTCCTGAAGAAAAAGAACATCCGGAGAATGATTCCTAACCAAATCACGAACAGCTTTTTGTCGAGGGCCACTGTTCAAGCCCCTTACATTCCATGAGAGAACAATCATTTCTAGGGGCATGAAAAATGTGAATCCAGAGTCTTGATTGACCCTGACTCCACCAAAGTTTCCCCAGTTAATTTAATCTTCTCCATATCCTTCTTCCTTCCCAACTTGGAAGTCCTGTCACTAATCCCTTTCTTCAGTTCAATTTGCTGAATACCCAAAAGAGGGGAGGCCAAAGAGCTCTTCCCCACATTCTTGCCTCCTTTCAGGGGCAATGGGGAACCACCTCCACCACTCTTCGAAGCTCCAATAGAAGATTCTTGTTCAGTTTGGACAATCAATTGTTGATCCGTATCCATCTCCCCAACCCCAATCTCTTGCACAACCTGCATGGCCTCCAATGGTGGCCCATCCTGTCCTGTACCCAAAGTTCCCTGATCCAAGTTCAGCAACCCCAGATTCACTTCCCCCTGGCTGAGATCATCCAGCACCTCAAACCTATTAAAAGTTTCATCAACCTGCCTCTCCCTCAAGGTCCGCTTCTGGCCCCGATTCCTATTGCGAGCCTTGACAGGGACATAGCCATCATCTCCATTACCATCACCCAGAATAGGCTCCTTACCATTATCAGCCCTAGGTGGATTACGAGAAGGCTGAGAAGGTTGGGGCACCACAGGCTTAGCCCTAGGGCACCTACGCTGCAAGTGCCCATATTCATGACAAAGATGACACCGAAAAGGTAGGGTTTCATAATCTAGCTGTTGCACCCAAGTATATGATCCAGCACTCACTTCAATAGAATCTGGTGGTGGTTGCTTAAATCAATTTCTACACAGATACGAGCAAAAGTCATTACCTTTTTATACTGTGTCTGTTGTGAAGACCCAACAGGTTTACCGAGCATTGAAGCCACCAAGTGCAACACGTCATCCCGCCAACACTCCACTGGAAACCACGGCAACCGAACCCAAACTGGGATCTGACTTGGTAGTGCCTCAGTCAGGTTGAAGCCAGCATGCCATGGCTTTATAAACAAACCCACCTGGTTATAAAAATAGGGGCCGCCCTCGAAGACTTTATTCCGATCTGCCATGCAATCAAAAGAGACCATAAAAAAGTTGTTCGCAAGGAGCCTAATCTCCATCTCCCCCTCTGGCATCCAAGTCCGCTGAGCCCAAGATTCCAAAAATTGCAGCGAGACTCTCAAACCCATGAACTTGCAATAAAAAGAGTGCCTTGAATAGTATTCAATATCATCTGCAAGCATTTCCATCGGGATAATCAACTTCGGTCGCTCTTTGCATCTTTCCAAACACCCATTAATCTTTGTTATTCGGGAACCACTAACCGATCCTAGATCATTCATCTCCATCGCTGAAGAAAATAGCATATTATCAAAAACATTCACTCCATGTGCCGGAGGCTTCGAACCAACTGCTGATCGGAAATCCAATTTGGGGCTAGCCCCAGATGTTTCCCCACCCTGCATAGCAAAAAACAAGAACCCCAGCAGGCATGCAAACCCCCAGGACACATTTGCAAGAAATCAAAAAAGACAAAACCCCAAGGGAAGGATCAAAACCCTTCCACCCACAAGCCACCCAAACAGCAGCAAGAAGGCCTCCAAAAAAGAAAAAAACCCACCACCACCACCCCGAAAGCTTCAAAAAACCCCCCCCACAACGCAGAAGCGAGCAACATACAGAGAACGAGCTAGGGCACGATCGCCCTAGCTCAGCTTGTAGAGCACACGAACGCCATCTAATTTTAATTCTTTATTTTATTTTCATTTCAGTCCACTTGTAAAGTTGTATTGTAACATTGATTAAATATTTTATGTGTGGTGACATAAAATAAATAATTAATATTTGAAAAACTTAGTATCAAAAAGTAAATGAGGGGGTCAATGGTTTTGTGCTCTCATGGTTTTGAGACACATGGTTTTGCTAATACCACAAGTTGTATTTGTGTGAGCTTGAGTCTGTAAAATCAATCACATGGTTAGTAGTTTGGGTTGGCTAGTTGAGTGGGCCATCATTTTATTGAGTTTCTCTTGTGAGTGCATATGTGAAGGATGGCATGGGATGTGTGGTTACATGCTTAGACACATGGAAGATGCATTAGAGGCGCTTAACGTTTCAGAAGTATTCATGAGACTCTATAAGTGCATTGTAATGTTTTATTTCTAAATAATATATTGAGTGTGGATGCTTTTGAAGGTTGGTTTTTTTCCTCTTGAGGGTTTTCCTAGGGTATATCTTGTGTTATCTTGTGGTATGTCTTTTAATTTTTGTATTATAGTTATCATGTAAGCTTGTTTTCATTATTTTCTCTTATAGGGTTATGTAGGAAATGGTTTGATCAACCTGTAATTTATTAACAAGTGGTATTAGAGCTATATCTATGGTTGAGGGAGGTGTGAGCTCCATGATTTTGTCTAACCCTTGTTTGAGTAGATCTAATGCAATGTTGAAGCCATGGAAATAATGGAAAGATTTGAGACATTTCAAGGTATAAGGGTTTTGTGCAAGTTGTTAAAGTACAAATTTGAGGTTTTGGGGTTTGTAGATTTGTGGTGTTTATTGCAGATCTGGGGGTTGAAAAATATTTGGCAAAAAAGGCTTTCTTGGGTGTGCTTCATATGAGGGCTTTATGATGGAAGTAATAGAAATGACCTCATGGGACAAAATAGATCTTGACATTGGATCTAGGAGGCTTGGGACAAAAAATGACATAAAACATGACCTACTTTAGCCACTAGGGCTTGAATCAAAATTTTTACCCCTCCCCTAGTTTAGTTGTATGACCTGGTATGATAAACTATGGTGCAGATTAAAAGATTAAAATATTCTTGCAAAGTTCTATAATTTTGAAAAATAAAAACTATTGAAAAATTTTGAGTTAAAAATATTTTTAAAATATAGAGATCTAAAATTTAAAAAATAAAATAAATGGAGTTAAAACAATTTTGGAGTCCACAACCCTTCCTTGGCCTAAGTGCTACCATAGTGCGTCACCACCACCTGGGCACCACCCCCGTGCACGAGATAACATCAACATGTGTCAATCAACTATACAAATTGTACAGACATGGTCTCTTGTGGCCCCTTTTTAGCCCTGAGAGGGGATTTTCTTCTAGGGGGTATAACTTTCACCCACAGTATTAGATTTTGACTTCTTATAGGTGTCAGAAAGGTCTCTTTGAGAACTACACAACAATATAGGTTTGATCATCAAATTTTCTTTGTGTTAGAATTTAGTGCCTGAAGCCAAGTATTGCTCTGGGATGGTTTATTGGTCATAAATTTTTCTTATGAAAGTAGATTTTAGATTTTGAATAGGCATTGGAGAGGATTTGCAATGTAAAATATAGTGGATCATATTTTTTTCATTTAGATGTGTAGAGAGAGATTTTTACTTGTTTGAGAACTTGTGTGAGCCTGAGATTTAGGGTGTGATTGTATATGCATTTAGATGATCTTTAGGAAAAAACTTATGTGAGTACAGGTTTTTGTGAGACCAATATGATGGTATGAAAATTTATCAAATTTGATGTTTTTTGATACAAGTTTACAAGTGTTTTCAAAGTGTTAACTTTGATGGAGATAGGTATACAGGTTTTCTTCTAGTTTGAGGACATGGTTGATACATGTGTGAGACTAAGAGTCTTGATTTGGTGGGCATTGAGTATAGGTACAATAATGGTGATAATTATGGTGTCATGGATACGCATGTACATTTGAGCATTGGCATGACATGATCATGTATGCAATTGATAGGTTTGGGTTCTGATGATTGATTCATGATTATAGGTAGTGGTATGGTTCAATTTTAAGAGGTTATTCTTATCTCTTGGATGCTTGATTGGTTCATTGACTATGGGTACTCATTTTTAGACTTGTTTGGTAAACTAGATCTGGGGTTGATCTAGTGTTTGAGCCTTGAGGTCTATACGTTTTTTCTTTGTTATCTCAATTTGTAGGTTATTGATGTGATGATGAGTTTGCATGTTTCATTGGTTTGGGATATTTGAGTTATGAATTTTGTGGGTTGGCTCCACCCATTGATTGTAGTGGGATGATTTAGATGTGGTTGATGTAGTGGTGCAGTGCACCTAGAATAAGTTTTAAGGCAATATTTGAAAAAAAATTAGTATTAAAGATTAAATGGAGTTTTAGAAATGTTTTTTCATTGTAATAAATCCATTTCATGGCATAAACAAGTAGTGGAGGTTTAGAATAGTAATCTTGTTTAGTAAGTCTGCAGTCTTTCCTAAAAACTAGGACAGTCTCTTTGTTTTTTTAGTAGAAAGACTTTAATGCCTTAAATTTTGGCTTTTCCATGATTTGAGAGGACTGGAGTTGTGGATTTTTATTGAAAACACATATTATTATACCATAAATACCTTGAGAAAGGAAGAAGGGAGGTGATTTTTTGTAATTTGAACAAGAAATTGAAGAAGTTTTGTTGATTTTCCTGTGTAGCAGCAAGTTCCTTGCATTTTTACGGCTTATACATCCCTGCTTATGGAATAAAACAAATTGAATGTTATATTTTTGTATTTCCTCTCTCATTTGGCATTGGTTTCATGCATTTTCATCACTCTTTGAGAAAGTTATTGAGATTTTGCCAAAACTGTCCTAGTTTTTGTGATTTTTTCTGTAGTTGTAGCAAGTTTTTTGGATCTTGTACGACCTGTACGGCCTTTGTAATGGCTTGAAAGCATGTTAAATTTTGTTGAATCCTCTTTCAAATGCCATTGGTTACAAAATATTTCATCAAGTTTTGTTGAAGTTATAGTGATTTTGGTGAAAACTGTCCAAACCCCAACTAGGGCTGGCAGCAAACATTAAAAATGGGATAACTTTTTTTTGAACCATTGAAAAATGCCCAAATCTTGAGGAAAATTATGTTTTGATCTATATTTTAGTTTGTCTTTGGTTTTGTGAAGTTTCATGCACACATTTGAGAGATTTCTTAACTAGTCCATAGGAGGAAACTACGAAAAAAATAGTGATTTCTCTCTTTTTGCTACTAAATCTTTTAACCCATGTTGGAAAAACTTGATCCATGGATTAAAAAATGTTTATTGATGTTTTTTGTGGGTGTATAGACCTAGAGCAAGGCTTAATTTGGTTGTTTCAAGCTCAGTTTGTTTCCTTTATAGACTATCTCATTTGAACAGTGAAGAGAATCTTACAAGAAAACAGTGTCTTTTGATCTTTTGATGTTGGTTGCCTAAAACCCATGTGGGTTTTCCAAGTAACCACTTTTGTTTCATGTTTTTAAGGGTCTTTGGAGTCTCTAGAAGTCTAGGGTAGGAATTTCTTGGTTCGATTCAAGCCTGGGTTTTTCTTTGTTTGGGGTTGTCTCCATAGGACAGTATAAGCAAAACATGCAAATAGTTTGAACCCGCATTAGTACCTGTCATGGGTGTTGAAACAAAGTAATTTCTCATCAAAATCCATCCTTAGTATGTTGTTTAAAGTTACCACAATTTGCATCAAGCTTGAAATGCTCTCACATAGGACTGTCTTATACTTTTGCACCATTTTCATTGGAGGCAACATTTTGTCAAGTCCTTGAAGTTTCCTTGTTTTGTCTTCATGACAAGTAAATTTCAAATAGTCTCATGCTCCCTAGGTTCATTCAAGTTATGTTGTCCTAGGCTGTAGGAAAAGGTCTTCAAGCCCTTTTATCATGTAATAAGGTGTCGTGTGTGAAGGAGCAGATTAGTGTGTTAAAGATCAATATGCCCTGCCAATTGAAGTTGGATTTTGAGACTATCACCTATTGGTTTTTAGATCTGTCTCTGCATCATGTAGACTTTGTTAGTTGGCCTTGTTTGTGGTCATTTGTGCATTGGCATGTTGCATTAGGATGCAAGGATGGATGATTAGAGTGTCTAGGTAGTTGGTTATTGGGACTTGTAACATGTTGATCATAATGTCGTGGATAGCTTGGTTACATGATTTAGTGTGATCTTTTGAGAGTGATGGTTTATCTTCTTGGCTTGGAGATTTGGGTTCTACTTATTCCTAGGATCTATTGGTATTGCGGTTGATTGTGTGTGGACCATGGATGATCTTCATTTAGGAGATGGTTATCATGATGTCATTGAAGGATTGGTATCATGGTTCAGTGGGAACTTTGGTACTGATGTGTGTTTGTCACCTAGTTATAGATGATTTTCTACAATGGTTGGGTGTCATGGACAATCTCTTAGATCATTATTATTATATGTAATGAGATTACTTTGACATTATGAGTTCTATTTTCAAGAGATGGTTATCTTCATGTGATTGGAGATGTTGATCCTTGGTTTAGAGGATGTTTGGTGTTGTGTCTTGCTTTACTCTAGATGCTAGTTTGAGTTTTGGCATGATACAGGTTCTCTTGAGACAAGGATATGTTAATTCAAGCATGTGATCTCCTAGGAGGATATGTTAGATCATGATGTAATTATCTGTTCCTAGATTATTTAGACATGCAATGGGAGCTTTGACAGTGGTTTGGTTAGTTCTCTAGGTATTGAGTATATTGAACTTTTTCTTGGGAGATTCATGATAGTGTGGTGTTGCATTTAGAGATTAGCATGGATTGATCAATTGTAGGTGCTTATAGATACTTGGATACTTGGGTGAGGCTAGAGTTATCTTGATTTAGAGATATTTTTGAGACAATTGCTCTTTGGAGGTTTCAGTAGGAAGACCAAGGAGCCTTTCACCTGGACATGGACGTGAGTTCATGATGGACCTAAGAGGAGATTGTTCTAGGAGAGAGTCATTGTGGCTTGGTGTATCCTTGAGGAGCATTATCATTCTCTACTCTTGGTCTACTCAATGAATAATCATTTGATAGGCATTAACCATATTTTTTAGATGCATCTTTTTTATGCTTTATCTTCTCATGGATATGGATTTTGAGCTATGGTTGTTATTTCTAGAGGGTTCATTTGAGGGGTGTTTGGCATGTTTATTTACTTGTGTATATGAGTTTGATATATGATGTCACTTATGAGGATTTAGGAGATGTTATTGGGCTTATTCTTGGTTTAGGGAATGGATATTTGAGTTTGATCTTTGTTGGTTACAGAGGCTTACATCTATTTTGGTTATACATGATATATACGTTTTATTTGATATAGGAGATTGAACATTTAGGTATTGTTAAGGCTTTTCATTTGGGGTTGTAAATGAGATCATAGTTGTAACATCCATACTTGAATGCTAATTAAAACATTTAAAAATAAAAGCAATAAATGCCAAAATTTCATAATTCTTTTTTATCATACAAAATAAAGTAGGCACATTTGCATTTACACAATATAATACATCATTTGGTGGTCACTTTATTACATGTACAATAAATTGATGTCATATGTTCACAAGTCTTCGGTAGTATATTGTAAGAGGGAGAGCATCATCTGGGTGCTTTACTTCTAACCATAGACTAGTGGTCCCCCACACACCTACCCACTAGAAGTGGTCATACCCTTTACAAAGGTATAGATAATGAGAATCAATTGATTCTATGTGTCATCTGAGAACTAGTACGGTGTCCTAGCAAGACAAAATTGGGTTTACAACTTCTAGTCTATCTCTAGTATGTACAACCCATTCAACTATTCATGAAATCTAGAACACAGTGAACAAAAAATGCAAGCAGTGATTTTGCATTACTTTGGCCAAAGTTTCATATCAATGAGTTGACTATTCACACACCTCTTTCTTGACTTGGAGACTAACATTCTATCTATGTTGAATTATTTAAATAGGGTAAACTAGACAGTCATAGGATAAGGACTAGTCAATTCATGACCATGCATTGAGCCCCTCTTTGTATTCTTGCTATCTTGGGCCTATGACAACTGTCAACTACTCCAAGGCCAACAAACCCATCTTTTTAACTCAAGACATAGTCAAATAGTTTATAAAGACATTTTATCAAATCTGAGAACTAATTCCATTCTCTCAAATATAGACAGAGGTGTATGCACATACAACTCTTAGAAGGACTCAAACCAAGTTAAATGAGTCTTATCTTAAACTCTTAACACATTTTGAGTCCTCTTGATAACCACTATACTCAAGGGTCCATCAATTTTTAAAGACATAATTCAAAAGACATACATCGCGACTTATTCCTTTTGTTCTACTTAAACAAAAGAGATTACATCTCTACTTTTTGTATTAAATAGAATATTTATCAACTCTTACTGAGGTACTCGAGATCTATACCAAAGATAGTTTTCACTTTGTCTAATAGATTTACTTAAGGCTCTTATTGATGGCCTCCATATTGATAAAGACTCATACATAAGTTTGCAAGGTAAGTTTATGCTTGTAAGTCACTTGCAACTTTTGACAAAATTGTGCCATTTTAGTCAATGTTCCTATCGTTGTGACTCAGCTAAGATAAAGTAACTATTTGTATCTGCCTTTATAAATATAAGTGTTCATATCAAATGGCTATATTGCTAAGATAAAGTAGTACATGTTAAACTATCGGCTATTCACAACCAAGCTAATATAATATAGGTTAATCTATTGGCTATCCACAACCAATATAATGATAAAACATATATATCTTTTAGCCTTATATAGGTGCATGATTAAATGCATAACTCTTGGCTTTTACAGGCACATTGAGTAAATATATAGCTATCAGCCTTTATAGGCACATGAATAAATGCATGGTTTATTAGCCTTTATAGGCAACAAGAATGATTTCTTACCTATTAGCCTTCTATAGGCATAAGGTTAAACACATTTTCATCAGCCTTTATAGGCGCATACAAGGTATATGTGTTTATCGGTCTTCTAACATAGGTTTTATAGAATATTATTGGCCTTATACAAGCTTATGCAATGACTTCATACATATATCAGCCTTTCACAGGTTAAAAATACATTTCTTTTACACACTATCAGCCTATATAGACACTTAAAAGTTTAAATATATGATTCATCCTTGAATAGGTTCAAGATAGAATATACACTCCTATCAACCTTGTACAAGTGTAAGGTTAGACATATATTTATCGGCATTGTAAAGGCACAAGAATGAATACAAGATTAATAGCCTTAGAGGCACATGAATAAATGCATGGTTATTAGCTTTTACATGCAACACGAATGATTTCTTACCTATTGGCCTTCTATAGGCATAAGATTAAACACATTTTCATTAGCCTTTACAGGCACATACAAGGTATACCTACCTATCAGTCTTCTACCATATGTTTTATACAATATTATTATCCTTATATAGGATTATGCAATGACTTCATACATATATCGGCCTTTCATAGGTCAAAAATAAGACTTTTACACACTATCGGCCTTTATAGACACTTAAAAGATAAAATAAATGATTCAACCTTGAACATGCTCAAGATAGAATACACTCCTATCAGCCTTGTACAGGCATAAGTTTAGACATATATTTATTATCCTTGTAAAGACACAAGAAATAATACAAACTTAATAGACTTCACAAGACATGAAAGAATACAAATTTAGCAGCCTTAAATAGGTACATGCAAGGAATATAGAATACTTTGGCCTTCACTAGGCACAATAAAGTCTGACTTCTACAAGAATAGACAAGTATACAGAGTTATCAGCCTAGGCATATGATTGAAACCATATTTTATCGACCTTTCTATAAATATATACAATGTCTCATACCAAAGTAATGGTATATGTACAGTTCGATGTAAAGAAACATATATGGTGAAATGAAAAACTTGTGTTATCGCAATACCATAAAGCATACATAGTTTGAAGTTTCATCTATAGTTTGGTGAGGGTTTATATGCTATGGGCTCATCCAAGTTATTGATTATAACATAGAGAAGAATGCAGCTGCACTCTTACCTCCTTCTGGAAGATTTGGAAACCAACATCTATGTAGAAATTGACACTGTAACTCAACTGGTCTATCCTCCTTCACTATACCTCTTCTCCCATAATACTAACATTGTAGACAAAATGGAATACTTTCCAAATACTAATACTACCAAGAGTTTGAAAATAAAACTAGTTTATTGACTGGCTAGTGTGTTTGTATGCCAGAAGGAGTTGTGTGTATGTGTATCCATCCCAAGATTGGGGTTTACTTCTATTTTTAATCAATTCCTTCTAACTACCTACATCCTCTCTTCTTGCATTCCTCAAGATTGAGCATGGTGTAGCTGCCACTCCTCCCCACTCCTCCTAGAATCTAAGGGGGCATGATGGAGGTTTTATCCTCTATAACTTGTTAAAAAAATTATCCTTGGCTATTGAAAAAATCATGCCAATAAACCTTGACTATGCTTTAAAAAAAACTTGGAGTCTAAAAATGGTTCAGATAATCATAGACGTCAATAATGCATTTTAAATGCTTAGATATGCATTCAATGGGAAAAGTATTGATGATGGTGTCCCATCAAACTGACTTACCCAACTAGATTCACGACTAGGTCAACACCAAAATGACAAAAGGAGAAAATATCAAAATCAAATGGCATATCAACACAATACAACTACTAGGTGTGTGTGTGGTTCTCAGATGGCACAATGATCATTGTATTCTCATGATGTATCATCCTCTCCTTGGTGATGCTCTCCCTCCTCATCTGGGAGGGGGAAATAGTGTCCTTGCATCCACCTCAGTTGCACAACAATAGTTAGTCCATTACATCATTTAACCACGTGCATAATAATAATGCCACATACAATATTTATCGCATATAAAATAATATAAATCAAATGCATTTTCTAATCTAGAACAACATTACTTTAATCATAATAATTTCACTGACTAACTATCTATCTGCTTGAAATAAAATGATAAGTATGTTTTCTTTAGAATGGGGTGTGACATATCTTCCCTTAGAAATCACCATCCTTGATGATTGTGTCCATATCTAAAAAAAACACAAATAAGTTCTTTTACATCATGCTTTCATAAAAGGATGTGGAAACTTTTGATAGAAATCATTGTAATCCTCCTAGATAGCATTGTCCTCTGAGTATTGGTCCCATTGGACCTTGCATTGGATAACCTCTCTATTATGCAAGCAGAGCTTGCATACCTCAAGTACTTTGAGAGACTCAATCATGACCACTCCTGGGTCCTGCACCTAGAGAGCATTCCAATCAAGTATATGATTAAATCCTGGTATATATTTCTTCAAATATGACACATGGAAAACATCATACATTCTAGCAAGAGATGGTGGTAGAGCTATCTTGTAAGAAATTGGATTAATAACTTCTAGGACTTCAAAGGGTCCTACAAATCTAGGTGTAAGTTTGGAAAACTTTACAAACTTGATAGGGCTCTTATGTGGTTTGACTCGCAAGAGAACTATATCACCTACTAAAATTTTTTGTTGTGTATGCTTGGCATCATCATAGCTTTGCTGCCTATCATTTTCTTCTGCCAATCTTTTCCTGATTAGATTTACTTGCTCTTCCATTTATAATATCATTTATGGCCCAAGGTAAATCCTATCTTCTAGCTTTCCCTCTACTTATAAGAGTTTAGGACTTTCTTCCATAAAATGCTTCGAATGGATCCATCTTAATTGTAGAATGATAAGAATTATTGTATGTAAATTCAACTAGTGGAATGTACTCCCCCCACTTATATTCTTGATCCATGCAATATGTCCTCAATAAATCTTCCATTACATGATTAACTCTCTTAGTTTGACCATCTGTCTCTAGATGATATACTAAGATCATATTCAATTGTGTCCCCAATGCTGAGAACAAGATCTACCAAAACCTTAAGGTCATCCATGCATCTCTATCCGAGATTATCTTTTCAGGCACCCCATGAAATTTGAAAATTTTTTGCATGAATTTCCTAGATATGATAGGTGCCCAATATGTAAGGTTCCTTAGTATGAAATGGGCTACCTTAGAAAGTTTATCCACCATAAAAAGAATAACATCATGTTTATAACGCGACATAGGCAGTCCCTAGACAAAATCCATACTGATTACCTGTCATTTCCATTCAGGGATGTCATGAGGATGCAAGAGTCCTGCTAGATGTTGATGTTCAACCTTAACTCACTGACATTCTAAATACCCTACCATGAATCTTGCGGCATCATTCTTCATTACCTTCCAAAAATATAATGGCTTCACATCAACCGATATTTTTGTCACTCCATGGTGACCTGAATATGGCACAAAATATACTTCTTTCCACACAATGCTTCTTAAATCTCCTTGATTTGGAACATAAATTTGGTTGTTATACCTGAATAATCCATCAGGTTCAAAATAAAACCCTTCATACCTTGCATCTTGGGGATTTTCTGATAGAGCTTTCAGAATTTGTTCATAATATTCATCTCCAGCTAAATTCTTTAGTACTTGAGCTTAGAAATTAGAGTGCACTGACACCATTTCCAAAATATGCCTTCTACGGATTAAGGCATCATCCAATTGATTTTTTTTCCCTTAATATAATTAATCTCAAAATCATAGTCAGAAATAAGCTCTAACCATCTTCTCTATTGGTCATTAAGGTTTGGTTGCATGAAGATGTACTTCAAACCTTGATTGTCATATTTTAGTTCAAATCGCTTGCCCAACAAGTAATGCCTCCAAACCTAGAGAGAATGTACAATTTCCACTAATTCTAGATCATGGGAAGCATAATTCTTCTCATAGGATCACAACTTTCTAGATTCATAGGCCACAACTTGGCCTTCTTGCATTAACACTCCACCCCTAAAGCATCGGTCACCACAAAAAATGACCCTCTAGGTATGGCACTCTAAGAAGTAGTGTCGAAGTCAATTTCTCCTTGAGGATATTGAAGGCCTCTTTTCACTTATCTGACCAATCAAATTGTTTGCCTTCCTTTGCAAGGAAGTGAAGGAAGGAGCAATTCTATAAAAGTTCAATACGAACTTCCTATAGTATCTTGCCAATCCCATAAAACTATGCACTTCATGCACATTTTTAGGTGTATGCCATTCCAGAATAGCCTTTATCTTCTAGGGGTCTGCTGCAATTCCCTCTACAGAAATGATGTGGCCTAAATACTGCACTTCTTTCTAGAAGAAAGTGCATTTGGATAGCTTTCCATATAGTTTGTGCTCTCTGATCAGTTGTAGAACTATAGGCAAGTGCTGGAAATGCTCTTCCTCATTACGAGAATATATAAGTATATCATATAAAAACAACAAAACAAATTTGTTTAAATAATCTCTGAAGACACTATTCATTAAATTCATGAAGGCTTCTGGGGCATTGGTCAACCCAAAAGGTAAGACCATGAACATAATGCCCATACCTCATTCTAAAACCATTTTTATGAATGCCTTTATCTTTGAGCCTCAGTTGATGATAATTTGACCTTAGGTCAATCTTAGAAAACACAGTTGCTCCTCACATTTGATCAAAGAGATCATCTATATGAGGTAGAGGATATTTATTCTTTATCGCTTCTTTATTGAGCATACAATAATATATACAAAGGCATAGGGTGCCATCTTTCTTCTTAACAAATATTATAGGGGCTCTCGACGGCGATACAATAGGTCTAATCAACCCCTTAGCCAACAAATCCTGAAGCTGAGATTTTGGCCCCATCAGTTCATTGGTGGTCATCCGATAAGGTGCTTTGGACACCAATTCAGAGCCAAGAATAATATCAATAGAAAAATCAAAAACCATTTTTGGGGGCAGAACTGGAAGGTCTTTAGGAAATACATCCTGAAAGTCATGGAGAAAAGGGTATGCTTCCACTAAGGATTCCTTAGACTTTTCCCTCACTTCTCCATCCTCATTTAACTCCTCCATCTTAACTGCAAACATTCGGTAGCCCTTCCACCTTTCTTTCTTCAGTTACATAGTAGAAATTTGTTGATTTCCATTTCACACCAGACCACTTGAATTAGGATGGCATTACCAATGGCGTCTAGATAGTCTATTGTCTTAGAGAAACAATCAACCATTCAATGTTTCCATAACTAATTCATCTCTAAGATGGCATCATAAGACCCTAGAGGTACTACATATAGATTAACCTCTATGGAAAAGGTGGGTCTACGTTTAATTTGGCTTCAAATAGACACTGCTCTACCCGGGCTCTTGACTAGTTTGCAAACTCTATTGTCCATGAATTTGCCATGAAACCAACTTTTCTAGGAGTTAAAAAATTCTTAGTTTCTCCTATATCTATAAGAATAGAAACTGGGGTTCCAAATAATGTACTTGTAGTTTCAATAGGAGTAATATGGTACTCTGCTTGGCAGTTATCCAAGGTGGCATGAATTCTTTGCTAGAAGGTTGTCGATTGAGATGGCAAGGGATTTACACAATATGGGTTTCTTTCATTCTTACTAGGGCATTGATTGGCATAATGATCTCCTCCACATGTAAAGCATTCTCCTGGAGGTCCTTTCTTGCCTGAGGAGTAGTTAAAATTATCACTATTCTTCTTTGAGTTATTATCCTTTTTCTCTTCTCTAGGTTCATTTTTATAATCTATGAAGCTATTTCCTCAAGGTTCTTTCTTTTTCCCTCTTGGTTTCCACCTTTCTTCTTAAAGGGTGAGGAAGAATGGTTCCAGTTATAATTTTTGCAAAATATTTCCTAATAAGCTAAAATGGATTTGAGTTTTTGTTCCTTCTTAATGGCCTTCTCAAAAACTTGATCCATGGTCATGGATCCATGGACATCCACTTCTCCCCCTATCTGAGCATTCAAACCCATAGTGAACTTCCTTATCCTGAACCTCTAATCCATTTGATACTAAGGCACATATTTTAGTAGCCTAATAAACTTCTCCCAATACTATAAAATAGTCATATCCCCTTGGTGGAGATTCTAGAAGTCAGTCAATTTATGGTCAAAATATAATTAAGGCAACCATTTTTTTAAAGATGCTCACAAATTGATCCCAGGTCAAGCTTAAAGAACTCAATCCTAGTTCCATTTTCTTATTCATCCACCAAGTGGATGTTTCTCCTACTAATTGATAGGCTTCCCAAATGGCCTTAGTAATCTTAGAGTAATTATGTATTACAAAATATTTCTCCATCTCAGTGAGCCAAGCCTTAGTGGCATCCCCACTTATAGTTTCATATAACTTAGGTGGTGCATTTTTTTCATATCCTTGGCCAATTCATGGGTGAGATGAGACTTCATCTCACTCTAGATTCTAGAATCCTGATTACTTTCCTTGAGTTCACTATGGTAACTATATTCATGAGTATTATTCCCATATTTCTCAGGATTAAACTCTTTAGTGTTTTCCTGGTTTCCTCTCACCTCTTGTTCTAAAAAACCAAACCTTTCCTTGGTTTCATTTAAGATAGACAAAATCTGGTCTAATTTATCCATAGGGTTTTCTACAA
The DNA here is from genome assembly GCA_027924645.1 of Cunninghamia lanceolata. Classification (NCBI taxonomy): domain Eukaryota; kingdom Viridiplantae; phylum Streptophyta; class Pinopsida; order Cupressales; family Cupressaceae; genus Cunninghamia; species Cunninghamia lanceolata. The sequence goes on along the minus strand of BSBN01000124.1, from coordinate 4,852,210 downwards.
GATTCGATCCATCCTGGCTTCCTCCTCTATTGATATATGTGCATACCATACTGGTACTTTTCTGCACCTATTGAAATCATATAGTAATACATATTAAGATTGGAAAATTTAATTGTCAAATGTACATTCCATGAAAATAAGATAAAAGCTCATAATATTTCATAAACAACATTGTTATATAGAAATCCAAAATTTTTCTTTATTCACATAGAAGCATTCAAAACATCTCTGTTTAAATACAAAATATCTTTGTAAAACTTGACTACATGCCACTATCGGATAGAGGAATTTCTTTGAGTTCTAATTCTTCCCCATCAGAGTCTACTAACACAAACTGGGAGGACAGATGTACACACAAGTACTCCACCATCACCTCTCTACCCATAGAAAGCACCTCATGACCACACCCAAAGGGAATGTCACGATGACTGAAAGGTTTACTAAGTTTAACAACTGTGGGGGTGATTGACTTCTCTATTGCCTCCATCTGCTTCTATCTCTCAAGATGGATGTGCTTAAGCATGTCAATAAGAGTCTTGGAGTTGGTAAGCCAAGCCCACCCAGTATAACTTACTGGTCTAGTGTTTTTAGGATAGGATTCTTTCTTCACAGTATTTTGGGCAAGCTCTTAGTTTTTGTTTTCTTATCTCACTTCTGCGTTCTTTTTCCTTCCATTCTAACACAAGAACAATATTATAGTTAGCTTATATGCTAATCACAAAAAAACATCACAATGAGCTCCAAGTTCTAAGTGTTGAACCCGATAGCTCTGATACCATGTGTAACATCAATACCCGAATGTTAATTAAAACATTTAAAAATAAAAGCAATAAATGTCAAAATTTCATAATTCTTTTTTTATCATACAAAGTAAAGCATGTGTACATTTACATTTAAAAGATACATGATATAATACATCAGTTGATGGTCGTTTTACATGAAGCTTACAAATATTACATAATTACATGTACAATAAAGTGATGTCATATGTTCACAAGTCTTTGGCAATCAACACAAGATGGAGAGCATCACTTGGGTGCTTTACCTCCAACCACAGGCTAGCGGTCCCCCACACGCCTTCCTACTGGAAGTGGCCCTAGCCTTCGTGAGGGTATACATAATGAGAGTAAATTGATTTTATGTGCCATTTGAGAATTAGTGTAGTGTCCTAGAAAGAAACAATTAGGTTTACAACTTCTAGTCTATCTCTAGCTATGTACAACCCATCTGATTGTTCATGCAATCTGGAACACAGTGAACTGAAAATGCAAGCAATGATTTTGCATTACTTTGGCCAAAGTTTCATATCAATGAGTTGACTGTTCACACACCTCTTTCTTGACTTGGAGACTAACATTCTATCAGTGTTGAGTTATTTAAATAGGGTAAACTAGACAATCATAGGATAAAGATTGGTCAATTGTGACCATGCATTGAGCCTCTCTTTGTGTTATCACAATCTTGGGCCTATGACAATTGTCAACTTCTCAAAGCCCAACAAACCCATCTTTTTAACTCAATACATAGTAAAATAGTTTATAAAGACATTTTATCAAATTTGAGAACTAATTTTGTTCTCTCAAATGCAGATAGAGATGTATGAGCATACAATTGTTAGGACTCAAACCAAGTTAAATGAGTCTTATCTTAAACTCTTAGCACATGTTTTGGCCTCTTGATAACCACTATACTCAAGGGTCTATCAATTTTTAAAAACATTATAAGTCAAAAGACATACATGGTGAACTATTCCTTTTGTTCTACTTAAACAAAAGAGATTACATCTCTACTTTTTGCATTAAAGAGAATATTTATCAACTCTTACTAAGGTACTCGAGATCTGTACCAAAGACAGTTCTCACTTTGTATATTAGATTTACATAAGGCTCTTACTTTTGGCCTCCATGCTAGTAAAGACTCATACATAAGTGTACAAGGCAAGTTTATGCTTGTAAGTCACTTGTAATTTTTGAGAATGTTGAGTTGTTTTAGTCAATGTTCTTGTCGTTATGACTTAGCTAAGATAAAGTAACTATTTGTATCTTCCTTTATAAAGATAAGTGTTCATATCAAATGTCTATATTATTGCCAAGATAAAGTAGTACATGTTAAACTATCGGCTATTCACAACCAAGCTAATATAGTGCAGGTTAAGTTATCAGCTATCCATATCCAATATAATGATAAAACATATATATCTTTCACTCTTATACAGGCACATGAGTAAATGCATAACTCTTGGCCTTTATAGGCACATGAGTAAACATATAGCTATCGGCCTTTATAGGAACATGTACAAATTCATAGTTATTAGCCTTTACATGCAATAAGAATGATTTATACCTATTGGCCTTCTACATGCATAAGGTTAAACACATGTTCATCAGCGTTTACAGGCACATACAAGATATACCTACCTATCGGTCTTCTACCATAGGTTTTATACATAATTATTGGCCTTATACACAATTATGCAATGACTACATACATAAATATCAGCCTTTCACAAGATAGAAAATAAGATTCTTTTACACACTATTGGCCTCTACGGGCACTTAAAAGATTATATATATGATTCGGCCTTAAACAAGCTCAAGATAGAATACACTCTTATCGACCTTGTACAGGTATAAGGTTAGACATATATTTATCATCCTTGTAAAGGCACAAGAATGAATACAATCTTAATAGGCTCCTTCACAAGACATATGAAAGTATACAAATTTAGGGGCCTTAAATAGATGCATGCAAGCAATATAGAATATTTCAGCCTTCACTAGGCACAAGAAATTCGGGCTTCTACAAGCATAGGCAAGAATACAGAGTTATCAGCCTAGGCGTATGATTGAAAACATATTTTATCAGCCTCTCTATAGGTATACAAAATGTATCATACAAAAGTAATGTTATATGCATAGTTTGATGCAAATAAACATATATGGCTAAATGAAAAGTGTTATCGCAATACCATAAAGCATACATAGTTTGAAGTTGCATCTATAGTTCGGTGAGGTTTATATTCTATGGAGCTCATCCTAGTCATTGATTATAACACAGAGAAGAATGCATTTGCACTCTTACATCCTTCTGGAAGATTTGGACACCAATGCCTCTATAGAAATTGACACTGCAACTCCAATTGGTCTATCCTCCTTCTTTGTGCTTCTTCTTTGGGAATACTAACATTGTAGACAAAATGGAATACCTTCCAACTACTAATACTACCAAAAGTTTGAAAATAAAACTAGTTTATTGTCTAGTTGGTGCGTGTGTATGCTAGAATGAGTTGTGTGGATGTGTATCCATCCCAAGAATGGGGTTTACTTGTGTTTTTAACCAATTCCTTCTAACCACCCGTGACCTCTCTTCTTGCATGCCTCAAGATTGGGCATGGTGGAGTTGCCACTCCTCACAAAGTTCCTCCTAGAATCTAGTGGGGGCACGATGGAGGTTTTATCCTCTATAAATTGTAAAAAAATAATCCTTGGCTATCGAACAAATCATGCCAATAAACCTTGACTATGCTTGAAAACAAACTTCTAGAGTATAACTGTGGTTCACATAATCATAGATGCTGATAATGCATTTTAAATGCTTAGATATGCATTCAACTGGAAAAGCATTAATGATGGTGCCCCATCAAACTGACTTACACAACTGGATTTAGGACCAGGTCGACACCAAAATGACAAAAGGAGAAAACATCAAAATCAAATGACATATTGACACAATACAACTACTAGGTGCATGTGTGGTTCTCAGATTGCACAATGATCATTGTATTCTTGCAATCTATCATCCTCTCCCTGGTGACGCTTTCCCTCCTCATCCAAGAGGGGGAAACACTATCCATGCGTCTACTTCAATTGCACAACAATAGTTAGTCCATTACATCATTTAACCACGTGCATAATAATAATGCCACATACAATATTCATCCCATATAAAAAATATAAATTAAATGCATTTTCTAATCTAGCACAACATTACTTTAATCATAATAATTTCATTGACTAACTATTTGTCTACTTGAAATAAAATGATAAGTATGTTTGATTTACCTAACGGGGTGTGACAATACTTGACACAACTTAGAAATTTGAGGTGTTGGTAGAACAACATGGTATATGATATGATTCACAGGTTTTCTCTCTTTGTTCTATGGCTACTTCTTGGAGGTTCGAGTTCATATGGTCTATTGTGGTGTTTTTAGGAGAGTTATGGTGACATGTTGTGAGGGAGTATGTAGTGATTTGTGTTGCATGTGTGGATCATTGTGATTATTATTTGTACTACATGTTTTTATCATTATCCACACCTTAGTTTGAGTGTTCATTGGTAGACTTTGTATGCCTTGATCTATTTTTAGATTTGACATTACCCATGTAGTGGGAGTTCCAGGATGTGTATGTTCTTCATTGATAGGTTTTATACATGAAGCTTGTGATTGTGGTTTATGGGTTGGATATATTGTTGGCATGAGTTTATTGATGTTGTTGATACCTAGGAGGTATGGATGGTTGGATGTATTAGCATTTTTTGTGGGTGTTATTTCTATTCATGTGGGTTTTCACCTTTGGTAGCAGCTTGGAGCCTTTGTTATCACTTGGATTTGATGCTTGTGTTCTTTGGATTGGTGCATATTCACCTTGGCTTGTTCCTTTTCTTCCATAGGTGGCATGTTGGAGGATGAGAGGAGTTCTTGCTTGAGATGGTGGTCACCTTGGTTTTATTGCAAGTATCTTGATGGAGAATGAGAGAATACTGGAGATTTATGTGGTTTAATCTATGGCTATGATGATATTTTCATTGATTGACCCTTATGTAATGTATACAACAAGTGGGAGAATGCTAGGAAAAAGGGTGTTATACTATACCTTGCACAAGAAGAAAATATTTTAATTATGTAAAATAAATATTTATTTGTGGTGCATCTGAAAGATCTGTTTAGCCAAGGTAAATATTTATTTCGGTCCACTTGTAATCTGTTGTATTTTAACATTGGTAAGATATTTTATGTGTGGGAGACATAGAATAATTAATATTTGGAAAACTTAGTATCAAAAAGTAAATGAGGGGATTAATGGTTTTGTCCTCTCATGGTTTTTCTAATACCACAAGTTGTATTTGTGTGATCTTGAGTATATAAAAGAAAGAACATGGTTAGTGGTTTGGTTTGGTTGGTTGAGTGGGATGTCATTGTATTGAGATTATCTTGTGAGTGCATATGTGAAGCATGGCATGGGTTGTGTGGCTACATGTTTCAACTCATGGAGGATGCATTAGAGGAGCTTGATGTTTTAGAAGTATTAATGAGACTAGATATAAATGTATTGTAATGTTTTATTGCTAAATAATACATTGAGTTTGGATGCTTTTATAGGCAGGGTTTTTCCCTCTTGAGGGTTTTCTCAGGGTATATCTTGTGTTATCTTTTGGTATGTCTTTTTATCTTTTCATTATAGTTATTTTGTAAGCTTGTATGCATCATTTTCTCTCATAGGGTTGTAGGAAATGGTTTGATCAACTTATAATTTCCTAATAGATAAGAAACACATACATCAATTCTTTCCAGTGAAATGTGTAATATTTTATAAATTTGTCATAAAATTCTAGTTAATTAAAAGTAATAGTGCTATCTATTTTTATTTTGTTGAAATGTGTGTGAGGAATGATTGAATTACTAAATTTTTGGATGATTGTTTATAAAAAAAAAAGTAGTTTTAAGCAGGCATACGATGTTTGTAATTTTTTAAAAATTTTAGAAACTAGCTAACGTTCATTCATAATACTCCGATGTAAAATCTATTCAACAAATGTTGTATCGAATAAGATGGAAATATAAAATTTTGCAAAGGTTGGATTCTAAATGTCAACAATGTTTTTCACACACATTTTCAATTCATTTGTTGAGTGATATTCTAACCATTATTATAATGTTACAAATAGCAACTTCAATTAACCATAAAATTCATATTGAATAAGGAAAATATGCTCATAAGTAGCCTTTAGTATATTGTTGACATGGAAAGTACTCAATTAGTTTCAACTAAAGAATATGATACAAATCTTGTCAGAATAATTTAAGACTACAAAAAATACTTTTATATTTAGAAAAAAATAGTTCCTATTTTGTAGGCATCATGTAGTTAGCTCTTTATTATATTAGGACCAAAAAACTAGAAATACAACTATATCTATTTCATGGAGTGTAGGAAGCACCAACACTAATTACTTCATTGGTCCTTAGGAAACATAATATAATACTCAACAATTGTTAATGATAGTATTTTGAAAGGTCTACAATAAAGAGTGAATATATAGCTACAAGGACAACAATTACCATCATCAAATATCATTGATTACCATAATTATCTATTGTTTCAAATCCATTTGAACACTAAAAAGTATTGAACCATGTCATGAAGAAATTTATTATTCTTAGTCTTACAGTTGTGAAAATAGGTTGTATCCATCTTTCAATAAATTTCTTTTGGACAAATAATTGTAATGAATTTGTATAAAAATAATAGAAATGCTCCAATTAATAGATATAGTTATCACAACTCAATAATAGAAATACTCAAATGTATTTAAAATATAAAATAAAACATTGAGGTAGGGCAACACCATACAATGCTCCTTATTGGAAGAAAGCCATTCCACACTATCTCAATATGAGATATAATACATACAATATACTTGGCATCTCTCATATGAGTCTCTTGCCTTTATTATATACTATTCAACTACCTACAACTACCACTTACCCATACACGTAGGATAAATACTTCTATTATAATAACAAGTGAGATGACTTACAAAGCATATGCAACCCAATACATTATTTGTTACTACCTAATACACTATAATATTATATCCCTATGTACATTACATTCCACCCCCCTTAGCATGTTTTTCTCTTGAAACATGTGAAGAAACCAAAAAATAAAATGGTTGCAAATTAGAATAAATGTGATACCATGTACTATCATCCAACTGTCAATATGTGATCTTTGTTGTGGTTTATGCTCAATGGTACCTAGATCCATATTTTGTTGTGCCACTATGATACCATTCTACTCTATAGCAGTTTATCATTTTCTTCCCTGAATAGATTACTTTGGTAATGCCACTAATACCTATAATTTCTCATTTGGTTCCATGTAGACCCAGTGTTATTTGTTGTCTTGTTCCATGTAGTACTTTTCCTCAATGATGCTTACCTCCATGGTTTCTACCTTTCACAATGATGGGGATGCCTAAATGTTGCACCCTTTTATATCTCTAGAATGTTCTCAGTTTCTTCATCCTTTTCCACGCTTGTTTTGTTTTCTTCAAAAGGGAATAAACTTTTCCTCTTTTTTCTTTGCTTTGTTCTCCTCATGCTCTTCCTCTAATTTATTTGTGCATTATTCTTTAGATTATTGAACTCTTCTTTGGTCCCCATTATGCGCAATATCTTGCAATGAGATTTTTTTCTTTCCATACCAAAGCTTTAGGAACTTCTTCTGAATTAAAGGTTTATTGTTCCTAAACTATTTAACCAAGAATATGTAATAACAATATCCACCCCATCCATATCCAAGCCTAAAAATTAGAATGAAAAACATATTTGTGTATATAGAGATTTAAATCTTCAAAAATTTAAACAAGTTTAAACCCATAATTTGATAGCCTTTGATTTTCTTTGCTTGTACCTATAACTTATTTTCTAAATCTAGGTTGATAAAGTTATACATGGTACTAGGGTTTGTGGAAGCAATGAACTTATAGTTTTTCATGCATCCATGAAACTTAAATATTGAATCTTCCCTCCTTGGATTAAAATTACATGTACTTTTATCTAGCATTTTATCTCGATATATTTTTGTTATTATCCACTTCCTTATCATCTTCTTTATTTTCTACTTTTTCATCTATATCCACATAAACTAGTATTTTGTTTTCTACCCATCTATTTAAGAAATATTGTTCAAATTCATAAAAACTACAATGATTGGGATAGAATGATAAAAAATACCAATTACTAGCTTCACCTTCCAAAACACCATAAATAACCATATCCCATTTTAAAATTTTATAGTAAGTCTTTCTAAATTGGATTTTATAGCATTCTCTCTTCCATCAAATTTGGGAAACTTCATTGAAAACTATGGTTTGAATTTTTTTTCAGCAAATCTCCATTTTTACAAGAAATTTGACCCTAAATAAAAAAATCAACAAAATATTTATCCCTCATTACCCTAAAAGCCTTCAGTTATAGCATGCAATCACAAGCAACCTCATGCAATCTTTCTATGATGACATGCAATCACATGCAAATCTTTTACAACCATATGTAACCACATGTAAGTCTTATGTCATAGCATAGACTCATAGCCCTAGACTCATTGAATATCAAATCTTTTACAAAGTCTCCAAGATAGTTTCATAGCCATAGACTTATTGAATATCAAATCTTTGCTATTAAGGTTACCCTCTTTCCTTGACATTTTAACTATTTTGCAAGATACTAAAGGAAACTTGGAAGCATTTCTTGTGCCTTTCCATAAAAGCCTTTATACTTTCAACAAATCTATTTTCTATATATTCTACAATCATGACATTCAATGAGACCACATTTCTTTGATGTATTTTTCCAAATACTTCATCTTATCTATGCTTTCCCATAATGCATACATATCTACTAGGATACTTGCAACTACAATGTCCAACAAATTTCCTCTATCCTTTATGCTTTGATGGATGCCTATAACCTATTGTAAAGCTCCCATTTTATATAGACTCAGAGTATGTTGGAAAGATAAAGAATATCCTTAAGAACTATGAATTCCCACCTCCATTTTTATCCAAAATAAAATGGAACTATTGAGAAATACCAGAATTTAAAACACAACTTACTCATTTCTTCATTTGTGTTGCGAATTAAGGTGTCTTAACCTTGCAATTCCTAGCATTTAATATTTGATTGCATATTTATTTATTTTCCTATATTGTAATTAAGTTTGCACATCCTATTTTGTCATTTAGTGTGAGGTGGCATTGTGAGATGTCATTCCACTTGTAAGGTGACTTGAATGGGTAAGTCAACTCATGAGAATGTAGGCATCCCATTTGAGGTGGCACTAATATGCCATGTGTCCACATCTTGTGGCTTGTGTAAGAGGTTATGACGTATGATAGATTCTATGACATGTAAGATCCAGAAATAGAGATTCCTATGAAAAGTGAATACAAGTGTCGTAAAGCATCTTTGCATGTGAGGAAGGCATCTTTGGGAACCCAAATTTGAATATGACATGTTGTAAGAGGAATATGCTATTATTAGTTAGTTATGATATATTCTCTTACATCTGTAAGTGTTGTCATGTATGACGAATTCTATAATAACAGTAAGATGTGTAAGAGCATCTGTCATAGTCTATTCTTGGTTGAAGCACTCCATATTGGGAAGGTCAAACTTACAAGTTATGACGAATGTAAGGAGGTTGCTTGCATGTTGAAAAAGTGTCCTAAGGCCAAGTTGGACACCCACCTCTAGAATCTTCCCATGTTGTTCTTGTAAACTCAATAAATACAGGTGCTTGGAGTAGTGGATGTATGGTTCATTTGGAAGTACCGAAATGTTGTCAAAATTGCTCCAGAATTGACATCTTGGGAACTCCTAAAAGAAATTGTATTGCAAGTGTATTGTAATCTACATTGGATTTGATAATACATTGTGTAGGTTTTGGAGTGTGGGGTTTTTCACCTAAAAGGATTTTCCCCACGTATATCTTGTGGCTTTTGCATTGTTCTTGCATTTGATGTTTGTTTAATCTCTCTGTTAATGTGTATCACATATCTATAACTAAAAAGGATTTAAAATTTTGCATAACTCTCCCCTCATTAGTTTGGTGTAGGAAGCTATTCTGCATACCTTGCTTCCTTTCAGTTGGTATTAGATCCTGGCCAGTTTTAGTCCTAGTTGTTGGGTAGAGGTTTTATTGTACTGATCTTCATTTGAGTGGGAGCTTGTGTAGAGTATTTTGTGATCTTTTTGCAGGAAGAAAATGGCAAGCACATTTGGGAGATTTGAAATAGAGAAATTCAATAGAGGCAACTTTGAGTTGTGGAAATTCAAGATGGAAGACATGTTGGTGGATAGAGATCTATGGCTAGTAGTATCTAAAACTAAGCCATCAATCATGAAACAAGAAGATTGGGATCTAATGGATCAAAAGGCTAAGGGTCTGATAAGGCTCTATTTGGCTGATTTAGTGCTCCTAAATATCCATGAAGAGAAGACTACAAAAGACATTTGAAAGAAACTTGGAGATGTTTATTAGGCTAAATCCCTGGTGAACAAGCTATTCCTATGAAAGAAACTGTATTCTTTGAGGATGGAAGATGGAGGATGATCTGTCATGGATCATCTAAATGGATTCAATATACTTGTTGCCCAATTGACCTATGTTGGTGTAAAGACGGAGGAGGAGGATCGTTGCATGACATTACTACATGTTCCTTACCAGATTCATGGGACCACCTTGTCATGGTCATTAGGAATACCACTACCACCTTCAAGATGGATGAAGTGGTTTCTTTGCAGTTTTCTAAAGAGATGCGGAGAAAGTCTTCTGAGTAGGCTAAGGAGGCTCTTGTGGTTCATGGTAGACCTAAAGAGAAGAGAAAGAAAAAGGAGAAGAAGAAAGAAGACAAATGAAGATCCAAATCATGTGGGAGATCTAAGTCTCCTGGAAAGTCCAAGGCTCTATGTTGGGATTGCAGAAAACCTGTTCATTTCTGCAAGGACTGCAAGGAGGAGAAGAAGAAAAAGAAGAACTATGATTCAGATTCTGACAAGTCCTCTCAAGAAGATGGAGAAGCATTTGTCATTGTCTTGGAAACACATGTATCTGAGGATGTGTGGCTAATCAACTCTGGTGCTACTTTTCACATGACCTTACATAGATATTGGTTTTCAAAGTATGAAGAGCTCAATGGTGGGAAGGTGTACTTGGGTGATGACTCTCACCAGAAGATTGTGGGCCATGGAAGAGTCTTGATATGATTTCCTGATGGATGAGTAAAGTGGATCAATGGTGTTTTGCATATCCCTGGTTTAGTACAGAACCTTATTTCTGTAAGTAAGTTGAATGATGTGGGTGTGTAGGTTGTTTTCTTGAATGGAGGATGCAAGATGACTAGAGGAGCTATGGTGCTAGCTAAGGGTGTTTAGATTGGTACTCTATTTTAGCTTGATGCATGTGCGGTTTAGTACAATAGTGCCTCTGTTTCAAAGAAGAGAGCTTCAGAGTCTTCATCCTCACCATTGGAATCAGTAGCCAAGAAGACTGTTGTATCTACTTCCGATAGTTATGCTTTCTGGGTACCCAAGGGTGCTCACTCTATGGAGATGAAACTTCCAGTAGAGAAGACAATGTTATGGCACCAAAGGCTTGGGCACATTGGTGAAAAGGGTTTGAGGACCCTAAAAAATAAAAACCTCGTTGAGGGTATAAATGATTGTAATATTGAGTTTGATTTCTGTGAACATTATATATATGGAAAACAAAACTGTATTCAGTTTTATTCTAGTTCTCAAAAATCTTTTGACATGTTGGATTTGATTTATTCTGATGTATTTGGTCCTGTTAATGTTCCTTCGATTTTGATATCTATATATTTTGTTTCATTTATTGATGACTTTAGTAGAAGGACATGGGTGTTTTTCCTTAGAAGTAATTCTAAACTCTTTGCAAGATTCAAAGAGTTCAAAGATCTTGTAGAGAATCAAAAGGATAGAAAGATTAAGTGTTTGAGAACTGACAACAGTGGTGAGTTCTATTAAATAGATTTTGACAAGTTCTATAAAGAACAAGGCATTGAGAGGCACAAGCCAACTCCATATACCCCTTAGTAGAATAGAGTTATAGAGAGGATGAATAGAACGTTGATGGAGAGGGCTAGAAGTATGCTAAGTGGAGTTGGCCTTGAACAAAAGTTTTGGGCTAAAGTTGTTGCTACCACTTGTTACCTGGTTAACAAGTCTCCTACATCAACACTCGTTGATAAGACACCTATGGAGGTGTGGTCTGGTGAGAAGCCTTCATTAATACACATTTGAGAATTTGGTTGAGGCATATGCACATGTGCCTAAGGAGAAGAGGTCTAAGTTGGAGAATGAGGAAGTAAAATGTATCTTCATTGGTTATGGTATCAATATGAAAGGGTACAAGCTTTGGGATCTGGTGGCCAAGAGAGTTATGTATAGCATAAGTGTGATCTTTAGAGAGCTCAGCCCTTCTTTTGTTGTTCTATAGCTAGAGAAAGAAGAGAAGAAAGAGGATGTGGTTCAACTTCCTTCCACCCCAAAGAAAGTTGAACTAAACATATTTATTGGACCTGATGATGAGGAGAGCTCTAGCAGCTCTGAAATTTTAGAAGAAGAAGAAGAACCTCTACCTCAACTTGTGAGGAGGTCTACACAGATTAGGAAGCAACCTGAGAGGTTTGGTTATTCATTGCTTGAGTCTAGTTGCATTTTTTCTTTGATTGCTAACACTGATGAGCCTAGAACTATGAAAGAGCCTATGGGCATGAAAGATGTAGGATCTTGGAAGGAGTCCATGTAAGAGGAAATGGCTTCTTTAAAAAAGAATAATACTTGGGACTTGGTACCTTTGCCTAAAGGATGAAAACCTTTTGGATGTAAATGAGTTTTCAAAAAGAGATTTGGTGCAAATGACAGTGTTGAGAAATATAAGCCTAGATTGGTTGTGAAGGGGTATTCTTAAGTGGAGGGAATTGACTATGGTGAAATTTTCTCTCTCGTTGCAAAGCTGACAACTATTCAGTTTTTGTTATCTGTTGCAACAACCTATGATTTAGAAGTGGAGCAGTTGGATGTGAAGACAACATTCCTTCATGGTGACTTGGAGGAGATTTATATGTCATAGCTAGAGCACTACATTGTTGAAGGTAAAGAAAATCTAGCTTGCAAGTTAAAAAAGTCTTTGTATGGTTTGAAACAATCTCCTAGGATGTGGTACCAAAAGTTTGATGCCTTTGTGTTGAGGATTAGATTTCTGAGATCGAAATCAGATCATTATGTTTATTACAAGTTTGACAATGATTGCTTTCTCATTATTGCTTTATATGTCGATGATATGTTGCTAATTGGGAATGGTAAAAGTTTGACTTCTAATTTGAAGTCTTAGTTGTGAGCACAGTTTGAAATGAAAAATCTAGGGGCAGCCAGGTACATTCTAGGGATGGAGATTAGAAGAGACAAAGAAAACATAAAACTTTGGTTAGGCCAGAGTAAGTATGTTAACACTGTGTTGGAAAGATTTAGCATGGTAGATTGCAATCCTTTGACTGTTCTTGTTACGACGGGGACAAAGTTATCTATTGTAGATTGCCCAAAGTCTCCTTCTGAGATGGAGGATATGAGCAGAGTTCCTTATGCTAGTGTGGTTGGCAGTTTTATGTATGCTATGGTATGTACAAGACCAGACATTGCCCAAGCAGTGGGAGTCCTTAGTCAATTTAAATGGCTAATCCTGGATGGGTACATTAGGATGTAGTGAAGAGAGTGTTCAAATATTTGTGGGGTACTTTTAAGTATTCCCTATGTTATCATGGTTATCCTATAGGACCTCAACATTCTATGAGTATTCGTGGATATGTTGATTATGATTGGGCATGTGACATTGATAGAAGGAGATCCACTAGTGCTTATGTGTTCACTATGTTCCATGGTGCTATTAGTTGGATGAGTAAGAGGCAACCTATGGTCACTTTGTCCACGACAGAAATAGAGTACATGACAGCTACTCATGCTTGTAAGGAAGCCATTTGGCTTAAGAGATTATGTTCTGACATTGAGTTTGATGTAGGGAAGATTACTATTTCTTGTGACACCCAGAGTGCCATATATTTGGTAAAGAATCCTACTTTCCATGCAAGGACTAAGCATATTGATATCCAGTACCATTTTGTTCATGACATGGTAGAGGATGGGAAGGTGAATTTGGAGAAAGATGACACTTTGGTGAATGTTGCAGATTCCTTGACAAAACCTATGAGCACATAGAAGTTTAGATGATGTTCGGAGTCTATGGGTATTTTGGCCCCTAGAAGTTAAATTCTGTCATTCTATTGGCTCTTGTAAGGTGTTCAACAAGTGGGAGAATGCCAAGAATTAAGGTGTCTCAACCTTGCAATTCCTAGCATTTAATATTTGATTGCATATTTACTTATTTGCCTATATTGCAATTAAGTTTGCACATCATGTTTTGTCATTTAGTGTGAGGTGGCATTGTGAGATGTCATTCCACTTGTAATGTGACTTGGATGGGCAAGTCAACTCATGAGAATGTAGGCATCTCATTTGAGGTGGCACTAATATGCCATGTGTCCACATCTTGTGGCTTGTGTAAGAGGTTATGACGTATGATTGATTCTATGACATGTAAGAGCTAGAAATAGAGATTCCTATGACAGGTGAAGACAAGTGTCATAAAGCATCTTTGCATATGAGGAAGGCATCTTTGGGTGCCCAAGTTTGACTATGGCATGTTGTAAGAGGAATATGCTATTATTAGTTAGTTATGGCAGATTCTCTTACAACTGTAAGTGTTGTCATGTATGACGGGTTCTATGATAGCTGTAAGATGTGTAAGAGCATCTATCATAGTCTATTCTTGGTTGGAGTGCTCCATCTTGGGAAGGTCAAACTTAGAGGTTATGGTAGATGTAAGGAGGTTGCTTGCATGTTGAACAAGTGTCCTAAGGCATTGGAAATGGGCCATGAGGCCAATTTGTATGCCCACCTCCAGAAGCTTCCCATGTTGGCCTTGTAAACTTAATAAATACAAGTCTTGGAGTAGTGGATGTATGGTTCATTTGCGGGTACCGAAATGCTGTCAAACTTGCTCCAGAATTTACATCTTGGGAACTCCTGAAAGAAATTGCATTGCAAGTGTATGGTAATCTACATTGGATTTGATAATACATTGTGCAGGTTTTGGAGTGTGGGGTTTTTACCTGAAAGGGTTTTCCCCACATATATCTTGTGTCTTTGGCATTGTTCTTGCATTTGATGTTTGTTTAATCTCTTTGTTAATGTGTATCACATATCTGTAACTAAAAAAGATTTAAAAATTTGCATAACTCTCCCCTCATTAGTTCAATGTAGGAAGCTATTCTACATACCTTGCTTCCTTTCAATTTGATGTATATGTAAAGTAATGAAATGTTAGACAAGCAACTTGAAAATTCACATATTCTACTTTAAAATTTTCTTAAAACAAATTGAGGGGTGAAATACTCATTAAAATAGAAAGATGTCACATGAAACTTGTGGTAGTCAATTGAATATACAAAAGTTATATGCATTTTCATTCTATTTGTGTCTTATTACATTTCCTATAACACTTGTTCAAGTTGTTATCAAATTTGTATTTGAGTAGGTCTTGTTAAATCTTAGATGCCCATTCTAGAATAGATTGCATTCTAAATTGGGGGCTTCTTTAAAAAATACACCTAAATAAATTAATTTTAATATCATTATTAACTTTAGCCTTTTAAAAAAACTAAAAACTTAATATTTATATGATATATTAGTAAGATTATGAGAGGCTCGGCCTTCTTTAAGGAGAATATTTTTTGTGGAAACACTTTATACCCTTAATATTTTTCAAGTTTGCTAAGTTAATGTAATGTACCTAGGGATATAGTATTATGGTGTATTATGTAGTAATAAATAATATATTGAGGTGCATATGTTGTGAGTCATCCCACTAATTAATTAGAGTAGAAGTATTTATCCAATATGTTTGGGTAAGTGGTAGTTGTAGGTAGTTGAATAGTATATAATAAAGGCAAGAAACTCATATGAGAGATGATAAACGTATTGTATGCATTGTATCTCATATTGAGATCAGGGCTTAAATTTGATAGTTGTATAGCCGTATTTAGGCATTTTTAATGTAAAATACAATCAAAATTTTAAAAAGACTGTATCATATGAAAGGAAAGATTTTGGACAAACTGTCAAAATTCATATAAGATATGATGATATATATATTTAATTTTTATATAATTTACTTATACTAAGACATTTTATAGTATTTAAAGGGCACCATTGAATAGATAACTATCATAAAAAAAATTGCTTGACAGGCAAGGTGGACTGTCAAATTTAAGCCCTGATTGAGATAGTGTGGAGTGGCTTTCTTCCAATAAGGAGCATTGTATGGTGTTGCCCTACCTCAAAGATTTTTTATATTTTCTAAATACATCTGAGCATCTCTATTATTGAGTTGTGATATCTATCATCTATTATTTAGAGCATTTGTATTATTTTTTGTGCAAGTTCATAACATCTGGTATCAAAGCTCTTTACAAGGCAAAGTGGGAGAAATTCTTATGCAAGTATTACAAAGTTTGTAGTTTACTATTTTTTCTTGTATATTGTTTGATTTCATGCTATAACAAAAAAACTTGCATGAGGTTGCATGTGGTTGTAGAAGATTTTCATGTGTTTGCATGCTATAACAAAAGACTTGCATGTAGTTGTGTAAAATTTTCATGTAAGACTTGCACGTGGTTTTATGTGGTTGTAGAAGATTTGCATGTGATTGCATACTATAATAGAAGATTTGCATGTGGTTGTAGAATATTTGCATGTGATTGCATGTTATAATAGAATACTTGCATGTGGTTGTAGAAGATTTGCATGTGATTGAATGCCATAATAGAAAGGTTGCATGTGGTTGTAAAAGATTTTCATGTGATTGCATGCTATGACATAAGACTTGCATGTAGTTGCATGCTATGACAAAAGACTTGAAAGTGGTTGTAGAAGATTTGCATGTGATTGCATGCCATCATAGAAATCTTGCATGAGGTTGCATGTGATTGTTGAAGATTTGCATGTGATTGAATGATATAATTGAGGGCTTGTAGGGCAAAGAGGGATAAATATTTTGATGATTTTTTTTTATTTAGGGTCAAATTTCTTGCAAAAAAGGAGATTTGTTGAAAAAAAATTGAAACCCTAATTTTCAATGGAGTTTCCCAAATTTGATGGAAGAGATAATGTTGTAAATACAATTTATAAATACTTATTATAAAATTTCAAAATGGGATATAGTTATTTATGGTGTTTTGGAAGGTGAAGCTAGTAATTGGTAATTTTTTTATCATTCTATCCCAATCATTATACTTTTGCTGAATTTGAACAATATTTCTTAGATAGATGGGCAGTAAACAAAATACTAGATAAGGATGAAGAAGTAGAAAATAAAGAGGATAAAATAATTGGATAGAAAGAATAATATATAATGAGCAAATGTTAGATAAAAGTACATGTAATTTTACTCAAAGGATGGAAGATTCAATATTTTAGTTTCATGGGTACATGCAAAACAATAAGGTGATTGCTTCTATAAACCCTAGTAGAAGGTATAACTTTATCAACCTAGATTTAGAAAAGAAATTATAGGTACAAGAAAAGAAAATCAAAGACTATCAAATTGAGGGTTTAAGCATGTCCAAATTTTTGAAGATTTAAAGCTCTATGTAGACAAATATGTTTTGCATTCTAATTTTTATGCCTTGGATATGGATGGGGTGGAAATTGTTATTAGATGTCCTTGGTTAGATAGTTTAGGAAATACAAACCTTAATATGTAGAAGTTCCTAAAGCTTTGGTAAGGAAAGAAAAAATCACATTGGAGGATATTGCACATTGAAATAGGCCACCCTTGTTTGTTCTTTTGATTATTTATATTTGTGTTATTTTATTAGAATGCGATCTTTTAGAACTAGACAGAAGATGTAGAAAGGTTTGATTTTGTTTTGTATGGAATGTTTTTTCAATGAAATAAAGATATATAAGCATGAAATGGAAACCCAGAAAATCTATGATAGATATGAACAATATAGTTAAGACCTAGTTCATAGAATCACATAAAATGAATTATCATCACATACCCATGTCAAAATATTTATCTTCGAACTTCTGTTGTAGCTAGACCAACAACATGAATAGCATAAAAACACCTCCAAATCACCACAATTGATAGTTTATTTGCAAACAAGTGAAAGCGACAATACATGTAACCCTAGGCGCCCACACTGAAAAGAACAATCCTCATCAAAAGCCTAAAATGGAGATCCCAAAGTGTACAGTCAGACTGATAAGGTATGACTTGCACTAGGAAATGTACGACAAGTAATAAGGAAGTTTGCAGTCCATAAATGTGCCTCAATCTGATATAAAACTGCACTGGAATATATGTCTCTGCTACTCACAACCAAACTGCTTGTTCTTCATAGGATTTCTTCTTTGAACCTCCACCAAAATGCATCAAATGAAGTATAGCTTCAACCACTGTGTATGGCTGCCCAAGAGTCCCTTTGGGTGATCTCTCACACCTGTGGAAGACTGAAACTAATGGTGGTTTTCATCACCAAAAGCAGTGGCTGGAAATATTCTCCAAACCCTCAACTTGCAGAGCAAAAAGCATAGTCAAATGAATTGTTATGAATGAATGCCTTCTTTCCTTTTACTTCACCCTTTTATCTCCTCATGAGGGTCGATCCCTTTTGGGGGAAAAATAAAATATTTTAAATTTACTTTATTTCCCATAAGGTGGCATCCAAGTCCTTAGTGACTTATTTTTGCATTTTTCACCTTTTTCCTAGTCACTGACTTTATAATATAAAGTCCCATTATTAAATATGAATTATAACTTATGGACTTTAAAATGGAATAACAAATGGACTCGAAATCCTATGAACAATAGACCATTGGAAAGGTCTCATCAAAACGCTCCACCTCCAACCCTAAATTTCCCCAACCGGCACAAACCCTAACTTACTAAAAATAGTAAGTCAGAGCCAAAGTGTCCCAAAACAACCAAATGAACTCCCAAAGTTCCCTAACCACATTGGTTAGTCAACGGGAACCAAGTATAGACTAACACCCTCTAGAAAGGGGACATTACACACATAATGGGGACCAAAGAAGAGTTCAAGAATCTAAAGGATAATGCACAAATAAATTAGAGGAAGAGCATGAGGAAAATAAAGCAAATAAAAAAGAGGAAAATGTTATTCCCTTTTAGCAGAAAATAAAACAAGTGTGGAAAAGGGTGAAGAATCTAAGAAGGTTCTAGAGATAGAAAAGGGTACAACATTTAGGCATCCCCATCATTATGAAAGGAAACAACCATGGTGGTAACCATCATCGAGGAAAGGTACTACATGGAACAAGAGGACTAATAAATATGGACATGGAACCAAATAAGCAATTATAGTTATTAGTGGCATCACCTAAGTAATCTATTCAATGCAGAAAATGATGAATACTATAAAATAGAATGGGATCATAATGGCACAACAAATTATGGATCTAGGTAGCATCAAGCACAAACCACAACAAAGATCACATATGGATGGTTGGATGATAACATATGACATCACATTTGCACTAATTTGCAACCATTTTATTTTTTGTTTTCTTTACATGTTTCAAGGGTGAAACATGCCAAGGGGGTGGAACGTAATGTACATATGGATATAATATTATAGTGTATTAGGTAGTACTAAATAATGTATTCGAGTGCATATGCTTTATAAGTGTGAGGGTAAAATAGTGCATCAATCAAATGAATAACAGAAGACCCAAACATCAACAGAATAGAGAAACAAAGAAGATTCAAATGAACAAAGCAATGAACAAGCACAGCAAACCTCTTCCGTTTCGAAACTTCTGTTGTTCGCCTATCACGAATCGTCCTTTCGCAGATGAGATGAGCCCTCAGAGAGTGCAATCTTTTAAAAGCTGTTGGAGGAAGTCGATGGTGAACGGCTATGGTGTGATATGCAATGAAGGTGAGCTCCAATGCAACAATGGTGATCTCAAGCTTGTGGATGACAAATGGGTGCCAAAGGCGCGCTGGTGATATTTCTGCAGAGTAACGATGTCAAAAGCCTGGATGATTAGAATGAAGGGATGAAGCTTCATTTATAGACCTGGAGGAATAGGAATCAACGGTTGAGAGAAGATATGAAGATCAACGGTTGAGGATGGTTGAGGAATGTGCAACCAGTGGAAATGTGACAAGTGTCCCAGTTCCATCATGAAAGGTAGGATGTGACAAAACTGATTGGAGAGTTAACTCCATTGACTGGTCTGTTAACAGAATTGATTGATCAGTTAGAAGAGTGGATTGTGGAACTGACTGGATTGATTGAGGATTTGACTCAACTGACAGGTTAGTTAACAGATTTGATTGATTGGTTAACTGACCTCTGATTGGAGAAGAAATAGGCCATGTGGGTGAGGGAAAATAAGATAATTAAATATTAAATATATTTAATTACATGTGCAACCTGATGAGGTGGACAAGGTGAGGTGGAAAAAGTGAGGTGTAAAGGTGATGTGGAATTTTGAATTTAGAACTTTAGGATAGAAGAAATAGGATTAATTAAATAATTTATGATTATTTAATTGTGAAGGACGAATGGAAGGATTTTAATTAAATAAATAGAATTTATTTAATTGTGAGATAGTGAATTGATTAAATAAATTTGGAATATTTATTTAATTAATAGAAGAAGGGAATAAATATTTAGAATATTTATTTGGGATGATTTGTGTCATTTTTAGGCGTATACATTTTGCCCCTCTTTGATGCAATGCAGTTTACAGCGTTGCTTCAAAGAAATTGATAGTCTGAATGATGATACATGCCCCAGTTTGCCCCTGGTGTAGGTTAAATGACGATAGGATGCCCCCTCGGGAGATTGGACGGGAAAAACGGTGAAAGTTTTGGAGACGGACGATCTCACGACGAGGAAGGGGTTAGGATAGGTTGGAGGAAAAGGGACGCGGTCAGTAGTCACAGTCATCACCTAGCTAGAATTAGGGTTTTGGAGGCTATAAATAGGAGCTGGGTCCACAAGAATAGTCATTTGCACACTTGGTTGATCTGGATTGGAGAAGGAGAGCTCAGAGCAAACCTAGAGCAGCATGGCGGCCAGAGCAGCAGACATTCCACGCGAGGAGCATCGATTCGAGCGAGTCCGACGATTCGGGCGGCCAGCAGAGGCAGGACCCCCGGTATGTGCTTCAAAAAAATTCTCCTAGGGTCGAGTTTAGGTGTCATAAATGCTCATAGAAAATAGGTGAAATGAATGCGCTGAAACGCAGAACGGCGCATATGCCCCGCGAAGCTGCGCTTTTGTGATTTCGCGGCGCATATGCCTGCTTCGGCAGCGCATGCGTGAAAGCTGCGCATGTGTGCACTCTGGCGGCGCTTTCGTAATTAAGCGGCACTTTTGTATTTGCGCCGCGCATTCGTGAAATGTAGCAGCGCATTTGCTGAAACTGCACATATGTGACTTCCTGCGGCGCATCCGTAATTTAGTGGCGCATACGTTGCTTTATGCGGCGCATGCGTTAGAACGGCACATATGTGGCATGTAGCGGCGCATATGTATTTTTGCGGCGCATACGTCGATTGTTGCGGCGCGTATACCAGAAATGGCGCATTTACCACCTGTAGTGGCGCTTTTTCTTGGGATGGCAAATTACTTAGCCAAACTGACTCGATTAGCGTCCTGTTTGACGCAGGAATCGATGAGCTATCTCCGAGATTGCAGGAATCTAGTCAAGAGATGTAGTGTGCTGTTTTGATCAATTTGAAATGCTAAGTTTAGTTGATATAGTCCAATAGATATGTTGAGTATGGTATATGCGGTTTGAGGCTGACGTCTTGCTTTGCGTGCTTGCAGGAGGAGATACGAGAGACATTGCAGTCGAGGGAGACGTTCCCTATGCCTCTATTGCAGAGACATATGTTGACGGAGGCTGACAGGGTGGCGCTTGGTGCCATGGGCCTAGATCATGTTTGCTTTATGCCCGAGGTGCGGGCGAACCGAGGACTGCTGACAGCTGCCGTGGAGAGATTCCACAGCGAGGACGGGACCTTCCACTTCCCTACTGGAGAGATGACTGTGACGTTGGAGGACGTCTATAGGATACTGCACTTGCCCGTGGTAGGCGAGTTGGTGGAGTACGACGCACAGCGGGACGCGGGACTCGCCGAGTGTCAGCGAGTATTCGACGATCCCGAGCTGGTGGGACAGGTCATCCCTTGGCAGGATATCTATGACTGCTACGACTACTTCCCTGGGATCGTGGCTGGACTGATTGCGGGCGTTGTATGCCCTGACAGGAGATCGCACGGGTTCCCCATTGGATGGGGCAGGATTATGGAGCGGATGGTGACTGAGGGCACCCGATACGCGTGGGGACCTTGCGTGCTAGCTCACCTATACCACGACATGCATCAGGTGGTGTACCACCGCAGCACGAGTCTATCGGCTGGGGTGTTGCTGCTACAGTTTTGGCTGTGGGAGCACATAGCGGTGACCAGGCCGATATGTGTCTTTGCTAGGCAGAGGGGAGAGCCGTACAGCTATGGCTACGCAGGAGTGATTTCCCAGCACAGGCTGGGGAAGCTAGAGTATTGGAGGCACACGCTGGATGGGATAGATGTGGTCGTCTGGCGACCATATCTGGACTGCGAGCCTTGGGACGATGAGGGAGACGAGCTACCTTTCTGCTTCCAGACCAGGTGGTTGATTGGCCGGACACGGCATATCTTGGAGAGGCAGACGGTGGGCCGAGTACTGAGACAGTTCGGCAGGAGACAGGGCATGCCGCAGGGACAGGCCATGTTTGCACGGACACATGCAGAGAGGGTCCGATGGGGGCCGATGGCTTCTTACGAGGAGGCTCTGGCAGAGTTCCGGCAGTTGCCTTATGTGGCCTGGGATATGAGGCGAGAGATTGCAGATGCTGGGGTTACACAGGAGTATGAGGACTGGATTACTGCACATCCATTTCCGAGATATTCAGGACCTGGTATGCTGGTGCCTCGCATTGACGAGGCAGACTCAGAGGAGGAGGGAGAGGCTGGCCCAGGGCGGAGGGCCGCTAGAGGAGGACGACGGCGCGGTGGCCGAGCTGCAGAGAGGCCGAGGCAGCGGAGGAGGATAGACCAGGCTGGGCAGGCAGTGCCAGGACAGGGGGAGGGACAGCAGCAGGCACAGATGCCACCACCCCAGCAGGTACCACAGCAGCAGGTGCCACAGCAGCAGGTGCCCCAGTAGCAGGGGCTAGGACAGGCAGAGGCAGCACAGGGGCCGATGCAGGGTGAGGCCCATGAGAGGACCATAGCCAGCCTGAGAGGACAGGTGCGGGAGCTGCAGGCACAGCTGAGGAGAGTGGAGAGGATGCGAGATACAGATGCAGCAGTGATCGCCAGTTTGACTCGCGAGCGAGACATGGCAGATGCCCGGGTACGTCTGATCCGAGTAGAGAGGGACACAGCCGTAGCTGCCATGGGCACAGATGCAGCGAGTACATTTTTGGTTGGGCAGGTGCAGCAGGCACAGGCACAGGTAGGCCAGTTGCAGACGCAGTTGGCACAGGCACAGACAGACTTAGCCAGAGCACAGCAGCAGGTACAGTACTACCGAGGCTTGTACCATGGTGCCGTGTCGGCGAGCCAGAGGGCAGGGAGTTTCAGGACTCAGTCTGGGGTGGCTCACAGAGCAGGTCCATCCCAGTCAGGGGCATCTGTCATGGGACCTCAGCAGTCAGGAGCCGGCAGTGGTGGCTCACAGCCGCAGGGGTAGTCAGAGACCAGATTTTGTACATTTTGGGACATGTATCACCGTCTATTTAGACGTATATTGTATATGACACTTTGATTTTGAGAGAGATGGTGATATTGTACATTTGGACATCCTTGTATATGATAGTATGGATGATGATGCAGCTTTGTGTATTTATTGCATGCATTTATGAGATGATTACTTCTATTGCATGATGTGGTTCTATTGCATAGTTAGATGGTTTATATGACGCTATATGAGAAATACTTTGATATGCTGCTATATGATGTCTATATGATTTAATGTGACAAATGAATGCAAAGTTAATATGATGTTCTTGTGATGATGCAAATGTATGCATATGAAACATGATTTCTATGTTACGATGCTGTATAGATATGTGTAAATGCAGATGTGTGTATGGAACATGATTTCTATGTTATGATGTTGTATAGATATGTGAGATGCTACTGGATATTTATATGATGTAATGTTTTGAATGTATGCATTTGTAACATGAGTACTATGGGGTGATGTAACTATACATGTGATGTACTTAGCTATGTTGTTTGATTTTCTGGGCTTTTGAGATTAAGATGTGATGCAAATGTATTGGTGACCTAGTGTATTGGATGATGTATTCTACTAACCTAATCATGTGCATGACTAGTTTCTACGAATGATATGATATGCTCTTATATGCCTTGTTTTTGTGATGTCCAAATGTACGCTATCGACAGAAGAATGACATGATGGATAGAGGGATGGTTGCGAAAGAATGACTTAGGAATTTTTCTTGATATCGTTACTCTGCATAGTTTGAATAATGAGGATTGTATGGATGGGTGTATGGATATAGGATGGATGCTTTGCTTTTAGATTGCTTTATTTCATCATTGGGCATTTTGTTTTTGGTATTTTTCTGAAATGTTGTAAGTGAATACAAGCATCGAGGTATAATTGAACCGAGATGACCTGAGCATCGCTTACATGGATTGTGATTTAGCAAGTTAAGACAAGCATCTAGTCAAAATTGAATCTAGATGACCTGAGTACCTCTTGCGTTTCAACAAGCAAGGATTGCCCCCGTTCATGTTAGACTTTTGATGTCCTCGGTGATCTTTTGCCGATCACGTCCTAAGACAAGGCTTCACATTACTAAAGTTTAATCCCCAAATAGCAAACAAAGAAAGTAATCATGCCCCCATCATAGCATCTCTAGCTTTTGGCATCCTTGAGTTGCATAGGAAGGTATGATAGCAAAAATCAAGACTCTGTAATTTAACCCTGTTTCTGGTCTACAAAGCATATTTGCGTTGATATGTGTTTATTTCTTGCCTTAATTTGCATAAAATCATTTAGAAGACCTTGGGTATTTGCTTTGCATTGGATAGGTTAAGATGGTCATAGTCAAGGTTTCTGCTTGAAGCGCGGGTGTTTGCTCGCATTTGTTTGCTTGGTGAGAAGATTTGCACTATCCTTATTGAGAAGACGGACCCTAAGGGACTGACCTAGTGCCTCGGGGGCTCATTGCTAAATGGCCTTGCCTACGTGACGACGCAGAGGCAACGTAGTTCGGGGTAAACCCTAATGGACCATGGATGGACTAGAAGAAAGACGACAAGAATGAAGACAAGAGGGGAGACAAATGGGACTTTGGGAGAGATGGAAGCCTCGGGGGCGCATTAGAATAATGGCCTTGCCTACGTGACGGCGCAGAGGCAACGTAGTTCACGGGTTCGGACCACAGATACTGACGAGATACACTACGCTAGGCTCACTTCGAGGAGATGACATGGGACAAAACCTTGGTTGACAAGGCCACAAGCTGAGTATCAAGCCATGATAGGTAATTGTCAAGTGTTTACTGTGGGATGGATATGGGTCGAATGGGGAAAATAGAGAGAGAAAGGGCTCAAGGTGATTGGGTTCCCAAAGATGGAGAATGCGGTTTGTCACAAGTAACGCCTGTTTACCAGGTTTTCATCACTTGCTTTTATTTGCACGAGAAGCTAGAAAGTAACATGACGCCTGATTGCCAGGTTTTCCCCATGATACCTATCCAAGGCGCCTGTTTGCCAGGTTTTCACCAAAGGACGATTTTTTTGCATGCTTTCTATTTTTTTTTTTTTTTTCTTTGTAGTTTTTTTGATTTTTTTGATTTTATTGTGCCCCCTTGCATTGGGGTTCTCTTAGGTATAGAACCTGCGGAGGTGCATGCTGTTGATTGGATCATCAAACAACTCACCTTCTGATGTGGCCAACTGATATGCCCCCGATCCGTAAGCTGCTACAATTACATAGGGTCCAAGCCAGTTAGGCTCGAACTTACCTTTCTTTTCTCTGTCCTGCTGATTGCGAGGGTTCTCTTTTAGGACGAGGTCCCCAACTTTGAAGCATCTCGGTCTAACCTTGTGGTTGTAGCTTCTTGACATCATCTGTTGATAGGCTTTGAGATGGTCAAAAGCTTTCTGGCACCGTTCCTCTAACAGTTCTAACTCTTGCAGTCGGGAGACTCTGTACTCTTCGTCTGATATGAGACCTTTCAACGACACCCGAAGGGATGGGAGTTTGACCTCAATGGGAAGGATGGCTTCGGAACCATAGACGAGGGCGTAAGGTGTAGCACCTGTGGGAGTGCGTATGCTGGTTCGATAGGCCCACAGAGCGGGATTGAGCTGGACGTGCCAATCGCGACCGGCTTCATTGATAGTCTTCTTTAAGAGTTTCAGAATGGTTTTGTTTGATGCCTCAGCTTGGCCGTTACCTTGGGGGTAATATGGGGTGGAGAAGCGATGTTGGATCTTGAACCGTTCACAAAGTTCCTGGACATCTTGATTTTTGAAAGGTCTCCCGTTATCCGTTATGATGGATGAAGGGATGCCATAGCGGCAGATAATGTAATTCAGAATGAAAGAGGAAATTTGCTTTCCTGTGACGGTTGATAAGGGAACGGCTTCAATCCACTTTGTGAAGTATTCAGTAGCGGTTATGATGAATTTATGGCCGTTGGAAGAAGACGGATGAATCTTTCCTACGAGGTCTAGTCCCAAAAATGTGAGGGTAAAATAGTGCATCAATCAAATGAATAACAGAAGACCCAAACATCAACAGAATAGAGAAACAAAGAAGATTCAAATGAACAAAGCAATGAACAAGCACAGCAAACCTCTTCCGTTTCGAAACTTCTGTTGTTCGCCTATCACGAATCGTCCTTTCGCAGATGAGATGAGCCCTCAGAGAGTGCAATCTTTTAAAAGCTGTTGGAGGAAGTCGATGGTGAATGGCTATGGTGTGATATGCAATGAAGGTGAGCTCCAATGCAACAATGGTGATCTCAAGCTTGTGGATGACAAATGGGTGCCAAAGGCGCGCTGGTGATATTTCTGCAGAGTAACGATGTCAAAAGCCTGGATGATTAGAATGAAGGGATGAAGCTTCATTTATAGACCCGGAGGAATAGGAATCAACGGTTGAGAGAAGATATGAAGATCAACGGTTGAGGATGGTTGAGGAATGTGCAACCAGTGGAAATGTGACAAGTGTCCCAGTTCCATCATGAAAGGTAGGATGTGACAAAACTGATTGGAGAGTTAACTCCATTGACTGGTCTGTTAACAGAATTGATTGATCAGTTAGAAGAGTGGATTGTGGAACTGACTGGATTGATTGAGGATTTGACTCAACTGACAGGTTAGTTAACAGATTTGATTGATTGGTTAACTGACCTCTGATTGGAGAAGAAATAGGCCATGTGGGTGAGGGAAAATAAGATAATTAAATATTAAATATATTTAATTACATGTGCAACCTGATGAGGTGGACAAGGTGAGGTGGAAAAAGTGAGGTGTAAAGGTGATGTGGAATTTTGAATTTAGAACTTTAGGATAGAAGAAATAGGATTAATTAAATAATTTATGATTATTTAATTGTGAAGGACGAATGGAAGGATTTTAATTAAATAAATAGAATTTATTTAATTGTGAGATAGTGAATTGATTAAATAAATTTGGAATATTTATTTAATTAATAGAAGAAGGGAATAAATATTTAGAATATTTATTTGGGATGATTTGTGTCATTTTTAGGCGTATACAATAAGTTATCCCACTTGTTAATTAAACTAGAATTATTTATCTCCCATGTATGGGTAAGTGGTAGTTGTAGGTAGTTGAATAGTAGAGACTCGTATGAGAGATGTCAAGCATATTGTATGTATTATATCTCATATTGAGATAGTGTGGAGTGCCTTCCTTCCAATAAGGAGCATTGTATGGTGTTGCCCCACCTCAAGGGTTTATTTTATATTTTAAATACATTTGAGTACTTCTATTATTGAGTTACGATATATTTACTCTATGGCATAGTTCAATACTTTATAGTGTTTGAATGGTTTTGAAACAATAGATAATTATGGTACTCAATGATATTTGATGATGGTAACTATCATCCTTGTAGCCTTTCAAAATACTATCATTAGTAATTGTTGACTATTATTTTGTTGGCCAAGGACCAATGAAGTGATCAGTGTTGGTACTTCTACACTCCATGAAATAGATAGTTGTATTTCTAGTTTTTTTTTATTCCTATTGCTAACCACATGATGCCTACAAAATAAGAATTATTTTTTTGTTAAATATAAAAGTACTATTTGTAGTCTTCAATTATTCTAACAAGATTTGGATCATCTTCTTTTGTTGAAACTGAGTACTTTCCATGTCTATAATATATTGAAAGCTACTTATGAGCATGTTTTCTTATTCAATATGAACATTATGGTTAATTGAAGCTGCTAATTTGTAACATTATAATAATGGCTACAATAATACTCAACAATGCATTGAAAATGTGTGAACAACATTGTTGGCCATTTTTCAAATCGCTCCCCTATGCTCCAAGGGCTCCCTATCCCTGCCCTTTCCAACGACTCTCCTACGATTCAGAATGCCTCTTTGGCACCCTCCAATGGCTCCTCTGAGCTCTCCATTGTCTCTACCAAGCTCCAGGTCAACTCTTCTACACATTCCAATAGATGTTGCTCCCTCAAGGCCCCATCTACAGGATTAAACAGACGCAACAGACATGCCCTTCCTATATCTGCCTCACAATCCTTCGAACTGTTGTCCCCACGGGAAAAAAATGGATTTATAGATGCCGCTCTCACCCGAAAATGAACCTTCCACATCCTACAACGGCTCTACCATGCCTATTCTTCCGTGCCCAGCAAGGGTTTCTTGATGCATCGCTCCCTCTTCCCACTGAAAGTCATAACTAATGGATGTGATCCTCTAACATCAGAAGACAAAAACAAAAGTACTTCTGGTGTCTTTAAAGAGTTGACCCCTTCTAGTCATGTCCCATCTGATGGAGACAGTAAAGTAAGACGCATGTCAGGTTTGCATGAGCACTTCCTAGCTCTCTCTGGGGTTTCAAAAGCCACTTTTGTTATAGCTGTATGGGGCAGAGATCTAGAAAAGACATAGTATACATAATAGCAGCTACATTTCAACTTCTGCAACACCTGCGACGCTTCAGGGCTTGAACAACTCAAAGGTAAGTGTCAAAATACCTATGATTTCTACAATTTCTGGTAATGGCTTGCCCTAAGGGTTCGCAGGTGTCAAAAGGATTAAAACCCCTCAAATGTGCCAAGAAATCTCCTGTTCTAGAATTTGGGGATGAAGTGCTCGAAGAAGATAAATATTTCTTTGCACATGTTATGATTTATAGTTTCAACTGATTATGGCCAAGTCTCTCAAATTTGAACAACTGGATAAAAGAAATATGACAACCACTTATAGGAAAAAGGATATGGAAATATATGCATGTGCATAGGGTTCTTCATTGCAGCCTTTGACTCCACCAAAGATTGTGACTCTGCACATGTTCTGATTTATAGTTTCAACTTATTATGGCCAAGTCTCTCAAATTTGAACAACTGGATAAAAGAAATATGACAACCACTTATAGGAAAAAGGATATGGAAATATATGCATGTGCATAGGGTTCTTCATTGCAGCCTTTGACTCCATCAAAGATTGTGACTTAATTCTCGTTGATCATTTATGGACATGTGGTCAGCATTCCCTCTTGTTTAAACCTTGGCATCCATCTTTTAATCCTCCTTCTAAATATTTCACTATCATGTCAATTTTGGTTGTCTCCCAAATCTTGCACTCTAATTTTGGATCAACCTTATTTTAAATCCATTGGAAACTCTTTAGGTGTCTTTTTGGCTATAGATAGAAAATTTTTCTCATACCACTTATGCTTGAATCTTAGTAGAAATGGACATCTCCAAGAAATTTCCTACAAACATCATTCTTAAAGTTGCTAGCCGGCCTTGGACCCAACTGTTGGATTATGAAGGACTTTCCTTCCATTGTAGAAGATGTTATGAAACAATGCATGTTGTTGCAGCTTGTCCTTACTTCAGAAATAAACAAGTTACCAAGCATCATGGTGGAAAGATGCCCACCCAAACCATCTGTCAATTCAAGCCACAAATATTAACTTAAATCCTCTCATTAACCCACCTCAAGGTCAAAATGAGAAGATTTCCACAACATCTTCAATGACACCATCCCTTGCATCAATATCTCATAAGATGAATGGAAACCTCTCTCAAGGCCAGAAAGAGAAAACAACTATAGCTCCATTGGAGGGTTCATCCCTCAAGAACAAATCTCTTGAGAAGATCAATGCCAACATTTTTGGATGCTTCTTGTGAGGTAGGAAATGAAGAAGGGACATGGACTCTTGATTAGAAGTGCAAAAGAGCTCCAACCAAAGTAGATTCAGGCCCTCACAAAATGCTTCTTTGTTCCCAAATGACATTAAGGGATGGGAAGACTTATAATTAATTTTATCTTTTTTGATCTTTTGTCAGCTAGTTGCCAATTGCTTATGCTTGGCTAGATTCTCTATGCATCTACCTTTTTTATCAATATAGTATGGGTGTTCCTACACTTCTTTAAAAAAAAAAAAACATTGTTGGCATTTAGAATCCAACCTTTACAAAATTTGTATTTTCATCTTATTCAATACAACATTTGTTGAATAACTTTTACATTGGAGTATTGCAAATCAACAAATTATCTAGTTTGTAAAATTAAAGAAAAACTTACAAACATCATATGCTTGTTTAAAACTACTATTTTGTTATAAAGAATCATCCAAAAAATTAGTAACTTAATAACTCCTTGCACACATTATAACAAAAGAAAAATAGATATCACCATTACTTTTAATCAACTAACATTTTAGGACAAATTCATAAAATATTACACATCTCACTTGAAAGAACTCATGCAATGCATCTCTTATTTTCCAATAGCTTCATTTGTAGGCATTAATATGTATTTTAAAATAAATTTATGTCTTTATATTTAAAAATAATTTGGAATTTTTTATTAAATAAAAATTAATTAGTTTATAATTTATATGTATTTTATTGTTGACAAAAGAGAATATTTTTATTTTTTATATATTTATTTGTTTTATTTCTATATTTTTATTTTAAATTTTAAAAAGGCGTGAAACACCATACTAAATTGATGAAAGTAGATTCAAAAGATACATAGGTTTGTAGGTGATAGGGAACCTGCAATGAAAATTTGTACAAATTTATTTTTTACAGTGTAAAGGCCTTGTCATAGATACACTTGTGCCGAAGAGCTAAGAATATATACATAAACCTAACAAAAAACACCCTGAGTGGAATAAAACATCACTCAAGGCAGGAATCAAAGCCTTAGCTCGAGTTGGAATAACAAGTGGAACAGGTGGCACCTATTTTTAATCACCAGTCCTAACTTTGGACGCCTCAAGAAGGATATCTCTCAGCGTAATTTAGATATATTTTTTAAATATAGGTATGCTAGTAGCATCCAGAGCGGCAAGCCTAATTCTAACTATATTATATATCTTAACAAGTATTATAATTATATATTATAATATTATAATAGACGTTAGATATATTAAATTATAATATTGTGCTTATAATTAGGGTTATGCTTAAAATTAGGGTTAGAATAAGGTTTTAATCTAATTAAGTTTATGGTTATGTTTATAAATCTCGTTACATTTAAGGTTTTATTCATGTACCAAATTATGGTTAGGGTTAGGGTTCTATGTACGATTAGGGTTATAGTTACGATTTAAATTAGTGTTAAGTTTAGCATATTTATCTAAAGAAATCAATATATTATAATATGGGTCAGGCTTAACATATCTATCTTTAGAGAAATCAATGCTAATTGTATTTTTTTGGTTACTTATGTTGTTAATGGGCTAGATATTGTGGTATGAAACTCATTGTAACTTATAAGTCATTATAATGGTAAATTGTCTCTATACGAATTTTTAAATTTTTTCTAACCCTAATGCTTTTATGGTTATATATTTGCCTAATTAATTCAAATTATAGCCCTAATTCTAATTCTAGACCTAACCCTAACCCTAATTAGATCCCTAACACTAATTCTAACCCCAACCCTTTGGTTATATATATCTTCCCTAGCTATAACCCTAATGTCAACGCTAACCCTAATTCTAACGCTAACCCTAATTGTAGCCCTAATCATAGCCCTAATTCTTACCCTAACATAGATTCTAAAATATATCTAACCCTAACCCTAATTCTATCCCTAACCCTAATGATATTTTTAACCCTATTTAACTTGAACTTGAACCCTAACCCTAACCCTAATTGTAGCCCTAAGTTTAATTCTAAACATAATCCTAATTCTATCACTATCCTTAATCCTAATTATAACACCAATTCTAACCCTAACCCTAGAACCCTACTTTTACCCTTAATCGTAATTACAACTGTAATTCTAACTAGGCGATCCCTAAATCTAATTGTAACCCTAATTGAATTTGTATCCCTAATCCTAACCATAATTCTAACTATAATTCTAACCCTAATTCCAACTAAAACATAATTCTAACCTGACCCTAACCCTAATCCTAATGATCAACCCAATACTAACCCTAATTCTAAACCCAACCCTAAATCTAATCATAGTTGTAATCCTAATTTTAACCTAAACCCTAACCCTAATTCTAAGACTAATTCTGACTATAACCCTAACCCTATTTCTAATTATAATTCTAACCCTAACCCTAAATCTAATTATAATTTTAATGCTAATTTTAACCCTAACCCTAATTCTTAGCCTAATGCTAATTCTATTACTAATTCTAACCCTAACTGAAACCCTAATTCAAACTCAAATTATAAAATTTGTAAACCTAACCCTAATCTATTTTTAACCCTAACCCTAATTCTAACCCTAATGATAACCCTAATTTTATTTCTAACACTAATTTTAACCCTACCTAAAGTCTACCCCTAGATCTAGTTATCTTATAACTCATTATAATTATAAATTGTCTATATATTTATATATTTATTTTTTCTAACCCTAATGTTTTTTTGGTTATATATTTGCCTAATTTTAACCCTAATTCAAATTGTATCCCTAATACTAATTATAGACCTAACCCTAACCCTAATTCTAACCCTAACACTGATTCTAACCCTAACCCTTTGGTTATATATCTACCCTAATTATAACCCTAATTTCAACTATAACACTAACCCTAACCCTAATTGTAATCCTGACTCCAATTAAAACAATAATTCAAATCTTAACCTTAGTTGTAACACTAATCCTAATTCTAATGCTAACACTAATTGTAACCCTAATCCTTACCCTAATTACAACCCTAACACAAATTCTAAAATATATATCTAACCCTAACCCTAACCATAATTCTATCCCTAACCCTAATGATATTTTTAACCCTAATTCTAACTTGAACCTGAACCCTAACCCTAACCCTAACCATAATTGTAGCCCTAAGCTTAATTCTAATCATTACCCTAATTCTATAACTATCCTTAACCCTAATTATAACACTAATTCTAATCCTAACCCTAAACCCACTTTTATCCTTAATCATAAAATTACAACTGTAATTCTAACCCTATCCCTAAATCTAACTATAACCGTAACAGAAATTGTATCCCTAATTCTAACCATAATTCTAACTTTATTTCTAACCCTGATTCTAACCAAAACATAATTCTAACCCTAACCCTAATTATTTAACCATAATCATAACCTTAATTCTAATGCTTACCCTATTTCTAACCTAATTCTAACCCTAACCCTAACCTTAAGTCTAACCCTAATTCTACTAGTAATTTGAACCCTAACTGTAACCTTAGTTCTAACCCTAACCATAACTCTAACGATAACCCTAATTCCAACCCTAACCCTAATCCTATTTTTTAATGGATTGGTTTTATATAAGTAATATTACTTTCATATATATTCAAGACATACATCTTTATTTGGAGGGCATAAGTCACATTTCAATTATCTTAAAAACCATAATGTTGGAATTAAAATTTTGTGTCATTTCAAATTTCTAAATAGAATTACAATGAAAAATGAAATGAAGTCCAGTAAACATTTTGAAGGTAAAATAATGTTATATAAAATGCTTTAGGCCTCAATTTTAAATTCATTATTAAATAGTATTTAGGTTATACTAAGTTGAGCCCAAAAAATGATGACTTGACATTCACTAATAGAACTATTTTAATAAATTTATTTACTTAAAGGTGAGTTTAATATATAGTAAAACATAGCTAATAATACTACACTTATTATTAAATGACCTCCTAAATATCATGTCTAAACTTTAAAAAGGCATATACTAAACTTAAACCATATACTTAAACTATATGTAATAGATCTAAATATAGACTTCCATGAATAGAAGCTCCACACAATTATAAATACATTTAAACTATGTTACACAATTTAGATATGACCAAAGAGGTATAATTCATGATTAAAGAAAAAGAAGAAATACCTAATAAGCAGTAAGCTGGTTGAATAGAACCGAAGGTATTATTAAAATTGCAATACACCAATTGATAAAAGAACCTAACATTTTTTTGTTTGTATAATTTAATATTATTTTGTTGTCTTACCAAAATGCCTTAAATAAACCTAACTTGTCATTCTCTATTTTTCTTCTTGTTTGCCGGTTAAAAGACAAAATAAATATTGAAAGATCGTGGCTACAACAATGGGGTTTGATTGCTATTACAACACTTCAAATGGAGTCTATCGGCCATTAAAATGCCTCCCTTCTATAACATGACCCCTCCCTTTTCCATGGAATCTTCTACCTCTGCCTTTCTACTGTGTCCCCCTTCTTGTTTGGTCCAATTTGTGTATTTCCTGCATGTATGAAATTCCATGAGAGCACATTTTTTTGAAGCATTCTGTCAAACAGTTATCATTCCCTATCTATATTTCTAATATTTTGCATTCAAACCTTCCTGGAACCCTACTTTAATCTATTCCAGAGATTCAAAAAAAAAAACTAAAATTTATTTATATAGAAATAAATAAGACAAAAACTCAATGCCTCCACACTTAGATTCTGTGATCCTGATGGGCACTATAAATTATATCTCGAGCAACTATGATGCATTTCACAACCTCCTTCCCTTGCTACTATGATGCATTTAATAGAAATGATGATACAGGCCTGCGAGAATATATAGCACATGAAGACTCTAATGTTACTTGCTACACCCCATGATCAATTCAGATGTTACCTTTGATGGATACCCTACCCTGTTCCAAAACTCCCATTTGGCGCAGTTGGGAAGATGCTGCCATGATTGAAATATCTTGGATTCAAATAAATTTTGGCATATTTTAAAAAAAGGTAGTAATGGGGTTTCATTTTTTTTTGTGGCTAATGAAATTGCATCAAATAGATTTTAGTTTTTGTGCTAGAAAAACAAAAAACTGATGCAAACACCTTTTCAAAAAAAATGATTTTTGATTCGCTGGAAGGTGATTGTTGCGTTTTTTGTTCGTCACCTCAAATTTTGTAAAAATCAGAAAACAAGGGTAAACATAAACAAATGATGATCAAAATAGTAGTCAAGAGAAAGAAAAAGGGGACAATTAGTGTTAATCTCAATGTTACTAGTGGTGAGGGCCTTGATGAGCCCAGCTCGCTAGCCCTTGAAATCCTTGAACATGTCATCCACAGAGCGGGGGCCCAACCCACCCTCTATCCTTCAGAAGAATTCAAACACTTGACCAACTTGACATAATGTCAGGAAAACAAATAGAGAAAAAAAGAATTTTGCACGTAGATATACAGAAGGTGGTGATTCTTTTATTTTCTGTTCACACTCCCCTTCAGCGAACCTCAAATCTTGCAATTTGATATGTTCACACTCCCATGCATTTTTATTAAGAATAGTGAGCATCACCTTATCACAGAGAATCAATGGTTAGACTACACGAAACTACTTTATGAGCGTGAATAGGAGGAAGCTTCTCCTCCCATTATTAGTACGTCAATGGAGCTCTTTTCGGTAGAGGATATCACGTAGGGTATAAAGAAATTGGTAAATGGTAAAGCCCACGACATTGATGGGCTGTAGGCTGAATTCTTAAAGTGGGGAGTTGAACACCTGGGTCCTCACATCAAAAGAATTTTTAATGAGGTCATACAGGGGGCTTTCCTAAGGAGCGGACGACTAGTGTCGTTATTCCTCTCTTCAAGAGTGGGGATATCAATAACTCCTCTAATTATCATATTATCATGGTCAACCCTCTTCTTGGTAAGCTATTTGGGAGCTTGGTTGAGTGCAGAATCAGTAGTTGGGTAGAAAAAGAGGGGAAAAGAGAAAAAGGTTAGGCTAGCTTTAGGCCAAGGCACTCTACCATTGATCATTACGTTACTCTTAGGCACTTGATTGAAAAAGCTTGGGACGCCTAGGGTGGGGAAGCTTTTTGTTGCTTCATAGACTTTAAAAAAGCATTTGACACTATTCCTAGGGACAAACTTTGGAAAAGGATGGAAGAACTTGGGGTTCCTGATGAGTATAGGGCTACTATTCACAAACTTTATGAACTTGTTAGAGCAAAAATTAGAACTAGAGAAGGCATGTTTGAGTGCTTTGGTAGCAATATTGGGGTCAAGGAGGGATGTCCTCTTTCTCCCACTTTGTTTGGTCTTTACATTGACAAACTTGAGGAATGGTTAGAGAAAACTGAAGGAGGGGTATCCAGTTGGATGGTTTTTGTGGTAAAGTTGCTTTTATATGCAAATGATCTTATTCTTATTGTAAAATAACTCATGGTTTGGGGGATCATTTGAGGGCCTTAGAGCTCTTTTGTCAAGATGTCGAGATGCAAGTGAACATTAGCAAGACTAAAGTCATGATCTTCTCTCTAAAAAGGAAGCAGTAGCAAATTAGTTTTATTTTCAAAGGCAGCCCATTGGAAATCGTCAAAGAATACAAGTATCTTGGCATTATTTTTCACGATAGGCTCAATTGGGAAACCTGCAGAGCGAAAAGGATACAAGGGGGATGGAGAGCTTCTTACCTTCTCCAGAATAGTTGTAGGAAAGTGGAACTTTGGGATTGGAAAACAAAGAAAACCCTTTTTGGGCTGTTGGTCACACCGGTTGTCCTATATGGGTGTGAGGTTTGGGGGAGCAGCACATCGGATCACAGGTGGAGATAATTGGAAAGAATTCAAAAACATCTCATCACTAGTAGCCTTAAAGTCAAAGAAACAGTTCCATATGAGATCCTTTTGGCTAAAGTCGGGGCTTACCTGATGGAGGCAGCAAGGATTACTCGGTTACTAAGTTACCTAAAAAGGGTTGTAAACATGGGGAATCATCAGTGGCCCAATATAATAGTGAACGATGAATTAGATCGGAGGAAGAAGACTTGGATGAAGCAAAACATCAAGTGGCTGGGAAAATGGGACATTAAGTTACATGAATGTCCTAACACCAAAGAGGAAATAAAAAAGTTTGTGTTAGAAAAATTCAAGACTATCATGTGGACTAATCAGATTGGGTGGAAAAAGGTGCATTATATTAAAGAGTTCAATCCCACTAGGGAGCATGGAGATAAACCCCACTTATGTGCTGATCTTAAGGGTAAGGCTAGGATCTTAGTTTCTCAAGTGAGGACTGGTTCACACCATCTTAGGTGTGAAATTGGTAGATGGACGGTTCCCAAGGAAAGGCGGGAAGATATGACCTACATTTTTTGCAATAATACATCGGTTGAAACTGAGGGACACTTCATCATGGACTGCGAGGCTTACAAGGATATCTATATGCAGTATGATAATGACATGAATGTGGGTAGTCTTAGTGAGTTATTTGAGGAAAAGAGGCTTCACAACATGACCTGTCTCTTGCTCAAGATTCATAAGAGAAGAGAAGACATCAAAAGGAACTTGATGAGGTCTTAGTGTGTTGGCGCTTGGTCCCTTAGATTGTTTGGTCTCATGGCCATTATTAAAAATCATTCATTATGAAACTGACAATAGCACCTCGTAGTTGTCTCAGAATGGAGCTATTCTTAAACATCATCCACTTCAATAGTCAAATGTCAATTTTGGCCAATAAAAATAGGACAAATATTTACCACTTTTTGATATGGATGAGCTGTAAATTCGCTATTGATTGTTTGACAATTGAAGTGGATGATGTTTAAGTAGAACCCTAAGAACAGTTACCATCACTATTGATTGTATAGCATGAATAATGCATGTTCAGATTCTGGCGGCATTTTTTTAGATTTTATTTAATTTTTTAAATGCAATTTAGTTTTTCATTTTTTTTGTTTTTTATTTACAACCAAAAATTGTGGGCTCTCTCCTCCACCCTGGTGCAACTATAGTGCGCTTCTCGACGTAACAAGTGGAATAGGTGGCGCTGGTGGGTCCGAAGTTGGTGGTCATCACGTTAAGTCAAGAGCATGCATTCACATGAATCTAATGGCACCATACATTTCTCTAACTTGGGCATCTAGTCCGGGGGAGTTGGAAGCGATGAACTTCAAGTGCCCAAGTTAGAGTGTTAGCAAAACTAGATCTAAGTCCCTTTTGAGCAGCATGATAGACACATATATTTTATTGTTGATAAAGGAAAATAATTTATTTTTTATATATTTATTTTATATTTATATGTTTTATTTCTATATTTAATTATGTTGGCTATAATTTTATATTTATAGTTTACATTTTTTTAGATATATGGTTTTTTAGTTTTTGTGTACAACATGAGACTCCCCACTCTTATTGTAGAATGCCTCTCAACATAATAAACATATTATAAAAAAGATAA
The DNA here is from genome assembly GCA_027924645.1 of Cunninghamia lanceolata. Taxonomy (NCBI): domain Eukaryota; kingdom Viridiplantae; phylum Streptophyta; class Pinopsida; order Cupressales; family Cupressaceae; genus Cunninghamia; species Cunninghamia lanceolata. The sequence continues at coordinate 4,813,312 of BSBN01000124.1, read as the reverse complement.
TCCAAATATTTTTGGGAAAGTGATTAAAATTATTGACATCATTAACTATGTTGACAAAGAAAGAAAGGAGACTTAGGACCTTCATCCTCCATAAAATGGAGTGCTTCTTGATTATCAAGAACCATTTTTGAGATTGTATAATTCTAATCTTTTTTAAATGGTTGAATTTTTATTTTTAATTGTTTATTTATTTATTTTTGATTGGTAATATTTGTATGCTACTCAAAATTTATTTTTGTAGTTTGAAAATCCTTTACCTCAATTCAGTCAAGATACAAATATGAAGTTTTATAAACAATTTTCACCATAATAAATTATATGATTATATTTATAGCTCAGCATTTTCTATCTTCTATCGTGACCTACAGTAAGTGATAAAAAATCATTGGGAGCAACTTCTTTCTTCCTCACTCCGACAATCGATAAGAAAAACCATTTAACTTTCAATGTAGAATGAATAGCAACTATCAGGCATGATTTCATTTCGACAGTTGGAGGAGTTCAAGATAGGTCAATTTCAATTGATCACTCTTTTAATTGATGTATCATGCATATCTTACCTACTACCTAAACACATAAATAGTTTCACAGCCAACGAGTATGAGATACTCAAATAATGTCAATAGTTTCTACTTCCTAAATTTCAATCACTTTCCTAAACATATAAATAGTTTCACAGCCAACGAGTATGAGATATTTAAATAATGTTAATAGTTTTTATTTCCTAAATTTCAATTACTTTCCTACGTGGCACAAAAGTAACTTGTTGACGAGACAAAGTAGTCTAAGGAACTAAGAGCCACAACCCTAAGACATTTTAAAACTCCTTTCAATGTTGGATCTTCTATTATGAATCTTGACCAAAAAACTTGCAGTTTTGTTAAGCTTTGCTTCCTCGAATAATTCATTTAGGCTGCCCTAAATTCAGGTTGTTTTTATACTAGATATAGATATCTTCATAAGTTGTACACTCCATGATGAAGTGCCATTCTATCTCCACCACCCATTATCTCTTCCCAATCTTCTTGATGGTGTGTAAAATCAATAGCTGCAATGGAATTTCATGTGGTTGTCAAGAAAATTGTTGGAATATTAATTTCTCTCATGATTAATTATTTAATCAAATAAAAAGACAATTAGCAGATTCTCCAAAGAGGAGGAAACTAGTAAGTTGTTTAGTAAGTTTCTAGAGGGGAAAAAAAAGGTTTAGAAAATTTCTATTTGAAAAAGAGATGCTTTGTACTAATATTGTATACCGAGTCCTCTATAAATGGAGGAAACTTGTAATGGTTGATCAAAAGGAAATATAGAAATTATCTATGGGCAATCTCCTCAATGTGTTGTTTTACCATTCTGAGTTGTATATTACTTATCTGAAGTTGAGAGTACCAAAATTCAAAAGCAAATCTTGATGTATTGCTGCATCGCGATGCAGAGCCAATACCTATGAGGGCTGAAGCAGATAGCATGGATGGTGTTCGTGAAGTCCTAGAGCATGGTGACCCCGTCCTTGCCGCCGTTGGTGTAGAGTAAGTCGTCAGGCAAGAGGCGACGGTGTTGACATAGCCACTATGGCCTACAAGTGTGTTCGTAAGCATTAATATGGTGATTCCAAATAATATGAAATGAAAAATGTTTGGGAAAGTATGGGCAAGGAGTTAGAGAGCCCATTGAATGTAGAGTAAAGATAAAGAATGGAGGTCCTAGATATGTTAGAGGTAAAGAAAATACAAATGATGTTATAGGTAATATTGTTACAAAGAAGTCAGTTTAAGAAATTTAGTGTTTCCAATGTTCTCATTGTAATAGGGAAGGATAGAAAAAAGAAACGTGTTGGGATCTTCATCCTTGTACTATTTGTGGATTGAAGAATCATTTTTAAAAATGTGTTGGAACAAAGAGTAGAAGAGACAGTCTATGAAAGATTGTATAGAGATGAATTGTGGATGGATTGGTGTATCTAATTGGCAAAAGGTTGTACAAGTATGTTCAAAAAATTGTGCAAGCATAAATATTCACATGTCAAACAAAAATGGAATCATGCAAGGTTTGAATGTTCAAGCTGGGTGACTAATGATCATTTGTTGTGATTCAAAGGAAGTCATGCAATACTGATTTTGAGGAAGAGTATTTCCAAACATGTTTTTCACAAGATGAGTAAGCATGGGTACTATTTCATTAGAGAGCTAGTAAGCAATGGGGAAATCTATTTGGAATTTTACAGATCTAAAGATCAATCAATAGTCATATTCACAAAGGCATTTTGAAGACAAAATTTTGGTATTTTATATGTTGAAGTAGTTAGTGGTAGAAGTTAAGGGGGAGTGTTGGGATATTAATTTCTCCCATAATTAATTATTGTAATTAAATAAAAAGGCAATTAGTAGATTCTAGAAGATGGAGGAAACTATTGAGTTGTTTAGTAAGTTTCTAGAGGGGACAAGGAAGATTTAGAAAGTTTCTAGATAAGAAGTTTCTAGAAGAGGGATGCTTTGTTATAGTATTGTATACCCAAGTCCTCTATAAATTGATGAAACTTGTAATGGTTTATCATTAAATGATCAATGAATAGTTGTTGAGTGTGTAGCACTTCGAACATTCATGTGTTTGTATATTTTTTTGTGTTTTGTGATTGTTCATCTCCATCCACCACCATTAGAAATTATTATTAATTCTATAATTTTCAATATTATGTATATATTGTATTTATGCATTCCCGACTCAAGTCACTACCAGAAGATGACAACCCACACCATGACATCATTTATAAGACAACAATGTCTACACCAAAACAAGTGCACTGAAGTAATTCAATGGTTTTGCATATATTTATAAGAGATTAGGTATTATTAGCAAATTCAAGAAGGGCTTGTAATCTGGCCTGAAGCTTTCTCTTTCCTCATTTTCTAGATGCTGCATGGCCGCCGGATCAGGCTTCGGCCATTTCCCCCACGCCTAAGAACATTCTCTGCGGAAAAGCCCACCTTTAGGTAGATTAGGTGGACTAAGTAGATTAGCAGGTTGCCTCGTAGGTCCTCGGATAGTCATAAAGCTTTGCTTTCAAAGAAACGGCATATTTTTTTGTCCTTACATTGTTTGGCAGAATAGACCCGTGAGCACACATGGGCTTTTCATGGTTGTCTCCTTCCTCTCATCTGAGAAACAACCTCACAAAAGGTTTTGTACAAAATGGGCAGATAACAAAACGATGTGATTAGCCTCTGCCAGCTGCCAGAATCGTTAAATAGAGGAAAATTTCCCTTATTCTGTTCAGTACTCTTCCTCAGCTGCCACCATGAGCTCGAAGATTTATGGTACTGTATTGTTGGCCATAATCACATGCTTTGCTGCTGCTGATGCACTTGATGATGATGGGCATTTGTTGTCTGTCATTATCACGGGCAACGTATTTTGTGATACATGTTATAAGCAACACTTCTCCAAAAATAGCTACTTCATATCAGGTATAACTTGTTAATTTTGTTTTCTTTTCTTGTTATTAGGTTTTCGTTCGTGTGCATTTCTTTGTTTTCCTCAAGTTTTTGTCTGAATGATTTGCATCAGGGGACTGTTCAACTAATAAAATTATTTAAGAGTGAAATGAAATTTAAGGCTTTGAGGAAAGATACTTTGTTAACTATTACCTCAAACGCATAAATCAGTTTCACTTACCATTGATAACTTGCATGAATTGCTCTAGATTTGGTAGTGCTTATGAAATTTTTATAAATTTACACAAAATAGATGTGGAGCAGTAATTTCTCTGTCGGAGGTTACTCTGATCTTATGCTTTGTTTGAGTATTGGGTGAACCCTGGCTGTGGAGCAGTAAGTTTTTTTTTTTGGGAGTAACTCTGATTTTATGTTTTCTTTGAGTATTGGGTGAACCAGGTGCTTCAGTTGCTGTGGAATGCAGAAACAATAAGCAGACGCCTGATTTTCGGATTGAAGCAAAGACAAATGATTATGGACAGTTCAGGGTGGAAATTCCTCCATCCATCTTCCATTCAGATAAACAACTCAAGAGATGCTCTGCAATGTTGCTCCCAAATGAAGAGCAAAAAGGCCCTTGCAAACTAGTATTCATAACCAACTCCTCCTCATTCACTTTGAAGTCAAAGCAGGGTAGTAGCCACACATATTCTGCAGGTTTCTTCAGCTACAGGCCTCAATCTCCACCACCCTTTTGCTCCCAAGATGCTGCTAATAACCCTGAATCTGCCCTGAAGGCTCCATTACAATCCTCTGAGGCATTTGGGTTGCTACCATTTTTACAACCATTCTTTTCTTCTCCACCACCTCCTCCTCCTCCTCCACCTCCTCCTTTTCTGCCACAGTTTCCTCAAATTCCCCCACAACTTCCATTCAATATCCCCCCATTTCCTTTCCTAACACCACCACCTCCTCCTCCCTTGTTTTCTGTCCCTGCACTGCCATTCTACACGCCTCCGCCTCCGCCTCCTCCTCCCTTGTTTTCTCTCCCTCCACCGCCATTCTTCACACCTCCATCTCTATTCTTACCCTTGCCTGCAAACCCATTTCAACCACCGCCTCTGATTTCCAACCCATTTCAACCCCCGCCTCAGATTCCCAACTCATTTTATCCACCACCTCAGATTATCAACACATTTCAACCCCCACCTCTGATTCCCAACTCATTTTATCCACCACCTCCAATTATCAACACATTTCAACCCCCGCCTCTTATTCCCAACCCATTTCAACCACCACCTCTAATTCCCAACCCATCTCTAATACCCATTCCATTTGAAACGCCACCTCTGGTTCCTTTACCTCCTTTGCCTCCAATCGACCCACCACCTCTCGTTCCTTTACCTCCTCTGCCACCAATTCCTTTGCCTCCAACCAAACCACCACCATTAATACCTCCTGCCCGACATTCCCTGCCAATCCATAACTAATACCTTCCGCCTCCATTTCCACTATACTCCTTGTACCCATGAAACCAAGTTTCTTCCAATACCCACATACTCTAGAGGTATTTCATAATCTTCAATTTTCTGCGCACTCGAAATATGCATCATTTAGTAAACAGTCTCAGCTCTCTGTTGGCATTGAAAGAGTTGGATATTTGGATGATGTCTACTTAAGCAGCAGAAATGGATTATGGAGTGTATTTGTAGATCTCCGATTGTATAAACAAGAAAAATCTGTACATTCTATGACCATCTTTACCATAAATAATTAATGAGAGATATAATTAGTGATTTCAATAAATAATTAAGTCGGGATCATTTACAAAAGCAATGAGTTCGTGGCGGCTCATATTTTTCAGCCAAATGTAAGATTGGCATTAAAATAAAATAAGATTTCTTGTGTTTGGAATTATTTAAAACGCTTCCTCAATTCTCAATCAGCACATACTCACAAGAATATAGAATACAAAAATATATGCCCTTTTTGTGAGACAGCTACCATTTTGTGAGACAGTTACCACATAGAGTAATATTTTCCTATTTTTCATTGTTATTGGAATGGAGATCCTCTATTGTATACGAATTTTTTAATTTGTATTGTGTATAGTTTTTGAGTTAAATTTATTAATATGTTCTAAACATTGAATGTTTATAATATTGAATGTATTTTATAACTAACAATCATACTTTAGTGTACAATGGTACATCAAAGAGGTCTTTAAGGTTTTTGTCAGGGCATAGAGTGAATTCTTGCACTGACATGAATCACTCAATGAAACTTCCAATGGACAAGTGGTAGGTTTAGATTCTTGGTGTGCAATTGTATTGTTTTCTCGTACTCATATTGCACAAAGTCACATGCAATACTACTTGTCATTTGGTGTAATGCATTTTGTAAGGTTTTTCTTGTAGCATTGCTATGATTGCCTATGACACAAAGAGTTCATGGTGTTGGTAAATAGGAAAGTGTTTGAAAAAATGCCTTAAAGAAATGTGGTCTCATGGAATGCCATGATTTTAGGATATGCACAAAATGGATTTTGTTGATTTCATGTGCTTGAGAATAGATTGGTGATAAAGCATTGATAAGGAATCTTTTTGTTTATATTTTACATTTCTAATGCCAACTTTTGTGTGTGTTTTGACATGGTTTGCTCTTGAGTTATTTGGAAAAAATTGCAACTATCTAGGCAAACAAGTGTAATAAATGATTATTTTTTTATGCTGAATGTTGTATTATATGACATAAAAATATATTTTTCTTTTACATTATATGTTAAAGAACATATTCAACTATAAATTATATGGATCTTTTGTCCTTGAAAATGTCTTGCCTAAGACTATATGGTGGTGTTTGTCATTGGCAAGCATTATGTTGCATCTAGCTAGGTCAGTGGTAGCTAATTTTAGGGAAGATACATAGATCTATCCAACTAAATTTTACCATAGCTATAGATTTGGGTCCACTACTAACTATTATATTATTTTGTGTTTAAATTTTCACCAAAAAAATATTGGAGAACTTAAAAAAATAGGTTTACAACTTTAATAAGTGGACATTTGCCAACATAGTCCATTTGGACACTTGACAACTACTAATCTATTGTATTGTTGGCCCCTCAAAGTACAAAATCTGATTTCTATTCTAACATTGCCTTTTAGTGTAAATTTGATTGCCTAACTCTTGCAAATGATAGTTTTGACTACCTTAGGAATGATCAAACAATTAGCACAGAGTAGACTCTATCTATGGCTATTGAGATCTAGTGGGTTTAGTAAGATACAAACCTTTCTAATTGGTCAATGGGTCCTATATTTAAGGTTGTCATCTATTAAGAGATAATCTACAACAAAGAAAAGATCATGAGCAAATTAACTGTGGGGAAATTAATTTGGTTGATGATATTAAACCTCCATTTTGTGGATATCTTGCAATCATTGCAATCCATGAGACAACATCTCTTTAGATTATGTTTGACCAATATAATGTATTTTGACCATGTCAATGCTAATAGGTGATGAAATACATCAATTTTTTGGGAAACTTGGAAGTAGACTTTAATGGATGAAGTAGATTCAATAAGAAGGAAGAGAGAAATTCCACTCTTCAAAAAACATTGCAAGGCATTGGAGAGACTTGATTTTCATATTTTTGGTCCATTGGCATCTCAAGAGATATGTGTTGCAAAAAGTATTATCTGTTTAGGAAATACACAATGTGCACATATTAAAAATTAATGATATTAAAGTAAATCATAGGCAAGCAGTGGCCATGAAAGTAGATCCAACATGTTGAACATGTTTGTGAGATATGCGTGCTTTGAACCTCACTCCACCTATCTTATTACTAATCCATAAAGCATATATTGCATGATGCACTCAACAAAATGTTATATGGACATTTGGTAGATTTTAATTCTTGGTGTGCAATTGCATTGTTACCTTTTAATGAGAGTTTGATGGTTGGGTTAATTCACATTTGATAGTCTCATGCTTGTATTGCATAAAGCCACATGTAATATTTCCTTTCACTTGTTGAAACATATTTTGTAAGGCTTGTTTGTGTACCAGTGCTTTGTTTCCCTGTGACAAAGAGTTTGTGGTGTTGGTCCATAGGGAAGTGTTTGACAAAATGCCTTAAAAAAACTTAGTGCCACTATTTAGTGTTGAAAGGCACAAGACAACTAAGAGAGGGGGGGTGAATCAGTTGTATCAAAATTTTAACTTCTTTAAACCACAATCAATTTCATAATCAATTAACTTATTTCCTTCTTTTGTTATGAGCATTAAACACGAATAGTAGAATTAAAACATGAACACATCACACCATACACACATCAACACCAGATTTTTTACGTGGAAAACCCTAAACAAGGAAAAACAATGGTGAGTGTTAGCTCACAATATAATGTAGTAATAATACTGAATATCAAAAGGTGGCTCATTACCCAGGGCTCACTGCCGAGGGTTGGCTCACTTCCGGGGAGTGGTTCACTACCGGGGGTGGCTCACTACCAAGGGTTGAACTAATTTAGTAGCATCTACACCATGCCTGAGTTCAATTCCATTGAAGCTCAAATTATCTCCTTTACTTTACTCTGCTTTTACACTGAACACTTATCTTTTCATCTTCGCACAATCACACATCACTCACGACTTCATTACATATATTTATATGATTCATCAACCTTGGATTGTACATCAAGGTCAGCATTACAATTGAATCAACCATTGGAACAATCTCCAAGGTCGGCATACATACATACATCAAATTAGGAAGGGACCTAAACAAACTTATAGACTAAATGAATGAAGGATGAACACTTCATGCCTTAGTTCAGACTCAATTACATTTTCACATGCTACCACACACTTCTACAATTTAGGAAATTCATCTGCAAAGAGTGTTACTCATCCAGGTCAGCCAGACTGGTGCAATTATCAAGAACACTTGAACACATGCTTCCAAGATCTTCATTACACCTTGTGGATCAAGCACATGCCTTCAATGCATTCAACAGACATCCACGAACATCATAGAATCATTTGGAAACCAGAAAATCCAACTGCAACAGATCTCAACTTATTTCACTTGAAGATGGATCACAGATTGCTCTCAATCAGACACTGTCAAACTCTACTAATTAGAAACTTGCTTTCTGGAGCTTCAAATCACATATCCTTTGGAATGAAGATGACTAAGGAACTTATAAGCTTAAGTCTAGAACTGCAAAGCTAAACTCCAATCTGCGGAGAAATGCGGAGCAAAACACTTTCTCCTTATCACTCTGCAAACCTTACCAGGCACAGTCTTGACACTAGTGAATAGAACTTTTTATGCACAATGATCTAGACCACCAAATTCTATATTTAGCATCTTCAAACACTTCTCTAAATCATATCTAAATCTCATACTCCAATCTTTAATACAGAGAAAATGCGGAGCAAAATACTTAGATAGTGTTCTTCAATCATTCAACAAACAACAATATCAGAAGATACAGTTGGCACCAATGACAACACAAACATGTTGACATCAATGACAACACCAATTAGCACATACTTGCAACAATCTCCCCCTTTATCATTGATGGAAACATATGATGTGAAAAACATGTTCCAACATCAAGACACAATTTTACTTCAGGACTCCCCCTTTCTTTTTACACATCTGCACTCTTACTCCCCCTGAGTTTTACACATGATCTCTCTTCGCCTTTGACATCAATGGCAAAGGGCTTCACATCTCTTCTACTGCACATACTTGTACAATAATACTCTAATCAATCTGAAAACATTCTTTACTCCCCCTGAACGCAATAATTATCTCAAACCACTACCCGCTCCCCCTAAGAGGTAGCCTCCAACATCAGTCCAAAAAGAGAAATGTACTTTGATGCACACTAGACTGATGTACCTTCCTATGCAACTAGTTCAAAGAAGGAGGGGTAATAACCCCTAATTTCTCTAGAGATACTCAAATGTGTCTTTTGGAAGAGCTTTAGTGAATATATCAACAACTTGATCTTTTGTAGGCACATACTCAAGCTTTACCTCATTTTCTACAACTTTCTCCCTCAAGAAGTGATACTTGATTGAAATGTGCTTTGTCTTTGAATGCATCACTGGATTCTTTGAAATATTTATGGCACTTGTGTTATCACAAAGAATAGGAATTGGTCCATCAAACTCAACTTGGATATCCTTCAAGGTCTGCTTCATCTAGAGCACCTGAGTGCAACATGATACTGCAACAATATATTCTGCTTCTGTAGTAGATAAGGAAATTGATTCTTGTTTCTTGCTATGCCAGGATACTGCTCTATCTCCAAGGAAGAATGCACCTCTGCTTGTGCTTTTCCTGTCATCAGCACATCCAGCCCAATCTGCATCTGTGTAGGCACTTAAATAAAAATCATTGTTATTGGGATACCACAATCCATGATCAAGAGTGCCCTTCAAATACCTGAATATCCTTTTTACTGCCATCACATGTGATTCTCTGGGATCTGATAGAAATGTAGCCACAAGACAGACTACATGCATGATATCTAGTCTGGTAGTAGTTAGGTAAAGCAATCCTCCAATCATTGATCTGTACTTGCTTTGATCAACCTTGGGAGATTCATCATTCTTTATTAGTTTACAACCAGTAACCATAAGAGTGCATACCAGTTTAGATTCCTCCATTCCAAATCTCTTCAATAGTTCCTTGACATATTTTGATTGAGGAATGAAAATACCTTTGTCTATTTGATTGATTTGCAGTCCAATCAAGAAATTCATCTCACCACACATAGACATCTCAAATTCTATTTGCATCTCATTTACAAAATTCTTGCACATCTCTTCATTTCCACCAAATATGATATCATCTACATAAACTTCAATAATCAAGATTTGATCTTTACTTATCTTGATATACGAATTTCTATCTATGGACCCTTTACTGAAACCCTATTGCAATAGATATTTATCTAGTCTTGCATACCAAGCTCTGGGAGCTTGCTTCAATCCATACAAGGCCTTCTTTAATTTGCACACCATGTCTGGTTTGTCTGATAACTGGAACCCATCCGGTTGCTCTATGTAGACCTCTTCTTCTAGCTCACCATTCAGGGAGGCAGATTTCACATCCATCTAATATACTTTGAAATCTTTGTGTGCTGCAAATGCCAAAAATAGTCTGATAGCCTCCATTCTTTCCATCGGAGCATAGGTCTCTTCATAATCAATTCCTTCAACTTCAGAGCAGCCTTTGCATACAAGTCTTGCCTTGTTTCTCACAACTTCTCCAACTTCATTCAGTTTGTTCTGAAAAACCCACTTTGTTCCAATCACATTCTTGTTTGCAGGGCTAGGAACAAGTTCCCAAGTCTTTTTTCTTCTCAATCTATTGTAGTTCTTCATTCATTGCCTTGACCCAATGTTCATCATTGCATGCTTCATTTACTGTTTTAGGTTCCACCTTTGACAACAAATAGAGATTCACTTGTTCTTCTGTAATTATGCTTCTTGTCATCACACCTTTCCTATTGTCACCAATAATCTGATCTTCAGAATGATCTCTCTGCATATACCTTGGAGTTTTATGAGTTCTTATCAGAGCCTCATCTTGAGTTTCTTCTTCTTTTGGAGCTTGTTCTTCAGTTTGAACTTCCTTCTCTTTGCCTTTTCCAACCTTTCCTATATCAGCAAGTTCATCTGACTCATATCCATCTGGTTGGATGTCTTCATCTACCTTTACATTTACACTTTCAATGATCTTTCTTAGTCTTTTGTTATAGCACCGATAATCCTTGCTCTTAGTGGAGTACCCAAGGAATATGCCTTCATCACATCTAACATCAAACTTCCCTAATTCTTCATCTCTTCTGATGTAGCATTTGCTTCCAAAAACTTTGAAGTATTTGACAGTGGGAGCTCTACCATACCATAGTTCATATGGTGTATTTGTTTCTTCTTTGACTTGCACTATGTTCTGAATGTAGACAACAGTATGTATTGCTTCTTTCTAGTACACTTCCAGTAGGTCTGCTTCCTTGATCATTGCTCTAACAACTTCTTGAACCATTCTATTCTTCCTTTCAACCACTCCATTTTGTTGAGGACTCCAGGTAGCAGACAAATGTCTCTTTATTCCATGTTCTTCACAAAAAGTATTAAACTCATTTGAGGTAAACTCACTACCTCTGTCAAATCTTAAGCATTTGATTCTCAAATCCGTTTCATTTTCAACCATAGCTTTGAAAGCCTTGAACTTATCTAAAGCTTCTGCTTTTTCTCTAAGGAAAGTAACCCAAGTAATTCTTAAAAAATCATCAATAAGGAGCATGAAATACCTTTCACCTTGCAGACTTCTTGTTCTTGTGGGACCACACAGGTCTGTATGCACTAGCTCCAGCAAACTGATAGAGGATTGTTCTTTGCTTTTGAAAGTAGTTTTTTTCATCTTCCCAAATTGGCATTCTTTTCATATAACATTGGCAAGCTTCACAATCTTAGGCAAATCTCTTACAACTTGAATAGTTCTTATTCTCATTAGATTATTGAAGTTAATGTGACACATTCTCCTATGCCATAGCCAACTTTCATCTAACTTAGCCAACAAACAACAATTTCCAGCACCTTTCAAATGATAAACATTTCCATGTGTCTTCTTACTAGCATCAATTAAGGTTCTAGAGCTATTCTGTATCTTACACCCATTGTCCTTGAATACAAGATTATATCCTTTGTTACACAATTGTCCAACATTTAGTAGATTATGCTTTAGGTCGTTGACATAAAGAACATCATTTGTATTATATTTTCCATCAAAAGTAATAGATCCTTTTCCACAAATCTTACCAGCTGCATCATCACCAAACCTAACAAGTCCTCCATCATATTTTTCAAACTTACAAACTTACTCTTGTCACTTGTCATGTGGTTTGAGCATCCACTATCAATGATCCATTCATCTTCCTTTTTAGCATGGAACACAAACAACTCTCCTGCACTTTCTTCCTTCACACAACTTGCAAGATTAGTAGAAACATGTTCTTCTCTAAGTGCAATAAACAAGCTTTCACTACTATTGCCATCATCGGAATTAGATTCATCATCATTTATGGGCAAGTGCAAAAAGATGGGGGGCCAAAAAGGGGTCTTAAGTGGCCACTTTTTTTCTGAAATCAAGAAATGCTGGCCTTGGATGAGAAATTGAGCATAGTTACACTCAAAATTTGGAGATGCAACCAAAACAATGTTCGTAGTACTCCGAGTCTACTTTATAAACTACTATTTTTTTTGAAAATGGTATAGATTAAGGGGTTCAAAAGAGGGAACCACATAAATTGGTGTTTGTTTCTGTCAAAAAAACATAACATAGCATGTTTTGTGGCTCCCTCAAAAGGTCAACTTTTTTTTTTTGGTATTTTTAAAATCACTTCAGTGAGAAATTAGCTAACAACATGTAGTTTATGTTTGATTTTTCTGATAATTCTTTTATGAATATTTGATTTTTTACTAATTTTCAAAGTGGACACATCCTAAAAAATAGAATTTTGGCCGTGCTACCCCTATAAATTTTGAAAACTAATTGAAAATCATTTTTTCCTTTTTTTAATGTGTAGAATGGAGTCTAGTTTCTAAATATGTAATTTTTTTGAAATTTCAATGAATAGTTAATTTACAAAGAAAAAAAGACCAAATAGTGGTTTTTGCCAAAAAACGAACACACAAACAAAAGAAATTAAAGATGAAAGGTTTAACATTGTCAAAATGTGAAAAAAATCACATTGTCAAATAGTTAAGAGAAAGTCTAACATTACCTAGGTGTTCGATTTGTTCGACCTTGAAACACGTGCAAATTTGAGAGTTAGCACGAACGAAATTATGTGAAATCCTGTAGAATATGGAAAAACAGGTCTCTGGACATTGGGAAGGCACTCCAAGCCTTTGGGTTGGAAATCCAAAGCAAATCCCAAGCCCAAGGCTTGGGATTCCCAAATCAAAACATAACACGATCGCGTTATAATGCACTCGCGTTATATTTTACTTTATATTTTTCTTTTTCCACAAAAGTTTGTGCACTATTTGTCATGTTTGACATAACGCGAGCGCATTATGTCCCCCTTGATTTTTTTTTATGTTCAAGGTTATTAATCATGTATGTATGCCTATATGTATGTATGTATAGTGTCGAGGGTAGAGGAGGGTAGAGATGGGGATGAGCCAGATAGGGGAGGAAAGGGGTGGATAAGGATTGAGTGATTAAGGTTGAGGGTTGAGGGTTTAGGGATAGGATTTAGAGTTTAGGGATAAGGGATTAGAGTTTAGGACCTTGAGGGATTAGGGTTTAGGGTTAAGGCTTTAGGAATAGCATTTAGGGTTGAGGGTCGAGGGATTAGGGTTAAGGTAGAGTGTTGAGGGTAGAGTGATTAGGGATAGGGTTTAGGGTTGAAAGTTTAGGGTTGAGGAATTAGGGTTTAAGGTATAGTTTTGAGGGTTGAGGGTTTGGGATTTAAGGTTTAAGTGTTGAGGGTTGAGGATTTAGGGATAGGGTTTATGGTTTAGGGATAAGGGATTAGGGTTTATGGTTTAGGGACCAGGGATTAAGGTTTAGGGTTAAGGGATTAGGGTTTAGGGTTTAGGGATGTACAATTAAGGGGTACTATAAATAAACTAGAATTTAGGAAGGGTTGGGAAAATTTTGTGAATCATCATGGGCTGGAGATTAGAGATTTTGTTGTGTTCAAGTATATATCCAAGTCATAATTTAAGGTTAAGATATTTCAAAGAACAGGGTGTGTGAAAAACATCAATGCTCTTCGGCTTATGAATACCAACATTGATATTGATAAAAGATGCCCTTCTTCTAATAGAGTATGTAGTTCAAGTCAACCGATGGGCAACGAGTTGTCAAATGAGTTGGTTTAATGGGTGTGCCTCCTTCAAGGCCCAAGTGGGCAGGAGTGGGATGTACAATTAAGGGATACCATAAATAAACTAAAATTTAGGCAGGGTTGGAAAAATTTTGTGAATCACCATGGGCTGGAGATTGGAGATTTCGTTGTGTTCAAGTACATATCTAAGTCATATTTTAAGGTTTAAGATATTTCAAAGAACATGGTGTGTGAAAAATATCAATGTTGTTCAGCTTATGAATAAGAACATTGATACAGATAAAAGATGCCCTTCTTCTAACAGAGTATGCAGTTCAAGTCAACTGATGGGTAGCAAGTTGTCGAATGAGTTGGTTTAATGGGCATGCCTCCTTCAAGGCCCATGTGGGCAAGAGTGGGATGTACAATTAAGGGGTACCATAAATAAACTAGAATTTAGGTAAGGTTGGGAAAATTTTGTGAATCATCATGGGCTGGAGATTGGAGATTTCGTTGTGTTCAAGTACATATCCAAGTCATATTTTAAGGTTAAGATATTTCAAATAACAGGGTGTGTGAAAAATATCAATGCTTTTCAGTTTATGAATACCAACATTGATATAGATAAAAGATGCCCTTCTTCTAATAGAGTATGTAGTTCAAGTCAACCGATGGGCAGCAAGTTGTCGAATGAGTTGGTTTAATGGGCGTGCCTCTTTCTTCAAGGCCCAGGTGGGCATGAGTGGGATGTACAATTAAGGGGTACCATAAATAAACTAGAATTTAGGCAGGGTTGGGAAAAAATTGTGAATCATCATGAGCTAGAGATTGGAGATTTCGTTGTGTTCAAGTACATATCCAAGTCATATTTTAAGGTTAAGATATTTCAAAGAACAAGGTGTGTGAAAAATATCAATGCTCTTCAACTTATGAATACCAACATTGATAAGAGATAAAAGATGCCCTTCTTCTAACAGAGTATGTAGTTCAAGTCAACCGATGGGCAACAAGTTGTTGAATGAGTTGGTTTAATGGGCGTACCTCCTTCTTTAAGGCCCAGGTGGGCAGGAGTGGGATGTACAATTAAGGGGTACCATAAATAAACTAGAATTTAGGCAGGGTTGGGAAACTTTTGTGAATCATCATGGGCTGGAGATCTAAGATTTTGTTGTGTTCAAGTACATATCCAAGTCATATTTTAAGGTTAAGATATTTCAAAGAACAAGGTGTGAAAAATATTAATGCTCTTCAACTTATGAATACCAACATTGATACAGATAAAAGATGCCCTTCTTCTAACAGAGTACGCAGTTCAAGTCAACCGATGGGCAGCAAGTTGTCAAATGAGTTGGTTTAATGGGCGTGCCTCCTTCTTCAAGGCCCAGGTGGGCAGGAGTGGGATGTACAATTAAGGGGTACCATAAATAAACTAGAATTTAGGCAGGGTTGGGAAAATTTTGTGAATCATCATGGGCTGGAGATTAGAGATTTTGTTGTGTTCAAGTATATATCCAAGTCATATTTTAAGGTTAAGATATTTCAAAGAACAGGGTGTGAAAAATATCAATGCTTTTCAGTTTATGAATACCAACATTGATACAGATAAAAGATGCCATTTTTCTAAACGAGTATGCAGTTTAAGTCAACCGATGAGCAACAAGTTGTCGAATGAGTTGGTTTAATGGGCATGCCTCCTTCTTCAAGGCCCAGGTCGGCAGGAGTGGGATGTACAATTAAGGGGTACCATAAATAAACTAGAATTTAGGTAGAGTTGGGAAAATTTTGTGAATCATCATGGGATGGAGATTGGAGATTTCACTGTGTTCAAGTACATATCCAAGTCATATTTTAAGGTTAAGATATTTCAAAGAACAAGGTGTGTGAAAAATATCAATGCTCTTCAGCTTATGAATACTAACATTGATACAGATAAAAAATGCCCTTCTTCTAACAGAGGATGCAATTCAAGTCAACCAATGGGAAGCAAGTTGCTAATCTTGAATTGGTTTCTGATGAAGAAAACAATGATGTTGTTGAAGCAATGGAAGAAAATCAAAATTGTAAGTTTAATTTAATTTATTTCAACTTTCAAAGCAGGCATTTGAATTGTAGCTTTACCTAGAGGATTGGTATAACAAAAACTTAATTATGTTACAAGCCTTTCTTTGAAAAACCCTAGACATTATGGACCCTATCATCTAGAAAAGCACATGACAGTGAACTCTGCCCCACCTTTCAAATCAGATATTTACCTTTTTATTCAATGAAAATAAAGTCACGGAATGTAAACCGACCATGCATACTAGTAAGATCAAATTCTCTGCCTTCTATTCTTATTACTCTTACTTTATTAAGAGAAGAGTGTCAAAAAGAATGGGTTTAATTGTAAGCTAACATAAGGCAAAGCAGTTTTGTTATTACATTTTTCTGAGGGATCTCTAATAGTTTAATATAATGCAGTCTTCTATAGTATGAACATCTGCATTTGTGTGAATGCTAAGCTTTAATATAGTAGCATATTAAATCAATGCAATCAGGTATTTATTGGGTTAAAATAACTTAGTTTTTGTAATGGTTTGGGAATGCAGGAGTTGCCAAAAATAGGTGAATGTCCTCTACAATTACCAAGAGAAAAAAATTTAGTAGTTCTTGTGGATAGAGCCAGTAAACAATGGGAGATTATTTGCCTGTTTCATAACAATATACCTCCCCTAATTGCGGAGTGGACAGCAAGAAACATAGATGTACCCCAATGTAAAGCTTTTCTCATCCTTCTGATTTCAACTATTAATTACTCATTGTGGATGTACCATACGCAAAGCTTTTCTCATAGTGTGTACACCTATTGGCATAATGAACATCAGATGGGACAGAAAAACATTCTATATAACATTACTAACATTAAAAAAGTTCATAGCCATTTTTCTAACATATTCTTGCAACTCAGATATCTTTAAGAGAAGAGCGTCAAAAATTATGGGTTTAACAACCTAACATAAGGCAAAGAAGTTTTGTTGGGTTTAGGGATAGGGTTTAGGGTTTAGGGTTGATGGATTATGGTTTAAGGTATAGTGTTGAGGGTTGAGGGTTTAGGGATAGGGTTTAGGGTTGAGCGATTAGGGTTTAGGGTTGACGGATTAGGGTTTAATGTTGAGAGTTGAGGGTTTAGGATTAGGGATAGCCTTTAGGGTTTAGGGATGAGGGATTAGGGTTGAGGGATTATGGTTTAAGGTATAGTGTTGAGGGTTGAGGGTTTAGGGATAGGGTTTAGGGTTTAGGGATTAGGGTTTAGGGTTGATGGATTAGGGTTTAATGTTGAGAGTTGAGGGTTTAGGAATAGGGATAGCGTTTAGGGTTTAGGGATGAGGGATTAGGGTTAAGGGTATACAATAAATAAATTAGAATTTAGGCAGGGTTGGGAAAATTTTGTGAATCATCATGGGTTGGAGATTGAAGATTTTATTGTGTTCAAGTACATATCCAAGTCATATATTAAGGTTAAGATATTTCAAAGAATAGGGTGTGTGAAAAATATCAATGCTCTTTAGCTTATGAATACCAACATTGATACAAATAAAAGATGCCCTTTTTCTAATAGAGTATGCAATTCAAGTCAACCAATGGGCAACAAGTTGCTGAATGAATTGGTTTATGATGGGGAAAACAACAATGATGTTGAATTAATGGAAGAAAATCAAAATTAGGGTTGAGGGATTAGGGTTGAGGGTTGAGGGTTGAGGGATTAGGGTTTAGGGTGTAGGGTAGAGGTTTGAAGGTTGAGGGATAATGTTCAAGGTTGAGTGTCCAAGGTTAAGTGTAAAGGGTATATAGGGTTTAAGGTTTGAGGGATTAAGGGTTTAAGAGTTGAGGGATTAGGGTTTAAGGCATAGTGTCAAGTGTAGAGGGTTTAGAGACAAGGTTTATGGTTGAATGTTTAAGGGTTGAGGGTTGAGGCTTTAGGGCTGAGGGTTAAGGGATTAGGGTATAAGGTATAGTGTCGAGGGTAGAGGGTTTAGGGATAGGGTTTAGGATTTAAGGTTTAAGCGTTGAGGGTTGAGGCTTTAGGGATAGGGTTTAGTGTTTAGGTTAAGTGAGACACCTAGATGACTAAGGACAGATGAAGAGGTAGACAAGGAATGACTGAGAGACCTAGAGATGGGAGAGGTAGAGAGGTGAGTGGGAGATAGAGGTGAGAGATAGAGAGGTGAGGGGGGAGATAGAATAAAATGAGAGAGTGAAGTTGACAACTTGAGGGAAAGATGGGTAAGGAGGAGGGAGAGAGGTAGAGAGGAAGGGAAATATCTAGAGAGCCCTGAGAGATATACAAGTGAGAGACCTACAACCTAGGGAGAGAGGGGTGAGAGAGATAGGGAGAGATGGGGGTGAGGCAGATAGGGGAGAAGAGGGGTGGATAAGGGTTAAGGCTTTAAGGCTTTAAGGGTTAAGGGTTTAGGGTTTAAGGGTTGAGGTATTAAGGGTCTAAGGGTTGAGGGATTAGGGTTTGAGGTATAGTGTCAAGGGTTGAACCCTAATCCCTCAACCCTTGACACAATACCTTAAAACCCTAATCCCTCAACTTTGGTGTTTAAGGTATAGTGTTGAGGGTTGACGGATTAGGGTTCAACCCTCGACACTATACCTTAAACCCTAATCCCTAAACCCTAAAGCCTAATCCTTCAACCCTTAGACCCTTAATATCTCAACCCTTAAACCCTCAACCCTTGACCCTTAAACCCTCAACCCTTAAACCCTAAACCCTTGACCCTTAAACCCTCAACCCTTATCCACCCCTCTCCTCCCCTATCTACCTCACTCCCATCTCTCCCCTATCTCTCTCACCCCTCTCTCCCTAGGTTGTAGGTCTCTCACTTGTATATCTCTTAGGGCTCTCTAGATATTTCCCTTCCTCTCCACCTCTCTCCCTCCTCCTTACCCATCTTTCCCTCAAGTTGTCAACTTCACTCTCTCATTTTATTCTATCTCTCCCCTCACCTCTCTATCTCTCACTTCTATCTCCCCCTCACCTCTACCTCTCCCCTATCTAAGTTTCTTAGTCACTCCTTGTCTACCTCTCCATCCGTCCTTAGCCATCTAGATCTCTCATTTAACCTTAAACCCTAAACCCTATCCCTAAATCCTCAAACCTTAAAACTTAAATCCTAAACCCTATCCCTAAACCCTCAACCCTCAACACTATAACTTGAACCCTAAACCCTACCCCTAAAGCCTCAATCCTCAACCCTTAAACCTTAAACCCTAAACCCTCTACCGTTGACACTATACCTTAAACCCTAATCCCTTAACCCTCATCCCTAAATCCTCAACCCTCATCCCTTAAACCTTCAACCCTAAACCCTCTACCCTCGACAGTATGCCTTAAACCCTAATCCTTCAACCATTAAACCCTCGACCCTTAAACATTGGGCAAAATTTTGCAAAAAAGAAAAAAAAACAAAGAAAACAATAATGCCCTCACGTTATAATGTGCTCACCCTCGACCCTTAAACATTGGGCAAACTTTTGCAAAAAAGAAGAAAATGCAAAGAAAACAATAACACACTCGCATTATAGTGTGAGCGCATTATGGCTTTTTAAAAAGTTTTAAGAATTTGGCCACTTTTTGGCCCCCCATCTTTTTGCACCCACCCTTACACCTTCATCATCTCTAACATAATAACTTTCTTACCATCTTTCCTTTGCTTTCATTGATTTTCAAAGCTCTGTCAGGACATCTTGAAGCATAATGCCCAATTTTACCACAACTGAAGCATTTGAAAGGTAACTTACCTTTGAATTTTCCTTTGCTACCCCTCTTTATTCTGCTTGAAAATTTAGCTTCGACCTCTGTAAAGTCTTCATCATCTAATTCCACAACATATTTCTCTGATCTAACAATCTTAGTTGTTTCCTTGGCCTTGAAAGTAGTCTCATTTTTCACAGGGCCATCAGTAGTAACAAACTCTCTTATTTCAAAAGTAGTTAGTTTACCAAGTAATTGATCTTTTGTAAGCTTGCCCAATTCCAACAACTCTTCAATGGCAAATACCTTGTGACTATAAGATTTAGGAAGAGTTCTGAGTATTTTATCTATAGCATCCTCATCCTTTAAATCTCCACCAAGACCCTTGATGCTGCTAACAAATTCATCAATCTTTTGTAAGTAAATTGTTATGTTCTCATCTTCACCCATTCGCATGGTTTCATATGTGGTCTTCAAATTTTGCAACTTGGCCTTCTTGATAGATGCATCACCTTCATAGATTTTATTTAATTTGTCCCAAATCTCATAAGTAGTTTCCATATTCACAACTTTTGCCATTTCAGTGTTAGACAAGGCATTTAATAAAGTATTTTTAGTTTTATGATTAGCCTCAAACTCTTTAATCTCTTCTTCAGAATCCAAATCTTTAGGAACTGAGTATTTATCTTTAACCATTGCCCAAACATTATAACCAAGAGAAATAAGATAACTTTGCATTCATACTTTCCAATAGGCATAGTCAGTTCCATCGAACTGGGGAATGCCTTTCCTGTGTGCTATCCTAGATCTACCCTAAGTTGTTAGGCTTTGTTCAAAGGAACCTTGCTCTGATACCAATTGTTGAAAGACACAAGACAATTGAGAGGGGGGGTGAATCAGTTGTATCAAAACTTTAACTTCTTCAAACCACAATCAATTTCTCAATCACTTAACTTATTTCTATATTTTGTTATGAGCATTAAACATGAATAGTAGAATTAAAACATGAACACATCAACACCATACACACATCAACACCAGATTTTTTTATGTGGAAAACCCTAAATAGGGAAAAACCATGGTGAGTGTTAGCTCACAATATAATGTAGTAACAATACCGAATATCAAAAGGTGGCTCACTGCCCAGGACTCACTGCCCTAAAGAATGGCTCACTACCAAAATGGTGGCTCACTACTGAGGGTTGGCTCACTGCCAAGGGGTGGCTCACTACTGGGGGTGGCTCACTGCCAAGGGTTGAACTGATTTAGTAGCATCTACACCATGCCTGAGTTCAATTCCATTGAAGCACAAATTATCTCCTCTGCTCTACTCTGCTTTTACACTTCGCACTTATCTTTTCATCTTCACACAATCACACATCACTCACGACTTCATTACATATATTTATACGATTCATCAACCTTGGAATGTACATCAAGGTCGGCATTACAATCATCAACCATTGGAACAATCTCCAAGGTTAGCATACATACATACATCAAATTAGGACTGGACCTAAACAAACTTGCAGACTAAATGAATGAAGGAGGAACACTTCACATCTTAGCTCAAACTCAATCACATTTTCACACACTACCACATGTTTTGTACAATTCAAGAAATTCATCCACAAAGAGTGTTAATCATCCAGGTCGGCCAGACTGGTGCAATCATCAAGAACACTTGAACACACGCTTCCAAGATCTTCATTACATCTTGTCGATCAAGCACATGCCTTCAATGCAATTAGGAGACATCTAGGATCATAGAATCATTTGGAAACCAGCAAATCTAATTGCAACAAATCTTAACTTATTTCACTTGAAGATGCATCACGGACTGCTCTCAATCAGACACTGTCAAACTTTGCTAATTAGAAACTTGCTTTCTGGAGATTCAAATCACATATCCTTTGGAATGAAGATGACTAAGGACCTTATAAGCTTAAGTCTAGAACCATAAAGCCAAACTTTAATCTACGGAGAAATGCGGAATAACACAAAATAACTTACAATCAAAGGCTTAAGAACAAGAATTGACCACTAAATATGAGTGTCCACCAGGGAATAATGTGTTATAAGTGTCATAAATCAAAATTTATAACATCCATCTTTTGTCTGCAAAGGATGTGGGAATCCATACCTTGTGGTCCAATTTTACTAAGTGCTAATTCTATCTATGTAGGGAATAGGTCTACAAATACAGTTAAGTCTTAATAATGACTAGATCACATCCGTAGACAAAAGAGATCTATGCAAGTTAGAGAATTGGCATGGAAGATAAAGGCAGCAAGGTATTTCCCAGATTCAAGATATTTACTTAATGTTGTAGAAGAATAGGAAAAAGAAATAATTCTATGCCATCATAGTAAAACCTGACAATTGCAATTGGTTTATTAAACATGCCTCCTGGAGCAATTATTAGGTTTGTTAAGAACCTATGAGTACATGTTGATTGCCACACTGCAACAAAACTTATCTCCAAGATTGTTTCCAGAGATGTTGTAAGAGATGTGAAACGTTTCCATCATTTTAAACAAGGATGATTTTTCTTGTGGGGGTTATTGCTGATGCTAGATGAAGCAATTTGGAAAATAGACTTCCACTATAATAATATATAGTGCCAGATCTCCAGTAATAATGAAGAGATATCCATTAATGCAAAACAGAAGTGGGGGGGAATTTTGTCAGACGTGGCAATTGCATGTGCCTAATGCATATAAAACATGTGATATAATCAACAAGTGGTTGCATGCATTTTTTTAAAAATGATGACAATGGGCTCTCTACGAACACTGACTAAAAGACAAAATTTACCTCTAAAATTTATTTTATCATAAAGAGAAAAAACAAGGTAGTTCTGAGAAATGAATGTGTTGCAAAGTATGCATAGCAGACTATCTATGAAGAAAATGATAAATCATAAAAATGTCATCTATACGTGTGAAAGAGGCCCTCATGAGACAATGGAATGAGGTGGATAAAATACTTCAATATTCAACCAAGATGCCTCAAACAACACTCCTAGCCATGACAGAAAATCCTCAAATTTCAAAACCAAGATCTTGACTATTATCGTTTGTTGATTCAAACCAATCTTAATTTCTTTCATTCTATATTTTCAAGATCACCAAAAGTGCGCAATATACTACAATTAATAAGCAATCAACCTTATCAAGTATTTGTCAGATATTATGGTTGGAAACACTTTGGTAGACGCATATGAAAAATGTGGAAGCATAGGTAGGGTGTGGGTGCCCTTAACGGAACGCCTCAAAGAAATGGGGTCTCCTAGAATGCCATGAGTGCAGGATATGTACAGAATAGATTTGTTGAAAATCCCTTAGAAACTTAAAGCAAATGCAACTGATGGGTGTAAAACTAGACTCCTCAACCTTCGCTAGCATCCTCCTTGCACAGTCCAAAAACGGGAGCTTTTGGACAGAGAATAGACATCCATCAAAGCAAAGTGGAAGGGCAATTTTTGTAAGGTAGGGTAGCAGAAAGTGCCTTGGTAGATACGTAGTCAAAATGTAGAAGCATGGACCATACACATGGACTATTTGACAGAAAACCTCAAAGAGACATCACTCATGGAATACAATGAATTCAAGATATTCACAAAATGGATTTGTTGAAAAGGCTTAGAACTTTTTTTAGCAGATGCAATGGCAGGTGGACGGCCAAATTTTATAGAAAGTATAGAAACTTATACCTGTAGTCCATCTCCTCTTCTCTTTTCCCCCTTTCTCCTTTCCCTCCCCCCGATAAACACTCATGTATTTCCTTTATAGAAACCATACTCCATCTCATTTTACAAAAAGAAAAATATACTGAAATTTTTATGCATAGACACTTCGAGTGACCCTTTTTTCTTGACTGCTGCATCGTTGAAAACCCCCTGTGCTTCAGGCGGTGTCGTGTTCAGCGGTGCCATGTCCTCCAATCCTCCTTTCTTTTTGTAGGTTTCAGGCTGTCATTTCCATGGAAAGGTCACCTCCCTGCATTTAATTCTTTCTCAAGAATTTTACTTGCACCCCATGCCACTCCTCCATTTAATGTCCCTTTGACTATATGCATACAAATGTATATGTGCCCAATATGATATTATATAATAATATATATACTAATATATAGATGTTTGAATAAGATACTATATAACAATATATATACACTAATATATATAGATGGTTAAATAAGATATATATATATATATATATATATAAATTCATGTATTTAAATACCTTTATTTTAACTAATTTCCAACCAACAATAGTCCCTATAAATATTAGCATATTAAAAACGACAATCAAATTAGGGTCGTGATATACTTCCCCCCTAAGACTTTGCATCGTCCTGATGCAAATGTTACATACAAGAATAGAACTAATGTGAGATTCTCATACATGTTTAAGCACATGCTTACTACTTGCTCATCGACTTCATATGTTGAATACTTGGACACATTATCCAAAATTTTTAGTTACGTTAGAAGTTTACTCCAACCCGTGTTAGAATCCAAGAGAAATGATACACCACTGTAGATTAAAAGAATTATAAATTATCTTAGTCAATCTGAGTACTCAAGAAGTTCAAATAGCCAATCTGGGCTAAAGTGTCCAAAACGGGAAATATCGAGATAAAGCCAATCAGGCTCTTCTGTCCTTTGGGCAAACTGGTTCATATGGAACCAAGTCTAATGGACCCTATTGCTACCCAATACGGGGTAGATAAAATAATGGCCAAATGGGCCTATACCAGTCAAATGGATCAAAACTTTATCCAATACGGAATAGATAAACACAATAGCCATATGGACTACTAAGGATATGAATCAATAAATTGCTCTGCCAGAGACTTAGACTCATCGGGATCAATCCAGATCCTGAGTCACTTACAAAAAATTATACAATAGGCCCATATATTGCACCGAGGAATTTCTATAAGTTCATTCGATAAGAATGTTCTGAGGACCTTGTACCTTCCCTCAGGTTTCGAGCAACTGGCCAAGTACAAGGTCAATTCTCTTGAGGATTCTTTTGAGTACCAGTGACTTCACTATTCTAATATCATATAAACATTACACTTAAAAAGGAATACGTGCTCAAGCACACACATTGACATCAATTTTCCCTAAAGTCAATAGTTGCCTTTAGTATTCATCCCACTTGAACTGTCCAGTTTCTGAAGCTAGAAAATAATATAGGCTTAGGGCACATTAGGGTCCATCCTTAATCCCATAGAACAAATAGTAAGGAGTGGGTTTGCACTACGAACCAACTAGTGTGGTTCTAATGTGTAGGGGAGAAGAAGGACTACACTCCAATGTGATCACTTTGAGGGGGTACCCTTAAATAGGTGCCATCATGGCTCACCCTAAAACAAGTTATGTCCCAAAGGAGGCCTTCACACCTCCCTCAACCCCTAGTTACACTAGCTTGCTCTCACTAAGTGGGATGGTCGACGCTAGGGGTGACACTATCACAATACATAAAAACATGAAGAGTAACACCACACAACACATAAGAACATGAAGAGTAACTCACACATTTCTAAATAACACACATTAAACACATTTTTTTAACATATCTATACTAGACCAACACAGTTACTCAAACCCATGTACAACTATCACAAAGGGCATGCATAAGTATATCACACATTATGTCCACAAAACCTTTCTCCCCAAGCTGGATACCATGTATCACATACTTGAGGTACAATCACAACATTCACTGGTATTAACATCATTTAAACTAGAGGTCCCTCCACCTCACATACCTCTCATAGGTAAAACACACGTGATGATGACTATACCCGCACACATCAATTTACACTCATCATGTAATGGCCTCAAACGACTCACACCACGAGGCTCAACAAAAGGGGTACTTATGGGGAGGACAAGTACCAAAATGCCACTGGGTAATCCATAGTGCCACATCACCATATATCCAATGAATGAATAACCGTATAAATATAGAACCATTGTGTCAATATCTAATTTGTCATAAAACCATATAATCTCACCTCCACAGGAAACCAATACCATTCATACCTTAGTGCCAAGTAACCCAAAAAGGAAAGATGATCTCAAGACCCTCTCAAAGGACTCCTCACATTTCCTAATACCTTGCTCATGTTTGTTTAAGGTATTATCCTCCAAGAGGAAGGCATGCAAGAATCACACACATAGATCTAGGGGAATGGATTATGACTGTCCCATATCAGTGCCATTTGCAACCCCCATCCTCACAATAGAATTCCCTAGGCCATCTACTCCCCCATACAACCTACTAGGGCCCCTCCTGTAAATGGCAGTTTATAGAAGTCACATTACTCCACACATGCCAGCAGTTGCAACAATAAAATGCCTCAAATCAAGAAGAATTAAGTAAAACAAGTCGATAAGTTAAATCCTCAATTAGAACACATTAAAATAAAACAAGCCATAGAAGGAGTGAAGATCAAATATAACAACCATTGCAACATCCCAAATTTAACCAAGAACAAGTCCTTGAGGCAAAAAGGCAATCTCAAAATTAAAACAACTAATTAGCCCAGAGAAACAAAAAACTACTGGCTTAACACTTACGCAACCTTTAACACAAGAATAAATAATCCAACTATCTCATCAAATTTGCACATTACAATCACTATATAGCCTTACAACAAGACCACCTAAGGGGAGTAGGGGAGCTGGTGGACTACTACCACTAAAAGAGATAAAGCATACAGTGGTCTCAAACCACATTAAGATCAATGATAAATTACCATGTCACAATAAGCATTCCCCACACAACCCGGGCATGCCATCAATAAAGGATCCATTAAGATATGCCACAAAAGGAATTAGCCATAGAATATGATATCCACCTCACAAAAGAGAATCCACAAGTTTGCATGACTGTCGGACTGTACCAAACTACTATTTTCTCATTACACACATACTATCACTGGCATCATGTTATCCACCTCACCCTCTACAGAGGGTTTATCTACAGCCTTACCCTTTCATTGGTTTTGCATGTTTCTCTTCACGTCTATTAATAACTGGATGATCATTAGATCACCAGAGGGGGGATATCATTAACATCATATTATAACATCTTATATCTTAATTCTTACCATGCTTTAGGTTAGTAGACCTCTAAGCCTAGTGTTTGAGCATCAGCTTTGATACCACATGTAAGGACCCAACTCGTTATTAACAAAATCATACGAACTCTGAATCTAAAAAATACCAAGGATTTTTTTTTTGTTCTAACAGATGCAGAAATGCAAATTCATGTAATTTTACTATTAATTCTAAGGAGTGTTTAATAAATGTTATAGTAGTTAGACATCTACAACTTAGTTTTCTAAAATCATTGAGTCTCGAAAAGATCACCAATTTTAATTCTAGTGAAGAGAGAAAGTACATTACGTGAGATAACATATAAAAATAATTGATCACATACCTTAAGTCCTTCATTACATCCTGTATTCATTTCCGACAACTTGCTTTTTCTCCAGCATCTTGTATTCTTTTTGTCTACACAAGGCTTAGCTAGACAATCTTATGTTAATCGGATTTAGAATCATTATACAAAAAAGTTAAGGTCACAATATTTGTAGAAGCTAAGAATCGGATATCTCATCATTCCTAAGTATTGGAGACTTCTTATTATCTAACTTGATCTGTTATGTTTTTGAGATTAAGATGTTAATTATAAAAGAACACCCTATATCCGAGGGACTTGAGTACTAGGGGCGTCCTTCTCCATCCAGACTGCCTACATACCCTGTATCCATGTGATCAAGGCCCCCTTCAGATGTGACTGATATTGGGGTATGCAAATATGTAATTCTTTTTTGCACTATGTTTGATGCAACTGTGAGCATGTATGTAACCCTTTCTAGGGTGATTCCCGGCCCTAGACAATTCTTCGTCGGCTTCCACCTACTTAGGTGAAATAGGGATAGAATTAAATCCACTATCATGACCACCTAAAAGGGGTGTTATTGTGCAGCCCTAGTGTTGAGGAATCCCTATTAGGTGTCCACTCAAGGCATTAAGTTTACCTAAGGCAAGTTTATCTCCAAATTCATGTACTATTTTTACATCAATGGTTTCCTAATAGCTCTATTCATGATATTCCCAATGTTATTTGAAATAATACTTGCAAGATCAAATAGTAATTCAATACCCTAAAGTCACCTTGTAACTCTAAGCACATAAGTGAATACTCTATGATTTCTAAATTCTATGAGCTTCAAACTCAAGGGTTAAGAAATATTTTATTTACTGAAGAGAAGATGATTAATTATTCTTGAAGTGCAATGATTATAGCATAGCTACATCTCTAGTTCCATTTAGTCAACTCGGGTAGGTAAAAGTCTCCGAGGTTACTAGTGTCACATAACTAGACTCTAGGTTATAAACATAATTTTCTTCAAGGAGAAAACGTAAGCTATATTAGTCCTACACAATGATCTATTCAAGCCACTAAGAAAAACTATTGATAACAATTCCTTATTTAAATCATCATCTATATTTACCAACCTTAATACACCAAAAGATGTATAATCATAATTCTACTCATAGCATGCATTATTACCAAATAAATAACCCATTTCCATTGTATTGTTACAAGACCTCATAGTGATCAAAAGAAGCATATTTCATTCATCTACTTAGCTAACTCACATGTTCAAGGTAATTTCTACTATCTTCTTAAAAATGACACTGAGTTAAGACAATACACATACATTATTCGTAAAACTATTTAATTATTGCATATAAAGTTACTTGCTTAAATGAGTTACTATCATGGTATTCTTACCATAGTTAAGTACGTAGTTGTTCCTGTCTAGGTCCTTAATACTCCACAACCTACACTCAATTAATTAGTCTTATGCATTCAAGTACATAAATAGAAATGTCATAATATACAAGAAGTCACAAACCTTGAGTTATCCATCAAATAGATTACTAATCACTAGTATCAGAGAGAGTATGCAATACAATGGTTGGACGATTAACATTCAAATTCTAACGCTAACAAATATCATAAAAGTCACACAATACCATATGGTTTACTCTTTCTAATAATCATGAATAGTCCAAGCATAGAAGAACCTTTCATTCGTTATACCCAACACAGGAAATCATATGAATTTTCCTATTATAATCAATCCTATATCAACCATGTCATAGAGATAACTTAGAAGACACAATCATGCATTCATACTTGATCTGCAGAATAAAGACATGTTATCACATTGAGTTCTACAATACACTATCTTACGAACATAACCCATAGCTAATATTATGTAAGATATAGTGCAGGACACAAATAGATTCCTTGGTCGTAAGTATGATTTACAACTAAATCAAAAGGGTCATTAAAGTAGCACACTAACTAAAATATTTATGCAAAATGGACTAATTAGAGCAAATCATTTAGATTTATCTATATTAAATAGACATAGAAAACATTAACTTTCTCCCTAACAAACAATTCGGTAATCTTTTAAGGAAAATGACCATGATTAATATGTCAAGTACAATCCCATAAAACTATTGAACCACTTGGAAAAGAAATCATAGGGTATGACTCTCACTATGACTAGTAATTATTTTCACAATGTTTACAACATTGATCATAATAGATTAAGGAGATTAGAATTCTTACTATTTAAGGAATTATTGGGTAGTCTTGCATAAAACTCCATGAGTGCATCAAAAATGTATGAAGCTCAAAGTTGACAAATATAAAACATAGTCACCAATATTGATATTGGCACATCAGTGATGTCCTATAATACCATAACACAGAGCCAGGTGCTCTAATACCATTGGAAAGTTTTGCAGTATACTTAATAAGAATATAAAACAACATTTGTAAAAGCGGTCAAATAGGCACACAAGATACAAAAATAGATTTAGGGAGGTGCCATTGTCCTCTAATATGCAGAAAGCTCAATCATAATCAACATAATGAGACATGATGAAGCTCAAATCTTACTCAGCTGATTTATAATCTACAATGATAATTGATCAAATGGTAAAGAGGCCTAATTTTTATATATCAAAGGAATAAAGGGAAAGTCCTACGCAAATAAACTTAATTAGGAAGAACCTAAAACCAAAAAGTTTCCCACTAAAGATAATGACAAATAATCACACTAATAATATTGACACAAGAAAATATTACATCCCAACACAAAATCACCTACAATCAAAAGCTTAAGAACAAGAATTGACCACTAAATATGAGCGTCCACCAGGGAATAATGTGTTATAAAGTGTCAGAAATCAAAATTTATTACATCCATTTGTTGTCTGCAGAGGATGTGGGAATCCATACCTTGTGATCTAATTTTACTAAGTGCTACAAATACAGTTAAGTCTTAATAACGACCAGATCACATCCATAGACAAAAGAGATCTATGCATGTTAGAGAATTGGCATGGAAGATGAAGGCAGCAAGGTATTTCCCAGATTCGAGATATTTACTTAATGTTGTAGAAGAATAGGAAAAAGAAATATTTCTCTGCCATCATAGTAAACGCTGGCAATTGCAATTGGTTTATTAAACATGCCTCCTGGAGCAATTATTAGAGTTGTTAAGAACCTACAAGTACGTGCTGATTGCCACACTGCAACAAAACATATCTCCAAGATTGTTGCTAGAGATATTGTTGTAAGAGATGTGAAACGTTTCCATCATTTTAAACAGGGACAATTTTTCTTGTGGGGGTTATTGGTGATGCTAGATGAAGCAATTTGAAAACAGACTTCCAGTATAATAATATATGGTGTCAGATCTCCAGTAGTAAGTAAGAAACATCCATCAATGCAAAACAGAAGGGGGGAATTTTGTCAGACGTGGCAGTTGCATGTGCCTAATGCATATAAAACATGTGATATATAATCAACAAGTGGTTGCATGCATTTTTTTTAAATGATGACAGTGGGCTCTCTACGAACACTGACTGAAAGACAAAATTTAACTCAAAAATTTATTTTATCATAAAGAGAAAAAACAAGATAGTTGTAAGAAATGAATGTGTTGCAAAGTACGCAGAGTAGACTATCTATGAAGAAAAATGATAAAGCATAAAAATATTTCAATATGCAACCAAAGCAAAGCGGAAGGGGGGTTTTTGTAAGGTAGGGTAGAAGCAAGTGCCTTGGTAGATACGCAGGCAAAATGTAGAAGCATAGACCATACACATTGACTGTTTGACAGAAAACCTCAAAGAGACATCACTCAAGGAATGCAATGAATTCAGGATATGCACAAAATGGATTTGTTGAAAAGGCTTAGAATTTTTTTTTAGCAGATGCAACGGCAGGTGGACGGCCAAATTTCACAGAAAGTACAGAAACTCATACCTGTAGTCCATCTCCTCTTCTCTTTTCCCCCTTTCTCCTTTCCCTCCCCCATGATAAACACTCATGTATTTCCTTTATAGCAACCATACTCCATCTCGTTTTACGAAAAGAAAAATATACTGAAATTTTTATGCACAGACACTCCATATCACCCTTTTTTCTTGACTGCTGCATCGTTGAAAACCCCCTGTGCTTCAGGCGGTGCCCTGTTCAGCGGTGCCGTGTCCTCCAATCCTCCTTTCTTTGTGCTGTCATTTCCACGGAAGGGTCACCTCCCTGTATTTAATTCTCTATTAAGAATTTTACTTGCACCCCATGCCACTCCTCCATTTAATGTCCCATTGACTATATGCATACAAATGTATATGTGCCCAATATGATATTATATAATAATATATATACTAATATATAGATGTTTGAATTATATATATATATATATATTCACATTTATATTCTTATATAAAATCTTGTATAAAAATTCATGAATTTAAATACCTGTATTTTAACTAATTTCCAATCAACAATGGTCCCTATAAATATTAGCATATTAAAAACCGCAACCAATTTAGGGTTGTGAGAGTATCTTTATGAGAGAGAGATAAATGAAGCTTTTGATAGTAGTCTAAACATGAGCAAAGATTAAAAAGGTAAGGCGATGAACCTAGTCAAAATGTTCCCTTTATGATTTCCCAAGTCTTTGTTACTTCCACACAATTGGTTGCTCCTATCTTGCTTCCTCTCTTCTCCTTTCAAAACATCCATTGGCGCTTAGAAAAGATATTTTTTGAGGATTTGAGTTGTTCAAGCATTGGTTTTTATTTGAAAAGTTATTTTTATTTACTTAGTTACTTTATAGTTATAGTTTTTTAGATGTATGTTGGTTACCTTGTTGCCACTATAAAATGCTTCTTGATGTAATTATATATAATTAAATTTGAAATCAATATTGTTAAGAAAGTAATATATTTTGTATATTAAAATATTTTATATTTTATAACTGGATAATATTTTTTAAAGGGAAGTTGTATTTGATATTATAAATGTACTTAATGTGGGTAGCACATTATAAAGTCATAGTTTAATGAATGCAGAGTCAATTGAATTTGAAAATTAGTTTTAATATTTTTAGTTAATAATAAAACACATTCAATATTATAAACATTTAATACTTAAAACATATTAATAAATTTAACTCAAAAACTATACACAATAGAATTTAAAAAATCTAATACACAATGGAGGATGAAAAATAGGAAAATATGGTAGCTGTCTCACAAAAAGGCCATATATTTTAGTATTCTATATTCTTGTGAGTATATGCTGATTTAGAATTGAGAAAGCGTTTTAAATAATTCCAAACACAAGAAATCTTATAATCTTATATTTTAAAAAACAATTGCATTAACACCAACACGTACATTTATAATTCCTCCACTGTTGTTGAAGGTTAGAATGCCAATCTTACATTTGCCTGGAAAATATGAGCTGCCACGAACTCATTGCAGCTTTTGTAAATGATCCCGACTTAATTATTTATTGAAATCAATAATTATGTCTCTCATTAATTATTTATGGTAAAGATGGTCATATAATGTACAGATTTTTCTCGTTTATACAATCGGAGATCTACAAATACACTCCGTAATCCATTGCTGCTGCTTAAGTAGACATTATGCAAATATCCAACTCTTTCAATGCCACCAGAGAGCTGAGACTGTTTACTAAATGATGCATATTTCGAGTGCTAAAAAACTGAAGATTATGAAAGACCTCTAGAGTATGAGGGTATGTGGGTATTGGAAGAAACTTGGTTATGTGGGTATTGGAAGAAACTTAGTTTCAGGGGTACAAGGAGTGGAGTGAAAATGAAGGCGGAAGGTATTAGTTATGGGTTGGCACGGAATGTTGGGCGGGAGGTATTAATGGTGGTGGTTCGATTGGAGGCAGACGAGGTAAAGGAATCAGAGGTGGTGTTTCGGTTGGAGGTAAATGGAATGGGAGGTAATGGATCGAGAGATGGTCCTTCAAATGGATTGGGAATTAGAGGTGGTGGTTGAAATGGGTTGGGAATAAGAGACGGTGGTTGAAATAGCTTGGGAATGAGAGGAGGGGGTTGAAATGGGTTTGCAGGCAAGGGAAGGAATGGAGGTGGAGGCGTGAAGAGTGGCATTGTAGGAAAAGAAAACAAGGGAGGAGGAAGTGGTGGTGTTAGGAAAGAAAATGGAATTCTGGGGATATTGAATGTAGGTAGTGGGGGAATATGAGGAAACGGTGGCATAGAAGGAGGAGGTGGAGAAGGAGGAGGTGGAGGAGGTGGTGGACAAGGAAAGAATTGTGATAGAAATGGTGGCAACTCAAATGCCTCAGAGGATTGTAATGGAGCCTTCAGGTTAGATTTAGTATCATTAGTAGCATCTTGTGAGCAAAAGGGTGGTGGAGATTGAGGCCTGTAGCTGAAGAAACCTGCAGAATATGTGTGGATACTACCCTGCTTTGACTTCAGAGTGAATGAGGAGGAGTTGGCTATGGATACTAGTTTGCAAGGGCCTTTTTGTTCTTCATTTTGGAGCAACGTTGCAGAGCATCTCTTGAGTTGTTTATCTGAATGGAAGATGGATGGAGGAATTTCCACCTTGAACTGTCCATAATCATTTGTCTTTGCTTCAATCCGAAAATCAGGCGTCTGCTTATTGTTTCTGCATTCCACAGCAACTGAAGCACCTGGTTCACCCAATACTCAAACAAAACATAGAATCAGAGTTACTCCCAAATAAAAAATTACTGCTCCACAGCAAGGGTTCACCCAATACTCAAACAAAACATAAGATCGGAGTAACTTCCGAATAAGAAATTGCTGCTCCACATTTATGTTCTGTACACAATAAATTAAAGTAAACATACAAATTTCATAAGCACTGCTGAATCTAGAGCAATTCATGCAAATTATCAACGGTAAGTGAAACTGATTTATGCGTTTGATGTAATAGTTAACAAAGCACCTTTCTTAAAACCTTAAATTTCGTTTCAGTTTTAATTAATTTATTAGTTGATCGTCCCTTGATGCAAATCATTCAGACAAAAACTTGACGAAAACAAATAAATGCACACAAAAATAAAGCTAATAACAAGAAAAGAAAACAGAATTAACAAGTTCTACCTGATATGAAGTAGCTGTTTTTGGAGAAGTGTTGCTTATAACATGTATCACAAAATACGTTGCCCGCGATTCTGACAGATAACAAACGCCCATCATCATCAAGTGCATCAGCAGCAGCAAAGCATGTGATTATGGTCAACAATACAGCACCATAAATCTTCGAGCTCATGGTGGTAGCTGAAGAAGAGTTCTTAGCAGAATGGGGGAATTTTTTCTCTATTTAGCGACTCTGCCAGCTGGCAGAGGCTAATCACATTGTTTTATTATCTGTTCATTTAGCACAAAACCTTTTGTGAGGTTGTTTGTCAGCTGAGATGAAGGAGACAGCCATGAAAAACCCATCTTTACTCACGGGTCTCTTCTGCCAAACAATGGAAGAACCAAAAATTATGGTGTTTCTTTGAAAGCAAAGCTTTATAACTATCCGGTGGACCCACGGGGCAACCTGCTAATCTACTTAGTCCAACTAATCTACCTAAAGGTGGGCTTTTGCAAGAGAATGTTCTTGGGGTTGGGGGAGATGTCCGAAGCCTGATCCGGCGGCCGTGCAGCATCTAGAAAATGAGGAAAGAGAAAAAGCTTCAAGCCAGATTACAAGTACCTTTTGTCCCTTCTTGAATTTGCTTATAATACCTAATCTCATATAAATACATGCAAAACCATTGAATTCCTTAGAGTGCACAAAAAATTCAAAACCCCGTTGAGTCTTGACTTTTTTCGCTAATCTTGTAACCAACCCTTTTGGACTTGATTGATTCTATTGTTTGTCAATAGAATTTCAACCGCTAGACTGTTTTACAATGTGTCATTTATTTAAAGTTTATTCATTGTTGTTTTATATATGATGTCAGAGTGTGGGTTGTTGTCCTTTGATAGTGACTTGAGTCACGAGTGCAGAGATACAGTATATACGTAGTATTGAGTAGAAGTAATGAAGATTGGGAAGATAGAACTTACTTATTTTGTAGCGAAAGGGTGGTATAGACAAAGTGACACTTCATCATGGAGTACATACAATACAGAGATATCCATATCCAATATGAAAAAAATTTGAAAGTAGGCATCCTAAATGAGTTATTCGAGGAAGCAAGGCTTAAGAAAACTGTAGGTTTTTGGTCAAGTTTCATAGTAGAAGATCTGCCATCAAAAAGAGTTTTAAAATGTCTTAGACTATAACTCTTAGTCCCTTAGATTGCTTGGTCTCATAGACATCATTAAAACCCTTAATTTCATTTTATTTTAGTTGCTTTTGTGCCACATAAGAAAGCAATTGAAGTTCAAAAAGTATAAACTATTAACATTATTTAAGTATCTCATACTCGTTGGCTGTGAAACTATTTATATGTTTAGGCAGTAGGCATGATATGCATAATACATCCATTAAAATAATAATCAAGTGAAATTGACTTGTTGTGCACTCCTCCAACTGTCAAAATGAAATCATGGCTAGTAATTGCTATTCATTCTGCATTGAAAGTCAAATGGTTTTTCTTATCGATTGTCACAGTGAGGAAGAGAAAAGTTGCTCCCACTGATTTTTAATCACTTACTGTGGGTCAAGACAGAAGATAGAAAATGTTGAGCTGTAAATATAATTATATAATTTATTATTGTGAAAAATATTTATAAAATTTTATATTTATATCTTGATTAAATTGAGGTAAAGCGTTTTCAAACTACACACAAATATTACCTATGGAAAATAAATAAATAAAAGATTAAAATAAAAATTAAACCATTTAAAAAGGATTAGAATTAGGTAATCTCAAAAATGGTTTCTGAGAATCACAAAACATTCAGGTGAACCTCCTAATTATTCTTTCTTTTTTTGTCAACACAATTATTGATTTGAATCATTTTAATCACTTTCCCAAAAATATTTAGATTATACTTTTATAATATGTTTATTATGTTGAGAGGTATCTACAATGAGAATAAGGAGTGTCATGTTGCACATGAAAACTGAAAAACCAACATATATCTAAAAAAATAAAACTATTTAAATATAAAAATATAACCAACATAATTAAATATAGAAAAAAAACATATAAATATATAAAAAAATAAATAAATTTCCTTTGTCAATAATAAAAAAATATATAAATTATAAACTAATTAATTTTTATTTAATAGAGAAGTTATTATTTATTGTTAAATATGAAGACATCAAAATTCTAAAATACATATTAATGCCTACAAATGAAACTATTAAAAAAAAGAGATACATTGAGTGGTGAAATGTGTAATATGCTATGAATTTGTCCTAAAATGCTAGTTGATTACAAGTAATGGTGTGATCTATTTTAATTTTGTTGAAATGTGTGGGAGAAATTATTGAATAACTAAATTTTTAGATGATTGTTTATAACAAAATAGCAATTTTAAACAAGCATATGATGTTTGTAAGTTTTTTTTTTTTAAATTTTACAAATTAGCTAACATTGATTGGCATACTCCAACATAAAACATAAAATCCAAACTAGCTAACTAGGAGTCTCATGTTGTACATGAAAACCAAAAAACCAACATATATCTTAAAAAAACTGAAACTATTTAAATATAAAAATATAGCCAACATAATTACATATAGTTCAATAAAACATATAAATATAAAATAAATATATTAAAAAAAAATTATTTTCCTTTGTCAATTATATATATTCTAATTAATTTTTATTTAATAGAAAATTTATTATTTATTTTGAAATATTACGACATAAAAATTCTAAAATACATATTAACGCCTACAAATGAAGCTATTAAGGTTCTTGCCTGTGAAATGTGTAATATGGAATTATTGAATAACTAAATTTTTGGATTATTGTTTATAACAAAATAGAAATTTTAAACAAGCATTTGTAAGGTTTTTTATTTTATTTTAGAAACTATCTAACATTTATTCACATACTCCAACGTAAAATCCAAACTAGCTAACTAGGAGTCTCATGTTGTACATGAAAACCAAAAAAGCAACATATATCTAAAAAAAAAACTAAAACTATTTAAATATAAAAATATAGTCAACATAACTAAATATGGAAACAAAACATATAAATATAAAATAAATATATAAAAAAATAAATTATTTTCCTTTGTCAATAATAAAAAATATATAAATTATAAACTAATTAATAATTATTTCACAGAGAAATTATTAATTGTTTTTAAATATGAAGACATAAAATTTCTAAAATACATATTAATGCCTACAAATGAGGCTATTAAAAAATAAGAGATGCATTGCATTGGTTCTTAGCCGTGAAATGTGTAATATGTTATGAATTTGTCCTAAAATGCTAGTTGATTAAAAGTAATGGTATTATCTATTTTGATTTTGTTGAAATGTGTGCAAAAAATTATTGAATAGCTAAATTTGTGAATGATTGTTTATAACAAAATAGCAATTTAAAACAAACATATATGTTGCTAGGTTTTTTTATTTTATTTTACACACTAGCTAACATTGATCTTAATAGAAATTTTTGTAAAGGTTGCATTTTAAATCCCTTAACAATGTTATTCAAACATAGCTTAAATTCATTGTCAAGTAATATTCTAGTCATTATTATAATGTTGCAAATTAACAGCTTCAATTAACCATAATATTCATATTGAATAAGGAAAACATACCCATAACTAAACTTTAGTATACTGCAGACATGGAAAGTACTTACTTAGTTTCAACTAAAGAAGATGATACAGATCTTGTTAGAGTGGTCGAAGATTACAAATAGTGTTTTTATATTTAGCAAAAAATAACTCCTATTTTGTGGCATCATGTAGTTAACTCTTTATTATATTAGGATAAAAAATTAGAAATACAACTATCTAGTCCATGGAGTGTAGGAAGCACCAACATTGATCACTTCATTGGTCCTTGGAAAACTTAATAACAGTTAGCAATTATTAATGATAGTATTTTGAAAGGTCTACAATAAAGAGCAAATATATAGGTACAAGGATGACAATTACCATCATTAAATATCATTGAGCACCATAATTATATATTGTTTCAAATTTCTTTAAATTCATTTGAATACTAAAAAGTATTGAACTATGTCATGAAGCAATATTATTTTTAGTCTTACAGTTGTGAGAATAGATTGTATCCATATTTCAATAAAATTCTGTTGGACAAATAATTGTTATGAATCTGCTAAAAATATATATATATATATAAAATTATTCCAAATAATAAATGAAAGATATCATAATTCAATATTAGAATACTCAAATGTATTTCAAATATAAAGGTAAGGCAACACCATACAATGCTCCTATTGGAAAGAAGCCACTGTTTCAGTATGAGATATAATACTCACAATATTCTTGACATCTCTCATATGAGTCTCTTGCCTTTATTATATACTATTCAACTACCTATAACTACCACTTTCCCATACATGTGGGCTAAATACTTCTATTCTAATTAACAAGTGGGATGACTTACAAAGCATATACACCCCAATACTTTAATTATTACTACCAAATATACTATAATATTATATCCCTACGACCATTAGATTCCACCCCTTTAGGATGTTTAACCCTTTAAACATGTGAAGAAGCCAAAAAAATAAAATAGTTACAAATTAATTTAAATGTGATACCATATACTATCATCCAACCATCTATATGTGATCTTTGTTGTGGTTTGTGCTCAAGATGTAATGCAAGAGGTTCTCCCTCCTGCCCATAATATCACAATTCCACAACACACAGATACCTAGATTGCAAACAACTGCACAAATAACCCAAATCATACACAACAAAAGGCTCATACAATTTGCTTTTTGGAATTTATTGAAATTGAACAAACAAATTAAATTACGGCCCTCAATGGCCTATCTCAGCTCGATCCTTCAAATCTGCATGACTTCCTTTTCTCTACTCTACCAGGCACTCCTCTCTGCCCCTACCCTGCAGCTCTTTCTTCACTTTGCACATGTTCTCCTTTTCTTGGATCGTGGCGACTCATAATTTACTAGCAACGAACCTCCGTCACAAAACACAATGTCTTTGTTTACACAGCAGTGAATCGGATCTTCCTATTGGTGGCCTTCCACACTACTCTCTTCTATGGCTCTTTCTTATATCTATCAACAGACTCAATTTCCTTCAAACTCTTTTTTTTCCTCCGATGGCAGTGAACGTCTAATCATTGTCCATCTCTCTGTTTGGTAGCGAAACCTCTTTGAACATTCTCCCACTCTCCCCAATGCAATGAACTATTCCATATTTCTCATTTATTTCCTTCACCAAATGTCGCGCCCCTCCAACTCCTGCTTGCATTAGTTTTATGGTCACCAAACCATTCATTTGCTCTCCAATTTGAAGGTGAAAATACACGATTCTAAAGGTGTTTTAATTTTCAAAGAGTCAAAGCTTAAACTTCCCAAGACACCCACGGCCTGGGTAAAGCTAGTCACCATCTATAACAAATATTCATTCAGTATAACCGCCTGATACTGCTGGGTGAGCCGCGTGTATCTTCATTGAAACCTTGGTAGCCCCTTGCTGTTCCATTTAGGGTTATCGTGATAATGCTTCAATTTTAGAGTGTTGTCTGAATTGATTGATGAGGACAATTTCCTTCTAAGGGCAGTCCGATCCACACAAATATTTTATTTTCCAATGATATCAGCTATGATGGGTTTCCTTGTGGCCAAACTAATACAACGGCCCAATGTGCAGGTCATTCCAAAATTATCCAGCTTGTAACATTATCCCATGCATTTATCATATGCACTACACTCTTCTACGCTATTCTTGCGTGTGCACCTTTATTTGCATTAGAGGTAGTTACTTCTTACATGCATTTAAGTATTTTTCATGCCCTATGCATTGAATATTTGATGTTAAAGTTGAATCTCTAGAAATTAAAACACCTACCCTGATCTGACTCAATCCAAATTAACATCTTTACAACCGTTCACATTAATACTTGGAAAGATGCTACTATAGCCAAGCACCACAAGCTGATTTGCAATCCAATTCAAATCAGGAACCTGCAAAAGAATGTCGTGCTTGGAGAAACTCACTTATACAGTTGTGACAAGACGGTCGTGAAGCTGAAAGCCAACTTTCTTCACAACTTCTTATTAGGAGCTCGAAACCTCACAAAACTTGTAGATATATGTATCTCAACATTTCTAAGACCTCCACCTAGCCGTTCGGTCTCAACCATTACAGAACTTGACTTTTTTAACTTTCACTAATCTACTAGCACAAGTCGCAAAATGATTACTTCTCCAAAACTATAAGGCGTATGACCATAAAACCTTCATCATCAAATCCAGGGTGCTTCTAACAATCTTCCTATAAGACGATTCGCCTTGAATCTTCACCAATTCCCTGGAACAATTGTTTTTGCAAAAACTGCTACATGTGTGCTAGGATGGAAACTGGTCAAAACTAAAAATTTGCAAATTTTTGATGGGCCATCTATTCCAATAGCTGAGATATGCTAAATAAAATCCAAAACACAAAAAATTGAAACCCAAACCTGAAATCTATTTTTGGTTGATGTTGATTTCCATGCTTCTGCATCAGACACGTTGGGTAGGAAATCTGTGAGCATAGGCTCACAAAAGTAGAGTTGAATAGTAGAACCATTCTTTCAAATTGCAAGCAATATGCAGAAAATTCCATCACTGTGACAGGTGCACACAAAATCATTTCTTTTTGCTTCTCTTCTAGCATCTCACTAGAACAACTGTCATCCTCCTCCTGCAACTTCGCTCTACACTCTTCTTCCCTCTCACAGACTCATGTCCACCATGAACCTTCCTCCTCCACCAAAGAATATCTTCACTTTTCTCCTTCTTCATGGGTTTTAATGCACCACAAACTGACCACCTCCACCAAAATATCACACCATCTACATCACAACTTGCAGCATATACATAAAAATCTTCCCCTAGAACTTCATCCTCTACAATTGCATCCTCTTATATTCTCGTCATAGAAGGTAAATAATCATCATAACTGAATTCAAAATAAAAAATTACCTCATCCTTCTTCGTTGTGGTGATAGATCTTCTTTACCCTTCGCTGCAACATTCCTCTTTTCACCTCCATTGGTAAACTTTGAAAACAAGTCCTCTTCTTCAGCCAAAATCAGTGACATTAAATCATCTTCATCTTCTCCATTCACTACAACATCCTCATGCTCCATTGTTGCAACCACAACTGCATCTTCATTCTTTTCATCCTCGGCAACACCTACTGCAATCTCTTCACTGCTCACTTCTTCATTTTCACCCTTTTTCTCCATGCTTTCCAATCAATCCAATCTCACGTTTATATCATCCATCATCGCCAAAATCTTCCTTTCTTGATATTGTCTCTAGCCATCCCATATCATGGGATTCCTCACAAATATCCTCATCTTTCTTACTGTTGCAATATTTCACAACTCACACCACATGCTATATACTCTATAAAGACAAATTTCTTCACGACTCCTCAGCTCTGAACTACTTAGGACTCTTCTCCCACCTGCAACAATTCTTTTGAGATCTTTGTAATCATGCTTCCTCTACACATAAGTCCTGGTGCATACTTTACACTCTCAGGATAACTTGGATCTGATACCACTTAATGCAAGAGATTCTCCCTCCTACCCATAATATCACAATTCCACAACACACATGCAGATACCAAAATTGCAAACAACTGCACAAATAACCCAAATCATACACAATGAAAGGAAAATACAATTTGCTTTCTAGATTTTATTGAAATTGAACAAACAAATTACAATACAACCTTCAATGGTCTCTCTCAGCTCAATCCTTCAAATCTGTAGGACTTCCTTTTCTCTACTCTATTAGGCACTCCTCTCTTCCCCTACCCTAGAACTCTTTCTTTACTTTGCACATGTTCTCCTTTCCTTGGATCGTGACGACTCACAATTTACTAGCAACAATCCATGTCACACAACACAATGTCTTTGTTTACACAACAGTGAATTGGATCTTCCTATTGGTAGCCTCCCACACTACTCTCTTCTATGGCTCTTTCTTATATCTGTTAGCAGACTCAATTTCCTTCACACTCTATCTTTTCCTCTGATGGTAGTGAACTTCTATTCATTTTCCATCTCTTTTTTGGCAGCGAAACCTCTTATTCATTCTCCCTCTCTCCCCAAGGCAGCAAACTTTTCCATATTTCTTGTTTATTTCCTTCACCAAAGGCCACACCCCTCTAACTCTTGCTTGCATTATTTTTATGGTCACCATACCATTCATCTTCTCTCTAATTTGAAGGTGAAAAGACATGATTCAAAATGCATTTTAAGTTTAAAATAGTCAAAGCTTAAATGTCCCAAGACACCCATGCCCTGGGTCAACCTAGTCACCATCCATAAAAAATATTCATTCAGTATAACAACCTAATACTATTGGGTGAGCGGTGTGTATCTTCATTGAAACCTTGGTAGCCCCTTGTTCCATTTTGGGATATCATAATAAGGCTTCAATTTTAGAGTGTTGTCTAAATTGATTAATGAGCACAATTTCCTTTTAAGGGTAGTCAAATCCACACAAATGTTGTTTTTCCAATGATATTGGCTATGATGGGTTTCCTTGTGGCCCAACTAATACAAGGACCCAATGTGCAGGTCATTCTAAAATTATCCAACTTGTAACATCATCCCATGCATTTATGTATCTACTACACTCTTCTGCTCTATTCTTGTGTGTGCATCTTTACTTGCATTAGAGGTGGTTACTTCTTACATGCATTTAAGTAAATTTCATTCCCTACACATTGAATATTTGATGTTAAAGTTGAAGCTCTAGAAATAAAAACACCTACCCTAATCTGACTCAATCCAAATTAACATCTTTATAGTCATGCACAATAATACTTGGAAAGATGCTACTATAGCTAGGCACCACAGGCTTATTTGCAATCCAATTCAAATTAGGAACCTCTGAAAGAATGTCATGCTGGGATGAAACAACTTTATTTGTAGTTAAGGGTGTATCAACCTCCATATCGTTCTCTTCTTCCTTGCAACTTTGCTCAAATATTGGAGAAACTCACTTATATAGCTGCGACAAGATGATAATGAAGTTGAAAGCCAAATTCATTCACAAATTCTTGTCAAGAGCTTGAAACCTCACAAAAACTTACAAATATTTGTATTTCAACATTACTAAGACCTCCACCAAGCCGTTCGGTCTCAACCATCATAGAACTCGAGATTTTTAACTTTTACTAAATTGCTAGCACAAGTCATGAAATGATTGCTTCT
This sequence comes from Cunninghamia lanceolata, assembly GCA_027924645.1. Classification (NCBI taxonomy): domain Eukaryota; kingdom Viridiplantae; phylum Streptophyta; class Pinopsida; order Cupressales; family Cupressaceae; genus Cunninghamia; species Cunninghamia lanceolata. The sequence continues at coordinate 4,769,465 of BSBN01000124.1, read as the reverse complement.
CCAAAACCATAAGGCGTATGACCATGAAACCTTTATCATCAAATCTAGGGAGCTTCTAAAAATTTTCTTGTAAGAGTATTCACCTTGAATCTTCACTGATTCCATGGAACAATTATTTTTTTACAAAAACTGCTATGTGTGTGCCAAGATGGAAATTGGTTGAAACTGAAAATTTGCAAATTTCTGATGGGCCATCTATTCCAATAGCCTAGAGATGCTAAATGAAACCCAAAACACAACAAAACTGAAACCCAAACCTAAAATCTATTTTTCGTTGATGCTAATCACTTGTCCGCCCGGATGCTTCTGCATTAAGATGGTACCTGGAACTATATTTTGTTTTGCCACTATGATCCTATTTGTCTCTATAGTAATTCATAATTTTCTACTTTGAATAGCCATTACTTCGATGATGCCATTATTGTAGTTTCCATGTCCATGTTTAAATTGTGGGTATGACACTTCTCAAAATCCAAGAGAAGCATACCAACATTTTGATTTGTGACACTAGCCCAGTTCATGGCTTCTCAAATGGTTATCAAATTATCTAAAATATACATTCCCTTAATGAATCTTGTCTAAGAAGCATTAATAAACTTGGGAAGAATATCAATCAACCTTAGTGTTAAAACCTTAGCCAAAATTTTATAAGACACACTGAGGAGTGAAATAGTTCTTTAGTTCTTAATATGCCCTCTATTCCCCTCTTTGGTTAATAATTTAATTATTCCTCTATTTATTTTTCTCCCCAAAGAGCCTTTACTTAATGCTTCCCTATAAAAATGCCAAAGATCTTCAACAATCCAATGAATGGTTTTTTTTAGAATTCTGTAAGTAATCCATCAACACCTGGAGACTTGTCATTTTTGAAAGAAAAGATAGAAATTTTAATTTCCTCTTGGCTAATATCACTACTCAAGATGTTAGCATCCTCCTTAGAGAGTTTTTTTCAAAATTAGGTTCTTACAAAAGTTTTGGACATCTTTACATTCCACATTATTGTCCTCTGCAGTAAACAATTTCTGATAGAAGTTCTTGAACTCTTCTTTGATTTTATTCATATCAGTGACCTGTAGATTGTCAATCCAGATGGACCCAATTATCTCTTCTCTCACACTTTTGGATTTGATGAAGTTGAAGAAAAACTTAGAGCCCTTGTCACTAGCATTCAACCAATTCATCTTTTCCCTCACATTCATTCTTTGATCTTTTTTGGTTTGGATACATTTCAAATTGTGTTTGATATCTATCAGTGCATCAATCAACGAAGCATTACTAGGATTGTCATGCAGAAGTCTCTCACCATTACATAGTTACACCTGGAGCCTATTCTCCAATTTTCTTCTATCTAATGCCAACTTTTTGCCAATGGTTTGAAAGAAAATTTTCCAACTCTTTGTATTTTCATTCCATAATTGAATATGTGACAAGAATCCTATTAATTTCTTTCAAGGTAAAAATACCTTCATTGCAGTCCTCATTTTTAAGAAGCTCAATGTTAAGTTTAAATAAATTGTCCCTCCTAGTTTTATTAGAGGAACAACTATTTTGAATAACAATTCTAGATTCTATATGGTAATGGTCTGAAATTGTATGAGTGACTTTCACCATATTATTGTTGTCATATTCATCAAAACTAAAATACTCATTATTGGCATATAACCTATGAACCTGCAATAAATTATTTTGTCACCCTTTTGAAAATTGTACTAGATAAATCATATGTCCTTATTATCTTTTTTCTTTTTCTCCATGGGATAAAAAAGCTTTAGATTTTTTTTCATTCTATTCTATAAGTACTACTCATTTCCTTTCCATCTCATATCAAGACCTCCTATTTTATCTTCCATCTACTCCACCATATTAAAGTCACCACCAATAATCCATAGAATTCTAGGTGAATGTTTCCAGCCATTTCCATATTTCTATTCTTTCCTTATATTCATTAGTAGCATACACAACACAAATTCCGAATTTGAAGTTATCCTTCTCAATCAAAATCCAAACACCTCTATTGCAATTGGAACACCCATTGTCTTTAACAAAATTGGTCCTTTTGTTGTTCAAAAGTATGGCATTGCCTTCCCTCCCCTTCTCATTTTTGCTAACAAACTACATAGCATCTCTCCATATAAATTTTAAATTATTTTCTAGTTGAAACCCCACTGCTTTTACTTCTTGCAGAAATAGAAAGTCAACATCCTTTTTATTTATAAAAAAATTCCTAATAGCATATTTTCTATCAAGGGACTCTAGTCCCTTGATATACTAACTAATGCAGTTTAGATTCGTCTGTATTAGGAGTAGAGTTATTACCTCTCTAGTTTTTATACAATCTATCAAAGCATTTAGGAATATTTTCATCTTTGCCTATTTTCTTGTTTTGTTGTCCACTATCCTCTCTATTGACTTGCTTTCTTTTCCTCTTATCCTCCACCTTACTAGGTATTTTGTCTATATCCATCCCTCCCTCACCATCACTGGGTGGTGGGGAGAAATCATAGAGTTTGTGGTCAATTTTCCCTTCAGTGCTCATTTCATCTATTAAGCTTCTGGCTTCCCCCTAGATCTAGTGTAATAGGGTGGTCAGTTTTAGTAGAAGGCTAAACTTCTCTTCCTCTTAACTTTTCAGTTAAAATATTTTGTCTAATTTTTTCCATCACTTATTCTTGAGCATTCTTTTTGTGATTCACTACTACATTACTTTCCTTGAATTTGTCTTTTTATGATCCTCACTTTTTTGATAATCTCTATTGAGATTTTTCATCTCACCAAGCTTCTTCTTCATACCCTCTAAATTAGAGGTTATTTCATCCAATTCACCTTTGTGGGTTCCTCAACATTTTGAGGACCTCCATTAAGGATCAGATCATCAAAAATTTTTATCCCATCAATATTTATATTATTGGGGATAGTAGGGTCTTCTTTTTCTCTAGTCTCTTGACTAGTCTCTTCTTTTATTTTCTCTTTAAACTCAGGTTTAAAGTTATTAAATCTTTTTCTAATTTTAGGGAAATCTTTTTTTAGATGACTTTCTTCTTTGCATAGGAAACAAGCATCCAGTCCCCCCATAATTTTAATGTTGCAATACACAATATCATTGACCATATTGATACCCATTTTTTCTGGAATATCTATTCCAGGTGTGAGAGAGACTAACACTCTCGCATCCAAGTGAGGAAGCAAAGACCTATTTCCTTCCAGTTGAAGAACTTTTCCCAAAGGTAGCAGCAAGTGAGGAATAAAATCCCACAATCGCGGTGGGAGGTTTTTAACTATTACCCATCTAGGAATAGTTCTCATCAAAACTTATTCATTCAACAATTCAGGAGACCAAGCCGCTAGTTTGAACATTGGCTTTCCTACATTCTAAAATTGCTTGTTTAGGGCACGCTTTTGCATGATGTGGTTCTTAAAGAAAATTATGAACAAACTTATTTGAACCATCCAGAAAAATGAAACATACAATCCTAACTTTTTACCCCAAACATTATTAATCCACTCATTAAAGAATTTTCTTGACAGAAGAGTATTACTATGAACTGCAACAAAAAAATTGTAATATTTTTTAGCCTACTTTCCTCTTGTTCGACAACAACACTCATATCTTTATTAGGTTCTACAAGGAGGACATTTAGGGAAGGCAGCACCTTACCTTCTTATGTTCTAGTTTGCAGACTTCTGACTCCTCCGATTTGCTAGCCTCTAGCTCCTCCATCTTCACTTACTTTTACTTCAAACTTATCTTGATCCAAAACTTCAATTTGCTCTTCTCTACCAAGAATCTCCCTGTAGGTTTTTTCTTCTCCTCAATTTTTTCTTCAGTAATTACCTTGTCTTCATCCATTAAGTCCATTCCTTCTCTGTTCACACCTCCACTTATGTCTGCCATTACTCTCAGGTGTACAAACACTAGTTAATACCCGCTGGGCAGGGTAGGAAATAAAGTTATATCCAGTTAAAAAAATATAAAAGTAAACACACTAACATCAAAACAAAACCTAACAAACAACAAAGGCCCCAAAAAATTTTGGACCTAAAAAACAAGGAAGATAACCCACAATGATACCAAAACAACAAAGAGAATGAGGAGGAACAGATTAGATGCGATCAAGAACACTAGTCAGAGTTGATCCAAGAAGAGAGAGCATCTCCAAGTTTGATATGGTAGGAGACTATTTATCTTCCCCATTAACCTGAGAACACCCTCCTCCTAATCCAAAAAATATTTTTTAAAATTCTTGTGCTTTCAATAATTAAAAACGTTACTCAAGACATTGTTAAATAGTTTAAAAACAAGAATAAAGAACTTTTTACATGTACTTTTAGATTTTATCTATAATTTTCTTCATTAATGTTCTCATTAAGAGTGGGATGATAATTTCATAGACAATTTCAATGATGTATTCATGAAAATATCTTACCCATGTTATTTCCTATTTATTTTTATGCCCACCTCGATGGGAGTGTCTTAATGCAATAACTTATTGACAAGTGGCATACTCTTGTGCTAAGTTTGTCTCACAACCAATTCCTATCCATCATTACTCTACTTAAATTTGTATTTATTTAGACATACATTCACTCCCTACCTTGATATACCAAACTTATCTCCACACTTCACTTGTGTGGTTTGAGATTGATCCTAGTCAATCTAAAGCACCACAAGAATCATCCCTAAATCCCAAGGCATCAAAATTTGAATTAAAAATTTCCTACCCTTTCTAATAGCCATTATGAGCCAACTTTACACACATTTCATGTGACATGTTGCTATGTCACATTCATTGTGCACTTAATTTCATGGGGAGAATACAAAAGTATAATTAGGGAACACTTCAATTCTAAAAGGCAAGAAAGGAGTAAAATTTTCATCATCACATAAGGTATCTACATGCTCATGAAGGTTTTGTTTATTCTTTCTCATCACCATTAATTTAGTCCATCAAAGTTTTGACCTTGGAGAACATGTTCACTTATCAAGTTGACAATCTCCTTAAGGGTGTCTCTAGGCACTAGGTTGACAAATTTAAATACCAAGAAGGTGAAGGAAAGTAACTTTTCAAGCTCACATTTTATTAGATCATTCCCATACCTCTCAAATCAATCTTACATAATATATTAGGTTCATGATAATTGGGATCGATCCCACAAGGCTTAGGATCAATTCACAAGGTTTTTTGTAATAGTTCAAATTTTGAGATATTCATCAAATCAAGGCAATTAGTCTATTGATAGTGAAGAATTGATTTAGAATGGCATGACCAATAATGATTCATTATCAATCCAAGAGCTAAATACACTTATCCTTCTATTTGATTATCACATTTATTTTAATGCAATTATTAAGGCTCAACTCTATTAACTAAATTAATTGTTTGCTTATTGATTACATTTATTTAACTAACATAGATAATTTTAAAAATTTAGGAAAAACATTTATTTACATTTAAAAATGAAAACACCATATTTAGATAATTTATTTTCAAAAGCTTTGCAGTTGACATTTATAAATTCTAAAAATTTGAGAAACACCAATTGGTGATACTTATTCCTTAAAATAACTTTATTTATATTTATATAAATTTAATTAAAAAATTAAAAAAAATCTAAAACAATTAAATTCTTATTTATACATAGATTATTTTAGGGAACATCCCTAAACCAGAGTTGGGGTCCACATTTCCATTACTTTGTAGCAATTGAACAAGAACATCTCCTTTTGTGATGCTCTCTAGTTTTGGAAATATTTAATCTTGAATGGAAAAAAATACATTTAATGCAATGTCAGAAGAGATTTGTTAGGATCATTCCCCCCTTTTTTGTCATGTTAGACATTTGTTGTCTAGTTAATGCATTCTAGTAGCTAATTAATTTCAGTTGGTCAATATGAAATGAGTGTAAAATCTTTGGTGAAGGCAAGAAAGACAAAATAGAGAATGAATATTGGAATGTTTAGAAGGAGGAGAAGACAGATAGACATGAGAAGAAGAACCTACAGTAGCAGAGGATATTGGATAGAGAGTAGAGCTCCAGATCTCTGAAAGTTTACAGCAGCAACACAAAGCATTGCACAGGAAGTAGGAAGCTCTAGATGTTTGGAATTTGAACAAAGGACAAATCTTCAGAAAGTATAACAGTCCAGATCTCCTAAACTTGCACAAAATTAGCCTAGTTATCTTTGGAAGCTCTTGAAAGGTATGTAGTTTATTGTATGGAACAAATACAAAGCTATAGCTCTAATTTTTGTATGTAAACCATTTTTGAATGTATAGTTTGAATGTGAATGCAAGAGAAAATATTTTGTCTCCTTGTCTTCTTGGTCTCTGTTTTATTCTTTGCCCACTTTAGTTGGACTCATTTTCCAACAGATTGGTATCAGAGCCGTATTTGGTATTAGTTAAAGGAGATAAGGAAAAATGATGCAAAAGCCCTTAGCTTGATTGAGGTAGCCTTGATGAAGGCTATTTTTCCCAGAATAGAAACAACTTGTTATGCAAAAGAAGCATGGGAAATACTTCAAAATAGTTACAGGGGGACTGACAAGGTGAGATTAGTGAAACTCTTGTTGCTAAGGAGAGATTTTGAGACCCTCTAGATGAAGGATAGTGAGTCAATTTCAGATTTTCACACAAGGGTTTCCACTTTGATTAACTAGTTGAGGATAAATGAAGAAACCATGGAAGAGCAGAGGATTATAGAGAAAATTCTAAGAATCTTGCCCTATAGATTGGACCCAATGGTTATTGCAATAGAAGAGACCAGGGACCTCTCAAAAATGATAGTTGATGAGTTGATGGGTTCACTTCAAACCCATGAGCAATGGCTAAATAGATCCGCTCCTTCCCTATAGCAAGCCTTCAAAGCCGAAGGAAATGTGAGAGGCAAGGGAAGAGGAAGAAATGGTAGAGGTAGAGGTCAAAGAGGCAAAGGTAGAAACAACTCTGGAAGAGGCTCAAATAGTCAAGAGAAAGCAAGTACCTCTGAATCAGACTTCCAAAACAAAAATAAGAATAATATCTCAAATCAGAGGTATGATAAGAGCACTATGCAATGTTACTACTGTCACAAGTATGGTCACTATGCAAGTGAATGCAGGAAGAAACATCATGACCAGTGGAGTCAAAATACCAATCTAGCAAATGAAAACAAGGCTGAAAATGAAAAACAATCATAAGTGTTTATTGCGTGTAACCTTGCAGAATAGGGAAGCACTAAGATTTGGTATTTGGACAGTCCCTGTAGCAACCACATGAGTGGTAATAAAAAATTATTTGCCTCCATTGACAATAGCGTCAAGTCCAAAATTAAAATGGGGAACAATGAGAAGGTTCCACTCATAGGTAGAGGCATAGTGTGCATACAAACCAAGCATGGTGAAGGAAGACAAATTCATGATTTCTATTATGCCCTAGGCATGAAACATAACCCCTTGAGCATTAGATAGATGGTCCAAAATGGTTATAGAGTCCTAATGGAGAAAGGGGAATGCATCATCTATGACAAGGATGGAAGCAAGTAAGTTATTGCAACGGTTCAAATGACAAAGAACCAGATGTTTCCCCTCAAAATGTAAATCCCAACATAGTCAACAAGCCTACAACACTCAATTTCATGATGGACATCAAAGACCCATCCAAGCTTTGGCATTTGGGGTATGGATATTTAAGTTATTCTAGTTTAAGTCTTTTATCTAGAAAAGATATGTTTAATAGCCTACCATAAATTGTAGAGCCTCATAGAAAGTGTGAAGCATGCATCCTAGGTAAACAACATAGATGGCCCTTTCAATCAAGGTATTCTAGGAGAGAAAGAGCACCATTAGAGCTGGTGCATTCAGATTTGTGTGGTCCCATGAAGACCCCAACCCTAGGTGGCAATGTTGATTTCATGACATTCATAGATGACTACAGTAGGAGAACTTGGGTGTATTTTTTGAAGAACAAATCCAAGGTATTTTATAAGTTTAAGGTATTTAAGGCCTTGGCTGAAAAGTAAAGTGGCCACTATATCAAATTCCTTAGAATGGACAGAAGGGGAGAGTACATCTCCAAAGAGTTCATGAATTTTTGCAAGTATGAAGGTATTGAGAAATAATTTACAATCCGGTATACTCCATAGCAAAATGGAGTGGTTGAAAGGAAAAATAGAACCATCACAGAGATGGAAGCAAGCATGTTGAAGGCAAAAGGTTTTTCAAATGATTATTGGGGTGAAGTTGTAGCAATAATAGTCTACCTATTGAACAGGTGCCCCACAAAGGTTGTTCGTGACATGATTCCACAAGAAGCATGGACAAAATGCAAATGGAGTATAGAGCACCTGAGAATATTTGGGTGTGTGGCATATGCATTTGTACCAAAAGAGAAGAGGTAGAAATTTGATGAAAAAGGTGAAAAATGCATCTTCATAGGCTATAATTAAGAATACAAATCCCATAAAATGTACAATCCCATCACCAAGAAAGTGGTGATCAGTAGGGATGTTGAATTCATTTAAAATGAGTCATGGGATGGAATAGTGGATAGCAACATGGGTAATTTTGTCAAAGTACCCTTTGAGGATGAAGAAGCTTCAGAAGTCGGGAGCTCCAAAACTTTACAGCAAGGTAATAGTTTAGAAAGCAAGAGCTCTGGAAATGTTCAATAGAGCAGCAGCTCTAGAAATTTACAACAGGGTGAAAATTCTAGCACTCAGTCTTCTTCATCAGTCCTACAGTCAAGCAGCTCTAGAAATTTAGACCCTACGCTTGTATCATTGATGCCACAGAGGACAAGAAGAGTGAGGTAAATTTATGATAGCACAAGGTATGCTAATTTTGATGAAAATTTACATTTTGCATTATTTTCCTATAGTGATCCAATGTATTGTGAAGAAGCCGTGAAAGAGAAAAAATGGTGTAAGGCCATGGATGAAGAACTGGATTCTATAGAGAGAAACAAGACATGGGAGCTAACTATTTTACCCAAGGGTAAACAGGTCATTGGAGTTAAGTGGGTCTATAAGACCAAATGCGTTGTTGATGGAAAGATTGAGAGGCATAAAGCAAGGCTGGTTGTTAAGAGATACAAAAAGTAGCCTAGAAGAGACTATGATGAAACATATGCACCACTTGTAAGGCTAGAAATAGTGTGGGCAGTCCTAGCAATTGCAGCCTAGTACAAATGGAAAGTATTTCAAATAGATGTGAAGTCATCCTTCTTGAATGGAGTGCTAAAAGAAGAGGTGTATGTGGAGTGTAACATGTCAACTCATATTACCTAGATTATCAAACCAATTTACCATCAAGTAAATAGTCATGATCAACATAATCATATTTCTATATAATCAATAGTCGATATTATAATCAATAAAATGCATATATTTTCTAAATAATTTCAAAACTGAAATTTACAACATATTCAAAGATAACATAATAGTGATTTCCTTCACTTTACAATCATAAGTTTTTTCTCATGGCAATAATGATAAGTTTTACATAAAATTGTGACTGTCAAGTCATATAATAGAATATACTACATTTGGAGTGTTGATATTTGTCTTCATAAGTCTCAACTTGTCATCTACTTGGGAAGGAGAGAATCACCTGAGTGCTTTTCATCCAACCATAGACTGGCGGTCCCCTACACAACTTCCTTCCTGGAAGTGGCCCTATACTTCATGAAGGGAATAGATATAAGGAACCAATAGGTTTTCCATCTGAGTCTCTAGTGTTATGTCCTTCATAACTCTTCATGGTCATACAACTATAGATCCATTGTAACTATGTATGACACTACTAGAAGGTTATGCCATTTGGAGCATAGTGAACCGACTAATGCATGCAGAGACGGATGCATTACTTTGGCCAAAGATTTAATATACATAGACATTTCTCAGTGAACATAGTTGATTGTCCACCCACTTCTAACTCGACTTAGAAGCTATCTCATCCTGTAGTGATTTTAGACATAACTTGTTTGTTCATTATTTCTTTTCCAGTCAGTCTGACTTGGTATCAATCCTTAATTTGTGATATATATACATTGTTAATAGGATTAGGTAATTCTTAGTCCATATGACTTAGATTACTAACTCTGATTCTTGGAGTTCAATCCAAAGGTTTCTTGTTGCATCTGTAACACATAATCTATAACTACCTGTCACTCTATTCCTTATTTCAAAAGTTTATATTCATATTTCGTTTGATGTCCAGTATCGACACAAAGAGTATTTTTGTATATAACCTAAAAAGTTTGCCAAGGAACTTATTTGGGTTGAGAATTCTCATCTAATCCTCTTCGATAATGACTTTATTTTGGTTTTACTCAAGTTCAAAATAAAAAGAGTCTTACACAAACTTTTTTACATTAATGAGGTTATCCTTCTCTAACCTCAAAATGATATAACAATCTTGTTACTTGAAAATAAGAGACTATCAAATATTTGATAATAATAACTATTTATTTCAAGGTCTCGAGAACCATCTTCATTCTTCGAGCATTATCTAGAGTTCTTGCAAAATAGACCAAATGAATAACATTGTACCATTTGACTCTATTGATATGCATGTGATAAAGAACAATAGTTCTGTTGAATGCTCCACCAACTCTTGGCATCAAGAGCTTATTTATCTTACACAGACTTACCAAACATAGAATTCTACGAGGTAAAACCTCAGTCGGTGGTACTATCTGCAATTGACCACTGTCATGGATTACCAACAGAGAAATAACATTATCTTATTAATAGACAAAAATATGGAGGCCACTGCATTCAATGGGTAGTCTATGCTGCCTCTTGAGAAATGATAAGTGAATAATATCAGTATAGTCATTCTATAGAGATAAGAATGGTTTTACAACCCTATCATCTCCAGACTACACAATTACTGTCATTCTAGCAGTGGGTATGGTAGGAGCTCTACTTGCATGTAGATGCTACTAGTCTGAACATATACATATAAAGGAAACTAATTAAACATGTTTCATCGACTGCCATCTTTTTTAGTCACGAGGTGAGCCGTATATTATCTATAACTGAATGCTAGCATTTTCTCTTGAGACTATCATATGGGTTGCAATAGAGACAAAGCTACTTTAGTAGTTATAAATCGAAACACAATAAAGATATCATGCACAACATAAGGGTTTAGGCTCTTGCTGGGATACGACACCACTGTATAACACAGTTGACAATCATAGGAAATAAATAAAGATACATTCTTATTACTACTTCAATCATAGTTGAAGTATTTGATAATACCTAAAAACACTCAGCTACAGACTCTTTAATTTGTCTCTTTGAGCTTCTCAGTCATGAGTTTTTCTTCCCTTCTCACTGTCGGTCTCCCTCTTTCCAATGACTGTATCTTTTTCTCCCTATTGATATTACTACCCCCAAAAACAAAAGAAAGAACTATGCTTCAAGAGAATAATCCTCAAGCTACTCATCATTCCGTGGGATAGTAAAACCTTCTGATATATTTCTCATCGAAGGGGACATGCATCCCTCTAGTTGTTTGCTATCACTAAAATGACCTTCACGGCTATAGTGGGTTATTCCCACTCATTCCAGATTTGGTGGATTGTGGTGAAAGTGCTTCCCTACGTGGACATAGAGGTAGCATCCAAGGAAGACTTAACATAAGAGAAATAGATATTAATATCTTAATAAAACAAATTATTTTTATCGTTATAATATTATTTAAGCAAATATATAAACAATGTATATCAACTTAATGGTAACATTACCATTTCAACAAAAGTTGATATTAGTCACCTACTAAGGTGCAAGAGTGGGTCGAGGCCTTCACCCCCTTTTCCACCTTATGCTTATGTCAGCATGAGCTACTAACCAAAGTAGAGAAATAGATCCAAAAACTCTCTCGACCAAATCAACGAAGTTTGATGTTGGAAAAACTTTTCCCCACGTCAAATCGATAATGGTCGAATTTAAGATAATCTCGAGATAGAAACCATCTAAGACATACCTTATCTCGCAAAGGTTCACATAATGATCAATTTGAGACTTCAAATGGCAAACCAGTCTTTTCAAAATATCTATCCCCTTCTCTCTGGTGATACTCTCCTTCCATTCTTAAAGGTGGATTCTTTTCCTAATTACACTCACAATCATACGAACTATGAATTGTGTATCATCAATAACTCATAAATAATTATGATAAAATAATCTCAACAACACGTAATCTCATGTCTAATCTAAGCATTAATCATAATTCATATAATCAATGATTTATCTTGATATTTTCCGCAAACATCAAATCATTCACCTATGATTACTTATCCAGTTTATCACATGAAAAGTAAAATTAAACTTAGTCAAGATTGGGGATGTAACATATCTCTCCCCATAAAAATCATTGTCCCTAATGATTTAATGTTTCCAAAGATTATAACATAAAGAGTGTTTGTTCGTCATAATGAAAAGTTTTAAAAGAGATGAGGGAATCTTTGATAAATATCATCATAATTCTCCTAGGTGGCATTCTCTTCTACATACTAGTCCCACTGGACCTTGCATTGAGTAATCTATTTATTATGCAAGCGTAGCTTACATATTTCGAGCACCTTGATGGGCTTGATCATTACCACCCCTGGGTCCTTCACCTGTATGGCATTCCAATCAAGAATAGGAACATGCTTATCTCCTACAATATACTTTTTCAACTATGAAACATGGAAAACATTATGCATCATGGTAAGAGCTGGCGATAGAGCAATCTTGTATACAATTATATTGACCTCTTCAAGAACTTCAAAGGGACCCACATACCTAGGAGCTAGTTTGGATGCCTTTTCAAACTTAATAGAACTCTTGTGTGGTTTGACTCTTAGGAGGACTTTTCCTCCCACTGGGAAATGCCTTGTGATACATTTTTCATCTACATAACTTTTCTTCCTATCATTTTCTTCTGCTAGCATTTTCTTAATCATATGGATTTGCTCTTCCATTTCTGATAGCATTTCTGGATCAAGGCTAATCTTATATTCTAGCTTATCCCAGCTTATAGGAGTTCGGCACTTTCTTCCATATAATTCTTCAAATGGTGCCATCTTGATAGTGAAATGATAGGAGTTATTATAATAAAATTCCATAAGAGGAAGATAATCCTCCCATTTGTATTGCTAATCCATGCAATACATTCTCAGTAGATCTTCCAACACTTGGTTTACTCTTTCAATTTGGCCATCCATCTCGAGATGATAAGAAGAGATTATGTTTAACTGAGTTCCAAGTGAGGATAATAATGTTTGTCAAAACCTTGATGTCATACGGGCATCCCTATCTGAGATAATCTTCTCATGGATACTATGCAATCTGAATACGTCTTGCACAAATTTGTGGGTTATGAATGGTGCCCCATCTATCAAATTCCCAAGTATAAAATATGCCACCTTGGTGAGTCTATCCACCACAACTAGAATAGCATTGTGTCTATTCCTAGACAAAGGAAGTCCCTACACAAAATCCATGCTAATGATTTGCCATTTCCATTTTGGAATCTCATGAGGGTATAAAAGTCCTACCGAGTGATGGTGTTCTGCCTTCACCCTCTAGAATTCTAGGCATCCAGCTACAAACCTTGTAGCATCCATCTTCATTCCCTTCTAGAAATATAAAGGCTTCACATCAGCTAGCAATTTCGTCACTCTAAGATGTCTTGAATAAGGTGTAGAATGAACCTCCCTCCACACGATATTTGTTAACTCCTCAGAGTTTGGAATGTAGATCCTTCCTTTGAACCTTAGTAGTACATCTGGTTCAACATAAAATCCATCATACCTAGCATCATGAGGGTTATCCATGAGATCTTGTTTTCCCTGCTCATAATATTCATTTCCCTTAGAATTTTGTAACACTTGATTCCTAAAATCAGAGTGTATGGATATCATTGAGGAGATATGTCTTCTCCTACTTAAGGCATCTGCCACTCATTTTTCCTTGCCCTGAATGTATTTAATCTCAAAATCATAATTTGATATTATGTCTAACCACCTTTTCTGGTGAGCATTCAAGTGTGGTTGAGTAAACAGATATTTGAGTCCTTGATGGTCTATTTTTAGTTTAAATGGCTTTCTAATTAAATAGTGTCTCCACATTTACACTGCATGAACTACTGTTGCCAATTCTAGATCATGAGGAGCATAATCTTGTTCATAAGTTTTTAGTTTTCTAGTCTCATAAGCAATAACTTGCCCATCCTGGACAAGTACACCACCTAAACCTTCCCCTGAGGCGTCGGTAATGACCACAAAATGACCATCCGGGTCAGGTACCTTCAAAATAGGTGTTGTATTCAATCTTTCTTTTAGTTGGTCAAACGTCTCCTGGCAATTTTTCTGACCAATCAATTTTTTTTCCCTTTCTTTGTAAAGAAGTAATAAGATAAGCAATCTTTGAAAAATTAGCCACAAATTTTTTGTAATAACCTACTAGGCCCATAAAACTTTAGACCTCATGGATGTTTCTTGGTGTTGGCAATTCCAAAATGGCTCTAATCTTGGTTGGGTCCATAGCTATTTCCTTAGCTGAAATTATATGACCCAAATATTGCACCTCCTTTTGAAAAAAAGTACATTTCAAGAGCTTACCATATAGTTTATGGTCTCTTAACCTCTGAAGAAAATCTTTAAATGCTAAAGGTGTTCCTCCTCATTCTTAGAATAAATCAAAATATCATTAAGGAAAAAAGGACAAACTTTTCCAAGCAATCTTTGAACACACTATTCATTATATTCATAAATGCTATAGGTGCATTTGTTAACCCAAAGGGTAGGACAGTGAACTCATAGTGCCCATACCTTGTTCTAAAGGTTGTCTTGTGAATATCCGCATCTTTTAGTTGCAATTGATGGTATCCTAATTGAAGATTGATCTTTGAAAACACAGTTGCCCCTAACATTTGATCAAAGAGATCGTCAATGTGGGGCAATGGATACTTGTTCTTTATCATTTCCTTATTTAGCATACAATAATCTATGCATAGTTGCACAGTACCATCCTTATTTTCAACAAAAGCTACTGGGGCTCCCTAGAGTGAAACACTGGGTCTTATCAACCCTTTATCAAGCAATTGCTACAGTTGAGCCTTTAGCTCCATTAACTTTGTGGTGGTCATTCTATAAGGATATTTAGATATAGGTTCTGATCCTAGAATTATATCTATTGAAAAATCAAAATCTCTTTTGGGAGGCAATCCGATAGTTCATCTGGGAATACATCCTCAAAATCTCAAAGAAAGGGGTATCTATCCATATCTGATCTCTCCTGATCTATGGATTCCCTTTTTCCAACTCCTTGGAGTTTCTGAGATTCATAAAACATCAAATCATCTTGAAACAAAGATTCCTTGTGATTATTTATTTTCTCCATTTTAATGGCAAAAAGTTGGCATCCTTTTCTCTGGGCTCTTTTCATCTGTAGGGTAGATATTTGTCTCAATTTAACCTCTCTATGGTTGCCTTGCAGAAAGACTTTATTCCCAAGGTCATCTAGACATTCTATTGTTTTGGCAAAACAATCCACCTTAGTTTGATGTCTCTATAACCAATTTATCCCAAGGATGACACCATATGAGCCTAATGCGGCTACATAAAGTTTCACTTCAATGGAGAAACTCAGAAGTTCAACCTTAGCCTCAAACAAACATTTCTCTACCTGAGATTTGGTCTGATTAGCATATTTAATTGACCAAGTACTTGCCATGTAACTAGCTTTTCTAGAAATCTTACTTAAAACTTTTGGAGAAATAAAACATTCAGTAGCACCAGTATCTATCAAAACTAAAATTACAAAACTAGATAAAATACCTATGGTTTCAATTGGAGTAATTTGATATTCAGCTTGCCTATTGTCCAGGGCTTCATGTATCCATTGCTGAAAAGATACCTATTGTGAGGGTAATGAATTTTCTTGTGGCTAGCTTCCTTGTGTCTTATTGGGACACTGATTGGTATAATGATCACCACCACATGAATAGCACCCTCCCATGGGTCCTCGCCTTTCATAAGGCTTTCCAGAATTGTCTCCAATTTTCTTGGAGTTGTTATTGTCTTTCTTTTCACCCTTGGACTCATTCTGATTATCGTTGAATCCCTTGTCACCTTTCTTAGTGAAATCCTTCTATTTTCCCTATTTCTGAAATGACTGGGAGGATTCAGACCAATTAAACTTTTTACAGTTCCTTTTTCAGTATGCAGACATGGATTTCAATTTTTGTTCCTGTTTAATATATTTTTCATAAACTTGGTCCATTGAAGTAGGACCATACACATCAACTTCTCCAATTTGGACATTCAAACCCATGATAAACTTTTGGATGTGAAACCTCTCATCCTATTGATATTGGGGAATATATTTGAGGAGACAAGTGAACTTTTCCTAGTACTCATTCATAGATGAATCACCTTATCTCAGATTTTGGAAATCTATAAGCTTCTCGTTAAAATGCAACTGAGGCAACTATCTTTGCCTGAAAAGTTACACAAACCTTTCCCAGGTTAGACTCATGGAGTTCAATTTTAAATCCATTTTCTTGTTCATCCACTAGGTGGATGCTTCACCTGCCAATTGGTATGCTCCCCATACCGTTTTGGTGATTTCAGAATAGTTTCTTATTTCAAAGTATTTTTCCATTTCTATAAGCCATGCCTCCATGGCATCCCTGCTTATAGTCCAATCAAACTTGGGAGGTGTAACCTTTTTCATATCTCTAGATAATTCTAGAGCCAAGTGGCTTCTTTTATCAACATTATGTCTTATTTTGGAGTTATTCTCTCTGCACCCACTTTGGGTGGTGTTTTCATGATGTTCCTCATTGTCACCCCCATGGAAGGCTTCTTGCCTAGGTCCATTCTAACCCCTAACCTCCTTCTCTAGAGTTCCAATTCTTTCCCTTGTCTCATGGAGCATAGCAAGGATCTGGTTAAGTTTTGAATTAGAGTGACCTGAAGGTTGCCCTTCCTCTTGGCTATCCCCAATGTTGATTCTTGTCTGAACCATGCTGTAATCTACTTCCCCTGAAGTTTGCAGGTTAATCATTCAATTAGTTTTTCATACTATTGAATCCATTCATAACATAAATCCATTCTCATTTATGCAATCTTAACAAGAAGGGAAAGATTTGCCAAAATTTCAAAATTGCATTATAGTTTCCATGGACTACATAAAATCCATCATTTATTACAATTTTTTACATCTTGCAATTGCAAGTCAGTTTTAGATTGGGAGATCTTCCCAAGTTTATCCTCATCCTTGATGTTCCTCAAATCAGACTTAGGAGGTGGATGTACTTGCAGGTACTCATCCATGACCTCCCGAGTAGCAATAGGAGCATTAGGATCACTCCACAATGGCAAATCCTTAGGTGGGTCATCTCACAATAATGGGTTACACTTTTTGGCCAAACTTGACATTGAAATCAACATTTTGAACTAAATATTCACTTTTTGACACCTATAGCCGCTAAACTATTTGGAATTTGAAGATGATGCAAACTAGTGATTTGTGAGATTTTGTTTTTAGATTCAAAATATATTCTTTTAAAAAAAATTGGAGTTAAATTGTAAAAAAAATTGCATCTCCTTTGATAACTAGTTTTTAATAGTAAACAACATTTTTTTAAAGTGATGTGTATTCCGTGGCACATAAGTTTTTTCTACAAAGGATAAAATTCTAATTATTTTGAATTTAGATTGGTAACACCGATATATATGGCATGCATTTGGTTTTATATTATTTTGTTGAATATTTTTTTTAAATTAATTTTTGAAGTCAAACCAATTATAATTTAGACATAGGCGTATTTCGTAAAACATAACTTTTTCTGTATGTATCAAAATTCAAAATTTTCTTTTTTGTTGAAATAAGGACATCAATACCTAGTGCATACATATTTTTTAGAATTTTTTTTCACTAATTTACTCATTTTCCATATGTGTAGAACATAGAACTTGATGTTCGGTGAAAAACCTACATTCACAAGAAATAAAAATTAAATATAATAATCAAATTAAATATATTTAAAATTATATTTTTGGTAAGCTTATAATAAGGACTACATACTTACAAAACATAAATTTTAAATGAATTCATTTGATCCCCCAAAAGGTAAATCAAAAGTGATTTTTATCAGCATTTTGATAGGTGTAGAGGAGACTCCATTATAGGTATGGTTTAAAACTAGCGGGGTTCTATCCAAGGGGGTTTGAATCTAAGGGGGTTTGATCAAACCCTCTTCAATTAAAATACTTTAAATGAAACCTTTCAAGGCTTAAATCATTATATTTTCTAAAAATATGTGATTTCAGCAAAAATCAATATGTCCCAGAAAGTGTAACCCATTATTGTGGTAGCACCCAGGTGTAAAGGGTTTCACTGATTAATTTTCAGAGATAGGAGTAGTAGCCCTAACTGCTTTATCCTTCTCCTGCTTGATGTGTTTAATAGCATTAGCAAAGTTTCATCATCAGATAACCATGCCCCCTTCAAGTAACTAGTTTGGCCAATGCTTTTCATTCTTGAGGGTTGCTCCCTCATAACCTTTAGGTAATGTCCATTTCCCATTACCTTCTTCCTTGGTGTCATTCTTGTTCTTACCATTTTGGCAAAAGAACTTCCAAACATTAGTAGTTGTTAATGTCTAAGGAAGATTTCATGAAGTGAGCTCATAGGTCCATGTATTGAACCTGGTAGCTCTGATACCATATGTAACATGTCAACTCATATTACCTAAATTATCAAACCAATTTATCATCAAGTAAATAGTCATGATTAACATAATCATATTTCTATATAATTAGTAATCAATATTATATTCAGTAATTAAAATGCATATCTATTCTAAATAATTTCAAAACTAAAATTTACAATATATTCAAAGATAACGTAATAGTGATTTCCAAATTAAATTTTGATGGAGCTGCTAAGTCTAATGGTAAGGCTAGTGGTGGAGGAGTTATAAGGAATGACAGAGGAGCTCTTATTGCTGCTTATGCTGGAGGAATTGGTAACCAAACTAATAATTTTGCTGAAGCTTCTACTCTTTTATGGGGTCTTAAGTTGGCCATTTCTCTTGGCATCCATCAGCTTCATGTTCAGGGTGATTCAAAAATTATTATTGAAGTTGTTTCTAAAGTTTTGAAGTGTGGATGGCAACTTAAGGATATAGTGCTTGATATTCAAACTCTCTCTCAGGCTATTCCTGTCATTTCCTTCTCACATTTACAGGGAGGGCAACACTGTTGCTGACGGCCTGGCTAGTTTAGGTCAGCAATTTCAAAACTGGCGATGTTGGTGCCAACTTCATAATATCCCACATCAGATTCAGGATATCATTCAAAAAGAACAAATGCTTATATGATTACTACTCATCATTTCACCTGGCTTATCTATGTGGCTAGTTCTTTAATTCAAGGCATGTTGATTAGACACTCTAATAATGATGGGAGTGAGCCTAGACAGTCTTGCATGCGTGTGAAAGATAGCCGATTAATTTGGGAAGATTATATTAGGACCTCGGGTTATCATTTTAATGATTGCCCTAATTCTGATCGTGTCCTCTTTATTATCATTTATACTCATTGCTCTGTGTTCAAAGTCTCTCAATTTTCTCACAATATTGATAGAAGTTTCTTGGAATACAATTCTATCTACTCCTTTCCCAGGCTCATTCAGCTTCACTATTTTTTTTTATCATGGGTGGCGACAGGATTCAAACTGAACCCAATAATTGTAGAGAATTTAAAGAGAATGCCTTGGTCTGGAATTACTGTAAGGAAGGAGGACTCACCCCTTTCCTTGAATGTGTAAATGGACATGATGAAAACCTGTCTATTCAATTTGCTCAATCTTGGGATAATCACAAGGTGCAAATTGGGAATGTCAGTTTTGTGGTCTCTAAGAATGACATTGCTATGGCTACGGGTCTCTCTCTAAAGGGAATGAAGATGCAAAAAAAGTATAGGGTTTTGGATGTTCAAAATCAAAAATTGTTTCTTGGTGAAGGGGAGTTGATGCCTTACCAAGGTGGTTTTGAAAGAGCTCGTCTTCCTGAACTGTGGGCTAACATGTGTTATATGGTGATGAAGTATTTCACCCTTGAGGGCCGTTTCACCAGGTTCTATCACTACCATCTCCCTTTATTGAATAATTTTAGAAGGAATGCCACAATTAGTTTCCCTTTCTACTTGCTTTCTTCTCTTGAACACTATGTGCAACATGTTAAGAAGACTTTGCTGAAGAAGCCTGATGAATAGCCTATTCCTTTACACTAAGGGCTCATTCATCATTTATACCAGTATCACTTAGCTCTGTCTCCTCCTTCTTCTCTTTAGCCCTCTGGTCAGGATACCCCTACTGCCTCTGTGAAAATGAGTCTTGCTACTCCTAGTCAACTCCCTGTTGGTGATCCTTGTTCTGGTATTTCTAAGTCTTCGACCAAGAGTGTTCAAAACCCTCATCCAGATTTAAATTGAAAGCTAGAAGATGTCTCTCAAATGTGGACATGGAGGCTGACCTTTTGAAGGATGATATTGGGGTCTCTGGAACCCAGATTGAGCAGAGTCAGGGTAGGGAGGGACCCTTACGAAACTTCAAAAAAGCTAAAATGGAGGGTAAATTTGCTATCATTAGGCGGTCTGGTTGTATTGATGGCAAATGGGCTCCCAAACTGAAGATGATTGACTATTCTGAAAGCAATTCTGAAGCCTCTACCCATGAGGAGGAAGATCTCAAGATTGATGTTTAGGAGATTGCTATTGAAGATTCTGGTGGTGAAGAAGAAATTGATGGGTAGGGCATTCCTATGGAGGTCTTTGAAACTGAAGATAATGTTGGGGTTCATAATCCTGTCCCCATTGGTGACTATGTGGATGTTGGTGATATTACTACCTAGGTGAAAATGACCGATATTGATGAGGATATTGGGAAAGATATCTACTCTATTCCCATTTCTGTTCTTGTTGATCCTAATAATAAAACTCAAGATAGTAGGGAAGAAGACAATACTAAGGAAATCAATGATGCTGATGATCTATCTCAGCTAAAGGAATGGGTGGAGTTCCTAGAAAATAAGGTCTCTTCTCTTGGCAATTTCATTTCTAACATGTTATGTAAGACTGCTATGGCCAATCTCTCTCTTCTTCGGGAGCAGGAGGCTCTCATTCATGGAGCTAATAATGATAGGGTTAAAGAACTTGATAAAATGTTGGAGTTTCTTTCGAAGAGAGAGGAGGACATCTCTTCCTAGTCTTTCTTTGCTTTCTGTTTGCTACTTTTTACTGTTAGTAACTTTTTGTTGTATATCAGCCATATGTAAGCTATCGGTGGTTGTTTTGGCTGTTTTTGTTTTCTAAGCCTTTTTTACCCTTCTTGGGTTCTGTTTTGTAATATGGGATCGACCCCTAGTTTGCCACCTTATAATATCAAAAACATAATAGTGATTTACAATCATAAGGTTTTGGTCATGGAAATAATGATAAGTTTTACATAAAATTTTGACTCTCAAGTTATATAATAGAATGTACTACATCTGGAGTGTTGATATCTATCTTCATAAGTCTCAACTTGGAAGGAGAGCATCACCCAAGTGCTTTTCCTCCAACCACAGACCGGTGGTCCCCCACACAACTTCCTTCCTAGAAGTGGCCCTACCATTCATGAAGGGAATAGATATAAGGAACCAATAGGTTTTCCATCTGAGTCTCTAATGTGGTGTCCTTCATAACTCTTCACAGTCATAAAACTATAGATCCACTCTAACTATGTATGATAGTACTGGAAGGTTATGTTATCTGGAGCATAGTGAACCAACTAATGCATGTAGAGATGGATGCATTACTTTGGCCAAAGATTTAATATACATAGACATTTCACAATGAACATAGTCGATTGTTCACACACTTCTAACTTGATTTAGAATCTATCTCATCCTACAGTGATTTTAGATATAACTTGTCTGTTCATTATTTCTTTTCTAATCAGTCTGACCTGGTACCAATCCTTAGTACATGATATATATACATTGTAAATAGGATTAGGTAATTCTTAGTCCATCTGACTTAGATTACTAACTCTAATTCCTAGAGTTTAATACAAAGGTTTCTTGTTGCATCCGCAACATGGAATTTGTGACTACCTATCACTCCATTCCTTATTTCAAAACTTTATATTCATATTTATGTTGATGTCCAGTATCAACACAAATAGTAGTTTTGTATATAACCTTAAAAGTTCGCTAAGGAACTTATTTGGGTTGAGGATTCTCATGTAATCCTCTTCGATAATGACTTTGTTTTAGTTTTACTCAAGGTCGAAAGAAAAAGAGTCTTACATTTACCAAATGTTTTTGCATTAATGAGGTTATCCTTCTCTAACCCCAAAATGATATAACAATCTTGTTATTAAATAAAATAAAGAGACTATCAAATATTTGATAATAATAACTATTTATTTCAAGGTCTCGAGAACCATCTTCATTCTTCGAGGCTTATCTAGAGTTCTTGCAAAATAGATCAAATGAATGACATTATACCATTCGCCTCTATTGACTAGAAGTCTTATTTAACTACCACTAAGCTAGTGGTGTTATCAAAATGCATGTGATAAAGAACAACAATTCTATTTAATGCTCCACCAACTCTTGGTATTGAGAGATTCTTTATCTTAAACAGACTTACCAAACATAGAATTCTACAAGGTAAAACCTCAGCCAGTGGAACTATCCATAGCCGACCACCCTTGTGGTTTACCAATAGAGAAATAACATTGCCTTATTAATAGACAAAAATATGCAGGCCACTACATTCAATGTGCAGTCTATGCTGCCTCTTGAGAAATGATAAGTTAATAATATCAGTATAATCATTCTATAGAGATAAGAATGGGTTTACAACCCTATCATCTCTAGACTACACCATTACTGTCATTCTAATAGTGGGTATGACAAGATCTCTACTTGCACGTAGACGCTACTAGTCTAAACATATACATATATAAAGGAAAATAATTAAACATGTTTTCATTGACTACCACATTTTTTACTCATGAGGTGAGAAATATATTATCTATAGTTCTAAGCGATAGCATTTTCTCTTGAGGCTATCATATGGGTTGCAATAGAGACAAAGATACATTAGTAGTTATAAATTGAAACATAATAAAGATATCATGCACGACATAAGGGTTTCCACCCTTGCTAGAATATGACACCACTATATAACATAGTTGATAGTCATAAGAAATAAATAAAGATACATTGTTATTACTACTTCAATCATAGTTGAAGTATTCAATAATATATGAAAACACTCAGCTACAAACTCTTTAATCTCTCTCATTGAGCTTCTCAGTCGCGAGTTTTTCTTCCCTTCTCACTGTCAGTCTCCCTCTTTCCAATGACTATGCTTCGGGAGAATAATCCTCTCTACTCATCATTATGTGGGATACCAAAACCTTCCCACAGATTTCTCAGTGAAGGGGACATGCATCCCTCCAACTATTCCCTATCACCAAAATGACTTCCGCGGCCATAGTGGGTTATTCCCACTCATTCCATATTTGGTTGATTATGGTGAAAGTCTTTCCCTACGTGGATGTAGAGGTAGCATCCAAGGAAGAATTAACACAAGAGAATTAGATATTAATATCTTAATAAAACAAATTATTTTTATCATTATGATATTATTTAAGCAAATATATAAATAATATATATCAACTTAATGGTAACATTAACATTTCAATTAAAGTTGATATTAGTCACTTGCTAAGGTGTGAGAGTGGGTCGAGGCCTTCTCCCCCTTTGCCACCTTATGCTTACGTCAGCATCAGCGACTGAGAAAAGAAGATAAATAGATTGGAAAACTCTCTCGACCAAATCAACAAAGTTTGATGTTTGAAAACCATTTCCCCATGTCAAATTGATAATGGTCAAATTTAAGATAATCTCAAGATATCAACCATTTGACACATACCTTATCTCGCAAAGGTTCACATAATGATCAATTTGAGACTTCAAATGGCAAACCAGTCTTTTCAAAAAATCTATCCCCTTCTCTTTGGTGATACTCTCCTTCCATTCTCAAAGGTGGATTCTTTTCTTGATTACACTCACTGTCATATGAACTATGATCAGTGTATCATCAATAAATCATAAAGCATCATGATAAAACAATCTCAAAAACAAGTAATCTCATGTCTAATCTAAGCATTAATCACAATTCATATAATCAATGATTTATCTTGATATTTTTCACAAACATCAAATCATTAACCTATGATTACTTATCCAATTTATCACATAAAATGTAAAATTAAACTTAGTCAATATTGGGGATGTAACATGGAGTAGCCACCTAGCTATGAAGTCCTAGGGCATGAAGACAAAGTGTATAGGCTTTGAAAAGTTCTCTATGGGATTAAACAAGCATCACGGGCATGGTACAACAGAATTGATTCGCACCTACTGAGCAATGGCTTTAGCAAAAGCAGCAGTGAGCCCACACTCTACATCAGAGCAGCCAATGGTGAAATTGTTATTGATAATTTGTATGTAGATGATTTAATTTTCATAGGGAATAGTGACCCCTTCATTGTTGATTATAAAGAGACAACGAAAAATTAGTTTGAAATGACAGACCTAGGTTTGCTAAAATATTTCCTAGGCATAGAGGTCCAACAAACAGAGCATGGCATCTTCATTTCACAAACTAATTATGCCAAATAAATCTTGAAGAGATTTAGATTGTTGGACAACAAACCTATCCCAACACCAATAGCTACAAGTCTAAAATTAATTAAAGAGGACAACAACAATCATGTAAACCCAACCCTCTACAAGAGCATGGTTGGAAGCCTCATGTATTTGATAGCTACTAGACTTGATTTGATGTACATGGTAAGCTTGATTTCTAGGTTCATGGAGCAGCCTAAGGACACCCACTAGCAAGAAGGAAAGATAATCCTGAGGTATGTCAATGGCACAAAGGACTATGGCATCATGTATACCACCTCCAATGAGTTTGAGTTGGTTGGGTACATGGACAGTGATTGAGCAGGAAGTATACTTGATAGGAAGAACACATTGGGATATGTGTTCCACATAGGTTTAAGAGAAATATCATGGGCATCAAAGAAGTCAGCCATAGTTTCTCTCTCCACAGTAGAAGCAAAGTACGGAGCAGCAAATGCAGTAGCATGTTAGGCTATTTGGCTTAGAAGAATCCTTGCAAACTTCAATGAAGAGCAAGAAGATGGTACAACCATATTTTGTAACAATGTGTCTTCTATAGCCTTGACAAAGGATCCCATCTTCCATGGATGAAGAATCATGTTGAGATCTTCTACCATTGTATAAGGGAGTTGGTAGAGTATGGAGACATTGAACTTCAGTTCTGTAGATCAGAGCAACAGCTCACTGATATTTTCACTAAGGCATTGTCAAAAAACTCCTTTGAACACCTAAGAGATAGGCTTGGCATCATAGATAGCTCTTGAACTTTAGTTCTACAAAGTCATAAAATCTCTAAAAACTTCATCTCTGGAAGGGTTATCTTTGGAACTTCAGTTTTGGAAAGTCAGAAAATCTCTAGAAACTTTAGCTCCAAAAGGGTTATCTCTAAAACTTTTAGTTCTGGAAGGACGGTCTCTAGAACTTAAAATAGGTCTAGGTAGAACATCTTCAAAACATAGATTAGGTGTAGATAGGATAGCTTCGGAACTTTAGTTCTGGAAAGATAGAGCTCCAGAAGTTTAATTCTGAGAAAACAGAAGAGCTTTGAAACCACAGTTTCGGAAGGACATAATATCTCTGGACATGAAAGCGCCAGAAACGTAGAATGGTGATGAAAAACATAAAGGCTCAAGTTAAGGGGGAGTGTTCGAAATATTTAATCTTGAGTGGAAACAACTGCATTTAATGCAACATTAGAAGAGATCCATTAGGATCATTCCTCCCATTTTTGCCATGTGAGACATTTGTTGTCTAGTTAATGCATTCTAGTAGCTAATTTACTTCGGTTGGTCAATTTAAAATGGGTGGAAAATATTTGGTGAAGGCAAGAAAGATAAAACAGAGAATGAATAGAGGAATGTTTAGAAGAAGGAGGAGAAGACAGATAGATAGCAGAAGAAGAACCTACAATAGTAGAGGATATTAGACAGAGTGCATAGCTCCAGATCTCTAGAAGTTTGCAGCAACAACACAGAGCATTGCATAGGAAGCAAGAAGCTCTGAATCTCTGGAATCTGAACTGAGGACAGATCTCTAGAAAGTATAACAGTCTAGATCTCTTCAACTTTCACAGAATCAACCTAGTTATCTCTGGAAGCTCTGAAAAGGTGTGTAGTTTGTTGTATGGAGTTAATACATAGCCATAGCTCTAATTTTTATATGTAAACCATTTTTGAATGTATAGTTTGAATGTAAATGCAAGATAAATTATTTTGTCTCCTTGTCTTCTTGGTCTCCATTTTATTCTTTGCCCACTTTAGTTGGATTCATTTTCCAACATCTAGTAGGGGCTCTTTTACACCATGGAAGTCATGCAAACTATGCCTAGGACTGAGGCTGAGCATCAATAAAAATGAAGAGTGATTGCTGGAAAAGAGAGCATTGCAAACATTGGTGAAAATGGATACAAGTTTGCAAGGGCCATTTTGCTCTTCATTTTGGAGTATCGTTGCAGAGTATCTTTTGAGTTGTTTATTTGAATGGAAGTGGATGGAGGAATCTCCACCTTGAATTGTCCATAATCATCTATTTTTTCTTCAATTTGAAAATCAGGTGTGCTTATTGTATCTACATTCCATAGCAATTGAAGCATCAAGTTCACCTAATACTCAAACAGAACATAAAAATCATAGAAACACTCATCAACCTCATGAAGTATAATATCTTGATAGTTATCAGAATAGATGACCATGGAGGAGGAACATTTTCTCTATATTCGTTATTATGTCAACATGTCAATTGTTGGAATGTGAAGTCAGTTTTGCTTATTCCAATGGTCACGAGCAGCCAACAACGAGTACTAAGGTAGTGTCTCAGGTACCAGCGGGGCCAAAGGCTAAGGAACTGAAACTGAAGGTTGTTGGAGATGGTCACATGGGGGCTAGGCGTAGCCTCCTACCATGCCGAAGGTGTTTTTCAGTGAGGTCATTAGGTTAGAATATTTTTTTGATCATGTGCCATGTGCACACCATGCAAAATTGCATGCAGAAGTGCCACTCGCACTTTTACGCATGAAAATCTATCTTTAGATTTGATTTGTTTTTTCATGTGCTTTTTTGTGATTATTTAAGTTAGTCGAGCCTAAATGCCAATGCATGAGAAAAAAAAATTGTAACCATTATTTTTCTTTTGAGAATAAAAGTTGAGAGATCTTTTCCCGTGGTTTTTCTTGGTACATTACCAAATTTTCCACATAAATCTGTGTTGTTTGTTTTCTACTTTTTATTGCTAATTCACTGTTATTCGAATTATGCACTACTTATTTTTCTTATTTTTCTAACATCAATATGGAGCAAGATGCTGGCAAGCAATTCCAACGATTTCCTTCAGATTCTAGTTTGACCCATTTTGGAAAACGAAATAAGATTTGAGTAATCTTAACTACAAGCAAAGGAATTGCTTGAGGATAGTGCAGTGGCACAAATAATTTTTTTTTTTTGTGATGCTTAGCGATTGGGCACTCACTCTTGCAATTTTAGTGCTATCTTCTATCCAAGGAATTCAGGTAGAGAACTCTAAACTGACCAATGGTGTTGTTGTGTGTGTGTCAGCTAGAATCCTTCTACTACTCTTTCTTCTTCAAAAATTTGGTACTGGTAAAATGAGTTTTCTCTTCTCCCCTGTAGCAATTGTCTAGTTCGTTAACAATGCCATTATTAGAATATACAATATATTACATATTACTTGTGAGTATTCAAGGTAGTCAACTAGGTTCAATTTGCCCAGTTATGTAGGAGGGTAGGGGTGGACTCACTTTTCGTTCTAGCTATAAGGAAAGATATTGATTTGGAAAGTTTACTAACACATGCAAGTTTTGGTGTAACCATAAACCTACAACTAGCTTATATATATTAAATTATATATATATATATATATATATATATATATATATATATATATATATATATATATATATATATAATACACTAAGAGATACCCTTCTTGAGGTGCCCTTTAATCAATTTATCGAATAAAAAGTGTAATAGGTGCCTCGAGAAGGATATATCTCAGGGTATTTTATATATATTATTATTTTTAAATATATATAAGTTAGTAGCAATCGTGGCCCAACATGTAAGACATTAATTAAATTAATATATAATTATATAGTATAACATTATTAAATATAATAATATTATATTTATATTATTTCATTATATATTAGTAATGATATTATATTATATTATGTTACATTATTTTATTATATTATATATTAATAATAATATTATTAATATAATATTAATTATTATAAACCAAAACTATTTTAAATCATAATTATTATAAAACTTAATTATTTTAAATCGTAATTATTTTAAACCCTAATTAATTAAACCCTATTTATTTTAAACCTTAATCCTAATTATTTTAAGCCATAACCCTAACGCTCATTTTAAACCCTAAGCCTAATTATTTTAAACCCTAACCCTAATGATCATTTTAAAACCTAACCATGCTTATTTTAAATAATAATTTTAAACCCTAATCCTAATGATCATTTTACAACCTAACCCTACTTGTTTTAAACCCTAACCCTAATGATCATTTTAAACTTTCAAAATTGAATTTAGGCATGTATATTTTGTACATTGCCTATAAATTGGTAACCCTAATTCTAATCATAGTTTTAACCCTAATTCTAACCTAAACCCTAACCCTAACTGTAATCGTAACCCTAATTGTAACCCTAACCTAAATCCAATTATAATTCTAATCTTGATTTTATCCCTAACCCTAATTCTCACCCCCAATACTAATTATATTACTAATTCAAACCCAAATTATTACTATAACCCTAACCCTAACCTTAATCCTTATAATAATGCTATCCCTAACTCTAATTCTAACCCTAACCCTAATTCTAACCATAACCCTAACCCTAATGATAACCCTAATTCTAACCCTTATTTTAAGTCCTAACTCTAATCCTAAATGTAATCATAATCCTAAATGTAATGCTAATCCTAACTCTAATTCTAACCCTAACCCTAATTTTAAGTCCTAACTCTGATCCTAAATGTAATCATAATCCTAAATGTAATGGTAATCCTAACTATAATTCTAACCCTAACCCTAATTATAACATTAATTCTAACCATAACCCTAATTCTCTCCCTAATTCTAACCCCGCCTCCAACCCTAATTCTACCCATAGTTGTAATCCTAATTTTGGACCTAATTGTAATACTAACTATAACCCTAATTGTAACTTAAATCCTAACCCCAAACCTAATTGTAACCCTAACTCTAGTTCTAAATGTAACCCTAACCTAATTCTATCGCTAACTCTAACCCTAACCATAATTCTAACTTAAATCTGAACCCTAACCCTAATTGTAGCCCTAACTTCTAATTGGAACCCAAATTGTAATGATAACCTTAAACTTAATCCTGATAGTAATGCTAACACTAACTCTAATTCTAACCCTAACTCTAATTTTAACCATAATTCTAACCCTAACGATAACCCTAATTATATTCCTACTTCTAACGCTAACCCTAATTGTTATTATTTTAAACCTTAATCATAATTATTTTATATCATAATTATTTTAAAGCCTAATTAAATCTCATAACTAATACCCCATTCTCTTTATTAATTTAACTCTTATTAGTACCTGCCTTAGGTAGTACTATTGCATTTGCTGAGGCTTATCTAGTTAGTAATCTATTAATAGTAAACCAATCAAGACACAAGATTATTTTTCTTGTTGGGCAAATTTGATATAAATTTGAACTTTTCCTATGTTAAAATGATAAAATTTTAACAAAAAATCATTGAAACATGATTTATTTCTATTGTGATTGGCTAAAAAAATGACCTCTTCTCTGCCGATTGTGGGAGAGTGCAACAAACACTTATAAATGTGGAGAGAAATTTAGTTTGAGGGGAGGATGTGACAAGTAAACAAATTATGAACACTAATCTTACCTCCCATGAGTTAAGCCCATCAGTTTTTTACAATTTAATTTTTTACTTCATTACCTAAACTTCAAAATTACTTTTTGTCAAAGGTACAAAATTTAGTTATAATATTAATAATACTATTAATAATATTATTAATATCTATTACTAACATTCTTCATATATTATCTTAATTGATATTATAATATTGTATAATAATATAATAATAAGCATAAACATAAATATAATATAACAATATAATAAAAAATAAAAATATAATATAATACTATATAAAAATATTAGAATATTAGAATAATGTAATAATATAAATATATTATTATCATATTTATAATATAAGCATTTTTTTATTATCAATAAATAATTAATTATACTATTTCATTAATATTTAAACTAAAAAAATTTATAAATTACACTATAAATATTACAATTTTGTTATAATATTTATATTGGCTTTAAAAAAATATTTGTTTAACATTATTGGAATCTAATTTATCTATACAACAAACATTTATTCTAACAAGAAAATTAAGTCAAATATTATATCAAGTAATATCATACTATATTATAATACTATACTATCAATTAAGATAATATATCAAGTGTTATAATAAATATTAATAATATAATTAATATTATTATTAATATTATAACTATAAATAATAATGATTTTATTGGTTTGACATAAAGTAAATTTGAAGTTTAGCTAATAAATTAAAAAATTAAAACTAAAACACAACTATAATTACAACTAAAACACATACTATAATTACAACACTACAAGGCAGGTTGTTTTATCATGGTTTGATTAATTTACCCTACAGATTTATGTAAGGTGCTTTCATTTCCTTACAATTAACTAATATGTGAAAATTAGATGTTGTTTTATCATGCTTGATTAATTTACCCTACATATTTATGTAAGGTGCTTTCATTTCCTTACAATTAGTAATGATTATAATCCAAAAGAATTCAAGACACACAAACATCTTTTAAATATTTTCTAATAAGATGGATGAATGGTGACAAAAATGGTAATAAATGTAATTTTTTTTAAAAACACATACACATTGTTATATTGCTTACTATAACATTCCTTCTCACCTTTATAATTATATAGTTTGTGTTTTACTTAAATATCAAACACTTGAACATTAAAATATTCATCTATACATAATAGTTGTAAATAATCATTGTTCAGTTTTTATTGGCAACTTTTAACTATTAAACCATTTAATATTTAAAAATAGCACATAGTACTAAAAAAACAAAACATATAAAATTATGTTGATATCAATCATTCTTCACAATTTTACATTATTTATAAAAATATTTATTTTTATTTTTAATTATTATAATTTTTTTTATATTATTTTATTTTATAATAATTTTTTATTTATATTTATTGTTAACCTAATAAAATATTCTATATTCAAATTGTCACTTTATTTTTGACCTATAATTTCAAATACTTTATTATTTTGCTTACAAATATATTTATCAATATTATTTTAACAAGTTAAAATCACCACATACTATACATTTAATCTCTTGTTATTAATTTCTATTAGTTATGTGAGTATTTATACTCTTAAAAGATCAACATAAAAATTAAATTTCTATAATAATACATGAAATTTGTATAATCTATTTGTTATTAATTTCTATTAATTATATGAATATTTATAATCTAAAAAAATCAACATAAAATTAAATTTCTTTTATAATATATGAAATTTGTATGTTTTGTTTTAAAATAATTTGCTACATTCTATATACTCAACACATTGATTAATCAATGTGAATCATTAAACCTAAATAAATTGAGGTCTAGATTTTATATTTGAATCCCTTCTTTATTTATAATTTATAATTGTATGTCTTTCTAAAACAATTTGTTTAATTATGCATTCCCATTTATGGGAAGAAATTCTTATCCATAAACCATCAATGAAAATATGCTTGATTACTGTCAGGAAAACAAATACCAACTGAAGTGGGCAAAGATGGAAACACACAAACCAAGGAGACAACAAGAGAAGGAGACAAAATATTTTTCTATTTCATTCATACACAAAAATTACATTCAACTATGTTTACATACAAAAATTAGAGCTATGGTTCTGTATTTCCTTCATACAAGAAACTACCCAGATTCCAACGCAACAGAGCTTTATATGTGCTGCTTTGTGTTTTGTTACAAATTTTTAGAGCACTGGAGCTCTACAATATCCTCTACTGCTACAGGTTCTTCTTCTTCCTCTGTGTACTGACTTTTCCTTCTATTCTGTTCTGCTAAACATTCATTTGTTCATTCTTCCTTTTTGTCTTCCTTGCCTTTTCCAGAATTGCTGCTCATTTTCAAAATCACCTACCAGAAATAAATTTGCTACCAGGAGTATTAACTAGGACATCGGGGATGTCAAACACGACAAATGGGGGGAATGATCCAAAACATCTCTTTTGACATTGCATTAAATGTGGTTGGTTGGCCGCTACTCAAGATTATATTTCCAACACTCCCCCTTAATCTTGAGCCTTTCTGTTTTCCATCACCATTCAAAGTTTTTAGAGATAAATTTCCAAAGCTCTATTTTTTCGGAGCAAAATTTCTAGAGCACTACCTTTCCGAAGCAAAATTTCTAGAGCTAACCTATCTACACCTATTTTATGTTCTGGAGCTATCCTGCCTAGACCTGTTCAAATTTCTGGAGCTTTTCTGAGTTTCCAAAACTAAAGTTCTAGAGCTTTCCATCATGCCAAGCCTATCTGTTAGGCTTTCAAAGGAGTCTTTTGACAATGCCTTAGTAAAAATATTAGCGAGTTGCTACTCATATTTGCAAAACTGAAGTTGAATCTCTCCATGCTCCACCAACTCCCTTATGAAATAGTAGCAGATTTCAATCTTCTTGCTTTGTCCATGAAAGACGAGATTCTTCGTCAAGGCTATAGAAGACACGTTGTCACAAAATATGGTTTTACCATCTTCTTTCTCCTTATTCAAGTCCACAAGGATTCTTCTAAGCCAAATAGCTTTACATGCTATTGCATTTGATGCTATGTACTCTGCTTCTACTGTGGAAAGAGAAACTATGGGCTACTTCTTTCATTCCTAGGATATTGCTCTTGAACCCATGTGGAACACATATAGGACTGCTGTGCTCTTCCTGTCATCTACATTTCCTGCCCAATCACTATCCATGTACCCAACTAGCTACAACTCATTAGAGGCGGTATACATAATGCCATAGCTTTTCGTGCCATTGACATAACTCAGGATTTTTTTTCTTGCTTGCCAATGTGTGTCCTTAGGTTGCTCCATGAACCTAGAAATCAGGCTTACCGAATACATCAAATCAGGTTTTGTTGCTATCAAATACATGAGACTTCCAACCATGCTCTTGTAGAGGGTTGGGTTAACATCACTGCTATTGTCCTCTTTACTTAATTTTAGACCTGTACCTATTGGGGTTGGGGCAGGTTTGTTGTCCAACATTCTAAATCTCTTCAAGATTTGTTTGGTATAATTAGTTTGTGAAATGAAGATGCCATTCTCTGTTTGTTGGACCTCTATGCCGAGGAAATATTTTAGCAAACCTAGGT
The DNA here is from genome assembly GCA_027924645.1 of Cunninghamia lanceolata. Classification (NCBI taxonomy): domain Eukaryota; kingdom Viridiplantae; phylum Streptophyta; class Pinopsida; order Cupressales; family Cupressaceae; genus Cunninghamia; species Cunninghamia lanceolata. Next base: position 4,735,713 of record BSBN01000124.1, on the reverse strand, counting down.
CTATCATTTCAAACTCATTTTTCATTGCCTCTTTGAAATATACAATGAAAAGATTACTATTCCCTGTGAAAATCAAGTCATCTACATACAAAACAACAATAAGAATCTCATCATTGGCTGCCTTGATGTAGAGTCTAGGCTCACTAACACGTTTGCTAAATCTATTTCTCAAAAGGTATGAATCAATCCTATTGTACCATGCCCATGGTGCTTGTTTAAGCCCATAGAGAGCTTTCTAGGGCCTATACACTTTATCTTCTTGTCCTGGGACTTCATAGCAGGTGGCTGCTCCACATACACCTCTTCTTTCAGCACTCCATTAAAGAAGGCCGACTTTACATCCATTTGAAATACTTTCCATTTGTGTTGGGTTGCAATTGCTAGGACTGCCTGCACTGTTTCCAGCCTTGCAACTGGTGCATATGTCTAATCATTGTCTCTTCCAGGCTGGTGTTTGTATCCCTTGACAACTAGCCTTATTTTATGCCTCTCAACCTTACCAGATCAACAGTACATTTGGTCTTATAGACCCACTTAACTCCAATGACTAATTTCCCCTTGGGTAAGTTAGTGAGCTCCCATGTCTTGTTTCTCTCTATAGCATCCAATTTTTTATCCATGGCCTTACACCATTTTTCTTCTTTCATGGCTTCTTTAAAATACATTGGATCACTATAGGAAAATAATACAAAATCTAGATTTTCATCAACATCAACATACCTTATGCTGTCATAAATTTTCCTCATGCTTCTTGTCCTTTGTGGCATCAATGATGTAAGCGTAGGGTCTAAATTTCTAGATCTGCTTGACTGCTGGACTGATGAAGAAGACTAAGCACTGGAATTTTCACCCTATTGAAAATTTTCAAAGCAACTACTTTGCTAAAAATTTCTGGAGCTCCTACTTTTTGAACTGTTTCCCTGCTGTAGAGTTCTGGTGCTCCTAACTTCTAGAGCTTCTTCATCCTCAAAGGGTATTGTGACAAAAATACCTGTGTTGCTGTCCATTGTTCCATCACATGATTCATTTTTAATGAATTCAACATCCCTGATGATCACCACTTTCTTGATTATGGGATTGTACAATCTATATGATTTGGATTCTTCACTATAGCCTATGAAGATGCATTTTTCACTTTTGTCAGTAAATCTCTGTCTCTTCTCTTTTGGCACGAGTGCACATGCCACATACCCAAATATTCTCAAGTGCTCTACACTCCATTTGCATTTAGTCCATGCTTCTTATGGAATCTTGTCATGAACAGTCTTTGTGGGGCACCTATTCAATATGTAGACCGCTGTTGCTACAGCTTCACCCCAATAATCATTTGATAAACCTTTTTCCTTCAGCATGCTTGGTGCCCTCTCCATCATGGTTTTGTTTTTCCTTCAGCCACTCCATTTTGCCATGGAGTATACCACGCTGTGAACTATTTCTAAATGCCTTAATACTTGCAAAAGTGCATAAATTCTTTCGAGATGTACTCTCCCCCTCTGTCCATTCGGAGGACTTTGATATAGTGGCCACTTTGCTTCTCAGTCAAGGCCTTAAACTCCTTAACTTGATTCTTTTGAGCATTGCTCAATGTTGTATATGCATTTGGGTCAGTCACATCTGTGAACCCATTTGCTACTAACTCCTACAAATCATTTGCAACTAAAATAGTTTTCATTTTCTTTGCCCAGACATCATAACTTTTACCATCAAACATAGCTGGCTGCTGCCAACTCCTATTATCTCCTCTAGCCATTTTGCTAAATGGGGGAAAAATGCAAATAGCCAAAAAAAATTTAGGGCTTTCCTTCACTACCCAGAAAACTAGGGATTTCCTAAATACAACTCTGATACCAAACTATTGTGAAAATGAATCCCAACTGAAGTGGGCAAAGATGAAAACACACAAACCAAGGAGACAACAAGAGAAGGAGACAAAATATTTTTCTATTTCATTCATACACAAAAAATACATTCAAATATGTTTACATACAAAAATCAGAGCTATGGCTCTGTATTTCCTTCATACAAGAAACTGCCCAGATTCCACCGCAATGGAGCTTTCTGTGTGTTGCTTTGTGTTGCTGCTACAAATTTTCAAAGCACTGGAGCTCTGCAATATCCTCTACTGCTGCAGGTTCTTCTTCTTCCTCTGTCAGCTAACTTCTCCTTCTATTCTGTTATGCTAAACATTCCTTTGTTCATTCTTCCTTTTTGTCTTTCTTGCCTTTTCCAAAAATTGCCACTCATTTTCAAATTCACCTACCAGAAATTAATTCACTACCAAAAGTATTAACTGGGACAACGACGATGTCAGACACGACAAATGGGGCGAACGATCCAAAACAGATCTCTTCTAATGCTGCATTAAATGCAGTTAGTTGGCCGCTGCTCAAGATTATATTTCCAACAAATACAACATCCAGAGCATAAAACTCGCATTTCCGTGCATGCATATATTCAATTTATAAACAGCTTGGACCTCAATAGACTTAAAAAAGAAGATTTCTAAGTCTCTGAAAAGGCACCCAAGATAAACTAAAATAAAAATTTCCGAGTCTCTTAAAAGGCTGCCAAAAATTACTCGTGGTGGATTCAATTTAATTTAACCCATATGGTTGAGATTTCTCATATTACAAATAAATTTATAAGAGGAAAGTATTCCTCTATCTAAAACATTAAATAGTTTAAATTATTTTAAATAGTTTAATTTTAGTTTACCTTATGATAGGTTGGGAGACGTCAATTTAAATCATGACGATAAAAATGTACATACAAAAATTTACTGTTACATAATAAAAGTTCACCTAGTACTCAAACAAAACATAAGATCAGAGTAACTTTCATATATGAAATTATTGCTAGGCATCTATTTTGTGTACACGATAAATTAAAGTGAATTCATAAAAAATTTATAGGCACTATAGAATCTAGAGCAATTCATGCAAGTTATTAACTGCAAGTGGAACTGATCTATCCACTTCAACAGTCAAAAAATCAATAGTAATTTTACACCTCATTCACAACAAAAATTACAAATATTTGTGTTTAAGGTAACAGTTAACAAAGCATCTTTCTTCTAAACCTTAAACTTCATTTGAGTCTCAAATAATTTTATTAGTTGAACGTCCTAATGCAAATCATTTAGACAAAAACTTGAGGAAAACAAAAAAAAGTGCACCCAAAAAAAACAGAGCTTAATTTAAAAAAAAAAAAACATAATTAACCTGATATGAAGTAGTGTTTTTGGAGAAGTGTTGCTTAGAACATGTATCACAAAATACGCTGCCCACGATTTTGACAGATAACGAACGCCCATCAACAGCAGCAAAGCATGTGATTATGGTCAACAATACAGCACCATAAATCTTCGAGCTCATTATGGTAGCTGAAGAAGAGTTCTTAGCAGAATGGGAGACATTTTTCTCTATTTAACGACTCTGGCAGCTGGCACAGGCTAATCACATTGTCTTATTATCTGCTCATTTTGTGCAAAACCATTTGTGAGGTTGTTTTTCAGATGAGACGAAGGGGATAACCATGAAAAGCCCATGTGTGCTCACGGGTTTCTTCTGCCAAACAATGGAAGGACCAAAAATTATGCCGTTTCTTTGAAAAACAAAGCTTGATAACTGTCCGGCGGACCCACTAAGATGTCCGAAGCCTTACCCGGCGGCCGCGCAGCATCCAGAAAATAAGGAAAGAGAAGGCTTCTGACCAGATTACAAGTACCCTTTGGCCCTTCTTGCGTTTGCTTATGATACCTAACCTCTTATAAATATATGCAAAACTGTTGGGTTGCTTCAGTGGACTTGTTTTGGAGTAAACATTGTTGTCTTACATATGATGTTAAGGGTGTGGGTTGTTGTTCTGTGGTAGTGACTTGAGTCAAAGGAGCAGAAATACAATATATCCTATAGCAGTCTACTTAAATATTATTTAAGTCAATGATTAAACTGTCAATAACAATTTTACACCTCATCCATGACAAAAAATGTATAATATTCTTGACAACCCCACAAAATTTCATTACAGCTGTTGATTTTACACACCATCAGATTCTTTTGTACCACACAGGAAAGCGATTGAAGTTCATGAAGTATAAACTATTAACATTGTTGAAGTATCTCATACTCGTTGGCTGTGTAACTATTTATATGTTCAGACAGTATGCATAATACATCCATTTAAAGACTAATATATTGACCTGTCCTGCACTACTCCAACTGTCGAAATGAAATCATGGCTAGAATTTGCTATTCATTCTACATTGAATGTCTAATGGTTTTTTTAATCGATAGTCAAGAGTGAGGAAGAGAGAAGTTTGCTCCCACTGATTTTTAATTGGTTACTGTGGGTCAAAACAGAAGATATAAAATGTTGAGCTGTAAATATAATTGCATAATTTATTATAGTAAAAATTATTTATAAAACTTCATCTCCGTATCTTCTGAATTGAGGCAAAGCATTTTCAAACTACACAAATCAGTTTAAAGCATACAAATATTACCAGTCGCACTAATTCATTTGACTGCAAAATACACGAAACTTTCTGAAGAAAAATGTATAATTAGATGTATAGTCGGGTATCTGTGTATTTAATGTGAAATTTTCAATTTTTTTTTTAAATTTATGTCCGACATTCATCAAACTTGCAACGCTAAATTATGTCGCTATTTTAATATACACTTAAAGTCAACCATCCCCTTCCATCAATTTGTGGGCCGACATATGGTTAGCCTCCTTAATTTGTGGGCCGACGGGTATATGGTTAGCGTTCGTGAGGGTTCCAACGAATGTTTTTTAATAAATAAAAGTGAGTTTGACAATTTATCTATACTTGCGACAGTGTTTTGCTATACTTGCGAATTTGCTATACTTGTGACAGTTTGATATTTGTAATTATTGCAGTGTGAGTTTGATATTTTTTGAAGATCTAAATATTCAAGCTTGGTAAAGAAAAATCATGTCAGATAATATTAGTGCAGAACAAAATGAAGAGACACTTGCTAGATTGTGGGCTAGATTGAGAAGAAAGGGTGATGGGAAATGTTATTGTCCTTGCAATAATTGCAAGGGCTTAAAGACGAGAAGACTTTTAATCACAATAACTGAGAAACATTGTAGGTAGCATGGTCACGTTGAAGGGGGGCATGATTATCGTCCATTAGTAAGTTGTTCATTATATGTCTTTATATTGATTGAATTTGTAAATGTTTATATCGTTTTAACATTATATATATATATATATATAATCACTTGATCATGATCATGGTTTATTTGTGTCGATCATTATTATAAAGGTGGGGCGCCCTAGGGCACATGATATGGATTATCACGGCTCGGAGAATGTGGTTTTGCAAGCGGAGGAACATGGAGCTATGAATATCGAAGATGAAGTTAATGATCCTATGGAAGAAGATGATCATGCGCCAGAAAACACAGTTGAAGATGATGGTACAAATACATTGATCCATGACACATTTAGTGGCGCAGCTAATCATGATGATCAAGATGACTTTGATGATGTTCATGATTTACCTATACTTGAGAAGGCATACAATCCCCTTTATGAAGGCTCCCAAACAACTCTTCTCTCTGCTGTATTATTGCTGGTGAACTTGAAGGTTAGGAATGATTTATCCAACATAGCAATCTCACGGATGTTAAGGTATGTCATCTATGTCATCTTTTTTCATCTATTTTTGTTGTTAGTTCATCACTAGTAAATAAAGGATAAAATATGTACCATTAATATTCTTTATATTAACAAATTATTTTTTTGTTGTAGATTGATAGGTGAATTTTTGTTACCACCATCAAATATTTTACCTCGCTCATACCAAGATTTATCTACCATTATGAAAGATATTGGAATGAAGTATCAAGCAATAGATGCATGTACCAATGATCATATTATATATCATAAACAACATGAATTTGCAACAGAATGCCTAGCATGTCATATCAGTAGATATTGAATAGATCAACTAACAAAAAAGGTGACTCGCAAGGTTCTTCATTATATTCCCATTATTCCATGCATGCAACGATTATTTAGGTGCGAAAGCTTAGCGCAATTTATGGATTACCATGCATGGAATAGAATTGGAGATGAAATTCTTCGAATGCCTACGGATGGTTCTGCATTTAGGGACATGGAGGAAAAATGGCCACACTTTAAAGAAGAACCTCGTAATCTCAGGCTTTCATTGGCAGCGGATGGTGTCAATCCATTTGGAGAGCTGAGATCTATTTACTCGGTGTCGCCTGCTTTTGTTATCAACAATAACATTCCTCCATGGATGTCAATAAAGAGGGAGCACATAATGTTGGCAATGATTGTTCCAGGGATTTGTTTACATCAATTTTCCTTAACATAGTAGCATCTAAATTGTCTTATTTGTTGCATAATGATTTTTTTTTTCATTTAATAGTCATGTACATTAATTTATATATATTGCAGTAAAATGGTTCTAATAATTATGTAATGTTTATGTTCATTCAACTAGGTAAGTACCAAGTTAAAGATATGAATGTATATATCGAGCCTCTTATCGACGAGTTACTAAAGTTATGGAATGGCGTCACTATGTATGATGTCTCTAAACCAATAGGACAAAGACAATTTCAATTCCATGCAATGCTTGTATGGACAATTCATAATGCCCCAGGGCTAACACATTTTTGTGGTATGTTATAACATTCGACTGCACTTTAACAATATTTAATTTTATGAAGTAGATATCATGCATGTTTTTAAAATAATCTATTCATTATATATAATTATAAAAATTGACATATTTAATCCAATTATATATGATCTTGCAAGTCTTCAAACAAAGGGAAATTTTGCATGTCCAGTTTGTGGTCCAAAGATGAAATCTCTTCATTCAACAAGTTTAGGAAAGCAGGTGTTTGATGAGTATAGGCACTTCTTCCATAGAAATCATAAGTATCGAACTACTAAGAAACATCTTTTAATGGGAAAGAAGAGACTACATCAAAACCACGAAGAATGACACCTCGCATATGGAAGTTGGAGTATAATAGAATTAAACGTCAAGGTTATACATCAGATCAAATTGTTTATCTATCATATATGATATGTTTGGAATTTATATTTTTATATTGTGTTTTGTTTACTCATGTTGTAATTGACAATATTTGTCATTGTTAACTTGTTTAACTTATATGCTTCATGAAGGTCGTCAAGGCGTTAATGGCCATCTTCCATAGGGACTGAAAAGTTATCCCAGACAATTTAGTAGGTTGCCCTACTATGAGCAGCTACAAATTCTGCATTTTTTTGATACAATGCATATCGGAAAGAATATAACAGAAACGTTATGGAAAATATTGGATGGAGGGCATGACAAAGAAAAAATTGTCAAAATTTGTAATGACATTCAGGAAGCCAATCATGCAATGAAAATTGTCATTCAATTAAATAGCAATGGAGACCAAAATAATATAAGCGCCCTTCCTTGGTTATTAACGGAGCAGCAAAGCAATGCTATAAAAGAAGTCATACGAAAAATTTGATTTCCCACAGGATTTGCTGTGAACATAAACAATATCATAACAAAGAAAGGTGAATTTGGGTCAGGGATGAAAATGCATGATTGGTATACCTTCATTAAGGTAATTATTCTAGTATATTTTATATATATTTGTATACTGCATGTACTTTTTAGTGTATTATGTTTACTAGTTTTGGAAAAATAATGAAAAGATTATTTTATAATTGTTGCAATACGTTCTACCTCTATCTCTCCCAAACAACTTCGACAACAATGTCAAGCAAGTTATATATGATCTTGACAAATACATGAGGTAAGTAGTGATATTTGTTCAATTCATTGTATAGATCTTATATTTGCCATTTGTTTTACTTGTTATGTAATATATTGTTTATTTTTGTTAAATCTCGTTAATATATTTGCGCCTTGAATCACTTGTAGATGGTTGTCATCTAAAGAAATTCATAAAGAAGATATAAATTATTGGAGGAGAAAAATTCCTCGTCTAATGTGTGAAATGCAAAAGTGTCTACCTTCGACATTTTTCAATGCAGAAGAACACTACCTCATACACCAAGTTGAGGAGATTGAATTGTGTGGACCTGTACACACAAGGTCAATGTGGATGGTTGAGAGGCACTTGAAATTTTTGAAGGCTTTGGTTAGACAAAGAGCACATCCTGAGGGTTCTATGGTGGAGGGATATATGGTATACGAGACCATGGTATACATTAGTGAATATCTTCCTAAGTTTATAGCAAAGATCCATGTAGATCGTATTTAGGATCCCAACTCCATTAACAAATTCAAAGGGGAGTACCTGATGGGGAAAGGTAGATTGAGGAAAGTGAGAGGTAATTATAAGATGGCCATGGAGATTAATTAGAATACATTTTACATTGCCTTCAATTGCTTGAAAAGAAACAATAGAGAACTAGTCCAAATGAAAGAATCTTCTACACACAAATAGAAAAGTACTGGTATTGTATTACTCTAGAAAATAAGTCTTTCACTGCTGAAAAGTATTAAAATCTTAAAAAGTGTGGATGATCAAATATTACAATTTGAATTTCATATATATAAGAAGAAGACCCAACAAAGGTGTCTCTTCGGATTGTCTTTTGGCAAATAATTAAACTTATAAAACAATTTAATCTTCTCCTAACATTGACTTAGCCACTAAGAGATATTTTTTATACTCCTCCAAGGTATGGGTATCTGCATCATGCACTGCATTTCGGGCTTCATATTCGAGTTTTATCATCAATTCCATATGTTTGCATGCTCCATCCATCAATAGCCCTTCTACTTTGACTGTATCCAATGCTTCCTGAAGTATCCTATTGCATTCATCCATCCAATCATCTCGTTCCTTCAGAAACTTGTTCTTATCACATAATTTGGGTAATCCCAACTTCACAGTATCATCAAAACCTGTGTTTTCTAAGTGTAAGTCTTTATAATATTTGTCATGCTTTCTAATGATTGTGTCAATGGCCAAGATGGAAATGGTGTCAGATCCCTCATGTAGTTGCATATCATGTCTCTTAGTACCCAATCTATTTTTCACTCTCCCATGCTTAAGAATGGCTTCATAATTCTGTTGACCCATTTTTCCTCTGACCAAAGCCAAACAGTCAACCTGGTATTTTCCTTGAAAATCCTTTGGAAAATGTTCCTATAAAGCTTAAAGTGCCAAATTTCCCAAAAGTCTTGCCTAAAAAAACCTTACCATTGGAAAGAGCTTGAAAAAATAGGCAAGTTTGCCTTTTACATCACCTTGAAATTTGGCCAAATAAAGAAGTTATTGATGGTCAAAATTTTGGTCAACATACAATTCAAATATACATTTGGCGGGCTTGCAAATCCCTATCGGCCTTAGAAAATAATGAAAAAAGGCTAAGTTATGTAGATTTCGTTTGTATATCGGGCTTTGAAAGTGCATATACAAACAGAGAATCTTTCACAGATTCTCAGAATATTCCCAGTTTGTATATAGGGTTGCATGGGGATATACAAAGTGCAATGTATATTTAACTTGTATATTCGCATGTACAAAGAAATATGCAAAGGAATATACAAGGTAAAATATGCATTGCGGGAATATTCCATTAAGATTCCTTGCTTGCATATAAAGGGTTTGTATATTTGAGTTTGTATATTTGCAAATACAAGCGTGCAGATATACATTTGCTACAGTGCCGGCAGGACATGCAAGAGGTGGGGCCCACAGGTTCAAATGAGATTGCATGCAAGATAAGGTTTGCATATCGGTTATACATTCGTGGAATATTCCGTAAAGTATTCCCGCTTGTATATTTGGCCTTTGTATGTTCTACTTGTATATTCAAATATACAAGCCGATATACAATGACCAAACATACAAAAGTGTTTGTATATCTCCGATATACAAAGAGTTTTGCAAGGTTTAACATACAAATGCAGCGCATAGAGGAATGTATATTGCTTTGTATGTTCGCACATACAAACTGAAAGATACAATCAAAGGTATGCATTCAGGGAATATTCCTTCAAAGATTCCCTATTTATATATAAGGGGTTTGTATGTTGTGTTTGTGTGTTCGCACATACAAGATGATATACAAAGCTAACATATACAGTCTGGACCCGATATAAGTTTCAATCTGTTCTATGTTGTTTTCAGGTTCGCCATGTTTGAAAGGTGTTTGTATGTTTTGACATACAAAGGAATAGGTACAAAGACATATGCAAGCTGGATTTCAAAAATGCTTCCGATCTGCTTCATAAAAGGTTTGGAATCTGTGGCTTGTATGTATGTGGTGCTTGTATATTGCGATATACAAGTCAAAATATACATGAGGAGGTGATACAAGCTGGACCTGGCAAAACAATGAAATGTAGCTAATGGTGTTTTGAGGTCCGCAGCTTGTATTTTGCATATGCAGAAGAGGAGATACAAATGGTGGGGTCCACCAAGGCAGGCACTTTGTATATATTTTCCTGATTGTATGTTCGCTTGCACATTTCAAAGATGCAAGGCCAGATACAAGCTAACATACAAGTGGTAGGGCCCGCATATACAAGGGAGCTTGTATGTATATGCAATTTTGAAAATACAAAGGATATACAGGGGCTGATATGCAAAGCGCCATGTATGTGCAAAGGAGTTGTAGAATGAATTTTTGAATGCCGATTCAGGCGCCAAGATGTAGCGATATACACAGAGATGCAATGCAGTATATACAGGCGGTTGACTAGATCTTTGACTGCCTATATCTCCTCCATTTTGGCAAATTTTGACATGCTTCAAGAGGCAAAGATGCATGTTTTTGTCCCCTCTTTCTTTTGGCAGGGTTTTCAGGAGCTTTTGTCACTTTTCAATTTTTAGATCTGGAAATGCATATTTCAGCGACGACTTTCAGTAGATGAAGATATTCTTGGGGCATTCATTGCTGCACCAAGATCAGGCAGCTCGCATTGATGACAAAAATATCTTCCCACCATCTTATCTTTAGTTTGACAATGTGGCCACTGCATTAAATATTCAAGAATTTCTCTACACACCTATCCCAGATTTTTTAATGCCATAACTGATGCAGTTGGACAGTCTTTAGGAGTTTTTTTTGCTGTGACAGCTCTTTAGAGTGAATTTTGTAACTGACTGAGGCAAAAATGAAATGATATATATACATGTAAAAATAGATTTATTGGGGGTTGGTTGTTCTTCTGGGCTATTCTTTGTAATGGCTATTTGGCCTCTATGATCAATATAAACTGGTATTTTTGCCTCTCTCTTATTATTTTTTGAACTATGTCTGCTCTTCTAGACCTCTCTAAAATTAATATGGGTCTGTGTAATGTCTTTCCAGGTATGAGATTATTACTGTGTCTATTCAGTTGCATCCAAACACATTTAAATCTGGTGTATCACTTAGTTTATTTCAGCATTCCTTCTAACCCTTTTCCCAGCAAGCATTACCACTAGGTTTAGATGAATTTCTCTGAGCATTAGGCTTAGAGAGAGGAAGCCGATCTTCTTCGAAGGTTTGATCTCATTTCACAAGGTCCCACACTTCGAGATCATTCCCATGTTACTCCAGATTGCTGAAGTTTCACAACTGCAGCATAGGGTGCAAATCTGGGTGATAACAAGTTCTTTTTGTGAACATGCCAAAAATTATCAAGGCATATCTTCAGGTTTGTAAATCTCTTGTGCAACATCATTCCAGAGGTCCTTCATCTTTTCTACTAGCTGTTGATGTTCTTCTTGCAACTGCTCATATTCACTTTGCAACTCTATATCAGTTCCAGAGGTGATCCTCATTCTGGCATCTTTCATGGCAGTAATTTCCAAATCTAAATTTTCACTTTTCATTTTGTAATAATTTCTTTCTTTCATCAACTGTATTGTTTGTGCCTTGTTGAACTTGGCAATGCTTATGCCCATGTCTGCTGAAGCCACACGGTCAGTTTCCCCAACTTTAAGGGTCATCATGTGTCCAAAGTCTTTTTTGATATCGATGATCTTTGGCCTTTTGTGAGGTGGGTATAGTGCCCATATCAACATTGAATTTTCATCAGGATTGAATCTTGACCCTATGTAAATTTCCTTCACACCCTCTATGTTTAACTTGTATTCTCCTTCCTTGTTATGCAAAAAACTATCAAAAATTAAAGAGGCACTGAGGTCCCAACCAAGAAATACTATTACACTAGATTCAAGTAATAACTGTCTACCCCTTTCAGGGGTCATGTTCTGCACTTCATTGTCTATATCATCTTTCAACCTTTTCGTCAATTGCTGTTCATTTTTAGGGGTAATATTTGGGATGGATTCCCTCAACCTTTTACCTTTGTAATTATATAAAAAAGATTTAAATTCTCTTGATTGGACAAACTCATTATCAAAAATAAAGGATTCATAGGCTGTAAGCCTATCATCTTCATCTACATGTAATTCCTTGGCTACTTGTAAGTCCATGTCAGGGAGTTCTTCATATTCATCATTCATCATCCGAGAGACTGTTCTCTACTGTGATTGTGCTTCATTTTCGCCCATAGATTCTTCTTCAGATGAATCATCCATTTCTTGCAACCTTTTCTTTTTTTGCTCTAACTCCTTTTGTTAGGTCTCAAAAATGCAGGTTACAAGTCCTAAGAGGATGCCAGGCTCTGTGATCAGACTTGCAACGTTCTTGAGCCAATTGACAGAGTTAACCAGTATGGTTAATGACTCTCTACACTTTAGCCTTTGCAAGACCTAAACGGGTGGACCTTAATAGTTGAAGCAGATTGGTTTGATGTGCAATTTTTATCTAAATGAATGAATCTACCCACAGTGGAAAATGGTATGGAATAGATGAAAGCTTGCTGACTACTTCTATTTCTAATATGTAAATATGAAATGTGAATGTTCAAATGAGATTTTATGGAATTCTGAAATGAAATGATGGTAATTTGGTATAAATTGTATATGCAATATCAAGGTAAAAACCCTAAGTTAGATTGATGCAATTTCTAAGTAAGATGGAATGTGTGAGACCAGTGTCTTGTTGGGTAAACAGAGTCAAGTGAGAACCTAGGATTAATGGTGTTACATGGCAATAATTCTAACTATTTGGCACAATGTTTCTAGTTTATGACTTGCATAAACATGCAGGGATGTGACTAGCAGACTCTTCTTATTGATCTAATCAAGATCTATTAAATTACTGTGATCTATCTAAGAGGATTTTATTCCTTCCTTAAAGGAACCAGTTAAGAGGGATCACACAATGACAGCAAAATGTGCACTGACAAAATGAAAATATACTTGACATATTCAATTTTGAACAACTTAATAGTATTGTCTGGAGACAGTATAACAACCTTCAATTATAGACTCTCCTTATCTATCCAATTGATATTTCCAAATTACTGTAATATGTTTAAAAGGATTTTAATTCCTATTTGAAGAAACCAGTTAAGAAAATTACATAGGAACAACAAATGTGTTTGATGAATTTAATATTCTACTTGGAATAAATTCAAATAATAAGGAATACCAACTTGGAGACAGCCAAATAATTGCCTATCTTAACAAATAGTTCATACTAGTATAGAGCCACCGAATCTGAGATCTTCAATTGATTTCCTCAAAATATTATGTGCAACATGGTCTTTGGATATGATTTAAAACATTTTGATAGTGAATGGAATGGATGAAAGCCACTACTAATGGTAGTGATTCTAATCCAATCTTGATGATGATTCAAAATATGGCCTTGGGTTCCCTTTATATATTGGGAAGCGAACAAGCTTCGGGCCTCTTACAATGGAAGAGTCACATCTTTTCATAACTAACTGAATTAAAAAAATAAACAGAAATATAATTAAAACATCGATCCATTACTCTTCGAATAGAAACCCATGACCATTCAAGGCCTGAGCAAGGTTTTCTATTTTCTCATAGGATGTTTCATCTGTGTGTTGGTCGATCTATTCTTTCTGAACAACAGGTGCATCAACTGCCCTACTAAGAAACAAATTGACTTTAGATAAATGCTCAATATATATATATATATGCAGTCTTCTACTAATCAGAAAAAGATCCTACTAACCATGCCCCCCTTGACCATCATAAGTTTTGATCTTTATATCAATATTAATGAAGAGACATGCCTCTTCATAGTGTCATTTGAGAATTAACAATATTATGAGACTAAACAAACACAATTAAGCCCTACTAAGCCATAAGTAAATCTGAGTAAGATGATCTAAGCATCCCTAATGTCCACCTCCATTAAGACCATCTTCTCCAAATGTGAGCAAGCCTGCTTAGATGTTGAATCTTCCTGTTTCACAATTTCTAGGGCTTCTTTCAAGATTCCCTGACACTTCTTGATCCATTTATCTTTTCTTTTCAAATCTTTGTCATTTTTGAGTAGCACAGGTACACCTATCTGCGAAGTCTCCATGCATTCTTTTACTTCATCTTAGAGACTATCATGATATTTCTTATGCTGCTTAATAAGATTGTCAGCATCGGATGTGATCGCACTGTCAGAGGCTTGTTTGCCCTGTATCTCTTGTAACTTATCTCTTACCCTATTATCTAGTCTTTCGTGTTCCTGAATGACCTTTGATTCTCAGAACAAATGTCCCATAATTTATACATCCATTTCATCATATGATCATGCCTGTTCTACAGGACTGTAGTAAGTGTATCTATTCTGACATGTGTCATTTGATTTTTTGAAGGTGATTGGGCTTTTTGTGAGCTCTCTATCTGTGTAATCATTTTGAGAGGAACTGTATCCTTTAAAAAATCATTTTCCTTTTTCAATCTCTCCCAACTCATCTTGTAGGTATCCCTCTCCTTTATCAACAGCTGAATCTGAGCTTTATTTAGCTTGGCTACATTTACTCCAAGCTCTGCTGTGACAACTGGATCCATTTCTCCAACTCTCAATTTCAAAACATGACTGAAATCTTTCTCAATATCAATGATTGCAAGCTTCTTATTCGGGGGATACAGAGCCCATATCATGAGAGAATTCTCATCTGGATTGTATTTTGCTCCTGTATACACTTCAGCAAACCCTTTAGAACTAAGCTTGTGTTTTGTGTCATCACTATGCAAAAAACTATCAAAAACAAGTGCTGATTTCATATCAAGCCCTGGGAATATTATTACACCAGATTCTCTGAGTAGCTCTCTGCCTTTCTCAGGAGTCATATCTTCTATCTCCTTTTCAACCTCTATTTTTAAAGCATTCATCAATTATGCCTAGTTATCTGGTGTAACATTTGGGACTGATTCTCTAATAGCCTTTCCCTTGTGTCTGTACAGAAAAGATCTAAACTCAAGAGTATGAATGAATTGGTCATCTGAAATAAAAGATCTATATGCAACTTGTCTAACATCATCATCCCATGTTTCTTCAATTTCTAATTCTCTTTCTGGGGGCTGATATGGTTCAATTCTACATTTTGAAATTGTATCAGGTAGGTCATGGGTTTCAGCGGCTATAGACCCTTCACTATCAGAGGAGAAAACTTCAATTTCTTGTGTTTTTCTTCTCCTTTCACTTACTTCTTGATTATACTTATCAATGGCTATTTCATCTCTGCTTCTTCCATGTTTCTGATCACATCATCATGAGGGAATGGTACATGAGCATATCCTCCTAGTTTTTTCTTCTTTTCAGCATAATCAATAAAGCCCTCTAGGTCAAAATTCTTTCTTTGTATCCGTTTCCCAAGATTAAAATGAGATAATTTATCAAGAATAAGATCATAACCTTCTTTAGCCAACACAGTAAAGTCACCAAAACATAAGGTACTTGGCATAGAGGATTGTTTATCATATGCACTGAGATGCAACACATTTGAGTAATCAAGTTGTCTAACTATTTCCAAGTATGCCACCCTATCTGGTACAGTTTTTGGCAATAAAAAAGGGGTATCATCAAACCCATACACGTTGATCATTGTGGAATCACAGAAACTATACCAATCCCCCCAATGGTGGTTCACAGTAGGTGGCCCATCAAAATCTTTGGGTCTCAGAAACCATTTAATTTCCTCAGACAAAGTATAACTACATGGGTAGCCATAACATCTATATAGGGTTTTCACAAAGAATTCTTCAAAATAAACATAACTGGAATTTCTAAACCTATTGTCCCAAACAAAGGTCCATAACTGTGGAGGCAGAGGCTGACCATTTTTATCAATTTATGAAATTTTTAGCTACTTTGGCCATAAATTTAATTCTTGTCCAAAATACAAAACCATATGCATGAGAATAGAATAGTGTCTGAAGTTGACTGTGGGGGAACTATTTTTTATGGCCTTCAGACCTGAGTTTATTTCCTTAAAAATAAAAGTAGCATAATCAAATGTCCTAGCTTGATGGCACTAGATATCCGCAGAGATAACCATGGGCACTATAGACATAAACTCCAGAACTTTAGTTCCCAACACCTATCCCATTGAGTAATATGTGTATCTCAAGTAAGGTTCGAACAAATCCACATGAAATGGTGGTTCATCCCCTTCTTTAAATGGCACCAGACTCCCTTCATTTTGTGGCCTATGTAATGGTAGTCTCCAGCCCTTATATGTTATATCCAATTTGAAATATTCCTTTTCTAGGGCTTCATGCACAATTGGGGTGTTGTACATGTGTCATTTAAGTCAAAAACTTCATAGATTGCATTTTTAGAAACATGAAATAGGGGCTTTCCTTGTAGATCGCATATGGCTTTTTGGTCAAGGTCATAATGGTATGCCAGTAGTTTCAAAAGGTTGATATTGACAAAAACATTTGTAACTATCAATCTCCCCAAATTGAGTTGCCAGGGGTTGCAGATGGGTTCCATCCTATGTCTCCTATGATAGTGGAACATAAATAACTCATATCCTCAAATAGGAGTCCATACATTTCCTACGTATTTGTATTTATCTTCAAGTTTTTCCACATTTACTCTTAATTGTGCAGTTCTTCTGGCCTTGGGCCTTGAATCGGGCAACTGGTCTACAAGGTCTTGGTTCAATTTCCTCTCTGGTGTTTTCTCTCCCTTTTCTGTGTCAATTTTCTATTTTTTACCCTTGGTTTGGCTCTTCTCAATTGGTTGCCTCTTCTTTGTTTCAGAGGAACTTTCCATTTTTTGTGACTATCAAAACTTGACTATTCCAGAGAGAGTTCAAGGACTTACCCGTATATGCTCTGTGCAATCTCCTTGGCTCCTGGTGAACTCCTTCTTCTCTGTCTGCAACCCTTGTATTGATCTCAATTGAATTCAATCTAGTATATACCTCTTATGTTCAATCAGCCATTAATGGCTACCACTTGAATTGAATGCAGGGAGTTCACGACTTTCAAAATGTTAGGGTGATGCTCTTTTATTCATATCGGTGAGACTATCTCATTCTTTTACTGACCTTCATATTGCCTTGGCGCCATTTTCATTCATATGTATCTAATTGGTCATCATGGGTACATTGGTGTCTCCCCGAAGCAGTTTTTAACCTTTTATCGTTATTTCAGGAAGATATTTCAATTTTCATTGCAACAACATTTGGTCAAGTTGGATTAATATTCACCCTAGCATTGGTGAGTGTTTCTCCGATGGATAGAGATTAGCTTGCTATTATCGGCATGATAATCTTCATCGGCAAGAAAATATGCGGGTCTCCCAATGGGTCATGTCTTCCCGATGGTCTTATTTCCTTCATTCAACTTTACTGGAACATATCAGAGAGAGTCTTGCCAAAAAGCCTTGCTCCTTATGTCGGGGTGACTTTTATGATCGGAGAAGCTTAAGGATTTCATTCCGACTGTATGTGTCATGCCGATAGCCTTATCATTATGCATTGGGGAGAGATTGCTTGCCTTCATGCTGATAAGTCATTGATCGGTGTGACTTAAAGGCTCAGTGACTTCAGGACTTCGCTCTAATTGTTATACTCATGCCGATGAGAATGTATCGGTGATACATACCAAATGTCTCCTCGAAAATTTTAACATATTAAATCTTGGTCATTCAGACATTGCTCATCTCTCACCGATTATCATATTTTCTTCCAAAAATTTATTTTACCATTTGGTGTGAGTTACATGAGGTCTTGCTGATATGGATGAACTAGTATCAGAATTGAGCTATGGTCACAGAGCTAGGTATGTTCATGGGATCTTTTATGTGTGGACTCTGATATGGATCTTGTCACGCAAATTTTAGTGGTTGGTCTTGGAAATGAGGGACATTAGTGAATTCTTTAGTAGATGAAAAATGTGAATTTTTTAGTTCCAATAGCCAATTTGCATTATATTTCACCAATGCCCACTTCTTCCATCAATGGATTTCCTTTTCTCGGTCTATCGGTGGGATTATATATGCAGTTACTCTGATATACCTTAGCTCGGCTGATACTTATCATATTGGTAATGCTTTTCAGTTATCTCAGGCCATCGGTGAAACTTTATCCTTGGTTCCACCGATCCTTATATGTTTCAGCGATGCTTATTGTCCTTGTGGGCTTTTATCGGCATATCGAGGGAACTTGTATATAAGATCCGTTGAAGTCAACATGTTCTAGATAACTTGAGTTCATCGGCTCATCGGTGAAGGTGTGATGTCTATTCCACCCAAGTCTTTATGTTGCGGTGATACAATCTGCTTTTACCAATTTTGTCAGCCTATCGGCGGGACCATGATGCAATTTCCATTGATATCTGTATGTTATTCCAATAAGTTTGTTGTGTTTAATTTCATCAATCTATCGGTGGGATGAATCAAAACTTACTCCGATAGGTCATTGTCATACTGATATAATACTATCTTGTCTCTATTGGACCATCGGTGTAGCATAATGAAAGGTTCCAATGATGGGGCTATTCTAGGCCGATATACCCTTAGCTCATAAGATTTCAAATCTTGTGTAAGTTGTTTGCTTCACGAGTCTAAATCCTTGCTACTTTTTGGGTCGGTATGAAGGGTTCAAAGTCTTACTGAAGTGGATGTAATGGTATTTTGGTCAGTTGTAACTAAGGCGATGGTACTAATTGTTATGGGTGGTTATGCTATGGATCTTGTCACACAAATGATGGCTCTCATAATACCAAATTTTGTAATTTAGGGTATAATACTTTTGAAATTTTGTAATTTAGGGTATAATACCTTCACAAAGTTTTCTATAACCTCCTATGATTCTTTGCCTTCTTTGTTCTTAAACACATCTTCCCCTGGTATAGGAACACGGGTGTATCTACTAAGGTTTTGCTTTTTCTTACAAGAGTGTATGTACCCTTCAGGGTCATAATTCATTCTTTGTGCATACTCCTTTAATTTGAATTCATCCAACAATGAAAGATAATAAGATCATTGGTAGTGGGATGTTAGGTTTTCAGGTACATCAATTATAAATTAAGGTCGTATACCGTGGTAATTAACTAATTATACATCATTTGTGAATTTCAATTTTTTTGATATAGTTGGTCAAGAGTGGGATGCACTACATTTGTATGTCACAAACAATCTTGATTGGATGACGGTATGGATTGAACAATGTCAACAATCCAGTCATGCATTAACATGCGAAGGTGTGGCTTCATTGGTTAAAGAAGCTCATCGTAATGGAGATTCCAATGTTACACCAAGGGAAATTGATTTAGCATATGGTTTAAGAGATAAACAGGTACGTATAACTATATTAATCACCCATATTATTTAATTATTTTCAATTATATTGATGTATATATATATATACATATATATATATATATACATATATATATATATATATATACATATATATATATATATATACATATATACATATAACATATATATATATATATATATACATATACATATATATATACATATACATATATATACATATACATATATATATATACATATATATATATACATACATATATATATATATATGTTGAGTTATTTTTTCTTTGCATACATTCGGCCAAGAATAAATATGTTTATCAATTGATGATGCAATAATTTTTACATGTTTGACATATTGCAAGTGAAACACCACAAGGCTATGTGGTGCAATGGTCGTAAATTTTGAATCAAAAGGTTGGATGACACAAAGAAAACTTGTGATTTTGGGATAACTGCAGTCTTTCAGGTGACTAATGCTTCATCTAGAAGTGACATACATCTAGAAGTCTCAGAAAATCGATACTATGGGATTTTGGATGATATACTTGAGTGTGACTTTAAGTCCTTCAAATTAGTTTTGTTTGTCATCCAATGGTACAGGCTACGATTGAATGAAAATGATCCCGAGAGAACTATTATAACTATATTAATCACCCATATTATTTAATTATTTTCAATTATATTGATGTATATATATATATATGTATATGTATATATATATATATGTATATATATATATATATGTATATATTATATGCATATATACATATATATATACATATACATATACATATATATACATATACATATACATATACATACATATACATATACATATACATATACATACATATACATATACATATACATACATATACATATACATATACATATACATATATATATATATATACATATACATATACATATATATATATATGTTGAGTTATTTTTTCTTTGCATACATTCGGCCAAGAATAAATATGTTTATCAATAGATGATGCAATAATTTTTACATGTTTGACATATTACAGGTGAAACACCACAAGGCTATGTGGTGCAATGGTCGTAAATTTTGAATCAAAAGGTTGGATGACACAAAGAAAACT
This sequence comes from Cunninghamia lanceolata, assembly GCA_027924645.1. Taxonomy (NCBI): domain Eukaryota; kingdom Viridiplantae; phylum Streptophyta; class Pinopsida; order Cupressales; family Cupressaceae; genus Cunninghamia; species Cunninghamia lanceolata. The sequence continues at coordinate 4,714,935 of BSBN01000124.1, read as the reverse complement.
TGTGATTCTGGGATAACTGCAGTCTTTCAGGTGACTAATGCTTCATCTAGAAGTGACATACATCTAGAAGTCTCAGAAAATTGATACTATGGGATTTTGGATGATATACTTGAGTGTGACTTTAAGTCCTTCAAATTAGTTTTGTTTGTCATCTAATGGTACAGGCTACGATTGAATGAAAATGATCCCGAGAGAACTATTATTGAACATGATAATGGATTTACCATGGTTAATACAAGGTCATCAAGTGAGCTAGAAATGAGCCCTATGTTCTTCCAAGCCAATGTAAGCAGGTATTTTACTTATAGGTTCCAGGTAAACTGGGTTGGTCATTTGTTGTTAGACATGATCCAAGAGGAAGGCCGGTAAAGTATAATGTGGTGGAAGAAGAAGATACCAGAGAACTAGAAGATGATGTAGATGATGATCAGGATTAATAGTTAGTTGATGATGTGCTTGACGAAGATGTCAAAGAAGAGGAACTAGATCATGATGATGTAGGATTTAATGTTCATGAATATGATATCCATGTGCATGATGACATTATCGAAACTGATATCAATGACAATGATGATGATATGACCAATCCTTACAATGTCAAATTTGGATTGGATGATACAGACAAAGAGTTGGATGAAGAAGAAGATCAATGATATTGAAATGTATGAGTTATGCGATTATATTATCTATTTGATATTGATTTCTTGATAGAATTATATTTGAATTATATGGTTACATAATAAATTCATGATGTTTTTAATTTTTATGCCATTACATAATTAATTCATGATGTACTTTTTAATGTTGCTAATTCATGATGTTACAACTATTGTAGCTCTTCGAGAAATTTCCATATGATCAAATCCTAATTAGTCTATGACTATTTATGATTAGATATTATTTGATCATATTTTGGTTATTTCATTCCCAAAAAATTAGCATTTCCTCATGTTGACCCCACATAGTGACATGTGAATGGGGCCAACGTTGAAATTTTTTCAATTTGTGCTTGTATGGAGTGAAACTTGACATGGTTAGCCTAGACGCATGCGTTGACGATATGGGAGGGTTTCGAGACTCAAACATGAGCTCATGCTATATAAAGGCATCTCATCCTTCCTAGGATAGAAGAAAATGCATTATGCATGAGGATAAGAATCAAAGAGACTAAAAGAATTGATTCACTAGATATGCTCCCCATTAATATAATAGACCAATCATAACAAGAATAGGACCAAAAAAAACTAGGAAAAGAAACCTTGTAGGCTACATTAATAAGACATTGATTGCAAGCATTTCTTCCATGATGTTTAAATGACAAAATATCACATAGCTCAATCTTTAGTCAAGTATTATTTCAATCACTGATTCTTAGACATCCATCATGATTAAACATCACATATCATAAGCCTTTTTAACAATCACTAGGGCTGTAGATAATATTCAATCATGTCATAGGAAATAGATCATAAAAAATTATAAAGAAAGAGAAAACAAACTATATAAGCTCAACAAGCCACCATACAAAAATTATATTTTGTAGAAAATAAAATAAACTATATGTTGACATAGCATATATATTTTGTATATAAACTATATGTTGACATAGGATATATACAAACTATATATTTTGAATTTTGGCCCTGTGTGCGCAGGAGCATGACATAGCATACTACACCGAGACCCTAACTGGAGAGTTGCACCGAGAACCACTGCATCCAACCCCTGAGTGGAGAGTTGCGAGACTTCACTGGACGAGTGTTGCAAGGCCATTGAGTTGAGGAGGAAGACTAGGAACCATTTGGTAGGAGGAAAGCTAGAGCAAGAGGTGAGGGCACTCAGAAATAGAAAATCAACCAAGGGACAATGACTAAGTGATTTTTCCCCCACATTTAGAAATCTTGTTGCAAGTATAGTGATTTAGACTCTGTTTGTTCCCATCGAGGTGTTGCATGCTATATTTTGGTCAATTCAAGCCAATGTCCCATTGACAAACCCAAGTACTACCTAATACGGGTGTCTGGTTAGTTTGAACAGCTAAGCTTTGAGATGTTCAATCAGTTGGGTGGCCACTTTTTGCCTGTGAACTGTAGTTTTTGTATCTGTCTTAGCATATTTTTTCTACTATAAGATTGAAAGGAATTCCTGTCACATAACAACACACGAAGTTCACTAGGGTTCAAATTTCTAAACTTCAATGAAATAAATTTACATATTGAGGTCCACAAATGATCAAAGGGACTGAAAACAATACATGGTCCATGAGTGTAATGAAAAATGCCTAGTGCCTATCCATAAGAGAGTGTATAGAAGCACATGATGCAGAGTCAGAGGAAGGAAACAAACTCACACAATCTCATTTGACAAGTCACAAACAATCTTGAACTTTCCTTCTTTTGACACACTTATTCAACTATATTTCCCTTCACAAAACTCAACACAAATACTCAACTTTTGCTTTAGAGTTCCAAACCATTACCAAACCTTCAAACACCTTAGTCAACTTCATCTTGATCAAAACAAACAATTACCCAGTCTGTCCTTTCATTTTACCATTAACTCTCTTTATGACTGTCCTAAATTTCACAATTTCAACTCAACATAAAGTAATCTGACCCAAAATAGTATTTAGGCTAATATAGACCACACAATTTCCATTCCATTTCACTTCAAACAAATGTAAACCATCTCCCATCCTTTATTCTTGACAATTTAACAAAATCATATACCGTACTTTCATTTTAGTCTCCAAAATAGGGCTATTATTAGACAAATTAGTCAAAGCAATGGACTTTTTAACTTCATGCTTACACCAAACCTTATATCAAATGAGATCAAATTATACTTTGGTATCTCTTAACCAAAACAACTAAGAACTCACACTTAATCATCAAAATCCCTTAAAGTTCTTACTGTCACTGATTCCTTCATACCCTGTTTGCAACGCTTGTAGGTTTGCCAACCTATTTGTCAGGGCTTCATTCACAATCTAAGCACTATTACACAAGTCTATCCACACTTTTCCATGCCCTCCTTGCAGATCTAAAACATATTCAAAATGGGTATCAAAACTTTTACAACACAAGCTTCAAATATTGTTGTCTCAGACAGATTTAGGCTTAATTAGGCCTGATTTGCATAAGGGTTTGTTGCTTTACTAACTCTTGACCAAAGTACATTTGTCCAGTGCTTGGGACATGTTTAGTTTGACTGGTATATGCTCTTCAAAGCATCAAAGTCTGTTTACAAAGTATTTTCACAAAACCTTAAGGGCTTAACCTTCATAATTACTCTGTTCACAGACTGTACACAGTTTTTCAGTCAAGAAACTTCATTCCCTCGCATCTTATCTTTATGATTTTGCCCTAAATCCACTAAAACATGAAATAACATTCATAGTAGGATAATCTCACAAGAAACCAGAAGATTCCACCAATTAATAAAGGAGAAACATAATTATTTATGTCTCTGCTTACCCTAACTGAGGGTTTTAGCAGTCTAAAGTAAATCCACAATAACTCACACAAATCTTAACTAAAATGCATGAACTTTGATGTAACAGGAAGGTGATTGAAATTATTACCATATCCAACCATTCTACCATGCTGTCAAGGCCATACAATTCCGTACAATGCCTGGAAATGGCTTCAAAACACAAGGTTGGTGACCCTACAAACCATTCCCATGCCTACAAACTATTGTTACCTCCACATGCATTTGACTAGTAGTGACAACTTTGGTTTTTAATCCTCCAACCCCATACCTTGGGATCACATCACCATGAAAGAACTTCATCTAACATCCTTATGAGTGCAGGTACCACCAAATAGGTATTTGTCAGATCTGTCTTCCTCGAGCGAGGGAAATTCAGGAAGAGAAGAGGAAAGCGAGACATGTAGTAGGTCTAAAAGAGGGAGATCAACTAGAGGTCAAAAGATTAAAAGAAAATTTCGTAATCGTATGGAATTTTTTCTTGCTAAGGGGCAATCATGTTCTTATGATGATGAGAGCATAGGCGACATCGAGGTGCCCTTGAGGTACAAACATCTATGGAAACAATGGGTACCCAAGGAACTTCCTCCAATAAACACTGATTTTTGTGTCAATGAGAGGATATATTGTATAGCACCATCGTCATTACATGGTTTGGGCCTATTTTGCATGGACGGCATAAAGGTCTGTTATGACAAAGTTACTGAATTGATGGAGTATGTCAGACCTTGTTACAGTTACGAAGATTGGATGCAGCTGGTTTGATATACACGAAGTATACGTAGGTATGCACTGTCAGCAAATTATATACAGCTAAAAGATAAGGATCAAAATAAAGGAGTGGCTATGTACATTGACGGAAGGCCAAAATCATTAGGGAATATTACAGGGTTTATAAACAGTACACGACCTAGGTCAACAAATAAGCAACCCAATTGCATATTCGAGGCGTGCGAGGGAAACCGTGTATTCGTATGTGCGATAAAATCAATAACTGCAGGGGAAGAGTTGCTAATCGATTACAATTTGAATCGCATAGATACAAACATAGTTACTATGGGGGTGGTACATACTAAATACCATTTTACCCAACCTCCAATTAATGACTCCAATATACCATTTTATTATTATGTTTTTTTCCGTAAGTCTATTGGTTTCATTTCGGTAATATTTTTTTATATTTAATTTTTGTCACAATGGGACATTAATCATAGGGGGAAGGCTCCGGCCCAGAGCATAGATCGCAATGCATCTTCATGTGCTTCTACCTAACAGGTTTACCTCATTGTAATTGTACAAATTAGATACAAGCAAAATGTTTTATTATTATGTTTTTTTCATAAGTTTATTGGGTTAATTTCAATAATGTTTTTAATATTCTTGTCACAGTTGGATAATCAGGGAAAGGTACCAGTAGTAGAGGAGAGCATCCATAGGGAGGTGTAGTCACTATTATGCAATGATGACATCGCATATTCCGCAAACCCTCTAGATATGACAAGGAAGACTCAAAAAAATGCAATGAAGAAATCCTTCAGTTGTTATTCATAGTGCCTCAAACAGATGAGATAAGAGAAAGGGTTAAAATATTGACTGAGAGAGCATGAAACTTGCAAGTAAGCTATCATGAGATCTTTAATTATAATATAAGTTCATTTAGGGTTTTATATTTTGTACTCTTTTATGTCATGAACTAAAATATGTGTTGTTTTTACAGGATTTTTTGCATCCTCATGATGTTGTTGGCCATGATCAGGGTACTGCAGGTGCTGTCCGGGGAGTAGGGGTTGATACAAGTGTCGATCCTGATCTTCCTGCGCATACATCACATCATCTGACCTCATCATCCGTGCCTATATTGTTGACTGAAATTTCGGCAACACATAGCATGCAGGCATTGGGTAGTGCACCCTCTGGTAGCGAACACATGCTAGAACATGCGTCAGGACATGTACCTAGGGATACAAAGGCCACTAGTACTGGTGATGTTTTAGCAGCATTTCCTGGATCTTCCCATATTACTAGTATGGGAACATTGCTGGTCACATTTGTGGTGACCAAGGATTTTGTTCCCATAAAGATAGAGAAGGTCCCAGGTACTTTAAAATGTTTCAATTATTATTATATATAATCCAATTGAAATTTACTTATTGATCACTCTTTTTAGACTAATGATCTCATGATCATTTTGTAGGAAATGATGTTTTTTATAAACATCTAAATGATATTACATTGAAGATATTTGGGCCCACCATACGTACACGGTGGAATGCCCAAAATCAAGATTTAAAAGATAAACTTATTAACCGTTTAGTTGTGTTGTTTGGTAATAACACATTCAACCTAACCAAGGTCCTTAAGAAAGATGGTACCTATCTAAAGTATGTGAGGGACCAATATAGGTCACATTTAGAGAAGAACAAAAAGTACAAGCATCCCCCCATGATTCCAGAGAGGGAGTGGAAGGACCTGGTATCGGATGGAAAGGAGAAGGCTGAAAAAAGAAAAGGAAAGACACCACCAGGCCAAGGAAGGTATGTGATACTATCAACAATGTAATTATATATTGATTACTCTTCCTTTTTACATAATCTAACGTATTTCAAAATTTTCATAGGCTACTTGACACATCGAAGGCAACAAAGGCAAGACTAGAAAAATACGGGCAGCACAAACTTGGCTCTGGTGGTTATATGAAATTAGCCGCATGAATTGTAAGTATCAATAAATGAAATATTGCATCCAACTAATAAATTGCAAACAATTTTTGTTTTATCACACCATAGAAACAAAATTCATGATCTCATGCAAAAATGCAGGGCTCTGAATTCAACAGAGTGCCCATAGAAGAGGACCTGAAGATTGCCTTCCAGCAAGGCTATGGAGTCATGGCTGAATGCCTAAGACTCTTGACTGGGAAAACACAATCTTCCATTGCATTCGACACACAGGTAAATAAACTCAATGAAGTTTATTTAAAATTGAATACTTGTGCAATCTATTCAATATTAATTTCCACCATAAAGTAATTATGTGCCTATTTGTTTTAAATAGGCAAGCAATGATAATATTGCACATGACACTGGAACACAACCTACAGATGAAGGTCATGGTGTGCATCCTGGTACTGGATGTATTCATGTGCTATACAAAACGCAATATGTATTAATACAATTAAACATCTTTAATTGCAATTGATGTATTAATTAATGTGACCTTTTGTGTTTCAACTTTAGAGCATGTAGAGCGTGATCAACATGTTGAGCATGATCAGGCTAGACAAGATCAGGAACATGATGTGGCCCCATCAGGTAAAGAGGACCACTGTAATGTTCTTTTAAACATATTTAATTGCAATTGGTGTATTAATTAATGTAACCTTTCGTGTTTCAAATCTAGAGGATTTAGAGGGTGTTCAGCATGTTGAGCAAAAGGCTATAAGACAAGATCACGAACATGATGTGGCCCCATCGGGTAAAGAGCACCACTCTAATGTTATTTTAATCAATGAAATACTTGTAACAATAATAAGAAAACATATCAATTTAATATTTCTTTGTTATGGCAGCAGACCCCCCTTGCAGCGGCCTCCATGTCGTGAGTACACGACTAGGCATACATTAAGATCACGAGAAGAGGGCAAAACAAATAAAGGGGGGACAAATGATTTAGAAAACGATACTCCACTTCTTTTTTTAGCTACAAAAAAGAAACAAAAAAAGGTGATTGTAATCATATTATGACAACCATATTTTTGATAATATGTTATTAAATGTTAAAAACTGATATTTTTGACAACCATATTTTTTGATAATATGTAAAAACTGAAAGAATGAATGTTATATGTTATTAATGGATGGATGAATGAATATTATATGTTATTAATGAATGAATGAATGATTAATGTTATATGATTGGGTATGGGGAATTGATAGTGATGTGAGAGGGGGGGCAAATGAGCTTCCACCGTCATGTGGTTAGCCTTGTTAAGTAGAGAATATTAAACTATTCTCAAAACAAAGAGAAGCTCAATAAGGTAATGCACTTTTCAATATTTCATTATGCTGCACTTTTAAGCTTATGCGATTTTCATTAGTTCTCTCTGCTTCAATATGTTACCCTTTGTACTTATTTTACTTTTTAACACATCTCATATGTTACCCTAGATGACAGCTTTTGTAGGGGAAGCTATCCATGGATGGATCTCGTTTTCAACACTATGCCCATATGCTTTGGGACTTGCATTATTGTAGGTCATGTGAGATGCATCCAGCAATTTCTATGGCAGTTTTTGCCCAAGTCTTCATTGCTGGGTCTTCTACCATTGTTCTTATAAGCTATTTACTCACTATATGTATCCAAGACGCATTGTTCACACATTTTAAATTGAAGAGATATAACATATCGGCCAAGCAGTATCTATGTCACCCCGATCATGTTTTATGTTTATATTGGCATGATACAATATATTGGCACAACAACTAGCAAGCTTCACCAACAAAAACATTGCAGGAATGGCCTACGTGAACGAGGAAGGACATTGTACAATATTGGCATAAGCACATTGCATTCATACCAATCGGCAGAAGAAATTGGGCTGTATATTTTGATTAAAAAGGAACAAATAGAGAATGTAGCACCACAGGAAATGCATATTGACATAAGTCATGAAAGTTTCCCTGACAAAATACTCATCAGCCATCGGAAGCCTAACAAGTGACAATTCCAATCTCATATACTACTCCAATGAAGATAAAAGGCTCATATCGGGGACACATTCTTTTTGTTCTACCGATGGGTTATTCAAGAAAGTAAAAGATAGACTCACTCGGGATTTCGGCATGAGGTACACTAATATATTTCATCGGAGGAACACATTGATATCGGAACAACAGAAAATGGACCACCTGACGACACATCTTACGCCAATAACATTTAGTTGGGAGAACATATCTCAAGTTACGCCGACATAGTGGATAAAATAAGGCACCATCGATGAAAGTAAAAGATGTTTGATCGAATATTTTTTTTAAAAAAACCGTAGGGTTTCATCGAACATAGCCTGATGAACCACAAAATTTTGTGACGAGGCTACTGTACATGCGACATAGTTTTCGTCATAATGGAAATGATGGTTTGCTCCACCTCATCAAAAAATGGACAAGCGTTTGGTGTTTTTTTTACGATTTCAAATGGGCGTTCTGCAATGTTTTGTATTTTTTGCGTTAATAGATGGACGAAGTTACATCAATTTTGCGACGAACACCGCCAACATTTTTCGTGGCACTGACTGACGATGCTAGGTTGTGGTTTACTCCACCTCTTCAGAAAATGGATGAACGTTTGGTGTTTTTTCAACGATTTCAAATGGGTATTTTGCAACGTTTTGTGATTTTTTTGCATCGATAGATAGACGAAGTTACGTCAATTTTGCGATAGACACCACCAACATTTTCCGTGGCACTGACTGACGATGCTAGGTCGTGGTTTCGACGTAAAAAAATTGGTCGTTAAAGTGACGAAAATTTAGCGACGAAATTTAAATCAGTGTTCCGTCGGTAAGTCGATAATATTTTATCGATATGTCACCAAACATTCGTCAGAATTTGTAGTCAAATACAGTAGTGTCAAGACTTTAGAAATATACAATTACAAGGTAGATGACAAAGAGACATAAGAAAAGCTTTACTGTTATTAGGTTGAAAGTAGTAGGAAGCTAAATATAAATAAATAAAAGAAAAATAGAAATTATAAACAATTTTACGCACACCATATAAAAAAAGATTAGAGTTATGCAATCTCAAAACATGGTCCTCCACAACCACAAAACACTCAACTCTCAATTTTAAGTTGGATGATCTCTTAACTCTTCTTTCTTTCCTTACCAACAGAGTTATTGATGTGAATCACTTCAATCACTTACCTAAAAATATTTGAATTATATTTTATAATATGTTTATTATTATTATTTTTTATAAATGGTAATACACCCAGTCTCATGTGTCATGATGTACATAAATGCCAAAAAAAATTAAAACTATAACATAACTAGTATATTTATATTTAAAAAAATATATCTATAATACGTCGAGAGATATCTTCCAATTTGTTGGCATTTATAAATTACTTTCAGTTAGAATATTTGATATGCTCACATGAGTTAATTTAAAGAGACTATGCTGCAAGACTTTTCATATTCTTCAAACGTAATAAAGATTTCATTCCATAACTACCTAAGTTTTTCTATTTTTCTATCCATTTGGCTTCCACGGATTTATTTATTTTTTGTTTAACATGATAAATATTTCACTCCATAAGTGCCCAAGTTTTTCTATTTTTCTATCCATTTGGCTTCCATGAATTTATTTATTTACACATTTTATGAATTTTGTTTACAGGAATCTGAATCTTTCAGCCCTTGCTGTGAGTGTAGAATGCCTCTCGGTGTAAAAATATAGCCAACATAATTAAATATAAAAATAAAACATATAAATATAAAATTAATATATAACAAAACAACCTTGGTGATTTTTCTTAAAAAAAGCTACAATGTCTTCCGCTCCTCCTGGGTTTTCTACGCAGGGCGTGCCAAATCCTGCTTTCTTGCCAAGGATTTCAACCAAAAAACATCACACACAGGTAGATTTAAAACCTCTAGAACTTAGGAATGGGTAGTTTGGATCGATTATGTCTCGCGCTTCTGCAAATGTGCCTTCCCTGCCCTTGTGCTATTTGTTCGCTCCCGCAGTATGACCCTCCAAATTTGTTTTGTGGGGTGTTTCTCATGGCGCGGTGAAGGAGTCAAAGATGCCTTTGAACCCTAGAGCGCAGAGCCCTTTGGATCTATCCCCGAAACCTGCAAGCAATCAATAGTTGAATTTCAAGGTGGCATTAGGTCTTAATGATCATGTTTGGGAAGGAAGACACCAACACTCTATCCTCACAATCTCAGGTGTCAAAGGCCTCCCTTTCCTATTCTTTAGGCAACTTCTATTGGGGAAAACCATATAGACATTTTTGTCAGTGATAGAGAGGAGTACCTTCAAGATCATGCCCTAATCTGCAGGGTTTTGTGAACTTGGCCGAATCTACGATCTCTGCACACCTGGATAAGCAATAACTAGAAAGAATATTTAGAGGAGGAAATTAGCATCTACCCTTGTGCTAAAGGGTTTTTCACTCTGGAGTTTGAGTTTTTCGATGCCAAGGAATTTGTTCTCAACACTGGCCCCTAGGTTTTTCAAGGAGACTTCCTTCGCACCAAGCCTTGGTTCCCTTCCTTCGACCTTCTCATTAGCATTTATGTGGGTGCGATTACCTTATCTCCCCTTGCAGTTCTAGGAGATTGATTGCTTGAAGGCCATTGCCAATGTCTTGGGAAAATACCACAACATTTCAAAAGAAACAATCAGCTATGAAAGCTCCACATGCGCTCACCTATGCGTCGAAATGGATCTTTCCACAGGGTTTCCTGCAGAGATTTCTTTGAAGGCAAGTAATAGAGATCAGAGACAAATTGTAGATTATAAAAAAATTGACTTCAGATGCAGGAGATGTTTTTATACAGACCATTCAACTCCCAATATAGAAAGTTCACTCATGAGAGAGCTAATTCTTCAATCAATCAGCCCCCCTGGTGGATGGGGGCAGAATCACAACATTATGTCATTCCTCCCAAAACTAAAAATGGTTTAGCTCCCACACATGCACTTCATGAAGTTGATTCTAAGTCTTGTGCACCCTCTTCGCTGGATCTTTCTCATGGGACTCTGCAGGAACGCAATACATATACATGTATTTTTGAGGGCTCTTTGATCTCAATGAAGAATCCAACCACCCAGCCTAAAAGTCCTGACATCTCTTTGGTCTCCTTTGAAGATCCAAAGGTCATACATAACGATGCAATCTCATAAAACAACCATGAGTTGGAATCTGCATCCAGAGAAGAAAGGAATGGATAGAAGTGAAACAGAGGAAATCTCCACCATCAAAACAAAAGCTTCAAATGGTTTTAAGATCATCAAAAAGGGTGAAATAGTTCCTCTAGGCATTCATCAAATATAGCTCAATTCTTATGTGAAAAGGAAAATAGTGGACAAATGGAACACATCTCTGTTTTGGGGCCTTCTAGATCACAACAAATGTCATCTTGGCTGCAAAGTTTGTGTCTTTTAGAATAGGGTTTATCTGAGAGCACATCTTTGTGATGTTCTTTGTTGCACCCCTTATGAAAAGGGCTTACATTTAATCAATTTTGGATCTTTATTTTAACGAGAGTTGCCCCTTTGGTAGTACTTACTCATAAAAAAAACAAATATATATTTTTATTTTACTTTGTCATCAATAAAAAATATTTATATATTATAAGATAATTAATTTTTATTTAATAGAAAAATATTATTTATTTTTAAATATAAAGACATCAAAATTTTAAAATATATTTTAATACCTACAAATGAAGCTATTAAAACAAAGAGATGCATTGTCTCCTCAAATATGTTATGAATTTGTTCTCCAATATTAGTTGATTAAAAATAATGGTGTGATCTATTTTACTTTTATTGATATGTGTGCAAGGTATTACTGAATTATTAAATTTTTGGATGCTTCTAATAGTTTTAAACAAGCAAATGATGTTTGTAAGTTTTTTAAAGTTTGCAAACCAGCTAATGTTGATTGACAATACCCAATGTAAAAGATATTCATTCATCCTTGGCAAATTTGGTAATAGTTAGCAATTGTTAATGATAAGTATATTGAATAAAGAGTAAATATATAGTTTCAGGATGATAGTTACAATTATGAAATATCACAATCATTTGTCATTTCAAATCACTTCAAATCAATTCAAACACTAAAAGGTATTGAACTATGTCATGAAGCAATATTATTCTTAGTCTTAATAGTTGTGAAAATAGGTTTTATTGAGCTTTCAATAAAATATTGTTGCACAAATAACTTTGAAAAACTTGAAAAATATTAAGAGTATAATTTTTTTCCAAAAAATAATCTTCTTAAAGAAAGCCAAGCCTCTCATAATCTTATTAATATATCATATAAATATTATCTTTTTAGTTTTTTTAAAAGGTTAAAGTTTTTTTTTTCAAAAGGCTAAAGTTAATAATGATATTAAACTTAATTTATTTAGGTGTATTTTTTTTCAATACAAGTCCCCAATTTACAATGGAATTTGTTCTACAATTGGCATTTGAGATTTAACAAGACCTAGTCAAATACAAATTAGATAATAATTTGAACAAGTGATATAGGAAACATAATAAAACACAAATAGAATGAAAATGCATACAAATTAGTTGTATATTCAAATAACTACCACAAGTTTCATGTGGCATCCTTCCATTTTAATTAGTATTTTACTAGTCAATGTAGGAGCATTCGGGTCCACATGTAATCCTACATGACCAAAAAATAATAGTTGAGTTTTTTTTGAAGTTTTTGTATTTTGTTGTGCATTTTCCTTCTTGTTATTCATAACAACTTGCTATTTTAAGAGAGATTTAGGAAGATTTTAGGTTCTAATGTGCTATAAAGATCATAGTAATAGTGTTAAGAGTTTTTAATGTGTTATTTTAGACCAAAGATCAAAATGCTACATATTTATTTCTTCTTTATAGGATTGTTACAAAAGTTCTATAGGAGCTATATGTGAAACTATAAAATTGCATTAAGCTTTAGGAGCTATGTGAACAATATATAATTTGTGTTAGGAACTATTTAGTCAGTTATAGGAGCACAACATGTGTGAGTTTTTGTGTTTCATTATTCATTATGTTTTATTCTTCATCTTCAGAAAGCTATGACACTATGTTTGAATTCAAGTTTTTTTTTCCTTTTGATTTTTATTTTCAACCTATGAACTTTCCAAAAGAGGTATTGTCTTATTATTTACAAACATTGGTAGCATGAGAACAAAGATAGGGGCATTATCTTCATCCAAAAAAATTCTCCATGATTAGCTTTTGTTCCCTTTACTCTTGGCCTTAATTTCAAGTCATTGGTTTGCAAACAAAACCTATCATTTTATTCTGATCATGACTTTTTCTCTCTAGTCTTGGTTCATTATTTTTTAAATCTATCACTTGAATAGTTTCTTGAGCATTTGATCTACATTTTCTTGACTGATTTTATTTGCTAAGAATTTTTATGATATTTTCTCCTCTAGCCACAAGTGTTTAGACCTTTCTTTCTTGGCCATTAAATGTGACAAGGATTCTTTTATGGTGTGTGAATATGTTGTCTTCTTTTCTATCCATTCAAACTCATGATAGCTCATAATCCTTCATTTTTCTAGGGAAATGTTTTGGTGAGAAAATAATAAGATTTGCAGATTATGGAAGATCAAAAGTTTTTTGGTTGTGGCTATTTCAAGAGACTGGATGCTTTAAAATTTTTATAGATAGAAAATAGAAAAAGAGAGAGGTAGATTTGAATAAGAGAACATAGAAGATTAGAACATGGGGTATGAGAATAGAGGAGATAGTAGGAATTAAAAGAGAGAGACAGTGAATAGAGGAATGGGAGGATCTAGTAGATGGATGCATAAATAAGAACAAAAAAATAAGAAAAATTAAATTGTTCTTTCTCTTTGAGAGGAGTGTTTATATAAAAATCCTATAGTGTTGTTAAATAAGAGGCTATAGGAAGGGTATTTTGTTTCTATACCACTAATTAAATTTTTCGTAACCAATTTTTCATGAACTACAAGGGCATAAATAAAGTGTTATCATTTAGTTTTTTTTATTCTGACATCTATTCCATATGAAAGTGTTTGAGTAAGTCTAGGTTACTAGTTTAGGATAATTTTAATTAATCCTCCTAAGATAGACTACATTGACTAGTATTAGAGCAAGGATTAGAGAGGTTATGCATGTCTTAAAATCTCTAAAGATTTGTTGTAGGCGTACAAGAAGTCCTGCAATTATAGAGGGATGTGAGAGACATCATTTGATCTTTTGGAACATTTGAAATTGGTGAGTTCCTATTTTACCACAATAGTGTGTGGGTAGAAAATAGTGTGATTTTTCCAAAAGTGACATTGATATTGCAAACATGCCCTCAAGAAGAAGAATTTCCATATTGATTAAGATGGAGGAAATGATTGAAAAACTCTCAACTAAGCTCTAAAATAAGATAGCCACTTTGGTTGTTGAATGAAGAAGAAATCTAAAACATGATGAAGAAGAGGGTAGTGATGAAGAAACTATAATAGAAGAAAGAGGAAGAGAAAATGAGCAACCAATGGATGTGTTGGTGAAGAAGAGACAAACACACTTATCTCCTTACAAACTCAATCACATCACTTACATAAATGACCCAGTCATAACCTGATTCAAAATAAAACAAATTGACATTCGTACAACAACAATGAATTTATGTCAAGTTTATTTAACTCAAAACTGCATGAACATTGTACAAACCGAGCCTTCAATGGCTTTCTTAGTTACATGGAGAAATTATATCTCCTTCATCACACTCTCATGGTTCTTCATTTCACAAGATCCTTACAAGTTGTTCTCTCTCTTCCCAAATTTGCCTCGATGAAATACTCGACTTCTACCTCTCTTGGATGCCTCAATATTTTCTTCCCTGACACCAATGCGCTCTCTCTCCTTGTTTTTGTGCCACCTTATTATTTCTTTCCCTAAGTGATGCGCTCCTTCAATGTCCTCTTGCAACATTTTTAATGAACCTCCAGTGAGGCATCTCAACTTCTTGGTGATGCTTCCAAAATGTCCTTTCATCTTCTACCTAATCATTTCATTTCTTGTGTGGTTCGATGTATGGGAAACGACCTCTTATTGAAGGAAAAGGTAGAGGAGAATAAAAAAATAGAGCAGAAGGGATTCTCACACAATAAAATTACAACTCAAAATAGAGCTCTTTTCACACCCAAAAATAACAAAGAATATATATTGCAAAATATAAACATAATCAAACCGCTACTGTTTGCATATATTTTCTAATAAAGAATACTGTCATACCTTGTAACCCACAATAGTAGACTGTTTACACATAGAAACAGAGCATGTTATCTTCATAAAATAGAGTTGTTGCTCTTACACCCAGAAAAACAAAAAAATAGAGCATAAACTAAACAAAAGGAAAACCTAACTTCTACGCATTACAATATAGGCATATGAAATCAAAAAAAATATTAATGAAGATATTAAGAGGTATGGGGAGAGCAGAATGGAGATGGTAGATTTGTCCCTTTGTAAAAGTCTTATTTTAATGAGAAGTGACTCCCTATCAGCAAAGCTAGAGGATGAACAGAGAAGAATATTTATTACTGTGGTTGGGATTACATTTCCAACACTACCCCTTAATCAAAACTACCGCCTTCTTTGATACCCAAATGATCTCTTTGAAACACAAAACTTTATTTCCCCAATGCCTTGGTGAAGATGTCTGCATATTGATCTGCAGACCTACCAAATTCCAAAAAGATTTCTCCATTGTTGATTAGTTCTCTAATGAAGTGATATCTTGTGTCTATATGTTTGCTTCTGTTATGAAAAACTATATTCTTTGACAATGCTATAGTTGAGTTGTTGTAACAACATATCTTTGTTGCCTCTTCTTATTCTTGTCTTAGATCTTTCAAAACTCTTCTCATCCAAACTACTTGACATGATGCACTTGTGGCTGCTACATACTCTGTTTTAGTTGCTGAAAGATTAACAATTGGTTGTTTCTTTGAAGCCCATGAAGCTACACCTGTTCCAAAATGAAAAACATAACTGGAAGTGCTCTTCCTATCATCAATTCTTCCTACACAATCACTATCTGTATACCCTATCAGGTTGAACTCATTTGATGTTGAGTATTGAATACCATAGTTCCTTGTTCCACTCACATATCTAAGAATCATTTTTCCTGTTTGCCAATGAGAACCTTTTGGAGATTCCATGAACCTTGAAATGAGACTAATTGCATACATAATGTCTGGCCTTGTGGTTATTAAATATATGAGGCTACCAACAAGCCTTTTATACAAAGTTGGATCAATGTTGGCTCCTTTGTCATGCTTGCTTAATTTTAGTCCCATAACAATTGGTGTTGGAGCTTTTTTGCAATTTGTCATATTAAACCTTTTCAAAATACCATTTACATACTTAGACTGGGAGATGAATATACCATTACCATTTTGATTCACCTAAATGCCAAGAAAATACTTCATGAGGCCTAAATCAGTCATTTCAAATTCCTTTTTCATGTCTCCTTTGAACAAATCAATTGCTAAATCACCCATGAATATCAAATCATCCACATATAAGCAAACAATTATGATCTTACCTTGTTCATTCATCTTGTTATATAATGTAGGTTCGTTGTTGCACCTATTGAAGCCATTTTGCAAAAGATAAGAATCAATTCTAATATACCAAGCTTTTGGGGCTTGCTTGAGTCCATAGAGTGCCTTTTTTAGTTTGTAGACTTTGTCTTCTTGACCCAAAATCTCATACCCATGTGGCTGCTCCACATAAACTTATTCTTCAAGGTAACCATTCAAAAAAGCTGATTTCACATCCATTTGATAAACTAGCCACTTGTTTTTAGCTACTATTGCAAGTATTGTTCTCACAGTGTCTAAATGTGCTACTGGAGCAAATGTCTCATTCTAATCAACCCCGGGCTGTTGTAAATATCCCTTTGCCACTAGTCTTGCTTTATGCTTTTGTACATCACCATTTGCATTTAATTTAGTTTTATAAACCCAATTCACTCTTATGACATCTTTTCCTTTTGGAAGGCTCGCTAACTCCCATGTTTGATTCTTTTCAATTGCATCAATTTTTTCATCCATTACATTTACCCATTTTTCATGTTTGATTTCATCTTCATAATGAATTGGATCTTCTATTTGTGACTAAAATGTAAAAAGAGAAATCAGACCAGAATCATTCTCACCTTCATTTTGCTCATAAATGTCTCTAATACTTCTAATTTTTTGTCTCCTCAAGCTTGCCAATGTAGGATTTGACATATCACTTGAACTAGAACTTGTGAAATGTGGACTTGATGGTCCTGCACCTTGATTGCCACTTGTAGAAGGTGTTTGTTGTACATTTGAAGAAGTAGATACTTGAATGTGCGGGTCTGTCCTTACATTTGATGATGGTGTCATTTGTTGACCATTTTGTTGAGCTTGAAAGGGTGTGGAAGGAGTTGCATTTGATGGAATACCTTCTGGTATAAAAACTTCTCTATTTTTTTGTGATAAGTTGGTTGTTATATTGATTGTTTTCTCCAAACTTCCATCCCATGCTTCATCTTCTATGAACTGCACATCTCTATTGATTATAATTTTCTTGGTTATTGGATTGTATAGTTTGTATGCCTTGGATTCATCACTATAACCAACAAATATAATTTTTTCTACTTTGTTGTCTAATTTTCTTCTCTTATCTAACACATGTGCATATGCCACACATCCAAATGCTCTCATATGAGAAACACTATGTTTTCTTTTGCTCCATGCTTCTTCGAGAATCATATTCTTTACACTCTTAGTTGGACATCTATTTATAATATATGTTGCACAAGCTACAACTTCAGCCCGATATTCATTTGACAAGTGCTTTTCTTTCAATATGCTTCTTGCCATTTCCATGATTGTTCTATTTTTCTTTCAGCTACCCCATTTTGTTGAGGTGTGTATCTAGTTTTGAATTGCTTGTGAATTCCATGGTCTATACAAAAATTTAGAAATTCTTTTGAGATGTATTCACCACCTCTATCCATTCTCAATGCTTTGATATAGTGCCCACTTTGCTTTTCAACAACAGTCTTGAATTTACGGAAGAAATCAAACACTTCATTCTTTTGCCTTAGAAAGTAGACCTATGTTTTCCTTGAATAGTCATCAATGAATGTCAAAAAGTAGAATCTTCCACCAATTGAAGGTGTTTACATTGGCCCACATAAATCTAAATGAACAAATACTAAAGGTGCTTTTGGCCTCATTGACTTACCTACTAGAAATGATTCTCTATGTTTCTTTCCCAAGATGCATCCTTCACATACTTTTTCTAGTTTCTCTATTCAAGGCAATCCCTTCACCATACTTTTTCTATGAATCAAATTTAGACCTCCAAAATTGAGATGCCCAAATCTTAGATGCCAAAGCCAATTTTCATCTTTTATTTCAGATTGAAGGATTGTTTGTGTGACTACTGCAAGTTCTTCTTTATCCACTTGTGTGTTCATTATGGGGTGTGCTTGAGCATATTCCAAATTCAAATCCAGCTTAAACTTTAGAGGAAACATTCTATTGCTTGTCATTTAGACTTTGGCAATGAGCTAGTGACTTGGAAATTTATCCAAAATAATACATTCTCTTTTTTTGAAAAACACTTTATAACCCTTTTGAACAAGTTGTCCAATGCTCATTAGATTGTGTTTTAGACCAAGCCCAAAATAAACATATGAAATATACTTCTTCTCCCCCTGTTTAGTTAGAATGTTGATGTTTCCTTTACCCATAACCGACACTTTGTTGTCATTTCCCAATGTTACATCTGACATTACATTTTCATCTAAACTTGAGAACATTTCTAGGTTCCCTATCATGTGATTGCTGCAACCTAAGTCTAAGAATCATACATCCTTTTGGCTTTCTTGTGCTACATTGCATTCTATGAACATATTGGCTTGATTTAAATTTTCTTTTGTGAGGTTTGCATTTGGTTTGCTAAAATCATATTGCTTCTTTCTATATTCATTTGAATAATGCCCATACTTCTTACAATAATAACATTAAATTTGAGACTTGTCATACCTTTGACCTTGTGGTTGATTTTGAGATGGTTTGGGCTTGAGTTTTGGCTATTGCCTCTTCCACTTGAGCTTGATGGGCTGCTTCTTCCACCTCTATACAAATTTCTTCCTCTACCTTTGAAATTAGATCTACCTCTGCCTTTACCATGGCTGATTGAAACTTATGACTTGAATGCATGCTCCAATGAGGTGTTTCCTAACCTATTTAGTCTATGTTCATGTGAAATGAGAGATGTATGGAGCTCATCAACTGAAAACTGTGAGAGATTCTTTGTTTCCTCTATGGCTACAAAAATTGATTGAAATCTTGTTGGCAAACTCCATAGAACATTTTCAACCACTCTCCTATCTTCAAGTGTCTCCCCATGAGATCTTATTTGATTTACCAGTCCAATAATTTGGGTGAAGAATGAATCTACTGATTCATTGTCCTTCATCTAGATTGTTTCAAAATCCCTTCTCAACATTTGCAACTTAGTTGTCTTACTTTTACCATACCTTAATAGGTTGTTTGAAGTATATACCATGCTTGTTTAGACTTTTTTGTTGCTGCAATCCTTGGAAAAATTCTTTCATGCACTACTTGAAATATGTAGAAGAGAGATTTTGAATCATTCTTTCTATTATCTCTCAATAGGTCCTTCTCTGCTTGTGTCATTGTATGTTACTACATCAGCTAGTTCTGCAAGTCCATTTTCAATAAGCTCCCAAATATCTTGAGAACAAAACAAATATTTCATGGTGATTGCCCAGTAATCATAATTATTGCCATTAAATTGTGGAATTTGTGGATTTGTCAAGCTTGTGCTTGTGGCTACCATTGTTGACTGTGGATACCTTTGCTAGATAATATTTGCTTGATGAAACCCTTACCTTTGATAACCTTCAACACTACTAAACATTTCTTTGAACAACCTTAAGCTCTAATACCACTTGAAGGAAAAGGCAGAGGAGAATAAATAATAGAGTAGAAGGGAGTCTCACACAATGAAATTACAACTCAAAACAGAGCTCTTTTCATAGCCAGAAATAACATAGAATATATATATCAACATAATCAAACTGCTACTATTTGCATATACTTTCTGATAAAGAATACTTTCATACCTTGTAACCCACAACAACAAACTATTTACACACAGAAACAAAGCATGTTATCTTCATAAAATGGAGTTGTTGCTCTTGCACCTGGAAAAAAAAAATACAGCATAAACTCAACCAAAGGAAAACCTGACTTCTAGGCATATGAAGTCAATAAAAATATTAATGAAGATATTAAGAGGTATGGGGAGAGTAGAACAAAGATGGTAGATTTGTCCCTTTGCAAAAGTCTTAATTTAATGAGAAGCGACTCCCTGTCAGCAAAGCTGGAGGATGAACAGAGAAGAATATTTATTATGGTTGGGATTACATTTCCAACACTTATCTTCTCATATTTTCAATGTCCCATGTAGCAGCTAATGCCTTTGAGCACAAGAGGAGCATTTGGATGGTATCTTATCTTTAAGTTGTCCAGTTGTATTTTGCCTTGGCTTGGCCATAGAATGGGAATTCTCTTGCTCTCAATGA
This sequence comes from Cunninghamia lanceolata, assembly GCA_027924645.1. Lineage (NCBI taxonomy): Eukaryota > Viridiplantae > Streptophyta > Pinopsida > Cupressales > Cupressaceae > Cunninghamia > Cunninghamia lanceolata. The sequence continues at coordinate 4,694,073 of BSBN01000124.1, read as the reverse complement.
TTGATGCTACTTCTAATGGTAGCTTCATTTATTGCTTTATAGGGTCCACGAGAACCACAAAGTTGGCAAGATTGCATTGCCATTGAACAACTTTTTGTCATGTTAAATGCTCTAATAGTCATTGATCCTAGCGTTGTTCTCGTTGAGTTATTTATTACTGGTGCTTTTGTGGTGTCATTGATTCTCATTAGCTCTCTTGCAAAAGTGAGGTAATACATTTGGATCCACCTCGTTACAAAGAATACTGTAACAACAACAACAAAAACTTGCCAGGTGACCAAAGAAATAATAAATAGCATCCCTATCAAATTTGCTCTAGCAGATAAAACATAGCTAAAGGCCCAAACAAGATCTAAATCAATTAAACTGAGATCCAATGATGCCCAGATAAGAATTTGGCCCACAGGTGTGGTATTGAAGGTCATGGGTGCCTACTAATACACCACTATCCATTCCAAGATTGCCATCACAAGCCAATAGTTGGCTGCTACTTGTCCAACAACAAAGGATCCTTGTGAAAAGGCAATCAACACTAAAAGTAATGCTCCTCCTGCAACGTGAATATAATAGACATCAGATTTCCACAGTCCATAATGAAATTTAGATAAATGCTTCAGGATTTAACTCTGTGTGTGTGTGTTTTTCCTCAACGTTTTGGTTCATACTCCATGATCCATCATCAGGAGAATAAAGAGCAAGAGAAGAGAAAGAAAGGAAATTTGTAGAACAAGGCAGCTAAAAAGTGGAGAGCCCATGGTGCGAGAACCAAGGATTCCACGGAGGAAAATACAAAAAATAAACACCTATCTAACATAATAGACACCTAGCACAAACTCACTGCAACTAACCATACAAAGAAAGCCAAGGAGAAAGAACAAAAACAACCTAGAAACAATCCTAAGAAAAGAATAAAATAAAAGAAAAGAAAACAAAGCGAGACAACATTGTAAAGAAAAGAGAAGTCAAAGGGAGATAACCAGGAAAATAAGCGAAACATAATTAATGAAGGGGACTAGTTAACAAATGGAGTCAAAAAAGACCTTCAAAAACATAAAGGGAATGAACAAATAAGAAAAAAGCATCAATTAAGTAATCATGCATAGTAAAAATAAGTGCATGCGAATTTATAATTATATTTGAATGCATATAAATGTATTTGATAGAGCATACAAGCATAGTAGAAAATATTTGTGCATATGAATATATAATTATATTTGAATGCATATGAATATATATGATAGAGTATGAATACAATACAATAAAAGAAAATGTAAAAAGTAGAAAATTATGAAAGAATATCTAAATAAGAAAAGATAAAAGAGATTAGAGATATATAGATTTGTAACTAACTGAATGTCTAAATAAATAAATTTTTATTTAAATATAAAAACCTACCTAAGTGCATCTAAAACTATCTAATAAATATATGAATATTGTATAGAGGAATGGATAAATGTGACAAAGATATGTGCATGTGAATATATAATTATATTTGAATGCATATAAATATATATGATAGAGCATACAAGCATAGTAGAAAATATATGTGCATATGAATATATAATTATATTTGAATGCATATGAATATATATGATAGACTATGAATAAGATACCATAAAAGAAAATGTAAAAAAATAGAAAAATATGAAAGAATATCTAAATAAGAATAGATAAAAGAGATTAGAGATATATGAGTTTGTAACAAACTGAATGTCTCAATAAATAAGTTTTTATTTAGATATAACAACCTAACTAAGTGCATCTAAAACTATCTAATAAATATATGAATATTGTATAGAGGAATGGATAAATGTGACATAGAATATAAAGTATAAACTCAACAAATATGTATAACTCAATAAATAGAAAAATACAATTTAAATATGATAACTAAAGCAAAAAACCAATCTAAAATTATCTAAAGAAGTAAAAATAATAATATAAAAAGAACTAGCAAACAAATGAATATAAGAAAGAATTACCCAAAAAATTAACTTAAAGGAATAATAAAATTGATAATAAATAGAGATAGATAATAGCAATAAGCGATAAAGAAAGAATAAGAAGAAACAGAAAAAAGAAAAATAGGAAAAAAAAAAGAGAGAGAGAAATGAATCAAAAATGAAAATAAAAAGGAACAAGAACAATTAAACAAGAGAATAAAAGAATGAAAATAAGAAACAATCTAGATATATAATTCAATATACTAATAGATGAAAAAATAAAAATAGATAATGAGAATAAAGAAATATAAATGAATAAATACAAAGAAAATTAATTAATTAAATCTAAATAAGAGAAAAAATGATTAAATATATCTAAGAGATAAGCATCATCAAGACAAGAAAAAATTAAAACTAAGTAAAAATAAAAAGCTAAAAGAATCTAAAATAATATATAGTCTCTATATATGTGTGGATTAGATATAAGAACGAATATGATAAAAAAGAAAACATGAGTAAGAAAGAGATAACTAAAGAAAAGTAAATTAGAACCAAAAACCACAAGAATAAAAGAATAAGAAGAAGACACAAAGAATACAAAACAAAACAATCTAGATAACACTAAATAGATATGAACATGACTAAAGGAATAGAAGAATGTAAAAAGAAAATAGAAGAAGTATAAAAAGGACCAAACTACCAGATCAAGGACGTTAGTATGATATATATATATATATTAGAAAAAGGACTCCAACATACAACCATCTCTCAAACGCAAAAACCCAAAAGGGTAAGAGAAACCAAGAACAAAGAAACCAAGATACAAGAAGATCAAGAACTAAAGAAGTGAAGAACTGAAATGGTCTAAAAAGGAGGAGGAGGGGAGGGAAAGGAGAGAGGAACCCCATGGTGAATAGTTGGGAGAAAAGAGAGAGAAGAGGGACAAAGAATGACACCCAAGGCTAGGAATGAAGAGAGGAAAGGAGGAGAACCGGAAAAAGAAATGAGGTGAGACAAGAAGAGGGAGGGAAAGGTGTGAAGTGAGGGGAGAGGAGAAAATATAGAAAGAAGAGGAAAGAATAAAGAGAGAAGGCAAGAACAGTTTCTGATGCGGGAAAGAAAGGGGTTCCAAGAGAAACTAAGACCCCATCCTTCATCACAATTGAGATTGGAGGGGTGGTTGCTAATCTCTATGGCTTCCTTAAGTTTTTTCTTGAAGTAGTTGTCTTCACTGGCTAGGATTTGTGTGTCCTCTATAGAAATATGGTGTTTGGTTAAGGAGTGCTTTGCTAGTGCGGATTTATGAATACGTTCATGTCTAATGTCCTCAGTATGCTCCTTAATCCTAGTGCTAAAGGAGTGCCATGTTTCACCAATATAGGGGATGTCACATGAACAAGAAATTTTGTAGACTCTGGAGTTGAGCAAGAGGTCTCTAGGGTCTCTAAGTGCAACATACCGAAAACCAAGCTCCAAGCCTTCAAGAGTCTAGTAAATAATAGTAACCTCGTCATTGTGAAGGTAGACAAAGGCAATGCCACTATCATTTTGAACAAGCTTGACTATGTTTCCAAGATGACCGATCTCCTGTCTGATAGTAGCAGCTATAGAGTCTTGTCTCAGAATCATGTCTCCAAAATTTTCAAAAAAGTTAAAGTTTCCATCTCTCGTTCCTCCTTTGATGATGCCACAAAAAAACATCTTTTACCCTCTAAAGAAACCACCCTCCGCATTTATGGTGCCCCAAAAATCCACAAGACCAACATTCCTCTTCGTCCAATTGTTGACACCATCAGTTCACCCACCTACAAGCTAGCTACCCACCTTGCTAAGCTTATCTCTCCACTTGTAGGAAAATTCTAACTCCTTCATCAAGAATTCAGCTCACTTTCTAGAATTCATAAAGGACAAAAAATTGGAAGAAAGCGACCTCTTGGTTAGCTTTGATGTGGTATCCCTTTTCACCAAAGTTCCCATCCCTAACTCAATTGAAATTATCAAACACAAGACTAATGATGAGATTGCCTCCTTGGTAGATCATTGCCTAAGATCCACTTTTTTCACCTTCCAAGGAGTTTTCTATGAACAACTGGATGGTGTAGCCATGGGTTCCCATCTTTCCCCAATTGTTGCCAACCTCTACATGGAACACTTCGAAGATGTAGCCCTCCACTCCTTTCCACTCAAACCAAAATGGTGGAAACACTAGATGTTGATGATACCAACATCTATTGGCCTCATGGCCCTAATAAGCGTGAAGAATTCCACTCTCACCTCAATAGCATAGCTAAGTGCATCTCCTCCACTAAAGAGCTTGAAACCAATAATGAGCTCCCTTTCCTTGACATCCTCCTCATCAAAAAACCAGATGGCTCCTTAGGTCATCGAGTGTTTCGTAAAGCTACTCACACCAATCTTTACCTCCACTCTTCCTCTCATCACCACCCTGCCCAAAAAGCCAATATCCTTAAAACCTTAACCACTAGGACCTTTTGAATCTATGATAAGGACAACTTAGACCTTGAATTTACTCACCTCACCAAAGTCTTTGAATTAAATGGATACAAGATGAAACCTATATTGAGAGCATTCAAACAACCTAGGTCCCACCTCAGCCCCAAGCCTAAGGATACCAACACGCCTAACCTCTTGATTGCCTCCCTTCCCTACATCGAAGGCCTTTCCAACAAAATCTCTAAGATTCTACGTAACAAAGGCCTCCAATGTACCTTTAAACCCATCTCTACTCTTAGAAATCAGATTCCCTCCCCAAAATACCCTAGAGACCTCTTGCTCAACTCCAGAGTCTACAAAATTTCTTGTTCCTGCGGCGTTATCAAAATTTAGTGTTATCTAGATATCCGTTTGTTAACTAGTCCCCTTCATTAATTATGTTTCGCTTAAATTTCCTTGGTTATCTACCTTTGACTTCTCTTTTCTTTACAATGTTGTCTTGCTTTGTTTTCTTTTCTTTTATTTTATCCTTTTCTTAGGATTGTTTTTAGGTTTTTTTTGTTCTTTCTCCTTGGCTTTCTTTGTATGGTTAGTTGCAGTGAGTTTGTGCTAGGTGTCTATTATGTTAGATAGGTGTTTATTTTTTGTATTTTCCTCTATGGAATCCTTGGTTCCCACACCACCCTCTCCACTTTTTAGCTGCCTTGTTCTGCAAATTACCTCACTTTCTCTTCTCTTGCTCTTTATTCTCCTAATGATGGATCATGGAGTATGATCCGAAACATTGAGGAAAAAACACACACACACAGTTAAATCCTGAAGCATTTATCTATAATGCGAATATAGTCAAAATATGGTTCCAATGTACTATCTCCTCCAATTTCTTTAGCAATGAGCCCACTTGAAATCTACATCCTTGCAAGTTGGGAGGATCTGGTGTTAGCTTCAAGTGGAGAAACCTGATTATTCATTCGATCATTACTAGTAGAAATCATGGCTTCCTTGTGGGAATTTACAAGTTCCTCGAATCTTTCCCATGCTACTAATATTTGATGATAGTGCCCTACCTACTTGATTTCTCCACCTTTCATCACTTTAGCTGGAATATATAGATTCATAATGGCTCTAGTTAAGACTAGAAGAAGAATCATTACCATTTTTTTCACCATAGCTCAAAAATTGGTAGAGCTGGTGCAGCAAATTCATTTTTTAAATTGAAGGTTAACATTATTCTATTATAAGTTATTTGCATAGTTATTGCGATATTGTAGTTCAGTTGTTCAAGAAAAGAAAAGTTTTTAGACCATTCATTGCATTGTAGAACATTCACAGGAGAGATAAGTATTTCATTCACTACAATGATTATTCATTTACAAATTGAAATACATAAAAGGATAAACATTGCATTGAATGAAGGAATGACAAATCAAATGTCCCACACAAGTTGTGGGTATAGCTGAACTAGTACAATTATAAGGAAAATGTTATGCATCTAAAGATAGGGAGAGAAGGTCATAGCCATCATTGCCTTGTGCAGCCTTCAATCTCTGAGGTTTTCATCCTATCCTTGCTCCTGATCTTCGACAAGAACCTGAAAAAAATTGGAAAAGGTCTTGTTAGAGTTCCGGTTATGAGAACTCTATGTCCTATCAGAAGAAGCATAACACATTGCCTATAATGCACTAATCAAATGAACACCATTCACATGCAAGAGGAAATGAGAAAGAAACAATCATGGAAATTCATTATTTTTATTATAATCTATTTGTTTCATGTGCAGGTATAGGATAAGTCATATAGTTGTTTGGAGATATTTCAACATGTGGTGGAAAATGGGCTCCCACAAGGGTAGAGCTCAGTACGATGCCTCTAAGTCTTGAGGGGAATGAGATCAGGATGTTCATTCATATTGTGTAAAACAAGAGCATGATAAAGTGGATAATGTTACATCAATATAGATTATTGAGTTTCAAGTTCAATATCCACCTATGACTACCATTCAGGGTGATTTGAATTGGCAATCATCTATGAATAGTGAACTTTTCACGATGCTGATCAATGGAGTATCAAGTAAGGTATGGGACTAAATAAAAGGTACTTTTCAACATCAGACTGTCATGCCTCTACTTGCTATTATAATGTCATATTTTTATGCATTCAAATCATGATTTTGGGACAATAGAAGTCATGGAGTAGTTGTCTTGTGTGAGTGAGAACCATTGTCAAAATCAAAAGACAGCAGTTCACAATGAAGTAGTTGCAAATGAACATCACTCAATCAAATGAAAATGCTCCAGTTATGTCATATAAACAACAATGGTAAAAATGAGCATCCTTATCATGTGTGAGTGATCAAGCTAGCCATCCAAGAGTCATCAGCAAATGCTACATAGTCATAGTGCTTCAGCCATGTGAGTACAAGATGAGCCACTGTCTCAGTGAGCAAATGAAGTGCATGCACATCTTATGAGCATAGGTGAAAGGATGTGTGTATCAGACAGAGATAGCAAGACAAGGTGTTATGCCATGAAGTTGCAATGCCATATACAGCCAGGAAGGCATCTTTTAAACAAAAATAATCAAAGCCCACAACATATTGCATTATGTGAGTCACTTAGTCAGAGAAGAGAATGAGTTTCAAGCTAAGAAGATTTGATATGATAAAAAATGCTCAGAAATACAAGTAGTCATGGCTCAGTCTAGTGCCTGAAAAGGAGTTTGTGTTCTGCCAAATCAGAAAAGAGAACATCTACATGTTTATCCCATTTTTTGATGAACATAATAAGTATATGTGATGCAACAATATAGTGGGGAAATTGATTAAAAGTGTCATTTCATATTTTGTAGCCTGAGATTATGTTTTCTCCTCATCATGCAAAACCCAGTTCATAGTTAAGAAGCTAGCTGGCTGAATTAGATTTTCTTTATAAAGAGATCAAACTCTTGTCGTGATGCATGTCGAATATTTGACACAATGAAAAGGATGACTGCAGGGGTAGAATCACAATAACCTAGTTTATGTTGAACATAGTAAAAGACAAACGGAAGTGATCAGAAACAATAGCTTAACCTTGTTAATATAGCCTTTCAAGATGAGAAACTATTGCAAATAAAGGTAAGAACATTATAGCCTTCATCAATGAATGTGTTCATGAGTACAAGACAACACTCTTGTGTTGATAAAGAATGTATCTATCAGTTCAGTACATGCAAAGCAGGAAGATAAAAATGCCATATTCATCAATTAAGATATACACATAGATGTAAATGAGGAAGTTATGCCATGCAGAGGTAGCATACAAGCTATGTAAGATAGCAATTCAGTCAGATGAATTTAATAGACAGTCATTTATAGAGGATTAAACCTTATAGATATAATACATCAAGAAAAAGATCACGGTTACAACTGTATAGTCATCAAATGACATATGAATAGCATAAGTATAGGCCATCTAATGGTGCAATAGATGCAATAAGGAGCAGCCATCAAAAAGGCATTTCAATAACATGTAACATGTATTTATCATTTTGAAGTATGCCATTATCATTTAAGATAAGAAACAGTCATAGAGGCTTAAAATCATCTACCACATATGTGATAATGCCAAAGGTATATATCATGAAAGAGCTACAGTATACTACCACGGCTTCTTAGAAACAATTTGACATCATTGACTTCTACATACAAGGAATAGAGGACACCCAGTTTGAGTGGCTATCAGTGTATTGTTTTTTAACAAAACCCTTATCATGATATATGGAACAAAGAAATGATTCTGAGATTGAAGTTTAAAAGTCCTCACCATTACTTTCTGCAGAAGAGTATGCTTAAGATACCCTCAATATGACGTCTCAAATAGGCCTCACCCATTTTCTCATGGTGCCAAGAACATGTAATATGACAGAAGATAGAATAAGATCAAATTGCATTAGAAATGAGCCCAGTTGCGGCCTATATAAAGAAAGGCTCAATTTTCATAGTAGTTTTTGGGGTTTTTTGTGTAAGAGAAAAATAAATATAGGACAAGTAGAGATTCTCGACCGTAGGCATATCAAGAAGTAGTAATGAATAAGATAAATTTCATCAGTAGGATGCATGTATCCGTGGCCCTTTAAGGCTGATATATCTCATATCAATGAAGAAATGTGAGGAGATACAGAGCTCGAAGGGGTAAAAGAACTTACCATCATCTTCTATAGAGAAATACATTTGAATTTCCTTGATATCAAGCCTCAGTGTAGTCCTCGCAGCAGCCTCAAGGGAGCGTTTACCAGAGTAAAAGACATAGAGTACATAGAGATTCATCAGAAATGAAAGAGTGACTACGCTCAATAGAGCCTGAGATATTTGTGTAGCATGAAAATAGTTTTAAAACTAAGATAGGGAGCTAATTACCTTATTTTTCTTTCAAGAATCCTCCAGAAAACACTACTGAGACAATGAAAATGCTCAAGTTTCAGGCTCAAACCCTACCCATGGCAGCGCTGCTACATAGCCATATTTCTCAAAGTTGAAAGTGCAAACAAGCCCAAAAAGTTAGGGCTGAGGAGTGTTTTGTGTTAGGGTTTTGCATATGCCCTAAGTCAATGGATGGTTTTTTTTACATTGGAGTTAAATTTTAGGGCCTCAACTAATGCCATCATGGTGTTATTGACCACATTGTTATACCTAGTCTCATGACTTAGGTTTTGAATGCCTTAGGACCTTTTTGAATGTTATTGCCTAGGCTTGATGCCTTAGTACAATTGGATTTTATTACACAGCCATAAGAACCTATTTTGATCACCTTGAAGAAGGTCACTTATTTTGTAGGATCACATAGGATATAGCCCTCAAAGGCTTTTATTTTTTGCAAATCATATATTATGCCCTTCATATTTTATGATTTTTTAGAAAAATCAAGTATTGTAATTACAATATACTTGGTGATATAAGGAGAATATAAGCCTTGTATTATTGTTTTGTAAAATCAAATCGAATATGGGTATAATTTGATTTTAAAGCAATTTATAAACTATTGCTTTAAAACAAGCTTTACAATGTAGCCGTTAGAGGAAAATAAAACAAATAAAATCTTGCTTTCTTTTTTTCTTTCTCTAGGCAAATGAGGACAAAATAGGACCCTGTAGGGGTTAGATAGGGCCTGATTTTAGAGTAGATTTGGTGGGGTCACCTAAGGGAACAGTTTGGCATCTCCTATTTTCGGTTTGGAGGTAGGTTGGTGAGATTTTTATCAACATTTTGATGGAGCTTGAAAATGGACTAGGATGTCTATTATTAGGAGTTTTTTCCAGCTTTCTCTTGGGGAAAGATTTTTCATAGGATATATGGCAGAGTTATACTTCTTTTTCACAGGTTCTAGTTGTAGTTTGGGCAGAATAGAGTAGAGATCAGAGTTCAGGATATCAGAGTCTTCCTCTCACCCTAAGAGTATTGTATTCAGCCTATGTACTCATTATTCTATCAGTTATATGGAACATCAGAATTTTCCTTCCTTATTTGTCTCATGATTGCAGTTTTAATTTGATGTTGCATTGTGACAGATTGCATGTCCTTGTTATGTCTTGAAATTGCAAGAATGACGCAAATTGTCATATAGTTCAGGTTGCATGTTTGTGTTTTGTTTGAACCTTAATGCAAAGTACTGATGAATTGTATGTCATTGATATGGTTGTGAGAATTATTGTTTAGAAAACTATTTGTGAGTAAGATCCTTAGGAGTTTTAGGTTCAGTGTATCACCTTATTGTTAGGATTTCATTTTAAGTTATCCCTCTATCCCTTTTCCTCTACAAGTCAGTAGTTTAAGAAATCATAAGGAGAACCAGCTCACTCTGGAGATTCCCTCTCAACATAGATCACCCAAAATCTGGGAGGGTTTCCATGTTTCAATAGGATAGTCAAGTTTGACTTGGCTAGTGGTGCAATCCTAATTGACAACAAGAATCACTTGCAGTATTGAAGAAAATAGACCACCTACGTCAACTGCAACATACTATCCTTCAAGATTGAGAGAGGCCACCAAAACCATATGCAAACCAAAGCAACTAAAAATCTTTTTGGGTGATGCCAATTGCACGTTCACCTGGGTGATCCTATAGCAGTTGGCTACCAAAATAACTACAACCTAAAGCCCTAAAACATTTGAAAAATCACCTAGTCTAGGGGTGTCATCAAGATGACCAAAAGAGGTTTATCAACAGGTTAAAGGAGATTTTGGCCAACTACAGGAGTGGACATACTCCTCTACACTTCAGGGTCAACTAGACCTAGGAGGGATATTCCTAGAGACATGAAATAAAATATAAATAAACAAACATAGCCATACCCAATGTACACTTGACCCCAAGAGCTATCACTAGATCAAGACAAATTGGTTGCATGGGCCTCTAATTAAGTTGATTCAATTGTGCAAATATGGACCGATGCCTACTCCATTGGGCAACAAAGTCATAGAATGCAAGGAGGAAAGAAAATACATAGTAGGGGATCAACAGAACTAAACATATATTCACATATATCATAGATAGATCCTTATGCAATGGACATACTTAATAATCCAGGAAAGAACTACAATGATTCATGAGCAACAAAGAAATGGAAAATACAAAGCCCTATATTAACTTGGGTGTTGTCACACACCTCCAAATCCCAGTTACAAATTGTGCCAGCAAAGGTGGAAAGAAAAAACATACAACTACGATTATATATTTACCAAAATCATTACAAACTCCCATGGAGACATACCAATGCATACAAATCTGCTTTACACATCCTTCCTACACTCTGCTGGATACATCCCTTCACTTGCAGACCAAACTGGCATGATTTGATGCCCTAAAATCCTCCTTAGGAAATTCCAGCCCAGACAATTGGTTCAATGATTGACCATTTTAAAAGAGCTTCATTCCTCTATTTATAGCATAAGTAAATCCAATCTAAGGGTGAAATGGGAGGGAAAAGCTCACCAACTCCACCAACCACAATAAAAACATTAATTTTGGCTACCCACTTCACAGTTATGATGATCCAAGAAGTTGTTAGCATGTTTGAAAGAACAAGAAAGGTGAGGAAGTCAAGCTCTGACAAATCAAACTTTGAATCTTGGGCCTTCCGCCTTGCAACATACAACATCTGGAAGTGGAAGGAGTGAAGCACCAACCCCACCTATGTATAGATATGAAGGTGTCAAGGGTCGGGCCTCAGGCCTTCACCATTTCGACTTACGCCTTTCAAAGGGAGAACAAGGAAACCCCGACAACCACCTTCTGCTTAACATAGAAGAGGAGACCGTCGGACTTTGGAGCCTGGGTCTTTCGCCTTGCTTCCTTCAAAAGGAAGGTAGAAAGGAGAACCCCCGCTAACCGTCCTCTACACTTCACCTACCTTAGAAAGATATAGTACTTGTCTGGGGTTGGCCATTGGGCCTTCCACCTTCCATCTTCTATGAAGAAGGCATAAGGAAGGAAGCTTAAACTCCAACCTCTAACACACTTAGAACATTACTGGCCCCGTCAGACTTCAACCTTCGGGCCCTCCACTCCTTAACACTGAAGAAGATGAAAGGGCGAAACTCCAACCTCCAACACTCCACAGTATAGCATCATACTTAGGATATTATTCATTATCTTGGTGGACTTCAGCTCTTTGCCCTTCTCCTGACATTTTGCTTGAAGAAGACCAAAGGCCAAAGGCCCGAACTCTGACCTCCGATACACTTAGATGAATTTTTCAATAACTTAACAATTATGCAATTTTAGCCTTGGAGGATTTTGGAGCCAAGAGGGAAAGTAGCATGGAAGAAGGAAGCCCAAAACACTGACCTCCAACAAATGTAGAAAACACAAGGGAACACTAAGAATTTTTGACTTAGTCATTTTTGGGCCTTTTTTCCTTGTATTTTTCAAAAGGCAGACATATGAAAACCTATGAAAGATGTCTCTGATCAATTATAAACTATAGGTTCAAGTGGGATGCAAATGGAATTTGGGGGCAAAATGGGGCATTTTTGGGACATGCTTTTTTAGGTGTCAACACTAGCTCTGGTTGGGTACAAGTGACAAGCAATGTCACATCGAAGATCTAGGATATCTCCAGGCAAACCAAAAACACAAAACACGTGAAGGAAAAAATACAAAACATATTTATAGGGAAACATATAGTCAAAATATTGCAATCAAAATTTAGGACATTGTGGGCCAAACCTATAGAAAAATTTGGTGAAGCTACTTGCCCCTGTCAAAGACAAGCCTATTGAAGGAGTTGATCTCCCTCAATCCTTTGTTGCACTGATCACACAACCACAGCAATAAAAACATTTTTCATGCATGCACATACAAACTACTGACATTCATATCATCATACTAAAGATGGAAGTAATTATCACCAAGACATGGCAGCCATAGATAATATGTCTCATCATCATGATGACTAACATAGAAATACTCACCTTCAAGTTCCTTGTTAGTATGATGCATTTCTAGATCTGCATAAATATTAGCATGAAGAAAAATATCAAGCTGAAAAGTATCCAACCTAGGTATGGTCTCATGCTGGGCTATGTCACGACTGTTCAAATTCTTGTGACCCAAATGCACTACAAATGCTAATGTACTCCTCTATTTACTGGGAAAAAGTAGGGTTTCCTTGAAATGAATTAAGTTTAATTCTTTCACCCACTAAGCATTAGGAAGATAAGGTCTGAGCTTGGGGTCAAGCTATAGGTTTCTTGTACATTCCTTTATGCTAACTAAGTCTGATCAGGTGTTTCGATTAAGATTTCACAAGTTTGTTTCACTCACTAATCATGAAACCCTAATTACACCATGTAAATGTAACCTACTAAATTCAGAGATAAATCCAAATGAACAGATCATAGAAACATAGGGAATAAGGTATAGAGATCATGCACCCAGAAAATGAGGACCAAATGGACTAGGGTGCCCGCTCATTAGTCCCACAACTTTCTGTTTGTAAAAACCTTCTATATCAGATGTCTGACAATCTCTGGTACCTCCCAGATCCTAAGGAATCTCTCTAGGTGGACTAGAGTGTCTGCTCATTAGTCTTGAAAGTATCGTGATCCAAAAATCTGAAACTCTATGACGAATGTATCTGCAATATCCTTCTTCCTACCACTCCTTTTCATCATATTCTATTGAACATGATCTACACCTATGAAAAGAGGAGAAATATGTTTGTGGCTATATAGGAGCTTGCCTCAGTCAAGCCCCATTTTCAGTATTATTACCTTAACAATAGCCAGAGATAAAGATCTACAAAAGTGTGTGCTTATCTAACAAATGTGTATGCAGATATATCAAACCCTAGATGACTCAAGTATCAAGGAAAGATCAATAACTTGCTTCAACTGAATAAACATAACTTCACCTCAAGGAGATGAAAGTAATGAAGACTTGCATGAACAAGAAGGCGAGGTAGCTGTATTCATAGAGGATTTCCAAGCCCAATGTTGGAAGCTTCAACCCTTCTCCCAATCATGCAAAAGGTGTGCAAACCCTAGGAAGAGTGAGATAGTATCAAGATCTTGTTTCCTAATCTTCATCCAATGTCTCCATGATAGCAAATTCAAATAATTTCAAGAGCTTCAACAAATCACTGATCTTCAATGGAAATTTTAGCAGAGTTTTGGCATAAAGCTTGCATATATATTGTGTATGATAAAATGATTTTCAAATGTCTTTAAATATCTAACCTTAGGAATTTTAAATTTTGAAATAACGTCTCGACATTGCGCGGAAACTAAAAATTTGAAAACAGAATTTCGAGATGCACGATGGGAGCTGACACCCCACCAAGATTCAAAATCTCAAAAAATGAGGTAGGACAAGGGTGTAGGTGCTCGAGTCCAGTCCCCCATTTCCCAGTCAGTTCTATCTCTAGGAGGTTCTAGGGACCCAAAATCTAATTTCCCTTTTCAGGTTCAATCAATAGTTACCTCAGAAAATGAAACTTTTTCAACTAGACATAGGTCAGTCATGGTTTTAGGAAGGCCAAAAACAAAGAGGTTAAAAAGACACCAAAGGACAGGAGCTAAACCAAGGGAAATTGTACCATTCTATACAGGAGGATAATTTATGACATAACATTTAGCCCCCACTTTAGTGGCCATATGACACTACATGCATATGCAAGTAAAGGAAAGTAAATACATCAATCATGAAAAGGATACCCAAAAGGATAGTGTAGAAGAAGCCAAAGTGCTATCGTACAAGAGGAAGAAGCCCCCAAGTCTGTAATCTTGCAAGAACACAAAGTTAGGAAACACAACCTGCAAAGGAACACTTGTCAGAGAATCAAAATCAAATCAACCTGCAACCACCACCAATAACACAATCCATAAACACTAAGGGGGTTAAGTGATGAGACATGATGAGGGAGGAAATCAAGGGAGATATATTCCCCCCTTGTTTCTTCTTGCTTAGTCCAAAAAGAAGAAACAAGGAGATATCTACTTGCATTGATTTCGAAGAGACTTGATGAGAGATGCGTTGTGAGGGTCATTGGAACAAACAATGCCTAAACACAACACATTGGGTAGAATAAAGAGCGAAACAAGGATTCCAACATAACAGATGGCGCAAAAATCTAAGTTCGATAGCTCAAGATAGAGGCTTAAAAGTGAAGCTATTCAATTTTGCACCTAGATAGTGATAGGAATTCTCGTCCGTTTACTATATGTGAAGGGAGTTTTCACTTCTCACTATTCATTATTACTTATCATTGTGTAGAGGAGAGAAGGAGAAGGAGAAGAGGAGAACAACCATGCCGAGCCAATGTCTGTATTAGCCCCCATTACTGGAGATGCTCCAAGCCTGAGTAGCGGAGAGACATTTTGAGGCTGAGGTAGAGTTCTCATCTTGCACTTTTGTCGTCATTCTATTTTTGTTTCAATTACTTTTTCTCATTTTCTGTGCCAACAGGGTTGTAATGGATAGGGGTCCCTAGTAGGGGTACCTAAGTCCTTCCAGGGTTCTAGTATCCTTCTAGGGCACCCTAGTCCCCCTGGGGCACCAGTGTCCCTCTGGGGCGCCTAGATCCAAAAAGGACATGGGCCCTAAGGTTCAGGCACACTATGCTAGGTTAGGTATTGATTGATGATTTGATGATGAAAACTGATATCATTTCTTACTGTTTGACCTACAAGACATCCCAGAGACATGAGAGCACACAGGCAGTCACTTAATGTTGCTACTTCAAGAGCATATCAGTACTATGACTAATGTTACTACTATGACCACGGTCGAGATGACTATCATGCTAGAGGATGTGTACAGAGTCCTATGACTGCCTGTCTGAGGACAGACCGTGAGGTTCATGGAGTAATGTTCAAGGGAGTATACTCGTGAGAGTCAGCTATATTTTCTAGGTTGTACAGTCACACATGTGGAGCGAGGACACATTAAGATTTGGTTACTAGAGCAGGGGTGCGTAGACATTCCACTGGTTTGGAGGATTATGATGGTCACTATCCATTAGCTGTCGCATCTAATGGATGAGGTACTCACCTTCACGAGGGTCTCGTTCACACAATTAGAGCGATGGAGGAGCATCGAACTATATAGGCATGGGGGCACAGTATGCTTGCACACCTCTACCGTGACTTGGGACGATATGTCCATTACGAGATACACAACTTGATTATCTGTACTCTACTATAGGTCTAGGCCTTTGAGCATATCAGGTGTACACAATCGATGGTATTCCCTATAGAGATAGTGTTCACCCATCCACGCGTTCATGCTTATCCATTGGTCAGATGCTGGAGACACGGCAATCTGTTGTACTGGAGAGTTGTATTTGATAGGCTACAATCCAACAATATTATCTGGAGACCATATCACAGCTATATAGCATAGCTAGGCTAGTGGAGATAGTTAGAGAGGATGCAGAGGGATCAGTTGATGGTTGGTCACCTCAATCATATTGTGGTTTGGTTCTACTTTGACAGGGTGGCACGATAGTTTAGACACATATAAGATGTCCCTATGATACGTCTGAGTTATGCACACTTCGTGCACAATGCAGTCAGGGAGGACAACCCTTAACGACTGATGGTAGCAGATGTAGCCATTAGTGATGATGGAAGTACCAAGGATGTAGAGCTGACATCAAATACAAACAACTTCAGTTTTACCTGAGCATATTAGACCTAGTGGCATACGGCATGGCCTGCTCCTATCTATCCTCCCAATCACCCTACAAGTGATCCTCAACCTTGGGCTGGTCACGCCAGTGACACAGGGGTAGAGGATGATGTCAATGAATTCATAGGATACTATGATCTAGAGGAGGATGTGGATGATGATGATGATGATGAGGAGGAGGTCCCATCACAATACATCTTTAAAGTGAGACCATGATAGGATCAACAGGAGGTGGACGCTGACAAGGAGACTGAGTTGAGGCCATAGTCTAGAGATCATGGTACAGCCCCTACAAGTGTTGGGAGAGCGAGCCATTATGAGCGAGGGGAGACCAATAGACCTATGCCCCCAACTAGAGATCAAACTATAGAGCTCATTACACCTTCAGCGATTTGGGATCCATCTTGGTGAGATGGAGATCTAGGTGAGGGTTTTTATTAGATTGATGTTCTTATGATTACGATTATTTATGATGCTTATATGAGAGCCTAATATATATTCCATTTTTTATTTTGCAGTTGGGACAGACACATGGTAGGACCTTGTGAGTTGCATCATAATGGACATAGTACCTACAGATGTAGCTGAGCAGCGGGTGCGCAGGCGGGGTATTTGGCATGGCCATCCATTGGGCGACATGCAGAGATATTCATGCCATTTGTCAAATACAGATTAGCTATGGAGTCTACTTTAGATCAGGCTATTCAGAGAGCTAAGTGTGTAGAGGCAAAGCTCCAAACGCTATGAGATTAGGCTATGACAATGCTTACATCTAAGAGAGATCCTTTCGTCAGTGAGGTCTTACTTCTTGAGTTACATCAAGAGAGAGATAACAGAGACAGAGCTTAGGAAGAGAGAGACTGGTATCAACGGATGTATCAGGAGGCACACGATGAGGTGCTAGGACTGAGAGGTGAGATCAGGGGGTTACAGTTGTGAAGTGTCTCTAGGAGTCATTCATGGTCTGTAGCCACACATGATCAACCTTCAGTCACACACACACACCACCAGGTCCCTAGGGAACTGGGCATTGAGGTTCACCAATGTGATATATCTCATGTACTATGACATCCCATTTTGTTGTAATGGATAGTCGACTCTTGTGTATTAAAATCTGATATATATATATATATATATATATATATATATATATATATATATATATGAAATGTAACTAGTGATAAATGTTAAATGCTTATATGGAAATGTGATTAATGCTAATGTGATATACTAAATAATTCTTTGTAGAACATATAGTAAAAAACACAATGATTGACAAATTTCACATATAATCAAAATTCTATGCTACATTCAGTTAATGTAAAAGTGATCTTAATAAAGCATGTATAAGCAAGATAAAACAATGATTAATCGAACAAAGATGTAATGTTAAATGAATTAAGACAAAATAATCATATCTTGTCAAAATTGAAGCTAATCCAATTTCTTTATAGAGTAACATTTAACATTCAAATCTTAAGCATGGAATTTCTTAAGGTGCATTGCATTAATAGGTTCTTTAAGTGGCATACCTTGTTCATCAGCTAATTTATATGCTCCTAATCCAAAGCTTTCAGTAACTATATAGGGTCCAAGCCAATTAGGGCTAAACTTTCCTTTTTCTCCAGGAGATGCATTCACATTGCGTTAATTCTCATAAAGTACCAAGTCTCTAACATCAAATGAATGTTGTATAACACATTCAGTGTACAATCATTGTATACTTTTCTAATGGGTGTTGAGGTGCTCAAGAACATTTATATGTTGTTCATCAAGCATCTCAAGTTCTTGTAATCTCTTCTCACATTTTGTGTCATCATCAATAATGTCTCTTAGGGAAGTTCTCAGTGAAGGAATTTCTAACTCCAAAGGCATTATTGCATCTGCGTCGTAGATGAGATTATATGGTGTATTCCCAATAGCCATACAAATGCTTGTTCTATAGGCCCATAATGCATAAGATAGTGGAGTATGCCAATCTTTTTTATGTTTATTAATAGTTTTTTGTAAGATCTGTCCAATAACATTGTTTGAAGTTTCTGCTTGGCCATTTGATTGAGGGTAATAAGGCGTAGAGAAGTGAAGGCTTTTTCCCTCACAACCAAAAACTCTCAGATGTCTAAGTGAAGGCTTTTTCCTCGACCATGCCTCCATTGGTGTTTTATCAATAAGAACTGATGTAGGAGATCTATTTATCAAATAACAAGTAGTGGCAATAGCTTCAGCCTAAAACTTTTGTTCTAGACCAGCTCCACTCAACATGCTCCTAGCCTTCTCCATCAACGTTCTATTTATTCTTTCAGTAACTCCATTCTGATGAGGAGAATACAAAGTTGTCTTTTGTCTTTTAATCCCACAATTTGTACAGAATCTATCAAAATCTGTAGAAATGTCCTCACTGCCATTGTCAGTCCTCAAACATTTAATTTTCTTTCCATTCTAAGTTTCTACCATAGCCTTAAACTCCTTAAAACAACTGAAAACTTTAGATTTACTCTTTAAAAATATACCCATGTCCTCCTACTGAAATCATCAATGAAAGTAGCATAATAAACTGATTTACCAATAGAAGCAACATCAACAAGACCAAATACATCCGAATGGATTAGATCCAAAATACATGAAGACTTATGAGAAGATGAGTAAAACTGAATGCGGTTCTATTTTCCATAAATAAAATGTTCACAGAAATCAAACTCTAGATTACAATCATTCAACAATTCAACAAGGTTCTTATTTTTCAAGGCTCTTAAACCCTTCTCTCTAATGTGGCCAAGCCTTTGGTGCCATAACATAGTCTTCTCTGCAGGCAAATTTGATTCAGTAGATGAAGCACCCTTGGGTACCCAAAAGTCACGACCATCCATAGAAGAGGAAACCATCTCTTTTTTCAGTGAAGTAGTTTCTGGCTTAATTTTATCAGAAATGCTATTGCACTCAACCGTGCATGCATCAAGCTAGTACAATGTACCCAATTTGCTTCCTCTTGCTATCACTATAGCACTTTTCATCATTTTCACACCTACTTTAGAAAACTGTACATGCACACCCACATCTATTAGCTTGCTAATAGATAATAAATTTCTTGCTAGTCCTAGGCTATGCAAGACATCATCAAATCATCTAACTCTACCATCAGAAAATTTCACATGAATACTACCATAGCCAACAATGTTAAGGAAAGAATTATCATCCAAATACACCTTACCACCATCATAGTTAAATCATACTTACTAAACCAGTTTATGTTAGGAGTCATGTGGAAATATGTGCCTAAGTCTATCAACCATGCATTATCACCTGCACGAGTGGCCAAGGCTGCAATAAAGGCATCTCCATCTCCCTTTTCAGACTCAATATCAGAATCTTTCTTCTTCTTCTTCTTTTTCTTCTATTGTTTACATTCCTTTCAGAAGTGTCCAGGTTTGCCATTGTTCCAGCATATTTCCTTGGACTTACCAAGAGATTTTGATCTCCCCTTATTCTTGGACTTGGAATGGCCACACTGTTTCTCATCTTTGCCTCGTTATTTTTGTCTTCCTCAAACACTCAAAGCCTCTTTGGCATTCAGAGAGACCTTCCTTCTCATCTCTTCGGAGAGTAGAGAACCAACAACATCCTCCATCTTCAAGATGACTAAAGTGCTCCCAATGGCCATGACTAGGCTGTCCCATGAGTCTGGCAGTGAACACAGCAAAGTTTGGCACCTTTCTTCTTCATCCATTTTCACCCCAACTGAGGTCAACTGAGTCACCAACATATTGAAAGTTTCTAGATGCTCATAAATCCATCCACCTTTATCCATTCTCAAGGAATACAACTTCTTCCTCAAGAAAATCTTGTTTACTAGAGATTTGGCTTGGTATATCTCACTCAACTTCTTCCATAACTTCTTTGAAGTGGATTCTTTGTGGACATTTATCATAATCAAGTCTACAAGACACAATCTTATGAGACCTTTAGCTTTTCTATCTATTACATCATATTGTGCAGCTAAAGTTGGATCCGTAGGCCTCTAGACATTTTCATCCACCGCATCCCATAGATACTGATCAATCAACAGATCTTCCATCTTCTACTTCTACATTTCAAAATTTGTGCCAAAAATTTTTTCTACCTCAATCCTCCCAGATGTGCTCACCATCTGAAAAATATCTACAACAAGATCACAAAGTATCCTCTGCACAAGCTCACACTCAAACCTTGATTAGCACAAAAAACCCAACAACCCACAACTGAAACCAAAGGTGATCAGGCTCTAATACCACTTGTAAGGAAGTTGAAGTAGCAGAAACAACTTCCTATGCCAATCTTGAGGAGAAACATTATGCAAAACTTTTAAAACTGATATAACAATTACAAAAATTCTAGAAGCACATTCAAAACATGAAATAAACAATGAAACACAAAACACCAGATATATGTGGGGAAAACCCTTTCGGGTGACAAACTCCACACTCCAAAAGCCTGCTCAATGTATTTCAAATCCAATAACAAGATTACATACACTTGCAGAACAAGTTTATTACAAGAGTATCACTAGTAATCAACTCTAGAAGAATTCTAGTAGCATTCCAACAGCATAACAGTACCTACAAACTCACATATCCAAACTACTCCTCAAGCCTTCAATTTATAGACTTCTGTCTATACAAGAAACCATCTGTGGTTTTACAAAACCATGTGCGAAGCTTCTCAGCCAAGATTCCAGTCTAAAAATAAGATCTCACGTCCAAAATGAAATCCCCTATTTTTGCCTCTTACAAATGTCACAGAATCTATCATAATATGCCTAAACATAGGCCTTCCATAATATACCACTATGTCAGCATCTTTTGACACCTAATAAACCAAATTTCAAAG
Source organism: Cunninghamia lanceolata (assembly GCA_027924645.1). Lineage (NCBI taxonomy): Eukaryota > Viridiplantae > Streptophyta > Pinopsida > Cupressales > Cupressaceae > Cunninghamia > Cunninghamia lanceolata. The sequence goes on along the minus strand of BSBN01000124.1, from coordinate 4,672,646 downwards.
CATCGACAATGTGTAACAATTGTAGGAAAATATCAAATGAAAATAACTATTACAGGAAATATGCAAGGTTGAGACACCTCATTTCCAATAACCACACTACATGTAAGTACATGTGTCCCAAAATTTGGAGGATTGCAGGGTTCTTCAAATCATGCTACAGATCATACACCTGTGGAAGCTGAGCAAAGCTTGGAAGGTTTGTTTCAACACTACTTCGCTTTAGAAACCCATTTGAAGGTTTCAGATGGTATGATAACACATCTCTCTACTACATTCTATTTCATTCATTTGGTTGTCTGCAACCTTCAATAACATCTACGACTGAGAGTCTATCAATTTCTAAGAGTAGTAAATAACACTCTGTAGATTATGGACAGTATAAAGTTTCTAGAATTGACACATTACTATTCATTTTGATTGATAGGGTAAATAAAAAATAAAAAAAGATATCTATTTGAAGCTTCTACTTACAGTGTACAGGAGTGAACATAAAAGCGACAATCTGATAAATCATTTTTTGGATGAGGCCAAGATGAGATAATGAGATGAGGGCAAGATGAATGGGTAAGATGATTTCAATCATCTTGCACCTTAGTCTTGTTCCATCGATCTCTGCGCCAGGTGAAAATTATTTATAAAATTTTGTATCTATATTTTCACTAAATTGAGGTAAAATATTTACAAACTACACAAATCATTTTTGAGTAGCATGCAAACATTACTAGTCAATACTTTAGCCATGTACAATTACAAGATAGATGGAAAGAAGACATAAGCAAAGCTTTATTGTTATTAGGTTGAAAGTAATAGTATGCCACCAAACATAAATAAATAAAAGATAAAAAAAATTAAAAACAACTTTAGGCACACCATCTAAAAAATATTAGAGTTATGCAATCTTAAATCATGGTCCTTGAGAATCACGGAACATCTAATTTTAAGGAGGATGAAAGCCTTTTTAATTCTTATTTCTTTCCTTGTCAACACAATTATTGATGTGAATCTTTTTAATCATTTACTCAAAATTATAGTATGTTTATTATGTCTAGAGGCTTTCTACAATGGTAGTAAGCCATTGAGTCTCCTGTCATATAACAATATAGCCAACATAATTAATATAGAAATACAACATATAAATATAAAATAAATATAAAATAAAAAATATATATATTTTTACTTTACTTTGTCAACAATATAAAATAAATATATATTATAAACTAATTAATTTTTATCTATTAGAAAAAATATAATTATCTATTTTTAAATATAAAGACATCAAAATTTTAAAATATATTTTAATGCTTACAAATGAAGCTATTTAAAAACAATAGAGACATTGCCTCTAGTTTCTATTGGTGAAATGTGTAATATTTTATGAATTTATCCTAAAATTTTAGTTGATTAAAAGTAATGATGTTATCTATTTACTTTTATTGAAATGTGTGCAAGGAACAATTGAATTAATAAATTTTTGAATGATTATTTATAATAAGATAGCAGTTTTACTTGCAATTTTAAACAAATAGACAATGTTTGTAAGTTTTTAGAATTTTAAACAAGTAGATAATGTTTATAAGTTTTTGAAATTTTGCAAACTAGCTAATATTTCACAATAATTGAGTAAGATGGAAATACAAAATTTTACAAAGTTTGGATTCTAAATGTTACCAATGTTGTTCATAGGCATTCATTGTTGATTGCTATTGTAGTCATTATTAATTAAAAAGAAAAACATTTAAAACATGCTCATATGTAGCCGTCATAGACATGGAAAGTACTCACTCTGTTTAAACTAAAGAAGAGGATACATATCTTGTCAGAATAGTTGAAGATTGTAAACAGTACTTTTATATTTAATATTAGCTCTTTTTTATATTAGGACTAGAAGACTAGAAATTTAAATATATGTGCCATGGAGTGTAGGAAGCACTAGCACCTATCACTTCATTGGTCTTGGATAACATGGTAATAGTCAGCAAATGTTAAGGATTAGTATATTGATACATCTACAATAAAGGGTAAATATAGAGTTACAAGGATGATAATTACCATCATCAAATATCATTGAGTACTAGAACTAGTATATTTATATTTAAAAATATATATCTACAGTATGCCGAGAGATATCTTCCAATTTGTTGGCATTTATAAATTACTTGTAGTTAGAATATTTGATATGCTCACATGAGTTAATTTAAAGAGACTATGCTGCTAGACTTTTCATATTTTTCAAACATAATAAAGATTTCACTCCATAACTGCCCAAGTTTTTCTCTTTTTCTATCATTTGGCTTCCACAAATTTATTTATTTTTTGTTTAACGTGATAAAGATTTCACTCCATAACTGCCCAAGTTTTTCTATTTTTCTATCCATTTGGCTTCCACAAATTTATTTATTTACACATTTTATAAATTTTATTTACATGGGAATCTAAATCTTTCAGCCCTTACTGTGAGTGTAGAATGCCTCTTGGCGTAATCATTTGTGAGTTCAAAACCCTTCAAATCCATTGGAACACTAAAATGTATTGAACTATGTGAAGAAGCAATAGTATTCTTAATCTTAGTCTTAGTCTTATTGTTGTGAGAATAGGTTGTATTAATCTTTCAATAAAATATTCTTGGATAAATATCTTAGCAAACTTGAAAATATTAAAGGGTATAAAGTGTTTCGATAAAAATAAACTTTTTAAAAGACAAAAATCTCATAATCTTATTAGTATATCATATAAACATTAATTTTTTAGTTTTTTTAAAAGGTTATAGTTTTTTTTTTAAAATGATATAAATATTAACTAAGAATCTTGAAAAAATTACAAAAGGATTTCCAAACAGCAACAACTATCAATTATAGGAAGAAACATGTGTGGATTTTGGTATTTCATTCCTCAAAGTAGTCACATAAATTTATACATCTTTGTGTTGAGTTGTATGCTAATTTGATGCCATATTTGCTATTGCTTTAAGAAATATTATCTATAGCTTGTGAGAGATGTAACACTATGTTTAGCCTCAAGTTGTTTTTTCTTTTGATTTTTATTTTCTAGCTATCAACTTTCCAAAAGATTTTTTGTCTTATTATTTATAGACCTTTGTAGCATAAGAACAAATTATATTGAGGCATTATCTTCACTAAAAAATTTCTCCACAATTGGTTGTTGTTTGAACTTTACTCTTGGCCTTGATTTGAGGTCATTAGTTTGCAAATAAAACCAATCATTTTATTCTAATCTTGACTATTCTCTCTCTACTCTTGACTCATAGTTTTGTTTTAGTTATTTCTTGAACCATTTATTGAGGATTTGATTTTCCTTTTCTTGACCAATTTTATTTCCTAAGTATTTTGATGATATTTTTCCTTTGGTTGCATGGCCTTATACCTTTCTTTCTTGACTATTAAAGTTGACATGGATTCTTTCCTAGCCATGCAAATATGCTATCTTCTATTTAGGTCATTCAAGCTTGTGATAGTTTAGGATTCTTCATTTTGTTGGGGACATGTATCAGTGAGAAAAATGATAGAATATGTAGAAGAGGGAAGATCAAAAGTTTCTTGGTCATGGTTATTGCAAGAGATTAGATGCTTTAATATTTTCTTGATATAAAATAGAAAAAGAGAGAGGTGGGTTTGAATAAGAGAACATAGGAGAATAGAACACAGGGTATGAGAAGAGGATATAAAAGAAATTAAAAGAGAGAGATAGTGAATAGAGGAATGGGAGGATCTAGTTGCTAGCTACATAAATAAGAATATAAAAAAAGAAAATTGACTTGTTCTTTCTCTTTTTGAGAGATGTTTCTATGGGAGGCCCATAATGTTGTTAAATGATAGCCTATAGGAAGGGTATATAGTATTTGTCACATTGACTAAATTTTTTTGTAACCATTTTTTAATGAATTACAAGGGGCTAGAATGTGGTCAAATTATTGAAGTGACTAAAATAGATATGTTGGGAAGAAGAGATATTGATAGACAAACACCATGGTCTAATGAAAATCAAGGTGAAGATTACATAAATAAAGCAGATAGATTAATAAGCACCATGAAAGATAATGGGTTTCTCATAAATAATTATATACCACAAAATATCAATTATGTAACTTGGGGTGCTAAATAGAAAAAAAACACTTGATATAATTATGACACATTATCATGAAGGTCAAAATACATTTCTATTATTCATGATAATTCAAGGAAAAGGAGGAATAGAAAAATCATATCTAATTGGTGTCATCTATCAAGCTCTTGAAACTGCAACATTCCCATGACATTCTCCACTTCTATTACTTGCACCAATTGGAATTGCATTATTCAATATTAGAGCCTCAACAATCCATTTGCAACTCCAAATCCCAATCACAAATTTTACTCAATTAAAAGGAGCAAGACCTACAAGTTTCCAAGAAGAGATTCAACACATAAAATACATATTGATTGATGGAATGAACTTCATTGGCAAAAATTTTCTAAAGAACATAAGTTGTCCACTTCATCAAGCATTTCTTGAAAATGCAAACATGAGTTTTGGTTGAAGATGGGATTTTTTTTTTCTATTTTAATACATATAGTTCATTATTATAAACTTTCTATATTAATAGTACACACTAATCAAAACCATCATTTTCAAATATTTTGCAGGTATATCTATGATTTTGGTTGGATAGTTGGGATAGTTGTCTTCTATTAATGAAAAAACACCATATGATAGCAATAGACAAGCTAAGCTACTTTGGAAAGAATTTAAAACTATTGTTACTTTGGATAAGATATTTAGACAAGAAGGAGAAAACATTCATCAACAAAGGTTTTGTCAACTTCTCACAAGTATAAGAGATACAAATCCAACTACTGATGATTCAAAGTTACTGATGACAAGAACCAATGTTGGCATAGACACACCAACCAATGAAGAATTTGACAGTACTATTCATTTATTTGACACAAATGATAATGTGCATAGTCATAATAAAAGAAATCTATATTCATTGAAGTGGTTTGTTGCACATAGCATTGCAACAAAAATGGGTAGTGTCAATGCACCAGAAGGAGGTCAAAATGATGAACCTGATATGGAGTTATTAATTGTTAAAGATGTACTTGGGTCATGTTAACTTACAATCTTTAGATAGAAGTAGGTCTTGTAAATGGAGCTTTAGGGTATGTTCAAAAAATAATATACAAACCTAGATGTACACTACTAGAATCTCTCATATATCTTATGGTTGAATTTCACAGCTATTTAGGGATACCATTTGAAGATCAAACTCCACATACAATTCCAATTACACCAATACAAAGAGATTGCACAATCCAAATACCCTTAAGATTGGCTTGGGCATTGACAATACACAAATCGCAAGGTTTGACTCTTGCAAAAGCTACTATTAACATAGGATAAAAATGAACAATTGGATTAACATTTGTGGCTATATCTCATGTAAAGTCATTAGAAAGTCTAGTAATAATGTCACCATTTTTATATGATTACTATGAAAAGTTGAAAAAAGGAAAACAACTTGGCAACTGAAAAGTTAAAGAACGGAGACTAAAATTATTAGAAGATAAATGATATGATGTACTTCTTAAAAATTTGTTTCAACAAATATGAAATGCTACACTATTTCTAGATTATGTCAACTGTATAGCACATTTTCATGATTATTAAAACATTCTTTATTTATAATGTTATGTTCTCTAAAGGTATTGCTCTATTATTACTTTAAAAAATGTATCAATCATTAAAATAATGTTATTTACGTGTTCAAACTATAGATGCTACTAGCATACCTATCTTTAGAAAAATCTATCTTAAATATGCCGAAAAATATCCTTCTTGAGGTGCCTATTTTTCAATCAATTTGTTATATATAAGTTGAATAGACGTCTTAGGAAGGATATCTCTTGATATATTTTAGATAGATTTTTCTAAAGATAGGTATGCTAATTAAATACATTTATAGATTTAGTTTTCTTTCTTAGTATATATCCACTATGTTTTGGTTTTTATATGCACAAGGTCACAACATGAGGGACAAATAGAATGCCTCTTGTGTAATTATATATAATTAAATTTGAAATCAACATTGTTAAGAAAGTGTTGTATATTTTGTAATTGATAATTTTTTGAGAGGAGGTTGTATTTCATATTGCAAATGTATTTAATATAGGTGGCACATTAATGAATACATTGTCAATTGAATTTAAAAAATAATACATTTAATAATTTTAATTAATTATAAAATACATTCACTATTATAATCATTTAATATTTGAAACACAATTAATAAGTTTAACTATACAAAATAAAAGTTAAAAGACTACACAATGGAAGATCTTGGTTCCTATAACAATGAAAAATTTGAAAAATATTATTCTTTCTTAAATAACATCCACTTCAACAGTCAAAGGTCAATTTTGACAAATAAAAATAGGACAAATATTTACCACTTTTTATTGTAAATGAGATTAAATATACTATTGACTGCTTGACCATTGAAGTGGATGATATTTCATTAGAGTGCTCCCTATCTCACAAAACGAACATATATTTTTGTATGCTATATTCTTGTAAGAATATGCTGATTGAGATTTGAGGAAGCATTAATTCCAAACGCCAGAAATCATAGTTTATTTAGAAAACAATTGCCATTAACACCCAACACGTACATTTATTATTCCTCCACTGTTGTAGAATGCCAGCCTTACATCTGACTGGAAAATAATGAGCCGCCACGAACTCATTGCTTTTGTAAATGAACCCGACTTAATTATTTATTGAAATCAATAATTATGTCTCATTAATTATTTATGATAAAGATGGTCATAGAATATAGAGATTTTGAGATTTTTCTTGTTTATACCATCGACGATCTTCAATTACACTCCATAATCCATTGCTGCTGCTTAAATAGACATTATGCACATATCCAACTCTTTCAATGTCACCCGAGAGCTGAGACTGTTTACTATATGATGCATATTTCGAGTGCTCAGAAAATTGAAGGTTATGAAAGACCTCTAGAGTATGAGGGTATGTGGGTATTGGAAGAAACCTGGTTTCAGAGGTAGAGGAGTGGAGTGAAAATGGAGGCGGAAGGTATTAGTTACGGGATGGGAGGGAATGTTGGGCAGGAGGTATTAATGGTGGTGGTTCGATTGGAGGCAAAGGATTTGATGGCAGAGGAGGTAAAGGAACGAGAGTTAAAGAATGGGTTTGGAGGCAAGGGAAGGAATGGAGGTGGAGGTCTGAAGAATGGCAGTGCAGGGAAAGAAAATAAGGGAGGAGAAAGTGGTGGTGTTGGGAAAGAAGAAAGTGGTGGTGTTGGGAAAGGTAATGAAATTCCAGGGATATTGAATGGAGGTAGTGGCGGAATTGAAGGGAAATTAAATGGAGGTAGTGGTGGAAGTTGAGGAAATGGCAATCCAAATGCCTTAGAGGATTGTAATGGAGCCTTCAGGTCAGATTTAGGGTCATTAGCAGCATCCTGGGAGCAAAAGGGAGGTGGAGATTGAGGCCTGTAGCTGAAGAAACCTGCAGAATACGTCTGGATATTACCCTGCTTTGACTTCAAAGTGAATGAGGAGGAGTTGGCTATGGATACTAGTTTGCAAGGGCTTTTTTGTTCTTCATTTTGGAGCAACGTTGCAGAACATCTCTTGAGTTGTTTATCTGAATGGAAGATGGATGGAGGAATTTCCATCTTGAACTGTCCATAATCATTTGTCTTTGCTTCAATCCTAAAATCAGGCGTCTGCTTATTGTTTCTGCATTCCACAGCAACTGAAGCACCTGGTTCACCCAATACTCAAACAAAACATAAAATCAGGGAAACTTCCAAATAAAAAATTACTGCTCCACAGCAAGGGTTAACCCAATACTTTAAACAAAACGTAAGATCAGAGTAACTTCCAAATAAGAAATTACTGCTCCACATCTATTTTGTATACATGATAAATTAAAGTAAATTCATACAAATATCATAAGCACTACCGAATCTAGAGCAACTCAATCAAGTTATAAACGGTAAGTGAAACTGATTTATGGGTTTAAGGTAATAGTTAACAAAGCATCTTTCCTCAAAGCCTTAAATTTCATTTCAGTCTTAAATGATTTTATTAGTTGAGCGTCCCCTATTGCAAATCATTCAGACAAAAACTCTAGGAAAACATAGAAAGGCACCCAAAAAAAAAAAAAGGCTTAAAAAGAAAAGAAAACAGAATTAACAAGTTATACCTGATATGAAGTAGCTGTTTTTGGAGAAGTGTTGCTTATAACATGTATCACAAAATACGCTGCCCACGATTTTGATAGACAACAAACGCCCATCATCATCAATTGCATCAGCAGCAGCAAAGCATGTGATTATGGCCAACAATACAGCACCATAAATCTTCGAGATCATGGTGGCAGATGAAGAAGAGTTCTTAGCAGAAAGAGGGAATTTTTCCTCTATTTAACAACTCTGGCAGCTGGCATAGGCTAATCACATTGTCTTATCATCTGCTCATTTTGTGCAAAAGCTTTTGTGAGGTTGTTTTTCAGGTGAGATGAAGCGGATAACAATGAAAAGCCCATGTGTGCTCACGGGTTTCTTCTGCCAAACAATGGAAGGACCAAAAATTTTGCTGTTTCTTTGGAAAGGAAAGCTTTATAACAATCTGGCGGACCCACTGAGATGTCCGAAGTCTTACCCGGCGGCCGTGCAGCATCCAGAAAATGGGGAAAGATAAGGCTCCTGGCCAGATTACAAGTACCCTTTGGCCCTTCTCCCATTTGTTTTTAATACCCAGCCTCTTATAAATATATGCAAAGCCATTGAATTACTCTAGTGCACTTGTTTTGGAGTAAACATTGCTTTATTATATATGATGTCACGGTGTGGGTTGTTCTCTGGGACTGACTTGAGTCATGGGCGCAGAAATATAAAGAAGGGCTTAAACAGTCGGTACGTTGTAAGCGTACCGTCAGTCGAAATCAATCGACAGAGGTGATTTTCAACAAATCAAGCAACACTTGGGAGGTTGATAATATGAAGATTATATGAAGACTGGTAGAATCAACTGGTTTGTGGCAAGAGTCACAATTAGAAAAGTTAAAAATTTTGAAAAACAAATTAGAAGAATGTGATAAACTTGAAAAAGAAGTTGTAAACCTGAAATCAGATTTGGAGAAACTTAAAAGCTATGAAGAAAAGTTCAAGATAAGTTCTGCAAAACTTGATGAAATGATTGCTAGTCCAAAGAGTTCAGTTGACAAGAAAGGGTTGGGATTTCAGAAAGGAGAAAGTTCCAAGTCAAGCCAAGTCAAGAAAACCTTGAGATGAAGAAAAATAAAGGCAACCAGTTTCAGAATCAAAGAAGAAGACCTAGAAGACCTCCAGTCAGGCAGCCAAATGCTCAAAGGTACCCATCCTTCAATGGCCATTGTTTTAATTGCAATAAGTTTGGTCATAAGGCTACTCAGTGTAGGAGTAGAATGAATCAGAATGTTCCATCATTCTCTGGTCAATGTTTCAATTGTAAGAAAATTGGTCATAGATCAAATGAATGTAGAAGTCTGGTAAGAAATGATTTCAACAATGTAAGGAATACTCAATCCTTCAATGGAAAGTGCTTTGCATGCAATAGATTTGGACATATGGCTAACCAATGCAAATCAAGAATGAACTCAATCATTAGAGGAAATCAAAGACTGAGGAATGTGGTATGCTACAATTGCAATAAGTTTGGGCATGTTGCAAAATTCTGTAGAAGCAAGAATGAGAAAAGAAACTATTATATAGAAAAAAGGAAAACAGAGCAGAGAGAAGATAAAGGAAAGAACAAGGTTGATCCGGTAGAAATAAAAAAGGAAATGAGCAAGGCCTGGATTAAGAAAGATGTGAATGAGATCAAGGATGGATCCACACTAGTTTTTGGTGCAGATACTTCCTCTGGGAAGTAAATTGGGAGTTCTGGCTCAGGGGGAGCTGTATTGAAAATCCTAATCCCCTAGCCAGATGGTAAGTGCTAGAATCCAGCACAAAGATATGATATGGAGAATTATATGACAGATCTTGTGAAAGAAATTCTAGTAGAAAAAGGTCAAATTTGGAATACTGTGGAGAAATTTGGATCGATTGTGCCTGACAGAGAAACTTGTTTGACAGTTTTTTGAAAGATAGCATTTATGATGATTGGGTTTTGGCAAGCAAAGGTCAAAAGGATTGTATCCAAAGGAAAAATCACTTTGCATTCAAGCTCTCAAGTGTCTAAGGCAAATAGAAGCGAAAACTCTAGTGACTACATAGATTTTCAAGTGATTCAAAGCAATTCGAATCGATCTCAAGGAAACCCTAATTCGGCAAAAGAGGTATTTATAGCTTGAAAACCCTACTGTGAAAATTGAATTATTCTAGGAAAATGTTTACTCCTCAAGTAATCAAGATAGCAAAAAAGCCTTGCCCCAAGTTTAAGAAACATTTCTTCAAATCACTGGAAAACGATCCTATAGGGGAATTCTCAATTACTCCACATGGAGTTATGCATATGGAAGATGTTAGAGCATACATTCATATCAATCTAGAGGAATATGATCACATGAATCTAGGAAAATTGTACTTGGACAAACTGACTACTGTGGATATTGTGTTGAAAGATGAATATAAAGTTCTAGGAGAAAAGAAATTAGACACTTGGTTGGATTTTTCTGTGATCCCAAATGTTGCATGGGTTAAGCTTATTCTAAGCAGAATTCATGATGAGTTTTTATGGCTTGATGAACCTTATATGATAACTAAAGGAGCTATCAAAGTTGTAACTGGTATGAGCTCCTCTGGAAGGGTTCCAGGTGTAAAGAAAATGAAGAAGAATGTGGTAATGCAGCTAACAGGAGCCAAATTTGATAAGAATGCCCTTATAGTAAATGATATTAAGAATCCGGCTGTCAGATTTGCATCAATGATTATTGGATACAAAATATGCTTTTCCAACAAGGAAAATTCTATGTCTGCACCAACCATATACACAACATATGACATGATTAAAAATAATACGGATTATGACCTATGTGAATTGCTCCGAAGTGAACTAATGGAGAACTTGAAAAGAACAAAAGAGACTAATCATCCTTTCATATATGGAACATTGATTACTTGTCTACTCTTCTACTTCCTGAGAGAGCTACCTAGTTTAGGAAATATTGTCTGGCTTGATCACACACCAGTAGCCACTCAAATAGGAAATCACTTGCAGAGTTTGGGTAATGCAGACAAGCAGAACGAAATCTTATGGGAATATTTCAAGAACTTTCAAAAGAAATGTTATGTAGAATCTGGATACCTGAAAATATAGTGATAAAGTATGGAAAGGACATTGTATTCATGATAGAGAAAGACACATGCTTCATGGAAGCTGTGGAACCAAGAACTGTATGGGTCCCTGTATTAGGATATGAAGTTGCAAAAGATGTTTTGACTGAATTAGCTGATGCACTACTAAGCAAACCTAATGAACTCAAAGAGGGCATATTTGGGACATTCTCAGAATTATCTTCCAAAATGTCTTTGGAACCTGAGCAATTAGAGAAAACATCATATGAACAAATAAGTAAGGCAAAAACTAAAGCAGGAGGATTAAAGTCCACAAGTGCTCTAGTAAAATGGACATCAAGCACTCCAGAAAGGAAAGATGAGAGATCTGAAATGGAAAAACTAGCATCTAGCCCCAGAAAAAGAATAAGGACCTCATCCATTACAGAAGCCACAACTGAAGTAGAGAAAGAAAAGGCATCAAAAGAGAAGAAAAGAAAGAAAGTTTCACTTGGTGAAGAAAAAGTAGCAAGAGACACTGCAAATTTTTTTTTGGAAAAGCATCAAAGAGCACAGATCCTAGACTTACCTAAGTTTCTACAAGGACCAATAAATCTGAATTCTTTGTCTCTAGTATATAAATTCAAATTGGCATCAGTTGTGCAGGCCAATGCTTAGGAAGAGATGCTGAAAATATATATATAGGACAATGAACTCATTGACGAAGCATCTAATATTCTAGAAAAGCTAATACCCTCATACCTAAAAGATACATTAGTGTCATCATCTGATCAGCTCAAAGGTCTAATAAATTCTATAAGTACTCGTTTTGAGTCTTGTACACTCAAAATCGTGACTTCGGTTGCCTGATGGTTGTTGTGTTGGATTTCGGTACGCACACGGACCCTTCCCTCCTTGCCATGGGCGATCCTCCACATTACTCTCACTCATGTGGAAGTAGCCAGTTGAGAGGAGGCGAGACACGGTAGGGGTCTAGCTCGTTTGAGAGCTAGACTTCGTGGAGAGGGATCGGCAAGTTCTGTGGCCTTTGTTCATGTGTGTTTTGTTGTATGTTTCGCTCAATTGATATTGTAGTTGACAAAACCCTATGACACGAAGGGTCACTGGTTTCTCTTTTTCTATTTGGATTCCTTAAATTCCATCTCTATGTCAGTAAGTGATTGTTCTCGTTGATGTCTTCTTGTCTTTGTATGTGTTGTAATCTAGGTCTTGTTGTATCTATCGTTGTCTGGTTTCTTCTAACAACAAGAGGATGAATGCATCTCCTTGTGGTAAGACAAATGTTTGTTGTTGAGGTCTTGGATGGATCTCCTTGATCTCGTCATGGATAGCCTTCACCCACTCTCCTCTTACTCCTAAACACATTCGTGAATTAGAAGAGAGGAACTCATGTGATTACTAGCCTTAATGAGATCTAGGGTTTTGACCTAGGGTTTTGTTGACCTAGGGTTTGACTTTATTTTACTGTGGTTTTTACCTTGTGATGGAATCAAGGGTTTGTTTGGAATCCTTTGAACAGTGGTTACCTCGTGATGGGATCGAGGGTTTGCAATGTTGTCTATTCTATTGTTTATATATGCATGCAAACTAAAATGATATACAAAACGTTCTTTTTGGTATTTTCTAGAGTATTTTGGAAATAAAAGGGCTTCTAATCTATCAAAACAAAATATGTATGCAATTCTATATGACTTTTCCAATGCAATGTTAACCTGTGTTTTTTTGTGTTTTCGATGTTTTGAATGCAAGTTAATCTAAGAAAAGGGAAAATGCTTCTTCTAATAATGTAGATCTAAAAATATGAAAGCGCTTAATCTAACATGCAAGATCTAATCTATCAATGAAAAAAGTAATGTGTTACTATTCCCAAGAGAAAATTTGATTATCTAATTACTATGAAAGCAATGAAAATAATGAAGGAACCTGAGAGAAATGAAGATTTGTTGACTCCACTACCCTTAGTAATCCTTGTATAGGCAACCTCGAATTCTTTTGTGGCAATAGATGATCCTCTTGACAACAAAATAACTCAAAGAAGTAAAAAGAAGCTTTGATGAAGCTTGTATGAGCTTAATGAGAGCTTGGATTAAGCACAATGGCATAGAATGAAGCAGCATAGGGCTACTTGGTTGAACAATAAAAGAAAAAGGCACCTTCATCCTGTAAGAGCATTTGAATGCTAATTTGGAAAGAAAAATTTGGCAAGAGTTGTGTGCACAATGAATTTACCTCCCTTTATGCTTGAGGGAGGGGGGTATTTATATGTTCAGAAGAAGGAATTGATTGAAGAGTTAACTCATTTGATTGATAAGCTAACAAGGATAGATTGGGGAGTTAACAAGGTTGATTACCCAGTGAACTTAGCTGACTAGAGAGTGATGAAGCAATGATAGCTTATCACTAGAGAGAAAATGGAGGTGAGGGAATGCATGAGATTGATTACAGAGTTAAATTGAGATCAAATAGAGCTAATTATGCATGTGTGGGTGCATGAAATAGTTAACTCTATATCAACGATCAAAAATCATGCAAACAAAAATAAAAATGGGTGAAAATGGAGCAAAAACGAGAGAGAAACTCAAGTTTTTCTGTGGGTCCAAAAATGGAAGGGTCGCCCCTGGGTGACCATGGGTCTCCCGGGGAGATCTGGGCTGGACAGGGTCAAATGCAGAAAATTAGGTTGGGAGATGGTATAAGAGGCGAAAAGGATGGGTTCTGGATCAAGAAACAAGTCAATCATGTGGAAGAATCCAAATCTCCACTTGTGTCCACAAGATCTCCAGGGGAGATCTAGAAATAATAAGGGGAGATTTGGATTGGTTAGTCAAAACTGAAAATTATCAGTGGGAGATGGATCGGGGGACCTTTAGAAGGCTTCTATGAGGTGCACTAGAGGAAAAACAAAGGGGAGAGGTGAAAACTCACCTACAAGACTCTCACAAGGATTAGGATTAAGGTTGAAAGCCAGAAAATGTAATTCGACAAGTGTCACAACAAGTGTCGAAAAGCGTCCCAAACAGGGAGGGAGAGAAATCAACAAAGAAGAAATGACACGAGACAAGAAAAGAGGACACATCATCAAGAGGCCTGCTACCCAAAGGATTTATTTTCACACTTATATGTACGTGACAAGGATTTGAATCATCATAGGGGTCCTCGTGGAGGAAGTGCATGATTTTTGCGCTTACATATTTGCCCCCTCAAGGATGGTAGTCTACATGAAAGGTAGGTACCATTCCTGAACTAGGCCTTACGTATTGTCAATTTTTTGCACAATTTGTACCTACGATATCTAGTATTAGTCCAACATTTAAATGTATCAAAACGAATAATGAAAACTAAAATGATGAACTTACCATGGATCGTTTGAGTTCGACTAGTTGCTTGCTTTTGTCAGTTCGGACCTGTAGGTATGAGAGCATGCAAAACAATGCATGAAACAAATGTATAAAAGCAAATAACTAAACTAAAATGCATAAATGAAACTAGGCTAAGGGCAAACAAAGAGAGCTAGATTGTGCGATTGGTGTGAAACAGCGATGGAATCGTTCATGTGAGTAGTCGATAGAGAGGTGTCGTCAAGGAGATCACAGAGATGGTCACCTCCTCCTCAGCCATGGAGAATCGGGTATGTAATCAGTGAAAAACTCTTCTCTAAACCCTAGGTTGTATTTTGCGAAAAATCTCTTAAAATTGTCTATTTTTGGTGATTTTTCCTGTCGCATTGTGTTCGTCTCATCGCTTAGAGTGAGATTGATCTTTTGTTTTCTGAAATCGGTCAAAAAACAAAGTTTTTAGAGTACTTTTTAGTTGAGGGGCTCACTCTTAGGGTCGTCCCTTTTACCAGGCAGGGTCACCCAGGGAGATCTTTTTTTGACAACAGGGTCGCCCAAGGAGATCCTGTTCGACAACAGGGTCACCTGGGGGGATCCTAAAAACACCTGGGTCGCCTGGGGGGATCCTAAAAAATACTTGGGTCTCCCAGGGGCCAACCCTGTTGGACTAATTTCTGACTTCATTTGAAGTTGTTTAACACTTGTTTTACTTTGATCTAACATGATTTGGTCACTAAATCTACCTGTTTATTGCAATTTGAAGGTTTATACAATTTTTTTATGTAAGATTTTCTAGAGTTTTATGATTTTTAGGGATTTTTGTGAGTTTACGAGATCTAATATAAAATTCTCTTTTGACTTTGCAAGACATGCATATTCATTGGAATGCTTGCCAAGAGCAAGGGTGGCTCTCAGGGATGTTTGCTTCAGTGAGTACAGAGGATCGTGCTATACTGAAGAGGACATGCCTTGCTAGAGTTTGTCATGTCCCTATGATTCATCTTGTATCCCGTATATGATGTGATATCTTGACTTACTGGGATGCAGATAGGAACACATTCAGGTTCCCATAGATTTCAGGAGAGTGGACTATCACTCTATATGATGTATATTGCATTCTTGGATTACTTGTGAGGGTACAACCTCTATTTATTCATGTTAGCAAGTCCTATGAGGACAAGGCTTCTTGGGCTGCATTTATGGGGGTTAATCACCCTGGGGACCATACAGGAGTTTAGCTTACTTTTGTGCCACGACTCCACATCCCACTTCTGAGGAGGTCTCTGATTGGCTTGATTGCTTCGAGGTTGTCAGGAGACAAGGCCTTGGTTCGTCTAAGATGGTGTTGGGCACCCATCATTCGAGGATTGGAGGAAGGCACAGTTTATGCATGGGGACTTGATATCCTAGCAATGGTCTATAGAGATTTTTATCGGATCTCTAGGCGAAGGGCTCTAGCCTTTATCTACTCCCCTATGATTATGACATGGATTTTTGAGCATATGAGGGCCTATTAGAAGCTCATTCCTCTTCTGGACAAGTGACTACTGAGAGTAGCGAGGTGGGCACATATTGGTCATTTTGACACTACTCTTTCCACTATTGCGAACCTTACTGACGATGACATGATTTCTAACCCTTATCATGACATGGAGGGGGCTTGGGCCCGAGATGACGAGATGAAAGTGTAATGCCGTGAGGTTTCAGAGATCACAGACCATAATGGTTAGGTTGAGGCTCATTGAGTAGACCGTGTTTTGCAGTAGTTCAACGACAATGTCCCTGAGGACTTGCCCCCAATGTCTACTTGTTACAGGACCGTTCAGGAGATGGGGGAGATTGGATAGAGGAACATTGTCTGGACACCTTTGACTCCAGGCATCTTTATCACTAGGGTTTCTAGAGGAGGATGGAGGGGAGGGAGAGGGACTCCTTCCTGATCTCTGGTTGTGACAGTTGATTTAGAGTCCACTGACGAGGACTATGTTCCTGATAGTGATGATTCATCAGATGAGGCCCCTCATGAGGATGAGTATTTCGACGACATTGGTGCTTTGGATGAGGTTCTTGACATCCCCAAGGGTCCTTCTGTTGTTCCTCGAGCTCCTCATTCAGATGATGTGATGCATCAGCTTGACCCTGACTGGCAGTCTGGAGATCCACGTAAGTTTTGTCTATTTGTTTTCTCTTAACTTTGTTCTTTCTTTTTTTATGTGGCACTGACTTGGCCTTGTCTTGATTTGGCATTTTAGGCAATGTCAAAGAGTGGAGGGACCTAGTTCGCGAGGTTAATGTTGGATTGACCTTTCCCTTTACTAGGATGACCCATGATTGTCTTTTGGATGATCCTGGTGTGCCCCCAGCTACAAGATGACACATTGACATTTTTGCTTCTGTCTACCATGGGTATCAGATGATTACAAAGTTGAAGACCAAGGTCAACACACTTCAGCGTGAAAATAAAGTACTTCGGGAGATGAATCACCTTAATTTTGGGCATTCTGATACTAGTATGGTGGGGCCTTCACAGTCACATGCCTGTAGAAAAACACATCATTCTCACAGATCTCATGGAGCGACGAGTGGTACTCGTAGATGGAGGAGCCGAAGCCCCAAGGGTTCTGTTGGAGGAAATCGGCCTTGACTTGCTTTTCTTGAAATTCGTGCCCCCTTGCATGGGGAGCCTCTACTTCTCTCGAGAGTGTTTTGTTTTAGCTCTTTGATACCATTGCACATGTAAACTTTGGATGTATCTATGAAAGTTTATCTTTTTCTATGGGTTTTCTCTTGTCAAATTCTATACTCATCTCTTGTGCATGTCTAGAAGTTTTAGGAACTTTTTTATTATGTTTTACCTTTTCAACTCTTTTAACAAATGTAAGTATGACAACGATGATATGTTTTTGTAGTTTTGTGGGATATATATGATATGTAGTTTATGATATGATAATGCAAGAACACAAGAAATGCTATAAATGAAACTATCACTTCTACTGAATGTCATGAGATATGACATTTGACGTTATTGCTTTGAGACTCTTTTTCTAATTTTGATATGAATGCATTGTGGAACAAACAAAATGACTACTCTTAAGTACGATTTTCAATTCAGGGGATTGCAAGTTTTTCTAATATAAGAAATCTATCCAAGGTTGTGAGATATGATTTAGGAAAACTCAAGTGGGGAGTGGAAATGAAAATGGAGTGCTTCTAATTTCTAGACTTCGCTAAAGGCTAAACACTGATCCTTATCTAGATAAGACATTTTGATAAGCTTTCAACTTAGACAAGCAACAAATTTTATTGGTGTTCGCTAGACTTAGATCATAGATGGCAAGCAAAGTAGACCTGGGCTAAAGGATATCTGGGAAAGAATAAAGGTCCCTAGATAGAAGATGATCCTAGAGACTACTAGACTCTTTGGTTTTGCTCAGCTAGTGTGTGTGTGTGTGTGTGTGTGTGCTTAGTACCTTTCTTTCTCTGTTAGAATGTCACTCTTGAGGCTTCAAGCTTAGACTGATCTCCACCCAAGAGTATGGACATTCAGCAATCTCCTCTCTTTCACTCTATTTTTTGTATCTCTTTTTTTTTGCTTTTTACCTTTTTTGTATTTTCCTCACTTGATTTTTCTCATTTTGTTTTTGGATTTTTGATATTTCAAGAAATGATTGCTTTTTGGGACTTTGATATGCAATGCTTTGATCTCTCAATTCTCACTTTTTGACACTATTATTTTAATCACTCATTTTTTTATTCACTCATATCTTAGATTGCTTCCTTCAGAGTTTTGATCTCCTTGATGTTTTTGGCCAAGAAAGATAAGGGGCTAAGCGCCACCTAAAATTTTTGTAATCTAGTTGGACTTCTCTACTACTAGGGAAGAATTGGGAAGGCCTACTTGCAAGCTTCCTTTGAACGCTATAGGTTTGAATACTGACTTTGTTTAGAATTAACATCTTGACTCATTAAGACTATGATTAGTGTAAAAATAAGAGCTAGGTTTCAATTAGAATCACTAGGAATGTAGGGGCATAATGGTAATTGTGAAAAATAGGGATCAAGGATAACTTATATTTGGGCAACATTAGACTCCGTACTAAAGGGAAAATAGTACAAGAGCAAGTCACAAACAATAATGCAAGATGAACAGAATGATGCAGAAATGCAAGAAACAAATTGTTTTTGACATTTTTGATTTTTTTATAATTTTTTTGTATTTTTATGTTTTATGATTTTTTGGTCTTTTAGACATAATATTTCTTGAGGTGAAAGGCATTGACTATTTCACCAAATTCCTCTCCCTCCATTGTGCACAAGAGATAGGCACCGTTTCTGATATCTTCTTTAACCATATAAGGGCCTTTCCAGTCTTCTGAGAAGGCTCTCTTTTGTCTTCTTTTCTTGTTTTTTGTGCTTCCTCTTCTTAAGACAAGTTCTCCTACTCAGTAAGGTTTGTCATTTGAATTTATTGCTACCAACTCAGTGGTTTCTCTTGGCATCGTTAGATGCAGTAGGTCTCGAAAAGCATGTTGATGAGAAGGAGTCCAACATAGAACCCCATCACAGTTTAATAGCTCTACTAATAGGTCAAACTATTCTTGCAAGTAAACTTTTACATCAAGTCTCTCTTGGATTCTTTACAAATTAGAATAATTCAAGAGTAGTTTGTGGCTCCCTTTTCTCATGGGGGGAACAAATCTTATGCTTGTCCTCCCATTGGGTTCTGGTCTCAGATCCATGGTATACCCAATATAAATTTTTGGTAATTCAAAAATGACAGGGTCATTGATACCGACTGTCACTCTCATCTTCCACTCTCTATGGAAGATACCTTCACTTTCTTCATCTTCGTCAAGAAGTATTTCAACCATTTCTATTTGTACCCGAGGTGCTTCCCATTCACTGAGTTCATTTGATTGAATCGAGGATGAGGTGGTCAGTTTTTCTTGTGGTTGTGATACCACAAACATCTTAGGCAGCATTCCTATAACATTGGTTGATTCATTATTGATAGAATGTGCCTCCTCCATGGGCATTATTGGTTGATGTGAATCCTCTGTTGGTGTGAGAGGTTCATATGATTCTATTTCTTCTATTGTCTCAGGGACACGCGATTCACTTAGTGGTGATAACGGTGTGCAACCTTCCATCATGTCTTCATCTGCATCTGAGAAAGCATGTGGGTCTACATTTCTCAGATCTAATGTGGTATGAGGCTTCTCCCCTATGCAAGGAAAGAGCTTGTAGGCCTCTTGGAAATCAATCATGAGTATTTCTAAGGGGAATTGGAGTGGTCCATCGCGTTCGATCAACTCCATGATTACAATTGTTTTTTCTTTGGAAACCATTTCCCTTTGCTTTGGTAATGGCCCATTCTCTAGAGTTTGATTTCGACAGTATTTATGGTCTTTTCTGGAGTTTCCATCTGTTTAATGCATATTGACTGGGGTGTAAGATTTAGGATGGTTAACTTGTTAGTAGGGAGCTCATAGTCTATGGGAATACCTATGCGTTTGTTTGAAGTATTTGACTTTAATAGGCTAAAAGGTTCCAGATCTCCCTGTGCAACATACACTTTCCCTAAATGTAAAAAGTGAACTTCTTGAAATAGTGTAGACAACACAGCCTTCATCCTGTGTATCCATGGCCTCCCAAGAATTAAGTTATATCCTGTGTCCTTATCTATAACATAGAGAGTGGTTGGAATGGTTTTGGGTCCCAAAGTCACTAGAAGGGTAATCTTTCCTATGGTGGTTGCTTTCAGATTATTGTATCCTCTTAGAGTATCTCATGAAGCGGTGATGTTGGTATGTCCATAGCCCATTCTCTCTAAGAGGGAGAAAGGACCTATATTCATTACAGCTCCATCGTCGATTAATGTTCATTTAATGCACGTGTCATAGATCCACACTGAAGATATAGTGCAGGGTCTCCTTTCTTTGTTAACTCTACCTCAAAGGGCATCTACTATAATTCAAAGAAGAACCCAGGATCTTTAAGTTCTGAGTTTGGTGAGCTGAGATCGTAATCCACATGGTTGATTTGGTCACTAGGTGGTGGCATGATTTGGTAAAGGTATTTAGGCCTATTGCTTGTAGTAGTGCAGAGCGATGTGAGGGGGAGTTCCTAAGAAAGTCGATGAAAAAAATGTGCGCATACGTTTTCTTTAAGTCCTCTATGAGCTCATAAGGTCTGATTAGAGTTGGTATCGGCTCTACCACTGAAATGGTGTCTTCGTGTGTTTCTACTTGCTCATTTTCTTCCTCTTGTTCTTTGTTATGCATAATCTCAACCAATCCCATCAACCTAGTTTCTCCTTTTTGTCCTAATTGTGGTGGGATTTTGGGATTACTACTTTGAGCTACTTTGTTTTGATTTGTCATTTCTGTATCCTTGTTTGTGGGGATTGAATCCTGATAAATTCTCATATTTACATTTTGTGGCGCTATTGGAGCTTGATTTTGCCTTGTATCTTTGTTATCTGGGGTGACCTCCTGTGGATTTAAGATCATTTCTATGAATAGTCATTGTTGGTCTTCCAAGAGTCTTGCTATGAATCTATTGTATTCCCTATAAGATTTTGTGTTATGCCCCCTTGTTCTGTGAAAAGAACAAAATTGGTTGAATTCATACAGGGGTCTCTCATATCTTCCATCATTCCCGTTCCCATTTCTGTTGTGGTTCCAGCTTTGGTAGTTGTCCCGAGGATAGTACCCATTATTTCTAGGTTGATCTATGACATTTACATTAGGAGGATAGTAATCTCTCCCATTGTAGTTGTCTTTTATCCTTTTGACTGGGGGCTGATCTGTCACCCCGTCTATGGTTGCGCTCCTATTATTTTTGAGGATTTTAACAATAGAGGCATTATTTCCTGTGTCTTCCTTTGTTAGCTTTCCATTTGAACCATAGACTTTTTGACCACTGTCAATGGTAGCTTGGTCAATTCTTAAGGCACTTTCTAATGCCTCTTCATAGGACTTATATGGCAGTTTCTGAACATCTTCTCTCATGTGTTTGTTAAGGGCATGCAAGAAGAGGTCACATAGTTCTCAGTGGTCCATGTTCGGAGCACTGGTTGAAGATTAGAGTACTTGCCTCCATCGGGTGACGAAGTGTGCTACGCATTCGTTCGGTTCTTGTTCATCGTAAGGAATTATTTGATCCCTATTTTCATGAGTTTGTTCATGTCGAATGCCATGACAAACTCTCCAATTAGTTTTCAGAATGAATGGATCGAAGTTTCTGGGAGATGATAATACCAATCCAAGGTGATGCCTTCAAGCATTTTCAGGAAAAAAAATTGTGACAACCCTATCACAAGGGAGGAGCTCTCTTATGGCTATGGTGTAGGCTTTGATGTGTGAATTTGGATCACCTTCTCCTTTGAACTTTGGGAGATCTGGTAATGGCCGAGGTAGTTGCACACTTCTTATGTTTTGGTCTAGAGGCTCTTTCATATATTCAAGATACATTCCTAGGAAGGCACTCTGGGATTGCAAGTTTGTTAGTAATAACCCTATGGATGTGTTTTAATAACACGCTGTTGGATTCGTTGGGTTGTTCTGAATAGGAGGGTTCCCATTTAGACAGGTGTCATTACTAGCATGTTGCGAATAGTAATTGAGGTAGGGGGGATTTTGAGATGCCCCCTGATCCTGTTCATGAGACTTGAGTCTTCTTTCTAGAGCAGCTTGTTCTACTTCTAGGATCCTGATTCTTTGCATTAGAGTTGTGATTAAATCGGCAGGACTAGCAGCTCTAGGGGTTTCTTCATTTCTAGGGTGTTCTCTTTGACTATTTTTATAGTGATGGGCTTCCTCTTGTGCAAATTTTTACTTTTGTTCTTCTTCTAAGGCAATCCTCAATGCCTCTTAAGCATCTCTAGTTTCTTGTAGATGCCTTTCCAACCTTCTAACCTCTTCATCAAGGTGAGTGTTTGATGTACTTGTAGAAGGTTGTTCTGGTTGATGTATTTCTGACCTTATCCTTCTAGCTTTGTGAGGCACATTTGGTATGGCTGAGTCATTTTCCCAAGCTAGGTTATTGAAGGATAGAGAATGCCTGGACTCTTTTGGACCATATTCATAGTCAGAGTCTTCACAGTCATAACAATTGGTAACATGTGCATCTGAATGAGGTGGCACATACCTCTCAAAGGAAGGGATTTTAAGTTCAGTTGAGGATATATATCCCTGGTTCAAGTCTGGTTCTGTCATATTCGGGGGTGCCATAGACACCACAGAATAAATGGAATGGATGATGGCGTAGACGATGGAAGTCGAAGTGGCTACGAAAAGCAATGAAAGAATGTTTGTGAAGTGTTTAAATGTTTTGCAATGGGAATGTAAACAACATAACCAAGAGGCTCTACTCTTCATGTTGAGTTCACCAAAATATGTGGTGAAGTTGATGGCGTATGATGTTGAATGAATATTGAAATTGGAATGCAAAACTGCTCATCCTGGAAGGATTTGTAATCTCACATCGGGTTCACCAAAATATTTATGCTCAAAATTGTGACTCCAATTGCCTAAGGGCTATCGGGTTAGATTTTGACACGCACACAGACCCCTCCCTCCTTTCCACAGGGTGATCCGCCACATTACTCTTTCTCACGTGGAAGTAGCTAGTCGAGAGGAGGTGAGACACGGCAAGGGTATGGCTCATTTGAGAGCTGGACTTCACAGAGAGGGGTTGGCAAGTTCTGTGGCCTTTGTTCTTGTGTGTTTTGTTGTATGTTTCACTCAATTGTTGTTGTAGTTGAAATAACCCTATGACTCAAAGGGTCACTGGTTTCTCTTCTTCTATTTGGATTCCTTAAATTCCACCTCTGTGTGGGTAAGTGATTGTTCTCATTAATGTCTTCTTGTCTTTGTATGCGTTGTAAGAGGTCTTGTTGTATCTATCATTGTCTAGTTTCTTCTAACAATAAGAGGATGAATGGGTCTCCTTGTCATAAGACAAATGTTTGTTGTTGAGGTATTGGATGGATCTCCTCGATCTCGTCACAGATAGCCTTCAACTACTCTCCTCTTACTCCTAAACACATTCGTGAATCAGAAGAGAGGAAGTCGTGTGATTACTAGCCTTAATCAGATATAGGGTTTTGACCTAGGGTTTTGTTGACCTAGGGTTTGACTTTGTTTTACTGTGGTTTTTACCTTGTGATGGAATCAAGGGTTTGTTTGGAATCCTTTGAACCATGGTTACCTTGTGATAGGATCAAGGGTTTGCAATGTTGTCTATTCTATTGTTTCTATATGAATGCAAACTAAAATGATATCCAAAATGTTCTTTTTGGTATTTTTTAGAGTATTTTGGAAATAAAAGGACTTCTAATCTATGAAAAGGAAATATGTATGCAATTCTATATGACATTTCCAATGCAATGTTAACCTATGTGTTTTTTGTGTTTTCGATGTTTTGAATGCAAGTTAATCTAAGAAATGGGAAAATACTTCTTCTAACAATGTAGATCTAGAAATATGAAAGCATTTAATCTAATATGCAAGATCTAATCTATCAAGGAAAAAAGAAATGTGTCACTATTCCCAAGAGCAAATTTGATTATCTAATTACTATGAAAGCAATGAAAATAATGAACCTGAGAGAAACGAAGATTTGTTGACTCCACTACCCTTAATAATCCTTGTATAGGCAACCTCGAATCCTTTTGTGGTAGTAGGTGATCCTCTTGACAACAAAATGACCTAAAGAAGCAAAAAGAAGCTTTGATGAAGCTTGTATGAGCTCGATGAGAGATTGGATTGAGCACAATGGCATAGAATGAAGTAGCATAGGGCTACTTACTTGAACAATAAAAGAAAAAGCCACCTCCGTCCTGTAAGAGCATTTGAATGCTAAGTTGGAGAGCAAAATTTGGCAAGAGCTGTGTGCACAATGAATTTGCCTCCCTTTGCGCTTGAGGGAGGGGGATATTTATAGGTTTAGAAGAAGGAATTGATTGAAGAGTTAACTCATTTGATTGATGAGTTAACAAGAATAGATTGGGGAGTTAACAAGGTTGATTACCCAGTGAACTCAACTGATTAGAGACTGATGAAGCAATGATAGCTTATCATTGGAGAGAAAATGGAGGTGAGGGAATGCATGAGATTGATTAGAGATTTAAATTGAGATCATATAGAGCTAATTATGCATGTGTGGGTGCATGAAATAGTTAACTCTATTTCAAGGATCAAAAATCATGCAAACAGAAAGAAAAACGGGCAAAAACAAGAGAGAAACTTGATTTTTTTCGTGGGTCCAAAAATAGCAGGGTCGCCCCTTTTACCAGTAGGGTTGCCCGGGGAGATCCAGGCTGGACAGAGTCAGATGCAGAAAATTAGGTTGGGAGATGGTAGAAGAGAGGAAAAGGATGGGTTCTGCATCAAGAAATATGTCAATCATGTGGAAGAATCCAAATTTCCACTTGTGTCCACAGGATCTCCAAGGGAGATCTGGAAATAATAAGGGGAGATTTGGATTGGTTGGTCGAGAATGAAAACTGTCAGTGGGAGATGGATCGGGAGACCTTTAGAAGGTTTCTATGAGGTGCACTATAGGAAAAACAAATGGGAGAGGTGAAAACTCACCTACAAGACTCTAAGAAGGCTTAGGATCAAGGTCAAAAGCCAGAAAATGCAAGTCAACAAGTGTCGCAACAAGTATCGAAAAGCGTTACAAATGGGGAGGGAGAGAAATCGACAAAGAAGAAATGACATGAGACAAGAAAAGAGGACACGCCATCAAGAGGTCTGCTGCCCAAAGGATTTATTTTCACACTTACATGTATGTGAAAAGGATTTGAATCATCATAGGGGTCCTCATGGAGGCAGTGCATGATTTTTGTGCTTACAAGTCCTTTGAAAATTCTATTGACATTAAGGTTAGAAAGGAACTTGAAGATAAAAGACTAGTAGAGTTAAAAATCAAGTTAGACAGTAACAAATTTTTATTAGAAAATAGTATCAAGATTATGGAGAATGAAATCAAGGAAGCCTATTTTATATACAAAATTTTGTTTGTCATGGCCTAAGACCACTAAGGAAATAGAAGAGAAGGTCAAAAGCATGGAGCTTTAATTTAGAAATATTTCTAAGACCTTTGATCCAACAGTTGACTCAATCAACAACATAGAAATACAAGTTGTAAATATTCAAAACAACATAAGTAGTCTGCTGAGTAGACAAGAAGAAATTAAAAACAAGATGTGCCTGCTGAGAAGGATGTTAAGCTCTAAAATTGAGTTCATGACAAGTCTAGTTGCAGAAGCCTTAAAGGTTCTGAAAACAACTGAGATACCTATCAGTGTGAAGAAGGTAGAAGATTTGGTAATTCAAGTAAATGAGAACATCCAAATTTTGAACAGTGCTAAAAATAAGTGGGTTGGAGAGTTAACACAATTAAAGATTGTGTACAAAGATATCCTTTCACATGCAACAAACTGATTTGACTAGTCACAGCAGAGTATGACAGGTTTTACAATTTTCTGCAGTTTTGACACAATTTTGACTCCTACACATATACCTTTGCCATTGATGTCAAAGGGGGAGAATAAGACTAGTGAAAAATGGGAAAACACCCAAGGGGGAGAAGAAAAATAGAGTGCATAAAGTAAGGGGGAGTAGACAAGCATTTTTCACTAAGTGTTGCCATCAATGCCAATGGGGGAGATTGTTGGCAAGAGACACTGCTATGATGAATGACTGAATGTTGTCATTGATGGAAACAAGACAAACGGATTCCACCAATAAGGCAAAGAGACTTTACTCTGGTAGATCATTTTGGTCTGACAAAGGATTTTGGTCCGGAAGGCTCAAATGGCTAAGTATGGGTAGTATACAGAGCAAGTGACAGAGACTGGGTCAGTATGCTTCTGCAGTTGAAGATAATTATATATAGTTAAGGTATGTTGTTCATAGCTATCTAGTGATCACATGTTCCAGTGTTCAAGTCTTGACTTCCTCGTGAAGTCATATGGTGAAGTATCTATGTCTGGGTGAATAGAGTTAAGACAGGAACAATGCACAGTACCAGAGTAAAAGGGTTTGAATTCCTCTGTTGTGGCATATTTTGGTTTGCGGTTCTAAAGGTATGCTAAGAGGTCAATGATGAATGTTGGATATGATTTTTAGAGTCTCATATAGTTCGTAGTAGAAGTTATGATGTGATAGTTGAATTGGTCAAGAGTGTTCTTAAGGGACAAGCTGACAGGCTTGTTAGATCCATATGCGGAGAAGATATATTGTTTGAATATTTAATCTAAGTGGTTGAATGATTGGTGCCGACCTATATGAAGATATATGAATATTTGTTTGGGTCCGCATTGATGTTTATACACAATATCAAGTCGATTAGGTACAACAGTTGTATACATGTTTCATGTTTTGCTTGCCGACCTACTTTTGAGTTAAATCTCATTGCAGATATATATATTTGATGGATTTATGTGATGGTGTGTGTGGTGTGGATGCGAATTCAATATGTGTATGATCAAAAGTAGTTTGTAGAGTAGAAAAGGACTATAAGGGTAGAAAAATAGAAGCAGATGTGAAGCAGGGCAGAGAAACAGGGCAAATAGTATGAAGTCGTTTGAATCTGTATATTGAGCTAATAGGTACTGTACCTCATCATTTTTGTAGATGCACCTATAGCAGTCAACTCTTGGTAGTGAGTCAATCTTTCTTCTATCTTCTATCTTTCCTTCTCTATGGATAGTGAGTCCACCTACAGTGAGCATTTCTTTAGGCAGTGAGCCTTATCTAATCCGGTATTGCTATTATAATATATTGTGACCTAACACTCACCATGGTTTTTCCCTTTTTGGGTTTTCCACGAAAAATTCTGGTGTCTATGTGTTATGTCTTTATGGTTGATGTTCTCATGTCTATTCTGCTTTCATGTTATTAATTTTAATAATTAGATTATTGAAGTGTTGAAAAAGTGGTTTTGCAGAATACTGATTCACCCCACCTCTCAGTATTCCTTATAATCAACAATATGGTTATAAGGTCCTTAGCTATCTTCATTCCAAAGGATTTGTGATTTGGTCCTCCGAAAAGAAATTTATTGATTAGTTGAGTTCGATAGTATTTGTTGTGAGTGGTATGTGATTTGTCTTCAAGTGAGATCTATTACGGATGGATTTGCCAACTCCCAGGTGACTTTATGGTGTTTGTGGATTTCTTCATATTGTGTTAAAGGTGTGTACTTGATCCACAAGCTATGATTGAGTTCTTGGAAGTGTGTGTCTAAGTATTTTTGGTGTTTGCACAAGTTTGGCCGACTTGGGTGCTAACACTCTTTGTGGATGTGTTTCATGGATTATAGAAGCATGTTCAAGCATGTGAAGATGTATTTGGATTTGAGCTAAGCCGTGAATTTTTATTCTTTCATTCATTTGATTTGCAAGTTTGTTTAGGTCCAG
The DNA here is from genome assembly GCA_027924645.1 of Cunninghamia lanceolata. Taxonomy (NCBI): domain Eukaryota; kingdom Viridiplantae; phylum Streptophyta; class Pinopsida; order Cupressales; family Cupressaceae; genus Cunninghamia; species Cunninghamia lanceolata. The sequence continues at coordinate 4,644,568 of BSBN01000124.1, read as the reverse complement.
ACCTAATTTGAATTATGTATGTTTTCTGACCTTGGAGATGGTTCCAAAAGCTGTAGATTATATTGCGAACCCTGATGTATGTTCCAAGGTTGATGATTGGTATAAATAAATGTAATGAATTCATGTGTAGTGAGTGAGCGGATGTGAAGATGCAAAGTTGAAAGTGTTTGTGTTGTAAGGGCAAAGAAGGTGATATGTATTGCACTTCAATGGAACTAAACTCAGGCACATGTTGTAGATGCTATTATATCAGTTCATGGCAATGAACCAGGTGTCCTCAGTAGTGAGCAACCATTCGGTAGTGAGCCTTTTTGTAGTGAGTATTCTTTTGGGCAGTCAGCCCTTTGGCAGTGAGCCTCTTTTGTTATTCAGTATTGTTACTACATTATATTGTGAGCTAACACTCACCGTGGTTTTTCCCTTATAGGGTTTTCCACATAAAAATTTGGTGTTCATGTGTGTATGGTGTTGATGTGTTTAAGTTTTGATTATGCACTTCATGTTTAATCTTCATAATAGATTAAGGGGTTAAAGTAATTGAATGTGAATGTGATTTTTCTTGCAAGAAGTTAAGGTTTTTGATACAACTGAATCACCCCCCCCCTCAATTGTCTTGTGCCTTCAACAGTAGCTTCTTGGTGAAGTATGGTTTGGTTTCGTCTCCTTTTCATGATTGTATCAGAGTATGTATGTGGATCATTGACCAAAACTTAATTTTAGGATTTACATTTCTTGAGCATCTTTTGATTTCATTTTCATAAATATTCATAAATAACTACAAATAATGATAAATCATAAGAAAATATTGTAGGCACATGCTGAATTGGTACAAATAAAAGTATATCCAGAGCATATTATAGTGGGAATTGCAAATCATAGTAAATATCATGCAAATAATTGTAAATGCTAATACATGCTAATAGGCACATTTCTTTAGCAAATTCAAGGTGGAGAAGTAAAGATTAGTTCAAAATTGGAGGTAGTTTCAGAAGAACTAATCAAAGTTAGAAATATCCTAAGAGCTAATCTAAATTGGAGATAGTCTCAGAAGAATTGATCAAAGTTAGGACTAAATTCATATTAATTTGTGCAAATCCTAACTAAATATTATAAGATTTAACACAATTGTTGAGAATATATGTAGATCAAGTATCATATATAGGATATTTGTGAGTATTGATAGATTTTGGTGGAAATAATGGAACAAAGTATGTAAGGCCCCAACATGATTAACAGCAAGACACATCAACCCTGGGTGATGATCAGATAGTTAAGACCTAACTCATGAAAACTTGGGATTATGAATTCACCTTGAATTCATTGTTATCTTTCAAGATAAATAAAGGTCTGTTATAAACTTTTATTTCTATTTGTGTGAATAATAACCGCATCAACAAATTTTGGCGCTAAAAAGAGGGCCATGATTGAAAGCTTTGTATTTCTACAAAGATTGCATCAGTATTTCACCATTTGAGTTAACTGACTACAAATATTCCTTACAGAAGAGGAATCAACTATATCTTTGCAAAGATTCAGTCCAAAGCTACAAAGTTTCACTTGAAATTTCTGAGCTAGCTCACAGGACTACTACTAGATAAAGATCTAGTGGACCTTTGCAAGAATTGCCTACTGTGAGGCCAAGATTACGTTCAACTAGTGCACAACCTATACCTATTGCTCCTATGCCACTAGTAGCACCTATACAAGTTCCTATGGCATTCTGTAATGTTGAGTCACCTCTTTACTTTGTGGCATACAATGATTTGCTAAAGAATCCTAACAAACTGTGTCCAAAGTATCATCCATATCAAGATGCTAAAGATCATCTACAAACATTCAAGGAAGCCTACTTTAGGGAAAGGATATGACATGAAGATGTTGTCTGCAATTTCTTTTTGTACACATTAGGAGATGAAGCATACAAACGGTATGTAAGTTTGCCTCAATAGTCCATCAAATCATGGTTATTGATGGAGAATGTATTCGAAGCTCAATTTAGAATCCCTATCAATGTAGTAACTATGTATCATCATTTTGTTGAGATCAATTGAGGGGAAGGTGAATTCATTGCGAATTTCAATGACCACTTCCAGAAGACATATTCCAAGTTAACATCTCCTTACAATATTGTTGAAGACGCTGCTATGCTAGTGTATTATTTTGCTCTTGATCCCTTGACAGCAATGTTTGTAAGAAGGGTAAATCCTAGCATTACAACCTTGTTTGGTGCCTATGCAGAGGTAGTTAAAGTTAATACTAAGATGAAGCAGGTAGAACATGGTCCTCTACCTAGCATAGGACCTCCTATGTTGCCAAACTAGATGCATCACATCAACAAAGCCTTGATAAATCCTACTCCAATGGCAAATCCTTTACAAGTTCCACCAATTAATGCAATTCCTCCCCAAGGGAATAGATAATTCATCATGCATCTTGGATATGCACCTACTGATACTAGGCCAAATGGAAATGGTATCTCTTTCTTCTTCCCTAGTCAAGATAACGTAGTGGCTAAGGTGCAGGAAGAGATGGAAGATATCAAAGAGATAATTGCTCAGCTAAAAAGATTAACTACTAAGGTGACATGATTGAGAAATCAGAGTTTCTATGGCTAGAACAGTGCTCAAAATTAGCAAAATAGAGGATATCCAGATAGAGGATACGATAATGACAAAGGTTATAGTAACAATGCCCCAAGAGCTCTAAGAGTCTGGAACACCAGGCCGAATAATGGAACCTTGCCATCACCCTTAGATAATTAGGCACCTCTTGAACCTAAGCAGACAACTAGAGTTAATCTAGTTGAAGTTTCACTAAATAATTGGTGTAGAATCCATAACACAAGTGCACATGCAAAGTTAGATTGCCCTCAATTCAATATTTCTGCTAGTATTTTCCAAGTAAAAGTTTAAAATACCGAAGGAGTAAATTTTCTTGAGGGTAATGAACTGGTACCTCTGGGCTATGAGTCAACAATGGTGTTGGAGTCAAAAATGGTGTTGGAAAGATCCATGGCTCATCAAGAATGAGTGGACATAGTGCACAAGAATTACACTCTTGTATGTGAAGAAATAGCTTTGGCGTTTGAGGATTATACCTTTCCTTTTGAAAAGGATAATGAACGCGAACAAGAGGTGGATGAAGTGCATGCTATTCAATAGTTTCAGAGAGGACATAACTATGATCTCAGGAATAATAGTAATAGGCCACCTGGACCTTTGACAAGCTCTGTTCTGCCGAACAACTTCAACACTCCTTTGGATGTGAATTCTAGTAACAATCTAGCACCTCCAAGAGTGAATCAACATCACTTTGCATCATCATCCACATTAACTAAAGGTATGAATGAAATTACTAAGTCTGATAAATTAGTCACCTATTTAGTTAAGGAAATCAAAAAGATAAAGATCAATCTATCTTTATATGAGTTATTAAAAACCCCAGTGATTAAGAAGGCTTTCCTCAAATCCTTAAATGAACCTGTAGTAAGGGAGAATGTTCCTAGTAGTATTCCAGTTAGGGATCTAACACCGAAAGATATTACTTTTAAGCCTAACGATAAAGGTCAGGTCCATGTTGTAGATACCTCATAGGTGACGTTATACGAAGGGAAATTTGAGTCTCCTCCCTTTCTCCTTACTTTAAGGATATTTGGGAAGAATTTACATAATTGCTTGGTAGATTCTAGAGCATCTACAAATTTCATGCCACTATCCATGTGCCAAATCCTAGGCCTCTCCCCTGCTAAATCCTTAAAGAAGGTAACTCAGTTGGATAAATCTGAGATCAATGTCATAGGTGAGTTAACCCACATCCACATCCAGTTAGCTTCTAACCCTAGAGTTTAGCATTTCATTGACATTTAGGTGGTGGATATCCTAGGCACTTATGGTATGTTATTAAGTCGGGATTGGTCCAAAACACTTAATGGATATATGGCCACAGACTTCTCACATATGTGGTTGCCTTGGAGAGGGGTACCTAACTAGATCTAGATCAAAGCTGAGCCAAGGATGAAGCATATGATCACTGAGTATCATTAGAATAATGAAGTATTGTACACCAATGTAGAGTAGGGAGTATACAGGGTTGAGCTTCCAACCGTCACTGTGGAAGAAGTTCTGATGTACAATTATACGTATGATAGTAGTGAAGTAAGTTCAATCACACCTGGGACAGATTGCCTAGTGGAATTTGATTATGAAGTATCAGATGAGGATGGAGGGAGTAGTTTAACTAAATTTGAAGAATATTTGTCCAAAGAGATCCAAAGATATATGTTGCAGGGGATCCCATTGTTAGTTGTCATTGCACCAAAAGATTGACCTATTAATGCCCAATACAACCACTTGACTTAACAAGCACGGGAGGTGGTTAAGCCCTTGTCACAAACCACCGTAGCGCAGCACTGAACAAGGAGACCAAGGGCCACACCTTGAAACAATCCCCCCCAGCGCAAGTGCGGGGTTTGAACCTGTGACCTCGGCTCTGATACCAATTGTTAGATGTCGTTGCACCAAAAGATTGACCTATTAATGCCCGATACAACCACTTGACTTAACAAGCACGGGAGGTGATTAAGCCCTTATCACAAACCACTGCAGCGCAGCACTAAATAAGGAGACCAAGGGCCACACCTTGCAACACCCATTCAAGCAAATATTGCTCGAAGGCTGGTGCAAGTTGAACAGAACATCACATTCCAAAACTACCTGTGCATTATGCTTAGAGCTAGTAAACAGAAAGGAATGCCTATGTTTAGGAAGTAAATTGAATATGTCTAGCAGAATCCTTAAGAGGACAGAATTTCAAATAAAATAAATAGGTCATGCAGTGACCAACCAAAGTCGTAAGATGTAGGAAGATGAGTCAAAGACAGTTAATTCCTCCTCAGCGGATATCATAGTAGAACAAATTGGAGATCTGAATATTGATATTCCTGATAGCATGTCTCAAATGGATTCACAGTCACGTGATATCTAGATGCCTGAATGTCTATATATCCCAACTTCTAAAAAATAAGCAATGTCCATGCAACATAGACTGTCCACTTTGAAGTGGATTGCTGGAGGAAGCGCAACCAGAGCTAAGAGAAAGAAAGGTCCAGATAAATATCCAATTGAGGATAAGCCATGGATATTAAGATTTGATGGATCCAAATCCAAGCAAGGGGCTGGAATGGGAATTGACCTCATCAACCTGCAAGGAAAATCATTCTTAGCTGCATATAAGTTATAGTAGTTTCAATAGTAAAATTTTCAAACCCATGAACATACAAGATGCTGAATTTTCAAAATATGGATTAGTGCTAGCATGAGAATGATAAGATAAGGAATTAAAGGAGTCTAATAGAAATTCTAGAGAAAAATCTCTAAATGTGGTAGATTGCGAAAGACTTTAGGGTTTATAGTGACAAGAACTTCTACCAAGAGGTTGCATGGGCTCAGGGGGTGTTATTTCTTCAAATTCACCATCTTCTCTTCATGATGATGTAAGCACCCAACATGTAGATGATCTTAACAAAAAATTTAGAGCATTTGAATGATCTACAGAGGATTCCTGAAGGTTTACAAGGTTCTACATATGAAAGAAAGCAAATTAGGTTAAAATAGAAAATACAATTAATGTGGAGGAGAATTGTTTGGTGAAGTGTTTATATAAGTGATGCCGGATTATTTTTTATCACATTTGAGCAAAGACAAAAGATTTGAAGAGCTAAAGGAGAACCAAAATCACTCTTTAACTCGACTGAGCAAGACTTATCACCGCATATCTAGGTATTCTTCATCTTTTTGGTTAAAACCCTAGATTAGTAAAATTGTCAAATTGTCTACAAGTTGATCAACATTACTGAGAAACCTTGACCAAAATTCAAGAAAAATCCATACAAGGTGATGGAAGTTGATGACAGCGTTATCTAATGTTCTTGCCTTTGTGGTATACACAAAGGATGTTAGGATATGCATTCATGCAAAACTTGAGGAAATTGATCATGAGAAACTCAAAACCCTAAGGCATGAACTGTTAGATGATGACAATACACATTACAAGCCTAAATATGCCAACATTGGAGTAAAATATTTGGATGTTTGGAAAGATTTTCTGAACTTTTGTAATGAGCATGACTGGGTCAAATATATCCTTAGCATAATTCATGATGAATTCATATACCTAGATGAACCCCATCAAATAACTGAAGAAGCCATCAGGGTTGTCACAGGATTGTGTTCTACTAGACATATACCACAATTGAAATCGATTAAAAATGAAAAGGTCATGGAATTAACCGGAGCTAAATTTGACAAAAGGGTGTTGATCATTGATGACATTATTGATCCCAGTGTAAGATATGTGGCAATGGGAATTGCCTACAAAGTATACTACTTTAATAGAGAGGGATCTTCCACAACTACAACCATACACACTACCTATCTAATGGCTAAAGAAGGCAAGGATTTTGACCTATGTGAAGTGATGAAGGAGCAACTGCTAGAAAATCTGAGAAAAACTAAGGAGACAAGATATCATTTCAAATATGGCTCATTGATCATCTGTTTGGCATTCTATTTCATGAATGAGTTACCAGGGTTTAAAGGGAAGATATGGCAATAAGATAGACCAATAGCAGCACAAATAAAAGAATACATAATAAGATTTGACTCACAAAATTACAAAACTATTTTCTAGGGCTTCTTCAAAAAATTTCAAGTGAAATGCATAAAAGGGAAAGAGTTTCTTTTGATTTGGTTAAAAAATACAAGGATGACATAACATTTCTTATGGAAAAATTTATTGTTGTTATATGGCAGCAATTGAGCCTAGAATTTAATGGATTCCCAAGCTTCCTTATGAAGTGCTTGATGAGGAAGTTAAATCCTATGCAAAATTTTGTTAAGATTGCCAAAAGACCCTAAAAGTGAAAGATTTGAAACCAGTGAAGAAATTCAGGACAAGTTGACCAAGAAAAGGGTAGAGGAAGAAGTAGAGAAGAATAAAGAAAAATGGTTCAAGATGGTAGGTATTCTATTTGGAGGTTTTAATGCTCAAGGCACTATAGAACATGCTATGCCTCTCACTTCTGAATATCCAACACCAAGAAGATTAGGTAGATCTACATCTCAATCCATTGCTAGCATACCTCAACCCACTTTCTCTGCTAAATAGTTCCAAATTTCTATAGACCAAATAGAAATAAAATGCAAGGGTATGCAACCAAAGAGGAAGGAAATCCTTGAAGAAGAGATTGAGACTGACACAGAAGAAGAGATAATTTCAAAGAAAGAAGAAAAAGAAAAGAAGAAAAAGGAACCAAGGATCAAGGTAAAAGCCAAAAGGAATAAGAAATAAGATGTAGAGACAAGTGAAGAAGAAGATATCAAGGTTGTTAAAGGAAAGAAGAAAAGAACCAAAGAATAAGTTGAAAGGTAGTAGACCTCAAAAGGAAAAATCAAGGAGAAGACTAAGAAAACAAAGAAGACACCACAAGAAACATCTGAATATGAACCTTTGCAACTTGAGGCCACCATCAATGCTATTATAAAGCATAATGCATTAAAGATTGTTGCATAGAACTGTATGATGAGATGCCCATTGACAGTAAATCTATAATTGAAAAGGCTATAATCATGTACATGATGGGTTTCAATGTGATCCTGAATGAGATTATTGATCAACTCCCAACAAGCCTAGCAGAGAAAATCAATAATTAGAGAAATGAGGCTATTGTAGCTGAAGCAAAAATGAGAAAACAAGCATTAGAAAAGGTCAGGTCATGCATCTCTCATGAAGAAAGAGTTGAATTAGCTAAAAAATAGGCACAAGAATTTAGAACAAAACACTGAATTTGTATTCTAATGGGAAAAGATGAAGAAGAGAGAAAGAATGGAGAAAGAGACTAAAGAAAAGACTACCAAAATACTTGAGGAAATGAAGAAAAATAAAATGATTACAGAAGAACTAGTAACTGATGAAAATATTATTTCCTCTAAGGATATATGATCATCAATTGCACAGGAACAAAATCTAACCCCTCCAGATATTCCTGCAGTACAAAGTTCTTCCCCTCCAGATATTGTTGGGATACAAAATAGTGAGGGTTAGAATAAAATAGTGTTGCACCTCCTCCGAAGAACATAGAAAATGTGGAATTAAGAGGAAAGGATTCCCCTAAGGAAATTCAAGAAGAAAAAGGAATGAGCGATGAGGAACAAAAGGATGAAAAATATGAGGAAGAAACTGAAGGAAGAGAGCAATCGGTAAGTATAAATGATATGGATCAAAATACATCAGAGATAGAGTCTGTCAAAGACCTTTTAGGAATGTATTTGCGATTTCAATGTGTAGTTACCCCTCAACTTCTGAAGGTTCCAACTAATGAGGGTCAGATAGATCTGACAAGTATCTCCTCTCTTCACAAATTGTAGCTTGGAGATATATTGCATGTAACTACTAGAAAAGAGTTCCTATAAGAAAATTTGAAGAAAAATAGTGTAGTGGAAGATGTAGTAAAAGTCATACAAGAAGGGTTACCAGAGGTAACCATTAACTCCTCTCTACCTGCTAAGCAAAAACTCAAGTTACTAGTGGACTCTCTCAAAGATCAGTCATCCCACTTAAAGCAAAAAGAAGAAAAGGAGGTAGAAAAAAGAATTAATGATAAAAGAATGGTAGCAATGACTAACAAGTGTGCTAAAGCACATAACAAGCTTAAGGAAAATTTAAAGAAATTTAAAGCTTGTATTGAGGAGGCCACAACCCTATATTTGTTCTGCCTAAATTGGCCAAACTCCCCCAAGCAGATTAAATCTCAGATGGACTCTATTAAGTCACAGATTTCTAAGGTGGCCAAAGTATATGACTTATCAAAGGACAAGATGGGTGCAATAAGGGCATAAGTTGAAAATATTCATGTACAATTATCTCAATTACATGACCAAAGAGAAAGCATAAAGAAATAATTTGGTCAGCTAAGAGAGGTAGTGAATTTGAGAATTGCGTCAATGTATGACATTTTAGGAGAGGTTGAAAAGATAGATCAAAAGATGAAGACTCCAAACATTATAGAGGAAGCAGAGGAAATGTGCATATGGTGTGAGTGTCAAACTCAAATGTTTGCATCAAAATGTGTCATCTGGACCACAATTGTTTAACAACTCAAGGTAATTTACAAAGCCATTATCCCATCCAAATGAGTTGTTAAGAACAATTTTGTTGCATATAGTATTGCAAAGATATTAAGTAGAGTGGCAAACCATTTTGGTTTTCAAGGGTACAATTTTGTAACTAAATAACTAACTTAGGGGGAGCACAGTTTAGATATCTTTTTGTAAAGGGGAGTACATATAGTTTTTGGATTGATACAGAGGTTATCAATCCCTTTGTCATTGATGTCAAAGGGGGAGAGAGTCTAAGGGGGAGTATATGTTGCCATCAATGACAGGGGGAGATTGTTGGTTACACATGTGTTGTCATTGATGTCAACATAATAGATGGAAATGTACAGACAAACTTAGATTCAAGATAGTTAAGATAGATCAGTCTAGGAGAAGGGAAAAATGGTCTTTAGTATGGATTAGTTTTGGGCTTGAACATGATGCAGAGGTAAGAACTCCTATCCTTGCATGATTATTGCATATATACATACATATCTCATCAATTGGAAGTATCGCACTCAAGGGTAAGAAGTAAAAAAGTGTCTAAGGCATTCTTAGTGCAAAACCTAAGGCAGAGTCAACTTGAATTGGTTTGTACTTCTCCGTAAAGAGAGAGTTGGCCATGCAGTTCTAATGATAGTTTCTGACATGTATTGAAATGTTATATCCAAGGTTTCAGTCTCTCATTCTTTTAGTATGAAACGTTAGAAGGGATAGTTCATCGGCCATCATCTAGACAAAGCAGAGTAGTAATGGGAAGACAATGAAATGCTCCACATTCCTCTAGAAGAGATCTATTTGTCATGCAGTTCTAAGGAGTGACTAAGGTTGGTATGTTATATGTTATGATGAAGTTTTAAGTGCTCTAGTGGTTTGCAAAGACATTACTCAAGTGACAGAGGTATCACAATGCATTATGGAGCCTGATTACACAAGTTAAGCCCTACAGAAGATGAAACATATGCAGTCCTATCCTCAGAGATAATGTGGAGGTTCTACATGGTCCATAATATATCAGGTATAATTTGCATGTAGACACTCTTCATTCTCCAGTAAGACATCAAACATTCTTGTCTACAAATAAAGGTTAAGTACAACTATCCTCTGAAGCTCTAGACACCTAAATCATTATTGAACTCCTCTGGAAGCACTTGATGGAAGTGTGTGGATCTAATAAGCTGCATACATTGATGTTTTTATTCATCCCCAAAAGGTTTCAGGCCCTACACTTCACCGCAATATCATATTTTAGGTTGTGAAGCATTACATAAGGTCCAGAAGACTCTGTTCTCTACAAACTGATACATTTCTTGTCTTGTGGATGCATAGTTTGGTATGATACTTGTCTAGTAATGTGTATGATTGTTATTGAGCTCTTACATGATTGGATCCTTGGTCTATATTGAGTTTCTGGCCTCTCCCCACCAGTTGAAAGATGAACAGTTAATAGTGCTAAAGAGTATGAGCCGATTGGTTAAGTACCTATTACATGCAGAGGCTCCTAACTAGTTTATCAAAGTTTGAAAGGTGTGGAAAGGTGTTTCTTGACGTTCTTCATAAATCCTTGAGGTCCGCAACAATTTTGTTATCACTTTGCATGTGTTGTGGCCAACCAGTGACTAGCTACATGTTACATTCAATATTGATCTGGATGCCGACCTAATCAATGTTTCAAGATCTTATGGAGGATATATATAGAAGATATAATTCATTCAAAATGAAATGAAGGTAAATTTGAATATAGTAGAATAGTGGAATATTTGAAATGTACAAAATTAGTTTGAAAATATGAGTTGATCAAGAATAGCAAACTGCACCACCAACATACAGCAGATGTGTCATCCATAGCAGTCCTTAAATCTACATTATCATTGTAATAGTAGTAAGCTGAGAAATTAGGGAGTAGTAGCTTCCTTGGGTTGAAACCCTAAAACATTGTTGTAATACTTTTGCAGTGAGTATACTATATTGTGAGCTAATCCTCGCTATGGTTTTTCCCTATTTTAGGGTTTTCCATGTAAAACTCTGGTGTTATGTGTTGACTTTTGGATTGCATGTTTTCCTTCATGTTTTCCTAAGTTATTTAGTTTTATCATAAAATGGTTGGTTAAAGTCTTTAAGTGTGCTAATTCACCCCCCTTCTTAGTACCCTATTGTGTTCAACATATACCTTCATCTGATTGAGTGATTTGAAGTCTAAGAAATAATGATAGCTCACCTATCATAGACATTTTAAATTCCTTCTACATCTCTTTTGTAAACTTCTTACACATTTCATCATTTCCACCAAAGATTATATCAACAACATATACTACTACTATTAATATTTTCTCATTCTCAATTTTGATATATAGAATTCTATCTGTGGTACTTTTCTTGAATCCTTGCTGGAGCAAGTACTTGTACAACCTTGCATACCAAGCCCTAAGAGCTTGTATGAGACCATATAAAGCCTTCTTAAGTCTGTATACCATGTTCTAATCTTTTGATAGCTGAAATCCTTCAAGTTTATCTATGTAAACTTCTTTTAAGTCACCATTAGAGAAAGTAGATTTGACATCAATTTGATATACCTTCAAGTCCTTGTGAACTACAAATGCAAGAAACATCTTGATTGCGTCCATTCTTGCCACAGAAGAAAATGTCTCTTCAAAGTCAATTCCTTATACTTGTGAATAACCTTTGCAAACCAACCTTTCTTTATTTCTAACCACTTCTCCATCTTCATTAAATTTATTTCTGAACAACCATTTAGTGTCTATCACATTTTTGTCTGCGGGTCTTGGCACCAATTCCCAAGTCTAATTTTTCTCTATTTGATTTTTTAGTTCTTCTTCCATTGCTTGGATCCATCCTTGATCCCTACTAGCATTAGAAAAGGTTTTAGATTTTATTTTTTATAATAAGGAGAAGTTTGCTTGTTCATTTATCCTTGCAAATCTTCTTCTAGTCTTTACTTCATTCTTGTCTCCAATTATCTAATCTTCTGAGTGGTTCTTCTGAACATACTTAGCAAGACTCTTGTTGGCCTTCTTTTGTGTTTCTTCCTTTTCTTCAACTTCTTCCTCTTCTTATGTGCAAGCAGATTCATCAGAACAATAGTCTTCTTATTCATGTGTGAATGGATGTGACTCTTCATCAACCCTAAAATTTGCACTCTCAACTATCTTCCATAGTCTTTTATTGTAGCATCTGTAAGCTTTGCTTCTAGTTGAGTACCCAAGAAAATTTCCTTCATCAGATCTTGATTCAAACTTTCCCAAACCTTCTTCATCCCTTTTGATATAGCATTTGCTTCCAAAAATTATGAAATATTTGACAAAAGCAGGTCTTCCTTTCCATAGCTCATATGGTGTCTTAGTGTTGTTCACTCTTAGTTGACCTCTATTAAGAATATATATAGCAGTATGGACTGATTCTTTCCAATATAGATTAGGCAGCTTAGCTTCATTCAACATTGTTCTTGCCATCTCCTGGACTGTTCTATTCTTCCTTTCTACTACTCCATTTTGTTGAGGAGTTCTTGAAGCATATAAGTGCCTTCTTATTCCATGCTCTTCACAATATTCCTCAAACTCTTTTGATGTGAACTCTCCACCTCTATCAGACCTTAATCACTTGATTCTAGAATTTATTTCATTTTCAACCATGGACTTGAAAATATTAAACCTAATAAAAATTTCTGATTTCTCTTTCAAAAATGTAACCCTTGTCATCCTAGAGTAATCATCAATAAGAAACATAAAATACCTCTCACCTTGGAGACTCTTTGTCTTGTTAAGACCACATAGATCAGTATGAATCAGTTCCAATGGCCTCGTAGAAGAGTACTCCTTGGTCTTGAATCTTTTCCTTGTCTTCTTCCCAATCTAACATTATTTACACAAGGTGCTTGCAGACTTGGTAATCTTTGGCATGTCTCTTACTACTTGTATGGAGCTGATTTTCACAAGACTATCAAAATTGATGTGTCTCGTCCTTTTGTGCCACAACCAACATTTATTTTTCTAGCCTAGAAGACACTCTCTTGCATTAATGCCACTTAATTTGTACAAGTTATTTTCTGTCCTAGAACCCTCTACCACTAGTTTGCGAGTATTTACTCTTCTGATTTCACATCCTTGTGAATGAAATATAAGATTGTACCCTTTTTTGCACATCTGACTTACAATGAGAAGATTGTTCTTGAGACCTTCTACATACAGAACATCTTTTGTCTTAGATTTTCCATCAATATTTATGGTGCCCTTTCCACAAATCTTTGTAAATGCATTATCTCCAAACTTGATTGATCCGCCACTCTACTTAACAAGATTGATGAATTTACTCTTATCACCTGTCATGTAGCTTGAACATCCATTGTCTATTACCCAAGGATTTGTTTTCCCTTGAGCATGAAAGTTTGTTCAGATAATCATTGAATTTTCAACCTCATTGTATGTTTCCTATCTTTTGGAAGTGTCACTCTCCTTGTCTTGATCAGTAACATCTGCCATCTGAGTTTTTTATTTTTCTAGTCCACTTCTACAATCTCTTGTTATATGTCTTAAGTTGTTTCAAATATAGCATATCACATTGATATCCACTAGTGAAGCAAGAGGATTCCTACTTACAAAATTTCTTCTATTCATTCTAGACTTGCACTCCATAGCCTTATGACCATACTTATTGCAAATAAAACAATAACTAGAAAAAGCATGATTGAACCTATTTATGAATATCTATCTTGCATGGAAAGGTCTTCCATATCTTCCTCCTTGAGACATGACTGGAATGAGATCTACTTCTTCAGGGTCATCTAGATTTACAAGCTTTTCTCCAAAGTTGATATTTGTGTCTAGCTGATCATATACTTTCTTCAATTCTTTTCTGAGTGAGAAGATTTCTTCCTCAAGTTTTGTGCATTCATTTGTCTTAGCATCAATTAGGGCTTTTTGTTCTTTGTTCTCTTTCCTTACACATTCCAAGTCTTCAACAGTAGAAATAAGTTCACCTTCAAAATCATCTTCGCATTCTTCTTCATCTATAGTCTTGTCAGAAATGTTAGAGATTACCATAGCCATGAATAGGGATTCTCCTCTTTCATCATATGATGAGTAGTGATCTACTTCTTCCGAAGAGCTATAGTCTTCTTTGTAAAGTAGGTTCCTTTTGAAGTTGCTCCTTTTGAAACCCTTTTTGCTATTTTCATTTTCTCCAAAAGGACATTTAGATGCATAATGACTAATGTTTCCACATTTAAAACATTTGAAAGGTAATACCTTTATACTTGCCTAAACCCTTCTTTAGCTTTCTCACAAAGTTTGCTTCTTCATCCTCAGACTCACTATGTGGACCAGATGTTATTTATTTGTAGCATTAAAAGCAACTTCTCTTTTGGATGTACCTTGGACTTCATTTCTCATTTCATAGGTAGTGAGGGACCTAAACAAATTGTCTATGGTAAGTGTGTTCAGATCTTTGGCTTCTTCAATAGCAAATTTTTTTGAATCAAATCTATGAGGGAGAGATCTCAAGACTTTCTTCACAACCACTGAGTCAGTCACTTCTTTACCTAGCCCTCTAATTCCATTTATAGCTTCATCCACTCAGAGAAAATAGTTAGCAATGGTTTCCTCTTCTTCAATTCTTAGATTCTCAAATATTTCTCTATAAGTTTGCAATCTTGCTTTATTTACATTGACATTTCCTTCATAGAGATTTTTGAGTTTATCCCATATATCCTTGGCCATCTTGCACTACATTACCTTGACAAACTCTGAATTGGTTAGACCACTTAAGATAGCATTCTTTGCTTTAGCATTATTTTCATGGTCCTTCTTGTTAGTTGGATCTGTAAGAGGATGAGCATGCTTAGTACACTTATCCATTGTAGCTCTCCACACATCATACCCTAAAGAGGAAAGATAAGCTTCCATCCTTACAGTCTAGAAGGCATAGTTACTTCCATCAAATATAGGTGCTTTTTTAGAAGAAGAGGACCCTTCCTAAGCCATGTGTTCAAATCCAAGATCTACCTTCATCTATTAGGCTACACCAAGGAACCTTGCTCTGAGACCAATTGTTGAACACACAAAAGTACTGAGAGGGGGGTGAATCAATACTTAATCAATTTCTTTCCTTTTAAATGCATTCATTTCAAACTAAACATTTAGACCAAATGAATCACAAAAGCACATGCACACATGACACCAGATTTACATGGAAACCCAAGATAGGAAAAACCATGGTGAGCAAGTTGCTTAGATCTACTGTCTAGATCTAGCCTCACAAAATAAAACTATATTTACAATAAGTTTTATTGGCTCTAACTTAAAGGAAGCTCTAACTCCCTAATACAAAGTTTTATGGGCTCCAATCTAAAGGAAGCAACAACTCCCTTAAGTGCTACAACACTTACAAGAAGAGGCTCCAACCCCTGTACCAAAACACTTGACTGATTCTAATGGTTCAATCACCTCCATAGCATCATCTACTTTAACTCTTTGAAATTGACTTACTCAGATAACCTCAACAACTCTACTCTATCATACCTACTCAAAACACCTCTACAAGACACTCTGACTCTATCATGAATCAAGCATCATAGTCTCTAGAGTTACTTCTCATCTTCTAGATCATTTATCTTTTTCACACACACATACACTCACTCACACTTGCACACACACTCTCACTCTCATACTTTACAAAACAATCTTCTATCCTTCATATATATCCTCCACAAGTCTTCAAAACATCATCTTTGTCAGCAACATGAAACATGTAACAACCTAGCTTGTCAGCTCCCAAATCATCTATGGTAATGTAGGAATCAAATCCCATTATGTGGTTCATACCAAGTGATCAACTAGACCTATTTTATCTTCTCCCAACCTATCCTATTGGTGCACGCTTCCACACACATGGTACAATCATACAAACACACCAAGTCATCTCTACAAACACTTTATCATTTCATATATTAGCTCCAGACCCAATGTGGTACCGGAGAAACAAAATAACAACAAGAGATTGACACAATAAGAATTATATGACTTGACAAACCTTCTCATACATTTTTCTCTAGTTTATGCTTCGTCTTACTGGTGCAAGCAAACAGACATTGATGCCAGTATACCTTACACAGTCTGGTCACCTTGTCTTCATAAAAAACATTGAAAAACATACTTGTGGTACACCAGAACACTTGAAACTTGAATTGAGAATACATACAGACCATCTTAATTTAACCTTCAAACAACCAAGCCAAACATTAAAGTGTAGTGAAATGCGGTGGCTTTCTATTCTCCATCTAATGACCTTAAACAACAACATGAATTGTTCTTACTCTGCTAGATCTAGAAAACTCTGTGGTACTTTGTATCCTTTGAAACTTGAGTCATGCATACCTCTTATCTATGTCTAGCTATCCTCTAAGCCGCAAGATCATATCTTCAAGTGCGGAGAACTATGAAGCATTCTTCTATACCTTTGAGACTGCAACAACATTTTTTCACCACTGTCTTCACTCTACTAACCCTAAAAAGCTCTGTGGTAACTTTTATGCTTGAAAATTAGGATCATGCCTACTTCATAGTTGTCTCTATCTAACATCCAAACTATAAGGCCATATCTTCATCTATGGTAGAATGTGGTACAATCTTATAAACTCCTTTCTAGTACAAATCCATGTCAGTTTGAAACCTTATACATTTTCCTTCATATCTCATGCAATGATTTTCATCAAGAGGAAATGAATGCAACATTCACAACACCATAGACAACAATCATAACTCTTTTCATCAATACCAAGAAGCCACAACTTCTTCAAGTTAGCATATCCTTCAACCTAAAAACTTTCACATATCCATGAACTTCAGAAGATAAGGTACAAATGCATACCTATGATACTGATCCAACAGCATGCTCATGACTTTCATCACCATATCTTTTACCTCACAACCCCTTTGATCATCACTCTTTTTTCTACTCCTCTGATCATCACTCCTTTGTCTACTCCTTTGATATACAAATCACTATGCTTTCCACATCACAACACCTCTGACCACTATACCTTTGATATCCACTCTTTTGACATCAATGAAAACATATGCAACAAAATCCCCCTAGGCACAATCCCTAAAGGGGAATTTTTAGAAGGAAAGAAAGCCATTGGTTGAAGTGGGATAGGTGAAATGAGAAGGTTTGTTGTGGGTTGCTGATTCAAAGAGGAGGCAAATAGCTGATTGTTATGTCTTCCACTTACACTTCTTGCCCTAGTAGGAAACCCTATCTCAAAGAAATCTCCTTTGTCCAATGAATATCTCAAGATTCTCCTAAATCTCTTAGGAGAAAAGGAATCGATGTGCTCCAATTTAAAGTTTCCAATTTGAAATAAATTCAAGGCCCTCCTTTAAGCACTAGTTCTATTGATGGTCCATTTAACACACATGCAACATAGGCAAGATGAGATTCAACCTACCTCTCCTAAAAGGATGACTGATCCAGAAAAGGATCAACTATCCCCAAGGTCTAGGGAGTTGGGTCACAACTATGCTACACAAGCATAGGGTAAATGTGGAAAGTTAAACAAGGGGTCTTGGTTTTTTTTCTAATTGTTCAAACTAGATAATGAATTGATTTATACTTACTTTTGTTTTAAATAAAAGTTCAAAAATATCATAAGGAATGTGAGAAATAAATTATGCAACACTTGTATTTTCAACCTTTATATCAACACATCTATCAAAGAAATTCAGTTACTATAGTATTAAAATCAATTTTGTAAACTCAATCATTCATACTATTAGTGCAACATTCAAAGGATTTTCCAAAAATAAATAAGATGAATTGTATTTCTAATGACTATATTTCACATGCAAATCAGAAAAAAAAATTCAGAATTTAGAGCCCAGATTTTAGAATTTCTCAAATAAATGCAGAAGTAAAGACTAAAGTTTAAAGCATTGCACCAAATACACGAAGATAGATCTAGAGGAATTGAAAGCCATATTGTATTAATTTCTTCATATTTGAGTACAAGATATAAATCTAGCAATGAACACCAAAATTACATATCTGTTTCCAAAAGAACAATCTCCTCTAGGCTAAAATGCAATAAAAACTAATTAATCTACTAAAAACTCAAAAAACTAAGTATGGACCGAAAACCTAATTCTTCAACTTTTGGACCCTTGAACAAAATGGGTACCTCCCTTTTATAGGTATCCAAAATATACAACACATCATTCTTACAGTACATGCAATACCCTTTGTTCCTTGTTTTCATCACCAAACTCATGCAACTCAAAAAACAATTCTAACAATAGAACTAATTTTGCATGTCAATCTCTAAGTTTGACTGTTAAACTCAAACATATGCAAAAAGGAAAATAAAGAATTTTCATAGGGCCCACTTTATAAAATAGTGGGTTCCCTTTTTGCAAAATTTGGATTACACAAAATTCCTTAACACAAAAGATATTCAATTCTAAAAATAGACTCAATGTGAAATAGACACCCCTGCAGAAGATTGTCTTCTTGTACTCAACAAAATTTGACAAGAGTCAATCTACTTTGTACACCTCTGGGCCATCTAACCATTCATATCTGAACTTGAATGTATTGAAATGTTAAGAAACATGTTCACACTTTCTTTTTGTTCTGCTTATATCTACTACCACCAGTTTAAAATGAGATTTTGATTCCACAAACTTATCAACCACATTTTCATTAAAACCTGGAGCTCTCAGCCAATCATCCAATTTCTTCTTGAAGGCTTCTTTCACTTTGTCAAGAGGCTCAAGTCTCAACTTATCATGCAAATATATTTTTGAATCAACAACTGCCTTGACAAAAGTTTCAAAAATAGCAATGTATTCATATATTTCCTATTGCAGCTTCAACAACACGGGACGATATTCAAATATCTGTTCTATCTTATACTTGGTAACATTTACACAAAACTCAAAAGAACCAGGCTCCTCATCATGCAAAATGTCATATTCTATTAACTCTTCTTGACTCATTTTTCCAATCCATTTCAAAGTTCTCAAAATATGCTCCAACTTTGCATCTTCTCTTTTGGAATTTTCAACAAAAGTGTCTATTTCTCATTCCAACTTGCAAGCTTCAACATAATATGGATAATACTTCTCAAAAATTCTAAAAGATTCCTCTAAGAATCTGAACACCCATCTGTCAATTACATATGATTTCTCTATTATTGTCTAAAGGGCATCAACTTCTTTCTTCGTCATTAGCACATGAATGTCTACTGTAGCTGGCTATTCTGAAATGGGTGCTAGAAGACCCTTAACAAATGACTTTATCTAAATTAGTTGCAGCTTCAACCTATCTTTCATCTACTTATCCTTTTCCATTATCAATTTTACTGTGTTGTAGGCAGAGTTAAACAAAACTATTTATTTAGCATGGATTTGTGTAACATCGAAAAATGTCCCCTTGGGGGCTTTTCCCTCTTTAGGTTTAGCTCCTATGTCTTTTGCTTGCATTTAGGACATATTACATCATAATTTGGCATCCCGATGGAATGAACCCTGGGTTTTATGGAAAATAGGGCCTACAGGGACCCCTTGAGCTTAACCCTACCCAAAATAGGGGGGAGGACTTGGGCACCCGCGCCCTAGTCCTGCCCTATTTTGGGGCAGTCCCAATTTTTGGGTGTCGGCTTGTGACTGTTATTTGGGTCCTATTTCGACACGGTAAGTTTGAATTATGAAAATCTTGGTGGGAGTGTCTATAGTTACATATAAAAGCATGTTTAGAAATTCATTTGTAAACTAGATTGCAATTAGATTTTAACTAGCTATCAACTTGTGATTCAAGGCTTTCATTATGTTGCAAGATCAGATTTGTGTGGTTTGTGTGTCTGTGTTTGCAGATTTAAGCATCCATTTCATCATGGAATGAAGAGCATCTTCCTCCCATGAGATCTTCACTACAAGGTGACATTATATTGTGTTTGTGATCATTGTTTCTTTTGGTTTTTGTCTCTTCCTCCCTAGGTACGCACTCTCTATCTAACAAAGGTGTTCGGAGACTTAAGTGTCCTCCAGGGCTTGACTGAGGCAAGCCTCTAAACACCACAACCCCCTCCCAAAGTTTTCATGGTTGTAGGGGTTAAGGAGCTAGATAAAGTGAAGTTGCAGGAAGACATCTTGGAGTGTCAAAATTGCATAACAGGAAGGAAATCTACCCCCTGGACTTGGACACTCATTCATTAGTCCTCCAAGTTCTATGATGGGAAAATATCTAAAACAGCAAGAAAGAGTTGCAGACTAAGTTCTTAGATCTAGACAAAAACTAGGGCCTTGGACTTCGACGCCCACTCCTGTGTCCCTGACTTTTCCACCTTGGAACCCTGAAAATAGGTATACTATGATTTGTCATTTTACTTCCCTCTACAAGAGCTTTTTATGTAATTCATCTGTTTACTGTCGTATTTGTAAAATTAAGGTTTTAATGGTTAATTGAGCATAGGAGAAGGAAAATTAATAATTAAACACCCTAATCTAAGTGTGCCTACATTTTTAAGTGACCAAGGACCTATTAGTGCTCTGCCACTCGATCCAAAGGTCCTTGAATGTGTTAGGTGAAAGGAGGATTTAAACACTAAACAAAACAAATCCCAATTTTCCCCTAAACATTTTGGTGAAACCATGTTTTTGGACTTAATTATAACTTGTTGAGTGTTTGTCTTCAGATTTGGTAGATTTAATTCACTCATATAGTCATTCATTTTATTGCATTGAGAAAATTACAAAAAAAATGAAAAATGTGAAAATTTAAAAAAAATTACATTGTTAGGCTAACTAATTTGCATCAATTCTTTCTAAATTTCCCTAATTCATGATTTTTGCATCAGATCTGATATAAAATACAGAAAAATACAAAAAATCAATAATTTGCATTGCATTTACATCATTAATTGCTAGGGTTTTGTAGAAATTTTAACAATTTTCATATAACCTAGTAATTCCAAAATCCAAGGTTAGTAGGAAAAATCTTCTTTCAGATTTTTACACTGATTTTAAAGGCTCATTAAAACTTGCATTTGTCTTTAGTCTTTCATTTTAGTGTAAATTTGCATTTAGATTTCAAATATTTGCATTTTTGCATATAAAATTTCAACAAAAAACTAGCAATTTTCATGCATTTTCATTAGATTTGCATTGGCATTTTACATGTTAAATCTTGGAAATCATTTTCATATCTAAGATTATTTCATTTTAATCATAAATCAGACCTCAAAGCATTCATATAACATTTTGTGTCAAGATCTCAAACCTAGGGCTTGAAAAACATTGATTTTCACTAGAGTTGGGCTTATCAACTCTCTAAATTCGCACCATAAGCATGTTGTGAAGGGTATTTTTGCACTAATTGGCTGTTCTTAGGGTAGTCATTTTCTTCCCCTCCTAAAAATCTTCACAACACCTTTTTATTGGGCTCTTGTATTGAAAATTTGGTGAAAATTTACCTATTTTTGTTATTTTTCCCTAGGGTTTGGCCTAGTTTGCACTCCAAGTGTGTTGTGACCAATTTTATGGATTGATGTGACTGATATCATTTCTTTTATTTGCTTCACCTCCTAAAATTCATTACAACACCCCTTTTGCTAGGTCTTGGAATTGAAAAACCATGAAAAATAGCCTATTTTTGCTATATTTTCACTAGGGTTTGACCTTAAGTGGCACTAAAAGTGTGTTGTGACGGACATATTATCATTAATTGGATGTTATTACTGATATACTTTGCTGTGCATCATCATTTTCCTCACAACATCCTTTTTCATGCTCTTTTGAATCAAGATTTGGTGACAAGATTACATATTTTCACTATATTTTGACTTGTCGTCATCTTAGATTCGCATCAAGAGTATGTTATGGAGAATCTTATTTCTATTTTGAACTGATATCAGACATATAAGTTTCTACCCCTGATCAAAATCCTTACAACACCCTTTGTTTCATTCATTTGCATTGAAAAAGTACAAAAAACCAAGCATTTTTGGCTTTCAAACATACCATCTTCTTAGGGATTGTTCTCTTAGTTTGTACATTGTGTGTTGTATGCTTTTGTATAAGATTTATGACATGCTATCCTAAAAACAATATCTATTTGAGAAGAAGTAAAAGGTTAATGGGATCTAGTGCTCTTGAAGAAAATGACATTCCTACCTCTACTAATCCTTTGAACACCTTCTTTACAAAGGGAGAAACTCAAATTGTACAAGATATTATACATCCTCCAACCACTATGGAAGACCAAATATTTCATTATGTTGAGGATACTATTGAGATAGTAGGACATGTACCTATGGAACAATTCAATAAGCTTGATAAAGACCTTGTCGAATTTCAAGAATATGTGCAAACTGAGAGGATAGCTGAAGAGGCCTTACCTATGATTGACCATGTAAGAGAATTAATAAAAGAGGGACAAGATGGAATTAATGTCATTCATGGTTTAACACATATTGTACAAACTAATGTAATGTCAGTGAGTGAATGTGCAAAAGTTATTAACAACATGACATCATCGTCGCATACTCAAGTTTCAGTACCTATACCGACTATAGGAATATCCACTTTTACATCAATGATCTTAACAACTGATGTAAATGCTTGTAGTAATGCTACGACTGGTATTGGAGTATCTAATTGTACCAATTACAAAGCTATGGGATTTGATTATCAAAACATGGTCCATAATGTGACCATCCCTATGAATAGTTGTTCTCAACCTCCCATAACACATAGTTATTCCCAACCATCTTCCACCTACCAATATGTCCAACTACCATTGATGGTGAAGGGGCACCTAGATACCTTAATTAATTTCATATACTTTTGATGTTTTGGAGTTGTATAAGGTCCACGTGATCAATTGTAAGGCCTAGTGCCATGTGTGAGTCCGAGTGGAATAGGATAAGTCGTAGGGTCTGGTAGTGGAAGAGCAAACACATTGTAACTGAATAGGTTGACAGTTGCGAAATGGTTGGCATTCCCACCGATGCAAACTGTCAAGAACAAGAACATGTATAAATAGTTCAGTGAACAGAAGAAGAGTAATATAGAAATTGGGTGTGATTTGTGGAAGAATAACAGTAAGAAGATAGAAGAATTGTTTTCAGTGCAGAAGTTCCCAAGATAAATAAAAGATCCTATTTTGTTTGTGTCCTTTCACTGTGTCACTGTAGTTAGTTCCATTTTGTCATTCGGATGGGTTACTAAGCCATTCCACCGATGAGATTTCTTCGAAATCGGTGGAATGGGTCTATTTGTACAGTTAGTGTTCTTTTTGTTTTTGTTTATGTTTAGTGTCGGATCGAGTGTGAGATGTGCTGATCGAGTCTAGCATCTCCATGTGCTAGGATTCGGTGAAGGCAGAGAGTGTCTGCGTTGCAGAGTTTGTCTCCAATAGAACAATAACTGTCGGAGAAGGCCCAGACGATGGTTGTCTGGCCAGAAAAACAAGAAGAGCTAAGTTGGAAGCAGTAGTCTACCCAAAGGGTAGTCGGAGTAACCCAGTGCATCGGCGTAAGATTTGTGTTGTTTCACCGGATATACTTTATGTGAGTATATCGCAGTTGTATGTTCATGTGTATGTCGCGAAATTACATCAGGTGAGATACAAGGAAGCTCAATGGTCAATTTTTGAATGCATGTTCTAAATGTATGTGGAGAATGCATCTCCCGAAGGTATATTGAAAATATACATTGCTTATTTACATTGTGTTGGATGCAAGAGGCGATCGGCAACGACATCGAAGGAAACCAGTGATCACAAGTCAACAGAAGTATATACAGTCTTTTGTTAAGTTTTTGATGCTCCCTCTATGCACTCTGCATCATTTTGGTATCAAAGCTTTGGATGTTCTGTGTGTGATAGATCTGTGAATGTTTATGTCAGACAGAGAGAGCAAAGGAGAGGCCAGTGCCATGCCTCCAAAGGGGATGACAGTAGAAGTGCTTAAAAAGTTCCAAGAGATGGAAGAAATGATCAAGGTTGGAGTCAAGGTTGGAATCAAGGAAACACTCCAGGCTGAGTTGAAGGCACTAAAGATAGGAAAGAAATCAGATGATGAATCTAATGAAGAAGAAGAAGATGGGGAAGAGGAAACAACCTCAGGACAGATAGATATATCTGCAGATTAGAAACAATTTTTGGAGGCCATAAAATCACTTGGTAAGGAATCATCTGAATCAAGAATGGAGATTCTGATGTTCAGCGGAAAGATGGATGCAGAAGAAGTCATTGAATGGGTCGAGGCTTTGAATAATTACTTTGAGTACAAGGAGGTATCAGAGAATAGAAGAGTCAAGTTTGCAAAGACGAAATTGAAGGGTGCTACACTCACGTGGTGGAACTACACCCAGGGAGAAAGGGTGAAGAGTGGCAAGAGCATGATCTCATCCTGGAGTTGGATGGTAGAGAGGATCAAGGCTCAGTTCCTACCAACGGATTATGAAGTATAGACATACAAGAAAATGCAGAACCCTAGACAAAAGGACATGGATGTATCCACCTACACAGAGGAATTTCACAAATTGTCTCTAAGGTGTGGGCTTGCTGAGGATGAAAAGAGAAGAACTGCCAGGTATATTAATGGCTTGAAATATAGCATACAAGATGAGATTACCATCTTGACACCAGAAACCATGGACAAATGCTTCCAAGTGGCACTGAGAGTAGAAGAGAAGCAAAAAAGAAAAGGAGAACAACAGAATAGGGGCAGAGGTGGAAGGAACTTCAAAGGCAGAAATAGTTTTGGTGGCAGAATCAGTTCCAAAAGAATCAAGGGGAGTTCAGTCAACAAGAACACATTGGAGAATCTGGTTCTAGAGGGGGTTTTAAAGGAAGGAGACCCAATGGAAGAGGTAGATTTGGTGGACCAGGCAGAGGTCCTAATGTCTTCATGGGAAGATGTTATAATTGTAACCAAATTGGGCACACAGCAGGCAAGTGTCCAGAAAAAGCCTCAAGCTCTTATGGAGGAGATAGAAGGAGCCAGCTGATTCAAGAAGAAGATTGTCAGAGTGTGAACTCATCTATGGGAAGCGCAGCTCCAGCACAAGATGGAGAGAATCTCATGATGAGAAGGACGATGCTGAAGGTACCATAGAACAAAGAACCACCGCAGAGGAAGACACTATTCAGAACTCTATGTAAAGTTTCTGGCAAAAGGTGTAAGGTAATTGTTGATTCTAGCTCAACTAAAAATTTAGTTTTAGCAGAAATGGTAGAGAAATTGAATTTGAAAAGATTGCCACATGTTAGTCCATACAAAGTGTCCTAGCTGAACAAAGGGCAACAAGTCTTGGTTGATGAACAAGCTTGGGTAGAATTTCAAATAGGGGAATATGGGGATAAACTTTTATGTGATATAATTCCCATGGATGCATGCCATTTACTGTTAGGTAGACCTTGGCAGTATGATGTACAAGCCCAGCATGATGGTAAATCCAATTCTTTTGTTATCACCAAGAATCGTAGACAGTATAAGATGGACCTTTACCAGAAAAGGGTGTAGACAAGAATGTAGGATCAAGTATCATGTTATTGAGTGGGAAAGAGTTTCTCCATACTCTAAAAGAAGAGGGAACTCAGGGGTATGCTCTGATTCTGAAACCTAAAGACAATTCTGATTTGTCTAAAAATAGCAAGGAAAAAGTCCCTAAGGAAGTGCAGGAATTGTTAGACAAGTATAAGAGTATCATGGTGGAGGATATGCCCAATACACTACCCCCTGTGAGAGACATAAGTCATCAGATTGACTTCATCCCAAGATCCACATTGCCAAATAAACTAGCTTATAAAATGACACCTAATCAGAATGAGGAGATTGCTAAACAAGTTCAAGAACTGTTGGATAAGGGCTTGGTGAAGAAAAGTCTTAGTCCGTGTGTTGTACCTACAGTTTTAGCTCCCAAGAAGGATGGAAAATGGAGGTTATGTACTAATTCAAGAGCCATAAATAAGATCACCATCAGATATAGGTTTCCTATGCCCAGAATAGAGGACCTCATGGATTGTTTGGGTGGAGCTCGGTACTTTTCTAAAATTGATCTCAAAAGTGGATACCATCAGATTAGGATTAGACAAGGGGATGAATAGAAGATAGCCTTTAAGACTAATGAGAGTCTTTATGAGTGGGTGGTGATGCCATTTGGACTGTCCAATGCTCCAAGCACTTTCATGCGTCTAATGAATGAGGTATTGAAAGATTTTATTGGCAAATTTGTTGTTGTCTATCTTGACGATATTCTGATTTTCAGCAGGACAAAGGAAGAACATTTGCAGCATTTGGAAGAGGTGTTGAAGAAACTACATGAGGAGAAACTGATGATCAATATGGAGAAGAGTGTCTTCATGAAGGAAGAACTCACATATCTAGGATTTGTGATATTCCAAGGTAATTTGAAAATGGATCCAGAAAAGGTAAAGGCTATTTTGTCTTGGCCAGCACCTAGGATAGTAAGTGATGTGAGAAGTTTTCATGGGTTGGCAACTTTTTATAGGAAATTCATAATAGGATTCAGCCATGTTTGTACACCCATTTTGGATACCATAAAAGGAGGACAGAAAATTAAGTTTGTTTGGAATAGAGCAGTAGATGAATCTTTTAAGATTCTTAAACAGAAAATAGTAGAGAAACCCATTTTGGTTTTGCCTGATTTTAATAAGTTGTTCACTATAGAATGTGATGCCAGTAACCTTGCCATTGGTGCTGTCTTGAGTCAGGAAGGCAGACCTATTGCTTTCTTTAGTGAGAAGCTGAATGATGCTAAAAGGAAGTATTCCACATATGATCTAGAATTGTATGCAATGGTGCAAGCATTGAAAAAATGGAGACATTATCTCTTGCCCAAGGAATTCATTATTTATACTGACAACCATGCTTTGATTTTTCTGAATTCGTAGGAGAAACTAAATCACAGGCATATGAAGTGGGTCGAACAACTCCAGGTGTATACTTTTTCCATCAAACATAAGAAGGGACAAGCTAACAAGGTGGCAGATGCTCTGAGCAGAAGAGTGTGCACTATACAAGAAATCCAATTACAAAATGTGGGAGTGGATTCTCTCAAGAATATGTATCAGGATGATGAGGACTTCAAGGAGATATATGCAGTTTGTTCACAGTTTTCAGATTCCTATCATTCTGATTTTTTTGAATATTTGTTGCAGCAAGGGCTACTGTTCAAAGGCAGCCAACTGTGTGTACCTAGGTGTTCCATGAGGGAGAACATCATAAAAGAGAAACATTGCGGTAGTCTTGGAGGTCATTTTGGACTAGACAAGACATTGGAACAAGTGAGAAGGCTTTACTTCTGGCCTAAGATGCAAACAGATGTCAGGAAATTTGTGGAAGGTTGTAACATTTGCCAGAAGGCAAAAGGGACTTCATCAAATGCAGGTCTCTATCAACCACTTCTAATTCTGCAAAGGCCATGGGAGTGCATCAGTATGGATTTTGTTTTGGGTCTTCCCCGGACTCAAAGAGGATTTGACAGTGTGTTTGTGGTTGTTGACAGGTTTAGTAAAATGGCTCATTTCGTGCCATGTAAATGTACTAATGATGCTTCACATATTGTTGGTCTTTTCTTCAAGGAGATAATAAGAATTCATGGTTTGCCATTGAATATTGTTACTGACAAAGATCCCAAGTTTGTGGGACATTTTTGGCGCACATTGTGGAAGAAATTGGGCACCCAATTGTCTTTCATGTCAGCATATCACCCTCAGACGGATGGACAAACTGAGGTGGTGAATAGATCACTGGGTAATCTTTTGAGGTGTTTGACTCAACAGCATGGAGAAGCATGGGATATGATCATCCCATAGGTAGAATTTGCATATAATGATTCTATTAATAGGAGCACAGGAAAGAGTCCTTTTGAAGTTGTATATGGGATTCATCCCAGGGGAATTTTGGAGTTTAGGGATCTCCAGAACATGGAGAAAAAGAGTGCACAAGGAGAAGATTTTACAGTAAGTATGAAAGATATCCATGATGTTGTCAGAGGAACTATATAGAAGAACACAAGGAAATACAAAGAGAGAGCTGATCAGAAGAAAAGGGATGTCTAATACAAAGTTGGAGATTTGGTGATGGCATATCTGAAGAAGGAAAGGCTTCTGAAGGGACAACCCATGAAGCTTCTTATGAAGAAGATAGGTCCATGTAAGATTGTACAAGTTTGGGCCTAATGCATATGGAATTGAACTCCCTCTAGGTTTTGCAATATCACCCATTTTTAATGTGTCTGACTTGTTTCCGTTTAGAGGCAACAATGTTGCTGGTTTAGATGTGACAGAAGTATGGGATGCAGAATGGATTTCTGATCTTCCACTGAGTCAGCTAGTGTAGCTAGAATGTATTTTGGACACCAAAGTTTAGAAGAAGACCAGGCATAAAACCTACAAGCAATATCTGGTCAAATGGCATGGTTTGCTTGATGAAGATGCTACCTGGATGAGCAAGGAGGACATCATCAAACATGGGGTTACTATTTTTGACTTGGTTCCTCAAGGGACTTGAGTTCTTTTACACCCCAGGAGTATGGTGTAGGGGCACCTAGATACCTTAATTAATTTCATGTTCTTTTGATGTTTTGGAGTTGTATAAGGTCCACATGATCAATTGTAAGGCCTAGTGCCATGTGTTAGTCCGAGTGGAATAGGACAAGTCGTAGGGTCTGGTAGTGGAAGAGCAAACACATTGTAATTGAATAGGTTGATAGTTGTAGAACGGTTGGCATTCCCACCGATGCAAACTGTCAAGAACAAGAACATGTATAAACAGTTTAGTGAACAGAAGAAGAGGAGTAATATAGAAATTGGGTGTGATTTGTGATAGAATAACGGTAAGAAGATAGAAGAATTGTTTTTAGTGTAGAAGTTCCCAAGATAAATAAAAGATCCTATTTTGTTTGTGTCCTTTCACTGTGTCACTATAGTTAGTTCCATTTTGTCATTCGGATGGGTTACTGAGCCATTCCACCATTGAGATTTCTTTGAAATCGGTGGAATGGGTCTGTTTGTATAGTTTGTTCTTTTTGTTTTTGTTTATGTTCAGTGTCAAATTGAGTGTGGGATGTGCTGATCGAGCCTAGCATCTCCATGTGCTAGGATTCGGCGAAGGTAGAGAGTGTCTGCATTACAGAGTTTGTCTCTGACAAAACAATAACTGTCAGAGAAGGCCCAGATGATGGTTGTCTGGCTGGAAAAACAAGAAGAGCTAAGTTGGAAGCAGTAGTCTGCTCGAAGGGTAGTCAGAGTAACCCAGTGCATTGGCGTAAGATTTGTGTTGTTTCACCAGATATACTTTATGTGAGTATATCGCAGTTGTATTTTTGTGTGTATGTCACAAAATTACATCGGGTGAGATACAAGGAAGGTCAACAGTCAATTTCTGAATGCATGTTCTGAATGTATGTGGAGAATGCATCTCCCAAATGTATATTGAAAATATACATTGTGCATATACATTGTGTTGGATGTAAGAGGCGATCTGTAGTGACACCGAAGGAAACCGATGATCACAAGTCGACAGAAGTATATACAGTCTTTTGTTAAGTTTTTGATGATCCCTCTGTGCGCTTTGCATCAATTGACCTATTCCCAGCCTCTACCTATCATATCTCAAGCTCAATCACCTCGCACTTTGGTTCCAATTCCTCACAACAAACCACATCTCTAAATGATGCCATCGTAAACTAACTTTTATAGGGCATGGCTGCTTTACAAAAAAAGGTAACAAACTTGACAAATTCTTCGCATCCTAGTCTACCAACATATCATGCCCATAATCCCCTTTCCTATTCAATCTTGAGAACTCCTATGCCTGAGAGGTTTGAGACTTCCCTCTTTGAAAAATATGGTGGAAAAGGTGATCCTAATATTCATGTGGCTGCATTTACAGCTATGTGTAGTGATTTCTATTTTGAAGAGGAGTTGTTTGCAAAACATTTCTCGCGATCTCTCAAAGATACTACTTTAGAATGGTTTTGCTCTTTACCTCCGAATTCAATACACTCCTTTTTGCAGTTGATTGATCAATTTTTATAACATTTTCAAGAAAATATTGGACCCCAAGTCACCCTTATTGACTTGGTTCAATGCAAACAAGGTCCAAAAGAAAAGTTGACTGAATTCATTAGTCGGTATCAAGCTTTGTATGCATAGATTCAATATCAAATGAAAGATGATGATGTTCAAAAGATAGTTATTACAAATCTACAACCTAATATTTGTGATAAGATCCTCTTGATGAAGTATAACTCCTTTCAACATTTATGCACCGCCCTTCGTGATTATCAACTTTTGTCTAGTCAGTATAAAAACTAAAACTCATTGGCTCAAGTTGGTCAATCCATGGGTGGATCATCACAAAACAACTTTAAGAGGAATAATAATAACATGAGTTTCATCAAGGTTAATGGACCGAATATGAACAATTTTTTAAATGTTTTAGCTATCAATAATCCTAAGAAAGCATCATATCAACCAAGCAAATTTACTTCAATATTTGAGTCTTATCATTCCATCATGAACCAAGCTATGAGTAATAACATTCTGAAGCTTCCCCCAATCAAGTATGTTGATCTTAGTAAACAAGGACCTTACTTCGATGCTAATGCCTTTTGTCATTATCATCGAACGCAAGGACATGACACTAAACGATGTATGTGTCTTAAACATGAGATACAAGACCTTATTGATTCAAATATCATCCAGGTATCATGTGTGAATGATAGTGGAAACAAGTCAGTTGCTCTGCCAAATTAGAACTTACAAATCTTCACTAATCCTTTCCCTAACCATACTGAAACCAATATGTTGGAACAAGGTTTAGTGGAAGTAGATGAGGATGATTACTTTGACTATGATAAAATCGTGGGAATGATTGAAGTAGATAAGAAACCCACCTCGTCAATGAAGGAATGGAATTTATGCCAAGGTTCCTCCTCTGTTATCCTTATATGGATCGGGAGATAATCAAAATACATTAGAAAATCAAGAACAACAACTGATACAGATGAGTAAGATGGTACAAGATAATTCTTGTTAACATGCTAGAAAGATTCAACAATGAAAACTTGATAAAAATTAGAAAAGAGTCAGACGACTGTCAGTAGTTAGAGAAAACAGTGGTTTCCCTCCTCATAAGCAACAAAAAGTTATATTTACATAAGGATTTACAAAGAAAGCATCATATGATAATAAACAAGACTTACATAAGAACCACTCAACTTTTGCATTAAACATGATCGAGTACCTCTTCAAGAGGTTTGTGATATCCAAGATCTAATATGAAGACCCTATAGGTAAGTATCTCTAACCCTTTTTCTCTCTCGTGATGTGCTTCCCCTGTGATGTGTTATGTGTTATTTAGGCCTCCTGGGATGACCTTGGATTCTCCTGTAAGGTCCAGGATACTAGGAGACTGCCTCTATTGTTACCTTCTATTTGTATCATCATTCTTCTATATTACCTCTCTCTAATTTCATCATTGTGTGTTGTGTCTTATGGACATAGCAGTGCAGCTAGTGACACTGGGGGCACCCTCCTACGTGACTGTCCCTAAGACACTTGTTTCTCCTCTCTTATTTATTGTTTCCCTTCCTCTCTAGTGTTTCTATCTAGCCGAAGGATGACGAAAAACATTTATACTGATGCAGACCTAGTGTCTCTTTTGAGAGCAATCAAAAAATGGACTTAGTTCCTAATATGATGATGGGGTTGTATATCTTATCCAACGCTTGGCTAGTGGAAGCACTCATACTTTTCGCGTAGTGAATTTGATGATGTTTTATCTCATTTACAAACCTTAACAATACTATTGATTTGTGCACCTTTGTTTATCTTTGAATCTAGCCTTGGTGGTACTTGATTCAAAGAGCTTCATGATATAGCCCCATGGTTATTCTCGAACTCTAAATTCATTGTATAACCTTGGCTCTTTGTGTGGTTAATCATATACATTGATGTTGTTATTTATCATGATGTTGTAGACAATAACATGTTTCTTGCAGGGATGTGTTTGTGGGGACATTTGGCGATCGTGAAGTACATGTCACCTCTGGGGGGCATGGGCTTTACAAGAGCTTGTGTTCCCTTGTGTGTTTTCTTCCTACATTGTCATGCTTGATATCGATACCTAATATCAACCACCTTAAGGTGGGGGCATATATAAGGTAAGTTGTCTGTTGTAGATGTTAGCTATGTGCTTGTCCTCAGATGTAGTTTAAAGACTAGCTCGATGAGTGCTTCTTGCATCCTGAGTTTGTTTGCAATCAATCAATTAATCATGTAAGCCCTCTATGGAGGTAGGATATCGTGTATATCCTTTTTATCTTAAGCCCTCTACGAGGTGGGGATGGTGTATTTCTCAGAGTAGATTACATCATCCTGTCATTTTCTAAAGTCCTCTACAGAGGCAGGGAGCGGTTCTATGACTAACTCAACCCTTAAGCGTGTCTTCGGTGATTGTTGTGGTGAAGCCCAATCATTGGTGTGTGCCTGTAATGTGCCTGAGATGGTGTTGAGCCTAGAAATAGGAACACTCCATCGCTTGTCTGTCGTGTTTTCTCTATGTCTTCAAGTGTGTGTTTTGGCGTGCTTGCTTTGTTTGGCATGTCTGTTGCCCCATATGCAGTCTAAAGACTAGCTCAATGAGTGCTTCCTACATTTTGGGAGGTTTTGCATGTGTGTTGCCCCATATATACAGTATAAATAATTACATGATGAGTGCATCCTATATTATGGGAGGTTTGTTTACTTTCTAGTACTTGCATCTGCATTTCATATATATGAGAAAAAGAAAAGAAAAAAAATCATGCATGTCTTCCATGCATTAATGTGTCTTCTATGCATTTACTGTCTTCTCCATGTTCTGCGTGACTGTAATTGTCTTCTCTATATTTTACATGCCTATTACTATTTTCTATGTGATCGGCGTGTCTTCTTCATGCTTATTGTGTTTGTTGTGTTTGTGACCTTACTTTAATGCATGTATTGGCCTTACGTTTATACATACATTGAAATGGGGGCTAAATGTAACATCAGAAAATGTCCCCTTGGGGGCTTTTCCCTCTTTAGGTTTAGTTCCCGGATCTTGTGCTTGCATTTAGGACATATTACATCATAATTTGGCATCCCGATGGAATGAACCCTGGGTTTTATGGCAAATAGGGCCTAGGGGGACCCCTTGAGCTTAACCCTGCCCAAAATAGGGGGGAAGACTTGGGTGCCTACGCCCTAGTCCTACCCTATTTTGGGGTAGTCCCAATTTTTGGGTGTCGGCTTGTGACCATTATTTGGGTCCTATGCTGACATGATAAGTTTGAATTATGAAAATCTTGGCGGGAGTGTCTGTAGTTGCATATAAAAGCATGTTTAGGCATTCATTTGTAAACTAGATTGCAATTAGATTTTGACTAGCTATCAACTTGTGATTCAAGACTTTCATTATGTTGCAAGAGCAAATTTGTGTGGTTTGTGTGTTTGTGTTTGTAGATTTGAGCATCCATTTCATCATGGAATGAAGAACATCTTCCTCCCATGAGATCTTCACTACAAGGTGACATTATATTGTGTTTGTGATCATTATTTCCTTTGGTTTTTTCCTCTACCTCCCTAGGTACACACTCTCTATCTGAAAAAGGTGTTCAGAGACTTAAGTGTCCTCCGGGGCTTGACTGAGGCAAGCCTCTAAACACCACAACCCCCTCCCAAATTTTTCATGATTGCAGGTTATAGGTTGAGGAGTTGGATAAAGTGAAGTTGCAGGAAGACATCTTGGAGTGTCAGAATTGTAGAACAAGAAGAAAATCTTCCCCCTAGACTTGGGCGCCTACTCATTAGTCCTCCAAGTTCTGTGACAGGAAAATCTCCAAAATAGGAGGAAAGAGTTGTAGACTGAGTTCTCAAATCTAGACAAAAACTAGGGTCTTGGACTTGGGTGCCTGCTCCTGTGTCCCTAACTTTTCTGCCTCAGAACCCCGAAAATAGGTATTTTGTGATTTGTCATTTTACTTCCCTCTGCAAGAGCTTTTTTTGTAATTCATCTATTTATTGTTGTATTTGTAAAATTAGGGTTTTAATGGTTAATTGAGCATAGGAGAAGGAAAATTAATAATTAAACACCCTAATCTAAGCTTCCCTACATTTGTAAGTGACCAAGGACCTATTAGTGCTCTTCCACTTGATTTGAAGGTCCTTGAATGTGTTAGGTGAAAGGAGGATTTAAACACTAAACAAAACAAATCCAAATTTTCACTTAAACAATTTTTTTTCCCAAATTCACTCTTGTGATTTGGTTATCTTCAGTGAGTAACTCCTAATCATCCTTATCAGTTGTAGGTGTGGCAATTTCCATAGTTCTTTCCCCTTGGTCATTTGTTCAAAATGCTGATAAACTCTTGGGTTTCTTTTTGGGTTTCTCTTTTTCAATTTCTACCATCATTTCTTGGAAATTCAGAGGCTTGATAACTACCTGTTGCCTTTTTCCAAGATTCAAATTCAGCTAGGAGGGCAATGTGGGAGCTTGTGAAGATTGATTAATTAAATTTTGTGTCATTTGTTGTTGTTGATCATATTCTTTCTCCACTTTGGTCTCCTATTGTTGCTCTTCCTCATGAAGTTGATCTTCAGTATTCTTTGGAGACTCTGTATGCTCAAAATAATCAACCATCTTACCCTTCAATTCTATAGCTTTGATTAGTTCTTTTTGCTCTTCAGGAGCCAATACATGTTCTTCTTGGAGCACTTCTTCCTCCTCAAAGGGAAAATTCCTTGTTGTATCTTCGACCTTCTTAGTTTCTTCCTCTTTTCCCTCCTCTTTCTCTTCTTCTTGAGGACTTTTCTTTCCCTCAGGTGGTTTTCCCCCAGTCTATTCTTACTCAGGTACCTCTTCATCAAGGTGTGATTGCTTGGGCTGATATGTCTTAGGATGCTCTTGCTTAGGCACCTATTTTGTTTTCTCCTCAGAAGTAGAAGGTGGAAATATAAATGTACCAAATGTTCCTTGTGGCTCTTCTATCACATTGACCTCATGCTCCCTTATATCCGAATGTTGGCCAATTGCCTCTCTTAGGGGAATCACATGAGCCAAAGGCTTAACTCCTAAGATGGATGTTATTCCTACAGCTCCTTCTTTATACATCATAGAAGTCTCATCAAACTTTTCTTTAACAACATTTAACACATCCTCCAGAGAAGCAGTGTTAATGGAGGTTCCACTCTTTGTAGTTTTCATAGGATTCCCCTATGATTTCTATCTCTTGGGAGCTAGGGACCTTGAATTTGAAGACTCACCTTTTCCTTGTTCTCTGCCTTGTGGAGTGGGTGGCACAAAATTGTGAAGCCTTATGTTCAACCAAGTCATGCTTCTTTCAATTACATTAGCACTGAATTCCCTTATGGAATTCTCTTCTTTCAATGACCAGTTGATAGGGTCCAATTCCTTCTTGTTAATAGTATCTAAATGATACACAGGGTCTAGTACAATACCATCATCAGAAAAATCTTATGGTACGTCATCCCTTAAACCAAACTCTCTCATTTGAAAAGTGGTAAGCCGAGTATATTGTTTCTTTCTTACATCAAAATCATCTTTGCAATTTGCCCAAAACTCTTTGAGAGAATGTTTATGTTTGAAATCCATTGTAGGAAACAATTGGTTAATTTTTCCATCAAACTCTTCCCTACCTTCATATACCTTCAAATTAAGAGCATTCATCTCTTCTGATATTGTTTTGGCCATCACAATCAAGGGGCATTCATAGAATCCTAGTTCAAAAGGATATTTTACTCCGGACTTGTGCTATCCTGATAATTTTAGATACACATCACTGATTTG
The DNA here is from genome assembly GCA_027924645.1 of Cunninghamia lanceolata. NCBI lineage: Eukaryota > Viridiplantae > Streptophyta > Pinopsida > Cupressales > Cupressaceae > Cunninghamia > Cunninghamia lanceolata. Next base: position 4,608,544 of record BSBN01000124.1, on the reverse strand, counting down.
TCTAGAAAATTCCATCAAAATGATTTTATCGCTGCAATGCCTTGGGAGTAGAAATGGTGCTCTTTTAAACCCTACAATTCTAATGTAAGTAGATAGGGGAAACTAAATAAACCATTACCCCTAGGTTCTAATCAGATCCATGGCCTTTTCTGACATTCACCAAGTCGGGTCATTTATCAACTACAAAATGATTGCATATAAGAATGCATCATTGACCCTTTTAAAATGTTTTTTGTCCTCTCTCAATTCTAGCTAGGGATAGTAATCCCAGATCTTATTCTGTCCAGGGCCTCCTCCTCTAACTCCTACAATAGTTAGCCCTAGAAAATTCCCAACTCTGGTAGGTAACCAAATGATGTGTGATGTCATATAAAACCTTTTAATTTGCACTACAACCATGAGTTGTGTATGCAAATTATCTAAAACTATGGTTGCCCAATCCAACTGAGTATCTCCCTTGATAGTGTAGTAGATAAACTGAAACATCCACGCTCATATGTCCTTGCCTCTTCCTTGCCAAAAACTTTGTTGAGTAAAGTGATAACATCAGCAACTTCACCTTGAAAGTCTACCCTTGTCAACCTAGAAGGCACCTTGGAAGTAGACTTTTTGGGTTTTGATAACCAATGTCTATTCATATATCCCTTGTTGCCACTAACATATTGATTATAATGTTTGGTGGCCTCGGCAATTGTTAACAAACTGGCCTCTCTGTAGATTGGCATGTCAAAAACCAATCTGATCATTGAAGTTGTAATATCTAATAATAGATTTCCATTAGAAGCAAAACCCTTCCTCTCCTCTAGGTTATAGTGGTAGGCTAGAGTGAGGATAAGCTCCAGACATTAGATAGTTAACGGAAACCTAGCCACATGTTCCAATCTAGATTCTGCAATTTTCTTTGCCTTTGGGGTGACATCCTCTCCAAATGTGTCATGTTTGAAATCTTGCAAGTCCACATGTCCTATTTCTATGTCTGTGATATTCAACAGATTACTTTTGAACTTTGATTCTTTGGGAACCCCTTGAAATTGATATTTCATGGTTATGGGTTGTTCCTTCTTTTTCTATTTATGTTGTTTCCATGGTTGTTTCTCTAATCCTTCTCCTTCTACCTCTAGCTCAATTTCCTCGACAGACTTATCAAAATATGATAAAGTTTCTTTGCTTTGGTAAGCTGACGTCTCTCCCTCATACATTTAATTAATCTAAAGACAAGAGGGATGTATAAAAATCCAAGAGAATATGAAATTAACACTAAATTTTGAGCATTTTGAGTGCTTTTGTGCTCTGGTAGGATTGTAGGACCAAGTTGGAATTTTGGACCTTGGTCCAAAAATGGACTCAGGGCCTGCAGTCCTAATCAGCTTCGGGTCAGTGGAAGAAAACTAGTTTTTAGGCTTAACTTACTCAAAAGGTCAAAAAGTTGACCCAGTCCTGAAGTCCCGATCTAGGGTCCATGCTAAATCCCTAGGGTTCTATAGGGAGCGGGTCAATGGAGGAAACTTGGTTTCCTAGAACTTTACAGTTTTTAGGTAAAAAACTCTCCCAAGCCTGAAGTCCCGAAAAGCCTATCTTACTTGTTGGTTGGGCGTGGGAACCTTTTTGGATTTTGCATTTTTAAGATCTTAAGGTCAAAAGACCTTTTGGGGCCAGAGGGCTCAAAAGGGTTCATTACATAGTGGTTTTGTGCTTGACAGGATGTGGGTCCAAAACATGATTTTGGACTTTTCAAGCTTTGAGCCAAAGGACCTTTTATGACCCAAAGTCTCAAAAGGTGCTTTCTAACTTGGTGTTATAGTGTACTCTACAAGCGGTGGGACTAAACTTAGTTCTAAGTACTCCATACTTATTAGGACAAAAGACCTTCTAGGGTCTGAGGTCCCAAAAGTTTTAATGATTTGCAAGACTCCCCAATCACTTCTTGCAAGAGGCAATACTAATTTTAGTTTTTGGTCTTTAAGATTTTTGGTCTATAGGACCTTTCAGGACCTGAAGTCCTGAAAGGGTTTTCTACTTGATGCTTCAATAGATCTTTCTGCGAGAAGTGGGGCTAAATTTGGCTTTGGGCTTTTGAAATTTTGGTGGATTCAAATAGTCAATCAGGACCCGAGGTCCTAATTGGACCTTTCAACTTAGTCCTATTTTGTTATGTGATTGAAAAGAGGGCAAATTTCCCCTCAAGGCCCAAGGCACAAAAGGGTTCTTTAAATACAAATGTTCCAAGGGTTTGAACATAACTATCATGATTTGGGTCCATTTATTGTAAAACCAATTGCAAAATGAAATCTAAGGAAAGTAAATCCATGCTAAACTAAACTATGAAACTAATTCACAAAACCCTAAACTAAAACCCTAAACAAGAATGCAGAAAAAAAAATGAAACAACAGAGACAGTGAGAAAGGGGAAAACCCCACCTTGAAAACAAAAGCCAAAATAAATTAGCCACAAAGAACGCTTCAACCTACATAGATCCACTAGTGAAATGATCCCAATTGATCTCAATAGAAAACAAAGGGTCTTCAAAATGTTTTAATGCAATTTAGGGCTCACTAGCAGGTGGGAGATTAACAAATTTAAAGAAGAATGAAGGAAAACTAGGGCAAGAAAGCCTTAAATACTCCATATAGTATGAAGAGAAACCAACATTAATGCATTAGGTGGTCGAGGACACAGGGAATAGATGGAAAATTGGACTTGGGGTCCAAGGTGGCCAAAAGGTCGATCGGGACCTGAGGTCCTGACTGGGCCCAAACATCATGGGACGTGAAGCGAAGATAGGACTTTGGACTTAGAGTCCAACAAACCTCAGAAACCCCAAGGTCGAAAGCCGATCAGAATCTGAGGTCCCAACTGGATAAAATAATAGAGTCTTGGAAACTGAAAGATGCTCGGGAACCCAAAAGCCTGGAAGTAAAAGAACTTCAGGCCTCAAAACAAAAGGCTTCAAAACACAAGTTTTGAAGCAAAAACAAACTCCTAAGGGGAAAACTAAAGGAAAGGGGATGATCTAGGGATCAAAAACAAGGCACCCAACCAAACCAAAATGACAAAGGACAAAAGGGGGTCCCAACCTGAGAAAAAAGGTGGGAGTAGGTATGTAGGTCATAACAGGTCCCATGAGGTGAAGAATGAAAATGTGACTCTTGGTAACATTACATTGAACATAAATGAGACATTTTGCAAGAATGTATTGATTGCTGGCATAGTCAAATAGTTTTGAGTTGATGAAAAATGAGAGAGGTTATTGTGGAGAGACCTAACATCTAGCTATAGGTTGAAATAGAACATTCCTAGGTTCCATGAACTTTGAGAACCATCTATCAAAGTTTGGTAGTTTTTAATTTTTAGGTCTATTAAGGGACTTATCAAGAACCATGTAACTTGGAAGGATTGGGACTTATCTAGAACTCACTTACCCACCCTAACATGTTGGAACTATTAGTTCAGTTCCATAAGATGAAGAACAAAAATGTGACTCTTGGCACCATTACACTAAATGTCACTAAGGCATTTTTTAAGAATGCATTTATTTTTGGCACAGTCAAATGGTTTTAAGCTGAAAAAAACTAAGAGAGGTTATTATTGAGGGATCTGACATTTAATTATAGGTTCAAATAAAATATTCATAGGTGCCATAGATTTTGAGAACTTCTTTATCAAAATTTGGTAGTTTTTTCCTCTTATGTATCTTAAGAGACTTTGCCAAAACCCTATATCCTAAAAGGATTGAGACACTTGGAGAACAAAAAAGGCCTCCTCTAGTATTCACCCATCTACCCTAACATATTAGCATGGTTAGTTCAATCCCATAAGTTGAAGACCAAAAAATATGGCTCTTGGCAAAATTAAGTTGAACATAAATGAAACATTTTGCAAGAATTCACTCATTGTTGGCAAGGTCAGACATTTTTGAGTTGATAAAATTTAAGAGAGGTTATTATGGAGGGATCTATTGCAAATATGTTACCTAAGGTTGTCATTGATATGGTTGTAAGGTTGTCATTGATATGGTTGTGTGGTTGTTATTGATGTCAACACTCAATTTGGGTTATTTGATGTCAACACTTAGTTTGGATTGTCATTGATTCTTGTATTGATGGTGTACTAACAGTGATGTTGCTAATTTTCATGGTTTGATATCATGCATTTTTAAGTTGTATGGAGAGATGATATCATGATGATATATTAAGATGGGAATTAGAAGCATTAGGATGAAGAATGATATATTAAGATGGGAATTAGAAGCATTAATGTTGTTACTGTGAAGATGTTACTAATGGCCTATAGCATGTTGTATGATCTTTCATGATGATCCTAAGGATGTATGTGTTTCTATAAGAAGGTTCTAGTCTCTAGAAGCTGGTAAAGGTTTCTACTGCAAGAAGTTGCCTGGAAGACTACTTGGTAAAATGCTTTGCATTCCTCTACATTTAAAGATAAGATCATGTAGTTCAGAAGTTGAGTTCAATATGTTATTAATGTGTTATATCCAAGAGTTCATGTCATTATACCTTCAGCAGTGAAAGTTACAAGTGACAGAGTTCTGGTTTATGCACTGGAAGAATAATGTGATGATGAAGGCTGACTGGAATGCTCCGCATTCCTTCACAATTGAGGATTTGTCCATGTAGGTTTTTGGTCATGTTCACGGATGTTCAATACATTCTACTTTGTAGTATCAAGTGATTTGGAGGTTCACATGATGTTTTTGGTCTCTCCCTGGTGGTGTGAAGATAAATAGGGGGCAGTTTTGATGTTGTTGAGGCCAACTCAAGGGAATGTTGATGATGTGCGCCATAAAGTTGTTGATGTGCAGAGTTCAAGGAGTGTTTGGAGATGTTGTGTGGATCATTCTGACCCATCTGGAAGAAGAACAAGTAATTTTTAATCATTCATGAGTATCACCAAGATTGTAAAGGCTGATGTACTACAAGTTTCATGTTTTCTTGTTTAGGAGCAATCTATTTCAAATGTGTGTAACGTGTGGATGTCATTCCTTGAAGGATGATGCTATGAAGGATGTTTAGGACTAGGTTAAGCAACTTTTGGAATTTGCAAGGCATGTTCCTTTTCCTGGTGTTGTGTGGAGTTCATGTTAAGGCTTGCCCTCTACAAGTTTCATGATGTTTGATATTTGCCCGACTTTTAATTGTAATGTTATTATTGTCTTTATCTGACCTGCAATGTAATCAATGTAATGTCATGTATATATAACAAACCTAGTTGATCTAGGTGAGGTATGATTGCGGAGATGAATATGTGAAGAGAAGAATATGAATATGATATGAATTATGATGTTGAATGAAGGAGAAAGAGAATAAGTGTTAGAGCCTATCCTGATTCATCTTGAAGACATTTTTCAGATAGGAGGGAAGTAAAGAGTATGCCTAGTTGATTCAATCATTAAAAGAGGAGTGAAGAGGTAGAAGTGTAATCATCAAAAGGAGTGAGCTTCAATGTCAGTTTTCAGACAGTAGAAGGACTATCATGTTGTAATCATTTCTGAGTTTGTTCTTAGTTCAGAGAGTAGTTGCTTCCTTGGGTTGTAGCCCTAAAAAATGTTTGTAGGGAGTTGCAGCTTCCTTGGGAGTTACCCTAAAACAAAGTCACTGTGGAGTAGTAGCTTCCTTAGGTTGTATCCCTAAAACAGAGTTGTAATTCTTATAGCAGTGAGCTTCATATATTGTGAGTTAATCCTCACTATGGGGTTTCCCTTTTTGGGTTTTCCACGTATAGCTGGTGTTATGTGTTGTTATGCATTGTGTTGATATTTCATGTTTTTGTTAATATTGTAAAGTTTAAGTTTTAATCTACTCCAGAGGATTTGATGTTTGATTGGATATTGATTCACCCCCCCCCCCCCTCTTAGTATCTAGGTGTGTTCAACATGATCTAGTTTTAACAGTGCCATGATATCTTTATTACTCTTCTCCATTGAGTGCATAGTTTCACAAACCATGATGATAGCATCCTTTTTTTCTTTCCAGGAACAAAACCATTTTGGTTAGGATGGATGATTTTGTTTAAAAATGGTTGGATTCTTAAACCAATAGTTTGAAGAAGATTTTGTATAAGGTGTTACATAAACTTATAGGTCTGAATTCTAACATTTTATTGGCTCCAACTCTTTTAGGGATTAATAGTCTCCTACAAGCATCCAGTTATAGTTCATAAAGGATTATTTGCAGCCCATGAGATTGTCCTGGGTCTTCTATCATTGAACACTATTATTGGGGGCATAAATGTTGGATAAAATCCATTCAAGTTGACTGTTTTTATTTTTAAACAAGATATTCAGAAAATGTTTGTTTTTAGAAAGAAACATACCTTCCAAAGCATAAGGACTCCACATAGTGGCTAACCCTCCTAACGCACCTTCAACGTCCACTGCTAAAAAATGGGCAAAGGGCCAGATATTCTTACTAGCTCTCCCATAAGCTTTCAAACTCATATTCAATTCTTGGATCAACAAAATGTCTGGTCTAATGTCCTTAATGAAAATTTTGAGGACATTATGTTTGTGGGGACTATTAAGTCCCATTATATTCCATGATATGATGATCATTTCTTACTCCTTCTGGATCCAATTTACTCCAAGCTTTTTTCTAACATTGGCCACTTCTTTTGCAATTTGCTTCTATCTGTGTTAGTGTGAAAGGGGTTATTTTCCTATCTGGTGTCCGGTTTGTAGTTTTAACAAGGTATTTTATCTAACTAGTTCTTAGTTAGGACCTATTTATACATGTTCACATGTTAAGCTGACTTAGGTAGTTAGGACATTTACTATTTGTGTCATCTAGAAGGCATCTTACCCACTAGATGTTATTTAATATTTTTGTCTCATGTCATAGGATTAGAACACTTGTCATGATCACACTTTGTCTTGCCTCTCCTCCTTGCCCATATAAGCAAGATATCTCATTGTACATTTCAAGCAATAGAGTGTGTAATTATATCATTGTTCATTGTTGCACCTTTAATTCAATAATATTCTTTTGCAGCTCTCTTGTTGAAGATTAATTTTGTCTTTGGAGGAGGTCCTAGGTTTGTGAATCCATTAGAGACTCTTAAATGGTATCATAGCTCTAGATCTATGAGCCTCTTCACATTTTTGGGAGTATTTCATACTTGATTTTTTTGGGTGCATTTCTAGCCAAAAAAGACCCTGCCATTGAGTCAAAGGCCAGATAGGCAAATTTTGATATATAGCACGTCATATTTTGGCTGAGACAAAAAATTTCTATTTTTTCTAGATTTTGAGAATATTTTGTAGAAATATTCTATACCATTATATGGCCCTGCACAAGTGGAATCTTTCACTGCATCATTGCACTAGTTGAGAGAATCTTCAGCATCCATCTTCTACCGCTAGGTAAAGAAATTATTCGCTATTTTTTTAAAAATCTATAGTTTTTTGTTTTAAAAATATTTATATTATAGGTATAGGGTACAAGTTCGTAGACCTACCCCCATACCTTGCATGCAGGGTGCCCACATCCCTGTTGTAGGGCTACATGTGGCACTGCGGGCCCCCAACCTTGTCAGCTACCTTTACCAATGGGGAGTCACCCTTCTCTAGAAGCCTTAAAAAGGCCCTGCCACCAAGGCAATCAACTCCTAGCGGAAGTCACTACAGACCACAATCAATGGCGCCATCCGTGACCACCATTAGTGCACAAAACCATCAAACACAAAATATCTCACTAAAAGAATATTATGGGAATATTCAAAACTTCCCAATTGTTTTTATCTACAAAACCACCTCCATGTACCTGAAAGGGGTTTCACACCAAGATTTGGTGGTTTTCTAATTAACATCGATGGTTTTTACCCTGACAAAGTGGTTTTTAGATTTATGTGAGTGGTTTTGAGATTCTAGAGAATATTCTTTCCACTAAAGATCATATTCCATCATCAACTCTACTGACATTAGCATGATGTCATCGAGCTCCTAGCCCTAATCCTACCCCCTCCTCTTAATGTAGATTTTGATTTGAGACATGAACTTTGCAATCATGTATCTCAGTCAATTTGGCTCCATTTTTTGAGCAATTTTTTTGGGCCTAAAATTTTGCAGGCTTCACAATGGTGCAGTCCAATTTTGGTTATGGTGCCTAGTTTGTCTAAAAATTACAATTCTTCATCATTGTTGCTGAGGAGTTCTCATTTTGGGAACTTAAATGGTTCTGTTTGGGCTCATACAATAACATTTTTTGATGAATTTTTTTGAAAGTGTATATTTTTTTATTACATCTCAGATCTATCATCAGTTTGATCCAATTTTTCTTGGAAATTTTACTTTCAGTTCTAGCCTAATTCTGGCATTTGCATTATACCAAGATCAAAGACCACTTTGTTTTTTTGTCTTGTGGAAATTGTAATTGCACTCAGTATAAAGTGTCATGATCATATTTTTCTAGGTGGTTCTCATGTTTGAGTGAAAATGGGGAGTAATTTTATGATTTTTTTATCTCTAATCACTTGAGGAGATATCATGGGTTTTTCTATTCATCCTTTTGTGATAAATCTAGAAAAGGATAATTATGAGTCTTGGTAAAAAGGCATCCTCACACATTGTAGGTGGCTCAATCTTTTTCCTTATCATTATGGGCTCATACCTAAACCAGATACACCTTAGAAGAAATATGAATGAGCAAATAGGAATGATCATATTGTAGGATTGATTTGTTCTAGTGTTGATCATGACACTATGTGGGCTATTTTGGGCATTGACTATCCATGCACACTTTGGACTAAGATTTGAGACATCTATGGAGACCCTCATATCTCTCCATTCCCAAATGATCCTACACTAGATTGCCTCATACCTATTAATGATGTAGATAATACACCCTTTGATGATGATACAAAAGAGGATCTTGAATATATAGCAGGTCTTGATTGCACCTCTCTCTCTCTCTCCTATGGAGATAACTACTCCACCATCACTTGTTGCTACTTTAGAGTTTAATGAAGCTTCTTTGAGAGATTCCAATGATTCTTTGCAGTAGGATCATTTCAAACTTCCTGATTGGGAATCCTATTTATCAGACATTCCATCTTTGTTTGTGGAGTCTCAAATTACTAATTTGGAGGAAACATTTGAGGGTTTATCTCTCCTCTTTGATGGCCATGATGTCATCACATCTTCAATGTTTTAGATGCAGTTCACTATCCTTTCCTAATATTACTTATTTGATTGGGCATTGCACTTCTAATTTGGAGAAGACATCATTTTTCAGCATAAGGACACTCAAGTTGTATTCTGAGTCACATATCTTGATTTGGATTCCCTTTTCATCTAGATTGTGGGAGTGTCTTCTATTTATACCATTGGATTGGTTTCTTCCCAAGGGAAGAAATATTGTTTTTACGCAGTGGATTGTTTTTTATCTTCAAGCATTCGTTGGCATAGGAGTTACTTCTTTGTGGGAGATCTATCACCTCATTCTATCTCTCTTATGGGGGGTAATTGATTGTATATTGGTGATAGAAATAGTCCTAGGGGATTCATGTTGATTCCTCCTTCCTTATTACACTTTTATGTTTTCTCTCTTTTGGAGAAGAGTTTTGTCCCACTAGCTTTTTCTCTTTTACTCCATTTGTGAGAGATTGTTTGTACATGGACACCTAACATGGCCTAGTATCCAGGACCTATTTTTGCATATTTGCATTTACCTACTTCTCCTTAAGTTTCACTTAAGGGGGAGGGTGTTAGTGTGAATGGGGTTGTTTTCCTATCCAGTTTCCCCTTTGTAGTGTGAACAAGGTATTTTATCTAAAGTTCTAGTTCTTACTCAGGACTTATTCACACATGTTCACATGTCAAGTTGACTTAGGTAGTTATGAAATTTAATATTTGTGTCATCAAGAAGGAATCTTATCCACTAGTTGTCATTTAATATTTGTGTCTCATGTCATAGGATTAGAACACTTGTCATGATCACACTTTGTCCTACCTCTCATCCTTGCCTATATAATCAAGGTGTCTTATTGTACATTTCAAACAATAGAGTGTGTAATAATATCATTGTTCATTGTTGCACCTAATCCAACATTATTCTCTTGCAACTCTCTTGTGGAAGATTAATTTTGGACTTATGACATCGTGGGTACTACAAAACCTTAGCGGCTTTATTTACCACCCCTCGTGACCATTTAAATTCACCGATGGGGATCCCCACCAGTCGGTGGCTGTTCTGGCCCCTGCAGCCCAGTGTTAATTTAAAATTTGCTTATAGGAGTATATAAAAGGGTAAATTCCCCATACTTCTGGTATTCCATGAAACAATGCTAGCATCTCCCTAGATACCATCAGTTATTCCTTTCAATTGTTGTAAAACAACTCTTAATCCCTTCAAGCAGTTTAGCAATTACATTGAGGCAATTTCAAAGAAAAGAACAATGGTTTGGAGCTTTCAGGGAAGTTTTGGATGAATTCATTGGTAGTTTTAGCATCTTTAAATGAATCTTAGAATATTCTATTAAGGTGTTAGATGATGTCATTTTGTGTCACGCTGATATCATCTCCCTTGTGGAAAATTAATTATGGCTTTATAGGTGTTCTTGGGTTCATGAGTCCATTAGAGATTCTTACAGTTTGGCCTCCCTCAAGGATTTCTTCCCTAGTTTGGAATCCTTTCCAACATCTATAGTTTTCCTAGTTCCCTTCACTTTCATCTGAGGAGAGATGGGGGTTGAACTACTAATGCCTTTCATCTTAGTCACTAGAGTAATGGGAGATCCACTCCCTTCTGACATCGTGCCCTCATCCTTTATGATGGTAGCTAGAGAGAAGAATCTAGAGGCATGATAACTAGGGCTAAGAAAAACATTATCTTGTTGAACAATTGTAGGAGACTCTAGAAGTGGGTCCTGAGCTTTAGGACTATTTGGGGGAGTTGACTCACCCTTACCTTGAGTGGAATCTAAAGAAACACCATCCAAAGTGGACTCCTGCATGTTGTTCTTATCCAAAAAGGGAGTTGTTTAGGGTAAAATTGGATTTTGTTAATCTTTGTTGTTTAGATGTTAAAACCCTCCTTTCCACTAAACATTGAAGGATCTAGGGTCGAGTGGCGAGCACTAGCATACCCTAGGTCACTTGCAAATGAAGGGAAACTTGGATTAAGGAATCAATTATCAATTTTTCCTTCTCTTTGGTCCAATTAACCATTAGAACCCTAATTATGCAAATACGACCACAAATTGATGAAAGACAGAAAAAGCTCTTGTAGACGAAAGTAAAATAGAAAATCACAGAATAAATATTTTTAGGGTTTCGAGGCAGAACAGTCAGGGACTAAGGTACAGGTGCCCAAGTCCAAGGTACCTACTTTTTTAGGGAATCTGGACCTCCTTCTGACACTGATTAGCCCTGTAACTTCTGTTTCCTCATATCTGTCTGTGGAGGACACTGTTGCAAGTACCCTAGTCCTGGAAGCACACTTGTGTCCAACTTCTCTTCAGATCTTGAATCCATGATGTCTACCAAGCCTTCCCACAACTCCACTTTTTCCAGATGCGGCACTTGTAACTTATAATCACAAGACTTGGTTTGGGGGTTGTGGTGTTTAGAGGTTTGCCTCAGTCAAACCCCGGAGGACACTTAAGCCTTCAAACACCGTTGTCAGATAAAGAGGGCATGCCCTTGTGAGGTAGAGGCCAAAAGACAAAGGAATCAATGATGAAAACATAATGATATGTCACCTTGTAGTGAAGCCCTCATGGAGGAAGATGCTCTTCATACCATGAGAAGATTGATGCTCAAATCTGCAAATATCAACACACAAAACACAGAAGTCTTCTCTTGCAACATAATAGAAGCCTTGAATCACCTTGAGAATACTTGAACATCACACTTGCTATCTAATTGCAACCTAGTTTACAAATGAATGCCTAAGCTTGCTTATATATAAAACTACAAGCTCTCCTGCCAAGAAATTAAAATTCAAACTTTACCATGTCAGAAAAATAACCAAATAACATTCATAAACTAACACCTAGAAATTGGGGCTGCCCCAAAATAGGGTAGGACTAGGGTGCGGGTGCCCATGTCCTCCCCCTATTTTGGGTAGGGTACAGCTCAAGGGGTCCACCTAGGTCCAATTTGCCATGGAACCTAGGTCTCATTCCATCAGGATGCCAAAATATGAACTAAAATGTCTTAAATGCACTCTAAAGACCCGGGAGCTAAACCTTATGAGGGAAAAGCCCCCAAGGGGACATTTTCTAATGTTACATTTAGGCCCCACTTTGATGTATGTATAAATGTGAGGCCAATACATGCATTAAAGTAAGGTCACAATAATAGCAAACACACCAAGCATGGAGAAGACACGCCAATCACATAGAAGATAGTAATAGGCATGCAAAACATGGAGAAGATAGTTACAGTCATGCAAAATAGGGAGTAAACAATCAATGCATAGAAGACACATTAATGTATGGAAGACAGAAATGATATCTTTTCTTTTCTTTTTCTCATATATATGAAATGTAAATGCAAGTACTGAAAAGTAAACAAACCTCCCAAAATGCAGGAAGCACTACTCAAAGGCGTTGGTCTCTACATATGAGACAACACACATGCAATACATGCAAAACCTCCTAAAATGCATGAAGCACTACTCAAAGGCGCTGGTCTCTGCATATGGGGCAACAAACATGTCATACAAAACAAGCACGCCAAAACACACACACTTGAAGACACCAAGAAAACATGGCAGACAAGCGATGGAGTGTACCTATTTCTAGGTCCAACACCATCTCAGGCACATTACAGGCACATACCGATGATTGGGCTTCACCACAACAATAGCCAAAAACACACTTAAGGGTTGAGTTAATCACAGAACTGCTCCCCACCTCTACAGAGGACTTTTGAAAATACAACCCCACCCACATCACGGAGACACCTTACAGTGAAAAGGAAGCATGGCATACCACCCCACCCACGTCACAGAGATGCTTACAGTGAAAAGGAAGCATGGCATACCACCCCACCCACGTCACGGAGATGCCTTACAATGAAAAGGAGGTATGAGCTCAAAACTATACAACCCCACCCACATTACGGAGACGCCTTATGGTGAAAAGGAGGTATACACAATAGATTTCAAGATAGATTGATTGATTGCAAACAAACTCAGGATGCAGGAAGTACTCATCGCACTAGCCTGCACCTAAGGATAAGCACATTGCTAACATCTACAACAGACAACTTAACTTATATATGCCCCCACCTTAAGGTGTGTTGGTTTTTTTCCCAAACTGGATGGTTCCCAATTATCCCTACAAGGTAGCCATCATTGATCCATAGGATTTCTGGGACAGGGGCCAACAGTATATGAGATAGACTCTATAAATATCTCCTCTTCTTCTTTAGGCTCTGCAGAACCAAGGGGGGTATTCCCTATTCAACATCTATGAAATATACACATGAATTAACTGGGATGTTGACACAAAGTAGATAAATCCTCTCTTATGCAAACCAAAACTATGAGATAAGTGCAAAGGGGCTAGCTTTGGGCCTATGTTCAGTTGTAAGACAGAGGATTTTGGTCCTAAAACTACTTCTAATGTCTTAAAAGGTTGTATTTGAAGTTTAAGTTTAGATTTTGTATTTGGATGCAAAACTGGGACCTTGGGTTATAACCTCAATACATGACCAGACCGGTGCCTATCCAGGGCTTGGAGTCAATAGACATATATATGTGAATGTTTGCCATAGACTTAAAATAGTAATCAGATTTCAAAGGGGTTTTGTAGTGTCTGCCATACAGATACTACCCAAGATTTAGTATTCAGTTATCTCTGCTTACAAATATCCTTACTACTATATATTCTTCCCAACACCTAACCCAAAAACATTTAATCTACTCCTTGAGCGGAAGTAAAAGATCAAGAATTCAATATAGTAAACCTACAGAATATACCTACGGGCCTTGCATCTATTTGCTTGCACATTTCATTTGTATATCTCACATACAATGCACTATATACAACCTACGAGTCCCAAATTTTATTTGCTGCATTTGATTCCCCCTTCAAGTCCAGATTGTATGCTTTTCCTTTGTATATCTGTGTTGTATGTGACCAGTGGGCCCTAGGCCTCAATTCTTGTTTGAGATGTATCTTTCTTTGTATGATTCCTTTGTATGTGCATTGGTGGGCCCCAAGCCTTGTACATGACCCCTTGCACATTGTCTTGTATATTCGAACATACAAACCCACTTGCACATAACTGTGGATCTAACCACCACCTTAGCCTGATTTGAAACTTCTTTGAGATCTGGCTTGTATATTACCCATTGTATATCAAATATACAACACAACATACAAATCTTTTAATACAACTGTAGAATCTGTGACGAAATATTCAAGGAATGCACCCGAACACCACATGCAAACCCAGAATGCATACAATAGTGGACCCCACCACATGGTTTATGACTTGGATGTATCCTTTGTATCGGCTTGTCAGAAAAACTATGAACTTGGTCGCCGATGAGACTTGTCATGCCGATAGAACCTTTGAATGTTTTGCTTTGTATGTGCATCGGCCATTGGGGGAACACTTTATTTGGTTGCTGATGCACATTGTCACATCGATATGACATTAGTGACGAGAAAAAAAGGGGTTTTCACTATGCAAGGGGGCCAGTCACTCAACGACCTAAAAGACAAAGGTTATAACTTGAACAACATGGAACCCGCTATAGGAGGTCAACTCAAGCTTAGAAGATAAAGCGCAAGACCTTATGACTCAAAATTTTTAGAGTTTGAATGAAAAAACCTGTAAATGTTCAAGCTTAAAACCCTAATCCTAGGTGGGCACCAACACAAGCTCCGACTGGGGACGTGCAGTCATAAGGCTGTAGCGAGAACCAGACCACTCTGGGATAGACTAGGCAAAACACAAAATGCAAAATAGCACTGACTATACAAGGTATATACAGACCATTTACATCTAATTTACAGTGTGCACATAAGATATTCATTTATGAGAAAAAAGCTTTAAGGAATTTACTGTACATAGGCAATTCCAGTAGTTCACCATTGAGGGCCTAGAGAAAGTAGGAATCTTCTTCATGAGTATTGCTGATTTGATATGGGCCCATCCATAAGGGCTCAAATTTACCATGTTTGCCCTTACCTTGATCCTTTACATTCCAAACAAGGACCAAGTCATTTATCTAAAACTTCCTTTCTACAGCTCTCCTATTAAACAAATATTTCACCTTCTGTTATTTCTTGATATTTGTCTTCTGTGCTTCTCTTCTACTTTCATCCAATGTAACCAGTTGATTTATCCTTTCAGTCATTGAGTCTTCAACCTTTTTATCATTTTCTTGTATGAATCTATAGACTGGCAAAAGGTTGTTCACAGGTAACTTAGCTGTCAAAAGGTGACCTTCCAATTGATTTCTTCACTGTTATCCGATCATCCCATAGTGCCATCTTCAACTTTGAATCCCATGCCTTTTTGTTCTTGTCTACCATCCTTTTGATGATTTTCATAAGGCTTCTATTACTTGATTCAGCCTGACCATTTCCCTGTGGATGATATGGTGATGCATGTGACAAACTAATCCCATAACTGTTACAAAAATCAATAAACTCACCAGATTTGAAGCACATGGCATTGTCTGTGACCACTTTGATTGGTACTCCAAATCTGATAATAATGTGTTCTAAAATAAAATCCATCACCACCCTACTTGTAGCTTTCTTAATTGGAATGGCTTCAATCCATTTGGTAAAATAATCAGTAGCAACCAAAATCCAACTATGTCCTCCGCTTAATTTTTCTAAAATTTCCCCTATAAAATCAATTCCCCACTGCTGGAATGGAGCCTCCACAGTTATAGTTCTAAGGGGTAATGCACCTTCATATCTAAGTTTTCCTAAGAACCTTTGACAGGGATCACATTTTCTTACCATCCTTTGTGCATCTGAGAAAAGGGTGGGCCACCAATAGCCTACTCTAAGAGTTTTGTGAGCTTTTGTATTGGCAGAGTAGTTTCCACCACATACTCCTTTATGCATGTCACTTAAAATATCCCTAGCTTGATTTTCATCCACACACCTAAGTAATACACCATTAGGATTCTTCCAATATAGTTCTCCTTGAATAATTATGTATTCGATAGCATGTAATTTCAAGGTCCTTTTTTGGCTATCACTGAGATGGGAAGGACAATTCAAATTTTGCAAATAATATACAATATCCTTGTACCATTCAGATTCTGACATATTAACAACTTCATTCTGAACTACATTTACCTGGCATGCCTCCAGATTTGATTCTGTCATCATCTTAGCCAAACCATGTCCCCTTACCAATTTTGTAATTTTATATCAATGTTGAACTCTTGTAACTTGTTTATCCATTTGCATCTTCTTCCTGTCACTTCTTGCTAAGTTAAAATGTCCTTAACTGCTACATGGGGTACATATGCAATTATGTAAGATCCTACCAAATAAGGCCTGAAGCTTTTAACTGCTTTAACCAATGCATATGCCTACTTTTTCATGATATCATATTTTAATTCAGCTACCTACAATGACATGCTTAAGAAGGCAATAGGCTGCTCAAAACCATCTTCATTTTTCTATAATAAACATGCAGCAATAGTGTGAAAAGAAGCAAATGACAACAACTGAAGTGGCTTAGAAAAATTAGGAGATTTTAACATAGGAGCCATCTTTATAGCCTCTTTGATGTTCTGAAATGATTTAGTTGCTTCATCTCCCCATTTGATAGTTTCACCCTTCTTCAACATTTTAGAAATATCTTTTGTAATTTCTGCAAAGTTGGGAATAAATCTTCTAAGAAAATTAATCTATCCAAAGAAAGACCGAATGCCTTTCACTATTTTAGGCATTTGAATTCTATCAATTGCAATAACCCTTTCAGGATCAATCCTAACTCCATCCTTGGAAATAATATGTCCCAATAGCTTTCTTTCAACTACCCCAAAAGTACATTTCTTTGGGTTAAGTGAAATGCCATATTCTAATGCTCTAATAAAGATTTGCTCTAGATGCATGCAATGTTGCTCCTCCTTTTTTGAATAGGCAGTTAAATCATCCTAATATACAGCCGAAATTGAGTCAATCAGTCCTGCAAAAGAAACATCCATGTCCCTCTGAAATGTAGCACCTGCATTTGTTAGTCCAAATGGCATTCTCACATATACATAAGTCCCCCATGGAGTGATGAAGATAGTCATGTACTGTTCAGATTCTTTTACCTTCACCTGATTATATCCTGAAAATCCATCCATCATGGATAAAAGCTCACAACCAGTCACCTTTTGCAACATAGCATCCATGTTAGGCAATGGATAATTATCTTTCAAATAAGATACATTCAAATTTCTGAAGTCCACACAAAGTCTTATGTCACCATTTTTCTTTCTAATTGGGACAAGATTGGACACCCAAGTTGAGTGTCTGATAGGCACAATTATTCCAGCCTCCCTGAGCTTTACAAGCTCTTGTTGCATTTTTGGAGCCAAAGTTGGGTTAATAGGTCTTTGTTTTTGTCTGAACGGCTTAGCTCCAGGCTTCAAAGAAATTTCATGCTAGAATAAATCCCCTCTATAAGCTTTTAAGTCCTCATATGACCATGCAAAGACATTCTTATATTTTTTCAATAATGCAATCAACATACTCTTGATGTGTGGATTGAGTTGTTTGCCAATATATACCTTTTTTGGGGCATGGCATGTCCCCAAGTTTATCTCCTCCAAGTCATCCTTGTTTGTAGGAGATCCCTTTGTAACAAACTGATCTCTATTGTCAAATGCTCTTTCTAGAGCAACTAGTCCTCTGGGGATTTTATTTGTCTTAAGCTGAATTACTTCTTTCCCCAAAAGAGTTTCTTTTCCATCCACAACTTCTACAAAATTTTGAAAATCAATCTCCTGGTTCTCATATTCATCTATGCAGTGCAGGAACCTCAACAAGTCTCTATCATCATCAAACACTTGCTAGCTGCATACATTATCTAGTACTGCAGGTCTCAATTTAACTACAACATTTGTAACATCAGACAAAGTGATATCATCTGGCCTTATAGCCACATTAGCTAAAAAATCTGCCATGACATTCTTTGATCTTTCTATCCAATTTATTGAAAATGCATCAAACAACTCAATTGTATCCCACACAGCATGCTTATACTATTTTAACCTTTTATTTTTTGAAGCATACTTGTCTCTCACCTAGGAAACAATTAACTCTGAATCTCCATACACTTTGAGCATCTTAATCCCATGCTTCAAAGTAACATTCAGTCCTAGTAGTAGAGCTTCATATTCTACAATATTGTTTGTGCAAGCAAACTTTAACAAGAAAGAGAATTTCAAAAGCTTACCTGCTGGAGACAAAAACACAACTCCAGCACCAGAACCTTCCTTTGAAAAAGCTCCATCAAAGTACATAGTCCAAAGACCTTGTCGGTCAAGCTCTTGAATGCATAAATCTTTCTCTTTATTTCCTTGATCATCTGAGACAACTTTGAAATTCTCACAATCAGTATCCACAAAATAGATATGCTCATTTGAATCTTGATCTTCAACTATTTCTGGTGACCTCTCTTCTCTGACCAATTTGACATCTTTACCATTCATTGGGATCATGGCATATGATAAATCTAACTGCATACTTCCTCCAACCAATGCTGCCCATCTTCTTGACAACAGCATACCATACTGTGGTTTTATGTCAACTACTGTTATGTTCATTCTGTATGTCTTCTTTGGATATGCTACCAGCATAAAATCCACATCCTTCATGATTCCAATAACTGGCACCTCCCTAGCATCCATTGCATAGCATTTTCCACATGGCTTATCTATTTTCAAACTAGCTTGTTGCATGATAGCAGAAGCATTATATTTGTTGATGCTCCTAAGTCAAGCATACAGTTCTTGATTACTTTTCCATTGATAACAAGGGAGACATAAAATGGTTGAACCTATGAGGGACATTTTGTCATTGTCACCCCCATATATACTTTAGGGACTTCATCCTCATCAATACACATGGCTTGTTTCTTACCCTAGGTTTCAACATTTTGTTCAGCCTGACAAGCTACTCCTGAAATTAGGGACAATGCTTTATTTCTGAATTCTTCAACTTTCATCATCTCCATCAATGGAACAAAGACCTTTACCTGGGATAACACCTGAGTTATGTCAAAGGGAGCATAATTTTGTATAATAGTTGTAGCTTGAGTTGTGGTTTTGTTCTTATCCTGAGTTGATCCAGCTTTACTTTTAATGACTTTTTGACTGTCATCTATGGCCTGAGAGATCCTATTTTGATCCTCATCTTGGGGAACTTCATTTTCTAGTCGTTGAGAATCATGACTTGGTTTTTGCTTAAAATTTTTCTTATTATTGTTCCCTTTTGTCTTATGTGATTCAGCTCCCTTATGATTATGCATTGGCTGGTTCACAAAGTTGTTTTCTGGTTGATGTGGATCACCTACTTGAGCCTTACCTCTAAGGTTATAATTGCTTCTGACCTGAGCCACTCCTATAGCTGTGAGAGCTCTAATCTCTTCATCAGAAGGCCTCCTCAAGTTATTCAGAAAAATGTGTGAGTCCTGAGCATAAGCATAGTTATCTTCATCATCCTTGTCATAGGAAATCTGCTGGTAGATCTGAGTCCCATAACTCATGCCTTCATCAACATCATAAGAAGAGTACTCACCATTTGTGGATAGCATATTGACACTATCATCCTCCATGCAATGCGGCTCATTAGATTCATCACAGACAACAACATTATTATACAAAGATTGAGCAATCATACATTGTGACTATGAGTGAGGCATTTGACAGATTATGCACCATGGGGTGTCATCAATAATGTTAACAACTTTCTTCAATGGATCAGGAGTTTCTTTAACATTATGAGCTCTTTGATTAGTGTTGCTATTTGGGAGAATGGGTTTACCATTATGCCAATTAGTGTTATAAGGCATATCATGCAATGATGGTCTTTTCTCCTATCTTTGGTAAACCTGCCTTTCAGGACACATCCCCTTTTCTTTATTAGCAAGTCTGTAACTTAGGTCCTTAACAACAGATGTCAATTTATCCAATTTCTCTTTAGAGGTAGATGCATTACCTTGAGTACTTTGAGACTTATTTAGATTTTGCAGAATCTTTACATCATCCCTTTTGTTTGTCTTACCGAATGCTTTCCTATTGTTCTCAATGTTGGTTGCAATTCTAAAAGCATCCTTGAGGCTCGTAGGACCCTTATCTCTTAACCCATAAGCTATTTTAGCATCAAAAGCATTTATCTATAGTACCATGCACATTGGTTCATTAGGCCTCATGTGATATGGTAATTTGTTCAACACTCTAGTGAACCTAGCATTGAAATCTACAACAAACTCATGTGGTAATCCCATGATGAGACACTCTGGTCAGGCAGATTTTTATACCACTCTCTAGCTTCATCAACTAAGGACTACATAAACAATTTCATAAAAACATCTTCATGCTCAACCTCAAAGTTGTCCATAACATTCTAAAAGGCCTTCAAATGATCTTCCCTTGACACAGTATTGTTTCTTGAAAACTTTGGTATCTGAAGCCTTACATGTTTATCAATGGGGTTAGGGTAACCATGAATAACATTTTGATTTCTTACATTGTTCAATGGTACCCTAACATTATTTGTATTTTGTCTCTCATCATTCTGTTGATTTTGGACTTCATTTCTTTGCCGGTTCCTCTGCACATTTGTATTATCAAGAGTAGGAATTGAATCATGTTGAGCAATTCTTAGAGCTTGTAGCTTTTGTCTCATATCATCTCTAATCTTCACAGCCTACAAATATTCTAATTCAGCTCTCAGATTCTTAATTTCTTCAGCTAATTCTTCATATCTAGGCATAGAAGAGGATGGTCCCTTTCCATTTTGGTCATCACCATCATCCCTTGGAGATTCAACTTCTTCAAATCTGTCAAGGGAATCTAAGAAAGGGCATTCCTGAAACACCTCTGATCTCATTCTCAAATTAACACCTTGTTGTCTTTCATATACATTTTAGATTTCAGCTTCTGTGTTTGAAAAATAAGGTGCTGTCCACTCTGAAGATCCTGGATTATCTTGGGTACTATCATTATTTCTAGGGCTGAGAGAACCTTCATGACTGGCTTGAACAGCCCCCTTTTCCTATACATCATTTTTTTGGGTAATTCTTCAAACAAAGGATTTCGCAGGGATTTTCTCCCCTGCATACAAATTTCACTTTACTGGTTGGAAGATTTGTTCGGAGTCACCACCTACAACTAGGAATTAGTTTTCTTAAACCAGGCTTCTTACACAAAGCATTCCCCAGCAGAGTCGCCAAATCTATTGGATTTTTTCCCAAACTAGATGGTTCCCAGTTATCCCTACAAGGTAGCCATCATTGATCCACAAGATTTCCAGGCCAGGGGCCAACAGTACAGGAGATAGACTCTATAAATATCTCCTCTTCTTCTTTAGGCTCTACAGAGCCAAGGGGGGTATTCCCTATTCAACATCTATGAAATATACACATGAATTAACTGGGATGTTGACACAAAGCAGATAAATCCTCTCTTATGCAGACCAAAACTATGAGATAAGTGCAAAGGGGCTAGCTTTGGGCCTATGTTCAGTTGTAAGACAGAGGATTTTGGTCCTAAAACTACTTCTAATGTCCTAAAAGGTTGTATTTGAAGTTTAAGTTTAGATTTTGTATTTGGATACAAAACTAGGACCTTGGGTTATAACCTCAATACATGACTAGACTGGTGCCTATCCAGGGCTCAGAGTCAATAGACATATATATGTGAATGTTTGCCATAGACTTAAAACAATAATCAAATTTCAAGGGGGTTTTGTAGTGTCTGCCTTACAGATACTACCCAAGATTGAGTATTCAGTTATCTCTGCTTACAAATATCCTTACTGCTATATATTCTTCCCAACACTTGACCTAAAAACATTTAATCTACTCCTTGAGTAGAAGTAAAAGATCAAGAATTCAATATAGCAAACCCATATCCTAGAATCTCAAACACCCCTTAGCTATTTAGATTCAGAAGAAGAACACATTCAACTTGGAGACAAATAATAGAATACATGCAATGAAGCATTACTCATTTAAATCAACATGAAACTGATGAATTCTATGCATAAAACATTCTACATATAACTCATAAACTCACAAAGCACCCAAAATAGAGCCACTAGCCAAATTGTATCTCATTACGGCACCAAAATTTTTCCAGTTTTCAACAACTCAAAAATGAGGCACATGGTCCTGATATACTCAGAATGTGCCCTGAATAGAACAGTACAATGGTCAAATCAAAATTCTACCAAATACGATGCACCATGGAATGGCGCCCAAAATAATCAATGCAGCAGGCAGAAGGAAAGGCTGGGAGTGGTTGAACTTGAGACCCGCGCCGCCACCTAGGGATTTTCTTCTTTAATCGTGTAGTTGGTCCATCCATGTCTTTGACCATACCTCTGTAACATTTGCCATTAATGGCATACCAACTCGCGGCCTTGGAAACGTAGCAGACTGCGTGCTTTACAATTTTCCCACCTGGAAATAGCTGCATATACAAAGAAAACCCTCCATTTGAACAAAATCGTCAATGCATTTCTACCCACTAAGATCTATGGCCACAATTTGAACAGGTGAGCAGCTGGCCAATGAGATCATGCCACATGGGTGCTTCTTGTTCCTTTGACTTTTCGTAGCATGGAAATACATTCTCACTTTTTGCCCATTTTGCCTTCAAAACCTTTGCATATGCAAATGCAAATACATACAAATATTTTTGGACACATGGCAACCCCTGGTTTGTTCTCCATCACTATGCATTTATCCCTCCATCAACTGTCAGAATGAGCATGGACAAAGCCACCAATGGGTGAAGTCTTGCTGATGAGCCGCTACATCTTTCTTTTATGCATATGCATACACACACATTCAACATACAAACCGCAGACTTCAACACCTTATTAGCTAGATTGAAACAACTTTGAAATCCAGTGCTTGTATCTTTCTCATTGTATGTCGGCATATACAAGCACACATGCATACAAGCCATGGACTTCAACTTGAAATCTGCCAAAACACATTCTCCTTCGCGTCCGAGCCTTGCATCTATTTGCTTGCACATTTCATTTGTATATTGCACATATAATGCGCTATATACAACCTATGGATCCCAAATTTTATTTCCTGGATTTGATTCCCCCTTCAGGTTTGGATTGTATGCTTTTCCTTTGTATATCCGTGTTGTATGTGACCGGTGGGCCCCAGGCCTTGAGTCCTGTTTGACATGTATCTTTCTTTGTATGTTTCCTTTGTATGTGTGTTGGTGGGCCCCAGGCCTTGTACATGACCCTTTGCACATTGTCTTGTATATTCGAACATACAAACCCACGTGCACATACCTGCAGATCTAACCACCACCTTAGCCCGATTTAAAACTTCTTTGAGATCCGGCTTGTATATTACCCATTGTATATCAAATATACAACACAACATACAAATCTTTTGATACAACTGCAGAATCTACGATGGAATATTCCAGGAATGCACCTAAACACCACATGCAAACCCGAAATGCATACAATAGTAGACCCCACCACATGGTTCATGACTTGGATGTATCCTTTGTATCGGCTTGTCAGAAAAACTATGAACTTGGTCGCCAATGAGACTTGTCATGCCAATAGAACCTTTGAATTTTTTGCTTTATATGTGCATTGGCCATTGGGGGAACACTTTACTTGGCTGTCGATGCACATCATCACACCAATATGACATTGGCGATGGGAAAAAAGGAGGTTTTCACTATGCAAGGGGGGACGGTCACTCAACGAGCTAAAAAACAAAGGCTATAACTTGAACAACCGGGAACCCGCTATAGGAGGTCAACTCAAGATTAGAAGATAAAGCGCAAGACCTTATGACTCAAAATTTTTAGGGTTTGAATGAAAAAACCTGTAAATGTTCAAGCTTAAAACCCTAATCCTAGGTGGGCACCAACAAGGTGGTTAATATTAACTATCGATATCAAGCATGTTAAGGTAGGAAGAAAACATAGAAGGGAACACCAACTTTCACAAAGCCCATGCCCCCCGGAGGTGACATGTACTTTGCAATCACCAAATGTTCCCACAAACACATCACTGCAAGAAACATGTTAGTGTCTACAACATCATGATAAACAAAAACATCAATGCATATGATTAACCACACAAAGAGCCATGGTTATACAACAAATTCAGAGTTCAAGGATAACCAGGGGCTATATCATGAAGCTCTCCAAATCGAGTACTGCCAAGGCTAGATTCAAAGGCAAACAAAGATGCACGGAGTAGCAGTATTTTTAAGGTTTGTAAATGCGACAGAAACATCATTAAATTCACTACGCAGAAAGCATGAGTGCTTCCACTAGCCAAGCATTGGATAAGATATACAACCCCATCGTCATATTAGTAACTAAGTCCATTTTTTTATTGCTCTCGAAAGGGACACTAGGTCTGCATCAGTATAAATGTTTGTTGTCATCCGCCCGCTAGGTGGAAACACTAGAGGAAGGGAAACAATAAATAAGAGAGGAGAAACAAGTGTCTTAGGGACAGTCATGTAGGAGGGTACCCCCAAGTCACCAAGTACAATGCTATGTCTGTTAGACACAACACACAACAATGAAATCAGAGAGAGCAATATAGAAGAATGATGATACAAATAGAAGGTCACAATAGAGGCGGTCTCCTAGTATCTCGAACCTTACAAGAGAATCCGAGGTCATCCCAAGAGGCCTAAACAACATATAACACATCACAGGGGAAGCACATTATGATAGAGATAAAGGGTTAGAGATACTTACCCATTAGGGTACCATCGTTAAGAACCTACATATCTAAGATATCTGTCATACTGTTTTGATCTTGTTGAATTAACATTAAGTGTAGGACGACGAGAGGCTTTCTTTTCTTTAAAAGGATTATATCCAATGCTGCTTGAGTAATGTGTTGAAGTGGATTCTATAGGTACTTGAATCCCTTGTTGATTTACACCACATCCCTTACCTTCATATTCACAATTGTTATAAAGGATTTTAAATCCTTGACCATAAAGGGATGTCATTTCCCTAGAAGAAGGTGAGGCCTCGTAGGTATCATAATTTGTAGTATAAGTGAGGGTATTGTTTTTATTTTCTACCAAGGGGATTTTAGGTTTCTTAGGTGCTTCAAAAGATTGCTTAGGTGAGGTCGATGCCACTTTTGATGTATCAAGGTTATTAATTTTATATTCCCCTATACTGCAAGGATTAAAATCTAATGAGCCCCAATTATCACCAAAGAGTGCATTCGATGGTATAGAATTTTTCACAACATCATTCGTGGCTAAGATCTTTGATGAACTAGCTCATAAAGTGTTTAAGTTCATATGATTGTAAACTGGTTGTTGTTTTTCAATGTGTAGATAGTTATCTGGTTTAGGATTGGCATGAATCGTATGAAGTTTACCTTTGAATATAAATTTGATTGAACAATGCAAGGTAGAAGGAACTATCCCCAATGCATGAATCCAAGGTCTACAAAGAATCATGTTGTAAGATAAAGAACAAGGCATGACATGAATCAGAGTAGGCACAAGCACATGTCCTACTTGTATAGGTAGAGTTATAGTGTCCACGGATTGTCGTCCAACATTATCAAAGCCATGAATGCTAATGCCATTTGGTGTGATTTGTGATGTGTCAACCTTGATTTTGTCTAGTAGGTGAATGCTACAAACATTAAGAGTTGATCCCGTGTCAATCATAACTCATTCTACCAACATTCTATTTATTGTGACAAAGATTATAAGAGGATCATATTGGTTTTGAACTTCAATTGATAGTAATTCATGTGGTTGAAAGAAAATATCTATTTTTGTCACATGCATACTATCCAATACAGCTGCTACATCATTAGGCTTAATAGTAGGTGGCACAATCACCTTTTGTAAAGCTTCTTGGAGAATTCCATGGTATGTAGGCAATGTTTGTATCAAGTCCCAAAGAGAGATCTTAGCTTGAGTTGCACGGAGTTGTTCGACAAGATCATACTCTTGACCACTTTTATGAGTAAGACGAGGTGGTGGAGGGAGCATAGGTTGAGAACATGGAAGAGAGACATGCACATGTGGTGCTTGCTTACTTTGCTTGTTATTATGAGTGTTGTATGTGTGAGCAATCACATTGTGGTGTGGTTGTTGTAACACATTTTGAACACGTTGAACCATAATCACCAGTTTTAAGCAAGAGGGTGCACTAAGTGCCCCTCGGACAATCATTTTACGAATATTTTTATGAAGTCTATTAATAATTATTGAATTAACATTGTTTCCCTCTTGATTGCACCCAATATCCATCCCCAAAAGATTTAATGTGAGAGACCTTTTCTCATCCACTAATGCTACATCTTGGCCAGGGAGAGCAATGGGATGAAAGAAAGGTACATCAACATCATCATCATACTCTATAGTAGAAAAGGGCTTTTCACTCTCACCTTTCTCATGAGTATTCCTAGAGATGAATTTGGTTAAATCTTCTAATATCAAAGGATATGCTCCTATGAGTAAAGTGAAGCTACTAAAATCATGTGTCTAACAAAATAATTACAACTCATATGTAGAACATATAGAAGCATCAATACCACTGATATAAGCTATGTGTTCTAGAACATGAGGATTCTCATTAGTGAAATTAGCAAAATTTTCAAAATCTAGGATATACTCATGTAAAGATTTCAGAGATGAATAACATGAAGATGCCATAATGAAATGCAAAATCATATTTTAACAATTTTCCAAGAGTATGCAAAAGATAAGTGCAAACTATATGCAAAATGACCTAAAATGCTTAATTTTTTGTACTTTTTCAATGCAAATATATGAAAGAAAAGGTGTTGTAAGGATTTTTATCAGGGATAGCAAATAATATATCTAATATTAGTCCAATACAGAAATGAGATCCTTTACAACATACTTTTGATACAAATCTAAGATGATGCCAAGTCAAATTATAGTGAAAATATGTCAAAATAAGCACTTTTCACCAAAATTCAAATGCAAAAGAGCATGACAAAGAGTGTTGTGAGGAAGATGATGATGGATAGAAAATAATATCAGTAATAATAGCCACTTGGTGCCAAAATACCCAACACAACATGCTTTTAGTGCTACTTAAGGTAAAACCCTAGTGAAAATATAGCAAAAATAGGCTATTTTTCAAGGTTTTTCGATTCCAAGTGTGATAGGTAAAAAATTAGGTGAATAAGATCAAGCATAGCCATGAAAACCTAACCCTACCATCATCAAAGAATCTAATCTAAATGAAATCAAAAGCATGCAATTCAAGAACAATATCACCTAGATCGTATGATTCCTTGTTTATGATGTGGATTGCTTCTTCAACAATGAACAATTATGAAGATAAAAGTTGCCATGATGGATGGATGATAATGATAAAATGCTAGATGGATACTAAAATGCTCAATATGCTCAAGACGATAGTGT
Source organism: Cunninghamia lanceolata (assembly GCA_027924645.1). Taxonomy (NCBI): domain Eukaryota; kingdom Viridiplantae; phylum Streptophyta; class Pinopsida; order Cupressales; family Cupressaceae; genus Cunninghamia; species Cunninghamia lanceolata. Next base: position 4,580,942 of record BSBN01000124.1, on the reverse strand, counting down.
AAATGCTATATGAAAGTTGGATAGATGTAGTATGGAATGAGAGGGTGTTTATATAAACTTCAACCAAAATCAATTAATGGTAGAGATTTGGTGGCTATGTAAATGGCTAAGATTAAAAGATGAAAATAGATGAATGTGTAGATGAAAGGAGGGAAGATAAGGCTTATGTGTGACCATGTACATAAAAAGTACTACATGTGAAAGATATTAAATAAAAGATGTAGTACCACTTATCTTTTTTAAATGAAAGAGGCACACATGTCAGCTCATTGAGATAAATGATAAAAGAAATTAATTAAATAAATAAAATTTATTTAATTAATTGGAAAGTGAGTTTGTGAATGGATTTCTAATTAAATAAATAAGATTTATTTAATTAATAGAAGAAATAAGTGGTAGGGAAATTGCTCAAGTGTGTTAGACAAATGTAGATGGTAGCTAATGCAATATTTTGAATGCTAGTGGTAATTAGGTCAATTTTAGGTGTCTACATTTTGCCTCTCTTTGATACAATGTTCATTAGAGCGTTGTGTCAAAGAAGATACAATAATTTGCTTGATAAACAAGGTTATGCCCCAGTGTAACTGGCAGGTGATGCCCCCTTGAGAGGTAAGCCAGGCTAACCAGGAAGGGTTGGGTTGACTTGCAATAAGATGAAAGGCTAGAAAACAAAGTTGACACGAAGAAAATGGGGGTGGGTGGGATAAACTGGGATGGTTTAGAAGAAAATAGGCTTTGGTTAATCAATCTTGGTTGAGGACTATATAAGAATATGATGAAATGGATAGATGGTATGATTGGCAACTTTGGAAAGTAATTGTTCAAGAATGAAAAGAAATGCAATCCATATGTTTGATATAGCATATGGATGTTATGCACTAGGGTATAGAAGACCAAGGTGTCGAGATATCCAATGAAAAACTAGCATACTACAATCTTGTCTAAACGTATGAGGTCAAGATGTTGAGCCAACATACACAAGATATGAATAGCAGCTAGTGTGTCGAGATGGACTTTGACGCTACAAGCAATGGTTTGAGCTTATCTCCACTACACATAGTGACACCTTGTTGGTTATATGTATGGAGCTAGTATTAACATAGAATAGTCTCAAATGCATAAGAGACTGTTGAGCTTCTCAGATGCTAGAGATATTGATATGTAAGATGCTAATCCCAACACGCATAAGATACCAATATGCATAGGAAGAGAATAAGATCATCCCATAGACACGGCATACGAAAGCAATATGACCATGCCCCATTCTTTACTTCATCGCAATGTACCAAGATATGATAGATCAAGGCAGTCTTGATTAGGTGTAGAAAAGGGACAAAAGATAAAACCAAAAGATACTGTCATCACGTTCTCTTGCCAAATTTAAGTGCTCTTGGATGGGTTTAAGCTGGCGTCTTGTTGAGAGGAAAGTTGCATCCTATTAAAGGCTAAAGATGTTGATAAAATTCTATAGCATGTGTTGGCTTAAGGCATGCGGACAAATAGCTTCTGGCTTACTCTGATTGGTTAAAGAGCTTGCGCTTTCACTGATACGCATAGTCTACTTCCTGCTTGAGCTAGTCAAAGGGAAGAAGATGGAAAAATGAAAGAAGATGAGAATGGGGTGGATCATCTGTGCTTGTGTACTGGATACTTCCTTCGTATTCTAGACTACCTACATACTTTGTGTCTGCGAGATCAAATCACATTTACAATGATGATGAGACATGATGAATATGTAGTTTTGGGTTTATTGATGATGTAAGTGATGAAAGATAGAAGAAAGTGAGATGAAAGATTGGAGGATGATTAGAAGAAAGATGAAAGATGGATGATGAAAAGAGGAGGGCTATCATCTTTGCCTAAATCAGAGTGCTTCCTTCACCTCTTAGATTGCCTACATACCCTGTATCCACGGGATCTAGGCTTTAACGATAGAGCTAGCGATGTAGTTCTTGCTTATTGTGCTGATGGTTAATGTCAAAAGATCAATTTATTTCTTGGATTTTTTCTGATGTTTTGATGTTTTTCAATGTTTTCGATGATGATTGAGCTTAAACTGATTGCGAAGATATAAATCCTAGTTGCAAATGTTTTCCTTGTTTGTCGTTGGATGCGCGCTATGGTGGAAGTTGAAAGTTTGCTGTGTTATGAGCTTGGGTGTTTGTTGTTTTATGAGCTAGAGCTAGTGGTATCCACTTCCAAATAAGGCTTAACAAGTGCCCCCAGTGAGGGATGAGGTTTATTGTGGAGAGGTGGGAATGGATGGCACGTGTGGAAAAGATACTAAGGTACCAAATGATATAGGTACCCCAACAATGTCTAAAATATGATAGCTTGCATTGACAGAGGCGAAGATGGAAAGGCTTTTATTATGGAGAAACAAATTATGATGTTCATACAAGGAGAAATGTGGATTATGATATGGATTATGTAGGATAAGATGGCAAAGTATGCTAGGAATAGTGATAATTAAACAAACTAAGCAGATGATGGGAGCTGGTCACTACACATAGTGATTGTTTGCCAGGTTTTCACTATGGTACTTATCCAAGATGCCTGTTTACCAGGTTTTCACTAGAGGATGGATTATTTATCTTGTACTATATTTTTTTTGTTTATCCAAAGCACCACAAAGTGGTTTTCACTATTGGACAGTTTTTTTTTTTGGAATAGCTAAAAATTACACATGGTGCCTATTTGCCAGGTTTTCACCATGGTAATGGATAGGAGGGACTTAAGTGTCTAGTTCTATGGATGGTGGTAGTCCCGTCAGAGATGGATGTCATCACATGGACCATGTCATTATGCTCATCGATGTTGGTTATGGATTGCATGAATAGGAGATGGAGTAAGTAGATAGGGGATGGAAGGCTAATGGATTATGTCGAACATAAGATAAAGGGCTTATGCAAAAGCATGGACCATAGGAAGGTGATTGAAAGATATGTAGGATAATGGATGAAAGATGGAGATATGGAGGTATGTGGAAATGTTGCAAAATGAAGGAAATCATGACCAACGGTTGCACACACCACTAAACATTAAAGATTTAGATGGAAAGGGTGGTGTAGGAAGTGAAAGAGATGCTTTCTTATGAGATGGATGATGGAGTTATTTAGGAACCCATACATACTTAGTATTTGTATGATTTTTCTTTGCTTGTGGGACTCTTTAGATTTGAGAAACTTTTGAATGGAATGGCATTTATGAATGGAATAAAAATGGAAGGGGACGAGTGGGATTCTTTTGTTTGAGATATGGATAAGGATGCCTCATTCAGCTTACTTGCTTGTTTTCTTAGGAACCCAGACCATTTTGGTCGTAGGCTCTTCCTATGGAGTTATAGGCTCAGCTAGCTTTGTAGATGTATTAGGCTGTGATTCTTTGCTTTAATGCCCTACGGCATGAGAATCTTTAGGATTCTTGGTAGGATTTTTGGTTTTAGAAGTAGAGGCATCCAATTTTTTATTTTTAAATCCCATGAATTTGATGGAAGAGGGGTTGGCAGAATGAGTGGAAGCTTTATGTTTAGACAATATGTGCATTTGTTGGTCATGATTGGGATTAGAAGGGTGCTTATGGATAAATGGATAATTAGGTGTTGGTAACAATGGCGATGAGGAAAATGGAGGGATATTAGGGGTTGGAAGTAGTGGAGGTAAATTGGATGGCGGAAGATGTATGGTCACATGCTTTTGCAGGTTATAGGATGGAGGAAGTGGAGGATATGGAAGTAAAGTTGATGGTGGGAGTTTAGGAGTCAGAAGAAGCGAAGGTAAATTGGATGATGGAAGATGTATAATCACATGCTTGTGGGGTTTATGATGGAGTTTTTGATGGGAAATGGTGGACTTAGGATGGAGGAATTACCAACATCTTTAGCTTGGGGAGGCCTATGTTTGATAGTAAGACTAGGAGTGCTTGGAGAACTAGACTTAAGTTCATCACTAGATAGAGGAGAAGAGATTGCAGAAATCATGAAGATGGAGGACCCCAAGAAAAAATTGGTGAGATGAAAGGAGGAGTTGTCGATGGTATCGGAGTTAGAAGTCTCTCTTACCAAAGAAGATCCAACTTCTGTATCAGAAATGGATGTGGATGAAGATTCTTGCAATGTGTACTCACCTAGACCATTTTCAGTGTATTTGATATGGAGATTGGAAGTGGCTTTGCTAGATGATGGCTTGAGTAAGACGGATGGATCTACATATGATGAAGATGGGTATGCTTCAGTGTTGATAGGAATGCGGTTAGGATTTTGGTATTTAGCTTGAAAAGCACGACAAAACTCAAATGGATTGGGATCAACATGGATAGTAATATCAACACCATTATGTGGAAATTTAAGACATTGATGATAAGTAGAAGAAACTGCTTTGAGGGCATGGATCCATGGACGGCCAAGGATGATGTTATAAGGAAGCTCATTATCATGGACTTGACAACAGGTTTTAGTAGTGACCGGCCCAACTTGGATAGGCAAGTAAATAATCCCTTTAGTATCTCTCTCGACATCATCATATGCTCTGATAGTAATGACCTTGGAAGTGTCAACATCTTTCTCAGAATATCCCAATTGTTTTATTAATTTCAAGGAATATATATTAAGACCATCTTTGCCATCCACTAAGATTCATTTGATATGGTGTTGTTTGACAAACACTTGAATATGGAGGGCTTCATTGTGTGAAGGATGAATGGAGGGCTGGAGATCTTTATCAAAAAAGGTTAAATGACAAGGGGCTACAATGCTAGAGACCATAGATTGGAATTGTGTGGTATCGATATCATTGGCAACCGAAGATTCTTGTAAAGCTTTGTCAAGGATAGCTTTGTGAGTAGGGGATATACGAAGCAACTCAAGAATGGAAATGTGCGCAAGTGTTTTTCCAAGGTGATCAAGGATATTATAGCTAGAAGATGGTTGAGGTGGATGGATAGGTGCTCCTTGAATGGTAACATGACCTCTTCGAGTAGTTACAGCGTAGTCGGGTGCCTTGCCTTGGATGGTAATGGTAGAAATGTGAGCATGGTCAATGCGGCCAATAGTGGATGATTCATAGTTGTACTGAATGGCATTCCCAACATGAGGGTTACTTAGTTTGTCATGAGATGGAAGTGGATTCTTGAAAGCATCCAGATCATAATTAGATGTTGGTTGTTGTGTAGGTTACAATGTTGGAGGTGTGATTTTGATTAAACCTTGATCGATGCAATCTTGAATAACATGATTTAAGTGCAAACAACCATTTGTTTTGTGTCCTTTAACTCTAAGGTAATCATAATACTTAGTCTCTTTGTACCAAGGAGCTTTGAAGAGCAATTCACTGTTAGGTAGTACATTCGGTAACATGATATCACCCAATTGGAAAAGCTTTTGAAAGACAACTTCCATAAGTTTCGCTAATGGTGTAAATTGTCAGCGAGGATTTGATGTTTGTCATTGTCGAGTTCATTGAAAAGGTTGAGTTGTTGTAGAGGCAGCTTGAATGTTGATAGGAGCTTTCATAGTTTGTATGTTCTTTGCGTCTACAATACTGTCGCTAACAACATTCTTGTTCTTGTTCCAAAAGAGAGATTTATCATTGGAATTTTGAGGATAGTCTTTGTTATCACAAAAAATCTTGATAGTACCCTTAGCAATTAAAGCATGTTCAATGATGGTTCCTTTGGAAACAAGTTCATCAAAGGTGCTATCACTTTGTAATTGTAATTGGAATGACAGCTCGGGATGAAGATTTTGAACAAAGATATTGAGCTTTTGTTTCTTAGGTATTTCCCATGATAGTTTACTAGCCATATTATGCCATCATTGAGTAAATGAAGAGAAGGCTTCACCATTGGATTGTTTATTATTGACAAGGTCATTCATGTTCACTTCATGTTCAATGTTAAAAGCGAAGTGTGGTCAAAATTTATTTGCTAACTCCACAAAAGACTTAATGCCTAGAGGTAAATGAGAGAACCATTCAAGAGCTTGTCCCGCTAAGCTTCGGGGAAATAGTCTTAGAAGATATGTATCGTCTTGAGAAACATCAAGACATGCCACAAAGAATGCTCTAAGATGGTCTTCCAGATTTCCTTTTCCTTTGTATTTGTCAAATTGTGGAATTTCAAAGTGTGGTGGAAAAGGTGTCATATGAAGTGACCTATCAAATGGATAAGCATATATGTTTTCTAAGGAAAATGTCTTCTTGCTTTGGCCTACTGCTTGGTTAATCATTTGTTGAACATCCGCTGGAGATAATTGTTGTTGTTGTAAAGGGGGTGGTTGGTTAGAAGGTAAAGCATGGTATGAGGTGTATTAAGGTTGTTGTTGTGGAATATATGAAGCCATGACCATTTGTTGAGGTTGCATACTCACAATGTGTGTCAAAGGATTGGTATGTGACACATATGTGGTTGAAGATTGCTATCCTTGAGACACAAGTGGTGGTTGGGTATATTGCGATGAAGTAGCACCAAGGTTTTGTAGCACATGGGAAGTGGAAGATGGATTGACGTTGGTCAATGGTTGTGAATTTGGAGTTGGATTTGTGATATGGTAAGTGATGGAAGGATTCATGGATGTGAAAGAAGGATGGACATTTGGGTTTGTGTTTTGGACATGGGGATTGGCATATGTCGTATGTTGGGTGACAATGGGCAAATCTTGGGTCATGTAAGATGGCAGCATTGATGTAGGTTGACCAACATAAGAGACCATAGCATTAGGATTATCTTGTGAAATGATAGGCAGGTCACTCATGTCAATGAGACTAAGATTGGGATTGTATGACATGTTAGATGGATCCGTGGAGATAGTGGAGACCATACTAGCAGTGATAGGAATATGGGATGTGGTGTCCACATGTGATGCAATGGGGGTAGCAGATTGCGACAGTTGTGAAACTTGGACCATTGTTGTTGTTTGGATAGATTCGGAAGCTTGTGGAATATGGGATATGGGGATAGCTTGTGATGTTTGAGGAGTTTACACTTGGGAAACATGGATAGCTTGTGTTACTTGAGGCACATATACGGTCATGATAGGAGAAGGAATATGTTGGGAAATATGGAAAGGTGGAATGTTCAAATTTTGCGAAAGGAAAGGGAGTACATTGGTTGGAGTTATCAAAGGTTCTAAAGTGTACTATGAGCGTGGTGGGTCGAATGAGTAACAATAGGTAATGAAAGAGATGGATTGGAAGATGTATTTTGTGGCATGGTATGGGATGGTGTGACTATAGTGGATGGTCCCTTTGCAACAATAGCGGGAGTGCTTGGATCATGTTCTCGAATAGCAGATATGTCAAAGTCTCTTGATAGTTTAGCTCCCATGCGGGTAAGTTGCAAGTAGTGATTAGGATCAGAGAAAACAAGCTTCTCAACTTGGTCCCAGACATGTGTGTCTTGATAGTCAGATAAATCCTCTTGGGAATGTTCTTTGTAAGTCATTGTAAAGGGATGTGATTGCACTTGATGAGATGACTCTCCAATGGTGTACCCATGGGGCACAAACATGTGAGGAGGCATGCCTGTTGTAAATTGAGTTGTATCTCTAAGAGGTGTTGATCGTGATTGTTGCATTGTGGCTTCCATCTCAGCTCGCAGTTTTGCTTCCATTTTAGCTCTATATTGGCTCCTAGTTTGAGGCATTATGGTTGATGTTGAAAAATTGGACTTTTAGCGTGTCAAGGTTTTGAGACTCAAAAAGATGATGGTTTGATGATTTCTTGGTTGTTGGTTGCTGGTTATTGGTTGCTTTGTTACTATTGGTACCTAGTTGTTGGTTGCTTTGTTGTTGTTGGTAGCTAGTTGTTGGTTGAACTTCCCTAGAGAATAGCTCACACACTCAAGGAAAAAGTTGTTTTCTAAAATTGTTGTTTTGCTGATGTTGCTAAGGCTAAAGCCAAAGATGATGTTTTTCTAATTGATCAGGTTGGTTGATTGATGTTTTGTTTGCTGGTTTGGGATCTCAAAAAGATGAAAAGTTCACAAAGTCTAATTGTTTGGAATGCTCAAATCAGGAGACAGTGTTTAGGTATTTGGAAATGATCAAAGACAGGTCTAAAAGCTAATCCTGAAGTTAAGCAAGCTAGAAATGTAGCTGATTTAGCTGTGTCACTAAGATTTGCTGGTAATTAACCACATGCAATAGGTAATAGCTTAGATGTGACTCTAAAAAGGCCAAAACTGACCAGTAATAGCTTAAATGTGATCTGGTTTTGGTTCAGGTAACAAGCTACATTATTAACTAGAGGCGAGCCAATTTACTACAGGCGATCAGTATTGACTCAGAAGAGATTTACTATTGATCAAAGGTGATGCAATTTAGACTAGAGGTGAGTAACTATTGTTCAAAAGTGATTCAGTTTAGACAAAAGGTGACTGACTGTTGGTTAAAAGTGATTTGATTGTCTGTATGCGGGCAGTTAAAGCTCAAAGGCAACTGTGTCTATCAGGAAATATGTTTGAATTATGTTTTTGACAAGAAAATAGTAATTTCAATCACTCACACTCACAACAATCACAAACTTGTACAACCTAGGCTAGGAAAGAACTATATTTGTTGAGTCCCCTGGCCATGCTTATTCAAAGCAGATAACTTTAGGATCTTAGTAGCACCAGCTCCCCTCCACGGCACACACTTCTCACGCATACCAAGATCCAAGTTTCCCAAGGCTTGTCCCCCCACCAAACCTTAGGATTGTCCCTGCTATCTCTTCTAAGAACCACGTGAATCAGGGCAGCTTCAAATGTCCCACCTTTTATGTCAACAAATAGAAGGTTTTTGGCTACTACACAAAGTTGCTAATAAGGGCATCTGTTTGAGTGGCTATATGTGTGGCAATGCTACTCTCCATTATGGAGTCTCCTAGCCTTCAAGGGTTACGCCTTGGAGGGTTTTGGGGGAGGTTGGTTGTTGGTATAACATGACAACACCCATTGTTTGTGGCTTTCAACACAAATACTTTTCTTATATAGCAGTTTGGAAGGACTTGGCTTTAGTCCATTACCACTTGGGTCATATCCCTTCTCACACTAGGAAGGTAGGCCATCTAAAGATAATAACAAGTTCTCATACACCCAAGATCCATTTGATAGGCAAGGGGAGAGGATACTTTTTCTATTAAATTTAGGTTACAAACATGCACATGCAAGCAATTAAGAAAGATAAATCAAGCATGGAGCAAGCAATAATTCTTTTTAAGCACCAAGTCCAAATGTTCTTAAATTAGTTAAAAACCACAAGTCTTGGACCGATCAAAGCTACAACAGATATGTTAGTAGTTTGATAACCTCCTTTTCTTGGACAATTGATAAGATGCTGCATAAATACCCAATTAGTAACCAACAAAACCAAACTAAAAATGACACAGTTTACTAGAGGTGACCAACTGTTGATCAAAAGCGAACTATATTCTGCCACAAGTGAGATGTTATAGATTAGAAGCGATGCCAGTAATGCTAGATGCAAAATGTTAAAGTTCATAAGCGATACGAAAAAGCAACAGGTGACTGGTTATGGGTCATAAGCGACTCAGATCTATGAAAAAATAGAATGTAACAAAAACCCTAGTTTTGCAGAAAGCGATCCAGATAACTAAAGGCAATCACTGTTAGGTTAAAAGTGATTCAAATAAAGGCATAACCGACCACTGTTAGCTTGTGACCAAGGCAAAATAGGTAATAAGAGACTATTGTTCTCTCATAAGCAATCCCAAGAATGCTAAAAGTGATAGTTTTAGGCTCAACGTGATGCGTTTGTGCAGACATCAACTAGTTTTTGCTTAGAAGAGACTGGAACTTGCCATAAGCACTCAGAAAATCTGATCTTCACAAAAACAACTTCAAATAGATAAGTTAATCAAGGACGTGGGTCCCACTGGGCATGCCAAAAATGTGATAGGTAAAAAATTAGGTTAATAAGATCAAGCATAGCCATGAAAACCTAACCCTACCATCATCAAAGAATCTAATCCAAATGAAATCAAAAGCATGCAATTCAAGAACAATATCACCTAGATCATATGATTCTTTTTTTATGATGTGGATTGCTTCTTCAACAATGAACAATTATAAAGATAAAAGTTGCCATGATGGATGGATAATAATGATAAAATGCTAGATGGATGCTAAAATGCTCAATATGCTCAAGACAATAGTGTAGACGCTATATGAATGATGGATAGATGTAATATGGAATGAGAGGGTGTTTATATAGACTTCAACCAAAATCAATCAACGGTAGAGATTTGGTGGCTATGTGAATGGCTAAGATTAAAAGATAAAAATAGATGAATGTGTAGATGACAAGAGGAAAGATAAGGCTTATGTGTGACCCTGTACATAAAAAGTACTACATGTGAAATATATTAAATAAAAGATGTAGTACCACTTATCTTTTCTAAATTAAAAAGGCACACATGTCGGCTCATTGAGATAAATGATAAGAGAATTGGAAAGTGAGTTTCTGAATGGATTTTTAATTAAATAAATAGGATTTATTTAATTAAAATAGATAGAATGAAGATAATTAAATAATTAAATATTGTTTAATTATAGATTAGAAGAAATAGATAATGAATTAATTAAATAAATAGGAATTTATTTAATTAATAGAAGAAATAAGTGGTAGGGAAATTGTTCAAGTGTGTTAGACAAATGCAAATGGTAGCTAATGCAATATTTTGAATGCTAGTGATAATTAGGTCAATTTTAGGTGTCTACACCAAGACCTAGAAAAGGTGTTGTAAGGAATTTTAGGAGGTATAGTGAATAATATCAATAATATCATTCACCTCAATCCATAAAATTGATCACAACACACTTGGAGTGCAAACTAGGTCAAACCCTAGGGCCAAAATAGCCAAAATGTGTAGGTTTTTGCTAAATTTTCACTACAAGAGCCCAATAAAAGGGTGTTGTGAATATTTTTGTGAGGGAAGAAAATTATTACCCTAGTAACAGCAAATTAATGCAAAAATACCCTTCACAGCACACCTATAGTGCAAGTTTAGAGAGTTGATAAAGCCAATTTTAGTGAAAATTGTTGTTTTTGAAGCCCTAGGTTTGAGATCTTGAGACAAAATGATATGTGAATGCTTTGAAGTCTAATTTATGATGAAATTGAATTACTCTCAGATCTGAAAATGATTTTCAAGCCTTAACATGCAAAATGCCCATGCAAATTTAATGCAAATGCATCAAAATTACTAGTTTTTGTTGAAATTTTCTATGTAAAAATGCAAATATTTTAAATCTGAATGCAAATTCACACTAACATGCAAGACTATAGCCAAATGCAAATTTGAATGAGCCTCTAAAATCAGTAGAAAAATCTGATAAAAGATTTTGCCTACAAACCCTAGATTTTGGAATTACAAGGTTATATAAAATTGTCAAAATTTTTACAAAACCCTAGCAATTAAATGATGAAAATGCAAGATAAATTTCTAATTTTTTAGATTTTTCTATAGTTTATATCAGATCTGATGCAAAAATCATGAATTAGGAAAATTTAGGAAGAATTGATGTAATTTAGTAAGCCAAACAATGCAATTTTTTTGTATTTTTCCAATTTTTCAATTTTTTTAAATTTTTCTCAATAAATGACCAAATGAATGAATGAAATCAATCCAAATATGAAGACAAACACTCAGCAAGTTACAATTTAAGTCCAAAAACATGGGTTCACCAAAATGTTTAGGGTAAAATTGGATTTTGTTAATCTTTGTTGTTTAGATGTTAAAACCCTCATTTCCACTAAACATTGAAGGATCTAGGGTTGAGTGGCGAGCACTATCATACCCTAGGTCACTTGCAAATGAAGGGAAACTTGGATTAGGGAATTAATTATCAATTTTTAGTTCTTTTATGTCTAATTAACCATTAAAGCCCTAATTATGCAAATACGACCACAAATTGACGAAAGACGGAAAAAGCTCTTGTAGACGGAAGTAAAATAGCAAATCACATGATACCTCTTTTTAGGGTTCGAAGGCAGAACAGTCGGGGACTAAGGTGCAGGTGCCCTAGTCCAAGGTACCTACTTTTTTGGGGAATCTAGACCTTCTTCTGACATTGATCAGCCCTGTAACTTTTGTTTCCTGATATCTGTCTGCGGAGGACACTGTTGCAAGTGCCCTAGTCCTAGAAGTACTCCTGTGTCTGACTTCTCTTTAGATTCTAAATCCTTGATGTCTGCCAAGCCTTCCTGCAACTCCACTTTTTCCAGATGTGACACCTGTAAACTGCAATAACAAGAATTGGTTTAGGGGTTGTGGTGTTTAGAGGTTTGCCTTAGTCAAACCTTGGAGGACACTTAAGTCTCTGAGCACCGTTGTCAGATAAAGAGGGCATGCCCTTGTGAGGCAGAGGCCAAAAACCAAAGGAATCAATGATGAAAACACACTGATATCTCACCTTGTAGTGAAGCTCTCATGGAGGAAGATGCTCTTCATGCCATGAGAAGATTGATGCTCAAATCTACAAATATCAACACACAAAACACACAAGTCTTCTCTTGCAACACAATAGAAGCCTTGAATCACCTTGAGAATACTTGAACATCACACTTGCTATCTAATTGCAATCTAGTTTGAAAATGAATGCCTAAGCATGCTTATATATGCAACTACAAGCTCTCCTGCCAAGAAATTAAAATTCAAACTTTACCGTGTCGGCAAAATAACCAAATAATGGTCATAAACTGACACCCAGAAATTGGGGCTGCCCTAAAATAGGGTAGGACTAGGGTGCAAGCACCTAAGTCCTCCCCCCTATTTTTGGCAGGGTACAGCTCAAGGGGTCCACCTAGGTCCAATTTGCCATGGAACCTAGGTCTCATTCCATCGGGATGCCAAAATATGAACTAAAATGTCCTAAATGCACTCTAAAGACCTGGGAGCTAAACCTTATGAGGGAAAAGCCCCGAAGGGGACATTTTCCAACATTATAGGAGTAACCTTTGAAATATTGATATTTTGAATAAAATAATGTGATTAAAATACTAATCAAAATTTAAAACATTTTCTACATTTAATATACTATTACAAATTTAGATAATATGTATGCTAACAATTTAAGGATTCTAGATAATCGAATGTAAATGCAACAACTAAAATGAATTAAATGCAATAAATAAATATTTAAAACTAAAGACAATAACCAAGTTAAATATTGTGAAATAATATTTTTCAAAAAATCTAAACAGCTTATAAACTATAAACAAATTCTTCTCTAAAGTATTAATACCAATTTAAATTAAAATACAAAATTTATCTCTAAAACTATAGCTCCAAATAAAATAAAATAATTCATCATTCCCCAAATAAATATAATAAGACTTAACAATTGAATATAACTAATTTAATTTAGCCACGAGAAATAAATGGGGTTAACAATTAATTAAAATATAATCAATCCTTTCTCCATTAATTAAATTAAATAAATAACATTACAAGTATTCCAAAAGAGATTAATTCATTAGATCATGATTAACTAAAAATAATTATCATTAAGTGGTTTTTCCTCCATGTCAAGGGCTTCATGGATAAAAGTCTATGTTTTGTAAGTCTATTCATGGTTTACTTCTATTTTAAACACAATATTCTCATATCTAAAAAATAGATTCATTTTCAAATACCATATACATTGAAATTTTCCTGATGGCTTACTCTACCTTTGTTCGCACTTCTGCTCTCGCATGCTTCGCTCCTTTGTGTGCACTGTCTAGGTCACGGTCTCTATTGGGTTGCGATGGTGTGGATGCCTTTGGGGAGAAGCCAAGTGCGGGTGTCATGGCTTTCTTAGGGAAGAATTTACAGGATGAGACATCTAATGTCCCTTAGCATTCGTGCCCTCAAGTGAATTTGGTGGCTCCTCCTAACCCTAGTCCTATCAATCCTATGAAAAAATTGACAAACTCATCAATGACCATTAGGAATTTGAAGCACGCACTGTGTTCTAGTTTGCAGGCTGGGAGAGGAGGTTTTGGGGGTTCCACTGGTGCATTGGCCTCTCCCACTTGTAGCAACGTTGCTTGATTGTGTCCCCCTCTTTCTATCCGCCCCTCATCCACAACCCATGAGGTTTACTTGGATGATTTAGCGATGGATAGGGAGGTTTTTTTACAAAATTATGCCCTAATCTACAGATTCACAAAGATATGGCCAAAATTATATGATCTACACTCATGGGTTTATGAGAAATGGAAAGAATACATGGAGGGAGAAATTTGGATCTACCCCTGTGCCAAGGTGTTCTTTATGCTAGAATTTGACTCTCACGAGGATAAGAAACTGGTGTTGGAGAATGGTCCTTGGATCTTCCAAGGTGATTTCCTATGTATGAAACCATGGTTCTCCACCTTTGATCCATGTACAAATGTTTTCACTACAACTTATTTTTGGGTGTGGCTACTATATCTTCCTTTACAATTTTGGGAACTGGATTGCCTACGGGCCATTGGGAATGTCTTAGGGAAGTATCTTTAAACTTCCAAGGAAACTATTGATTATCAAAACTCCACTTTTGCTCAGATATGTGTTGAAATGAATTTATCCAATGACCTTCCTACTGAGATTCTGTTGAAGGTGGGGAACAAAAATTGGAGGCAACATGTTGACTATGAGAAAATTGCCTTCAGATGCAGGTGATGTTTCTCAATGGATCACTTCACATCCCAATGTAAAAAAACAAGTTGTGGGGAATTTGGCCTCCTCTGGCAAACCTTCTTGGTGGGGTAGGGCTAGGCCTCGACATTATGTCATTCCTCCCAACTCCAAGCTCCTCCTGAGGATACTAAGGCTAGTTCATTTCTTTCTCTTAGTGATCATCCTTTGACTTTGGCTATTGTCTGTCAAGATAATGGGTTCGCGGTGGACTCCCAGATCTTCCAGCAAACACCTACATTGATGGATTCTAGTGAGGCTTGCTCTCCTGTACTGATGGAGAATTCAGGGGTGACGAGCAGTGAAGATGGTCTAGAAGTAGAGAGTTGCCATCCAAAAGATAATGGATGGATAGAAATAAAGAGGAGAAAATAGAATCCTCAGCATCAAATGATTTTGAGGTCCTCCAAGAAAGGGGAACTGTGGAATCCTAATAACTTCATTTCAGTTGTATGAGCTGGAAGGTAGATTTTAGTGGTTACAAGCACCTTTGCTTGCTTGTAGCTTATCATAAGATTTTGTTACTATAAGTGGCAATAGTAACCTTTTAGATTTGGCCCAGAATGGCCTTCTAGCTTTTTGGTGGTGCTGTCATGGTGCCACTTTCGCCCTATGATATGTAATTTTTTGAAATTATCAATATAATCTATCGCAACTACGGTTGTACATTACACATAAAAAAATTATCATTAAGGCCACTAAACTGTTAGGGTAACTTAGAAATAATAGTCTTCAATTTTAAATAGGACACATTCCCTCTATAGTTCTCACACTTTTCTATTTAATAGAAGAAGTAGTGGAAGTCAAGTTAAAGGAAGGTGAAATAACCTCCTTATATTTAGTTTTGTAAATTGGTTTTCAAATTATTTTCTATTTATTTATTTATTTTTCTACACAATATTAATAATTAAGCATTAATAGGTTTTAAAACAATACCTGTATATATACACATATATACAGTCTCATTACACTAGTAAAAATCTTTATTTTTTATTTTTTTCATGTTTAAATACAATAGAGAAATGATTATTTGAAATATATATACACACACAACTATGTGTATATATACAAACAGATACATATAATATATAATATATGAATATTGGAAAAGATTAAAATTTTCTAAATAAAAATAAAATAAAACAAAAATAAACAAAGGTATATCTTTTTAGGGTCAAAGCCCTGGCCAACTGCAATACATTTTTTTATCGATAAGATGCTACCATGGGGGTAGCTCCCTTTTATGTTAATAAATAAAATTTGGATTACATTAGCCTCCTCAACTACGGATGTTATACTTTTGCTACATTAGTCATTTTGGGTTTGTGGTGAAGGAGAAGGCAAAGGCCATTCAATATTTCAAAGGCCAATTTGACCGATGTTGGAGATAAAAGAGAATCATCGTTCCCTATGATCAATTTGAAGGTTTCCATGTTGTCCCTTTCAATTCCTTCTCTGAACAAAATGATTTATTATTTTATGTTTTCATTTGCTCTTGTAGTAGAAATATCAAAGACTCCACTGAGACTACCTATTCTAGGCCTTCTGTTGAATGCAGGTATAGTTGCCAATGCTATTGGTTTTAGGGCCTAGTCCTAGATGAATCCATCAACTATTACCTTCCCCTAGTGCTTCTTTCCTAAGACCAACATATGGTTGCACAAAAATAATTCTAGTATGTAGTTATCATGGATGGGACTATCCTTGAACGCTCATTGGTCAATCACATTCCTTATCATCATCTCCACTTCATCTACATCAATTCTAAAAATCCTCTTGAGTTGTGTCAAAGTCTCCTCAGCAAGGCATGGGAAATTATATCTAGTGAGCTACATTTTGCTACTTTCTTTGGATGAAATAGTTCCTTCTTGGTCATTTTATGATGGAATCTTAGCCCAAGAGAATCTTGCAGGTTTATTTCATTTGTATTTACCTAGACTTGAATGACTTGTTTAGTACACCTTGGAAAGGGTGAATGCTCCTCCCACGATGAGAGGGGTAGTGTCCATAGAAGATTTATAAAAAAGGGGAAGATTTTCCTATCTATTTTTATTGTTTGAAATGGTCTCTTCTTTTGTTTTCTCACAAGCTTGATTAGCTAGAAAATTTGTCATGCGATTCACCTCTCTATAGCAATGTTTGATTGATATATTGTCCATGTTGTCCAAGATTGTCTAGATGGATTCTATAATGTTTCACATCTTCTAGTTTATCACATAGTAGTTGGAGATTGCATTTATGCAAATTTATGAATCTCCCTCTATATCTATGTTGGATATACTTTCCTTTTAGCAATAATTGCAGTCTAGTCAGAAGGGCCATGAATTCCACTTCATTGTTGCTTCCTATCTAAAGCTTCTTGATAATTACCAATACCGTATTACTATTCTCATTTCTTATAATGATGCTTGCCCTCGATATACCTAGATTTTTGTGCATTATACCATCAAAATTGAGTTTCAATCTTCCTTTCAGAGGTGGACACCATTTTATTTTATTTCTTTTAATCTTAGTTTGTTGTCCATTGATATTATATCCCTAGGGAATTTTGAGTTTTTCCATCAACATTCCATACCAACTTCTAAATGGTTTCAGGATGGAGGTAGTTTGTTTTGTCATTCTCACTTCACATATTGCTTATTTCTATTTTCTTAATGATTTACTGCCCACTGGATTCCTTGTCATTAAAAATTATGTTGTTTCATTCTCTCCATAACTTCCTTATTATCATTGATGGACTAGTCAAACATATGCCTTCCCATATTAAATTGTGTATTCTTGGCCATCCTCTAAAGAGCTCCAATATGTTGTTTAGGAGTGCTCCACTCCATTTCAATCAATCATCCAACCATTCTCAGCATGTGTGGGTGAAGGGGCAGTCTAGGATTATATGATTAATGAATTCCTCTATTGATTTGCACATGATGTAGCAAGAAGGGTTGAGTATTCCAATGGTCTTAAAGTGATCACCTGTGAGGATTCTTTTGTGTAGAGCCATCCATACAAAATCCCCAACTTTGGGAAGATTCCATTTATTCCAAAAGAGCTTAGCTGGCCAATCAAGGCATTCCTCCATAAGGCTCTATAATTTGTATCCTATTTTGATAGAATATATCCCTAATTTTGACCTTGTTCATATTATCTTGTCTTCTTTTGGTACACAGGGACCTTTCTCTTTTCTAATTCTATTTATAGAGCCCTTTTGTGTCAGGAGGTATTGGTAGGTCTTCCGTACTTTTCCATTCCCATTCCCTACCATTGGATTTTTCTTTTGGGCTTAGATAATTGATAACATATACCCCTCGTATGTTCAAGATGGTGTTCATATGTTCCTTGAGACCATGTATTCTAGCTAGTGGTGGTTAATTGTTCCATGAATCAATAAAAAATTGAGCTTTTCATCTATTATTAATGACCCCTGATATATGGTATGTGATCAGACTTATGCATTGTTGCATAAAATTCCAAATGTGTGATCCCTGGGGAGGATTAAGACTTGTCAATATGTGAGTTGTATTGTCTAATTCTAGATATTTATTTTGGAGAATTTGGAACCATCTTGTTGTTGGATTATCAAACATCTTCTAGATTAATTTAACCCTCAAGGTTGTATTTTCTTTTTCTATTTTCTTGATTCCAAGACCTCCATTTTTTTCACTACATTCCATGTCCCAACTAATTAAGGGGATATGTTTATTTTTATTAGAGCCCTCCCATAGGAATTTATTCATTATACTTTCTAATAAATTACCAACATTGTTTTCTATTTGGGTGCTTGATAATTGGTATATAAGGATTGTCGATAGCATTGCCTTGATCATTTGAATTTTCTTGGGTAAAGATAGCCATTGACCTTTCCACGAGTTTTCCTTCAAGTGGCATTTGTTCATTGTTTCTTCCCAAAGATTTCTTCATATGGCTCCTTTGAACATTAGTACAAAGAGATATTTGCTGAGTAATTATACCATATTAAATCCCAATATGGTGTCAATTCACCTTCGCAGGCCTCGCCTAGTGTTGAAGTATATACTAGATTTATTCTTGTCCGAAGGTTGCAATGTATCTTTCCAATATATGTTTTATTGTTTTTACTTCTTCCACACATGATTCACTGTACATGATTTTATCATCTCTAAATTGCTAGTGAGTGGCCATTGGGAAATTATTTTCTATGTGTACCACTAACTACAAGCCCTGTATAGAATATTTTTTGATCCCCCTTACAAGAGCATCAACCATAATTACAAAAATAAATGGATATATGGGGGGTCTCCCTAGAGTAATCCTTTGGATGACTCAAAGAAACCACATATGTTTCCATTAACCAAAACTAAATATTGTACACTAGAAATATAGTTATATATCTAGTTCATGTAATCTTCATGGAATCCAAATTTCTTTAGTATGTTCATGAGGAATCTCTTGTTGACTCTATCATACACTTTGCTAACATCTAATTTTAGAATCATGCTACTTTGATTGGAGATTGTTATGGAATGTATAACTTCTCATGACCTATTATTATGCCATCTATTAAGTCTCTTCCTAGTGTGAAGTTGCTTTGTTCATCTTAAATGACATGAGGTAGGATCAATTTTAGACAGTTGGCTATTACCTTGGATATAATCTTGTATATCGTATTGCATAAGGAGATTGACTAGAAATATGAAAAGGCAGCCAGATTTGGCTTCTTAGGGATCAATGTGATGAAATTTGCATTGATGTCCTTCATAATTTTTTTAATTTCCTTGAGTCCTCTACCACCATCCATATATCTTCTCCTACAATTTCCTAAAATTCTTGATATAAATTAATCAGGAATCTAGCAGGGCCATATTCCTTATGTGGGTGCATCTACATAATTATAGCCTTCACCTCATCTATTGTTATTGGTGATATTGCATGCTATTATCATCCTTCAAGATGATATTGGGAATGTAGTTTAACAAGGTTTCCTAATCCTATAGGTTAGAGGCATCAATGCATGCCAATAGGTTTCAAAAGTAGCTCACTACTTCTTTATGTATATCTTCTTGGACATTTATTATAGAAACATATATCCATTCAAGGGAAGTGATACAGTTTTGATATCTTCAACTTTTTGTTGAATTGTTAAAAAAAAAATTGTATTCAAGTCTCCTTCTTTCAACCATACTTCATGAGATTTTGATTTCTAGAATAATTTTCCCGAATCAAAAGTTTTGCATGGTAGCTCATCAATTCTTTTTCCTTCTCATAGTCTTTCAAGAGCATTCCATGGGCAATGAATTTTTGGTTTATGGCTTCTATTTTTTATTCGACTATTTATTTCTCCCAAAAAATGTTCTTGAAAGTATGTTTGTTCTAATTCTTCATTTGGTTTTTGACCAAGATCAGTTTTTTATCAACCATGAACATCTTGGAGCCTTTTTGGACTTGTACATTTTCCCACAGTCTCAGATGAGATCAGGAAGAGAGTCACATCTTAGTTACATTTTTCAAGTTTGAAGGGACATCGAGGACATAGGGAATTAACAACAATGTTAAGGATTACATGGAAATTATTCGAGCCAAATATAGGAAGGATCATGGATTCTAGCAGGCGTGGGGATTGAAGCCAATTTGAGGATAGTAAAACTTTGTCAAGCCTCTCTACTATATTTATGACTCCATTTCTTCTTATTTTCATCTAAACTCACCATTTTTGGGAGGAATTTCTATAATTCCATTATCAATCACAAACTTCTAAAATTATTTTTGATTCTTATTTATTCATGTGAGACCACCCTATTTTTCAATGGAGGTCAAGATAGTATTGAAATTGCCACAAAGTATGATTAAGTCCAATCTATAAGTAGAAGTTAAGTTTGTGATTTGGTTCCATACCTCTATTTCCTCCTCATTTTTAGCTCGCCCATATATGTTGATGAGTATGAGTGACATATTTGATACTAGGAAAGATGCTCATGCTACCATCTAATTTTGGTTCTTGTGTATGATCTCCATTTTGGTACATAACTTGGTTTCTAGAGAGTATCAATCCCTCTAGAGGTTCTATTTTCTTGGATGAATTTCCCTTCCTAGCCATTGCAATGATTTGAAAAAATTGCTTTCCTCCATTGTGTGTTTTGATTCCTAAATCATAATTATGTTGGCTTTCATTGTGTACAAATGGTGTTTAATTAAATGTCTTTTGTTAGGGGCATTTAGGCCCCTAACTATCTGTCACGTCTCAGACTTTGATACTTTCTAGAATTACTTTATGTGGAAATATTTCATGAACAATTGTGTGGTTAGATAAATAATATCTTATTTTGGAAGATGAATGATTATTTTAATATGGAAAAGATGAAATGAAATGAATATTATTTTCATGTTATTAATTTTGATGCTTCAGCTATTGGGTTACTAACCTATTAATAGAAAATTTGAGTTTATCATGAGTTGCAGGTTGTCAAAGACAAGGGTGTGGTTAAGATAAAGGAGGTTAGTAGCCTGGCAGGGTTAAGATGGAGGGATTTCTCTCACACACATCACTTAGAGTCATGTAGATGCATTATAATTGCATTTAATTGATTTTATTATATAGTTCTTATTTTATTGTGTTATAGTTAGATTATTTAAATAATTGTCATTCAATAATATATGCTCATAGAGAATAGATTAAATAGTTTAAGTTTTTTAATTGAAGAATGGAAATATTATTATTTATTTGTTTTATAGATAATTGAGATAATCATGCTTATTATTTTAATATTATTTGCGATAAATTAGAGACTATAGTTAGAAAATAAAACAAGATTTTAGAAACAAAACAAAAAGGAAAGAAAACAATAAAACAATAGAAAAATAGAAAAGAAAACTTATATTTAGGAAATAAAACATAAAATAAAGAAAAGCAAGAATGGAGAGAAAAATAATAAAGGAGGAATAAATCTCATTCTCTCAGCACATAGAAAATCATTCACAACTTTCTTTCTGATCTCTCAATTTGAAAACAAAAGCACAAGTTTAATTTGATACTGGAAAGAGGGATTTGGCAAGAAGTTGAAGATCTGGAACAAAGGAAGCTTTTGGGAAATAGAGGGTTTGGAGCATTCAAGTGATTGGAGAGTGAAAATCTAGGTTTTTATGCAAATCTATATTCTCAAATTGTGTGTGATTACAAATTGTATGGATAATCTCTGAAATTTTCTTTGTGGATGGATATGATTTTCGTTAACATTATTTCTGTATTTTCACATATTATAATATTGTGGTTATTATCTGTATTATTATGGCTTTTGGATATATGTTGTTGTTGTAGTAGATATATTACTGTGTATAAGTTTATATATATATATATTCAAATATGATGAATGCTTGTATAAATATATTGTCAGAAACAAGGCAAACAACTGAGAGGGGGGTGAATCAGTTGTCCCAAAACATCCTCTTATTAATTATTTAAATCCTTCTTGTAATTTAGAAGCATAATCATAAATTAATCATGGAAACATAATGCAATCATTCAAGAGTAAAAACACATTAACACATATGACACCAAGATTTTGATGTGGAAAACCTAGTTAAGGGAAAAACCACGGGGTGACTAACCCAAGATTGTATTCTCTATTAGAAGAATAAAGGGAACAAAATGGTACATGCTGTATACGCCTAAAAATGACACAAATCATCCTAAATAAATATTCTAAATATTTATTCCCTTCTTCTATTAATTAAATAAATGTTCTAAATTTATTTAATCAATTCACTATCCCATAATTAAATAAATTCTATTTATTTAATTAAAATTCTTCTATTTGTCCTTCACAATTAAATAATCATAAATTATTTAATTAATCCAAATTCCTCTATCCTAAAGTTCTAAATTCAAAATTCCACGTCACCTTTACACCTCACCTTTTCCACCTCACCCTATCCACCTCATCAAGTTGCACATGTAATTAAATATATTTAATATTTAATTGCCTTATTTTCCCTCACCCACATGACCTATTTCTTCTCCAATCAGAGGTCAGTTAACCAACCAATCAAACCTGTTAACTAACCTGTCAGTTGAGTCAAATCCTCAATCAATCTAGTCAGTTCCACAATCCCCTCTTCTAACTGATCAGTCAATTCTGTTAACAGACCAGTTAATGGAGTTAACTCTCCAATCAGTTTTGTCACATCCCACCTTTCATGATGGAGCTGGGACACTTGTCACATTTCCACTGGTTGCACATTCCTCAACCATCCTCAGCCGTTGATCTTCATATCTTCTCTCAACCGTTGATTCCCATTCTTCCAAGTCTATAAATGAAGCTTTATTCTTCCATTTTTATGATCCAGGCTTTTGACATCGTTACTCTGCAGAAATACCACCAGCGCACCTTTGGCACCCACTTGTCATCTACAAGCTTGAGATCACCATTGTTGCATTGGAGCTCACCTTCATTGCATATCACACCATAGTCGTTCACCATCGACTTCCTCAAACAGCTTTAAAAGATTGCACTCTCTGAGGGCTCATCTCATCTGCGAAAGGACGATTCGTGATAGGCGAACAATAGAAGTTTTGAAACGGAAGAGGTTTGCTGTGTTTGCTCATTGCTTTGTTTACTTGAATCTTCTTTGTTTCTCTATTATGTTGATGTTTGGGTCCTCTATTATTCATTTGATTGATCACTATTTTACCCTCACATTTTTGGCACCCACCGTGGGGCCGTTGCCCCTTTATTTCACCATTTTTGAGCTTTTTTGAAGGCAGGTTCCGTACAGGTCCTGCAGAGTCACGCACAGATTAGTTCGGCACATCTGTTCATTTTTACGGCGCTTTTGAAGACTGTTACGGCGCTTCTAAAAATCCTGCGCATCTGTGTATTCTTACTGCGCTTTTACAGATTGTTACGGCTCTTCCGTTATAACTGTGCATCTGTTGACTGTTACGGCGCATCTGAAGATTGTTACTGCGCATACATTAAAACTGCGCATTTATTCATTTTAACGGCGCATACGTTCAAAACTACGGCGCATTTGTTAATGCTGCGCTTCTGTTGATCACTTCTGCGCATCTAATCACTAAAGCTGCGCATTTGTAACTGGCTCAGGTTTTAGTACTTTCTAGAGGATTTTGCTAACGCTAACCCTTTTGCAGGTGTTTGCTGGAGCGGTTTTGCAGGATAGGCTCAGGTTTAGTTACATGTAGTTGCATCTAACTAGCTCACATTTCATTTTCTGGGAAAGAGTAAAATGGTTGTTCATTACAAATCTTCATCTAGTCCTAATTAGGGAGGAAGTAACTGGTTTATTTCATGCTTGCATTGCAAACAACTTCCAAGTTATTGCTATCTAAGATTTAAAATTGAACTCATCACTGATCTTGTAGTTAAAATGAACCATTGCTATATCGTGAGACCTGAATTTCAAAGTTAACAATCTCGTGCAACGTGGACTTAAAATTGAACTCACAACTGCTTTCTGAAGTTAAAATGAACCATTGCTATATCGTGAGACCTGAATTTCAAAGTTAACAATCTTGTGCAACGTGGATTTAAAATTGAACTCACATCTGCTTTCTGGGATTTAAAACTGAACCACTACAATATTGCTGAAATCACTTCAAAGTTCTGTTTGAGTAGATTAACCCATTTAGTTTTTATCTTTTAACTAGGGTGGATTAATCAGTGTATTCTGTGCTTGCGAATGACAATAGGCTTATGCTCTCCCCTCTTCTGGGTGATCAGAGTGCCAGACTTGTCATTCTATTTGTTTAACCTTTAGGAGGGGCCTGCCCTTGGATGCACGCTTGTCCAAGCGAGAACGACCCTGAGTGGTAACAGGCTAACGCCAAGCCCTATCGAGCCACTTAAAATAAATTGTGCTTGAGGTGAAAACCTCCTGCAACGAGTGCTGTTATGTTACACCGACGGCCAACCTCCCCCAAAACCCTCTCAGGCATAACCCTTTGAGGCTGGGAGACTCCATAACAGAGAGTAGCGCCGCTGCACGTGTAACCACTTGAACGGTTGCCCGAATTAAATACCTCTTGTTTTTAGTGGCCCAAATCCCTTATAATCCATTTCTCGCCTAGGATTTTGTGCTTGCTTTTGTCCAAAATAGAGTCAAAAAACTACAAAAACAATGGAAAACTACAAAATACTCTTTGTGCTTGCTGTGTTTTCTTGCTAAATTAATTCATAATATCAGATCAGGAAGACCTTTTCCAGCCAAAGAATACCAAAAATAGAGAAAAATCCAAAAAATTTGCAAAAAAATACCAGAACTGCGCATATACACCGGCTTGCTGCGCATATATTTTTCTATTGCGCATTTACACACTATTACTGCGCATACATACTTCACCAGAGCTACGCTTTTACAGCGACTTACGGTGCATTTACCTATTCTTGCTGCGCATCTATTTCTGTGCATGCGTGATAGTGAGTATTTGCCCTATTTTTGAGAAATTATCGTCAGCTGTTCAGAGTACCCATTTCGGCCTAGTTTCATTTTCTGAGGTCAGAGTCAACCTTGCAGTTAATCTTCATCCATTTCACCCAATTCTCTCTCTTTCGTCAGTCGTCCCAGTCACCTTCTGTCCAAGTCATTCTGTCCCATACCGATTCGACATAGGTCCTTCTTCGTTTCATTTGTGAATTCACGTAAGCCTAGTAGGTCACAGTACCTTTGCTAGTAGTCTTGTTGAACGACTAAGCCCTACACAGTAAGACTAGTATCAACTACCCTTGCTAGTGGCTAGAGTCTTGTGTCAACCGTCTTACCTGAAGTCATTGAGCGAGAGAACCCTTTGTCCAAATCTTGTCCTAGATACCCCATTCATTGCAGTCTTAGTCGGCACCTTGCCAAAATTTCTAATCCTAGTCCACTTCATCCCACCCCACCTTGCATGGTTCTTACTCGATCCTAGTACAACAAGCTAATTGAAATGGTTGACTCATCCAATCACATCGCCCCACCACGCGATGATGATGAAGAAATTTCTCGTGAAGAATTAGTGGCACACATGCAAGATAGAAAATTCCAACGCTTAGTGGAGAAAGTGCTCCTTGAGGACCCCACCAAATATTTCCATCATCTTGCTAGTCTCGGAATCAAACTCCCCGCAGACTTTGACATTAACTCCATCATGGAAAATGCAGACAATGAACATGAGAGGGACACAAATGACACAGTCCCACATGCACATGAGAGAGGCACAAATGACACGGTCCCCCATGCCAATGAGAGAGGAAAGCAACCCATAGATCAAAATGCTCCTATGACAGATGTGAGAGAACAAATCAAGAGTCTAAAGCTAGAAATCTCCAACCTTAAGATTGGCACAAGTTCCAAGAACTACTCCTTGGAAGATATAGCACCATACCCCTTTGACAGAAGTTTGGTCATGAAACCTTTCCCCTATCAGTTCAGAATTCTGAAATTTGACAAATACAAAGGGAAGGGGGACCCTAGAGATCATATCAGGGAATTCACTGCAGCATGTCTAGAAGTAGCTCACAACAAGACCTACTTAATGAGACTATTCCCAAGATCTTTAGGAGGTCAAGCTATGGAGTGGTTCTCGCGCCTGCCACCAGGAATCAAAACTTTTGATGAACTTGTCAATAAATTCATAACTCACTTCTCTTACAACATAGAACACGAAGTATCTATGCTAGACCTATGCAACTCCAAACAAAAGGGTGGTGAGTCTTTCACCACCTTCTTACAACGATGGAGATAGCTAGCTAGTAAGTGTTCTTATGACATGCCTGAGAAACAACTATTGGAAATGTTTTTCCACAATTTGAATCCCGATCTTAGCTATCAGATTCAGATACAATGCCCTACCTCATTCGCTAAAGTCATTGAAATGGGGCTATTCATTGAGAAAGCTATGATCGCTAAAGGAACTCTCAAGCTCTACAAGGACACACCTCCTTCCAATTACACAACTGACAAGTCAAAGTTTTGGACCAAGAACAAGAATGTGGTCAACGATGGAGTAGTGGATGCCATGGCGGCAGCCCCTAAACAACAACCCATATTCACTCTTAAGGAAGAAGCAAATAACGGTGCGCTCAACAAGCCACCCCCTCGGGAACCTAGACCTTGGTTCAATTTGAATCCAAGGAGGAAATTCACACCGTTAGGAGAATCTCAAGAATCGGCCCTCAGAAAGTTGTTGGCTAACAATGAAATTTCTCTACCGCCAACAAGTGACTATGAGCCTATAGTCAAACCTCCCTATTGGAAGGACACCGATTATTGTGAGTATCATCGAGGATGGGGGCACACGACTAACAATTGCATCCGCCTCAAGAATGTCATACAGGATATACTGGATCAAAATCAGGGAGGGACACAACAGCATACCTCCAATGAATCTCACGTGGCCTACTGGGATCCTCTTCTAAACCACTACCGGCCGTATAACAATAATCGCAACAATGGCCACAACAGCAACGATGGTCACAATGGCAACAACTCCAATGGCCATAACAATAATGACAACAATCGCAACAGGCCAAACCAGAACAGTGGGTCGAGTAATGCTACCTATGCAAGCGTTCCCTTTGAGTACACCATTAACTGCATTTCTGAGCATGTTCTGCAAGTCAACGTCATATCCCCCAACCAACAACCAGGACCTAACAGAACTGGTTGTAGTATAATTACCCGTAGTGGTAGAGTCATGATCAACACCACTCCTCCAAGGTCGTCACCATCTCCGTCCAACTCCCGCCCATATAATGTCATCGACCAATTGCAAAAAACTCTGGCTCACATTTCTATATTGGAGCTCTTGCGTCTATCTCCTTCTCATAAAGAGATTCTTGAGAAAGCCTTAGTGGAAACTACTGTCCCCACTAACCTAACCCAAGAAAAGTTTCAAACCATGGTGGGTAATTTGACATCCTCCACTTCCATCTCGTTTACAAAGCAAGATGACCTTTCCATATCTCAACCCCACAACACTCCTCTACACATTGTCGCATTCGTGCACAAGCACCGCATCAAGAGGGTTCTCATTGATGGGGGCGCCGGTCTAAATATTTGCACGTTGAAGCTAGTCCTTGCACTGGGGTTCTCCAAATAGGCAGTAGATCCAAGACGGAAAATTACTATCAAAGCCTATGACGAGGAGGAACGAACCACAAAGGGCACGGTTGTCCTACCCATTCAAGTGGGACCGGTAATTAAAGATGTGGTGTGCCAAGTCCTTGATCGGGAGCTTGCTTACAATATTCTACTAGGGAGACCATTGATCCATGCCATGAAGGCTGTCCCCTCCACCTACCATCAATGCATAAAGTTCCCACACGATGGCAAGCAGGTCACCATACAAGGCGACCCCGACCCCTACCAGCATTGCAATTCATTCCAAGCAAAATCTGAATGCGTCATTCCCAATAACCGAGCCTACATTTCCCCTACTCCGCCACAAGACCATACTACCGAAGCTTCCTCCTCGAGGCCCAAACTGCTGAAACTTACCATAAAAGAAAATGGCGTGGGGGAGTACTCCATTGAACACAGCCTCAACCTTGCCACCATGCCTTTGTCTCCTCGCTCCTTTGGCAAACCCAAGCATCAACCTAGGCATTTTCCAAAGCCATCTGCTCCTCCTACAACTCCCGCAAATCCCTTTGTAAAATGGGGGACCTTATCTGATGAGACAGAGGAGCGAGATCTCCTGCAGTGGCTTTACGCTGAAGAGGAAAACACATCCCAAGAGCTGCCTAGACTCCCTACAGAACTCTATGGACGGGGTGAAACTATCTTGCACAGGATGGGATATGAAGGACAAGGCCCCATAGGCCTCAGAAAAGAAGGAATCGTTGAACCTATCCAACCTTCTTCATCCTCTTCAGCTAGAAACACAACTGGCCTAGGGTACAAAGGTAAAGGTAAAGCCAAGGAAAATGCCTGCCTTGTGGAGACAATTCAAACATCCCAAGTGGATAGGGACACGGATTCAGATAATTCAAACGAGTATGAGTGGGATGAGCTAACAGAGCACTCCTACGATGACAAGGAGATTGACACCATCCAAACTCTCAGCCCCTACCATGAGGAACAGACGCAACGGGACAGACCACTGGAGTCTGATTTGCCCCTCCCTGAGGTTATGGCTTTCGGGGAAAGTTTTGATTCCATTGCGATAAACAACCTGGAGGAGAGTACCACCTAGAACACTATCCCCGCCAGTGCCCATAATATTTCCATTCACAACATTAACGAATCAGATCTCTCATCTAACTCCCTTCCCCTCTTACACCCTGAGCTTATCGACTGGGATCTGCGGAACCCCTCAATTAGATATGTTCCAGAATGATGATGCTTACATTGACTATATGGAACTTAGGGATCACTTACCAAAAGGAGATCATAAAGCTGGTTTTGCTATCGAACTCAACACTGTGGCTTACTTCGGGGAGGGTGCCAAGCCTTCTAGTCGCAAGAATATCAAAATCAAAAATGGATCTAACGGTGAAAACCGCCATGCGGTAGGGTCAGATCATAAAAAAGTAAAAAGAAAGGACGTATCTGAAGGTGAAAACCCAACTGTGGCACCTGACGATGGAATGCTTGACACCCTCCCAAGTGATATGTATCAAGAAAGGTCACAGATCATGGTGGAGCCAACAGAGCCAGTGAACATTGGAATCGAAGAGCAGCCTAAGATTATCCACTTTGCAAAATCTCTCACGCCGCCTGAGAAAACCAGGTTTGTACCATTCTTAAAAAAGAAGAGAGGTAGCTTTGCTTGGTCATATGCCGACATGCCAAGTTTGGGCCCAAACCTGATTCTACATCACTTGCCATTGGATCCAGGGGTGAAGCCCGTAAAGCAGAAACTGAGGAAGATGCATCCCCATATAGCCCTTCTGGTCAAGGAAGAACTCAAGAAATTGCTAGACGTGGGGTTCATCAGGGCCATAGATTACCCCGAATGGATATCAAACATCGTGCCAGTGTCTAAACCAGATGGCAGGGTTCGACTATGCAACGATTTTAGAGACTTAAACAAAGCATGTCGCAAGGATGACTTTCCCTTGCCTAACATCGATATTATAGTTGACCTCACGGCAGGACATACAATGCTGTCACTCATGGATGGATTCTTAGGGTACAACCAGATCAAAATAGCACCAGAGGATCAGCAGCACAAAACTACTTTCACTTGTCCATGGGATACCTTTTGTTGGAATGTCATGCCATTTGGGCTGAAAAACGCAGGTGCTACATATCAGTGGGCCATGACAACCATATTCCACGACATGATGCATGTGACCATGGAAGATTATGTTGACGACATCTTGGCAAAATCTCTCACGAGGGACTCACACCTGGATATTCTAGAGCAAGTCTTCCAACGGCTGGACCAATTCCAAGTAAAACTGAACCCGAAGAAGTGTGTGTTTGGGGTCACATCAGGCAAGCTACTAGGCTTCATCGTGTCAGCAAACGGCATAGAGGTAGACCCAGCCAAGGTCAAAGCAATCATGGACATGTCCCCGCCCAAAACTCTAACATAGTTGAGATCCTTATAGGGCAAGCTCCAGGCCATCCGCAGGTCCATCTCACAGCTGGCAGACAAATGCCATCCTTTCAGCCATCTCCTACATAAGAACATTCCATTTAAATGGGATGAGCAGTGCGAAGAGGCATTCAACAAGCTCAAGGAGTACCTCATGAACCCTCCTATACTCATGCCTCCGATCCAAGGAAAACCTTTGATTCTCTACATATCTGCTACACCTACTGCTCTTGGGGCTCTCCTAGTGCAGCAAGACTATGAGAACAAGGAAAGAGTTGTGTACTACATCAGTCGAACCTTAGTAGGCTACGAGTTGCAGTACTCACAGGTGGAACGTTCATGCCTTGCGGTGGTTTTTGCCTCACAAAAACTCTGACACTACATGTTGGCACATCCTATCAAACTCATTGCCAAGATCGACCCACTAAAATATCTTCTCAGCAAAGCAGCTCTCACAGGTCGACTAGCCAAATGGGTTATGCTTCTTAGCGAATATGATATAGAGTATGTGGATAGAAAAGCCATCAAGGGGCAAATCATCGCTGACCAACTAGCTGAGGCACCGTTACAGGACACTTCACCAATGCAGTTTGAGTTCCCCGATGAGTCTTTATTCACTCTGTCAACATCTCCTTGGAAACTCTACTTCGACGGGTCTTACACCAACCATGGATTGGGGGCAGGTATCTTGTTTATCACTGCCCAAGGTGACACTATTCCAAAGTCCTACAGGATGTTATTCCCATGCACTAACAATATAGCGGATATGAAGCCTTGGTAATTGGTCTCAAGATGGCCACTGAGTGGAAAATCCAAGCACTATGTGTCTACAGTGATTCGCAACTTATCATAAACCAGGTCAACGACGAGTATTAGACCAAAGATGAGAAGCTCATCCCATACAAATGGATGGTTGACGACCTCAAAGCACATTTTGGGACCATCTCGTTTGAGCAAATACCCAGGATAGAGAACAAAGCAGCCGATGCAATGGCGACCATAGCCTCTCTTCTTGAGATACCTGAACATGAGTCGCGGTATGAGTTCTTAGTAGAAACCATTCGACAATCGGCTTATGATCTCCTCGAAACCCATTCCATTTGCCTCCTAGTAGGATCTGATTCACCTTGGTATGGTAAGACCTACACTTACCTCAAGGACAATATCCTTCCTTTGGACCTCTCTTCCAACCAAAAACAAACTTTCATCCGACAAACCTCCCGTTACACCATTATTGCCAATACCCTTTACCGACGTGGTCTGGATGGTACTTTACTCCATTGTCTAGAACAAGAAGAATCTGTAACTACCTTGCGAGACGTGCACAAAGGGATCTGCGGAACACACTCCAGCAGTCCTTCCTTAGCTAAGAAACTCATGCATTTGGGTTATTACTGGCCCAATATGGAAATGGATTCATATCAGTTCGTCAAAAAGTGCAAACAGTGCCAGATACACGGGAACCTGATTCATGCACCTGCTCAGGAGTTGAGACCTCTAATGACACCCTAGCCCTTTTGCCAGTGGGGACTTGACCTCGTGGGAAAGATTCATCCACCTTTTTCCAACGGCCATAAATTCATCATAACCGCCACTGAGTACTTTACAAAGTGGATTGAAGCTGTTCCCCTATCAACCGTCACAAGAAAGCAAATTTCCTCTTTCATTCTGAATTACATTATCTGCCGATATGGCATCCCTTCATCCATCATAACAGATAACGGGAGACCCTTCAAAAATCAGGATGTCCAGGAACTTTGTGAGCGTTTTAAAATCCAACATCGTTTCTCCACTCCATACTATCCCCAAGGTAACGGCCAAGCTGAGGCCTCGAACAAAACCATTCTAAAAATCCTAAAGAAGATTGTCAATGAAGCTGGTTGCGATTGGCACGTCCAACTCAATCCCGCTCTGTGGGCCTATAGAACCAGCATACGCACTCCCACAAGTGCTACACCCTACGCCCTCGTCTATGGTTCCGAAGCCATCCTTCCCATTGAGGTCGAACTCCCATCCCTTCGGGTGTCGTTGAAAGGTCTCATATCAAACGAAGAGTACAGAGTATCCAGACTACAGGAGCTAGAACTGCTAGAGGAAAGGCGCCAGAAAGCTTTTGACCATCTCAAAGCCTATCAACAGATGATGTCAAGAAGCTACAACCACAAGGTTAGACCAAGATGCTTCAAGGTTGGGGACCTCATCCTAAGAGACAACCCTCGCAATCAGCAGGACAGAGAAAAGAAAGGTAAGTTCGAGCCTAACTGGCTTGGACCCTATGTAATTGTAGCGGCTTACGGATCGGGGGCATATCAGTTGGCCACATCAGAGGGTGAGTTGTTTGATGATCCAATCAACAGCATGCACCTTCACCGGTTCTATATTTAAGAGAATCCCAATGCAAGGGGGTACAATAAAATCATAAAATCAAAAAATCAAAAAATCAAAAAATCAAAAAAATAAAAAAAAAATAGAAAACATACAAAAAAAATCGTCCTTTGGTGAAAACCTGGCAAACAGGTGCCTTGGATAGGTATCATGATGAAAACCTGGCAATCAGGCGTCATGTTACTTTCTAGCTTCTCGTGCAAATAAAAGCAAGTGATGAAAACCTGGTAAACAGGCGTTACTTGTGACAGACCGCATTCTCCATCTTTGGGAATCCAATCACCTTGAGTCCATTTCTCCTCTATTTTTCCCATTCGACCCATATCCATCCCACAAACAAACGCTTGACAGTTACCTATCATGGCTTGATACTCACCTTGTGGCCTTGTCGACCAAGGTTTTGTCCCATACCGTCTCCTCAATGTAAGCCTAGTGTAGTGTCTCTCGTCGGTGTCTATGGTCTGAATCTGTGAACTACGTTGCCTCTGCGCCGTCACGTAGGCAAGGCCATTATTCTAATGCGCCCCCGAGGCTTCCATCTCTCCCAAGGTCCCATTCGTCTCCTTTCTTGTCTTCATTCTTGTCGTCTTTCTTCTAGTCCATCCATGGTCCATTAGGGTTTACCCCGAACTACGTTGCCTCTGCGTCATCACGTAGGCAAGGCCATTTAGCAATGAGCCCCCGAGGCACTAGGTCAGTCCCTTAGGGTCCGTCTTCTCAATAAGGATTATGCAACCTTCTCATCAAGCAAGCAAATGCAAGCAAAACCCGCGCTTCAAGCAGAAACCTTGACTATGAGCATATTAACCTATGCAATGCAAAGCAACTACCCAAGGTCTTCTAAATGATTTTCTGCAAATTAAGGCAAGAAATAAATGCATATCAACGCAAATATGCTTTGTAGATTTGAACCTAGGGTTAAGTTACAGAGTCTTGATTTTTGCTATCCTACCTTCCTATGCTACTCAAGGATGCCAAAAGCTAGAGATGCTATGATGGGGGCATGATTATTTTCTTTGTTTGTTGTTTGTGGATTAAACTTTAATAATGTGAAGCCTTGTCTAAGGACATGATCGGCAAAAGATCATCAAAGACATCAAAGGTCTTACAGGAATGGGGGCAATCCTTGCTTGTTGAAAACGCAAGAAGTACTCAGGTCATCTAGATTCAATTTTGACTAGATGCTTGTATTAACTTGCTACATCACACTCCATGTAAGCGATACTCAGGTCATCTCGGTTCAATTATACCTAGATGCTTGTATTCACTTACAACATTTCCGAAAAGTACCAAAAACAAAATGCCCAATGATGAAATAAAGCAATCTAAAAGTAAAGCATCCGTCCTATATCCATATACACATCCATGCATCCGTATCCCATACAATCCTCATTATCCCAACTATGCAGAATAACGATATCAAGTAAAGTTTCTAGGTCATTCTATCACAACCATTCTTCTATCCATCATGTCATTCTTATGTCGATAGAGTACATTTGGACTTCACAAAAGCAAAACATATAGGAGCATATCATATCATTCGTAGGAACTAGTCACGCACATGATTAGGTTAGTAGAATGCACCATCCAATGCATTAGCTCACCAATACATCTGCATCACATCACATCTCAAAGGTACAGAAAATCACAAAACATATCCACGTGCATCATATCACTATACTGCATCACCACATAGTACTCATGTTACAACTGCATACATTCAAAGCATTACATCATATAAACAACCAGTAGTGTCCCATATATCTGTACAACATCATCACATAGAAACCATATCACATATGTATACATTTGCATTAGATCATATAGACATCACATATACAGTTACATCACAACATAGAAATCATGATTCATATACATACATTTGCATCATCACATAGACATCATATCACAATTGGCATTCATTTGTCACATTAGAAACATATAGAAATCATATAGTAGCATATCAAAATGTATCTTATATAACATCAGATAGACCATCTAACTATGCAATGAATCACATCATACAATAGAAGTAAAATCATCATCTCATAACACATGCAATAGATACACAGAGTGCATCATCATATATGCTATCATATAAAAGAGGTCCAAATGTACAATATCACCATCTCTCTCAAAAATCAAAGTGTCATATACAATATGCATCTAAATAGACGGTGATACATGTCTCAAAAATGCCCAAAATCTGGTCTGTGTCTACCCCTGCTGCTGTGGGCCACTACTGCCAGCTCCTGACTACTGAGGTCCCATCACGGATGCCCCTGACTGGGATGGACCTGCTCTATGAGCCACCCCGGACTGACTCCGGAAGCTCCCTGCCCTCTGGCTCGACACCACAGCACCATGATACAAGCCTCGGTAGTACTGTGCCTGTGACTGCGCTCTGGCTAGGTCTGTCTGCGCCTGTGCCAACTGCGTCTGCAACTGGCCTACCTGTGCCTGTGCCTGCTGCACCTGCCCAACCAGAAAAGAACTAGCTGCATCTGTCCCCATGGCGGCCACTGCAGTATCCCGCTCTACACGGATAAGGCGTACCCGTGCGTCTGCCATGTCTCTCTCGCGAGTCAAACCAGCAATCACCGCTGCATCTGTGTCTCACCTCCTCTCCACTCTCCTCAGCTGTGCCTACAGCTCTCGCACCTGTCCCCTCAAGCTGGCTATGGTCCTCTCATGAGCCTCACCCTGCACTGGCCCCTATGCTGCCTCTGCCTATCCTGGCACCTGCTGCTGTGGCACCTACTGCTGCGGCACCTGCTGCTGTGGTACCTGCTGGGGTGGTGGCATCTGTGCCTGCTGCTGTACCTCTCCCTATCCTGGCACTGCCTGCCCAGCTTGATCTATCCTCCTCCGCTGCCTCAGCCTCTCTGCAGCTCGGCCACCCCGTCATCCTCATCCTCCTCTGGTGCCCCTCCGCCCTGGGCCAGCCTCTCCCTCCTCCTCTGAGTCTGCCTCATCAATACGAGGCACCAGCATACCAGGTTCTGAATATCTTGGGAAAGGATGTGCAGTGATCCAGTCCTCGTACTCCTGTGTAACCCCCGCGTCTACTATCTCTCTCCGCATGTCCCATGCCACGTAAGGCAACTGCTGGAACTCTGCCAGAGCCTCCTCGTAAGAATCCATCGGCCCCCATCTGACCCTCTCTGCATGTGTCCGGGCAAACATGGCCTGTCCCTGTGGCATGCCCTATCTCCGCCCAAACTGTCTCAGCACTCGGCCCACCATATGCCTCTCTAGTATGTGCCGTGTCCGGCCTATCAACCACCTAGTCTGGAAGCAGTAGGGTAGCTCATCTCTCTCGTCATCCCAGGGCTCACAATCCAGATATGGCCGCCAGACGACCACATCTACCCCATCCAAAGTGTGCCTCCAATACTCTAGCTTCCCCAGCCTGTGCTGGGAAATCACTCCTGCATAGCCATATTTGTATGGCTCTCCTCGCTGCCTAGCAAAGACACATATCGGCCTGGTCACCGCTATGTGCTCCCACAGCCAGAACTGTAACAGCAACACCCCAACCGATAGACTCGTGCTGCGGTGGTACACCACCTGATGCATGTCATGGTAAAGGTGGGCTAGCACGCAGGGTCCCCATGCATATTGGGTGCCCTCAGTCAGCATCCACTCCATGATCCTGCCCCATCCAATGGGGAACCCGTGCGATCTCCTGTCCGAGCATACAACGCCCCCAATCAGTCCAGCCACAATCCTAGGGAAGTAGTCATAACAGTCATATATATCCTGCCAAGGGATGACCTGTCCCACCAGCTCGGGATCATCAAATACTCGCTGACACTCGGTGAGTCCCGCGTCCCGCTATGCATCGTACTCCACTAACTCGCCTACCACAAGCAAGTGCAGTATCCTGTAGACATCCTCCAGGGTCACCGTCATCTCTCTAGTAGGGAAGTGGAAGGTCCCGTCC
Source organism: Cunninghamia lanceolata (assembly GCA_027924645.1). Lineage (NCBI taxonomy): Eukaryota > Viridiplantae > Streptophyta > Pinopsida > Cupressales > Cupressaceae > Cunninghamia > Cunninghamia lanceolata. The sequence continues at coordinate 4,544,446 of BSBN01000124.1, read as the reverse complement.
TCACTGTGGAATCTCTCCATGGCAGCTGTCAATAGTCCTCGGTTCGCCCGCACCTCGGGCATAAAGCAAACGTAATCTAAACCCATGGCACCAAGCGCCACTCTGTCAGCCTCCGTCAGCATGTATCTCTGCAATAAAGGCATAGGGAACGTCTCCCTCGACTGCAAAGTCTCTCGTATCTCCTCCTGCAAGCACGCAAAGCAAGTCGTCAGTCTCAAGCTGCATATACCATACTCAACATATCTACTGAACTATATCAACTAAACTTAGCATTTCAAATTGATCAAAACAGCACACTACATCTCTTGACTAGATTCCTGCAATCTTGGAGATAGCTCATCGATTCCTGCGTCAAACAGGACGCTAATCGAATCAATTTGGCTAAGTAATTGGCCATCCCAAGCAAATGCGCCACTACAGGTGGTAAAAGCACCGTTTCTGGTATATGCGCCGCATGAATCAACATATGTGCCGCAAAATGCATATGCGCTGCTACAGTGCACACATGCGCTGTAGAACTCCACGCATGCGCCGCGAAATTACGCATGCGCCGCAAGAATCCACATATGCGCAACTTTCTCAAATGCGCTGCTATATTTCACATATGCGCGGCAAAAATACAAAAGTGCCGCCAAATTATGCATGCGCAGCTAAATTGCACAAAAGCGCAGCTTTCACGCATGCGCCGCCGAAACTGACATATGCGCCGCGAAAATGCAAAAGCACAGCTTCGCGAGGCATATGCGTCATTCTACATTTCGGTGCATTCATTTCACCTATTTTCTACGTGCATTTGTGACGCCTAAACTCGACCCTAGGGGAAATTTTTTGAAGCACATACCGGGGGTCCTACCTCTGCTGGCCGTTCGAATCGTCGGACTCGCTCGAATTGGTGCTCCTCGCATTGTATATCTGCTGCTCTAGCCGCCATGCTGCTCTAAGTTTGCTCTGAGCTCTCTTCCTCCAGTCCAGATCAACCAAGTGTGCAAATGACTATTCTTGTGGACCCAGCTCCTATTTATAGCCTCCAAACCCTAATTCTGGCTAGGTGATGACTGTGACTACTTCTCGTGTCCGTTTTTCCTCCCGTTTTCTTCCCGCATCCCTGACCGCGTCCCTTTTCCTCCAACCTATCCTCACCCCTTCTTCGTCGTGAGATCATCCGTCTCCAAAACTTTTTCCATTTTTCCCGTCCAATCTCCCGAGGGGGCATCCTATCATCATTTAACCTGTACCAGGGGCAAACTGGGGCATGTATCATCATTCAGACTATCAAATTCTTTGAAGCAATGCTGTAAACTGCATTGCATCAAAGAGGGGCAAAATGTATACGCCTAAAAATGACACAAATCATCCTAAATAAATATTCTAAATATTTATTCCCTTCTTCTATTAATTAAATAAATGTTCTAAATTTATTTAATCAATTCACTATCCCATAATTAAATAAATTCTATTTATTTAATTAAAATTCTTCTATTTGTCCTTCACAATTAAATAATCATAAATTATTTAATTAATCCAAATTCCTCTATCCTAAAGTTCTAAATTCAAAATTCCACGTCACCTTTACACCTCACCTTTTCCACCTCACCCTGTCCACCTCATCAAGTTGCACATGTAATTAAATATATTTAATATTTAATTGCCTTATTTTCCCTCACCCACATGGCCTATTTCTTCTCCAATCAGAGATTAGTTAACCAACCAATCAAACCTGTTAACTAACCTGTCAGTTGAGTCAAATCCTCAATCAATCCAATCAGTTCCACAATCCACTCTTCTAACTGATCAGTCAATTCTGTTAACAGACCAGTCAATGGAGTTAACTCTCCAATCAGTTTTGTCACATCCCACCTTTCATGATGGAGCTGGGACACTTGTCACGTTTCCACTGGTTGCACATTCCTCAACCATCCTCAGCCGTTGATCTTCATATCTTCTCTCAACTGTTGATTCCCATTCTTCCAAGTCTATAAATGAAGCTTCATTCTTCCATTTTTATGATCCAAGCTTTTGACATCGTTACTCTGCAGAAATACCACCAGCGCGCCTTTGGCACCCACTTGTCATCTACAAGCTTGAGATCACCATTGTTGCATTGGAGCTCACCTTCATTGCATATCACACCATAGCCGTTCACCATCGACTTCCTCAAACAGCTTTAAAAGATTGCACTCTCTGAGGGCTCATCTCATCTGCGAAAGGACGATTCGTGATAGGTGAACAACAGAAGTTTCGAAACGGAAGAGGTTTGCTGTGTTTATTCATTGCTTTGTTTACTTGAATCTTCTTTGTTTCTCTATTCTGTTGATGTTTGGGTCCTCTATTATTCATTTGATTGATCACTATTTTACCCTCACACATGCCAATTAGGGATCATTTCCTGAGTACACTACTCACAAGAGGCCCACTGCCTACAGGAGACACACTATCTATAGAATAATAAATATTACATACTTGAACTAAAGAATACCATCTTCACCATGCTTGAGTCAGTTCCATTTAAGCCCAATACTTCTGCTCTGCTTTTTGCACTTCTCCTCTCACCACACTCTCATCTCCACCAACATACATTTGAAATGACTTCACAACTTATTATTTATACAAGACATTTGACTTCAGGATAATCATCCAAGTCGGCATAGATTACAGAGAAAATACAACTTGACTAATTGCAAAAGACTTTATGCGGATCAACACACTATCGGATACACAAATCTGAGACTTCAATTTTCTTTTAGGAACATGCCATGCTTCACAGAACATCTTTAATATCATCTACAGGATGTGTAACTCATCCGATCAGCCAGACTTTAGGAAGAACAACATCATCCGGAAGTAATTCTTCAATTACGAGCTCAATCTTCAATGCGAACCACCAACACGAACTGGACACAATCCAAAGACCTCCACAAGCTTTCCTGAATCATCAAGAACATCCACACTACTTCTGCTTACTAAAATCTTTCTCTCCTTCATTTGGAACCTCAAGAACACAGTTTGTCATCACTGTTATATTGAAATAGATGCTTGCAGACCTCCAGACCATGAACTAATTGAGTTGTCAATTCAAATTGACTTCTTAAACACTCCACCAAATCCGCAGAACAAGATATTGCATTTCTGAATCTCACCAAACCTTTCTGTGTCACTTTGTCACCTCTAAACATCTACCAGAACTGGTTTTACTCAAGTGGCCATAAATTCTTCAGATCTTTATGCGGACCTCTCAAATCTTTACTGAATCATCTTAGGACACATATCTACAAACCCTTTGAAGTGCATCCTCTGATCTTCATCTCAGCTGGGATCTTTACTTTATTGTCTTCATTGTTCTTCTCTGTTGCTAATAAGACTAATTTTCTCAATATCCTCAGCATACAACTCATCCAATCCTTATCATCAATGCAATAGGAGTATGTTGACATCAATGACAATACCTGTTAGGCCCATACTTGCAACAATCTCCCCCTTTGTCATTGATGGAAACATATGATGTGAAAAATTGTTTTAACCATCAAGACAAGAACTTCTCCTTACTGACTGTCATAGCTCCCCCTATCAACAACAACCATTCACATGTCTTTTCTTCCTTTACTACTCCCCCTTTTGATCAGAAATCACTTTTGTTTTTCATATGTCTTCTCTCCCCCTTTGACATCAATGGCAAAGGGCGCATACTTGCATCAATACCAACTACTCCCCTTGAGTAGTAGCTTCCCATCATCAATCCGAACCACAAGATATGACTATGAGATCCACCAGACTAATGCACATCAGTGCACCTTAATTTAGAACTGGAGAGGTAATAACCCCTAACTTCTCCCTGAGATACTCAAAAGAGTCCTTAGGTAGAGGTTTAGTAAAAATGTCTACAATCGGATCCTTGGAGGACACAAACTCCAATTTGACTTCATTCTTGTTCACTTCCTCTCTCAAAAAGTGAAACTTGATGGATATATGTTTTGTCTTTGAATGCAGCACCGGATTTTTTGATATATTTATTGTACTTGAATTATCACAGAAGATTGTGATAGGTTCCTCATACTTCACTCTTATGTTCCTTAGCATTTGCTTCATCCACAATACTTGAGTGCAACTACCTATTGCTGTAATATATTCTGCTTCTGCAGTGGACAGAGATATTGCCTCTTATTTCTTGCTCATCCAAGAAGCCAATCTTTTCTCTAAAAAGAATGCTCCACCACTGGTACTCTTCCGGTCATCCACATCTCCTGCCCAATCCGCATCTGTATATGCATGAAGTAAGAAATCATGATCTCTAGGATACCATAAACCATACTCAACTATCCCTTTTAGATATCTGAGAATCCTCTTGATTGCCATGACATGAGATTCTCTAGGATTAGCTTGGAATCTAGCAACAAGACCAACAACATTCATAATGTCAGGTCTAGTTTGAGTAAGATACAATAGTCCTCCAATCATTGACCTGTACTTTTTCTGATCAGCCTTAGGAGAGTCATCATCTTTGCTCAATTTACATCCAGTTGCCATGGGAGTACTCATTGGTTTTGAGTCTTCCATCCCAAACTTCTTCAACAATTCTCTCACATATTTGGTCTGTGAAATGAAGATTCCTTTCTTTGTTTGAGTGATTTGCAGACCCAAGAAGAAATTCATTTCCCTAAACATAGACATCTCAAATTCACTTTTCATTTGATTTGGAAAAGTCTTGCACATACTATCTCTTCCTCCAAAAATGATATCATCAACAAATACTTCAACAATCAAAATATTTTCATGTTCAATTTTGAAGTACAAGTTACTATCAGTAGTATCTTTGTTGAAACTAATCTTCAAAAGATGATTATCTAGTCTTTCATACCAAGCTCTTAGGGCTTGTTTAAGTCCATACAGTGCTTTCTTCAACTTGTAGACCATATCACCATGATCAGGCAATTGAAATCCATCCGGTTGCTCAATGTATACTTCTTCTTCCAAGTCACCATTCAAGAAGGCAGATTTGACATCCATCTGATATACTTTGAAGTCCTTGAAGGTAGCAAAGGCAAGAAATAATTTGACTGCTTCAATTCTTGCCACTGCAGCAAAAGTTTCTACAAAATCAACTCCTTCTACCTAAGAGTAACCCTTGCAAACCAATCTAGCTTTGTTTCTGACTACTTCACCATCTTCATTCAGTTTATTCCAGAAGACCCATTTGGTTCCAATCACATTCTTGTTTCTAGGTCTGGGAACAAGATCCCAAGTGTGATTTTTCTCAATTTGCATCAGCTCTTCCTCCATTGCTTTAGTCCAACTTTCATCATTGCATGCTTGTTTCATTGTCTTTGGTTCAATCTTTGAAATCAAACAATAATTTTCTGAGTCTTGAGAAATCTTTCTTCTTGTTTGAACACATTTTCTTTTATCACCTATGATCTGATCTTTAGAGTGATTCAGTCTTACATACCTGGGAATTTTGGGAGTTTCTTGCACTTCTAATTCTTGAATAGGTTCATTCAGACTTATCTCTTCTTCCTGATTCTCCGGATCAGTCTGAATCTAAATTTCAAAAGGGGTTTGGACCAAAACATCATTCTGATCATCTTCATCATATTCATAAAACCTTGAGGGTTTTTCAACACCTTCATCAACCTTCACATTTGTACTTTCTATCATCTTTCTCAATCTCTTGATATAACACTGGTATGATTTGCTTTGAGTGGAATAACCCAATAATATTCCTTCATCACTTCTAGTATCAAATTTGCCAAGGTCTTCATCTCTTTTAATATAACATTTTCTACCAAAGACTCTGAAATACTTTACAGTGAGAGTGATGCCAAACTAGAGTTCATAAGGGGTCTTACCAGTATTGCTTCTAATTTGTACTTGATTAAGAGTATAGACAACAATGCTTACAACTTCTCTCCAGTAGATCTGAGGAACATTTGCTTCCATCATCATGGTTCTAGATGCTTCCTGGATGGTTCAGTTATTTCTTTCCATTACTCCATTCTGCTGTGGAGTCCTTGGAGCAGACAACTGTCTTTTTATCCCATGTTTCTCACAGAATTCTATGAACTCACCAGATGTGAATTCTCCACCTCTATTAGACCTCAGACATTTTATGTTTAATCCAGTTTCATTTTCTACCATTCTATGGAGGAACATACTTCTTTGAAACCATGATCCAATATTGCATTCCCATACATTGCAAGTGACATTCCATGTGGCTTTTCCAAAGAGTGAAATTGGTCCCATCAAACATCAGGCTATCCTTCTTATAGGAAGACATCCTGGATCTCCTCAAGTGATTAAGCTCTTTTAGAGGAACTTAGCTCTGATACCAATTGATAGAAACAAGGCAGACAACTAAGAGGGTGGTGAATCAGTTGTCCCAAAACTTCCTCTTATTGATTACTTAAATCCTTCTTGTAATTTAGCATCATAATCATAAATTAATCATGGAAACATAATGCAATCATTCAAGAGTAAAAACTGATGCAGAGCATCAAAGACAACAGGACAGCAGTATTCATAGACTGTCATAACTTGAACAAATCAACTTCATACTAGAATTTTGTATCACACAACTTGACCAACACATGGTCTCTGACCCAATAACTTCAATCTACACCTTCCAAGATGTCTAATTCCCAACAAGACTCCCTTTAACCCACCAAACAAGGTCTATAGGATAGCAACCTTGTCAATGTCTTCAAAAGACAGTCATAACATCTCTCTGCTCCATGAAAAGGATAGTCACACTAATTTCCATATGGTGATCTCTATCAAGACAAACTCATCTTCATTGTAGCATGCCAAACCTATCACATGCCTAACATACCCACTGCCTTCATTGACAAAGTAAACAAACTCACCAAACTTACCTACAGGTGACTGTCTTCAGAGGTGACTATTAGGGTAGCACAAGGAAAAATAGATTGATATCTCAGAGAGATCTCTTCCTTCCACTCTGTCATAGGATCAATTGCAAGATCAGGAACATTTTATATTGATACCATGCATGTCATTTTACTGACTAAATCATCTATCTGCTGTTGTCCTCTACTCCATCCAAAACACAAGGTTCTGTCGAGCTATTTAACTTGACTTCCTCACACTAACTGCCCTCCTGCCCTTCCAAGCCTTCACAAGACCTCTCAACAACTAAAATTGCACTCCATTCCATTGAGTAGGGTAGACAAAACTCCATGAAATGGTCATAACTCCATCGGGCTTCTCAAAAGAACCCTAACTCAGGGTTTCAAACCATTTTTTAAACAAAAGAATAATGCAGAGTTATCCTTGAGTGTCAAAAGCCCAAGATAGGTTTAAATCAAAGCTAACTTGACCCTCTAACAATCCATCATAAGCTTGGTCTCTGTTTGATTCGTACAGGTATGGAATGCTTAGAAAGACAGTGAATTTGTGAAGGAGAAAACAACAATTTAAAGGCAGTTACAGTTCTACAATGATTTATCTTCCACAGAACATTGTCAAGGCTCCAAACAAGAACCAAAGAAAAGGTATTTCAACACTCTTTCCATCCATCACAAACTTGTGCCATGACAGTGCCGTACATGTACAGAAAACTGTAGAAAACAACGATTTTTCAAAAGGAGACAGCAATTTCTAAAAACTAGTTTATAGAAAACTATTGATATCTTTCACCTAATTTATCACCAGGATCTCAAACCTTGCTCAAAGTCAAGCTAACACTTCATACTTTCCATCCCATATGCAAGTGGTCCATGATGAATCCATACAGAAGTACAGTACGATAGAAAACAACAATAAAACATAGAAAAGGCAAGAAAAAGCAGAAATCAATGGTTTTTCTGTTATTTCTTTCAAATCTCTTGAATCCTCTCATCATCTATCCTTCCTTAGCTTCAAAAAAGCCTTAACAATGCATGAAAATGAATGGGTGTCCAGGATAACTACTCACCATCGAATACTTTCTTGCTTTTTAACTGTTGTTCAAGAGACTAATAAGGAAACTGTCTTTCTTGGACTGCATCGGTGGCTTTTTGAGTTTAACAAGCTTTTAAATATGTGGTTTAACCTTTGATTAACCACCTCCTAACCTTTGACAAGGTGTTAACACATCTACACCATTTGACATGCCTTTAAAAGGCTTATAACCATAGATACTTAATGACTATCCTATACAAATATTAAAATTTAATGACTCCCTAAGATTGCCTATGCAAAATGACTGTCCTAACTAGGACTTGCAACAAGACAATAGTAGAATCTATCTATTTGGACATAGTCCATTACAAGAATGGCATTAAGCTTTATTACAACATGAAAAAGACCTTATTGAACAAAATAAGACAACTTGAAAATCAAGTAGAATCTCGACATCTTGGTGCTCCTGCACCATACTCCCCGGCATGATGAAAACTCTTGTCCCAAGAGTTAGGGGATCTGCTCCAACCATTCTTCCATCTTCTTGGGATGTTCCTCAAACTAGGAAACATGAACTCTCCCAAAGTTATCTTTCTCCTTCTCCAACCTGCATGGCTCCTGTAAACAGTGTTAGAACCATAAAACTTGTTTTGGTGTCCTTGCCTAGGACCTTGCTACTGCAATGCTTCAACTCTTCTCAACTGGAGGTTCTGATTCATTCCTCCTTGGACTCTCTGCTGTTTGTTTTCCTTCTTCTAGCTCCTTATAGGACACTCAATGTCCCCCACCTTAACATAACTCAAGTCCTAAGCCTGCTGCTCTCTAGGACTGTCATCCACCTTACTCTGTTGCAACTGTTGCTGCTGCTGCCCATCATCCTTAACCTGGACATTCAACTTCAACTTCTCCCCAAAACAAATAGTAACATGTTCCTTCTTCTTCTCACAAGGTAAAGGAATCAATTTCAACTTCTTACCATCTTTGTGCACTACATAGGTATTAGTATACCCATCATGAATAGTCCTCCTCGAATACTGCCATGGTCTGCCCAAGATTACATGCCCACATGTCATAGGAATAACACCACACAAAACATAGCCCTGATATGGACCAATTGTGAAGTCAACATAAGCCTTCTTAGTGACCATTACCTGCTGCTCTTGACTCACCCAAGTGACATGGTAAGGACTGGGATGATCAAAAGTCTTCAACCCCAACTTATTCACCATTTCCCAAGAAACTAAGTTATCATGAGAACCTGAATCTACAATCAACTTGCATATCTTGCCATTGCTCAAACAATTAGTTCTGTAAATAGATACCTATGGTGGTTGCTGCATCTAACCTCTTTCCACCATGAGCATCTCTCCATCCATCATTAGAGAGGCTGACGACATTTCTGGTTCTTCTGGCTTCTCCTCCTCTTGTGCCAAGTGAACTCTTGTATCCATTCTCTTATCAATACCATCCTTCTTAGGACAGTTGAAAGATGTGTGTCCCACCTCATTGCAGTGATAACATTTGCCTATGAACACTCCTCTACTTGATCCAAATCTACCTCCACCTCTATATCCACCTCTCTATTCTATAGAAATATCCTTACCCTTCTCATTGCTGTTCTGAACTTCACTAGTAGGTCTGCCCCTACCTCTGTTTCCTCTTCCATAACCTCCTTGCCTTTCATGCTTCCTCTTCACCCTCTCTTCAGCCCTGATGGCTAACTGAAAACACTCTCTAAGTATTTTTGGTACTGCTAACCCAATCTCATCCTGCAAGTTATACCTAAGCCCATTGAGGTATCTTGCCACTTTCTCTTCTTCATCTTCCAATCCACCTCTGATACTAAGCTTATGAAATTGCTCAGTATAGGACATAACATCTATGTCCTTTTGCTTCAGATTCTGTCTCATCCTCTTTGTCTGAATAGAGTAATCAGATGGAAGGAATTGGTCCTTCATCATATCCTTCATCCTACCCCAAGAAGTGATTTTTGATGCACCTCTAGCCACTCTTTCTGTCTGCACACTACTCCACCAGGTAAGTGTTGTTCCTCTCAGTTTTGTCTTTGCAAAATTGATCTTCTTTTCATCATTCATCTCCTCATACTCAAAAAAAAATTCCAGGGCATCTATCCACCCTAATACCTCTTCACTATCCATCTTCCCCTGATAGATAGGTAACTCAATGTTTGCCTTTGTCCCACTTCCTTGGACTACCTTCAGCAATCTCACAAACTTCCTTTCCTCAACATCCAACTCATCCTCAAGAGGATTCTCATCTGCATTCTCATCTCCTTCTGAACCTTCTTGTTCATCCTTTCTAGGATTCTTCTCCAATGCTTCAAATCTAGCCAAGATTGTTGCATTTTCTCTTCTCACTTGCCTCAACTCTCTGTCTCTGGCAGCATCCTGCTCTCTTCTGTCCCTCAACTCTTTCTCTCTTGCCTCTAAGGCTTCTCTCAACTCAGCATTCTCTCTTTCCATCTAGTTTTTAGGAGGCATCTTCACAAACTCTCACAGACCTTTATCTCCTTCACAAGATCCACAACACTCTCAAGGATCTACTTGCTAGCTCTGATACCAAAAATGATGCAAAGAATCAAGGACAGCAGGACAACAGTATTCATAGACTATCATAACTTGAACAAATCAACTTCATACTAGCATTTTGTATCACACAACTTGACCAACACATGGTCTTTGACCCAATAACTTCAATCTACACCTTCCAAGATGTCTAATTCCCAACAAGACTCCCTCTAACCCACCAAACAGGGTTTATAGGACAGCAACCTTGTCAAAGTCTTCAAAAGACAGTCATAACGTCTCTCTGCTCCATGAAAAGGACAGTCACACTAATTTCCATATGGTGATCTCTATCAAGACAAACTCATCTTCATTATAGCACGCCAAACCTATCACATGCCTAACATACCCACTACCTTCATTGACAAAGTAAACAAACTCACCAAACTTACCTAGAGGTGACTGTCAGGGTAGCACAAGGCAAAATAGATTGATATCTCAAAGAGATCTCTTCCTTCCACTCTATCATAGGATCAATTGCAAGATCAGGAACCTTTTATATTGACACCATGCATGGCATTTTACTAACTAAATCATTTATCTGTTGCTGTCCTCTACTCCATCCAAAACACAAGGTTCTGCCGAGCTATTTAACTTGACTTCCTCACACTAACTGCCCTCCTGCCCTTCCAAGCCTTCACAAGACCTCTCAAAAAATAAAATTGCACTCCATTCCATTGAGTAGGGTAGACAAAACTCCATGAAATGGTCATAACTCCATTGGGCTTCTCAAAAGAACCCTAACTCAGGGTTTCAAACCATTTTTTAAACAAAAGAGCAATGCAGAGTTATCCCCAGGTGTCAAAAGCCCAAGATAGATTTAAATCAAAGCTAACTTGACCCTCTAACAACCCATCATAAGCTTGGTCTCTATCTGATTTGTACAAGTATGGAATGCTTAGAAAGACAGCAAATTTGTGAAGGAGAAAACAACAGTTTAAAGGCAGTTACAGTTCCACAGTGATTCATCTTCCATAGAACATTGTCAAGGCTCCAAACAAGAACCAAAGCAAAGGTATTTCAACACTCTTTCCATCCATCACAAACTTGTGCCATGACAGTGCCGTACATGTATGAAAAACTGCAGAAAACAATGATTTTTCAAAAGGAGACAACAATTTCTAAAAACTAGATTATAGAAAGCTATTGATATCTTTCACCTAATTTATCACCAGGATCTCAAACCTTGCTCATAGTAAAGCTAACACTTCATACTTTCCATCCCATATGCAAGTGGTCCATGATGAATCCGTACAGAAGTACAGTATGGTAGAAAACAACAATAAAACATAGAAAAGGTAGGAAAAAGCAGAAATCAGTGGTTTTTCTGTTATTTCTTTCAAATCTCTTGAATCCTCTCATCATCTATCCTTCCTTGGCTTCAAACAAGCCTTAACAATGCATGAAAATGAATGGGAGTCCAAGATAACTGCTCACCATCGAATACTTTCTTGCTTTTTAACTATTGTTCAAGAGACTAATAAGGAAACATCTTTCTTGGACTGTACCGATGGCTTTTTGAGTTTAACAAGCTTTTAAATATGTGGTTTAACCTTTGATTAACCACCTCCTAACCTTTGACAAGGTGTTAACACATCTACACCCTTTGACATGCCTTTAAAAGGCTTATAACCATAGACACTTAATGACTATCCTATACAAATATTAAAATTTAATGACTCCCTAAGACTGCCTATGCAAAATGACTGTCCTAACTAGGACTTGCAACAAGACAATAGTAGAATCTAGCTATTTGGACATATTCCATTACAAGAATAGCATTAAGCCTTATTACAACATGAAAAAGACCTTATTGAACAAAATAAGACAACTTGAAAATCAAGTAGAATCTCGACATCTTGGTGCTCCTGCACCAAAAACACATTAACACATATGACACCAAGATTTTGACATGGAAAACCCGGTTAAGGGAAAAACTACGGGGTGACTAACCCAAGATTGTATTCTTTGTTAGAAGAATAAAAGGAACAAAATGGCACATGCTAATTAGGGCTCACTACCTAAGCACACTGCTCACAAGAGGCCCACTACCTATAGGAGACACACTGTCTACAGAATAATAAATATTACATACTTGAACTGAAGAATAACATCTTCGCCATGCTTGAGTCAGTTCTATTTAAGCCCAATACTTTTTCTCTACTTTTTGCACTTCTCCTCTCACCACACTCTCATCTCCACCAAGATATATTTAAAATGACTTCACAACTTCTTATTTATACAAGACATTTGAGTTTGGGATAATCATCCAAGTCAACATACATTACAGAGAAAATACAACTTGACTAATTGCAAAAGACTTCATACGCATCAACACACTGTCGGCTACACAGATCTGAGACTTCAATCTTCTTTTAGGAACATGCCATGCTTCAAAGAACATCTTTAAGATCATTTGCAGGATGTGTAACTTATCCGGTCGGCCAGACTTTAAGAAGAACAACATCATCTAGAAATAATTCTTCAATTACGAGATCAATCTTTAATGCGGACCACCAACACAAACTGGACACAATCCAAAGACCTCCACAAGCTTTCCTAAATCACCAAGAACGTCCGCACTACTTCTACTTATTGAAATCTTTCTCTCCTTCATCCAGAACCTCAAGAACACAGTCTGTCATCACTGTTATATTAAAATAGATGCTTGCAAACCTCCAAACAATGAACCAATTGAGTTGTCAATTCAAATTGACTTCTTAAACACTCTACCAAATCCGCAGAACAAGATATTGCATTTTCGGATCTCATCGGACCTTTTTGTGTCACTATGTCACCTATGAACATCTGCCAGAACTGGTTTTACTCAAGTGGCCATAACTTCTTCAGATCTTCAAGCGGACCTCTCAAATCTTTACTGAATCATCTTAGGACACATATCCACAAACCCTTTGAAGCGCATCCTCTGATCTCAGTTGGGATCTTTACTTTACTGTCTTCACTGTTCTTCTCTATTCCTGATAAGACTAATTTTCTCAATATCCTCAGCATACAACTCATCGAATCCTTATCATTAATGCAACAAGAGTATGTTGACATCAATGATAACACTGGTTAGGCCCATACTTGCAACATATATATCATAGCACTGGAACTGTATTTGACTTATATATATTATTTATTGAATCCATTGAATTTTTAAATAAATCAAAGATTAGAAAGAAGAATAAACAACACATGCCATATCAAAATTTTGGAAGGAAGGCTTAGTGGCTACGGTGCCACCATATGGTGCCACAGTCCCCAAAGGGGACTACGACCCCATATGGGGACGCTGGTGTATATATTAAAACCTTTACAAATCTTCAACATAAAACTTGTATTTCATAATCCATTCGCTGGATTGTATGCAGTGCTAAGTCTGCTATGTTTAATACCTTTTTACCTCTACACACAGCGCCAATAGACATTTCGTTATTATGGTAATATATATGTGTGTATGTGTGTGTGAAATTATAACATTCTGGTAATCCAATAATATGATTTTTATAATTATTTCTAAGCATTGCCCTTTATCAATTACTTTGTAATATATATGTGGAAAAAGACATTCACTTTATATTTTCTTCATACTGCTGCGAATGACATAAATAGAGTTATTATTTAAACTCACTGTTTTATGAATTTCTCATGTAAAGGCACATTTTGAATTGAGAATTACTTTTGCCATAACTAGCATTATATCAAAACCATTGAATTGTGAAAGAAATGCTCTATAGTGAACTGATAGATTCATTTTGATTATGAAATTGATAATACTCGTCACATCAAGAAAATATCTTATCATGAAAATTGATATAAACCACTAGAAAATTGTAAACTTAGACAACAAATAAACTAGAGGAGTAAATTGGATGATGAAAACTGTAATTGTTTTATTGAATGGATTTTTTTTAATCATGGATAATTAATCTTAGAAAACTATTCATTGCTTGTATTTTGGGTAAAGTAATGTACTTTCAGGATAGGATATCGAATGTGGGCTCCCAGAGACGATAGTTTTACTTTTTCTAAAACTGTCACTTTTGTTTTATTGCTTGGCCAAGCTACTGTACCATTGAAATAGATGGATTACTTAAAAAGCCTAGAATTATGTTATATATGTCTCTGCCACATCCTGCTTGCAAGAGTTTGTCATTCTAGGTTAGGATGCATACAGGCAATAGGCATGCATCAAGAGATTCCCTCCTCCTTATATCGTTCCAAGTTGCTAGGCTTCTTGTGCAGGGTCGGTGTTTTCTTCAAGTTAGGAAGAAACCCAGAGAAGTCCAGTACTTCGTAGTTGGGTGGAAAAAGTGCCTTAACCACACTCTTGGTCTCAGCTTGTGGAGGATTAGAGGATCAAGGCGGTCGAGTTCAGAGATTGTTATGTTATATGGATATTCATTGTACTCTTTTGTATGACTAGTATAGCCAAGTTGTAAATGTAACTTTACTTTCATTGATATACTGATATAATATCTTTACTTGTAAAATTGAAATAGATGTTTTGTAACACCAGATTGGTGTATGTAATGGAATTGTAACACTTTTTAGTGTATGGAAATTTATGCTACATTAATGGATTCTTGCTATTTTATACAGTTATGGATATTTGTGAATTATAAATGATTTATTTACCTTTATTGGATTAAGCTTGATTTTTGGAATACTATGTTTAGTATGTAATTTTACGCACCTTACATTTGGTATCAGAGTGCTAGGTTCAACTCTAGGACCTACGCCCAATTACGCTTTAATGAAACTTTTTCAAAGTAATATAGATGGATGCTAGATTCACATACCAATGTCGTGGAGGATCCCGTGGTGATCTAGATGATAGATTGGATAGGATCATAGCCATGTTGAATCGACAAGAGGCCAGGATGGATGCTCTGGAATAGGGAATTAGAATAGATCAACCTGAGGTGAACGCAGGCAGGAATGGTGGTAACAAAAATGAAACAAATGAAAAAAAAACCCTGAGACTGAATGAAACCCAAGTAAGCAAGAGAAAGTGGCTGAAGAGTTCGGTAAAGACCTGAAAAAGTTCACCCCACCAAACTTTGATGGAAAAACAATTGGTGACGGGGCATAAGCCTAGATAATTGAGATGGAGAAGTACTTTGCCCTGTGAAATTTGTCTGATGAGACTAAGGCTATATGGGGATCATATCAACTCACCGGTGAGGCTGCCACATGGTGGGATAATGAAAAGGATGAGAAGTGGTTGTTACCTAGTGAGGTAACTTGGGAGTGATTTTTGCAGTTGTTCCAGAAAAGGTGGCTAGCACAGATGTATTTTGACAAGAAAATGTTTGAATTTCAGAATCTCACCCAGGGTGGAATGACTGTAACTTGATATTGGGAGAAATTTTCCCACTTGCTCAAGTACATGCCTCAGTATCAGAAGGATGAAAGGTTTCAAATTTGCAAATTCATCATGGGGCTTAGGCCTCAAATTGGAGCTAATGTTGACATTCATAACCCTTCCACCATAGATGAGATTTTTGAAAAAGCAATCAAACAAGAACATAAACTACATGTGGCTAACTATAGGAAAAGTAGAGATGCCAAGTATGGTAATAAGAAACCTAAAGGAAACAACCAAAATAATCAAAATTAGAACAATCAAGGCAATAACAATAACAGGAAGATCAAGAATCTCAAGAGGGAAAACAATTCTCTGGACTGCAATGAAGGAAATTAGAATAGCAATAAGAGGACAAATTATAACAATAATAATAGCAATAACATGAGAGATGCTTCAGATAGACCCAGAGCACCCCGCGGTGGTTGCTACACATGCCATAGTGATCATTATGCCAGTGTGTGTCCTCATAGGGGGAATAATCAAAAAAATAGGAACCAACATCACATCCATGTGACGGTAGATAATCGCTAAGCTGATTTCTAGGCTACGCCAATCCAGTTCTCAGGTAAGCTTTTTGGATGCCCTATTTCAATTTTAATTGATACCAGAGCCACTGAGTGTTTTGTAGATCCAAGTGTCATGTCTAAATTGTCAGTTAAACCAGGATTTATGGCTAATTCATGGAAGGTACAATATGGAAACCAGGTAGAAAAAATGGTAGAGCATTGTCTTGCATGTAGTGAACTTGAACTTCCTAGTTTTGAGACACATGTCAATTTGTATGTTGCACCCCTAGGATCATATGATGTAATTTTGGGAATAAACTGGCTTACAAAGCATAAGTCTATTGTAGATTGTGAAGAGAAAATAGTAAAATGCTTAGATGATCAAGGTAACCGAGTTGAGCTTCATGGTTTTAAAAGACCATTAGAGCTTAGGCATATTTCTGCCATGCAGCTAAGAAAAGGGCAACAGAAAAGGGTGCACTATTTATGAAGTAAAGGTTAGGGATCTTGATAAATTAGAGTCATCAGCTAATGACCATCCCATTCTGAAGGAATTCCAAGATGTATTTCTTGATGAATTGACCGAGTTGCCTCCAAAACAGGAATTTGATTTCTCGATTGAATTGTTACCTGGAACTGAGCCTCTGTCAAAGGCACTGTATAGAATGAACACTACTAAATTGTATGAGCTAAAGGTGCAGTTGCAAGAATTGCTTAACTAGGGTTTTATAAGACCAAGTGTGTCTCCATGGGGAGAACCTATCATATTTGTGAAGAAAGATGGCACCTTGAGGTTATGTATTGATTACAGAATGTTAAACAAGGCCACCATCAAAAATAAATATCCGCTCCCTAGAATAGATGAGTTGTTTGACCAGATGAAAGAAGAAAAGGTATTCTCAAAAATTAATTTGAGATTGGGATACCACCAGTTAAGAATAAAAGATGAAGATATTTCAAAGACTGCCTTTAGAACCAGATACAGACACTATGAGTTCACAATGTTACCATTTGGGCTAACTAATGCCTCGATAGCTTTTATGAATTTGATGAACAGTGTCTTTCAGGACTGCCTGGATGACTTTTTACTAGTTTTTCTAGATGATATATTGATATACTCCAAATCAGAGGAAGAGCATGACAAACATCTGAGGATAGTGTTGCAGCATTTTCAGGATCATAAGCTTTTTGGGAAGATGTCAAAATGTGCTTTCTACTAGACTAAGGTACATTATTTGGGCCATGTTATTTCAACTGAGGGGATAGCAGTGGAACTAAATAAGATTAAGGCAATCATGGAGTGGCCAGTGCCATAGAATGTGTTAGAAGTTTGGAACTTTATGGGTCTTGTAGGCTATTATAGAAAATTCATGAAGGGGTTCTCAACAATTGCAACACCCATCACTACACTCCAGAGAAAGGGAAAGAAATTTGAATGAACTGATAGATGTGAGAAGGCATTTTAGTTGTTAAAGGAGAAACTTACTTCTGCACCCATCCTGATTGTGCTGGATCCAAACAGGCACTTTACAATTATTACAGATGCTTCAGGGGAAGGTGTAGGAGCAGTTCTTATGCAAGAAGGCCACGTGGTGTCTTACGAATCTTAGAAATTGAAGCAACATGAATTGAATTATGTGCCACATGATTTGAAGTTGGCTGCCATAGTGCACACACTTCAAATGTGGAGGCACTATCTTTTGGGGAAGCCTTTCGACCTAAAGATAGATCATTTGGGATTACAGTACATATTTACTTAGCCCAACCTGAATGCTCGACAGAGAAGATGGTTGGAGTTCTTGAACAAATATGATTTTAGTATTGATTATATAAAAGGAAAAAAAAATAGAGTAGTAGATGCCCTAAGTAGAAGGAGACATCTCGCGGCCATGGTAACTGTAAGGTCGACTTTCAGATAGCGGGTGATGCAGGCTTTGCCTAGTGATGAGTATTATGTTAGGGTGAAACAAGCCCTAGAGTAGGATCCCTTGGATCATAGATATGATGGATACATATTTGAGTCTAATGAACTCTTGAGATATCAGGGATGAATGTATGTTCCAAATGTAGCTAGATTGAGAGAACTTGTGCTAGAAGAATTTCATAATGCACCTTATTCATGACACCCTGATGTAACAAAGATGATAGAAGGACTTAAACCATTATATTTCTAGCTAGGACTTAGGAGGGATGTTAAATGTTTTGTAGCCCAATGTTTAGAATGCTAGTGAGTTAAGGATGAGCATGTACACCTGACAGGACTTCTTTACCCACATAGGGTGCCAGAATTCAAATGGTAGGTAATCACTATGGATTTCATTCAAGGATTGCCTATGACCAAGACTTGACATGATGTCATCTTGGTTGTGGTTAATAAATTGATGAAGATAGCTCACTTCATTCCTAGGAATCTTAAGGATGTTTCTTTGGTTTTAGCAAAGAAGTTTGTGCAGGGGATTTTTTGATTGCACAGAGTGCTTGAAACAATCATCTTTGATCATGATACTTGAATGACCTCTAGATTTTGGACCACTTTGTATGCTTATTTGGGGACAAAACTAAACTTTAGTTCAGCGTATCATCCTCAGACTGATGGTCAGACAAAGAGGGTGAGCCAAGTAGTAGAGGATCTCCTTATAATGTACTATATGGATCAACAGCATAAGTGGGAGGAGTACCTACCTTTAGTAGAATTGCTTACAGGCTTACTCTACCACAAGCTCTTTCCTAGATACATAATGTTTTCCATGTTTCTGTACTTAAGCCATACCATCGGGGGGTAAGTGCAAGAAGATGAGGGGCCAAAAAGGGGTCTTAAGTGGCCACTTTTTTTTTCTGAAATCAGGAAATACTGGCCTTGGATGAGAAATTGATCATAGTTACACTCAAAATTTGGAGATGAAACCAAAACAATGTTTGTAGTGCTTCGAGTCTACTTTCTAAACTACTATTTTTTAAAACAATGGAATAGATTAAGGAGTTCAAAAGAGGGAGCCACAGAAATTGGTGTTGTTTCTGTCAAAAAAACATAACATAGCATGTTTTGTGGCTCCCTCAAAAGGTCAACTTTTTTTTGGTATTTTTAAAATCGCTTTAGTGAGAAATTAGCTAATAGCAAGTAGTTTATGCCTGATTTTTCTGATAATTTTTTTATGAATATTTGATTTTTTACTAATTTTCAAAGTGGACACATCCTAAAAAATAGAATTTTGGCCGTGCTACCCCTATAAATTCTAAAAACTAATTGAAAATCATTTTTTTCTTTTTTTAATATTTGTAGAATGGAGTCTAGTTTCTAAATATGTAATTTTTTTGAAATTTCAATGAATAGTTAATTTACAATGAAAAAAAGACCAAACAGTGGTTTTTACCCAAAAATGGACACACAAAAAAAGAAATTAAAGATGAAAGGTTTAACATTGTTAAAATGTGAAAAAAATCACATCGTCAAATAGCTAAGAGAAAGCCTAACATTATGTTTTGCTTTACATTTTTCTATTTCCACAAAAGTCTGTGTTGTTTGTCATGTTTAACATAACGCGAGCGCGTTATAATGTGCTCACGTTATGTTCCCCTTAAATTTTTTTATGTTCAAGGCTATTAATCATGTATGTATGTATGTATGCCTATATGTATGTATGTATGTATGTATCTATGTATGCCTATATGTATATATGTATCTATGTATGCCCATATGTATGTATGTATAGTGTCGAGGGCAGAGGAGGGTAGAGATGGGAGTGAGTGATGCAGAGGAATATGGGATGCAAGGAAGAGGAATTGATTCAACAAGGCTCAACCACATCTATAGGTCCAAAACCAAGTCCTTCATAGAAAAGTGGGAACAAAGGAAAGGAATCTTTGTTTGCCCATGGAAAGGTTGTATTAGGGTACCAAATGACTCATCCCACCCATTGGTTAAGGCAGATCACTCCCAAAACATGCACTTACTTCACAAATCCTCTAAATGGCTTGTATCCCTAGAAAAAGAGAACAGTCCTCTTATCTTTTTGCACAGACCTTCAAATGTCAACCTAAGACATGCATTAGATACCCATTATGCCTCCCCATAGGCATACTCCAAGATGGGTATAGGTTACTTTGGAAAATGTGCTCTAAAAATGGATTGGTAATTTTGCTACAAGGGTTCAAACTCAGAAATTTCACTGTGAAATGCCACGAACAGTCATTCATAACTTCCACTGAACAAAAATGAGGTCGATCGCTTTAGTAAGATTGTAGATAACATAGGTACAGACATTTTATCTAAGTTACATAAAGATCTAATGGTGGAAACAAAAGTTATGGCATTTTCCCAAAACGGGTTACCCTAAATCAGGGTTTTGACAGTTTTTACTAAAAATGCAATAACTAACTTAAAACAAAGCCAATCTGCATGAAACGAAAAGGAAATGGAGGGTAATTGTCTATACTATCACTTACATACACTTGCACTTGCCTATGAGTCCATATAGATCTGTACAAGGGCTGAAAATAATAAATATCTAAAGAAAATATAGAAAACAGTGCCTTTTTACTATTCCGTTTCATTCCTTCAATCACCCATAAATTTCTAAAGGTAAATAAGGCCTTTTAAAGGCATTACAATGTGTCTTTTCAGTTTCCAACTACTGATTTGGGATGAACCAAGAGCCAAATGACTCTTCACATTCCAAGTTTTTACATTGTTTTGAAAGATAACTTTCCTAATTTGCAAATGAAGACAAACCTAGAACATTTAACCTTCCTAATCACTTCATCCTCTAAAATATGACATAATTTATATTATTACAATATTGAACCATTCAAATTTTATCCAACTCCTATGGAAGTCTCAATTTATCAAGGTGCTCCTGCACCATACAACCAACCAACAAAATTTTCAAGTCCTTTGGAAATGTAACAGCAACAAAAGTCTTTTTCCTCTATCTTTATCTTCAATCTTCTCAGCTTCAATCTTAAAATATTCATATCAAAAGAAAGGTTATCAACCAACCAACAGAACAAAATACCAGTATCTTCAGGCTCCTTCTACTCCCTTCAGTGGAGTACTCTTCAGGCTGCAACATCAAGTGCTTCTTCAATCAGGAATCCATCTCTCTCATTGCTTCACAACAAACCAACTCACCAAACCATTCATCTCACCCAATAGCAGATCCTGGTGATGCACCTACCACTCTCTTCTTAGTGGTTTCTCTATGCACCCTTATCTAGCCTCATCTCCATTAGAGAATGGTCATGACAGACCTCATCTTGTTTGCCCACACACACAACCTCAGAAAACATCCTTCTGCAGTTAGATGGATAAGCACCTGCAACCAAACAAATTAGTAACAAAATAATGGTCACCAACTCTTCATATTGTTTCAACATCTCCTCCTAGAGCTTTTGCTAGCTCTGATACCAATCTGATGTAGAGGAATATGGGATGCAAGGAAGAGGAATCGATTCAACAAGGCTCAACCACACCTATAGGTCCAAAACCAAGTCCTTCATGGAAAAGTGGGAACAGTGGAAAGGAATCTTTGTTTTCCCATGGAAAGGTTGTATTGGGGTACCAAATGACTCATCCCACCCATTGGTTAAGGTAGATCACTCCTGAAACATGCACTTACTTCACAAATCCTCTAAATGGCTTGTATCCCTAGAAAAAGAGAATAGTCCTCTTATCTTTTTGCAGAGACCTTCAAATGTCAACCTAAGACATGCATTAGATATGCATTATGCCTCCCCACAACATACTCCAATATGGATATAGGTTACTTTAGAAAATGTGCTCTAAAAACAGACTGGTAATTCTGCTACAAGGATTCAAACTCAGAAATTTCACTGTGAAATGCCACGAACAGTCATTCATAACTTCCACACGAACAAAAATGAAGTCAATCACTTTAGTCAAATTGTAAATAACATAGATACAGACATTTTCCCCAAGTTACATAAAGATCTAATGGTGGAAACAAAAGTTATGGTATTTTCCCAAAACAGGTTACCCTAAATCAGGGTTTTGACAGTTTTTACTAAAAATGCAATAACTAACTTAAAACAAAGCCAATCTGCATGAAATGAAAAGGAAATGGAGGGTGATTGTCTATACTATCACTTACATACATTTGCACATGCCTATGAGTCCGTACAGATCCGTACAAGGGCTGAAAACAACAAATTTCTGAAGAAAATACAAAAACAGTGCCTTTTTACTATTCCCTTGCATTCCTTCAATCACCCACGAATATCTAAAGGTAAACAAGGCCTTTTAAAGGCATTACAATGTGTCTTTTTAGTTTCCAACTACTAATTTGGGATGAACCAAGAGCCAAATGACTCTTCACATTCCAAGTTTTTACATTGTTTTGAAAGATAACTTTCCTAATTTGCAAATGAAGACAAACCTAGAACATTTAACCATCCTAATCACTTCATCCTCCAAAATATGACATAATTTATCTTATTAAAATATTGAACCATTCAAATTTTATCCAACTCCTATGGAAGTCTCAATTTGTCAAGGTGCTTCTGCACCATACAACCAACCAACAAAATTTCTAAGTCCCTTGGAAATGTAACAGCAATAAAAGTCTTTTTTCCTCTATTTTTATCTTCAATCTTCTCAGCTTCAATCTTCAAATCTTTATATCAAAAGAAAGGTGACCAACCAACCAACAGAAAAAACTACTAGCATCTTCAGGCTCCTTCTACTCCCTTCAGTGGAGTACTCTTCAGGCTACAATATCAAGTGCTTCTTCAATTAGGAATCCATCTCTCTCACTGCTTCACAACAAACCAACTCACCAAACCATTCATCTCACCCAACAACAGATCTTGGTGATGCACCTACCACTCTCTCCTCAGTGGTTTCTCTATGAACCCTTATCCAGCCTAATCTCCATTGGAGAATGGTCATGACAGACCTCATCTTGTCTGCCCACACACACAACCTCAGAAAACATCCTTCTACAGTTAGATGGATAAGCACCTGCAACCAAACAACTTAGTAACAAAATAATGGTCACCAACTCTTCATATTGTTTCAACATCTCCTCCCAGAGCTTTTTCTAGCTTTGATACCAATCTGATGCAGAGGAATATGGGATGCAAGGAAGAGGAATTGATTCAATAAGGCTCAACCACACCTATAGGTCTAAAAACAAGTCCTTCATGGAAAAGTGGGAACAGCAGAAAGGAATCTTTGTTTGCCCATGGAAAGGTTGTATTGGGGTACCAAATGACTCATCCCACCCATTGGTTAAGGCAGATCACTCCCGGAACATGCACTTACTTCACAAATCCTCTAAATGGCTTGTATCCCTAGAAAAAGAGAATAGTCCTATTATCTTTTTGCACAGACATTCAAATGTCAACCTAAGACATGAATTAGATACCCATTATTCCTCTCCATAGTATAATCCAAGATGGGTATAGGTTACTTTGGAAAATGTGCTCTAAAAATGGACTGGTAATTCTGCTACAAGGGTTCAAACTCAGAAATTTCACTGTGAAATGCCACGAACAGTCATTCATAACTTCCACATGAATGAAAATGAAGTCGATCGCTTCAGTTAGATTGTAGCTAACATAGGTACAGACATTTTCCCCAAGTTACATAAAGATCTAACAGTGGAAACAAAAGTTATGGTGTTTTTCCCAAAACGGGTTACCCTAAATCAGGGTTTTGACAGTTTTTACTAAAAATGCAATAACAACTTAAAACAAAGCCAATCTGCATGAAATGAAAAGGAAATGGAGGGTGATTGTCTATACTATCACTTACATACACTTGCATGTGCCTATGAGTCTGTACAAATCCGTACAAGGGCTGAAAACAACAAATTTTTGAAGAAAATACAGAAAATAGTGCCTTTTTACTATTCCATTTCATTCCTTCAATCACCCATGAATTTCTAAAGGTAAAGAAGGCCTTTTAAAGGCATTACAATGTGTCTTTTCAGTTTCCAACTACTGATTTGGGACGAACCAAGAGCCAAATGTCTCTTCACATTCCAAGTTTTTACATTGTTTTGAAAGATAACTTTCCTAATTTGCAAATGAAGACAAACCTAGAACATTTAACCTTCCTAATGACTTCATCCTCTAAAATATGACATAATTTATCTTATTACATATTGAACCATTCAAATTTTATCCAACTCCTATGGAAGTCTCAATTTGTCAAGGTGCTCCTGCACCAGTGAGCCAGATAGGGGAGGAGAGGGGTGGATACGGATTGAGTGATTAAGGTTTAAGGTTGAGGGTTGAGCATTTAGGGATAGGATTTAGAGTTTAGAGATAAGGTATTAGAGTTTAGGACGTTGAGGGATTAAGGTTTAGGGTTGAGGCTTTAGGGATAGCGTTTAGGGTTAAGGGTCGAGGGATTAGGTTTAAGGTATAGTTTAGTAGTTCTTGTGGATAGAGCCAGTAAACAATGGGAGATTATTTGGTTGTTTCATAATAATATACCTTCCTTAAGTGTGGGGTGGACAGCAAGAAACATAGATGTACCCCAATGCAAATCTTTTCTCATAATGATCATCCTTTTGATTTCAACTGTTAATTACTCACTGTGGATGTACCATACACAAAGCTTTTCTCATAGGGTTTAAGGTATAGTGTCGAGGGTTGAGGGTTTATTGATAGTGTTTAGGGTTGAGGGTTGAGGGATTAGGTTTTAGGGTTGATGGATTAGGGTTTAAGGTATAGTGTTCAGGGTTGAGGGTTTAGGGATAGGGTTTAGGGTTGACAAATTAGGGTTTAGGGTTGACGGATTAGCATTTAATGTCGAGGTTAGGGTTAGAGTGTCGAGGGTAGAGGGATTACGGATAGGGTTTAGGGTTGAAGGTTTAAGGATTGAGGGTTGAGGCTTTAGGGATGAGGGTTTAAGGCTTAAGATATAGTGTCAAGAGTTGAGGGTGTAGAGATAAGGTTTATGTTTTAAGGGTTAAGGGTTGAGGGATAGGGATTAGGGTTTAAGGTATAGTGTTAAGGGTTGATGGTTTAGGGATAGGGTTTAGGTTTGAGGAATTAGGGTTTAGGGTTGATGAATTAGGGTTTAATGTTGAGAGTTGAGGGTTGAGGGTTGAGGTTGAGGGATAGGGTTAATGGTAAAGGGATTAGGGTTAAATAAGAGTGTCGAGGGTAGAGGGATTAGGGATAGGGTTTAGGGTTGAAGGTTTAATGTTTTAGGGTTGAGGCTTTAGGGATGAGGGTTAAGGGATTAGGGTTTAAGATATAGTGTCGAGTGTTGATCGTGTAGGGATAGGTTTTAGGGTTCAAGTTTTAAGGGTTAAGGGTTGAGGGATCAAAGTTAAGGGTTGAGGGATCAGGGTTTGAGGTTGAGGGTTGAGTACATTGAGGTTCGAGGGTTAAGGGTTTCAGGATAGGGTTAAGGGTCGAGGAATTAGGGTTAAGGGATAGGGTTGGAGGGTTTAGGGATAAGGGATTAGGGTTTAAGGTATAGTATCGAGCCCGTTGAGGGTCTAGGAATAGTGATAGCTTTAAGGTTTAGGGATGAGGGATTACAGTTGAGGGATGACAAATTAGGGTTGAGGGTTGAGGGATTAGGTTTAAGGGATAAGGTTTAGGGTTGAGTGTTGAGGGATTAGGGTTTAAGGTATAGTGTTGAGGGTTTAGGGATAGGGTTTAGGGTTGAGGGATTAGAGTGAAGGGTTGAGGGATTAGGATTTGACATTGAGGGTTGAGGCTTTAGGGTTTAGGGATAGGGTTGAGGGTTGAGGGATCAGAGTTAAGGGTTGAGGGATTAGGGTTTTACGTTGAGGGTTGAGGTTCGAGGGTCAAGGGTTTAGGGATAGGTTGAGGGTCAAGGGATTAGGGTTAAAGTAGAGTGTGGAGGGTATAACGATTAGGGATAGGGTTGCAAGGTTTAAGGATAAGGGATTAGGGTTTAAGGTATAGTATTGAGTTTGTTGAGGGTTTAGGAATGAGGGATTAGAGTTGAGGGATGATGGATTAGGGTTGAGGGTTGAGGGATTAAGGTTTAGGGATAAGGTTTAGGGTTGAGGGTTGAGGGATTAGGGTTTAAGGTATAGTGTTGAGGGATTAGGGTTTAAGGTATAGTGTTGAGGGTTTAGGGATAGGGTTTAGGATTGAGGGATTAGAGTGAAGAGTTGAGGGATTAGGATTTGACATTGAGGGTTGAGGGTTGAGGGTTTAGGGTTTAGGGATAGGGTTGAGGGTCGAGGGATTAGAGTTAAGGGTTGAGGGATTAGGGTTTGACGTTGAGGGTTGAGGGTTGAGGTTCGAGGGTCAAGGGTTTAGGGATAGGGTTGAGGGTCGAGGAATTAGGGTTAAAGTAGAGTGTGGAAGGTATAAGGATTAGGGATAGGGTTGGAGGGTTTGGGGATAAGGGATTAGGGTTTAAGGTATAATATCGAGTCTGTTGAGGGTTTAGGAATATTGATAGCATTTAGGGTTTAGGGATGACGGATTAGAGTTGAGGGATGATGGATTAGGGTTGAGGGTTGAGGGATTAGGGTTTAGGGATAAGGTTTAGGGTTGAGGGTTGAGGGATTAGGGTTTAAGGTATAGTGTTGAGGGTTTAGGGATAGGGTTTAGGGTTGAGGGATTAGAGTGAAGGGTTGAGGGATTAGGATTTGACGTTGAGGGTTGAGGGTTGAGGCTTTAGGGTTTAGGGTTTAGGGATAGGGTTGAGGGTCGAGGGATCATAGTTAAGGGTTGAGGGATTAGGGTTTGACATTGAGGGATGAGGTTTGAGGGTCAAGGGTTTAGGGATAGGGTTGAGGGTTGAGGGATTAGGGTTAAAGTAGAGTGTGGAGGGTATAAAGATTAGGGATAGGGTTGGAGGGTTTAGGGATAAGGGATTAGGGTTTAAGGTATAGTATCAAGTCTGTTGAGGGTTTAGGAATAGGGATAGCATTTAGGGTTTAGGGATGAGGGATTAGAGTTGAGGGATGATGGATTAGGGTTGAGGGTTGAGGGATTAGGGTTTAGGGATAAGGTTTAGGGTTGAGGGTTGAGGGATTAGGGTTTAAGGTATAGTGTTGAGGGTTTAGGGATAGGGTTTAGGGTTGAGGGATTAGAGTGAGGGGTCGATGGATTAGGATTTGACGTTGAAGGTTGAGGGTTGAGGCTTTAGGGTTTAGGGTTTAGGGATAGGGTTGAGGGTCGAGGGATCATAGTTAACGGTTGAGGGATTAGGGCTTGACGTTGAGGGTTGAGGGTTGAGGTTCGAGGGTCAAGGGTTTAGAGATAGGGTTGAGGGTCAAAGGATTAGGGTTAAAGTAGAGTGTGGAGGGTATAAGGATTAGGGATAGGGTTGGAGGGTTTAGGGATAAGGGATTAGGGTTTAAGATATAGTATCGAGTCTGTTGAGGGTTTAGGAATAGGGATAGCATTTAGGGTTTAGGGATGAGGGATTAGAGTTGAGGGATGATGTATTAGAGTTGAGGGTTGAGGGATTAGGGTTTAGGGATAATGTTTAGGGTTAAGGGTTGATGGATTAGGGTTTAAGTTATAGTGTTGAGGGTTTAGGGATAGGGTTTAGGTTTGAGGGATTAGAGTGAAGGGTTGAGGGATTAGGATTTGACATTGAGGGTTGAGGGTTGAGGCTTTAGGCTTTAGTGTTTAGGGATAGGGTTGAGGGTTAAGGGATCATAGTTAAGGGTTGAGGGATTAGGGTTTGATGTTGAGGGTTGAGGGTTGAGGTTCAAGGGTTAAGGGTTTAGGGATAGGGTTGAGGGTCGAGGTATTAGGTTTAAAGTAGAGTGTGGAGGGTATAAGGATTAGGGATAGGGTTGGAGGGTTTAGGGATAAGGGATTAGGGTTTAAGGTATAGTATCGAGTCTGTTGAGGGTTTAGGAATAGGGATAGCATTTAGGGTTTAGGGATGAGGGATTAGAGTTGAGGGATGATGGATTAGGGTTGATGGTTGAGGGATTAGGGTTGAGGGATTAGGGTTTAGGGGTAAGGTTTAGGGTTGAGGGTTGAGGGATTAGGGTTTAAGGTATAGTGTTAAGGGTTTGGGGATAGGGTTTAGGGTTGAGGGATTAGAGTGAAGGGTTGAGGGTTGAGGCTTTAGGGTTTAGGATTTAGGGATAGGGTTGAGGGATTAGGGTTTGACGTTGAGGGTTGAGGGTTGAGTTTTGAGGGTCAAGGGTTTAGGGATAGGGTTAAGGGTCGAGGGATTAGGGTTAAAGTAGAGTGTGGAGGGTATAAGGATTAGGGATAGGGTTGGAGGGTTTAGGGATAAGGGATTAGGGTTTAAGGTATAGTATTGAGTCTGTTGAGGGTTTAGGAATAGGGATAGCATTTAGGGTTTAGGGATAAGGGATTAGAGTTGAGGGATGATAGATTAGGGTTGAGGGTTGAGGGATTAGGGTTTAGGGATAAGGTTTAGGGTTGAGGGATTAGGGTTTAAGGTATAGTGTTGAGGGTTTAGGGTTGAGGGATTAGAGTGAAGGGTCGAGGGATTAGGATTTGACGTTGAGGGTTGAGGGTTGAGGCTTTAGGCTTTAGGGTTTAGGGATAGGGTTGAGGGTCGAGGGATCATAGTTAAGGGTTGAGGGATTAGGGTTTGATGTTGAGGGTTGAGGGTTTAGGTTCGAGGGTCAAGGGTTTAGGGATAGGGTTGAGGGTCGAGGGATTAGGGTTAAAGTAGAGTGTGGAGGGTATAAGGATTAGGGATAGGGTTGGAGGGTTTAGGGATAAGGGATTAGGGTTTAAGGTATAGTATCAAGTCTGTTGAAGGTTTAGGAATAGGGATAGCTTTTAGGGTTTAGGGATGAGGGATTAGAGTTGAGGGATGACAGATTAGGGTTGAGGGTTGAGGGATTAGGGTTTAGGGATAAGATTTAGTGTTGAGGGTTGAGGGATTAGGGTTTAAGGTATAGTGTTGAGGGTTTAGGGATAGGGTTTAGGGTTGAGGGATTAGAGTGAAGGGTTGGGGGATTAGGATTTGACGTTGAGGGTTGAGGGTTGAGGCTTTAGGGTTTAGGGTTTAGGGATAGGGTTGAGGGTCGAGGGTCGAGGGTCAAGGGATCATAGTTAAGGGTTGAGGGATTAGGGTTTGATGTTGAGGGTTGAGGGTTGAGGTTTGAGGGTCAAGGGTTTAGGGATAGGGTTGAGGGTCAAGGGATTAGGGTTAAAGTAGAGTGTGGAGGGTATAAGGATTAGGGATAGGGTTGGAGGGTTTAGGGATAAGGGATTAGGGTTTAAGGTATAGTATTGAGTCTATTGAGGGTTTAGGAATAGGGATAGCATTTAGGGTTTAGGGATGAGGGATTAGAGTTGAGGGATGATAGATTAGGGTTGAGGGTTGAGGGATTAGGGTTTAGGGATAAGGTTTAGGGTTGAGGGTTGAGGGATTAGGATTTAAGGTATAGTGTTGAGGGTTTCTGTTGTCAAATGTAGATTTATTGGTTTGATTATATTGATTGCCTCTCTAGTTTTGGGGTGTGGATGTTTTGGAATCAATCAGGAAGTCTTTAGGAGACTTTGTGGAAGTGGATTGGCAATCACTTGACATAACCCCTACTATTTATGCTTGGATAAGGATTTGTCACAAACTAGAACTTCTACTTCCAAAGAAGATCTGTCTTTCTTCCTCGATGGGCATTTTCTATCAAGAACTTGATTATGAGGGCTTGCCCCTTCATTGTTATGCCTATCATATGGCGGAGCATTTGGCAAGCTCTTGTAGGAAACAGGAAAATTTCTCCCTCAAAAACCTTGTGGTCATTCAAGCCTGAAGGGGAAGGTTTGGAAAGAGAAAGGGATCACCAAAGAGATGAAGAATTTCTTATTTCTCAGACACCATCAGTGGTTTTTCTCTGATGTAGAGGACCTACCAAGATGGAAAGCATTTAAAGATTATATGATCTCCAAAGGAAAATCTCCTAATTCTCCCAGAATGTCATCCTTCAGCAAGGTGGGATGAAGTGGCTTGGCTCTTCTAGTCATGGATCCTCCCATATTTAAGAGGAATTGTAAGGTTTGGAAGTGTCAGTTGATGAAGCATAGGATGTGTTCATCCCTACTTGTGTTAAGGAAGATAATGCACAGGATGTGATCAATCTATAGTAGGACAAAATGCGAGCACGTTATAACGCGCTCGCATTCTGTCTTGTTATAGAAATGGTAAAAAAGTGTTGACCCTCATGATCCAGGCCCACATGCTCTATTTTTGTACCAATTCTGCACGTGTTCCAACAAAAAAGAAGTGCTTTCATGTTGTTGGGAAGTTCACATGCACATTTGACACATTGTACCACCTTTGCATGATCTTTCCACCACCTTTTCTACTTTGCCAACTTGAGGAGGAAATAACATAGTTTTCACACCAAGTTTGATATATATCTATTCAAGTTTCAATTTTTGTAGTATTGCAATGTTAATTGTGATTCAATTTTAGGAATTTAACATTATAGATTGGTTAATAGTATTGTTGTTAGTAATTATATTTGAGTGTTATTCAATTTAACATTGAAAAGGAAGCAAGTGGTGAAAAACTCAAATTGTTGAGGAGTTTGATGCAAGAAGAAAAAAACACTACATAATTGGGTACTCTCTCCATTCGAATCTTCACTTTTTAGGTATGTCAATTCTTTACATGCATGTTCTTTACATTTTCCTTAATTCGGATTGAATTACTTTATCATGCTTTATCATACATGTTTAAAAAAGACACATTCCCAATCAAGAAAGTAGCCTACAATCTCACATGATGCCATGTATATTTTCTACACTTGGGCTCTTTAATAATTATGTGTAATAAACAGACCTTAACATACCATGATGTCAAACTATACAAGAATAAATCCTTACAACATAATAAAAATACAATCCCACTATTATCTTGTATTCATTTCTTAGGAAGTAATATTGGTCTCTTTATCATGCTATAGACAAATTCTCCGTCATGCCAAGGAAACGATCAAGAATTAAACCAACACAGGAAGAGATAGAAGCTAAGAATGCAAAGAAAATAGTGGCTATGAGGGAACTTCGTGAGAAGAGGAAATTGGACATGATAAATGAAGACATGCCAATTGAAGAGGAACCACAACCATCACAAAGAGATATGGTATTGGCAGCACAAAGAGAATGAATGCAAAAACTTCGTGCTATGAGAGATTTTAATACCATAGTTGGAGACACATCCTCTACCGCAAGTCAACATGCAGGGACACCATCTACCACATCTCAAGTTGAGAGTACATCATCACTCACATGTGATGAATGAGGTATGCCATCATCCCACCTCAACCTCAAGGTATGTCATCTATTCCATCTTCGATCGAAGGTATGCCATCTAGCCCATCTCATTTAAATATTGAGGAAATTCCTAATGTTGAGATGAATTTACCTAACTAAACACCACCTAGAATTTTGCATAGAAAGCCATAGTATTTGATTGATATTGATGAGAATATTTTGTAGCCAATGGAAGGTAAGATTCCAAAATGCACTTGTAGAAGATATGCTCATAAGATTTGGAGATTGTTCTTTGAAAAGTTAAACGAGACTGCAAGATGTCAACTATTCATTGAAATGATGCCAAGTATAAAGTATAGGTCCATCATGAAGATTCTTGGGTTGAGAACATCAGAGGCTTCAAGTGAAAAACTATTGTCAAGAATCTAATGAGTGTGTATGAGAGTGTGGGTAACACCCCACGCATAAAAGATAGTAATGCAACACGGCATGTGATTACATCAACTATAGTAAGTAGTCAAACGAGGAAAGCTCGTCTCATTAGAAAGATGAGTCAATAATTGAGAATTAATAGGAAAACTTTATCAAGAGCCATTGGAAGACGTGAAAGAATTGAGGACACTAATGCCAATGAATTATGGGCATTCTTGGGGAGACTACCATGAAAAAATAAACCAATTGTTGAAGCATTGAGATCACTAATTGAAGACTTTTGGAAGAATTACACAAGGGTATCTCCAAATCAAAGGGATGTGGTAAGAAGGAGAATCGGTAGTCAGAACCATGAGCCACATCCAAAGCCTTTTTTGGATGAGACTCAAACACAATTTTATGGTAAATTTCTAGAGAAGTATCCTCAAATTAAAATCTGTCAAAGATATTTTGAAATGCTAAAACCTTTCTATGTTAAGATAAATCACACGCACTACTTGTTGTTGTAGATTACATATTGAATTTTCTAACCATTTTGATGCTTATAAGTCTATATGTTTAGATATGCATACTAACAATGATTTGTAGGGTTGTGCCATATGTGACCCACCAACATCTTCAAGAGACTTCATATCAAGAATTTTATGTGAAAGAGAGGAAGGTCAAATATTCTACAAGAAATTGTGCTTGGATGGCACATGTCATCATTGCAGTGGCTTGCAACATTTGCCAATATGTGAACATATGGAAAGAACACATGTGGTTGGAAACGAACTAGTAGAGTTTGGCAAGTATAAAATAGTGGCATACAATACAAAAGATGGTAAAGAAGCAAAGAGGTGTGAATTGGTTATTGAAAAGATTCCAGTGTATCAGTTTATGCCTATATTTCATGACAACATAGTGTATGAGTATGCAAGACATGCCCATAGAGCTTGATGGTTGGACTTGCAATTCAAGTTATGCAAGGACACATTTCCGGTTGGTAGCATTGTTTCAGTCACCGACTTTGCAGAGAACTACAGTCTACAGCCACACTGTGAGGTGCAATCACAATATTACAACTCCACACAGGTTTCTATATTTGTGCACATCGCATTCATTCATGCGAATGATAGTATAGAGGATGACAGAAAGATCATAAGGGAGTATAATTTCTATATTAGTGATGATCGCACGCATTCTACGGAGTTCGTGCAAGGTTGATTTCAGGTGTTCTACAATGATTTGGCTAGAAGGGGCATATCGTTCAGTCAACATATCATATGGTCAGATAACTGTGCGTCATAATTCAAGAACTCGTGAAATTTCTATTAGCTAAGTAGGAGGCATAATTTTATAGGTATTCAGCATATGTGGAACTTTTGTGAGGCCGTGCATGGAAAGGGGGAGCATGATGGTGCAGGAGCATGTATCAAAAGAGCCATAGCACGAGAAGAGTTAAAGTATAAAAACAATGCAAAGTTGACAGATGCAAAATCGATTGTCGAGTCGTGTAATGCTTCCATGGGTCCAAGTAATGAAGATAAGTCTTCAGTTCGTAGATTTTTTTGGTTGATAGATGATACTAACATTGCAGGTTTATGGAGTATCCATACGCGAAAGATGTCATGCTTTTGTTCTTCCTGTACAATTCAAGTCTAGGATGAGTGCGAGTCAAAGGACTGGGTTGACAAATGGCAGTTAAGTTATCTTAGCCCACTTGACATGTATCGACCCCCGATGACACTAGAACTAACATAGATGGAATCATCAATTGACTTTGACTGCATATCAGATTTAGTTCAACCAGGTAATATAGGGCATGTATATGCATCTAATTTCATCTAGTTCAACCACATAATGTCATCTTACTTTGTAGTGTTTTTGTAATGTTGACTAATTTCATCTAATTTGCTACACATATCAATGTAGGGCACGTATATGCAGTTATTGCAGATGAAGATAATGAAGAGGGAACATATTATTACTTATGTCATTGTGTTGAGGCCAAAAAGAAATTGGAGGTCCCTGTTACAGATGGAGAAAATATCGAATACCCTACAGGCTCAGTGGTTATTATTGGAACATGGCTTAGAAGGTACCCACATAAGAGTGTTAATATTTGGCCATTTTAGGACTTTGACAGGCATCGGAAGATTCTTCATTACTCGAACCTTGTCATGGCATCCAATGTTCATTTGATAAAGTATCGGGGTAGACCTTTGAACAAAATCTTGTGGAAGGTGCGTGAGTCTAACCATGAAGCAATACTTGACACAATAAAGAGTAGAGAAGACCCGGATGGTTCATTGAATTAATTTGTAAGTATTCACATTGATTTTTCAAAGTCATGTTACATTGAGTTGTAAGTATGCACATTAATTTGTAAGGTTTGTCTTTTTTTATCTCCTCCTGCATTTTTACACATATACACATTTTTACATCATCATGTTATGCATTTTTGGTGTCCTACTCCTGATGCGACCAAACTCATCACTCACCCTACTTCCTCTAGACACCATTTGATGATCTCTCCAACACTCTAGATCTAGGGCATCCAATAATGAATGAAAAGAAGACCAAGGGCGCCCAAGCTTAATAGACTTATTTCTTTCAATTTTGATGACCCAAACTCTTACAAATGACATCCACTTTCATGCCTTTAGATCTTCCTTCACATAAAGGGCGCGAAATCAAGTTGAAAAATCTACATAAGGGTGCCAAAATGGATGAAAGGAGACATGAAATGTGCCTTAAGACTTCATGCTAAGGTTTGAGCCATTAAAGTCTCTTGATATTAGGCGCTCATGATGATGAAACTTAGAGTTTTTTCCTTTCCTAGGCACTCATCTAAGATGTTTGAATGATAAGGAACACCTAGACCTTTATAATGTACATTGGGCACCAAAATCAAGGTAATTTTAAGTCACTTTGAGTCATTTGGGGTTAGTTTGAGTCTTTGAGTCATGTTGCAAAAAAGTGTCAATGTTGTCAAGTTGCACAAAGTAACTTTTGCATTTTTGGTGTCCTGCTCCTGATGCGACCAAACTGACAGTTCCAACACATCTGGATGGGTACGTTTAGGCTAGGCATAGTTCTATTTTTCACCCAAACATATTGAAATAGTCCGAGCTACATTGTGCCAACGATATCCCTGAAGAGTCCAAAGTATAAAAAGGTAGCAATCTTTGATGAGATGTTACTCGAAAACCATGTCACTTAGAAACATTCCGTCTGAGGCAATGTGATCATGTAGAGTGCCTCTACAATAACCTCTCTCAGTTTTTTATATCTCTGAGGCATTTACCCATGGTCAAAGGTTTTTTGCTGCCCCAAAAATCGTCAGGAGGCAGTGTAAAGTAGCAAAGGGGTGTAACTTTCGTCCTGCTCTTGATGCGACCAAACTGACTATTCCAATGCATCTGGATGGGTACATTTACACTAGGCATGGCCCTATTTTTCACCCAAACATGTCGAAACAGTCCAAGCTACATTGTACCGATGATATCCCTTAAGAGTCCAAAGTGCAAAAAGGCAGCAATCTTTGACGAGATGTTACTCGAAAACCATGTCACTTTGAAACATTCTGTCTAAGGCAATGTGATCATGTAGAGTGTCTCTACAATAACCTCTCTCAATTTTTATATCTCTGAGGCATTTGCCCATGGTCAAAGGTTTTCTTCTACCCCAAAAATTGTCAGAAGGAGGTAGTGTAAAGTTGCAAAGGGGTGTAACTTTCATCCTGCTCCTGATGCAACCAAAATGACCATTCCAACACATCCGGATGGGTACATTTACACTAGGCATGGTCTTTTTTTTCACCCAAACATGTTGAAACAGTCTGAGCTACATTGTACTGACGATATCCCTAAAGAATCCAAAGTGCAAAAAGATAGAAATCTTTGACGAGATGTTACTCAAAAAATGTGTCACTTAGAAACATTCCATCTAAGGCAATGCAATCATGTAGAGTGCCTCTATAATAACCTCTCTTAGTTTTTTATATCTCTGAGGCATTTGCCCGTGGTCAAAGGTTTTGTGCTACCCCAAAAATTGTCAGAAGGAGGCAGTGTAAAGTTGTAAAGGGGTGTAACTTTCGTCTTGCTCTTGATGCAACCAAAATGACTATTCCAATGCATCTGGATGGGTACATTTACACTAGGCATAGTCCTTTTTTTCACCCAAATATGTCGAAACAGTTCGAGCTACATTGTACCGATGATATACCTGAAGATCCAAAGTGCAAAAAGGCAACAATTTTTGATGAGATGTTACTCAAAAATTGTGTCACTTAGAAACATTCTGTATAAGGCAATGCAATCACGTAGAGTGTCTCTACAATAACCTCTCTCAGTTTTTTATATCTCTGAGACATTTGCCCGTGGTGAAATATTTTCTACTGCCCCAAAAATTGTCAGAAGGAGGCAGTGTAAAGTTGCAAAGGGGTGTAACTTTCATCCTACTCCTGATGTGACCAAACTGACTATTCCAATGCGTCCAGATGGGTACATTTACACTAGGCATGGTCCTATTTTTCACCTAAACATGTTGAAACAATCCAAGCTACATTGTACTGATGATGTCCCTAAAGAGTCCAAAGTGTAAAAAGGCAGCAATCTTTGATGAGATGTTACTCGAAAACCATATCACTTAGAAACATTCTGTCTAAGGTAATGCGATCACATAGAGTGCCTCTACAATAACCTGTCTCAGTTTTTTATATCTCTGAGGTGTTTGCCTATGGTGAAAGGTTTTCTGCTGCCCCAAAAATCATCAGAAGGAGGTAGTGTAAAGTTGCAAAGCATTGCTAAGAAATCCTCAATACTCAAACACTCCAATGAACTGAAGCAACTTCTTCTTAGGCACAAATGTAAGGGTACACAAGGGGAAAATGGTGCCTAGATGACTTAGTGCATTTCTATGACTTCATTCACATGTTTAAATATTTGAGAAACTCTCATTTACTAAGCGCTTGTCCTCATGTCAATGTTAAGCTTTATACCTCCTAGGCGCTCAATTAGGTGATGTCATTAGATACAACTTACCCTTAGGCACCAATGTAACTTCTTCAATCCATCACACTTCTAGGCACTCAAATTTGAGGTCTTGGATTTGTATCTTATTTCTAGGTGCAATTGGATGATCTTCCTAGATCTAGGCGCTCATGATGGTGGGAAATTACATGAAGGGGCGCCTAAGTCTAATTTGACTTTGTATTTGATATTTTATGACTCCAATTGACTAGGAATGGCTCAATTTCTAAAGCGCTGACTCAATAATGTAAGTTTAAGGTCTTTTCCTCCTAGGCGCCAATTAATGAGTTTACTAGATGCAATTTCTCCTAGACTTGAAGACTGTGAAAGAACTTGAAGCTTGGATGGAAGCTTGGATGGATGTCTTCAAATGTTCGATGAAGAAGTGTTCAAACTTGAAAGGTCCTTTGAAGTGTAGATATTGATGATAATACTTTCCCTTATATGTGAAGTAGATGACTTCTCAAGGAGGCTCGAATGTATCCGAGGGACTTGAAATTGAATGGATGTCTTTGGAATGCTTGATGATGATGAGAAGTTCCTTTGGAGCAGCTACATGCTAATCTTGAAGCAATGATTGATGAATAATCTAGTTGATACTTGAAGATGAATGGAACTTGAAGTGATAGATGGAAGTCTTCAAACATGATGCAACTGGTGATGTCGTTGATGAAGAAGACTTGAAATATATCTTGTTGTGACCTCTTAGAGTAGCTACCTCTTGAAGTGGTGTTTCCTTGGCAGTGATTACTTCCATCTTAACTCTCTGGCATGAATGAATGTGAAAGGCTTCTTTAGAGCAGCTACATGATGACTCTAGGCAACTCCAAGCTCTTGCTCCTACCTTTTCCTTCAATCTTCCTAGAATACAAACCAAGAAACACATCAATCCTCATGATAAACATTTTATAACACAAAGGAATCCTCTTGAAACATGGAATAATCTTACTACAAATCTAGGCACATATATAGGTAAAAAGAAGAGCAAAGGGTGCCTAACACAAGTTGGTCCATATTTATCACTTTAAATGATTTTAAACAACTATAATGGCTTAAAGAGGTCAATCTCCCTTAAGGGATTCATTCAAAAGGTGTCTTTCAATGCAATTTCTCCCTTAGGCACCAGAATGGATTTGTACTGATGGAGAGTGTGCCTAGATTTAAATGTCTTTATACTTGCAATTTTGCAATTCTAAATGATGAGACATGTCTTAGAATGAATTCTATCTTTCAAGCGCTCACTCCAAAAGGTCATCTCATGCAATTTCACCCAAGGCACTCATTGAGGTGTCCTCAGAGGCTAAAGTGCACCTAACTCAATTGCCTTTATCTTTATCATTTTTGTGCTTTCAATAATTGAAAATGACCTAGAGTGATCCTTTCTCTCAAGGCACTCACCTATTGATATGAAATCAAGTTATTTCCCTTAGGCGCAATTTTAGGCTTGTATGGGTGAAAAGTGTGCCTTACATCTTTAGGTGGTTCTTTCTAATTCTAAATGATTTCAATCAAATGCCAAGTGTCTAAGGAAGCTTTTGTCTTGAGATGATTAAATTTTGAGGTTCAAATCCCTTCCTCAATCAAGGCACAATCTGAGGGTTGTATAGATGAAAGTTGACTTCAACTTGGGTGCTCATTTGAGTTGGGAGGAGCTAGAAATTGCGCCTAGATTGGAGATAGATATTTTGGCTTATTTGATGATGGTCTCAAGTCTCTCTACCAAGGCGCATTTTGATGATGTTCTTATTTAAACTCTTATGAAGACTATCTCATCCCTAAGCACTCATCCTCATGATTTTCATGCACTTAGACTTCAATGCACCGAAACTAGTAGGAAAATTCA
Organism: Cunninghamia lanceolata; assembly: GCA_027924645.1. Classification (NCBI taxonomy): domain Eukaryota; kingdom Viridiplantae; phylum Streptophyta; class Pinopsida; order Cupressales; family Cupressaceae; genus Cunninghamia; species Cunninghamia lanceolata. Next base: position 4,505,615 of record BSBN01000124.1, on the reverse strand, counting down.
CAATGAGCGCCTTTGCTTTGGAATAATTTCTTATTGATCATTAGGCACACTTTGGAGTTGATATGTACTTCCTTTACTTCCATGTACTCAATTCATCATAATTATTGTCAAAGACTTCACCAAGTTGATTGATAACATGCTTCTTGATGTTAAGATCCTTCATTCACTCCTTCTTAGATCTAGGTGCTCATGATGGTGGGAAATTACATGAAGGGTGCCTAAGGTTCAAGATAGGTTCTTTCCACTCATCTTAACTTTTAATCATTGTAGTTAATCTCAAAAGACATCATCCAAAATGAGAAACCTCCAAGACTTGTCATTGTAAGTTGATTTCCTCCAAGGCGCCAATACAAGGTTCTTTTGAAGGCAAAGGGCGCCTAGGCTTATGGGGCTCAATTTGATGTATTTATTGAAAGCTCAAGGTGAATTGATGCTTATTGAAAATGCCACTTAGTCCTTCTTTTGCATTATAGGTGCCATTTCCTATTTACTTATATATGCCTCCTCATGCTAGGGCGCCATAATGAAGTGGTTTAGACAATAGGTGCACTTCACTTACTAGAGGCTTGTTCTCCTTCCACCTTAGGTGCACTTTTATGGTGGAACAGGTGTCAATGGGTGCCTTGTCTTAAATGAATGCTCTCTCCAAGTTGGGCACCCTTTTGAGACTTTATGAGTTGCAAATTGCACCTTAACCCTTCATACTTGTTGCTCAATGTTTGAATGTTTAAGAAAGTCTCCTTTAGGTGCTCATCTTAATGACTTTTTCTCAAGGCACAATCATCTTAATGACTTCACTTACTAGAGGCTTGTTCTCCTTCCACTTAGGTGCACTTTTATGGTGGAACAGGTGTCAACGGGCGCCTTGTCTTAAATGAATGCTCTCTCCAAGTTGGGTGCCCTTTTGAGGCTTTATGAGTTGCAAATTGCGCCTTAACCCTTCATACTTGTTGCTCAATGTTTGAATGTTTAAGAAAGTCTCCTTTAGGCACTCATCTTAATGACTTTTTCTCAAGGCGCAATCATCCTAATGACTTGGATATTCATCCTAGTGTTTCAGGATATCAGGCTACCAGACTTAGTCATTTTCAGGATCTCAAACATAAAGAATAACATGATGATTCATTTTTTTGTATTGCATATAGTTGACATTGTATGCTATTCATAAAGAATATTAATATTTTTTGTTCAACATGATGATTCATTTTTTTTTTAAATACAACTTTTATCTTTTAGTTCCAAAATGAGGTTTAGGTGATACTTGAATAACAATAGCTAGCTTATTGGATCAACAAACATCCTATGTAATACAATTGGACTTTAAATATTTGAAGTAGCCATCTACAAATATCCATTCAAACATGGATTTATAATGCAAGTATGGATGCCATCAATAAAAAAGATTTGTATTAACCAAATATCCATATAGGCATACATCAATATCTATCGATATAAGTATAACATATATACAAAATAGCCATATAGGCTTACAAGAATGCCATATAGGCATAAAATGTCAACTATATACAATACAAAATATATGTCCACAAATGCCATATAGGCATACAACAAACGAACACAATAAAAAGTCATTCCCCTCTGGCTGGTGAAGAGAATAGATCATGAGTAGCATTTGATCTTCTAGGGGATGGAGACACGCATGTGGGTGGTCTACTACAAACCCGAGGGCTGCTCCTTCTATTTAGTTCTTCCTACATCTTTAGTTGTTACAATAAAAAGTATAGACATTAATATATAGAAATTACATGTTATAAAAAATGAAACATTTAACAAAATAATCACTTACCGCTAACATATAATCTGTCTCCTCACTTGCCTCAATAGCAGGAATAGGCTGTGGTGATGTCATGTCCTATAGAAACCATCCAGATAGAAATTAAACTTCAAATCAATAATCTTTTATTTTTCAAAAATAAACAACTATAACAATGAATGTAAATTAAAATTTACTAATCTGCCTCATACCCCTGTCAATGCCATGGAGCTATGAATCACAGAGGCCACACCATGCTCCATTGCCCTATGAACATGGGGAGGTGTCTCCACAGCCTACATCATCTGGAAATAAAACAACATTATTCAATTACAAAAACTATAATAGTGATGCAAATCATGGCTCCTAACATACACACACATTCATCTAAACATGGAAGTACACACAACAAAGCACACAAGTCACATACAAAAATCTAGTAAGTACAATTCATTCATTAAACTATTTATTTTATTACATCTGTAAAGCTTTGAAGTCCACCACCACTGGTAGGTGTTGCTATGAAATCTGCAATATTAACCTATTCAACATCCAAAATCAGATATTAGAATACCATTCATATAACGATGCTATTCACATGTAATATTTATAATTGTTTACTAGTTACATACCCCAACAGTAGATGATCTAGTGTAAAATGTAAGTGGAGAACCACTGAAAACTACATCAACGCTATGACCCTGAAATTTCATTAAAATCATCAATTTAAATTAGTTAATCTTGCATTTCAAAAATGAAATTTAATAAATTAAATTCAATAAACTTGCTAATATTTACCTGAGTATCAAGGTCGAAAGTCTCACTCAGGAGGGTATCTGTCATCACCATCTACTCAGCTGCAGATGTAGCCTGTGCACCTGCATCTTGACTATCCATGGGGTCATAACCACAGGCTGACCCGCAAGCTTGACAAGCATGGGGTGGGACCCTACTCCTCGCACTATCTCCCAACCCACTATGTGCTATAGGACTGGCATGCTCTATGATGCTCTGGTTCAAGGCACTAATGGACTGAAGTGTATCGACCTCAACACTCTCCTTCACAATGCAAGGGATAGAAACATGCTCATGGGCTAGTCTGCTGATTACTCATCTCACTACCTGCTGTGGGTCAAGACGTGCCCTTAGTCTATCTTGTACTGATCCCCCACATCTACCCTGGAAGTCCCGCATATCAAAATAGTTTGGCACTTTATTGAGGACAAACTCGCAGTAGAGTTTCTTCAAAAAGTATTGCGGGACCTCATTATTATTGCATGGAGGATGGTCAAAAACCATCCACCACCTCTACCCAAAATTGTCCCTTATCACTTGGTTGTTGCACCAATGGATAGGGAACCTCTTGCATGTAATGGGTGGAGGTTGATTTGTTTGTGGGTTTGTGAAAATTGAACACAAGTCTAATTTTGTGATTTGTAATTTTTTCACATCTTGGTATGACAGCTTGTCTGCATAATAATCTCTAAACTCTCTCCTCTTATCCGTCTAACTAGTTATTTGCTTGTTAATTGAATCTACATTTGATAACATAGATTCAAGAGATTTAGCAAGCATGGACCTATGCAAGGTTGAAGTGGAAGGATATTCCAACCTTGCAATTATATCTTCAATTTCTTTTTTGTTGTTTTCAATTTGCCCCATTATATTTTCTTGTGTTCCAGGGGCATGTCAAGGAATGGATGGAGGAGGTTGTTGTTCTACAGGATTTTGTGGATTTTGAGGAGGAGGAGGAGGTGCATTAACATTTCCTGACAATTAACAAAATATACATAAAAAAAAACTCAAACCTACCTATTTAGAAGAAAATTCAAACAAAAAAATAAATAAAACTCACTCCTTTGGCGTGCTCGACATTGTGACGGCATTTTGGCGATGAAACAGCAAGATTTTGGTGTTGAATTGTCTTTTCCAAAATGCGAGCGCACTTCCTAGGGTTTGCAAGCCGCGAGGATAGAGGAGAAAAATAGAAATGAAATGAAATGACAAGCCTTTTTATTTATTTATAGTAGTTCATAACGCGCTCACGTTATAACACGCTTGCATTATAATACGAGCGCGTTATAACGCGAGCACGTTATGGTTTGGTTTTGACGAGCCTTTGCGTTATAATACGAGCGCGTTATAACGCGAGCACGTTATGGTTTGGTTTTGACGAGCCTTAGGCTCGTCATTACCAACCCATAATGCGAGCGCATTATAATGCACTCGCATTATGTATTATTTTTTTTTAAAACCATTTGGCCACTTTTTGGCCCCCCATCTTTTTGCACTTACCCCTAGATGCATCTTATATTCTTGACTGGGGTGCATTGCAGGTTCAGGATCCAGGGGTGGTGCTAGTGGAGCCCACCAAGATTTTAGAGAGGCGCAACATTAAGTTCCAGAACTATAATGTCATGCAGTAAAGGGTCCAGTGGGACCAGTATTCGGTGAATAGTGCCACCTAGGAAAATACAGAAGATATTGGTAGATCATTTCCACATCTAAGATTTTAGTTCATTTTTATTTATGCATATGATGACATTTATTATATTATTGATATTTGATGTATAAGACTCTTTATGTAGATGTTTTCTAATAAGACATCAAGACGATGTCTCTTCCAAGTGGGGAAGGATGTCACGTCTCAGACTTTGATACTTTCTGGAATTACTTTATGTGGAAATATTTCATGAATAATTATATGTGGTTAGATAAATAATATGTTATTTTGGAAGATGAATGATTATTTTAATATGGAAAAGATGAAATGAAATGAATATTATTTTCATGTTATTAATTTTGATGCTTTAGCTATTGGGTTACTAACCTATTAATGGGAAATTTGAGTTTATCATGAGTTACAGGTTGTCAAAGACAAGGGTGTGGTTAAAGTAAATGAGGTTAGCAGCCTGGCAGGGTTAAGATGGAGGGATTTTTCTCACACACATCGCTTAGAGTCATGTAGATGCATTATAATTGCATTTGATTGATTTTATTATATAGTTCTTATTTTATTGTGCTACAGTTAGATTATTTAATTAATTGTCATTTAATAATATATGCTCATAGAGAATAGATTAAATAGTATAAGTTTTTTAATTGAAGAATAGAAATATTATTAGTTATTTGTTTTATAGATAATTTAGATAATCATGCTTATTATTTTAATATTATTTGTGATAAATTAGAGAATAGAATTAGAAAATAAAATAAGATTTTAGAAACAAAACAAAAAGGAAAGAAAACAATAAAACAATAGAAAAATAGAAAAGAAAACTTATATTTAGGAAATAAAACACAAAAGAAAGAAAAACAAGAATGGAGAGGAAAATAATAAAGGAGGAATAAATCTCATTCTCTTAGCACATAGAAAATCATTCACAACTTTCTTTTTGATCTCTCAATTTGAAAACAAAAACACAAGTTTAATTTGATACTGGAAAGAGGGCTTTGGCAAGAAGTTCAGGATCTGGAACAAAGGAAACTTTTAGGAAACATAGGGTTTGGAGCATTCGAGTGATTGGAGAGCGAAACTCTAGGTTTTTATGCAAATCTTTATTCTCAAATTGTGTGTGATTACAAATTGTATGGATAATCTCTAAAATTTTCTCTGTGGATTGATATGATTTTTGTTAACATTATTTCTGTATTTTCACATATTATAATATTATGGTTATTATCTGTATTATTATGGATTTTGGATATATGCCGCCACAGTATATATATTACTGTGTATAAGTTTATATATATATAGAGAGAGATATATATATGATGAATGCATGTATAAATATATATCATAGCACTGAAACTGCATTCAAATTTTATATATATATATATATATATATATATATATATATATATTATAGATTGAATCCATTGAATTTCAAAATAAATCAAATATTAGAAAGAAGAATAAACGGCACAAAGGCCATATCAAAATTTTGGAAGGAAGGCTTTGTGGCTACAGCGCCACCATATGGTGCGGCAGTCACCAAAGGGGACCGCGACCCCATATGGGGACGCTGACATATATATTAAAACCTTTACAAATCTTCAACATAAATGTTGTATTTCGTAATCCATTCACTGGATTGTATGCAGTGCCAAGTCAACTATGTTTAATACCTTTTTACCTCTGTGCACAGTGCCGATAGACATTTCGTTATTATGGTAATATATATATATGTATGAATTTATAACATTCTAGTAATCATTCAAAAACTGCGATGTTATTACTATGAACAATAATATGAATTTAATAATTATTTCTAAGTGCTACCCTTTATCAATTACTCTGTAATATGTGTGTGTGTGTGTGTGTACTTATTATAAGTTGTTAGATTTTATTGTATAACCAGTGCTATAGTATTCTGGTAATCACTGATTATATAATTACTACTGAGAAGCCTTATTTGTACTTATATATATATATATATATATATATATATATATATATATATATATATATAGTATGCGGAAAAAGACATTCACTTTATATTTTCTTCATACTGATTCGAATGACATAAATAGAGTTATTATTTAAACTCACAGTTTTATGAATTTCTCATGTAAAGGAACATTTTGAATTGAGAATTACTTTTGTCATAAATAGCATTATATCAAAACCATTGAATTGTGAAAGAAATGCTCTATTAATGGGAAATTTGAGCTTATCATGAGTTGCAGGTTGTCAAAGACAAGGGTGTGGTTAAGGTAAAGGAGGTTAGTAGCTTGGTAGGGTTAAGATAGAGGGATTTATGTCACACACATCACTTAGAGTCATGTAGATGCATTATAATTGCATTTAATTGATTTTATTATATAGTTCTTATTTTATTGTGTTACAATTAGATTATTTAATTAATTGTCATTTAATAATATATGCTCATAGAGAATAGATTAAATAGTTTAAGTTTTTTAATTGAAGAATGGAAATATTATTATTTGTTTGTTTTCTAGATAATTGAGATAATCATGCTTATTATTTTAATATTATTTGTGATAAATTAGAGAATATAATTAGAAAATAAAACAAGATTTTAGAAACAAAACAAAAAGGAAAGAAAACAATAAAACAATAGAAAAATAGAAAAGAAAACTTATATTTAGGAAATAAAACACAAAAGAAAGCAAAGCAAGAATGGAAAGGAAAATAATAAAGGAGGAATAAATCTCATTCTCTCAGCACACTATAAATCATTCACAACTTTTTTTTCTGATCTCTCAATTTGAAAACAAAAACACAAGTTTAATTTGATACTGGAAAGAGGGCTTTGGCAAGAAGTTGAATATCTAGAACAAAGGAAGCTTTTGGGAAACAGAGGATTTGGAGCACTCGAGTGATTGGAGAGCGAAACTCTAGGTTTTTATGCAAATCTATATTCTCAAAGTGTGTGTGATTACAAATTGTATGGATAATCCTTGAAATTTTCTCTGTGGATGGATATGATTTTCGTTAACATTATTTTTGTATTTTCACATATTATAATATTGTGGTTATTATCTATATTATTATGGCTTTTGGATATATGTCGTTGTTGCAGTGGATATATTACTGTGTATAAGTTTATATTAATACACAGAGATTCAGATATGATGAATGCCTATATAAATATATATCATAGCATTGAAACTACATTCAAATTATATATATATATATATATATATATATATATATATATATATTATAGATTGAATCCATTGAATTTTGAAATAAATCAAAGATTAGAAAGAAGAATAAATGGTACAAAGGCCATATCAAAATTTTGGAAGGAAGGCTTTGTGGCTATGGCACCACCATATGGTGCCGCGGTCCCCAAAGCGGGACTGTGACCCCATATGGGGATACCAGCGTATATATTAAAACCTTTAGAAATCTTCAACATAAAACTTGTATTTTGTAATCCATTTGCTAGATTGTATGCAACGCCAAGTCTGCTATGTTTAATACCTTTTTACCTCTGTGCACAACGTTGATAATTATTTTATTATTATGGTAATATATGTGTGTGTGTGAATTTATAACATTCTGGTAATCATTCAAACACTGCGATGTTATTACTGTGAACAATACTATGAATTTTATAATTATTTCTGAGTGTTGCCCTTTATCAATTACTCTATAAAATATATATATTACTTGTCATAAGTTGTTAGATTTTACTGTATAACCAGTGCTATAGTATTCTGGTAATCACTGATTATATAATTACTGCTGAGAAGCCTTATTTGTAGTATATATATATATATATATATATATATATATATATATATATATATATATATATATATATATATATATATATATATATATATATATATATATATATATATATATATGCGGCAAAACACATTCACTTTATATTTTCTTCATACTACTGCGAATGACATAAATAGAGTTATTATTTAAACTCACTATTTTATGAATTTCTCATGTAAAGGCACATTTTGAATTGAGAATTACTTTTTCCATAACTAGCATTATATCAAAACCATTGAATTGTGAAAGAAATGCTCTATAGTGAATTGATTGATTCATTTTGATTACGAAATTGATAATACTCATCACATCTAGAAAATATGTTATCATGAAAATTAATATAAACCACTGGAAAATTGTAAACTTAGACAACAAACAAACTAGAGGAATAAATTGGATGATGAAAACTATAATTATTTTATGGAATGGATATTTTTGATCACGGTTAATTAATCTTAGAAAACTATTCATTGCTTGTATTTTGGGTAAAGTAATGTATTTTTGGGACATGATGCCAAATGTGGGCTCCCAGAGACAATAGTTTTACTTTTTCTAAAACTATCACTTTTGTTTTATTACTTGGCCAAGCTACTGTACCATTGAAATAGATGGATTATTTAAAAAGCCTAGAATTATGTTATATATGTCTCTGCCACATCCTGCTTGCAAGAGTTTATGTCATTCTAGGTTAGGATGCATATAGGCAACAGGCATGCATCAAGAGATTCCCTCCTACTTATACCATTCCAGGTTGCTAGGCTCCTTGTGCAGGGTTGGTGTTTTCTTCGAGTTAGGATGAAACTCGGGGAAGTCTAGTACTTTGTGGTTGGGTAGAAAAAGTGCCTTAACCACACTCTTGGTCTTGGCTTATGGAAGATTGGAGGATCAAGGCGGTCGAGTTCAAATATTCTTATGTTATATGGGTATTCATTGTAATCTTTTGTATGTCTAGTATAGCCAAGTTGTAAATGTAACTTTACTTTCATTGATATACTGATATAATATCTTTACTTGTAACATTGAAATAGATATTTTGTAACACCAGATTGGTGTATGTAATTGAATTGTAACACTTTTTAGTGTATGGAAATTTATGCTACATTAATGGATTCTTGTTATTTTATACAGTTATGGATATTTGCAAATTATTAATGATTTGTTTACCTGTATTGGATTAAGCTTGATTTTTGGAATACTATGTTTAGTATGTAATTTTACGCACCTTACACTATCCATGTGGCTATATTCATGGCTCCCTAAGGGAGATGTTTCCTCCCTTAGTGTTCAACAAATATTTGTTTATAGAAGTCTATCCTCCATTTGTTGCATCTTCCACTCATCTTGGTTTGTTGGTTTTCATGTCCCACTTTCTATTTGCTTTCAAATTTGGCTTTAGAATTTTTTATGCCAATTGGCCAATCATTTGGGCTTCCACTCTACCTATATCTTCTTCTTCCATTATTCTTTACTGTACCAATTTGAATCCTCTTGGGAAATCTACATTGATTTAGTGTTGGATTCAAATATTGATTTATCTTTCTCCTTAGATATGGTAGGCTTTGTGGATTCAAGACCATGGGAGGATGTGGCTTATTTGTGTTCTAAGTAGATCTTGTTTTCTACGGGGATGGAATGACTGCCAACTCATTTACTACTTCATTTGTTTCTTTGGCACTTGGAATCTTTAGCTCACCTCTATTCTTTGTGATCCATTCTTGGGCTGGTTTTGATAGGAAGTGAATACACATCACTGAGGAATGGTTTTTTCCCTTGCACTTCATATAGAAAAAAAAATTATTGTTTGATTTAAAGCATTTGAGTCCATTCTTTGGTGGTCAAAGATAATATAATTTCATTTGGTATTGCACTAATTTATGTCACCTTGATTCTGGCATAAATATAGGAATTATTTTCCAAAACTTTTGTATTGAGATATACTACTATATCGAGTGATCTTCTAATTTTTGTCAAGCATTCTTCTAACCAATATTCTAGCAAAAGGTTGTATAATCTGATCTGGAGCAGCGAGCATCACCTAGAATTTAATTATTAGGGTTAAAATTTGGATTCTTTGTTTGAAAATGTAAAGGTATCTCACCTATTTTCTATGTTACCTGAGAGAACATTGTCCTGATCGTATTTATTTAGAAATATTACAATTGAAAACCTTTAGGAAGGAATTTAATGACCAATTCAGATCACCAATTTTTCTTTGTCCACTCCTTGATATCGCTTCTTGTTTTCTTTGCTTTGATGAATCTTCCAATGATGGAAAATTACTCTTGAATGCACAAGACAACTGAGAGGGAGGTGAATCAATTTTAACTTATAATTCCAAAACCCTCAAACACATTTAGATCCACATCAATTCAATTAACCCTTAAATTGTTATGATAATTAAGCATGAAAGAAAATAACAGAGACTGAATCAAATCAACATCAAACACAAGAGAACACCAGATTTATGTGGAAAACTCAAGAAGGGAAAAACCATGTTAGGATTAGCTCACAGTATAAAGTAATATCAACACTGAAAAATAATAGGGTCACTACCCAAAGGTTCACTACCAAAGGGATCACTGCCCAAAAGAAAGGCTCACTACTAGAATAGAGAAGATTGTTACAAGGAGAAAACTATCTCAATGCAATAGAGAATTCCACTGCAACACCATCAACATATTCGCAGTCATACTGAAGAATTGTAAGCACCTTCTGCTCACTACATCCAATGATCTAACACATGAAAGCTTATACTGCACCAAATATTCAACCACACTATTATTCACATCACCTTCATTGTGTGCACACTTGATCACGATCCCTTGACACTTATTTATACCATCTTCAACCTTGAGAACATTCTCCAAGGTTGGAGAATCACCTTATCCTAGAAAATTCAATTTAGGTCTGGACCTAAAAATTCTAGAGGTGGAAAGGAATGAATGCAGACCACACCACACCTTAGCTCAGACCTAAATCCACTCTTACATGTTACTCCATGCTTTCACAATCACCGAAGCACAACTGCAAGTAGTGTAAACAACCAAGTTGGTCAAACTTGTGTTAACACTATGAAATTTTAAGTACATGCTTCCTCAACTATCAAAAGATAACTCATGGACCATGCACCAAGATTGAACATGATCTAGAGGCATCCAAAAGCACCTCAAAACCAACAAATCCTTCTACAACAACTTTCACCTATTGGAAGTTCACACTAGAGCACTCAAACAACTCTGTCATACTCTGCAACTCAAGAAATCAACTTCACAAAACCATGAACAACTTGAACTAAAGAAATATATAAGCATTATAAGAACAAATCTAGAACCATAAAGCCAAAAACAAATCTGCAGAGAAATGCAAAGCAAAATAGTTTCTCCCAGACACCTCTACAAAAATTAGAAATATAGTCCACACACTGATGAACACAACTTCCTCTGCACAATGAACTAGACTACCAAATTTAGAATATAACATCTCTTAACATCTCTAAATAACATATCCAAACCACAAAGACAGATCTTCAACATAGAGAAAATACGGAGCAAAACCAGAACACTACTCTGTAAACCAAAATGCTACTTCAACACACTGTTTCCTTTATTAATCAAATTTTCTCAAAAGCACTTGGAAACCAACCAACAAAAACATATTCTTAACATCTTCAACACCTCTTCAAAGAAAATCAATCAAATAGCTCATATCATTGCAACAACCTCATCTTTTCTCAACCAACCTCATCTCTACTCAACTAGTTGACACTAATGACAACACTAAGCTAACATGTTGACAACAATGACAACACTAACTACACATACTTGTAACAATCTCCCCCTTTGTCACTGATGGCAACACATGATGTGAAAAACCATCAAGACAACAACATCCTCAATACTATGCTTCATACCAACTCATTTCCTTTCTCTTTTCCTCACCCTCAGCTTGCTACTCTTTTTCTGACAACTAACTCTCTCCTTTCTCTCCCTTTTCACATTGCTCTCTCTCCCCCTTTGACATCAATGGAAAAGGGCTTCATCTTTTTCTTTCTCATTCTCATACTTGTACCTACTCACCACTTCTTTGTCACACCTTTTCTTTTATTGCTCATCATACTCCCCCTTAGAAGCAACCAACATTAGAACTTACTTCCCCTGACTACCACAACCATTATGACCACTACCTGCTCCCCTTGAGAGGTAGCCTCCAATATCATTCCAGAATAAGGAATGAATCTTGAAATCCACTAGACTGATGCATCTCCTTATGCATCTAGTTCAAAGAAGGAGGGACAATAACCCCTAACTTCTCTTAGAGATACTCAAATGTATCCTTAGGAAGAGCCTTGGTGAATAGATTAGCAACCTCATCCTTTGTAGGCACATACTCAAGCTTCACTTCATTCTCTACAACCTTTTCTCTTAGAAAGTGATACTGGATTGATATATGTTTTGTTCTTGAGTGCATCACTAGATTATTTGAAATGTCAATAGCACTTGTATTATCATAGAAGATAGGAATAGGTTCATCATATACTACTCTGATATCCTTCAAGGATTGCCTCATCCACAACACTTATGTGTAGCAAGATGTTGTAGCAATGTATTATGCCTCTGTAGTAAACAAAGATACTAAGTCCTGCTTCTTAGTTAACCATGACACCATTCTACCTCCAAGAAAGAATGCACCACCACTTGTACTTTTCCTATCATCTACACAACCAGCCCAATCTGCATCTGTGTAAGCACTTAGAGCAAAGTCATTATCCTTTGGATACCACAAGCCATGATCCAAAGTGCCCTTTAAATATCTAATATCCTCTTCACTGCTGTAACATGTGACTCTCTAGGATCTTCTTGAAATCTAGCCATAAGACAAACTACATGCATAATATCCAATCTAGTAACAGTTAAATATAACAATCCTCCAATCATTGACCTATACTTGCTCTGATCAACCTTAGGATATTCATCATTCTTGCTCATCTTGCAACCAATTGTCATAGGGGTGCATACTGGTTTAGAATCTTCCATTCCAAACTTCTTTAACATCTCCTTGACATACTTTGATTGTGAAATGAAATTACCTTTATTTGTCTAATTGATCTGTAGCCCAAGAAAGAAGTTCATTTCCCCACACATTGACATTTCAAATTCTTTCTGCATTTCATCTGCAAAACTCTTACACATACCTTCATTTCCACTAAAAATTCACTAGTAGAAATACGGCAAATAAATGACTAGGTGACTAAAACTTTTAGTCACGTGACCAAATTTTTTTGCAACACAGCTATAAATGATTAAATAAATGACTAATTTGGTCATCGGGCAAAAAACACAACTAAATAATTGGTCAGAAAAACTAGATAGATATTATTATTATATATATAATATATATTATATTATATATTATATAATATTATAAAGACTTTGATTTACCTCAGATTAATAAGGGGGGTGTGTCAGGCGATAGATCTGATTCTAATTTTTTGGATGATTGTGTTCCTATTTCTGTAAATGTAACTCAGGAAGGTCCGGTTAGTGGAGAGGATTGTATTAACCGCGATCATACTAATGAGGTTTTGGTAGATATTTCGACTGTTTCTCCTGAACCTTCTTTGGATTACTTGGTTAATGTCCATACTTCGGAAGAGGTAGGCATTAATAGTGTATCTTCAGGTATAGAGAATTTTTCACTAGATAACCATGTTACTGTGGTATTTCCTGAGGAACCTTTGTCTCAACCTTTTAAAGTTCTTTTGGACCCTGTCTCTTGTATTGATGGTGAAGTTAATCTGAATTCTTCTCCTAATGTAGATTTGTCTTCAGATTCTCCTCTGTCTACTAAGGTTTTTGTTCAAAAGGAATGTTTTAGTAATGTCTCTGAAGCCCAAATAGATGTTGAAAAGGTTTTTCCCTTTTCTTTACAAGAGGTAGAAAATTTTATTGAAGAAGTGGTTGCTAAGGTTGGGGAAGAACTTATTGAAAAGATTGCTGATGAAGTTTTAAATGAGGTTGATGTTCCCAATGACTCACTTTTAGGTATTTCTCAAACTCCTTTGGAAACACCCATGGTTTTGTCCTCCCCTCCTAAGACTAGAGGTAGAAAATTGAAAGTTAGGGTTACTCAGGAAGAAATTGAAGTAGGTGTACAAAAAACACTTGAAAAAATGTTAACAAGATCAGCGATGAGGAGAGCAGAGAGCTCTCCTCTAGTGTAATGAAGATTATTTCTTGGAATGTTAGGGGCATTAATGCCCCTAACAAAAAATGCCTGATAAAACATCAGATTGATTTATCAGGTGCTCATTTAGTTTTACTTCAAGAATTTAAGATGTCTAACCAATCTGCAGCTAAAGTTTTTAAGACATGGACAAAATGGAATTTTTTAAGCTCCTCTTCTATTGGTGCTTCAGGGGGTCTAGTTATCCTATGGGATAAGAGGTTTGTGGAAGTAACTCTTCTTTTTAAAACCACTAATTGGCTCTTTGTAGAAATTAGCTTTGAAAATCATTTGAAATTTGGTCTAATTAATGTTTATGGCCCTACTTCATCAGTAGATAAAAAAATGTTTATGGGATTCCTTATCTGATATTGTTCAATCCATACCTGAGGAGAAACTTATTTTAGGAGGCGATTTTAATGCTGTCCTAGATTTGAATGAAAAACAAGGCAGTATTATTCCCCCTTCAAAGATTATGAGTGATTTTTTAGAATTTGTTAGTGATAATGGTTTGATTGATTGTCTGCCTTCAAATGGGAAATTTACTTGGATTAATAAAAGGAAAGACTTCCTTAGCATAGCAGAAAGGCTTGATAGGTTTTTATTGTCATCTCCTTGGTTATCTTTTCAAGGTTCTTTTTCTTCCTCGATTCTTTCTTTCACAGGGTCTGATCATTTTCCTATTCTCTTAGAAATTGATGTTTTGGGTTCTCAGCCAAGTTTAAAAAAGCCTTTTAAATTTGAATCAATGTGGTTCAAAGATCCTTCTTTTCTTCCTCTATTAAAATCCTGGTGGGAAACTATGCCTTTTGTGGAGGGGTCTAGAATGTTTCAGCTTGTTAGAAAACTGCATTTAATAAAAAGACTTATAAGATCATGGAATGTCACCCATTTTAAAAATATCTTTAAAGAGAAAGAAATTATTGAAAAGAGACTTCTCTTGGTAAACTCTCAAATTATCAATTGTGGTCTGGATAGTTCAACCTTTGAACAACAAAAATAGCTCCAGTCAGAATTGGATGAGATCTTGGCCAGAGAAGAAGAGTATTGGAGACAAAAATCAAGAGAAACTTGGTTGCAAGCTGGGGATAGAAATACTAAATTCTTTCATGCTTCTGTTAGAATGAATAGACAAGTTAATAAAATTCATCATATTTCTGATTCTAATGGGTCCCTAATATCAGATCCTATCCTTTTACAAAAGGAGGCCATTTCCTTTTTCTCGAATTTGTTAACTAGAATTCTGAATGAACCCTCCGAAGAGTTGTGTAATTCTTTGTTAGACAACATTCCTAAGCTTATGAATGATGATGATAATGTTCTATTAATGAAGGAATTTTCTTTGGAAGAGGTTAAGGGAGTAGTTTTCTCTTTGGCTCCTGATAAGGCTCCTAGTCTAGATGGATTTACTCCTCTATTTTTTCAGAAATGCTGGGATTTCATGGGAAAGGATATCTGGTTGGCCTTGGAAGAATCAAGGAAACATAGTAATATCTTAAAAGAAATGAATGCAACTTTTATTGTTTTAATTCCCAAGACCTCTGCTCCCTCTTCTTTTTCTCAGTTTAGACCGATTTCTTTATGTAACACTATTTATAAAATTTTTACAAAAGCTATTTCCATGAGGTTAGCCATGTTTATTCCTAGAATTATTACTTCTGAACAAGGTGGTTTTGTTCCTGGTAAGGAAACGGCGGATGGCACAATTTTGTCTCATGAAGTTTTGTATTCTATTAAGGATCTTAAACTTCCTGCAATGATGCTCAAACTAGATATGATCAAAGCTTATGATAGGGTTTCTTGGGATTTTTTATTAAAAGTTCTCCTCAAATTTGGTTTTGATAGAAAATGGTGTAAATGGATTCATTCTTGTATCTCGGGTGTTCGATCAACAATTATTATTAATGGTAGTCCTTTTGCTTTCTTCCAAGTTTCTCAAGGCATTCGACAAGGGGATCCCTTATCTCCTTTTCTTTTTATTTTAATGGCTGAGTCTTTTAGTAGAGAAATCTTATTACAAAATAGTTTATCTAACTGGAAAGGGGTTCAGATTCTAGGCATTCCTTTTTTGATAACTCATACCTTGTTTGCAGATGATACTCTTTTGTTTGGTCTTCCTTCTATCAAAGAGGCTAAGTGTATTCAGAAGGTTATTTCTAGTTATTGTTCAGCATCAAATCAAGCAATCAATTTGGATAAATCAAAAATTTATTTTTTTAATACAAAACCTTCCTTGCAAAGTAGGATTGTTTCTATCCTTAAAGTCAAATTGGAGAATTTACCTAGTCTTTATTTGGGAATCCTTTTATTTTTTGGTCCACAAAAAAAGTCTTTTTGGGCAAAGGTCTCTCATTCTATTCATAACAGAATTGCTCTTTGGAAGGCTAGATGGTTAACATTGGCTGGTAGAATCAGTCTTTTAAAGTCTATTTTAACTGCTATCCCTATCTATATGCTTTCTGTGTTAAATATTCCCAGAGGTGTAATCAAGGAGATTCAGAAATCCTTGAATTCTTTTTTATGGAAAGGCTCTGATGATGGTCACAAAGTTCCCCTAGTTGCTTGGAATAAGGTCTGTGTTCCTAAATTATCTGGTGGTTCGGGTATTCATAATATCTCTATGCATAATAATGCATTGGGTGCTAAAGTTTGTCCAATCGAGTGGATGAAAAATTTCAAGCATTGCTATTTTTAGTGCAATTTCATCCTCTTCTTCCTCCCCCTCCGGGTTCGCCTATTGAAGATCATGTTGTGGGAGAGCCAAACTACATTGTGCAGGACCTAAATGCTGAAGAAAATTTGGGTTAATTAGTAGTTTTTTGGGTTTTTGCTTCCTTAGTACGATGCTCAAAATGTAATTTTTTGTTAAAATTATGCATGTTAAATCTTGCTCCTACCTTTGAATATGTTTGGAGCATTTTTTATTTTCGAGCTATAACTGGAGGTTTTCTTCCCCTGGTTCTTTCCTACCAGTATGCTCATCGAACCAGGGTTTGTAATTATTTTTTTCTATTTAATATAAATTACAGTGGTCCGCCACTTTTGTCAAAAAAAAATATATAATATAATATAATATTTATAATATAATATAATATAGTATAATATTATAATATTATATTATAATATAATATTATATTATAATATAATATTATATTATATTTATATTATATTATAATATTATAATATAATATAATATAATATTTTTTTGATGCGTAATATAAATATTTATATATATTTGAAAAATCAAAATTATAGCTTTCATGGCTGTCCATTCCAGCAGACTGTGTCCATTATCATATTGCTATAATGATCCCCCTATAATCTATCCACACAGGGACTTAGATATGCCACATAACTATTTACCCCCCTACAAAGAGACCACGCAGGGTCAAAGATATAGCGCCTTGCAGGGCTCTGTGGATAAACAAAAATTGGCCTCCTAGGCCTAGATTTAGAGATATTCATACCCTACTACATCATAGCTGAATGTCTATCATATATTTGAAGAGAAAAACACTCGGCCGAGACAACAGAAACTTCAAATAACACCAAGCCTATGAGCAAAAACTGAGAATTCTCTTACCCATTTGAACTGATTGTCGATCTCCTCCATCTGCAACAATTTTTTGAGGAACACAACACCTTTCAAAACCTTTTCCCTATGTTCTAACAGCACCAAACCTTTCAAATCAAGGAGAAATGGATACAATTTCACCACTTCGTCCAGGTCTTCGAGCAAGGGCAAATCCCTTAGACGTGGAATGTCAATCTTAGGGGAGGTTGCCTCAATGATGGTGTGTAAACCGCCCAAAAGCTCCACTTTGAAAAGCTTTGTTACCAACAACTCTAATTCTCCCTTTGCTAAACACGCATCCAACACAAAAGCTAGAAACCTAGAGGCAATGGAGGTGTCTACCCTATACTGCTCCCCATTCTCCAAAAATTATTTGCCTAGGATAATTTTAACCACAGCTGGGGCCAAACTATCATACCTTCTGAGAACCCTCTTTAGTCTTTGTTCTGTCATGCAACTAATAAATGCTATTTTCCTTACCAAACTGTGCAATTGTATTGGTGTGTCCACCCCCATATTTACTAAGCCTTCAATGGCGATTTGCACTGTAAACTTGGAGCCTGCCATTAGAAAACCAAAGTTGTAATAGTTCTGCCACCAAGAAAATGAGAGCGTGTGGAGAGAAATTACGATGAGAATTTTTATTAATGTCTTCACCAAGTATCCCACTTCATACCACTTAATGATCATTTGATGTGAGGCAAAAATCCAATGAATGCTCTGAGAAGAGATCTTAATGTATCTACAATCTCTGACGATTGCTCTAAGTAATGATGGAGGGGAATGAAGAAGCTATCACTTCACAAAACCATCACTTGCCACCTTTACAAACCCTCAAGATATGATTAGCACAAATGTTTGATTAATCATGACTTGCTAGCTCAAATTCACCTCCCCCTGCCAGCTAATCGGCCCTTCCAGTTGGGAAGGGCACCCGCACTACTGCCCCCGGATTAGCTATTACCTCCTAAATTTTGTACTCAACATTGAAGTCTTCCTCACTTGATAAAACCTTCTTGACCAAGCCCAAACAACCCTGCACTTTTGTCTAACCAGTCGACATTCTTTCTGGGTCAAATACCTCCTTCACTAAAACACCATTTGCACCTGTATTTGACAAACTTCCCGCTTCTTGATTTCCTTCTCTTAAAATATGATTGAAAGTAACTCATTCAAAATAATTCATTAGATTTAGAGCCAATTCTAGTTTGGCTTGTAGTCTCCAATTTAAAATCTTCCTAGTTCTCAAGCCATTAATTACCAACATTGAGTCTCCTTCTATGGCTAGGTATTTGATTCTGAGTTCCTTGCACAATTTGAGCCCTAGGATAAGAGCCTAAATTTTTGCTTCATTATTGGTACTAGGAATAAAGGGGGTAGCCAGTTTTCCTACTACAAATCCATCTGAGTTGTGAACAATGCATCTAGCTCCCGAAGGGCCTAGATTTCCCTTCGATGCACCATCAAAGTTTAATTTGTGCCAACCTAGATCTGGGGGAGTCCATTGAACCTTCTTCCTTTCCTCTTGTGTTTTAGACCCTCCTGGCCCTGCTTGTGAGATTGGTTTGAGATTTTCCCATTTTTAATCATATCTACATCCCACCCTGAGAAGAGGAGTAGAGACGGACCCCAATCTACAAGCCTGGAATTAACTACCTCCACTATGCTTGTTTCAACTTTGCTTAGAAAAGACTGGATTGACATTTCTTTTTCTTGAAAAGTCTTGTTACACTCTTTCCAAATCTCCCATATTAAAATGGAAGGATCCAAAATCCAGATTCTTCCAAACATTGCCTTCTAAAACAATAGAGGCCAAGCTAAAAGCCAATCCAGTAGATTACTAGAGGGAGTTGAGTATCATTGAAGCTTGTTCATTAGCCAATTCCATCCTTTCGAGGAAAAAGGATAGTGAAGAAATAAATGATCTCCATCTTCCTCTGCCTCCTTGCAAAGAACACATCTGGAAGGGCCCTCAAATCCTAACCTTCTAAACCTATCTACTGTGAGAGCTCTGCCTTGCATTGCCATCCATGTGAAGACACCTACCTTGGAAAGACATTGTTTATTCTAGTAGAGTTTTGTTGGAATCTTCCCTTCTATTAAATTTGAGCTATTTAAAACCTTGTATCCTTCCTTAACCGTGTATTGTCCTAAAGGAGAAGCATTCCATCTGAGAATGTCCCTCCCATTCCTATAGTAAATAACACGCTGAGCCATTAAATCCTTGAAAACTTCTACCTCTCTATCATTGAGACCCAAGTTCCGCACACTTTTCCATTTGGGAAAGGCATTCTCCTCTTCTACTAAAAATGTGATATAATCCCTTACTCTTTCTCCCCATATTTGTTTTGTTTGAAGCCTCCCAGTGGTTAAATCTTCTCTACTTGCTAAAGCTGGGAATGCTTCCCAGGAATCTTCCCAAAACCTTGCTTCCCCTCCTGCTCGGATTTCCCAAGTTAGATGATTTGTTATCAAATCACAACTATTTTTGATAAATTTCAAATTCTTGATCCATCTGGTAGCACTCTGGAGGTGAAGATGTTGTTGTCCTCAACATATAGATATTTGGCTTTTAGTAACATAACCCATTTTAGTTCTGGTTTAGTATACACCAACCAAACCAGCTTTGCACCTAAAGCCCTATTTTGCAGAAGGAGTCTTTTCACTCCTGCCCCATCTTTTTCCTTTTGATCACAAACTTTACTCCATTTTATAAGAGGGTACTTAAATTGTTCTGATGACCCTTGCCAGAAGAAAGTTCTCATTTTCCGTGTGAGATCCTTGTTGATCTTGCTTGCCATTGGTAAACAAGACATCATATAAGTGTGGATGGCTGTAATAATTGCTTTGATTAAAGTTAACCTACCTGCCCAAGAAAGCCATTTACTTTTCCAAGACTCCAACCTATTCTTTACCCTTTCAAGGAGTAGATCCCAAGTATTCCTAGGTAGAATGCCCTTAATTAGAGGTAGCCCAAAGTATTTATAAGGGAGAGATCCTATTTTGAAAGTCAAGATTTTCAAAATTCTCTCCTCCCTTCTAGGAATGGTGTTAAAAAAGAAAATCACTGATTTTTCTTTACTCACTTCTTGTCCTGAAGCTTTTGAATATAGATCCAAAACCTCTCTAAACTTCCTTGCCTCCCCTTCCACGGCTGTCCCAAACAACAATGTGTCATCAGCAAATTACTGATGAGTGAGTCTGGGCATGTTTCTAGTGATTTGAATTCCTCAAATTTGTCCTTCTTGGCAAACTTTAGCATAGTGTCTCCCCAAAGCTTCTGCCATTATAATGAAGAGAAATGGAGATAGTGGATCTCCTTGTCTAAGCCCCCTTGATACATTGAAGAAACCTTCTGGTGAGTTGTTAATGAGTACTAAAAATTTTGGACTTGCAACCCATTCAAAAATCCAATTAAGCTAGAATATATTAAAACCAAATGCTTCCATAACATTAAAAAGGAATCTCCAATTACCCTTATCATAAGCTTTTCAAATATCCAATTTAATTAGCATTGAAGGATGTTTGTTTTTTTGAATCGGATGTATTGTCTCTTGTGCTATTATCACCCCATCCAATATTGATCTTTCAGGGACAAATCCAGTTTACTTTTCTACTATAATATATGGGAGTAACTTTTTAATTCTAATGGCTACAACTTTGGCCATAATTTTGTAAACTGTATTACATAGGGCTATTGGCCTATAATCTTCAAAGGATTTCGGCTTATCTTTTTTGGGAATCAATGCTATGAATGTGTTGTTAATCTCTTTAAGTATTTTGCCAGACTTTCTGGAATCTTCAAAAGCATCAGTCAAATATTTTCCCACTATATCCCAACATTTCTAAAAAAAGGCCATCAAAAATCCGTCAGGGCCTGGGGCCTTATCTGGTGCAAGTTGAAACAAAGCTTCTCTTATCTCTACCTCTAAAAACTTATTATTCAACATGTTATTCTGCTCTTCTATCACCAGCTTAGGGATGTTATTTAAAAACTCATGTTGAGCTACTAAAATTGAACCTTCTTCCTCATTTAGAAGACCCTAGAAGTATCACACCGCTTCTTTATTTATTTACTCTAAGTTCTCAGTCATCCTACCATCTCTTGTGTTTATGGAAGTTATTCTATTGATATTCCTGTGGACTTTGGTTGAATTATGGAAAATTTTTGTATTTCTATCTCCTGTCTTGAGCCATACCTCACGAGACTTCTGCCTCCAAAAAGTTTCTTCTTTGGCTAGTATGTCTTCCAACTTACCCATCAAAACTTTTTCTTGATTATAAGAAAAGTTGTCCATCCCATCTTTTATGATTTTTTCATTAAGGGATTGAATTTCCTCCTTAATCTGCCTCTTGGTTTCAAAAATGTTCTTAAAGTGGTCCTTTTTCCATTGTCTCAAATTGGCTTTGATGAATTTTAACTTGGTTGCTATATTAAAGAGCCCAACACCTCCAAGGTTGTAGTTTGTCCACTAGTCTTTGATCAGATCCATGAAGGAGGAATCCTTAAAGCAAATGTTTTCAAATTTGAAGGGGCATCTTATCGGTCTCCTTTCTCCCATTATCTCTAAACTGATTAGATAATGATTTGACCCGAAGAGAGTCAGGATTTTGCTTTCAATGCTGTAGGGGAAATTGCTTAGGTCACCTTTCACTAAAAATATGTCCATTTTTTTGCAATATTGCAGAATTCTATACTTTTGTTGGTCCAAGTATAGTTTCCATTTCCCAAATGTATTTTGATTAATTCATTTCAATCAAAAAAATTCTCAAAATCTACCTGAGATTGAAGTTTTCTCCCTACCCCACCCAATTTATCTTCTGCCCTAAGGATGGCATTAAAATGGCCACCCAAAAAAATGAGATCCATTATGGCACTGTTACAAATCATGTCCAATTCAGCCCATAATTCCCTTTTCTAAATGTAAGAGTTTGGACCATACACATTAATTAACAAAAAGCTTAAATTGGAGGCTAGGCTCCTTACCTTACATGCGATCCAACCCTTGTTGGAGGCGATTGCTTCAAAAAGGACCATTTGTGGTCTCCAAAGAGTAATTAATCCCCTAGATGGACCTGTTGCATTGACACTAAGCAATTTTTATTGCTTCAAACTTCTAGCAAAGTTTTGATTCTCTTTTTCTTCAAGTTTCATTTCTTGTAGAAGATAGGTATTTGGTTGTAATGAACTTAATCTATGCCTCAAGAGGCTACTTTTGTTAGGGAAATTCATGCCCCTTACATTCCATGACATAATTTTCATTATTCTTTAGGAAGGGAGTCTCCCTTCCCTACTTTCAACAAATCATGCAACTTTCGTTGCCTACTAGCCTCACCATCCCATTTTAGCTTCTCCTTGTTTGGAATGCGCCCCGTGGATTTGTGATCTCCACAGTCTGGTGTGGTTTTAATGGCATCTCTTTGACCTAATCCCAATGGTTCTGAATCCAAAGTAATCTTTCTTTCACCTGCTAGTTTGGGAGGTGGAGAGATGACTTCATCCTCTGAGCCCATATTTTATATCCCTATCCTTTCATCGATCACCCAATCGGCATCCCCTTCCTCATCATCTACTCTGGGAAAATCCTCCTTTGTTGCCTTTGCTATTTCCACAAGTCCTTTTCCAACCTTAATTAGGGTTTCAAGATCCTCCATTTGCATATTTGGTCTTATAGCTGCTATTGTCTCTGAAATCTTATTGTCAATGCTCTGAGTCAAATTTACCACATCTTCTACCACAAGAAATTTGCTTCCTTCTTTTTTCATATTTTCTTCAATCAAGGCTTTTGGTTGAACTCCAATTTCAACATGGGGATCTACTGATTCCAAGTGAGAATATTGAATGTTTTGGGCCTGCTTCTCTATACTTTTATTTATCTCTGCATCTACATCTTTATTTGTAGAGAAGTTAGCTTCAGATCCCTTTCCTTCAAGCCTCTCTTCTTTTCTTTTAATGCTTTCTCTTTATCTTTTATTTGTGATGAATCCCATGACCCCCATCCCATTGTACCTACCCATCTACCTTGAGGATTGGGTTCATAAATTAACGGCTACTTCAATATTCCCCAATCCGTAAAAATCTCTATCTCCCTCCATCGAGGCTCATTAGGCTGATTTTCTACACAAATTCTAACATAGGAGCCTTCTTCCTTATGATCCTTCCATTCTTCTGCGTAGATGAACTTGCCCAGATGATTACCTAATTCTTCCAATATATTCTACTCCCAAAATTCTATTGGCAAGTTAGGGATCATGTACCAATCCTAGACATAGTTTAATCTATGCCTTTTGGGATTGAAGCCAATTTGCCAATCGTAAAAATAAAATCCATATCCATCCATAAGCCAAATACCTTCCAAAATTTCTGTTCTGATTTTAACTGAAGGGCAGATTACTAGGAAGAAGCCATTCGAAAGGGATTTTAGGTTTAGCTCTTTTCCCTATCTTTCCTGCCACCATCTCTTTAACTCCTCCCAGTCCATGTTGGTGCTGAACCATTTGGCAATGAGCCCTAATTTTCTCAATCGATCAATAGATGGACCTAATAGTCTTGCACCTAACACCATGGTTTTCTTGTTTCCTAGGTTTTCCTTAGGATTCCTATCTCTTTCAAAATTCTTACCAATACCTCCCTCTCCAAATCTAGGATTTCTCCAGCGATTACAGCCTTGCTCCCTTCTTCGACCCCGGCTATTCTGCCCTTTCCAAAATCAATCCAATTCATCATTATTGATTTTTTTGTAATGTCAATTAAAGTTCTGTCACTTTGAATGAAGACACTAAGGCTCCAATGATGCTCTATCCTGGATTTTCTTTAATGGAATTTCTCTTTTTATTTCTTATGCCCAAGCCTGGGGACAAAATCATGCCTTTGTGGTTTTTGCACCATCATCTAAATCACCCTTTTCTGCCTGGGTTTCACTCTTGCATTCGCCTCTTCTTCCTTCTTCTTTTTTTAATAATATTATATTATATTATATTATATTATATTATATTATAATATGATATAATATAATATTATAATATTATATTATATTTATATTATATTATTATATATTTAATATTATATAATAATAAAATATTATAATATATTTAATAATATCTATGGTATAAAAGCAGAAGATTTTTATATCTTAATTTATTTAATTTGGATTCCATTTTGAATTTTTTTTAGCAGGCAAATATACCCTAATAGGCACACAAAGTGGGTGGGCAAATACCCTAATCTGGAAGGCTGGGGCGGCCTAAATTTTCCTCTCCATGGCTAGAGATAGGGAAAATTTTTCTATTAACTTTACTTTTCTACACAATTCTTTTACCCTTCTTTATGGTCAATTTTGATGGTGGCCTGTGCCTTTTTATGCTAAAAGCATTTTACATGGTAAGGGAGGGCAGACGCATGCATTAATCCATCCTCTGAAACTCTAATTTTTTTTAGCCCTATAAATCTCCGCATGGAAATCAATTACCTAAAAATAATGCCAAACGGATTCACTGATAATGATAATGATCCGGTTAAGAATCGCTCATCGATTCATGCAGGGGCGGTGGAGAGCATCAATAACTTGAGCACTGTACAGGAATTTGACGGCGGTGAAGAAATCAAGGATGAGGGGCAGATGTCACGTGAGAAGAGTGGCGATTTAAATGGCGATGGTGACAAGATGAGCATGAGAAAGGAGCAATGCCCTTCCTATGGAATGATGGCTATTATGGACATGAGAGAGGAAATGGAAGATGCGGTGGTGGCCGTTCCATGGTTTTTCAAGGGAGCATCGTCAACTCTGCATTTTTTTGGAGTGTACGATGGTCATGGTGGGGCGTAGACGTCGGGTTTTTGTAGGGAGCAAAAATATATATGAGCAATCTAGAAGGCTGGGACAACCTAATGGGGTAAGGCTACAACTACTTCAAGAGAGGAAATCTTGACATTTTTAGTGGGCGGGGCCCCTATCTTTCATCCCCTGTGTGCAAAATGATCCTTTCCTCCGACAACACGGGCTGTCATCATGGATGGTACTGCAACTATGTTGAGATCACCTCCATAGGCCCTCACATTCCCTACCATTAGCAACTCTTTACAGTAGAATAGTGGCTCGCCACTGATGTTTCCCCCTATGAACTCACTACTGAAAGGGATCTTTGTCAATCTTTTGATCGCCGCATCCAGAGCGTCTCCCAGTCATGAGATCGATTGTGGCTTAAATTTACCTCTATAATTTTAGGTATCTATTTGTTGTTCCTATTGGCAAGAGACACTGCTCTGATATGGATCTATATGTTGTTATTGATGGCAACAAGGCTTAGAGGTCCTATCACCATGACAGGATAAGATATCTTCGGAAGAACATATTAGATTCAAAGTCTGGTTGATTAAAAATGGCTAAGTATGGAAAGTATGCAAAGTAAAAGACAAAAAGTCAGCTAGTATGCCTTTGTAGATATGATCCGGTAATGTTGTTCAGGTATGATGTTAGTTGGCATTTGATAATGTCATGCCTCATAGATTAAGTCTTGATTCTCTTTGAAAGTCATCTTGAAGAAATGTCTAAGTCCGTGCAAGCAAAGGTATAGCAAGAATAGTGAACAGAGTCTAGTACAGTGGTCTGCATTCCTCCACAGATAAGTATTTTGTTATGTGGTTGTAAGGTGTTGTGAACACTTGTATGAAATATCTTATTCTAGAGTTAGGAGATTTGAAGTTCACCAGAAGGTTAGCTACAAGTTGTTGAGTATTGGCATAGTATTTGACAGAGTTTAACAGAGACAAAGTCTGAGTTCTGATGTTCCACATTTCTCCACAAGATGATACCATGCCTTACAATACTAAAGGGGAGTTTGGGAAAGTGTAAAGAGTCCTAGATATGATTGTGGAAGTATTTTGTGATATGCAGTAGAAGTTGCAAGTCAGCAGATGAACCTGTTAAGCATGCTCTTGCAGAACAGGTCGACTGGTGAGATAAATCATGATACAGAGAAAGGTTATTGTGTGAAAGATGCATGTAAGTAATTGGATGATTAGATCTGACATATATGAATATGTTTGGGCGAAGATTTGGGTCTTCCCGTCACATAGTGCATTGGATTAAGTGACAGGGTACATCTTTCTATGTACACATTTCACTTCTTTGATGTTGACCTGATTATGGAGTAAATCATGATACAGATATATAAAGGTGATGGAATTTGGTTGTGTGAGTGTGGAGATATATGTATATGATGTGAAGATATGAATAGAGGAGCAGAGTTAAAGGATCATCAGTGATGAAGACTTGGGATTCAGAATACAGTTGTTAAATGACTGCGCCCTGGCATAGCGGTAGATGCTTAAGTAGTATTCAGTTATCATGTATGATCTGAGTGGAAGCATGTTTTTTCATCAATGCAGTAAGTCAGCAGTGAGCCTCCAGTAGGGTTTAACATCCCTCATTGTAATCTTTCTAGGTTTAGGGTTGAGACAGTGAGCCTGCTAAACTTAGTTGTACTTCATGGTTGTAAGCCAACATGTTCTAGGCTCGTGGAGTGACCAAGCCTGAACATCATTTCTGCAAAGATCATTGTAGGAGTCAAGGACAACACTGAGAGGGGGGGTGAATCAGTGTTGTGTGAATTCTTAACATTTGCAAATTTTATTTTACAAGACAAATAGAAGGGAAGACATTGTTAAACACATATACATAAGACTACTGATAAAAGAGGATATAAACAACACCTCATGAGTAAATCATACATACACATAGAGAAGATCAATATACATCATGACACAAGATTTGTATGAGTGGAAAACCCTCCAGGGGTAGAAAACCACTCCAAAAATGCCTCACTGGCTTTATCAAAAACCTCACTAATTACAATGTTTAGAAGCACCAACTTCAAGGAGCACCAACCCCTAATTCTTTTAGAAGCACCAACTTCAAGGAGTACCAACCCCTAATACAAAACAAACTGCAAAGTGTGCAAGAAGTGATTGCCACTCAATCTGATTTGCACCATTATATAACTTGTCTTCTCTTTTGCATATCTCTATTCAATTACAATATGAATATCAATCTCATTACCAAATCACCTGATACTCAATCAACTGCATATTGTCTTCGTAAATTTGTTGTACAAAGAGGTCATCATTTCTACTTTTTATCCTTACACAAAATCTCTGCACAAATTCAATAATATCTCTGTAAATTTATTTGGCTTCTTTGCACAAACATGTGTCTCTACAAATATTAACACATCTCTGGAAAACAATTTAAATCATCTCTTCAATCCTGCATGATGAACCACACAATCACTCAATCCAAGCACCTAATTTAGATTATCTCTGCACATTCAATTTCAAATTGTGTCATACAAGTTGTCTTCATATAAATTCACATTCATTACAACTTTATCATACTTTCATCTTCATCATTGATCTACATTTTTTCCACACTTTTTCAAGGCACATGTGATGACATAAAAATAAAAAAATTGAATATCCTCTCCTGACCTTTCACATACTTTATCTTCTCTAATTTTTTTATTTTACTGTGCATAAAAATTGGACCTTTCATATTCTTTGACATTTCAATTTGGACAATTTTTGTCTTCAAAATTATCCCTTCAAACTGCAAAAATAAATCATTTAAATCTTCTTCAAAAATCTCCAAACCTTTCACCTTCTCTGTACAAACAATTCATCTACTCTGTATCTTCAAAAATAAATCAATCTTCTGCATAAAAATCTTCATTAATAAATCAATGTCATCATCAAAAAATATAATCTTCTCACAAAAAATCCATTCACCTTCATCTTCTTCAAAAATCTTCAATTTGTGAATTCAATAAAAATCCTCCAAATTGTAAAAATCATCTTCAAAAAAAAAATTCTATCTTTAAGGTTTCTTGATCTTCATTTTCACTTAAAAATGGAAACAAATCTATTTTTAGCCTTTTTTAAAAACAAAACTCCTTAAATCTTATAAAATCCACTTACCTACCCACCTTTTGCTCAATGCATAATTAGAAATTACCATTTTTTTTTCTTTAATGTCATAAAAATGACATAAAGGAGGGGCTGACCACTTAGTGGGTTAAAACAAGATTTCCTAAACTTTTAAACAAAGCTATGAACATAACTTGTTCGAACACCCATGGCTTTTTGACTTTTTGGTGCTCATGCCATTTTAAAACAAAGACCACCAAATATGCATATTAAATAAGACAATTCTAAAGACCCTCAAATATGCACATGAAAATTTAAACAAAACCATTAATTAACATTTCCTGCTCGAGCCCTTCTATGGTGATCATTCTTTTCGGTGAAGCTAGCAAATAGGGCCGGTTTCCCAATGATGAAAGCACCCATTATATGCCACTTAAGTGGTAGTGACCTACTATTATGGGTCAACTTCAATTTATAAAATAAATTGCTTAAGTCTTTAACATCTTAAACCTTTAATATACCTTAATCTCTAAAAACAAATCAACCTTTGACAAATCTATCAGCCATTTCACAACCTTGTGGCAACCTTGAAGCAACAATACTCTGACCATGATCTGAGTTGATATGAGAGAAACATCATCACATACATGAGGGAAAGCAACATCATAATATTACAACCTGTAAACCTCTCTGAGGACACATGACCAATCAAATGTGTCTACACAACTTGAACTCTCACATGATGCTCATGAACCCTGCAAAGCTTGTAACCACATCAATTTGACATCAATGGCAACTCTTGTCAATTTTATGAAGAAAGATGTCAACAAGAACTTTTGTCATGAAAACAACTCTTATCTAAGATTTGATGAAAACTCAAAGTCCTGAGATGACAAAACTCAATGAACATGATGACCCAACTTAAAGATCAACCAAGCTTAATATAGTATGAGAATATATTTTGTGAACACAAAAACATAACATAAGAATCTTGAGAACATACTGCACCATGATATTATCCTGCAATCAATATCAAGACATCTTGATCAAGCACATTCTTAATGAACCTTTTTGACATCAATGACAACCTGTTTCAACAATTGCAATATATTTATGAGAGTTAATCCTCTCCATGGTTTTTCCCTTTTTGGGTTTTCTACGTAAATCTTGGTGTTATGTGTCATGCTTTTGTGGATGTTGTTCAATTGTATATTTTTCTTATGTTTAATTATTCTTTTGAAATGGTTGAAAGTAAAAGTTCAAGAAAAGATTTATAGAACACTGATTCACCCCTCCTCTCAATGTTCCTAACAATCAACAATTGGTATCAAAGCAAGGTTCCTCTGAAGAAGTTTAACAGCTTGAGGAAGATCTGGGATAGTGTGATCATGGCAGCAAGAAGGTATGGAAATTATGAAAGGTACAATCAACTAGAAGAAGTTCTTATGGATCTTGAAAACTTTGAAGTAGAAGTCAAGGATCTCAAAGAAAACTTACAACAAGCAGATGAATGCATCTTAAAGCTAAAAGAGCAAGGCAAGAAATTTAAAGACAAATATAAAGAAGTCAGTAACCAACTACTATCAGGAAATAAAGCTCTAAATGAATTGAAAGCAGAAGTTACAAAAAGAACAAAAGCAGAAAATGATCTAAACTTGATTGTGAAAAATAGATCAGAAGACTGTGCAAAACTTTAAAAAGAAATTATAAGTTTAAAAGAAGGTCTGGAAAAGGCAAGAAGTTTTGAAGAAAAATTCAAGATAAGCACTGCAAAGCTTGATGAAATGATTACTAGCCATAGGAATGCTGATGACAAACATGGCTTAGGATTTGAGAAAGGAGAAAGCTCAAACTCTGATCAAATAAGGATAGAGTCAAGGGAAAACAAAGGATACCAGTTTAGAAATCAAAGGAGAACACCTAGAAGACCTCCAGTCAGACAACTGAATGCTCAAAGGTACCCATCTTTCAATGGTTATTGTACTTCATGTAATAAGTTTGGTCATAAGGCTACTCGGTGTAGGAGTAGAAATCAAAAGATCCCATCATTTTCTAGTCAGTGTTTTAATTGCAACAAATTTGGACATGTCGCAAGGTTTTGCAGAAGAAGGAATGAGAGGAGAAATCACTACTTTGAAGAAAGGAAAGTAGAGCAGAGAAATGACAAGGGAAAATAGAAAGTTGATCCGGTTGAAACCAAGAAAGAAATGGACAAAGTATGGATTGATAAGGAAGTAATTTTAATTGAGGCTAGATCCACACCAACATCTGATGTGGATACCTACTTTGAAGAATAAGTCTATGAGCACTGGTTCAAGGGGAGCAATATTGAAAATCCAAACTCCCTAGCCAGGTAGTTGGTGCTAGATTTCAGCACAGAGATTCTTGGTAGAATTCAACAAGATAAATCTTTTGAAAGAAAAATCAGAAGGAAATAAGCTAATGTGGTATTTTGCAAATCAACTCTAATTGACTGTGTTCATCTAGGATAAGTCAAGAAGCCTTTTAAACAAAAAAAATATAGCATTTATGATAATCAGGCCAAGTGTGAAAGATAAAAGGCAAGTCTTTTGGTATCGATTCACTTTGCATTCGAAGTTTTCCAGACAATAGAGAGAGATTGAAGAAAGAATTCAAGGCACAACAAAGATTCAAAGATTGGATCAAATCAAGTGAAGCAAACCTAATCTCGGCATCTAAAGGTATTTATCGTAGAAATCCTTATTGTGAATCTTTGCTATGGAGACTCCACAAATTATAGATATTATTGAACTCCCTCAACCCAAGTTCAAGAAACACCTGCATAAAGCAACCTAAGTGGATCAAATGGGTGAATTTTCAAGTATACCCCATAGAGTTTTATATGTTGAAGATGTTAGGGCATACATTCATGTTACCCTAGAAGAACTTGGAAGAACCTGTTTCATAGATCTATTTCAAAATCAACTAATTAATGATTGGTTTAATTTGAAGGAAGAGCATATGATTCTGAAAGAAAAGAAATTCATCCAATATAATGAGTTACCCACATTTGCTGAAGACAAATGGGTACTTTACGTGCTAAGCAGAATCCATGATGAATTTACGTGGCTGGGAAGGGAGCAACCCTCCAAGATAACAAAAGATGCAATCCAAGCAGTTACCAGATTAAACTCTACTGGAGGTATGCCACTGCTAAAGGCAGTTAAAAATCAAACAATCATAGAAGCTATCAAAGCACAATTTGATAAAAGGGGAATGACAATAAAAGACATCATCGATCCCACTGTGAAATTTTCTTCAATGGTCATAGGGTACACAAGATCTATTTCTCCAGCAGAGAAAACTCTATTTCAGGTACGATAATTTACACTGCATATCAGATGATCAAAGAAAATGTTGATTATGACTTGTGTGAACTGTTGAGGGTTCAGCTAATGGATAATCTAAAGAAAATCAAAGAAAGTAAGATTTATCCCTTCAAATTCAATACGCTCATTATATGCTTGTTCTTTTACTTTCTGAATGAATTTCCCAATCACAAGGGTTTAATTTGGGTAAGAAATCAACCAGTAGCTACTCAAATAAGCCAATGTCTTAGGAATTAGGTGGTCTAGATGAACAAAAGGTGGCCCTATGGGGATTATTCAAAAAAATTTAGAGCATGATGCAGTCTAGGGAAAGAATTCCAAATGGAATCATTGAGAAATACAAAGACAGTATATGTTTTATGGTCACCAAGGACCAATGTCTGATGGAGGTTGTTTTTCCCAGAACAGTTTGGATCATTCCCATGGGGTATGAAGTAAGTGGTAATATACTAGACAACTATGCCAAACATATGTTGAGCAAGCCTAAGGATACAAAAGAGGAAAGATTTGGTACATATGAGGAAATATCTGTGAAACTATATGTTGAACACGTGAAATTTGAATCTTCTAGGAAAGTGAGGAAAGAAGTAGAAGAGATCACTGCAAGATATGGCATTACCAAGGAACAACTAAAAGAGGCAAAGGAAAAGGGAGAGAAAGCAATAGAAGAAAAGGAAAAGGATGAGCCAGTACAGATTCTGGAGGAATCTCAATTGAAGCAGAAAAATCCAGAAAAGATTCAAAGGACTAACAGAAGCTCTGCCACTCTAACCAGTGCCACATCATCATCAAACCTAGAGAAATCTTCAAAGGAGTCCGCTACCAAGCAAATGAAGAGGCAAAAAGTGAAAGGAAAAAGGTTATACGTTAGGATTGGTGAAAAGGATGAAGAAGAGACTAAGTCAGATGAAGAAGTCAAGAAGATGAAAGTTGAGGCTGTTAAAGCCTCCGAAAGCAACAAAGGAAAATTCTTTAGAGAAGAAAAGTCCAGCAAGAGACAGAAAACACTCCCAACTCTTGCAAAAATAGTAAGGGTTGTCATTGTAGATGGGAATCTGAAACCCATGATTAAGCACTATGATGAATATGGTAAAGATAGAAGGAGTCTGGAGGAAGCCACTATAAAATATCTCAACACTTTTAGTAAAGCCCTCATTGAGATTATCTCTGATCTCCCAAAAGGTCTAGCAAATATTTTGAGCATTAGAAAGGAGAATGCCAGGGTTAAAGACATTGAGCTCAGAAAACATGTGTTGACTAGACTATATCTAGAAATCACTACAGAAGAATAAAATCTAATCTTCAAGGAGACCAAGGATTAGTTTAGAACTAAAACAAGGATTAATTTGTTAATCATAGGTGAAACTGACAAAGTAGTGAAAGAAACAGAAGATATTATCTTAAAAGCCCTAAAGCAACACAATCTTCCCACTTCAAGTGTTGATGAAGAAACTGATGTTCTTGTCAATTCATCTACTCTGGAAATAAACATGGGTCAAGAAACTGATACAGTTGGCATAATATCTAAGGAGGAAAAGGAGCCCACAGATGAATCTCAAGTGAAAACTTCTCTGGCACAACAGGCTGAGGATAATATTGTCAGAAGAGAAACTAAGGAAGAATTGGTAAATCTTCCATTTGAACAAGCAGAGGAAACCAATAAGAATATGGAACTAGATATCTAGAACAAAATCAGAAAGAAGATGTGTCTACTATGTCAAGAGACACTACTGTATCAGAGAAATAAGTGATAGAGAAAAAGAAACAAGATGTAGATGAACTAGATTTTCTGCATGACCCAATAAATCTGGATACAATGTCTCCAGCACAGAAGTTTAAGTGGATTTCAATTGTTCAGGAAAAGGCTCAAGAAGAGATGTCAAAATCACATATTGAGGATAGTGTACTAATTGATGAAGCATCAGGAATATTAGAAAAGTTACTACACACCTTCAAAAGGGATCTGTTCATACCCTCATCAAGTCATCTGAAAGGGATGATAAATTCGGTAAGTAAACAATTTGAATCTTTTGAGAAATCTGTAGAAACAAAGGTAAGGCAAGAATTTGATGAGAAAAGATTAGAATTGAAAATAATGATAGCAAAGGACAAAATCACACTAAACAATACAATAGCTAGCATTCAAAAATCTGTGAAAGATGATGGAGATATGTACAAGTTATGTTTGTTCTGGCCTAAGACTATTCAAAAGATTGAAGAAAAGATCAAAGATTTGGAACAAAAATTGCTGGATATTTTTGAGAAATTTAATCTAGAAGCAGAGTCAGCCATAAGGACAGAAACAGAAATCATTAATATTCACAATGAACTGACTAATTTAACAAATCAAAAATACCAAATAAAAAGTAGGATGGGACAAGTCAGAAAGTTACTTTGTCTAAAGATAGACTCAATGACAAATCTTATTACAGAGGCCAAGTTAGCTATCCAAATGGACACAACTTCTTATCGTAATAAGGCAGAAGCCTTAGTTTTTCTTCTCATCGTTCAAATTTAGATTCTAGAAAAATAAAGAAAAGTTGGGATGTTGAGTGGACATTGACCAAAAACATATTTAATGATGTGCTTCAACACATGTAATATTAAAATGAAGATTGCACTTGTAAATATGCGGCAGAGTATATATATAAAATTTTGAAATTTTGACAAATTTTTGAAGTCTGAATCACACCCTTTTCCATTGATATCAAAGGGGGAGAAGTAGTTCAGTGAAAAATGGATAATCATCTTAGGGGGAGCAAGAAAGTATAGTGTATATAGTAAGGGGGAGCAGTCAGGCATTTTTCATTAAGTGTTGCCATCAATGCCAAAGGGGGAGATTGTTGGCAAGAGACACTGCTCCAGTATGGATCTGTATGTTGTCATTGATGGAAACAAGGCTTAGAGATCCTATCACCATGACAGGATAAGATATCTTCAGAGGAACATATTAGATTCAAAGTTTGGTTGACTGAAAATGGCTAAGTATGGAAAGTATGCATAGTAGAAGACAGAAAGATAGCTAGTATACCTCCGCAGATAATGATCCAGTAATGTCATTCAGGTATGATGTCAGTTGGCATTTGATAATGTCATTTGTCAGAGATTAAGTCTTGATTCTCTCCGGAAGTCATATTAAAGAAATGTCTAAGTCTAGGCAAGCAAAGGTATAGCAGGAACAGTGAACAGAGTATAGTGCAGTGGTCCGTATTCCTCCACAGATAAGTATTTTGTTATGCAGTTGTAAGGTGTTGTAAACACTTGTATGAAGTATCTTATTCCAGAGGTAGGAGATCTAAAGTTCACCGAAAGGCTAGCTACAAGTTGCTGAGTATTGGCATAGTATTTGACAGAGTTTAACAGAGACAGAGTCTGAGTTCTGATGGTCCGCATTTCTCCGCAAGATGATACCATGCCTTGCGGTATTGAAGGAGAGTTTGGGAATGTGTAAAGAGTCCTAGATATGATTGTGGAAGTATTTTGTGATAAGCAGTAGAAGTTGTAAGTCGACAGATGAACCTGTTACGCATGCTCTTGAGAAACAGGCTGACTGGTGAGATAAATCATGATGTGGAGAAAGGTTAGCATGTGAAATATGTATGTAAGTAATTGAATGATTAGAGCTGATATATATGAACATGTTTGGGAGAAGATTTGGGTCCGCGCGTCACATAGTGCATTGGATTAAGTGACAGGGTACATCTTTCTATGTACACATTTCACTTCTTGGATGTCAACCTAATTATGGAGTAAATCATGATACAGATATATAAAGGCGATGGAATTTAGTTGTGTGAGTGTGGGGATATATGTATATGATGTGAATATGCAAATAGATTAGCAAAGTTAAAGGATCAGCAGTGATGAAGACTTGGGATTCAGAATACAGTTGTTAAATGACTGCACCCTAGCATAGTGGTAGATGCTTAAGCAGTATTCAATTATCATGTATGATCTGAGTGGAAGCATGTTTTGTCATCAAGGTAGTAAGCCGGTAGTGAGCCTCTAGTAGGGTTTAATGACCCTCATTGTAATCTTGCTAGGTTTAGGGTTGAGGCAATGAACCTGCTAAACTTAGTTGTACTTCATGGTTGTAAGCTAGCATGTTCTAGGCCTGTGGAGTGACCAAGCTTGAACATCATTTCTGTAAAGATTGCAATATATTTATGAGAGTTAATCCTCTCCGTGGTTTTTCCCTTTTTGGGTTTTCCACGTAAATCTTGGTGTTATGTGTCATGCTTTTTGTGGATGTTGTTCAGTTGTATATTTTGATTCTGTTTGATTATTCTTTTGAAATGGTTGAAAGTAAAAGTTTAAGAAAAGATTTATAGAACACTAATTCACCCCCCTTCTCAGTGTTCTTGACAATCAATAGTTCCCCCAATTTGGAGTATTTAATATTTGCCCCGATTGTTTCTTATTTGGTTTCTGGGGATTCGATGTTGATTCTTTATAGTTTCTTATGATAGTTTCTTATGATTGCAGGATATGCACAAAATGGATTTTGCAAGGATTCTCTTAAAATCTTTGAATTAATGAAGCACTCTAGAACATATCCTGACATTGTAAGATTTTCTTGTGTTCTATGTGCATGCAGCCATGTAGGTTTAGTGGATGAGGGATGTACATACTTCAATCACATGAGTAACCCTTATTGCATTACACCTACAGTTGATCATTATGTGTACATTATTGACCTTCTTTCCCATGTGGGCTATCTTGAGGACACACTAAACTT
Source organism: Cunninghamia lanceolata (assembly GCA_027924645.1). NCBI lineage: Eukaryota > Viridiplantae > Streptophyta > Pinopsida > Cupressales > Cupressaceae > Cunninghamia > Cunninghamia lanceolata. Next base: position 4,468,774 of record BSBN01000124.1, on the reverse strand, counting down.
TATCATTAAGATGCTAGTTAAGCCTGTGTTGGTTGTGTGGATGTGTTTTCTTAGTGCCTATAGATTTCATATGAATATAAGCTTAGGGGAATTTACAGTGATGCTACTTTTTTATTTGGATCCTAAATATGCTACAGCTTATGTTCTTCTCTCAAATATCTATGCAGAAGTGGGCAGCTGGGGTGAGGTTCAAATGATAAGGAGATTGATGAAAGATAGAGGAATTAAAAAGATCCTAGGGTATAGTTGGATTGAAGGCCACAAAATGGTAATGACTTTTGTGTAGAAGTAAAACAAATATAAAACTCTGTAATTATAGCCATCGAGTCTCTCTAGTTTGAAGGGTATGGTCATATGGGGCTTCTGCTTGACATGTGCTCTATTGTTTCAGCTCTAGTCATTTTTGTTATCATCTAATAAATAAATTAGAGTAGAGTAAAAGAAATCTTAGGTGGGGTTTTTAGACAGTATGAGTAGGATTTTGTTGAGTAGTTTGAGAAACAGTTACTTTAGATTATGTCCCTTACCAATCTTACATCGAAAGATACAGGAGATCTATGCAAAATTAGAGAAATTAACTTAGGAGATGAAGGCAGTAGAGTATTTTCCAGATTCAAGACATTTACATAATGATGTGGAAGAGGGGGAAATGAATTATTTCTTTGGGACCATGGTGAAAAGTTGGCAATTACATTTGGTTTGTTAAACACACCTCCTATAACAACTATTAGAGTTGTTAAGAACCTTCGAATATATGTTGATTGTCACACTGAAACAAAATTTATCTCCAAGATTGTTGCAAGAGAAATTGTTGTGATAGTTGTGAACCATTTTCATCATTTTAAATAGGGACAATGTTCTTTTAACGAAACTTATATCCAAGATTGTTGCACAAGAAATTGTTGTGAGAGTTGTGAACCATTTCCATCATTTTAAATTGGGACAATGTTCTTGCAAAGATTATTGATAAATAGGCACAAAAGTTTAACATAAATACTGAGAAATAGGCACAAAAGTTTAACATTGCACATAAATCACTGGATCTTCCTTAATATTAGAAATCTAATTATTACTAAATAAATAAATAAATATACTAAATAAATAAATAAATGACTAAATATACTACCAATTGATGGCAATTAATGATTACAATGACAAAATAAATGACTAAATTAATGACTAAATATACTACCAAATTGATGACTAAATATACTACCAAATTACCAAATATACTACCAAATTGGTGACTAAATATACTACCAAATTGATGACTAAATATACTACTTAATGACTAAATATACTACCAAATTAATAACTAAATATACTACCAAATTAATGACTAAAATTTGTTTGGTCATAAATTTGGTCGCGAGATAAATGACCGGCAATAAACTACCAATGGTCACGTGACCAAACTACTGATCACATGACCAATTTTTGGTAGTTTTTTTAGTCATTTATTTCTATTTTTCTACTAGTGATTATATCATCTACATACACTTCCACAAATCAAAATTTGATCTTCTCCTACTTTGATATACAAATTGCTATCTGCAGTACCTTTATTGATTCCTTGCTATAATAAGTACATGTCTAACCTTGCATACCAAGCTCTGGGGGCTTGCTTCAATCCATATAGTGCCTTCTTCAACGTGCAAACCATATCCAATTTGTCTGATAACTAAAATCCATCCAGTTGTTCTATGTATACCTCTTCTTCCAATTCACCATTCAAGAAAGCAGACTTCACATCCATTTGATATACTTTGAAATCCTTATGTGCTGCAAAAGCCAAAAAAATCTCGATGGCCTCCATTTTTGCCACCAGAGCATAAGTTTCCTTATAGTCTATTCCTTCTACTTGTGAGTAACCTTTACACACAAGCCTTGCCTTGTTTATTACCACTTCTCCATTCTCATATAGTTTGTTTTGGAGTACCCACTTAGTTCCAATCACATTTTTGTTTGCTGGTCTTGGGACAAGTTCCTAAGTCTGGTTCTTTTCAATATGCATTAGTTCTTCTTCCATAGCCTTGATCCAGTACTCATCCTTACATGCTTCAATTACTATCTTAGGTTCAACTTTAGAGAGTAAACATAGATTTACATGTTCTTCAATAGCTTTCTTTCTTGTTAGCACACCTTTATTCTTGTCTCCAATGATATGATCTTCAGAATGATGCTTCTGCACATACTTGGGAGTTTTAGGAGTCTTTTCTGAAGCTTCTTCCTCTTCAACCTACACTTCCTTTTCCTTACCAATTTCTCCTTCTCTGCAAGAAGATTCATCTAATTCATATCCATTTACTTCTAAATTCTTTTGTAGATATTCATCAACTTTGACATTTTCACTCTCAATAATCCTTCTTAATCTATTTTTGTAGCACCAATAAGCTTTTATTTTAGTAGAATACCTAAGGAAGATGCCTTCATCAGACCTTGCATCAAACTTTCCTAGATTTTCTTCATCCCTTCTGATATAGCATTTGCTTCCAAACACTCTGAAGTATTTGGCGGTAGGAATCCTTCCATACCATAACTCAGAAGGAGTCTTTGTACTACTTGCTCTTTGTTTAGTGTATAAATAGTGGTATGAATTGCCTCTCTCTAATAGACCTCTAGTAAATTTGCTTCTTTTATCATTGTCCTTATAGCTTCTTGAATAGTCCTATTCTTTATTTCAACCACTCCATTATGTTGAGGATTCCTAGGGGTAGATAAGTGTTGGAATAAGACACTACTAGGCATCTTAGGTGTTGTCATTGATGGAAACTAAATCTATCTTACACATCCGCATTGTACCATTTGATCATACAGGAAGTCAGATTGTAGATTTGTATAAGTCTGAATAGAAAGGAACAGAGCATATGACAAGGTTCAACTTTTTGGTCTGCATTTCTCCACAAGCAATCATATTGTGATGCGGATCTGAGGGAATGTTAAGGGATGTCAGGGCTACCTAAATCCAAATTTTTATCCTTCGGTGATGAAGGGATTGAAGGTTGCAAGCATCTGAGTATTAGGTTTTGGTTAGATAGTTTAGTCTGGTGAAGAACAGGCTGACTTGGTGTTTGATCCTTGTGCGGATTAAGAGAAGTGGTTGGTTGAGCAATTTATGAGATCCAGTGGTATTGGACAACATGTGTGGTGACTTGAATACATAAGTTTTGGTCTACATTGATATTTGTGTATGGATTCAGCTGACAAAACAGTGTTCTTGAAAATGCCTCAAAGTTTTCTTGAGGCTGACTGTAGTTGATGAAATTTCATGTAACAGATATATATAATCGATGGGTGCGAGCATTTTGAAATATGGAAGTGTGAATATGAGATGAGAGGTGTGAAGTGTGGTAGTATCAAGTGTGAAGCAGAGATCAAAGGCTCAGATTATGGTAGAACAGTAAAACAAGGTAGTAAGAGATGAAGTGTGTGAAGTTAGTATATTGATCCTAACTGGAACTATAATCTTGCATTGTTAGATGCTATTCTTCAGTTCAAGTATTCCAGTGAACTCTTTGTAATTAATCTTGTAGGAAGTGAGCCTCCTTTGAGTAGTGAGCTCTAGGCAGTGTGCCCAAAGGCATGTGCCTTCCCATTTGTAATACTTTTAACAAAGTATAAAATCTTGTGGGTTAACCCCCACCATGGTTTTTCCCTTAACTAGGTTTCCACGTAAAAATCTTGGTGTTCATGTGTGATGATCTTGTTGTTGTTGTTCTTGAGTTCATGTTTCTTTCTATTGAATGTATGTGGTAAATTTATAAAGGAACATAATAATAAGTTTTGCAGAACAGTGATTCACCCCCCCCCTCTTAGTGTTCCTTAATTTAAACAATTGGTATCAGAGCAAGGTTCCTTGGAAAAAGTTTAACAACTTGAGGAAGATCTGGGAAGGTGTTTCAATGGGTTCATTTAGGTACTCTGGTGGCTTCAATGAACAACTTCAAGTTTCTTTAGAAGATCTTGATCAGTCCAAAGCAGAAGTTAAAGAACTACAAGAGAACCTTAAAGATGCTGAGGATTTCATTGAGACTTTAAAAGGGCAACTGAGCAAATCTATGGAAAAGAGGAAGGAGCTACTTCAGCAGTTAGCAAATCACCAGGAAGACAATGGCATGGATGGGGCTTTGAAGGAGAAGACAAAGAAATGTGAGAAGCTGGCAAAAGAAGTTGTTGTCCTAAAACATGGGATGGAATCTGGGGTGATGAGGCTAACCAAGGAAATTGAGGAAGGAAGAAGACTGAAGAAAACCTATATCAGTATCTGAAAGAAAGAATAGAAGAGTGCTGTAGATTAGACAGAATAATTGGCCATCTAGAGTCTAATCTACAAGAAACTGGGTATAATGAGGAACAACTTGAAAGGTAAGTTGTCATTCTCAAACATGACCTAGAAGCTGCAAATGAATACAAAGAGAAGTTCAAGATAAGCTTAGCTAAACTTCAAGTGTTGCTTGATAGTCAGAAGATGGCAGATGATAAGCATGGTCTATGGTATGAGAAAGGTGAAAGCTCTGGATTCGGTCAAAGAAATCCTAAATCAAGGAATCAGAGAAACAAACCTAGAAGACCTCTGGTCAGATAGCCTAATGCTCAAAGGTATCCATCATTCAATGGAAATTGTTTCAACTATAATAAATTTGGTCATAGAGCTACTCAGTGCAGAAGTAGAGTAAATCAAAGTAGTCCATCCTTCTTCGGTCAATGCTTCAATTTTAAAAGGTATGGTCATAGATCTAATGAATACAGAAGTATGATGATGAATAACTTTAACGACACATGGCTAATCAGTGTCGATCAAGAGGAAATCAAGTAAATGAGCCAAGAAATGTTGTGTGCTTTAATTGCAATAGATCCAGTCATATTGCAAGATTCTGTAGAAGTAGAAATGATGATAAAAAAGGTCTAGTAAATAGAAATTGGAATGTACAAAAACAAAATAAAGGGAAAGGAAAAGTAGATGTGAATGAGATCCAGAATGAAATGAACAAAACATGGGTGAAGAAAGGTGCAATGAATGATGGTGATGGGTCCGCACTGGAATCCGGTGTTGATAATTCCTCTGGGAATTGAAATAGGAGCTCTGGCTCAGGGGGAGCTACATTGAAAATCTAATCCCCCCTGCCAGTAAGTGGGTGCCTAAATCTGGCATGATGAATGAAGATAAAGAAGCCTATTGTAGATCTGTTGAAGCAAATTCTGGAAGAAAAGAAGCTAATGCAATTGATTACGAAGCAATTGAGGATTAACTATATTTAGAAACAGTGTAACTAGATGAATTAGGGAAAAGCATTTATTACAATGGTGAATTAGGTTTTACGAAACATAAAAGGTCATTCATTCAACATTTTAATCACTTTACATTCAAAGAGAACAAGGAGAAGAGTGCCTGAGCTGAGATCTCAAAGATTTGGAGTGCGAAAACAGAATTTAACAGCTAACCCTAACCGGTGAAACAAGGTATTCCCTGTAAAGCTCTCTAAATTTGCAATTTATGGATATGGCTACTCCATTGGTTGTTGACATCACTGAAAGGCCTTGACCTAAACTTAAAAGGCATCCATACAAATCTATAGAGGTCAATCCGTTAGGTGCCCTTTCTAGTATTCCGCATGGTGTGCTGCATGTAGACAATATTAGGGCTTACATTCATGCTAGCATAGATGAGTTTGAGGATTCAAAATTAGTGGATTTGTCTAAGAATCACCTAAGGAGCAAGATTTATGGTCTTAAACTTGAGTATAAGGCAATACAAGATAAACATTTCATTCAAGTTATTGGGTTCTCATCCTTTGATGAGGATGAATGGGTTTGATATGTACTAAGTCGTATGCATGTTGAATTCATATGGTTGATGAAACCCTTTAAGATCACCAAGGATGTCATCAAGGTCGTAACCGGATTGAAGTCATCTGGTGGACTGCCAATGTTAAAATCAGTGAAGAATCAGACTGTAACTGATGCTACAGGCTCAAAGTTTGATAAGACGGCAATGAAAATAAGTGATATAACTAATCTGGATGTCAAATTTGCATCTATGGTGATTGGGTATAATATATACCACTCCATCAGGGAAAACTCAATGTCTGGTACAACCATTTATGCTACTTATCAGATGTTAAGAGAAAATGCTAACTATGACTTGTTTGAGTTGCTGCAAAACTAGCTAATGGAGAATCTAAACAAGATCAAGAAGGATAAGAAGAATACATTCAAGTATGGTACGTTGGTCTTGTGCTTGTTCTTCTATTTCATGAATGAGTTTCCCGAGATGAAAAGCCTACATTGGACCAGTGACAAGCCTATTGCCATACAAATAAGAGAGCACTTGCACAATATTGGTGACTCCAATGCCCAAAGGACTACTCTTTGGGGATATTTCAATAATTTTTAGAATATGATGCAATCAAAGGAAGGAATCCCTATGTCTATGGTGGAAAAGTACAAGGATACAATTTGTTTCATGGTGGAAACAGATCAATGCTTAATGGAAGCAGTTGAACCAAGGACTGTTTGGATCATGCCCATGGGGTATGAAGTTGATGAACAAAACTAGAAATGTATGCTTAACACCTTCTAAGAAAACCAAAATATACCTCAGTTGAGAGATTTGGTACATATAGTGAACTTAGTTTGAAACTGCATGTTGATCTCTAGAAACCTTAATCTAAGAGAAAGATCCAAAGGCAAGTTGAAATGTATGCAAAAAGTATTGGAATAACCAAAGAAGCTATGAGAAAAAATAGGGAAAGGATATAGAAAGATAAGAAGGAGAAGTAGGATAGGGAACAGGGAAGTGTTCTGGTAGAACCGTCTTCTAAATCAAGGACTACTAGGAGTTCTGGTACAACCTCCGGTGCATCACCTTCTCCTATTGCAGAGAAATTCAAAGAAAAACTCACTGGTAAGGAAGGAAAGAGAAAAAAATTAATGGGCAAAAGGTCATATGTTAGTGTGGAGGAGGATGATGAAGAAACTAATCCAGATGATGAGGTTAAAGAGTTGAAGGCCTCAGACACTAAGGCTGCTAAAGTGTCTAAGGAGAAGCCCTCTGGAAGCATAAAGTTAGAGAAAGTAGAAGCATCAAGGGTTGCCAAAGACAAGCCCTCCGGAAGCATAAGGGTGAGCAAAAGACAAAATACTGAGACTCATGTTAGAAAATCCACCTTGTCAGTTGAAGATATTGTGAATGTATTAACTATTCATGGGAATTTGAAGCCCATAACAAAATATTATGAAAACTTTGATAATGTCAACAAGAAAATTTTGGAGGATTCTACTGTTAAGTACTTGAATACATTCAATAGAGCACTTGTGGAATTTTTTTAGAAATCCCTAAGAGTCTAAGAGACATTTTGGAAATGAGAAAAGAAGTTGCTAAAGCAAAGGATTTGGAGCTAAGAGAACATGTGTTGTCCAGTCTGTGTCCGGTGATCTCTAGGAAGGAAGGAAATAAAATATTCAAAGAAGTTAAAGATGAATTCAGAAGCAAAATTAGAATGAATAAGCTAATGATTGGAGACATTCATGAAGTTGTCAAACAAACAGAACAAATTCTAAAGAAATCCCTGGACAAGAATAAGTTCTACGTGGTCACTGAAGGACTTGTTGCTGCTAATACATCCATTCCAAATGATGAAGAGTTGAAGGAAAATAAGCAACAAGCTGAGGCAAATGATTTCTCTATTCTAGAAGAGGAATTATTAAATTAAAGGAGATGAAGAGATGGTGAAGGAAGATAATGTTGATGGTACAAAAGTTACTCAAATTCCTCCAGACCAATCTGGTGAAGAAAATACAGAAATGAATGCTCCTACTGAAGGTGATTCTGAGAAGAATAAAGAGCAAAAAGAAGAAGAGGTTAAGGAAAAGGAAGATCAAGAAGAAAAAACTGATGATGAAATTGATTCCTCCATTCTAGATGTTGAGGAATCTGATAAAAATGGTGATAATGTTACTACTGAGGATACACAAAATCCTCCAGAAAAGAATGCAGAAGATGTTGTTGATGATGGAGAGAGAGTAGAAGCAGAGAAAAAGAATGAAAATGATAAGCAAGACAATGTGGTTGACTCCGGAAAGGTAGAAGATGTAGGCCCTAATGAGCATAAAACTGAAACATCATATTGGGCAAGAGACACTACAGAAGCAGTGAAATAAATTTTGGAGTAAGATAAACAAGTTGTAGAAGATTTGGATATAATATAAGGTCCAATCAATTTTGATACTCTATCACCACTACAAAAGATGAAGTTGGCCTCTTTCGTATAAGCTAAGGCCAGAGAGGAAATTTTGAAGTTCCATATAGAAGACAGTGAGTTGCTTGGTCTTGTATCTAGCATTTTGGAGAAAATCATGCCTACATTTTAGAAGGATTCATTAGCACCCTCCTCTGGTCAGTTGAAGAGTGATAAATTTTGTAAGTACTCACTTTGAGTCTTTTGAGAAGTCAGCAGAAGTTAAAGTCTGGAATGAATTTAATGATAAAATATTTAGTGAACTGAAAAGAATAATTGATAATGCTAGAATTATTCTAGATACTAGTGTAAAGAGTATTCAAAATGCCCTCATTGAAGGAGGAAATGTTTACAAATTTTGTTTATCTTGGTAAAAAGTTGTAGAGAATATTGAGAAGAAAATAAAGGAGTCCGAGCAAAAATTGTCAACTGTATCTCAATCCTTTAATCCTTTGATAGTATCTATGACAAGTCAAGAATGTCAAGTAATTAGCTTGATTGATGAAATAAAGAAATCGGTGAAAGAAAAGGAAAATATTGTGGCAAGGATGTGTGAACTCCGGGGATTGATTTTCCCTAAGTTAGAAACAATGTTCAATGCATTGACAGAAGCTCAAGTTGCTGCCCTAACAAGCGATCCCACTGATCTACAGAAGGTAGAGTCACAGGCATTTTTATTTAGTGGTCACATTTCAGTTTTGGGTAGCTTGAAGAAAAGTTGGGACAATGAATTGGCACTGTTGAAAAACATTTTTGGTGATGTGTTTAAGTTCATTTAGAGAAGACATAAGGATTGTTTGTATATATGTGCCCATGTACATAGAGTTTTTGCATGAATTTTGATATGAGGATCCCAACCTTTGCCATTGATGTCAAAGGGGGAGTGGAAAGTAGTGAAAAATGGAGAATTCAGCTAAGGGGGAGCATTGGAAATCACAAGTGTACATAGTAAGGGGGAGTTGTTCTAACACTTAGTCATTTTTTCACTAAGTGTTTCCATCAATGCCAAAGGGGGAGATTGTTGGCAAGAGACACTACTAGGCATGTCAGGTGTTGTCATTGATGGCAACTGAATCTATCTTACACATCTGCATTGTATCATTTGATCATACCGGAAGTCAGATTGTAGATTTGTATAAGTCTGGATAGACAGGAACAGAGCATATAACAAGGTTCAGCTTTTTGGTCCACATTTCTCCACAGGTAATCATATTGTGCTGTAGATCTAAGGGAATGTTAAGGGATGTCAGAGCTACCTAAATCCAAATTTTTATCCTCTGGTGATGAAGGGATTGAAGGTTGCAAGCATCTGAGTATCAAGTTTTGGTTAGACAGTTCAGTCCAGTGAAGAATAGGCCAACTTGGTGTTTGATCCTCCTGCAGATTAAGAGAAGTGGTTAGTTGAGTAATTTATGAGATCTAGTGGTATTGGTTGACATGTGTGGTGAATTGAATACATTAGTTTCATTTTGCATTGATCTTTGTGCATGGATTCAGCCGACAAAATAGTGTTCTTGAAAATGCCTCTAAGTTTTCTTGAGGCCGACTGCAATTGATGAAATTTCATGTAGCAGATATATATAATCGATGGGTGCGAGCATTTTGAAATATGGAAGTGTGAATATGAGATGAGAGGTGTGAACTATGGCAGTATCAAGTACGAAGTAGAGGTCTGATGCTTAGATTATGGCAGAACAGTAAAACAGGGTAGTAAGAGATGAAGTGTGTGAAGTCAATATATTGATCCTAATCAGAACTGTAATCTTGCATTGTTAGATGCTATTCTTTAGTTCAAGTATTTCAGTGAACTCTTTGTGATTAATCTTGTATGTAGTGAGCCTCCTTTGAGCAATGAGCTCTAGGTAGTGAGCTCTGGGCAGTGTGCCCGAAGGCATGTGCCTTCCCATTTGTAATACTTTTAACAGAGTATAAAATTTTGTGGGTTAACCCCCACCATGGTTTTTCCCTCAACTGGGTTTCCACATAAAAATACTGGTGTTCATGTGTGATGATCTTCTTGCTACTATTCTTAATTTCATGTTTCTTTCTGTTGAATGTATGTGGTAAATTTATAAAGGAACATAATAATAAGTTTTGCAGAACACTTATTCACCCCCCCTCTCAGTGTTCCTTAATTTCAACAATAAGTGCCTCTTTATTCCATGATTCTCAAAAAACTCATTGGAGGTAAACTCTCCACCTCTTTTAGACCCCAAACATTTAATTTTCATATCCATTTCATTCTCAACCATGACTTTGAATGCTTTGAACTTATCTAGGGATTCAAATTTTTTGTTTAAGAAAAGTAACCCATGTCATCCTAGAATAATCATCAATTAGTAGCATGAAATACATATCACCTTGAAAACTCCTTACCTTGGTAGGGCCACAAAAATCTATATGCACCAATTCCAACAATCCAATAGAATATTGATCCTTGACTTTGAAACTTCTTCATGCTTGCTTTCCAATTTGACATTCCTTACAAACAACATTGATGGGCTTTGTAATCTTTGGCAGATCTCTCATAGCTTGAACTGAACTTATCCTTACCAAGATATCAAAATTGATGTGAAAACTATTCTATGCCATAGCCAACTCTCATTGATCTGAGTCATGAAGAAATAACCATCACCACCTTTGAGTTGATAAACATTTCCATCTATCCTCTTTCCAGCAGCTATTACAATTCCAGAATCTTTTCTGATCTCACAGCCACCATCCTGAAACACAAAATTGTATCCTTTCCTACACATTTGTCCAACACTCAAGAGGTTATGCTTTAAACCCTTAACATAAAGAACATCATCAGTATTATGATTTCCATCAAAACTAATTGAGTCTCTTCCACATATCTTAGCAGTTGTATCATCACCAAATCTAACTAGTCTTCCATCATATTTTTCAACTTTAACAAACTTACTTTTATCACTGGTCATATGATTTGAGCATCCACTATCAATAACCCAATAGTTCTTTCCTATTTGATATGAAAAGAAGATATAAAAGTACCTTCAGTATTAATACTTACCTCTGGAGCCTTTTCCTTTACACATTTCTCAGAGTTAGTAGAAGCAATATCATCTTTTAAACCTATGAATAGACATTCATTATCCTCATCATTTTCATAATCAGACTCATCATCAGATATACTTGCATCTTCTCTAACATAGTAGCTCTTTTTAGTCACTCTACTCTTGTTTTCCTTGTTCTTACTTCTCAAAATTCTTTCTGGACATCTTGAAGCACAATGACCAATCTTGCCACAACTGTGTCATGCCCACATTTGTCATGTGGTCATGACACAAAAACCACATGTCATGTCCACATTTGTCATGTGGTCAAGACATGAAAAACCAAAAAAAATTCCCACTTGACTCTAAAACCCCCTCGCACGCAACATGCACACTCGGTGACACACACACATAATGTGGTTATATTCACAACACACTTTAGGCACATTGCATGAAGGTGAAGAAGCCAACCATGGTACCAAATGATACAAAACTCCTTTTGTAATCCCCAGACAAATCATAGCAACTAAGGGGGTGTGCATCACCAAAAGCATCACTAAGTCCTGAGTGGTTTGTTGGAATTAGGATAGACAACTGAGAGGGGGGTGAATCAGTTGTCTCACAATATTAAATTTATCTTCTTTTTAATCATCTTTCACAACTTATAAATAGATTAATGATACAAACATTACAGCATGAAACAATAACACATGAGCAGAAACACAATTAACACACTTGACACCAAGATTTTTGATGTGGAAACCCGGTTAAGGGAAAAACCATGGTGGGGGTTAACCCACAAGATTCGTACCTAGTTAAAAGTACTTGAAAGGGGGAAGGCACTTGCCTTCAGGTGCACTGCCTAGAGCTCACTGCTCAAAAGGAGGCTCACTGCCTACAAAATTTAGTTCAATACAAAAGGAATTAATTGAGAAATAGCATCTTCTTCATGCCCGGTTCAGTCTCATTGAGTGCTCATAAAACTTCTGCTCTTTTCACAAATACTTCTTCACTATCACTTCATCCTTTACTGTTCTTGCTTCTCTACTCCTCTTCTCTACTCCTCCTTTGATCCTTTCTTGGGATTTTGATTATTTCCCATAAGGATAATTTTTAGCAACTCAACTACATGCCTTTATATGCTTCATCAACCTTGGAATAAACATCAAGGTCGGCACTACAAGATTTTGACTTAATGCAAATCACTAAGTTATCAGTCAAACATAACTAGAACTCATATCTTCCTTGATCAACATGTCACACTCCATCAAACTGCTCTTAGATCATCCACAACACTCTTGAATCATCTAGTCAGCCAAGACTGGGAAGAACAGCAACACCAAGAAGGAAATCTTCACCAACAAGCTCAAACTTGAATGTGGACCTCCAACATAGTAGTCACATGATCCAGAGACCTCCACAAGCACATTAAATTCAACAAAAACATCCACACTCCTCCAAATCATCAAGTTCACTTGCATCTTCATCTAGAACCTCAAGAACACTATTTGCCATGACTATTACATAAGAAAGATTGCTTGTGGACCTCCAAACCACTAACCACTTGAGTTGATGATACACACTAACTTCCCAAACATGCCTCTAGATCTGCAGACCATGATATTTTAATGCAGAACAATTTAGACTAGTTTACTATCACTCGATCTCTTATGAACATAGAAAAACCTGGTTCTACTCAAATGGCCATAGCTTCTTCAAATCATCATGCAGACCTCTCAAATCTTGACTGGAGCTACTTAATACAATCCTCTACATAGCCATATGGTCCGCATACATTGAGCTTCATTAATTTTCTCAATATCCTCAACATTCCAGTCTTCTAAATGGGAAACAAAATGGAATACAGTTGACACCAATGGCAACAAGGATATGTTGACATCAATGACAACACCGATTAGGCATATATTTGCAACAATCTCCCCCTTTGTCATTGATGGCAACATATGATGTGAAAAACTAATTCAACCATCAATACAAGAACTTGTCCCCCTTTCTCTTATCACTTCTGCAACTACTTTCTTCACTACTCCCCCTTTCATCAACAACTAGTTTTCACATGACTTCTCTCCCCTTTTGACATCAATGGCAAAGGGCACATATTTGTAATCTTTTCTCCCCCTTTTTGTTTCAGACTGATCTCCAAAATTTGCATGTTGACTACTCCTCTTGAGTAGTATCTCCTTAACATCAATCCGGATCACAAGATATGATTTGTAAATTCCACCAGACTGATGTACCTTAGTGCATCTCAGATCATAATAGGAGGGGTAATAACCCCTAACTTCTCTGAGATACTCAAAAGTATCCTTAGGTAGAGGCTTGGTGAAAATATCTGCAATCTAATCCTTTGAAGAAATAAACTCCATTTTGACTTCATTCTTACTTACTTTCTCTCTCAAGAAATGAAAGTTGATGGATATGTACTTAGTCTTTGAATGCAACACCAAATTCTTTGAGATGTTTATTGCACTTGAATTATCACAAAAGATTGTAACAGGTTCTTCAAACACAATTCTGATATCTTTCAACATTTGCTTCATTCACAAGACTTGAGTACAATTGCTTGCTGTTGCTATATACTCTGCCTCTACAGTAGACAAAGCTATTGCCTCCTAATTTTTGTTCAACCAAGAAAGCAATCTTCTTCCAAAGAAGAATGCACCACCACTAGTACTTTTTCTATCATCCACGTCTCCTATTCAATCAACATTTGTACATGCATGAAGAGTGAAGTCATTATCCTTTGGATACCATAAACCATAATCAAGTGTACCTTTGAGATATCTAAAAATTCTCTTGACTACTACAACATGGGATTCTCTTGGACCAACTTGAAATCTAGCAACAAGTCCAACTGCATTCATGATATCAGGTTAGGTCTGAGTCGATAGAGCAGTCCTCTAATCATTAATCTATACATTTTCTGATTTGCCTTAGGGGAGTCATCATCTTTACTCAACTTGCATTTGGTTACCATGGGAGTACCTATTGGTTTTGCCTCCTCCATTCTAAACTTTTTCAACAATTCTCTCACATACTTAGACTGAGATATGAAGATACCTTTATCTGACTGAGTGATTTGTAGACCTAGGAAGAAATTTATTTCACCAAACATGGACATTTCAAATTCACTCTGCATCTGATCAACAAATGTTTTGCACATACTCTCATTTCCACCAAAAATGATATCATCAACAAATACCTCAATAATTAGAATATTCTCATGATCAATCTTGAAGTAAAGATTACTGTCAGCAGTGCCTTTGCTATAACCTAGCTTTAGTAGATACTTATCTAATCTTGCATACCTGGCTCTTGGGGCTTGTTTGAGTCCATAAAATGTTTTCCTCAACTTGCAAACCATATCTCTCTGATCAGACAACTAAAATCCTTCCAGTTGCTCAATGTAGGCTTCTTCTAATTCTCTGTTTAGGAATGCTGACTTGGCATCCATCTAATAGACCTTGAAATCTTTATAAGAAGCAAATGCAAGAAATAATTGGACTGCCTCTATTCTTGCTACCAGAGCAAAAGTTTCTTCAAAATTAATTCCTTCCACTTGAGAATATCCTTTGCATACCAACCTTGCTTTGTTTCTTACAACTTCACCAACTTCATTTAGTTTATTCCAGAAGACCCATTTAGTTCCAATCACATTTTTGTCCTCTGGTCTAGAAACAAGATCCCAAGTGTGATTCTTTTCAATTTGCATTAATTCTTCTTCCATTGCTTTTATCCAGTTTTCATCATTGTAGGCTTCACTTACTGATTTTGGTTCAATCTTTGAAATCAAACAAATCTCTTCTTGATCTTCAACAATTCTTCTCCTAGTTCAGACACCTTTATTTCTATCTCCTATGATCTGATCTTCAAGATGATTTATCCTTACATACCTGGGAGTTTTGGGATTTGCATGAACTTCTATTTCTTAAACTTGTTCCTCAATTTCTGCATCATCCTCTTGAGTTACTGGATTTTTTGGATCAATCTAGATTTGAGTCTAGGTTTGAACTTGCCTTCCTTGACTTTGACTTTCATCTTGATCATCTAATTCGTATCCACAAAACCTGGAATGTCCTTCTTTGCTTTCATCAACTTTGACATTTGCACTTTCAACAATCTTTTTCAATCTCTTGTAAAGCGCGGGTATGCCTTGCTTTGAGTAGAGTAACCCAAAAATATTCCTTCATCACTTCTTGTATCAAACTTGCCTAGATCTTCATCTCTTTTGATATAGCATTTACTACCAAAAACTCTGAAATATCTCATAGGAGGACGATGACCAAACCATAGTTCATAAGGTGTCTTACCAGAATTTCCTTTTATCTACACCTAGTTAAGAGTATAGATAGTAGTACTCACAGCCTCTCTCCAATAGACTTTTGGAACATTTGCTTCCATCATCATGGTCCTAGCAGCTTCTTGAATGGTTCAGTTATTTCTTTCCACAATTCCATTCTACTGAGGAGTCCTAGGAGCAGATAACTATCTTTTTATTCCATGCTTTTCACAGAATGAATCAAACTCACTAGAGGTAAACTCTCCACCTCTGTTAGATCTCAGACACTTTATTTTTACACCAATCTCATTTTCCACCATAACCTTGAACACCTTGAATTTGTCAAGAGCTTCTGATTTTTCTTTTAAGAAAGTTACCCACATCATCTGGGAGTAATCAGCAATCAGCAACATAAAATATCTATCTCCTTGCACACTCCTAATTCTAGCAGGACCACATAGATCAATATGCACAAGTTCCAAACATCCACTTGAAAATTATTCTTTACTTTTGAATGAAGTTTTGTTTTGTTTTCCCAATTGACATTCTCTACACATGCTATTAGGTTTCACAAGTTTTGGAAGATCTCTCATAGCCCGAGTAGAACTTATCTTGACAATATTATCAAAATTCACAGGACACGTTCTCCTATACCATAACCAACTTTGATCTATCTGAGCAATCAAACAACTTTTGCCAGAACTACTTAAATGAAAGATGTTACCTCTAGTTTGAGTACCAGATGCAATTTTAGTTTTGGAGCTTTCCAAGATTCTGTATTTTCCATCCTTGAATCAGAGATCATAAACCTTGTCAACTAATTGTCCAACACTAAGAAGATTATGCTTCAGTCCTTCCACAGAAAGAACATCATTGGTGTTATTCTTACCATCAAAAGAGATGGATCCTCTGCCACATATTCTACCAGCTAAGTTGTCTCCAAATTTCACAATTCCACCTTCATATTTTTCAAAGTTTACAAACTTGCTTTTGTCACCAATCATATGATGAGAACATCCTCTATCAATCACCCATTCATCCTTTTCAACAACCTGAGTAATCAAGGCACTTTCCACATTTTCACAGCTAGCAGATTCAGTAGACACTGGATCTTCTTCTTTGATAGCAATGAACACCCAATCACCTTCAGTAAAACCTCCATGTTCAGATTCATCATCTATGACTCCTTCTTCTCCATCTTCATGGACATAGTAGCATTTCTTCTGACCTTTATATCTATTAGGGTTTGGCCTTGAAACTCTCTCTGAACATCTTGAGGCAAAATGACCAATCTTATTACAAGAAAAACATTTGAAAGGCAACTTTCCTTCGTACTTACCAGATCCTCTTAGCATTCTTTTGGCAATAAGAGCTTCAAGTTCTATAGACTCAAATTCATCATCTTCAAGATCCTTCCTTGCCTTAGCAAATCTGTTTGATCTTCCTGAAGAGCTTTCACCGAGATCATATCTTTGTTTTCAATATACACTGGCCTTTAATCTAGATTCAGACTTAGGAAGAGAATCACCAAACTCACTCATTTCAAATCCTGAGAGCTTACCAACTAACTGATCCCTTGTAACAGTTGTCACTGTCCTAATTTCTTCAATGGCAGCAACTTTATGCTTGTATGATGTAGGTAAGGATCTGAGCACTTTGGCAACAATCTCTAGTTCTTCCAATACTCCACCAATATTTCTGATACCGATCACAAGTTCATTCACTTTCTGCATGTAGGAAGTAATGTTTTCATCTTCACTCATTACCAACCTTTCATATTTACCTTTCAGACTCTATAGCTTAGCACATTTGACATATTTGTCACCTTCATGTAGATTTTCCAACTTTTTCTAGATTTCATGGGCAGTTTTCAGATCCAGGACATTTGTCAATTCTGTATTAGTCAGGGCACTCAATAATACTTCTTTGGTTCAAATATTGCATTCATCTTCCTGAGTTCATCTAGAGTAGTAGGGCCATTCTTTGGAATCTTATACTCATTATTTGTTATCGTCCAGAAGTCATTACCAATACATTCCAAATGACACTGCATGCGTACTTTCCAAAGGGAGTAATTTTTTCCATCAAATCTTAGACTTTCCTTCTTATAAGTCAACATCTTGGATCTCCTCAAGCGGTCAAGCTTCTTTTAGAGGATTTGGCTCTAATACCAATTGTTGGAATTAGGACAGACAACTGAGAGGGGGGTGAATTAGTTGTCCCACAATATTAACTTTATCTTCCTTTTAATCTTCTTTCATAACTTATAAATAGATTAATGATACAAACATTAAAGCATGGAATAATAACACATGAGCAGAAACACAATTAACACACTTGACACCAAGATTTTTGATGTGGAAACCCAGTTAAGGGAAAAACCATGGTGGGGGTTAACCCACAAGATTTGTACCCTGTTAAAAGTACTTAAAAAGGGGAAGGCACTTGCCTTTAGGCATACTACCCAGAGCTCACTGCTTAAAAGGAGGCTCACTGCCTATAGAATTTAGTTTAATATAAAAGGAATTAACTGAGAAATAGCATCTTCTTCATGTCTGGTTCAGTCTCATTGAGTGCTCATAAAACTTCTACTCTTTTCACAAATACTTCTTCACTATCACTTCATCCTTTACTGTTCTTTCTTCTCTACTCCTCTTCTCTACTCTGCCTCTGATCCTTTCTTGGGATTTTGATTATTTCACAAAAGGATAAGTTTCAACAACTCAACTACATGCCTTTATATGCTTCATCAACCTTGGAATAAACATCAAGGTTGGCACTACAAGCTTTTGACTTAATGTGAATCACTAAGTTGTTGGCCAAACATAACTGGAACTCATATCTTCTTTGATCAACATGCAACACTCCATCAAACTACTCTTAGATCATCTGCAATACTCTTGAATCATTCGGTCAGCCAAGTCTGGGAAGAACAACAACACCAAGAAGGAAATCTTCACCAACGAGATCAAACTTCAATGCAAACCTCCAATATAGTAGTCACATGATCTAGAGACCTCCACAAGCACATTGAATTCAACAAAAACATCCACACTCCTCCAAATCATTAGACTCACTTGCATCTTCATCCAAAACCTCAAGAACACTATCTGCCATGACTGTTACATAAGAAAGATTGCTTGTGGACCTCCAAACCACTAACCACTTGAGTTGATGATACACACTGACTTCCCAAACATGCCTCTAGATCTACAGATCATGATATTTCAATGCGGAGCAATCCGGACCAGTTTACTATCACTATGTCTCTTCTGAACATGGCAAAACCCAGTTCTACTCAGATGGCCATAGCTTCTTCAAATCATCATGCGGACTTCTCAAAACTTGACTGGAGCTACTTTAGACAATTCTCTACACTGCCATATGGTCCACATACATTGAGCTTCATTAATTTTCTCAATATCCTCAACGTTCCAGTCTTCTAAACAGGCAACAAAATGGAATATAGTTGACACTAATGGCAACAAGGATATGTTGACATCAATGACAACATCAATTAGGCACATATTTCCAACATGATTTCCATCCTAGAACCCACCCTAGGGTTTCCTAAGAAATGGGGTAAGGTTTTGACCTAATTCAAAAACCTAACCCTAGATAAACTATCAACTATCAACAACATTGAAATAGAGCAACTAACAAGTTAAGGCTAGACACATTCTAAAATACCAACAAAATCTACACCCAAAAATAATCAAAACTACAAGCCTTAATAATAACATCGATCCATATAAATTATCACGATAGTGAAACACTAGAAATAAATCTAATTAAATACCCAACTATAGAACTATTGTAAAATAAAACATATCAAATAAACCAATTGACTTATATGCAACAACTATAGAATTAATTATTTCTGTAAATCAATAAAGAATAATACTTCAACTATAGACTAGAATAATTTAAATTTTAAGAAATAAATAAATTCCACTATAGAACTTTGACAAAAATTAACCAAATTAAATAAATCAAATAACTCAATGGTTTCAATATTTTAAACTAAAACAATTAAAACAATTACTTCAACTATATAGTTAGTTTGAATAAATTAAATTCAAATAATTAAATAAATCCCACACGAAAAATTCCAAGCATTTAATCATACCCACTTAAACAAGGTTAAAGTTTAAAAACAATTCCCTAATTCCTAGGGCAACACAAAGCCCTACAAACTAACTTATAAAAGCAAGATAAATTTTCTATTTGCTCACAAGCTTCTAACATTTTGTCTATTAGATATAGGTTGGGCAAATGGGAAAAAGAGAGGGAAAATCCCTCCCCCAAGTGGGGAGGTTATTTTCCCAAGAAGTTTTCTAACTTATTTATCTTGTTCTCCATGTCTTAATATGTTTGCACAGGGTTACATTTATCTACCAATACTTTTCTTTCTTCCATGTTTACTATGTTTCTAAAATATAAGTATACAAAGAGGTTAAAAGTGTAGTTTGGAAAGCATTCACCAAGGTTTATTCCAGCAATAGAATCTATTTGAGTTTGAGTAAAAAAAAATAGTTCTGTGTGTGAATTAATCTCTAGCAAGATAAAATATACACAGAAGGACAAACAAAAAAAATATAATACATGTCTAAATATGGATAGACAAATAGGTGTGTATTTATATATACACAGAGATAAAATAAATAAATCTCATAAATCACAGACTTGTTATTTTAGGGCCAGAAGAATAGTCACACACACATATATATGAATAGGTAGATGTTTTAAACATTACATACGCAATACAAATAGCAGAGGGCTGAGCGAATAATCAAAGGCCATTTTATAAAAAATATTACAGAGCTTTTTAAATACATCGTAGATCATTTAAAAGAGAAGGGGTTTCCAATATAGTAAAGGGGCGGGGCATTAAAAAGTTTTCACATAGGGTTTTACCCCCCATGAGGTGCAACGGCCGTGTTAGGGGAGCGGGGCTCCGGCCCCACCCACAGGTTGTTGAGCACTGGTGCAGGAGCTCCATAGTTTTGTTGTTTTTCCTAGTTAATTTTTCATACTTCTAAGGCTTTGAAAGCCATTTTGTTGTGTTGAAATAAAGACTTAGTCATTTGTTTGACTAGTCTAATTTTGGAGTTATCCTAGGCCTATTTTCTAGGAGTTATATTTTTGAAATTTGGAGTTTTCTTTAGAAACTTATTCTTTATGAAAAAAACTGCCTTTTCCTTTGATTTTCTGCCTTCCTAGGCAATTGTATAGACTGAGAAGGAAGAGCAACCATTGGGAAAGTTCCTATAATACTAGAGTTTGTAAACATGCCAAAAAAATATGAAAAGAAGGAGTTTTTTAAGGAGAAAAAACAATTTTCTGCATTTTTTATTAGAAACAGCTCTTTGTACGGCTTTGTATGGATTCCTTGTGAGTTGAAATGTTTGAAATGTTTAAAATCTGTTAATACTGTAAAGTAGCTTTCATTTACATATATTTGGAGTTCTTGATACTTTATTTGAAGGGAGAAACAATCTAGTTTACATAAGCTGTTCTGAAACCCTCTTAGCTAGGGTTTGTGACAAGAAATGGTGAATTCTTTCTCCATCCTCTGAGAATTCAACCATTTTCAGTAGGATGGGGAAGATTAGATTAGATTTTGCTCTTTTCCATGTTGTGTAGGTGGAAGACTCCTTCTCCAGATGTTTGGCATGCTTCTAGCTAGTCAAAATAGTGACTAGTTGAGAAATAAACAGTGGACAGCAGCTATAGGAAGAAAACAGTCATAGGTGTGATAGATTGGAGTTGTTCTTTGTGTTTTGGGGAGGATACAGGTTTGCACAAGAGCCCTACTACTCAAACAAGGGATCTGGTTTCACCTCTTTTCCTATTTCCAACCTAAACCATTCTTTAGAAGGCAAACATCAAATGCTGACAGAAAAAAAATAGCCTGCTGTCTTGCACGTGGGTATAGCACGGTCTGCAGGGCTGATGGAGGGTAAACACTTTAATTTTTGTGTTTGGTTCTTGCACCAAGCAATGAAGATCATAGAATGTCTGTGAATGGCTAATCTGGTGTCAAATGTCTCCTTGTTTACAAAGATAACCTACTCTCTAACATTGTTTCATTGAAGACAGTTAATCTGCCATACTTCTCCTGTCAGTGCAGTACTGTAGTGAGTGTCAAAATAGTAGGGATCTATCCTTATGGTTGCATGTGATGTTGTGATCTTTGTTGGAGGAGTAATTGTAGTCTGGAGTCTTCTCAAAGGAGATAAGAAGAAATGGACACTTCAAAACTGTCATAGGACAGTCATCCTCCTATTTACTATCCTCTGTCCTTTTAAATACAGTGTGGGCCTGCACATAATCAGTTGGTTGTTCTCTCACATCAAATGTTGAGTATGCATTAACCATTGATGGTCATCTGAGGTTTTGGAAGGGTGATTGAAGGTTTAAATCTTTGTTTATGCTCAAGAGAAGGGTTTCCTCTTTAACTCTACTGCAAGACAGTCATTTGGTGAACAGTCCTATATAGTTTATAGCCTTTTTGTCAGAGAAACTCTTGTTGGTGCTATCCTCAATAAATGCATGTGAAGGTTATTGTGAGTAGGGGAATCACCACTAGTTTTGTTCATAAAGGTACATGATAGAAGCTTCCTTGTCACTGTCAAAAGACAGTCATACAAAAACTTGTTGTTCACTGTTGTATGAGGATTGGAATGAGAGTTTGGATCAGTTTCATGCATGTCATAAGTTAGTATATGTTGATTTGTGTTGTTGTTCATGTTGGTAGAGGTGTGGGTAGAAAATTGTGAATCAAACCAAGGTGGTTGTGTAGAAAGAAGGGATTGAGTAGCAACTCTTCAAGGTGAGAGTTGGACAGCCTGTGAAAAGGACATTGGATAGTGGTCCTAGGCTAGGTAAATCTCCGTAATAGCCTTGTGTAGGTTTTTTTTGTCTTCACATACCATGTTGTAAACCTCTTGGGGGAAGTGATCTAAGTTCATTGAGTGAACTTCTACAACCTTTTTCTACCTGACCTCTGCATCATATTGGTATCAGAGCCAATATTCTGATTAAAGAAAGTGTATGTCAGAAGAGGAAATTGAAACAGAGGCTAGTACAATGCCTCCCAAGACAATGAGTCAAGATGCCATCAAGAAGTTGGTGGAAGAGATGGTTGAAGCAAGACTGCAAGAAGCAAAATTGCAGGAAGAGAAGAAGTCTAAGGGCAAGACCAAAGAAGAAGGAAGTTCTTCAGATACAAATGAAGAAACAGAGGCAGAAGAGGATCCTCAGGAGCAGGATATGTCTGCAGATCAGAAAGCCTTCTTGAATGCACTTAAGGGTGCTCATGGAGACAGTGGTGATCCCAAGATGGAGGTGCCTACCTTCCATGGCAAGTTGGATGGAGATGTTCTCACCGATTGGATAGAAGCTATGTGCAACTTCTTTGATTACAAGGAGTTTGATGACAACAAAAAGGTCAAATTTGCCAAGACAAGGCTAAGAGGTTCTGTACTTGTATGGTGGAACTATATGCAAAGTGAGAGGGAGAAGATTGGGACGAGTCCCATCACTAAATGGAGCAGAATGGTGGCTATGCTCAGAAGCAAGTTCATGCCACCTGACTATGAGATTCAAATCATAAGGAGATTTCATAATTTGAGACAAAAAGACATGGCTGTGGCTACCTACACAGAAGAGTTTCATAGACTCAGTATGAGGGCCAATCATAATGAAGATGAAAAAGGGATGGTGGCTAGGTACCTGAATGGACTGAAATACAATCTGCAATATGAGATAAGTTTGGTGTTACCAAAGACAGTGGATGAATGTTTTTTGTTGGCCTCCAGAGCTGAGGAAAAGCTGAGAAGGAAGGGTGATCAAAGTGCCAGAGGTAGGGGTGGCAGAAATCAAAGAGGTAGAGGCAATTTCGGCCATGGACAGTTCAACAAAACTGAAAATAACAGCTAGCAAGAAACTCAATCAACAACAGAGCATAGAGGAGGTTTCAGAGGTGGTAGAAATCATAATGGTAGAGGCAGAAATGGTGGAGGTGGTAGAGGACCAGGAATCTTCACTGGAAGATGTTATGACTGCAACCAAGTTGGCCATACAATGAACAAATGTCTAGGGAAAGCCAGCAGCTCTCATGACAATGGGAAGAGAAATCAGTTAGTGAAAGATGATGATTGTGAGAGTGTGAGTTCACTGATGGGAAGTGCTACACCTATTCTAGATGGAGAAAGTATGATGATAAAAAGGTCTATGTTGAAGATGCCATTGAAGCCAGAACCCCCTCAGAGAAAGAATCTTTTCAGAACCCAAGGCCTAGCCTATGGGAAACTTTGCAAAAT
Organism: Cunninghamia lanceolata; assembly: GCA_027924645.1. Classification (NCBI taxonomy): domain Eukaryota; kingdom Viridiplantae; phylum Streptophyta; class Pinopsida; order Cupressales; family Cupressaceae; genus Cunninghamia; species Cunninghamia lanceolata. The sequence continues at coordinate 4,444,896 of BSBN01000124.1, read as the reverse complement.
CATAGTGGATTCAGGGTCTACTGAGAATGTGGTATCCACTGAGATGGTTGAGAAGTGCAAGTTGAAGAGGCTGCCTCATATCAGTCCTCACAAGATTTCTTGGTTGAACAAGAACCAAAGTTTCATGGTGGAGGAACAAGCTTGGGTTGAATTTGCAATTGGTGACTACAAGGACAAAGTACTATGTGAAATCATCCCTATGGATGCATGTCACCTGCTTCTTGGTCGTCCCTGGCAGTATGATGTTAAAGCTCAGCATGATGGTGAGAAGAACACTTATGTCATCACCAAGAATGGAAGGCCATTCAAAATGGATCCTTTGTTGGAGCAGCCTAGGGGAAAGGAAAATAATAGCAGTGTCATGTTGGTGAATGGAAATGAATTCCTAAATATCTTGAAGGAGAATGACAACCAGGGGTATGCCTTGGTCATGAAGCCCAAGAGTGGATCAGATCAGCAAGAACAAAAATAGAAAGAGATTCCATTGGAAGTACAGCAACTTCTGGATAAGTATCAAGACCTTGTGGTAGAGGAAGTTCCCAACTCCTTACCCCCATGAGGGATATTAGTCATCAAATTGACTTAATACCTGGTGCTACATTGCCTAACAAGGCTGCATACAAGCTGACTCCACAGCAAAATGAAGAGGTGGCAAGGCAAATTCAAGATCTCTTGGAGAAAGGGCTGATTAGGAAGAGTCTAAGTCCTTATGCAGTTCCAAGTGTACTTGCTCCTAAGAAGGATGGAAAGTGGAGACTGTGCACAGATTCTAGGGCCATAAACAAAATCACCATAAGATATAGATTTCCAATGCTAAGGATTGAAGATCTCTTGGATTACCTGGGAGGATCATGCTATTACTCAAAGATTGATTTGAAATCTGGATATCATCAAATCCAGATCAGACAGGGAGATGAATGAAAGACTGCTTTCAAGACCAATGAAGGTCTTTATGAATGGCTTGTTATGCCATTTGGTCTTAGCAATGCGCCAAGTACATTTATGCACCTGGTGAATGAGGTATTAGTTGAATTCATTGGTAAATTTGTTATTGTTTATCTTGATGACATACTAATCTTCAGTAGGACAAGAGAAGACCATGTGAAGCATGTTGGACAGGTGTTGGCGAAGCTGCATGAGCACAAGTTGATGATCAACTTAGACAAATGTGAGTTCATGAAAACTGAACTTGTATACCTGGGATTTGTCATTTCTAATGGCTATTTGAAGATGGATCCCTCTAAGGTTGAGGCTATTCTTAGTTGGCCTACCCCAAAAACAGTGGGAGATGTGAGAAGTTTCCATGGATTGGTGACTTTCTATAGGAAGTTTATCAGAGGTTTCAGTCACATTAGTGCTCCCATACTCAACACCATCAAGGGTGGAGTCAAATGTAGATTCCAGTGGACAAAGGAAGTTGATGATAGTTTTGAGTTGTTGAAAACAAAGGTGGCTGAGTTACCTACCTTAGTACTCCCTGATTTTGATAAGGTATTTGTTGTTGAGTGTGATGCAAGTCAGCAAGCTATTGGTGCTGTTCTCAGCCAAGAAGGACATCCAGTGGTATTCTTTTCAGAAAAGTTGAATGAAGCCAAGCAAAGGTATTCAACCTATGACTTAGAACTCTATGCAATGGTGCAAGCTCTTAAGAAATGGAGACACTATTTGCTGCCCAAGGAATTTATTGTATTTACTGACAATCATGCTTTAAGCTTTCTAAACAGTCAAGAAAAATTGAACCATAGACATGTTAAATGGATGGAACAGCTACAAGTTTATACTTTCACAATTAAGCACAAAAGAGGTGTCTCTAATAAGGTGGTTGATGCATTGAGTAGGAGGTTGCTTCTTGTTCATGAAATTTAGTTAGAAAGCATGGGTATTGACTGTTTAAAAGAGCTGTATAAAGAAGATTCTGATTTCAAAGAGGCTTATGATGTTTGTGTGAACTTGGCTAACACATTCCATGGAGAGTATGCAGATTTTGTTTTGCAGGAAGGCCTCTTGTTTAAGGGCAATTTGTTGTGTGTTTCTAAGTGCTCTATGTGGGACAACATCATCAAGGAGAAGCATAATGGTTCTTTAGGAGGACATTTTGGCTTGGATAAGACACTAGAACAAGTTACAAGGTTCTATTTTTGGCCAAAGATGCAATCAGATGTGAGAAAATATGTAGCTAGTTGTGCAATCTGTCAAAGAGACAAAGGTGTGTCTTCAAATGCAGGTCTATACCAGCCCCTTCCCATTCCCAACAGACCTTGGGAAAGTATTAGCATGGATTTTGTGCTTGGGTTACCCAGGACAGCCAGAGGGGTGGATAGTGTGTTTGTCATAGTTGATAGGTTCAGTAAGATGGCTCATTTTGTGCCATGTAAAAGCACAAATGATGCATCTCATGTTGCAGGCCTATTTTTTAGAGAGGTAGTAAGGATGCATGGTTTACCATTGTCCATTGTAACTGACAGAGATTCTAAGTTTGTAGGTCACTTTTGGAGGACCTTGTGGAAGAAGCTGGGCACACAGTTATCTTTTTCATCAGCCTACCATCCACAAACTGATGGTCAGACTGAGGTGGTTAACAGGTCTCTTGGAAACCTTTTAAGGTGCCTTACAAAGCAGCATGGTTTGGCATGGGACTTGGTTATCAGTCAGGCTGAATATGCCTACAATGATTTAAGAAATAGGAGCACTGGTAAAAGTCCTTTTGAGATAGTGTATGGTTTTCATTCAAGAGGGCCACTTGAGTTAAAAGATCTTCAAGGTTGGGATAGAAGGAGTGCACTTGGTGAAGAGTTTGCTGCCTCCATGAAAACAATTCATGATCAAGTCAAGTTGCAACTAGAAAAATCAATCACAAAGTACAAAGAAAAGGCAGATTTGAAGAAAAGAGAAGTACAGTTCAAAGTTGGTGACTTAGTCATGGCATATCTAAGGAAAGAGAGGTTGCCAAAGGGTCAACCAACTAAACTCCTGATGAAGAAGATTGGACCATGCAGGATAGTGCACAAATTTGGTCCAAATGCATATGAGATTGAGCTACCAGATGGCCTGGGTATCTCTACAATTTTCAATGTTTGTGATCTTTTTCCTTTCAGACCTCCATTGCCTGATGAAAGTGGATCAGATGTGGTGGTTGAAGATGCTGATTGGATCAAGGATTTGCCTCCAAGCAAACCTTTACAGTTGGAATGCATTCTGGATTCCAAAGTTATCAAGAAGACTCAAAGAGGTGTCTATAAGGACTACTTGGTGAAATGGAAGGATCTCCCTGACTCAGAGGCCACCTGGATGACTGAAGCAGATATTTTGAAGCATGGTATGACACTTCAACAATTGGCAACTCAAGGGACTTGAGTTTTTCCTATAGGGGGAGTATGGTGCAGGAGTTCCATAGTTTTGATGTTTTTCCTAGTTAATTTTTCATACCTCTAAGGCTTTGAAAGCCATTTTGTTGTGTTGAAATAAAGACTTAGTCATTTGTTTGACTAGTCTAATTTTGGAGTTATCCTAGGCCTATTTTCTAGGAGTTATATTTTTGAAATTTGGAGTTTTCTTTAGAAACTTATTCTTTATGAAAAAAATTGCCTTTTCCTTTGATTTTCTGCCTTCCTAGGCAGTTGTACAGACTGAGAAGGAAGAGAAACCATTGGGAAAGTTCCTATAATACTGGAGTTTGTAAACATGCCAAAAAAATATGAAAAGGAGTTTTTTAAGGAGAAAAAATAGTTTTCTGCATTTTTTATTAGAAACGGCTCTTTGTACGGCTTTGTACAGATTCCTTGTCAGTTGAAATGTTTAAAATCTATTAATACTACAAAGTAGCTTTCATTTACATATATTTGGAGTTCTTGATATTTTATTTGAAGGGAGAAATAATCTAGTTTACATAAGCTGTTCTGAAACCCTCTTAGCTAGGATTTGTGACAAGAAATGGTGAATTCTTTCTCCATCCTCTGAGAAATCAACCATTTTCAATAGGATGGGGAAGATTAGATTAGATTTTTCTCTTTTCCATGTTGTACAGGTGGAAGACTCCTTCTCCAGATGTTTGGCATGCTTCTAGCTAGTCAAAACAGTGACTAGTTGAGAAATAAACAGTGGACAACAGCTATAGGAAGAAAATAGTCATAGGTGTGATAGATTGGAGTTGTTCTTTATGTTTTGGGGAGGATACAGGTTTGCACAAGAGCCCTACTACTCAGACAAGGGATCTGGTTTCACCTATTTTCCTATTTCCAACCTAAACCATTCTTTAGAAGGCAAACATCAAATGCTGACAGAAAAAAATAGCCTGCTGTCTTGCACATGGGTACAGTACAGTCTGCAGAGCTGATGGAGGGTAAACACTTTAATTTTTGTGTTTGTTCTTGCACCAAGCAATGAAGATCATAGAATGTCTGTGAATGGCTAATCTGGTGTCAAATGTCTCCTTGTTTGCAAAGATAACCTACTCTCTAACATTGTTTCATTGAAGACAGTTAATCTGTCGTACTTCTCCTGTCAGTGCAGTACTATAGTGAGTGTCAAAATAGTAGGGATCTGTCCTTATGGTTGCATGTGATGTTGTGATCTTTGTTGGAGGAGTAATTGTAGTTTGGAGTCTTCTCAAAGGAGATAAGAAGAAATGGACACTTCAAAACTGTCATAGGACAGTCATCCTCCTATTTGCTGTCCTCTGTCCTTTTAAATATAGTGTGGGCCTACACATAAGCAGTTGGTTGTTCTCTCACATAAAATGTTGAGTATGCATTAAGCATTGATGGTCATCTGAGGTTTTGGAAGGGTGATTGAAGGTTTAAATCTTTGTTTATGCTCAAGAGAAGGGTTTCCTCTTTAACTCTGCTGCAAGACAGTCATTTGGTGAACAGTCCTATATAGTTTATAGCCTTTTTGTCAGAGAAACTCTTGTTGGTGTTGTCCTCAATAGATGCATGTGAAGGTTATTGTGAGTAGGGGAATCAACACTAGTTTTGTTCATAAAGGTACATGATAGAAGCTTCCTTGTCACTGTCAAAAGACAGTCATACAAAAACTTGCTATCCACTGTTGTATGAGGAGTGGAATGAGAGTTTGGATCAGTTTCATGCATGTCATAAGTCAGTATATGTTGATTTGTGTTGTTCTTCATGTTGGTAGAGGTGTGGGTAGGAAATTGTGAATCAAACCAAGGTGGTTGTGTAGAAAGGAGGGATTGAGTAGCAACTCTTCAAGGTGAGAGTTGGACAGCCTGTGAAAAGGACATTGGATAGTGGTCCTAGGCTAGGTAAATCTTCGTGATAGCCTTGTGTAGGTTTTTTTTGTCTTCACATACCACGTTGTAAACCCTCTTGGGGGAAGTGATCTAAGTTCATTGAGTGAACTTCTACAACCTTTTTCTACCTGACCTTTGCATCAAGCACCTGCAATGGCACCGAAACCCTAATATTACCTTTCTATTTTTCTAAACTTCCAACACAAACAATAAAACTAAAACGTGATTCTCATTATTTTTTTGTTTTTCATTTATTTAAAACAACACAACTTCATTATTACATATAATATAATATAATATTATATATATATATATATATAATAACATCACTATGGTTTATTTTCTTTTTTCTGCATAAATAAAAATAAAACAAAAGTTTAATATAAAAATTAACATCACTATGGTTTATTTTCTTTTTCTGCATGAATAAAAATAAAACTGAGGATCTTAACATTAAAACAACAAGTTTGAAATAATCATTAACATGTGTGTGTGTGTGTGTGTCTATATATATATATATATATATATATATATATATATATATATATATATATATATATATATATATATATATATATATTTATTTATTTATTTATTTCACATCTAAGTTATTTAATGAGACAATCAATAAGCCCTTTTTTTTGTTTTCTTTCTTTCATAATATACATAGATATTATTTATAAAACTATATATATATATATATATATATATATATATATATATATATATATATATATATATATATATATATATATATATATATATATATATATATTCTCTTAACCTTTCAAAATTAAAGCAAGGTAGATGTATTTTAATCATTTTCCTTCTTTTTTTTATACAACCATGCTCTTAAATATGACAATAGGGAAGAGAGGGAGAGAGAGAATTTTTCCACACTAATATGTATTTTTCCAAATGAACAATTTAGTGAAACTTAAACCATGCTTTATAATAAAATGAACAATTTTTTTTTCATAAGGATAAAATATACAATAGGCTCTCAAGAGAGCTTTGCTCTCTTGTTTACAACAAGACTTATACAAGGCTCAAAGCCAAGGCATATTGCCTTTATTTTTACAACTCTAACTTAACCACACTTTTCTCTTCAAAGGTCCAAAACCTCAAGTACTCCTCCAAGAGCCACAAAACCTGTCATAACACAATGAAAGTCTTCCAAGGATATTGAGAGCTCACCTCCCAACCGTAGGCTTGCATGCAAGCCACCCCCAAGCTAGGAGGCCCACTAGGCTACCAAAGTTTCACACAACCACAATAAGCAAAGCACTCATCATAAACACACCAACACCCACCCAAGGGATACCACAACTCAAAATCCATAACCATGGATTTGAAACAAGGGGGAGAAAGTGGACTACTCTCCTCAAGGGGAAAAGCTTCAATCACAACTTAATCCTTTCAGTTGACACTATTTTCTAATATCTCCATTTAACCATTTTCTCTTCAATATCAACTCATATTATGGCCTTAACCATTTAATCATTTCCAAATTCACAATGAGGGCTCTCTTGCCTCTCTCACATAACCATAACCTCAAAATAAGGACTCAATCCAAAATAACTCCTCTCAAGGAGTGAGCTTTCCCCAAGAAGGGTCTCACCTCTCTCCAAACCCCAATACATGGCAAGATTCTTCTACACAAGTGGTGAGCATTTGACATAAACAACCCATCCCAAAACAATAATAGACATGAAATACACTAACAAAACACATAACAACTATAAGAACTACACAAAGAAAAATAATGGAAGCATGAACTAATAAGCTAATAGGCTTGAGAGTCTACCTCTTAGGCTTTCCATGGTTAGAAGGGTTGAAGTAGAGCTCCACAATAGCCTCTATCTCCAAGCTTCTAGTCTTTTTTCAAGTCCAAAACCCAAAGAAAACTCTCCCAACAAGAAAAGAAATAAAAAATGCAAAAACAAAGAACCCTCCTCCCTTCAACAAGAGGGAGTTAAATAGGCTTTTCCCTCAAGCTTTGATGAATGAGAAGGTAACACTTGTCACCTTCTCCTTCATCCACACAACCCTCTCACAACCCCACAAGAATGAGGAGGTGACACTTGTCACCTTCCCATTCAACTATGCTACATACTCTCCCACAAATGCTCTCACACATGTGTGAGAGCATTGGGAGAGGGGATGATACATGTGAGACCCCACAAGAATGAGGAGGTGACACTTGTCACCTTCCCATTCAACTATGCTACAAACTCTCCCACAAATGCTCTCACACATGTATGAGAGCATAGGGAAGAGGTCTCACACAAATGAAGGCTTTGGAAGCTTCCAAAGAACTCAAGGAAAAGGGTGACCTTACCCCAGGTGAGTGGGGTTAGTTAAGGTGGGATGGTGACTTGACACCCACCTTTCACATCTCCCAAACTCGTCACTTTACTTCAGGGTAAGTTACAGTGACCAAACAAGGGTTACATCAAGAGTTAACATGCTAGAAATGATCCTAGACCCTAGGAGTATGACCTAGGGTCATTAATTAACCATAATTAACAGAAGGGGCTCAAAAATCCACTTTAAAAAGGCCCATAAACATTTCAAACGAAATTTGTGCAAACCACAACAATATAATATTACAAACTTTCAAGGTGATCAAACAATAAGGTGAAACCTTACAAAAATTTCATCAATTTAATCATGCAAATAAAATCAAACAACACCATAGTCCCTAGGAGGGACTTGGTTGAGCATCACAGGTTTTAAACATGGGTAGAGTTGTGGACCTCTGATTTCCATTAGCAATGGAATTAGTCTACACACTACAACACATATTAGTATCCATATGCAATATATATATATATCTAAATAGCTAAAGAAACAAGAATAGGAAAGCATACACAACATACACTCATAAATATCGCATGATAACATTCACTTGATTCTCAAATCAATCATGTTTCCAAATCACAGAATTAGGATCACAAATCACCTAGTATTTCATCAATTCGATCATCTAGCTAAACCATTTCAATTGCACCAATTATAATAACACATTCAACATCATGGAATTCATAATATAATCAATCATGTAAGGTACAACATCATCCTATAATAACTCATCTATCTAATCAAGCACAAGATAACATTGTCAAATGTCCAAATAGAAGGGATCAATAGTCCTCAAAATGACCACATGTCAAATATAAAATAAAAAAACAAGGTCTAATAGTGCAACTAATCTAGTCGCACAAGGGTGGACCTCACATCCTCCTCCCCTAGAGGTAAACTTCCTCTTGGAAGTTAACACGGAGGTACGGTAGAGCAACCCAGCAACAAGCCATTCCAACAAGGTAGTGAACTAAGAGAAAAGATCTCTTTTTTCAATCAAAAGTAAGAAGCAATTTAGGAACTTAACAAGTAATGACATAGCAATAATCCAGATAATACCCTCCTCCAACTAGGAGGAGTCAAGCATCTAAAAGCAACACATACTCCAAAGACTTTACGAGCATTAAAAGACACAAGGGCATTAGATGCCCTAAGATAGACCAGCAAGTAATTCAAGGTCATGAAAGATGGCGACACACTAAGAAGGTTAGTACCAAGAGAGGCCTTTCTATACACTCGCTATCTGAAATAGATACCTAACCTCTCCTAGACACCCAAAATATCTTAACTAACAAAAGACAACCAAAAGGAAGTTTGGGCAAACCAACTAGTCATCATTATCATACTGACCATAGACCCAAACATGCATCTCTCTTGACTTACCACCGATGCTACAATAAAACACTTAAGACTTCAAGCAAAAAGCATGAGACTCCCAAGTCTCGACTGCCTCTACTATCAACAGGTCCTCACTAGACTACCAAGATCAAATTTGCAGAATAAGTAGGAACCAAACACGTCCATGTGCTCTTAGTGCCAAGGAATGAAAACTCAACACCAACGCCACTACAAAATTTGTGGGTCAACTTCTAATCGATTGGAAAAACACAAGGCCTTTTAAACAAGGGAGCCAATATCACGAGGATAGTGGGTCCACACCTCAAAAGGAGGATCTCAAGGTTTCCCAACCTGACTTCTCCTTCAAACTTTTCTAGCATTCAACTCTAGATAGTTTAATGATTCAGCCTCCCTAAAAGGGAAGCACCAAAGTAATACTTAGCACGACTCAAGGTCAACAAGGAATTTTGATCCACCACTATTGATCCACACAACAAACCTCAACCTTACGACATCAAACCAAGACCAACTATTCCTATATTCCTCTCGCCAAGTACCCCTTATGGGTAACGTAGGTTACATAACTCACAATACTACACATGTACCAGCAATACCAACACTAAGAAAATCCTCAAAATAAAAATCTTGCAAAAGATAAGTCTCTGAATAAGTTTTAACAAATAAAATTTAAAGGATTAAGATCCAAAAGATAACTCAAATTTAAAAGATAAGTCAAATTTAAAAATAAGTCAAATTCAAAAGTGGTGCCAAATTCAACATTCAAAATTTAAATTGAAGTATGATTAAACAAGTCCTTGAGGTAAGAGGACTATAAGAAATTAAGTTCGCTAAGTAGCCCAAGTAAAGAAACTCAAAACTGTTGGATTTGAAATCAATAAAATTCCATCAATAAGAAGATAATTATCTTCAACAAATTTACCAAATTTGCACATTACAACATCATATGTATATAACATAGTTACAGAAGAGAGGAGAAGGATAGTGGTCACATTCTCAACTAAGGTCATGAAACACCCCAACAAAATGTACAACCACACTTTCTAGGAGACCTAGGACATGCTTGGAAAAGATTTCCAAAAGTTAGGTATCCTAAGAGTCACCTTCGAAGTAGGGTCTTTCATGCTTCCTAGCAAGGAACACATACCGACATCTTCATGGATACTACCAAAGCCAATTGAAGAACATTAACTTCCTTCCATAGATTTATAATCACACAAGGTAATTCATAAATACAACAATAATCTTGCTCTAGGTACCAAGATACTAGATTGGGGGCTAAGCCAAACCAACCCTAATCATGACTAACATCACATCAACTATCCTAGCACAAAGTTTAATGAAACAAGGTTGGAGAACCCCAAACAAGGTGTTCACAACTAACTCAAGTTCAAATCCAAGGCTTTAATATTGCCCCAAAAATAACCCAATGGAAGCATCTATGTTGATCACAACATTAACCACTAACAACAAAAGAAGGGTATCACAACCAACTTACTATTACTCCCAAAAAGAACTCCACTTCCTAACACACCCTTACAATCCCAAATACTTCCAAGATAAGGTCATTCAAGTGACTATTCACATTCATTACCCTATAGCAAGGTGTGTGAATCCTAAAACAATTCAACACCTAGAATTTCTCACATTATATAAAATAATATCTTTCTATACATTAGGGTCATCTTCATGGGATCGTGCAATCAGTTGCACAAGGGACTCATCCCAAGGCTTACCAAAAGCCAACAACTTAATGTTTCAAGATAGAAGGGTTGACACTCCAACTGTCTTGTCGTATCACTTACTCAAGCACTTAAGTGTCTCATGCGTTCTCCCAAACTAAATGACAAGAAGGTACTACCAGGGGGTTTTCACAATAACCCAAAAGGACACCCAAAACTAAACCTTAACTTTGTTTACTACAACCCATCACAAGGCTTCACTATAGCCTTCTATGCACAAAGGCATATGTTACTCTGAAGGGGAATTTCATCAACCTATCAAGAGATAAAGGTAAGTAAAATCCAACGAACCAAGGTGGTAAGGAAAGGATCAAGTTGCACTTAGGTTATTATTCACTAAGCAATTAGGGAATTAAACCCACAACTAGATCTTACCCCTCGACTATCATAATATGGTTCAACATCATGCAAAGCACCATCTTTAAACCATCAACTTATGAGGTACCAAACTTTAAGTGAACATATCACATTACAAAGGAATGCTAAGGCAGTGCATAGCCTAAAAATCCACTAGACACCAACAAGCTACAGGTAGATTAACTCGACGTGGCACAACAAGTGTCACAAAATTCACAACCACGAAGTGGTCCTTGAAGCCACTACTTATCCTTTAATTTAACCCAAAAGGCATACCTAAGAAGATAGCCATAAAAGGCCTTACATGCCATGCTTTTTTAACGTCCACTACTCCATCCTTAAGATGAGGGTACCAAGCGACTCTTATAAGAGAATTTATCCTTTTATCCTCTATTCACTCTTCGGGTGACAACTACCCATCAAGATAACTTAATCCTATATCTAAGGAGAAGGTCAACTATAGATCTACAACTTCTTCACATCCCAACCAAGGATCTACTAAACAAGACACAACTTACCCCATGATACAAAGGTTAAAAAAAGACACAAGGTGGAGAATAATTGAATTAGTGTACATGAGTCATTGTCCAAGTTAGCGTAGCACTTTAATACATTTCTTCCCTCCTACAAGGTAGGATAAATACAACTCAACCTTCTTAGAAAAGGGCAAGTTTTAAATGACATGATGGCACTCACGACTTGTAATGTGCCACTCAAACCTTCACTAGGGCAATCCTACAAGGTAGCCATAAGATAAAAACTTTACCAAATAACACCTTTCTAAGGGTGCGACCTATAACAGGTTATCACAATCCCTAAAGAAGGATCAAAAAGCACCATCAACTAGGAAAAGGAGCAAGGGTTACTAGAATGAAACATTTATCAAAACTCAAAAAATTAACATCTTTTTAGGATAACATTAACAAGAAGTTGACTAATTCTTGAATTTAGGAATTGCATGGTCCTTCAAATACCCTATTCATCAAGAATACACTCCCCAAGTACCTATGATACCAATCCGTGCATGGGGGTTAGCAGAAGCAAAATTGAGGGGAATAAGTTATCCCCACACAAGGTGTCTTACAACTTGTTGCTATGCAAGCTAGAGTTAGACACACCAAACAAGTATGCACGACCAACAATTGGCCCCAACACAAACAAATGTACACACCCAAAGGTCCCAGTGTTTGAAACATGGGCTCTGATACCAAATGTCATGCCCACATATGTCATGTGGTCATGACACGAAAACCACATGTCATGTCCACATTTGTCATGTGGTCAAGACATGAAACACTAAAAAATTTTCCCACTTGACTCTAAAACCCCCTTGTGTGCAACATGCGCGCTCAGTGACACACGCACGTAATGTGTTTATATTCGGAACACATGTTAGGCACGTCACATGAAGGAGAAGAAGCCAACCACAGTTCTAAATGATACAAAACTCCTTTCACAATCGCTAGGCAAATGATAGCAACTAAGGGGGTGTGTGTTGCCAAAAGCGTCACTAAGACCTGAGTGGTTTCCATCTCAGAACCCATCCTAGGGTTTCCTAAGCAAAGGGGTAAGGTTTTGACCTAATTCAAAAACCTAACCCTAGATAAACTATCAACTATCAATAACATTAAAATAGAGAAACTAACAAGTTAAGGCTAGATACATTCTAAAATACCAACAAAATCTACACCTGAAAATAATCAAAACTAAAAGCCTTAATAATAACGTCAATCCATATAAATTATCAGGATAGTGAAGCACTAGAAGTAAATCTAATTAAATACCCAACTATAGAACTATTGTAAAATAAAACAAATAAAACAAATCAATTGACTTATATGCAACAACTATAGAATTAATTATTTCCGTAAATCAATAAAGAATAATACTTCAACTATAGACTAGAATAATTTAAATTTTAAGAAATAAATAAATTCCACTATAGAACTTTGACAAAAATTAACCAAATTAAATAAATCAAATAACTCAATGGTTTCAATAATTTAAACTAAAATAATTAATACAATTACTTCAATTATATAGTTTGAATAAATTAAATTCAAATAATCAAATAAATCCCACATGAAAAATTCCAAGCATTTAATCATACCCACTTAAACAAGGTTAAAGTTTAAAAACAATTCCCTAATTCCTAGGGCAACACAAAGCCCTACAAACTAACTTATAAAAGCACAAGCTTCTAACATTTTGTCTATTAGATATAGGTTGGGCAAATGGGAAAAAGAGAGGGAAAATCCCTCCCCCAAGTGGGGAGGTCATTTTCCCAAGAAGTTTTCTAACTTATTTATCTTGTTCTCCATGTCTTAATATGTTTGCACAGGGTTACATTTATCTACCAATACTTTTCTTTCTTCCATGTTTACTATGTTTCTAAAATCTAAGTATACAAAGAGGTTAAAAGTGTAGTTTGGAAAGCATTCACCAAGGTTTATTCCAGCAATAGAATCTATTTGAGTTTGAGTAAAAAAAAATAGTTCTCTGTGTGAATTAATCTCCAGCAAGATAAAATATACACAAAAGGACAAACAAAAAAAAATACATTTATAACTATATGCATATTACATATGCTTATGAGTGTAAATAATACATGTCTAAATATGGATAGACAAATAGGTGTGTATTTATATATACATAGAGATAAAATAAATAAATCTCATGAATCACAGACTTGTTATTTTAGGGCCAAAAGAATAGTTATGTATATTTGAATAGGCAGAGGTTTTAAACATTACATAGGCAATACAAATAGCAGAGGGCCGAATAATCAAAGGCCATTTTATTAAAAAAAAAAATTTAACAAAAAAAGGTGGCGGAGCACCCATAGATAAAGATTATATCAAATATACATAGAAGATAGGTTCGAAAATCTGATCAAAAAACAAAAAGATTTACAAGATAGACCCTAACATGGCCAGTAAGAACAAGAGGTAGAGAATCAAAACTAGAGGCAATAAAATTAACCCCTGAAGTCAACAGCAGGATATAGTAATGCAGAAACACACCAAAAAACCGTGATCTTTCCCATCACGCCACCATCACTAGAAGAGCATCCAAGCGCCATCAAAAGCAAAAAAAGAAAACCACCCAACCACCACCACCAAAGAGGAACAGCCCACAAGAAATGCCAATGCACAAACTAGAGAAGCCACCACAGAAACATAGAAAAACATCCCCCACCAACTAGATAGGTACAACCACACCGCCAACTCCCGCCACCCACCAGGAACGCTAAAGAAACCGCCATTGCACACCAAACTTTAAGCCGCTGATGGAGCTGCCGGAATGATCCATTCATCCAACTCCACATCCACCGATGACTAAGCTCCATCATCAAAAGCTTCCAGAGCATATCAAGGCAATCCCGGAGCCAGATCATAGGCATGTATCCTTAGGAAGAGGATGGCTGTGAAAACATCCTTGATCCTCTTGGCTTTTTTCTTGGTAAACAGAAAGCAATGTGACCGCAGTGCTTCATCTATATCCCCACTACTCAAGGATTTGATACTAGCTTGCATGGCTCTATAGATTGCTTGCTATGGGGAGGAGTTACGCATGGCCGTAAGGTTAAACAACCCACCAATTAGAGCGTCACCTTGTTCCATTCTATAATTGAACACCGCCATTTCCCATCTGTCGATAGTATAAATGTTTTTGTAGAACAAACCTGCCACTAAGGCATGCACGAATTCACCATCCATTGTAAGATCCATAATGTTGGATAAAAGCTGTGAAACCATGTTTGAATAATTGAGCACGCACCCCTCATAGCCTTTAATCCAAGCATGGCCAACAATATTTCTGACTGCAAACTGCATGAGGGTGCAATCCGAGTTGATCAGAGTCATCAAATCTGCCGCCTTAACTCTCCCTCTGATCTCTGGTTCCCACTCAAGGGATGGGAAGAACAGCCTTTGGTTTAGACGAATGTCCACCATATGGAGAACCCTGGGAAGAGAAGAAAATGGAAGTAAGAAAAAAGCCAATGCATGAAGAGAGATCAGTTGAAGCAGTGAAACCGCCACCTTGACACTTTACAAAGCAACTAAAATTAGTGATGTTAAGATCCCAATTAACATTGTATGAGGTGAAAAATGGCGGAGGGCATCAATGACATCCTAGCGTCAGCAAGCACAAGTGACAATAGATGAAGTACACTGTTAATGGAAAACATTCTTTTAGATCTTACGATGTGTCCATTGCAGATAAGCCCGATCAGGAGAGTTCAAGCCATTGCACCATCAAGGAAGCTCTAGAGTCTAGGTAGTTAAGACTGGTCACTTCACTATAAATAAATGTGAAATGAGGACGAATTCACTAACCCCACCAGCCTGCAAGAGCAATTAAAGCAGCTTAATCGATCTTGATTCATTTGCCCACTTGAAGTCTGCCAGTCCCCAACAACTGACTTGTCAGACGACATTCAAAAGGAATAAATGTAGAATTAAATTGAAGCACCTCATACAAAACCAAAGCGACTAAATGCTATGCACCGCACTTAAACCAGCCTACCCGTCCCTATCACCTATAAATCCTTTGCACCATGATATCTGATAGGGTGGATGCCAAGTAAGAAATAGGACTGGTGGGAATATCTCTAATTTGAAAAAGACCATGCTGGTAGTAAGTAACAACTAACATTTAAATGGCGGTAGTGTCTCTCTCAGCTTCCATATCAGATGACAGAATGATTGACAGTGAGTTTGAATGGATTTGGTTGCCAGGTGGGAAAAATACAGAAGCACTGTCACTATCAACTGCAATATTTCCTAGTAGGTCCGCCATCTTATTACCTTCCCTTAACGTATGGGAGATGAGATAATTATCTAGCCTACTCAGTAAGGTGTTGGCCTATTTAAGAATATAATTAAGTTTCCAATTGTCTAAACCTCTTCCTTTGATGGCATTTATTACTATCAGGGAATCACCCTCAATCCACACATTCTTTACACCTTGCTCAAGCACCAGAAGTAAGCCATGAACTAATGCCCATGCTTCTGCCTCATTGTTAGTCCCTATGGGTAATTTAGTCAATTTGGCTGCAATCATGGCACCATATTCATTTCTAATAACACATCATGTCCCAGATGGACCGGGATTTCCTCGACATGCACCATTGAAATTTAGCTTGGAGAAAGGAGGGGAGGGTGGTAGCCATTTAACCTAAACTCTATTTGGGGTGATCTTGGAGGCCCCTGTGCCACTGCCTAGCCCTAACAAATTGACTGACAGCCAGAAGGATATGATTTCTGCATCCCATTTAGTCCATACTAACTTGGAAGGGATCGTTTGTCTGAGATGAGCCACTAACTGACCAGATAAAGCTGCCTCTAAATTATCACAGACCTGGGACACAAATCTTGCTTCCTTCCTAAAAATATGAAGATTCCTTTCCCACCATAAGTGCTAGATGATCATGGAGGGGCCTATATCCCATAAATAGGATAAAGTTGAAATTTCAAAAGAGTGAGACCAATTCCTGAACATAAGGAACAAAGTTTTAGATATATGACTGACCCACTTTATCTTCCTGAAGAACCAGGTCCAACACTCTCTGCTGAAGGGGCATTGTAACAGAATATGATCCATAGACTCTTCTTCACTTCCACATAGTACACAAGGGAAATTGGACCCGAGGCCTAATCTTTTAATTCGGTCGCTTGTGAGAATTTTGTTATGGAGCGCACACCAAGCAAATGCTCTTGCCTTGGGAAGTAATGCTTTTCCCCAATACAAATTTGAGGGCCATTCTGAAGTGACTTTTTGCAAGCCGAGTCTATAACCTTCTCTTACTGAATAATGACCTGATTTTGTAGCCGTCCAAGACACCTCATCCTCCATGCTAGACACAATAACCAACTTCTTACTAAGGAGTTGACTAAGGATCACTTTTTGATTTCGTGGGAAATTACAATCATGAAAACCTTTACAAGCAACTGAAACTAAAGTCCCCATCCTTACCACATGCCAATAATCTTTTACTTTATATCCCCAAGTTGTTTGTAAGAAAATTCTTGCATCTGTGAGCTCGTATCTTTCTACCAAAGACGGCTCCCCTCCCCAAGAATCATGCCAGAAGTCTGCCTTTTCACCATTATGAATAATCCATGTCAAGTTGGGTTGGAGAATGTCCCTACTTCTTGTTAGAAAGTTCCAAATCGCTGAACCTTTTGGAGGATTCTGCACAGTGAAAATTCTCTCATTATTGAGGGAGTCAAGATAATTAGCCTTCATAAGTTTCACCCATATGGCATTAGGTTTCGCATACATGTTCCACGCCAATTTGGCCCCGAGTGCTTGGTTTTGGATTTCAATGTTCAGGATTCCAGTCCCTCCTTCCTCTTTTGGATTACACACTTTATCCCAGGCCAATAAATGGATTTTCTTTTCTTCAAGAGAGCCTTGCCAAAGAAATTTCCTACAAACCCTGTCTATTTTAGCAATAATACCTTTTGGAATATGAAAAGCTAACATCATGTAGACTGGCATAGCAGATAGAACTGCTTTTATCATTACTATACGGCCTGCTAAAGATAGACTACGGCCTTTCCATTTAGTCAGCTTTGTATTCAAATTTCTTAGCACTTTGCTCCATAGATTATTCCTATATCTACCCATAAACAAAGGGAGACCAAGGTAGCTCCCTGGTAATACTTGAGCATTAAGATTAAGAATGCCTTGGATCTCATTATGGAGATGAAGTGGTACATTTTGAAAAAAGACCATAGATTTGTTAAAATTCACTAGTTGTCATGAGGCACAGTAGTATGATTTAATTGTGCTCATCATGGATCTAGCTTCTTGAATCGAAGCTTGCCCAAAAAGTATTGTATCAGCTACGAATAGTGCATGAGTGAAGGATTCTTGAACGCCTTTGATCTTGATGCCTTTCCATTCTGATCTTCTCTTCGCTTCCTTTATTGACCATGTGAGTGATTCTATCATGAGGATGAAGAGATAAGGAGATAGAGGATCCCCTTGCCTCAACCCTCGCGTAGGTTCAAAGAACCCGGACTCCTCTCCATTTATTAGAACTAAAACTTGAAAGCCTGAGATACAAGAATTGATCCATTTTACCACTTCTTTCGATAAGCCCATTTGCAGAAGAATGTCAAGTAGGAAGCTCCAATTAACTCTATCATATGCCTTGGACATATCTAATTTAACTACCATAGCTATCTTTTTATCTTTGTCCACAGAGTGCAGGATTTCATGTGTTAAAATAGCACCCTCCAAGGTTTCTTTTCTTGGAACAAATCCCCCTTGTTCAATAGAGATCAACTCCATCATAAAAAAGGATAACCTAATCGCCAGTGCCTTCGAAATTATTTTATATATAAAGTTGCATAATGAAATTAGCCTGAAGTCTTCAAAAGTTAGAGGTGAGCTTGATTTTGGGATAAGCATTATACAAGTCAATTTGATTTCCTTGAGCACATTCTTAGACTTTCTAGATTCTTCTACAGCCAGAAATACATCTCTCCCAACCATGTGCCAACATTTCTAAAAGAAAAGTCCCGTCCATCCATCTGGCCCAGAAGCTTTCTCCCCCACCAAAGAAAACACTGTTGTCTTAACTTCCTCTAAAGAGAATTCTTTTAGTAAGTCCATATTATGATTTTCTTTGACTAATTTGGGAATAAGTTTATAGACCTGCTGACCTTTATCCCCTTGAGGAATCGAACTGGTGAGGAGATCTCCAAAAAAGATTTGGGCTGCAGAGAGAATTTATGTTTGCTCAGTACAGACTTGTCCATTCCCCAGTTGGATTGAATTGATGTAATTGGAGCCCTCCTGCACCTTGGTTGAAAGAGGAAAGGAGGTATTCTTGTCGCCATCTTTCAGCCATAACTCCTTCGATCTCTGCCTCTAGAAGATTTCTTCCCTCTTCAGAGTCTCTTCCATTTCAACTCGCAGTTGCTTCTCCTTCTGAAAGCAGGGGAAATCCATACCATTTTTTACTATGAGCTCTGCAAGTTCTTTCATTTCTTTCTATAATTTGACTTTTTCAGCAAAGATGTTATGGAAATGATTCTTGTTCCATTCCATAATCTTATGCCTTAGGAATTTTAGTTTGCTTACTAATTGAAACATACGAGAGCCTTCCACAAACGGGGTGTGAGTCCACAAAATTTTAATATTTTCCATAAAGGACGCATCTCTGAACCACATTGTTTGGAACCTAAACTTTTTCTTGCTAGGGAAGCTATTTCCTGCTATTTTTAAGTTGACTGGGAAGTGATTTGAACCTATCAGAGGCCAAATTTCTGACTCAAATCTAGCTGGGAGATTGAAACATTTTGGAGACAAGAGGAATCTGTCTAGTCTTTCTGCTATTTGTAAGAAGCCTTTCCTTCTATTGGTCCAAGTATACATACCATTTTTGGGGATGCAATCTAATAGAAGATTTCTATTGATAGTCCTTAAAGTCCTTTTGAGATCTAGGCAGATGTGAGATACCCCTAGATTTTTCCACATCCTCCAGTATGGAGTTAAAATCCCCCCCTAATATGAATAGATTCCATTTCAACTTCCCTAGCCATACAAACATACGATCCCAAACTAGTCTTTTCTGAAATAAATCAACTGGTGCATACACATTCACTATCCAAAAAATCTGAACCATAGATGAACGCAGGGAACTTACCTATTAAGAAGTTGTCATTCTTTTCCATCACCTCCATAGGTTGAATGTGCTTCCTCCAACCTATAGCGAGGCCGCCAAAGACACCTTGAGCGTCCACCTTTTCAAAGGACCAGCCTTTCCAGCTTTTAAAATTTAGCTCAAACGAATCTGCTGACAATTTTGTTTCCTGGAGCATTATTATATCTATTTTTTCCTCATCAATTTGATAACTGATGAGTTTCCTTTTGTTAGGGGCATTAAGTCCCCTAACATTCCACATAAGTATCTTCATGTCTTTTTTGGAGAGTAGCTAACTCTCCTGTTGCTTGGACTTCGATTGGCCTGAAGATTCTGCACACTTGGAAGATCTCTACTCTTTTTCATCTGCTTCTATCTAGAACTTTTCCTGATAGAGGAAGGGGTACCTTTAGCCAGGGGGCTTTTTAGATTCATGCGCTTGAGACCTAAAGGCCTATTTTCAAACTTGTCTGAGTCTTCCTAAAGGACTTCATCGGCTATCTCCTCAATAACATTATTCGCCACTTTTGTCACTACCTGATCTAGAAGCTCTCTCAAAGTTTCATTACCCTGTAACAAGTCCTTTGAAAACTCATTAAAATCAGCTTCTTTCTCCTCATTTTCAATCTGCACCTTTTTAGGAATTTGAATCATGTCCCGCAGAGGGGTGTCCTCTTCCCAATTTAGCCAATCCTCCTCATCCCTTAAAGGTGAAAAATAGAAAGGACCATGATCAGATGTCTCTTTCTCAGTACCCTCAAGAAAAATTCCTTCCTGACTAAAGATATCTATAGGCTTAGTTTCCTCTGTCAACGAGTGGTGATCCTTATCGCTATCACCATTACATACTTCCACATTTGTAATCTGACCTTCACCCACTGGCCTTGCTAAGGCAACCTGGATCTCTTCAGTGGGACCGCTATTCTGCACTGGTTCCTTCTCTTTTTCAAAGTGCGAACCAATCCTATCATTATTGCTAATAAATTGGTCTGACTCCTCATTCAAAAACTTTGCAGTAAAGTTTGAGCTTAACTCTGTCCTCTGTCGTTCCAAAACTCCCTGATTGGTCATATTGACTTCTGTCAAGAGGAATGACTTTACCCTTTCAAAATCATCTGAATCTGCACCATCTTGGAGAGTAATTTCTTGAAGCCATAGCCCATGAGTAGATTTCATTCTGAATCTTTTAGGTAGTAACTCCTTAGCCTCTGTAAGAATTCGTAGCCTGACTGTTGATGAGGCAAGGTTCTCTTTTGGGATATCCACTTCTTGACATACCCCAATGGAATTACCTAGACATTTCAAGATTTCAACATCCCTGTATTCTAATGGGAGGTAAGGAAGTTACACCTAGAGAGGAATCAAGGGGATTTGTTCTTTCCCAACATGAAAATTTGGTCGCCATTCTTGGCAACAAATCACTGTTTGGTTGAACTTCCATATTTTCTTAGAGAGGATTTTATTTCTTTCTTCCTTGTCAGGGAACACAAAACAAAAGAAGTCATTACCTAGTTCACAAAAATCCTCTACTTTTCCCCACTTTTTCTTGATGCCATTCTATAAGATCTTGAACTGAAAAATGGGGAGACAAAACTTTACCTATGAGAGCTATTTCAGTCAAAGAGAGTGTTTTATCTATTAGCTTCTTATCCACCTGGTCTAGAGATACTTCCGCAAACTCATTGCACCTTGATACACTCTTTATAATGGGGATCTAGACCTTTTTTTGCTTTGGTACATGTCTTTCCTTTTTTTGTTGTTTATGAAAACTGTAAGAATTGGGGCTTCTTCTCTTTTGATAATCTCTCCATCGAAATCCTTTTGAATGAAGTCCTGACATATCCAAACCACTCCTGCTTCTGTTGAAGACTTCTTCTCTCTTTGTTTGAAACTCATCAAAGGCAGCTTGCTGCGATTCCAAGGGTTTTCTGAAAGAAAAGTTGTCTTCCTTATGTTAGAATTTTAGTTTATCCCCATTTCTTGAATACCCATCTTGAAACCACACTTTCCTTCCCAAAGGCCATTGGGCTTGCTCCTATGAACCTAGTTTTTTTAGAATGGGGCGGATCCCCCTCCGTTGACCTTGAAAGCTAACGGTTCTCCTTGTAAAGATTTTTAAATACATCTAGAGCATTTAAAAGAGAAGGGGTTTTAAATATAGTAAAGGGGCATTAAAAATAGTGGCTGGGTTAGGGGAACGGGGCTCCAGCCCCACCCATAGGCTATCAAGCACCTACAATGGCGTCGAAAGGTTTTTAAATACATCCAGAGCATTTAAAAGAGAAGGGGTTTTAAATATAGTAAAGGGGCATTAAAAATAGTGGCTGGGTTAGGGGAACGGGGCTCCAGCCCCACCCACAGGTTGTCGAGCACCTACAATGGCGTCAAAATCCTAATATTTTCTTTCTAAACTTCCAACAGAAACAATAAAACTAAAATCTGATTCTCATTTTTTTTTGTTTTTCATTTATTTAAAACAACACAACTTCATTATTACATATAATATAATATTATATTATATTTTATATATATATATAATATATATATTAATAATAACATCATTGTGGTTTATTTTCTTTTTTCTGCATAAATAAAAATAAAACAAAAGTTTAAAATAAACATTAACATCACTGGGGTTTATTTTCTTTTTATGCATAAATAAAAATAAAAGGGAGGATCTTAACATTAAAACAACAAGTTTGAAATATATATTTATTTCACATCTAAGTTATTTAATGAGACAATTAATAAGCCCTTTTTTTTGTTTTCTTTCTTTCATAATATACATAGATTTTTTTTTATAACTCGATATATATATATATATATATATATATATATATATATATATATATATATATATATACTCTAGATTAGTTTACGCAACCTCCCTTTGGAGTATAGAGATTTATGGATTATCAGGTTCCTGGCAGGAAAAATAGGGTTTTTTCTCAATCATGATTTGTTAACTTTTAAGGATCCTCTGTTGCCAGTGAGAATGTGTGTGCTCATGAATACTTCTTTTCCCCTTCCATCAAGGGTCCTTTTGAAATCTTCTAAAAGCCCTTGGTTTCAGAATTTGCTTTTTGAGGATTGTAAATCTATTTATGATTTTGATATGTTGAGTATTCCTTCAGCATGTGGGGATTCAAAAAATAGTCATTTAGAAAACTTAAGGGACAGAGTAGATGAGGACTTTATTGAAAAGGAAGCTAATACCATACAATCAGATTTGGCAATTGATTTCAAAGCCTCATCTAAAATGAGTAAGGAATAAAGTGCTTCGATCCATTTAATTTAGAGTGTTT
Organism: Cunninghamia lanceolata; assembly: GCA_027924645.1. Classification (NCBI taxonomy): domain Eukaryota; kingdom Viridiplantae; phylum Streptophyta; class Pinopsida; order Cupressales; family Cupressaceae; genus Cunninghamia; species Cunninghamia lanceolata. The sequence continues at coordinate 4,421,859 of BSBN01000124.1, read as the reverse complement.
TTGAGGAGGGGGAATTTTCTAGTAATAGAGAATTATCTTTGGATGCTCAAACAGATTTGGGGTTTGATTTCAATGCTTCATCTGAAATGAGTAAGGAATAGAGTGTTTCAATCCCTTAAATTCAGAATGATTTAGAGGGGGAAATTTCTAGTAACAGAGAATTATCTTTGGATGTTCTATTAAATTAGGATCTAAATTCTACTGCTAAATCTGAACTACTCTCTCCCCATGTTGTTGAGAAGAATTCAAATGTAGTAAATGAAGACTTTAAATTTTTAACCCAATTGTTTCCAATCCTATTGATTCGGTTTTAGGGAATAATAGTTTAAAAGATTATGTTGGGACTATGGAATTTTTTAGTGAAGTTCTAGTTGATCAGAATGTTGATGACTATCAGTGTGGGGAAATAGAGCAGGCATCTAAAAACATTTTGGATTCTTCATTATGTATATCAGCATTTGAGGCAGATAAATTGGTCTCAAATACTATACTAAAAGCGAGTTCTGATCTAATTGACCAAATTGCAGATGAGCTAATGGATGAAGATTTGTCTTTGGTAGATGCTGGTGGGATTTCTCAAGAACAGGCTGAAAATATGAAACAACTAATGATGGAATCTATTTTGAAGAAACCAATTGATGTTGAAGCTGAATCTGGGGTTTATGATTTATCAAGGACATTATCCATTTCACAGACTCCTCGTCAAGATAATAAGGACGATTAGGGGTGTCTACCTTCTTCTCTGAAGAGAGGGAGGCCTCCTAAAGCAACAAAAACACAGGTAGAAATTAAGGCAGGGATACATGCTACCCTTGATACCTATTTAAGATCAGGGAGAGTACGTATCTCTCCTCAGGATCAATGAAGAACCTTTCTTGGAATGTTAGGGGCATCAATACCCCTAACAAAAGGCACTTAATTAAGCATCAGATTGATTCATCAAAAGTGGATTTGGTTTGTCTTCAAGAAACAAATTTTTTTGAGGATCAGGCAATTAGTATTTTTTCAAAATGGAAGAAGTGGAACTTTCTTCATTCACCAGCTTTGGGGGCATCAGGGGGATTAACAATTTTGTGGAATAGTAATATATGTGAGACATAATATATTTTCTCAACTCAGAGTTTCATTTTGGTTAAAATATCTTGCGGGGAGAAAACTTTTTGGATGTTTAACATTTATGGTCCTAATTCTACACCTGATAAGAAGTATTTGTGGGATTCAATTTCGGTTCTCATGCTACATTTGAAGGAAGAAAGAGTAATTATAGGAGGGGATTTTAATGATATTTCTTGTATTAGTGAAAAGATGGGGGGGATTTCCCTTCCTTCCAAAGTTATAGCAGACTTTAATGATTTTATATCAGAAAATTCTTTATTAGATAGTCCTATCATCAACAAAAGGTTTACATGGACAAATAGGAGGAAAGACTTTTTGAGGATAGCTGAGAGGTTGGATAGGTTCTTGTTCTCTCCTGATTGGTGTTTTGAAAATGAAATATCTTGTACACAAATTCTCCCTTTCATAGGATCATATCATTTTCCAACTAGTATTGATATTAAGAGTCTTGAGATTCAGAGGAAGAGAAAATATTCCTTTAAGTTTGAATCCATGTGGTTTAGGGACTCTAGTTTCATTTCTAATCTTGAAAGCTAGTGGAAAAATGCTCCATTTGTTTTTGGTTCAAGATTGTTTCAATTAAATGAAAAACTCAAATTTGTGAGAAGTAAGATTTGTATTTGGAATAAGGAAGTGTTTGGAAATATTTTTGAATAGAAAGCTGAGATCCAAGATCAGTTGATTAAAATAAATGAGCACATTATTAAATATGGAATGGATCAAACTTTGTTTGAGACTGTTAAAGTTCTTCAAGCAGATCTTGAGGAGTTGTTAGCAAGGGAAGAGGTTTATTGGAGAAAAAAATCAAGGGAGATTTGGTTAAGGGAAGGGGATAGAAATACTAAGTTCTTTCATGCCTCGGCCATGGTTAGAAGGCATAAAAATCTGATCAGATCTATTAAAGATTCTTCAGGACAGTTATTGGAGGAAGACTCTTTGATCCGAAAAGAAGGGGAAATTTTTTTCAAGAAACTTCTTTCCAAAGATGATTCTTTAGTCTGGAAGGATTCTATGGATGAAGTGTTGCATCATATTCCCAACTTGATTTCTAAAGAGGACAATAAAAATTTATTAAAATAATTTACTGTAGAAAAAATTAAGGCTGTAGTTTTCTCTCTTGATTCAGATAAAGCCCCGAGTATGGATGGTTTCACTCCTTTATTTTTTCAAAAATGCTGGGATTTTATTGGTTGGGAAATATGGTTAGCAGTTGATGAAGCTCATAGAAATAGTACAATTCTAAAGGAGATCAATTCTACTTTTGTAGCCCTCATTACAAATGTGGCAGCTTCTAGTTCATTTGTAGATTTTAGACCAATTTCTTTGTGTAATGTTTTATATAAGATCATTACTAAGGTCATCTCTTTGAGACTAGCAGTTTTTTTTCCAAAAATCATCTCTGAAGAATAGGGAGGATTTGTGCCTGGGAAAGAGACAAGAGTTGGAGCTCTAGTTGCCCATGAAGTTTTACATTCTATTCATTCTCATAAGATTCTGGCTATGTTGATTAAATTGGATATGCTTAAAGCTTATGACAGGGTATCTTGGGAATTCTTATTCAAAATTTTGCATAGTTTCAGCTTTTGTCATAAGTGGTGTAAGTGGATTCACTCATGTATTTCAGGTGCCAATTTTGCAGTTCTAATTAATGGATCCCCTTCAGAATTTTTTAAATCTTCTAGAGGTATTCGTTAGGGCAATCCTCTCTCTCCTTCTCTTTTTATCATTGTTACAGAAGGGTTGAACAGAATGATTCACTTCCAAAATAGTTTAATGATCTGGAAAGGCATTTTTATTCCAAGAGTTCCTTTTAATATCACACATGGCCTTTTTGCTGATGACACTCTATTATTTGGACAACCCTCCTTATTTGAAGAAAAATCCATTAAAAAGGTCTTGGATCTCTATTGTTCAGCTTCAGGCTAGAAAGTGAATAAGGATAAATCTATGATTTTTTTCTTTCATGTTAGTCCATTGATTCAAGGGAAAATTTCAAATTATTTAGGCTTCAAAATAGATGTACTTCCCTCAAAATATTTAGGCATTCCTCTCTTTCATGGAATTGTGAGAAGTTGTTTTCGGAAAAGACTTATTGAGAATGTTAAAGGTAAAATTGCTTCTTGGAAAGGCAAATGGTTAACTCTAGCAGGCAAGATTCTCATGATTAAATCAATACTTTTAGCTATTCCAATTTATATGTTCTCAATTCGGAAAGTTCCAAAAGGTATCCTTAATGATCTTTGTAGCATTTTTAGAAAATTCCTTTGGAACAGGTTAAAAGAGGAAGGTAGAAAGATTCCACTAATCTCTTGGGACAAGATTTGCATTCCAAAATAGTTAGGAGGAACAGGTATTCATAATATTGAAAATCAGAATCGTACATTAGGAGTAAAATTGGTTTAGCAAATGTATGATAATCCAAAGGGTAAATGGTGCAAAATTATGCAAGCAAAATACTTAGATTTAGTGGATCTAGCAAGGATTTTCACCATCCAAAATCTAGAAATAGGTTCTAAGATTTGGAATTTCATGATTGATTGCAGGGAGGTAATTTTGCCTTTTCTTTCTTGGGTTATCCATGATGGTTGTTCAGCTTTATTTTGGGATGATTCTTGGAACAGTCATCCTCCTCTTTCTAATATAGAGGGGTTGAATGAGGCTAAAGAGGTTCTTAGTCAGATTTGGGGAGTTAGAGTTAGAGATTTCTTAGAGTTACATGATATTCAGAGTCATTTGGGTGCAAATTGGAAGGATTTATCCAATGCTCCAATCCCTCCTTCCTAAAAGGTTTTGTTGTATAAAATTGTTAATAGAAGAAGGGTTTTCTTATTAGGAACCCTAGATGAAATTATTTGGACTCCTAAATCTAGGAAATACACAGTGAAACAAGGATACCAAAGTCTCATGGGAAGAAGTGTGGAAGATTCTCCAAGATGGCCTTTCAAACTTTGCTGGAGTAATCTTTACCTTCCAAAGGTAGGAGCATTTGCTTGGTTGGCACTTAAGGGTAGTATTCTGACAAGTAAAAGACTTGTTAAACTTGGTTTTGTCTAGCCTTTTTTATGTCCTCTTTGCTTAGAAGTTGAAGAAGATAGTAATCATTTATTGATGACATGTTCTTTCTCTTCACAAATTTGGTATTGGTTGTGGGTGAAGTTGGGTTGGCTAGGAGCTCTTCCTGATAGAGTTTTAAATTTGTTTCAGAGTTGGCCAATTCTTTTTCAAAATTTAACTTTTTCTACCCTTTGGATTGTTTCTCCTAGTTTAGTGGTTTGGAATTTATGTCTTGAAAGAAATAATCAAATTTTCAGGAAAGAGGAATGCACCTTGGATCAAGTCATAAGTAAGGTGGAAAAGGCAGTGGCAGAATTAGTTCATTCTCATCTATTATTAAAAGATGTTGGCTCTTTAGCCTTTTCTTCATGAGATGATCTCATGCTCAAAACTTGGAAATTTTTATCACTTCCCAACCCAAATTGTTTTGTGGGTGTTCAAAAAGTGGATAGAAGTCTTATCCATTGGGAGCCTCCTCTAGAAAATTTCATTAAGTTGAATTTTGATGGTGCTTGTAGAGGTAATCTGGGGTCTTCAAGTGCTGGGTGTGTGTTAAGAGATTGGAATGGGGAAATACTTAAGGCTATTTATCTTAAACTTGGTTTTTTCTCGAATAATGAGGCTAAAGCCTTGGCATTGGTTGCAGGTCTGAAATTAGCTTCAAATTATGGGGTTAAAGGTATTATTATTAAAGGAGATTCCATGAATATAATGAATGCCTTTAAAAAGATTTCAGTACCTAGTTGGAAAATTGGGTATATCTTAAATGATGCTTCAAAATTTATCAAATCATTTGCAAATTTCCAAATTCTTCATTCTTATAGGGAAGGAAACAAATTAGCTAATTGTCTTGCTAATTTGGCTTGTGATCAGGAGAAGGAATTTTTTGAATGTGATTCTGATTCTCTGTGGTGCCTAAATGGTTTTGTAAGGATTTTTTATGAAGATAGGAAGTTCATCTCAGTTTAAGGGTGTTTCCCTTGGGATAGGAAGTTGGTTCTTTTTGAAATTTAAATTAAAGAGGGAATATCCTTGGTTGGGTTGTGGATAGTGATAAGGTCGTAACTATTTTTAGAGATAAGGTCTTCTTTATAAACTTATGTTTTGGTTTGGCAGGATTAAAAGTTGCTAACATTCTTTATGCCTTTTTCGACATCATATCTCTCTGGCTCAGAATTTGTTACATTCGTGTGGATGGCACTCTTGGTGTACTATTTCATTCATTGCATCCATTCCAAACTGAGTTTGTTCGCAGTACTTTTGGCCATCATCTATGGTGTTTCCAGATCTTTCGCAAAGACACTTATTATTTTCTCCTCTTTTGAATGCTATTCTCATTGCTTAGTTTATGGTGCTTTGGTGCTTGTGATTATTTCCACTTGCTTTGAGAGATATTTTTGTTGGAGATATGGATTTGAACCTTCAAAACTATCAGATTCTCTTGCCAATTTAGAAATGGGAACAGCCTTCTTTAGGGGTTTCTCGCATTGCCTCTTTAGGTGAAATCTTCAAAATTTATGATGAAGATATTGAGAGAGCAATTATTTATGTGTGTAGTTGCAATTTATTTCATCTTCCTATGGTACTGTACCCATCTTAGGTGATATCACACTTTCTTTCTAATTCCATGGACCTTATTCAAGATGTTAATTTGGTGAGAAGACTCGGGCATTTGTTTGTGCAAGATTTTCTATTTTCTGTAGATAGTTTTAACACAACCATGGTAGATTATGATATTCATTTGGAATCAGCCCCCATTGAGGGTCTTTTTACTCTACAAGATATTGTTCACAGGCCCGCAGTGCATTGTCTTTTCACTTCTTTTCTTCATGGGTTGCAGCATGACTATAGGATATCTATCCTAAATGGCCTTCACTATCATGGCAGAGAGGTTGGTGATGAAGTAGCTGATATAGCCAGAGAGGTGTTTAGGGCTCTATTTCATCTACTTCATTTTCAATTACCTCCTCTGCCCTCTCTGCCTGCAGTAGATATTGGTGATGTGAATATTGTGATGTTGGAGAATCCTTAGATTTGGGATTTTTTGCCTTGAGAAGGAGACGGTAATTTTTTGAAGAATTTGGTGATTGTTGAATGTGTTCATAGTTTTTTGATAAGCAGTTTTGAAAGAGGTCGACTGTTTCAAGATGTATCCTCCAGTGCCTCTATCTATATCTATTTGTGTAGTGTAGTTATGAGCTTCATATGCTCTGCTACTTTTGTCCTTATCCTCCAGTGTTGTATTTGAAACTTTGCTAGATCTATGTTGGCTGTTTAGGGGCAATTATGCATGCCTTTGTCCCTGCTTTCATTTTGTAATTCTATATGGAAATTTCATATATTGTAGATAGGTTTTGTGGAGCTATAACCAGAGGTTTTCTTCCTGGTTCTTTCCTGCCGGTATGCTCCTCCTGAACTAGGACTTTGTATTATTTCTTATATTTTAATATAATAGTTTAGTGGCTCTGCCACTTTTTCTTAAAAAAAAAAACATTAAAGTAAGGTAGATGTATTTTAATCATTTTCCTTCCTTTTTTTAATACAACCATGCTCTTAAATATGACAATAAGGAAGACAGGGAGAGAGAGAGAATTTTTCAACACTAATATGTATTTTTCCAAATGAACAATTTAGTGAAACTTAAACCATGCTTTATAATAAAATGAACATTTTTTTTTCATAAGGATAAAATACACAATAGGCTCTCAAGAGAGCTTTGCTCTCTTGTTTACAACAAGACTTATACAAGGCTCAAAGCCAAGGCATATTGCATTTATTTTTACAACTCTAACTTAACCACACTTTTCTCTTCAAAGCTCCAAAACCTCAAGTACTCCTCCAAGAGCCACAAAACCTGTCACAAGACAATGAAAGTCTTCCAAGGCCATTGAGACCTCACCTCCCAACCGTAGGCTTGCATGCAAGCCACCCCCGAGCTAGGAGGCCCACTAGGCTACCAAAGTTTCACACAAACACAATAAGCAAAGCACTCATCATAAACACACCAACACCCATCCAAGGGATACCACAACTCAAAATCCATAACCATGGATTTGAAACAAGTGGGAGAGAGTGGACTACTATCCTCAAGGGAAAAGCTTCAATCACAACTTAATCCTTTAACACTATTTTCTAACATCTCCATTTAACCATTTTCTCTTCAATATCAACTCATATTATGGCCTTAACCATTTAATCATTTCTAAATTCACAATGAGGGCACTCTTGCCTCTCTCACATAACCATAACCTCAAAATAAGGCCTCAAGCCAAAACAACTCCTCTCAAGGAGTGAGCTTTCCCCAAGGAGGTTCTCACCTCTCTCCAAACCCCAATACAAGGCAAGCTTCTTCCACACAAGTGGTGAGCATTTACCATAAACAACCCATCCCAAAACAATAACAAACATGAAATACAATCACAAAACACATAACAACTATAAGCAACTAAACAAAGAAAAATAATGGAAGCATGAACTAATAAGCTAATAGGCTTGAGAGTCTACCTCTCAAGCTTTCCATGGTTAGAAGGGTTGAAGTAGAGCACCGCAATAGCCTCTATCTCCAAGATTCTACTCTTTTTTTCAAGTCCAAAACCCAAAGAAAACTCTCCCAACAAGAAAAGAAATAAAAAATGCAAAAACAAAGAACCCTCCTCCCTTCAACAAGAGGGAGTTAAATAGGCTTTTCCCTCAATCTTTGATGAATGAGAAGGTGACACTTGTCATCTTTGATGAATGAGAAGGTGACACTTGTCATCTTCTCCTTCATTCACACAACCCTCTCACAATCCCACAAGAATGAGGAGGTGACACTTGTCACCTTCCCATTCAACTATGATACATACTCTCCCACAAATACTCTCACACATGTGTGAGAGAATTAGAAGAGAGGATGATACATGTGAGACCCCACAAGAATGAGGAGGTGACACTTGTCACCTTCCCATTCAACTATGCTACACACTCTCCCAAAAATGCTCTCACACGTGTGAGAGCATAGGGAAGACGTCTCACACAAATGAAGGCTTTGGAAGCTTCCAAAGCACTCAAGGACAAGGGTAACCTTACCCTTGGTGAGTGGGGTTAGTTAAGGTGGGATGGTGACTTGCCATCCACCTTTCACATCTCCCAAACTCGTCACTTTACTTTAGGGGTAAGTTACAGTGACCAAACAAGGGTTACATCAAGAATTAACATGCTAGAAATGACCCTAGACCCTAGGGGTATGACCTAGGGTCATTAATTAACCATAATTAACACAAGGGGGATCAAAAATCCACTTTAAAAAGGCCCATAAACATTTAGCACGAAATTTGTGCAAACCACAACAATACAATATTACAAACTTTCAAGGTGATCAAACAATAAGGTGAAACCTTACAAAAATTTCATCAATTTAATCATGCAAATAAAATCAAACAACACCATAGTCCCTAGGAGGGACTTGGTTGAGCATCACAGTTTTTAAACATGGGTAGAGTTGTGGACCTCCGATTTCCATTGGCAATGGAATTAGTCTACACACTACAACACACATTAGTATCCATATGCAATATATATATCTAGATAGCCAAAGCAACAAGAATAGGAAAGCACACACAAAATACACTCATAAATATCACATGATAACATTCACTTGATTCTCAAATCAATCATGTTTCCAAATCAGACAATCAGGATCATAAATCACCTAGTATTTCATCAATTCGATCATCTAGCTAAACCATTTCAATTGTACCAATTATAATAACACATTCAACATCATGGAATTCATAATATAATCAATCATGTAAGGTACAACATCATCCTATAATAACTCATCTATCTAATCAAGCACAAGATAAAACTGTCAAATGTCCAAATAGAAGGGATCAATAGTCCTCAAAATGACCACATGTCAAATATAAACCAAACAAACAAGGTCTAATAGTGCAACTAATCTAGTCACACAAGGGTGGGCCTCACAAACTGAAACACTTGAAAGACAACTTACCAGTGTACTTACTAGTAACTAATTTCATTTTTCTCACAAAGTTAGCTTCCACATCTTCTGAATCGTCCTGATTTAATTCCATACTCTTCTTAGATTTTTTGTCTTTGAAGGCAATCTCAGCCTTTGCACTACTTGTACCAAATTCTTTCATTTCAAAAGAAGTTAAGGTACGAAGCAACTAATCTTTGGTAAACTGATTCAAATTTTGTAATTCTTTAATAGAAGAAACTTTATGACTGTAAGCTTTAGGAAGAGTTATGAGTACCTTCAATACCACTTCTTTTTCATCCACATCTCCACCAAGTCCTTTGATGCCATTGACAACTTCATCCACCTTCTGTAAGTATCTTGTAATGTTTTCATCTTCAGACATTTGCATGGTCTCAAGCATGAGCTTCAAATTCTACATTTTAGCTTGCTTGACCTTATCATCTCCTTCATAAATACTTTTTAACTTTTTCCATATTTCGTTAGTAGTTTTTAGATTCATAATTTTCACCAACTCAGAATTAGTAAGACCACTTAAAAGAGCATACCTCGCTTTACCATTGTTTTCATAGGCCTTGATCTCATTTGCAGTACTTGGACCATTTTTTGGTATAGTGTATTCAGTCTCAACAACCTTCCAGATCTCATACTCAAGAGAAATCAGATAACCTTCCATCCTTATTTTCCAAAATGCATAATATGTTCCATCAACTAAAGGAACATCCTTCTTGTGTGCCATTCTTGATCTACCTCAAGTGGTTAAGAATTCTTCCAAGGAACCTTGCTTTGATACCAATTGTTGAATGCACAAGACAACTAAGAGGGGGGATGAATCAGTTGTAACTTATAATTCTAAAACCCTCAAACACATTTAGATCCACATCAATTCAATTAACAGTTAAATTTTTATGATAATTAAGCATGAAAGAAAATAACAGAGACCAAATCAAATCAGTATCAAACACAAGAGAACACCAAATTTACATGGAAAACCCAAGAAGGGAAAAACCATGGTGAGGATTAGCTCATAGTATAAAGTAATATCAACATGAAAAAATAATAGGTTCACTACCAGAAGGCTCACTACCAAAGGGCTCACTGCCCACAAGAAAGGGTCACTGCCAGAATAGAGAAGAAGATAGAGAAGATTGTTACAAGGAGAAAACTATCTCAATGCAATAGAGAATTCCACCGCAACACCATCAACACATTCATAGTCATACTGAAGAATTGTAGGCAGGTCTTCTACTCACTTTATCCAGTGATCTAATACATGAAAGCTTGTACTACACCACACATTCAACCACATTGTTATTCACATCACCTTTATTGTGTGCACACTTGATCATGATCCCTTGATGCTTATTTATACCATCTTCAACCTTAAGAACATTCTCCAAGGTCAGTAAATCACCTTAACCCAAAAATTTCAAATTAGGTCTGGACCTAAACATTCTAGCAGTGGAAAGGAATGAATACAGACCACACCACACCTTATCTTAGACCTAAATTAGCTCTTACACATTACTCCATGCTTTCACAATCACCAAAGAACAACCGTAAGTAGTCTAAACAACCAAGTTGGCCAAACTTGTGTTAACACTATGAACTTTTAAGTACATGCTTCCTCAATGATCAAAAGATAACTTGTGGACCATGCACCAAGCTTGAAAATGATCTAGAGGCATCCACAAGCACTTGAAAACCAACAAATCCTTTCACAACAACTTTCACCTATCAGAAGTTCACATCGAAGCACTCAAACAACTCAATCATACACTACAACTCAAGAAATCAAATTGTGGACCACAAAACCATGAACAACTTGAAGTGAAGCAATATATAAGCATTATAAGCACAAATCCAAAACTACAAAGCTAGAAACAAATCTGCGTAGAAATGCAGAGCAAAATAGTTTCTCCTAGACACCTCTACAAAACTTAGAAATATAGTCCACACACTGGTGAACACAACTTCCTCTGCACAATGAACTAGACTACCAAATTTGGAATATAACATCTCTTAACATCTCTAAACAACATATCCAAACCGCAAAGATAGATCTTCAACATAGAGGAAATGCGGAGCAAAACCAGAACACTACTGTATAAACCAAAATGCCACTTCAACACACTGTTTCCTTTATTAATCAAATTTTCTCAAAAGCACTTGGAAACCAACCAACAAAAACATATTCTTAACATCTTCGGCACCTCTTCAAAGCAATCAAATCATCTTCAACAAAGTAACTCAACCAAACATCGCATACCATTGCAACAACCTCATCTCTACTCAACCAACATCATCTCTGCTCAACTAGTTGACACTAATGACAACACCAAGATAACATGTTGACATCAATGACAACACTAACTGTACATACTTGCAATAATTACATTAGTAATTGTGTATCTTCCTTTTCTTTTGTGGATAGGTCTATCTTTATTGTAGGCACCTCCACTTTGTTCTGTTTAATACATGTTTTTTCTTTGCAAATTTTGTCTACCTACATAAACAAAATTTGGTTGCGGGCCCTATGCGCCATTTTTCTAACCACTTACCACTCACAATACATTATTTATATTATATTATTTTTATTTTTATTGTTTTAAAAGATATCATATAAAAATATAAACCTTGTGTTTTTTTACTATAGGGATGAAACCCCCAATGGGGGATTGACACCCTATGCATTTTCATGACCCCATAGGGGGTGTGTATAAAAAATTTAGACAAAAAATAAAGGATTCAAATGAACTATTAAAACCCTTAATCTACATTTAATACGACCTCAGTTAGAGCAAAGGAATCGATAAAACATAAATGAAATAAAACAAGAAATCTCACCATATGATCCCTATTGCACCAAAGGTGGTTATGCACTAAAGATTTCCTAGATTAAAGATTAAATGTGGTTTCTCAGAGTAGTAGCATGATGTTGTGTTCTGGTTTATCTTAAAAATGGCTCACATAAGGGTCCATTTATAGATTTTTGGATTGGATGATCAACAATCAAGATTGGTTGAGAATTGGTTATGAGATTAAATATGAGGATTGAGTTCATTGGGTAAATGAAAGATGGATGGTGGAGGATTAAAGGGATTCTTTAATTTTATTTTTAATTTGTGGGAGATGGTTATAAAATGAGTGGTGAAGAATAAAAGAAATTTCTTATTCTTTTATTCACTTTTTATGTAGTTGAGTGGAAAAAGAAAGATTTAATAAATGAATATTTATTAAATCATGTGAAGTGGGAAGGGGATTAAATAAATAAATAAAGATTTATTTATTTAGGACTTAGGAAAAGTAGGATAATTACTTAAATAAATTGTTTTAATTTATTTGATTAATAGGATAAAAATGTGGTATATGTGGCTAGGACAGTGAGTGATATTTAGGTGTCTATAGGGGATCCATGGCACCCCATAGAGGACTAATCCCCCTTGGGTGGCACCCTTCCCACTACAACCCCTCCTATGACAGTGGTTTTTTAAGCCTCATCATCATAATAGGTGTTGTGATGGGGGCCACCACTTAGCCCTTACAAAGGGCATGTGGGTAGGCTTACAACCCTAAAACAAAACTTTAAAATGCTTTCCTATTTTTAAACCTCTTTAACACTAAAAAATATGTGATTCGTATGTTGACATTTAATTCATAACATGTATTAAACAAAATGAGAATATATGTATGTATGTATATATACACATTTCTCTTTTTTCTTTATATATATCTTTATAACACATAAATATATATGTAATTAGTTTAAAATTTAACATGATTGAAATATAGATATAATCAACCAACCTCATAGATATATTTATTTTCATAATTATTTCAATAACAAATTTTAAAATTAGAATGGAGAATAAAATCCAAGTAATGTATTTGTTGTTAATAAAATATAATTTCATTTTCAAATAAAGTCTAAAATTCTCTTATTTTTACTATCATTTAATATACCAAGGAAAAGACACAAATTCATGTTAAAGTGTAGGAGAAGAGGGAAGCACTTATTTATATTTTCATAATGCCCTATTACAATAGTTTGATGCATGAGTGAAAATATATATTTTCTTTTACCCACAATATAGTCAAATGCATAGAAATATGTGTTTAACTTTAAACTTAGGTAAGGAGAGAAAAACAATCTTTTACATCATCAAATACAACTTTACTTATTAAACCAGAACAACCATTAAACAACATTAATACAACTTACAAGTCCCTCTCTATAAAAATAAACAAGAATATCTCAAGGCTCTTGAAACACATTACAAGATCAATTTACAAATTATTCTCCTCATAAGCAAGGGCTCAAGACAATTCCAAATATAGGAGTCTCTTCTCCATTTTTCCTTCACTCTAACAACTTGTAAATAGAAAGAATTCCAACCAAGGCAATGGGGGTGCTTACCTCCCAACCATTGGGCTTGCTCACAAGCCCACTAGCAAGATAGGAGGACATCTAAGAAAACCTAGGTTTACATCACAAAAGAAACACAACCATTCATATTTCACAAAACAAGGACAAACACAAAAACTCTCAAATCCCCCAAGGCTTACACATGCACAATTGGTTCCATGGAAGGAATCAAAATGGTAGGGGGAGAAGATTGGACATCTCTTCCTTGGATAAAATGAATACAAATCTCCACTTAACTCATTCACAAGTCCCCAATATTGTCAACATTGTTCAAAATACTTCTCAAAAAAACTCTTCTCCATCATAACCTAACATTCCTCCAAAATACATTCCACCATGGAACTCATGCCAAACATGTAAACAATGGAACTCATGCCAAAACTCTCTCTCAAGGGAATGAGATTTTCCCCAAGAAGGTTCACACCTCCCTCAATCCCACACATGGGTTTCTCTCATCTAAGTGGAAAAGCCTAACCCAACACTAACACCTTTATTACACAACAACACAAACACAAAAATGTGACAACAATGACACTTCACACAAGTTACATTTTACCAAACATACATCCATCATACAAAAATTAAATCTAGCTAACAAGAAGACCTGATCCTACCTCCAAAATGCTATCCAAGTTGGTTGAGTTGATCTTTATGAAGCCTTCCCAAGAACTCCTCAAACTTTTCTCTCCAACTTCAAACTCCCAAATAGGAAAGCTCTCCCTCTTTCTCCCAACACAAGAATCAAAATGAAGAAAAAAATATCATTCTAAACTTGCAAGAGGGGTATATGTAATGAGTTTCATGTCACTACTCTCCAAATGAGGAGGTGCCACATGACCTCCAACTCATCTCCCTTCATCCAATCCCCAAATTTCAAGGCATGATTTGACTCCTCATGTTCTCACATATGTGTGAGACCTAGGGGAGAGGAGAGTACTTGTACACTCTTCTAAAAAAAAACTTCCTAGGTTATGCTCCCACATGTGTGAAGCATTGGGATGAGGGTGTATTTGTTCCAACTCTCATCTATGAACCTAGGACGGTGAGATAGAATGGTAACAAGTCCATAATCCTTCTTCCCAAAACCTATCCACACCACTTTCTTCCCAATGAACTTGGGAGTGGTCAAATCTAACACAAAACTAAAATTTCAAAGCCCAAAAGGTGTCAACCCATAGGTACTTGTCCTAGGGACCTAAAAACATCAAAATACTCAATAAAATGACATTTTAAGACCACCAAAAAAGGACTCCTAATTACAAATCCAAAATGTAACACATAATATGACAACTCACCATCCATGACACATTGTGAGGCTGATTTATTTCACTTCCTTATTTTGATCATTTTACATTATAGTTGGTGACATTTGCAGACATTTAGAGACTATCGATTCCATTATGCAGATTTAGACTATATCTCCTAATTTTGGATTAGCTTTAATTAGTTATGTGGTGATTTGATTAGATCCTATTTTTATGCTCTTATGATGTTTGACATGTGAGATACATTTGATGATTATTATTGATGTTGTTTATGAGCTCTTTATGTGGATTTGTTATTGGATTCTGACTTTGAGATATTAGATAGAAAATGCAATTTTAAATCTTAATTATGATGTGAGTTGTTTAATGTTTTGTATGAAATATGTGATGACATGATTATTACATTTTGTTGCTTCGGCTATGATATATCTATGTCAGATTGACCGTTTGATCAAGTGTGCAGGTGATTTTCCAGGCCACAAAATATCGGAGGCAGATCTCACACTTATGTGATTCCTTATTAAGTTGATCCATTCCCAAGAGGGATAAGGATCATGTTTGATCGAATGATATTTTCGTGAATGCTTGATTTTAATTAATTGTCCTAGTTTACCTTTTTTATTTAATTTAATTATGTGTTGTAAAACTTGTTTTTTAATTTACACCATTTGGTGTTCTTTTTATTTTTGGGCCATTTAATGTGATTTTACACCTGCCTAAGTGTTTATTAGAGTTCCAAACTTACCCTAGGTGGTACCCCTAGGGTCTAGGGTCCATTTGGACTTACTAAACCCTAGGGTAACTCCCATCTAGTCACTCTAAACTTGGGTTTAGTAAAAGTGACGAAATTTCAAAATGGCTAAGGGTGGGAGATGAGTCATGCCTTGGAAAAGGCCCATCTCCCTTCCCAAGGCTTGGGGATTCCTCCACCATGAAGACTTGGGGAGTCTTCAAGACCCCTAAGTGTGTGGAACCTTCCTCAAAGACTCTCACACATGTGTGAGAGCATCTTGGAGTGAAGGGACTCTCTTGAGGAGTAAGGTGATGACATGTGTCATCCCTTATCCTCATGGAGCCATGGGGAGAGATGCCACCTCTCCACTTGGGCTCTCACACATGTGTGAGAGCACAAGTGGATAAGGTGAGGGTTTGAATGGATAAGAGGGTGGCACTTGTCACCCTCACATTCCTTCTCCCTTGCAAGTGGCATGGGATGAGGAAGGAGAAGGTGACAAGTGTTACCTTCCCATTCCTCAGGGCCTAATTTGGAGGCCTATTTTATCTCCTCTTGGAGAGGAGTTGGGGGTTCTTTCTTTTGGAAATTTTTCTATCTTTGGAGGTTTTTGGGAAGGAGTTGGAGAAAACTTGGAGGATTGGAGGCTTGGAGAAATCTTTTGGGCTCTTCTTCAACGTGCATCCATTATTGGCTCTTAAGGTAAGCCCTATGGCATTAGCCATTCCTTATGCTTATTTCATCTTGCTTGTGTGCTTGAAATTTTGTGTTGGGTGTTATTTTCTTTTGTGTGGGTTTTGGGTGTTCGTAAGAGCTTCTTCATTGGAGAAAATGCTCAACTTGTATAGGGTGGGGGAGAGTGAACCTCCTCGAGGTCACCTCCTGGTATTGGTTTATTTATGGCCTTGAGGGCATTATTGGTGTATGGGATTATTTTTGGTGGCATGAGTGCCATGATGATCTTTGGTGTTTCATGGAGATATTATTTTGGCTTGAGGCCTTGTGGTATTGAGATTATTGAGTTTGGAGTGACCTCTTGAGTTGACGGGTCCACTCCCCTACCCCTCCAAACTCATTTCAATGATTTTTGTATTGTGTATAAACCTTGGGTGATTTTGTGTTGTTTTGAGATTTTTGATGTGGTGTGAGAAAACTCGTGTGAGACCTCCCAGCTCGGGGGTGACCCACTAGCGGGTCTATGGTAGGGAGGAGGGAGATTTGTGTGGCTTGGCTTTCCCCCTTTTGTGTTTATATTCATTGCAGGTTATGTTGGTGTTTTGGAGCTTGAAGAAATGTTCATGTTAGCCATATTTGCATTATTTTGATGGTTGTTTTGTGAGCCATGGCCTTGGAGGCCTTATTGTATTTAGTTGTCAAATTTGTGCTCTCATTGTTGAAATGGAGGAATGACATTATTCCTATGTATGCAAGTAACTTTCCATTTGTAATGCATTCATTATTTGCTGAAATAAAATCTTCCTTGCTGCCTTATGTTAAATGATATTTTCTATTTAGAATAATTGCTATGTAGAAGCTATGATGGATAAGAAAATAGTTAGTTTCAAATTTATGGTTCTTATAAAAATTTATTCCTCTCTTACTGGTTGCTGGTTTAAGAAAATTTATATGGTTGTCATAATTTCCTTGCTGTAAAAAAAAATATAGTTTTAAAAAAAAGAACTCTTCTCAATGCTGATTTTGAGTTATTTAAATTTATGTTATTGTGTATATTGGTATAATATATATATATATATATATATTATGTTAGTATTCTTAGCTCACTATTTTATATATATAATTTAAAAGGCTATGTATATACATGATATAATATATACATATATATATAAGTATACATATATATGTATATATATATATACATATATATGTATATACATATATATATATATATATACATATATACACACACACACACATATATATATAATACATATATGCATTATAGATCTTACTATCCATTAGGAATGCTTTAAAAAAAAGAGGAAAAGCATCAAACGTTTTATACTATTCACTATTTTTTTGTTATTGATAATAAAGAAAATATAGAGAAGTGATTTTTTTATATATATAGATGTGTATCGGTCGCCCCAAAACTGGGGTTTGATTTTATTTAAACAAAAGAAAAAGGAACTGGTGGACAACGGCCATGGTCGCTGCCCATCGTGCTTGCTATGTGTGATGTGGGGAGGGGGCTCAGCCCCCTCCCCACATCCCATTCACCCCTTTAAACTTTAAGCATTGTGTTCCTCCATCTTGCGCAGTGGTGCTTCCCTCCACACCTCCAAACCTACATTAAACTTGGTTTTTAATCTAAGTCTTTCTTATAATATTTATGCTGTGTGTGTGTGTATCATTCTCTATTTTGACACAAAAAAAAAATGTTTCAAATCTGAACTAAGTGAATATATATATATATACTTAACAAAAAAAATCAAAAGGGGGGGAAAATACTTGAACATATATATTGTACGTATATACCTCTGTGTGAGGTATTTTCATGGCTGCCCTTGCACCAGAAAACCACCTGCATACAAAAAAGAAAACAATATGGAGGCAACAAAATGAAGGAAAAAAAGAAGAGAATAGGAAAAGAGAGAGATAGGTTTAGGGTTAGATAAAAAGAAACTAATAGAATAATGGAAAGATTTTAGAGTTGAGTTGAGGTGGAAAATAGAATAAGGTAATTTATTTTATTTTCCTTTTCATTTGCATGTGACTTTTGGGTTCCCTCTCCTTTTCTCTTTTGAAATTTTATTAATACTTCATTTGGATGAATTTGAAGGTGGGTCCTTTTCATGTGAGAGGGGATTTATTTTATTAATGATTATTGTGTGGGATTTTTATTTGGGTATTGAATTAGGGATTTTAATGGGGTTCTTATATCCCTTTGGTTTTTTAATTTTTTTAGGCTTCGAATTATTATTACCCTATGGGATTTAATTTTAATTAGGAGGGAGACCCCGGTTATTAATGTATTATTGTTATTTGATTTTGATGGGTTGGATAAAGTTGTTTTAATTCCTTCTTGGAGAATTTTACTTTTGACATTCAATTAATTTAATTGTTGAAATTTTATTATTTGTGGACCTTCATTATTTTGGGTTTAATTATTTAATAATTTTATTTAATTTGATTTTCAGTTAATTAGGTGGTAACTTTTATAATGTTATTTAGGTAGTTTTTATTTTAATCTTTTTATTTAAATTTTTCTCCTAATTATTTTAGAGGGAGACTCTTTTTAAAATAAATACTTCAAACGTTAAAAATGTGTTATGCTTTTGAGACTTAGGGCAGTTATTTTTAAATGAGTTTCCCTTGACATTAGTTAACATTTATTTTATCTTGCAATTATTAGTTTTCACAAAGGTGTATTTTAATTTATTTTATGCTCTAGATTTAGGGTTTGATTTTGACTCCTGCCGGAAGCATGTCACTCACTTAAGAAACTTAGGGTTCACGTCCATTCGATCCTAACCCTAGTAGCGATGCTCCTTGCATTGCATAACCCCCTAGTCGGCTATCATCACATAGGGGATTGCGTATGTAAATGCTCTTCCCCAAGATTGATTGACATGTTTACGCCTTATGCGTATTGCCATCTAGTACGCTGACATGTGTGAGGGGGTTTCTAGGACATGTGGGAAAGTTTTTGATATTTCATGTCATGACCACATGACAAATGTGGACATGACATGTGATGCAGTACACAACATACACTCAATACAATTTTTCCATTAATCATGTGCGAGCCAAAGATTTGAAGACTACAACATAAAAAAACTTCTATTCATTAACTCTGCTGCTATAATGAGAGAAAACTCTCTCATATCCTTATTTGATTATATTTATTTGAAATTGATACATTTTGAATTTAGTGCAATTGTTACCAAACATTTGATAGGTAGAAGATGTTGATGAAACACATACTAATACCCAAGATCCAACTAGGTTATTAAGGTTTGGACGAGATGATCCAAACCATCCTTTAAACCATACCAGGTAGAAAAGAGCAACATTGAAGAGAATACTAGCAGCTGAGTTTGAATTGCTGATGAGATCCACATATACTAATGAGATGCTAGCTAGCCTTAATGATGATAATCATGATAGTGAAAATGCAGTGCATGATGAAGGATTGAATGAAATGCTTATAGGTTTCTTTGGGGATGGAAACAATGATGACAATAATGATCATATGGTTGATAGTAACGATGATAGAAGGGGTAATTACCATCAACATAATGTTGATGATAACAACCTGAAAGACTCCATCAAGCAAGCAGCAAAGACACCCGTGTTCAAATCGGGTGCAAGTAGAACTTCAAAACTAGCATGTGTTGGTAAGAGACACTGTGTGGCTTCATGAGTGTTGTCATTGATGGCAACAAAGTCTATCCCACTCATCCATAGCACATAGTATGCCTATACTGGAAGTCAGATTGAAGATTGTTTTGGTCCGGTGAACAAGAACAAAGCATGCAACAAGGTCTAACAATCAGGTCCGGATATCTCAGATGGTTTAACTCAGCAAGTTGCGGACTTGGACAAGTCAAGAGGAGTAGCATGACTACTATATTCCAGAGATTGAGCCTCCGGTGATAAAACATAGAAAATATATGATCATCTAAGTGTTGGGTTCAAGACAGGCAAAGTAGACTGAGGAAGAACTAACCGGCAGAGTATCAGACTTCAATCCAGATGAGTAATTGATGTTGATCAAGCTATTTGAGGGATCATACATGGTTAGCTGACATGATTGATGACTTCTATGTCTATGTCTTGATACACATCACAAATCATGCATGAATTTAGCCAACAGAGCAATAACTTGTAAATATCTTGAGTATTCTAGTTGCTGACTAGAAAGTTGTTGAAATCCTTAATGCGGATATATATACCAGATGAATTCTAGTATGTAGGTTTGTGTGTATAGATATGATAAAATAAAGTGTGAAGAAAGGTAGAGATAAGTGTGGAAGTAGCAATACAAGTCTGGTATGTGACAGAGCAGCAACACTAGAGCAAAGGAAGAATGATGTGCATCATATCAGTATATTGTGCCTAACCGGAACTAAACTCTAGCATTTGTAGATGCCTCTCATCAGTTCAAACACCTAGTTACCTTCTGTAAGTTCTATAGACAGTGAGTCTCTTGTAGGTAGTGTGCCTCTCGTGAGCAGTGTGCTCGGGTAGTGAGCCCTAATTGGCAAGTGCCATATTGTACTTCTTATTCTTTTAACAGAGAATACAATCTTGGGTTAGTCACCCCATGGTTTTTCCCTTAACAGGGTTTTCCATGTTAAAATCCTTGTGTTATGTGTGTTGACTTTATTTCTATTCTCATGTTTATATATGCTTATATGTTTTGATGCTGCACAAATTATAAAAGAAGGAAAGAAAGTTAAGATAATAGAGATAACTGATTCACCCCCCCTCTCAGTTATCTGCCTTGTTTCCAACAGCATGCACATTAATATTATTAGAATCAAGTCACTATTTGGTTGGTCAGAAAAAGGATTCACTACCCTACTAAAGTGAGATGAAATCCATTTCTTACTTTGCATTGTCAATTGAAGTACATAATTTGTAAATATTCATCAACTTCATTTTTATTTCTTTAAGGGGAATTTAAAACCATATATTGTATATAAACAGTCCTAGTATAGATTGACATATGAAACATGTTCATCATAAGTCAAACATTCAATTGATTTAATCTCTAGCAATCTTACAAGGAACTAAAAACTAAAATATTCCCTGAAGAGAATGTGTTGCCATCAACTTGCAGAGAGGCGCATCTGTTGTTGGTTAAGTTGGGGATTGAATATAAGCAAATTCATTCATGTAAAAATGATTGTATTTTATATAGAGATGAATATGAAAACAAGGTAGAATGCCCTGTATGCAAAGAGAAGAGATATTGTATAGATGTACAAGGTCCTACAATTCCAAAGAAGGTTTTACGTCACATGCCAATTATACCTAGACTTCAACGAATGTTTTGTTGCAAGTCACTTGAACAATTGATGGACTGGCATGAAAAAAATAGGAGTAAAGATGGATTCATGCAAATTTCGGCTGACTCCAAAGCAATGAAACACATAGAGGAAAAATGGCCAAGAAAATTCAAAGATGAACCCCATAGTATCAAGTTTGGTCTTGCAATTGATGGATTGTGCCCATTCTCTTTCCTAAGCTCAAATTATAGTGTTTGGCCAGTTGGATTGATAGTATACAATATTCCCCCATGGATGAGTGTTAGAAAGGAGAACCTTATGCTAACTCTCATTGTTCCAGGAAAACATCAAGTTAAAAACATGGATGTTTATCTTACACCTTTTATTGATGAGATGCAACTGCTATGGAAAGGCATATGAATGTATGACATATCACATCCCCCATCAAATAGGTCCTTCATGTTGTATGGTGTGTTATGTTGGACTATTCATGATTTCCCAGGACTTAGTGTTTGTTCTGGTAAGATAAAATATTTACGTATTTACACTCAATTTATTTCTATCCCAACTTTCATACTTAGTTTTATACTATTTTTTTGATATTATTAACATTACTTATTGAATTGCAGAGCTTCAAACAAAGGGGATATTTGCATTTCCAAGATGTATAGAATAATTTCAAGGGCGATATTCTAAAGATCTGCATAAATTTATTTACGCAAACAACAAAGTTTTTCTACCACTAGATCATAAGTTTAGAAATCGCCTAAAGAATCAATTTGATGGAAAGTTGAAAATAGAGGCCCTCCCATGATTATAGGTCCAAGTGATTGGCTTAAGAAGTATGAAGATGCTGAATTGAAAGCTTGGGAGGATTTTTTTGATCGGGGTGATTCAATTGAAGAACTAGAACAAGTTGTAGTTAATATGCCAGAAGGAATGAAAAGGAAATCCATATTTTATGAGCTCCCTTACTGGAAGGATCTATTAATATCTCACCTATTAGATCCTATGCACATCTTCAAAAATGTCCCAGATTCTCTATTTTGACATATATGAGGCAAAGAAAAGGACACCTTGTCTTTGAGGAGAGATATTGCTCTTTTGCATACCAAAATTGATAGAAAAAATTTGTGGCCAAACAGGAAAAATGAAACATATGTAGAAGCTCCATGGATTTTGAAAAAAAAAAGAGCTAGACCAACTAAAAAATGTCATCCGTTCAATAAGGACACCTACTGGCTATGGGTCATCATTGGCTAAAGCTTTTACAGTTGATGGATATATCACAAGATTTAAAACACGTGATTTTCATAATTTTATGAAGGTATTATATATCATCATTTAACACTTACTGCTAACATAGATTAAGTACTAAATATATTTTGATATTTTGTTGTGTGAGGAAAAATTGCTAATCACCTTTTCATAAATGTGTTTGATAGCATATCATGCCATTGGCAATTAGGGGGGATTCCTGTCTTACAGTTGACTTAAGGAATGCCATAAATCGATTGTCAGCATTTACAAGGTATGTGGTTATATGAAATGTTCATGTTGAGAGACATAGATATATTATATTGCATTTTAATTTTTGACTAAAGGTTCATACTAATTTACTATTCTTATATTAGGTGGGTGACCCCCAAGGAGATCCATGAATGTGAATTGCCAAAATGGAAGAAGAAAATTACATAAATTGTATGTGTATTTGAGAAGGATCTCCCTACAAGTCCATTTACTTATACACCTAGTCGATGACATTGAATTGGCAGGTGTTGTATCAACGAGGTGGATGTTTTTCTTTGAGAGGTATATGAAAACTCTAAAAAGATATGTCCAACAAAAAGCACATCCAGAGGGTTGCATGGCTGAAGGGTATGTATTGAATGAAACATTTTTCTTCCTGTGTGAATTCCTTGGTAAGGATTTTGAAGATGGGCCACGCATCAAATATTATTGATGGAGAAAAACCACAATCTAATGGTGTTCAAGTAGAAATTAGTAAGTAAATTCATGATCAATGTGGTTGTTTTTCTTCTAATCATTATGACTCTGTAATTTATTTATCAAATTAATAGCATGACATTTAGAGTTTGAAATAAACTCGTTGACATGTAATAGGTGTAAATGAAAGTGCTATACTTGACAAGTTCATTCTATACCACATGGACTTTATGAACAAATGGATCGATTTGTATGATAAAAAGAGAAGTGTTAGAAGCAAGGAGACAGTTTAAGAGATCAAGCCCAAGGAATACTCCACTTCCCATTGATCTACTTGGGGAATGGGGCAAAGATTGCACACTAGAATGGGTTAGTAAACAAATTCAAAATCAAATAGAAGATGCAGGTATAGATTCAAACATAACAAAAGACAAAATCAACATGTCTAGAGGATGTGAAAGAAAGGTACAGTTAGAATTTTACAAAATGTTTTTTCCTTATAGTTTTGACACTATTAACTATTTTAATATTTGTCATTATATTTGTTTTCACTGAAATAAATGGTCTTTCATAGGTGAGGAAATATCCAGCAATGTGGTCATATGGTCGACATTATCATGTAGAAAGTGTAGATGTAAAGAGATGATCCTTTGATTGTGGCATCATGGTTGACTTCAAGCAATTCAGTCAATCAAGCTCAAAAGATAAGAATATAATTGAAGGAAATCTACAATATGTTGGGAAAATACAAGAAATTATTGAGTTGGATTTCTGCTCTTTTAAATGTTGTATTTTTAAGTGTAGATGGTATGAAGCATTTGAGAGGACACAAAGACATGATACCCATAGTGGATTGTTTTCTATAGATTCCTCATGTTTCCAAGAATACTCAATTTTGATTCAAATCAACTAGTCTAATTGCATAATCCTCAAAGCATAACTAAATGATATATATATGATTAAATCAAATCATGCATTCATCACATAAAATTGAATTATAACATATCTATCTTATAATTAGATCATCATCAACATATGCCATTTAAATTAACTACTCTAATCTAGACATCATTGTCTAATATAGTCTATCAAAGAGGATCATAATTCCACACAAAAAAAATGTTAAAATTTTGAAGTATATAAAAACCATAATATGACCCATAATGCAATTAAATCTACCACACAATGTTGGGCCTCATATCCTTCCCCACTAAGACTAATCTTCCTCTTGGAAGTTAGTAAAGAGGTTAAGGTAGAGTAACCTACCTTCAAGCCATCCCAACATGGTGATGAGGTAAAAATAATTCCTTAAACAAGTAGTAAGGGAAAGACAAATAATCACTTAAAACTATTACCACCTAATAAGAATCCTAGATGGAAACCTTCTCTAAGATAGGGGCACCCATAAATTTAAGAGCAACACTTGCACCATCAATTCTACTTACATTTTCAAATAGGATAAGGACATCAAATCCCCTAAACAATTTCACAACATGTTATAACCACCATAAACCTCTTATTATCACCTAGCAAATTATGAAGATGTCTAACCTCTCCTAGCCATCAAGAATAACTCAGACTAAATTATATGAAGAAAAAGGAAGTTACACAAACCAACAAGTCATCAAGACATCATAACTGATCATAGACAAATATGTGTTTAAGCCCTCCTTACATAAGTTACTATTTTACAATTCTTAGCTCACATGCAACATGAACAAAACTTGCATTCCTTGATTGCATTCATCACTGGAAAAGACTTTGCTAGACTCACAAAGTGAGATTTGTAGGCTTGACAAGATCCATAGCATGATCCATCACCCTAGGACCAATAAATTATAAATTGAATGTCCATGTGGTTGTAGAACCACATATTCAACTTCCTAGTTGTAGTAGTATTCATACAGCCTTCAATACCAAGGAGTCAATGTCACAAGTATCATAGATCTATACAATAATAGGGTGGTCTCAAGGCCCTCTCTGAGTACCCCTTCAAACCCTTCCTAGTACGTTTCTCTTGTTTGCTTAAGGAGTTAGTCTCTAAAAGGAAGGTACAGGAAGAAACACTCACCTATAATTAGTAAAAGAAAGGATTATGACTATCCTTTATGGTCCTATACATAACTCCCAACCCTACAATATAATACCTAAAACTATCTACTCCTCTACACCTTTATTCTACAACAACACAAACACAAAAATGTGACAACAATGACACTTCACACAAGTTACATTTTACCAAACATACATCCTTCATACAAGAATTAAATCTAGCTAACAAGAAGAATGAGGAACCTACCTCCAAAATGCTATCCAAGTTGGTTGAGTTGATCTTGATGAAGCCTTCCCAAGAACTCCTCAAACTTTTCTCTCCAATTTCAAACTCCAAAATAGGAAATCTCTCCTTCTTTCTCCCAACACAAGAAGCAAAAATGAAGAAAAAATATCATTATAAACTTTCAAGAGGGTATATGTAATGAGTGTCATATCTCTATTCCTCTCCAAATGAGGAGGTGCCACATGGCTTCCAACTCATCTCCTCTCATCCAATCCCCAAACTTCAAGGAGTGATTTAACTCCTCATGTTCTCACATATGTGTGAGACCTAGGGGAGAAGAGCATACTTGTACACTCTTCTCAAAAAAAACTTCCTAGGTTGTGCTCCCACATGTGTGAAGCATTGGGATGAGGGTTTACTTGTTCCAACCCTCATCAATGAACCTAGGACGGTGAGATAGGATGGTGACAAGTCCACTATCCTTCTTCCCACAACCTATCCATGCCACTTTCTTCCCAAGGAACTTGGGATTGGTCAACTCAAACACAAAACCAAAATTTCAAAGCCCAAAAGGTGTCATCCCATATGTACTTTTCCTAGGGACCTAAAAACATAAAAATATTCAAGAAAATGACACATTCAACAACCTTAACACAAAATTAAAATCTAATTAAGATTACAATTAAATCACATTACAACAATTACACAAAAATAAAGACTTTAGTCTCCATTATGGACTAAGGTCAAGAATCACAGGGCAATTCACATGGGCTTTCTAGAAGACCTTCAAAATTCCATTGGCCATGGAAGGTACCTACACAACTCAACTACACAAATCACTATGTCCATTACATATAATCGAAGAAACTTGAAGTGTGATTTCCAAATATAAATACATCCAATACAAACATCTATAATTCAATTGATAGCCACAATTTATTTAATCATCCAAGTTCATATCACTTAAATTCAATTTCCATTTCACAATATCTCATAGTGGCATCACCTATGTATTACACTAATCTACTAAATATAGATACTTAATTTTGATTCAAATCAACTAGTTTAATTGCATAATCCTTAAAGCATTAAATGATATATATATATATATATATATATATATATATATATATATATATATATGATCAAATCAAATCATACATTCATGACATAAAATTGAATTATAACATAGCTATCTTCTAATTAGATTCTCATCAACACATGCCATTTAAATTAACTACTCTAATCTAGACATCATTGTCTAATATAGTCTATCAAAGACGATCATAAGTCCATACAAAAAAATGTTAAAATTTTGGAGTAGATCGAAACCATAATATGACCCATAATGCAATTAAGTCTACCACACAAGGGTGGGCCTCACATCCTTCCCCACTAAGACTAATCTTCCTCTTGGAAGTTAGTAAAAAGGTTAAGGTAGAGTAACCTAACTTCAAGCCATCCCAATGTGGTGATGAGGTAAAAATAATTCATTAAGCAAGTAGTAAGGGAAAGACAAATAATCACTTAAAAATATTACTAACTAATAAGAATCCTAGATGGAAACCCTCTCTAAGATAGGGGAACCCGTAAATTTAAGATCAAAACTTTCACCATCAATTCTACTTACATTTTCAACATAGGATAAGGGCATCAAATCCCCTAAACAAGTTCACAAAATTGTCACAAGGTCACACCAAGGAAGGTTAGAACCACCATAAACCTCTTATTATCACCTATCAAATTATCAAGTTCTATAACCTCTCCTAGCCATCAAGAATAACTCAAACTAAATTATATGCAGAAAAAAGGAAGTTCCACAAACCCACAAGTCATCCAAACATCATAACTAATCATAGCCAAATAAATGTTTAAGCCCTCCTTACATACGTTACTATTTACAATTCTTAGTTCACATACAACATGAACAAAACTTGCATGCCTTGACTACATTCATCACTGGAAAAGACTTCACTAGACTCACAAAGTGAGATTTGTAGGCTTGACAAGAGCCATAGCATGATCGCGCACCCTGGGACCAATAAATTGTAAATTGAATGTCCATGTGGTTGTAGAACCACATATTCAACTTCCTAGCGATAGTGATAATCATACAGCCTTCAATACCAAGGAATCAATATCACAAGTATCATAGATCTATACAATAATAGGGTTGTCTCAAGGCCCTCTCTGAGTACCCCTTCACACCCTTCCTCAAATACCTTTCTCTTATTTGCTTAAGGAGTTAGTATCTAAAAGGAAGGTACACAAAGAACACCTCATCTATAATTAGTGAAAGAAAGGATTATGATTGCCCTTTATGGTCCTATACATAACTCCCAAGCCTACTATATAGTACTTGAAACTATCTACTCCTCTCTACATCTTGCTAAGTACCCCTTTTAGGTATGGAAATTCACAAAATTCATATTGCTACACATGTACTAGAAGTAGAAAACATTAAGACAAATCCTTAAAACAAGAAGGTGTCTAAAAGGTAAGACCTCAAATCAAATTCACCAATAAAATTCAAAAGAATAAAGTTTGAAAGGGAATTAGGTTTAAAAGTGGGCACCAAAGCAATCAAGAAAAAAATTGAACCAAAATACAATTAAACAAGTCCTCGAGGAAAAGAACACTATTTTAAAATAAATCAATTAAGTATCCCAAGGGGAAAATGAACATCAACATTAGTGGTTTCATAAATAAGAAAATTTAGAAATAAATAAATAAGTGTCAATTCAATGATCTCATAAGAAAGATTACACATTATGAACACCACACAACTTTAACCAAGCCACCTAAGGGGAGGAGAGGAATGGTGGTCTCAAATTACATGATGGTCATAAAACATCTTATCCTAGCAAACAACCAATATTCCACATAACTCCAGACATGTTTTGAGAAGAATGTCAAGTGTCACATGTCCTGAGGTATCACATGTAAGAGTATCGTTAGTTCTTTCCTGGTAGAGATATAATCCAAATTAGCTCATAGATACTACCAAATACCATCCCATAAACCCAAGTCTCCTCTATAACAACATGATAACATAACTTTAGTTCATATACACACCCTATCATCTTATTCATGCTATCATCTACTAGACAACCACCATGCCATACTAACTCAAGTTGTGTCTCAGCATCTCATTAACAAACCTGGTAACACACTATGCATCTAAGTTGAAAGTCACCAAACCAACTTGCTCATAACTAGGCTCAAATTTTGTTATTGTTGCCATAGCAATGCCTAATTCAAAAGTGGCGTTAAGGATCCATATAAGATGATAGTTCCAAAAGCTAGTACCCATGATGAATGAGTACACAAACTCAACAACTAACCCTAGTTTTCAAACCAATAGGAATGTCAGGTGACTAAATTTAATATGAGAATACGATATAGGTTCCATGGAACCTTAGGGTCCATCCTCAACCCATGTGACATGAATGACAAGGAGTAGACTTGCACTATTCTTAACTAGGTGTGGTCCTAGTGTGAGGGGAAGTCTATTGGGAACACAACAACCAAGAGAATTACAATCTTTCAAAGGGGTCCTTCCTCTCTCAACCCCTAGTTACACTAGCATACTCTAAGTCTAGAGGGAGATTCAACACTAGTGAAGGCACCCACATTAAATGTAATTAAAGAGTATGGAGGGTGACTCACACACTTTATTTCAAAGGTGTGCCTTCAATTACTTCAAGGGAACACATGTGTGGTTCACACAAGACATCTACAACCCTTCTCCTCTAGTTGGATACCTTGAATCACCAACTAGAGATGTGATCACATTTTTTTAGAAATAACTTAACACACTCTGCATCCCTAACACATACTCTTAGCACCACAACATCTTTTAATACGAATAATTAGGTGGTTGCTCATGTCCATTAATCCTAAAGCAAGGAACACAAAACCCTACCCAAATCAACACCTAAAATTATTATTAACTATATACAACTAAGTCATTTAGACTTGCTACATCCAAAGGTACAAGATCACACCACCAATTGTATAGGAACTCATTCCAAAGACTTTTCAATAAGCCAAACTACTAATGGTAACTAGGTAGAAAGGGCAACATAAAATTATCTTAACATAAACAACTACTTACTCACATCAAGCATCAACATGAGTCTTTTCATACTCCTTGAGATAAACTCCTAAAGGGGGTCTCTCTCAATACCACTCGATTAACCATGCAACAATTAATACTAAAAATCCCCTTTCTAGAAATAATCATGGCATCACAAAATTTGACTAAGACATTTCATGCACAAGACAACAATTCACTCTTGAAAATAATCACCACCTTATTAAGACTTAAACATTTAATAAAGAAAAAAGGCAACAATGTGAGGATCGAGTTGCTCTTAAATTCTCATCTAATAAGTAACTAAAATACCATACATAAATCTATATGTTATCTCTAATTTATCATAATATGGTTCAATTACCACATAGTTATGTACTTTATAACAACATTAATTAGGGTATATTTCTAAAATTAAATAAAGTGCATCATAATATAATTCTTAAAGGAATCATATAGCATTACCTATACACAAGGCACACTTACCATACTAGGAGGCTACCCAAAAGTGGCACATAAGGTGTCACAAGGTTCCAAAAAAGTAAAAATGGGGTTTACCAATCACTAATACATTTTATTGAAACTAGAAGGATATGCAAGTTGGTAGAATTTAATGATCCTTATACACTAATACACTTACATGCACATACTAATTGTGCTCAAGGAAAGGGTAGCATAATCACAAAGCATAAGGAGATAGATCATTGTCTTAATCACACATCAAGGTGACAGTATTCAATAGGGGTAACTAACACTAAAACACAAGACATGTTTAACCTATAGTCCTTCAACAATTAGTATTATAACTAGTAACCTACTAAGATAGATAGAACTCACTCATGGATTACATAAATTGACTAAATAACATGATTGGGATAAATAAAATTGGGGACATAAGGCATGGCTCAAATTCAATATACCCTTTCAATGCAAAAATTTCTCTTACATGGTAGAACATACCCTATCCCACATATACACTTGGGTGACATGTAAGCACACACATAATGAAAATGCAAAACATATAGGTTCACAAGGGTATGTCTTCAAGATTTACTACTAGATAAATGTTGCAAAATACACCTAATTACTAAGGATATGATGAAAAAAGTTAGCAATGTATTCTATCTCAAGGCCTAATATGTGTCATTAGCTAGAAGCAAAAGTAAGCTTCGCAAAACTTTATATCTAAACATCTCTTTTACTAATAAAAATTTCTAGAATCATGCTATAAAATTTGTTTAAACTCAGTAACTAGGACTTTCTATGTCCTTTAATCACTTACACATCATGATTGTACTCCTCAAGTGCTTACAGTATGAAGTTATATAGTTGGGTTAGCAAGAATAAATATAAGGAAATCTAGTTTCTTCCCATGTAGGTTGTCTTACCAACCCATCAAGAACATAGCTAGAAATAGTCATGTATCCTCAAGTATGCACCACCAACAAGTGGACTAACACATACACTCATATACACCCAAAGCTCTCCTCAAGTTGAAAACCTAGCTCTGATACCAAATATCATGCCCACATTTGCATATGGACATGAAAACTAAAACAACATATTTTTTTGATAAACAAGTACTCACAAACTTCAATCGTGTTTTACGTGATTGCATTACATGTGCACTCAATTGTGTTCCACATGCAAGGTAACATAGAGCACACTACAAAAAGAAGAAATGGGGATTCAAAATAGGTAGGTGTTATAGAACTCCTTTTGTACACCCTATGAGAATGAAACATGACCTATTTAGGGTTGCCACAAGGAAGAATCCTCCATGAGGTGAATTTCCCCTAGTCTCCTAGGTGAATCTAGAATCAGTCTCACCCCTAACATGCAAGACCTAAATAGCTAATCTAACTTAAACAATAGCATGCTAATATATAACTAAAAATTAAATCGATAAAAATAATTAGATAATTAACCTTTGAAATAATGACATTTTGAATAAAATAGTGTGATGAAAATATTAATACAAAATTTAAAACATTCGTTGAATTTAAAATACTATTACAAATTTAGATAATATTTAAGGTTTCTAGATAAATGAATGTAAATGAAACAATTAAAATGAATTAAATGCAATAATTAAATATTCAAACTAAATACAATAACCAAGTTAAATAACATGAAATAATCTTTTTCAAAAAAATTAAAGAGCTTACAAACTATAATAAAATTCTTCTCTAAAGAATTAATATCAATTTAAATTAAAATACATAATTTATCTCCAAAGCTATTGCTCCAAATAAATAAACTAATTTATCATTCCTAGAAAAGATATGATAAGGCTTAACAATTAAATACAACTAATTTAATTTAGCCATGCACAACAAATGGGCTCAATAATCAACCACAATTTAACCACAATGTAATCAATCCTTTCTCCATTGATTAAATTAAATAAACAACATTACAAGTATTCTAAAGAGATTAATTCATTACAACATGATTAACTAAAACTATTAAGGCCACTAAACTACTAGGACAACTTAGAAAACCTAGTTTTCAAGTTTAAATAGGAAACATTCCATCTCTAGTTCTCACACTTTTCTATTTAACTGATTATAGGGAAGAAGTAGTGGAAGTCGAGGAAGGTGAAATAACCTCTTTATATTAGTTTTGTAAATTGGTTTTCAAATTATTTTCTACTCATTTTCTAACTACTTCTTGATCCACTTAGATATTTATTTATTTATTTTGCTACACAATATTATTAATTAAGCATAAATAGGTTTTAAAATAATACATATATACAGTCTCATTATATTGGTAAAACTCTCTAGGGTAAGTGCACAAAGATGAGGGACCAAAATGGGGTCTTAAGTTGCCACTTTTTTTTTTTGAAATTAGGAAACATTGATGTTGGATGAGAAATTGAAGATATCTACACTCAAAAGTTGAAGATGGAACAAAAACAAGAGTTGTAGTGCTCTGAATCTAGTTTCTAAACTGCTAATTTTTCTAAAAATGGTTGAGATTAAGGGGTTCAAAAAGGAGGAGCACACAAATTGGTCTTGTTTTTCTGAAAAAAACATAACATAGCGTCTGGTGTGCTCCCCCTAAAATGTTAACTTTTTTTTAGTATTTCAATAATTGCTCTAGTGAGAAATTAGGAAACACCATGTATTTTATCCCTTATTTTTTTGATAATTTTTTAATGAATAATTGATTTTTTAGTAATTTTTAAAGTGGACACATCCTGAAAAAAAAAATTAAGCGTGCTCCCCCTAAAATGTTTGAAAACTAATCGAAAATCAAAAAAAAAAAATTTGAATTCGTGTAGAATGGAGTCTAGTTTCTAAAAATATAACTTATTTCAATTTTTGATGAACGGTTAAAAAAAAATCAAAAATACTAGAGACTGGTTTTTGACAAAAACTAGATACACTAACAAAAGAAATTCAAGATGAAAAACTAAACGTACTCAAAATGTGAAAAAACTTATATGGTTAGATAGCTAATAGAGAGATTAAGATTACGGTGGTATTTTTTTGAGTTTTCATTGAAAAAAGTGCCATCCTGATGGGGAGCACACTCCAGATTATCTCCAGATTTTGTAAAAACTGATAAAAACACACAAACAAAGTTGAGCATAACACGAGCGCGTTATAACGTGCTTGCGTTATGATGAGCATAATTGGCAATACACATGCCAATTGCATTTGCTTGAAAGTTTCTAAATCCTTTTCAACAAATCCATTTTTTGCATATCTTGCAATCATTGCATTCCATTATAGAACATCCCTTTGAGGTGTTACATCTTACAATTGACATGCCTTGTCTATGCTTCCACACTTTACATACTTGTCTACAAGGGCAGCTGCACTTCCTATCATCTCTCTCTCTCTATTTCTCTCCCCTCTCTACGTCCTACCCTTTCTCTGAGTCTCTGCTTCCCTCCCCTCTCTACCTCCCACCTTCTCTCTCACTCTCTTCTTCCCTCCCCTATCTACCTTCTACTATCTCTCTCAATCTCTACTTCCCTCTCCTATCTACCTCCTACCCTCTTTCTGATTCTTTACTTCCCTTGCCTCTCTACCTCCTACCTTCTCTCTCACTCTCTTCTCCCCCTCCCTCTATACCTCTTACCCTCTCTCTCACTTTCTACTTCCCTCCCCTGTCTACCTCCTACCCTCTTTCTTAGTCTCTACTTCCCTCCCATGTCTACCTCCTACACTCTCTCTCTTCTTCCTTGCCCTGTCTACCTCATACGGTCCTCTCCCACTTTCCAATTCCATCTTGTCTCTACCTCTTATCCTGTCTCTCACTCTCTACTACCCTCCTTTCTCTACCTCTCCTCATTCTTCCCATCCAATGAAATTTCATAAATTATCTTGTTTCAATTTCATTGAATCCCAATTTGTATCCTCATCCATCTTTACATGTCCTATTTTTCTTACATTTCCATGTTCTTTGTCAACAAGGGAGAGCGAGAGGGAGGAAAAGGGAGAGAGGATGGAGATGGAGGGGAGAGATACCTGGTGATAGGGAGAGAGAGAGAGAGAGAGAGAGAGAGAGAGAGAGAGAGAGTCCTAGTTTTCTTGTTTTAGAGAGAGAGAGAGGATGAGTTGGGTTTATGAGTTTAGGGTGTTGGAAACAAGGTAGATAACTGAGAGGGGGGGTGAATCAGTTATCTCTATTATCTTAACTTTCTTTTCTTTTTTTATAATTTGTGCAGCATCAAAATATATAAGCATATATAATCATGAGAACAGAAATAAATCAATACACATAACACAAGGGTTTTTACATGGAAAACCTTGTTAAGGGAAAAACCACAGGGTGACTAACCCAAGATTGTATTCTCTGTTAAAAGAATAAGAAGTACAAAATAGCACTTGCCAATTAGGGCTCACTGGTCGAGCACACTGCTCACAAGAGGCACACTGCCTACAAGAGACTTACTATCTACAGAACTTACAGAAGGTAACCAGGTGTTTGAACTGATGAGAGGCATCTACAAATGCTAAAGTTTAGTTCCAGTTAGGCACAATATATTGATCTGATGCACTTCATTCTTCCTCTACTCTAGTGTTACTACTCTATCACATACCGGACTTGAATTGCTTCTTCAACACTTGTCCTACTTTTCTATGTACTTTGTTTCATCTTACTTCACACCACACCCTCTTACATACTGGAATCTCTCTGGTATATATATCCGCATAAAGAATTTCTATCAACTTGCTAGTTGGCATCAAGAACACTGCAAGTAATTACTCTGTCGGCTAAATCCAAGCTTGATTTGTGATGCGTATCAAAAACATAGATAGAGAAGTCATTAATCATGTCGGCCAACAATGTATGATCCTTAAAATAGCTTGATCAATATCATTTACTCATTTGGATTGAAGTTTGACACTCTATCGGTCAGTTCTTCCTCTGTCTGCTCTGCCTATCTAGAACCCAACACACAGATGCTCATAACTTTTTCATGCTTTATTACCGGAGGGTAAATCTCTGGAATATAGTAGTCATGATACCCTTCTTAACTTTCCCAAGTCTGCAACTTACTGAGTTATACCATTTGAGAGATCCGGACCTAATTGTCAGACCTTGTTGCATACTATGTTCTTGTTCACCGGACCAAAACAATCTTCAATCTAACTTCTGGTATAGGCATACTAAGTACTACGGATGTGTGGGATAGAATTTGTTGCCATCAATGACAAAACTCATGAAGCCCCATAGTGTCTCTTGCCAACAATCTCCCCCTTTGGCATTGATGGCAACACTTAGTGAAAAATTTCTAAGTGTCGCTATAAACTCCCCCTTAGTTGATGCTCTATCTTTTGCACTGTTATACCGGAACTCCCCCTTAGTTGGATTCCACAGTTTTCACTGTTCTTCACTCCCCCTTTGACATCAATGGAAAAGGGCGGGGTTCACATACCAAAAATTTGCAAAAATTATTCTATACATGGCTGCATAAGTATATATGAATTATACGTTATACTTACATATACTTAAGTATATCTGCAAAGGTGACCTTCAACTATACAAATTATGTGGCCTAGCTTTGCTTCATCCTGTCCAAAATTGAGATGTGACCACTCAACAAAAATGCATATGCTTCTGCCCTTTTTAAATCTACCAGATCACTGGTCTGGGCTGTGGTCTAAGCATTTGTCAAGTCCTCATGCATTGCCTCTAACTTAGGGATAATTATCTCTCTGAGTTCACTCATTCTGTTTATTATATCCTTCTTTTCTTTGCTCAACCTCTTTATTTCATTTATGATGACTATGGCCTAGCATTCTTGATTCATTAAGGATGTAGTGAGGGGATCAAAATTATGAGATAAGCTTGATAGTTTACCTTCTTGTTCTTTCACCTGCTTTTCAATATCCTTTGTCACTTTGGGCCAAGATAGGAAAAATTTGTATAAGTCCCCACCATCTTTAAGAGCATTTTCAAGGCTCTTAATTCCAATGTCTAAGGCCCTCCTATCATTGGTAATCAGTCCTTGCACCTCAGAGAATCTCTTTCCCAAAAACTCCTTTCAGACCTTTGCTTCTACCAATTTCTCTAAAGATTCAAAATGAGTACCAACAAAATTGACCAAAGATTTTAAGTTACCGGATGGAGAAACCAAAGTATCCTTTTGGAATGATTGCATGATCTTCTCTAGTATCCCAAATGCCATCTCCAACAATTCACAATCTTCCATGTGAGATTTTAGGAGTTTTTCTTTTGCTTTGGATTGAGCAAAAGATACTATTTTCATTGTCTGGACCGGAGAGAGAGAGTTGAAATTTAGTGGCCCTTGGAATAATTCAGGTTCATCTATCTCCATCATTTCTTTATTCAAGAAGTTCTTTACTGCCTTTACAGTGTCTCTTGTCGGTGATTGAGTTTTCTTTTCTTTTGGGATCTTAGAACTATCATCAAAGATCTTCTCTACTTGTTCTTCTTCTTTTCCCTTTACCTCCTCTTCTTGACTCACTTTCTCCTCTTTTCTTCCTTCTCCTTTAGCTCCTGAATCTGGAATGTCTACAGTGGGATCCAGAGGAGAGATGTTAACTACTTCATGAACTTCCTCTTTCGGAACATAGGAATCCAAGTCCTTAGACTTCTCCTCATCTAACTCTTTTGACCCTTCTACATTTTTGTCAAAAGATTCTTCATTGGCTACATTTAATCCTTCAACATCCATGGTCAAAGGTTCTTCATCTGTTTCCTCTATAATAGGAAGATTAAATCTTTTGAAGGCATTCTGGAGGATATCTTTTATTTTTTCTTGCTACTTGGTCAGTTTCTCCAAGCATAAGTTTATTCATTCTTGCTTTGCTCTCGAATTCATCCTTACAGTCTGTTGGTTTTTTATCCTAGACTGGATGCTTGCTCCTAGTTATCCCTACAAGGCAGCCATCAATGATCAATAGGATCTCTAGGCCAAGGGCCAACAGTACAGGAGATAGACTCTATAGATATCTCCTCTTCTTCTTCAAGCTCTGCAAAACCTAGGGGGGTATTCCCTATTCAACATCCATAAGATATGCTTGTGAACTGGGGGATGTTGACACAAAGCAGATAAATCCTCCTTTATGTAGACCAAAACTATGAGATAAGTGCAAAGGGGCTAGCTTTGGGCCTATGTTCAATTGTGAGATAGAGGATTTTGATCCTAAAACTACTTCTAAGGTTCTAAAGGTTTGGTATTGAAGTTTTAAGTTTGATTTTGTATTTGGATGCAAAACTAGGACCTGGGGTGTAACCTCAATACAAGACTAGACTGGTGCCTATCTAGGGCTTGGAGTCAATAGACATACACATGTGAATGATTAGCATAAACATATACCAAAGACTAGATTTCAAGGGGGGTTTGTTTAGCACCTGCTTTACAGATACTTCCCAAGACTGAGTATTCAGTTATCTCTGCTTACAAACATCCTCACTGCAGTACATTCCTCCCAACACTTGATCTAAAACATTTAATCTACTCCTTGAGCAGAAGTAAGAAATTAAGCATTCAATATAGTAAACCTATACTCTAAAACCATAAACACCCCTTAGATGCTTAGATTCAGAAGAAGAACACACTCAATTTGGAGACAGATAATAGAACACATGCAATATAGCATTACTCATTTAAATCAACATGAAACCAGTAAATTTATGCCTGAGACATATAACATGAGACTCATAAACTCACAAGACATCCAGAATAGGGCCACCAATGAAGTTGTATCTTATCACAGCGTCAAAATTTTGTCCAGCTTTCAACAACCATCTTGAGTAACACAGTTTGCTTATAAAGCAGGAATGTGTACTCAGCATTAATTACATGGCATTCACCAAGATTTTACCAGATATCATGCATCGCCAGGAGGGCACCGAAAACATTTAATGCAGCCACGTAGAGAAGAAGGATAGGCAAGTTTGGGAGGAGAACCGCTAACTGAAGATTTTCACCTTGAAAAATGGAAATTGACCTATCCTCTCGACCCATGCCTCTGTAAACTTTGTCATTAATGCTTACTTTCCTACTTTGGGATGCAACAGCAGTTCGCGTGCCTTTGAAGTTTCCTCCTACTAAGATCACAGTCACAGATATGAAGAAATCCTTCCCTTTGAAAATTTGAATCAGGACCGTCGATCTCCCTCTTTCCCATCGAGATTTGCAGCTACAATCACACTAAAAAATTGGCCACCAACTAGAACATGCCACATAGGCACTATATGCTCCCATCGCTAACTTTTCAAATTATGTGAGAACTAATTATGCCACATTCACCCTGCAATGACCTCTCAAACACTTTATAAACTAGGCCATGAACATATATGATAGTCGGTGATTTTTCTCCTGACGACGCTAGTTTAGACCTCATCATGATGGCTCTGGCTATTGGATCAACACTCCTCACCTGATATTAAACATCACCCTGATATTCTTGCCACATTGATGATCCTCATGTTCAATATCTCGTTAGCCAGACCCCCTACATCAGCAAACTTCCTGTTGCATCACTCGATATGAAATATCACCCCGATATTTCACATCACCCCGATGGGAAATGTCACCCCCATCGAAAATGTCACCCCGCGGGAAAATCACCTAATGACCACCCTCATCGGCGCATCTTGATACATCAGAGGAGGATCCTCCTACTATGCTGATATCATGCATCTTACCAATAATCCTCCTCATCATATTCATACCAAATACTTCACTGATGACCATCATTTACTTGTTCATGTCCTCATCAGCAATCAGGGGGATCCTTAGCAAAGCTGTCGATAGTACCTGTCATGCCGAAGACCACATGATGCAATCCACCAATCCTGATGATGTCACCACCATATTGCAATATCAGGGGGATCTTCGTAAGATGGCCAATATTAGAAATATGACCCCCTCCTCTGGAATATCAGGCTGGACTAAAAATTTCAACTATGACCCCATCGAACTTAGATGACGTCACCATCATATTGACAACGGGATGATATTCGGTGGCAAGGGTGATATTTGTAAGATCACCTGATATTTGAATTATCACCCCCTCGCAAAATATGATGATGTTGGATAGGTAAATATCAACCCTCATGTAAAATTGACATCCGCAACATCGGGGTGATCTTGTAAGATGAGGTGATATTTGAAACATGACCCCCCACTCGTGGAATATGATGAAACCATTAGACAAGCACTTCGCGGATCAAGTGAATATGAGGTGATAAAGCAACATTGGGATGATCTTAACTAAGATGACTGATGTTTGAAACATCACCCCTCGGGCGGAAGATTAGGTCATATATGAAATATGACCCCCCCCCAAGAAATATGAGGCCTGATAGAAATTTTGCCTTAACAAAACTCCATGCTTGAAACCCTGATTCCATGTGGGAACCACCATTGGCTTCGACTAGGGACATAAAGGCACAAGGCTATAGTGAGAACTAGATCACCTCCGGGCAGACCAGG
Source organism: Cunninghamia lanceolata (assembly GCA_027924645.1). Classification (NCBI taxonomy): domain Eukaryota; kingdom Viridiplantae; phylum Streptophyta; class Pinopsida; order Cupressales; family Cupressaceae; genus Cunninghamia; species Cunninghamia lanceolata. Next base: position 4,382,057 of record BSBN01000124.1, on the reverse strand, counting down.
TAAAACACAAAAAATGCACAACACTGACTATACAGAACAATTTACAAATAATTTACAAATGTGCACAAAAGAAGATACTTATAAAAAATAAGCTTTGAGGAATTGACTGTGCATAGGTAATTCCAGTATTTCACCATTCAGGGCCTAGAGAAAATAAGAATCTTCTCCATGAGTATTGCTAACCTGATATGGGCCCATCCATAAGGGCTCAAACTTACCATGCTTACCCTTATCTTGACATTTTGCATTCCAAATAAGGACTAGATCACCTACCTGAAACTTTCTTTCTGCAGTCCTTTTATCAAACAAATATTTAACACCCTGTTGTTGCTTGATGTTTGTCTTGTGTGCCTCTCTTCTGACTTCATCTAATGTAACCAGCTGATTTATCCTTTCTATCATTGGATCTTCAATCTCTTCATCATTTTCTTGTATGAATTTATAGATTGGCAAGAGATTGCTCACAGGGAACCTAGCTGTTGTGCCATATACTAGCTCAAAAGGTGACTTCCCAATGGCCTTCTTTACAGTTATTTTGTCAGCCCATAGTGCCATCTTCAGCTTTAAATCCGATGCTCTCTTGTTCTTGTCTACGATCCTTTTGATGATTTTCATGAGGCTTTTGTTACTTGATTCTGCTTGACTATTTCCCTATGGATGATATGGTGATGCATATGACAAATTAATCCCATATTTGTTGCAAAAATCAACAAATTCACTAGATGTAAAGCACATGGCATTATCTGTGACCACTTTGATTGGTACTCCAAACCTGACAATAATGTTTTCCACAATAAAATCCATCACCACCCTGCTTGTAGCTTTTTTAGTTGGAATGGCTTCAATCCATTTGGTGAAATAGTCAGTAGCAACCAAAATCCAACTATGTCCTCCACTTGATTTTTCTGAGATCTCCCCTATAAAATCAATTCCCCATTGCTGAAATGGAACCTCTACAGTTACAGTTCTAAGGGGTAATGCACCTTCATATTTTAACTTTCCTAAGAACCTTTGGCAAAGATCACATCTCCTCACCAACTTTTGTGCATCTGAGAAAAGAGTTGGCCACCAATATCCTGCCCTAAGAATTTTGTGATTTGTTGTCTGGACAGTATAGTGTCCACCACACACACCTTTGTGCATCTCACTTAAAAATATTTAGCTTGATTCTCATCCACACACCTGAGCAGCACACCATCAGGATTTTTCCAATATAGTTCTCCTTGCATAATAATGTATTTGATAGCATGTAATTTCAATGTCCTCTTCTGACTATCACTGAGATGGGAAGGACAATTTAACTCCTGCAAATAGTACACAACATCCTTATACCATCTAGATTTTGACATATTAACAATTTCATTTTGGACTACATTAACTTGGCATGCTTCCAAATTTGACTGTGTCATCATCTTAGCTAACCCTTGTCCCCTTACCAGTTTTGTGATCTATATCTCTATGTTGAATTCTTGTAATTTGTTTATCCATCTACATCTTCTTCCAGTTACCTCCTGTTGAGTAAAGATATCTTTAACTACCGCATGAGGCACATATGCAACTATCCGAGAACCTACCAAATATGGCCTAAAACTTTTGACTTCTCTAAACAGTGCATATGCGTGCTTCTCCATGATGTCATACTTCAACTTAGCAACCTGCAATGACCTACTAAAGAAAGCAATAGGTTGTTCAAACCCTTCTTCATTCTTCTGTAGTCAGCATGCAGCAATAGTATGGAAAGAAGCAAATGAGAACAACTGAAATGGCTTAGAAAAATTTTAGCACAGGAGCCATCTTTATAGCCTCTTTGATGTTCTGAAATGACTTAGTTGCTTCATCTTCCCATTTGACAATTTCACATTTCTTCAACATTTTAGAGATATCCTTTGTAGTCTCTCCAAAGTTAGGAGCAAATCTTCTAACAAAATTAATTTGTCCAAAGAAGGATTGAATACCTTTCACTATTTTGGGAACTTGAATCCTGTCAATTGCAGCAACCCTTTCAGGATCTATCCTGACTCCATCCTTGTAAACAATGTGTCCCAAGAGCTTCCCTTCAACTACCCCAAAAGTACATTTCTTTGGGTTGAGTAAAATGCCATATTCCAATGCTCTAATAAAAATCTGTTCTAAGTGCATACAATGCTGCTCCTCTTTCTTTGAATAGGCAGTTAAATTATCTTGATATACAGCCAAAATTGAGTCAATCAATCCTACAAAAGCAACATCCATAGCCCTTTGAAATGTGGCACCTGTATTTGTCAGTCCAAATGGCATTCTCACATATACATAGGTTCCCCATGGAGTAGTGAAGGCAGTCTTGAATTGTTCTGATTCTTTTACCTTCACCTGATTGTACCCTGAAAATCCATCCATCATGGATAAAAGTTCATAGCCAGTTACCTTTTGCAACATAGCCTCCATGTTGGGCAGTGGATAATTATCCTTCAAGGAAGATACATTCAGATTTCTAAAGTCAAGACAGAGTCTTATATCACCATTCTTTTTTCTAACTGGGACAAGATTAGACACCCAAGTTGAATGTCTGATAGGCACAATTATTCCAGCCTCCCTGAGCTTCATGAGCTCTTCCTAGATTTTTGGAGCTAAGGTAGGATTAATAGGTCTTTGTTTTTGTCTGAATGGCTTAGCTTCAGGCTTCAATGGAATCTCATGCTGGAATAAATCTTCTCTATAAGCTTTAAGGTCCTCATATGACGATGCAAAAACATGCTTATACTTATTCAACAATGCAATCAGCATGTTCCTGATGTGTGGTTTAAGTTGTTTGCCAATATATACCTTTTTGGGGGCATGACTTGTCCCCAAGTTTATCTCCTCCAAGTCATCCTTGTTTGTAGGAGATGCCTTCTTAACAAACTGATCTCTATTGTCAAAAGCTCTTTCTAAAGCAACCAACCCTCTAGGGGTTTTATTTGTTTTGAGTTGGATTACCTCTTTCCCCAAAAGAGTTTCTTTTCCATCTACAACCTCTACAAAATTGTGACAGTCAATTTCTTGGTTCTCATACTCATCTATGCAGTGTAAAAGTCTTTACAAATCTTTATCATCATCAAACACCTGCCAACTGCATACATTATCTGGTACTGCAGGTCTAAGTTTAACCTCAACATTTGTAACATCAGACAGAGTTATATCATCTGGCCTAATGGCCACATTAGCTAGAAAATCTGCCATGACATTTTTTGATCTCTCTATCTAGTTTATTGAAAATACATCAAACAATTCAACTGTATCCCAAACAGCATGCTTATATTGTTTTAATCTCTTATTTTTTGAAACATACTTATCTCTAATCTGGGAAACAATTAACTCTGAGTCTCCAAACACTCTTAACATCTTAATTCCATGCTTGTAAGCAACATTCAATCCAGGTAACAAAGCTTCATACTCTGCAATATTATTTGTGCAGGCAAACTTCAACAAGAAAGAGAATTTTAGAAGATTACCAACTGGAGACAGAAACACAACTCCAGCACCAGAGCCTTCCTTTGCACAAGCTCCATCAAAATACATGGTCCATGTCGATCAAGCCCTTGAATGCAAAGATTCTTTTCTTTATTTCCTTGATCATCAGAGACAACTTTAAAATTATCACAGTTAGTATCAACAAAACACACATGCTCTTCTGAATTTTGATCCTCAACTGTTTCTAGTGATCTTTCTTCTCTAACCAGTTTGACATTTTTGCCATTCATTGGGATCATGGCATATGATAGGTCTAGTTGCATACTTCCACCAATCAGTGTTGCCCATCTTCTTGATAACAGCATACCATACTGTGGCTTTATATCAACCACTGTTATGTTCATTCTATATGTTTTTTCTGGATATGCTGCTAACTTGAAATCCACATCCTTCATGATTCCAATAACTTGCACTTTCATCTGCATCATAGGAGGAAAACTCCCCTTTTGTGGACAACATATTTGCATTATCATCATCCACACAATGTGGCTTATTGCATTCATCACATGCAACAACATTATCATATAGAGACTGAGCAATCATGCATTATGATTGGGAATGAGGCATTTGACATATTATGCACCATGGGGTGTCATCAACAATATTGACAGCCTTCTTCAAAGGATCAGGAGTTTCCTTAAAATTTTGAGCCCTTTGATTAGGGTTGCTATTTGGAAGAACTCGTTTACCATTATGCCAATTTGTGTGATATGGCATATCATGCAATGACGGTCTCTTTTCTTGTCTTTGGTAAACCTGCCTGTCAGGACCCATTCCCTTTTCATTTTTTGCAAGTCTATAACTTAGGTCCTTAACAACAATTGCTAATTTATCTAGTTTATCCTCAAAAGTAGATGCATTACCTTGAGTACTTTGAGGCCTATTTGGATTTTGCAGAATCTTCATATCATCCCTTCTGTTTGTCTTACCAGATGCTTTCCTATTATTTTTAATATTTGTTGCAATCCTAAAAGCATCCCTGAGGCTCTTTGGACCCTTATCTCTTAATCCATATGTTGTTTTGGCATCAAAAGCATTTATGTACAACACCATACACATTGGCTCATTAGGTCTCATGTGATGTGGCAATTTATTCAGCACTTTAGTAAATCTAGCATTGAAATCTGCAACCTGCTCATTTGACCCCTTAGTGATACTGGTAAATTCATTTACAAAAAAGCTTGGGTCAGTCTTGTCACCATAATGTTCCTTGAAAATCCTTTTGAAATCATCCCATGATGAGATACTCCAGTCAGGCAGGCATTTATACCATTCTCTAGCTTCATCAATCAAAGACTGCATAAACAACTTCATAAAAACATCTTCATGCTCAACCTCAAAGTTGTCCATGACATTCTGAAAAGCCTTCAAGTGGTCTTCACCTAATACAACATTATTTCCTAAAAATTTTGGCACCTGTGGCCTCACATGTTTGTCAATGGGATTGGGGTAACTAGGAATGCCATCAAAAACTAACTGTTTGAATCTATCCAGCTGCATAGGTTGTCTACCAAACTGGTTAATATTGACATTTCTATCAGCATTTTGATTTCTCACATTGTTTAATGGTACTCTAGTATTGTTTGCATTCTATCTTTGATCATTATGCTGATGATGGGCTTCATCTATGTGCTAGTTTCTCAAGACACTTGCATTATCAAGGGTAGGGACTGCATCTTGTTGGGTAATTTTCAGAGCTTGTACCTTTTGTCTCATATCATCTCTAATTTTCACAGCCTACAGATACTCGAATTCAGCCCTCAAGCTCTTGATCTCTTCAGCTAATTGTTCATCTTTGGGCATGGAAGAAGATGGTCCCTTTTCATATTAGTCATCATCATCATCATCCCTTGGAGATTCAGCCTCTTCAAATCTGTCACTGGGATCCAAGAAAGGGCATTCTTGAAATACCTCTGACCTCATTCTTAGACTACCACCTTGTTGTCTTTCATACATATCTTGAATCTCAGCCTCTGTATTTGAAAAATAAGGTGCTTGTTGCTCTGAAGACCTAGGATGACCTTAGATACTATCATTTTTTGTGGGAGAACCTTCATGACTGGCTGGGACAATCCCTTTTTTCCTATACATCATCTTTCTGGGTAACTCTTCAAATAGAGGATTACGCAAGGATCTTCTCCCTTGCATACAAATTTTTACTTTACCGTTTGGGAGATTGTTCGAAGTCGCCACCTATAACTAGGAAATATTTTCTTTTAAAACCAAGGTTCATACACAAAGAGTTCCCCAGTAGAGTCACCAAATCTGTTGGTTTTTTATCCCAGACTGGATGCTTGCTCCTAGTTATCCCTACAAGGTAGCCATCAATGATCAATAGGATCTCTGGGACAGGGGCCAACAGTATAGGAGATAGACTCTATAGATATCTCCTCTTCTTCTTCAGGCTCTGCAAAACCTAGGGGGGTATTCCCTATTCAACATCCACAAGATATGCTTGTGAACTAGGGGATGTTGACACAAAGAAGATAAATCCTCCTTTATGTAGACCAAAACTATGAGATAAGTGCAAAGGGCTAGCTTTGGGCCTATGTTCAGTTGTGAGACAGAGGATTTTGATCCTAAAACTACTTCTAAGTTCTAAAGGTTTGGTTTTGAAGTTTTAAGTTTGATTTTGTATTTGGATGCAAAACTAGGACTTGGGGTGTAACCTCAATACAAGACTAGACTAGTGCCTATCTAGGGCTTGGAGTCAATAGACATACACATGTGAATGATCAGCATAAACATATACCAAAGACTAGATTTCAAGGGGGGTTTGTTTAGCACCTGCTTTACAGATACTTCCCAAGACTGAGTATTCAGTTATCTCTGCTTACAAACATCCTCACTATAGTACATTCCTCCCAACACTTGATCTAAAACATTTAATCTACTCCTTGAGCAGAAGTAAGAAATCAAGCATTCAATATAGTAAACCTATATTCTAAAACCATAAACACCCCTTAGATGCTTAGATTCAAAAGAAGAACACACTCAATTTGATTACTCATTTAAATCAACATGAAACCAATAAATTTATGCATGAGACATACAACATGAGACTCATAAACTCACAAGACATCCAAAACAGGGCCACCAATGAAGTTGTATCTTATCACAGCACCAAAATTTTGTCCAGCTTTCAACAACCATCTTGAGTAACACAGTCTGCTGTGTACTCAGCATTAATTACATGGCATTCACCAAGATTTTACTAGATATCATGCATCGCCAGGAGGGTGCCAAAAATGTTTAATGCAGCCACGCAGAGAAGAAGGCAGGATAGGCAAGTTCGGGAGGAGAGCCGCTGACTAAAGATTTTCACCTTGAAAAATGGCAATTGACCCGTCCTCTCGACCCATGCCTCTATAAACTTTGCCATTAATGCTTACTTTCCTGCTTTGGGACGTAATAGCAGTTCGCATACCTTTGAAGTTTCCTCCCACCAAGATCACAGTCACAAATATGAAGAAATCCTTCCCTTTGAAAATTTGAATCAGGACCGTCGATCTTCCTCTTTCCTACCGAGATTTGCAGCTACAATCATGCTAAAAAGTCAGCCATCAACCAGAACATGCCATGTAGGCACTATGCACTCCCATCGCTAACTTTTCAAATTATGTGAGAACTAATTATCCCACATTCACCCTGCAATGGCCTCTCAAATACTTTATAAACTAGGCCATGAGCATATATGATAGTCAGTGATTTTTCTCCCGACGACGCCAGTTTAGACCTCATCATGATGGCTCCAGCTGTCAGATCAACACTCCTCACCTGATATTGAACATCACCCTGATATTACTTGCCACACTAATGATCCTCATGTTCAATATCCCGTTAGCCAGACCCCCTACATCAGAAAACTTCCTGTTGCATCACCTGATATCATATATCACCCTGATATTTCACATCACCCCAATGGGAAATGTCACCCCCATCGAAAATGTCACACCGCGGGAAAATCACCTGATGACCACCCTCATCGACGCATCCTGATGCATCAGAGGAGGATCCTCTTGCTATGCCAATATCATGCATCTTACCGATAATCCTCCTCATCATATTCATACCAAATACTTCACCGATGATCATCCTGTACTTGTTCATGTCCTCATCAGCAATCGGGGGATCCTTAGCAAAGCTACCAATAGTACCTGTCATGCCAAAGACCACATGATGCAACCCACCAATCCTGATGATGTCACCACCATATTGTAATATTAGGGGGATCTTCATAAGATGATCGATATTAGAAATATGACCCCCTCCTCTGGAATATCAGGCTAGACTAAAAAACTCAACTATGACCCCATCGGACTTAGATGACGTCACCATCATATTGACAACGGGATGATATTCAGCGGTGAGGGTGATATTCGTAAGATCACCTGATATTTGAAATATCACCCCCCCACAAAATATGATGCTGTTGGATAGGTAGATATCGACCCTCATGTAAAATTGACGTCCACAACATCGGGGTGATCTTGTAAGATGAGGTGATATTTGAAACATGAGCCCCCGCCTGCGGAATATGATGAACCATTAGACAGGCACTTCGCGGATCAAGTGAATATGAGGTGATAAAGCAACATCGGGGTGATCTTAACTAAGATGATTGATGTTCAAAACATCACTCCCCAGGCAGAAGATCAGGTCATATATGAAATATGACCCCCCGCAAGAAATATGAGGCCTAATAGAAATTTTGCCTTAACAAGACTCCATGCTTGAAACCCTGATTCCATGTGTGCACCACCACAGTCCTTAAAGATCATGTCCATTTGCTTTGAAGTAATAGAAGGATAGAGATGAATTGCAATCTATTCTCAGATCTCTAAGTCTTTTGCCTTTGCATTCTATTTTCTAAGTTCAAGTACCTTCTCTAGACTTTTGGGAATTAATGAAATAATTTCAATGAATGCTTTGTTATAAATATTCAGGTACCCGACTGTAACTTCTTCCAAGATCCTCTTGTCAGTATCACTATATTCATCATAGAATTCTATTACTGGGTGCAGATTCCTATCCACAATAACTGCCTTAATGATATCATCAATGGAAAGAGTGGGCTTTTCAACAAATTCTTCTACTTTTTCTTCTTTGTTTTTGCTAGCAGAGAATTCCCCGGATGTTTTCTTCTTCTTCTTCATTTTCTTCATTTCCTCATCAGACTCTGTTTCTTCATCATCTTTGAGACTTGTGTATGACCTTGTGGCTTTTGTTTTCATTCTCTTTTCTCCTTTTCAGGATGTCTTGACTTCCGGTTTGGTGGCTCTTGAGCTCTTAGGAGTGGTAGGTGCAGAGCTCTTAGAGGATCTAGTCTGAGAGGGGATTTGTACCGGAACACTTCCTTTCTCTGCTTCTTGTTTCTCTTTCTCACCTCTTTCAACTTTCTCTCTATTGGCATCTACTGCCTCTTTTGATATGCCAAATCTTTTGGTAATTTCCTCAACTTCCCTTCTAACTTTTCTCTTTATCTCCAGTTGTCTTAGCTCAACATGTATTTTTACACTTAGTTCTTGAAAGGTTCCAAACCTTTCTGCCTCAGGGTCCTTAGGCTGGCTCAATAGGTGTTGAATGTGTAGCTCCAAGATTTTCTCATCGACCTTGTATCCCATTGGCATTATCCACACTGTTCTGGGCTCAACTGCCTCCATTAGGCATTGATCAGTGTCAACCATGAAGCACACTATATCCTTATATTTCTCAACTATGGATTGAGGTATTCTTTCTCTGGCTTGCATCATGCTTTGGAAGTTCTTGAAGTAACCCCAGAGAGCTGTGTTTTGGGCTTGAGCATCACCAAGTCCATACATATAGTCTCTAATCTGTATGGCAACTGGTTTGTCATTTTACCATACCCAACCACTTGATCCGGGCAACTCATTCATGTAGTAGAAGAATAGACACAGTATTAAACAACCATACTTAAAGGAGTTCTTCTTATCCTTCTTGATCTTCTATAGGTTTTCTAACAGTTGGTTTAAGAGAAGATCACATAGGCCATAGTTAGCATTTTCCCTTAACATCTGATATGCTGCATATATTGCAGTCCCAAACATAGAGTTCTCCTTTCTTGAATGATAGATCTTATACCCAATTATCATTGAGGTAAATTTGACATCCGGATCTGTGATGTCATCTATAATCATTTCTCTCTTGTCAAACTTTGATTTGGTAGCTTCTGTTACAGTCTGGTTCTTGACAGATTTGAGTACAGGTAACCCACCGGATGAGTGCAATCCAGTTACTGCCCTGATGGCATCTTTTATTATCTTGAAGGGCCTTGTTAACCACATAAAGTTATCATGCATCCTACTCACGACATACTGGACCCAATCATCTTCCACAAAATAGGGAAAGTGTATGCAATGTCTGAAGTGTTTATCCCAGAGAGCCTTGTATTGAGGTTTGGGTTCAAAACTTTCATCTATTAATTGTTTATGATAGATGTCCATCAACTTAGATTCTCCAAATTCCTCAATGTTGGCGTGGATGTAGAGCCTAACATCTTCTACATGCAATACCCCATGCGGAATGCTAGAAAAAGTGCCTAAAGGATCAACTTCTAGGGATTTGTAGGGGTGTTTCTTAAATTTTGGGTGCAGCCTATTAGTGATCTTAATAACAATTGGAGTAGCCATTTTGTAAAAAGATTCAGAGAGAGATTTTCATAATGGAAGTACCTTTTTACACTTTAGGGTTTGAAATAAGAGCCGAACAAATCGCTGGTTAAATTCAATTTTGCAGTTGATCTTTGAGAGAGTTGTAGAAACTTGATGCAGAGCTCTTCTTTTCTTCTTCTCGAATGCAAATGTGCAAATGATGATTGAAAGAACCCTTTTATTCTTGCGCAAACCCTGATTTCCTTCTTGCAATAAATGCACAACTTAAGTTGTCTAGTTGCCCTGTTCTGAGAGAGATCTTTTTCGAATCACTGTGTTGCACTTAGAATCATTTTCAGTGAGGATTGAAAATGTATCTTCTTTTCTCCAATCATGTCATGGATCCACAGATCAAAGTATTTCAATTTTGAATCATACCAGATATGTTTGTGAAAATCCTAGTTTACCAGATGGATGTCAGACCAGATCAATCTTAGATGATTAAACTCTTGCAAAACTCCATGCGGATCTTTCAAATTTTTACTGAGGGTTATTTAGATATTTTTCTGACAACCCTTTAATTTGCAATATTCCATGTGCCAAATTTAGGCACCAATTGACTGGCTGGGGGAATTTATTTTTCTTTGTGACTCCCCCTGAGCCAGAGCTCGTCGGTTTAGTTTCTGGAAGAAATATCAACACTAGATTCTGGTGCGGATCCATCCCCAACATTTTATGTACTCTTCTTCACCCAAATCTTGCTCATCTCCCTTTTAACTTCATCCGCAATCACTTTGTCTTTTCTCTTATCTTGTTTTTTATTATGATCTACCGAACCCTTTTTATCTTGATTTTTACTTCTGTAGAATTTAGCAATACGACCGGATCTATTGCAATTGTAACAAACAACATTTTTTTGCATATTTGACTGATATCCTCTTGATCTGCATTGATTAGCCATATGTCCCATTCTATTGCATGCAAAGCATCTACCATTGAATGAATTGTTTATTTGTATATTTTTACATTCATGAGATTTGTGACCATACCTTTTGCAGTTGAAACATTGTCCAGAGAAGGATGGATTAGTCTGATTCATTCTCCTTCTACACTGAGTTGCTTTATGACCGAAGTTGTTGTAATTGAAGCAATATCCATTGAAGGATGGATATCTTTGAGCATTTGGTTGCCTTACCGGAGGTCTTCTAGGCATGTTTCTTTGGTTTCCTAATCCAATGTTCTTCTAATCGGATCCAGAGCTTTCACCTTTCTCATATCCCAAGCCACACTTATCATCTGCCCTCTTTTGGCTCTCAAGAAGAACTTCAAGTTGGGCTGAGCTTATCTTGAATTTCTCTTTGTATTCATTTTTTGTTTGAAGACTTTTTTTAAGAGTGTCTATCTAATTCTCAAGTTGTTCTTCATTATCTCTAGCTTCTTCAAGATCAGATTCAAGATGCCTGATTATTCTATCCATTTTGTGGCAGTCCTCTATCTTCTCCTTGAGGGATTGTTTTAGATTATCTTCACTTTTCTTTTTTTCTTCAATTTTTTGGGTGAATCTCATAACCCCTGATTCCATTTCATGCCTTACCATAATGACCTCTTTTGACAGCTTCTCACATAGCTTATTTTTCTCATTCAGATCTTCATTAGTATCATTGTCTTCACCCTGATTGGCTAATTTTTGAAGTAGTTCCTTTCTCTTTTTCACAGAGATACTAAGTTTTTCTTTTATCTCATTTATGAAATCATCAGCTTCTTTGAGTCTTTCTCTCAGATTATTGACTTTAGAATGTTATTGTTCAAGATCATCTAGGGCAGACTGAAGTTGTTCCCTCATACCATATATATCCATTGAGATTCCTAGATCTTCCTCAAGCTGTTAGGCTTTGTTTAGAGGAACGTAGCTCTGATACCAATTGTTGGAAACAAGGCAGATAACTGAGAGGGGGGGAGTGAATCAGTTATCTCTATTATCTTAACTTTATTTTCTTCTTTTATAATTTGTGCAGCATCAAAACATATAAGCATATATAATCATGAGAATAGAAATAAATCAATACACATAACACAAGAATTTTTACATGGAAAACCCTGTTAAGGGAAAAACCACGGGGTGACTAACCCAAGATTGTATTCTCTATTAAAAGAATAAGAAGTACAAAATGGCACTTGCCAATTAGGGCTCACTGCCCGAGCACACTGCTCACAAGAGGCACACTGCCTACAAGAGACTCACTGTCTATAGAACTTACAGAAGGTAACCAGTTGTTTGAACTGATGAGAGGCATTTACAAATGTGAAAGTTTAGTTCCAATTACGCACAATATACTGATCTAATGCACTTCATTCTTCCTCTGCTCTAGTGTTGCTTCTCTGTCACATACCGGACTTGAATTACTACTTCCACACTTGTCCTACTTTTCTACGCACTTTATTTCATCTTACTTCACACCACACCCTCTTACATACTGGAATCCCTCTAGTATATATATACGCATAAAGAATTTCTATCAACTTGCTAGTCGGCATCAAGAACACTGCAAGTAATTACTCTGTTGGCTAAATCCAAGCTTGATTTGTGATGCGTATCGAAAACATAGATAGATAAGTCATTAATCATGTCGGCCAACAATGTATGATCCTTAAAATAGCTTGATCAATATCATTTACTCATCCGGATTGAAGTCTAACACTCTATCAGTCAGTTTTTCCTTTGTCTGCTCTACCTGTCTGGAACCCAACACACAGCTGCTCATAACTTTTTCATGCTTTATTACCGGAGGCTAAATCTCTGGAATATAGTAGTCATGATACCCTTCTTGACTTTCCCAAGTTCACAACTTACTGAGTTATACCATCTGAGAGATCCGGACCTGATTGTCGAACCTTGTTGCATACTTTGTTCTTGTTCACCGGACCAAAAAAATCTTCAATCTAACAGCCGGTATAGGCATACTAAGTATTGCGGATGTGTGGGATAGACTTTGTTGCCATCAATGACAACACTCATGAAGTCCCACAGTGTCTCTTACCAACATAGGGTTGCTTAATTTTAGGGTTTAGGGGAATCATTTAGGGTTTAGGTGTTTAGGGCTGCTCAAGTTTAAGGTTTAGGGTTTTGGGTTAGGGTTTAGCGGAATTATTTAGGGTTTAGTAGTTTACGGTTGCTTAGGTTTAGGGTTTAGGGTTTAGGAGTTAAAGGGTTTAGGGTTGATTAGGTTTAGGGTTTAGGGGTTAGGATTTAGAGAGAGAGTGTGGTAGGGGATCGATAGATATTGGGAGAGATCTAGGGAGATAAAGGTTTAGAGTTGCTTCCAGGGTTTATGGTTTAGAGGTTTCGGGTTTAGAGTTGCTCAATTTTATGGTTTAGGGGTTAGGGGTTAGGGTTTAGTGGCATTATTTAGGGTAACTTAAGGTTTATGTTTTAGGGGTTAGGGGTTAAGGTTTAGAGGTTTATGTTAGGGTTTAGAGAGAGAGGACTGATAGGGAGATATAGAGGAGACCAAGGGGAGACATAGGGAGATAGAGGCTGAGGGACATGGCTAGAGACATAGGTAGAGAGATTGAGAGGTAGAGGGATGATGGAGAGAAGGAGATAGGGTTTAGGGTTGATCGGGTTTAGGGTTTAGGGGTTAGGAGTTTAGAGAGGGAGAGATATGGAGATAGAGGGTGAGGGACATGGCCAGAGAGATTGAGAGGTAAAGAGATGATAGAGACAAGGAGATAGGGGTTTAGGTTTGATCAGGTTTAGAGTTTAGGGGTTAGGAGTTTAGAGAGGGAGAGATAGTGAGATAGAGGGTGATGGACATGGCCAAAGACATAGGCAGAGAGATTGAAAGGTAGAGGGATGATAGAGACAAGGAGATAAGGGTTTAGGGTTGATCAAGTTTAGGGTTGATCAGGTTTAGGGTTTATGGTTGTTATATATGATGTATAGAATGGTGTAAATGACTAACATATTGGTACTTATGATGTTCTAATGGCTCTTGTGGCTGGTAGAGGGTAGAATGACACTTGTGACTGGCTAGGTGTAGAATGATGTTTGTGATTGATAGGTAGGTGCTACTAAGGAGCATATTGTCACATACAATATACAAAATGGTGCAAATGACTAACAATTTGGCACTATGATCTTCTAATGGCTCCTGGTGAAGTATTTGTTTGATTTTGTTTATTTTTGGGATCGTTTGAGATGGAGCTTACATTGATTTGGGATGGAGTTGAGATGAAATGGATTGGTTTAGGGATGATGAGAGGTGAAAAGGACTAGATTAGGAATGATTTGGGAATGATTAGAATGGTTTTAGGGATGGTCTGAAGTGATTGAGTGTTGATTACAGAATGATTAGAATGGTTTGGGAATTTAGTTTAGGGATGGTATTTGAGATGAAATCTAGGTTGAAAGGAAAATGATTAGGGATGAAGTTAAATTGATCTGGATGTGATTTGGGATGGTGTGAAGTGGTTTAGGGCTGATTAGAAGTGGTTTAGGGATGATTAGAGATGAAATTGAGTGGATTAGGTATGATTTGGGATTGATTAGGAATGAATTTCGTTGCAATGAAAGCTTAATGTTTTCATGTTTTCACATTATAGAGATTGGGAGAGATAGGGAGATAGAGGTTTAGGGTTGCTTCCAGGTTTTATGGTTTAGGGGTTAGGGGTTTAGGGTTGCTCATTTTTAGGGTTTAGTTGTTAGGGGTTAGGATTTAGGGGTATTATTTATGGTTTAGGGTTTATGGTTTAGGGGTTAGGGGTTAAGGTTTAGAGGTTTAGGTTTATGGTTTAGGTAGAGAGGCGAATAGGGAGATACAGAGGAGACCGAGCCTGGGAGAGATATCTATGTCTCCTCTATCCCTCTCTCTAACTATACCTACCTCTCTGTCTCTCTCTCTCCCTATCTCTCTATCTTGCTAGATCTCTTTCGATCCCCTCTCTCTAACTCTACCTTTCTATTTCTCTCCCTCACTATTTGAGGTTTACATGAGTTTAGGGTTTCTCAAGTAAATATGGTTTAGGTTTTAGGGTAAGGGTTTAGGGGAATTAATTAGGCTTATGGGTTTAGGGATGCTCGAGTTTAGGGTTTAGGGTCTAGGGGTTAGGGTTTAGGATCTCTTGATCTCTTTCCCTATCGAGCTATCTATCCTCATAACCCTATCTCTTAATATACCCCTCTCTACCTCTCTCTCTGTATTTCCCTATCTATCTCTCCCTTGCTAGATGTATCTCCCTATATCTCCCCTCTATATATATATATATATGTATGTATCTCTATCTTTCTCCCTCTATAGACCCCTTTCTCTATCTTGATCCCCATCTCTCCCTTTCCCCATCTCTATCTCCACTTATCCTCTCTATCTCCATGTCCCTCTCTATCTCTCCATGTCTTCCAATCATGCTTACCTTTATGTTATCATGCTTCCCATAATGCTTACCTTTATGTTATCATGCTTGCCTATATGTTATCATGCTTCCCATAACAAGGTTACCTTTATGTTATCATGTTCTCTATAGAGAGAGAGAGAGAGTCTCTCATGTAGATAAAAGGTTACCTTTATGTTATCATGCTTCCCATAACGCGCTCGCGTTATAACGTGAAAACATTATAATGTGATCGCGTTATTAGAAGCATGGAAAATGGTAAAAAAGCATGTGGGATCCGTGTTTCAAACCCCACATGTCATACCCACATTTCCCATGTGGTCACAACACACATCACACGTGTCATGTCCACATTTGTCATGTGATCATGACACGAAATATCAAAATTTTTCCCACACTTCCCTAGAAACCCCCTAGCACACGTAAGTGTGCTCGGTGGCATTATGCTTAAGGCATAAACATAACAGTTGAATGTGGCTTAATGCATTCACATGCGCATACCAAATGCAATGAAGGCCAACTAGGGGTCAACGCGACGCGGTTAATGTCGCCAATAGGGTTAGGATCAACGATCGAAACCCTAAGTTAACCTATGTGAATGAAGGGATTTTGACGTAAGTCAAAATCAGTAGCCAACGGTCATATGCATAAGAGGATGATAAAATACCAAGATCAATAACAAAACTCGGTGAAGACAATATTACAATCCCAAATAGGATTAAACTTCACTAACCTAGGTAAACCCTAAATTCCAAAAAAATTCGGTAGCATAACACCTCACGGGCGTGAGTAGGGTTTATTATACTAAAACTAATTTGATCAAGAGGTTTACTGATTTGGATTAATAAATTACTTACGTCTCACTAGTTGAATTGGTAAATCAGTTGATTAAGATTAATTGAACATTTTTCAACAAAGCTTGATCAATTTGTTCTCCTTCACATTTTCTATAATTTAAAACATTTTTCAACAAATCTGATCAATCTGTTCTCCTTCATGTTTTCTATAATTTAAGATTAATTTGTTCTCCTTCATGTTTTCTATAATTTAAAACATTTTTCAACAAAGTCTAATCAATTTGTTCTCCTTCACATTTTCAATCAATCAAAGTTATCTCTACATCATTTACATTATTCCTAATTTCTTGGTAGATCAGATTCATAAACAAGTTTTACTAACTTCATTTAAAAAGGTTTACTAGGTTTCTGAGTGGGATTTAAAACAACGTTTAATTTAATTTTGGTAATTAAACTGCCCCAATATGACTAAAGGAATATTAAATTTTAATTAATACTCTTTTCCCTAAATTCCTCCAACAATAAAATATTATTTTCTTTATGGCAAAAACCCTAGCCCTATTTTTGAAACTCATGCTTTTTCTCCTCTTTGTTTTCACTTTTATCTTTCTTTCTCTTTTTCTCTCTCATTTTTCCTTTGTTTTCTTTGGTTTTGTTTGAGGTTTAAAGGCCACATATGAAATGCATATGATGGTTTTTTAAAATATATATATATATATATATATATATATATATATATATATATATATATATATATATATATATATATATATATATATATATATATATATATATTCTTATTGTGTTTATAAAACTAGATTTTCTTTTAATATATGTAATTTTTTTTTGTTTTCTTTGAAAAAATTTTAAAGCCCTAAATTTATTTTTGTTTTGTGGCAGGGAGAAGAGGTGCTGTTGGGAACAGCGACGGTGGCGGCGGCATTGAGGGAGACCACAGGGTGGAGGTCTAGTGGCAGGGGTGTAGCAGCAGCCGCAACAGTGGTGGCGGAGGTTCTGTTGGAGGGGCCGGTGGTGAGAAGGCCGGTAGGGGGCGGAGTCTACAATGGCCGCGGGGAGCGGCGGAGGGAGGGTCGACGGATGTTGTGTTGGGTGTGGTCTGCACAGAGAGAGGGGGCCACGGGGTTTAAAGGTAGTGGGGGGTGTGGGGAGGGGGACGGAGCCCCCACCCACATCCCATATGATGGGGTGTAGGTGGGGGCTCCACCCCCCTCCCCACACCCAACACCAAAAAGCATGGCGGTGGGGGGTTTGAACCCCCCCACCATTAATATTAAAACTTCCCTCTATATAGCCATGACTCTCAAAAAAATAGTCTCTTCAATTTTTACTCGGCATTTTATATTTTATTAATATTTGCTTTAATTTAAGTTTGTTCAATATAAAATATATATATATAAATATAGGAATATACACAGCAATCATAAATTTTTTTATTCAAGTTCACAGTTAATGCTATATATATATATATAATGAGTATATTTAATACAGTCAAATTTGCTTGGCAGAAATAATGAAATCATTTTATATTTAAATACCTTTGATGTATAAATTCAAATACTCATAATATATATATATATATATATATATATATTATATTTCTTTTCAACCACATACAAATTTACTTTATAAACAATACACAAGATAAATATATCTATTTTTTATAAATCAAATTTTCTACAAGATAAGGAACTCATTTTATAAAATTTTCATTGTAATAATGATATTTTCTTTTTAAGGGAAGGAAACAAATGCAAATAAATAATTTACTTCTAATACACAACAACAACAAATTTTCTCACTCATAAGAACTAAATACAATTTTTTTTTTTGTTGTCTCAAAATTAAAATCACAACCTTTCTATTTGATAATTCAATATAACATAGAAATGCAATAGCTTTAAAAGTAAATTTTATTCCTTCCACATTTTTTTATTAATAAGCATTAAAACCAACAATTTAGAACTTTCAATTTCAAATGTAAATGGACTACACCCAAAATAAAAATATACATTTTTTCAACAAGAGAGAGAACAATGCTCTTCTCTTGGACAACTAACAAATGATAAAATCTTCTAAGTAGGCCAAGCTATCTCTCAAGAGCTAAAGAGTAAAGGAAAATAAAATATCAACTCCAAGAACAAGGAGTTTTCTCCAACTTCACAACACTTGGCTCCAATAAACCTGCATATCACAACAAGGGGAAAGAAAACCACACATCTTGCTCTCCTCCCTACCATAGACCCGCAAGAGGGTCACTCCCAAGCTAGGGAGGTCATCCACACACTTGGGAACTCATTCCACTTCACAACAAGGCATTTAAACAACCCAACATAATTTTACACCCATGGATAATCACAACACATGAATGCAACCAGGGTGAGTTCAAATAGGTAGGAGAGTGGACACACTCAACTCAAGAGTGCCACTCCTACAAATATCCCAAAACAAATATCTCATAAGGCCTCTAGCCATCACATTTAAACACAATTTCCACAAGTTTCCATTTTGGATCTCAATCCATTTCTCATATTGCTCAAAATCTCATATATTGCCCTCAAGGCTTACAACACCACAAGAACAAGGTAATGGCCCCAAGGAGGTTCACTCCTCCCCTACCCCACACTTATTGAGCATCTTCTCCCAAGTGGGAGAGGCTCTTACAACACCCTACAAATTTTCCTCACAATAACAATAAAAACTCAAGAAAATAAATCTCACACATATGCATCATGCAAGCAAACAAAAATACAAAGGGAAGGCCTTAGCCTTGAAGCCAACCTTTAAAAGCCCTATTATGGTAGATGGTTGATGTAGAGCTTCTCCAAATCCCCCTCCAACATAAGCCACAAAACTCTCTCTATCTTTTTCCCTAAAGTAAAATTCAAACCATAAAATTATCAAAAAATTCAACAACCCATAACCTTCTCCAAGTGGGATTAAAATAAGTTCAACCCATGAGATTTGAGGAATGGGGAGGTGACACTTGTCACCTCCTCACTCTTCCTCTCCACTACAAGCAAGACCCATGGGATGGGTGTTGACACATGTCAATCACCCATCCCCAAGTCTCTCTCACCCCTTCCACTTGTCCTCTCTCAAACATGTGGGAGAGAAAAGTGGAGCTTAAGAGGGAATGGGTGACACATGTGTCCCCTTCCTTTCCTCCCAAGAGGGACCACACAACTCCAAGGTACCCTCACCAATTGTGAGAGAGACTTGGAGTCAAGTCCTCCAAAATTGGTGGGTCTTGGAGACATCTCCAACCTTGGGAAGTGGAAAGGGATGGGGTTGAGTGTTGGGACCACTCATCCTCTCCCTCCCATGCCTTCAATTTTGTCACTTAACTTCAAGGTGAAGTTAAGGTGACCAAATGGAGGTTTACCAAGGGTTACCCAAGTCAAAAAAAGGTCCCTAGATCCAAGGGGTACAACCCAAGGTCAAGTTTAGCTCATTTTGAGCACCTACGGTTAAGTTAAAGCACATGAAAAGGGATCTCAAATTTTAAAATTTAAAAAATGAAATTCAAAGACAAAATTCTTACAACACCAATTATAATTCAATTTAAAAGAGGGGTAGACTTAACCTGATTAACATCATGCAATCAACATTACAGAATTTCATCATACACGGAGTTGATCTTGGTTCCTCGTGGAACTAGATCAGCTTCACAAGGGATAACAACATCGTGTGTGGGGTGATCTCCAATTTCTATGGCTTGTTAGAAATACCTACGCACTCAATTGCAAAGTTAATTCTACATATATATATATATATATATATATATATAATAGCCGAAGAAAATTAAAACATACACCCGCACAAAATATCGCAAGTTCACATAAGCATAAAGGAAGTCACATTACAATTAGATTCTAAATTCTGCATTTCAACATCCATTCCCAAGATTGAATCACAAAACAATTTTCAATCTAACATCACCTAATTAGTTTTCCCATAACATCATAATATAAAGCATCTATCTAACATCACCCAATTAGTTTTCCCATAACATCATAATATAAGGCATCTATCTAACATCATTGTAACATACTAAGCATAACAATCCACATACATCATAAAGTCTAATAGTCTAGAAATTCGGGATCACTAGTCCCATGTAAGTCTAAATGTATCAGCAACAGTAAAGTAAATAGTCAAATGTATGGGAATGAAAAAGGTAGGCCTCACATTGCATGCCTGTTATTCCTGCTTTTCACGAGTATATCAGACAAAAAAATGCTTTTCATGTTGGTTGACTAATTGAGAATCATTTTTATATGAATCCACCACCTTTTTTTGTTTTTTCAACGTAGAAGAAGTGATTTTTCATGTTTTTGGAGAAAAATTGATTATTTAAACTAAAAATTTTATGTTTCATGTGTGATTTTGTTTCAAAGCTAATTACATTTGATATATAGATTGAATTTGATGATATATGTTTGTTTTTTACATAAATTTTACTAATCCTATTCTAGAATTATATAGAATTCATAATCAAACTTGAGAAAAACAAGAATTTGAGGATTTTGAAGCCATCTTTTAGAGAATTGGTCAACTGCAATATCGAATTCTAAGGTATGTTCAATTTTAATTCACACACACACACACACACACACACACACACACACACATATATGTTCTTTATGTCTTTAAATGTCTTTATGTCTTTATGTTCTTTATGTTCTTCTTGACATACATGTGTCTAGGTATATTAGTTAGTTCAGTCAAAGAGACTCCAAATTCTTTATGTTTCCACCTTGTTTTAGCCCTTCATGCCTTTATTTCACCTATTTTCAGCTATACAAGAGAAAAGTATTATCAAATACTTCATAAAATAATTTTAGTGAACAATTGTTTGTCATACTCATACTTGAGTGTATACATGGAGCCAAAATTGATTTTGGAGACTCTTAATTTTTGCCCTAGGATGACATAAGATGATACAAAGGGAGTTACAAGGAGATAAAATGTTAAAAAGGAGGTTTTCATGAGTGTAGGACAGTCATGTAAGTCTATATAACAGCCCACTATCATGTAGTCTATATATAACCCTGCTGCCATGTATGATCCTCCTTGCATTTGAAGATCATTTTACAATGCTATGAAAGTTATAATTTATTACAAAGTGGTCCTTCTTATTGCATCTATGTACAATGAAATTCATACATTTATACATTGTTTACAATGAATGTGTAAAGAGTTCTCTTCCTACAACTATGCACATGCTACAGCTGAGATAAGAGTTTGTGCACATTACAATAATGAAAACCATCACTGTTAAATGCTACAACATGCTACAATTCATCTATGTTACATGCTACAACATTTATGTTACTATGGAACACAAATGTGCATTCTTACAACACCCAAAACATGTCATCGTGCTAGCTCTTACATTCTCTATTTTCCTTGTCCTTTCTTGACCTCCAAGTGGCCATACTTCTCATACTCACCCATAGTGAGTGAAACATACTACTTGCTTTCTCTACAAGTGAAAAAATTGAACATAACTCAATCCATAGGAAAAACTTGGAGTGCTAATCAAATGCCCCTACAAATGAAAGCAACTCACACTTATCTCCTTTGAAAATCAAGTAAATACTCTATCCAAGTATCATTACATACTAACATCATTGAATGTTGATGTAGACTCATGTGAGAGCTGTTCTCTCATTGAATTTTGATGCTTTTTTTTCCCTTTGTGGTTGCTTACTCTTGTGTTTGTCATTTGGATGAATCTCTAGATGAAGCTTCCAACACTTGTCATAACAATATCCTCCAACCTTGAAATAAGACCAATAGTTGTTAGCTTTGTACATACTCAAATCAACTTGTTTGTTATCTTCTTTGAGTTTTTTTTGGCCTTTCTCTTCCCTTAGTTTTGGAGAGTTACTTCTTTTTCCATCCTTACTATGGAAAATGTGCTCCTTAGTGGTGTTTGCTTTGTGCATCATTCTACAATTTTTAGTGGTGTTTGCTTTGTGCTCCTTTAATGCATTAAGTCTCCAACACATAACTAGGGATCAGACCTTCATATGAACTAGATGAAGCATCTAACAAGATTATGTTCACCAACTAGAACCAACTAAACCAATCTTCAAGTCACAAGGATCCCCTCTTAGCAACCAATCTGCCCAAGCCCTCAAATCCTAGTAGCCCTACTTAAGGGGTTTTTCTGACTTATTTTCGCCATAAGGTTTCAAACCCAAACTTCAATGAATGTTTAGAATACCCATTACCAAGTTGCATAACATATATTGAACTCAGTATAGACTCCTTTGGACAATATGCCTCAAAACTGACCTTATTCGTTGTCTTAAAAGGGTTAATTAGGCCTATATTACAAAGGAACTTGCCTTCAAACTTTCCACGGACCCCTAAACTCAGTAAATAGTCCTTATTTTGGTTTCCAAACTCCAAAATCCACTCACATTCAAGTGGCATGATCATTTATGATGCAGACACAAGAAGGAATTTAAAGCATTGATACCATATTTCACAAATCAACTCAACCGTAAACCAAAATCTTGCAATGGCCCAACTAGGTGCTTAAGGACATCATAAGGTATAAGGGCTCCAAGTTATTCCCCAACCCTAACACAAGCATACACCATGTCAATATAATGTATTCAAACCAATTTTGTCACTTTTAGTGCCTGGAAACATCAACCAATGTCTGATCCACAAATCACTCCTTAAGGCCTAGTAGCCTTCCAAACTTGAAAAATGTGCATAACTTTGTGTAAACTCAGCCAACCCACAAACCAAAAAGTATTTAGACACCCATTATGGAGTAGAACAACATATCAAAATATTTCATGCCCTTGTTTTAGGAAAAATGTGAGTTCTATGACTGGCCCTCTCTAGAAATAGGCCTAATTTGGTCCAATTAACAAAGCAAGTACCTTAGGATCATTCAATAACCACTCCAAGCCCTAAAAAAGCAAGTCTATATGTCAAAAAACTTCAAATTCCACCATTTTTTAGTATAGCCATGCTCATCTAGGGTGCAAACTAGAAAACCCTTCATTTCTTCACAAATAAGGGGGTTTTAATGAAAATCTCATATCCACTCCAACCCAGAACAAAATAACACTTGATTCACATTTAAATAGGCCTACATATGCTATAGGAACACTTACTTGGCCAGGTTGCATTCAAATTTACAAAGAACCACTATTTAGCCACCCTTTCCACTTGGACAATGCATGAAAACAGGGTATAACGAGTTATAGCAGAAAAACAGTGTATAACTTCTTATTTCTTCCTCCAAGTTCATCCTCCTCTCTTCTATTCAAACTAGATTCAAGTGTATATGTGTGTTCAAATGCATACTCCATGACTTATGTATGTTCAAGTTATCTTGATATGAGGTGTCTTATTCAGAAGTTTGTAAAACCTTGTTATTCATTCTGACTGTGCTATTCATTGTCATTATAAAATTCCCAATGATCATTGTCTTATTCTTCATGCTTGTATAAATCATCATCATGCCGAGGAAATGAGCAAAGACTCTAACACCAAAAGAGCGTGAAGCTAAGAATGAGAGGAAAAGAGAAAGAATGAGGCGAATTCAGGAAAGTAGGAAATTGTCAACCATACAAGAAGATATTCCACCATTACCGATTGAAGAGGAATGTGACATGTCTAATGAAGCTAAGAAAGAGATGGAATTGGTGGCACAAAGGGAAAAAATGCAAAACCTCTATGCAATGAGGAAAGTGAATCTCCAAGTTAGAGGCACTCCATCATCCACAGGTCAAGTTGAAGGAACACCATCATTATCTTCTCGAATTGGAGACACTCCATCTTTCATAGGTGAAGTAGAAAGCACATCTACATTTTCTTCTCAAGGTGGTCACACGCCATCATTCACACCTCAAGTTAAAGGTACATCATTTTAAACCTTTTCACCTCCAATCAAAGGTACGCCATCTATCACATCTCAAGTAAATATTGAATAAATTCCTAATGTTTAGTCTACTTTACCAAATAAAATGCCTCCTAGAATTTTGCATAGGAGGCCTAATTTTCTAATTGATATTGATGAGAATGTATTGGAGCCCATGCAGGATAAGATTCCCATGCATACTTGCCAAAGATATGCAAATAAGATATGGAAATTATTCTTTGAGAATTTAAATGAAACCAGAAGATGTTAACTCTTTGTTGAACTGATGAGAAATCTGAAATTTAGGCCCACTATGAAGATTCTTGGCCTAAGAACATAGAATGCCTCAAGTGAAAAATTAATTGTCAAGAATCTAATGAGTGCATATGAGAGTGTGGGTTCCACCTCACACACCAAGGATAGTAATGTCACATGACGTGTCATTGCATCAACAATTGTAAGCCAACAAACGAAAAAAGCTCGCCTCATTAGAAAGACAAGTCAAGCATTGAAAATAAATAGAAACACTCTAATGAGAGCCATTGGAAGACGTCAAAGAGTTGAGGATCCAAGCACTAATGAATTGTGGTCATTCTCTGGGAGACTCCCACGAAAAGACAAAGTTGTTGTCGAAGCTTTGAGATCACTAATTGAAGACTTTTGGAAGAATTACACAAGGGTACCTTCGAATCAAAGGGATGTGGTAAGAAGAATCAGTAGTCAAAACCGTGAGCCACATCCAAAGCATTTTTTGGATATGACTCAAACCGAGTTTTTTAGTAAATTTCTAGAGAAGTATCCTCAAATTAAAATTTCTCAAAGATATTTTGAAATGCTAAAACCTTTCTTTGTCAAAATAAATCACACATGCACTACTTGTTGTAGATTACATATTGAATTGTCTAACCATTTTGATGTTTATCAGTCTATATGTTTAGATTTGCATACTAATAATGTTTTGTAGGATTGTGGCATATGTGCCCCACCAACTACCTCAAGAGACTTCATATCAATGATTTTATGTGATAGAGAGGAAGGTCAATTATTCTACAGGAAATTATGCTTGGATGGCACATGTCAGCTTTGTGGTGGCTTGCAATGTATGCTAATATGTGAACATATGGAAATAACACATGCGGTTGGAAACAAACTAGTAGAGTTCAGAAAGTATAAAATAGTGGCATACAATACAAGAGATGGTAAAGAAGCAAAAAGGTGTGAATATGTTATTTAGAAGATTCCAGTGTATCAGTTTATGCCTATATTTTGTGACAACATAGTCTATGAGTATGTAAGACATGCCCATAGAGCTCAATGGTTGGACTTGCAATTCAAGTTATGCAAGGACACATTTCCAATTGGTAGCATTGTTTCAGTCGTCGACTTTGTAGAGAACTACAGTCTATAGCCACAGTGTGAGGTGCAATCCCAATATTATAACTCGACACAGGTTTCTATATTTGTGCACATCGCATTCATTCATGTGAATGATAGTACAGAGGATGATAGAAAGATCATAAGGGAGTATCATTTTTATATAAGAGATGATCATACACATTCTATGGAGTTCATGCAAGGTTGTTTTCAGGTGTTCTACTATGATCTGGCTAGAAGGGGCATATCATTCAGTCAGCATATCATATGGTCAGATAACTGTGCATCACAATTCAAGAACTCAGAATTTTTATTGGCTAAGCAGGAGGCATAATATTATAGGTATTCAACATATGTGGAACTTTTGTGAGGTTGGGCATGGAAAGGGGGAGCATGGTGGTGCATGAGCGTGTATCAAAAGATCCATAGCATGAGAACAGTTAAAGTATAAAGATAATGCAAAGCTGACAGATGCAAAATCAATTGTCAAGTGGTGTAATGCTTTGATGGGTCCAGGTAATCAAGGTAAGTCTTCAGTTCGTAGATTTTTTTGGTTGATAGATGATACTAACATTGTACCATATGAGGACTATTGTACACTGATAGGATCAAGAGAGCTACACTCTATTAGAAGATCAATTGCAGGTTCATGGAGTATACATACGCGGAAGATGGCGTCTTTTGTTATGCATGTACAATTCAAGCCTGGAATGAGTGTGAGTCAAGGGAGTGGGTTGACGAATGGGAGTTTAGTTATCTTTTCCCACTTGACATGTATCGACCCCCGATAGCACTAGGATTGACAGAGATGGAATCGTCAGTTGACTTTGACCACATATCAAATCTAGTTCAACCAGGTAATATATCTACTTGCATAGTTAAATATGAAATTCCTAATGTTATCTTAAACTTTATAGTATTTTTGTAATGTTGTGGAAATTTCATCTAATTTACTACACATATCATTTTAGGGCATGTTTATGCAGTTATTGTAGATGAAGATAACGAAGAGAGAATAGATTATTACTTGTGTCATTGTGTTGAGGCCAAAAAGAAATTGGAGGCCCCAGTTACAGATGGAGAAAACATCAAATACCCTACAGACTCAGTGGTTGTTACTAGAACATGGCTTAGAAGGTACCCACATAAGAGTCTTAATGTTTGGTTGTTTGAGAACTTTGACACGCATCAGAAGATTCTTCATTATTCTAACCTTGTCGTGGAAAACAATGTTCATTTGATACAATATCAAGGTAGACCTTTGAACAAGACCTTGTGGAAGGTGTGTGACTCTGACCATGAGGCCATACTTGACACAATAAAGAGTAGAGAAGACCCAGATGGTTCTTTCGATTAATTTGTAAGTATGTATAAAACTTTCCTTGATGGTTACATGTACTTTATTTTGTATATAAATAGTAGTATGAATTGCTTCTCTCCAATATATTTATGTTTAGTCAATTTTTCTTTTTGATGCTTCTCATAGGAGGTTACAACTCCAGTCCGTCCAACTACAGACAAAGAAGCTCAAGAAAAGATGATGGAGAGTGACCATCAGATGGTGGTAAGTGATCGATTACATAAGTGATGTTATACATTTCATTTGATTTGTTTCATGAGGTTAGATCTAAGTAATGGATGAAATTGATCCTAATTGGTCTTAATCATGTTCACTCATGTTTCACTCATGTCATATCAAGATTCATGTCAAAAGGTTTGGATGTTAGTTCATAACATTCATGTTTATCATGTTACAATAGTTGGACATAGCTGTTTATGTGATTGGTTCATGCCATTGGATCATTGGATTTTGGTTGTACTTCTTCATCATAACATGTCATGCTTTCAAGAGTTAGATTGGGTTGTGGTTCTTCCTCATGATAGGATTTAGTTCTTGTCTTCATGCTTCTTTGTCCTCCATGTCTTCAGTGTTCTCAGTGTCTTCATGTTTTTAGGAGTTAGATTGGGTTGTGGTTCTTCCTCATGTTTGGAAAGGTGCTAGGAGTGACATTTTGCATACCATATCTCGTGGGGTTGAACAGACTTCGCCACCGTGTTGGGGTGGGTGGGTGAATGCCAAGGGAGGTCTTCTTTCATGTTCCAAGCGTGGCATTCGTTTGGGGCAGCAGGCTACTGGCAAAGTCCCTTAAGCTCCCTAAGATGAAAAAAATGCCAAACTTTGATGGGACAGTTCTCAAAATTTGTGGTAGCTGGGAACATGTTGTTTGGACCTATAGGTGCATGTGGGGTTCATCTACACTAACCTCTCTTGGTTTCATTCAACTCCAGTCCATTTGACCGTGCCAAAATCAAATGCATTCATGCAAAATGCTTCAGTTTCATACAGTGGAAAGGTGCTAGGAGTGACATTTTGCATTCCATATCTCGTGGGGCCAAACTAACTTCACCAACGTGTCGGGGTGGGTGGGTAAATGCCAGGGGAGGTCTCATTTCATGTGCGAAGCGTCGCATTCGTTCAGAGCAGCAGACTACCGGTAAAGTCCCTTAAGCTCCCTAAGACAAAAAAAATGCCAAACTTTGACGGGACAGTTCTCAGAATTCATGGTAGCTGGGAACATTTTGTTTGGACCTACAGGTGGAGGTGGGGTCTATCTACAATAACCTCTCTCGGTTTCATTCAACTCTAGTCCATTTGATCATGCCGAAATCAAACACATTCTTGTAAAATACTTCAGTTTCATTCTGTGGAAAGGTGCTAGGAGTGGCATTTTGCATTCCATAGCTCGTGGGTCTGAACGGACTTCACCAACATGTCAAGGTGGACGGGTAAATACCAGGGGAGGTCTCGTTTCATGTGCCAAGCGTCGCATTTGTTCGGGGCAACAGGCTACCGGTAAAGTCCCTTAAGCTCCCTAAGACGAAAAAACTGCCAAACTTTGATGGGACAGTTCTTAGAGTGGCAGCTAGGAATGTTCCGTTTGGACCTACAAGTACACGTGGAGTCCATCCACAATAATCTCTCTCGGTTTCATTCAACTCCAGTCTGTTTGATCGTCTCAAAATCAAACACATTCTTGTAAAATGTTTCAGTTTCATGCGGTGGAAAGGTTGCCAGGTGCCATAT
Organism: Cunninghamia lanceolata; assembly: GCA_027924645.1. Classification (NCBI taxonomy): domain Eukaryota; kingdom Viridiplantae; phylum Streptophyta; class Pinopsida; order Cupressales; family Cupressaceae; genus Cunninghamia; species Cunninghamia lanceolata. The sequence continues at coordinate 4,353,401 of BSBN01000124.1, read as the reverse complement.
TTTTTGTTTTGCTCATTGTGGAGCTGAATGGACTGAGCCAACACATCGAGGTGGTTGGGTAAATATTGGGGGAGGTCTCATTTCATGCGCCAAGCGTCCCAGTCGTTCTAGCCTGCAAGCTACCGATACCTAACACTTTTTGAGTTTACCGGTAGCTTGCAGCCTGGAACGATTAAGACACTTGGTGCATGAAACAAGACCTCCCCTAGCATTTACCCACCCACCCTGATGCATTGGTCCAGTCCATTCGGCCCCACGATGAGCAGAACAAAAAATATGGCACCTGGCAACCTTTCCACAGCATGACACTAAAGCATTTTGCAAGAATGTGTTTGATTTTGGCACGATCAAACGAACTAGAGTTGAATGAAACTGAGAGAGGTTATTGTGAATGGACTCCACATGCATCTATAGGTCCAAACAAAATATTCCTATCTACCACAAATTCTGAGAACTATCCCATCAAAGTTTGGCAGTTTTTCATCTTAGGGAGCTTAAGGGACTTTTCCGGTAGCCTACTGCCCCGAACGAATGCGATGTTTGGCACACGAAACAAGACGTCCCCTAGCATTTACCCACCCAGCCCAATGCTTTGGTGAAGTACGTTCGGCCCCACAAGCTATGGAATGCAAAATGTCACTCCTAGCACCTTTCCACAGAATGAAACTGAAGCATTTTGCAAGAATGCGTTTGATTCTGGCACGGTCAAACGGATAGGAGTTGAATGAAACTGAGACAGATTATTGTAGACAGACCCCACGTACACCTATAGGTCCAAACAGAATATTCCCAGTTGCCATGAATTCTGAGAATTGTCCCGTCAAAGTTTGGCAATTTTTTCATCTTAGGGAGCACTTAAGGGACTTTGTCGATAGCGTACTACCCCGAATGAATACGATGCTTTGCACATAAAATGAGACCTCCCTTAGAATTTAACCACCCACCCCGACGTGTTGGTGAAGCCTGTTCAGACCCACGAGCTATGGAATGCAAAATGTCACTCCTAGCACCTTTCCACAGCATGAAACTAAAGCATTTTGCAAGAATGCATTTGATTTCAGCATGATCAAATGGACTGGATTTGAACAAAACAAGAGAGGTTATTGTGGACAGACTCCACATACACCTATAGGTCCAAACGGAATGTTCCCAGCTGCCATGAATTCTGAGAACTATCCCGTCGGCAATTTTTTCATCTTAGGGATCTTAAGGGACTTTATCGGTAACCCGTTGCCCTGAACGAATGCGACGCTTGGCACATGAAATGAGATCTACCCTGGCATTTACCCACCCACCCCGACGCGTTGGCAAAGTCTGTTTATCCCCATGAGCTATCGAATGCAAAATGTCATTCCTAGCACCATTCCACTACATGAAACTGAAGCATTTTGTAAGAATGTGTTTGATTTCGGCACGGTCAAACGGACTGGAGTTAAACGAAACCAAGAGAGGTTATTGTGGATGGACTCCACATGTACCTATAGGTCTAAATGGAATGTTCCCATTTACCATGAATTCTGAGAACTGTCCTGTCAAAGTTTGGCAATCTTTTTGTCTTAGGGATCTTAAGGGACTTTGTCGATAGCTTGTTGCCCTGAACGAATACGATGCTTGGCACACGAAATGAGACCTCCCCTGGAATTTACCTACCCACCCTAATGCATTGGCGAAGTCCATTCAGCCCCATGAGCTATGGAATGCAAAATGTCACTCCTAGCACCTTTCCACAGCATGAAACTGAAGCATTTTACAAGAATGCGTTTGATTTCAGCACGATCAAACGAACTGGAGTTGAACAAAACTAAGAGAAGTTATTGTGGACAGAATCCACGTACACCTGTAGGTCTAAACAGAACATTCCCAACTACCATAAATTTCAAGAACTATCCCGTCAAAGTTTGGTAGTTTTTGTCTTAGGGAGCTTAAGGGACTTTGCCGGAAGCCTACTGCCCCAAACGAATGTGACACTTGGCACACAAAATGAGACCTCAGTGTGTGTGAAGGTTTTTATACATGTTTACAATAGTTCTAGTTGATCATAACTAACTTTCAACCTGTTTGATCGTTGGGTAACCTTCTTATTACATGATTTGTTAAGTTGACAAAGCAACTTCTTACCACTACTTACATTATTAGACTTTTTTTACAACATAAAACATGACTCCAAATACAAATGACATTGGTCATTTGACCTTATTACATGTAAAATGATGACGCAAGACCATCAACTTGTCCTATGATGTCCTAGGACCTTGTTATGACATGCTCCTAGCGAAGATTGGCTATGGCTAAGGTGCTCCTACACCATGAAATATGTTTCCATGGCAAGCCAATTTTTTTCACTTTTCCAATTACAACAAGCAGAGCAATACACAAACGTTGAAGTTAGCAATTAAACCAAATGATGTGGAATTCAACTCTAACCAAGAATGTACACTAGGATGGCGTGATCATATGGTCAGAGGATCTCTATGCAATGTTGATAAAGGAACTCTAACCAAGAATGCGCCTGATGATGATGAGCATATGGTCAGAGGATCCCTACCAACTATTATGCTGAAATAACTCGATGTCAAGAATGTGCTTTCCAACCCGAAGTGGAATTGGAGCTACCATATGATGGAGATGCAAAGTATTATAAAGCAAATATGAGAAGAAGTATGAAGTGCTGACAGTACTACTGTTCAGCTTACAATAATTAGAGACTTCCAACCCAACTCAAATGATAGAAGTTAGCAAACTGAAATGACGGATCAGCAACTTTGAAAAACCAAACCAGCAAACATAAAACCCTACAAAAATGCTCACACCTCACTCATTTCTCAACTAAATGACCTCAAATCTGATGCAATGCACTCCTATGACAATGGCAACCAAGCTACACACTATAGACCACTCTTAAACCCAAGTATTTATTTAGCATGCTTTCTAATGCACTCCAAAGAGGGGCGGCTAGCAAGAAGGGCGATTTCCTTCTAGAAAATCAGATTCTTCATAATAAATTCTGTAAATTGGCACAATGGAGCACCCAACATAGACAAAGGGAAATATGAAATACCCAGAACAAATGCCTTTTTATTTTCAGATTTATGAATGAAACTACAAATTCAGCCCTGTTATCAGCAACTCCAAAATATGACATAAAATGCAAATAACTGAACTACAAACAAAACTCAAGCTACAATGCAAACCTCACTACAAAATCACTACTATCAGCAAACCTCTCCCTAGGTGCTATCTCTCAAGCACGAAGTGAGCCTAGGCTAGGAGGCATTCATTCCTCGAAGCAGTCCCAAAACCATTACGACAGCATAACATTATCAAGATTTCGGATACCCAAATGAGAGCACTCTTCCTCCTTTTATACTTTTCCAACTGGGAGTCTCTAAAATCCTCTTGCATATGGGATAAAACATGAGAGGGAAAATAATATAATACTCTTCAATTCTTTTTCAACCTCAACCTTAAAGTCCCCTCTTTTAAAACAACATTAATATTAAATAATAATATTTAATTTACAGACTTTAAAATGGAGGCCAAGATGATGACAGAAATCAATGATCTATAGCTCGTTGGAAAGGTCTTGACAAGACGAATCCAACCCCACTCTCAAAATCCCGTTCTGGTGCCAATCCTGAACTTACTAAAAATAGCCGTAACCAACAGGGACTAAGGAAAACAAACCCGGAAAGAAATTGCCAACCAAACCACAATCCACGAACAAAAGCAACCACCAAAACATGAAACCCCAATTTCAACCTCCGAGTAGCCTACGAGTCTCTGGAATAGGCTAACGGTCAACTGTAATGTCCCATTTTCTAGATTGATCTTTTACAGTTGACCGTTGGCCTATTCCAGAGACCCGTAGGCTACTCGGAGGTTGAAATTGGGGTTTCATGTTTTGGTGGTTGCTTTTGTTCGTGGATTGTGGTTTGGTTGGCAGTTTCTTTCCGGGTTTGTTCTCCTTAGTCCCTGTTGGTTACGGCTATTTTTAGTAAGTTCAGGATTGGCACCAGAACGGGATTTTGAGAGTGGGGTTGGATTCGTCTTGACAAGACCTTTCCAACGAGCTATAGATCATTGATTTTCGACATCATCTTGGCCTCTGTTTTAAAGTCCGTAAATTAAATATTATTATTTAATATTAATGTTGTTTTAAAAGAGGGGACTTTAAGGTTGAGGTTGAAAAAGAATTGAAGAGTATTATATTATTTTCCCTCTCATGTTTTATCCCATATGCAAGAGGATTTTAGAGACTCCCAGTTGGAAAAGTATAAAAGGAGGAAGAGTGCTCTCATTTGGGTATCCGAAATCTTGATAATGTTATGCTACCGTAATGGTTTTGGGACTGCTTCGAGGAATGAATGCCTCCTAGCCTGGGCTCACTTCGTGCTTGAGAGATAGCACCTAGGGAGAGGTTTGCTGATAGTAGTGATTTTGTAGTGAGGTTTGCATTGTAGCTTGAGTTTTGTTTGTAGTTCAGTTATTTGCATTTTATGTCATTTTTTGGAGTTGCTGATAACAGGGTTGAATCTGTAGTTTCATTCATAAATCTGAAAATAAAAAGGCATTTGTTCTGGGTATTTCATATTTTCCTTTGTCTATGTTGGGTGCTCCATTGTGCCAATTTACAGAATTTATTATGAAGAATCTAATTTTCTAGAAGGAAATCGCCCTTCTTGCTGGCCGCCCCTCTTTGGAGTGCATTAGAAAGCATGCTAAATAAATACTTAGGTTTAAGAGTGGTCTATAGTGTGTAGCTTGGTTGCCATTGTCATAGGAGTGCATTGCATCAGATTTGATGTCATTTAGTTGAGAAATGAGTGAGGTGTGAGCATTTTTGTAGGGTTTTATGTTGCTGGTTTGGTTTTTCAAAGTTGCTGATCCGTCATTTCAGTTTGCTAACTTCTATCATTTGAGTTGGGTTGAAAGTCTCTAATTATTGTAAGCTGAACAGTAGTACTATCAGCACTTCATACTTCTTCTCATATTTTCTTTATAATACTTTGCATCTCCATCATATGGTAGCTCCAATTCCACTTCGGGTTGGAAAGCACATTCTGACGTCGAGTTATTTTAGCATAATAGTTGGTAGGGATCCTCTGACCATATGCTCGTCATCATCAGGCGCATTCTTGGTTAGAGTTCCTTTATCAGCATTGCATAGAGATTCTCTGACCATATGATCACGCCATCCTGGTGTACATTCTTGGTTAGAGTTGAATTCCGCATCGTTTGGTTTAATTGCTAACTTCAATGTTTGTGTATTGCTCTGCTTGTTGTAATTGGAAAAGTGAAAAAATTGGCTTGGTATATTTCAGTGGTATTAGAGCCACGCATCCTGCCATCCTGTGAAAACAAACCTTCTATGAGTGGCAGAGAACAGAGGTACTTAGCAAGAGAATACAAGAAGGCTACCAGTTAGTTTCATTGGCATCAGGCCCCAGAAGGTCAGACAGCTTCAGAGGTATTAAGAGCCAATTGTGAGTCTTCTCCTGAAGGAGAAATGGGGGATAATGAGAGGACGTCGGGAAGTAACAGAGATGATAGTGGGAAAGGAAGAGAAAGATCATTAAGTCTGGCAAAGAGGTTCAAGAGGAAGATGGATACCTTAATGGATATGATATCTCTCATGATGGGGAGAATGGGTCAGAACCAACCTCCACTAAACAATTCAGGACATAGTGGAGAACACAGTGCCACCAACCAGCATAATGGACATGCTGCTCAGCCTGCTTCAAATAGCACATACATTTCTTCCAGGCCATTCAAACCCACTTTCTTGGCACCAGTAAAACCTCATCTTGATCCAAAAGAAAATGTGTCCTTTGTTGAACAGTTGAGACTCGGCCGTGCTGAGTATGATTCTCTACCTGATGAAATTAAGGTAGATATGTCTTATAATGATTTTATGGATCATAAAAGGAAGGATAGAGGACAAGGAAGACATTATGAACAAAGGAGGACAATAGTTCATGGGGATTTGAATCAAGCTATCAACAAGGTTATGCTTCCACATTTTGATGGGAGTGACAATAGTTCAGCCAGAGCCTGGATACAGAAGTTAGACAACTATCTAGCTCTCAGACCCATGGAGGAGGAGGAGGCGATTAAGTTTGCTACACTACACCTGGATGGGGTGGCGCACGAGTGGTGGTACCATGGTCTAGTCACCTTGGGTCATCGGTCTATCACTACCTATGATGAGTTTACCAATAAGCTCATAGAGAGATTTGAGAAAAAAGATCCAGAAGTGCATTTCAGAGAATTGGCACAACTTAAGCAATATCGTACAGTTGATGCCTACATATCTGAGTTTCAAAGGCTTTCAGTCATGGTCACAGGAGTCACTGAGAGGTGCTTGGTGATCCTATTCAGTGAAGGATTGACGGAGCCACTCAAGGGTTGGATTAAAGCTTTTGATCCACCCTCTCTACAAGAGGCAATGAAGAAGGCAAGAAACATGGAGTGGGCTACTCCTAAAGAAAAGTTTCAACCCAAGCCATCATTTCACAAAAGAGATAAAGGAAAAAGACCTCAGCATAAGGAGTTCAAACAGCATCAACCTCATGTCACAAGGTTAGATCCTGAGACACTTAATGAACTCAGAAGAAAAGGGTTATGTTTCCGGTGTAGAGAAAAATGGTCCCAAGATCATGTTTGCCCAAAAGGAGGCAAATTTCATCAAATTGAATACTATTCAGCTGAAGAAAGTAATTCTGATTTGTCAGACCAGTAGTCTGATTCTGAAGACAGTGAAGTGGAAAAAGTCCCAGAGGAATCTGAAGATGAAAAAGGAAGTGGAGGTAATTTGGCTCAACTTTCAAGCTTTCAAAGGAATGAATCCTTCAAAGTTCGAGGGATGATTAAGGGGCAACGCATAGTTGCTTTGATTGACACTGGAGCAACGCATAACTTCATTGACGGAGCTGTGGTGGCAAAGAAGGGGCTGCAAACAGAAGAGTTTGAAGGCTTCAAGGTTATGGTTGCTGATGGTTTTCACATCACCTGCACCAAGAAGATCTCAAACATGACCATGCAAGTGGGAAACTATGAGGTCAAGGACGACTTCTATGTAGTCAAAATTGGAGATACGGATGTTGTCCTAGGCATTCAATGGCTACGTTCACTTGGGGAGATCACTCTAAATCTGCAAACCATGGAGCTCAAGTTTCAATCCGAAGGGAAGAATGTAGTGATAAGAGGAATGTCCAATGGTGGTCCTTGAATCGTGTCATTCAAGAGGATGGCGAGGCTGATTCATCATGATCAAGTTGAGTGGGCTGCAGAGTGTATGATTCTTCTTGCTAGTCCGGTTGAAACAAAGAGAGACTACCCTCCTGATATTCAATCTTTACTCAAAAAGAAGAGCAAGGTGTTTGCTGATTTACCTCCTAGACCACCTCCTGATCGAGGTTCGGAGCATGTCATAGAGCTCAAGGAAGGAGCTAAACTAGTTATTACAACTCCTTATCGGTATCCTAAGAAGCAAAAGGACGAGATTGAGAAAAACATTCAGGAACTCTTGGAGATGGGCTTCATTCGTCCAAGCAAGAGCCCCTTTGCTTCGGCAGTTGTCCTGGTGAAGAAGAAGGATGGTACCATCCGCATGTGTGTGGACTATCGTGCTTTGAATCAAAGCACTATCAAAAATCGATATCCCATCCCAAGGATAGATGAGCTCATTGATGAGCTACATGGAGCCAAGTTCTTTTCAAAGATCGATTTGAGATCGGGTTATTACCAGATTCGGATGAGAGGATCCGATGTTGAGAAGACAGCATTTAGATGTCACTATGGCCACTTCGAGTTTCTAGTCATGCCATTTGGGTTGATTAATGCTCCTGCTACCTTCTAGTCATGTATGAACAAAATCTTTCAGAAGCAGTTGAGGAAGTTTGTATTGATATTTTTTGATGATATCCTGATCTACAGCAAGACATGGGAAGAACATCTCAAGCACTTGGAGGAAGTGCTTAGCATCCTGGAATCAGAGAGTTTGTTTGCCAAAGAATCCAAATGTGAATTTGGAATGAAGGAGTTAATTTAACTTGGCCATATAATCAGTGCTAAAGGAGTGAAGGTTGATCCTGAAAAGATCAAGGCAATTGTTGATTGGCCACCTCCTGAGAATTTGACTCATCTGAAAGGATTTTTGGGTCTTTGTGGATTTTACAGAAGATTTGTGAAGGGCTACTCTCAGAATGCTGCTCCTCTTACTGACCTCACGAAAAAGGGTGCTTTTTGTTGGTCAGAAAAGGCTCAAACTACTTTTGATAAATTTAAGGGGATCATGAGCTCTTGTCCGGTTTTAGCTATCCCAGACTTCTCCAAGCCATTCGAGCTATAGTGTGATGCATCCGGTGAAGGAGTTGGGGCTGTTTTGATGCAAGAAAAACATCCCATTGTGTTTGAAAGCAAAAAATTAAGAGGTGTTGAAAGGACCTACTCCATCTACGACAAGGAGATGCTTGCCATTATGCATGCATTAGCTAAGTTCAGACAGTACTTGGTGGGGAGCAAGTTTGTGGTCAAGACTGATCACAATAGCCTCAAGCACTTCATGCATCGAAAAGATTTGAATGAGAGGCAACAAAAGTGGGTGAGTAAGCTTCAAGCTTACAATTTTGACATCGAATATGTCAAAGGAAAAAACAATATTGTGGCTGATGCTCTTTCTAGGAGACCTCATTTGAGCTCATTATGTGAGCTTACAGCTGATTGGAGGGACATGTTGCTTGCTGATTATGCCAAAAATCAGTTTGCAACCAGCATCATTGAGGGTACTTTTCTTGACGAAAGGTACAAAGTGGTCGAAGGGCTGATACACTACAAGGGTAGAATCTTTGTGGTGGCTGATTCTAAGCTCAAAAAGAAGATTTTGTTGACCTTTCATGACATTCCACTTGCGGGTCATCAAGGGTTCTTCAAGACATATAGGCAGATCAGGGAAAGATTTTCTTGGAAAGGGCTGAAAGGGGAGGTTCAACATTACATTCAGGAGTGTCCCACTTGTCAGATGAACAAGAATGAGCATACTTTACCAGCTGGTCTTCTTCAACCTCTTCCCATTCCCAATCAAAAATGGGAAAGCATATCAATGGACTTCATCACAGGGTTGCCCAAGGTTCAAGGTAAAGACTGTATCTATGTTGTAGTTGGCAGATTAACAAAATTTGCTCACTTCTTCGCCATTGCCAGCTCTTTTTCAGCAGCCCAAGTTGCAGATTTATTTTTTCATGAGGTGTTTATATTACATGGGTTGCCAAAAAATATTGTGAGTGATAGGGACAGCAAGTTCCTAAGCACTTTTTGGCAAGAGGTTTTCAGAATGAGTGGTACAGTGCTTACTCCAAGCACTAGTTATCACCCTCAAACCAATAGACAGACAGAGATAGTGAACAAGTGGTTGGAAGGTTACCTGAGAAACTATGTTTCGGAGTAGCAAAGAGCTTGGGTGAAGTGGCTTCACATGGGTGAGTATTGTTATAATTCTACTTTTCACATGTCAATAAGGATGTCACCTTTCATGGCTCTTTACGGTTATGAGGCTCCTAGCTTTGCTGATTTGGTGTTTGGTGATAGCAAAGCCCCTCAGGCCAAAGATTTGTTGCAGCAGAGTCAAGATGTCTTGAACTCATTGAAGAACAATCTACAGATTGCACAAAATCAGCAGAAGATGTATGCTGATCAGCGGCATGTTGAGCGCTCTTTTGAAGTTGGAGATGTGGTTTATCTTCGACTACAACCTTATAGACAGTCCACTCTCAAGAAAAGTGGAGCTGAGAAGCTCAAACCACGTTTTTATGGGCCGTTCAAGGTCACTAGGAAGGTGGGGGTAGTAGCTTATGAGTTGGAGCTACCTTCGGATAGCAGAGTGCACAATGTATTCCATGTGTCTCACCTCAAGAAGGCACTGGGACACAATGTTGTTGCTTCATCACAGATGCCACCCTTGGATGAAGAAGGATAGTTAGTTTTGATTCCAGAAGAGATTTTTGATTCTAGGGAGCGTTCCTTGAGGAAAAGAACTATCAGAGAGTATTTGGTGAAGTGGAAGAACTTGCCTATGGAGGATGCTACTTGGGAGAATGATGAGATTCTGCAGCATCCAGGCTTACAATTGCTTGAGGACAAGCAATTTTGGGAAGGGTGGACTGTAATGTCCCGTTTTCTAGATTGATCTTTTACAGTTGACCATTGGCCTATTCCAGAGACCCGTAGGCTACTCGGAGGTTGAAATTGGGGTTTCATGTTTTGGTGGTTGCTTTTGTTCATGGATTGTGGTTTGGTTGGCAGTTTCTTTCCGGGTTTGTTCTCCTTAGTCCCTGTTGGTTACGGCTATTTTTAGTAAGTTCAGGATTGGCACCAGAACAGGATTTTGAGAGTGGGGTTGGATTCGTCTTGTCAAGACCTTTCCAACGAGCTATAGATCATTGATTTCCGACATCATCTTGGCCTCCGTTTTAAATTCCGTAAATTAAATATTATTATTTAATATTAATGTTGTTTTAAAAGAGGGGACTTTAAGGTTGAGGTTGAAAAAGAATTGAAGAGTATTATATTATTTTCCCTCTCATGTTTTATCCCATATGCAAGAGGATTTTAGAGACTCCCAGTTGGAAAAGTATAAAAGGAGGAAGAGTGCTCTCATTTGGGTATCCGAAATCTTGATAATGTTATGCTGTCGTAATGGTTTTGGGACTGCTTCGAGGAATGAATGCCTCCTAGCCTAGGCTCACTTCGTGCTTGAGAGATAGCACCTAGGGAGAGGTTTGCTGATAGTAGTGATTTTGTAGTGAGGTTTGCATTGTAGCTTGAGTTTTGTTTGTAGTTCAGTTATTTGCATTTTATGTCATTTTTTGGAGTTGCTGATAACAGGGCTGAATTTGTAGTTTCATTCATAAATCTGAAAATAAAAAGGCATTTGTTCTGGGTATTTCATATTTCCCTTTGTCTATGCTGGGTGCTCCATTGTGCCAATTTACAGAATTTATTATGAAGAATCTGATTTTCTAGAAGGAAATCGCCCTTCTTGCTAGCCGCCCCTCTTTGGAGTGCATTAGAAAGCATGCTAAATAAATACTTGGGTTTAAGAGTGGTCTATAGTGTGTAGCTTGGTTGCCATTGTCATAGGAGTGCATTGCATCAGATTTGAGGTCATTTAGTTGAGAAATGAGTGAGGTGTGAGCATTTTTGTAGGGTTTTATGTTTGCTGGTTTGGTTTTTCAAAGTTGCTGATCCGTCATTTCAGTTTGCTAACTTCTATCATTTGAGTTGGGTTGGAAGTCTCTAATTATTGTAAGCTGAACAGTAGTACTGTCAGCACTTCATACTTCTTCTCATATTTGCTTTATAATACTTTGCATCTCCATCATATGGTAGCTCCAATTCCACTTCGGGTTGGAAAGCACATTCTTGACATCGAGTTATTTCAGCATAATAGTTGGTAGGGATCCTCTGACCATATGCTCATCATCATCAGGCGCATTCTTGGTTAGAGTTCCTTTATCAGCATTGCATAGAGATCCTCTGACCATATGATCACGCCATCCTAGTGTACATTCTTGGTTAGAGTTGAATTCCACATCATTTGGTTTAATTGCTAACTTCAACGTTTGTGTATTGCTCTGCTTGTTGTAATTGGAAAAGTGAAAAAAATTGGCTTGCCATGGAAACATATTTCATGGTGTAGGAGCACCTTAGCCATAGCCAATCTTCGCTAGGAGCATGTCATAACAAGGTCCTAGGACATCATAGGACAAGTTGATGGTCTTGTGTCATCATTTTACATGTAATAAGGTCAAATGACCAATGTCATTTGTATTTGGAGTCATGTTTTATGTTGTAAAAAAAGTCTAATAATGTAAGTAGTGGTAAGAAGTTGCTTTGTCAACTTAACAAATCATGTAATAAGAAGGTTACCCAACGATCAAACAGGTTGAAAGTTAGTTATGATCAACTAGAACTATTGTAAACATGTATAAAAACCTTCACACACACTGAGGTCTCATTTTGTGTGCCAAGTGTCACATTCGTTTGGGGCAGTAGGCTTCCGGCAAAGTCCCTTAAGCTCCCTAAGACAAAAACTACCAAACTTTGACGGGATAGTTCTTGAAATTTATGGTAGTTGGGAATGTTCTGTTTAGACCTACAGGTGTACGTGGATTCTGTCCACAATAACTTCTCTTAGTTTTGTTCAACTCCAGTTCGTTTGATCGTGCTGAAATCAAACGCATTCTTGCAAAATGCTTCAGTTTCATGCTGTGGAAAGGTGCTAGGAGTGACATTTTGCATTCCATAGCTCATGGGGCTGAATGGACTTCGCCAATGCATTAGGGTGGGTAGGTAAATTCCAGGGGAGGTCTCATTTCGTGTGCCAAGCATCGTATTCGTTCAGGGCAACAAGCTATCGACAAAGTCCCTTAAGATCCCTAAGACAAAAAGATTGCCAAACTTTGACAGGACAGTTCTCAGAATTCATGGTAAATGGGAACATTCCATTTAGACCTATAGGTACATGTGGAGTCCATCCACAATAACCTCTCTTGGTTTCGTTTAACTCCAGTCCGTTTGACCGTGCCGAAATCAAACACATTCTTACAAAATGCTTCAGTTTCATGTAGTGGAATGGTGCTAGGAATGACATTTTGCATTCGATAGCTCATGGGGATAAACAGACTTTGCCAACGCGTCAGGGTGGGTGGGTAAATGCCAGGGTAGATCTCATTTCATGTGCCAAGCGTCGCATTCGTTCAGGGCAACGGGTTACCGATAAAGTCCCTTAAGATCCCTAAGATGAAAAAATTGCCGACGGGATAGTTCTCAGAATTCATGGCAGCTGGGAACATTCCGTTTGGACCTATAGGTGTATGTGGAGTCTGTCCACAATAACCTCTCTTGTTTTGTTCAAATCCAGTCCATTTGATCATGCTGAAATCAAATGCATTCTTGCAAAATGCTTTAGTTTCATGCTGTGGAAAGGTGCTAGGAGTGACATTTTGCATTCCATAGCTCGTGGGTCTGAACAGGCTTCACCAACACGTCGGGGTGGGTGGTTAAATTCTAAGGGAGGTCTCATTTTATGTGCAAAGCATCGTATTCATTCGGGGTAGTACGCTATCGACAAAGTCCCTTAAGTGCTCCCTAAGATGAAAAAATTGCCAAACTTTGACGGGACAATTCTCAGAATTCATGGCAGCTGGGAATATTCTGTTTGGACCTATAGGTGTACGTGGGGTCTGTCTACAATAATCTGTCTCAGTTTCATTCAACTCCTATCATGTTTTATCCCATATGCAAGAGGATTTTAGAGACTCCCAGTTGGAAAAGTATAAAAGGAGGAAGAGTGCTCTCATTTGGGTATCCGAAATCTTGATAATGTTATGCTGCCGTAATGGTTTTGGGACTGCTTCGAGGAATGAATGCCTCCTAGCCTGGGCTCACTTCGTGCTTGAGAGATAGCACCTAGGGAGAGGTTTGCTGATAGTAGTGATTTTGTAGTGAGGTTTGCATTGTAGCTTGAGTTTTGTTTGTAGTTCAGTTATTTGCATTTTATGTCATTTTTTGGAGTTGCTGATAACAGGGCTGAATCTGTAGTTTCATTCATAAATCTGAAAATAAAAAGGCATTTGTTCTGGGTATTTCATATTTCCCTTTGTCTATGTTGGGTGCTCCATTGTGCCAATTTACAGAATTTATTATGAAGAATCTGATTTTCTAGAAGGAAATCGCCCTTCTTGTTGGCCGCCCCTCTTTGGAGTGCATTAGAAAGCATGCTAAATAAATACTTGGGTTTAAGAGTGGTCTATAGTGTGTAGCTTGGTTGCCATTGTCATAGGAGTGCATTGCATCAGATTTGAGGTCATTTATTGAGAAATGAGTGAGGTGTGAGCATTTTTGTAGGGTTTTATGTTGCTGGTTTGGTTTTTCAAAGTTGCTGATCCGTCATTTCAGTTTGCTAACTTCTATCATTTGATTTGGGTTGGAAGTCTCTAATTATTGTAAGCTGAACAGTAGTACTGTCAGCACTTCATACTTCTTCTCATATTTTCTTTATAATACTTTGCATCTCCGTCATATGGTAGCTCCAATTCCACTTCGGGTTGGAAAGCACATTCTTGACGTCGAGTTATTTCAGCATAATAGTTGGTAGGGATCATCTGACCATATGCTCGTCATCATCAGGCGCATTCTTGGTTAGAGTTCCTTTATCAGCATTGCATAGAGATCCTCTGACCATATGATCATGCCTCCTGGTGTACATTCTTGGTTAGAGTTGAATTCTGCATCGTTTGGTTTAATTGCTAACTTCAACATTTGTGTATTGCTCTACTTGTTGTAATTGGAAAAGTGAAAAAAAATGGCTTGGTATATTTCATGTTGAGTCATCCTCCTTACCTACTACATCACCCTTGTAGACATGTATGCAAAGTGTGGAAGCATAGACAAGGCACGTGAACTGTTTGGTATGATGCCCCAAAGAAATGTCACCTCATTGAATGCAATGATTGCAAGATATGAACAAAATGGGTTTTTTGATAAGGCATTAGCAACTTTCAAGTAAATGCGATTGGCAGGTGTAAAGTAAAATTCCACAACCTTAGCCAGTATCCTCCTTGCCTATGCCCAAATGGACATCCATTAAAAGGATAAAACACATGGGAATTTTGTTAGATGTTGTAGTTGCAACTGCCCTCAGAGACATGTATGCAAAGTGTGGAAGCATAGACAAGGCATGTGAATTGTTTGGCATGATGCCCCAAAGAAATGTCACCTCATTGAATGCATTGATTGCAAGATATGAACAAAATGGATTTTTGGAAAAGGCATTAGCAACTTTCAAGCAAATGCATTTGGCGGGTGTAAAGAAAAATTCCACAACCTTAGCCAGTATCCTCCTTGCCTATGCCAAAATGGACATCCAACAAAAGGATAAAACATATGGGAATTTTGTTAGATGCTGTAGTTACAACTACCCTCAGAGACATGTATGCAAAGTGTGCAAGCATAGACAAGGCACGTGAACTGTTTGGCATGATGCCCCAAAGAAATGTCACCTCATTGAATGCAATGATTGCAAGATATGAACAAAATGGATTTTTTGATAAGAAATGTGGTCTGATGGAATGCCATGATTAAAGGATATGAACAAAATGGATTTGTTGAAAAAGGATTTAGATATTTGAAAGATATGGGAATTTTGTTAGATGTTGTAGTTGCAATTGCCCTGTGAGACATGTATGCAAAATGTGGAAGCATAGATAAGGAATATGAACTATTTGACATAACAGCTCAAATAAATATCATCTCATGGAATGCCATGATTATAGGATATGCATGCAATGGATTTTTTGAAAACATTTTAGACACTTTCAAGAAAATGCAATTGGCAGGTGTAAATCCAAATTCCACAACATTTGCCAGCATCCTCCTTGCATGTGCCAAAATCAGGTCATTGGAATAGGGTATGGACATCCATCAAAGCATGAAGGATATGGGAATTCTATCAGATGTTGTAGTTGCAACTGCATTGAGAGACATGTATGCAAAATGTGGAATCATAGACAAGGCACATGAACTATTCGACAGAACACCTCACAGAGGTGCCATCTAATGGAATGCCTTGATTGTAGGATATGCACAAAATGGATTTGTTGAAAAGGATTTAGACACCCTAAATCAAATGCAATTGGTAGGTGTAAATCCATATTCCACAACCTTTGCTAGCATCCTCCCTGCCTGTGCCATAATGGGATCTTTGGAACACGGTATGGACATCCATCAAAACATGAAGGATATGGGAATCCTATCAGATGTTGTAGTTGCAACTACCCTCAGAGACATGTATGCAAAGTGTGGAAGCATAGACAAGGCACGTGAACTATTTGGCATGATACCCCAAAGAAATGTCGCCTCATTGAATGCAATGATTGCAAGATATGAACAAAATGGATTTTTTGATAAGGCATTAGAAACTTTCAAGCAAATGTGATTGGTGGGTGTAAAGAAAAATTCTACAACCTTAGCCAGTATCCTCCTTGCCTATGCCAAAATGGACATCCATCAAAAGGATAAAACATATGGGAGTTTTGTTAGATGTTGTAGTTGCAACTGCCCTCAGAGACATGTATGCAAAGTGTGGAAGCATAGACAAGGCACGTGAACTGTTTGGCATGATGCCCCAAAGAAATGGCACCTCATTGAATGCAATGATTGCAAGATATGAACAAAATGGATTTTTTGATAAGGCATTAGAAACTTTCAAGAAAATGTGATTGGCAGGTGTAAAGCAAAATTCCACAACCTTAGCCAGTATCCTCCTTGCCTATGCCAAAATGGACATCCATCAAAAGGATAAAACATATGGGAATTTTGTTAGATGTTGTAGTTGCAACTGCCCTCAGAGACATGTATGCAAAGTGTGGAAGCATAGACAAGGCACGTGAACTGTTTGGCATGATGCCCCAAAGAAATGTCACCTCATTGAATGCAATGATTGCAAGATATGAACAAAATTGATTTTTTGATAAGGCATTAGAAACTTTCAAGCAAATGTGATTGGCAGGTGTAAAGCAAAATTCCACAACCTTAGAAATGGTATGTTTGGAGCACAGTATAGACATCCATCAAGGCATAAAGGATATAGGAATTTTGTCAAATGTCGTAATTTTAAGTACCCTACAAGACATGTATGCAAAGTGTGGAAGCATATACAATGAACGTGAATTGTTTAACATGATGCCTCAAAGAAATGTTGTCTCATGGAATACAATGATTGCAAGCTATGCATGAAATGGATTTTTCATAAGGCTTTAAAAACTCTCAAGCAAATACACAAAAATAAATTTCAACCATTTACGCAAATTTTGGCACATCTAAAACCAAATTGCACAACCTTAACCAACTTCCTCCTTGCTTATGCTATAATGGGATCTAGAGAACATGGTGTGGACAACCATCAAAGCATAAATGATATAGGAATTTTGTCACATGTATTGTATTTACAAAGTTGCCCTTGTAGACATGTATGGAAAGTATGGAAGCATAAACAAGGCATGTGAACTATTTGAAATGATGCCTCAAAGAAATTCACAGTCCCACATAATTCAATGATTCCAAGATATGCACAAAATAGATTATTTGAAAACAATTTATAAACTTTCAAGAAAATGCAATTGGCACATGTAAAACCTAATTCCTATAACAATAATTGATTATCATATTAAATATTTAATATAAACTGTCATATACATAATGTCATGAACATAACATCTAGTTTATATAAAAATCCATATAGGCATGTCCAAACAAAGCCATATAGGCAAATATACAAAAATATACATCAGATTAACATACAAAAGTATGTATACAAAGCCATCTAGGCATACAAAAAATGTCCCAAAAACTAGTTTCCTATGGACTTTTATGAAATAATCAGTGGCCCTTCTTTGACTGTGAAGATGGAGAACCAGTCTCTGACTCATCCTCTCTATACCGTCAAATAGACCTCTTCGAATAAAGTTCATCCAGATGCACCTGTTAATACAAACAAACAATATGCACATTAGTATAGAAAATGTATCAAATATATAACATTGAACATATGTAATTGATCACTTACTACTAACCAATGATCACTCTCCGTCATCTTTTCTCTAGCTTCTTTGTCCATAGTTGGATGGACTGGAGTTGTGACCTACTGTAAGAAGCATCAAGAAGCAAAATTGACTAAACATAAATATCATTTATGTACATCAAATGACATGAGATAAAACAAGAAATACAAAATTATGACATTTTCCTATTATTGGCTCATACCTCGGTCAAAGAATTTGCAGACTTATGGCTGCATCAATACCTCTCTACACTGAATCATGAACATTAGGAGGAGTCTCTAGATTCAGCATCTGAAAATCAAGTTCAAGATTAATCGACAAAAATAAATACATAACATTAGTTTAAAAATGCATAACGATTAGAAATGGTTAAATTTACCTCCGTATAACTGGTGGGTTGGCGTCCAGGGGACCAAGGATATAGTGCAGTTTCTAGTGACTATTGAAATCATCAAATTGTCACAAAATGTTATTACCATTGACATATCTACAATAATTACAATCATGTGATAAATTACATACCTGTTGTCTTGACCTCCTCTCATAACCTGCCAGTGGATGGCTAATAGAGGTAGGATGAAGACTTTGACCCTAGAAATTCATTGCATAGACAATTACATATATTTGACTTATAATATAGATAATCATATAAAAATAATTACAAATTTCAAATAACAATATATTAAATCATAATGAAACTTGTAACAAATTACCTGAGAGTCAATGCCAAATGTATGATGTAAGAGATCGTCACTGAGAAAAAGATCATCTAATACGGATGCCCCCATCAATGGATGCTACCCTTGCGTTGCATCATCCTACCCCTACGTCACAGCATCCTGCGAAGAGTCCTATTGTGCATCCTACGTCCCATAATCACATAGGTTCCCACATGAACTGCACAAATGTGGGGACACATGATGCCTACTACTCACACCCTCATCTGCCTAGGTAAGATCGTCGACATGCTGTGATAGAGTTTGGGTGAGAGTAGTCAGTGAATGTAACGTCTCCACCTCAACACTCTCCTTCAAAGCCAAAGAGAGTGACCTATGATCTAGCCTCACTCGGGATGCAGGCACATGGTTTTGATTTCACTGAGCCCCAGGTCTATCTTGGGCAGAGCCACCACCTCTACCCTAGAAATCATGAATGTCAAAATAATTCAGAATCTTTTTGAGGATGAACTCGCAATAGAGTTTCCTCAAGAAATATTGTGGTACCTCATCAGTATTGCATGGGCACTCATCGAAGACCATGTACCATCTATCCCAAAAGTGTTGGGATATTTCTTCATTGCTACACCAATGTATAGGAAACCGTTTGCAACTTTCTTCTAATCTTTGACCAGTTTTGGGATTGGTAAAGTGTTCACATAATTTAGATTTTGTAATTTTTTCATTCTTGACGTGTTCATATGATAAGCCATCAGCATAAAATTGCCAACACCTCTCCCTATAGTCTTGGAATTCGGTGATTTCTTTTGTCACCAAATCCGTGTGAGCAACAATCTCCTCTAGTGATTTTCCAATTGTCCTATGATTAGTGGTTCCACTTGGATTGTTTAGGGTTTCAATAATAGCCTGAAGATGTTTCTTGTTTTCTTCTATTATCCCCAAGTAATGTTCTTGATTATCCCTTACATTAAAAGGAGGTGAAGGTGGGTTTGGAGGGTTTGGAGGGTTTTGGGGGTTGTTTTCAACCTCCTCAGCTAGATTTAGGTTTTCTCTTTCTCTGATAACTGCAAATACAATATAAAAACAAATCAAACATTGTAAAACTCAAAAATTGTTCTCAAACTAACAAAATCAGTCAAACCCTACCTTCTTCTTGTGTTGGAGCCTCCAAATTTGCATGACGATGTCTTTGGTGGTGAGGTGGCATTGTGAATTTGTTGTTTTCTCTATCAAATTTGATTCAATGGGATTTTCCTTAATGCACTCACATTTCTCCTTTTCTTCTTTGTTGCTATCAAAGGAATGCTCATTGCCAAATGGGCAAAACAAGGTTTTTTTTTGCTTTTATTGAAAGCAAAACGTGAGCGCGTTATAATGCACTCACGTTTTTCTTTATTTTTGGAGATGGTGGCAACTTTTTGGTCTCCCATCTCCTTGCATTTACCCTCTATTTTTATTTTATTTGTATTAATATAATTTATATTATATTAATTTTATCTTTTTATTTTAAAAGAATATCATATAAAAAAATGAACTTTATGTTTTGTTTTTTCTGTCATAAGGGTGAAACCCCCAATGGGGGATCAATACCCTATGTGGTGTCATGACCCCACAAGAGGCCCATAGCACCCCACAGGGGGCTAAGCCCACTTGGATGGTACCCTTCTTGTCATAGTCCCTACTATAGCTATGGGGCTTTAAGCCTCACCATTGCAGTAGGTGTTGTGACAGGGGTTGTCACTCAACCCTTACAAAGGGCCCATAGATTAGCTTATAGCCCTAAAACAAAACTCTTAAATGATTTTTTTAACCTTTTAACAGTAAAAAATTTACAATTTTTATGTTGACATATATATATATAATTTCTCTTTTTTTCTAAATGTTTATAGCACACAAATATATGTGTAATTAGTTTAAAATTTAACATGATTGAAATGTCGATATATAGTCAACTAATCTCATAGATATATTTATTTTCATAATTATTTCAATAAGAAATTTTAAAAATAGAAAGGAGAACAAAATCTAGGTAATGTATTTCTTGTTAATAAAATCTAAGTTCATTTTCAAATAAAGTATAATATTCTTTTATTTTTACTACCATTGAATATACCAAGGAAAAGACATAAATTCATGTTAAAGCATAGGAGAAGAGGGAGGCATTTATTTATATTTTGTAATGTCCTATTACAATAGATGGATGCATGAGTGAAAATCTATATTTTTTTACCCACAATATACTCAAATGCACAGCAATATGTGTCTAACATTAAACTTAGGTAAGGAGAGAAAAACAATCTTTTGTCATCAAATACAACTTTACTTATTGAACCACAACAACCATTAAACCACATTAATAAAACTTACAATTCCGTCTCAAAAAAACTCAATAAGAATCTCTCAAGGCTCTTGAAACACATTACATGGTCAATTTGCAAATTATTCCCCTCATAAGAAAGAGCTTAACACTCTCCAAAGATATGAGGCTCTTCTCCTTTTTGTGCACTCTAAAAACCTGCAAATAGAAAGAACTTTAGCCAATCCCATGGGGGTTCTCACTTCCCAACCATTAGGCTTGCTCACAAGCCCACCTCTAAGCTAGGAGGCCATCTAGGAAAACCCAGGTTCATATAAAAAAAGTATCACAACCATTCATATTTGACAAAATAAGTACCAACAAAAAAAACTCCCAAATCTCCCAAGGCTTACACATGCTCAATGGGTTCCATGGAAGGAACCAAAATGGTAGGGGAGAAGAGTGGAAATCTCTCCCTGAGGGAAAATGAATACAAATCTCTACTCAATTCTCATTCACAACTCTCCATTATTCTAAAAAAATTTCAAAATACTTCTCAAAACAACTCTTCTCCATCATAACCCAACATTCCTCCAAAATACATTCCTCCATGGCACTCATGCCAAACATGAAAACATTGGCATTCATGCCAAACATGTAAACAATGGAACTCATGCCAAAACTTTCTCTCAAGGAAATGAGATTTTCCCTAAGGAGGTTCACACCTCCCTTAACTCCTCACATGGGTTTCTCTCATTTAAATGAGAGAGTTTAACACAATATTAACACCCTTTTTCCACAACACAACAACAAAATTGTGACAACAATGACACTTCTAACAAGTTACATTTTACCAAACATAGATCCTTCTTACAAGAATTAAATCTACATAAAAAGAAGAATGATGAGCCTACCTCCAAAATTCTATCCAAGTTGGTTGAGTTGAGCTTTATGAAGCCTTCCTGAGAAATCCTCAAGCATTTGTCTCCAGCTTTAAACCCCCACTTAAGAAAGCTCTCTCTCTCTCTTTCTCTCAACACAAAAATAAAAAATGAAGTAAAAAGTATTTTTCTCAACTTACAAGAGGGGTATATGTAATGAGTACCAAGTCACTCCTCTCCAAATGAGGAGGTGCTATATGGCCTCCAACTCATCCTCTCTCATCCAATCCCCAAATTTCAAGGAGTGATTTGAATCTTAATGTTCTCAAACATGTGTGAGACCTAGGGGAGAGGAGTGTACTTGTACACTCTTCCCCAAAAATCTTCGTAGGTTGTGCTTAGACATGTGTGAAGTATTGGGATTAGGTTGTACTCGTTACAACCCTCATCCATGAACCTAGGAGGGTGAGAAGGAATAGTGACAAGTCCATCGTCCCTCTTTTGAAAACCTATCCACGCCACTTTCTTTCCAAGAAACATGGGAGTGGTCAAATCTATCCCAAAACTAAAATTTCATAGCCCAAAAGGTGCCCAAACCTTAAATTCTTGACCTGGGGACCTAAAACATCCAAATATTCAAGAAAATGATATTTTAAGGTCCTAAAAAAGGACCCCTAATTACAAATCCAAAATTTGACACATAAGATGATAATTTGCCACCCATGACACACTCAACAACCTTAACACAAAAATTAAAATCCAATTAACATCACAATTAAATCACATTACATTATTTGTACAACAATAAATACTTTAGTCCCCATTATGTACTAAGGTCAATCATCATAGATGAATTCACATGGGGTTTCTAGAATACCTCCAAAATTCCATTGGTCATGGAAGGTACTTGCACAACTCAATTGCATACATCAATATGTCCAATATATATAGCCAAAGCAACTTGAAATGTAATTTTCAAACATAGATACATCTAATACAAACATCTATAATTTAATTGATAACCACAATTTATCTAATCATCCAAGTGCATATCAATTCAATTCAATTTCCATTTCACAATATCTCATAGTGGCATCACCTATGCATTACACTAATCTACTAAACATCTAGATGCTCAATTTTGATTCAAATCAACTAGTTTAATTGCATAATCCTCATAACATAATTAATTGGCATATATATGATCAAATCAACATACATTCATCACATAAAATTGAGTTATAACATAACTATCTTCTAACTAGATCCTCATCAACATATGCCATTTAAATCAACTACTCTAATTCAAACATCATTATCTAATATAGTCTATCAAAGAGGATCATGAGTCCACACACAAAAATGTCCAAAATTCAAAAGTATCAAAACCATAATATGACCTATTGTGCAATTAAATTTGCCACACAAGCATGGGCCTCACACAAAATATCCATTTTTAACTAACCGATTGAAACCTTTTTTATGTATAGGTGGATACTTGCCAATCACAAACCAAAATAGAAAGAGAGTTGTCCTCCTCATCCAAATTATATTTTCTTTACTAGGATAAACTAACGTGTCATTGTTCACAAAAAGAATTACAAAAAATTAGTGAATTCTAGAATCATCCATGAAAACCTCAAGATCAAAGAAAAGAAATAAAAGTTAATGTTGCTCGAATTCAAACAAATTTGAAGATATTGTAAATGAATCCTTCAAAGGATTACACACTAATATACAATACAAACATATTGTACATAATTTAATTCATCCATTCATAGACTATATTCCTTACACAACATTCTAAATCATATAAGACATTTCACCTTTGTTTCTTATCATTATGACAAATGTTTTGATTCTGATACTATTGATTTAAGATGTTATTTTATGTATATAAAAATAATAAATGAAATAATAAAATTTTTATGACATCTCTCCATTTTAATTTCTAATGTATTAATTCAAAGTATAATTTACAATTGACATAATCATTACACCCCATAAATGGCAAGTGCTAATATTAAATTGAGCTAAGACCCCATAGATTATCCATTAAAAAGGTTGAGGCCCACTTTAACACATTAAATTCATTATGATAAATCATAAGGGATATGGGTCCCTCATAAATAGGTCTAAAAATGATTAAAGGCGCGGGGAGGGCTTAGCTGTAACTGCAAACCTCTCCATAATATTTAGGTAAAACTCTCATGCAACATGGAGGTGATTT
This sequence comes from Cunninghamia lanceolata, assembly GCA_027924645.1. Classification (NCBI taxonomy): domain Eukaryota; kingdom Viridiplantae; phylum Streptophyta; class Pinopsida; order Cupressales; family Cupressaceae; genus Cunninghamia; species Cunninghamia lanceolata. The sequence continues at coordinate 4,329,699 of BSBN01000124.1, read as the reverse complement.
ATTAACCTCTTGCCAATTGAATATAAACTACCATTTGTTAGATATTTATATAATCTTCACCAAATCAAAGTTTGATATATATATAGAGAATCACCCTAAATCAAAGATTTATTTTTTAATTCAATATCTATGTGTGGGGTAATTTCTCTAGATTCATTTGAAATTAATTATAACCATCCATCCATGCACATGTATATAATAGATTTGTTAAAAAGTAAATAACTCATTTTAAAATAAATAATATATAGCATGAAAAATCAATAATTTTGTCAAAATGAATTAGTTTGTGTAATAATATAAAAAGTAAATCTTTTTTAAATTAAATGTGAAATTAATAATAAGAATTCTATTTAAATTATTTACCACTTTTTGATGTGAAAGTGAGGTGAGAGCATATAATGAGTGGTTAGAATGTTAGAACCCACTTTTTCTATTATCCATTTTATCCTTTTCTTTGTTATAACCCACTTTTTCTTCTAACAAAGAATAGGAGTGGCTAGAAGGTTAGAAGAACTACTCACTGAAAGATAAAGAATGGAATGGTTCGTGTCTAGATTGCTACCAAGGATCGGAGCATCCCTAGATGGATGAATCTTCAGTACCTACACAAAGCCAGTAGAGTTAGCCTACAAAATTGAAGCATAGCATTGGCAAAGGGATATTGAGAAGGAACAAAGTGAAGAAATAGAAAAACTAAAAATTGAATTGGAACAACTAAATATAAAACAAGAAATTCTAGCAAAGGGAGATAGTCATATAGACGTATCACCAATCTATAGGAAGAAAATATAGTGTACCTATTGTTGTAATGAAGGTCACTTGAGGAATGAATGTCCAGTGTTGGAAGGGAAGAAAAAAGTTGCAGCATTAAGAGTAGATTTTGTAGAATCTCTAAGGAAGTTAAAAAGTGTTTTTTTGTGAAATCTATGGAGAATGGGACAAACACAAGACTGATGACTATCCCTTGGGTGATTCGACAATAGTGTGTCCCACTTTTTGTTCTAAGTGAGCTGCTCAAAATCAACACTTTTTTAGCATTTTTCAATTGTGTCAATCATAGAGAACAAATGGTCAAGAATTTAAGGATGATATAAACTAATGAGTTGTGACATTTTCTATGTATATTTAATTTGTAATTTAAAAATAATTTGAAGAATTATTTCTATCATTTATATTTATATTTTTTTCTATTATTTTATTGAGTGAGATTGTTCCATATCGCATAACTTTCACTACAAATAAAAGCTTTCCATGATTTCCTGGAATTAGATCAATAACTCTAATGTCTAGTGCATAGATATTTTTGGTAAATTTCTTTGGGCGTGTGCATGAAGTTGGGGGCCAAAAAGTGGTCACCCCACTTTTTAGTGCTAGGAAACCATAATGCAATCATATTAAATTAAATAAAGTGCAAAAACACAGTCTCATGGCCTCACTTTCTCACTGTCATTTTCCTATTGCATCCAAAATGTGACTAGGGTTTTAACATGAGTGCGTGTTGAGAGATTTGAAGGAGAAGACCATTGAACACAATGTCGCATCACCAATCCCACCATGGATGAGGGAAACAAAGTGAGACAACTGAAGAAGGTAGGGTTTTGTCATTTTTCTTCATTTCAAAACAAAATAAAGTTATTTTTCATTATTTTAATTGAATTTTTCTTTTCAAATTTTCAGTTAATGAATCATTACAAAACCCCAATCCAGATGTTGAAATTCCTACTGAAGAGCAACCTCAAAACCCTCAAACTCCACCTTCACATCCTCACCCTCCATGTGACACCCAACAAAATTATTTAAGTCAAATCGAAGAAAACAAAAAACAACTTCAATCCTTAGTTGAAACATTGAAAAAATTGAATACAAGCAACAATCATAAGAGAACCCTTGCCACTTCACTAAAGTTGATTATTTATCATATTGACTTAGTTACAAAGCAAATCACCAATTGGAAGGACTATAGGGAGGAGAGTCGGTAATTCTATGCTGATAAATTATCTTACAAACAAGTTAAAGATAAGAAAATTTTGAAAAGTGAACTTTGTGCACTTTTCATCGATCCTAAAACAAAACAACCATTGCATGAGAGTTGCAAATGATTCCCAATTCATTGGTGTGTGAATGAAGCAATATCTGAAAACTTTTGGGATAGATGGTACATGGTTTTTGATGACCTCCCTTGTAACAATAATGAGGTCCCCCAATATTTTTTGAGGAAACTCTATTGTGAGTTTGTCCTCAAGGACATCCCAAACTATTCTGACATCTGAGAGTTCCAAGGCAGAGGTGGTGGCTCTGCATAGGATAGAGAGGGTGTACATCATGCCTAGGACCATCCACTGAGACTCATTATGAGGCCACAACATGTCTCACTCCCTTTGACTTTGAATGAGAGTGTTGAGGTGGAGACACTACATTCCCTGAGTTCCCTCACCTAGACTGGTGAGAGTAGTAGGCATCGTCAGTCCCACCATTTTTGTGGGTCATGTGGGGCTTTGTGTGATTTTGGGACCCAGGACGTTACCCAGGGTGTAGACATTCCGAAGTGTCATTTTGTATTTATTGTTTTATCTCACGTCATTTAATGTACATAAATGATATTCATGTTTAGTCAATTTTCCTTCTTCATGCTTCTCATAGGAGGTCACAACTCCAACCTATCTATTGATAGATCTAAAGAGAGACAAAAAATGATCGAGAGGGATCACTAGATAGTGGTAAGTGATTGATTACATATGTCATGTTATATATTTTGAATATTTTCTATATTAATGTGGATTTTGTTTGATTGTATTAACAAGTTGAACTTCAAGAATCTCTATTGAGGAGGCCTAGTCGATGGGTGAGAGAGGATGAGTCATTGACTAGTTCACCATCTTCATGGCCTAGCAAGGGTTGTCAATTATTTGATAGCAGTCCATAGGAGATTTTATTTTGGGACATTTTGTTACATATTCTTATTGGGCTTTGTAAACATACTTTTGTATGTCACCGATGTATATCATTGTATATGCATGTATGGCTTTATTTGTACATGCCTATATGGCTTGATATATACACTATATGTTATTTTCATGAAATTATGTATATATGAGATTATGTATATTTTCATGACATTATATATATGTTGAAAGCATCCTTGCAAAATACATTTTGTGCATATCTTGCAATCATTGCATTCCATGAGACTGCATTTCTTTGAGACATCATGTCAAATAGTTCACGCACCTTGTCTATGCTTCCACACTTTGCATGCATTTCTACAAGGGCAGTTGCAAATAGAACATGTGACAAAATTCCTATATACTTTATGCTTTGATGGTTGTCCACACCATGTTCTGAAGATCCCATTTTGGTATAGGCAAGGAGGATGTTGGATAAGGTTCTGGAATTTAGATTGACACCCACCAATTGCATTTTCTTGAAAGTTTCTTTAAAGCCTTATCAAAAAAGCCATTTTGTACATATCTTGCAATCATTGTATTCCATGAGATAGCATTTCTTTGAGGCATCATGTCAAATAGTTCACGTGCATTGTCTATGCTTCCACACAAGTTGCATATATTTCTACAAGGGTAGTTGCAAATACAACATCTGACAAAATTCTTATATCTTTTATTATTTGATGGTTTTCCATACCATGTTCCAAAGATCCTAATTTAGCATAGGCAGGGAGGATGCTTGCAAAGGTTATGGCATTTGGTTTTACATGTGCCAATTGCATTTTATTGAAAGTTTATAAAGTCTTTTCAAAAAATCCATTTTGTGCATATATTGCAATCATTGCATTCCATGAGATGGAATATCTTTGAGGTGTCATGCCAAACTGTTCACATGCCTTGTCTATGCTTCCACACTTTGCATACATGTCTACAAGGGCAGCTACAAATACAACATTTGACAAAATTCCTATATCCTTTATGCTTTGATGGCTGCCCATACCTTGTCCCAAAGATCCCATTTTGGCATAGGCAAGGAGGATGTTGGATAAGGATGTGCAATTTGGATTTACACCTGCCACTTGCATTTGCTTGAAAGTATCTTTGAAGTCTTATCAAAAAATCCATTTTATGCATATCTTGCAATCATTGCATTCCATGAGACAACATTTTCCCCATTTCCCCCATGTTTATGTCAGCTTGTGTTGGAGTTACAACATTCCTTCATTTGTGATGTGCATAACATGCTATAATTGTACATGCTTACAAGTGATTCATGCTACAATGAAGCACAACATGATGAAATAAGAAGATGCATATTTACAACACTTAAGAATATGTAGTAGTGTTTCTCATTTCATCAATACATGTTATATCCCTTACTTTCTCATGCAAATGGATAAACTTTGTTTTCATCTTCACATACATGGCTTATAACATGTGACAATAAACCACTACAAGTTGTATATGTGCTTAACAACAAGTATAAATGTGATACAACACCCCAAAACATGCATTGACTTAGGTGAGTGGTTCTTTTATTAGTGGTAGAGTTCATTTTGGACATAAAATAATAATGGTTATTTTTATACAAATTATTCATGGAACTTGTAATTTGCAATCTTGTTATTTATGCCTATACCTTTTGTAATTTGAAACAAAAGATGGAATTCTTACCCACATTGTATGCACCTACATTAGTGACCAATGTAATTTAACACATAGGGAGAGATACATAGGGAGAACACCATTCATGAAAACCAAGGTCTTTGCTTATGAAAAAGTCATCTTCTTGTTGCTGCTACAATCTTAGGACTGTCACAATTTTGCATGCTTTTGACAGTGATAATGAGGGTTTCGGATCTCAATAAGGTTACCCTCCACTATGACACCCTCATAGTTGTTGGTAAGTGTTGTCATTGATGGAAACTAAGTATCTCCTACACATCTGCATTACATAACTTGTTCATAACGGAAGTCAAAGTGAAGATTTGTCTAACTCCAAGTAGTCAGAAATAGAGCATGTGACAAGGTCCAGCATCTTGGTACGGATCTCTCCAGTGGTAAATCATAGTGTGCTACAGATCTGAGGGAGTAATAAGGATTGTCAAGACTATCTAAATCTAGGAATTTAGCCTCTGGTGATGAAGGATTCAAAAGTTATAAGCATCTAAGTATCGAGTTCCAGTTAGTCAGTACAATCAGAAGAAGAAAAGGCTGACCTAGTATTTGATCTTGGTCCGGATGAAGAAAAGTTGTTGGTTAAGTAATTTGTGATAACTAGTGGTATTGGCTGACATGATTGATGATTTGAGAACACAAGTTTTTGGTCCGCATTGTTGTTTGTGCATGGATTCAGCCGACAGAGCAGAGTTCTTAATAAATAATCTAAGTTTTCTTGAAGCCGACTATAGTTGATTGAATCTCTTAATGCAAATTTATATAGCTGATGGATTCAAGTGTTTTGAAGTGTGTGTGATGTGTGATGATGGAGTAAGTGTGATAAAGGTAGAAATAACTGTGAAGGCAAAGATCTAATCTCAGATTATGGCCAAAGAGTGAAACAAGGTAGAGTAAGGATGAAGTGTGTAAGATCAGTATTCTGTGCTTAACCAAAACTAAATTTCTACATTGGTAGATGTCATTCATCAGTTCAAACATTCTGTAATCTTCTTGTAATCATCTATGTAGGCAGTGAGTCTCTTGGACCAGTGAGCTCTGGGTAGTGTGCCCTGAAGGCATGTGCCTTCCCTATTTGTAATACTTTTAACTGAGTATAATTTCTTGTGGGTTAACACCCACCGTGGTTTTTCCCTTAACCAAGTTTCCACATAAAAATCCTGGTGTTATGTGTGTTAATTATGTTTTTTCTCATGTGTTGTTGATTTATACTTTCATGGTTATATCATTAATTTGTTAATAAGTGATAAAGAAGGTAAATTGCTGCAAGTAAAAAGGGTTTTGTGACAACTGATTCACCCCCCCTCTCAGTTGTCTGCCCTTATTTCAACAATTGGTATCAGAGCAAGGTTCCTTGAAAGAAGCTTAATAGCTTGAGGAAGATCTAGGAAGGAGTTTCAATGGGTTCACTTAGAGAACAACTTCAATTGGCTTTAGAAGATCTTGATCAGTCCAAAGCAGAAGTAAATGAACTGAAAGCAAACCTTAAAGATGTTGATGATTGCATTAAGATGTTAAAAGAAAAACTAATAAAATGTATGGAAAGGAGGAAGGAGGTACTTCAGTAGCTAACTAATTCCACTGAAGAAAATGGCATGAATGAAGCCTTGGAAGAAAAGACAAAGGAATGTGAGAAGCTGACAAAAGAAGTTTCTGTTCTAAAACATGAGATGGTATCTGGGGTGATGAGGTTAACCAAAGAAATTGAGGAAAGGAAGAAGATTGAACAAGACTTGAATCAAACTCTGAAGGAAAGAACAGAAGAATGCTGTAGAATGGATAGAACAATTGGCCACCTAAAATCTGATTTACAAGAATGCAGATATAATGAGGAGGAACTTGAAAGGCAAATTGTCATTCTTAGACATGACCTAGAAATTGCAAATGAATACAAGGAGAAGTTCAAGATAAGCTTAGCTAAAATTGAAGTACTGCTTGAGAGTCAGAAGAAGGCAGATGATAAGCATGGTCTGGGATATGAGAAAGGTGAAAGATCTGGATCCGGTCAAAGAAATCCTAAACCAAGGAATCAAAGAAATAAACCTAGAAGACATCTGGTAAGACAACCTAATGCTCAAAGTTATCCATCTTTCAATGGAAAATTGTTTCAATTGCAATAAATTTGGTCATAGAGCTACTCAGTGCAGAAGTAGAGTGAATCAAAATGGTCCATCTTTCTTCGGTTAATGCTTCAATTGTAAAAGGTATGGTCATAGATGGACAATGAATGCAGAAGTATGATGAACTACTCTAACAAGAAAAGAAATGTTAATTCTTTCAATGGCTACTGTTTTGCATGCAATAGATTTGGACATATGGCTAATTAGTGCAGATAAAGAGAAAATCAATCAAATGGGCAAAGAAATGTTGTGTGCTTCAATTGTAACCGATCCGATCATGTTGCAAGATTATGCAGAAGTAGGAATGATGACAGAAAAGGTTTGATAAATAGAAAATTGGATGAGCAGAGACAAGACAAAGGCAAGGGAAAAGTTTATGTGAATGAGGTCTAGAATGAAATGAACAAAACATGTGTAAAGAAAGGTGAATTGAATGTTGACAATGGGTTCACATCGGAATCCAATGCTGATAATTCCTTTGGGAATTGAATCAGGAGCTCTGGCTCAAGGGGAGATGCATTGAAAATCTGATTCCCCCTACCAGTAAGTGGGTGCCTGAATATGGCACGATGAATGAAGATAAAGAAGCCTATTGCAGATCTGTTGAAGAAAATTTTGGAAGAAAAGAAGCTAATATGATTGATTGCGAAGCAATTGAAGATTGACTGCATGCAGAAATAGTGTAACTGGATGTATTAGGGCAGAGCATTTATTACAATGACAAATTAGGTTTTGCAGAGACTAAAAAGTCATTCATTTAATCATTTGGATCACTTTGCATTCGAAGAGAGTGAGCAGAAGAGCACTTGAGCTAAGATTTCAAGGATTTGAAGTGTGACCAGTGAATTCATCAGCGAACCCTAATTTCGTGAAAGAAAAATGTATTTTTCTATGAAGCTTTGAACTTGTAACCTTTTGCAATGGCTACACCATTGGTTGTTGATATTACTGAAAGGCCCTGACTCAATTTCAAGAAGCATCCACACAAATCAGTAGAAGTCAACCCATTAGGTGCATTTTCAAATGTTCCATATGGTGTATTGCATGTTGAAGATATTAGGGCCTGCTAGCATAGATGAATTTGGGGACTCAAGGTTTGTAGATTTGTTCAAGAATCATCTAAGGAATAAAATTCACGATCTCAAACCTGAGTATAAGGCACTGCACGATAAACATTTCATTCAGATTATAGGGTTCCATCCTTCAACGAAGATGAATGGGTCTGGTATGTGCTGAGTCGAGTGCATAATGAGTTTATGTGGCTAATGAAACCTTTCAAAATCACCAAGGATGCCATCAAGGCAGTGACAGGGTTAAACTCATCCAGTGGACTGCCAATGTTGAAAGCAATAAAGAATCAAATAGTAATTGATGCTACCGGTTCAAGCTTTGACAAAAAGATAATGACTATAAATGACATCATTGATCCGGATGTCACATTTGCTTCAATGGTGATTGGATACAAGATTTATCATTCCAACAGGGAAAATTCTATATCTGGTACAGCTATCTATGCAGCCTATCAGATGTTGAGAGAGAATGTTGATTATGACTTGTATGAGTTATTGCAGAACCAGCTGATGGAAAATTTGAATAAGGTAAAGAAGGATAAGAAGAACACCTTCAAATATAGTACACTGATCCTATGTTTGTTCTTCTATTTCATGAATGAGTTGCCCGGTAAGAAAAGCATGTGTTGGACAAATGACAAACCTATTGCTATATAGATAAGAGAGCACTTGAACAGCATTGGTGACTCTAAAGCATAGAAAACTGCAATCTGGGGTTACTTCAAGAATTTTTAGAGTATGATGCATTCTAGGGAAAGAATTCCTAAATTGATTGTTGAGAAATACAAGAATGAGATCTGTTTCATGGTGCATAATAATCAGTGCTTAATGGAAGTAGTAGAACCTAGAACTGTTTGGATCATGCCCATGGGGTATGAGGTAGATGACAAAATTTTGGATATGTATGCTCAACATCTCTTGAGCAAACCCAAGGATGATTCTGTGGAGAGATTTGGGACATATAAGGAGCTCAGTTTGAAACTGCATGTTGAGCTCAAAAAATTTGAAATCAAGAGGAAAGTTCAAAAGCAAGTAGAAATGTATGCTGGAAGCATTGGCATAACTAAGGAAGTTGTGAAACAGAATAGAGAAAGGATAGAAAAAGTTGAGAAGGATATGCAGGATAAGAAACAAGGAAGTGCTCCGGAAGTCTCCACTAGCCAGCCTAGAAAAAACAAGAAGCTTTGTTGCTGCCTCTATTCACACAAAACCTGTCAGAATAGAGAAACTGAAAGACAAATCATCCAGTAAAGATGGTAAAAGAATGAAGACTAAAGCATCCAGAACATATGAGAGCATTAAAGATGGTTAGGAAACAGAATCAGATGAAGCAGTAAAGGAAATAAAGACAAAGTAAGTAGAAGCTTCAAAGACTACAAAAGATAAGCCTTTCAAAAGTACAAAGGTAAGTAAAAGACAAAAGACTAAAACCCAAACTAGAAAATCCACTTTGTCTGTAGAAGAAATTGTGAATATTGTGACAATTCATGGGAATCTAAAACCCTTAGTAAAATACTATGACACTTTTGATGATGCAAACAAGAGAATTTTGGAGGATGCCACTATAAAATACTTGAATACATTCAATAGAGCTCTTGTGGAAATTTTATCTGAAATTCCTAAGAGTCTGAGTAACATTTTGGAAATGAGGAAAGAGGCTGCTAAAGCTAAAGATTTGAAGCTGAGGGAACATGTGTTATCTAGCTTGTGTCCGGTGATCTCCAACAAAGAAGTAGATAAATTTTTTAAAGAGGTCAAGAATGATTTTAGAAGAAAAACAAGGATGAATAGGCTAATGATTGGAGATATTGATGAATTTGTTAAAGAAACAAAACAAATTCTGAAGAAAGAACCAGACAAGAACAAGTTCTATGTGGTTACAGAAGAACCGGTTGATACTGAGAATGCATCAATTATGAATGATGAAGAGTAGCAGAGAGATGAGCAGTAAACTGAGATAGATGAGTCCTCTATTCTAGAAGAGGAAGCAATAAACAAAGAAGATGAAAAGATGACAGATAAAACTAATGATGCAGGAGGTATTCAAACTCCTCCAGATCAATCCGGCAAAGAAGATACAGAGATGAATGTTGAAACAGATGCTCAAACTAAAGATGATTCATTGAAGAATAAAGAGCATGGAATAGAAGAAGCTAAGGACGAAGAAGCAAAAAAAGCCAAGGATAAAAATGAAAAGGAAGAAGAGATGGCAAAGGTTGAGGAAGAGCCCAAGCAAGACAATCCGGTTGACAGTACTGGTAAGGATCAAATAGATACATCATCATCTTGGGCAAGAGACGCTGCAGAAGTAGTGAAAGAAATTTTGGAAAATGATAAACTAGTTGCAGAAGAGTTGAAAGGTCCAATCAATTTGGATAGTATTTCACCAGTTTAGAAGATAAAGTGGGCCTCTCTTGCACAAGCTAAGACCAGAGAAGATATTTTGAAGTCTCACACAGAAGACAGTGAGCTACTTGGTCTGGCATCAGGAATCTTGGAGCAGATCATGCCCACCTTTCAGAAGGATTCTTCAGCATCTCCCTCCGGCCAATTGAAAAGTCTAATAAACTTGGTAAGTTCTCATTTTGAATCTCTAGAGAAGTCTGCAGAGGTCAAGGTTCAAAATGAATTTAATGATAAAATATTTAATGCTCTAAAAGGGATGATTGGAGTAGATAGAATTGTACTGGATACCAGTATAAAGAGTATTCAAAATGTTCTTACAGAAGGAGGAAATGTATATAAATTTTGCTTATCTTGTCCTAAAGTTATAGAGGATATTGAAGATAAAATAAAGGAGTCTAACCAAAAACTATCAAGTGTGTCCAAATCTTTTGATCCTATGAGCATCTGTGGCAAGCAAAGAGTGTCAGGCAATCAGCTTGACTGAAGAAATAAAGAAATTGACAAAACAGAAGGAGAGCATTGAGGTAAGGATGAGTGATCTCTGGGGACTAATTTCCCCCAAATTAGAAGCAATGTTCAATGCTTTAACTGAAGCCCCAACTATCGCTAAGTCAAGTGATCCTACTGACTTGCGGAAAGTAAAGTCTCAAGCATTCTTATTCAGTGATCACATCTCAGTTTTGAATAGAATGAAGAAGAGTTGGGACAATTAGTTGGTGCTATTGACGAATGTCTTTGGTGATGTGTTCAAACTTATGTCAATAAGTCATAGGGTTGTTTGTATATATGCCCATGTACATAAATTCTTGGTGAATTTTGGTATGCAGATTTTGTCAAGTTTGATGCTCAATTACAGATATTGGAAATACTGGACCATAAGGCAATATTCACTCCTGGCTATAAATTTGTATTGCATATACCCTCCATTGTGGAGGAATGTGATATTATGGAATTGTTACATCCAAAAAGTCCAACCTTTGCCATTGATGTCAAAGGGTAATGCAAAGGGTAGAGGGAGATAGGACAAACTTCAATGTGTTTGACAAATCATTTAATTGGATCACATGGAATCTAGCACAAAACACCTAGCCTCCTTAAGTCAGACATGGTGAGGGCTCTTTGACACCTTGAAGAACCTACCCAAACCACTCAACAAAGTCTTATGCGTGTACAAATAGCACTTCCTTCACAAACTTGTCAAACTCCTTGTAGCCCTATTTTTGGGTCTGACAAAAGATTATTTCCAACTTGGACACTTTCATGGATAGATGAGCATGGTTTAAGATACCTTTTCATGCCTTGATAACATATCAAAAACTTGGTATGAGTTCCTTAAGAACATCTATCATTTCCCTTATGACAAACCTAATTGGAAGAGCCTCAATTAGCCCTAAATTACAAAGGGTCTACCCTTCAATGGACTCATAGAAACTTCTCACCTATTGGGACACCTCATGCACATGCCAAAACAACATATTTCAAGGTTATTTGGATTCCATAGTTGATTGTGTGAGTTTTCTACAACGTTGTTCCCTTGACTGCAACCTAACACATGGTTTTGTTAGGTATTCAGTTGGTAAACTCCACCAATCTCAATCCCCTGCCCTGAAAACTTCTACAACACATGAAAACAACTACAAACAATGCCATTCCATTAATTTAGGGAGATCAAACCAGTGGAATCGAAGAGAAACTCATCATTCTATGCCAAAACCCTAAGGTAGGGTTTAATGACCAAGTTTCAAAAAAACCTTTAGATCTCTGATATGGAGTCGATTCAAGAGCTCAAACTTGGTACAAATCAATCCTAACACATCCCTCTATCGATCCAATATCATGAGGATCTATGACAATTCCATACAAGGATGGGGTATGGGATGTAACAAAAAAATACACACAGAAAGAGCAGAAAATTGCAGATACTTTATTTGTTTCTTCTTCAAATCTTCATCAACAACAAAATGATCATGATAATGAGCCTTTAAGCATGTGCACGACCTTGACAACCAATTGGAAGGCATTTTGGGATCAGTGGAAGGCAAAACTAACTCTGCAACCACCAACTGCCCTCTGTCTCTTAGTTGCTAGTGCATTTTGTTTACAAGGTGGATGATCCTTTCACAAGGCATTCAAACTCCCTTAATGTGATTCCTATATGCCATGAATGGCTACAAAACATAAGACTCCTTCTATCTCTACACCTATGAAGGATTTGACTATCACTAACCAGACTTATTTACTTGCAACCATTGGCACCAAAGCCATACATCATTGTCAAAGCAACATGAAATAGGACCTTATTGCATCACAAAAACATGAGACAACACAAAAACAAGATAGGATCTTCTTGAGCCTCTAGGTGCTCCTATACCATACTCCCGGGGGTGGAAAAAAACTCAACTCCCTTGAGGAACTAGATCAGAAACAGTAGTACCATGCATCAAAATATCTTCCTCACTCATCCAAGTGGCATCTTTACAGGTAGGCTACTCCATTTGACAAGGTACTCCTTGTAGGTTTTCTTCCTAGTCTTCTTGATCACCTTGGTGTCCAATATGCTCTCCAACTACAATGGTTGGCTAGGTGGTAGATCCTTAACCCATCCTTCATCTCCTTCTGATGTCAAACCTGCATCTGAACCTGCAACATTGTCACCTTTGTAGGGAAATAAATCTGAAACATTAAAGATTGGGGATATAGCCAAGCCTTGAGGAAGTTCAATCTCATAGGCATTAGGACCAAATTTGTGCACAATCTGGCAAGGGCAAATCTTCTTTATGAGTAGCTTTGTTGGCTACCCCTTTGGAAGTCTCTCTTTCTTCAAGTGTGCCATCACCAAGTCCCCTACCTTATATTGCACATCTCTCTTCCTCTCATTGGCTTTCTCCTTGTACTTTTTTGTATTCTTTTGGAGAGTCTCTCTCACTCTATCATGGATGTCCTTCATGGCCAATGCAAAGTCTTCTCCCTGAGCACTCCTCTCAAATCCTTGTAGATCCCTTAGTTCTAGAATCCCTCTTGGATGAATCCCATAAACAACCTCAAAAGGACTTCTCCTTGTGCTTCTATTAGTGGAATCATTATAAGCAAACTCTACTTGAGGGATGATCATATCCCATGTCTCCCCATACTATTTTGTGAGACATCTTAGAAGATTTCCCAATGACCTATTCACCACCTCAGTTTGGCCATCAGTCTGAGGGTGATAGGCTGAAGTAAAAGACAATTGAGTACCCAACTTCTTCCACAAAGTACGCCAAAAGTGGCCCACAAACTTAGGGTCCCTATCAGTCACAATGTTTAGAGGCAAACCATGTATCCTAACAATCTCTTTGAAGAATAAGCCAACAATATGGGAAGCATCATTAGTACATTTACATGGCAAAAAGTGAGCCATCTTACTGTAGTTAGGGTAAAATTGCAAATTAGGGCAAATGAATAAACAGCAATGATAAAACCCTAGCAATGCACAATGAAGCACAAGACAACATGAAAATCAAAATAACAAATGTAAATGCAAACCGATCTCCACGCTATACTCGATTTATCTCCATTGCTCTTCTCCACCTCGCATGAGCATGCAAGATTTTGAAGAATTATTGTTGGAAGAATGTTGGGTGCTCACTTCTACAGCATAACATTAAGATGAAGATGCTAGAATGAATGATAGATGAAAGATGCAAAGGCTCTAATGATATTTCAACAGCATGTGGATACTTGAGGATCAATGCATGCTAATGGCTTATGAGGGGGTTGATTTATAGAATTGGCTTGGTTCAAATGGATGGCTAGGATCAATTAGGGCTTTAGATGAAATGGATGGATAGGATTAAGTTAGGTTTCCTTGCACATTAAGAAATTGTAGTCAATTGACATGTGGCAAGGGAAGATAAGGCTTAGGTGTGCTTGTGTAGATAAATACTAAAATTAGGTCCCAATAGTTGTGCATGTGAAGGATAAAAGTTGTACTACAACACATGATTGACTGGACAAGTGTTGGAATGTGATGAAAGATGAGGACTTAATTCAAATAAAATATTTGAATTAGTTGAAATATGAGTTGGATATTAATTAAATAAATAAAATTTATTTAATTAATAGGATAAATGAATAGGATGGGATAAGATATGATGTGGAAATTAATTAAATAAATAAAATTTATTTAATTAATTGGGATGGGGATAAGATAAATGGGATTATGCATGTGAAATTAATTAAATAAATAAATTTATTTAATTAATTGGCTAAGTAGGATAAAGATGGGGATTTTAATTAAATAAATAAAATTTATTTAATTAATTGGCTTAATGGATAAATGGGATTAAGAGTGGGATTTAGGACAAAAATGGCTTACGATGTTTAGGATAATGTTTTAACAAGGTGTTGTAGGACATGGACAAAGTTGGGACAATTTTGGGTGTCTACGCTTACTAAACCTATCCACCACAATAAAGATGCTATCGAAACCTCTTTGAGTCCTAGGAAGACCCAAAACAAAATCCATACTAATACTCTCCCATGGCCTATTAGGAATAGGGAGTGGTTGATATAAACCTGCATTTGATGATGTTCCCTTAGCCCTTTGACATATGCTACAACCTTGAACAAACTTTCTGACATCTGATTGTAACTTTGGCCAAAAGTAGAATCTTTTCACCTGTTCTAGTGTTTTATCAAGCCCAAAGTGGCCCCCCAAACTACCACAATGCTGTTCTCTTATGTTGTTCTCCCTCATGGACCACCTAGGGACATGCAATTGGCTCCCTTTGAACAACAACCCCTGCTGCAACAAAAATTCAGAAAAATCAGTATGATAAGAATCTAAAAATTGAGTGCAAACCTCATATATCTCCTTGAAATCTTCATCATCCTTATACATTTGCTTGAGGGAATCAATCCCCACACTTTGCAATTGAATTTATTGAACCATGCACACCCTCCTACTCAATGCATCTGCCACTTTATTGGCCTACTCCTTCTTGTGTTTGATGGAAAAAGTGTAGGCTTGAAGTTGTTCAACCCACTTCATATGTTTGTGATTAAGTTTCTCCTGTCCATTCAGAAAACTGAGAGCATGATTGTCAGTATAAACAATGAATTATTTAGGCAAAAGGTAATGCCTCCATTTCTTCAAAGCTTGTACCATTGCATACAACTCCAAGTCATATGTGGAGTACTTCCTTTTAGCATCATTGAGTTTCTCGCTAAAGAAAGCCACCGGTCTACCTTCTTGACTCAAGACAGCCCCTATGGCAAGATTACTAGCATCACACTCTACTATAAACAACTTGTTAAAATCAGGAAAAATAAGAATGGGTTGTTGTGCTACTTTCTTTTTCAGATATTCAAAATATTTATCTGCTACCTTGGTCCAAGAAAACCTACATTTTTTATCCTCCCTTGATTGTATCTAGGATAGGTGCACATATGTGACTGAAACCTTTGATGAACTTCCTATAGAATGTTGCTAAACCATGAAATCTTCTCACATCACCGACTGTCTTGGGTGTTGGCCATGACAAAATAGCCTCCACCTTTGCTAGATCCATCTTCAAATTACCCTTGGAGATCACAAAACCAAGGTAGACAAGTTCTTCCTTCATGAAGACACTCTTCTCCATATTGATCATCAACTTCTTCAAAACCAAGTTCAAGTGCTCCAAATGCTCTTCCTTTGTCCTTCTAAACACAATAATATCATCAAGATATACCACAACAAATTTACCAATGAAATCTTTCAATATCTCATTCATGAGGTGCATGAATGTCCTTGGAGCATTGGATAGCCCAAATGGCATCACCAACCACTCATAGAGACCTTAATTTGTCTTCAAGGTAGTCTTCCATTCATCTCCTTGCCTTATCCTAATTTGATAATACCCACTATTGAGATCAATCTTGGAGAAATAACGAGCCCCTCCCAAACAGTCCATTAGGTCTTCAATCCTAGGCATAGGGAACCTATATCTTATAGTGATCTTATTGATTGCCCTAGAATCCGTACAAAGTTTCCACTTACCATCCTTTTTAGGTGCTAGGACTATTGGGACAGCACATGGACTAAGACTCTTTCTCACCAAACCCTTATCCAACAACTCTTGCACTTGCTTGGCAATCTCCTCATTCTGAGATGGGGTCATCTTGTAGGCTGGTTTGTTTGGCAATGTAGACCCTGGTATGAAGTCAATCTAGTGGCTTATGTCCCTAATAGGTGGCAATGTATTAGGCATCTCCTCCACCATGATACCCTTGTATTTTTCCAACAACTGCTGCACCTCCTTGGGGACTTCTTCCCGGCTATGGTTATGCAAATCAGGACTTTTTTTGGGCTTCAAGATCAGAGCATACCCTTGGCTTCCTTCCTCCTTAGGGTGTTAAAAAACTCTTTCCCACTCATTATCATGACACTTGACCCAGTTTTTTTATCCACACTCTCATCTGGTAAAGGATCCATCTTGTATTTCTTACCAGTCTTGGTTATGATAAAGGAGTTTGTCTTCCCATCATGTTGGGATTGTACATCATATTGCCAAGGATGCCCCAACAAAAAATGACAAGCATCCATGGGGATGATATCACACAATATTTTATCCCTATAGTCCCCTATCTCAAACTCTACCCAAGATTGTTCATCCACTAAGACCTAATGCCCCTTATTCAACCATGACATCTTGTAGGGGTTAACATGAGGTAGTCTTTTCAATTTTAATTTGCCCACCATCTCTATAGAAACTAAATTCTCAGTAGATCCTGAATCAACAATTACCTTACATATCTTACCATAGGCCTTACATGTGGTTTTGTATAGTGTCTTCCTCTAAGGGGGTTCTTTTGTTTGAGGCACCTTCAACATGGTTCTCATCATCATCAAGCTTTCTCCATCATGGACTGGGGTTGCACTTCCAATTGGGGAATTGACACTTTGGCTTGATCATCTTCCTGGATCAACTGGTTCCTTCTCTCTCCTCCATGAGAGCTTGAGGCTTTCTCAGGACACTTGTTCATGGTGTGCCCTACTTGGTTGCAATTGAAGCATCTCCCTGTGAAGACACTAGGACCTCTCCCTGGTCCACCGAATCTACCCCTTCCATTGGGTCTCCTTCCTCTAAAGCCTCCTCTTGAACCTGAGTCTCCACTCTGCTTTTGTGGGCTAGACTCACCTTGACTTCTTTGAAACTGATTTCTTCCCCCAAAATTTCCTCTACCCCTAAAATTTCTTCCCCCTCTACCTCTGTTTTTCTACTCACCCTTCCTTCTTAACTTCTCTTCAGCTCTAACTTCCATTTGAAAACACTTGTCCACTCTCTTAGGGGTCAAGATGTTGATCTCATCTTGAATACTAAACTTCAACCCATTGATATACCTTGCAACTTTTCCTTTTTCATCTTCTACCTGCCCACATCTGAGAGTAAGTTTGTGAAACTCTTCAGTGTAGGTGGACACATCCATGTCCCTTTGTTTTAGGTTCTACATCTTCTTGTAGATCTGCACCTCATAATCTACTGGTAGGAACTGAGATTTGATCTTCTCCACCATCTTGCTCTAAGAGGTGATCATGCTTCTTCCATTCTTTACGCATTCACCTTGGGTATAGTTCCACCATGTGAGTGCAACACCTTTCAATTTTGTTTTGGCAAAATTCACTCTTTTGTTCTCAGGTACCTCCTTGTATTCAAAGTAATTTTTCAAGGCGTCAATCCATTCCACAACCTCATCAGCATCCATCTTCCCATTGAACATTGGGATCTCCATCCGGGCCTCTGAAGAGTCTTTGTCTATTGTCTTGATGGCTTCAAGGAAATACTTCTGATCTGTAGGTATCTCTATCTCCTACCTTTGGGGTTCTTCTTCTTCTTCCCCTTCTTCCTCTTCTCCATCAGAATCCTCATCTAACCTCTTCCCTTTCCTCATTACCTTTAGTTCAGCCTTGAGTGCTTCCTTGACTACAATCTTGATCTTCTCTTCCATCTCTTCAAACTTCTTAACCACCTCTGTGGTCATCCCTTTTAGAGGCATGATGCTAGCCTCTCCTTCACTTTCTTCTGCTTACATACACCAAACTTCCCTTACAACCAAGTGGTAGAACCTTTTGGCTCTAATACCAATATGATGCAGAGGGTAGAGGGAGATAGGACAAACTTCAATGTGTTTAACAAATCATTCAATTGGTTCACATGGAATCTAGCACAAAACACCTAACCTCCTTAAGTCAGACATGGCGAGGGCTCTTTGACACCTTGAAGAACCTATCCAAACCACTCAACAAAGTCTTATGCGTGTACAAATAGCACTTCCTTCACAAACTTGTCAAACTCCTTATAGCCTTGTTTTTGGCTCTGATAGAGGATTATTTCCAACCTGGACACTTTCATGGCAGATGAGCATGGTTTAAGATACCCTTTTCAATTATTGATAACATATCAAAAACTTGGTATGGGTTCCTTAAGAACATCTATCATTTCCCTTATGATAGACCTAATTGGAAGAGCCCCAATTAGCCCTAAATTACAAAGGGTCTACCCTTTAATGGACTCACAGAAACTTCTCACCTATTGGTACACCTCATGGACATGCCAAAACAATATATTTCAAGGTTATTTGGATTCCACAGTTGACTGTGTGAGTTTGCTACACGTTGTTCCCTTGACTGCAACCTAACACATGGTTTTGTTAGGTATTCAGTTGGTAAACTCCACCAATCTCAATCCCCTGCCCCAAAAAATTCTACAACACATGAAAACAACAACAAACCATGCCATTCCACTGATTTAGGGAGATCAAACTAGTGGAATGGAAGAGAAACTCATTGTTCTATGCCAAAACCCTAAGGTAGGGTTTAACGGCCAAGTTTCTGAAAAACCTTTAGATCTCTGATATGGAGTCGATTCAAGAGCCCCAACTAGATGCAAATCAATCCTAACACATCCCTCTATTGATCCAGTATTGTGAGGATCTATGACAATTCCGTACAAGGATGGGGTATGGGCTGTAACAGAAAAATACACACAGAAAGAGCAAAAAATTGTAGATATTTTATTTATTTCTTCTTCAAATCTTCATCAACAACAAAATGATCATGACCATGAGCCTTTAAGAATGTGCATGACCTTGACAACCATTTGGAAGGCAGTTTGGGATTGGTGGAAGGAAAAACTGACTCTGCAACCACCAACTGCCCTCTTTGTCTCTTAGTTGCTACTATATTTTGTTTACAAGGTGGATGATCCTTTTACAAGGAATTCAAACTCCCTTAATGTGATTCCTATATGCCATGAATGGCTACAAAACAGAAGACTCCTTCTATCTCTACACCTATGAAGGATTTGACTATCACTAACCAAACTTATTTACTTGCAACCATTGGCACCAAGGCCATACATCATTGTCAAAGCAACATGAAATCAACATGAAATGGTCCAATGGATCTTATTACATCACAAAAATATGAGACAACACAAAAACAAGATAGGATCTTCTTGAGCCTCTAGGTGCTCCTGCACCAAAGGGGGAGTGAAGAGCAGTGAAAAATGAGGAATCCAGTAAAGGGGGAGCATTGCAGAATAGTGAAAAGCATTAGTGTACATAGTAAAGGGGAGTTGTTATGACACTTAGTCATTTTTCACTAAGTGTTTCCATCAATGCCAAAGGGGGAGATTGTTGGCAAGAGACACTGCTATGCATGACAAGCATTGTCATTGATGACAACTAAGTCTCTCCTACACATCCGCATTACATAATTTGTTCATACCAGAAGTCAAAGTGAAGATTTGTCTAAGTCCGGGTAGTCAGAAATAGAGCATGTGACAAGGTCCAGTATCTTGGTCTGGATCTCTCTGGTGGTAAATCACAGTGTGTTGTAGATCTGAGGGAGTAATAAGGATTGTCAAGACTATCTAAATCTAGGAATTTAGCCTCCGATGATGAAGGATTCAAAAGTTATAAGCATCTAAGTATCAGGTTCTAGTTAGTCAGTACAGTCAAAAGAAGAACAACCTGACCTAGTGGTGCAGGAGCACCAAGGGCTTAGAGCCCATGTGTATATATTTTGCATTTTGTTGTGATGTTTTGAATTTTCAAAATAGGGTAGAGTGGGAAGAAGTTTATACATGTGCAAAGTAAACCCATCAGAGTGAGCAAGCTCATCAGTGCAATGTTTTCAAGCTTTATCGATAGTTAAAGTCATACCGACAAAGGCATATCGGAGTTCATAGACATATCAGGAGACAGCGAGAATGTCTGACCGATGTAGGGAGTCACACTGACGAAAGCACATCGGCATGACAATAGGCAGCGGAAGAAGAGTGGAAAGTTATACCGATAGTATCGGTTGGCCAATGGTGCTAACCATCGGGGAGAGGTGACATATTGGCGAAGGGAGTTACGAATTGGCCGATGTTGAATGTCAAGCCGATGGGTTAGAATGGTCGGTGAGACATTGGTCTTCGGCGTAGGTATTGTTTGCTTCACCGATGGTTGTGGTCATTCCGATGAAGGCGTTCTGTAGGCGTCGGTGAGACAAGGGCCGTCGGATTAAGTATCGAAGGTTTGTCTGATGCTGAGTAGTCAACCCGATGACATCGGCGGGAGTCTGAGGTTCGGTGTGACTTTTGAGGTCTTGTCCGATATGGGCTGTTACACCGATGGTGCTTTAAGACATCGGCGAGAGGACTTCTGTCGGCATAGCTTAAAGATTTGAGGCCGATGCATAGTGGTCACACTGACGAAGGATGAAGACTTGGTATTGGTGAGACAAGGGACTATTGGAGTTCATGGTTGAATGTTGGCCAATAGTTTGGGTTGTGCCAATGGGGGTAGACAGGGGTCGTCGGTGGCAAAAGTGCCGACAATAGTTTACTAAGCCATCGGATATATAAACCGTAGTGGCCGACTTGAACGGGTGCATGTGGGACTAAAAAGTTCTCATGAATGCGAAAGTCAATAGAATGCATATCGATAGGGGAAGAATATGATCGGTGTGACAAAGAATCTATCTTGCCGATGGGAAAGCATAAGTATGTTTCGATGAGACATCTGTGTTATCGTGCCGATAGCACAAAAGCTGAATCGACAATTGGAATACCAACCGTTCTGGAATTGGAACCATCCTGTAACGGACATGGAATACTTATAAAATGCAGCATTCTTTCTGTAGGAGGGGTTCAGAAGGAGAATCGAAGAAGAAAATTTTGATGTGTGAAGCATTTTGATGTAATCAGAATTTTTGAATAGAAATAAAATACAGCAGTTCGATCATTAGTATTTTCTGTTCTGTTTTCACTTTATCATTCTGAAGTAGATTAGTCTTTTCTGTTTCTGCTATTTTGTTTTCTTTTGCCAGCCATGACTCTGTTTTGATGATTCTTCAAATCCCATTGTACAGTATGGAGGTCATCAAACAGAGCCATGCTCTTTGTTTGTTTTTCTTTTGTGGGGTGGTCGGATCGCCAGTTAGAGGCAATGCATGCTTGTTCTAGGCGAGCTCAGTGAGGAGTCTGGCTAGATAAACAAGTAGGAAAAATAGATTTGCAGGGGTGGAAAAATAGAGGGAAGGAAAGTGAGCACCAAGCAGTCCAGACCCTTGAACAGAGTGAGAAGGGTGGGCAATGGGCTCAGAAAGTTATGTGCCATTTAGGCAGTATCTTGGAAGTAGTAAGGACAAGGTATGTGTCCCACACCAAGCAGAAAAGTAGAGTTTTCCATCTCTACAAAGAGTGTGTCTTTTAGCACTTTGAATTGGTAGGAAGGCTAGTGTTGTCAAACAGTCTTGTACACCTACAGGATGCAGAGCAGGCAGCCTAGAGTCCTCCCTATCACCTAGTATTTGATCTTGGTTCGGATGAAGAAAAGTTGTTGGTTAAGTAATTTGTGATAACCAGTGGTATTGGCTGACATGATTGATGATTTGAGAACACAAGTTTTTGGTCCGCGTTGTTGTTTGTGCATGGATTCAGCCGACAGAGTAGAGTTCTTAATAAATGTTCTAAGTTTTCTTGAAGCTGACTACAGTTGATTGAATCTCTTGATACGGATATATATAGCTAATGGATTTAAGTGTTTTGAAGTGTGTGTGAGGTGTGATGATCGATTAAGTGTGATAAAGGTAGAAAGAAGTGTGAAGGCGAAGATCTAAGCTCAGATTATGGCCGAAGAGTGAAACCGGGCAGAGTAAGGATGAAGTGTGTAAGATCAGTATTCTGTGCTTAACCAGAACTAAATTTCTACATTGGTAGATGTCATTCATCATTTCAAACATTCTATAATCTTCTTGTAATCATCTCTGTAGGTAGTGAGCCTCTTGGAGCAGTGAGCTCTAGGCAATGCGCCCTGAAGGCATGTGCCTTCCCCATTTGTAATACTTTTAACAGAGTATAATTTCTTGTGGGTTAACCCCCACTGTGGTTTTTCCCTTAACTGGGTTTCTATGTATAAATCCTAGTGTTATGTGTGTTGATTATGTTTCTGCTCATGTGTTGTTGATTTATGCTTTCATGGTTTTATCATTAATTTGTTAATAGATGATAAAGAAGGTAATTTGTTGCAAGTAAAAAAGGTTTTGTGACAATTGATTCACCCCCTCTTAGTTGTTTGCCCTTATTTCAACAACAGTATCCTCATAATGCTTTGCTTGATGATCTAATGACTAATTCAATAGGATAACTTCATGGATTTATTAGAAAAAGGTAAGCCCATGATGTAATACTAAAGACAAGAACCCTAGCAGCCATAGGTAATATCCCTACACATAAATGTTTAATAAAATATGCATGGAAGACCATGAGACCACAATGTAAGTTTGAAAAGATGAAATTTAATCCATTTTGAAACTTCTACCATGGCTACACCAGTCAAAACAGTAGCAAATCCTTCCATTTTTTCCATAAATCATCATAAAAGGTGAGTTTCAACTAGGCTTATAACATGTAAAGTTTGGTCTCAAGGATTTAACAATATTATCATGGTCTTGAGGAGGTTTTTTACCTTCTAGTATGAGTTGTAGAGGCCTTGAATTATTTAACATTAGTTATAGGTTTGAATTGTCACCCTTCAATTAAGAACCCTACTTTGATAACCATTTCATGTGATTTTTGTAGCACATTCTTTAAGATGTGTTTTTCTAGATTATGTTTTGTCTACTTAAACACTAGATACATGTGCTTAGAAGATTATATTTTATTATTTTAGATGATGTTATCTATCCCATTATTACATTTTTCTTATGCTAACATGATCATATCTTTTACATTTTTCTTGTGCTAACATGGATTGGAATCGGCTCATCATCTTCAAGATTGTTTGAAACTTTGATTAATTCCTTACAACACATTGGATCAAGTGATAACACCATATAAACCTAAGGTGAGTAGAGGAAACACCTAAAAATAGAGATAGCTTTTAGTTTAGTTTCATCTACTAGAAAGGTGTTAGGACTGAATGTTGACATTCGACATCTCCTGGGGCCAAATAGATGGTACTAACAAGTCCGTGTGGGTGGGTAAATGCTAAGGGAGGTATATTTTTGGTGGTGAAGCCTCTTGGTAATTCTTGACTACATTGGACGGAGACAGTCTCTTAAGAGCCATAAGACAAAAAGAGTGTCAAAATTTGGACCGACTGTTCCGTCAAACTGTGACACCTAAGATCTTTGCATATATATGTGGATGTCAGGTCCACCTACAAATACCTACCTCAATTTTTTTAGATCAATTTCATTTGCCTGTGGTGGAAAGGAACACATTGTTCCAAAATGCTTTAGTTTCATGCAGTGGAAAGGTACTAGGAGTGAAATTTTGCATTCCACACCTTGTGGGGCCCAACAGACTGCACCAACATGTTGAGGTGGGTGGATACATTCTAGGGGAGATCTCTTTTGTGCAAAGTACCCCAGATGTTCTGGGTTGCAGGCTATAGACAAAGTTACTTGAGATCCCTGAGAGTGAAAAACTAGCAAACTTTGATGGAGTGGTTCTCAGAATTCATGGCACCTGGGAATGTTCTGTTTAGACCTATAGGTGCATGTGGGGTCTGTCCATAATAACCTCTCTCATTTTTTTCAACTCCAATCCGTTTGACCATGCTAAAATTAAATGCATTCTTGCAAAATGCTTCAATGGCATTTAGCACAACCTTGTCAGGAGCCATATTTTTCATTCTACTCATCATGGGGCCCAACAAACTGTGCCAACATGTCAGGGTGGGCAAGTAAACGCTAGGGGGGTCTTTTTTTGTGTGTCATGTTCCCCTAACATGTTGGCATAGTCCGTTGGGCCCCACAAGGTGTGGAATGCAAAATTTCACTCCTAGCACCTTTCCACTGCATGAAACGAAGCATTTTGGAGCAATGTGTTCCTTGCCACCATAGGCAAACAAAATTGATTTTAAAAAAACTAAGGTAGGTATTTGTAGGTGGACCTGACATCCACTTGTACATGCAAAGAAGATGTTCCTAGGTGTCACGGTTTGACAAAATAGTTGGTCCAAAGTTTGACACCTTTTTTGTCTTAGGGCTCTTAAGAGACTGTCTCTGTCCAATGTAGCTGAGAATGACCAGGAGGCTTCACCATTGAAAAGACACCGCCCATAGCATTTACCCACCCACCCAAATGTGTTAGAACCATCTGTTTGGCCCTAGGAGATGCTAAATGCAAAAATTAGTCCCAGTACCTTTCTAGTAGATGAAACTAAACTAAGTGTTGTACTTGGCTACTGATGAAAAAGTTTGATAGTTGGTTCTTTGGCATGACCCTACTATAAAGGTGTTCTCACTTGATCTAATGTGTTGTAGGGCATCAATTAAGGCTACCCTTACCACTATTATCAATTCTTAGCACCAAATGTGAAGAAACACATGAAGGTTTGTAAGATGGAATCCTTTTCAATAAAACTCATAGTAACATCATGATATTATGGTCTTAATATCCTCATAGAATATGACAAAGCCAGTTTGAAATAAGATCCTTGTATGATTTCATGATGCAGAGATAAGTTTGATGTATAATGTACAACTTTGGTTTCCATGAATGAAACCATAATGTAACATGATGAAACAATCTTTGAAGGAATCCCTATCAATATGGTGCATGAAGAACCATGGCTGCTCCCAAGCCTGATAGAGGATATTTTGGCCAAGAATCCCACCATTGGTACTATGAAACCTTCAAAATCTCAAGGCCTACAAGAATAATGAGAACAATCATCAAGTTGACTCCAAAGGACATAATGGCATGACCCTTCAAGAAAACATAATGGCATGACCCTTCAAGTGAATGAACAATCATCAAATTGACTCCAAAGGACATATCATCATGAAATAATCATGAAAACCTACCTTACTTTCTTTCCAAAACCAACTTCAAAAGGATTATGCCTATCTCCATCATACTTAAATCTTGCATGCAAATGCAATTGCACTATTTAGCTAAAATGAGTACACCAACATGATGAAATGAGACAATACCATCAAAATACCTCCCCTCATAAGCCAAGAAACTAGGTGAAAACATGAAATACAACCTCAATCCAGACAAGACCCTTCAAGCAAACATAATGGCATGAACTATCAAGTGAATGAACAATCATCAAATTGAATCCAAAGGACATATCATATCAAATGAAAGCATTCAAAGCATGACACAAGAAACCACTTGACTTAGTTTGGTCAAGTCTCCCTCTCACTATCTCTCTATTACAATACTCATGAAGATCTTTTCTTGTATAATTTTATCCTTCATCTTTGGCATGCCTTACCCCTCCTCTCTTTTGAGGACTATCTTTCTTTTTATCTTTGGATCTATATGAACTCTCAGCATAAATCTATGTTTCTTGATGTCCACATGTTCAAAGATGCATGATAGAGAGAGAGAGAGGATAGATGGATAAAGAGATAGAGGGAGAGATAGACATAGATGTAGAGAGGGAGATGGAGGGAGGAAGAGATAGAAAAGAGATAGAGAGAGGGAGAGATAGAGAGATATAGAGAGATGTAGAGATAGAGGGGGAGATAGAGAATGAGAGGGAGAGGGGGGAGAGATAGAGATAGAGATAGAGAGATAGGGATAGAGAGCGAGAGAGAAATATTGATTTGAATGAGCCTTTATAGAATGTGCTTCAAACTTTAAAAATATATACTAATCCTTTTCCAACATTTCAATTTAATTTTTATATGGAGGAATTATTGATTAATCATTATATTCAATAAAAATATTATGCACATTCTAAAGTCTCATTAAAAATGACAAATGACATATTGATTAAAGTTTTGGGATGTATTGTCTTACCTCTAGAGGTTGGTTCAAAAATGGTACAAATTTTCTATCACATTAATCCTTCTTCTGAAAAGAGATTTGATATTTCACTTGGTAGACCTTAGATAGAGAAATGTAAAGAAATACCTTCTATGTCACATCAATGTATCAAGTAGTATAAGGAAGAACAACTGAAAGAATAATTGACAATTTATAAGACCAAGTGATCCTATAATGATAAACCTATAGTTACTTATACACATTCCTATTTTAAAGAACTTGATAAAGCAAGGCCTAAAGCACCTCAAATTGCAAAACATATAGTTAATATGCATAAAGGGTTTGATATTTTTATGCCTTTAGGAGATCCTTATGAAAACCAAATTACTCATGTGTCAGGGAAAATAAAAAATAAAAGTATTGCAAATGATAAGGAAAAACATATTTCAACTTTTATAGGAACTTATTCTACATGGGTCCCAAAGAAATATTTACAATGAAAAATTATGCATATGGAACCACCTCAAAAGAAGTAGGAATAATGGGTAAATAAAGATAAATAAACACTTCCACCACTTTCTAATACAATTGTTAATGGTTCTACCATACATAACAATGATAACTTTGGTCTACATGATCTAGAGAGATGGAGAGGGAGAGATAGAGAGTGATGGAGTGAGAGAGTGAGTGAGAGAGAAAGAGAGGGAGGGAGAGGGAGGGAGGGAGGGAGAGGAGAGAGGGAGGGAGAGGAAGAGTGATAAAAATAGAGGGATTATAGAGAGGTAAACAAACAGAGGGAGAGATAGATAGAGATATAGAGAGGGATGGAGAGAAAGGAGAGATAGAGACAGAGGGAAAGATAGAGAGAGGGAGAGATAAAGACAAAATGAGAGATAGAGAGAGAGGGAGAGAGGGAGAGATAGAGATAGAGTGATAGAGATAGAGAGAATAGGGATAGAGAGATAAAGAGATACTAAGTTGAATGAGTCTTTAGAGAAAGGTCTTCAAACTTTGAAAATCTATTCTAATCCTTTTCTAGCATTTCAATATAATTTTTCATGGAGGAATTCTTGTTTAATAAAAATATTCAACAACAAGATTATGCACATTCTAAAGTCTCATTAAAAATGACAAATGACATATTGAATAAAACTATGGGATATATTATCTTGCCTTTAGAGGTTGGTTCAAAAATAATGCAAATTTTATGGAACACTAATCCTTCTTTGAAGAGATTTTATGTTTTACTTGGTAGACCTTGGATAGAGAAATGTAAATAAATACATTCAATGTCACATCAATGTATCAAGTGGTATATAGAAGAATAGTTGAGATAAGAATTGTCAATTTATAAGACGAAGTGACCTATAGTGATAATATCTAAAGTTACTTATGCACATTCCTATTTTATAGAACTTGAAAAAGCAAAGACTAAAGTACCTCAAATTGTGAAACCTACAATTAATGTGCAATGAGAACTTTGTTCTACATGATCTAGAGAGAGAGAGAGATGACAAGATAAATAGAGATGGGGGGAGAGAGGGAGAGACAGTGAGAGATAGAGAGGGGAAGAGAGAAGGAGAGATAGAGAGATATAGACAAAGAGGGAGAGAGGGAGGAAGAGATATAGGGGAAGAGGGATATATATATATATATATATATATATATATATATATATATATATATATATATATATAGAGAGAGAGAGAGAGAGAGAGCTAGGGATATATAGAGGGAGATAGAGATAGAGAGGAGAGGGAGATAGCGATAAAGAAGGGAGAGATAGAGAGATAGATATATAGAGAGAGTGAGGAAAAGATAGAGAGGGATATATATGGAGATAGAGAGGGAGAAAGATAGAGGGAGAGAGGAAGAGGAAGAGGAAGAGGGGGAGATATAAAGATACATAGAGAAAGAGATATAAAGAGATAGGGATATAGGGAGAGAGGGAGAGAGAGGGAGAGAGTTAGAGGTATAGAGTTAGAGATGGAGAGAGGGAGAGATAGATGGAGGGAGAGATAGAGATAAGGAGAGGAGAGAGAGTGAGTGAGAGAGAAAGAGAGGGAGAGAGATGGAGGGAGAGGAAGAGAGATAAAAATAGAGGGACTATAGAGAGGTAAACAAATAGAGGGAGAGATAGATAGAGATATAGAAAGTGATGGAGAGAGAGAGAGAGAGGAGAGATAGAGATAGAGGGAAAGATAGAGGGAGAGATAAAGACAAAATGAGAGATAGAGAGAGAGGGAGAGATAGAGATAGAGAGGAAGAGATAGATTGATAGAGATAGAGAGAATAGGGATAGAGAAATAAAGAGATACTAAGTTGAATGAGTCTTTAGAGAAAGGTCTTCAAACTTTGAAAATCTATTCTAATCCTTTTCTAGCATTTCAATATAATTTTTCATGGAGGAATTCTTGTTTAATAAAAATATTCAACAACAAGATTATGCACATTCTAAAGTCTCATTAAAAACGACAAATGACATATTTAATAAAACTATGGGATGTATTATCTTGCCTTTAGAGGTTGGTTCAAAAATAATGCAAATTTTATGGAACACTAATCCTTCTTTGAGGAGATTTGATGTTTTACTTGGTAGACCTTGGATAGAGCAATGTAAATAAATACACTCAATGTCACATCAATGTATCAAGTGGTATATAGAAGAATTGTTAATTTATGAGACGAAGTGACCTATAGTGATAATATCTAAAGTTACTTATGTGCATTCCTATTTTAAAGAACTTGACAAAGCAAAGACTAAAGCACCTCAAATTGTGAAACCTACAATTAATGTGCATAAAAGGGTTTGATATTTTAATGCCCTTAGGAGACCCTTATGAAAAATAAATTACTCATGTAGTAAGGAAAATAAAAATAAAGGTTTTGCAAATGATAAGGAAAAATATATTTAAACTTCTATAGGAACTTATTCTACTTGGATCCCAAAGAAAGATTTATAATGCAAAATTATTCATATGGAACCACCTCCAAAGAAGTAGGAATAAATACAAATAAACACTACCACCACTTTCTAACACATTTGTTAAAGGTTCTACCATACATAGCAATGAGAACTTTGTTCTACATGATCTAGAGAGAGGGGGGGGACAAAGAGTGGATATATATATAGAGAGAGAGAGAGAGGTGGGGGAGCTATATAGGGAGGGTGATAAGGTGAGAGAGAGAGATGACGAGATAAATAGAGATGGGGGGAGAGAGGGAGAGACAGTGAGAGATAGAGAGGGGAAGAGAGAAGGAGAGATAGAGAGATATAGACAAAGAGGGAGAGAGGGAGGAAGAGATATAGGGGGAAGAGGGACATATATATATATATATATAGAGAGAGAGAGAGAGATATAGATATAGAGAGGGGGAAAGATAGAGGGAGAGAGGAAGAGGAAGAGGAAGAGATATAAAGAGATAGGGATATAGGGAGAGAGGGAGAGAGAGGGAGAGAGTTAGAGGTATAGAGTTAGAGATGGAGAGAGGGATATATAGATGGAGGGAGAGATAGAGATAGAAGGAGCAAGTGAGAGAGAGAGAGAGAGAGAGGAAGATAGATAGAAAGAGCTAGAGAGAGATAGAAAGAGATGGAGAGAGAGGAAGAGATAGTGATAGAGATATAGAGAGATAGAATGAGGGAGAGGGAGAGTGAGAGGGAGGGAGGGAAGGAGGGAGAGGGAGAGATAGAGAGACTGTGTGAGGATTGAGAGATAGAGGGAGAGTAGATAGAGATATAGATAGGGGAGAGAGGGGGGAGAGATATATAGAGATAGAAAGATATATAGAGAGAGAGATAGAGATAGAAAGATATTAATAGAGAGAGATAGAGAGAGAGGTCATTCAATGTTTAGATTTTATCTTTATGGGTTCAACATGTAATGTTTAACATTAATATTTAGTAGTTTGTGTTTAATGCTTTAGTGTTGATATTTAGGGTTTTCGGTTTAGAGTTCACACTTAGGGAACTTAGATTTAAACATTAATATGCAACTAGAGAGAGAGAGAGAGAGAGAGAGAGAGAGAGGGGGGGGGGATATATATATACACAAAGAGAGAGAGAGAGAGAGAGATAGAGAGGGGGGAGAGAGAGAGGGGGGAGATAGAGATAAAAAGAGAGGGAGAGTAGAGAGAAATGGAAAGAGAGGGAGAGATAGAGAGATAGAGAAAGAGGTAGAGAGAAATGGGGAGATAGAGAAATAGAGAAAGAGGTAGAGAGATGGGGAGATAGAAAGATAGAGGGAGAAATAGAGAGATAGAGATAGAGAGGGATAGATGGAGAGATAGACAGATAGAGGGGGGAGGGAGAGATAGAGAGATAGAGAGGAAGAGGGGGAGGAGGGAGGAGGGAGAGATAGATAGATATTGAGAGAGGGGGGGGGAGGGGGAGATGTAGGTGATGTACATAGCATGCTCACATTATTTATTCAAATTTTGGTCTTGATATTTAAGCTTGGAATAGGCTTGATTTTTTGATAATTAAACTGGGATGGCGTTTCGCAGAGCTCCGGTGCGAGCTAGGGCCTGCGTGCCCTAGCTGGCTTAGTTTTGGCTTCTGTGTGCATTGGTGGCCTTTTTGTGCTCGCGGGGGGAGTTTTTCTATGTTTGCAGGGGTCTGGAGGGGTTTGGGCAGGGGTGTGCTCTCCTCCTCTTCATGGCTGGGTGCTATTCTGGCCGCTGTCTGGTGCATGGGTCGCTTGGACGGGAGGTGCATGGCAGTTGGGGCATTTGGGCCGGCTGCCTTGCCTCCTTCCCTCTTCTGTCTGGTGCTTGGGCTTTTTAAGCCATGGAGAATCAGGGTCTTGCTTCTTCCCTAGATTTGGAGATGGTAGATCCATCCTCTCTGATGCACGCTAGTAACAAGGATCAGACTGAGTTTCCTCTTTCTGGAGAGGGTACCTCCTCATCAAAAGGGTCATTTCAAATTAAAAAAGTAAATGGATGTTTGGAGAGATCAGAAGATAGACCAGTTTTGGTTATTCAACCTAAGCAGGTTTCAGAGGATGTTGATTACTGGTGCAAGCATGCTCTTATTTGCAAATTTTTGGGCCTTCGTCTTTCTCTTCCCGTGTTGGAATCTTGGGCACGTCGGGTTTGGAACCCTGAAGGAGATATGGAGATTCTTTTAGCAGCTAATAACTATTTCCTGGTTATTTTTTCAAGCATGTCGGACAGGCATAGGACTTTTGAAGGTGGCCCTTATTTCTTTAACCAGGTTGGGCTCTTCATCAAGCCTTGGCATATGGGCTTCAACTTTGCTGAAGAGATCCCTTCGCGGGTGCCTGTGTGGGTTTGCTTGCCGAGGCTTCTGTTGGAATTCTGAAGGGAAGATATCCTCCATTCAATCTCTTTGCTTCTTGGGAATCCTGTTGGATCGGCTTCACAGACTCAAGATCGTAAGGTAATTTCTTTTGCTCGTATTTGTGTCGAAGTTGATTTGAATAATCCATTACTAGACTCTATGGAAATTTGCATGGGTTCTTCCTCCTAGATCCAATAGCTAGATTACGAAACCCTACCATTCAGATGCAGAATTTGCCATGAGTATGGTCATCTACACCGCAGATGTCCCAGATTGAAATCTTCCCCCATGTTTGCCTCTAAACCTCCTAGGATGGACAAGGGGAAAGCTCCAGTGTTGGATGGGCCTGTTGATAAGGAGGGATTTATCCCGGTTAATTCCCAGAATAAAGGTAAAGGCAAGAAGAGATCCTGGATGGATAGACAGAATGATGGCACATTTAATAGGTTTGAGGTTCTTGATAGCGTAGTCCAAGAAGATGGTATTCCAGTTGAGCTTTCTTCTGGGGTTAAGGGTCAGGTAGAGATTCAGGAGGTGGATGCAAAGGAGGAGCTAATTTTATCGTCAGGGGTTCAATAGGCTTGTCAGCCGGCTTTGGACTTGCCTCCTCAAGTTCAGAATATTGGTGGCCTCCAGGAGTCACAATTTCTGGTGGGTACTGTTGGTTCAGCTCCTTGTCCCTAACTTACGAAGGGATCCGCGGATCCTGTGAAGGGTGCTAAGGCTCCTCCTGCCTTAGGTTTGCAACAAAAATCTTTTAAAAAGGGGCCTCTAGATAAACAGTCAAGGAGTGTAAGGAAGACTGATCAAGAGAAGGGTAAGATTATGGGTGATACTTTGGTTGAGTCCGGGTCTGTGAAACCCATTGATTCCCACTTCTCCCACCCCCCTAAATGATATTTTTATCTTGGAATGTAAGGGGGTTGAACAGCATCCCTAGACAAAAGGTTGTTCGTAGATTAATCGAGTCTCAGGCTCCGGATGTGGTCTTTATACAGGAAACCAAGATTACAGTGGATGGTTTAAATAATTGTGCTCTGCGTATCTGGCCCCAAGGCTACTGGCAGGGGTGGGGGCATTGGGCAGTTTTGGGGGGGCGGCTTGCTTCTGGAACCTGAGGAAAGTTTCCCCCTTATGGTGGGTTTCTAGTCGGTCTTCCATCTCTATGGTTGCCTCCATTTTTGAAACTGGCGAAAGATGTCTTTTCTCCAATATTTATGCTCCTACTGATCTTCCAGGTAAGACACATCTTTGGGATCATATCAATTTTGTCCGTTCTCTGGACCCATTTCTCCCATGGATGTTGGCTGGTGACTTTAATGCTGTTATTAGTATGGATGAAAAATGAGGAGGGTTAGCCAGGCTTGATCCTTCTTCTCTTTTGCTCAGAGATAATATTGGTTTCCTTAACCTTGTTGATGTGAAGCCAATCAATGGAGTTTTTACTTGGAATAACAAGAGGTGTGGTGATGAGGCTATCTCAGAACGGCTAGATAGATTTCTAGTTTCCTATTATTGGATGAGTAGCAGGTGGACTACCAGTTCTAAGATCCTGGATTGGAGGGGATCCGATCACTGGCCTATCAAACTCTGTGTCTCCTCTTATGGGGTCACTAAAAATCCTTTTTTCAAATTTTAATTGATGTGGTTACGGGATCAATCTCTTCAGGATCTTGTGCTAGATTGGTGGTACGAAGGGCTTCCTGCCCATGGGAGGGCCATGTACACTTTTAGTAAATGGCTTCAACATGTGAAGTATAGGCTTAAGAGGTGGAATTATCAATGTTTTGGGAACCTGCATGCGCAGAAGCTTGCTGCTCAGTCCAAGCTGGATAGCATCACTCATCAGATTCGTGACCATGGGCTATCCTCTGACCTTTTGAATGCTGAGTCCCTGGCCCTCAAGGGGTTAGAAGAGTGGGAGCTTCGGGAGGAGATTTTCTGGAAGCAAAAATCCCGTATTGATTGGCTTTAGGAGGGGACAGGAACATAGCTTTTTTTCATAACTCGTTTAAGGCCTGTAGGTAGGGGAATTCTATTTCCACTCTTGTCTCGAGTGATGGGACTCAACTCTCATCCTATGGTGAAATTTCTAGGAAAGCTGTCAACTATTTTTCTAATCTTTTTTCTAGGGAGGATATTGCTGCTAGATCTGAGGAGAGGGCTATCTTGGATTGTATTCCTTGCTTGGTCTCAGATGAGATGAATGGGGCTCTTCTGTGTCCAATCTTATTACCTGAATTGGAGAAAGTTGTGTTTAGTATGAAAAAAGGCAAAGCTCCTGGCCCAGATGGGTTTCCGATTGAGTTCTTCCAGGAATTTTGGGAAATAATAAAGTCTGATCTCCTTGAGGTGGTTTAGGAATCTCTTAGGAACAAACAAATGCTTAAGTCTTTGAATTCTACTTTTCTGGCTCTCATACCTAAGAAGGAGGGGGCTAATCAGATGGATCTGTTTAGGCCTATTGCTTTATGCAATGTTGTCTACAAGATCATAACCAAGTTGATTGCTGAGAGACTCAAACCCCTCCTTGGTGCTTTGATTTCTGCTAATCAAGGAGGTTTTGTGGAAGGGAGACAAATCTTGGATGGTGTCGTGATAGCTACGGAGGTTATTCACTCTATGGCTTCCTCTAAGGAGAAGGCGATGTTCATTAAGCTTGACATGGCTAAAGCTTACGATCAGGTGAGATGGGAGTTCATTCAGAATATCCTCTTGGCCTTTGGCTTTAAAGAGGAATGGGTGAGCTGGGTTCTCAGTTGTGTGACCTCGTCCTCCTTCTCTATTCTTATTAATGAGGATTCTTCAGATTGGTTTAGTGCTTCTCGGGGACTTCGGCAAGGGGACCCTCTATCCCCGTATCTTTTCATTATCATGGTGGAGGGTCTTGGTAGATTTATTAAATCTCAGGTGCAGCTGGGTCTTCTTCACGGTTGGAGCTGGAACAATGATCTCCCTCCCTGTTCTCACCTTCAATTTATGGATGATACTGGTCTGATGGGCTTGGCTAGAATTAGTGAGGCAGTGAACTTCAAGAGAACTTTAGACATCTACTTGAGAGCTTCTGGTCAGAGTATTAATGATGATAAATCTTCCATTTATTTCTTTAATACTCCTCGCCTCATTCAGAACAGGATTACCAGGATTCTTAGATTTCAAATTGGCTCTCTTCCCCTAATGTACCTGGGGATTCCTTTGGCTCTGGGACTTCAGCATAGAGATTTTTGGTAGGGGATTTTGGATAAGTTCCGAAGTAAGGTTAGTCATTGGACTTACAGATGGCTCTCTTCTGCTGGTAGAGTGCTTCTCCTAAAAGCTGTAGTGCAGTCTCTCCCTATTTATAGGTGTTGTGTGCAGATTCCTCCTGCCTCCTTTGTGAGGGATTTTGATGCTCTTTCCCGGCAATTCCTTTGGTCGGGTAACCTTCTTTCCTTGAAATGGAGTTTAGTCAAGTGGGAGTCTGTTTGTAGGCCAAAGCATGCTGGGGCCCTTGGCCTTAGGTCTGTGGCTCTTGTGGTTACGGCTTTGGGGGCTAAGCTGTACTGGAGATGGTGCAACAACCAAGATCAGGATTGGGCCAAGATTCTTGCTTGCAAGTATGTTCCTGGGGTTGAGAGCTGGGATGTGCCGTGGATTGCTTTGTTGGGCAAAGGTTCTTGCATTTGGGATACTCTTAAGAAGGGAGCTCAGCTTGTTCAGAATGGTCTCTTCTGGATCTGTAATAATGGCTCTGATGCTCTTTTTTGGCTGGACTCTTGGGATGGTCACCCTCCCATTCTGTCTAGTTTCCCTCAGCTTCTGCCTCTTTGCCAGATGTTCTCTGATGCTGGTTGGACTAAGGTGGAGCATTTTAAAACAGTTAAGCATATTGGTCAACTAGAGGTGTCTTGCTGGAAGGATCCGCAGGAGTGGCCTGTGGGTGGCTCTGATGAGGATCGTGTTGCTTTGTGTAAGGTCTTGGAGGGCAGGGTTTGCAGCTCTCTGAATGAGAGAGACAAGTTGGCTTGGAGTCCTAGCCCAAAAGGGCAGTATACTGTTGCTCAAGGTTATGCTGTGCTTGATAGGAATTTACATGGTCTTGCTGAGGTGCCTTGGTGGAGGAAGGTTTGGAACAACTTTTCTTGGCCCAAGTGTAACTTCTTTTTATGGTTGGTTGCCCAGAGGAAATGTCTAACTTGGGAGAATCTTTGTAAACAGGGGTTTTAGGGACCTTCCATTTGTTTTCTTTGTTTATGCAGTGAAGAATGTTCTTCCCACTTGTTCTTTCACTGCCCCTTTTCTCGTGAGATTTGGCACAGACGGTGGGAGGCTTGGCATCATGGGTGCATTCATGCTTCCTCTCTTATTGAGTTTTGGGAGAGCCTGGGCAGGCCTCTTGCAAAGACACCTTTTCTTCAAGTGACCTGGTTCATTGGGCCTATTTTCATTCTTTGGAACCTTTGGCTGGAAAGGAACCGTAGAGTTTTTTGTGATTCCAGATTGGATACTGGTCAACTGTGGATGAAGATTATCAGTAGGCTTCAGGAGACTATTTCTGCCAAATGTGATATGTCTGAAAGTATTGATCCTGGGGATGTTGCGGTTGTGCGGGATCTGAGCCTGGGTGTTAATAGTAGGGGTTGCAGTACTGGTATTACGCCCCGTCGTGTCCAGAAACAGGTCTGTCATGATGGGAAGTGGGTACCTCCTCCAGATGGAGTCCTGAAGATTAATACTAATGGATCTTCTTGTGGGAATCCTGGGCATGCTGGTAGTGGGGGTATTGGTAGAAGTAAAGATGGGGATGTTATTTTTTGCTTCTCTGTCTACAAAGGGCATTACTCTAATAACCTGATGGAGGCCCTTGCTATTAAGATTGTTGTTGAGCGGGGCTGCTCTCTTGGCTGGAGGAGGATTATCTGTGAGTCTGACTCTCAGATTGTTGTGGATATGTTGAACAACCAGAGATTGGATGGTGTTAGTTGGCATTTAGCTTCGATGGTTAGACAGATTTTAAGTGTATGCAGTTCCTTGGAATCTGTCTCTTTCTGTCACATCCCTAGAGAATGGAACAGCGTGGCTGACTGCTTAGCGAAGTGGGCCTCGGAGAAAGGGGATGGTTGGGATATCAATGGTAGGAATGAGTTACCTTTTGATTATCTGGAGATTCTGGAGAGATTTTTACTAGAAGACAAGACTATGTAGTGTTGTTGTTTGGTTTGTTGGTTGTTCTCCTTTTTGTTGAGCCTGTGGCTCTTGCCTTGTATCTCGTTTTGGATTGAATAAAATTTTTTCCCCTGTTTTAAAAAAAAAAAAAAAAGAAGCTTGGAATAGGCTTGGATGACCAATCCTAAGGATTGGACCTTTATGATACCTCCTTAAGATGTGTTTTTCATTATCAATAACATTTTTGAACTTCAACATCATTAGATTTATTTGTTTTATAACATAATTTGATGAAACCACCACCAAAATGATGAGCTAATTCTTATCTTTCTAACCAATATTTTTTTAATATTTTTAATAAGTTAAGATTTTCTTCTTTGAATAGTGTCTTCATATTCATCAATCACATATGTGTTGATTTTTCTTTAATTATAATTTTTATCCTCTTATCCAATTTTGAAAAAATATAGGATTGTTCTATGATTCATTCTATACACATTGGAAATAATTTACATTTTCAATTATTTTTGTGCAAGTTATGTGATATGCACACTTAGTGATGCAGTTTTCAAGATGCATCCACTTTGAAAAATAATAAAAGAATATTGAATAAAAAATATAAAAAATTTACAACTTGTGGTACTCACTCTCAACTACATTTGTACCAACTGATTTTAAAAAATACTAAATGAAACAAAACAAACAGGGGGCACACATTGGACATTGTGTTACATTTAAATGATAAAAATAAGAACAATTTTGTGTGCATGCAACATTTCACCCTCTTAATCTTAACCATTTTTAAAAAACCTTAGCATTTTACAAACTAGGTTTAGAGTACTACAATTCTTGTTCTTATCATATCTTCAAATTTTAAGCGTATGCATCTTGAATCACTTGTCCAAGTTCAGGTTTAACTAATTTTAGGAAAAAAATGACTACTTTTGACCCCTTTTTTATCTCTCATTTTCATGCACTTACCCTTGATTGAGCTACATTATGTTGATTCCTCCATCCTAAAGAGAATTACATTCCTTAGTCCCTTATTCATCACCAAATTGCTTCTAGCCAACTTGTAACCCTTTTCATCAAAGGTAACATGCACTTTAGAATCAATCATCTTAGAAATAGAAATAAAATTTCTTGCTAGCATGGAATATGCAACACATTAAAGAGTGTACTCACTCTCCTATCTATGAAATACACATTCACCTTCCCTTGACCAACTATCCTATGAAATATATTATCACGAAGGAAAACCTATCCTCCATCATACTCCTTGTACTCAAAATACCACTCTCTATTAGGAGCCATGCGGTATGATGTGCCTAAATCAATAAATCAAGAATCATCCCCAATAATTTTAGTATACAAAAAAGTATCACTACTACCATACTCATTAGTGTTAGAGGATTTATTATACGAATCATCCTACTTCTTCTAATTGCACTCCTTTATGTGATCTCTCTTGCAACAAATCTAGCATTTTAATTTAGGATTACGAGGAGACTTACACATATTCTTCTTCTTGGACTTCTTATCTCCACCACCCTTCTTCTTACCCCCTCTATCCTTTGACCTACCCCACAACCAAGGCATCATTAGAGGAATCATCAATGGACTTTCTCTTGATTTATTTACTTAACATGACACCTACAATGTCCTCCAGTTTTGGTAAAGAATAGTTAAAACTGATTGTCATGATCAATTTCTCCCATAAATGAGGTAAGGAACAAAGCAGTATTATGCACTTATCCTCTTCTTCTAGTTTGAATCCAACTGAGATTAACTAACTCAAAATTTTATTGAAGGAATTGAGTTGATCTTTTGTAGAATCTTCCTCTTTTATCTTTAGGGAATATAACTTCCTTTTCAAGAAAAGTTTTTTTATAGCACTCTTGGATTAATACAGGGTTCCTATCTTCTTCCACAACAAATATGTAGAAGATTCTATCAATATTGAATCTAAAATACATAGACAAATAGTACTTCTAGCTTTCTCATCCTATTTGTTTTACTCCTCATCAAACATACCTATAGGTTTTGACAAAGATGATACTACAATCCATTGATCTCTTTCTACCAAGAGGTCTTCTACCTTCAACTTCTAGAACTCAAAGTTTTGACCATTAAATTTCTCAATTTTAGATATTGGCATGTTGGCCATGAATCCAAAAACACATGCTATGCATTCTCACAAGATCCTTCAAAGATTCTTTGATACCAAATGCTAGAAATTTAATCCCTATCATAGTCAACTAATAGGCTAAGACATTTAAATACATTAAGATTATATGATATTTAAATATAGTTATGATTGTCATATCAATTCATTTAGAAACATTATAGGAAGAACATAAAATAATAAATGTAGATACACCACATTAACATAAGACATAGGATGTACATGGGAAACCCTTTAAAGAAAAAACTCACTCGAAAATGGATGATCACAATTGTATTAATAATAAATAATGTCCAAGTACAATTAGTCTCTCTTGCAATCCTACCTAATCTACAAACTACATTGTATAACTTCCAAATAGGTCTATCGCACCTTTAGAACAAAACACATCAACCATCATAAACCCATTCCATCCAAACAAACAAGTAGATATAGTCATTAATATGTTCTCATGGAATTCCAACCATCTCAACTGTCTAACTGTACTTGTGGAAGACCAAAAATCACACAACCATAACATAACAGTACTATGTTAGCATATCACACATTATACCAAACATGTCTTCTCCACATGGATAATAACCACATATGATTATATACTACTGCATAATCAAAGTTAAACAAATGTTGACTAACTTTCTTGAATACATACATGTTACACTACAACCAAACACTAACTATGGCTTGCAATAATAGAAATAAACACCTGGTTGCTTTTAGCTAGTTGTGGTACTTCTGAGCATCCCGTAGAACATCTCCATGCTCTTGCATTTTCACACATGCTCCAATAACTACTCAAACTAAAATGTGACAGTAAGTTCTTAACCAAATGCCTTAAGGTTGCAACCATAGCAACAATAGAGTCTTGACAAGCCTCAATGCTAAACTGTAACATCTGAAACTCATTGCAACTACCACATTTAACATTCTATAGCTATTTACTAGTATGTGATTAAACACTGTCAACACATGAACTCAAATAGTTCACCATTTTCTCTTACCAAGAACTCTCTATATGTGAATAACACACCAAAGTTCCAATAGTTTAGTCTATTACCATTCAAACCCCATCAATAGAAAATTGAACTTGATTGTTCATTTTCCTATTCCTTCTTGTCCTTGGGAAATAACTTCCATGGATCTAGTGAGAAGTTTTCCTATGAACTAGTGTGGTGAAAAGATTATATTTTTGTGGTTGTCAACTACTTCAACAAGATGGCTAAGTTCATTTCATGCTGCAAAACTAGTTCTACTCAACCCAATTGTTCTTTAACTTTGTATGGCATTCTTTTGATCTCCCTACTAGCATTGTTTTTAACTGTGACTCACATTTTATGGGCCACTTTTGGTGTTCTTTGTAGAAGATATTAGGTGTTTCTCTTAATTTTTCTATTGCTTTTCATCCATAATTAGATGGGTAGACTAAAGTAGTCAACTATACACTTGTATGTAAAGTCTTTGCATTTTTTATTTTGCATCTCTAATTAAGTGGGATTTTAGCCTTACCTACATTGAGCGTGCATATAATCAAGCAATCCACTCTTCCACTAGTCATTCACCTTTTGAGATCTTCCTTGGTTTTTATCTCTTAGCTCCATATAAGTTACCTTTAAGCTTGCATCTTCCAACTACACAACATATCTAGAAAGAGCAAGATAAGGCTTACACCTACACTTATCACTTGTAGTCTAAAGTGGTTCAAGTTCTTTAAAAGACAAGAAAAACAAACAAACTCATGGATCATTTTGGACATACAACTTCAGGGCATACAAATAGCCTAAAATCTACTTATTTCAATCCTTAAGATCACTAAAACATCTCTCCATTGCACCTTTCAATTATGTTCTTTTCCTATGGTCCAATCTATTGATTCTCAAATCTCTATAGGAATTAACTTCAATTCAATCTCAATTTTTCTATAATGCATCTAGGGGCATTTACATATATTAAATAAACTTGTATAGGATTTTTAGGGATCTTACAAGTTATCAAAGGCCATTTGGAAGAGGAATTTGATGCATTCTTGGATACTGCTAACTATTTCAAAACATGACAAAATTGTTGCTACATGCAGGGATAAAATCATCACTTCTATACAAAACTATCCTAGTAATTTCTCAATCACCAACTTGCAATTTAAAAATAATTATATGACAAATCCGCTCACAAAACCAACAATTTTACACAAAGACATAAAATACTTCATTTTTCTCTTTTTTTCGAACTCGTGATGATTGTACCCTATTTCATGTAATCAAAGTCACTTAATGAATGAATGAATGATTATAATGATGTCCACGAGACCAAGCAGTATAAGGGATCAAGAGCCATAGCCCTAAAGCAATTTCAAATTCTTCTCGACGTCAAATCTTCTACTATGAATCTTGATCAAAAACTTCACAATTTTACTAAGCTTTGCTTCTTCAAATAAAGCAGATAGATTGTCTACTTTCAAGTTGTTTTCATACTAGATGTACATATATCCTCATGGGTTGTGCACTCCATGGTAAAGTTCCACTCTATCTACACTACCCCTTTGCTACAAAATAGGCATGTTCTCACTTCCCAATCTTCCTCAAGTATAGTCCACCTACCGGTCTCACACCTAAGATGATGTGATCCAGTCCTTAGCTATGCAATTAGCAATTTTTCTTTCCCCTTAATTGTATCTCCCAAATATGATTTTTCACCATGATCTCAAGTGGGGTTAAATTGTTTGACATAATATGCTTTTCTTGACCAACTTGTTTTGTCTACATGGTAGTTCTGAATTTTTCTCACATATCTTTTTATATCCTCATTGGTGTCAAGACACCCTTACAGTTTGATGTCCCACTTATTCATCCACTTGATGTTTTGTTTCATCCACATCTTCTTCCTACAACTTAGGTCCTCATCCATAATCATTCTAGGCTAGTGATGGTTATCCATATTCTAAACTTTTTTAGATAACTTAGTATCCTAGTTATCATCAATACCTCTAAGAGGAAGGTTCTTGCATCAAACAAAAGGATCTCATAAGGGATTGAAGTTTTGATTTTGAGGCTTCTTATGATTAAATACTTTTGGATTCTTTCTAACTGCCTCCATTTGTCATTTGACATACTACTCCCCCAAATTTCACAACCATAAAGAGCAACCAACATGACAAGCAAGCCAAAAAGGGTTATCTTGGTTTTCCAGTCCCATAATTCTACTTTCTTGCATCTATTGTGAAGTAAGAGGCTTTCCACCCTCCCTATATCCTTTTCATACAAGTCTCCCAATTGATCTTGCTATGAAAATTGATCTTGAGGTAATTGTATTCTTCCACTATTTCCAACTAGCTTCCCTCAAAAAGAAAGTTAACTTGTATCCTTTTCCTATTTAACGAGAAGATCACAACTTTGGTTTTGTGGGTGTTCACTTGCATCCTAACCTTTTGTCATAAGAGTTCCAAAGCCTTCAAATGCTCTCTCAAACCATGAGCTATTTTTATGATTAGGATAAGATCATCTGCATATAAGAGTAACTTCACCACATAACTAGCAAGTTGGATACCCCCCATCAACTTTGTTTAACCATTCTTGAAGTTTGTCAATGTATAATCCAAACAAATTAGGGGATAAAGGACAACCCTGTTTGACACCAATACTGAAACACTCAAATAATTCCTCTTTTGTTTAGATTTTGGCCTTGACCTACTCATAAAGCATGTGTATTGACCCTTTATACTCATCTGGAGTTCCAAATTCCTCCATCCTATTACAAAGTTTGTCCTTGGGCACCATGTCAAAGGTTTTTTTAAAATCAATGAAGCAACAAAAGGCTTCTTCACCTTATGTGTCCCAAAAAATTTCAATTAGGTGCCTAAGGATGATGCATTGATCAATAGTAGAGTGCTTTGGTCTAAAACTTGCCTACCCTTTTGCTCTTTTCCCTCTTTTTTTTCCTAGCTACTAATTCTTCTTTCTATCATGCTTTCAAAAAGTTTTCTTAGCAGGGTGTTGACTATAATAGTGTGATAATTGGATCAATTATCGGTATCTCCACTTTTATAGAGGGAATAATGACACTAGTCATCCACTCCTTCAAGAAGCCATCTTGGATGATGCCATTGAAGATCCTTTTGATGTGTGGTGCAAGGGTCTCCATTCCCCACTTTAAAAATTTAGCTTGTAGCCCATCAATGTCTTGTGCTTTACCCCCTACTAGAGACTCTTTATGCCTTGTTTGATATCTTCCACTAAGAAAAGTTTAGTCAATGTGCTGATTTTGGGAGGGGTGTCTTTATTTTGGACTCGCTCATAGAGAAGCTTCACATATTCTAACCATTGGGCATCTATGATATTATTTTCTATTTTTTTTAGCTCCCTCCAAAATCCTCTGGGATTGTGTTTTCCAAGATCAATTAACTCTTTCTTTCATATGCTCACATATCTTTTCTTTTTGGTTGATATCAGTTTCTCATAAGCTTTCTTGTTTTCTTTGTTTGTCCTACACTCTTTCAAAGATCTTTTTTTAGCCTTGCACTCCTAGTCATACCATGGGTTAGTCGAGAAAGTACTTGTAGATCCCCTCCTAGGGCAAGATCTTTTGCAATCACTTAATGCCTTAAAAATTAAAGGGATCAACATACCATTGCTTATAGGTTCACATGTTTCCTAGGCTACATTATTCTCTATGTTACTATTTTCTTCCAAAAAACGTTTCTCAAGAGCTATCATGAAGAGTTCCTACTTTTCTTGATTCATGAGGATTTTACCTTGGAGATAGGCCTTCTTTTGCTTGTGATGGACTTGATCTCTCTGTTGGTTGCTTGTCAGAATGCCTAGCTTAACAAATAAAGGTTTATAATCAAAATTCAACTCAATAGGGTGGTCCCTAATATTTAATTCCATCAACCTTGAAATAGAGCACTGAGAGAAAATAACATAGTCCACCACACTTTGACCATTGTACATATTTTACAAGTGATATTGCCAAAGTTTGGCCATGCTCCCATGCCATTACATATAACCATGATGTACGTGCTACATAACCCTAACAATTTTACCCCAAAGTGTGTAACACCTCGATTACCATCTTGAGATGTTCTTTCACAAAGCTAATCATCTCCTTCCCTTAGCCATAATGGATTATTGTCCCCTCCCTCTTCACTGCTTAGTTGAAGAGCTTGATTGTTGGCTGTCTTAACATTGAAGTCCCCTATTAAAAAAAATTCACCCAAAGAGCTGAAAATTGCAATGTCATTTTTTAACGAAGCATACGGGTCTTCACTATCCAATTTTCTTTTCTTGTATGTCTTCAAACCTCTCGATGCAAAGTAGCAAGTTGCTAACCTAATTGTTACCTCATTTTCTGTTATTTTCAGCCATATGTACTATTTATTTGGGTCTTCTTTTCTACTTTTATGATTCCACACCACGCTTCTCTAATTAGCACTATAACCTCCAATGCCCTTTACCAGTTTT
Source organism: Cunninghamia lanceolata (assembly GCA_027924645.1). Taxonomy (NCBI): domain Eukaryota; kingdom Viridiplantae; phylum Streptophyta; class Pinopsida; order Cupressales; family Cupressaceae; genus Cunninghamia; species Cunninghamia lanceolata. Next base: position 4,285,155 of record BSBN01000124.1, on the reverse strand, counting down.
AGTACCTTCATTCCAAATTGAGATTTTTCTTATACCCTTCAAAGTCTAGAACTTTGCGGCCCTTATGTTCATGCATTTCCATAAGAATGATAATGTCTTTCCCCTCTGCTATGGGCCCCAACCTAGGTCCTCTTCTCCATGGGTAACCTCTACAATTCCAACTTACCATGTGTAGATACTCTCAGGGGGGCCGAATTCCTATTTCTTGTGTGAAAAACGATTGTTGATTTAAGCCTTTCCATTCTTCAACCATGCCCAATTTCTTGCATCTCTTGTTGCTTTCATTTTCTCCCATTCCTTCCTTTGTTCCTCTTGTTGGGTTATCGTCAAGTCCCCATCTAGGTATACATATGTGCCTCTAAGATCCTCTATTCTTTTTCTCTATGCTTCTCATGATAACTCTTGCATGCATGTCCCTTCCACCACCTATTCATTTTCCAATCATGTTTGTTTAATGGAAACTAGTCTTTAAGGAAGTCCCTTGCTAAAACATCAGTCATCTCCTTCTCCCCATAGTCCTTTAAACCTTTGATAATGATATTTTCAACCTTGACTTGCCTATCTTTCTCTTTTTTTCTATTTGCATCTTAACTTGTTTCTCTATGGCTTCTCTTTGCTTTCCTGAGAATCCACTTACAACCTGTGCCCAAGATTTGGCCTCTTCGAGTTGGTCTCTTAATTGATTTTATTTTATTTCCATGTTTGCAATTACAAATTAAATCTCTTTTATTTGCGGCATGTCATTCCCTTCTAACACTTTTGGGTTGTTTTCTTTTGTTGTTTTTAGTTGGTTTAAACCCTGCTTTATGTAGCTAACTCTTGTTGTCCTCTTTCCATAATATTTTGTAAGTTTAATACTTGTTCTTTAAGTATTTTATTCTCCCTTTCAAGCTTCCAATTAGAATCTGCAATTTCCTTCATCTTACTATCGTGGTATTGTCCCTTTGTTTCGAAAGTTCATCGTCCCTTTATTTCTAGAGTTTCAAGTCCCTTTTTCATGCTCATGAGCTCATTAACATATAGCTCTAAAGACCACATCACCCCATGAACTAAGTGAAAGGGGTTAAAAAATGGTACCAAAGTACCTACTTGAATGCTAAGTGCACTAGCACACTTTTGGTACACCATAACAAACAGAGTACCAAAACGCCGAGGCACGCCCCAATTGGAGGGCGACGTGCCCGAGCGGGGTTTATAGAAACATTCTTCATCAGTTTTTGAAGAAATGGAATTCTGTTTTCACCATTCATGAAATATTAAAGTTGTAGGTTGTGGTACTTCCAATCCTCGTATCCTGTTTCTCATAATTAACGTCCCCATCCCCGTTCATCTCCCCTATCCTCCCATCTCTTTATGACGGTGACACATGCAATCACAACATCCCATACATCGAAATGATGAAAATTTGTCGAGTGGAGAGAGGAGGAACTGAGTAGTGATGAATACAAAATACCCCACTGTAATCCCTTAACCTCGAAAGAATGGAAGTTTATCAAGTGGTGAGAGGAACTTCTTGTTGGTGATGAATATAAAATACAAAAAATTGATCACCTGTACCTAGGAAGAAGGTAAATTTGTCCCTGGGTGAGACGACATAACACTGTAGCTTCTTGGAGAGATGCAGTCAGGGCAATCAAACAAATAAATCTTTGATTTCCATAGCCTCAAACTGTTTAGGATCTGCAGAAAAGACAAAGGAAAGAGTGTCAAGAAAGACAAAGGAAAGAGTGTCAAGAAAGTAGATTGATGTTCAAAGATTACCCAGATGGAATAATAAAACAAACATTGTACACATGCCTAGGCTAGCAGGTTATGGGAGGACTAGAATTATTTGTCAAGAAACATGGATCCTGAGCACAATATAAAAGTAAAAGGAGACATGGGCTGTAGTGGGTCCCCAAGAATCTAAGGTGTAATTTATATCAAAATGGTATGTTCAGAAGTCTCAAAGAATGGCCAAATCTCATATTCTAATAAAAGACAGTGTTTGAACAATTATAATTTTGTAACCAGAATTTGATTAAAGCTAGACCGACCTTCTATCCTTTCATGCTTTCGGAGATGCCACCAATACTTTTACCCATCTTCAGTATGAAATAGACCTACTTTACTTTTAGGACGGATTCCTAGATAAGTTTGCTATATAATTGAGCTCAAAGATTAGCAGAAGCATTATTTGGTTTAGGGAGGGTCCCTAGATAATTGGATAAGTTGGCTATTTAATTTAGCTCCGAGATCTCTGTTTGTAGGTATTGAAGTTGCTGCCTATTGGGATTGCACTGCTAGAGAAGCAGCTTTTACTCTCTCTGAATACACTTAGGAAGATCGAGTTAGATTTGCATGAAAGCCCATTATCTTCTACAATAGTATGTACAAACATTTTTGGTATAGGATGTCTATAGTTTCAAAACAAATTGTTTTTCAGCTGAAGCATGTCCCAGCATTTTTCTTCAAACTTTGTAGGGATCATCCTATAATCTCTGCTCTTCTCTGTAGCTCTGGTCTCCTTGCTGTATTATTTCCAGATGTCTTCAAAAGCCTGGTTTTCTTGATACCCCTGCTTGTATCAACTGTCCTGTTTCTAGCTGCAATCTTCAGTGTGAGTCCCCAGGCACCAGAATCCATAAGGGTGGCAGAGAAAGCATCTACAGAGGATGATGAACAGAAGGAGTTTGAAATGAAGCAGTTGAATGTGATCAGCAGGGAGGGAGAACCTCGAACTGCAGATTACAAAGAAGAAACAAAAACAGAGATAGCTGAAACAATCCAAGAGCAAAATTTTGAAGGTGATTTTGAAGATGCTTGTGAAATAAAAAATGAAGGTATAAATTTGGGTTCTGAGAAGCATGAAGCAAGTGCAGTTGCAGAAAAAGGAGATCCAGAGGAAACTATAAGGGTCAATGAAATGACCTCCAGAAGTCTTTTGGAGGAGGCAGCTGAGGCTCTTCATCTGGTCCAGTATTCTGCGGTAGCAGCAGAAGAAGAAGACAGGGAAGATGGTCAGCAAAAGCCAACACAGAGTGTTGAAATCAACAATAAAGAAAGGAATTTGGTGGGATTCAAGGAGCAGGAACCAAATGGAGATCCAGAAGAAGCTGTAAGCGTCTCTATAACGAGCTCTACAAGCGCATTGGATGTTTTCATACAGAAGATTCAGGAGGAAAAGGACCTAGTTCCTGGTGAACAACACAAAGTTTCCTCAGGCACAGACACAGAGGAAGAAGATGAAGGTAATGATCAGCAACCTGAACTTTTTGGTGAAGGAAGACGAGTAGAAGAAGACGATGATTTTGATATGCCTCCGATGAATTTCTTCTCTATGCCTTTGAAATCCTCTTGGACGGGGTTCGATTCCTCTTCAGACTCCATTTCAGAGGCTTCCTCCTTGGGAAATTTGGGCCCCCTCTTTGATGATCTCGATCCTCTTTTGTTAACAGATGAGGATTATGATCCAAATGATCCAATCCAAGCACATGAAGATGAAGAACGACCTATGCATTGGACAGAAGAAGATGATGGGGATGAGAATCTATTTGGCCTGATCAAAGAAGATGATTCAGATACAACCTCTGAAGAGGAGAATTTGATAGAGATTGAGCTTTCAGAACAGCAACTTCTGAATAGAAGTGAGCGAGAGCTGCGTCTGCTTCAGAGAGGGGCCATGGAGGAACTTAATCTCATTGATCTGGATTATTCTGATGATAAGGAAGAAAAATTACAAGATCTCATCGACTTTTTCTCAGAGAAGAAGGGAGCTTCATCTGCATCTGCATTTCCAGAGGAGGAGAATTTGATTGAAATTGATCTCTTAGCAAATGCTCTTCTGGTGCCTGCCAACGAGGAGATTAATCAATTCGACTCAGCAAGAAATAAGGAAAAGGTAAGCTCATTTCAAATCCCTGCAAGAAAGGAAGACCCATTCACTGATCATGATTATTCATATAAAACTCAGTCATGGAAGGATGTGTGGCAACCCAAAATTGCCTCCCCATTTGTTCCATCAAAAGATGTTGATTTCCTTGATCTGAATTATCGTTCAATAAAAGAGATGAATATGGTAGGGTTAGGAGATGAAAAACCCAAGCCAGAGAAAACTGAAGCACCATGTGATGAACCAATCCATCTATTTGTCAACAAGGAGATTCGGCAGAACAAAATACTAAATCTTTTAGACTGAAATACATTTTGAAGCAGATAAATAAAGGATGTCTTATCCTAAAGAACTCTTTTGACATTTCCTTGATCCAAGCTTCAGCAAGGTATAAAGATCTTTATGCAAAATTTATATTCCAGAATGAAGTATTAAATTTGGTAAATAGCTTGCCTATGTTACCCTGATGATGGGTTACAGAGTGTGATTCTCTGATGTAAAATTGTCTCCAACTTTTTTGAAAAATCTACTTAAATGGACTGTAAACACTGAACATCCAATGCTGCTGATAAACAGCTTGCATCTCAAATTTTGTTTTACTCCATGGAAAAGGTTTAAATTTGCACTAAAAATTTGTGAATGTGGTAGTTCTAACTGTTAGTGGAGATAGCTTCTTCCTTGTGTGTTATAGACAGTTTGGTTGGCATTGAATATACATGGTGGTGTGACAGAATAGCTATATTTCAGAGTATGTTCCTTATTACTGTCTAAACATTCATCCTAAGGATATTGAGATCAATCACATTCACAAACAAGTAATTTGAAGAAACTTTGAAGTTTTTTTTAATGTGAAATGAGTCATTTGAAGAAACTTTGAATATTTTTAAAGCAATTTCTTCAACGGATTCAACTAAGTTATATAGTTATTGGCATACCTGTGTTTAAAGAATTGATTACAACATATTGAGTAAGCTGTCAAGCTGTTAGAACTAGGGGGATTTGTTCTTTCAAATTTTATGATATCATATTTTTTTAAAGACAAACTGTCAGAATTAGGGGATTGAATCTAACCCTCAATGAAGATTTATATATTAGTGAAGGGTTTGACACACCACCATCTTCACCAATCCACCTAAAATCCGTTTTGCCATTATTTTGATTTTGGTAACACGAATGGTCTTTCTTATTGATTTGAGCCCTACCCATCAGTATTTTAAATAGTTAAAAAATTGTGAATACAATTGTTTATATGCATTATCAGTTTCTTTTTGGGTATTATTAGTCTTTTGCAGACCATCCAAGTGGTATAGGTATATATATAAAAGAAGCTTTGAACCCTAACTTGAGTTTAGTGGGATTTTATTTAATTTGATTTCTAGCTAGTGGGAGAGGGAAAAACACTAATACTTTTAGTGAGAATGGCTTTCACAAATATGTTTGTCCTCAACTTCATATATATATATATATATATATATATATATATATATATATATATATATATATATATATATATATATATATATATTTTCAAGAAGCTTTGAACCCTAACTTGAGTTTAGTGGGATTTTATTTAATTTGATTTGTAGCTAGTGGGAGAGGCAAAACACTAATACTTTTAGTGAGAATGGCTTTCACAAACATGTTTGTCCTCAACTTCATCCCCATTTATTGGCCCCATTTATTCCTTATCTCTTCACATTGGCTTTCATATGTTCCTTTTACCTAGGTCCTCTTCTTGTCATTCTCCTTCTACAAGACACAATCCCTTTCTTGTTGCTTGTTGCTTCTCCACTCGAGACTACAACCTAATAGTTTCCATATCAATTGAGCATATGCTCAAAGAATCAATCAAGCTATGTGAGAAAATTCTTGCATGTCATTTCATGGGACTTTGGTCCATTGAACAATCTCTGTAGACTTGGGTTAGACATTCTTTGTAGCTCTTATAAAATGTTTCTATCAAGTTCTAATTGAATGGTTACTTCTTTGTGTTCCTTGATAGTAGAGAAGAGTGTGACTAAAATTTTCAAAGTAGCTTATGTTTCTTTAGAAACAATGGCCTCTTCATAAAGCAATGGGAGAACAATTTCAATGTGGCAAATGAAGTTCCATGCACTGACGATGCATAGGTTTGTCTTAGGAAGCTTCCTTTAAACTTCTAGTATGAATCCTTTATAAATGTTATAAGAGATTTTATTGGTATCATTTTGCACATGCCTAAAATGTCCAATAAGCAATAGCCACACATATTATGCCTTATTGTGTATCTTAATAAACCTAAACAAACATTTACTTAAAAATGTGGCTCTCAAAGATGAATTTTGGTCTTCTTGTATAGAAATTGATTATTTATGTTCACATTTTTCATGTTGTGCTTATAACTAGCATGAATACTTTGCATACGACTATCTTTTCAATTTTCTGGAAAAAGAGAAGGTTGTTTATCAATTACAACAAAAAAGAGATCTTTAGATTGATGAAGATGATTTCTAGGTACTCAACGAAAGGAGAATATGGAATGAGGAGAAGGCTCCTTCAAATCATTCAAAGCTCCTCATAATATCCTTGTAATTAAAAATAAGAACAATATAGTCTAGTTTTAATTACTACTATAGTTTAAGTTTTCCTTTAAAATCTAAAACAATAATGAAAACAATGCTTAGCAATGTATTTCAGATTTTAAAATAACCATAAAACTACAAGATTGCACTAGAATGGAATTGAGTGAAAAGAAATGAGAGGGGAACAAAAGCATGCATGTTCTTTGTAGTTTGATGTAAGCCCTCGACAATTGAAGAACATAAACAAAGGACAACATTGTGAGGACTATGATCTAAGTTTTGCATCTATGCATTGTTCTATCAAGAATGGCAATGTGGACAGTGGTGTCTAATTATACAATTCTTGTCTATGTAGGCACACCCCTATTTGTTCTAGTGTGTTTTGGCATTCTTTGGGTGCATTGGAGTCATGTACAAGTGTGACAATGTCCTCTATCATTTTCTAACAAAATGAGGCACATTTTCTAAAATGATACTTGAGACACGTTTAGGGATCCACCTCAATTAGATCTGTAGGTTGATTTAACAGTTAAATGAGGAAAGCTTGGGTATGTGTGGTCAAAAGCCTTAGGTTCTTGTGTAGGATGTTGCAACAATGGAGAACTAGAAAGGTCTAAGTGTTGAGTAATATTTTGTCATGTAATAAATCCTTGGGAAGTATGTGTTTAATGCTTATTGGGTTCATTCCTTCAAACCCCTTTTATAAGCCATCCATAACCCTCTTTTGACTATTAGAGGCAAATTAGGATTTTAGGTTGTGAAAAAGGCAACTGATTCGAGTGGGAAAAGTGAAGTTTGAATTTTGGAGATGTGAGTGTGCGTAGTCCTATTCAAAGGATAGGATCATGGCATGTCAACATCTTGGATGATTGAGAAACTAAAAATGAGTGTGATGATGGTGTCAAATTGCAGCAAGGGTCATGAGGTGTGGTTTTGAGGGTGATTCACATTCCAAGTGGGTCTAAACATGTTAGAATTATGCTTATCAAAAGAGGATGCTAAAGTGTGCACAAAAAAAGAGGGACAAGTGCTACATATGCACTTTTCAACTCTTGATATCCCCCCACTTCAACATACTTATGAGCTACAAGAAATGAAATGTGCCAAAGTAAATAAAAATTATATTAATTATACCTAATAAAAAGGATATAAAGAAAAGGATACTAAAGAGTTCTTACTTCTTGTTTGTCTATCTTTGCTTGGGCATCATTCTCAAATATGCAACACACACAAGAACAAAAATCAACATACACCATGTGAAAATATCTTGAAGAGTAAATTCTCCACACATTTTGAACCATTTTCATCTAGATTGTTGAATTTAGTAGGAGGGCAGTAATCGTGGAGTTGGAACTGGTGTAGCATTCATGAAACTGAGAAGTAGAGTAAGTAAAAGATGGATGAGTAGGAGTTGTAGAGATCATGTTGTATTTGATAGTCATGGAGTTGTTATTGATATGCCTTCCATGAAGGATACAATCCATGAGCAGGGGTGGTGTAGTATCTAGGAAGGATTTCCTTAACTAGTAATGATGTAAAACTCATGCAAAGTTGCTTTAACTAAGAAATGACATTGTTAGGATTATGAAGAGCCACTTTAACCAAGAGAGTGTGGTTTAGGGCTCGTGGAGAGCTAATTTTGTTAGTGTAGGTTTTTATTTTCCTAGTGGGTTAGTTATTTTCCCTATTTCCTAGGTTTTTTCTACGCTATTATTAAGCTTGCTTAGGTTAAATAAAGTGAGTTTAATTAGTGAGTGAGTGATTTGAGGTGTCAGAATCTTACAAGGGAGCTGGCATTTGCTATCTTGGGAAGATGCTCTTACTATCTTTAGCCCGTATGGTGGCCTCTCTCTATTGGTTAGTTTTGCCACCTCTCCCCTCTCCCTAGTCTATATAAACTCACTACCTAGCTTGTATTTTGTATCTTGAATGCATTGTCTAGTTACTCTGCCATTCTTTGTACGAAGCTTTGAGCTCTTAATGCAATTATATCACATCGACATTTGCATATCTCTTAGAATCACTGGTTTGCTTCTATTTTGCATTTCAGTTTATGTAGCTTAGAATCTCTCTTATAAATTTCTTGGGTTTCACATCTTGTTCAAGAGTTTTAACATGGTATTAGAGCTTTTGTTTTGAGAGTTTTAAGTTCATCATAGATTCCTGATTAAGAGAGTGATTTCTTTGTGAGTTCTTGTGAATCATGTATGCTCTTCTCTTGCATTTTTTAATGATCTAGAGAATTAGAAATGATTTAACAAGACCCATTAACCCTTTTTCTTTACATGTGTGTTTTGTGAGATCTGGGTGATTGCAACATTTTTGGTTATATTGGTAGCATTTTTGGTTGTTCCAATGCGTCCAGGAGGCTCAAGAAATTCAAGATTGGCTTTCATTTCATCCGATTTGGAGATCGTTTGACATAGTTGTGGAACAAGGGTTTTAAGCTCAAATTTGGAGGTCAGCTTCTGTTTGGAGCATTTTCAGGCCAAAAGGACCCTGCCATTGTGTCCAGGAGGCTTTACAGATAAATCTTCATATATAATTTGTTTAGTTTCGGTGCCGAAAGCATCTGAGGGAAAAAAAATTGTTGGAAGGCCATTTCGGCCCCGACATGCAGACTAAGGCAATTTTTTTTGTAAAATTTGAGAAAGTTTTTAAAAAATTAAAAAAAAATTTGCGCTTTAAGCATTGTACTGAGCATTGAATAAGCGTTGTTCCAAGTGCTTTCCAACACTTCTTTTTGAAGGGGGCTTCGGCCCTATATTGGGGTGTCGACCTCCCTTTTTGGGACTGATCCCCATATAAAGGCACCGCGAGCCTTTTAAGGTTGCGAAACCCTTTTTGGGGTGTGGGGTGAGGCTTTGGCCCCCCACCACATTGGCATTTCAGCCTTTTGGCCATTTCAATTCTTTTATAAATCTATTTAATATTGCCCTTTGGCCCACCAAAAAAAATGCAGTTCGACCTTTGAGGCCATGTAAATTTGTTTATCTATTTAAACACTTTCAGATTGCATGCCATTTTTGGCTTATGTGCTACCACATTTGGCCTTTGTGCTAATTTTTAGTAGTACTTTTTGTATTTTTCTAAAGTTAGCAAATCACTATTATTAGTAGAGTCTGTTATTTTTAGTAGTACCTTTAACTTTGGTGGTTTTTTGGTGGGCTCTCTAGACTTGGCAAAATTCTACATTTAGTTGGAGATCTTCTATTTTTGGTGGAGTCCTAAACCATCTGGTGATTTTATAAACTTAGTGGACCTCTTATTCTAGCGGCAGTGCCTCCAAATATGGCAGCAGGGCATTTTTTGCACTCAGACCCCTCTCTGTTGGCATTTTCAGTTTTGAAGACAAAATTCGAAGGTTAAGAACCTGAGCTCATGACCTCCTTTTTCTGAGCAATTTTTTGATTTGGGCTCATTTCTCATGCTCTACATGCTGGTGCTAACAATTTGTTATTTCTATGTACAAATTTTCTAGAAATCATAGATTCTCACAGGTGACACTACATAGTTCTCATTTTGAGAACTTCAGAGACTCATAACCTTCACATACAACCTCATATTGAAGCAATTCTTTTTTTGAAAGTGCAAGTACTTAGTAGTGGTGGTATTAGTTTTACTTGTTTTCGTTCTAGAATTGTAATTTCAGCATACACTCATTTGATTAAGAAGTTGTAAAGCATTGAGATCAAGTCCACTCAATATTTAGATTGCTAGTGGCAATTGTAAACACACTAAATATAAAGTGCCAAATCATATTTGCTTGGGGGGGTTCTTTGATTGAGTGAAAAAGGGGGGTGTCTTGTGTGCTTTCTTTGAGTTTTTGCATTCTCTTTTCCACACAACAACAAACAATAATCTTCTTTTCTACATAAAATGGATAAAAAAGCAGTACCAATACTCACACCCTACAACTACTTTGATTGGAAATCTAAAATGATAATCTATAGAGTAACTATGTGTCTTGAAACTGAGCCAACTCTAATTGCAGAAAGGCCAAAATGGTTTAATAAGTTGGATGAAGCTTTTGAAACCTTGTATATGTCTGTATCTACATATTTACTTTTCCACATTGAATCTATTTCTACACCAAATGATGTATGGACCACTTCAGAAAACCTCTTTGGTAAGCAGGATGAAATAAGAGGACATCTACTAGAGAATGAGCTCACAGGGTTAAGTCCTACTAGTTTTGATACTATTTAGGACTTCTTCACTAAGTTAAAGGCCATAACATTGTAGTTGAAACAATGTGGGATTGAGAAGAAAGATTCTCAATTAATCTTAAGTATTCTTTCCAATCTTGGTCCTAATTATGATGTGTTTGTTCTACATTTCATGCCACTAAAAGTGCTCTAGGAAGAAATTATACAATGCCTTCTCTTGATGATTTTGCTAATGAACTCACAAAGAAGCAAGATAAACAAGTTCAAATGGGCACAATTAAGCCCTCTAAATCTCATGCCTTGGCTGCAAATCAGGGCACTGAAGATTAGAAAGGGTTTGACAAGTAGAATGAGAAACAACATAATCAAGGAGAGAAGAAACAAGATCAGAAATTGGCTGCTCCAAAAGTAACCAATCAGGACTCTTCTTCCAAAGGCAACAAGTCTAAGAAGGAGAAGGAAAAGTGTACCTATTGCAAGAAACCTAGTCATGATGCACATAAGTGTCTTAAGAAGTAGATTGATCACCTGACACGCTTCTTGAGGAGAACAATATCAGGGTGCTTGATTTAGTCAAATAGAGTTCATCTCAGGAATCTTCAAAGGACATAGATAAAAGTAAGGGGCAAGGAAAGGGCAAGGCCCTAGTTTCTATTGCTTCACAACCCGATACCTGGATCATTGACTCAAGTGCTTCACACCACATGGCTTCATCACAAGATGGTTTTACCTCTTTGGAATCATGTTCTATGCCATCTATACTCATGGGTGATGACACTCCTACTGAAGTGTATGGGAGAGGGTCTGTCAAACGTGGGCGAAGGAATATTTCATGATGTTCTTTGTGTTCCATCTTTATCAACTAATATCCTATATGTCTATCATATTACTCACACTGGCTCTAGAAAGTAGGTTGAGTTCACTCTAGACACAGTGGTTGTTAGGAACCCATATTTAACCCTTCTCTTTACTTTGTTAGTATGTTACTTTTGGACACATATGTTTTGTAAGTTGTCCCATGAATATATTGTATTATCCCACATTCATGGGAAGTAATAGTTGTTTAGATTAGACTTAGTATATAAGTACGTGTTGAGGCCAATGAAGGCATCCATGAATTTATTGTATTGAGCTTGCTCAAAGGAGGTTGCCCCTTCGAAGTGGCCTGTGATCAATAAATTCCTTTTGTGTTTCTACTATTTATATATTTCTATTATTTTGTGCATTTTTCATTATATTGTTGCAGGAGGTTTCTCTCATCTAGTATCATAGCACTTTCTTGGGCTTGCTAGGTGGAATTTCTACCAATTTTTTTTGCAGTGGCCTCCAGGCACTGTGATTATTGCAGTAGTTCTTTCTTTTTCGCATCTGTATTGTTCATTTCAATTGCATGTTTGAATTAAGGAATATCCCTATCTGCTTATCTGTGGGAAGTGTCTAGGTATATAGCCCTAAAACTCATTGTGAGGAGTACTACAGGAACCCTGAAGTAGTTGGCCCATTGAGAGGACCTGCCAGCGAAAAGGGTAATAGCCCCTCCCTGATTGACTAGTTCCCATCCATGAGGTAAACCAAGAGTTGTCATTTGTGGCAAAGCGGTTATCAGTTTTACCTGAGCCGTGGAGTGAGGGGCACTACCCCAATACGCAAGCTGTTAGACAACATTGGTGACCGAGTGACTCCTCTGAACCTTTAGGAAGTCGAACATACTTGGGGCCCATATCTATTGACAACCAACAAATCGCAGATTGAATCAGTCCAAAGCAATTGGTAGATCATTTCTAGAAAAAAAAGTAAAAAAAAATTCATTTTTTCGCCATATCTTCCTTGCTTTAGCTTTGTTTCCTCTCAAAATTCACTAGAACCCCTATAATTTCATTCTGCATATTTCCTTCCTTGAGGACCATATCCCAAATTCCACTTATTAAAGCTAGAAATCCCACATTTGTCTATTTTTAGGGTTTGCCATAACTTCTTCGATTCTCACCCAATAGCCTTCAAATTTTACCATAGTGTTCATTTCATATTTCTGCTCCTTTGTCCCTCTTGGACAAATTTTTCCATTCTTTCTCCCCACTTTTGAAATCCCCATTTTCTGCTTCCCTGTCCCTCAGAAGTGTCCAAAACCTAATCAAACCCCAATTATCCATCCGAGTTTCTCCCAAATCCAAATTTTCCTTTACTAAAAAAGTTTCCATTTTTGTTTTTCTACCCATTCCCCCAAGAAAATATCTTGGTTATGGTTGTCACCTGCACAGGAGCAAAAAACATGGAGGATGAACTTGCAATCCTCAAGACCAAACTCTAAGATTTGGATGAAAAAATTCTTGGCCTCAATCTTCAGCATTCGGCCATGAACAATAGACGGTAGTCAGAGTCTTCTGCAGATACTGGGTTCTCTTCTTCCAACAATTTTAGTGGGTCGACGCTTGATTTTCCTCACTTCAATGGTGATGATCTGACTGGATGGATATATCGGGCAGAACAATATTTTAGTCTGCATAATACTTTTGATGTCAACAAAGTCCCACTTGCATCCTTTTATTTGGAACATGAAGCCCTTCAATGGTTTCATTGGTACATCAAGGCTCATGAAGAGCCAAAATGGACAGATTTTTGCAAACTCATTTTGCAACGATTTGGCTCTAGTTCTTTTGATGACTTCATAGGAACACTCACTAAACTTTTCCAAACAAGTACTATGAGAAAATCTCAGACAGAATTTAAAAAATTGGCCAATCACACAAAAGGATTGTCTGATGAATTCTTCAGGAGTTGTTTTGTCAGTGGTCTGAAGGATGAAGTTTGATCTGAGGTTAAAATCTTCTGCCTCAGAAAATGATGGAAGCCTGAGGGTTGGCTAAGTTGGTGAAGGACAAGATCATAGCTCAACAACGATCCAAATCCAATTTTGTTCCATTCAGAAATATGGTTTCCCAAAGACCTCAAATAACACCAACTCTAGAATAGCTCCTATCAAGCATTTGACTGAAGCAGAGATGTGGGCACGTAGGGAAAAAGGGATTTGTTATAATTGTGATGAGAAATTCACTCGAAGACATAGATGTGTTGAGCAAAAGCTCTATCTCTTGGATGTGGATTCTCCACCTAAAACTAAAGTTTATGCAGATGCTCAGGATACAGTAGATGATCAAGTCGATACTCAGTAGCTGCTTGTTGACCCTACTTCTCAAGAAGACCACCTAGAGATCTCTCTCCATGCTTTAGCAGGAGTCACCACCCCACAAACCATGCGGGTCAAGGGTTACTTCAAGAAGCTCCCTCTTACAACACTCATTGATTCTGGTAGCACTCATAATTTCATTGACCCTCGGATTGCCAAATACACTGATTATTTTGTCCATCCTTGCTCCAGCTTTGAAGTCATGATTGCCAATGGGGGCACATTACCTTGCAAAGGGAAGTGTCGCAATGTGCGTATCTCGATTGGAGATTATAACCTGCGCTTTGACATGTTTTCCTTGCCCTTAGGCGGATGTGATGTGGCTTTGGGCGCCCAATGGTTATGCACACTTGGACCCATCTTATGGGATTTTGTTGAACTTTGGATGCAGTTTTCAGATAATGGACAAAAACACACATTAAAGGGCTTACAACCAGGGTCTCTCTACATCATAAGTTCACATCACATGGAAAAACTTCTTAAGAAGAATTCACATGGTGTTATCGGTCAGCTCCATTCCATTCAGATGCAACCATCAGCAGTCTCCACTACTCCTTCTAATCTACAATGAATTTTGGATAGGTATACATGTGTCTTTGCCGAACCAGTGGGATTGCCACCTTCATGACCAGAGGACCACTATATTCAGCTCCTTCTTGGAAGCATTCCTCCCAACATCAAGCCCTACTGCTACCCATTTCACCAAAAGAAAGAGATTGAGATGCTCGTTCGAGACTTATTGAAGCAAGGTATTATTTGCCCTAGTACCAGTTCCTTGTCTTCACTAGTTATTCTTGTCTAGAAAAAAGATGGGTTATGGTGCCTCTACATTGACTTTCGAGCACTTAATCACGTCACAATCAAGGATAAGTTTCTGATTCCTATTGTTGATGAGCTTCTGGATGAGCTTCATGGCACTCATTTTTTCTCTAAGTTGGATCTTTGTTCTGGGTATCACCAAATTCGGGTTCATGAGGATGATATCCTTAAAACAGCTTTCCGCACACATGATGGCCACTATGAGTTTTTTGTCATGCCCTTTGGCCTCACTAATGCTCCTTCAACATTCAAGGCATTGATGAATAAAATATTCTGGCCCTACCTACGAAAATTTATTCTGGTCTTCTTTTATGATATCCTCATCTATTGTAAAACATGGGTTGAGCATCTCCAACATCTAGATCTCGTACTACAAATTCTCTCTGATCATAATCTCTGTGCAAAACAGTCTAAATGTGTTTTTGGGCAGGAGGAAGTGGATTATCTCGAGCATATTGTTTCATCCCAAGGGGTTCAAGTGGATCCTACAAAAATAGACGCCATGAAAAATTGGCTGCATCCTCAGGCGCTCAAGAGCCTCCGTGGTTTTTTGGGGCTGACTAGCTACTATCGCAAGTTTGTCAAGGTTTACAGGAAGATTGCAGCTCCATTAATAGCTATGTTTAAAAAGGATGCTTTTACCTGGACACATGCTGCTCAATGTGCATTTGAAAAATTGAAACAAGCTATGTGTACTACACATGTTCTATCTATGCTAGATTTTTCCAAGCCCTTCACTATTAAGAGTGATGCTTTCGGCAATGGACTTGGTGTTGTTCTCCTTCAAGATGAACAACCCATTGTATTCACCAGCAAAGCCCTTTATGGCAAGAATTTAGTACTCTCTACATATGAGAAGGAAATGATGGCTATTTTGCATGTAGTACAGAAGTCACGGCCATATCTACTAGGGAATCATTTTTGCATCGAGACTAATCACCAGAGTCTAAAATATTTCCTAGAACAACAGGTCTCCTCCCCAGCACAACAAAAAATGGGTAAGCAAACTCATGGGTTATGACTATGAGATCACTTACAAGAAGGGTAAGGACAATATTGTGGTGGATGCTCTTTCTCGCACATTTGATGACCAAGCTTCTCTTTTAGCTATTTCTATGCCTGTTCCAAATTGGTTGGAATCTATCTAGTAGGGCTATGTCAATGACTCTTCATTATCTCAAATCATTTAATAGTTGGCCAATAACCCTTCTACCGTACCGCATTACTCTTGGGATGGTGCTTCTCTGCGATACAAGGGTCGTCTGGTGCTTCCCTAGAGCACAGATCTTCAGCAGGCTATCTTCTATGAACTCCATGCTTCTCCATCAGCATGGCACTGTAGGTTCCTCAAAACTTATGAGTGGGCACAGTGTAACTTCTTTTGGAAGGTAATGAAAAGGGCAATTCAACAGATGGTGGCTAAATGTGATACCTTCCAACGCAACAAGGGTGAAATGACACTCCTTCCTGGATTGCTCGAACCCTTGCCCATCCCTACACAGATTTGGATAGATATTTCTATGGATTTCATTGAGGGGCTCCCTAAATCTGGAGGGAAGATAGTGATCTTGGTTGTGGTTGATC
Source organism: Cunninghamia lanceolata (assembly GCA_027924645.1). Lineage (NCBI taxonomy): Eukaryota > Viridiplantae > Streptophyta > Pinopsida > Cupressales > Cupressaceae > Cunninghamia > Cunninghamia lanceolata. Next base: position 4,268,967 of record BSBN01000124.1, on the reverse strand, counting down.
ACCTCTCCCAATATAGTCATTTTTATGCCCTCAGCCATCCCTATACTGCCTCCTCAGTCACACAACTTTTCATGGACCAGATCTTCTGTCTTCATGGCATCCCTTCTTCCATTGTCTCAGATCATGATGCAAATTTCACCAGTCATTTTTGGACAAAATTATTTTGACACACTGACACCAAACTGAAGATGAGTTTTGGGTATTACCCACAAATAGATGGTCAGACTGAAATTATCAACAAATGTTTGGAAACTTATCTTCGTTGCTTCACCTTAGAATAACAACATTAGTGGGCAAAGTGGCTCCCTCTTGTTGAATGGTCGTATAATACCTCCTACCACACTGCATCTAAAATGACTCCATATGAAGCAGTCTATGGTGAGGCACTGCTAGTGCTCCTTCCATACACCCCCAACAGTTCACAAGTTCAGGTAGTCAACACAGTTCTCTAAACCTGGGATCAGATTCTTCGCATCTTGCAGGACAATCTTCACATGACTAGAAATCAAATGAAACAACAAGATGATCAACATTGTGCTAAGCACACTTTTCAAGTAGGTGATATGGTTTTCTTCATCTACATCCATACAAGCAATCATCCCTAAAACTCAAAGGGCATCATAAGTTGGCTCCAAAGTTCTATGGGTCGTATAAAATTCTTCAGAAGATTGGGACAATTGCTAATAAATTGGAGCTTCCTCCTTCTCACTTTCATCCAGTATTTCATGTCTCTTGTCTAAAGAAAGTTCTTGGCACCAACATCAGAGAACAAACTGTTTTACCAGAACTGGATAACGAAGGATCCATCATTTTGGACTAAAGGCAATCTTCGACAGGTGCACTCATTAGCTTCACTCCCGATCCATCACAGAGGTATTAATTCAGTGGCACGGAATGCAACTAGAGGATGCTACATGGGAACCACTCCTTTAGATTCAGCAACAATTTCCACATCTTAAGCTTTGAGGACAAAGATTTTCTAAGAGGGAGGGGATGTTAGGAACCAGTGTTTAACCCTTCATTTTACTTTGTTAGTATGTTACTTTTGGACGCATATGCTTTGTAAGTCATCCCGTGAGTATATTGTATTATCCCACATTCATGGGAAGTAATGGTTGTTTAGATTAGACTTAGTATATAAGTATGTGTTGAGGCCAATGAAGGCATCCACGAATTTATTATATTGAGCTTGCCCAAAGGAGGTTTCCCCCTCAAAGTGGCCTGCGATCAATAAATTCCTTCTGTGTTTGTGCTATTTATATATTTCTATTATTTCATGCATTTTTCATTATATTGTTGTAGGAGGTTCCTCTCAATGGTAATTAGTGAGTTGCACAATAGGTCTACAGTTGTTGTGGGAAAAGATGATCATCAGTCCAGACTATATCAGTTTTCTCACTTTGTTCCTAATTTTCCTTCGCTTTCTTTTCTCACTCACTCATATGAGGTGAGTTGTTTGTGGCATCAATGGTTTCGCCACTTGAACTATCACTACTTGCAATAGCTTAGGTAACATGACATGGTTTTAGGGTTGCCTTCTATTCAGTTTTCTGATGGTGTTTTCCAAGGATGTATTCTTGTTAAGCATCCTGAAGAGAAAATTGATCAAGGCAAAGCATGGAGGGCCACACAGCTTCTAGAGTTGGTACATAGTGATTTGGCAAGACCATTTCCACATCCTTCTTTCAACATGGCTTGATATGTTCTCACATTCATTGATGATCTTTCCAGATACACATCGGTTTATTTTCTCAAACATAAGTCTAAGGTCTTTGAGTATTTTCAGGATTTCAAAGCTTTTGTAGAGAAATAGTTTGGAAAGTCCATCAAGATTCTGTGTACATACAATGGGAGGAGTATGTCAACTAGAGGTTTGAACAATTTTGTGTTTCAGAGGGCATTGATCTTCAACACATAGTTCCCTATAATCCACAAAAGAATGGTGTTGCAAAATGAAAGAATATATCATTGTAATAAATGACCAATTGTATGATTCACTTCAGGCCCATGGAACCTTAGTAATGGGTGGAGGCTATCAATTTTGTGTGTTACATCTAGAATCAGGTTCCTCATTAAGTTGTAAAGGGGGTCACTCCTTTTCAAGTTTGGACTGGTCAGAAGCCCACAGTCAAGCACTTTCGAGTGTTTGGTTCTCCTACATGGGCCCACATTCTAGCAGAGAAATGCAAGGCTATGGATCCACAGAGCGAGCCTTGCATATTTTTTGGGTACCCAGATGGTATCAAAAGATATAGGCTTCTCCAACCCACTACTCATGAGTTGTTCATCGAGAGGAGTGTTTGTTTCAAGGAGGATGTTTCTACTTCTCCTATCACTTCTCCATCCACAATCACTTTAGAGACATTGCGGCATGATGATAGTTCTTCCAAGGCTCTTAATCCTCCTACTCATGTGATGAGGAGTCTTCTTCCTCCACTTCAGATGGAGATGATGATGATGCTGTTTTAACTTCCTCCACTCCTAGTCATCATTCAGAGGGTGATAATTCTCCTCCAAATTATCCTATTTGACCTCTTTGGGCTTGTCAGACATTGGATTCAATAGGTGATTGGGTTGGTGATCCTTCCAATGCTAGAAGAACAAGGTCACAATTTGAGTAGGCTCCACATCTCTTCATTGCCTCAGCTTTTGATCCACAGTCATTTCGGGAAGCTTTTGGTGTCTCTGAGTGGGATGCTTCTATGGAGGAAGAGATCAGTTCCTTGGAGAGGAATCACACTTGGGATTTTGTCTTGCTTCCTAAGGGAAGGAAACTTGTTTTATGCAAGTTGATCTATCATCAGACAAAATTTACCATAGATGGGTCAGTTGATAAGCATAAGGCTCACCTAGTTGCAAAAGGATTCTCCCATATTCTTGGGATTGACTACTCTGAGACATTTGTGCTAGTTGCCAAAATGAAATCCATCCAACTTGTCCTTGCTATTGATGTAGCCCATCATTGGGAAGTTCGTTAGATGGATGTGAGGAGTGTTTTGCTTCATTGTGACCTTCAGGGGGAGATATACATGGAGAAACCACAGGGGTTCATACATGATCCTTCACTTGTTCGTTGTCATCTGAAGTCTCTCTATGGCCTCAAACAGGCCCCTTGATTTTGGTATGCCAAGATGGACTCCTTTCTTCTGTCAGTTGGGTTCACTAGGTGCCATTTTGATCCAAATGTGTATATTCTATAGCATTATGATACTCTCACATTCATTGTTCTCTATGTTGATGACTTGCTAGTTACATTGAGTTCCTCATCCACCATTAAGGTAATGAAAACTACCCTTCATGATCATTTCTTGATGTCAGACTTGGGCCTTCTGCACTACTTCTTGGGGATTGAGATCACTTACTATTCAATGAGTATCTTCATGACACAGCCCAAGTATGCATTTGATATGCTCTCTAGATTTCGCATGGTTGATTGTAAGCCTGCACCGACTCCATTTCTATCTAGGGTCAAACTTGAGGCTCATTTTTCTTTACCATTGGTTGATTCTACTTTGTATCGCCATCTTATTTGGGAGCCTCATAGACTTGACTCACACGAGGCCTGATTTGTCATATGCCATGGCCTGGTCTCCAAGTTCATGTAGGAGCGACATGAGCTGCATTGGAAATTAGCTAAGAAGATTCTTCACTATGTATAGGGCACTCACAGTTATGGAATTCACTATACAAAGGGCATGGTTATTGACTTGGTGGGACACACCGATTCAGACTGAGCAGGTGATTCTCAGGATCACAAGTCTACTTCAAGGTATTGCTTCTCACTTGGTTCTGATCCAGTTTCTTGGTCAAGCAAGAAGCATTCTACAATTGCTCTTTCATCTATAGAGGCTGAGTATCAAGGAGCAGTTAGTGCTACTACTAAGGCCATTTGGCTTTAGAACATTCTCACTAAGTTTGGTATTCCCTTCCATAAGCCTATAGTCATCTTTTGTGACAACCTAAGTGCAATACAAATCTCTTGCAATTTGATCCATCATCAATGGACCAAACACATTGAGATCCACATGCACTACATTCGAGAGCTGATTCATGAGTAGATCATTGATCTCAAGTATTGTTCGACATCATAGCAGATTGCATACATCTTCACGAAACCCTTCACTGAGAGAAAGTTCCTTAATTTGTGAGCTTTGTTGGGGATGCAGTTGGTGTCTACTTTAGGGTGGTATTTTAGTCCTCTTTTCTCTCTGTTGTAGGGGGTATTCTCTCTACTTTTTTTTGGGGGACTTCTTCTCTTTAGGGGGGATTCTTTGTATATGGGTACCTCATCAAGCTTGATTTTTCAGGGTCCATCTTTTCACCCACCTAAGCTACACTTAGGGGGGTGTTAGTGTAGGTTTTTATTTTCCTAGTGGGATAGTTATTTCCCTATTTCCTAGGTTTTTCCTACACTTTTATTAAGCTTGCTTAGGTTAAATAAAGTGAGTTTAATTAGTGAGTGGGTGATTTGAGGTGTTGACATCCTACAAGAGAGGTGGCATTTGCTATTTTGGGAAGATGCTCTTGCTATCTTTAGCCTGTATGGTGGCCTCTCTCTATTAATTAGTTTTGCCACCTCTCCCCTCTCCTTGGTCTATATTAACTCACTACCTAGCTTGTATTTTGTATCTCAAGAATGCATTATCTAGTTCCTCTACCATTCTTTGTATGAAGATTTGAGCTCTTAATGCAATTCTATCACATCAACATTTGCATATCTCTCAGAATCACTGGTTTACTTCTATTTTGGATTTCATTTTATGTAGCTTAGAATCTCTCTCATAAATTTCTTGGGTTTCACATCTTGTTCAAGATTTCTAACAAATTTTACCATTGTATAATGTGTAACTAAAAATGTTAAACCAAAATGTAACTAAAAATAAGAGTACTATGTCTACTTTTTAGTTACTAGTGTAATTTCCATTTTTTATTTAAAAACAAAAATAATAACAATGATAAATGTTTAATAATATATTTAAAATTTTAAAACAAATAGAAGACTAAAGAGTTAAGAATGAGATTGCACTGTAAATGAAATACATAAAAGGATAAGAGAGAAAGAAAGCATGTGTATTTTCTGCAATTTGAAGTAGGTGTTTGAGAGTTGAAAGGAGAGGAGGAGGGAACACTACTAGGATCAGTTTCAAATTTATATGTCATTGTTATTATTTTATCAAGGATTGCAACATGGGTGGTTGTGTCAAAATTCATGCAATTTTGTGTGTTTTTGTTGGTGTAAATCACACATTATTATGTTGTAGGTATACATATTCATCTTTCTTAGGTAGATATTAAAGGTATTTGTAGTGTGGAAAAACTATTCCTTAATCAAATACCTTCAATCAAGGGAGTTAATCACAAACACCACACTTGGGCTTTGCTATCCGAGGTGTCAAATGTCATGTATTCTACTCTAGATCACTACAGAACCATTATGACTTCTAGTCAAAGCAATACAACCTAAATAGGTGATTGACAATGAAGGGGAAATGAACAGAATGTAGAAAATAGCTCCTATAAACATAATCTAAACAAGACAATTATAGAAATGAAATAAGACATGAAAGAGGAACCTATAATAGCAAGGGGAGGATCTCGGCCTCAGATGACAATGTTCCACAAGGATGTCTGTGTTGGACGTTGGAGTTTGAAACTTACTAAAAATAGAAGTTTTCAACTTTGTACAACCTTAAATCACCTACACAACATAGATTTCAATGCAAACACACTCAGTACTATTCCAGGTTATACATAAATCAAAATAAAGTTGATTGTACTAAAGAAGATGAAGAGAGACAAGAACAAAAGGATGTCACACAAATCTTCGTGTGAATGTAAGCTCTTCACTCCAAGAAACCTTTAAGGAAGGAGGAAAAAATGGTGGGGATGCTTAGGGACTTGCTTCAATCAAGTCCCAATCTTGGTATTTCTACCTTCACGAGCATCAATAGATGCAGAGAATAGAATTTGAAGGAAAAAAAGTGTGTTCTCTTTACCCTAAGTGTATCTAGGAAACTAAGAGAAATAACAAAACAACTAAACTAAACTAAACAGATTCACTTCCCCAGTCTACAGGGAAGAAATCGTCAATATGCAGCCAGTGCAACAAACAATAGGTGGTCTACACCTAATAGAAATGCAACAATGGTGGTCTACACCAAGAAAACAAGGTACAACAATGGTGGTCTACACCATACAGATTTGAAATAAAACTATTATAAGTGCAACAAGGAACAAAATCACTAATATCAACACAAGGAAGAGACAACAAACTCCCCAAGACCTCAAAGATAAAGTACACCTTCAAACTCAAGAAATAATAACCTCCTCAAAGAGCACCAAGTAGAACAAAACCTCCAAGAGCTAATGGAAGTGATCTTCCAATGTCAAGGAGCACCAAAATCACATGTAGCTACTGTAGAAGTCTAGTTCACAAAAAGAAAAATAGAAAAGTGTATCCAAGAGCAATAAGTATTTCCAATGCATCAAAAGTTGAGAGAGAGTGAATGCATGTGTTTCAAAATCTTTCCAATAAACCTCCAAGAGGGAAAATCCTGAAATGCCATGCAAGGAGTTATTCTGTGACCTTATAAGGCATTACAAGGAATCCTCATGATCACCCAAGACATGTTGTAATGCTTATAAATGGATACCCATTAGAAAACATGATGCAGGAGCATCCAGTAGTGTAAGGTCAATCTTGTATCACCCAAAAAAAAGATGTGTTTCAAAATTTGTGGTTCTGGTTCCATAATCGCCTGAATAATGATGTAGAACTTTCAATTTTTCCAAACTGCTAAAAATAGTAACCTTCTATTTTTAGAAAGTTTGGATTTGGGCACGGATTGAAATCAAAATTTACAGGAAGTTACATAACAGAAATATAAGACCTTTGACGAAGGAATCATGCGAAGATCATTTGCGAGCTGAAAGATATTAAAGTTTATGTTTCTTGAAAAATGCCTGAAAATTATTCAAATTCAAGTTTGAGGCACTAAACAGCCCCGTATAGGCCCGAAAATGGCCAGAACTAAAAAATCTAGTTTTTGGCATGTAGAGAACTCTGTGAGCTTTCCGACGCATAAAACGGTTCGTCAATCGGACGCCCAGATCAAAAGTTATGGCTCCCGAAAGTTGACCTATTTTTGGAGGGCGATGCAAATTTTGAAATTAGGTTGTTGGCTACCAAAAAGGCTATTAATAACCATTTTTGGGAACCCTGGGTAGTAGTAGAGTTAAGGGGGGAAGTGTAGAGTCAAGAATAAGTGGGAAAATAGAAACCCTAGCTGATTTGGGTTTACAGAGAGCAGATGATTCTAGAGTCTGGGGATAGGAAGCTGTAATGTGTTGCAGCCTATGGAGGATTGATTCCTCTGATTTTATTTGAGGTTCTGTAATGTAATAAGTTGTCCAAATCAATAAAGAAAGTTCTATTTTCTATGTGCAATTATTGTTGTGTGTGTTTTATGATTTACCCCCTTCATCAAGTGGTATCAGAGCAAGGTTTCCTGAGTATGTAGACAGATCGCCGACCGTGAGGCAGTTTGCACTAGGACTTGAGGTTGTGGGTTTGCTGCAGAGACCAAGATGCCTCCACAAAGAAATCATACTAGAAAGAATGCTTTGACGGAAGAGGGTTTTAGAGCCCTGCAAAGGCAAATCGATGCATTGCAAGAGGAGCTGCAAAGAGGGTTTGATCCGAGAACAAGAGAAGAAAGTGAGGATGAAGCAGAAGAGAAGCTATCCGAGGACGAACAAGAGGCTATAGGAGATCCTGCAGAAGTTAGATTGTTAAGGGCCATTTCAAAGATTAGAAAGAGGCCCAGTATCAAAGTTTCTACATATTCTAGAGATTTGAATGCAGAACAGCTCATTGATTGGATCAATGACATGGAGGAGTATTTCAAGTATGAAGATGTGGAGGACCTGGATCAGGTCAAGTTTGAAAAAACAAAGTTGAAGGGCCATGCAAATATTTGGTGGAAGGAGGTCCAATTAGAGAGGAATGAAAGAGGAAAAGGAAAGATCACCAGATGGGATCGGATGGTGGAGAAACTAAACAAGCAGTTCATTCCTGTGGACTATGAGATGGAGCTATTGAAGAAGCTACAAGGATTGAAGCAAGGTAAAAAGTCTGTCAAGGAGTATACAGAAGAGTTTTATAAGATTACTATTAGGACAGGCCATGCAGAGCCAAATAAGGAGAAGGTATCCCGTTACATTAATGGGTTGAGGCCAAGTATTCAAGAGGAGTTGAGCCTAGTCAGAATGACCACCATAGAAGATGCATACTAGTTTTCCCTAAAGGTGGAAGAGAAGCTGAATAAAATATTTGACAACAAGCAAAAGGGAAGAGGTCAAGGTGGAAGTGTTACAAGGTGTGGCCCTTGGTCTCCTTGTTCAGCGTTGTGCTACGGTGGTTTGCGACAAGGGCTTAACCACCTGCCGTGCTTGTTAAGTCAAGTGGTTGTATCAGGCATTAACAGGTCAATTTTTTGGTGCAATGGTAGCTAACAATTGGTATCAGGGCCGAGGTCACGGGTTCAAACCCCGCACTTGCACTGGGGGGGTTGTTGCAAGGTGTGGCCCTTGGTCTCCTTGTTCAGCACTGCGCTGCGGTGGTTTGTGACAAGGGCTTAATCACCTCCCATGCTTGTTAAGTCAAGTGGTTGTATCGGGCATTAATAGGTTGATCTTTTGGTGCAATGGCAACTAATAGGAAGGACTGGTGGAAGGCCTTATGGAGGCCGTAATGAAGATCAAAAGAAAAGTGAAGAAGCTGGCACCAGTCGAAATCAGAGAGGGGATAACGCCTACCGCCCTTGTGACCAGAACAATGGTGAGCAAAGAGGAAGAGGAAGAGGCAGACCTAGGCAAGGACCTGGAAGAGAAGGTTTCAAAGGAACTTGTTTCCAATGCAGAGAAGAAGGGCATCAAGCATATGAGTGTCCACAACATCAAGGAAGGACAAATAGAAGACCTGAAGGTAATGCATGAGTTGCACATGTTGATGAAGATGCACAATCTGAGCGCTCTGAAGATGTTGAAAGGGGAGAAACCCTAGTTGTTAGAAGAACCTTGTTGAATGAGGAGAAAGAACCAAATCAGAGGAAGAGTTTATTCTGCACAAGGTGCAAATGTGAAGATAAGTGCTGTGATATTATTATTGACAGTGGAAGTATTGACAATCTTGTTTCAGAGGAGATGGTTGACAAGTTGAAGTTGACAAGAAGAAAGCATCCACATCCATATCAGATTGCATGGTTGTAGAAGGACCACAAAGATTTGTTCAATGAATAGTGTTTAGTGAAGTTCAAGATTGGTGACTACCATGATGAGATGCTGTGTGATATCATACCAATGTATGCATGTCATATGTTGTTGGGGAGGCCGTGGCAGTATGATAGGAGCGTTGTCCATGATAGTCATGCAAACACATATTCCCTAACAATGGATGGAGTTCGTCATAAGTTGAAGCCCTTGAAGGAGGTGGAAGAAAATGTATGTAGTATCGCTAGAATTTGCTTGGTAGATGGTAGGAAATTTTTGGAGGGTATGAAGCATGAGTGTCATTGCTTTGCATTGATTCCTAAGATGAGTCAAGAGAACTGTGAAGATGTACCAGCAGAAGTTTCAGATATGTTGGAAGAGTTCTAGGACATTATCTCTGATAATGTACCAGAAGGTTTACCACTAGTAAGGAAGATAAGTCATCAAATGGATTTGATACCAGGAGCCAGTTGCCAAACAAGGCAGCCCACAAAATGACCCCTGCAAAGAATGAAGAGTTGAATAGACAAGTTTAGGAGTTGTTGAGGAAGGGACTGATAAGGGAGAGCCTAAGTCCATGTGCGGTACCTGTAGTACTAGCACCAAAGAAGGATGTAGAATGGAGGATGTGTACAGACTCTTGAGCCATCAATAAGATAACAATCAAGTACAGATTTCCATTGCCAAGAATGGATGACATCATGGATTGTTTGAGTGGAGCCAAATACTTCACAAAAATTAACCTGAAGAGTGGGTATCACCAGATCCTTATCAGAGAAGGAGATGAATGGAAGACAACCTTCAAGATAAAGGAAGGTTTGTATGAGTGGTTAGTCATGCCATTCGGGCTAACCAATGCATCGAGCACATTCATGTGGCTCATGAATGAGGTACTGAAAGAATTTTTGTGAAGATTTGTTATTATTTATTTGGATGATATTTTGATTTTTAGTAAGACTTGGGATGAGCATCTGATGCATATCAGAAGAGTTCTAGAGAAGCTGAGGGAAGAGAAGTTGTTGATTAATCTGAAGAAATGTAGTTTTGCAAAAAAGGAGTTGGTATACCTCGGATTTGTTGTCTCAAAGGAAGGTCTTAAGATGGACCTAGAAAAAGTAAGGGCTTTCATTGAATGGTCTACGCCAAGGAGTGCAACAGAGGTAAGATCTTTTCATGGTTTGGCAAGTTTTTATAGAAAGTTTATCAGGAATTTTAGTAGCATTTGTGCACCCCTAACTGAGACAATGAGAGGGGATAGAAAAGAGTTTAGATGGACTAAAGGAGTAGACAAGAGCTTTGATACATTGAAGCAGAAAGTTGTAGAACAACTTTTTTTGGCACTTCCAAATTTTAATAAGGTATGTCAAGTAGATTGTGATGCTAGTGGTAGTGGTATAGGAGTTGTTTTGAGCCAAGAAGGTAAGCCCATTGCCTATTTTAGTGAGAAGCTTAATGATGCCAAGAAAAATTATTTTGTTTATGATCTAGAATTTTATGCAATAGTTCAGGCTTTGAAGAAATGGAGACATTATTTGTTGCCAAAAGAGTTTGTTTTATATACTGATCATAAGGCTTTGCAATATCTTAATAGTCAAGGAAAGTTGAACCAAAGGCACTTAAAATGGGTTGAGTTTCTGCAGAGCTATACTTTTGTTTTGAAGCATAGGAGTGGGAAGTCCAATAGAGTTGCAGATGCCTTGAGCATAAGGCATAATTTGTTGACAGAAATGAAGATAGAGGTTGTTGGGTTCAATGAGCTCAAAGGTTTGTATCCTAAGGATCTAGACTTTGTAGAGGCCTGGAAAGCTTGTTTGGAACCTGTTACTTTGGACATGACAAAATGGTTGAATTTTATAATCCAAGATGACATGTTGTTTAGAGGAAGCCAGTTGTGCATTCCAAGGAGTTCCATGAGAGAGAACCTGATTAAGGAGAAGCATAGTGGAGGATTAGCTGGGCACTTTGGTCAAGATAAGACCATTGTTATTGTTGGTGAAAATTATTATTGGCCACAGTTGCAGAAGGATGTGAGGAGATTTGTGCAGAGTTGTAGAGTATGTCAGATGGCAAAAGGAGCAAGTCAGAACATAGGTCTATATCAGCCATTACGTATACCAGAGAAGCCATGGGATGATATCAATATCGATTTTGTTCTTGGTTTACCAAGGACACAAAGAGGACATGATTCCATTTTTGTGGTAGTGGACAGATTTTCAAAGATGGCACATTTTATTCCTTGCAAGAAGACTAATGATGCTGTTCATATTGCTGAATTATTTTTCAAAGAGGTGGTGAGATTACATGGTCTACCAAAGAGTATAGTTTCAGATCGAGATACCAAGTTTGTTGGTTATTTTTGGAGGAAATTGTGGAAGAAGTTGAAGACAGATTTTAAGTTCAGTTCTACACACCATCCATAGACTGATGGACAGACAGAAGTGGTGAATAGGAGTTTGGGTAATCTACTATGATGCTTAGTAGGAGATAAGCCCAAGGGATGGGATTTGATTTTACCACAGGCAAAATTTGCTTACAACAATTCTATCAATAGGTGTACTAGTAAATCACCATTCCAGATTGTATATGGCAATAGCCCAAGAAACACTTCTGAGTTAAGGAAGCTGGACAAAGGAGAAAAGATACGTGCTGAAGCTAAAGACTTTGCAGAACATCTAAAGAATTTGCATGAAGAGGTGAGAAAGCACATTAATAAGATGAATATTCAGTACAAGGCTAAGGCAGATTAGAAGAGGAGGTATAAGGAGTTCCAGGTAGGAGATGCAGTCATGGTTCACTTGAGAAAAGAAAGGTTCCCAATAGGAACATACAATAAGTTGAAAATGAAGAAATTTAGACCGTGCAGAATCCTAAAGAAGCATGATTTAGGAAATGCATATGAGGTAGAGCTGCCGAGTGAGATTAATATTTCCCCTGTGTTCAACATTGCTGATTTGACAGAATATCATGAGGGTGGCATAGAGGATGGAACAACAGAAGAATAGTGGATTATTCTGGCATCTACTTCAATGGAGGAGATAGAAGAGATCTTGGATAGCCATGTGGGAAGAAGTACTTGGAACAGGCAATATGAAGAATATCTGGTGAAATGGAAAGGAAGACCTGCTGAAGATTCTTCTTGGCTGTCTAAGGCAGAGGTTGACCATTTGGGTTTTCCTCACATAAACACCTGAGACGTGATAGGGTCACTTCTCAAATTACCCTGGGTGTCTGATGCAGAAGCATCCAGTGGTGTAAGGGCAATCTTGCATCACCTAAAAAAAAGATGTGTTTCAAAATTGTTGATGTTCGTTCCATTTATTTTCAAAATTTGTGGTTCTGGTTCCATAATCGCCTGAATAATGATGTAGAACTTTCAGTTTTTCCAAACTGCTAAAAATAGTAACCTACTATTTTTAGAAAGTTTGCATTTGGGCATGGATTGAAGTCAAATTTACAGGAAGTTACATAACATAAATATAAGACCTTTGGCGAAGGAATCATGCGAAGATCATTTGCGAGCTGAAAGATATTAAAGTTTCTATTTCCCGAAAAATGCCTGAAAATTATTCAAATTCAAATTTGAGGCACTAAACGGCCCCATACAGGCCCGAAAATGGCCGGAACTAGCAAAGATGGTTCTTAGCACATAGAGCACTCCGCGAGCTTTCCGATGCATAAAATGGTTCGTCAATCGAATGCCCGAATCAAAAGTTATGGCTCCTGGAAGTTGACCTATTTTTGGAGGGAGATGCAAATTTCAAAATTAGGTTGTTGGCTGCCAAAAAGGCTATTAATAACCATTTTTGGGAACCCTAGGTAGTAGTAGAGTTAAGGGGGGAAGTGTAGAGTCAAGAATAAGTGGGAAAATAGAAACCCTAGCTGATTTGGGGTTACAGAGAGCAGATGATTCTAAAGTCTAGGGATAGGAAGCTGTAATGTGTTGCAGCCTGTGGAGGGTTGATTCCTCTGATTGTATTTGAGCTTCTGTAATGTAATAAGTTGTCAAAATCAATAAAGAAAGTTCTATTTTATGTGTGCAATTGTTGTTGTGTGTGTTTTATGATTTACCCCCTTCATCAAAACAGACACAGGATGCTAGCGTGGTGCACTGATGTCCACACGAAACACTCGGGTCCAAGTAAAACCAGCTCCTACTCATACAAATGCACCTTAGGACCATGTAAACACTTAAGCATCATAATAAAATTTTAAGAGTAGAAGAATAGACCAAAATCACACAAACCTAACCTATTATGTGGAGGGAGGATGCAAATGCCAAAATGATTACTAAATGTAACATGAAATTGTGAGGGTATGCAATTTTGTACAATACATATAGTCCCCATTTTAGCAAACGTATGACACTACATGCATATGCAAGCTAAAGTAGAAAGAAAATAACATAGTATGTTATACCTCCAACATGAATGTCATAGAGGATGCATGAATTCTTCGAGCAGAGGTATGAAGCCCCCAGGTTGAGAACCTACAAAACCACAATGCTAGACAATAAACCTACATAAGAGACAATGTTAGAATCATATAAAACATCCTAAAAGGATTAGATTGAATATGATTTGTCCAAACATCACTGTTTAGAAAATCATATAATCTAATGCACAATCTACTACTATCTAAAACACACACACATAAGAAAGCAATAAATGCAAAGAAAAAAAGAGGCATTTCTAATGCACTATGAAAGATAAAAAGGATGCCAAGTATGGTTCTAAATATAGCACACTTCGAGAGCTAGGAACCATACCAACTCTTGTGGGCCATTAGGAATAACAAACTGTGTTGTTAGGTGACTCATAAAGAGTGCCAAACAAGTAGATGAAAGTGTCGATAGGCCAAGCAAGTGCATTTTCTTGGGACCACTAGCTACAAATGTTGTAGGGAGAGAACGCTTCAGGGAGTGCACCAAAAACCAACACCTTAGGAAGCGTTTCAACAAAGTGGTGTGTGTAAAAAGGTGTAAAGCGGGAGAGATATGCCCCCACCTTAAAATAATTACATAAATTAAATGTATGATTGTGTTTAAGGTGAAAAAGGCAGAAATTTTTTGGTTTATATTTCAAAGGCAAATCCTCCCTTCTCACCAAACATTCAAGGGCATATCAATCGAGTTAAATATCCACTAAGCAAGAGCAATCACCTATCAGGTTGGGCTGCCACTTGGAACGATGCAGAAGTTTAGATGTATCAAACAATATCTCAATTTAATGCTCAATTACACTAAAAACCCTAAATAAGCAAAGCAGTAAGAAAATTAATGAATTGCAACAAATCCTTTCAGACTAAGGTGAAGGAAACAAATTATTAACTCACTATTTCTCAAAGTTTGGAAAGCAGAACAGTCAGGGACACTGGGACTAGTGCCCTAGTCCAAGGTACAGTTTTCATCATGGAATTTGAATCTCCTTCTGACACTGATTTGCACTATATCTTTTGTTTCTACCCTAGGAAAAGTGGAGGACACATGGACTAGTGTCCTTGTCTCAAAATGTTGCACATTGTCCTCTTTCTTTTAGATCCCAAATCCTTGATGTCTGCAACCTCCTTTCTGCAACTCCACTCTGTGAAACTTGGTACCTATAACCTGCAATCACAAAGGAGTGTGGGAGGGGGTTGTGGTGTTTAGAGGCTTGCCTCGGTCAAGCCCAAGAGAGACATTCAAGTCTTCCAAACACCGTTGTTAGATAAGAGTGCGTATCCTGATGGGATAGAGACAAAATCCAAATGATAAAATGATTGAAAACACAATAGATATCACCTTGAAGTGTAGATCTCATGAAAAGAAGATGCTCTTTATGCCATGAGGAGATGGAGTCAAATATGCAAATACAAACATAATAATAATGCTCTGCTCTGCAATAATGAATATCTTGAAATCACAAATATGCCTAAAGTTCGTAATCATCTTCTAGTTTACAAATGAAACACTAAACATGCTTATATATGCAACTAGAAAGATTCCTACTAAGAATTTCATAATTCAAACTTAGGATGTCGGCATAGGACCCAAATAACAGTCACAAAACTGACATAAAAGTTTAGGGCTGACCTAAAATAGGGCAAGACTAGGGCACTAGCGCCCAAGTCCACCCTCCTGTTTTAGGCTAGGACTCATTAATATAGCATCCCCTAGGTCCTATTTACCATAACACTTAGGGGGTTTCTCATCAGGATTCAAAATTAACATGCAAGATGCTTATAATGCCTTTTAAAGACCCTAGAACTAAACCTTAAGAGGGAAAAGCCCCCAACGAGACATTTGCCAACATAACATTTAGTCCCCACTTTAATGTATGTATAAACGCAAGGCCAATACATGCATTAAAGTAAGGTAAACAAACACAACAAACACATCAAGCACGGTGAAGACAGTACAGTGAAGACATGCCAAACACATTGAGTATAGTAACAAGCACACAAAAGACGGAGAAGATAATTATAGTCACATAAGACACATGGAAGACAATGTTGAAGACACAATGAATACAATGAATGCAGTGATTATTTCTTTTTCTTTTTCTTTTTCATATATATGAATGAATGCAGATACATAAAAAGTAACAATGCAACATACAACCCCAAAAGGGAAAACACATCATACAAAACCTCAAGTGTAAGTGGAGCACATTGCGACACATACACAAGAGGGGAAAGCACGTCATGCAAAGCCCAAGTGGAGGTTAGCCACACAAGGGCGAAAACACACATAAGACACATGGAAGACATGGACAAAACACAACAAACAAGGTGATGGAACTTATTGCTAAGCCCCCACCATTTCAGGCACATTACATGCACACACCGACGATTGCGCTTTGCTACAACAATCGCCAAAGACACGCTTAAGTGTTAAGATAGTCTCAAATCCACCCCACCTCCTCGGAGGGCTTTTTAGAAAATGATAGGATGTGCAATCTCCTTGAGAAATACACCATCTCCGCCTTGCACGGAGGGCTTTAGAATAAAAGGATATGCATGATATCCTACCTCCGCAAAGGGCTTAATGATTGAAATATAAAAAGAAAGATGTGATCTTGCCTGAAGATACAACATCACGCCTCTGTAGAGGGCTTAAAAGCATGCTTCGTTAGTACCAAAATCATCAGATAGCTTAGCTTATATATGCCCCCACCTTAAGGTGGTTGATATATGTACTGATATCAAGCACGCTAAGGCAGGAAGAAAACACACGGGGGAACATGAGCTCTCACAAAGCCCAAGGCCCCCAGAGGTGACATGTACTTTAGGATCACCAAATGTTCCCACAAACACACAATTCCCTACAAGAAAAGGTGTTAGCATCCATATAATCATGATAAACAACAATGCATGTAATCATTCACATAGAAAGTTGAGGAATGCAAGATCTAAGATAGACAAAGTACACGGAGCAACAGTATTGTTATGTTTTGTAAGTGCGATAAGACAACATCAAGATCACATGGAGTGATTCTACTAGCCAAGCGTCGGATAATATATATCAACCCCGTCATCATGTATAGTCTAGGTCCATTTTTTGATTTCTCGCCAAAGGGACGCTAGGTCCGCATCAGTATAATAAGTTTTTTGTCATCTACTAGCTAGATAGAACCACTAGAAGAAGGTAAACAATAAATCAAGAGAGGAGAAACAAGTACCTTAGGGACAGTCACGTAGGAGGGTGCCCCCAAGTCACCAACCGTAATGCTATTTCCGTAAGACAAAACACACAACAATGAAAATAGAGGAGAGGCAATATAGAAAAATGATGATATAAATAGAAGAAGGGTCACAACAGAGGTGGTCCCTCGGTATCCTTGACCTTACAAGAGTATCAAGGGTCATCCTAGGAGGCCTAAACAACACATAGCATATCACGGGGGAAACACAACACGGAGGTAAAGGGTTAGGAATACTTACCTGATAGATCCCAATGTTAAGAATATACATATCTAGGAAGAAGCCACCCTTGAGAGCTACTATAATATTTTCTACAATGAGTGTGGCTTATCGACTTAGGATATCTCGCATGTTGAATTGGTCTTGTTGATATCATATTAACATTTAGTTTAGGAAGACGAGAGGCTTTCTTTTCTTTGAAAGGATTATATCCAATGCCACTTGAGTAATTTATTGAAGCAGATTCTATAGGTACTCAAATCCCTTGTTGATTTAAAACACATCCCTTACCTACATAGGCATAATGTTTATAAAGGATTTTAAATCGTTGGCCATAGAGGGATGCCATTTCGTTAGAAGATGGTGAAGCCTCATAGGTCTCATAATTTGTAGTATAAGTAAAAGTGTTGTCTTTGTTTTCTACCAAGGAGGTTTTTTTTTTCTTAGGAGTTTCAAAAGATTGCTTGGATGAGATCGATGTGACTTTTGATGTGTCAAGGCTATTAAGTTTATATTCGCCTACACTACAAGGATTAAAATCTAATGAACCCCAATCATCACCAAAAAGTGCATTCAATGTTGTAGAGTTTTGCACAACATTATTCGTGGCAAGAGGCATTGATGAATTAGCTCGTAAATTGTTTAAGCTCGTGTGATTGTAAATTTGTTTTTACATTTCAATATGTAAATAATCATCTGGTTCAACATCAGTGTATATGGTGTGGAGCTTGTCCTGATAAATACACTTTATTGATCTATGAAGGGTAGATGGAACTGCCCCCATGGAATGAATCCATGGTGTACTGAGAATCATATTATATGAAAGCGAGATGGGCATGACATGAAAGAGGGTAGGTAAAGTCACAGTGCCCACCTTTATAGCTAAGGTTATAGTACCTACTGATTTTCTACTATGATTATCAAAGCCACGAATGCTAAGTGTATCTAGTTTGATTTTTGATGTGTCAGCCTTTATTTTGTGTAGTAAGTCCTTGCCACAAACATTGAGAGCTGATCCATTGTCTATCATAACTTGCTTTATCAACTTTGTATCTATTGTGACAAATATTATAAGAGGATCATATTGGTTTTGAACTTCAAGTGATGGTAATTCATGTGGTTGGAAGAGAATATCTATTTTTGTTGCATGCATGCTATCCAATATAGCTGCTACATCAGTAGGCTTAGCAGTAGGTGGGACAATCACCTTTTGTAAAGCTTCTTGGATCTTTCCATGATATGTAGGTGATGCTTGTATTAAATCCAAAAGAGAGATCTTAGCCAGAGTAGCGTAGAGTTGTTCGATAAGATCATATTCTTGACCATTATTATGAGTAAGACGAGGTGGCGGGGGGAGCATAGGTTGAGAAGATGGAAGAGAGACAGGCATATGAGGTGCTTGCTTACCTTGCTTGTTATTACGGGTGTTGTATGTGTGAGAAATTATGGGATGTTGCGACACATCTTGAACATCTAGACTAATTTGTTTTGCAATGTTATAGATGTAATCAGGAGGTCGAGAGAATGTGGAAGACCTCTAACAATGAGCACCAGTTTAGGAGGTGGTTGTTGAGCACCTTGAACTATAATTGCCAGTTTTAGGCAAGAAGGTGCACTAGGTGCCCCCAGCACAATCATCTTAGGAATATTTCTACAAAATCTATTTGTGAAGATTGAATTAACATTGTTTTCCTCTTGATTATACCCAACATCTATCCCTAAAGGATTTAATGTGAGAGACCTTTTCTCATCCACTAATGCTACATCTTGGCCAGGGAGAGCATGGGAATGAGAGGAAGGTACAATGTTGTTAGGAAGGTTAGGTGTTGTATCATTAATAGGGTTATCCATAGTCTTATCATCTAAGGTTTTTAGACATTTAACTATAGGAGAAGTAGGATAACCTACAGAATCATCATCATCATGTTCTTTAGCTATTGATTTCAAAGTACTAACATAAAAAGAATTTGATGGTGACAGGTTGTCATTGATGTCAAAAGTGTGTTCAGTTGATGATGTAAAGTTGCCATTGTTGTTGCAAGACATCAGGAGGAGATAGTTGTTCATTGCTTGGCTAGTATCACAGAGATGTGGAGTTGGTTTGGTGTAATGTAGTATTGATGGAGTTTATTATCTTGCTAACATGTGTTGATGATTTGTTGATGCAAAGTTAGTTGATTGGATCATGTGTCAGGATGTACTCATCATCATACATTATGCTTTCAAGATTTGCCTCAAGACAAGGTTGTTGGTGATATATTGTTGTTGATGTGCCTCAAGGTTGTAACAGATTGATTACTTCAGAGTTGTGTTGGTGGTTGCCTAGTTTTCAGTTGGTGTTTATGTTTTATGTCATATTGTGATTAGGAGTTGGACAATGTCATCATATCATCATTGTTGTTGATAGTAACAGAGGCAATATGAGGATAAGTAATGATGTGTGCTACCTTTTGAAGATGGAGTTGATATTCTTGGATTGGTTAATTCAAGGTATGAGGTGACATACTTCAAGGTATGGGAAGACCAGTTGGGAGTTGGAGTTAAGTTTGTTAGATGAAGATGTCTTCTCTTGTATTCTCTTAATTATGCTATTATACCATAATTGATCATGTCATGATGTTTGAAGTTGATCACCTTTCATGATTTAGTGTTTTCTTTTACATGATGAAAAGGTTGTTTTCAAATTGAAGATGGTAACAGTCATTGACAATTATCTGTGTTTTGTATCCTACAAAAGTTGTGAAAAGAAGTATTCTTTTTGTGAAATTAAGATAAGGGATGTAAATTAGAAATTAAATATTCTAAATTCTAAATAAGATCAAATCCCTAATCTTCATTCTATGTTGCCCATCTTCTTTGAGAGTGCACTTTTGTTATATTCAAATGTTGACTTATGATCAAAGGTTAATGACTTAAAAGTCACCTGCTAAAGGGGTCTCCAGTCATGGTGCACACCGGCCCCTCCACCTAATCCAACCTGCTTCATCGGTCATTCCATAAAGAGCTCAAGCGGGAAATCAAATCAACGGTTCTCTTTAAAGGTATACAGAGCGCGGAATATATGATCCATAGACAAGATTTAAAATTAGTCTTCCCATTGAGAGCTTGCCTTTTGATGGTCATTTGAATGTCAAAAACTATTTTTAGTCTTTTAAAATGAGTCTTGAGAAGATTTTAAATGCAATTTTTAAGGAGTATTTGTAGGAGATTTTGATTCTATTTTTATCTTTTTAACTTCCATGTGATAGTGAAGTATTTAAGAAGTTTTTTTTTTGAAGGTTTGTTTCTATTTTAAAAACTCAAATAGTTCTTCATATCTCAGAGTTTAAAGTTTTTTTTTAGGAGAGATTTTTTGGCAGAATGTTTTTATTATTCTTCATGGATGAAGAAGTATGCAAGGAATATGAAGAAATAAGTGAAGATTTTTTTTAAGGAGAACTTGAAGAGATGAAGGTATAGAGAATTTGAAAGTTATTGGAATAAATTTTTTTTTAAGAATGTTTTTTCTTGGAGAAGCTGTTTTTTGTCTTTTTGCAGGAGCATGTTGAAAAGATTTTTTGAGATGAAATTTTTATAAAAGGGAATTTGAGCAAATTGAAGACTCAAAATGTGAAAATACTTATACAGATGTTTCAAAGAAATAGAGGAAAGAGAATGGCCTGGAAAAAGATTGATTTTATTGCAGGATGGAAATGTTTTTGCAGAGAAGAAGAAAATGAACAGTCATGGGAATGAAGAGAAAATTAATTTCTTCACAAGTGAAAAATGATTATGTAGAATGTGAAAGGTTTTTCAAATTGTATATAATGGTTTTTCAGGTACATTGACAAGTGTGTGGTGATATGGATCAATATGAAGTGTTGAAGATATTTTACAGATGAATCATAATATTGTGTGTGAGATTATGTTTGTGCAGGAATGGATCAAACACAGTATGAAGACATTGTGCAATAAACTTATAGATTGAACCATGAAGATAAAATGCAAGTGAATATGCATTAGGTGAATCAAATTTATAGAGATAAGAGTGTTGTAAAGGTGTGTAAAAGGAGTTATTTTGTATGGTCTTGACTTGAAAATCAAATAGGAGGTATAAGGGTGTATGATGAAACACAGGTTGTATAATGGTGCAAATCAGATTGATTAGCAATCAATTCTTGCACATAGAGTTTTATGTTTTAATGATGGTGATTGTTTATGCCAGTGAGGCCTTTTATTAGCCAGTGAGGCTTGTAGGTCAGTAAGACCATTTGTCAGTGAGGCACTCACATCAGTCAGTGAGGCTTGTAAAGATATTTTCAAGGTTAAGCCAGTGAGGTAGTTTTGGAGTGGTTTTTCTACCCCAGGAGGGTTTTCCACTCGTGTAAATTTGTGTTATGTCTCATATTGTTTTCATCTGTATGTGTGTATATACTTTTCTCATGAGGTTTTATTCTCTTTATTCATTCTCAGTCATGTGCATATGTGTTTGACAAATCAATGATATCTTTCTTTCTGTGTGTCTTGAAAGTTAAAGTTTGCAAAAAGATTTGAAAATTTACACAACACTAATTCACCCCCCCTCTCAGTGTTGTCCTGGACTCCTACAATTGGTATCAGAGCAAGGTTCCCTTTTGAAGCTTAATCAGCTTGGGTAGGTCTTGTGTGTGGAGTTCAATGGGTAAGTGCAGAAGAAATAAGAACATGAGAAGAAATAAGAACATAAGAAATGTCAAGCCTCTTTCTGGTCAAAAGACACAAAAGACATCATCCATATCAAATTTAGATGTTGATATTCAATCAATTGATAAAGAAGCTTCACAAGTTGAATCAGGTATTAAAATAGAGAAATAGTTTTCAGGAGTCCCTCTCTTTGATGGTTCAAACTTTTCTGTTTGGAATGTTAGAATGCAGATTTATTTATCCTCTTTAGGATATGATGTTTTGATGTCAGTTGAGAATGGGTATTGTGTTACTGTAAATGACAAAGAAGCCCTTGAATGTAATCATATTGCAAAGAAGGCCATATTTTCTGCTCTGTCTAATGATGTTTCTTGTAAAGTTATGAATTGTGTTATAGCTCAAGATATGTGGAGGAGATTGAAAAGAACTTATCAAGATAATGATAAAGAAGAGGACACTCTGGTGTGTGAAGAAAGTGGCAATGAAAGGAGACTTTCAAATGGAGTTGAAGTTCAATCTCTTTTAGAAGAAGCTAATATCATAAGTGATGATCAGGAATATGATGAACAAGATTGTGAGATTGATATGGAAGGAGAGCTCATATATGCTCTAACTAAACTCAAGAAATATAAGAGAGAGAATCAGAAACTAAAATTACAGTTGCAACAAGAAAGAGAATCTAAAGACAAAGCACTTTCAGACCTTGAAAGTGTATCTATAGATCTTCAAGAGGCTAGATGTCAGATTATAAGTTTAAAGACATATATTGATGATTTAGACAAATTAATTGCTAGATTAAAGACTAAAATTGAGGGAGCCAAGAGGATAGCATATGTTTCAAAATCTGACCTTAAAGTTAGAAGGATTGAGAATATGAAATTAGAGGGTGATATTATCAATCTAAGAAAAGAGTATGATGATCTCAAGGCTTTACCTAAGAAATATCAAGTGTTTGAAGATAGCTCAAACAAGTTGCATGAGATGTTGGGCAAACAGAAGCATCATAAGGATACTATTGGTTTAGGATTTGAAGGAGAGTGTTCAAAAGCTAGAGAAACTCCCAGAAAGAAAATTGATCTTCATGCTAGTGCTCCTGAAGACAAAAAGAAGTCAGAAGCTCAAATAAATACTAAAGATGATTTTGTTAAAATGCATAATCAAAGGAGAAGAAATTATAGAAGAAATGCTCCTATAAGACAAGCATACATGTACAGGTATAATTATTCATTTAATGGTTATTGTTATACCTATAATTATTTTGGACATAAAGTAGTTGATTGCAGAAGGAATACGAACCTTGTATGTTACAAGTACAATAATGCTGGTCACATTCAAAGAAACTACAAAATGAATAGAAGGTATGTTCCTGCATGGAAGCTTAACATGAGTGCTCAAAGGTACTATCAGTCATTTGATTATGATTGTAACATAGTTTTTTATAATTGCAATACTCTTGGACACAAAGCACAGAGTTGCAGAATGCATGCTTCACCTGATTTGAAAAAGTTGAAAAGAAAAGAAGGTATAAAGGTCTGGAGAAAGAAAGAACTTGTAAAAGTGTGGAAGCAAAAACAAGATCATAAGAAGGCAAATCCTAAACTTGTGTATCTTGCACGAGTTACATCATCAGTTGAATAATAGATAGCATGATGTGAGGGGGAGTTGTTCTTGTCCTATCATTTATCCCCAAGAAGTTATAGGAGGAGATTAGTTGATGTTTATCAATGTGATGATCTTGTTTTGTTTATCATGCTTGCTTGATAATGTTTGAAATGAAGTTTCTGATGTTTTTGATTTTCAATGTATGTCAGTAATACAGGTGTTCATGATCAGTGACATGTTTAGTGGTTCATGATGCATATAAGGCGTTCAAAATCTCTCTGCACAAAGAGTTTGATGATATTAAATAACTTGGTTGAGTTGGTATGATGTTGCAGTTCAATGAGATCTTGATATGGTGAAGTGTTTGTTGTCATGCCAAAGAGATTAAGATATTTCCAAAATCTCTTATCAGATATTAGCATGTGTTGGCTAAGGTGGCTGAAAATGAAAAATTCAAATCATAGCACTTATCTCTGCATTTGATTTGTGCAAAGTGTTGTTGCAGGAAGAACTTGTTAATGCAGTTTATTTTGAGTGTGCTCAGGGATGTCAAGTCATGTTTATATGGAAGTATTCTTGATGTGATAATCTGACATGTTTCTTTAATGGTTCTCATCATTAATATGTTTCAGGGATGTATATGCAAATTGTGTGGTTCCAGTTTTGAAGTGGTTTCAAGTATGTGCTTCAAGTTATGACAATCTAGTGGTGTCCTGTATTTCATCAAGTTCTTTTTTCAGATCAGAGGCAGTGTAGGTGCAGAACATGGTATGTTGGATTCAAGGGAGAAGTTGTCTTTACAGTTGTGAAGCCCTGAATTCCACTTGATAGGTGATAAGGTGTAGATCAGTTTTTTGTGTTTAATGATGTTGAGCTTGATAATTGATTAGTTCTCATGTTGGAGAAGATAATGGCTTCTATTGTTTCAGATCTGTATCAGAATATCTTTATTTCAGTGATGTTTGTCCTTGTTAGAGATTGGCAGTGATTTGTTAGTACACTTCAACACAGGGGGAGTAAATTGATTTGAGTCTTTGTCATCAGATGTCAAAAAGGGGGAGAAAGAAAGAATGCTTTATGAAGTTTTGCCATCAATGACAAAGGGGGAGATTGATGATGACAGGTTGTCATTGATGTCAAAAGTGTGTTCAGTTGATGATGTAAAGTTGCCATTGTTGTTGCAAGACATCATGAGGAGATAGTTGTTCATTGCTTGGCCAGTATCACAGAGATGTGGAGTTGGTTTGGTGTAATGTAGTATTGATGGAGTTTATTAACTTCCTAACATGTGTTGATCTCATAGCTCAAAATGTTCATGATTTGTTGATGTAAAGTTAGTTGATTGGATCATGTGTCAAGATGTGCTCATCATCATACATTATGCTTTCAAGATTTGCCTCAAGACAAGGTTGTTGGTGATATATTGTTGTTGATGTGCCTCAAGGTTGTAACAGATTGATTGCTTTAGAGTTGTGTTGGTGGTTGCCTAGTTTTCAGTTGGTGTTTATGTTTTATGTCATATTGTCATTAGAAGTTGGACAATGTCATCATATCATCATTGTTTTTTATAGTAATAGATGTAATATGAGGATAAGTAATGATGTGTGCTACCTTTTGAAGATGGAGTTGATATTCTTGGATTGGTTACTTCAAGGTATGAGGTGACATACTTCAAGGTATGGGAAGATAAGTTGGGAGTTGGAGTTAAGTTTGTTAGATGAAGATTTCTTCTCTTAATTATGATATTATACCATGATTGATCATGTCATGATGTTTGAAGTTGATCACCTTTCATGATTTAATGTTTTCTTTTACATGACGAAAAGGTTGTTTTCAAATTGAAGATGGTAATAGTCATTGACAATTATCTGTGTTTTGTATCCTGCAAAAGTTGTGAAAAGAAGTAGTCTTTTTGTGAAATTAAGATAAGGGATGTAAATTAGAATTTAAATATTCTAAATTCTAAATAAGACTAAATCCCTAATCTTCATTCTATGCTGTCCATCTTCTTTGAGAGTGCACTTTTGTTATATTCAAATGTTGACTTATGATCAAAGGTTAATGACTTAAAAGTCACCTGCTAAAGGGGTCTCCAGTCATGGTGCACACTAGCCCCTCCACCTAATCCAACCTGCTTCATCGATCATTCCATAAAGAGCTCGAGCGGGAAATCAAATCAATGGTTCTCTTTAAAGGTATACAGAGCATGAAATATATGATCCATGGACATGATTTAAAATTAGTCTTCCCATCAAGAGCTTTCCTTTTGACAGTCATTCGAATGTCAAAGACTATTTTTAGTCTTTTAAAATAAGTCTTGAGAAGATTTTAAATACAATTTTTAAGGAGTATTTGTAGGAGATTTTGATTCTATTTTTATCCTTTTAACTTCCGTGTGATAGTGAAGTATTTAAGAAGTTTTTTTTTTGAAGGTTTGTTTCTATTTAAAAACTCAAATAGTTCTTCTTATCTCAGAGTTTAAAGTTTTTTTTTGAGGAGAGATTTTTTGGCAGAATGTTTTTATTATTCTTCATGGATGAAGAAGTATGCAAGGAATATGAAGAAATAAGTGAAGATTTTTTTTTAAGGAGAACTTGAAGAGATGAAGGTATATAGAATTTGAAAGTCATTGGAATGAATTTTTTTTTAAGAATGTTTTTTCTTGGAGAAGTTGTTTTTTGTCTTTTTGCAGGAGCATGTTGAAAAGATTTTTTGAGATGAAATTTTTATAAAAGGGAATTTGAGCAAATTGAAGACTCAAAATGTGAAAATACTTATACAGATGTTTCAGAGAAATAGAGGAAAGAGAATGGCCTAGAAAAAGATTGGTTTTATTACAGGATGGAAATGTTTATGTAGAGAAGAAGAAAATGATCAGTCATGGGAATGAAGAGAAAATTAATTTCTTCGCAGATGAAAAATGATTATGTAGAATGTGAAAGGTTTTTCAAATTGTATATATTGGTTTTTCAGGTACATTGATAAGTGTGTGGTGATATGGATCAATATGAAGTGTTGAAGATATTTTATAGATGAATCATAATATTGTGTGTGAGATTATGTTTGTGCAGGAATGGATCAAACACAGTATGAAGACATCATGCAATAAACTTATAGATTGAACCATGAAGATAAAATGCAAGTGAATATGCATCAGGTGAATCAAATTTGCAGAGATAAGAGTGTTGTAAAGGTGTGTAAAAGGAGTTATTTTGTATGGTCTTGACTTGAAAATCAAATAGGAGGTATAAGGGTGTATGATGAAACACAGGTTGTATAATGGTGCAAATCAGATTGATTAGCAATCAATTCTTGCACACAGAGTTTTATGTTTTAATGATGGTGATTGTTTATGCCAGTGAGGATTGTAAAGATAGTTTCAAGGTTAAGCCAGTGAGGCAGTTTTGGAGTGGTTTTTCTACCCCAGGAGGGTTTTCCACTCGTGCAAATTTGTGTTATGTCTCATATTGTTTTCATCTGTATGTGTGTATATACTTTTCTCATGAGGTTTTATTATATTTCTTCATTCTCATTCATGTGCATATGTGTTGGACAAATCAATATCTTTCTCTCTATGTGTCTTGAAAGTTAAAGTTTGCAAAAAGATTTAAAAATTTACACAACACTGATTCACCCCCCCTCTCAGTGTTGTCCTGGACTCCTACAGAATTTTCACTCTTATCTTTCTCATGAGTATTCCTAGAGATGAATTTAGTTAAATCTTATAATATCAAAGGATATGCTCCTATGAGTAATGCGAAGCTAGTAAAATCATGTGTATAACAAAGTAATTGCAGATCATATGTAGAACATATAGAAGCATCAATACTAGTTACAGAAGCTATGTGCTCTAGAATATGAGGATTCTCATTAGTGAAATTAGAGAAATTTTCAAAATCTAGGATATACTCATGCAAAGATTTCAAAGAAGAATAACATGAAGATTCCATAATAAAATGTCCAAAAACATCAATTTCCAATGAGAGCTAGTAGTGCGCCCTAGGTGTTGAAATATACAATGTGTAATTAAGATAATGCAAGATTTCAAACAAGGTTATCAATACTGTCAAATGTATGTTTTCAAATGTATGCAAGATCTGATTTTAGTGATTTTTGATATGGATGCAAGAAAGAAAGTGCAAAATTAAATGCAAATATGACCTAAAATGCTTGATTTTTTTTTCTTTTTTCAATGCAAGTGAATGAAAGAAAAGGTTTGTGAAGAAGTTTAATAGGGAAAGCAAATGATATGCCTAATAAAAGTCCAATGATGCAATAATTTCTTTCACAACATGCCTTTGATGCAATTCCAGAGTGATGACAAGTCAAAACCTAGTGAAAATAGAGCTAAAATATGTAATTTTTCACAAATTTTTAATGCAAATGAGTTAGAGAAGGGGTGTTGTGAAGAAAGTTGTGATGGAAAGCAGATTATAACAGTAATATCAATCATATAATACCATAAAATCTGTCACAACACACCTATAGTGTGAATCTAGAGAGTTGACAAGTCAAACCCTAGTGAAAATACACTAAAATATGCAATTTTTTTAATCAAATTTCAATGGAAATGTGTCAAGGAAAGGGTGTTGTAAGGAAAGTGATGAAGGGAAGAAAATAATAAGTTTTATATCAGCCCAATAAAGCCACTACATTCTTCACAACACACCTATAATGCAATCCTATATGTAAAATAAGCCAAATTTT
The DNA here is from genome assembly GCA_027924645.1 of Cunninghamia lanceolata. Lineage (NCBI taxonomy): Eukaryota > Viridiplantae > Streptophyta > Pinopsida > Cupressales > Cupressaceae > Cunninghamia > Cunninghamia lanceolata. Next base: position 4,240,830 of record BSBN01000124.1, on the reverse strand, counting down.
AGTGAAAATTGCTAGTTTTCGTTGAAATTGAAAATGTGTAGATGTAAATATTTGAATGTAAATAGAAAAACACACTAAAATGCAACACTAAATTCAAAATAAGATTTTAATGAGTGCCTAAGATAAGTAGAAAAATCTGAAAATAAGATTTTACCTACAAACCCTAGCTTTTGAAATTACTAGGTTATAAGAAAAATTCAAAATTTCAAGCAAACCCTAGCAATTTTAATATGAAAAATATAATGCAAGAGATTAAAATATGATCAATATCTATAATTTATATCAGATATAATTTAAAATTCAAAAATTAAATTAAATGAAATGAAAATTAATTCAAATTATTTGAAAATCAAGCCAAAAATGCCATTTTTTTTTTGTAAATTTTCAAATGCAATGAGATGAAAATTAAATAAATGAATGAATTGAGTTTCAAATCTAATGCAAAATTAGAAATTAAATAGAAATTAATTCAAATTAAATCCAAAATGCAAGCTAAACATGCCAATTTTTTTTCAAGTTTTTCAAAATTTTCAATTTTTTTTGTAAATTTTGAAATGTAATATGAAAATTATGAATTAAATGAAAATGAATTTTCGATTTAATGCAAAAATTAGAAATTAAATTAGATGTAATTAAATTAATGCAAACTATGTCAAAATTCTAACCCTAGAGCAATTTTTTTTTCAAAATTTTTAAATATCTCAATTTTTTTTGTAAAATTTCAAATGTAATATGAAATTGATGAATAAAAGAAATGCAAATCTGAAGTACAACACTCAGCAAGGTGCAAAATTCATTAAAAACATGGGTTCACCAAAATGTTTAAGGTGAAAAAGGGGGGAAATGTTTTGGTTTATGTTTCAAAGGCAAATCCTCCCTTCTCACCAAACATTCAAGGGCATATCAACCAAGTTGAATCTCCACTAAGTGAGAGCAATTGCCTATCAGGTTGGGCTACCTCTTGGAATGATGCAGAAGTTTAGATGTATCAAACAATATCTCAATTTAATGCTCAATTACACTTAAAACCCTAAATAAGCAAAACAGTAAGCAAATTAATGAATTGTGACAAATCCTTTCAGACTAAGGTGAAGGACATAGATTATTAACTCACTATTTTTTGAAGTTCAGAAAGCAGAATAGTCAGGGACACTTGGACTAGCACCCTAGTCCAAGGTACAATTTTCATCACGGGATCTGAATCTCCTTCTAATATTGATCTGCACTATATCTTCCATTTCTGCCCTGAGAAAAGTGGACATAGGGACTAGCACCCTTGTCTCGAAATGTTGCACATTGTCCTCTTTCTTTCGAATCCTGAATCCTTGATGTCTGCAACATCCTTTCTGTAACTCCACTCCATAAAACTCAGTACCTGTAACCTGCAATCACAAAGGAGTGTGGGGGGGGTTGTGGTATTTAGAGGCTTGCTCAGTCAAGCCCCAAAGAGACATTCAAATCTTTCAGACACTGTTGTTAGATAAGAGTGCATATCATGGCAAGATAGAGGCAAAATCCAAATAATAAAATGATTAAAAACACAATAGATATCACCTTGAAGTGTAGATCTCATGGAAGGAAGATGCTCTTCATGCCATGAGGAGATGGAGTCAAATCTACAAATACAAACATAATAACAATGCTCTGCTCTACAACAATGAATATCTGGAAATCACAAATATGCCTAAAGTTTGCAACCATCTTCTAGTTTACAAATAAAACACTAAACATGCCTATATATGTAACTACAAAGATTGCCGCTAAGAATTTCATAATTCAAACTTACGATGTCAGCATAGGACCCAAATAATGGTCACAAAACTAACATAAAAGTTTAGGGCTAACCTAAAATAGGGTAGGACTAGAGCACTAGCTCCCAAGTCCACCCTCCCATTTTAGGTCAAGAATCATTAATATAGCACCCCCTAGGTCCTATTTGATATAACACTTAGGGGTTTTCTCATCGAGATTCAAAATTAACATGCAAATAACTTATAATGCCTTCTAAAGATCCAGGAGCTAAACCTTAAGAGGGAAAATCCCCCCAAGGGACATTTTATGACATAATAGATTGATTGATTTTTTGGGATAAATGGGGAAGAGATCTTTAAGATACATATTTCAATAGATATGTTCTCAAGGTTGCATCTTGCAAAAGAAAAGGAGTTCCCCCAAAGAGGGACAATCAAGGTGTTTTTGCATTTATGATACACAATGAGCTTGTGTAAGCATGGTATAACATTGAGCAACTCTAACACATGCCACGTGAAACAAGCAACAACACTAAACACACTAAGGGATCTACGTACTTTGGGGTCAGAATAATGCATATATTTGAATGTAATAATCATAGAATCTCATTTTCTGTATCATCATCCCCCAAACACATAGAACTATAAGTATGAAGGAAGAAGGTCACAAAGAGACAAATACATATCAAAATGAAAAATGAGAAGGTTTAAAACTTTTGGGTTAACATGGAAGGATGCTAAATCTTCCAACACTTTGCATCATCCCCAAAATATCACAACAACAAATGAAAAGACAACATAGCTGATCTGCGAATAGATCATCCTAGTCCCAATCTTCATACTCACAATAGGATGGAGGAATTGCTGATAATGGGACCACAGCTAGAGCATTCTAAGGACACTCTCTTGGAATTGAGTATGGAGAATCAACAAGAGGTTCAGTAATTGTCAATGATTTTGAAAAGATCATGGACAATGTGAGGATGTTTAGAACAAAAATTTTGCAATTCTCATAGGGGAGGAATCAAGAGAGTCACTATTTGAAATGAAAACCATAGGTGGATCCTAAGTGCTATTAGCTGTAAGGTGAGCACTAGGAGACATGGGTGGAGTAACATTCTCCACAAAGAGATAAGAAGAAGAAAAGAAGAAGAGGGGCGGGCAGGTGGCGAAGGCAACTATAGAATGCACTTAGGTCAAAGCTTCAGCAAAGTAGGATAACACTCAAGCTTACATTTAGGCAACACAAGCTCACCAGGTACAATAGCAATAGAGGTGGTGCTATGAGTGGCACTGATGACTAGAGTAAGGGTTGGGGATGGGAGAGACAAAGGAAGGGAAATAGGGAGGTGGGGATCCAGAGGAAGAACAAGATCAATAGAATGTTGCGAGGAAGAGGGATCTTAGAAGGAGGCTATGCATCAGCAACATGCACTCAATCCGCAACATAGTGGGGATGCTTATGATCTCTTGCAAACTAATTCTACCTCATATGGACCAAGAATTTCACTAATGGGGGGTCTTCCATCATGAGATCCACGCCATCCATGTTCACAGGGATACGTGGACCAACAGAGGTAACCACTAATGATGGAGATACCATAAGAGTAGGGGAATGGGAAGGTGTCCAGAACATGGGTTGCTTTCCTTATGTCCTTGGAAGGATAGGTGGAATAGAAACAACCATTGAAGGTTGGGGAACCACCATGGGAGGAGGAGGAGTACTCAATAGAGGTGGGTTTCCTAGTGCCACTGACAAAGCAAGGGGAACAAAACTAGCCAATGTAGGTTGAGGAACTCTAGGGAAACATGGTGCACATGGTTGTACTACATGTCTATCCCAAGCTCTTGTGTAAGAGACAACAGGAGGCACTACAAAGTACAATCCATGTGCATGATAATGGGGAGGTACACTCTTTGCTAGCTTCTTTCCTTCATCTACTAGGGTAGTAAAAGAAGGAACAGAGGTAGCCTCCAAAGACAGAGGCACCATAGGAGAAGCTGCTGAAGAAGATGAAGCCAAGAGACTAGCTGATAATTGAGTGATCCTACTCATTTTAAAATTATGATATCATATAAATAAAAAAGTCTTTATGAGACTGGAGTGGCTCAGTAGGGGCTAGCCAAAAGTAGTCCAAAGGGAATCTTCCTCATACGGTGAGTGGCGTGAATCCACCATGATGGATTATATGCACAATGCCATCATAAGGAAATTTCAGACATTGATGAACTACCAAGGTGATCGCTCTCATGGAAGTAAGCCAAGGTAAGCCAAACTTCACATGATAATGATCAACAGTGGGAATGATAAAAAAAGGCATGTCCAGGGTCTTTGGTCCCACCTAGATGGAGAGAGTGATCGAACCACGAGTCGGTCTAGGTCCATCCCATCATGACAATGTATAAATATGTCAGATGGCTCATAAAAATCCTTATACAGTTCATGGATATATAGAAACTCCTCTGTGACATTGGTGACATAGATAGGATCAAAGAGAACACCTTTGATAGGTTTCCCATTTACCTCTGCCACAATGTAAAGAGGTGTCTTACACATATTGTTCAGAGTGTCAGTAGAAGAGAAGGAGATGACCAACTTGGGAATAGGAGATTCTCGAGTAGGGAGAGAATGAATATCCACCATAAATATCATCTTAGAATAAGAGTGAGAAGAGGAAACATCAAGAGTCAACTCTAACACCACAGAGGGAGAAGCAATGTCAAAAAATTTGAGCTATGATGAGGCATCATATTTGTGTAGATTTGTAGATGCTGGTTAGCTGGAGACACTGACTTTTTACTTTTGTTATTCACACTTAAGACCTGGATAATACCTAGGTTGATGAGGTCTTGCACTAAGTGCTTGAGTCATAGACATGGCTTAGTATCATGACTAGGGACTCGATGGAATTGACAAAAGGCCTTCAGGTCATATGAAGGTGGAAATGGATTTCTGGCATCGAGAGGACGGATGTGAGGTAGTTGCACCAAACTGTTATTTAGGAGTTGTGCCATAATGCTATAGAGAGACTCCTGTAAAGGAGTAAATTTTCTATTATTATTTATTTTAGGAGCAGATAGGGCTAGAGTAGCTTGTGAAGCTTCTTCAGCTGCTAGAGTGTTGATTACTACTGATAAATTATTTTTGTAATTTTTTTTATTTTTCTTGTAATATAAGATGTGGAAGCATTGGACTGGTCAACACGAGCTGGTGAGGTATAACTATTGAATTGGCTTAACGACTGCTAATAGTCATGCAATGCAATGCAAAGATGGTATAGTCATGGTCAGAGGGTTCACAGAATGAATTATCCAAACCATGCAACTAGAGTAAACACAACAGAAACAACTCAACTGTAGAATGCAATGGAAGATTTATATAATCAAAATATTAAAGATTTACAATGCTCATATGTAGGCAACATGCAGGCTACAATCAAAGGGCTCACAGACTTGCTTTCTGGGTTACAACAGATATGCAAGATATGACATTGAAGTGCCTTCCCAAAACAAAAGATCTAATCCAAATCACATTCTAAAACTACTAATTGATGAACTCCCTCCTAATAAATCTTAGAGATCTATATATATCATCTTCAAGCTCATGAAATCCTCCACGTCGGCCACAAGAGGTTACAAACTCCAATGAAGGAATGTAATATGTATAAACAAGATAGGTAGGCATACAACATCTGGTAATGCTCTGCAAATGCATGAAACTAGGTATGAACCTCAATGAAGGTCTATCTGATTGATATGTGTTGTGTATGACATTTCATTAGGCTGCACATGTCACGGAAGTGCTCTGCAAACCTTCTCCTTCAACTAACTATTTGACTGCTTTGTTCTATGAAAGCTGATGATCTTCTGATAGTGATAACTTTTAGTAGACAAGTCCAAATGACCTAAAATTTGGATATGATGTAGATGATGATATGTAGATGCTAAGTCCTGCTCCACACACTCTTATATGAAGATGTGATAAAATGAGGTACAAAATGCTAAAACTACAACTGACTGAACTAAACTGAAAATGAAAGAAAAGAAAGAATGCAAATATTTTTGGTTGATGCAAGATTTCTCTACAACCTAGGATGCTCCTGCATCAAACACCTAGGGTTGTTGAAAAAGTGAGTCCCTCACTTTGCTGGGGCTAGAGGAAAACCAAGGTGGTCTACCTGAGCCTGAGAAATCCATGATGAATCGTCTTCTGGTCTATCTTTCCATTTCACCAAATATTCTTTATACTACTTGCCTCTGGTAATGCGTCCAATTCTACTATCCAAGATGTCCTCTATCTATTCTAGTTGTTACTATGGTAACTGATTCTTGAAACCATCTTTAATGCTGTCACTTGGTTCTCCCTCATGATAATGATATAGGTTTTCACTGTTAAATATAGGTGATATACCCAATATCTCTGGTAGCTCCACTTCATATGCATTTCCTAAATCAAACTTCCTAAGAATCTTACATGGTCCAAACTTCTTCATCTTCAGCTTGTTGTATGTCCCTACTGGAAATCTCTCTTATCTTAGATATACCATTACTTCATCTCCAACTAAAAATTCTTTATGTCTCCTCTTCTCATCTGCTTTCTCTTTGTACTTGTTATTCATCTCCTCCAAATGCTTTCTAATTTGATTATGTAGAGTCTCCATGTATCCTACAAATTCTTCTACCTCTGCACTTCTCTTATTCTCCATACTAATGTCTCTCAACTCTACATCTCCTCTAGGTTTCATTCTAGTCACAATCTTAAATGGTGTCTTTCCTGTACTCCTATTCACTAAATTATTATGTGTAAACTCTACTTGAGGTAGAATTAGATCCCAATTTCCTGCCTTCTCTCCTACTAAACATCTCAACAAGTTACCCAAACTCCTGTTTACCACTTCTATTTGTCCATCTATCTGTGGGTGAAATATCAAACTAAACTTTAGGTCTGTCTTCATCTTCTTCCACAATGTTCTCCAAAAGTATCCAATGAATCTTATATCCCTGTTTGAAACTATACTCTTAGGTGATCCATGCAATCTCACAATCTCCTTGAAAAATAGGTCAGCAACATGCACTGCATCATTTGTCTTCTTATAAGCTATGAAAGATGACATCTTTGAAAATCTGTTCACCACTACAAATATAGAATCATGTCCCCTCTATGTCTTCAGCAGTCCTAGTATGAAATCCATAATTATGTCTTCCCAAGGTCTCTCTGGTATTGTCAAAGATTTGTACAAACCAATATTTTGACTATTCCCTTTTACAACTTGACATACTTGGCAACTTTGTACAAACTTTCTTACATCCTTATATATATGAGGCCAAAAGTAACATTCACTTACCAAAGCCACTATCTTATCAATCCCAAAATGTCCTGCCAATCCACCACTATGTTTCTCCTTTATCAAATTATCTCTCATCAAACTCCTAGGTATACACAATTGATTTCCTTTGAACAACATATCCTCCTAAATGAAATAATCTTACCAATTACTTCTATCTATCACAACAGGTTCCTTACATGCTTCCCATGATTCTTCAAAATCAAGATCTTCTTCATACATGTGCTTCAATTCCTCAAAACCTAATACTTCTACTCTCATCTCTGTCAACAAATTCCTTCTTCTACTCAATGCATCTACAACCTTGTTTGACTTTCCACTCCTATGCTTCAATACAAATGTGTAACTCTACATGAACTCTACCCATCTCATATCTCTCTAATTCAGTTTTCCCTAACTATTCAAATACTGTAAGGCTTGATGATTCATGTACAACACAAACTCCTTAGGCAACAAGTAATGTATCCACTTCTTCAAATCTTGAATTATGGCATAGAACTCTTGATCATAAACTAAATATCTTCTCCTTGCATCATTCAACTTCTCACTAAAATATGCTACTGGTCTCCCTTCTTGACTTAACACAACTCTTATTGCATTTCCACTGGCATCACAATCTACTTGAAATACTTGGTTGAAGTTTGGTAATGCTAACACTGGTTGCTCTATCACTTTCTACTTCAACAATTCAAAACTTTTATTTTCTCCTGATGTCCACTTGAAATCCTTTCTATCACCTATCATTGTCTCTATCTTCTGTGTGCATACTAAACTAAAATTTTTTATGAACTTCCAGTAGAAGCTAGCTAATCCATGAAATGATCTTACCTCTCCAATGCTCTCCAGTGTTGACCATTCAACAATTGCTCTAACTTTCTCAGGGTCCATCTTCAATCCTTCTATAGAAATCACAAATCCCAAATATACCAATTCTTCCTTCATGAAACTACATTTCTTGATGTTTAACAGAAATTTCTCTTCTCTCAACCTCTGCAATACTTATCTAATATGCCACAAATGTTTTTTTGTTGTCTTACTAAAAATCAAAATATCATCTAAGTATACAATAACAAACTTACCCAAGTATTTCTTCAAAACCTCATTCATCAACCTCATGAAAGTACTTGGTGCATTAGTCAGTCCGAAAGGCATCACTAACCATTCATACAATCGTTCATTTGTCTTAAATATAGTCTTCCACTCGTCTCCTTCTCTAATCCTGATCTGATGGTATCCACTCTTTAAATCTATCTTTGTGAAATACTTTGCTCCAATTAAACAGTCCATGATGTCATCCATCCTTGGCAATGGAAATCTATACTTAACTATGATCTTATTGATTTCTCTAGATTCTGTACACATTGTCCATTCTCCATCTTTCTTCGATGCTAATACTGCAGGTACCGCACATGGGCTCAAACTTTCTCTGATCAATCCTTTCCTCAATAGTTCTTATATCTGTCTATTCAGCTCCGCATTCTCTACTGGTGTCATCTGGTGTGCTTCTTTGTTAGGCAAACTAGCTCTAGGTATAAGGTCCATATGATGACTGATACTCTGGATCGGTGGCAATCCTTCAGGCACATTATCTGATATGATATCTTCATACTCTATGAACAATTTAGTTATCTCCTCTGGTGGTGGTTTTTCTTCTTTTCTGTTCACAATCTCTACACTTAGGGCTCTGCACTTCTTAAGAATCAAGGCAAAACACATTTTCTCATGTCTCAATCCATCTAGAAATTTCCTTCCACCAACCAAACAGATTCTAGCATTTCCACATACTTCACTTTTATGTTCATCTTCCAAAGGTATCAAGATATGTTTCTTCCCATTTGATGTTATGGTATAAGTATTCTTTCTCCCATCATGTATATCTTTTCTATCATACTGCCATGGTCTACCCAACAATATATGACATACATCCATTGGCATAATATCACACAATACCTCATCATTATAAGATCCAATATGAAATTTCACCAAATATTGTTCACTCACCAGTACCTTGTGTTAATCTTGAATCCATGCTATCTTGTAGGGCTTCAGGTGTTTCAATCTCTCCAAGTTCATCTTAGTCATCTCCTCTGAAACCAAATTATCAGTACTACCACTATCAATGATCATTTTATAACATTTACCTCCTAATTTTCATCTAGTCTGGAACAAACTTTTCCTCTGCGGTGGTTCCTCAATTGTCTCTACTTTAAATAATGCTCTCCTCATGACTGATGATTTTCCTTTCTCTGGTTTTCCAATTGAACTTGGTGATCTAATAGGTTCTTCCTATATATAAGCTGCTCTTGCACTGTTCTCTATCTTCTTGCTTGTACTTCCCTGATGACATTCAAATGCTTTGTGCCCTTCACCTCCACATTTAAAAAATGTTCCTCTGAATGTTCTCTTATCAAATCCTCTTTCATCTCTCCTGTATCCTTCATTGTAGTAAGAACTATGATTCCCTTTGTAGTAGAAATTTCTATCATCTCTCTGGTATGAATTGTTATCCTTTTCCTCCTTCTGGTATGGGCTACTTTCTTTGTTTTTCTTTGCATAAGGTCTTTCTCCTCTGGAATATGTTCTACCTCTTTGAAATTTACCTCCTCTACCTCTCTATCTTTTCTCATGCTTCTTGTTCAACTTGTCTTCAACTTTCAATGCAAACTGATATGCCTCTTCTATCGTTGTCATCCTTACCAGACTTAGTTCTTCTTGAATATTCATCCTCAATCCATTTATGTATCTTGCCACTTTCTCCTTGCTTTCTTCACTATGTCCAGTCCTTATGATCATCTTATGAAATTCTTCAGTATATTCCTTCACATGTTTCTCCTTTTGCCTCAGGGTTTGCAATCTCTTCAATAGTTCCAACTCATAGTCAACAGGTATAAATAGATTCTTCAACTTCATCACCATTCTATCCCATTTTATGATCTTTTATTTTCCTCTCCTATTCTTATCTAATTGAACTTCTTTCCATGAAATAGAAACATGTCGTTTCAACTTAGTTTTTAAAAATCTTACTTTCTTTGGATCTTCAATTTCTTCATATTCAAAGTATTCCTCCAAGTCATTTATCCAATCAATCAATTCCTCTTGATGCAAATACTTTATAGTTTGGTACATCCACTCTAGGTCTCTTACCAATCTTCAAAATAGCTTTCAACATCTCCGCCTGATTCGACTCTTCTTCTTCTAGGGCTTTTTTATTTTGATCAGCAGATTGAAATTCTTCATCATCACTTTCAACATCATGTCTAGGGTTTAATCCTCTTCTTCTATCTTCTTCTACAACATCCAATCTAACTTTCATCATCCTCATCATCTCAATAATTTCTTCCATTCTTCCAACAACATTGGCCATAGTAGGCATCCTCCTCGATGGCATCTCTTCCTAGGAGCCGATGGAACTACCTTAATTTGGTGATCTAACTACAAGGTAGCAACTGCCTCACAATCGACACTTTATTAACAAATACAAGTAGATTGCCTTGGTTAGAGATCTATTCACCACAAGATCTTATGGAATGCATTCACTTCCCAAAGGATTCAAAACTTTGCTTTGATACCACTTGGTACAGTCATGGTTGGAGGGTTCATAGAATGAACTGTCCAAGCCATGCAGCTAGAGTAAACACAACTAAAGCAACTCAATTGTAGAATGTAATGGAAGATTCATATAATTATAATATCAAAGATTTACAATGCTCATATGTAGGCAACATGTGGGCTAAAATCAAATGGCTCACAGGCCATCTTTCTAGGTTACAATAGATATGCAAGATATGGCATTGAAGTGCCTTCCCAGAACATAAGATCTAATCTAAATCACATTCTAAAACTACTGATTGATGAACTCCCTCCTAATACATCTTAGAGATCTATATATATCATATTCAAGCTCATGAGATCCTCTGTGTCAACCACAAAGGTTACAAACTCCAATGAAGGAATGTAACATGTAAAAACAAGGTAGGTAGGCCTACAACATCTGGTAATGCTTTGCAAATGCATGAAATTAGGTGTGGACCTCAAGGAAGGTCTATTTGATCGATATGTGTTGTGTATACTATTTCTTTAAGCTCCACAAGTCATGGAAGTGCTTTGTAAACCTTCCCCTTCAACTGACTATTTGACTACTTTGTTCTGTGAAAGCTAATGATCTTCTGATAGTAATAAATTTTAGCAGACAAGTCCAAATGACATGAAATTTGGATATGATGTAGATGATGATATGTAGATGCTAAGTCCTGCTCCTCATTCTCTAATATGAAGATGCAGTGAAATGTGGTACAAAATGCTAAAAGTGCAATTGACTGAACTCGACTGAAAATGAAAGAAAAGAAAGAATGCAAATATTTTTGGTTGATGCAAGATTGCTCTACAACCTAGGATGCTCTTGCATCAAGAGATATGTAAAAGAAGAATAATGCATCAATAGAATCTAGTCCTAGATCTGTGGATGTAGGTTTTCTATGAAGACCTAATGCACGCCAGAGTCAGGTGTTGCATGTATGTGTAGATAGTGTTGTCATTGATGTCAACAAGCTTGTGTTGTCATTGGTGTCAACTGTATGAGCAAGAGGATTGTAAGAGTATGAGAAAGTTGCTATTGTGTGGATGCTATCTCTAATGATGAGGAAGTGCTGAAGGTGGTGATAATATGCTTTTGGTGCTTGGTTTCCAAGTGCTTTTGAGAAAATTTGAATAAAAAAGGAAACAATGTGTTGTAAAGATGTTCTGTGTTACTGGGTAGTGTTCTGGTTTTGCTCCATATTTATTATATACTGAAGATCTATTCATGTATTTTGAATATGTTGTTTAGAGGTGTTTATAGATGCTACATTCTAGACTTAACATGCTAGATTGTTGTGTAGAAGGAGTGTGTTCACTAGTATGAAGACTGTGTTTTGTAGAGGTTTGCAGAGGTGTCTGGGAGAAATGTCTTTTCTCTGCATTTCTCTACAAAGTAGTTTTAGGTCTTGCAGTTCTGGAAATGTTCTTATAAGGTTCATATATTTCTTCTGTTGAAGTTGTTCTTGATTTGGTGCTCCAGAAGTTGATTTCTAGAGATACAATGCATGACAGAGATAGTTAAGTATACTGGATAAATAGGATAAGGCTATGCAACAGGTGAAAGTTGTTGCAGAGGAATTTGTTGGATTTCATGATGTTTTAGGTTGTTCATGGAATACTCTAGATTGTGTTAAAGACTAGCATGTGGTCCATGAGACGTCTTTGGGTTTGAGGAAGCTTGTACTTAAAAGTTCATTGTATTAACAAATGTTTGGTTGACCTTGGGTGTTTACACTAATTACGGTTGCTTCGGTGATTGTGGATGCATGGAGTGGCATGCTTGGATGAATTTAGGTCTAAGCTAAGGTGTGTTGTGGTTTTCCTTCATTCTTTTTCACTGCGGGAATGTTTTAGGTCTGACCTAATTTGAATTTGTGAAATTAAGGTGCTTTGTCGAGCTTGGAGAATGCTTTCAAGGCTGAAGACAATATAAATAAGTATCAAGGGATCGTGAAAGGCTACTCATGTGATGTGATTAATAGTGTGGTAGTATGTGTGGTGTAGTACAAGCTTTCATGTGTTAGATTACTAGATGCAGTGAGCAAAAGGTGTCTACAATTCTTCAGTATGACTGTGAAGGTGTTAATGGTGTTGCGATGGAATTCACTATTGCATTGAGATAGTCTTCTCCTTGTAACAATCTTCTCTATCTTCTTCTCTATTCTGGCAGTGAGTCTTTCTTTTGGGCAGTAAGCCCTTTGGCAGTGAGCCTTCTGGTAGTGAGCATATTATTTTTTGATGTTGATATTACTTTATACTGTGAGCTAATCCTCACCGTGGTTTTTTCCTTCTTGGGGTTTCCACGTAAATCTGATTATGAATATGATGAGGATAATGAATGTCTGTTCATAGCTTTAAAAGATGATACTATTTCTACTAACTTTGAGAAATGTGTGAAGTAAAGGGATTCAGAAGTAAGTCTAAATACTAAAGGCACTTTGATATCTACTTTTCATACCAGACAGGAAAAGAACTACTAGGTCATTGATAGTGGATGCTCAAATCATATGGTGATAAGAGTAAGTTTGTTAAACTTGAAAAATATGATGGAGGACTAGTTAGATTTGGTGATGATACATCTACTAAGATATGTGGAAGAGGTTCAATCAGTTTTGATGGTGAGTATAATACTGATGATGTTTTTTATGTTAAGGGTTTAAAGAATAATCTCTTGAGTGTTGGACAAATGTGTAGCAAAGGATACAATCTTGTGTTTTAGGATGGTGGTTGTGAGATCAAGAAAGACTCTAGAACTGTGATAGCTACTGGAAAGAGGACAAATGGAAATGTTAATCAGCTCAAAGGTGGTGATGGTTATTGCTTCATGACTTAGATTAGTGAGAGTTGGCTATGGCATAGAAGATTTTGTATTGTGCCACACCTATTGGTTCCTTATTTAATCTTAATAGTGTTATTTTTTAATTTTTGTGTGATCTTTCAGACTAGATGGAAGATGTAGAAGGGTTTTTTTTATTTTCTTGAGTTTTTGTTGCTAGATATAATGCAATATATAACATATACTGAAAACCAAGAAAAAGTACAATAGATATGAGTAAAATATGAGAGACCCAGATCATAAAATCACATAACATGAATTACCATTACATACCCATGTCCAAATATATCCAACTTGGTGCAACTACTGAAGGTGGAATAACATCTAAATACTTAGCAAATGAAGATGCTCCATCAAACAGAGAGCTGCAGTGATAAAAAAAAACCCTAGGCACCCATGTCTCATGTGTATTAAAGACCAAGATGATTAAACAAGCTTCCAGAGGTACCACATCCTAGGTAGCTACTATACGGCCCATCTGTAGTAGATTTTAGTCAATAATAAATTCCTCAATCCTCCTAAATACATCCATTATCTCTATTTTCTACTGAATGCTCAAGGTGACCATGCATAAGGGAGTATGATGCACCAAATCCTGTTAGCAACACCACAATGAGGTATGGCCCTCCTATGTGATGGTATGGCTAGCAAAGAAAGATTGTATAGACCTTCTAACTCCATAAATGACAACAAAATCTGAGCTATTCCCTTCACTCTCAAATGATAATCAAAATCTGCATAAGATAGATGGAATATGCCCTCGAAACTTCATCAAGCGAACTCCATTGAAGCACAAAATGCAAACACTAGATGTATTTGCCTCATTAGCACCTTTGGACGGTCTTTCACGCTTGTAGAATGCTGTCACTATAGGAAGTTTATGTTTCCAATAGCCCTTGGGTTTGAATTTCTTCCAAACCCTTTCAAAAGCCTAGCAAAGGAAAAGCACACAATATCCAATATCAACACATAACACATTGAGAGCTCTTTTTCACTTTTATTTCCTCCAGGATGGTCGATGCACTTTGGGAGGGAAAATAATTTATTTTTAATCACTTTATTACCCCCGTAAGGTAGATGCCCAACTCATTTAAGTAACACTTTTAATATTTATTCATTTATGTCACTTACTTTTAATATTACTAAAGTCCCGAATTAAATAATTTAATTAATCTTCGGACTTTAAAACAGAGGACCATATATGCTCAGAATCCAGTGCTCTATAGCTCGTTGGAAAGGACTCATTTAGACACATCAACTCCAACACTGAGAATCCCAAACTGGTGCAAACGCTAATTTGCTAAAAATATCAAGTCTAGGCCAATAGAAAACAAACCACCTCTAGAAAGTGCAAACTGGAGACCCAAATGAACCCAAGCCAACATCCAATCAATTGATCAACTCATCCAAGGCTCTGCTCAACCATAGTTCCCTAACTCAGCTAGTTAGTCTATGGGAACTCAATAATAGACTAACTCTGTACAGAGAAAGGGGACATTATAGCCTACCATCCCCAAGATTACTTGCCTCAAGCAATCTCAGATCAGGATGTGATAAAATTTTCTCGCTCTCCCAAGTAGCACCCTCAACTGGCAAGTTCTTCCATTTGACAAGATATTCCTTGATAACCCTCCTTCGTAAAGTTCATTCTCTGGTAGCAATGATGGCCTCAAGTACTAAGATCAACTTCCCTTCTTCATCAAGAGGAGGTAACTCCACAGAAGGAACCACATTGTGTCCTAACGCCTTCTTGAGGTGAGACACATGGAATACATTATGTACCCTACTACCTGCTGACAATTCTAACTCATAAGCCACTTCTCCAACCTTCCTGGAGATCCTGAAAGGCCCATAGTATCATGGCTTAAGCTTCTCTGCACCACTCTTCTTCAAAGTGGATTGCCTGTAAGGTTGCAGCATCAAGTACACCATGTCACCAATCTCAAAAGAGTGCTCAATCCTGTGTTGATCTGCATACAATTTCTATTAGTTCTTTACCTTCTGAATGTTCTCCCTTAAAGACCTCATAATATTCTAAGTCTCCTGCAGAAGGTCTTTGGCCTTAGGTACTCTCTTATCACCAAATAACAAATCCACAAAGCTCGGTGCCTCGTACCCATATAGTGCCATGAACGGTGACATCTGAATGGACATGTGATAAGTGGTGTTATAACAATATTCACCCATGTGTAGCCACTTTACCCATGCCTTTTTCTTCCTTGCTATGTAATTTCGGAGGTATCCTTCCACCCATTTATTGACTATTTCTGTCTGGCCATCTATCTATGGGTGGTAGCTGGTGCTAGGGGTGAGCTCTATCCCAATCAACCCAAAGAACTCCTACCAAAAATTACTTAGGAACCTACTGTCCCTATCGCTCACTATGCTCCATGGCAACCCATGAAGATGGAATGGCTCTCTAAAAAACAATTCTGCAAGCTGAGTTGCAGTGAAGGTGATCGGAATAGAAAAGAAGTGTGCAAACTTCATCAATTTGTCCACCACCATGAAGATGCAGTCCCAGCCAAGCCCGTGATAAATTCCATTGAGATACTATCCCATTTCCTCTCAAGTATGGGTAGGGGCTGCAATAAACCACTTGGAAAAGAGTGCTCCTGTTTGTTATGCTAATATGTTGGGCACTCCATCAAATACTTCAACACTTTGGTTTTGAGGCCCTTCCAAGTGAAACACTCTCTAACCTACTTGTATGTATTGAAATAACTAAGATGAACAGCCATAGGCAAATTGTGGAAAGCTCTTAAAACCCTTTGTTTCATCCCTAAACTTGACAATAGAAGAATCCTGCCCTTGTAAATGATCAAGTCATTTACCACTGTATATATGTCATCTCTGATAGTACCATCTATGATCCCAAAAGCCCATTTGTCTTTTACATATTCTATAGATATCAACTCTCTCCAATCCTCCTCAATCTTACCCAGTGCACATAAATGAGGTCTCCTAGACAATGTGTCAGCAACTATATTTTTCTTTCCTTTGACATAGACAATGTCAAAGTCATAGGCCTACAGTTTACTGACCCACTTCTGCTTCTTGTCATTAAGATCCTTCTATCCAAGGAAATGCTTTAGGCTATTATGATCTATTTTAACCACAAATTTACTCCCTACCAAGTACTACCTGAACTTAGCCAAAGCATACATGATGGTTAACATCTCCTTATCATAGATGTTGTAGCTCTTCTTCACACCCCTCAACTTCTTTTTCTCGAACACAATGGGGTGCTTATCCTGCATAAAAACCACACCAATGCCTTCACCCAAGGAATCACACTGAAGGTCAAAAGGCCTACTAAAATCTGAAATGGCCAACACTATATAGGTACTCATCAACTCCTTGAACTTGTCAAAACACTGCTGAGCATCACTAGACCAACCAAATGCATGCTTCTAAGTCAAATCTATAAGGGGGATAGCTGACTATGAAAAACCCCTCACGAAGTGGCAGTAGTACCCACATAAACCAAGTAATCCCTTAAGCTAAGAGATTCTTTAGTGGTGGCCAGTCAATAATCACCCAGATCTTCTCCGGATCTACTTTAACACTACCAACATTGATGATGTGACCTAAGTATAACAACTCGGTCATCCCAAAATCACACTTTGACATCTTGGCATATAATGACTCATGCTCAAGTATGCTCAAGATAATGTCTATGTGCTTCAAGTGTTCCTCCCATGTCCTACTGTATATAAGTATGCCATCAAAGAATATGAGCACAAATCTCTTGAACTGCTCTCTGAATACCCTATTCATATAGGACTGGAATGTGGTTGGCATGCTGGTCAAACCAAAAGGCATGACCAGAAACTTGAAATGACCATAATGGCATCTGAATGTTGTCTTCTCAACGTCTTCCTCCCTTAACCATATCTGATGATAACTAATCTCAAATCAATTTTTGAGAAGTAGCATGCTCCATGCAATTCATCTATGATCTCATGAATATGAGGAATGGAGTACCTATTTTTGATGGTCTTTTTATTCAGCTCCCTGTAATCAATACACATCCTGAGCATCCCATCCTTCTTCACCTCAAACTTCATTTCCATGGTTCACAAGTTGAGAGTGAACTCCCCAATGTCATGAAGCCATCTCATGCCCAACACAATATCCATCTCTCCCATACTAACCACATAAAAATCTAACTGGAAAATATAATCATTCAACTAAATGGTTAGGTTGGGTATTCTCTTGGTACGTGTGAGAACAAATCCATCTGCCACTCTCACCTTAAAATCTTTGAACTCTTCTGTCTTGAGTCTCCTTTTAGAAACCAAGCCCTCGTCTATAAAATAATGAGTAGCACCAGCATCCAATAGGGTGATCACTCTCTGTCCACCAAGAACTCCTTTGATCCTAAATGATCCCTCTCTCTAAATGCTAGTGAGGTGTGATGTGGATAGATCAATTTGTTGTTCCTTATTTGATGCCTCAAATGCCCCATCTAAACCTGAACCATTGGCATCTGATTGCTGATCCGAATGATGTTCTGACTCTATTGACTCATCGACAGAAAAGTACTCTAACTGTTTTGCTTTCCCTTGGGTAGCACGCTTGTGTTTAGGATCACAAGGCTCTCAGCAATGAAAACGTAGTTTATTCCTCCTAAGGTCATTAAGATGATCATTATCCAACCTAGGAGAACTCTTGTGTTGCTATCCAGGTTCCTTCTGAAAGTGTCTTCTATCCTTGTCCTTCTTATGAATGAACCCCTTAGAATGAAATTTACTTCTCCATCTAGAGAATTCCATGTCACGTGCCTTCTTCATGGCCTCTTGAAGAGTAGGTGGATCAAGACCCTTTATCCATTCTCACAAAGGATTGGATAGACCATCAATAAAAAGTATCATCAGCCTGCACTTTGAAATGTCAGAAACCATCACTGATAACTCCTAAAACTCTGTGATGTAAGAATCAACCGAACCCACTTGTTTGAGTTGGGCTAACTCCTTGAACTACAACTCTAGATCCTTCTTATCAAATCAGTCTATCAACCTGGCAGTGAACTCAACATACGAAGTGATCTGATCATGGCCCAAAATGGTCTTACCATTACTCCATCATTTGTGAGCGCCACCCTCTAAGTGCGAAGCTGCATATGTGATTGCATTAGCTTTAGGCAGAGGGATGATATGTAAATAACTATCTAGTTTCTAAACCCACGCTCTAGCAGTGGTTTTTCTCGAACCATCAAAGTAAGGCAAAGTCATCTTACTGACTTTCTTCTGATGCTCTTGATTGTACTGCCTATTACCCCTGTTGGGTCAGTGTTTCATCCTTAGATCAGAATACTCCCTGAAATTCATCTTAGCATGGAACTCCTCACTGGAAGCCCACCAATCCCTCAAAATCACATCCTGGAATTCTACCTATGTAGGCTCCTATTCAGGTACATTATTCCTAGGTGCAAAAATAGGTATACCAGGTCTATCACTAGTTGTAAACTATGTAGCTCCCTTGTTATTGACTGATGCTTCTCCCTCATTATCCCTGTCTTAGTGCCTATCTCTATTGTTCTTGTCACCTCCCATATTATTCCTATTCCTGTCATTTTGATTATTTTTGCTGTTATTGATATTGTTCCCAACATTACCAGGTATCAAATATGCAAGGATCTATGCCTATTCTGTTTGTGATCTTTGCATCGTGTCAACCATATCCCACTACCCTCTAGCTAGATCATTCAAGGCATGCATCATTCTAGTTAAATATTCTCTCCCACCATCATACTGGTCTCTACTAGACCTGCCCTCACAATCACCCATGTTTTCTGTAATGGGTTCTTCTTCACTATAAATCTCAACCGACTGTTCCTTAGTTGCTACCACAATTGTATCTATATTTGCAAAGGGATCTATATGGGGAACCTCAATATTTTGCCGTGACTTGTGTCTCCTAAGATAATACTGATGGGTAACAGGTTGCATGTTGTTGGAACAAAATTTTAACCCTAAATTTTTTCTAAAATTCATTTCTTGCCATCATATTATTCCCAAAATACCATTTTAAATTTCCCCCCACTCAAGATAATACACCCATTTGACCTATAATCTGAACCCTAATAAGTTCATGTCTTGTCACCTTCACCTTAAAAGAAAAAAACCATATTAGAAAAATACTTGAATTTTGGCAAATAAATGGCTAAGTGACTAAAACTTTTGGTCACAACAACTAAAAATGACTAAATTCTACTAATTTTTTGCAACCTAGCTATAAATGAGTAGAGAAATGACTAATTTGGTCATTGACTACAAAATTATTTAGTCACAGAAATAAAATGACTAAATAGTTAGTCACCCAAATACAAATTAGTCAAAATTTTAAAAAGAACTTTTCGGGAAATTATTGGCGGGATGTATTGCCGCGATTCACTATTTGCATTCATTCTAACATTTTTTGCTATCTACATCACCATCATACCCTGTTCTATATATTCCTTCTGTTTGCACTCAAATCTCCAACTCCTTACTGAATATCACCATCACCATCACACTCTTCACTTGCAGGCACTCTAACATGCTCTTCACACTTGGAATATCTGCAACCCTTCATAGCTGCTTGTGGTGGACTCACCGAAAAATAAAAGGTTAGGAATGTAGAGTTGAAAGTACTTTCCCAGAGCTACTTCACACTGAGGTGTTTTGAGTTATAGAAGCTACTTGCATGGGATATAAAGAGGAAAGGACTTGGAGACTTCTGAAAAGGTGGGCAAGGAATTCAGAGTTTGTTGCAATGAATTTGAAGTCAGTGAGGTCCTCTGCAACGAAGTCGGATTTGGGGACACCTTTGTAGTGAATTTAGAGGTAATTCAAAAGCCTCATTACATTTATAAACACAAAATCTATAGCTTTGTGATTGGCAACTTATAGTAGTTACAATCTACTGCTCTTAATAATGTTCTTTTATAATCTAACCACTATTCTGCTTCATAATATGTTCTAGCTAAATATAATAAAATTTGGGTGTCAGTGCCAAAATAGAATTTCCTCAAACAATTTTGATACATTTTCACTGCAAGTGCAAACTGTCCTTGTGCAAAGTAAACATGGGCTAGATTTACCCACACATCAGACATTTGAACAAAGATGTTTCTTGTTGTAGCTTCTTGTACCTATGTAAAAATTTCCTTTGCAATATCAAATTGACCCCTTTCAGCTAGCACAATGGCTGCCCCATTTGCAGCATAAACATTTCCTAGTCTCTGTGCCAACACTTGACAATACAGTTCTCTAGCCTTCTCAAGATGTTGTGCCTCCACCTTTGGATCCCTCCTCTCATTGTGAAAAGCTACAAAATAATTCCAATTTCCAAGTGAAATGTCAAGATAAGAATTTTTTGCATCTGATTCACTTTGTGCAACTTTAATTGTTTCTTTTTCTTTAAGCCAGTCATCTGTTTTCAGTTCCATTTTGCTAAGCATAGATAAAGTATTTGATGAGTTTTTATACACCTTAAGTGCATCCCCAATCAATTCTAGGCTTAGTAGGATCTCATTCCGAGCCTGAGCCATGGTTCTAAGACGTAGATATGCATCCACATAATTAGGAAACTTGAACAATATTAGCCTGTATAAAAGATTTTCTTTTTTAGTATCATGTAGCTGTTCAAACAACCTAGCAAGATTAAATAGTGTTGTGACTTTATCCCATGATAGCTCAAGTGAAACACCACCTTCTTCTAGTCGATGGAAGAATTCCATATCCTTAGAGAGCACAGGAAAAACTACAAAATTAGCACTGGGGCTTTTATTTATGAATTCAACCCAAGTGCCATTTGCTAATGCCTCCATAAAAGTTTGTTGAGTCAACTCTAGTTCATCACGCTCAAAATGAAGAACCCCAATGTTGTTTAACAATTGAATGGGTACTACTTATCTGCTCTTCTTTAGAAGAGACTTTGCTATCTTAAGAGAATCTAAGGATGTACTGGGGTCTGATGATATTAATAACTCCCCCATCTTGATAAATGCATGGGCATCATGTGGATCTATGCGAGTTGTCTTTCTTAAAATTTTTAAAGCCTTCTCTGCTTGCCCTTGTTGAGCATATATATGGCCTACAGATTTTAAGCTCTCACAATTCTCAAGGTGTCTCTAGAACCTTTTCAAAATTTGAAGAGAACTCTTAAGATCTTCCATCTTCAATTGAACCTATCTACAAAATCCTGTGGCCTCTGGCTTTCCTTGACTGATGCCATGTAGTAGCGGCTAGTGGTGTCATAATCACGTTTACTATGATAAGATCTTGCAAGATTATAATATGAATGAGATTTCATGAGAGGGTGGTTAGTTGAAACAAGATCTATCTCAATCAATTGTTCCACAAGAAAATGCTACCCTGTGAAGAAAAAATGGTTTGCTAAATGATTCAATGTCATTGCACAGTACAGGTATAATTCAAAGGCTCTACACATCTTTTCCATTCCTTCATGAACACTACCTTTTTACTAACTGTGAGAATCCTATAAGTAAAAAATGCACAAAAATGACCACAAAGATTTATGTAGAGGCAGAACATGATGCAAGGGAAGGACTCACACATAATAACCTTAACACATCCAAAACAAAGTTTCAATACACTTTATGCAAATCTGCACCCTATTTCATTCTTGACAATTTGCTCCTAAGCCTGAAACATGGAAACAACAACCTAATGACACTCAATCATTGAAGACGACATGGAATATGGGCAACTTGGTTTATTTAGACCTATTACAACATCTTCTAAGGGTTTCCAAATGTACATGACCTAACCAAATGATTAACACAATGATTTATGCAATTTAGGTCTTGCTGCCACTAGGTGCATTCAAGGTGATGACTCCAAACGAAGGTAAGAACACTTGTCATATGAATTCCTAAGCTTGTGCAGGCCCTAACAATATGCTACTATGATTCTTCACCCATCCATTGACATACAGTGCATAGATTATTCAAAGCAACAAAGAACCTAGGGTTTTAGGATTGTCTCATAGCAAATCTGTACACATAGTCAATCATATCTTCTTCACACATGTCAGTCACGAGTTGACCTCTTGCAAGGATGTGGGTAGGTGTGGGACAGAGATTTCCACCAATTTTTAGGATTTTTGGATAGTGGAAACTCTGTCCATTATCAAATTTTGCTCCCTGGAAACCCTAGGTAGGGTTTAGACCTGCACTCACCAAAAATGCAATATCTCGCACAAAAATTGATGAAATTCTACCAAACCAAATGCATTCAAAAGATAGATTTTTTTTTCTAATATATTTTTGTTGCTATGTGTAGAACATTACAGATGGATCAATACCATGCATTTGATGAGAGAGTAGCCAATGAGAGGTACATGGACAAACATCCATGTCCATGTAAAGACTGTCATGGTGGAAAGGTGAGAAAAAGAAACCCGATTCTTTGATATATGATAAGATATGGGCATAGTGGTATAAGCCATTGGGATTACAATTATTATGAATATATGATAGAATTATAGAGTGTGAGAGATGAAGAGGCAACAAACATAGATGAAGTGGCACCAAACATAGATGAAGAGGTAGCAATGTTAGACGAAGGGTTTGAAGTTGATAGAATGTTGAATGAGGGTCTAGATGATAATTGGACCAAGTCGATAGAGGATGCTTTAAATCTTGTGTATACTAATTGCAAGTTAAGTCGTTTGACAATAATCCTTCAAATTCTTAACTTGCAAATGGTGCATGGTTGGACAAATGAGAGTGTAGATCAGTTATTGGCATTATTAAGTTTGTTGTTACCAACTGACTCCACATTGCAACCAAAATGAAGTCAATGTAAAAAGCAAATCACTAAGCTAGGATTAGGGTATGAAAACATCCACACATGTGTTAATGGTTGTGTATTATTTTGCAATAATCTTGCAAGTGAGAGTGAATGTCTGAAATGTCATGAAGTGAGGTATAGACAAGGGTTGAAATCAGTTATGGTTCCTAGAAAGGTTCTTCACCACTTTCCAGTAATCCCACAATTACTCTAAATGTATAGGTGCAGAGACATTGCTGAACTTATGCAATGGCATGCCCAAAATAAGAGCACCAATAGAAAACAACGACATGTGCTGATTCTAAGACGTGGATGGAATTTGATAACAGATGGCCTAATTTTTCTCAAGATCCTCATAATATAAGGTTGGGTTTGGCTCTAGATGGGGTGAACCTGTTCTCAAATCAAAGTACTAAATTGTCAACTTGACCAATGTTTTTAATAAATTATAACTTGCCTCCATGGTTAGCAACTAAAACATTTTTCTTAATGCTATCATTGATTATACTAGGAAAGAAAAGTGTGACTTTAGATACAATCGATGCTTATCTAGAGCCATTATATGATGAGCTAATGGAATTGTGGAAAGGAATTGAAGCAATTCAATCTTTAAGGGATGGTCATTCAATCAAATTCACTTTAAGAGCTTCCTTATTGTTTACAATTCATGATCTTCCTAAATATTGCACATTGTCTGGTCTCAGTGTTCATGGATACCATGGATGTCCTGCTTGCAACTTTAAGGATTTTGTGAGGCACTCAAGAAGTTTGCGTAAGTGTATTTATTGTGGACATCATGCTTACCTTAAAATGGACCATCCATATCGTTGACAAAAAACACGTTTCAATGGTCAAGAAGAGAATCATGAAGCACCATTGCTAATAACAAGTGATTACATTGTTGAGAATGGACAAAAAGGAATGTCATTTATTGAAAATGATGGGATTGCTAGTAGTAGATATGATCCATGTAGTAAAAGTGGTGTAAAATGGTTGTACATATTCTATAAGTTGCCATACTTTAAGGATATAGCCATTAGGCATACTGTTGACTTATGCATACTGAGAAAAATAAAGCCTATGGGTAAGTGCAAGAAGATGGGGGGCCAAAAAGGGGTCTTAAGTGGCCACTTTTTTTTTCTGAAATCAGGAAATACTGTCCTGGATGAGAAATTGAGCATAGTTACACTCAAAATTTGGAGATGCAACCAAAACAATGTTCGTAGTGCTCCGAGTCTACTTTCTAAACTACTATTTTTTTTTTAAAATGGCGTAGATTAAGGGGTTCAAAAGAGGGAGCCACAGAAATTGGTGTTGTTTCTGTCAAAAAACATAACATAGCATGTTTTGTGGCTCCCTCAAAAGGTCAGCTTTTTTTTGGTATTTTAAAATCGCTTCGGTGAGAAATTATCTAATAGCATGTAGTTTATGCCCAATTTTTCTGATAATTTTTTGATGAATATTTGATTTTTTACTAATTTTCAAAGTGGACACATCCTAAAAAATAGAATTTTGGCTGTGCTACCCCTATAAATTTTGAAAAGTAATTGAAAATCATTTTTTTCTTTTTTTAATATTTGTAGAATGGAGTCTAGTTTCTAAATATGTAATTTTTTTGAAATTTCAATGAATAGTTAATTTACAATGAAAAAAAGACCAAACAGTGGTTTTTGCCCAAAAACGGACACACAAACAAAAAAAATTAAAGATGAAAGGCTTAACATTGTTAAAATGTGAAAAAAATCACATTGTCAAATATCTAAGAGAAAGCCTAACATTACCCAGTGTTTGATTTGTTCGACATTGAAACATGTGCAAATCTGAGGGTTAGCACGAACGAAATTATGTGAAATCTTAAAGAATCTGGAAAAACACGTCTGTGACTATTCAAAAGGCACTCCAAGCCTTTGGGTTGGAAATCCAAAGCAAATCCCAAGCCCAAGGCTTGGGATTCCCAAAGCAAGACATAATGCGAGCGCGTTATAATGCACTCGCGTTATGTTTTGCTTTACATTTTTCCTTTTCCACAAGTCTGTTGTTTGTCATGTTTGACATAACGCGAGCACATTATAACGCGCTCGTGTTATGTTCCCCTTAAATTTTTTTTATCTTCAAGGCTAGTAATCATGTATGTATGTATGTATGCCTATATGTATGTATGTATCTATGTATGCCTATATGTATGTATGTATGTATGCCAATATGTATGTATGTATAGTGTCGAGGGCAGAGGAGGGTAGAGATGGGAGTGAGCTAGATAGGGGAGGAGAGGGGTGGATAAGGATTGAGTGATTAAGGTGTAAGGTTGAGGGTTGAGCGTTTAGGGATATGATTTAGAGTTTAGGGATAAGGGATTAGAGTTTAGGACCTTGAGGGATTAGGGTTTAGGGTTGAGGCTTAAGGGATAGCGTTTAGGGTTAAGGGTCAAGGGATTAGGTTTAAGGTAGAGTGTTGAGGGTAGAGGGGTTAGGGATTAGGGTTTAGGGTTGAGGCTTTAGGGATAGCGTTTAGGGTTAAGGGTCAAGGGATTAGGTTTAAGGTAGAGTGTCGAGGGATCAGGGATAGGGTTTAGGGTTGAAGGTTTAATGATTTAGGGTTGAGGCTTTAGGGATGAGGGTTAAGGGATTAGGGTTTAAGATATAGTGTCGAGTGTCGAGTGTGTAGGGATAGGTTTTAGGGTTCAAGTTTTAAGGGTTAAGGGTTGAGGGATCAAAGTTAAGGGTTGAGGGATTAGGGTTTGACGTTGAGGGTTGAGTACAATGAGGTTCGAGGGTTAAGGGTTTCGAGATAGGGTTGAGGGTTAAGGGATTAGGGTTAAGGGATAGGGTTGGAGGGTTTAGGGATAAGGGATTAGGGTTTAAGGTATAGTATCAAGCCCATTGAGGGTCTAGGAATAGGGATAGCATTTAGGGTTTAGGGATGAGGGATTAGAGTTGAGGGATGACGGATGACGGATTAGGGTTGAGGGATTAGGGTTTAGGGACAAGGTTTAGGGTTAGGGTTTAAGGTATAGTGTTGAGGGTTTAGGGATAGGGTTTAGGGTTGAGGGATTAGAGTGAAGGGTTGAGGGATTAGGATTTGACGTTGAGGGTTGAGGGTTTAGGGATAGGGTTGAGGGTCGAGGGATCAGAGTTAAGGGTTGAGGGTCAAGGGATTAGGGTTAAAGTAGAGTGTGGAGGGTGTAAGGATTAGGGATAGGGTTGGAGGGTTTAGGGATTAGGGATTAGGGTTTAAGGTATAGTATCGATTCTGTTGAGGGTTTAGGAATAGGGATAGCATTTAGGGTTTAGGGATGAGGGATTAGAGTTGAGGGATGATGGATTAGGGTTGAGGGTTGAGGGATTAGGGTTTAGGGATAAGGTTTAGGGTTGAGGGATTAGGGTTTAAGGTATAGTGTTGAGGGTTAAGCGTTTAGGGATAGGGTTTAGGGTTGACGGATTAGTATTTAATGTCAAGGTTAGGGTTAGAGTGTTGAGGGTAGAGGGATTAGGGATAGGGTTTAGGGTTGAAGGTTTAACGATTGAGGGTTGAGGCTTTAGGGATGAGGGTTTAAGGCTTAAGATATAGTGTCAAGTGTTGAGGGTGTAGGGATAGGGTTTAAGTTTTAAGGGTTAAGGGTTGAGGGATAGGGATTAGGGTTTAAGGTATATTGTTGAGGGTTGATGGTTTAGGGATAGGGTTTAGGTTTGAGGGATTAGGGTTTAGGGTTGATGAAATAGGGTTTAATGTTGAGCGTTGAGGGTTGAGGTTGAGGTTGATAGATAGGGTTAATGGTCAAGGGATTAGGGTTAAATAAGAGTGTCGAGGGTAAAGGGATTAGGCTTTAAGGTATAGTATCGAGCCCATTGAGGGTCTAGGAATAGGGATAGCATTTAGGGTTTAGGGATGAGGGATTAGAGTTGAGGGATGACAGATTAGGGTTGAGGGTTGAGGGATTAGGGTTTAGGGATAAGGTTTAGGGTTGAGGGTTGAGGGATTAGGGTTTAAGGTATAGTGTTGAGGGTTTATGGATAGGGTTTAGGGTTGAGGGATTAGAGTGAAGGGTTGAGGGATTAGGATTTGACGTTGAGGGTTGAGGGTTGAGGGTTGAGGGTTTAGGGTTTAGGGTTTAGGGATAGGGTTGAGGGTCAAGGGATCAGAGTTAAGGGTTGAGGGATTAGGGTTTGACGTTAAGGGTTAAGGGTTTAGGTTCGAGGGTCAAGGGTTTAGGGATAGGGTTGAGGGTCGAGGGATTAGGGTTAAAGTAGAGTGTGGAGGGTATAAGGATTAGGGATAGGGTTGGAGGGTTTAGGGATAAGGGATTAGGGTTTAAGGTATAGTATCGAGTCTGTTGAGGGTTTAGGAATAGGGATAGCATTTAGGGGTTAGGGATGAGGGATTAGAGTTGAGGGATGATGGATTAGGGTTGAGGGTTGAGGGATTAGGGTTTAGGAATAAGGTTTAGGGTTGAGGGTTGAGGGATTAGGGTTTAAGGTATAGTGTTGAGGGTTTAGGGATCAGGTTTAGGGTTGAGGGATTAGAGTGAAGGGTTGAGGGATTAGGATTTGACATTGAGGGTTGAGGGTTGAGGGTTTAGGGTTTAGGGTTTAGGGATAGGGTTGAGGGTTAAGGGATCAGAGTTAAGGGTTGAGGGATTAGGGTTTGACGTTGAGGGTTGAGGGTCAAGGGTCAAGGGTTTAGGGATAGGGTTGAGGGTCGAGGGATTAGGGTTAAAGTAGAGTGTGGAGGGTATAGGGATTAGGGATAGGGTTGGATGGTTTAGGGATAAGGGATTAGGGTTAAAGTAGAGTGTGGAGGGTATAAGGATTAGGGATAGGGTTGGAGGGTTTAGGGATAAGGAATTAGGGTTTAAGGTATAGTATCAAGTCTATTGAGGGTTTAGGAATAGGGATAGCATTTAGGGTTTAGGGATGAGGGATTAGAGTTGAGGGATGACAGATTAGGATTGAGGGTTAAGGATTTAGGGTTTAGGGATAAGGTTTAGGGTTGAGGATTAAGGGATTAGGGTTTAAGGTATAGTGTTGAGGGTTTAGGGTTGAGCGATTACGATTTGATGTTGAGGGTTGAGGGTTGAGGGTTTAGGGTTTAGGGATAAGGTTGAGGGTCGAGGGATCAGAGTTAAGGTTTGAGGGATTAGGGTTTGACGTTGAGGGTTGAGGTTTGAGGGTCAAGGGTTTAGGGATAGGGTTGAGGGTCGAGGGATTAGGGTTAAAGTAGAGTGTGGAGGGTATAAGGATTAGGGATAGAGTTGGAGGGTTTAGGGATAAGGGATTAGGGTTTAAGGGATAATATCGAGTCTGTTGAGGGTTTAGGAATAGGGATAGCATTTAGGGTTTAGGGATGAGGGATTAGAGTTGAGGGATGACGGATTAGAGTTGAGGGTTGAGGGATTAGGGTTTAAGGTATAGTTTTGAGGGTTTCTTTCATCAAATGTAGATTTATGGGTTCAATTATATTGATTGCCTCTCCAGTTTTGGGGTGTGGATGTTTTGGAATCAATCAGGAAGTCTTCAGGAGACTTTGTGGAAGTGGATTGGAAATCGCTTGATAGAACCCCTACTATTTATGCTTGGATAAGGATTTGTCACAAACTAGAACTTCTGCTTCCAAAGAAGATCTGTCTTTCTTCTTCGATGGGCATTTTATATCAAGAACTGGATTATGAGGGCTTGCCCCTTTATTGTTATGCCTATCATATGGCGGAGCATCTGGCAAGCTCTTGCAAGAAACAGGAAAAGTTCTCCCTCAAAAACCTTATGGTCATTCAAGTCTGAAGGGGAAGGTTTGGAAAGATATGTGATCAATGCAAAGGATGTGATCAATCTATAGCAGGACAAAACACGAGCGCGTTATAACATGCTCACATTTTTTCTTGCTATTGAAACGGTAAAAAAGTGTTGACCCCCGTGATCTAGACCCACATGCTCTATTTTCTTACTGATTCTGCGCATGCTCTGACAAAAAAGAAGTGCTTTCATGCTGTTGGGAAGTTCACATGCACATTTGACACATTATACCACCTTTGCATGATCTTTCCACCACCTTTTCTACTTTGCCAACTTGAGAAGGAGGAAATAACATAGTTTTCACACCAAGTTTGATATATATCTATTCAAATTTCAATTTTTGTAGTGTTGCAATGTTAATTGTGATTCAATTTTGGGAATTTGACATTATAGATTGGTTAATAGTATTGTTGTTAGTAATTATATTTGAGTGTTATTCAATTTAACATTGAAAAGGAAGCAAGTGGTGAAAAAACTCAAATTGTTGAGGAGTTTGATGCAAGAAGAAAAAAACACTACATAATTGCGTACTCTCGAATCTTCATTTTTTAGGTATGTCAAGTCTTTACATGCATGTTCTTTACATTTTCCTTATTTCAGATTGAATTACTTTATCATGCTTTATCATACATGTTTAAAATAGACACATTCCCAATCAAGAAAGTAACCTACAATCTCACATGATGCCATGTATATTTTCTACACTTGGGCTCTTTAATAATTATGTGTAATAAACAGATCTTAACATACCATGATGTCAAACTATACAAGAATAAATCCTTACAACATAATAAAAATACAATCCCACTATTATCATGTATTCATTTCTTAGGAACTAATATTGGTCTCTTTATCATGCTACAGACAAATTCTTCGTCATGCTGAGGAAACGATCAAGAATTAAACCAACACAGGAAGAGATAGAAGCTAATAATGCAAAGAAAGCAATGGCTATGAGGGAACTTCGTGAGAAGAGGAAATTGGACACGATAAATGAAGACATACCAATTGAAGAGGAACCACAACAATCACAGAGAGATATGGTATTGGCAGCACAAAGAGAATGAATGCAAAAACTTCGTGGTACAAGAGAGTTGAATACCATAGTTGGAGACATGTCCTCTACCGCAAGTCAACATGTAGGGACACCATCTACCACATCTCAAGTTGAGAGTACATCATCACTCACATGTGATGAAGGAGGTACGCCATCATTCCCACCTCAACCTCAAGGTATGTCATCTATTCCATCTTCGATCAAAGGTATGCCATCTAACCCATCTCATTTAAATATTGATGAAATTCTTAATGTTGAAATGAATTTACCTAATGTTGGTTAACAGATTTGTCTTTTTCTGAAAATAATCTATTCTGACTCTATACCCCTCTTTAAAAGAACTAATGAGTTAAACAACAAATGGGTGAACCCTTTAGATTAGTTCCCCTCTGAATTTTTAGGTACAGCTCCCTTTGTGATTTTCAATGAATTTAACCTATTCAATTAATCAAATGCATTTTTAACCAGAAAACGCTTAAGGCAGACTAACATTCATACATAGCCATGTCATGAATGCGGTAGTTTAATCAACAAGATAGAATATACAGATTTTGCTTTGATATCTTTGAAAATGTGAATACATTCATAAGAACTTGCTCAACCAAAAAAAAAGAACTGAACACATATGATAAATTGTCCGAATAAAGAGCAATTACCAAGTGAAAGGGGATTTCACACAGAAAATCTGATTCCACACATTCAGACGCACAGATCCAAATAAGCAACAATTTTTCTTTTCTCATTCACAGATGAAAATTTACTCAAACAATCATCATATAATGCAATAGTTAAGCATAGTCTTTCTGGAATTCACCTTCTCTTTTTTTTTTTTAACTTCTCTCTATCTGTCTCTATTTAAAAAGAAAAACATATATATATGAATATCTTAACCAAGTCCTTGAGCAAATTAAACCCAGAGTTAACATAACTCTGACTCGTACGGGATTTAGTTTCAACAACTGATTATAAAAGATTAAAGATGCTGGAAATAACACAAATTAAGGAACAGAAAAAGAACGAGCTGGCATGGTTATGACTGGGGCGATGAATCAGCATCTCCTGATTTGCTGTCGGTAGCCTGGGAAGTATGCTGGGCTTTCCACTCCGGAAAGGCGGCCACAAACTCCTGAATTTTAGGGAAGTTTGGTATACCTATGTGTTTCATCCTTAATTTCTAGACCTCCTTTTCCCTTCGCATCCTCCCAAATTTTTCCTTGTGCTCAAGGAGTGCATTGATGCAGAGATAGAGTAGAGATTCGACTTTGGAAACCCTGGAGAAATCCTCGATCAGAATATTATCATTTTCTTTAATAAAGTGGATTTTGTCTCTGAAGGATTGGGCTACTGCTTCAACATCCTCCACAGGCTTTCCGTCATCCTTTAAGTATTTTACATCGATACATTGCAAATCATGCTGTAGTGATTGAGTAAATTTTGCTATTTCTTTAATCAGTTTTGAGAGTTCAAAGCGCCCTTGTCTGGATATGGAGTTCCTCCATTCGATATTCTTCTTGTTCACGTACAACAAATCTTCATCCACTCCAGTCAAGTTCTTTTCTGCCAAAAACTTTTCCAGTCCATATTTCTGGACTTCCTCTATTTGATTTATCACACTTGTCCACTTACCTTCATCCTTAGCCCAGACAACAACCTGTGTTTTAAGATCTTTAATGGTTGTGGTGGTCAGGTCATATATGCTTTTGAGTTCATAAATATATTCAGTTCCCTTTTGCTCTATGCTGTCTAACCAACTGTCAAAAGTTTTTGAAACCATTTTGCTTCAATGCACTTGATCTAACATTTTTTGATTGACAGGTGACTTTGGATCGAAAGACAAGGGGACTTGTGAGATTGGCTGTGGGTTAGGATTGTTAATGGCTTCAATATATTCTGCCATTGCACGCAGAGCTTGTTTTAACTCTCTTTTGTACTTTTCATCCTTCATCGTTCGATTGACCATTCTTTTAGTGGAAGCTTCGAGATGGTGTACATCAGCAGCTCTGGAGGCAGTACCGAGATCTATCTTCTACACAGTGAAGTCATGCACTGTAGGATCTTGAACCTCTCCCTTGGTCACTGGCTTGGCTATTTCTACACTCCAGTTACCAGTGCTTGGGTCAACATCTATCTTGGACACTGTTTTAAGTCTCTTGGACTTGGGGGTCTTCCCTAGACATTTACTTACCATGTCCTCCAGAGGGAGAACAAAAGGAATCACCTTCTTTTTGTCAGATATAGAGCTTTCCAGCCATTTCGGTGCAGGGTCTGAGACTGTCTTCCTGGGCTTCTCTCTGTCAGAGGGTTCATTTGAAATCATCAACACCTCAGGGACATCTAGAAAGGTCTCTGACTGTGGACCAGTGTCAGCTGTCTCTGTTCTGTTTGGGCTTGGCTCTTTGTCCCCCATAGGCTCCTCTGCTTCTTCCTCTGAATTTAAGTCAACAATTATTGTTTCAGAAGTCTGCTTTTTTCTCTTCCCCTTTGTCCTCAATCTGGTAACACGGGATGGCAGAATGTCCATGAGGACCCTTCTGGACCTTTTGGAGGCAGGGCTTTTCTTAGCCGATGTCTTGGATGCACCTGTACCATAGATAGAAAGGGGTTGATTAGAAGAGACAATGGGAAGTGATGATGCGGCCACTGAAGAGAATTGTTGGACGGTTTTACTCTGCAGCCCTTCTTGCCTTTTTTCTTTCAACCATTTTTCAGTCCTCCTTATCACAGGAAGGGTCTTAATTTCAATTCTGTCCTCTTCTTTCTTGCTCCAGTCCACCTCAGGGATGGGCAAGTGTTTTATTTTCTCAAATTGTGGATCAACCACTTGTTCATCATCAACAAAAATTCTAGAAATGTCCATTTTTAAATTAAGGGTAATTATTTGCCCCAAAGAAAATCTGCACCATAACCTTCTCCTCACTTCGAACTCATCTGGGCAGTCCTCCCAGTAATCCTCTAGCTTAGGAAGATGCAAGTGCCCTGTCCCAGAATCTAGGTTATCTTTAACAAAACATTTACTATCAAATTGAACCCTAGCAGTGAAAAATTGAAAATTGAACCTTTTGAGGTTCACCTCCAGATTTAAAGCATCGAATTTTGAGTGGCATGAATAATGCCCAAGTTCAATAGGAAAAGCAATACCACAACCCTTTTTTGATGGGAATTTATTATCAACATGTGCCAATTGCCTACATACCTCCATCAATACAAAACGATCGAATACATATCTAGGCAACTTCAGGGGTTCACCATCAAACCCTCCAACTCTGATATAAGTGAATTCAGAAAACTGGATGAAAAAGTTGCCGTAGATACTGATCAGTTGCATTACTTCACTGGTCAGTCTCTTACCTGGATTGCCTGCCAGTTCATAGGTTATTTTTCCAGTAAAGACGTCATTAATTCTTTTATAATTTTCGTAACAATTTCTTCTTTGCAACTGTGAGTAATATTGATAAATTTTGCTGCTCTCATCTAAAGGCTCATGAGGCAGGTCAAACCAATCTCTTGTGGATGCTAAACAGTAAAACAGATAAGAAGACATAAAGAAATCCCTGTTACCCAGACGATTATTTAAACTCTGATGCAGACAGTCAGCTATTATCTCAGCCCAATCCAAGTATTGTTCACCCTGAAGGATGACTTGTATCAAAAAGTACATCCAGTCTTCCCAGTAATAGGCATGTTGATTGCCTCTGAATCTGTTCAATAACACCACAATATCCCTTACTTCCTATATTAAATGATCTCTAGTAAGGGGTCTGGGCAGCCTTGAACCGCCTTTTTGAAATTTTAGCAGCCAATTTCTTGCTATCACACTTCTGTACGTTGGTCTCTTTTCTGAGAAATACCCATTGGAGGAAGTAATGTCAAGATTAGAATATGCCTCCTTAGGCGGTATCTTCATCACAGACATGAGGGTTTGTCTGTCAATGTGAAATAACACATCCCCGTTTGCTTTTCTGACACACCTGTGTTGGGGATCATATCTGTTTATACACTCTTGAACCAACTCTGGGCAGAATATAGCTTGAGGAAAGGCTGTGGCTTCAACTAAACCACTGTCCACAATTTTCTTCATGGAGCGGGTTTGGACAGGATTTCTAGTTCTTCCTATGAATTCCTCTAAGTCATATTGAACTAAAGCAGTATCCCCAAATTCTGAGTGAGAGTAAGTGAGACCAGGGCCATGTTCGTCTCCCAAACATGTAGATTTCAAAGACATATTTGGGTGATTATAATAATATACTTTGAATTTCAAAAATAACAGAAATTCTGGAGGCTTTTCTTTCCAGTATAAGAATTCAGAATAGCACAGGGGAAACAGGACTCACCTTCAGGATATTTGAATTCACTGCGAAAACCTTGAAAAACGAGAGCCTTACACTTCCAGCGCTATCCTTCTCTGCAATGCACAGTATATTTTCTTGCTAAAATTAGCTTGTTCTTGGTTACTAATGGTGCTTACCAGAATGAATAATCATCGCTTGGAACAATACGTGCCAAAAATATTTGAAAAGACGTGAACTCTGATTTCTTCATTAATAGCAAGTAAGGTTCATGCGCCATCATGAAGTACAA
Organism: Cunninghamia lanceolata; assembly: GCA_027924645.1. Classification (NCBI taxonomy): domain Eukaryota; kingdom Viridiplantae; phylum Streptophyta; class Pinopsida; order Cupressales; family Cupressaceae; genus Cunninghamia; species Cunninghamia lanceolata. The sequence continues at coordinate 4,206,098 of BSBN01000124.1, read as the reverse complement.
TAATTATTCATGGTCTCCACCAAATTAGAGCTTTCTGTTTCATGATGGGTTTCTGACAAAATTTCCTCCAACTCTCCCGCTAAGTTTGACTTAGAAAGCTGCGGGAGCCAACGGGACCAAATTGCCAAATCTTTGAACTTATTGAACCATTGAACCTATGGGACATGGTTCAACGCGATGGTTCAATGTGATGGTTCAAGCATGTCAACTGGACTTTGTAGGCAGGCAAAAGATTGACTTATCGAAATAGAGACTTGAACTTTGAACCGTTGAACTTATGAAGACGCGGTTCAATATGAAGGTTCAATATGAAGGTTCAATGACGCAAGGGTTATGTGGACCAATCAAAAAGTTACACGGCTTCGGTAAAAGGTTGCCAATTATAAACAGTGAACTATTGAACCTTGAACCGTTGAACCCCGCAGGAGATTACAAGTGGGAGGTTCAACGAATGATACATTAATAGACACGGGAACTGTGTGACCTGACTCATAGGAAGACAATGTGTTGAACCTTAAAATCATTGAACCATTGAACCTTTAACCTCTTTATGGGGTACGCGCGGAAGGTTCAAGTTCAACCCGAAAGTATAAAGACGCTTAAGACAAACAGTAAGACAGCTTGCTTTATATGAAACTTCAGACATATTGAACCGTTGAACCTTGAACTTTGAGAATGTTTCAGGTTCAAAGGTTCAAACCTTTTATACAAAGATGACACATGGGTAAAAATTGAAGGACTAAAAGTCGATTTACAAAGCGCAGATATGACCAAAAACACAATACGGTAAACTGACTTTTGCTTAAGAAAAATTACCGATATATGAATAAACAAGGGCGACTCAAAAGGTAACAATGGCTCTGACTGGGGACTGCATTTTATGGCAAAATGCAGAGAACTCAAAGGTTCTGGTTTCGCAGAAGATGAATAAAGAGAAGAAAAGAGACAGTCCGGGGCAAAACAAAAATGGGAAAGGAAAACACAAAACTGAACAAGAGGGAAGACTATGTACAAAGCAGGGGACCCTGCTTACAGGCGATACAGTTTGAGATCCTGTCCATTATAGGACAGGGGTAAAACAGTTCCATCAGGATACTCCAGTTTGAAAGAATTTGGACCCAGTACCTGGTGAATCTTGAAAGGCCCACTCCAGAGCGAGTCAAATTTGCTATGTGCACCTTTGGGCTCTCTCCTTCTGTCCCACAATAATATTTCATCCCCTTCCATAAACTTCCTGGGTCTTGTCTTCTTGTCAAAAATTTCTTTGACCCTGGCCTGATGCATAGTAATTCGGTCAACCAACTCGTTTCTCTTCTTCAATTTTGGCTAAATACATAATCCTCTTCTCCAGGGAATCTTGGAAATATTTATCCTCAATTACACTTTGCAGTTTGGCTGTAGATAGCTCCAAGGGTAAAGATAATTGGGCACCTATCCCATAAACTAATTCAAAAGGCGCCATCCCAATTGCTCTTTTAGGAGTTATTCTGTCGGCCCAGAGTGCTTCATACAACCTCTTATGCCAATCTCTGGGGTTATCATTCACCAATTTCTTCATGATAGCAATGAGGTTTTTGTTACTGGACTCAGCTTGTCCATTCCCCTGGGGATAATAATCTGATGAATGGGATAGAGAAATACTATGCTCATAACAGAAAGAAGTCATTTTGACTAAAGAGAAACTGGTAGCATTATCTGTTACAATCTTCTGAGGCACACCAAAACATACCAAGATATTCCTTTTAAGAAAATCACAAACCACTCCGGAAGTTGTTCTTTTTACAGGGGCTGCCTCAACCCATTTTGTGAAATAATTTGTTGCTGTTAAAATATGAGTATGCCCTACACTTGAGGGTGGTGAGATAGGCCCAATAAAATCCAGTCCCCACTGTTTAAAAGGGTCTTCAACAACAACAGGCCTTAAAGGTAGAGCTGCAAGTTGTGGCCTACCTGAGAACATTTTACATTTCTCACAATTGGCTACCCACCTATATGCATCTTTAAACATTCCTGGCCAGTAGTAACAATTTCTGAGGATTTTGAAAGCTGTAACTGAAGAAGAAAAGTGTCCACCACAAGCTTCGTTATGAAAAACTTCCAAGAGTTTCTCTTGCTATTCTTTGTCTACACACCTCAGGAAAGTTCCATCTAACCCCTTCTTGTAAAGGATATTTCCCCAGAGAACATATTTTGCAGCTTTTAGCTTCAGATTTCTTTTCTCTTTAGGGGTCAGGTGATCAGGACAATCCCCATATGTAAGATAGTGTGCTATATCCAAAAACCATGGATCCTGCAAGCTTACCAATAAGACTGTGGGGAGTCCTTCTCCTTCTTGTTCTTTGTTCTCAGCAATCAACTTACATAAGCCTTGACCCCTGATCAGTTTAGTAGGCTTAACTTCTAGATCATATTCCTGAATCTTAGCAACCCACATTGCTCTATTGTTTAATCCTACTTCTTGCTGAGTCAAAATACTTTTCACGGCTGAATTTGGAACAAATACAACTGAGTGGGAATGAAGTATATAATATCTGAATTGTTTAACAGCCTTAACAACTGCAAAGGCCTGTTTTTCAACTAAAGAATACTTCAGCTCATGTTTCTTGAGGGGGACGCTCATAAAAGCTATGGGAACCTCTTCGTTCAATTCATTTTTCTGCAGCAAAATACCTGACATGGTATGTTCCGAAGAGTAACAATAAATGATAAAATCCTTTTGAAAATTAGGATTTACCAAAGTGGGAGTGTTTGCAATCGCCTCCTTGATATCCTCAAACTCCTTCTTAGCAACTTTATTCCATTTGAAAGGTTGCTTCTCACTCATCATCCCAACAATGTGTTTTGTGATTTCAGCAAAGTCGGGAATGAACCTTCTGAGAAAGTTGATTTGACCAAAGAAGGATTTGACTCCAGTTCTGTTTGAAGGGAGGCTAAGTTGTTGAATTGCCTTGACCCTTTCTGGATCAATTCTGATTCCATCCTTTGAGACTAGGTGTCCTAACAATTTTCCCTCAATCACACAGAAAATTGACTTCTTGGGATTGAGTGAGATGCCATGGCTTCGACACCTTTGCAAGACAGACTCCAGATTCTTCAAGTGATCTTCTCTCTTCTTGGAAAATACAGTCAAATCATCAAGGTAAATAACAATAATCCTGTTCTTTAGGTCTCTAAAAGATGAATCCATTGCTCGCTGAAAAGTTGCTCCCGCATTAATTAAGCCAAAGGGCATTCGACTATAGGCAAAAGTCCCTCGGGGTGTGGTGAAAGCGGTCTTGTGTTGATCTTCAGCAGCTACACCTATTTGATTATAACCTGAGAAGCCATCCAACATAGACATCATTTCAGACCCAGCAACTGTCTGTAAGATGTGGTCCATCACAGGCAAGGGATAGTTATCTTTCAGGCTGGCTTGGTTTAAATTTCTAAAATCGACACAAATCCTTATTTCTCCATTCTTTTTTCGTACTAGAACAATATTTGCCACCCAAGTGGAGTGATGAATTGGATATATAATTCTAGCTTTTAGCATCTTATCAATCTCCCTGAAAATGGCTTCAGCAACTTTTGGATTATAATTCCTCAGCTTATGTCTAAATGGAGCTGCATTTGCTTTCAAAGGAATATGATGTTGAAACTGTCCATGTCTAAAATTTTTGAGATCATCATAGCACCAAGCGAAAACATCTTTATATTTGATCAGCAATTTGATCAATTTGTTCTTCTCTTCCAACGAGCAGCACCTACCAATGGATACCTATTTAGGATCAGCTTCATCTCCAATATTTATCTTCTCATAATCCTCTGCTTTATCAGAAACACAGGAAGGTTTGCCTTTAACATATTCATCTCTTCGAGAAAATAGATGTTCCAAAGAGACCAACCCTTTAGGGATTTTGTTCCCCTTCAATTGAATTATATCCTCTCTTGGATTAATCCCAGGGTCAGGGCTGAATTCTTTACACTCTGCTTCGGAACCTTCAAAGTAGGCCCCCAGAAACATTTCTGCATTTTCTAAAAACTTTCTGATTTGATTATCACTTTCAAAAACCTGCCAGTTTTCAGCATTATCAGGGACATTAGGACGATATATCATTTCTATCCTATAAGAATTTTTCTTGAAATCTGGATGTGGCAAAAGGAGTGAAGTTGATACTGCTAAAGAATCTGCTCGGGAGTTTTGATCTCTGGGAATTGCTTCTATAGAGAAAGCATCAAAATATTCGATCTCATCCCATACCCTATTTCTGTAGTGCCTTAGTCTTTCATTTTTCACAGAAAAGATCCCTCTTACCTGTTTCACAATCAGTTCGGCATCACCCTTCACCTTTAGTACCTTCACACCCTTTTCTTTAGCTTCAAATAATCCGAGCAGTAAAGCTTCATACTCTGCAGTATTGTTGGTGTTCTTAAATTCTAGCTTAAAAGAATAAGAAAACAACTCACCTTCAGGTAAGATTAACACGACCCCAGCCCCTGAACCAGCTATAGCACAGCTGCCATCGAATTCCATAACCCATAGATCATTAGAATGTACAGGTTTTTGCATTAATTCTTCTTTGGGTTCTGCCTCATAGCTCTGTTCAGAAGAGAAGAAATAATTGCCAAATTCACATTCCTCAAATAAAATCTGTGCCTTGGGATCATCAGAGGGATAGACAGTGAATTTGCACTTGGGTTCAGGTTCCAATTTCACTCTCTGCTTCCCCACTAGGATTATGGCCTCTGACCAATCCAGTTTGATTTGTCCACCTAAATCCTTGCAAAATGTCCTGCTCAAAAGCATTCCATAACTAGCAGGAATATCTGCTACCAGAATAGGCAATTTCACCCTCTTGTCAGGATAAGCTGCAAGTGCGACTCGTGCATCTTTAATCTGCCCAAGCAAGGAAACCTGTTTTCCATCCATAGAATAACATCTTCCAAATGTTTTTGTGAGTGATAATCCTAGGGCTTTAGCCACAGAGGAGGGCATAATGTTATCAAAGGCTCCTGAATCTATAATGCAGTTACTAAGTTTATGACCATTGATAAACAGGGACACATAAAAAGGATTAGGCTTCAAATCAGTGTATGGAGCATTATTGGATGAATTAGGAGTTGTTTTAGGGGAAGACAAGGGTGATTCAGATGAGGAAGCAAATAACCTAGCAATGGGGGATTCAGTCTCAACATCCAATTGATTCTCAAATTCAGTTTGTGCAGGATTGCCTTTAACATGTTTGACCAATTTATCAAGTTCAGTAGGTTTCAACTTGAGATACTCAATGGGGGAAATTTGAATTTTTGTAGACTTACAGAAATTTACAATATCAAAAGGGGCATCTAGATCATTTCTATGTAATAATCTATTTTCCTGAGCCTTCAAATTAGCATCATAAGTTCTGGTTAAAGGTTCCTTACCTTTGCCAGGTACTTCTTGAGTATTAGAGGATTTCATATTTCTCTGACCCCTGGTGAGCACGGCGCATGAAGGATCTTCAAGGGTTACCAATATTTCACCTCCCCTTTCTGAATCAGATTCATATTCTAGGAAGTGTATCTCAGAGCCGCCAGGTTCCTGGAAGTTCCTTTCTTCTTCTGTGGCTTCCCCTAACATGTCTTAAGTAGCAGTCATCTGAGTATACCTGAGCATTTCTGGGCAAGAATTTCCATCATGGTCGGTAGTTAAGTGAAATATACACATGTTTCCTCTCCCAGGAGCAGGTTCAATATCCAGTCTTGGCTGTGCTGCCGTCAGGGGTAAAACTCTACCAGTGTTTGCTTGTTGATTCGAATTCCTTCTGCTTATATCCTGATAGGGTTGTTGGAAGGGAGCACCAGTTTTGGGTAGTTGCCTCTTTAAGGCAATCATATCATTCACCAACCTTTGCACTACAAGGTCTGTAGATGATGAGGGCTGGGCATTTGGCACCTGAACCTCTCTTTTCCATTTACCGGCCATAATGAGATCATCCTCCAATCCAACTGCTAAGGCTTGTGCAGCTGGCAAGTCAGCAATTACACCTCTCTTGAGATGGAAGCTAATATTAGGAGGCATAGAATTAATAAAGAAACATTTTTTATTTTCACCAGACGGTCTTTTAGTAGCAGGGATTTTATTCACAATTCTATTAAACTTAGCCACAAACTCCCTCATAGGTTCATGAATCTCTTTCTTTAGCTGAGTCAGCTGTGCAAGGAGGTAATGTTCTTCCTCTGCACTTTTGAACCTATTTTCAAAAGCAGTCTTCATTTCGTTCCAATTTGTAATTGAGGAATTAGTCAGGTGGTAGAACCATTGTGCAGCAGTGTCAGTCAAAGTCTGTACAAAGAGTCTTATGGCAACGTCTTGGTGTTGGACACCTAGTACACTGCATGCTGCTGCAAAAGCACACAAATGTTCTTCTGGTGATTGTTTGCCGTCTCCATTGAACCTGGGCAAATTTTCTCTTGCACTTTTAGGTAATGGATTTAGGTTGGCCCCTAGGTTCACAGGCCCTATGGCAGCTCCCCAAGGTTGAGCCATGGGTAGAAAATTTATGGCTAAAGGGATAGCAGTGCCTGAAAGGACTAAAGCTTGACAAACAAAGGAAGTAGAAGATTTAGGAGGACTAGGGGGTCTACTTCTTGCTCTTCTTGCACGAGTAGGGATATAAGGAAAATTAAGACTTTGCAGTGTTTGAAAAATAGGGTCCTCAACTCCCTCTCTTCTCGAAGACCTGGTGTATGGTTTAGAATCCAGCTTAAAATATTGAAACTTGATAGGCAGTTATTGATTTCTTTGTACCTCAAGGGCTTGGTTTCTTGCAGCGTTTCATGCCTGCCTTCTTCTCTGCCTGAGTAACAGCACTCTCAGGTTATCGACCAATTCTTCTTCTTGTTCTAATACTCTACTTGCTCTTCTGTAATCTTCACTATTCTGACGAGTACGCCAGGCAAGGGTATTCAGTTGGCCAATAATATCTTCCTGCTCGTCTTGAAATCCAAGGTTGGGTTGCAGAACAGGAATTATGTTTTCATGTGGAAGCACCATTGTTGCTTCATATTCAGGCGACCAATCCTTAATTAATGATTTTATCAAAATGTCCCCAGTAGAGTCGCCAAAAACTGTTGGTTAACAAATTTGTCTTTTTCTGAAAATAATCTATTCTGACTCTATACCCCTCTTTAAAAGAACAAATGAGTTAAACAACAAATGGGTGAACCCTTTAGATTAGTTCCCCTCTGAATTTTTAGGTACAGCTCCCTTTGTGATTTTCAATGAATTTAACCTATTCAATTAATCAAATGCATTTTTAACCAGAAAACGCTTAAGGCAGACTAACATTCATACATAGCCATGTCATGAACGCGGTAGTTTAATCAACAAGATAGAATATACAGATTTTGCTTTGATATCTTCGAAAATGTGAATACATTCATAAGAACTTGCTCAACCAAAAAAAAAAGAACTGAACACATATGATAAATTGTCTGAATAAAGAGCAATTACCAAGTGAAAGGGGATTTCACACAGAAAATCTGATTCCACACATTCAGACGCACAGATCCAAATAAGCAGCAATTTTTCTTTTCTCATTCACAGATGAAAATTTACTCAAACAATCATCATATAATGCAATAGTTAAGCATAGTTTTTCTAGAATTCACCTTCTCTTTTTTTTTTTAACTTCTCTCTATCTGTCTCTATTTAAAAAGAAAAACATATATATATGAATATCTTAACCAAGTCCTTGAGCAAATTAAACCCAGAGTTAACATAACTCTGACCCGTACGGGATTTAGTTTCAACAACTGATTATAAAAGATTAAAGATGTTGGAAATAACACAAATTAAGGAACAGAAAAAGAACAAGCTGGCATGGTTATGACTGGGGCGATGAATCAGCATCTCCTGATTTGCTGTCGGTAGCCTGGGAAGTATGCTGGGCTTTCCACTCCTGAAAGGCGGCCACAAACTCCTAAATTTTAGGAAAGTTTGGTATACCTATGTGTTTCATCCTTAATTTCTAGACCTCCTTTTCCCTTCGCATCCTCCCGAATTTTTCCTTGTGCTCAGGGAGTGCATCGATGTAGAGATAGAGTAGAGATTCGACTTTGGAAACCCTGGAGAAATCCTCGATCAGAATATTATCATTTTCTTTAATAAAGTGGATTTTGTCTCTGAAGGATTGGGCTACTGCTTCAACATCCTCCACAGGCTTTCCGTCATCCTTTAATTATTTTACATCGATACATTGCAAATCATGCTGTAGTGATTGAGTAAATTCTGCTATTTCTTTAATCAGTTTTGAGAGTTCAAAGCGCCCTTGTCTGGATATGGAGTTCCTCCATTCGATATTCTTCTTGTTCACGTACAACAAATCTTCATCCACTCCAGTCAAGTTCTTTTCTGCCAAAAACTTTTCCAGTCCATATTTCCGGACTTCCTCTATTTGATTTATCACACTTGTCCACTTACCTTCATCCTTAGCCCAGACAACAACCTGTGTTTTAAGATCTTCAATGGTTGTGGTGGTCAGGTCATATATGCTTTTGAGTTCATAAATATATTCAGTTCCCTTTTGCTCTATGCTGTCTAAGCAACTGTCAAAAGTTTTTGAAACCATTTTGCTTCGATGCACTTGATCTAACATTTTTTGATTGACAGGCGACTTTGGATCGAAAGACAAGGGGACTTGTGAGATTGGCTGTGGGTTAGGATTGTTAATGGCTTCAATATATTCTGCCATTGCACACAGAGCTTGTTTTAACTCTCTTTTGTCCTTTTCATCCTTCATCGTTCGATTGACCATTCTTTTAGTGGAAGCTTCGAGATGGTGTACATTAGCAGATCTGGAGGCAGTACCGAGATCTATCTTCTCCATAGTGAAGTCATGCACTGTAGGATCTTGAACCTCTCCCTCGGTCACTGGCTTGGCTATTTCTACACTCCAGTTACCAGTGCTTGGGTCAACATCTATCCTGGACACTGTTTTAAGTCTCTTGGACTTGGGGGTCTTCCCCAGACATTTACTTACCATGTCCTCCAGAGGGAGAACAAAAGGAATCACCTTCTTTTTGTCAGATATAGAGCTTTCCAGCCATTTCGGTGCAGGGTCTGAGACTGTCTTCCTGGGCTTCTCTCCGTCAGAGGGTTCATTTGAAATCATCAACACCTCAGGGACGTCTAGAAAGGTCTCTGACTGTGGACCAGTGTCAGCTGTCTCTGTTCTGTTTGGGCTTGGCTCTTTGTCCCCCATAGGCTCCTCTGCTTCTTCCTCTGAATTTAAGTCAACAATTATTGTTTCAGAAGTCTGCTTTTTTCTCTTCCCCTTTGTCCTCAATCTGGTAACACGGGATGGTAGAATGTCCGTGAGGACCCTTCTGGACCTTTTGGAGGCAGGGCTTTTCTCAGCCGATGTCTTGGATGCACCTGCACCACAGATAGCAAGGGGTTGATTAGAAGAGACAATGGGAAGTGATGATATGGCCACTGAAGAGAATTGTTGGACGGTTTTACTCTGCAGCCCTTCCTGCCTTTTTTCTTTCAACCATTTTTCAGTCCTCCTTATCACAGGAAGGGTCTTAATTTCAATTCTGTCCTCTTCTTTCTTGCTCCAGTCCACCTCAGGGATGGGCAAGTGTTTTATTTTCTCAAATTGTGGATCAACCACTTGTTCATCATCAACAAAAATTCTAGAAATGTCCATTTTTAAATTAAGGGTAATTATTTGCCCCAAAGAAAATCTACACCATAACCTTCTCCTCACTTCGAACTCATCTGGGCAGTCCTCCCAGTAATCCTCCAGCTTAGGAAGATGCAAGTGCCCTGTCCCAGAATCTAGGTTATCTTTAACAAAACATTTACTATCAAATTGAACCCTAGCAGTGAAAAATTGAAAATTGAACCTTTTGAGGTTCACCTCCAGATTTAAAGCATCGGATTTTGAGTGGCATGAATAATGCCCAAGTTCAATAGGAAAAGCAATACCACAACCCTTTTTTGATGGGAATTTATTATCAACATGTGCCAATTGCCTACATACCTCCATCAATACAAAACGATCGAATACATATCTAGGCAACTTCAGGGGTTCACCATCAAACCCTCCAACTTTGATATAAGTGAATTCAGAAAACTGGATGAAAAAGCTGCCGTAGATACTGATCAGTTGCATTGCTTCACTGGTCAGTCTCTTACCTGGATTGCCTGCCAGTTCATAGGTTATTTTTCCAATAAAGATGTCATTAATTCTTTTATAATTTTCGTAACAATTTCTTCTTTGCAACTGTGAGTAATATTGATAAATTTTGCTGCTCTCATCTAAAGGCTCATGAGGCAGGTCAAACCAATCTCTTGTGGATGCTAAATAGTAAAACAGATAAGAAGACATAAAGAAATCCCTGTTACCCAGACGATTATTTAAACTCTGATGCAGACAGTCAGCTATTATCTCAGCCCAATCCAAGTATTGTTCACCCTGAAGGATGACTTGTATAAAAAAGTACATCCAGTCTTCCCAGTAATAGGCATGTTGATTGCCTCTCAATTTGTTCAATAACACCACAATATCCCTTACTTCCTATATTAAATGATCTCTAGTAAGGGGTCTGGGCAGCCTTGAACCGCCTTTTTGAAATTTTAGCAGCCAATTTCTTGCTATCACACTTCTGTACGTTGGTCTCTTTTCTGAGAAATACCCATTGGAGGAAGTAATGTCAAGATTAGAATACGCCTCCTTAGGCGGTATCTTCATCACAGACATGAGGGTTTGTCTATCAACGTGAAATAACACATCCCCGTTTGCTTTTCTGACACACCTGTGTTGGGGATCATATCTGTTTATACACTCTTGAACCAACTCTGGGCAGAATATAGCTTGAGGAAAGGCTGTGGCTTCAACTAAACCACTGTCCACAATTTTCTTCATGGAGCGGGTTTGGACAGGATTTCTAGTTCTTCCTATGAATTCCTCTAAGTCATATTGAACTAAAGCAGTATCCCCAAATTCTGAGTGAGAGTAAGTGAGACCAGGGCCATGTTCGTCTCCCAAACATGTAGATTTCAAAGACATATTTGGGCGATTATAATAATATACTTCAAATTTTGAAAATAACAGAAATTTCGGAGGCTTTTCTTTCCAGTATAAGAATTCAGAATAGCACAGGGGAAACAGGACTCACCTTCAGGATATTTGAATTCACTGCGAAAACCTTGAAAAACAAGAGCCTTACACTTCCAGCGCTATCCTTCTCCGCAATGCACAGTATATTTTCTTGCTAAAATTAGCTTGTTCTTGGTTAATAATGGTGCTTACCAGAATGAATAATCATCGCTTGGAACAATACGTGCCAAAAATATTCGAAAAGACGTGAACTCTGATTTCTTCATTAATAGCAAGTAAGGTTCGTGCGCCATCATGAAGTACAATAATTATTCATGGTCTCTGCCAAATTAGAGCTTTCTGTTTCATGATGGGTTTCTGACAAAATTTCGTCCAACTCTCCCGCTAAGTTTGACTTAGAAAGCTGCGGGAGCCAACGGGACCAAATTGCCAAATCTTCAAACTTATTGAACCATTGAACCTATGGGACACGGTTCAACACGATGGTTCAATGTGATGGTTCAAGCATGTCAACTAGACTTTGTAGGCAGGCAAAAGATTGACTTATCGAAACAGAGACTTAAACTTTGAACCGTTGAACTTATGAAGACGCGGTTCAATATGAAGGTTCAACGACGCAAGGGTTATGTGGACCAATCAAAAAGTTACATAGCTTCGGTAAAAGGTTGCCAATTATAAACAGTGAACTATTGAACCTTGAACCGTTGAACCCCGCGGGAGAGTACAAGTGGGAGGTTCAACGAACGATACATTAATAGACACGGGAACTGTGTGACCCGACTCATAGGAAGACAATGTGTTGAACCTTAAAATCGTTGAACCATTGAACCTTTAACCTCTTTATGGGGTACGCGCGGAAGGTTCAAGTTCAACCCGAAAGTATAAAGATGCTTAAGACAAACAGTAAGACAGCTTGCTTTATATGAAACTTTAGACATATTGAACCGTTGAACCTTGAACTTTGAGAATGTTTCAGGTTCAAAGGTTCAAACCTTTTATACAAAGACGACACATGGGTAAAAATTGAAGGACTAAAAGTCAATTTACAAAGCGCAGATATGACCAAAAACACAATACGGTAAACTGACTTTTGCTTAAGAAAAATTACCGATATATGAATAAACAAGGGTGACTCAAAAGGTAACACCTAACTTAACACCACCTAGAATTTTGCATAGAAAGCCAAAGTATTTGATTGATATTGATGAGGATATTTTGTAGCCAATGGAAGGTAAGATTCCAAAACGCATTTGTAGAAGATATGCTAATAAGATTTGGAGATTGTTCTTTGAAAAGTTAAATGAGACTGCAAGATGTCAACTATTTGTTGAAATGATGCGAAGTATAAAGTATAGGTCTATCATGAAGATTATTGGGTTGAGAACATCAGAGGCTTCAAGTGAAAAATCTATTGTTAAGAATCTAATGAGTGCATATGAGAGTGTGGGTAACACCTCACGCACAAAAGATAGTAATGCAACACGGCGTGTGATTGCATCGACTATAGTAAGTAGTCAAATGAGGAAAGCTCATCTCATTAGAAAGACGAGTCAACAATTGAGAATTAATAGGAAAACTTTATCAAGAGCCATTGGAAGATGCCAAAGAATTGAGGACACTAATGCCAATGAATTATGGGTGTTCTCGGGGAGACTACATGAAAAGATAAACCAATTGTTGAAGCATTGAGATCACTAATTGAAGACTTTTGGAAGAATTACACAAGGGTATCTCCGAATCAAAGGGATGTGGTAAGAAGGAGAATTGGTAGTCAGAACTACGAGCCACATCCAAAGCATTTTTTGGATGAGACTCAAACACAGTTTTATGGTAAATTTCTAGAGAAGTATCCTCAAATTAAAATTTGTCAAAGATATTTTGAAATGCTAACACCTTTCTTTGTTAAGATAAATCACACACGCACTACTTGTTGTTGTAGATTACATATTGAATTTTCTAACCATTTTGATGCTTATAGGTCTATATGTTTAGATATGCATACTAACAATGATTTGCAGGGTTGTGCCATATGTGCCCCACCAACATCTTCAAGAGACTTCATATCAAGAATTTTATGTGAAAGAGAGGAAGGTCAAATATTCTACAAGAAATTATGCTTGGATGGCACATGTCATCATTGCAGTGGCTTGCAACATTTGCCAATATGTGAACATATGGAAATAACACATGTGGTTGGAAACGAACTAGTAGAGTTTGGCAAGTATAAAACAGTGGCATACAATACAAAAGATGGTAAAGAAGCAAAGAGGTGTGAATTGGTTATTGAAAAGATTCCAGTGTATCAGTTTATGCCTATATTTCATGATAGCATAGTGTATGAGTATGCAAGACATGCCCATAGAGCTCAATGGTTGGACTTGCAATTCAAGTTATGCAAGGACACATTTCCAGTTGGTAGCATTGTTTCAGTTGTCGACTTTGCAGAGAACTACAGTCTACAGCCACAGCGTGAGGTGCAATCACAATATTACAACTCCACACAGGTTTCTATATTTGTGCACATCGCATTCATTCATGCGAATGATAGTACAGAGGATGACAGGAAAATCATAAGGGAGTATAATTTCTATATTAGTGATGATCGCACTCATTCTACGGAGTTCGTACAAGGTTGCTTTCAGGTGTTCTACAATGATTTGGCTAGAAGGGGCATATCGTTTAGTCAGCATATCATATGGTCGGATAACTGTGCGTCACAATTCAAGAACTCACAAAATTTCTATTAGCTAAGTAGGAGGCATAATTTTATAGGTATTCAGCATATGTGGAACTTTTGTGAGGCCGGGCATGGAAAGGGGGAGCATGATGGTGCAGGAACATGTATCAAAAGAGCCATAGCACGAGAAGAGTTAAAGTATAAAGACAATGCAAAGTTGACAGATGCAAAATCGATTATCGAGTGGTGTAATGCTTCCATGGGTCTAGGTAATGAAGGTAAGTCTTTAGTTCATAGATTTTTTTGGTTGATAGATGATACTAACATTGCACCATATGAGGACTATTGTACATTGACATGATCAAATGCGATGCACTCTTTCAAAAGCTCAATTGCAGGTTCATGGAGTATCCATACACAAAAGATGTCATGCTTTTGTTGTTCCTATAAAATTCAAGTCTGGGATAAGTGCAAGTCAAAGGAGTGGGTTGACGAATGGTAGTTAAGTTATCTTAGCCCACTTGACATGTATCGACCCCCGACGGCACTGGAACTAACACAGATAGAATCATCAGTTGACTTTGACCACATATCAGATTTAGTTCAACCAGGTAATATAGGGCACGCATATGCATCTAATTTCATCTAGGTCAACCAGGTAATGTCATCTTACTTTGAAGTGTTTTTGTAATATTGACTAATTTCATCTAATTTGCTACACATATCAATGTAGGGCACGTATATGTAGTTATTATAGATGAAGATAATGAAGAGGGAATAGATTATTACTTATGTCATTGTGTTGAGGCCAAAAATAAATTGGAGGCCCCTGTTACAAATGGAGAAAACATCGAATACCCTACAGGCTCAGTGGTTATTACTGGAACATGGCTTAGAAGGTACCCACATAAGAGTGTTAATATTTTTCTATTTTAGGACTTTGACACGCATCAGAAGATTCTTCATTACTCAAACCTTGTTGTGGCATCCAATGCTCATTTGATAAAGTATCGGGGTAGACCTTTGAACAAAATCTTGTGGAAGGTGCATGAGTCTGACCATGAAGCAATAATTGACACAATAAAGAGTAGAGCAGACCCAGATGGTTCATTGGATTAATTTGTAAGTATTCACATTGATTTTGTAAAGTCATGTTACATTGAGTTGTAAGTATGCACATTAATTTGTAAGGTTTGTCTTCTTTGTATTTCCTCCTACATTTTTTGATAAGGAACACCTTGACCTCTATAATGTACATTGGGTGCCAAAATCAAGGCAATTTTAAGTCACTTTGAGTCATTTGGGGTCAGTTTGAGTCTTTGAGTCATGTTGCAAAAAAGTGTCAATGTTGTCAAGTTGCACAAAGCAACTTTTGCATTTTTGGTGTCCTGATCATGATGCGACCAAACTAATTGTTCCAATGTGTCTGGATGGGTACATTTACTCTAGGCATGGTCCTATTTTTCACCCAAACATGTCGAAACAGTCTGAGCTACATTGTACCGACGATATCCCTGAAGAGTCCAAAGTGTAAAAAGGTAGCAATCTTTGACGAGATGTTACTCGAAAACCATGTCACTTAGAAATATTATGTCTGAGGCAACATGATCATGTAGAGTGCCTCTACAATAACCTCTCTTAGTTTTTTATATCTCTAAGGCATTTGCCCGTGGTGAAATGTTTTCTGCTGCCCCAAAAATCGTTAGGAGGCAGTGTAAAGTTGCAAAGGGGTGTAACTTTCATCCTGATCCTGATGCGACCAAAATGACTATTCCAGCGCGTCCAGATGGGTACATTTACGCTAGGCATGGTCCTTTTTTTCACCCAAACATGTCGAAACAGTCTGAGCTACATTGTACCGACGATATCCCTAAAGAGTCCAAAGTGCAAAAAGGCACCAATCTTTGACGAGATGTTACAAAAAAATTGTGTCACTTAGAAACATTCTGTCTAAGGCAACGCGATCATGTAGAGTGTCTCTACAATAACCTGTCTTAGTTTTTTATATCCCTGAGACATTTGCCCGTGGTGAAAAGTTTTCTGCTACCCCAAAAATCGTCAGGAGGCAGTGTAAAGTTGCAAAGGGGTGTAACTTTCATCCTGCGCCTGATGCAACCAAACTGATTATTCCAACGCGTCCAGATGGGTACATTTACGCTAGGCATGGTCCTATTTTTTACCCAAACATGTCAAAATAGTCCGAGCTACATTGTACTGACGATATCCCTAAAGAGTCCAAAGTGCAAAAAGGCAGCAATCTTTGACGAGATGTTACTCAAAAATCATGTCACTTAGAAACATTTCGTCTAAGGAAATGCGATCATGTAGAGTGCCTCTACAATAACCTCTCTTGGTTTTTTATATCTATGAGACATTTGCCCATGGTGAAAGGTTTTCTGCTACCCCAAAAATCGTTAGAAGGAGGCAGTGTAAAGTTGCAAAGGGGTGTAACTTTCATCCTGCTTCTGATGCGACCAAACTGACTATTCCAACGCATCTGGATGGGTACATTTACACTAGGCATGGTCTTTTTTTTCACCCAAACATGTCGAAATAGTCTGAGCTACATTGTACCGACGATATCCCTAAAGAGTCCAAAGTGCAAAGGGCACCAATCTTTGACAAGATTTTACTTGAAAACCGTGTCACTTAGAAACATTCTGTCTAAGGAAACGCAATCATGTAGAGTGCCTCTGCAATAACCTCTCTCAGTTTTTTATATCTCTGAGACATTTGCCCATGGTGAAAGGTTTTCTGCTGCCCTAAAAATTGTCAGGAGGCAGTGTAAAGTTGCAAAGGGGTGTAACTTTCGTCCTGCTCTTGATGTGACCAAACTAACTATTCCAATGCATCCGGATGGGTACATTTACGCTAGGCATGGTCCTATTTTTCACCCAAACATGTCGAAACAGTCCGAGCTACATTGTACTGACGATATCCCTAAAGAGTCCAAAGTGCAAAAAGGCACCAATCTTTGACGAGATGTTACTCAAAAACTGTGTAACTTAGAAACATTCCATCTAAGGTAACGCGATCACGTAGAGTGCCTCTACAATAACCTCTCTTGGCTTTTTATATCTCTGAGACATTTGCCCGTGGTGAAAGGTTTTCCACTGCCCCAAAAATCGTCAGAAGGAGGCAGTGTATTAAGTCAGGATGAAAGCCTATTCACTCTAGGTGCCAATCTCAAGTTGCACAATCATGAATGGACGCCTAGAGCAATAAGGCACTACATCATGGTTCCAGGACCTTAAAATGGTGCCCAAGCATGTAGGAGGAATTTTCAAGGAGCCAGAATGTTTTTGAAACTCTAAGGAACTAGTCCAAAGACTCTATGGCGCCATCTTGATACCATTGAGTAAACTTTGGAACTCAAACATATTGAAATAAGGTCTAGGAAGCTAGGCGCTATCTCTTTCTAGTTCAACCTCTTAGATGCGCCAACATTGGAAAGACTCTTAATGAGTGCCTAAGTTTGAATTGATCTTGTGATTAAAATTTTGGTGATGTATTGGTGCAAGATGATCTTCAGTTGAAGCAATCTAAGTTCTAGGAAGGGTTTGGAAGTTATCAACCTCTTCACTGAGTTAGGTGCACTTTACAAGCTTTCTTACCCAAGAGTTGCACCTCATTAAGACAAGGCGCATCTTAACCTCTGGGACTTTTCCAAAGAAGTGCTTCAGTTTATTAGCACCTTTGGACCTTGTTTTGCATTTTGAAATAGAAGGCGCACTTTGGAGGCATTTCTAACCCAGATTGACCCTAGGTATAGTCATCTCTCTGGAGCATTACAATGTGTTTTAAAATGAAGGAGGACATTTCATAAGTTGGGGAATTGATCACTGAAGACCTTGGAGTGTTTGAATTACTCTAAGAAAGAAGGCACATTTCCATGGAGTAGCATACTCTAGATAGCGCCTAATGCTATCAAAGCACAATTCCACTCTCACTTTGGTGCCTATCATCAAGAAGGGGCATTGGGCATTCCTTGAACAGTTCTGAGCTTTTGAAGTTTGTGAAATCACCAAGGAATGTTGGGTGCCATGTGTATCCTCAACAAGCTTGAGTTTGCGCCTAGACAAGTTGGCACTTATTCATGTTTTAACTTCCCTCTTGAAGTGCCTAACTTCGGAAAAAGTTATCTTGTTGTTAGTCAAGTGTTTGATGTGTTTTGGAGACTCCAAAAGACTTCCTCTTGCTAGGCACTCTTCTTGGCAACTACAACCTTCAACTGGCGCCTAGATCTTGAAGAAAAACACTTGCAAGTGTGGGCGCACTTTCCTTGTGATGGAGCATCAAACTGGCACCTAGAAATCATAATGCATGAAGTGAGCACCTAGGATCCTATTGGTCCAATAGGTGGTTTTGGGATTTGTGTCAAGTCACTTCGATACGAGACTCTAAGTCCCTTGCCTATCGGTAGGACTTAATACCACTGGCACACTCAAAAACTCTTCTGCCGACACACCGATCTTACTAATGACAACCTTTAGACCACACCCGTTGGTGAGACTCCAAACATTGGTGAACTCTAATCTCGTTGGGCTAATACACTGATGGATTTCGACTGTCAGTGTGACCCCCTTCATCGGTGAATCTCTCAACTGCTCTTCTGATGCGCTGATGGGATTATCTTCTGATACACTGATGTCTTCAACTTCGAACCACACTCGTCGGCAAGATAGACCACTATCGGCAAAGCCTAACCAAGGTCTACCGATACGCTGATACGACCAACTCATGATGTCAATACAAGGTTCTTTTGAAGGCAAAGGGTGCCTAGGATTATGGGGCTCAATTTGATGTATTCATTGAAAGCTCAAGGTGAATTGATGCTTATTGAAAATGCCAGTTAGTCCTTCATTTGCATTCTAGGTGCTATTTCCTATTGACTTATATACTCCTCCTCATGCTAGGGTGCCATAATGAAGTGGTTTAGACAATAGGTGTGCTTCACTTACTAGAGGCTTGTTCTCCTTCCACCTTAGGCACACTTTTATGGTGGAACAGGTGTCAATGGGTGCCTTGTCTTAAATGAATGCTCTCTCTAAGTTGGGTGCCCTTTTGAGGCTTTATGAGTTGCAAATTGCGCCTTAACCCTTCATGCTTGTTGCTCAATGTTTGAATGTTTAAGAAAGTCTCCTTTAGGCGCTCATCTTAATGACTTTTCTCAAGGCGCAATCATCCTAATGACTTGGATATTCATCCTAGTGTTTCAGGATATCAGGCTACCAGACTTAGTCATTTTCAAGATCTCAAACATAAAGAATAACATGATGATTCATTTTTTTTTAAAATACAACTTTTATCTTTTAGTTCCAAAATGAGGTTTAGGTGATACTTGAATAACAATAGCTAGCTTATTGGATCATCAAACATCCTATGTAATACAATTGGACTTTAAATATTTGAAGTAGCCATCTACAAATATCCATTCAAACATGGATTTATAATGCAAGTATGGACGCCATCAATAAAAAAGATTTGTATTAACCAAATATCCATATAGGCATACATCAATATCTGTCGATATAAGTATAACATATATACAAAATAGCCATATAGGCTTACAAGAATGCCATATAGGCATACAATGTCAACTATATACAATACAAAATATATGTCCACAAATGCCGTATAGGCATACAACAAAGGAACACAATAAAAATTCATTCCCCTCTGGCTAGTGAAGAGAATAGATCACAGGTAGCCTTTGATCTTCTAGGGGATGGAGATGCACATGTGGGTGGTCTACTATGAACCTGAGGGTTGCTCCTCCTATTTAGTTCTTCCTGCATCTTTACCTGTTACAATAAAAAAGTATAGACATTAATATATAGAAATTACATGTTATAAAAAATGAAACATTTAACAAAATAATCACTTACCGCTAACATATAATCTGTCTCCTCACTTGCCTCAGTAGCAAGAATAGGCCCTGGTGATGTCATGTCCTATAGAAACCATCCAGATAGAAATTAAACTTCAAATCAATAATCTTTTGATTTTTCAAAAATAGACAACTATAACAATGAATGTAAATTGAAATTTACTAATATGCCTCATTCCCCTATCAATACCATGGAGCTATGAATCGCAGAGGCCACACCCTGCTCCATTGCCCTATGAACATGGGGAGATGTCTCCGCAACCTGCATCATCTGGAAATCAAACAACATTATTCAATTACAAAAACTATAATAGTGATGCAAATCATGGCTCCTAACATACACACACGTTCATCTAAACATGGAAGTACACACAATAAAGCACACAAATCACATACAAAAATCTAGTAAGTACAATTCATTCATTAAACTATTTATTTTACTACATCTATAAAGCTTTGAAGTCCACCACCGCTGGTAGGTGTTGCCGTGAAATCTACAGTATTAACCTATTCAACATCCAAAATCAGATATTAGAATACCATTCATATAACGTTGCTATTCACATGTAATATTTATAATTGTTTACTAGTTACATACCCCGACAGTAGATGATATAGTGTAAAATGCAGGTAGAGAACCACTGAAAACTGTATCGACGCTATGACCCTGAAATTTCATTAAAATCATCAATTTAAATTAGTTAATCTTGCATTTCAAAAATGAAATTTAATAGCTGATAATGGCGTGGTTCAGTGGTTAAGTTGCTCAGTTGTAGTGACGGCCACTAGAGTTCAAACCCCCGCTGGGCCAATGAGCTCGCAGGCTTTACGCCTTTGCTAGGCCAATGAGCTCGCGGGTTTGAAGTGTTCTTGCTAGGGGATGAGGTCCCCCATGTTGTGGCCTCACCGGTTCATTGCTCCAGGCAAAGCATTCCCATGGAGCCAGAGGGCGTGTCGCACCAGCGTCGCCGGTCATGTTAAAAAGTTTACCAGGTGCATTTAAAAAAAAAATGAAATTTAATAAATTAAATTCAATAAACTTGCTAATATTTACTTGAGTATCAAGGCCGAAAGTCTCACTCAGAAGGGTATCTGTCATCACCATCTGCTCACTGCAGATGTAGCCTATGCACCTACGTCCTGACTGTCCATGGGGTCATAACCACAAGCTGACCCGCAAGCCTGACAAGTATGGGGTGGGACCCTACTCCTCGCACTATCTCCCAACCCACTCTGTGTTGTAGGACCAACATGCTCTATGATGCTCTAGTTCAAGGCACTAATGGACTGAAGTGCATCAACCTCAACACTCTCCTTCACAATGGAAGGGATAGAAACATTCTTGTGAGCTGGTCTATTGATTACTCGTCTCACTACCCGCTGTGGGTTAAGACGTGCCCCTGGTGTATCTTGTGCTGACCCCCCACCTCTACCCTGGAAGTCCCGCATGTCAAAATAGTTTGGCACTTTATTGAGGACAAACTCGCAGTAGAGTTTCATCAAAAAGTATTGCGGGACCTCATTATTATTGCATGGAGGATGGTCAAAAACCATCCACCACCTCTGCCCAAAATTGTCCCTTATCGCTTGGTTATTGTACCAATGGATAGGGAACCTCTTGCATGTAATAGGTGGAGGTTGATTTGTTTGTGGGTTTGTGAAAATGGAACACAAGTCTAATTTTGTGATTTGTAATTTTTTCACATCTTGGTATGACAGCTTGTCTGCATAATAATCTCTAAACTCTCTCCTCTTATCTGTCCAACTAGTTATTTGCTTGCTAATTGAATCTACATTTGATAACATAGATTCAAGAGATTCAACAAGCGTGGACCTATGCAAGGTTGAAGTGGAAGGATCTTTCAACTTTGCAATTATATCTTCAATTTCTTTTTTTGTTGTTTTCAATTTGCCCCATTATATTTTCTTGTGTTCCAGGGGCATGGCGAGGAATGGATGGAGGAGGTTGTTGTTCTGTAGGTATTTCCTCCTTAGGATTTTGTAGATTTTGAGGAGGAGGAGGAGGTACATTAACATTTCCTGACAATTAACGAAATATACATAAAAAATCAACTAAAACCTACCTATTTAGAAACAAATTCAAACAAAAAAACAAATATAACTCACTCCTTTGGTGTGCTCGACGTCGTGGCAACATTTTGGCGACGAATTGATAAGGTTTTTGTGTTGAATGGAGTTTTGCAAAATGCGAGCGTGCTTTCTAGGGTCTGCAGGCCGCTGGCATAAAGGAGAAGAAGAAATGAAATGAGATTAGAAACCTTTTTTTTATTTATAGACAGTCATAATGCAAGCGCGTTATAATGCGCTTGCGTTATGACTTAATTTTTTTTGAAATTAATTTGGCCACTTTTTGGCCCCCCATCTTTTTGCACTTACCCCTATGCTATTATAGAAAATCTTTTTGGTGCTTTTGATACTATTTCATCACATGAAGACTTTCGACAACTAAAGATTTGGTGAAATCTTTGAGTTGAAAAATGTGCTGATGAAAAATATAGAAAACCTAGTGCTCCTTATGTCTGGACAAAGGAACAACGTGTACAATTCTTACATTTGTTGTCTCAGACTTGCTTTCCCACTAGATATGTAAGTAGTAGTATTAGAAGCCAAACTGACATTAATGGCTTGAGAGGCCTCAAGACCCATGACTATCATGTCGTAATCAAGAATATTTTACCTATTGTGGTAAATATATCAAGTTTGGGAAAGGGGCCAAGATTGGCAGTTATAAGGTTGGGCCTAATATTAAAGAGAATGAGTTTACATGTATTAGATCCTTCAAACTTTGATAGTTTGAGGGAGGAGGTTGTTGAAGTCCTTTGTCTATTGGAACGGGAATTTCCACCAACAATCTTTAACATTTCTATGCATCTTTTGATACATCTAGAATATGAACTAGAGCATTGTGGCCCAGTAAGAATGAGATGGATGTATCCTATAGAATGATATATCAAGGTTTTGAAAAACAATGTTCATACTAGGGCAAAACCGGAAGGCAGCATGTCTGAGGGATATTCAATGCAAGAGGCCATGGGATTTTGCATAGAATATATGAAGGATTTTAAAAATGTCAATCGATGTATATGGGATGATGACAAAGATGAAAGAGTTGCAGGTGAAGTATTAGAAGGCAATGGATGTCGCTTCAAGCTATATCACATCAAGAAAGAAGTGTGATACATGCCTATATTCTTCAAAACACAACTTTGTTCGATAAGTGGCATAGGTAAAAAAAAATTACACAATAATTTATTTACTCAATTGCATTTATATATTTATATTATTAATCTTACTATTTGTACATTAATATTCTATGTAGAAAATATGAAGAAGAGAATCAAACTTGGATGCAACATCGACCTCAAAAGTGCAGACATCATGATTTGATTGGAGGTGATTCTTTTCCAAAATTTGAAGAATGGATTGCTAATGAAATTAGTCATGCAAAAGAAGAAGGTCAAGATGTAACAACGGAGGAAAGTGAGCTTTCACAATCTCCACATTTATGGGCTATGTGTTTTAGTGGAATATGGGACTATGGTAGTCATTTAAGAGTGGAAGAAAAAGACAAAGGAAAGACAAATTGTGATTGTGTTGTTAGTGCTGAATTTCTTCATGAAACTAAGAAGAAATTTTATGTTGGATTCATCCAAGAAATTATTCAAGTAGATTTTGGTGAAAATAGTCCTATATTATTAAAATGTAAGTGGATACGACCATCCACAGTATAATTTGATGAGTATGGATTTGTACGTACAAATACAAGGCAATTTTTATCAGAGATGGATAAGCCATATGTTTTCCCTCTTCAAATTAACCAATCATTTCTAATTGATGATGTAAGAAGCCCAGGATGCTCGTATGTCATTCAAACAGGGTCTCGTTCCAAACAAAAATTCATGGAAGATGTCGATATAATGCTTGATGGGCAATATGTTAATTTACAACAAACATTCAAATAAGTGGATGAAGACGATGATGGAGTGTTTGAAGAAGAAATTTTGATTACCAATGAAGAGATTGAGAGAGAGAATGAGCAGCATGTCATAGATGAGGATGAGGAAGAAAATCAAGTAGATGCAGACATGATTGATCAGGATTCTGATCTTGCTGGCAATGTAGATGATTATGATAATGTTTTGTCACCTTAACTAGCCTGTCACCTTAAGAGGTTAGCTTGTCACCTAAAATTTGGTTATATGTATGGTGTAATTTCTTATTGAATGTAATAAAGATCTGAGTATAGGTATGCTTATTCACTATTATTTTACTGATACATTTCTAAATGTAATCATCATTATTATGTTGGTACATTGTATACAAAACCTAAGATGTTCACTGCTGATTTGAAGTGCATTTAAAGTTAGGTTCAATCATTCTTCTTAGTTTTCTTACTTTGGTTGAAATTAATTTTGTTTAGTTAGAATATAATTTCTTGTATGTCCTATATGTTTTCTAGATGCTAGACTTTTCTTGTATGTCCTAGATGATAGCTTTAGTTTGTAATACAGATTCTAGCCTCCACATGCATTGAATATGCTTGTGTGAAGGAAACAATGATGAACATCTATGATTTAATAATACATATATATATCTTAACATTAGGTGAACTAATCCTCCTCATTACAAAAAAAGAAATGATCTCTTAGATATCTTAACCAAAATTCGAGCACCAGATTAAATCTTCTTCTCCATTGATTGCTTCAAATAGATATTACAATATAACAGAAGTCTTCTCATATATGTTTCTACAAATGTCTATGATGATGATATCAAAATTTGGTCTTGGTTTCTCTTTTATAAGAGAAGAAACAAGCTTCAAACCATTACAAAATATGGCATCTTTTCAAAATTCATGCCTCTTCGTATAAACTAAACATTAAATTCTTCTTAAGACATAATTAAGAGAAAATAGAGAGAGTAGACAATATTGATTGGAAGCCCGCAACACTTGCAATACACTTGTAGTCTGTTAATCAACATAGGAGACCCATGATCATCCTAATCTGGCAAAGTCCCCCTCTCCATGATAGAGTGTTTGAAGGCTCGGTTCTTCCACTGCAACATCTTCAAGGCCCTTTTCTTCTGTAGGAGCCAAATACTCTTGTTCCCATTGGTATACTATGTAGTCATGAGGCCATGATTCTCGTCGATCCCCTGCACATATAGCCTATCTATTCATCAGCTCAAAGATACTTCTCCTACCATTCAAAAATAGTAAAATCACTAGGCCACTTATAATCTTGAATTTGGAGCAAGTCAAGGCCTGGTGATCCTTCCACCTTTTGTCTAGCAATGCTTTGACATCAATTACAAACTTTGTATATCCAACATCTAAAGCAGTTAATCTATCCAAAATGATGTTGAAGATGAGAATATTGATATCTTCATCCCTTTACAAAAATTCCATGACCTTAGAAGCTATATGACCAAATTCATCCTTCCACGCGTCAAAATCCTTGATCTTTTCATTCTTTGTTAGGATTGATGGAATGAACTGGTGTTTGAAAGTGGCAAAAGAATCAATCTTTGCCTGCATTTTTTTATTCTCACCATTCACATATTGATACTCATCCAATATCATCTTGACCATTTTCTCTATTGTCTTTATAGTTGCAGGAGCATCTTGATTCCATTGTAGAACTTTACACAGAGTGATCAATGTGTAATGTGTTGACTTCCATCTTTGATATAAGGGATCTAATATAGAAAAAATTACTTTCAACTGTTCCATGGCCTGAGACAAGGAAGAATAGTATTCATGCACATATCTCAACTTGTCAACAACCATTTTCACTCTATATTCCAAAATTTTCTCGAGAACTTCAAGATTTTTCAATTTTGCCTCATTCTTTGTTTTCTTGTTTTGGCTTTTCAATTCCTTAATTTCTTTTTCCAACTTCAATTTCAAAACATTGAATTGTTCAGCAGTCACTATGGTGTCACCGGTCTCTTGTGGCACAGGTGTTTGAATTGGCACAATGGCTTGAATCTGAGAAGAACTCTCACCCTTTAGTTGTTTTTTCAGGTTTACATTTTCAAGATACAATCTATTTACCTCATCATTCATCTCCATCTGAGTTCTCTCATTATCAAATAATCTTTGCTCTAGATTTACAATAGCAACTCATGTAAACATTGCAGTATGCATAGTGAGGGTAGCTACTTCAGTTGCTGATGTGTCTTGGAATGTCTTGACCATAGCTGTTCCCCTTATTTCTTGGACCACATCAAGTAATCTTGTTTTTCTAGTTTTCTTTTGTGTTGCCCATATTGCCAAAGTCTCTGTTTTTGGATTGTAACCACAACCAGTGACACCTTCCTCATAGTCAAATTTAGAAACTAGCATGGGGTCATCTTGATTCCTGACTTAGTCTAACAAATACATTTTCTTCAACTCAATCCTGGGAATGATCAACATGTTGCTCCTTAATACCGTTTGTCTAGCCTCATCAGGGATGACACTTATTTCATCTATTTTCATATTCTTCAAAGTTTGTGAAACAATTTGGTCACATGCTAAGATTCATCAGCACCCATTTTATTTATTTCCACTTGTTCTTGAAATTCTTTTATCTTCATCTTAAGCCAAAAATCTTTGAAATCCAGAGAATTAATGAAATCATCATCCTCCATAAATCTCATAGAAACCACAATTCTTTCATCTTATTCTAATCTAGGCTCCCCTTGTGCCTATTCAACCATTTTGGCCTCTAGTTTGTGTGCTTCTATTTCTTGGCCAACAAGTGGCTGATCCGTTTCTCCTTCATCTTCCATATTTCTTAGGATACTAGCCACTTCATCAGTGTCACCCCCTCCTTCACTCAATTCATATGGAACCAATGGAGAAATATCCTCAATCCTTTGCCTTTTGGCAAGTGGTAAACCAGGGACATGACTTGGATCCTGTAGTGATATTGCATCTGGTGCAGGCTCTTGAATCACAACTCCTAGTGGTCTTTTGACACTGAGCTTGTTAGCCTTTGAAGGTTGCTTCTCAGACTTTCTATATATTCTTTCAAAATTGTCAATTATCAGATCTATTCTTCTCAAAGGGTCCCTCTCTTCAACAAAGAATCCAGCAAAATTAGGATTTTGTTTTCTCCTATCATCCTCAATCCTTTTCAAAATCTCCCATTTTCTTACCCTATTATACACTTCTTGAAAGGTTACAAGATTTTTGATCACATCCTCATCAAAATTGATTTGATGGGATATTCCCATTCTTGTGACCTGATGATTTGTCTAACAAAGTTCATGTGACCCTCTAGATCACAAACCCTCTCTACACCTGGTTTCAAAGAATATTTATCCTTCAAATAGGCTTGCAAATCCTCTAAAGTATCATAACCAATGGACCAATCACCAAACACTGTGGAATCATAAAGAAATGTACCTTTCTTATGTTTCTTCATTACATCCTTCTCCATCCACATCATTTGCCACATGAATTCAAGGAATACAATTCTGTCTGGCACAAATTTGGGCAACACATGGGGTGGCTAAGTACACCCATATACCCTGATTATAGTATGAACTAGCAAGAAAAACCAATCAGCATAGTTATTACTATGACCCTATTCTGGCCTATGGGCAAGAGGCCTCAACATTTCCCTAATCTCTTTTGTCAATCTGGGAGAAAAGCTACCAAGAGAATTCATTATTCTAATTGAGAAATCATCATGAAACACAACATAGTCACAATTCTTGCAATGGCTATCCCATTTGTAACACCATCACTGTGTTGGCAATCTTTGTTCATTTTCATCAATCATGCTTAGATCCATTCTGCTAGGCCACTTTCTTCTATTTTGATACAAAATGAAATGACATAACAAAGAGTAGTATTTTAAATCTATGGGATTTTTGTTTTCACTTATTTTCAAAAATCCATCATGTAGTTTCTTTTCAATGAATGTTGCAAAATCATATTCAACATTAGCTTCTAGATTTTGAATTCTCATGGCCATCATCATTAGGCCACAATTATTCTACCTTGGGCATAGATACCCAACACCTGACACAAAGAAAAATATGTTCTTTTGAAATAGACATCAAAATCTTCAACAAAGAAAGGTTCAATTGCAGTGGATGGGATTTCAATTCTTCTGTTATTTGCCCCTTTCCTCATGTTCATGGGCATCTCATCCCCTATGTGTTTATCTCAAACTATTATACTCCTACTCACTCTTCTGCAGATCTACTTATGTGAGGGCTTTCTTGCTCAACATGAAGTAGTCTATGATTGCATTCTTGTCCACAACCACTAATGGTGACCCATTTGGTAGTCTTACTATTTTGGTGGCTAAGTGATAGTGTTATGCCAATGTTCTAATCAAATCCACATCAACAAATACATCTGGCACCACAACCTTTTCCAAATCCAAATTCCATGGGTTTCCAACTAGTCCCTGTCTATCTTTCTTTCCACAAAAATACCAAAAAAGGTTCCATCCAGAGATAGGGATTGCAGCATCCCGACATCCTTCCGCAACATCCTTAAACAATTTCTTAGACCCCTTGTCAACTGAATTTAGCAGGATGTCCAATAATGATTGTTGAAGTGATCGTTTCTTGGGAGCAGGGGGTTAGTGCTCTTACTCACAGACTCAGATTTTTTAGGTGCCATATTTTAGTGCCTCTACGAACTAGGGTTTTGATATTTTACTTGCTTTACTAGACTAGTTGAAAATAGAGCACAAACCAAACACCAACTTTTATGCAAAGAGTGATAGGGCAGACTTACCCAATCAGAAAATGCCTGAGGAGAGCACACAAAGCTTGAATTCACCTTCTACAATGAACACTGAATTCACTGGAATGAAGAAATATAAAGAAATCCAAAGTTTTATCATGCCATGAAGCTGGTCATTTCTCCATTAACCTAGTTCATGCCACAAAATCAACAAATCTTAGCATTCAATTCTTTTCAAACACAGACCATTGATTTGATCCAATCCAATGGCTAGGTGAGAATTTTAAGACTTCCAATCCTTTCCTCAAAAATTGAAATCCCGCAGGCATCAATGATAAACATTGTGGGGCAGCACTAAAGTCATTTCGACATTTAATTCCTTACCACATCACCACAAGACCAACTTAGGGCAATTGCGGGACCACAGGACCTCTTGGATAGTTATGTTCATCTTCACCACTTACCGCCACCCCACAAGCCTTGTTGTACACCATTGCAGGATGGCAGGATATATGTTATCCCTTATGTCTTTTACTGTGCCACCACCAAGCTTTGGCCTGACCGTCGTGGGGCTGGAGGAGCCTTTGGTCTCCCATTTGTTGTTTACCGCATTACCGCCAGTCGAAGTTATCAGCATCGCGGGGCCGCAGTATGTAGCATTACTGGTTACTTGAACTCCTTATACCGCAACACCGCAGGCTCAACTTGAAACCGTCGCGGGGGCGTGGTGAACACTTAATCCTAACTCCTTCCTATTGCATTGCCGCTGGTCATCTCCTTACTTGCCGCGGGGGTGTGGTAACATATTATGTGACGTTTGATTTTATACTGTAACACCGCAATTGAATTTTCTACATGTTGTAGGGAAGCGGTAACTGTGTATTCACATCCTCTAATTCCCGCACACCCGCCAAGGCCATTTGCATGTACTGCGGGGCTATGGTAAGAGACAAAAACACATCAATGGTCAAAAATATAAATTTCTTTCACATAGACCTGATATGAGATGCTCATAAATGACTCATGGAACAATTCTAAAAGGAATATGAATCCCTATTTATGGATTTATGGAAGGAAAATGTATGAAACATAGTGGGACTATGTGAAATTTTGAATGGTTCTAACACACCTCATGATGAACTAGACTATGTTTTTCCTTCATCCTACTTGTGTTATTTTTTTATGAGTTCTTTTCTTGTGAATATATCCCTAAGGAAAATTTGTTTGATACCTATAATTGTAAACATCTTCTTGGTTTTTGACTACAAATTATTTTTAATCTATAAACTAAATTCTATTTAAAGTTTTCATTTGCAATTATCAACATATTGGAAAGTCAACAGTTATCAACTTATGAACTCAATAAAGTTTTACTGATTCAAGTTGTTGATTTATACATTATTGTTTATTTGGACTTCAGGAAATGAAGAGAAGGGCTATAAGGCACAAATTATTTGATAGTGATCATAATGCTAAAACTTCATTGACAGATTATGAGAGCCTTCATAGAGAAAAAGTGGCCAAGAATAATGAATATTTATTGAGACTTGGTTTGACAAATAGGCAAGTTGTAAATCCACTAAGTAGTATATTATTTGTTTAATAGTGTTTAATGAAATTTTATAGGCAAGAGCTTTATGTATATAAGACATAATATGATATTATTTTTTGTTTTATAGGCAACAAAAAGAGTGCAAATAAAATGTGGAGAAAAAACAAAAGGAAAGAAAAGATATAGTGCAGCCATCTCTTAGAAGCCACCACTTTTGTGATTCAACAAATGCAGTTAGTGAAAACAATAGTTGCAATGAAGATCGTGTGCAGCCTAATATATCATATGTTGATGTGCAGCCTGAAATAGCACATGCCGATGTGCAGCCTAATATAGCACATGGTGATCATGTGCAGCCTGATATAGCACATGGTGATCATGTGCAACCTGATATAGCACATGGTGATGATCTCTTAGAACAAAGTCTAAGAGATATTATTGAAAAACATCAAAGCATTAAAGGAATATCAGGTCTACAGATGATTTATTCAAGATTAAAGGATGTGTTTGAAGTGAAATCTGCGGAGATCGGTACTCATGATCTACCTGCTGATGCCACACCTAATGTGGCCAAGGAGCATGAAGTTCTAGTTAATGAAAGTCATAGATAGAGACCGCTTGCATCTGTTGTGCCTCATAGTGCACCTGTTGCATCTAGAACTTTTGATGGAACTAGTGGATTAGCCAGAAATACTAGTAATGGTTTAATAGAAGATGTGGATGCTTTTGTCCAAAGACAAATATTGAGTCAAGATTTGTACAAATCTACAGAGAGGAATGAAAAACTAAGAAAATTAGAAGGCAAGAAGCCATTCTTGCTTGAGGTATCAAGAGATGGTGAGCCCATTGGGCTAAATGCTACAAAGTGGGCCTCCGAGTTAGGTGTAAGATGTAGGGGCCATTTGGATATTTGCAAACCAAGTTTTGCAGAGAAAGATCCATGATATGTGGAAAATGTTATACAAAAAAAGGAAAATGTTTTTGAGACTACTGGTGGAAAAATCTCTAGAAAATATTACAAGCAAAAGATGAGAATTTTGATGAACAATTTTAGATACAATTGCAGAAAAGCAATCATTGAGGGAAAAGAGAGGTTAGACTCCACTCTATGTACCAAATAGTGGGAGGCGTTGAAAGAAACTATGCATTCTGAAGAATATTTGGCAAAGAGTAACAAAGGCAAGAGAGCAAGAGATAATGTGAGGGTTGAATATACATTTGGCCAAGGCAGGTTGCATGCCAAAATGGACAAATTTGGAGTAAGTGTATGGCTTTTTGGTTCAATTTACATTGTGTTATTTATTTCAATTTTTTATTGAACTGACTATATGTTGTAATTGACATTGTATTTTAGGTGGAAAACAGTAATAGAGAAGTAGGTGCAGAGGATATTGCCAATTATATGGCAGCACTAGATCCTAGTAAATCTAAGAGTAGGATGAAGTGGAAATCTAGTTCATCAATAGATATTTCATAGCTATTTGTTACATGCCCAGTAGGATCAACCTCTCTAGATCATGTCAACTCAAATGAAGGATACCAACATGTACTGGATTGCATATACGGTCTTAGTCACCAAGTTTCACAGTTGGTTGCCTCTGTTAACCCTATAGTTTCTGCATGGAATGAGCATAAATTCATGGATTCATATGAGGTAAGAGGCTCTATTGATCTCATTTCTTCTTGTTTGGTAATTCTATATACAAATGCCTCTTAATATGTAGATTATTGAAATCTAAGTGTAGGAGAATCCAACCTAGTTTCTTTATTGTTGGAGTGATCCAAAAAAATTTGGACAAATTTATAGCTTGCATTCTTTACTTGACTATTGAATGCTTTGTATATTTTTTGCATGATGGTTAAACCACATGTAGAGCAATTTTTTTAAAGTAGCAGGAAAGCAAAAATGCCTTCATGATGTCAACAGAGTTGCTGATATTGATAGTGATGATTATGATGATCTGGACAAGAATGTGCAGCACAGTCATCATAGTTATGCTAAAGTTGAGGTAATATAATAGTTGTCAGTTATCTATCTGTATGTTTTGTCATTCTTCATGCTTAAAATGTTCTTTTGGACAAAAAATTATAGCTTTTACATTCTTTAAGTTGTAAGTTAATTTGTCCCAATGTTGTCATTAATTCTTCATACTTAGAATGTTCTTTTGGACAAAAATTTATAGCTTTTGCATTCTTTACTTGACTTATATTAATTTTTGTATGATGATTAAACCACATGCAAAGCAATTATATGAAAGCAAAATGAAAAGAAAAAGGCCCTGTCAATAGAGCTCTTTACAAAACTGTACAACTTCACGTCAACGTTGATAGTGATAATTATGATGATGAACTCAATGAGCATGCACATGATATTCATAGTAGTAGTTGTACTGAACTTGAGGTGAGTGCTATGAAACCACATGCAAGTAAGTACTATTCAAGTAAGTAATGGTTGTTTTATTATGTAAATAAGTGTAATCATTACCTATTTGATAGAAGCTGGTTAGAATAGTAGTGAAGTGTAATTAGCTAGTATACATAGATTATGAAAATAAGGGAGAACATATAACTTACATATGGAAGCTTAGAGCTTAGTTGTAATAGAGTGCATACATAGATTTTGACTATGCATTAGTGCATTGTGTTCGGGGAAGTCATGGTCCTCAATTGGGGGGACTTCATTGCCAATCCATGTCTCTTTCTGGAGTACTCGTACAGTCTAGCACTATTGTAGTCTTGCCCTTCATTTGTTTGTACCTCACGATGGGTTAGTTTTTTTTTCGGAGGGTAAAAGCACAAACCTGTGTCACACTTTATAAAGGAATCAACCAACAGCAAAAAAAATTTGAACGTCGACCTCATAAAAGTGGCTTTTATGTTTTGAATTCCAAAATGATGTAAACTAATGAAATGTAGATCTCTTGATGAATTTTATGCTTGTAATTTTTTAAAAAAATTCAAAAATTATTTTGACAATTTTTTTATAAATTTAAGAGCAAATTTTGAATTGTTGAAAATTTCAGGAAAAAGTGACTTTGAGTCCACGTCACAAAAAAAAGAGAAAACAATCTTATTTTTCCCTATATTTTTTTTCCCAAATAGAGGAGTTCAATACCTAGTGCATGGAGAAAAAAAAATCAGTTTTCAATGTATATTTTCTTCATAATATCATTTTAAAGTTAGACTTTATAGAATCTAATAGTTTTCATTCCACAACAAATTTTGTATTTTTTTTTATCATTTTCACAAAACCAATTATACCCTTTTGGAGAGGACTCTTTCCTCTAGTGTACCATATAATTTTGAAAAAATTTGGATGTGTTTTTATATATTTTTTAAAATTTCTAATTAGTGTCATCTCTAATTTTAACAACCTACTTGCAATAATTTTTAAAAAAATATATTAAAACTAATCAAAATATTTAAAAAAAAATCATATTTGGATTCTAGACTCAGAGCTCTACAAAAGGGTACTTTTTTATTTTTGAAATAACCCATTTTGATTGAAGAAATATTTAGTTTAAGTTGAGAATTTCAGAAAACCATAGAAAATGAGGAGGTGGTTGCCATGTAAGATGCCACATAGACAATTTTGGGCGAATTGATTTGGGGGCGAGGTAGACTCGCCCGAATCAATTTGGGAGCGAAATCAACTTGCCCGAAATTAAATAATTTTGGTGAACAACACCAGTTAGCAGTTTTTTTTTTAACTTATATATATGGCTTCATTTTTTATGTTTTTTCTTAATTCAAGCATCAAGGAGAAAATAGAAGAAGCAAAATTTTTCACAATAGAGGTTAAAAATTATTTTTTTAATTTTTTTCAATTCAAGCATTTGGAGAAACCACATAAAAGAAGTTTTTGGCAAGAGAGGCTACAAATTTTCAAGGTATGTAACATGATTCCCAACTTATTTACTCATTTTACCATGTAGAAATTGAACTTCAAGAGTTATTTATTAGGATGTATATGTGTGTGTAGGTGAATTAAAAAAAATAATTTGTTATGGGGAATAAAAGAACTAGAGCAAGGTTGTATGATCGAAAAAGAGATAAAAAACCCTAGGAACATCTAGTCAAGAACAACCCATTGAAATTATTGATGAACAAGTTGAAGGGCATGTTAATGACCAAGTACAAGATGAAATTGGTAGTAGTGATAGAATTTTTTTTGCATGGAATGAAAAATATTATGGAGATGGATGAGGATGCTCTTTACAAAAATATTTCACCTAAACATATGTTACCTAAAAGCACAATAAAATTGCACTCTAAAAGAATTTGGGAAGATTTTTTTGAAGATAAATCTCTAATTAGAAGAGAACAATTATGTGCAAAGTTATTTAGGTGAAAAGAAATGACCCCTGTTTTAGAGTTTTTAAGAGTTGATAACAAGAAAAAATCTTTAAATTTAGTAAATCAGACAGTAATTGAAAACTTGTAAACAACATTAGATTCTATTCAAACCAAGACTCGAAGTTCTGATTTAATGCTGCATGTAGAGCAATGATGAGTGTAATTTCTAGTAAGAAATTATCACATAGAAGACAAGTTAAAGAAATTGCCCAATTAGTAAATGTATCTAGAAGAACTGTTCAAAGATATATCAAGAAGAGAAATAGATTAGATGAAAACATTGAAAATAATTGGTTAAATATTTGTCGAGTCCCTCGGAGAGATATAATTTTAGAAGATGTAAAACAAAAACTAATTGGATATTGGACTGATCACTCCCATGTTTCTTCCAATAGAAGGGACACTATACAAATAAAAGACAAAGATGGTAAAAAAAATTCTCATCCAAAGCATTTTATAGATACAACACAAAGTGAATTTTTTGAAGCATTTAAGCAAGAATTTTCACAGGTGAAGATTTCTCGAAGGATGTTTGAGAATTTATGACCAAGTTTTGTACGTATAAATAAAGTATATGAAACTTGTTGCTGTCGAAATCATGTTGAATTTCATCTACACCTACAATCATATAAAAATCTTATGACAATAGTTAATCCAAATGTAGCCATCCATGGAAGTACAACACAATTTGTGAAGTCTATCTTACGTGAAAAATTAGAAGATTCAGATGAATTCAATGTACAATGTATAAGAAATATATGTGTAGATTGTGGAAATTTGATGAAATTTTTACCATTTGAGAATATTGATCATTCAATGTTAGTTGTTTGGAAGAGATTTGAATATGAGAAATACTCAACAAAGTCAGGAGCTGAATCTAGAAAAATTGTTTTGAGAGAGAGTGAATTGCCTTGCAACGAGTTTATGAACAAATTTCGTAACATTGTATACCCACATATCCAACGTTGTCATAGCACAAGATGGCAAGCTAAGCAATTTTATGACTCAAAGGATTGCTTTCCACTAGGTTGTATTCTCTCTATTGTAGATTTTTCTAAAAATTATACATTTGGTCCTCAAACTGAGATTCTAAGTCAATATTATCATTCAGAGCAAGTCGCAATCTTTGTACAAGTTTTCTATAGGTGCATGCTGAGTTATTTGTAGATGAGGTAGAGAGTACTGAAGATGATCGAATTATCATCAAGGAGGTTCACTTTTATATCAGTGATGATACGTGTCATGATAGAAGCTATGTAGCACATTGCTTTTGAATGTTTTTTGAAGATTTGAGATAATGTGACATTAATGCATTACAACACTGGATTTGGTGTGATGGATGTGTTGGTAAGTGTTGATTTTATTTATTTTTTTAATTTTTAATTTTTAATTTAAAAATTTATAAAATTTTAAGACTTGAATTTTTAACTAATTTTTAGTTTTCAAATCGTTGTTTATATATAACTATTTATACATGACAATTTAAATATGCAAAAGCATTTAATTGGTTAACGCAACAACATGCTCAATCTAGCATAAAGTTTTTGTGGATTTTTTTGAGAGTGGACATGGAATAGGAGAGCATGATGGAGTAGGAGCATGTGTAAAGTGTGCACTTCGCCAATATGAACTTGCAGATAATGTACTAGATACGGAATTTACAAAATTAAAAATTGTTGAATACAAGTCTACAATTATTTATGTAATTGATCTACATGTATTGTAATAGTTGGATGTACATGTGAACTTTTTTAAATTCTTACCTCTTACCTGGGCACTTCACCAACATGAAATTGCAGGTAACACCATATGAAATGGAAATCAAATTGTTGAATGGTGCAAAAGCTATTTTGGTGCCTGTGACTCAATATACAACAAACACTATTTTTGGGAAGTTAAAGGTATGTTAATTGAATTTATGTTATTTAAAAACTTTAATATTTAAATTTAAGTACACATATGATTTAATTGAATTTTAGTTTTAATTGATATGCTCAAGAATTTGTCCATATGTGCAGATATTGATCGATTGAATCCATATAATTGTGAAGCAATTAATGGTGTTAGAAGTTTGCATCAAGTCATGACTACAGCACATAGCAAGCCTCTTACTATTCAAGTGAGAGAAAAATCATGTTTCTGTGTTGATTGCATTGAGAACAATGCAAATATTCTACAATGTCCAAATGTAAGGGATGGATATGTTTCACAATGGGAAATAAAACAAATAGTATCAATGACTCCTTTTGAAGATAGTGACATTGTAGATGTATATGATCCTATATATTCAGCTGATTATGAACGTGTATCAGATTTAGTTGTTATAGGTAAGTTACAGAATTGATTTATATTCTAGATTGTAATAAAGTTTTGAGCATTTGATTTACTTTGTTCAACTCAAATGTACAAATATGTTTACTTGTGGTGTGTACAAGAGATATTTTGTTGTGGTTACAAATCCTGACAATACAGAAGGTGTAGATTATTATCTACTAAGATGCACACAAGTAAAATCAAAATTGTTAGAATCAATGACAGATGATGATGGACAATCATATCCCATTGGATCAGTTGTTGTTGAAGGCACCTATATCAACAAGTAAAGATAGATAAAAATGGTATTATATTTATTGATTATATGCTAGGATAAAAGGTTCTATAGTACAGTCACTTAGTTATAGCAACAAGATTAAGTTTAGAAACTTTACAAAAAAGAGGACGTGGCTAACAAAAGTGGAGGTTGTCTATTGAATATCACAAAAAGATTTTAGATATAATAAAAGATAGAGAAGATCTAGATTATATGTACCAAGAGCTCTAACTACATTATTGAAGAGCGAGTTGAACCAATCGATACATGGTATGAAGGTATATGCACACTTGAATTATTTATTGATTATTGATTTATTTTAAAATGTACATGGTTCTTGATAGTCCTTGAATCCTTTCAAATTTTAATTTCAATGGTGCTTAGTTCAAATTTTATTATAATCAAACATGATCAAGCTACAAACGAGCTATAAATTTATTTACATAGATTTTTGTTTTTGCAATTATGTAGGTATAAGCCTATAAGGATTTCAAGTTAAATAAAATTGAACTTCATGTTGTGCAAGTATGATTTCTAAACTATATATAGATAGTCTTAGATATCTTAGGTGTCTAGAGGTGTCTTAAAGGTCTTACAGTTTCTTAGGTGTTTTAGGTCTTAGGTGTCTAGGTGTCTTAAATGTGTCTTAAATATGTAGATTCTAGACCTATCTTAGATCTTACGTGTCTTATATATATGTCTTAAGTGTCTTAAAGGTAGATTAGGTATCTTAGACCTTTCTTAGGTGTTTTAGGTGTCTTAGGTGTCTAGGTGTCTTAAATGTGTCAAGTAGATATGTCAAGTAAGTGTCTTAAAGGTCTTAGGTGTCAAGTACTGTATGTCTTAAGTTCCTTAGGTGTCTTAGATATGTCTTAATTCTTAGGTGTTTTAGAGGTGTACTATGGTGTCTTATAGGTCTTAGGTTTCTTAGGTGTTTTAAGACTTAAAGGTGTCTAGGTGTCTTAAATGTGTCAAGTAGGTATGTCTTCTAAGTGTCTTAAAGGTCTTAGGTGTCTTAGTGTATTCTTAAAAGTGTCTTAAAGGTCTTAGGTGTCTTAATGTATGTCTTAAGTGTCTTAAAGGTGTCTTCTAGGTCTTAGTTGTGTTCTAGGTTTTAAGTCTTAGGTGTGTTACGTCTTAGGTGAGGCCACTGAGCTTCCACCTTCACGTGGTTGGCCTTGTCAGTATAGAATAAATATTTCTCGAAGCTAAGGGAAGCTCTTTTTTTTTGTATCCTTATCATGTAGGGACCTCTCAAACTTAAATAGGTACATATTTCAGTCATTTTTCAATCATACTAAACTCTCTTTAACTTGATATGACCAAGTAACAAGGCTACACAACTTCAAATGGCACTAACACTGGATAATCTCTTCAACAAACAATTGAAAAGGTAAAGGCGGATGTTTCTAATGGTCTTTTTTCAAAATCAAAAGATACAGGAACAAAAGCAAGAGGAAAGCCAAAAGTTTTTCAGGAAGAAAAAACAAGACTTGCATTGGATACTAATTCATATGAATTACTGGAGACATTTTAGGGCTTTGTT
Organism: Cunninghamia lanceolata; assembly: GCA_027924645.1. Taxonomy (NCBI): domain Eukaryota; kingdom Viridiplantae; phylum Streptophyta; class Pinopsida; order Cupressales; family Cupressaceae; genus Cunninghamia; species Cunninghamia lanceolata. The sequence goes on along the minus strand of BSBN01000124.1, from coordinate 4,167,681 downwards.
CTGGATGGTAAAAAGTACCAACCAATATTTGACTTCTTCTTGGAGCTCTTAGATGCTGCCTTTAGAGTTGTTGCAGACAATTATATGATAGATGACAGTGGTATTGGGGTAGTGCATTGTGCTCCTTTATTTAGAGAAGATGATTATTGTGTCTATTCAGAAGCAAGTATTATTAAAAAGGGTGTGGATCTTATAGCCCCAGTGGATGCAGATGGGTGCTTTACTGAAAAGATTGTTGATTTCAAAGGCTGATATGTAAATATAGAGGAGTTCAAGCAACTTACAAAATAAAAATAAAAATGACAAATAAAAGACATTTGAGGCTCTATGTCAAGAAGAATAAAAATGAGGACAACAAGACCTGGAGACCACTTGATGGTTTCTTGTTTTAAAATTTATATATTAGAGGCATGAGATAGTGGACTTTAAGGTTCTTTTGTAGGTTCTTTTATAATTTAATATATGAGATAGTGGACTTAAAGTACCTATAAATTATTATTTGAGAAAGAGGAATATGTTCATGTGATTATGACTTATCACTTGTAATGACAAAATAAGTTGTATTGTATATTATTGTATGGAAAAGCAAATATATAAGTATGTTTACAAATGGAACAATTATTTTTATGTTATTAAGTTCTTTTAAATGAAAAGTGGCGTGATATTATTATTTAAATTTTATGTTTAATCAATGGTTGCTTTACTTCATTTACTACATGTTTAATCATGAATAAATACTATACTTTTTTAGATTTTGTTACCTTTGAAATAGTGTGTTATGAGGCTTGTTAGATATTGTATAATCTTAAATTGTTTAATTATTTTGTTTGAAATTAAATATAACATTAGCAATTAGATTTTCCTTTAGAGAAATATAGAATAATTTAAAGTCCTTGATAAACAATAAACCTTAGAATTGTCTCTTTTGCAATTGTAAATCCTAGTTAGTTTAAAAAATTTATAGTATCATGAAAATTAAATTATTAAGTAGACAAATAGTGAAAAAATATATAGCTATATTGGTGTTCTTCATTTGCAACCTAGTATAGTTGTGATAGTATATTGAATATTTTCATAGCTATATACATCGAATGCGATAAAATTAAATGTGAATTTGAAGATAGAAGTCTATACACTGGATTAAATCAAATTACTCAAACATTTTTGAGTCATCAACTAACCTTTGAGCACACTTATATTTGTACTCCTAATATTCAACACTCAAAGTTCATAAACAACCTTAGAATCAGAATTCACAATCCTAGTTGAACTCACTAACACAAGTCTTTAGTGTAGATTGAATACACAATTCACATATTCATTGGTAGAGCTTCATATTAGGACACTTATCTTAACATGGGGAGATTAGAGGTGCTAGGAACACATGGCATTGGATGGGATCCCAAAATACTCTTCCTATTAGGTGTTGATGAATAGATCCAAACCATATTTTCCCATTTTGAACATCTTATGACAACTCTAATTAAGATTTTTTATGTGTATGTGGCTCATATTAGTTTTGTTTAATAATGTGGGTGATTGGTAGATATTTCCACATATTTGCAACATTAGCATTTTTTATGACTTAAATATTGACCTATCATGTAGCCTCTAGAATTTTGTTGATTTTCTTAATAATAAATTTTGTTAGTGGTGGCACATATATCCTATGATTTAAAGGACCACTACCATATTGCCCACTTTTATAATTTAATAAATGAGAGTGGACTTTATATTTATTAATAGATATGTTTTGTTGTCCATTTATGGTTTTTAAAAATAATTTAAGTTTGTTAAATCTAGCAACTTTAGCTAAATTCTAGGTAGTTTCTAATTTTACTAGGTTTAAATATGTACTACTTCATTTGCTTAGATATATTCCTATATTCATTTTCTATTTCCCAACTTAATCTTATTTTAGATTAGGAATATAGCCTAATTAGGACACATTTATAAATTTAGATAAATGGAAAAATAACACTAACTTATAAAGCATGTAACTCATAATATAAATTTTGAAATGTAAATATAAAGCATGTGACTCATAATAAGAAAATCTCTAAGATATAAAACATAAGTACACACATATAATGTCCAAATATAAAACATGTGACTCATAAAAATATCTCTAAGATAAAATATAATAACATGTAAGTCATAATGTCCAAATGTACTATAAATATAAAACATCTGAATCATATAAACAACTCATAAATGTCTCACTCTATGAGTGGATTAAGCCTCACTCTGTTTCAAGCTGTGTCTCAAGCTATGACATCCTAATCCCTGATTGGAGCCCTCGACTAATCCGTGACCCGAGCGTTATGCTGACTTGTGGGCTGGGGTCTGTACATGAAACACCATAAAATTTTCAAATTATATATATATACATGTACAAATATAATTTGTTTTGATTTTAAATAAATAAATAATACTTGACAAATCTAAATTACCTGACATACACGGTCTGCATCATGTCAAGGAGTCTCAATAGAAGCATGACCTGATCCTGCAACCTATAAATGACATGTGTTCATACAATATATAAACATATGTGTATTTAGTTAGAAAACTTGTACACTTGATGTCTGTATGTAGAAACTTAACTTGATATGTGTGTGTGTGTACACTTAAATCAAACTTATATGCACATGTGATATATAGACCTAGTTTTTAAATACCTCATGATGATGACTAGCATCACCAGTATGATGCAAATCTCCATATTTAGGTTGTAAAACAGTAGCTTGTGTCTAATACACATGTACATTTAAGATTGCAATCAAGAGTCAAAGCTTCAATGTATGTGATTTTATTTAAAATTGAACTTATAATTTTCAAATTTATAATTTATGAATTTAGATTATAATTTTTAAATAAATTGTACCTCAACTGCACCAGTGAAGGCCCTCCCAATCCCACTGAGGTCAAAATCAAGGAGACACAATGATACACATATAGATGGTGCTGTATCAGTGCCGAAAAGAAGCCTGCTATACCCACCTCCCATATCATCATGTGCAGTAACCTCAAACTCAAGACCAACTAGAACATGCAGAGGGGAGGAGCCTATAGGACCAACTGGAACATCCTAATGTCCCCCCAAACCCTGTGAACCTGACTCACTATGGCTCCTCTGTCTACCAAAATATTGCTCGAGATGTGAGGATACAGCATCAAGTGGGATCCCATACTGATCGTTGATGAACTGGTATGAATCTAATAAATCACTGGCCAGGCATCTAGTCATATTCCACAAAACACTCTCTCCACTAATCTGTGCCACATCATGTGGCAATGGTATATCAACATGAATGTAACGATCTAAACAACTGGTCGATGTGGCCTCAGTGGATGGAATGTCAATCCTCAGGTGTAACAAATACCTACCAACACAATTAGATGACAACTGATCAACCTCAGTGGAAATATTCTCGATGCTCTCAAAAAATGTGCGTCTCGAGGGGGTCAATGCTAGTTGGGTAGCATTTGCTAGTTCCACATGTTTTGGAAGAACCAAAAGATTTGGGCCAACTAAGGACCTCTTGTTTTGAAGAGGTGGCATATCTTCTCTTCTATACTTAGGTCTCTCTACAAACCTCCCTTTCCCCTGACCAGCATGTTTAGGGAAAGATGTATAATCGATAGATAAATCTAAATGGAAATCTACATATAATTGTTTGCAAAAATACAATGACAACTCATCATTGTTTGGCCATTGGTGTTGAGCTGCCAAAAACTTAGGATAGATGAAAGGACCAACAACTACATCCACACACTTGGTGGGAGAATAGCCTCTCACTCTCTCTTTATCCCTATAAGAAGGGAACATGCTGAGAACATTATCTACTGAAACCAACCTAGAAATAGATGACCATTTCTCCTAGCCAACAACACTCTGAGAAAGCGATGCATAGAACTTGTCAACACTAATGTCATCATAGGGATTGTATGATCAAACAACTTGGATCATACATGTGATCTCATCCCTAATCCTAACCAACTTGTCTCTACCTGACAGGTTTGGTGTATTGTGAATAGAACTATTCAGTTCATCCAAAGCTCTTTGAAACCTCTGAATGGTGTCAATATATAATGTAGAATTATCACTATCACCAGGTTGACCTGACTGATGTGATTGATGTGATGATTGGTCATCCATGTGGACTTAAATTTATCTATAGTATGCTAATTAAATTTTCTATCAAACATATTAGATGTCATGATGTAAATAAACTTGCATATAAATTTTCCAACTACTACATACATCTTTAAAGAATCTATGATATTAATGTACACGTGCTTCTCAAATAAACCTGCACCTTAGATGCTTGCAAATACATAAATAATAGGCCTATCAACCAAATTTGAATCAACCACAAAACACAAAACTAGGAATGCACAAAAAATCCAAATTTAAAGTCACATGTAGCCTGTAGCATATTGACATGACAGCCATATAGGAATTTATATAAATCAGATTTTATCATAATTCATATAAATCAGATTTTATCCTATATAGTAGTTGGAGTCATAAGAAGGTATATTTCCAATCTAGAAAAAAAACATTCAACAATCTAGAAAAGGCAGACTCTATTTAACATTCTAGAGTATTATATATGTATATATATCTAGTGTATGTTGTTTCCTTCTTTAACCATGTTATTCCCTAGCATTTGATGGGCAAGTTTGAATGTATAACCTTACAAGGGATAAAAGTGCATGTCCTGCATTGCTGTAGCACTTGATTTGACTTGTTTTATGTGTGAACGGACTCCCACCCAATAGCCATCAGCCACTTGCTACTTCTAATCACCACAACCTTACCAATAACTTATGCACAAATTCTTTCTTGAATGGTTTCAAATTGTGATTAATTTTCCATCACCACAACCTTGATAAAAACTTATGCACAAAATTCAATAAAGAAGAATTTATGTACAAATTCTCTTTGGAATGATTTCAAATTTTGATATATATTTTTAGCTTATATTGTGTGGATGAAATTTGATATTCCTTGTAGTTTCCTATTGCATCATGGTATAGGGTCAGGGCTTAAATTTGACAGTCGACCTTGCCTGTAAAGCAATTTTTTTATGATAGTTATCTATTCAATGTTGCCTTTAAAATACTATGACCTATCTTAACTTATAAGTAGATTATATAAAAATTAGATATATATATCAGCATAATCCTATGTAAATTTTGACAATTTGTCCAAAATCTTTCCTTTCATATGATACAGTCTTTTTAAAATTTTGATTGTATTTTACAACAAAAATGGCTAAATACAACTATACAACTATCAAATTTAAGCCCTGTATAGGGTAGGTGTGGCTCTGTTAACTCCCTCATATCCATTCAGATTCATAGATGTATTGATGGATATGAGGGAGGATGCTGGCAAAGGTTGTGGAATTTGGCTTTACAATAGCCAATTGCATTTGCTTTAAAATTTCTAAAATAGGCTTACATAGATCTAGTGTATGTTGTTTCCTTCTTTAACCATGTTATTCCCTAGCATTTGATGGGCAAATTTGAATGGATAACCTTACAAGGGATAAAAGTGCATGTCCTGCATTGTTGTAGCACTTGATTTGACCTGTTTTATGTGTGAACTAACTCCCACCCACCAGCCATCAACCACTTGCTACTTCTGATCACCACAACCTTTCCAATAACTTATGCACAAATTCTTTCTTGAATGGTTTCAAATTGTGATTAATTTTCCATCACCACAACCTTGATAAAAAAAAATTATGCACAAAATTCAATAAAGAAGAATTTCTGCATAAATTCTCTCTGGAATGATTTCAAATTTTGATATATTTTTTTATCTTATATTGTGTGGATGAAATTTGATGTTCCTTGTAGTTTCCTATTGTGTCATGGTATAGGGTAGGTGTGACTCTATTAACTCCCTCATATCCATTTAGATTCATAGATGTATTGATGGATATGAGGGAGGATGTTGGCAAAGGTTGTGGAATTTGGCTTTACACCAACCAATTGCATTTGCTTTAAAATTTCTAAAATAGGCTTACATAGATCTAGTGTATGTTGTTTCCTTCTTTAACCATGTTATTCCCTAGCATTTGATGGGAAAATTTGAATGGATAACCTTACACAGTATAAAAGTGCATGTCCTGCATTGTTGTAGCACTTGATTTGACCTGTTTTATGTGTGAACTGACTCCCACCCAGCAGCCATCAGCCACTTGCTACTTCTTATCACCACAACCTTTCCAATAACTTATGCACAAATTCTTTCTTGAATGGTTTCAAATTGTGATTAATTTTCCATCACCACAACCTTGATAAAAACTTATGCACAAAATTCAATAAAGAAGAATTTATGCACAAATTCTCTCAGGAATGATTTCAAATTTTGATATACTTTTTTAGCTTATATTGTGTGGATGAAATTTGATGTTCCTTGTAGTTTCCTATTGCGTCATGGTATAGGGTAGGTGTGACTCTGTTAACTCCCTCATATCCATTTAGATTCATAGATGTATTGATGGATATGAGGGAGGATGCTAGCAAAGGTTGTGAAATTTGGCTTTACACCAGCCAATTGTATTTGCTTTAAAATTTCTAAAATAGGCTTACATAGATCTAGTGTATGTTGTTTCCTTCTTTAACCATGTTATTCCCTAGCATTTGATAGGCAAATTTGAATGGATAACCTTACAAAGGATAAAAGTGCATGTCCTACATTACTGCAGCACTTGATTTGACCTATTTTATGTGTGAACTGACTCCCACCCAGCAACCATCAGCCACTTGATTTGACGTATTTTTAGTTGTATTTAGGCATTTTTATTGTAAAATACAATCAAAATTTTAAAAAGATTGTATCATATGAAAGGAGAGATTTTGGACAAGCTGTCAAAATTTATATGGGATTATGTTGATATATATATTTGGTTATTTATATAATCTATTTATACTAAGGTATGTCATAGTATTTTAAAGGCAGTATTGAATAGATAACTGTCATAGTATTTAAACCATGTTCCCTAGCATTTGATGGGCAAATTTGAATGGATGACCTTACAAAGGATAAAAGTGCATGTCCTGCATTGTTGTAGCACTTAATTTGACCTATTTTATGTGTGAACTGACTCTCACCCAACAACCATCAACCACTTGCTACTTTGGATCATGCCACAACCTTTCCAATAACTTATGCACAAATTCTTTCTTGAATGGTTTCAAATTGTGATTAATTTTCCATCACCACAGCCTTGATAAAACTTATGCACAAAATTCAATAAAGAAGAATTTATGCACAAATTCTCTCTGGAATGATTTCAAATTTTGATATATTTTTTTAGCTTATATTGTGTCGATGAAATTTTACAAACCCATTTTACTTGCACATACAATCATATAAGGTCCAAGTTTATTTCAAACACTGAACTATACATCGTGCCATAAAAAATGTTTGACAAAAAATGACAATGTGAAGATCTAGATACATCGTACCATACAAAATGTTTGACAAAAAATGCATACTAAGGTGAAGATGGCATACCTGGTTGAGACTATTGTAAAAGGTGGCGGGAACGTCCTTCGCGCGAAAATCTTTCAAACCCTAGGTTACTGTTGCTGTCGGGAAACGACTGTCGTGAATTGTGGTAATTTCATTTTTTTTGTTATTAATAGCATGATTTTGGGTGAAACTATCTTGTCCCCAGATCAACTCACTCGAAAATAGCTTGCCACATATGCACCATGCAACGGCTACATGTATTCAGGTGAAACTATCTCACCCCCAAATCAACTCGTGTGAAAACAAATCGCTCTAAATTGTTTTGTTGGCCCAAAGTGTGACACAGCTTTGTGCTTTTACCCCAGAGTAAAAAGTTGCTTCTTTGTTATTCAACAGAGTAAAAAAAAGCACATACAAAAACTGATTTGCTCCAAGACATAAGACATTACATACAACTGTCAAAAACAATATAATGTGTATTTTTTTTTTTGCAAACATTTAATATTGATAAGCTCCAAGAAGGGGATAAAGTTCAGGTGTTGGATCCTAGTGATGGTGCTATGTCTGTGGGAATTGGGCGGATTCACTCACTATCTATTGTACATGGAGTCAAATTGAAAGGAACAGGAGATGCAAATATAAATATTTTAAAGGTCACGAGTAACATACCCCTTGCTTATGAAGATAAAATAGATGGAGTTGTCTGTCTAAAAGAGAAAGAAGGGACCTTCACATGGTGGCCACTAAAATATTTGAAAAAAATGACATAGTTGATGTTTATCATGTACTAGCTGTTAGACAGCTTGGCCTACTGCTTTATACAATAGTTTGAATGTGTTGTTAAGGGATCTTAGTGTTTTTTGTCTGTTTTGGAGCTGTATGAGCAAAAAAAGCCATTGTAACTCAATTTTCTCAATCACAACACTGAGAAACACATTTTGTAACACATTTTTCAAAGAAAAGACACATTTAATTCTTATGGGTTTTTTGGACTTGATTTTATGTTGCTTTTCCTCCCTAAACATTCAGCATCACTGTCTTATATGCCTTTATGAAAAGATTCTAAGGTTATTGTTGGCTGCATTGAAGGAGAGAGCTTCATATATGGAACACGATCAACACTCAGTCATGAAGATAATCATGAATACTCAAGGAGCATAAATGAGAGAGCTTCATATATGAGATGTCATCATGAAGACTCAAGGAGAATAAATGATAGTGAGCAAGAGATAAAGTACACAGTTCATGCCATAGACAAAGTGAGATGAGTCTTAAGCTACTATGATCAAGGGTGGTGTGTTAGTTTTTGAGAAAGGAAGGGCAGTTGGCAATGCACAAAGATCAATGAGGAATATTACAGTCATAAGGTGATGATGTTAGCATTTCATCAAGACTTTGGAAGCAACCAATAGACAAATTTATAGAAGTCTTAAATAGCAAAAAGGACAGTCACTAATAATGCTATTATTACAAGGCATATATTCTATGTAGCAATATAGTTGTAGGAATATGACAATTTCATAGACCTATGACAATCTACAAATGAAAGTCTAAATTCTATATACTTATGGGTGACTATTCTATAACAAAGAGATAATGAGTGCATAGAGGTAAGATGTTCATGGTTTGTGGCAATGGTCAATGGTTCCTAGGGATACAGGCATAGTAAACATGGTTTCAGTGGCATGAGCAAAGGGACAGAGGACTACAGTGTTAGCATTAATTAAAAGGAAAGTATATGAAAGTTGTAGGGCAATCATCTAGAAAGTAGTGTTGATGATAGTACAAGACACAAGAATATAGTTATGTTTCATTAAGGAAGCTTGATCTAATCCATGTTTCACATTATAATGAATATCCTATCACAAACCTGACTATATATGATAGTGTATTTCCTTTGGTTGCAGTCAAGAAGGACAAGTGCTAGACTGATGAGGCAGATTAGATGACCTGTGGTAGTAGTTGGGCTAGTTGAGAATTAGTTACTGACAATTCACTTTTTGGCAAAGCATTGTAAACTTGGAGAAGTTAATTCTTTCTTGTCATTTCTATGCATTGTAACTCAATCAGATTTTCAATCTTGTGACTGAAAATAAACATTGTAATACTCTTTTCTAAGCATTTTTCAAGCAAGATATATATTTTAGACTTGTGCAAGCTGTAAAAACACCTTTCTTTTAATAAAGTTCAGTGATTTTGCCATCTCAATGGTTGTCTTTATATTGTATGCAATTAATTAATGATTATGATGTGTATTTCTATGTTTTATGTTTAAATCCTCAAATATCGGTCAATTAAAATGACTAAATATACTACTAATTGACGTCAATTAATAATTAAATTGACTAAGTATAGTACCAAGTGATAAAAATCATTAACAATAAATAAATATGACTAAATATACTACCAATTGATAGAAATCAGTCAATAGTGATTAAATGTGACTAAATATATGACCAGTGTTAAATTAGTGAATAAAAATGACTAAATATACTACCAAATTGATCAAAATGATGATTAAAATTAATGACTAAATACACTACCAATGGACAGAAATTAGTGAATAAAAATGACTAAATAAGTGACCAGTTAACAACAATCAATGACTAAATATATCATTGAAAAATAAATGACTAAATAAGTGTCCAAATTATAGCAATCAATGACTAAATCAACGACTAAATATACTACCAAATCGATCAATCAAAACAACCAATAAATGACTAAAAATGGTTGAGTCATAAATTTGGTCGTGTTATAAAGGACTGGCAATAAACTACTAATGGTCACATGACCATGTTTGGTCATTTATAAGCAGTTTTTAGCAGTTTTTTCAGTCATATATTGTTATTTCTCTACTAGTGATCCTTTGGAAAAGATTGGTGGTATCTTAGATTACACTCATAGCATGGTAGACCTGGATGAGTTTCTTAATTATGCAAGTTTTATGGACCTTGATCTCCAAGGGTAGAATTTTACTTGGTCTAATAGAAGGAAAGGTGAGAACTTGATCCAAGTTAGATTGGCTAAGGTCTTGGTCACCTCCAATTGGGATTACACTAGTGCCTACCTTCTTAAAGCCCTCCCCTGGATGACCTCCGACCACAACCCTATACTGTTATCTTCGAAGGACTGAGACTTGGGCCTTTTCCCCTTCAGGTTTGAGTTAATGTGGACTCAGCACCCAGACTTTAGAGCTTAGTTGGTTAGATGGTGGAATGTTACTATTCAAGGATCCCCCATGTATACGCTAGCACATAAGCTAAATATTGTGAAAAACAAAGTCAAAGGTTAGAATAGGTTTACCTTTAGTAACATTTTTTAGAACAAGAGGAGGATTTTTACCACATTCAACTACTGATGGCTAATGGGGACACCTCTAAAGATACATTACTACAAGAGGATTCCTTGAAGAAGGAATGGAGTGATCTGCTAAAAAAGGAAGAATTCTACCGGAAGTAGAAATCTAGAGTACAATGGCCTGGGAGGGGATAGAAATACTGCCTTCTTCTGGATCAATCTACAATGAGGCATAGAAAGAGGAACAATATTGTTAAGTTAATGGATGAGAATGGATCTTTGGTCTAGTCAGATGTTCAAGTGGGGTAGGTGGCTGCCACCTATTTTCAAAAATTTCTTGCTGCTCGGGATAGATTGGGAGAAGCAAGATTTAATTAACATCATTCCTACCCAGCTTAATGTCAAAGATAATACTCTTCTAACCAAACCTGTGACTAAAAAATAAGTTCATGCTTGCCTCTTTTCTATGGGTTCTTTCAAGGCCCCTAGCCCAGATGGTTATCCTTCAAAATTTTTCTAGGAGTATTGGGATATTGTGGGACAAGATGTTACTGAGGTGACTATTGACTTCTTCAAGAATAGAAAATTATTGAAACAACTTAACCACACTTTCATAGCACTTGTTCCTAAGAAACTAGATCCTATATGTATGGGGGACTTCAGGCCCATCATCCTTTGTAACATTGTTTACAAGATATTCTCCAAGATATGAGTTTGTAGATTATAGCCTATCTTGGACTACCTGATTAGTAATAGTCAGAAAGGGTTTGTTCTTGGCAGACAAATTCTGGATGCTAAAATATCCACCCATGAATATATTAATTCCATGGAGAGAAACAATTTACCAGGGATGGCCTTCAAACTAGGCATATCTAAGGCTTATGACAGAGTTGCTTGGGATTTCCTATTCAAAGTCCTTGAGAAAATGGGGTTCCAAGACAGAATAATGCAACTCATCAAAACCTGTGTCACCACTGTCAAGTACTCTGTTATATTTAATGGAGTCCCTAGGGGATTTTTCAATGCTAGAAGGGATTTAAGGCATTGAGGTGACCCTTTGTCTCTTACCTATTCATTCTCATGGTCGAGGTTCTTAGTAGGAGTTTTATGAATTTGTTGAGATCCCAGGAGATTAAAGGTATTAAACCTGCTTCAATAGCTGACCCTGCTACCATTCAAGAGTTTGTGGATGATACTATCCTCTTTGGGGTTGCCTCAGTGGTTGAAGCTAGGAAATGGAAGGTTCTCAAGGACTATGTAGATGCTTCTAGCCAATGTATCAACTATGACAAGAGCTTGGTCTACTTTTTCAACACTCCTATGGACCTTAAATAGAAAATCATGGGGATCCTTGGCTGTTCAAGTAGTGACCTTCTAGGTACTTACCTTGGCCTTCCTTTACCTATTAAAGATGTTCTTCCCATATATTGGAATTCTATTCTTGAAAGAATTCAGAAGAAGTTGGCTAGATGGAAAGGAAAGTTGTTGAGTCAAGTTGGAAAATACCAACTTCTGAAGGCCTTCCTATAGGGAATTCCTGTTTATTTCCTTTCACTCTTCAAAATCCCCAAATACATTGAGGATAAGTTTGAGAGAATTCAAAGGAACTTTCTATGGACTAGGGTGGAAGAGAAAAAGAGGATTTCCCTAGTTAGTTGGGACAAAGTCTTTAGACCTAAACTACAAGGAGGTATCGGGATTAGAAAGATTCACTTGATCAACAAAGCCCTTTTGGCTAAGATTGGATGGAATTTTCTAAGTGGCAACAAGGATTGGGGTAACATTATGGGGGCCAAGTACCTCTCTAATAATAATACTAATGATTTCCTACACACCATTGGTATCCCTAGGGGTTCGGTGGTTTGGAACAATGTGTCAAAAAACACAACCTTATTGCTACAAGGTATTAAGTGGAAACTGGGGGATGGTAGAACTATCAAATTCTAGGAGGATAGCTATCTTAGGGCCTCCCTCTTTGTAAAACCCAAAGATCCAAAGACTCCTTGATAGGGCTATTGCTTACTTTGGGAGGTTGGCAATTGATTATCTTCTTCCTAGAAATAGAGGTTGGAAATAACTGTCAGACTACTATCAGGATCAGAATGACCTTATACCGATTGCTAAGGAGTTGCAGCTCTCTCTCTGAGGATGCAAGATTCCTATTTTCCCCTCAAAGGAAAATTTACTGTCGGTAAAGGACAAGATGGGAGTTTTTTCGGTCAGATCTATCTACTCCTTGAGTCTAATGAGGATCCTAACCTTTGGAAAAGGGTCTGGAATCACAACCTTATTGCCAAGATCAATCACTTTTTGTGGCTTTTCATACACAACAAGATCCTCATTATGGATAATCTACAGATTAGAGGCTTCCAAATCCCTAACCATTGTGCTCTCTGCATGAAGGATGAAGAACCAGTCTCCCACCTACTACTGCATTGTGAATTTTCCTAAGAGGTTTGGAGTTTTGCTATGCAGAATCTTGGAGTCTCCTAAAGCATGAATCTTGATCTCTCTGCTATCATAAGGTGCTAGTTTACCTCCTTTGTTCACCCCATATACAAAGAGATATGGGCTTAGATCCCCCTATACTGGCCTAGGGAATTTGGAAGGAACGAAATAACAGGTTATTTAGAGATAAAGCTAAATCTCCTAAGGAGGTCTTTTGTTTGATTTTTAAACTACTACAGGAAAACATCTCTAACAACACTTTAAAAGTTGTTGACTATCCTCCCAGTAAGCATGAAGCTAATATTATCAATTAGTGGAGTGTCCTGGCTCACATCTGTAGGATTGATAATTCTAAGAGGATAGCTTGTTCAACTACCAAGTGGGCACCTCCTTCTGAAGATTGGATGAAGTTCAATTTTGATGGGGTTGCCAAAAGCAACCCAGGTCAGGCTAGTGGGGGAGGAGTCCTGAGATCTACTAAGGGGGAGCTTGTTCCTACCTATGCTGGAGGGCTGGGGGATAATTCTAATAATGTTGTTGAGGCTATGGCCATTCTCTAGGGACTTAAGGTGACTCTTGCTATTAGTATTAAATACCTCTTGACTGAAGGAGATTCCAAGCTTGTTATTGATGCTATGAAAGAGAAAGCCAAGATGGGTTGGTTGATTACAGATATCATACAGGATATAAAGAAACTCCTTTTTGGCTTTGAGGGATTTGAGGTTAAGCATATCTACAGGGAGGGTAACCAAGTGGTGGATGCCATGGCTAACAAGGGAATCAACCTCTTCCCTACTAGATGCTGGAGGAATCTTAATAATTTGCCTACTAATGTTAGATCTCGCCTCCAAATGGAGGCCCAACCTTATTCTACTTAATGACCCTTGTAAAGAGTTGTTGTTTAGAATATATTTCCTTATATATTCTAATTAGTGGATTCATGTGATTGATATTAGCCATCAGAAGAGGCGAAAAGAGTTTGTCATCATCATGGTTAAGATGACATATGATCACTCCCTAAAGATCAGGATTTGCCACATCAACAAATGCCATATCAGTATGATCTTGTGGCAGTTGCTTAGCTAGCCCATGAGGCCTTTTCAAATCTTGGCGGTGCTTATCCCAATTGACAGCCCACACAAGCTTTATTATGATTGTAATTATTACTTGATCAATGAGGGTGATTTGAAGGACAAGCTGGGGTGTTCGAGCGGCCTTAAGAGTAGGTTTAATGATGTTAGCCAGTTCATTGTTTCTAGACACTTTTTCATTAAGCGACATTATTCATGGGTGCTAAGGTTTATTATGTGTGATCGTTTCCTCAATATTGTGAAGAATTCAGCTATGGGTGGAGACAAAGTCCAAATCAAACCCTCATCCTGTGCAGAGTTTAAGGCTGACGCCATGTTGTGGAGTATTTGTTACAAGGGGGGCAACACCTCACTCCTGGAATGCCTAAATGGATTTGATGAAAATCTATCGGTCTAGTTTTCTATAACTTGGAATGAGGAATGTAAGGTCTAGGTTGGCGGTGTTCAGTTTGAAGTGAGTGAAGAAACTATAGCCAAGGCTATGGGTTTGAGATGTGAAGGTAAAAGGCTGAGGAAACAAACTAAAGTTTAGGATCTTGAAGGAATCAAGAGATTTTTTAAAGAGGGTGAATCACCAGTTCGCATGCAAGGTGGCTTCGAAAGGGAGAGCCTTATTAACCCCTAGGACAAAGTTTGCTATCTTATTATGAAATACATCACCTTGGAGGGTAGGTTCAGGTGCTACTACCACTATCACTTTGCTTTATTGAATCATTTTTGTCATAAAGTGCTTATCAATCTTCCATTCTATCTCTTGTCATCTTTAGAGTCTCCTATGAAGGTTGCCAAGAATACGCATGAGAGTAATCCTATTGTTGTTGTTGTCCTACTCCACCAAGGCCTAATTCTTCACCTTTTCCATTTCCACCTAGCCCTCTACCTACCTAAGTCCATAAGAGCCTACCTAGTGGAAGAAGCTAATGATAATGAATTGGACAATAACATCCCCTTAAGTATCAAGTATGGCAGCCCTGGAAAAATCAAGGCCACTAGTTCTACTATGAAAGATCCCTTGGGCCCTACTGGGGCCTCCATAAACCCTAAGGCTCTAGTTGTTGAAAACCATGTTTTTAACTCTCATAAGAAAAAGGGTTCCAAGACCCCACTTGATTCCTAGAAGTATAACCCTACTCTACAGGGCCCCTCTACTTTTGCTACCCCTTCTGGCGGTGCGACTGGGTCCCCTGGTCAATCCAAAAAAGTGGTTGTCGAGGGTTTGTGTGATTTGAAGAATAGCCCTTCCCACTCGGGCGAAAAAGAGAGAAAAGGGAATTCTGGCACAATCACCCTACACCCGAGAAGTCAGGGAAGAAGAAAGCCAAGATATCTACTAGTGATGAGATACTGGCTAAGCTTGTTGAGGACAAGGGGTTTACTGAGCTTTAGGAGCAAGGGGATGTTGCTGCTAAGAAGGAGAAGGCAAAAGAGCTTAAGGGGAGCACTGTGAGGAGGCTGAGCATTCAGAGGTCAAGTAGGTTGGTTGGTGGTAAAACTCTCTTGTTGAAGATCATTGACTATTCTTCAGCCTTTGATCCAGAGGATGAGGTGGAGATCAAGGAGGTCAAATCAACCCCTGATCAACCTATGGAACATGAGGGTGCCAATTTGTTTGAGGAGTTAAATAACTCCTTTTATGAGACTGAAGAGGAGGACGTCAAGATCATGAAAACTCATGGGAAAGAAGTTGCCAGTAAAAGGAATTGTGATAATTGTAATCAGTTCAAAAAGGACTTGGATGATGTTAAGAATAGGATGTTCTCTCTAGAGAATAAAATGAAGGTGCTTGCTACCATGTGATCTAAAGTGATTCACCACGCTATGACTTCACTGGTTGTCCTACAGGATGCTCAAAATGAGAAGGTGGACAAGGATGGCAAGTCTACTAGTAAGGAGGAACTCCTAGGTTTCCTTGTAGAGGATTGGAATGCTCTGCACTTAATTAGTGTTATTTTCTACTGCTATTTTAGGTATTGGGTCTTTTTTTATGCTTTCCTATTAGTTAGCTGTTAGTCTGCTATTGCTTTGTTGTTCCTGGCTATTGGCCTATTTTTCTGCCCCTCAGGCCTTTTGTAATAGGGATTTGCACCCTTGTTTGTAGTTTACCAATATCAAATACTTATCAAATTTAGGTGGATTTAGATCTAATCATGTATCAAATACTGTGGCGAAATAGTTGATTTGAAATTTTAATAAAATAAATTTCTTTGGAAATTTAACCAAGACTAAGTTAAATTTTACAAAAATGTGGCAATTCACCGGTCACCTTACAACTTGTACTATTTACCAAATTTTGAATCCCCAATTTCAACTATTCGCCAATTGGAAAAAAAATGCTACTTAAAAAGTCACTGATTCAAAGTGGGGGGTAAAATGTAATGGTAAAAAATACATACCCTACACTTTTTCCCATTAGTTATGGACTCATTTGACTAGGTTAGCCTTTATGTAATGACTAGAATATACATGGTGTGTTAATGCACAAAGAGTTGGCATATTCCCTAAACCTATCTTGATTTTACCTCCACACATTGGTAGGAGCTAGTTTTGATCTTCAATTTACCTATTCACCCACATGGTTTGATTTTGCAACATAAAGTTAAACCTAGTTTGATTCCACATTTTGAAATCAATCCCAACCTTTTTAAATTCAAATTGGGCTTATGTCATCCCACTCCAACTATCAATTAT
This sequence comes from Cunninghamia lanceolata, assembly GCA_027924645.1. NCBI lineage: Eukaryota > Viridiplantae > Streptophyta > Pinopsida > Cupressales > Cupressaceae > Cunninghamia > Cunninghamia lanceolata. The sequence goes on along the minus strand of BSBN01000124.1, from coordinate 4,150,656 downwards.
GTGCTAGCTTGAACCATGAAACATTATAAATTGTACTCTAGGTTGTTGTAGACAAGGAAAATCATAATTCCTTTTAATGTATATCAAGAACCAACATCTAGAATCTAGAGTTCTCACCCTATTTCCATCATCATGGAGCACATTTGAGCATTCACTATCACATCACCATCTACATGTTTAGTGATAAGATGTATATTGCATAGATTCTTGTTGTCTTCAATCTTTGTTGACAAACCATTGAATTAGTTATCTAGGGGTTTGACCAAGGGAGAATAGAGCCTAGCTAGAAGGCTCCTCAAAGGTGTCTAACAACATCACCATTTCATCAATGCTGATTTATATATTAGAAAACAAGGTAAACTAGTTTTTCTAGATCATAGAACTTGTTAAGTACATAATACAAATTACAATTTCATGTAGTATAGATTAATCTTACATATAGAGTTCTATCCATGTTGCATAATCAACCTAGATCAACATGTGCTACGATTTTAGCTGAAATCAAAATCAAGTTCAATTCATTGTCTATCAAGGTGTTACATGGCTACATCTAATACTAGAGCATTGTTTTGGATCATTGAGTGATAGTTTACACACCAATGTCATCAACTCACACTAGAGATGAGTAAGCCTAATCCATCTTTTTCATTTCTTGTCTATTTACAATTTACCATATTATCTCATAATCCTAGAGTAGATTTATTTAAATTCATTTAATTTATCTACACTTAGGATATTTTGAAAAGGTTGATTATTTTCCTTTTTAGTTCCCATCCTTCTATTCTTTTGAACTCTTCAAAAAATCTTTTAGTGATATACTCTTTAAAAGATACAATCACGAACTTTACCAAAAATTTATGAATATTATTATTATTTTTTTTGCACGGAAAAGGTTTACCATCCTTATATTTTAGTACTTTTTTATATATTCCATCATAAAAACTTTCATCCTATTTAACTTTTAATTCTTCCATCAAACGTACACTTGTCTTAGTTTCAAGTGGCATCCCATCAATATTTCTCATGGCTTTGCACTTATTCATGTGGAAGTGTGAAATGAAATGGGCCAAAGAAAAACTTTGTTGCTAAACTATGAATTTGATAAAGGTAGTGAGAGAAGTATACCTGCCACACATCATTAATTTCTTCACATAATGTAACAACTATTGTCTTCAGCATGGAATTTTCTTGTACGATTTTAAATTATCAACTAAGTACTCATATATAGTTGGATAGAGGGTTCCATAGCCTCTTTGAAATTCCTTTCAAAGATTATCCTCTTGAGGAAACATATTCCTCCTTCATGGCCATTACCAAGAACACAATACTCATCACCTTTTTATGTTTGTTTGTTTTCCTTTCATATATGAACTTATAGTTCTAGAGCCTCTAATTTACTATCCATAAGAGTTGTGTCTCTCTTCCACAAGTTCTCCTAACATTAGCCTTTTATAATATCTTATTTGGATTTGACAACAAATAAAAACTCAACGAGATCAGTCTTGGCCTTTTTCAATAAACTTATGAATCACCACCCAACATTTTTTTTACAAACATCCTTACCTATTGTAGGGAATCACATCTTTCATGTCAACCTTTTGTAAGACAATGCATTGCAATACAAATTTTTATACTTCCTATTTGAAGGCATGAAGTTATGAGCTTTCCTTCACAAATCATCTCATAGCTCTTCACTTCTTAAGATGTGCCTTTTATAAGCATGGAACTAAAAAATATATTATAAAGGATTTTTTAGCTCTCAAGATATCGACTCTAATATCATGTCAAATTTTGTGAACTAGGATTTTAAAACACAAATGAATAAGATCAAATGTGAGAGACACCTTCAAGAAGAATGTTAAATATTCATATTACATTTAGATCACATCATCAATATGCGTCAAGTGTTATTTGCAATGAGGGACATGTTCTCCTTATAAAAATATGGATAGTTATTTCAGGATTGTATATAGAATCTATTAAACATTTGGAAGGATACCTTCATCATTAATTTATTCATGTTACATACCAGCTATTAACCTTAGCATGAAATTTTCTTGCATGATCTAAAACCCATCAACCAAGTACTTATGAATAGTTAGATATGAGCTTCCATAACCTCTTCAATTCTTTGCAAATATTCTCTTCTCAAGGCAAGATATGTCTCCTCCATGGCCTTTACCAAGAACACAATACCCATCCTTTTTATTTTTATTTTTTTCCTTTCACATGTGAACTTATAGATTTAGGGCCTCCAATTTGCTACAACTTTCTATGTTGCAGTCACTTTTTATCTAAGAAAAATGAAATTCCATTAGAGTTGTGGCTCTTTTTTACAAGTACTCCTAAAATTAATTTTATATGACATTTTATTTAGATTTTACTACAAATAATAATAGTTAACAACTATTTTTAACCTTCTATAATGAAATTACAAGAATCCAACACACTAATTTTTTACAATCATTCTTACTTCTTGTTGTCCATCACATCTTTCATATCAACATTTTGCAAGCCAACACAATACAATTTCTTTCACTTCTTATTTAAAGCATCACTATAAGCTTCCCTTCACAACTCATATCATAGCTCTTCATTTCTTAAAAAATATCTAGAATTTTTAAGCTGTCATCTTGATAGCATAAATTTTGTAAATCAAAATTTGAAAACACAAATGAATAAAAAATGAAAATTATCTATAATTTTTAAGCTCTCATCTTGATAACATAAATTTTGTAAACTAAAATTTGAAAACACAAATAAATAAGATTAAAGTTGAGAAACACATTCAAGAAGAATGTTAAACAACCATATTACATTCATATCTACATATTCAATATGTATATAATTGTCTCGTTATTTACAATGAGAGATAATATCCTTATAAAGATGTGGGTATGTGGATGGTTGTTTCTAGAATGTATATGAACTTTTATTGACCACATGCAATAACTATAACAAGGAGGACGGGCTATTGTAGCTATGACGACTCTATTACAATGTCACTCACTCATCTACGAACCACTTAAATTGACAAACATTAACTATTCTAACAATTGGGTACCATAGTGAGAAAGCCATCTACCTGGGGCTGATCCAGAGCCCTCAAGGTAATTAACTAAATGGTAACAGATGCAGAGAACACAAAGATGAGAAGCTCTAGATATCCTCACCATAACAGGAGGGAGGGCGATAACGTAGAGGGGCAGCACAAGTATATGTACGGAGACCATTCTGGTGACTTGATAATAGGGTGAGGTCGTAGGGTTTTCTAGTAGATGGAACGTTACAGGAGCCTTCTGGACTGCTAACCAGGCTTATGCTGCAATTGCTTATTTTCTCTTCTAGATGAAAAGCTGAGGGAACCTCCAACAAGAAATCTCCATATTCATCACTTTCTGCAACTTCAATAAGCAAAGGTGATGGGGTTCTTGTTTTCCGGTTAATATTAACTCTGCACTCTAACCCTACCACGGCACCTGCATATGATCTATACAGTTAACGGGGAGAATAAATTGGGAAAAGCTTAAACAAACAAATCAACTATATCTAAATATAGGTAATTTAAAATAGGGGATTATCATCAACTAAATAGGTCGAACTGATTTGTACAATAGGAATCCAAAATTTAAAAAACAGCCGACATGACAACATGCTGACTATTTAAGGTGAGCTAGAAAATTGAAGGGATAAATAAAGAGAGCAAAGAGGTCGAAGATACCTGCAATAAAGTAGCTGCTACTTCCTGAACAAGCTTCGCACAATACGTTTCCAACGACCACAACATTAGAGAGCTTTTCTTCTCCGTAGGCTGCAAATGCTATTGATTCTGCTGTGCTCTTCTTCCAGTATTGTATTAACGTCAATCCAACCAGGAAAACAAGTTTGGTCGCCATTGTTGTTTCACTTTACTGTCTTCTCCTTGTGTTTATCATGGGTTTGTATGAGGAAAGATGACCAACTATTGCACCCATTTTTATACAAGTAATGCAGCTTGCTTCAATCATAAGCTAATGCTGAGAATTCGACAACATGGATCATCCATAATATTGTATTGACCCTTCGTTTGTTGTTTCATCGTCTCTTTTGGCTCTTTAAATTGGAAACTCTCTATTTTAAGTTGGTTTGGTGAACTTCTGTACCTGTCTCCACCCTTCAACGTTAACTTCCATGAGTTTCATACGTTTCTTGGTTGCCTGCTTTTCTAGGCAACGAACTCTGGTAAGAGTAGCGGCCACAAACAAAGTCAAAAAATCAATAATTAATTCAAGGAATGAGTTTCTATGGGGGAATAGAATTGTTATTGACGAAGAATTTTACCCACTTAAAGCGTTAATTTGGCCAGTCCTTTTCATCATCGTATGTGTCGTGGATAAGAATAAGGAAGCAAAGCACGTACATTAAAGATAGACCTTAAGTAGTTAAGAAGTTGGTATGTTTGGATTAAAAAGTGCACTTGTCAATTGAGGGAGGGGGAACAGGGCTTAAATTTGACTGTATTTAAAGATTTTAACTTTAAAATATATATTTAATCTATTTTAGAAACGGTAAAAAAACAATTAATATCAAAATTTCCATATCTAAAAGGAAAAAACATAAAATAACACAAAATATAAATATATGGTATATTTTTTTTATGTTTTTTCCTTTTATTTTTAAATTTTTTTAAAGAAACTTCTTCTATTTTTTTTATGTTTTTTCTTTTTATTTTTAGATTTTTTTTTAAATTGTAAATATTCTTTGAATTTTTTTAATAGAATATTTTATATAAAGAATGTTCTTCTTTCATTCCAGGACATCAAACAATTAATTTTTTTTTTGTAAACTACACAATATTTCATATTTCTCCTATTTCTTATATAAAATTCTGTCTTGCATTAAAAGAAATTAATTATCATGCCAAAGGCAATAAAGAAGACTAAACTGTAGGAAAAAAAATTCTTCAAATTTAAGCCCGGAACAGAGACATTTAAGTTTCTCATTTTTTGAGAAATGAAGAATATAGAATTGAAAGTTTAAACATGTATTTTAAGTTTGTGTTTATGTGTTTCCATAAAATATACATGAAAAATTTCTAATAAATAAACAAAATGCTATTAGAAATTTTTTGGGATTATTATTTTTAAATATAATTTAGTATGTCAATTATAAAAAATCTTCTATTTCACATATAATCTATGATTATTCACTATTGTAAATCTCTTTTATATCCATATAATTTATAAAAAAAAAAATTATTTCAAATTATTTAATTCAAATAATGATTTAGTCTTTGGTAACTATAAAAACTATTACATCTAGTAAAGTGAATAAGTGAATGTTTCAATTAATTATGAAACCAATCATCATCAATGAAATAGTAAATCTAATAGCTTTTCAAATGTTATAACCAAAGTTTTTCATTGTTTTATTTTAGAATGTTCAAAAATAATAAAAATAAAATAATTAATTTTTTTTAAGAAAAATAAATGAACTCTAATATTATTTTTTTCAACCACTTATATGTAGCATGTTCTAAACATGTGCAAATTTAATTCTAAATGTACATTATATTGTTGTATTTAGAAGGAGAAATGTCTACTAAAAATTGTGTTGTGTAATAGTTATTTAACTCTATTTGTATGTGCTAAAATATAAAACAATAAGGAACCAAACAATGCATATTAAGATCATAGTTTCAAATTTAATAATATTTAATTGAACTAAAAGAGAACAAATAATGATAAATAAAACTACTAATCTCACCAAAACAAACTCTTGATGCCTTCCATGTGCTCAATGGATTTATTGTTGCTGAGGAGGGATGTAGGTTGCTCAAGATTCCTACAACATGCCTTTGCCTTCCAACTTGATGATGAAATGTGCTTAGGAGATGAGGTATTTATAGATTTTTGAATGGGAATGTCAATGGTCTAAATTGAAGATAAGAATAAGATTTTGGGGGTTTTAATAAAGAAAAATATGGATAATTAGTTTGATTTGTTTCTAATTAACTATTTGTACATGGATTAAAAATAGAAATGAACCATGAAAGTTATATGATAGGATATGAGTAGATATGGATTAAGAATAGAAAGTTCATGAGAAAGATATGATAGGATTAACTAATTAAATAAATATAATTTATTTAATTAATGTTAAAACATTAGAAGAATAATTAGAATAACTAATTAAATAAAAAAAATTATTTAATTAATGTTGGAACATTAGAAGAATAATTAAGTTATTTAAATAAATATGATTTGTTTAACTAATTTGATTATATGAGAAAACTAGTGTGATGTTAGGACATAGTAAAATTTAGGTGTATTCAAAAAATTAAACATATAAAGAAAAGGGTATAAGAATGAAGAGGAATCCTCCAGTTTAATAGAACATCTAATCAAGATCATTTATCATTTTACAATGAAAGTGTTTTCATTTGGTTAGAAGATATTTTTATAGAACTGGATAAGTTTTTTTTTTAAATTCTTCTCTAATCTTATATGCAACTCTTGAAGGGAGCGATATATATAATTTTTTTTGGTCATATTTAGTTTTGTAAAAATTAGTTTCCATATGCATTAACAACTTTTTTGCTTTTAAATTTTTAATTTATTCATTAGTAAGTATGTCTACTATTAGTCTACAATAACAAGAGAGTGTTTTGAAAGAGGAAAAATATCCCCTCTTCATTCCCATAGGATTTTGTAGCTATAAATTTCATTTTTATTTATTTATTGTAAATAAGAAATTGATGCAACCAATCCTTAGAGGTTAATTTCAATGGTTTTATTAAATAAAAAATATAGAAATCCCTTTCAATTAATCAAAAATATACAAATGTTGGAATTTATTAATTCCATTATAAATACCACATAGGTAACTTTTATGTTCTACTATATTTTTATTTCAAAGTAAGTTGAATATTTTCATGAAACCTAAAAAGGTACCCACAAAATTAAAGCAACTAAAAAAGATCACACATTGCCATTACTTTCATCAAAACCCTCATAAGAGTTTCATATGTTGAGAGACTGAATTTTTTGGGATTTAATGAAAAAAATCCTTAGAATTTTATTGTGATGAATTTGCTTGACAAGGTTTACATGATGGCTTGGACATTTTTGTCCTTTTGAATTTTTATCTCAAATTTTATTTATGTCATTGTCTAAAAATATATAAATACCAACATCTCTTAAAATATTTAAGCTCTTATATTACAATATTTTCATAATCTTTTTCAATATTTTTAAAATAAATGTATGCTCTTGTAATTATATTTAGATTAATAACTTCATAACCACAATGGATTATGTGAGTTGAACAAGAACAATATCATATTTTTTCTACAAAGATCATAGATAGGCCCTATGTCATGTTGTCATTTTCTTAAAGAATCATTAACAATATCAGAGATTTTTCATAACTGCCATTTTGAAAGAGATCTTAGAAGAAGAGTGAAGCATTCTAAAAGACAATTATAATTCTAAATTAAAGATGAAATAACGTGTGATATTTTCTTAGGGTCATCAATGTGCATTAAGATCACATCTATAACTCTAACACCAAACAATTTTTTTTTTTTCAAGACCAAATCTTACTAATTGTGATAAAACTTGCATCCATTCTTCCTTTCAGTTTTGAATAAATTATTCTAAAGATGAAATAAAAATCTATTCTAAGAGGATTTTGATACATTCCTATTATCTTATTTTTTATATTGCCACCTAATTTATAATATATAAATTACACCTTGCCACAAATCAATGAATACTAATATATAATATATATATAGTTTACATAATCCTAGAGACGTATGGTGTTGAATTTGACATAATTTGGTTTTCAGAGATTTTAAAATTTTGAATATTGGTGTGAATGAGTAGAAGCTAACAATTAGGTTGGAGGAAGAGTGCAATTATAAATTTAATAATTAATTTATTGCCATAATTAATATTGTAAGAAGAGTGTACGCATCACTTATGAAGGGCACATACCTTCCTAAAACCAAAGACCGTCTTAGAAATAGGACAATAGTAATGGACACTCCGTATAAGGGACCCTATCTCAAGCCTATAAAAGAAGAATTAATGTATTGAGTTTTAAAAGAGAGTGGTTGATCGTAGCATGAAACTGATAATGGATCAACATAAGTGACCTTAATTACCAAATGACTATAATGAGGACATTCATAGATTGGACAAAGAAAAAATATTGGCTACTGAGAGCATCAGCAAAAGCGATATGTTCATTTTAGGGTTTCATCTTTGCTTTGCTCAGAAAGAGCAATAAAGGTTTATTATTTAAGACACACCAACACAGTCGACCCTTTATTACTTTCAAGTCCCTTCCCTTCATTCAGATCGTAGTATTTGACCCATCACTTGGTTCGATTTTTTTAACTGAAAACAAGGCTGAAATCTTCATCAAACTAGACATATCCAAAGCATATATTTTCCTCTTCAATCAAAGTCTTTCTAAATACAAGCAGACAGAGAGAGGCCAAGGAATCTTACAAGTCTAAATATTTGGTATACATTTAGGGATTCATAATTACTAAGCCAAAGGGTTTATTCGATATGAAAGAATTGGCAGCGTCCAAGGCCTTTTTCTTTTCTGCTTTGCTTGCAAGACATGTGCCTGAACATAATAACTGTTTGTATTTCTTTTACTTTTTTTAATTTTTGTCTCTGGATAATGCACTCGAGGAAAACACACTGGCAAACTTTTTGAAGAACTTAAATAAATAGCCGATTAAAGCTTTTTATTGAAAAAAACACACTGCATTTAGGTCTACATGAGCATATGGTTTTAAGTTCAACTACTGAAACTACTGTTGTTGTGGCGATGTTTATAAAATATTGATGAACTAAAAAAACAAATACAACAGCTGCACAACTTTGATATATTCATTCAACAAAAGAGATTACAATTTTATAGTTTTAGAGAAGTTTAACAACTCCCCTACAATTAACTGTGACATCTCTACAACTCTTATTGCCAGTATAAAAGTAAACTGCCAGTACTTATTCACCATGTGCTAAATGTAGTTATTCATTATTCTAATATTCCCTTTTAATGAAGAATTAAAAATATCTCCAACATCCTCTCTAAACTATCATATGAGCACACCACCTCCTTTGAATTGTCAGGCACATCTCTTCCTCCAACACCACAAATGGAGGCATGTCGAGGAACCCATATTTCCTTTCACAACCTTTTTAAATGTGCTTTGATGATCTCAAAACATCTAATAGTCATTCAAATAGTTGGATGATTTCCTCTTCTTCTTCAAACAACCAGAACTATCCATGTCATGACATGCAGTCAATGATCACCACATGATAAGAAATGCTCCAACATGACAGCTTGGAAACACAAGCAGTCGAACTCAACATGGCCGCAGAAAAAAATGCTCTCCATGAACCAGCAAAACCCTGCAGCTCCAATGATCATTACCAACTCAACTCTCACACAACCTAGTCAACAACTCACACTTGCAATAAATCTTTACAACTCTAGGTGCCCACACATCTCACTCACAACCACACCTACTCTACTTTCAAAATGCTCTCATCTACCTAGGCACTGCCATGATGGAGTCATGTCTAGTCTAGCTCTAATACCATGATAAAATATTGATGAACATCAAAAACAAATACAACAGCTGCACAACCCTGATATATTCATTAACAAAAGAGATTACAATTTTATAGCTTTAGAGAAGCTTAACAACTCCCCTACAATCATGCTAACTAACATTCATCTATAGCTAACTGGTCTCTGTTGACAACAATCAAACAAATTGTGACATCTCCACAACTCTTATAGCCAGCATAAAAGTAAACTGCTAGCACTTATTCACCATGTGCTAAATGTAGTTATTCATTATTCTAACAATGTTTAATTCTGACCATTTTCATTATTTTTGCAAAAGATAATAGTTTTGAAGCATGCATAAGCGTCCATGTCTGTTGTACAAGAAATTTCCTCGTTGAGATTATAGTGTTAGATAATTGACAATGGATAAAATGAAAAAGAAATGTAGAAATTAAAACTCAGATACAAAGACAAATTGCAGACACAAAGACACAGAGAATTATAGTGGTTCACCAATTTGGCTACATCCACTTTGAAGTAGGGGAATCTCTTTTATTAATCTCTATTTTTCATACAGTACAATCAGAAGCAGTCTTTTTCACTATTTTAATACATTGTCCAAAGCAACTCTTGAGTAAGCCTTCGAAGGAAGATGAAAATACTGAATAAAAGAAGACAAAAAAAAGTGATGGTTATGTAAGTTGGACTTCATATTCCAATAATCTCCCACTTGAAGTCCAATCACTGCTGTAAGAAGGTTGCTCAGAGATATCCCCTACTTCAGGCTCATTGTCACATATTGACAATACAAAAAGAAGTCCTACAGAACTCGAACTTCTTCCTAAGTACTATCTTCGTCAATGCATCAGCCGAATCCACCTTTGTATCAATTTTCTCCACTTTTAGTTTGCCCCCTTCAAGTATAGTCCAGATGAATTGGTATCGCAACTCAATATGCTTGGTTCGATTATGAAAGGCCGAGTTCTTTGCCAAATGAATAGCGTTGTTGGTATCACAAAAAATAGTGAAAACATGTTGTTTGAATCCCAACTCACCCAATAGTCGCTACAACCAAATCATCTCCTTCACACCTTCAGTGAGGGAAATATATTCAGCCTTGGTAGTAGAGAGTGCAACCACTTGTTGCAACCTTGAAACCCAACTGATCGTTGCCCCAGCGAATGTGAAAACATAACTGGTTGTTGACCTTCTTTTGTCCAAATCTCCAACCATATCAGAATCAACATAACCTCGTAGTTATGCATCTCTCCCTCCAAAACACAAAACATAATCTGAAGTGCCTTTTAAATACCTTAATATCCACTTCACTGCTTCCCAATAAATTTTACCCAGATTACTCATGAATCTGCTTACTACTCCCACTGCATGGGAAATTTTCGATCAAGTACAAACCATGACATACATGAGACTCCCAACAGCTGATGAATAAGGAATGCCCTTGATATTTGCTTTCTCTTAAGGTGTTTTTGGACACATTTCAAATGACAAATGAAAATGATCAACAAGTGGAGTACTCACTGGCTTAGCATCCTTCATGTGAAATCTATCCAAGACTTTGTCAACATAGTTTTCTTGGGACAATCTAATTTCCCCTTTATGTTTGTCCTGAATTATGGTCATACCAAGTATCCTCTTTGCTGCCCCTAAGTCCTTCATTGCAAACTTTTGAGCTAATAATTGTTTCAAATCATGAACAACTCTCATGCTAGTGCCGGTAACTAGCATATCATTAACATAAAGCAGCAATAAAACAAATTCACCATTATCCAATACCTTGTAGTAGACACACAGATCAGATTTGCAGCGTGTGAAATGTTGCTCAGCCATGAAAGTGTCAAACTTGAGATACCATTGCCAAGGGGCTTGTTTGAGCCCATACAAACTTCTCCTCAATCAGCAATACAAATCTTCTTGACCTTGTTGTTGAAAACCTTCAGACTGATGTATATACAACTCCTTGTCAATGTCACCATAAAGAAATGTGGTCTTCACATCTAGTTGTTCCAACTCAAGATCATATACCACTGCAAATCCCAAAACCACTTTAATAGTGGTCATCTTCACAACTAGTGAGAATATTTCATTAAAATCTATGCCTTTTTGCTGATTGTATCCCTTCACCACCAAGCTAACCTGATAATGTTTTCTACCTCCTTCTTCCTCTTTCAATCTATACACCCATCGATTCTTCAAGGCTCTTCGATTGGGTGGAAGCTTGACCAATGTATGATTGGCCATGAGTGAATGCATTTCATTTTGCATTTCCTCCAACCATTTCTCATGATTGACATCATTGCAGGCTTCTTTGAAAGTGGTTGGCTCCAAACAAAATTAGAAATCAATAACTAATAGTCTGGGAACTTTACCGAAGTTCGGCGCTCCCGGGTAGACCTCCACAGTTGAGGAGCTTGTTCCCTCAAAATACCCTGTTCCTGCACATTTCCCTATTGCTCATTATTCAAATTCCCTAGTGCCAAACTTGGCACACTCACATTTTGTGTGGGAATATCCAAAGATTGAGTAGAAACTCCAAAGGACTGCATTGAACTAGTCACTAGCTGAGTTGAAAATCTATCAGATTTAACAGGCACTACATTCTCATCAAAAAAGGGCAGCACTTCCCTATGACGCAGCGTGGAATGTAAGGATGGCAGAGATATTAAGTTTGGCGACTGAGTTTGGGAGGTAGACAAATGCTGCATGGGAAAATTAGAGAGCTGCATATGAACATTGCAAGGATGCGAGGTGTTTTTCACAGGCTACGAAGGAGTTTCTAAGTGCTGATGTATTGGAGTTTGCAAACGCAACGTAGAAATTTCTACAGGCTGCGTTGAAATTTCAAGAGGTAGCAATGAAGTTTCAATAGGCTACGTTTTATTTGCCAAAGACTGCTTTGGGTGATATGGTTGTGATGAATAATAATAAGACTGCGTTGCATTTGAAGACTCCAGACTTGGAGTGTATGAAGTGGATTTTCCTTGAGGTTGCATTGAAACTTCAAATGAAGGTGCAACGTCAATCTGGGAGTATTCAAACCTGGGATTGAAAAAGAAGAAGTCTGCGTGGTATTTGGACCAGACTGTGTGTCATTTGAAAAATGTGAAGGAGACTGTGCTGAAGTATAAGGTGCCACATTTGATTTCCCCTGTGAATGCATATCACTGTCACTTTCAAAAACATCAACAGGCACATATTCATTTGATGATAGCCCCTGTTTTTGCAGACTTGGGAACAACTTTTCATTAAAGACAACATCTCTGTTGTGAGCCAATTTGTTTGTAACTGGATTCCATAATCAAAAGTCATATTGATCTTCTCCATACCCAATGAAGATACACCATTCAGATTTGAAATCCAATTTCGTTTGCTACTCCTTGGGAATGGATAATAAGTGAATAAAGGCATGATGGGGAGGAAGAATTGAGAAATTTGTGGCCCTTTTGGACATTTTAGTAGAGTCTAGAAGGGTGTGGCCATAGGGAAGAAGCACCAAGAGAGGGATTTGGTTAAGTATAGCCACCATGAGGAGAAGGGATAAAAACCCATTGGAGTGATATGAAAAGGGGTGGTTGCATGAGAAGAAAAGACCTTGTTTTTGGTTTTCTTGAAGGCCAATTCTCTAAGAGTTCATGTATGGTTGTAGACAATGGTTTTGAGGTAGTGTTATAAGTGTTAAATGGGATCCTTTTATTTTTGTGTTTAGAGTTCTATGTGTTGGATCTTCGTATTCTAGTGTTGAGTAGACAATTAGGAAGATTTGGATTCAAGGATTTGACGTTGTTCATTAAAAAATTGTGGTTTTGGATAAGCATTTCAAGTAATAATGATTCCTCTCCTTGTGATTATACTCATGCAATCTTTAGATTTCATTTTCTTTTACAATGAATCAATTTTAGTTTTAGAAATGGGTTAATATAATGTTGTAAGAGAAACCCTGAAGTATAAAATAAAATCTCTTGTTTTGATGCTCACTTGTCAATATTCCTACTTTTGACAAAAAAAAACTCAACCCAAGTTGCATGTATTTAAAATTTTAATTATGTTATGTATTCTATGAAAAAAAAATTTAAAAATCAAGATCTAACTCGATATCAATATTTAAAAATGTGGCTAAGATTTGTTCAAGTCAGTGGTCTTATATATTATGTATTATAACTCAAATACCTTTGCATTGACACATCGTTGAGGTTGGGTTTGGATGTTATTAATATTTTATTAGTGTTGTTTTCTCTCCATGCACTATTTACCATCCAGTATGAGGTTCAAAATGTATTATTCAAATCTTGTAGCAATTTGAAGCCTACAATATTATCTAAATAGGGTTTCTAATAGATCTTCAATAGATGTTACTTGACTTAGTTTATGCCAAGGAAACATCCCAACAATTCTATCTATTGTTTAATGTCTTATTTCTAGACTCTGGTAGGAATTATGAATTAATATGGAACTATGCATGCCAATATCTTACTAATTTTGTAATCTTTAAAAATAAATTGGTATCTAATGTTGGTAGAATTTGAATATGTAAGCTTATTTCATTTCAAACTAAAATTTATCACATTCTTTTTCTCATTAGCTCCATAATTAACTCTTTGAGATTGTTGCTACCTATAAATGGTGATCAACTAAATATCTCTAGAACACAATCAAGATAAGTGTATACTATTTAGATCCATGGCCCCAATTTTATCCTTTAGAATATAGAATTTTTATCCTTCTAGTATAAATGTGGCATAATGAATGTGAAATGGTTTTCTTTGGCTCCTTTCTAGTTCTTGTGTGGCTTGGAATGTGCAATTGCAATAGAGTACCACTGAATTCTCTCTTAAAATGCTCCCACATGGAATTTTACAACTAATCCATTACATTAGAGGTCTTTGATTATATACCTTGTGTGCACGCCAATGTATGTTGAAACCTTTTCTAATTATTCCTTAACTTTGAGTTGAATTTGTACAAATTTTCTCAAAGACTCTAAAATCTCTTTTTGATAACAATGTCCAATGTTAAATTTGACCCTTTGAACTACACTATTGGAACAGTCTTGGTGGATAATGAGATGTGTACAAAATCATATCCAAACATATAACTCTAATAGTTTAATCCTCCTCTCTCTTGCTCAAAGGACTTAAAGACTATTTGGATTAAATTTAAGAAATAGATTATAAGGTGATATAACCTATGTGTAGATAGTTATAGGTATGTCCCCTCTCACATTATTTAACTCCTTACAATACATATAAGTCCAATATTAGAACCGTTGAATCACACAGATAAAAACAAGCACAAATAACACAACACAATGAATGAATTCAACCTGTTGTATTAGCCTCAAAGACAAGCATAAATAGGAGGAGATGAGGCACCCAAATTCCATGAATTGAGGACATCATGGAGTGGTGGCAGATAACCTCCCACAAAGGTAGCGTGAGGTGTCAAAGACAAGTTGACACATCTCAAACACTCCTAACTACCTTGACAACTCACAAATGACAAGTGTCAAGTGTAAATGGACAACTAAATATGCTTAATAAGCCTAAGTGTATGCATATAATATATATACACTAACACCCCCCCTTAAGCATAGCTTAGGTGGGCATATGAAATGGGTCCTAGTGATAAAGCCTGGTGAGGTACCCATGTACAATGCAAACTCTCTAAAAAATAGAGTAAGATAGAAAACCCAGTGGGAAAAAAACTATCCTCCAAAAAGAGAAATTATACAGGTGAAGAAGTACTACTTATTTCACTAAGTACAATATAAGATTCCCCCCATAGGAGAGAAAATGATAGAAGGTCTATGAGACCCCCCCATAATACATGTCCTGTTGCAGTGATGCTAGATAGTCAACAAAGGATGCAAATGTAGATCCAAGAAAGTCGAACAATGTTCCTTCCCTTAGGAAGAAAAGAAACCACCTAAAGATGTAGGATATCTTCCCATGCAAGAAGATGTATGTATGATCTTGAATCATGTTGAAGTTGATCGAAGGATGATGGTGCCCATGTCGATGCCTTTGAAGAGTGCTCAGGTGTCTGCATGTCGATGCCGAAGGATCCCATAATCAAATCAAGTGCATACCCAATAGATGAGGATGATGACGATCCAGAACCATGTGTAGGACAATGTAGAGCATGAATATCCAAAGAGGACAATGGAGATGTAGCTTCATTGAAACTATCATCGAAGAGAAAACTAATGTCCTCAATGTGTGCTTCCATGTTAGTAATGCAGGACTCTACAAACAGACAAGTGATGTTAGGTAGAAATCTATCCCAATCAGCAATGCTAGGAAGATTGATATCCTATTGCAAAGAAGCACTAGAGGCTTTCGAAGAAGTGACTCTATCTAGAATCTAATGAAGCAACAGTAGGAGTGATGACTTCTTCTATGTCACTGGAATATTTTGTTTCTATATCATGATTAGCAATGTGATTTGTGATCAAAGCAGGATCATGTGGGAATGGAGAAACATTCAAGTTTCCATACATCTCCCAAATTTTGATCCATAATGCATGTGGACAGTCAATATCCATGATGGCATACAAAGCAGCATCTGGAATATATGTAAACTTATTAATCCACAAATATGATCATGATGATTAAACCACTTAGCCTTTTGAGATTGTTTACCAGGTTCAGGGACAAGTCCATACATATGGGGTATGAGATTATGGAACCTAAGATGTTTTAGGATGCCTTCACACCAGAACTTATAGTTTCCCTTGTTTAGGTTGATTACAGAAGAGTGATTTTCATATCCCATGATTAGAACAAGTTAATTCCTCTAGACAATAGAAATCAACACATTAGGCAACCTAGATTAGGTTGAAAGGCCCTCTGCTAATTTTATTTTTATTTTTTTACAACTTTTCTCTACAAATTAGTACAGGCACCTAATTGCAAAGAAAACACCAAAAATTGAACCTTGAAATGGCTCAATGCTTGATTTTTCTCAAAACAAGAAGCATTTCAATTGCATGGCTCTAATATCATATTAGAACTATTGAATCACATAGATAAGAATAAGCACAAATAACACAGCATAATGAATGAATTCGACCTACTGTATTGGCCTCAAAGGCAAGTATAAATAGGAGGACATGAGGCACCCGAATTCCATGCATTGAGGATAGGACTCCTCAATCATGGAGCGATGGTGGATAACCTCCCACAAAGGTAGTGTGAGGTGTCAAAGAATAACCTCCCACAAAGGTAGTGTGAGGTGTCAAAGACAAGTTGACACCTCTCAAACACTCCTAACTACCTTGAAAACTCACAAATGACAAGTGTCAAGTGTAAATAGACAACTAAATATGCTTAATAAGCCTAAGTATATGGATATAATATATATACACTAACATCCAATTTGAATAGGAAAGGAAATTTAAATAGTTTATAAATAAATCAATGGATATTCATAATTAATGTTGGAAAAGCAAGGGAACCAGATAATGGGCTAAGAACATGCAAATTCTATAGTCTTATAAAGCATGTCATAACAGTTAGTAATGAGCCTTTAAATTTTAGGGACTTAAAGTCCCTCATGTTTTAGTTCAAATAGACCAAAGATGATAAATGGGAAGGAATGGTCAAGAGCAAATTATTGTTAGTATTACATAATTTAAAAGTAGATTTCAACTACTAATGTCTAAGTTATGCTAATAGTGCCTAGGATTAAGCTAATAAGCTAGGTAAGTGCATGGAAATTGGGGACAAAAGGGGTCAAAAGTGAGCACATTTTTTCTAAAATCAGCTAAAGCTACACTTGGACGAGTAATTTAAGATTTGTACACTTAAAATTTAAAGATATGATAAGAACAAGAATTTAGTACTCTAAATCTAGTTTCTAAACAACTAAATATTTTTTTTAAATGGTTAAGGTTAAGGGGGTGAAATGTTGCGAACACACAAAAGTGTTTCTATTTTTATCACTAAAATATAACAGTGTCAGGTGTGTGCCCCCCTATTTTTATTTCTACATTAGGTGTTTATAAAAACTAGTTGGTAGAAATATAGCCAAAAGTAAGTACTATAAGTTGTATTTTTATTTTTATTTTTTAGTGAATATTTTTTGTGATTTTTTGAATGGATGCATCCTAAAAATTACATCACTAAGCATGCACATCACTTAACTTGCACAAAATAATTGAAAATATAAATTTTTTTATTGAATGTGTATAGAATGAAGCATAGAAGAATCCTAGATTTTTTAAAAAATTTGGACAAGCTGGTCAAAATTTATTAAAAAATCAATGCATATTATGGAGGAATACAAAGACACTCTTCAAAGAAAATTAAATTAAATATCTTAAGTTATTCAAAATATTAAAAAAAATTGTATGGCAAGAAAGATAAGAAGTAGCTCTATATTTTGGTGGTTGTTTTGTAAATTTTTTTGCAAAACATGTAAACCTAATGAGGTTGAAGTTTGAATTCAAGCTATTTTATGTTAAAACCATGAATTTAGGAGCCAACCCTTAGGCTTAGAAATCCAAGCCTAAATGGGCAGGATCAGAAAAAAAAAATTGAATTCAAGGCATTAAAAATGTGGACATGTTAAAACACGTGCATGTTATGTTTTTTTATAACATGAAAACATTTTACTAAAAATATCAAGGTTGGCCACTAATTTGTCCCCAATTTCCATGCACTTACCCAACTATGTTGGAATTATTAATATGTACATGATCATAATTATTAATAAGAATAAATAGAGTTATAGATAAAATGATTAGGCCAATAAATTAGAATGAATTGGGGTTGATAAAGAAGGGAGTTCATAGGAAGGTTGATAAAGTGTTAGCATTAAGATTTGTCTTAGCTATAAGCAATTATTTACTATTAATGTACATAAATTTATAGTTAATATAAAATTCTCCTAATTAAATGTACTATTTAACATGATTCATTAAAACCTATATTAATGTGGGTAGATAAATTATCGTGTTGATTCTTTAGCCTAAGATTCTTAATCTGCTTAATATTATAATTGGTCTATCACATTCAAGATATATATGATTAAGACTTCTGAGTTATTGCTTGCTAATTTTATTTTATGAGATGGTTGTTTTAGTGATGGATCTCACACCCAAACCTTGGTGGGGGTAAAGAAATTATTTCTTATTTGATATAATGTGTGTATGCTTTGTCACATAGTAATGGGTATGAGAATAGACATGTATACCTATCATACTATAAATCTTATGAATAGGTGTGTGGATCAAGTATAAGGTCAAACAAGGGAAGAACTAGATGTACCCCATTTATTAAAATTGATGAATGGGGTACATCTAACTTTCTTTCCTTGCTTGACCTTTGTTCAATTAAGAACTCTAGTATTTCTTATACTATAGTAAAAATGGATGTTTTGTTAGGATGTTATCTTGAAGGGTCTTTTGAATGTATAGTTCTTATGATATATGCAATGATTATGTTAGTTAGTTTTCTTGTAGAATTATAAGTGAATTGTTGTTGAGATTATTACTTTAGAAGTTTGTATTTGGTTATGTATATGTGATTTATTGGAAGTCAACTCATGTAGGCTTAATACATTATTTGTGTGTTGGTAAATTAATTTCCAATACTTATAGGATAATGTGTATAGGTTAATGGATCATTGTATGTGATATTGCAATAGGATCAACTAGTCTAATGTGTGGGAATCCTTAGGATAATATGTGTTATATGAGTGGCCACATACCTTTTGAATGCATAAATTCCAAAACTAAGATAGATATAGGAGTTAACTTTTATAGCATCACAACCAAGGTTGAGAGAGGAACACTACAAGGGTATATGTAGAGGATGATCTCATTCTCTTAAAATGTAGCTCATTCTACTCTTCCCTAGGTGTATGCCAAGATTGAAATCCTATGACCTAGTTATTAGCTAAGCTTAGCAATAGCTTCCAAAAATGATAGTAGTTAGGAAGCATGATTTACTATTAGAAGTAATCAATAGTATCATAGGGTTAGCCATATTTCATCAATAACATGCAGGTGATAGACATCAAGAGCTACTTTTATCATGGAATTAGCAAACTTTCACCAATAGCATGTAGGTGATAGACACCAAGAGCTACCCATTTCATAGAATTAATTAGATTTCACTAGTATCAATTAGATTATAGATGCTAGGAGCTACCCACTTTTTATAGAGTTTAGACAAGCTATCACCAGTAGCATATAGATGATAGATGTCATGATCTATCTATCTCAAGAGTTTCATCCAAGAATTGGTGTATTAGAAGAAATGTGTGTGCTACTAGTGTTTTTTTACTTTATATGTGGGTGTTTAAATGTTTATGGTAAGCACTATGTAGTAGGTGCACTTGTTGGTGATGACAACAAGGACAATGAGATACTTGTTCCATCATCACAATTGGCGATGAACTAGGAAAATGGTGGACCCACTATGTAGTTTGGGTTGCACTAGTTTTGCTTTTCCATATGGTCACCTTATTATAAAGGGATTATGTGTTAGTGAACTAGGTAATGGAAATATGCATGTGGTAGGGTTGCATCCACTTCCAATTGCTAGCTGGTCATTATACATGTACATGTGATGTATGTATGAGTTGGTCACTATATAGTTTTCTATTTATAATTTGATGTTGACATTGTACTAGCATCTATTTGGGATACACTTATCCTCATGCTATTATACATGGATTTTATTGTAAGTATAAGCTTAATTATGGTTGTGATTCAAAAGAGAGGTTATAGATCACATCCTAGATTGTGAGGATGGAGTCTTTCTATTATTGATGTGCAAACTATGGAGCTTCTCATTCCCTTAATTGGATATGTAAGTAGGATCATATTTGGTAGTACTCCAAGGAATAGGACTAGATTTTAGATTGATGATCCTATTATGTCTTACCTTGGTAGATTAAGTATTAATGTATAAAGGTGATTGGTTAATTAAGATGGTTTTAAAGTGTAAAAAAAATGATAGTCATAAAAAATAAATAAACAATTTTTAAAAAATAGTAGTAACCAAGGGTGGTTATTACATGGACTTGATCATAGAATCCATTGAAATGGATTTTTATTTGCATTCCTTCACCTTCCCTAAATAGAGTGAATTAATTAATTCATGGAACAAAATGATTCCATCTAACACCTGCTAGCATTGAATAAATCATTTGCATCTTACATGAATATGATTTATGGCAAGACATATTTTTGTCTTTTTGCTATACCATTGTGATTGTCTTTGTAATGTTGTTGCAAGCACCTTTTTTTCATTCTTAAGACCACTAATAAGTTGTGTAAATCATCAAGTAAAAATTTATTATAAAAAATTATAATGTGTCATTTGTACACAAGTATTCAATTTATTATAAATAAACACTGTCTTTGTGTCCTATCAATATGATTTATCGTAGGATGACTTTTGTCTTTATAATATACCATTGTGATTGTCTTTGTGTCCTATCAATATGATTTATCGTAGGATGTCTTTTGTCTTTATAATATACCATTGTGATTGTCTTTGAGACGTTGTAGGCACTTTTTTTTCATTTTTCATTTTAAAGATCGCTAATAACTTGTGTAAATCATCTAATAAAAAAATGTTAGAAAAATTTATAATGTCTCTCATTTGTGCACAAGTATACAATTTATTGTAAATAGAGACAAAATGTTTGCTACCCCTAATCCTCAAAACACTGATGAAAACTATAACAATAATGTCACACATTTTGTGGTTTCCACTATGTTACAATACACCAACACATCTTTAACAAAGACTAAAGCTCCTTCGCAACCCTTATTTAAACTTATAAACATGCTTCCTATTTTAATATCCATGGGCATAGTATTGAGTAGTGTTTAGAGTGTAGTTACAAGATTTTTATGAGTAGTGTTTAGAGTGTAGTTACAAACTTATAAACACATTTCCTATTTTAATATGGGCATAGCATTGAGTAGTGTTTAGAGTGCAATTACAAGATTTTTATGAGTAGTGTTTAGAGTGTAGTTACAAACTTGAAAGACATTTCCTATTTTAATATGGGCATAGTATTGAGTAGTGTCTAGATAGTAGCTACAAGATTTTTATGAGTAGTGTTTAGAGTGTAGGTACACAATTTTTAAGATACAATTTCAATTGTAGGTTGAAGATAGTGTTTGTATGTATATATTATAGTATGACTTTTGAAGGCACTTCCTTATTCTCTTAGAAATAAAAATCAATAAAATTGTACCTTTGGGCAAGCAAGCAAGCAATGGACAACAAGAATAATACAAATGAGAAATACTATGTATTTATATCAAATAGGAATGGTAAACTCCAATATAAAATATGAATGAAAATCCAAAGGAAGCTATAACTCCATGCTAAAAACGGGAACACCCGCATATACAATAAGCAATGAATGCATAGTGAGATACACCATCAAATGCCAGGACTATATACGTATACCATAAACGCGCGCACACACAAACCCACAAGGTAAAATCGAGGCAGGATCAATGGACTAGCTAGAGGGAGGAGGCGGGGTCAAGAATGGGATGGGAGGAAAGCTGAAAGAAAAGGGAGGAGGATTGACAAATGGAATGGAGGGCAGAGGTGGAAAACTGAATTTAGGCAGGGGAGGAATGGACACTGGAGGCGCTAGAGGAAGCGGGGCGAAACTACCGAGAGGAGGCGCCAGAGGAAGCGGTGGAAAAGTAGTTGGGAGAGACGGAATTGTGGGTAGAAAAGGCGGGGGCACCGTAGCCTTTGAACTTTCATCTGTCTCTGCTGCTTCCCTACCACGCACATATAAGTTGAGTGAACCGTCCATCAAACATGCTGTGGGAACATTTTGTGGGTGAAAACTTAAATACCCAGCGGCGTAGGTGCGGACGCCGTCCTCAGCTGATACTAAAGTGAGCTTGGCAGATGTGGAGATTGATGGAACGTTGCACGGTGTATCATCAGGCCTGCTTATCAGCTCTACCCGGCACTTTGAAAGGAAGTCGGACGGGACTTGTATTCTGAACTCCCCTTTCTCATCACTTTCTCCCTCCACACGGATTGAGCTTCTACTTTTTCTGTTTAGAGCACACTCCACAGCTACACGCGCACCTGCATTTCTATTTAAACATCATCCTTTCAATGGTCAAACAATCAATAGTAATTTTATATCTCATTCAGATTAAAAGTGGTAAATATTTGTCCTACTTTTTTAGGTTTGTGGTTACAGCATAACTTGTAAGTGTTAGTGAGCTTTCCAAACCAGCACCTTCACTTAGGTTTAGAGTGGCAGTTAGTCCACAAGATCAATTCCGAGGGGCCTAGAGTGGCAGTTAATCCACAAGATCAATTCCTAGAGTTATGGTGGTTATTCCGACACCTACCCTCTAAAACAATTTGGAGAATTGAACCTGAGTTGAGACTCTCTACTAAATGTAAATTTGCCTTACACCAAAACTTAATCAAATATATCCTTCAAGAAATAAGTTCTAAATAATAGTTATTCCAAATTTAGAGTGGATATCCTGTAACCTTTAAAATTTAATCAAAGAAGTACCCATGAACAGATTGTTTACTAACTTTTGAAAATTTTAAATTTGGTAGAATGGGTATCTCCAGCACTTTACATTTTATCAAAGTTACTTACAGAATATAACCTAACTTCTCAAGAAATAACAATAATAAAAGATTTTTAAGAAGAAAATTGTTGGTATCCATTACCAGATACGAAATAACTATAGTCGGAAAGCCTGTTTTGTGAGCAGGTGTCGCAGAACACACTTCCCTGCACAACCACAGCAGAAGGCTTCTCTTGCCATCCGTAACAGAAATTTGTGCTGGTTAAGAGCGCATAAATCATGACAAACGCTGTGCAAACGAGCTTCGATGCCATTGTTGCGAAGAAAGCTTAGATGGTCTTTCTGGAATAATGTGAGAGGTTCTTGAACGACTTTTATAGCCCACAGGCCGGCAGTCTTGGTTGGTGTAAATTTGTGCCACAGCATTGGCAGTTCAACCAATTGACTTTTATCATAAACATTGAGCGCCTTCTAATACACGCAACCTAATTCTATATTTGAAGAAATTGCTGAATTCCTCTCTCATCTAAATTTCTTCTTGAGTGACTATGTGTCAAAATAGCTTGCCTATTTAAGCTGTTTTTTAGGTTTTGCTATTATTATAGGTATATGTAGTTGTATTCAATGAAGTTGGGTTTGAGATCTGGCCTCAAAGGGCTTAGAATGTTTGTTCACTCACTTAAAACTTGATCAATTTTAAGTTGCACGTAAGCTGAATGGGTTTGGCTATCCAACTCCCAAAGTTTCAACGAAGTCACGAGCTTCTTATCAGAATGAGATACTTGTTCCATCATATGGACCCACTATGTAGTATGGGTCACCTTATTATAAAGGGATTATGTGTTAGGGAATTGGGTAATGGAAATATGCATGCTGTAGGGTTGCATCCACTTTCTATTGCTAGCTGGCCATTATACATGTACATGTGATGTATGTATGAGTTGGTCACTATATAGCTTTCTATTTATAATTTGATGTTGACACTGTACTAGCATATGTTTGGGATACACTTATCCTCATACTATTATACATGGATTTTATTGTAAGTATAAGCTTAATTATAGTTGTGATTTAAAATATGGGTTAGAGATCACATCCTAGATTGTGAGGATGAAGTCTTTCTATTATTGATGTGCAAACTATGGAGCTTCTCATTCCCTTAATGGGATATGTAGGTAGGACCATATTCATTAGTACTCCAAAGAATAGGACTAGATTTTAAATTGATGATCCTATTATATCTTACCTTGATAGATTAAGTATTAATGTGTCAAGGTGATTGGTTAATTAAGATGGTTTTTAAAGTGTAACAAAAATGATAGTCATAAAAAATAAATAAACATTTTTTTAAAAATAGTAGTAACAAGGCTGGTTATTACATGGACTTGATCATAGAATCCATTGAAATGGATTTTTATTTTTATTCCTTCACCTTCTCTAAATAGGGTGAGTGAATTAATTCATGGAACAAAATGTTTCCATCTAAAACCTACTAGCATTGAATAAATCATTTGCATCTTATGAATATGATTTATGACACGACATATTTTTATCTTTTTGCTATACCTTTGTGATTGTCTTTGTAATGTTGTTGCAAGCACCTTTTTTTTCAATCTTAAGACCACTAATAAGTTGTGTAAATCATCAAGTAAAAATTTGTGTCCTATCAATATGATTTATCGGAGGATGTTTTTTGCCTTTATAACATACCATTGTGATTGTCTTTGAGATGTAGGCACCTTTGTTTTTTTTTTTTCATTTTTCATTTTAAAGATCACTAATAAGTTGTTTAAATCATCTAATAAAAAATTGCTATAAAAATTTAAAATGTCTGTCATTTGTGCACTAGTATACAATTTATTGTAAATAGACACAAAATATTGCTACCCATAATCATCACAACCCCTGCAATGAAAACAATAATAATTTAATGTTACTGATTTTGTGGTTTCCACTATCTTACAATACACCAATACATATTTAACAAAGACTAAAGATGCTTAGCAACCCTTATTTAAACTTATAAACACATTTCCTTTTTAATATGGGCATAGTATTGAGTAGTGTTTATAGTGTAGTTACAAGATTTTTATGAGTAGTGTTTAGAGTGTGGTTACAAACTTATAAACACACTTCCTATTTTAATATGGGCATAGTATTGACTAAGTGTCTAGAGTGCAATTACAAGATTTTTATGAGTAGTGTTTAGAGTGCAATTACAAGATTTTTATAAGTAGTGTTTAGAGTGTACTTACAAACTTATAAACACACTTCCTATTTTAATATGGGCATAGTATTGAGTAGTGTTTAGAGTGTAGTTACAAGATTTTTATGAATAGTGTTTAGAATGCAATTACAAGATTTTTATGAGTAGTGTTTAGAATGTAGTTACAAACTTGTAAACACACTTCGTATTTTAATATGGGCATAGCATTGAGTAGTGTTTAGAAATTAGTTACAAGATTTTTATAAATAGTGTTTAGAATGTAATTATAAAATTTCTAAGGTACAATCTACAAAATTTTTAAGATACAATCTACAGTTAAAGAGAGAGTGTATATATTGTAGTATGACTTTTCTGTAAAAAAGAATTGAAAGCACTTCCTTATTCTCTTAAGGATAATAATTTATAAAATTGTACCTTTGGGAGAAAGTGTATATATTATAATATGACTTTTCTTTTAAGGCACTTCCTTATTCTCTTTAAGGATAATAGTTTATAAAATTGTAACTTTGGGCGGGCGGGCAAACAAGACAACAAGAATAATACAAATGAGAAATACTATGTATTTAAATCGTATAGGAATGGTAAACTCCAATATAAAATATGAATGAAAATCCAAGGAAGCTAAAACTCCATGCTAAAACACTGGAACACTCGCATATACAATAAGCAATAAGCAATGAATGCGTAGTGAGATGCAATATCAACTGCGAGGTCTATATACGTATGCCATAAACACACAAACACGCACAAACCCACAAGGCAAAATCGACGCAGGAGCAATGGACTAGCTAGAGGGAGGAGGCGGGGTCAAGAATGGGATGGGAGGAAAGCTGAAAGAAAAGGGAGGAATGGAGGCCGGCAGAGGTGGAAAACTGAAATTAGGCAGGGGAGGAATGGACACTGGAGGCGCCAGAGGAAGGGGTGGGAAACCAGTGAGAGGAGGCGCTAGAGGAAGTGGGGGGAAACTACTGAGAGGAGGCGCCAGAGGAAGCGGTGGAAAAGTAGTTGGGAGAGACGGAATTGTGGGTAGAAAAGGCGGGGACACCGTAGCCTTTGAACTTTCATCTGTCTCGGCCGCTTCCCTACCACGCACATATAAGTTGAGTGAACCGTCCATCAAACATGCGGTGGGAATATTTTGTGGGTGAAAACTTAAATACCCAGCGGCGTAGGTGCGGACGCCATCCTCCGCTGATACTAAAGTGAGCTTGGCAGATGTGGAGATTGATGGAACGTTGCACGGTGTATAATCAGGCCTGCTTATCAGCTCTACCCTGCACTTTGAAAGGAAGTCGGACGGGACTTGTATTCTGAACTCCCCTTTCTCATCACTTTCTCCCTCCACACGGATTGAGCTTCTACTTTTTCTGTTTAGAGCGCACTCCACAGCTACACGGGCACCTGCACAACAAGTTCACTCTACTTAAACATCATCTCTTCAATGGTCAAATAATTAGTAGTAATTTTACATCTCATCTAGGATTCCACATTAAAAGTGGTAAACTTTTGTCTTATTTTTTTTAGGTTTGCTGTTACACCAAAACTTTAAGTATTAGTGAACTTTCCAAACCAGCACCTTCACCTAGGTCTAGAGTGGCAGTTAGTCCACAAGATCAATTCTGAGAGGTCTAGAGTGGCAGTTAATCCACAAGATCAATTCCAAGAGGTGTGGTGGTTAGTCTGACACCTTCCCTCCAACACAACTTGAAGAATTGAACCTGGGTTGAGACTCTATACCAAATGTAGATTTGCTTTACACCAAAACTTAATCAAATATATCTTCAAGAAATGAGTTCGAAATAATAGTTGTTCCAAATTTAAAGTGATATTCTTTAACCTTTAAAACTTAATCAAAGAAGCACCCACGAACAGATTGTTTACTAACTTCGAAAAAAATTTACTTTGGAGGAGTGGGTATCTCCAGCACTTAACATTTAATCAAAGTGACATACAGATTATAACCTAACTTCTGAAGAAATAACAATAATAAAAGATTTTTAAGAAGAAAATTGTTGGTATCCATTACCAGATACCAAATAACTATAATCGGATAGCCTGTTTTGTGAGCAGGTGTCGCAGAACACACTTCCCTGCACAACCACAGCAGAAGGCTTCTCTTGCCGTCCGTAACAGAAATTTGTGCTGGTTAAGAGCGCATAAATCATGACAAACGCTGTGCAAACGAGCTTCGATGCCATTGTTGCGAAGAAAGCTTAGATGGTCTTTCTGGAGTAATTTGGGAGGTTCTTGAACGACTTTTATAGCCCACAGGCCGGCAGTCTTGGTTGGTGTAAATTTGTGCCACAGAGCATTGGCAGTTCAACCAATTGACTTTTATCATAGACATTGAGTGCCTTCAAATACACGCAACCTAATTCTAAATTTGAAGAATGTGCAGAATTCATCTCTCGTCTAAATTTCTTCTTGAGTGACTATGTGTCAAAATAGCTTTGCCTATTTGAGCTGGTTTTTAGTTTTTGCTATTATTATAGGTATATGTAGATGTTTTCGATGGAGTTGGGTTTGAGATCTGGCCTCAAAGCGCGCAGAAAACTTAAAACTTTGATCAATTTTAAGTTGCACGTAAGATGAATGGGTTTGGCTATCCAACTCCCAAAGTTTCAACGAAGTCACAGCTTCTTATCAAAATGAGATACTTGTTCCATCGGGCTATTCTTAAATATCATCTACTTTAACAGTGAAAGGTCAATTTTGGCCAATAAAAATAGAACAAATATTTAGCACTTTTTATTGTGAATGAGGTGTAAAATTGCTATTTGATTGTTTGACCATTGAATGGATGATATTTAAGTACAATGGTTCCATCATATGAACCCACTATGTAGTATGGGTTGCACTAGTTAACCTTTTCCATATGGTCACCTTATTATAAAGGGATTTTGTGTTAGTGAACTGGGTAATAGAAATATGCATGTTAACATTGTACTAGCATCTGTTTGGGATACACTTATCCTCATATTATTATACATGGATTTTATTGTAAGTATAAGCTTAATTATGGTTGTGATTCAAAAGAGAGGTTAGAGATCACATTCTAGATTGTGAGGATGGAGTCTTTCTATTATTGATGTGCAAACTATGGAGATTCTCATTCCTTTAATGGGATAAGTAGATAGGACCAAGGCCTAAATTTGATAGCTGTATGAAGTATTTAGGCATTTTTTCCGTAAAATATAATCAAAATTTTAAAAAGATTGTATCAAACTAAAGGAGAGATTTTGGATAGATTGTCAAAATTTATATAGAATTGTGATATATATATATATATATATATATATATATATATATATATATATATATATATATATATATATATATATATATATATATAGCAAACTATGGAGCTTCTCATTCCCTTAATGGGATATGTAGATAGGACCAGGGCCTAAATTTGATGGTCGTTTGACCATATTTAGGCATTTTTGCCATAAAATACAATCAAAATTTTAAAAAGATTGTATCAAATGAAAGGAGAAATTTTGGATTAGGGCTTAAATTTGACAGTCCACCTTACTTGTCAAGGAATTTTTTTCCTACAGTTTAGTCTTTAGTATTGCCTGTCACGTGACAATTAATTTTTTAAAATGCAAGTCTAAAACTTCAACTTATTCTGAAGGATAGAATCATAGATATATAAGATATTTTTAAAAGGTTCACTATTTTTGATGTGCAGTAAAAGCTTAGAAAGCTCTGTTGAAAAAGCCTAAGATAAATAAAATATTTTATAAAAAAAACAAATCTAAGGGAATTTTTTTAAAATAATAGAAGTTCCTATTTAAAAATTAAAAAATAAAAGCAAAAAACTAAAAATTTAGAATGAATATATTCTATAAAAAACAAATCTATTTCTTAAATAATTGAAGTTCTTATTAAAAAATTTAAAAATAAAAGCAAAAAACTAGGAAAAAAACAAATCCATTTCTTAAATAATAGAAGTTCTTATTAAAAAAATTAAAAATAAAAGAAAAAAACTATCTATAAAAAACAAATCTATTTCTTAAATATTAGAAGTTCCTATTAAAAATTTTAAAAATAAAAGAAAAAACTAGAAATTTAGAATGAATATATTCTTTAAAAAATAAATCTATTTGGGAGATTTTTTCTTAAATAATAGAAGTTCATGTTAATTTTTTTTAAAATAAATGGAATATATATATATATATATATATATATATATATATATATATATATATATATATATATATATATATATATATATATAATTTAGAATGAATATATAATTATATCCATAAAATTTATATAGAATTGTGATTATATATATATATATATATATATATATATATATATATATATATATATATATATATATATATATATATATATATATATATATATATAATTTTACTTATATTTAGATATGTCATAGTATTTTAAAGACACCTTTAAATGGATAACTGTCATTAACAAAATGCTTGATAGGTGGGGTCGACCATCAAATTTAGGCCCTAAGTAGGATCATATTTGTTAGTACTCCAAGGAATAGGACTAGATTTTAGATTGATGATCCTATTATGTCTTACCTTGATAGATTAAGTATTAATGTGTAAAGGTGATTGGTTAATTAAGATGGTTTTTAAAGTGTAACAAAAAGGATAGTCATAAAAAATAAATAAACATTATTTTTTAAAAAAATATTAGTAAACAAGGGTGGTTATTACATGGACTTGGTCATAGAATCCATTGAAATAAATTTTTATTTCTATTCCTTCACCTAATTATCTAAATAGGGTGAATGAATTAATCCATGGAATAAAATGATTCCATCTAAAACCTACTAACATTGAATAAATCATTTGCATCCTATGAATATGATTTATGAGAGGACGTATTTTTGTCTTTTTACTATACCATTGTGATTGTCTTTGTAATGTTGTTGCAAGTACCTTTTTTTTCATTCTTAAGACCACTAATAAATTGTGTAAATTATCAAGTAAAAATTTGTTATAAAAATTTATAATGTGTCATTTGTACACAAGTATTCAATTTATTATAAATAAACACTCCATTTGTGTCCTATCAATATGATTTATGGTAAGATGTGTTTTGTCTTTATAATATACCATTGTGAGTGTCTTTGAGATGTTGTCAATAATTTTTTTTCATTTTTCATTTTAAAGATCACTAATAAGTTGTGTAAATCATCTAATCAAAAATTGCTATAAAAATTTATAATGTCTATCATTTGTGCACAAGTATACAATTTATTGTTACTAGACACAAAATGTTTGCTACCCATAATCATCAAAACACCAATGAAAACTATAATAATAATGTCCACATTTTGTGGTTTCCACTATGTTAGAATACACCAATACATCTTTAACAAAGACTAAAGCTGCTTAGCAACCCTTATTTAAACTTATAAACATGCTTCCTATTTTAATATCCATGGGCATATATATTATTGAGTAGTGTTTAGAGTGTTGTTACAAGACTTTTATGAGTAGTCTTTAAAGTGTAGTTACAAACTTATAAACCCTTCTATTTTAATATGGGCATAGCATTGAGTAGAGTCTAGAGTGTAATTATATGATTCTTATGAGTAATGTTTAGAGTATGGGCATAGCATTGAGTAGTGTCTAGAGTGTAGTTACAAGATTCTTATGAGTAATGTTTAGAGTGTAGTTACAGGATTTTTAAGATACAATTTCAATTGTACGTTGAAGATAGTGTATGTGTATATATTATAGTATGACTTTTCTTTAAAAAAGAATTGAAGGCACTTAAAATGGGAATAGCATTGAGTAGTATTTAGAGTGTAGTTACAAGATTTTTTATGAGTAATGTTTATAGTGTAGTTACAAGATTTTTAAGATACAATTTCAATTGTAGGTTGAAGATAGTGTATGTGTATATATTATAATATGACTTTTCTTTAAAAAGGAATTGAAGGCACTTACTTTCTTACAAATAAAAATTTATAAAATTGTACCTCTGGGCAAGCAAGCAATGGACAATAAGAATAATACAAATGAAGAATATTAGGTATTTATATCAAATAGGAAGGGTAAACTACAACATAAAATATGAATGAAAATCCAAAGGAAGCTAAAATTCCATGCTAAAACACGGGAACACTCGCATATACAATAAGCAATAAGCAATGAATGCGTAGTGAGATGCAACATCAACTGCCTGGACTAAATACGTATACCATAAACACACAAAAACACACACAAACCCACAAGGTAAAAGCGAGGCAGGAGCAATGGACTAGCTAGAGGGAGGAGGCGGGGTCAAGAATGGGATGGGAGGAAAGTTGAAAGAAAAGGGAGGAATGGAGGCCGGCAGAGGTGGAAAACTGAATTTAGGCAGGGGAGGAATGGACACTGGAGGCGCCAGAGGAAGGGGTGGGAAACCAGTGAGAGGAGGCGCTAGAGGAAGTGGTGGGAAACCAGTGAGAGGAGGCGCTAGAGGAAGCGGGGGGAAACTACCGAGAGGAGGCGCCAAAGGAAGCGGTGGAAAAGTAGTTGGGAGAGACGGAATTGTGGGTAGAGAAGGCGGAGACACCGTAGCCTTTGAAGTTTCATCTGTCTCAGCCGCTTCCCTACCACGCACATATAAGTTGAGTGAACCGTCCATCGAACATGCGGTGGGAACATTTTGTGGGCGATAACTTAAATACCCAGCGGCATAGGTTTGGACGCCGTCCTCAGCTGATACTAAAGTGAGCTTGGCAGGTGTGGAGATTGATGGAACGTTGCACGGTGTATCCTCAGGCCTGCTTATCAGCTCAACCTGGCACTTTGAAAGGAAGTCGGATGGGACTTGTATTCTGAACTCCCCTTTCTCATCACTTTCTCCCTCCACACGGATTGAGCTTCTACTTTTTCTGTTTAAAGCGCACTCCACAGCTACACGCGCACCTGCACAATAAGCCCACCGTATTTAAACATCATTTCATGAATGATTAAACAATCAATAATAATTTTACACTTCGTCCAAATCAAAAAGGTAAATATTTATCTTATTTTTTATAGTTTGTAGTTACACCAAAACTTGCAAGTGTTGGTGAACTTTCCAAACCAGCACCTTCACCTAGACCTAAAGTGATGGTTGGTCCACAAGATCAATTCCCAGAGGTGTGGAAGTTAGTCCAACACCTCCTCTCCAACGTAATTTGAGAACTAAATTTAGATTGAGGCTCTATACCAAATGTAGATTTGCCATTACACCAAAACTTAATCAAATATATCCATTTAAGAATGAGTTCAGAATAATACTTGTTCCAAATTTGAAATGGATATCCTTTAACCTTTAAAACTTAATCAAAGAAGTACCCATGAACAGATTGTTTACTAATTACTTTGAAAAAAATTTAATTTGGAGGAGTGGGTATCTCCGGCACTTAACATTTAATCAAAGTCACTTACAGATTATAACCTAAGTTCTCAAGAAATAACAATAATAAAAGATTTTTAAGAAGAAAATTGTTGGTATCCATTACCAGATACGAAATAACTATAATCGGAAAGCCTGTTTTGTGAGCAAGTGTCGCAGAACACACTTCCCTGCACAACCACAGCAGAAGGCTTCTCTTGCCGTCCGTAACAGAAATTTGTGCTGGTTAAGAGCGCATAAATCATGACAAACGCTGTGCAAACGAGCTTCGATGCCATTGTTGCGAAGAAAGCTTGGATGGTCTTTCTGGAATAATTTGGGAGGTTCTTGAACGAGTTTTATAGCCCACAGGCCGGCAATCTTGGTTGGTGTAAATTTGTGCCACAGCATTGGCAGTTCAACCAATTGACTTTTATCATAAACATTGAGTGCCTTCAAATACACGCAACCTAATTCTAAATTTGAAGAATTTGAAGAATTTGCAGAATTCCTCTCTCATCTCAAATTCTTCTTGAGTGACTATGTGTCAAAATAGCTTGCCTATATTTAAGCTGGTTTTTAGGGTTTGCTATTATTATAGGTATATGTAGATGTTTTCGATGGAGTTGGATTTGTGATCTGGCCTCAAAGGGCGCAAAATGTTTGTTCACTCACTTAAAACTTGATCAATTTTAAGTTGCACGTAAGGTGAATTGGTTTGGCTATCCAACTCCCAAAGTTTCAACAAAGTCACGAGCTTCTTATTGTGGCAGTTCTTTAAGGTAGTTGACGTTTGATCCATACCTCTAAGAGCTTTTCTTCTGGATTGGCCGGTCATATGGTGGCTCGTGAATTTTTTTAATAAGAAAAATCCAATAAAAAAGATAAATTACATATCCATTAAAAAGGTGGTAGAGGGTGGTTGTTTGTGGTAGTTGTATTATTGATAAAAGTTGAGGTCACACAAAGTGGACTCTTTCATAAGAGTTTGAGTGTTATTGTATATTATTTTATTTATGATTTACTATTTTGTATTATGACAATTAAATTTTGAAGGAGTTAAAAGTTGATGTCAATAATTTTATGATTAAATTTTGTGACAAATGTAATTATATTGTGGTATAGTTATGAACAAAAGATCTAATTAAGAATTATGTAACCATGTAATTTAATAGAAATCTCTCTCAAAATCAAAATCACACAGTGGAATTCAAACACACACAATATTCAAAATCACACAATGGAAATCAAACACACACAATATTTATATCACATAAGAAATATATGAAACATCACTTTATTGATTTATAGTGTGAAAATATATCACTACACTACCATTAGGGCTTCCATTAAGAATTAGACCTAAGTTTTGAATTACAATAAAAAACAGAGTATAAACAAGTGTGTAGCTTCCCAAAATATAATATTATAGTGCATCTTCTATTTGATGCTCTCTATTATCTTTTGGAACCTTTTCTTCCAACTACTCAATTATTTCCCTTGAACCCCCCCCCCCCCCCCTCCCTCTTTCATGTGTAAAATGCCAATATTTATATAGAGAAGGATTGTGCAGTATCTTTGCATTGGAACCAAAAAGGTAGTGCATTGCCCTATGCACATGATATAGTCACTGGATATAGTCCTTGAAACTGCTCCTACAAGATGTGTCATGATAGAATTCCTAGTTTTCATGCTTTGGAGTTGCAAAATCATGTCAAATTCCACAACATTTCACTAAGGGGTCCTTGTGCTTTCATCTTGACGCATATTCCTGAAACCCTAAAATTGGCTAAGTCTGATGCCCTAAAACCCTGAAAAATTGGTTAAGTCTGAAATCTGGTGGATCCTCCAAAATCTAGAATTTGCATGTTAAATCCCATGGATCCGGTACTTATCTCAAACATCCTGACAGCATATTTCAAAATATTTAAAGTATAGGAAATTCAAGCCTATACTTAAATATATTTTTAGATATACTGTTAGCCAAGGACCTTCAAAATCTGGTGCTAAAAATGCCCCTTACTGCATTTTGCGCTAATATCATGTGTCACTGGATATTAGCGCTGGCCCCTTTGCACACCATTCAGCGCTAAAAACCACTTCAATAGGATAGCACTAAAAATACATCCAACCGGACTTATCCTGTGCATTAGATTTTCCCCAGTGGACCCCTTTCTACACTTTGCACTAAAATGCATTTCAACTAGATCTGCGCTAGATTTCGGTCCAATAGGATATATCTGATAGCACCAAAAAACCCCGTAGATCCTGTTGGAGTTGAATTCCCCACCGGAAGCTTTCGTCAAAGTTTTTGCGCTAAAATGAACTGCAATAGGATATATCTGGTTGACAACCAAATCCCTACCATCCAGTTGCACATGAAATCCCCACTAAAGCATTAAGGAAACTTATTGCTAAAATTAGCCTCCATGGGATATATCCTGTTGACCCTGAAATCCCTATTTTTTGATAATTTGGCCTAGAAAACTCATTTTTTAAGGGTACAAACTAGATTTAATTGAATGAATTTGATCTGCATATCAATCTATTACATCATGATCAGCATTTTTATCATGTTAATATGGATTTTGGACTTGTTTTACATCAAATTAATGCTCATCCACATGAATATCCTAAATCGACCCCAAAAATCTCACTTTGTACAAAAAAGGGTCTAAAAACATGAAATAAATGTCTCCAAATGGATCCAAATGACCACAAAAACATCCTAGATCACCATAAATGTGAAATGGGTAGTCAAAAATGATGAAAAACTTAGAAAATCATGGGAAAACTACTGGATTTGCGAAGATGGTCATAAAACAACAAGATTTTAATTTTGAGTTGCCTCTGAGTGATCCATGGCTGCAAATGGACATATTTAGATTCATTTTGATTGAAAATAAGTTGTTATGATGAAATTGATGTTTGCCATTATCAATTGCATGTCTAGGAGGACAAAGGAGGTTGTTGGAGCTGTCTTGGAAAGATGAACACCCAGAGGTACCCTGCTGACCCAGCTATGCAGAATCATTTTTTTGTCAACCAAATTGCTACTGCACTTGCAAGAGAAAGCCAGTATAATGTCCAAGATGATGGATATAAGCCCCAAAAGCTTTAATATATAGGAGATCAAGCCTACTTCATTGTTGTTCCTGTAGATCCAATCCAATGTCCAAGACATGTTCACAGCTCTCCTAGCCATCCAGTCATGCAATATCAATCCAACAAGCATCCAGTTGGATATGCCTTCATCAAAAATGTGCCACATGTACTCCTCTTTACTAGTCAACTCATTGGAAAAGTGATTTGTCCCACTAGACAACTCAAAAAGTTGCTATTTCATCTTGTTCTCATCAGCTAAAAAGTTGTAATTTTATCTTTTTCCTACAAGACAAAAGAAAATCTGAGATTGTAACTACCCACCAACCAAAATTAAATGTCATGTAATCTGGACCATTGGTGTTGAGTTAATCTCCACCGTCCATTGAAAAACTTGGTATGCTTGCCTCTCTATATAAAGGTAACATCTCTCATTGTAAAAGACATAAGGGAAGCACTAAAGAAAGGATTGTTGAAATTCTACCATTTTTTTGAATTAACAGAAATATAATTTCATTTGCCCCTACCATTTGAGTTCATTTTGTTGATTGGATATGGTTATCATAGTTCTTCTTCATCTTTCCAATTAGTTATTCAGTTGCATTTGTGGATGATTATTCAAATATATGATGGATTTCATGTCTATACCATTAATGGCTTATTGATTGTATGTCATTGTGCATGGTTAGTCTGGGCATATTTTTTATGAGCTAAGTTTGATTGTGTAAGTTCATTGAATTGCGCTAGGAGTTGGGCATTGAATGAATCTTTCACAGTTTGAAAATCTTTGTGTTTCCTTAGAAGATTGCACAATCTCTATAACATTGTGGGATGCCTGGTTAAGCAGAGGTTTATTTGTTGTTGGGAATCTATCTATCTGTGTGTTAATCATTTCTGCAATTGTCTATAGGATCTCTTATCCCTTCTCTCTCCCTTTTCCTTTTTGCATTTTCTTTATTAGATCCTATTTGGAACTAGGTTTCATAAACTTGCAAAGTGTTGTCAGAGAATTCAAATTTAGCGAATGTAAATTAGCAAATTGTTGGTTGCATGCTGAAATCATATATTTTATAGCAATCTGGGTTCATATCAGTTTGTTTATGCATTGTCAAATCATAAAACTGATCAAGGTCATGTGCAATCAAACCCTAATGTACTAAAGTTTGTTTGCATTTAATGTAAGTCCTCTTGGTAGGAACAGTGAAACACATATCTACTGAGTTATCCTGCAAGATAAGACCTAGTTGTATGAACCTTGGGGCAGTCCTATCTGGGATAGGATTCCTTTCAAGAGAGGTGAGATAACCTTGTGTCTTACATGTGTTGCTATGTGCTAAAAACACCATCAACACTTTGTCAAAAACTATGCTTCCAAGAAACCCATGTAATCCTATAATCTTCTTGAAAATAAGTCAATTATATGCAATGCATCATTAGTTTTACTATACACTATGAAATGTACCATCTTAGAAAATATTTCAACCACAAAAAATATCAAATCATAGTCTCTCTATGTTCTTGGAAATCATAATACAAAATCTATGCTTCTGTTATCACAAGATTTCTCTAGAATAAAAAATGCTTAATACTATCTGACATTTTAACTTCCACCTTTAGCCACTTGACAAACTCCACAAATTTGAACATACTAGATTCACATCCTTATATATATATATATATGTGTGTGTGTGTGTGTGTGTGTGTGTGTGTGTGTGTGTGTGTGTGTGTGTGTGTGTGTGTGTGTGTAGTAATAATAATTCTTACTTATTAATGCTAATGTCTTATCAATACCAAAATGACTAGCTAATCCTCCACTAGATGTTTCCCCTTGATTAAAATTTCCCTCATTAAACTACTAGGAATATACAACTAATCACCCTTTCACAACAAATCATTACATGAATCAAATAATCCATCCACTTAGCTCTATCTATACTTACAAGTTCCTTACATGTTTTCCATGCTTAAAAAATCAATATCATTCTCATACAAATTATTCATTTCTTCAAATCCAACAACCTTAATTCTTATTTTAGTGAGAAAATTATGTTTTCTACTCAATGCATCAACAATTCTATTTGACATACCACTCTTATGCTTCAAAATAAATGAATAAATTTTCATGAACTAAATCCATTTCACATGACTCTGATTTAACTTACCTTAACTATTCATATATTGCAATGTTTGATGATCTATATACAAAATAAATTAATTACATAACAAATAATGTCTCCATTTATTCAATGTTTGTGTAACGTCAAAAAATGTCCCCTTGGGGGCTTTTCCCTCATAAGGTTTAGCTCCCAGGTCTCTTAGCTGCATTTAGGACATCTTGAATCATACTTTGACATCCCGATGAAATGAACCCTGGGTTTTATGACAAATGGGACCTAGGGGGATCCCTTGAACTTAACCCTAACCAAAATAGGGGGAGGACTTGGGTGCCTACGCCCTAGTCTTGCCCTATTTTGGGTCATTCCCAAATTTTGAGTGTCGACTTGTGATCGTTATTTAGGTCCTATGCCGACATGGTAAGTTTGAATTACGAAATTCTTGGTGGGAGTGTTTGTAGTTGCATATATAAGCATGTTTAGGCATTCATTTGTAGACTAGATGGCTATTGTGAACTTTATGCATTCTAAAGGTGATTCAAGGCATTGATTATGTAGCAAGAGTAGATTTGTGTTGTTTGTGTGTTTGTATTTGCAGATTTGAGTGCATTCATCTCCTCATGGCATGAAGAGCTTCTTTCTTCCATGAGATATTCACTACAAGGTGACATCATTTGTGTTTTCAAGTATTTATCATTTAGTTTTTGCCTCTACCTCACAAGGGCACGCACTCTCTCTCTAACAATGGTGTTTGGAAGACTTAAATGTCTCTCTGGGGCTTGACTGAGGCAAGCCTCTAAACACCACAACCCCCTCCCAAAGTTTATGTGATTGCAAGTTACAGACTGAAGATACAAGAAAAGTGGAGTTGCAGGAGGATATAGTAGAGTGTCGTATTTGTAGATCAGAGTTAAAAATAGCACCTTGGACTTGGGCACCCGCTACCAAGTCCTCCAGATTTTGTAATGGGAAAATCTCTAATACAACAGGAACATGTTGCAGATCAAGTTTCCAGATCTTGACAAAAACCTAGGCATTAGACTTGGGTGCCCGCTACTTAGTCCTTGACTATTTCGCTTTCTGAACTTCAAAAATAGGTGTGCTTTCATCTGTCATTTTACTTCTTCCTATAGCAACATTTTGAGCAATCTGTCTGTTTGCTTCCGTAATTGCATAATTAAGGTTTTGAGGTATAATTGAGCATAATTAAACATAATTAGAAATCAAATCACATAAATCCAAGATTGCCTACATTCCTAAGTGACCAAGGGTCTGATAGTGCCTTGCCACTTGACCCAAAGTCCTTGAATGTAATTGGTGAAAGGAGGATAGACATCAAATTAATCAAACACCCACTATCCAATTTTCACCATTACATTTTGGTGAACT
Organism: Cunninghamia lanceolata; assembly: GCA_027924645.1. NCBI lineage: Eukaryota > Viridiplantae > Streptophyta > Pinopsida > Cupressales > Cupressaceae > Cunninghamia > Cunninghamia lanceolata. The sequence continues at coordinate 4,111,313 of BSBN01000124.1, read as the reverse complement.
CGTGTTGTTGGACTTGTTTGCACTTTGCTGAGTGTTTTGCTTTAGATTTTCATTGATTTCATTCATTCATAGTATCATTCATCTTATTGCATTGGAAAACTTACAAAAAAATTGAAAATTTAGAAAAAATTTAAAAAAATTTACATTCTAGGGTTTGCATGTTCCATCAATTAATTTGAAGTTCATCAAATTTTTAATTTTTGCATTAGATCTGAGATAAATTGCAGAAAATTACAAAAATTCAATAGCTTGCATTCCATTTTCATCATAAAATTGCTAGGGTTTTGTTGAAAATTATGAATTTGCATATAACCTAGTAATTTCAAAAACTAGGGTTTGTAGGTAAGATCTTGTTTCAGATTTTTCTACTGATCTTAGACACTAATTTAAATTTGCATTTTTACATGGCAAATTTCAACAAAACTAGCAATTTTCATTGATTTTCATTAGACTTACACTTGCATTTTGCATCTTAGGGCTTGGAAACCATTTTCAGATGTGAGTGTATTTAGTTTTAATCATAAATCATCTTGCAACAAATTCATATAACATTTTGCATCAAGATCTCAAACCTAGGGCTTGAGAAACCTTGATTTTCACTAGATTTGGCCTTATCGACTCCAAATTTGCACTATAGGCATGTTGTAAAGAATATTTTTGCATTAATTTGTTGTTATCAATATTATAATCTACTTCCCCTCTTAAAATTATTTACAACACCTTTTTATTGGGCCCTTGTATTGAAAATTTGGTGAAAAATTGCACATTTTTGCTATATTTGCCCTAGGGTTTGACCTAGATTGTATTCCAAGCATGTTGTAAATGATTTTATGATCATAGGTAACTAATATCATTGCTATTATTTGTTGTACCTCATAAAATTCCTTACAACGCCTATTTCATTGGGTCTTGGGATTGAAAATTTGTGAAAAATTGCATATTTTAGGGCATTTTCACAAGATTCCAACTTGTCGTCATCTTATATTTGCATCAAAAGTGTGTTGTAAAGGGTTTTATTGCTTTATTGGACTGAAAATAGGCATATTATTTGCTTCCCCTAATCAAAATCTTTACAACACCTTTCCTTTCATATATTTGCATGGAAAAAGTATAAAAAATCAAGCATTTTAGGTCATTTTCATACATACTTTTGCACTTGACTTTTGCATCAAAATTTGAAAAGCTTTTAAAATCTGATTTACATTGACAACAGTGCAATGGCATCTTCATGTTATTCTTCTTTTAAATTTTTGCATGAATATATCCTAGACTTTGAAAATTTCTCTAATTTCACTAATGAGAACCCTCATGTTCTAGAACACATAGCTTATATCAGTGGTATTGATGCTTCTATATGTTCTACATATGAGTTGCAATTACTTTATTATACACATGATTTTAGTGGCTTCACTTTACTCATAGGAGCATATCCTTTGGTATTAGAAGATTTAAACAAATTCATCTCTAGGAATACTCATGAGAAATATGAAAGTGAAAAGCCTTTTTCCACCATAGAGTATGATGATGATGATGTACCGTCCCCTCATCCCAATGCTCTACCTAGCCAAGATGTAGTATTAGTTGATGAGAAAAGGTCTCTCACTTTAAATACTTTAGGGATGGATGTTGGGTGCAACTGGGGAAACAATGTTAATTCAATACTTATTAATAGACTTGGTAGCAATATTCCTAAGATGATTATCTGAGGGGCACCTAGTGCACCCTCTTTCTTAAAGATGATGATTACAATTCAAGGTAAACCTCTTGATGACATCTTCAATTATGCAAAGCAAATTACTCAAAGAAATCACAATGTTCAAAATGTAATTGCTCATTCATACAGCACTTGTAATAACAAGAAAAGTAAGCAAGCACCGCAGGTGCTTGTCTCTCTTCCATGTTCTCAACCTATGCTCCCTCCACCACCTCATCTTACTCATAAAAGTGGTCAAGAATATGATCTTGTCGAGAAACTCCACGCTACTCAGGCTAAGATCTCTCTTTGGGATTTAATACAAACATCGCCTACACACCATGGAATGCTTCAAGAAGCTTTACAAAAGGTTATTATCCCACCTACTACTAAGCCTAATAATGTAGCAGCTGTATTGGATAGTATGCATGCGACAAAAACATATATACTTTTTCAACCACATGAATTAGTGTCAATTGAAGTTCAAAACCAATATGATCCTCTTGTAATCTTGGTCACAATAAATAAAACATTGGTAAAACGAGTTATGATTGACAATGGATCGACTCTTAATGTTTGTAGCATTGACCTACTACACAAAATCAAAGCTGACACATCACAAATCAAACCAGATGACGTTAGCATTCGTGGCTTTGATAATATGGGATGACAATCCGTGGGTACTATAACTCTACCTATACAAGTAGGATCTGTGAGTGTGCCTACCCTGATTCATGTCATGTCTTATTCTTTATCTTACAACATGATTCTTGGTAGACCCTGGATCCATGCATTGGGGGCAATTCCTTCTACTTTACATCATTCAATTAAATTTATATTCAAAGGCAAACTTCATACTATTCATGCCGATCCTAAACCAGATAACTATTTACATATTGAAACGCAAAAACCAATCATCAATCATATAAGGTTAAACAATTTATGAACTGAGTGATCAATGCCTCCAACCACAGATAATGTTATGCAAGACTCTAGGACATCGCACTCTTTGGTGATGATTGGGGGTGGGTGCAAAAAGTTGGGTGGCTAAAAAGTGGCCAACTTTTGTTTTAAAAAGTTTGACATAACACGAGAGCGTTATGGCTTGATGTTGTCGAGACCAACACCAAGCCATTACGCTCTCGTGTTATAACGCGAGCACGTTATATTCTGCTGTATTAAAAAAAATAGCATTTGATTTCATTATTTCACACAATTTGGCAAGAAAACTAGCAGTTTGGAGAGAAGATAAGTGCGCTCGTGTTATAGAAACCCATTTCATCAGTTGTTTCTCATTGATTCATCATCAAAATGCTGCCACAACGTCGAGAAAATCGAAGAAGTAAGTTCTATTTGCTTTCTTGTGTGAATTTGTTGCTAAATAGGTAGGTTAAAATAGTTTTTGATGTAAATTTCTTTAATTTACAAGAGTTGATAATGCACCTCCTCCTCCTAAAAATGCATAAAATCCTCCATCACCTGAATAGCAAATACCTGCTGAAGAAGAACTGCAACCAGAAACACCTCCATTTATTCCTCAATATGCCCCTAGAACACAAGAAAATATAATAGGGAAAATTGAAAATAATAAAAAACAAATTGAGGACATAATTGCAAGGTTGAAAGACCCTGCAACTTTAACCTTGCATAGATCCACACTTGCTCAATCCCTTGAATCTATGTTATCAAATGTAGATTCAATTAGCAAGCAAATCACTAGTTGGATAGAAAAGAGGAGAGAATTTAGAGAGTATTATGCAGACAAGTTGTCATATGAACAAGTTAAAAATGAACAAATTACAAAAATAGACTTGTGTTCTATTTTCACAAACCCACGAACAAATCAACCTCTACCCCTTACATGCAAGAGGTTCCCTATCCATTGGTGCAACAACCAAGTGATAAGGGACAATTTTGTGCAGAGGTGGTGGATGGTTTTTGACCATCCTCCATGCAACAATAATGAGGTCCTGCAATACTTTTTGAGGAAACTCTACTGCAAGTTTGTCAAAAATAAAGTGCCAAATTATTTTGATATGCGGGAGTTCTAGGGTAGAGGTGGGGGGTCAAGACAAGATAGACTAGGGGAATGTGTTGACCCACAACAGCCAGGGAGATGAACACTTGCTAGACCAGCCCATGAGCACATTTCTATCCCTTCCATTGTGAAGGAGAGTGTTGAGGTCAAGACACTTCAGTCCACTAGTGCCTTGACCCAGAGCATCATATAGTATGCTAGTTGTAACGACCCAACTGGACACCCTAGAACAAGACCCCAAAAAAAGGCACAACAATTTTTTTTTCAAACATAACACACATAAACATAAGTATAATGCATAAAATCTAAGATCACAAGCCCAAAACAACAATGCACAATTATAAGATACACCAATCATGATAAGAAAAACATTAACAAGGACAAATCAAAATCTAAGTTCAACCAACATTAATCTTGCTTTAAAAGAAAACCAAAGTACATGGATTGTAATAACACCCGACAAAACATGTGAGGTCGGGTAGTTTACATAGCCAATAAGATTACATCACATATGATGATCACATCATACACCAATTTGGAGTGTCTCATAAATACAATAATACAAATAGGAGTACATCATGAATTCCAATAGATAATAGAAGATTACACAGAGATCAAATAAGATTACATCATGAATACCAATAGATAATAGAAGATTACACAGAGCTCATAAACTGCAGGTGAAGGACAGCTGCTACGTAGTCAACTCAAGCTCAAACCTCAAGTCCCTAATGACAGTTGGCATCACCACCCAACCACATGGATCCAAAAAGGTCCACTCCCCCATGCAAGGAGATAGTCACAAGGCCATCAAACACCAATCATACAAGGGAACACAAGGCCGCATAGTTTCACAGAGAGTATAAATTAGGCACCGGGTAATTATGCCAATGAAGCACTACACAAGGAAGGAGGGGTGAGAAGATTGGGGTAGCAGTAAAGAAGTGACTAGACAAATGTATACTCATCTCATAAACTCCTGCCATTCATAGAACACATGATTCATATAACCTCCACTGGTCAAACTAGTGAGCACTCTTGCTCATTGTCACATTAAGAGCCACATATATATTGTTTTGTAGACCACAAGAAAGAAGCAGACAATCAACAAATTTGGTGGGTAAAAACATGATCATCCTTCACAAAACAAATGGACCTCAAGTCTATATTTGGACAACTTTTCTTTTTCATATAAATTGGTGGCAATCTCTTCTTAACTAAGAGGTAATGAGATATACTAAATTCATTTTCTACCTAAGTGTTGGGACATTAATATATTTATATTTCTATCTTGAGGAAACAAGGACCCATCTACATATCAATATAACTGCCATATGTCTATAGCTAGAACTGAGTATATGCTCAGGGCTCATTATGGTCCATCCTCAACCCATGGAATAATAGAAAGGAAAGGGTTTGCACCATAAACCAACCAATGTGGCTCAATTGTGGGGGAGAGGAGAGGGATTGTATTCCCATGCGGTCAAGAAGAAATGCCCTCAAATAGGGGTGACACTAAAACATCACATCATGTAAGAACACATAGGGTGACTTACACATCTCCATAAAATACACTTCAATACATAAGGCGATAGACCTTCATCCTAGTCCACAAAAAGGGTAATAAAGATAAGGACTACAAAATAGGCAAGACAAGTGCACTCTCAAGGTTGGTCCATATAAATACTTCCCAAAGTTCCCAGAGTTGTAAGACCTTGGTGCTCTGATACCTATGTAACGACCCAACTGGGCACCCTAGAACAAGAGCCCAAATAAAAGGCAACAATTTTTTTTTCAAACATAAATACAATGCATAAAATCTAAGATCACAAGCCCAAAACAGCAATGCACAATTATAAGATACACCAATCATGATAAGAAAAACATTAACAAGGATAAATCAAAATCAGATTTCAACCAGCATTAATCTTGCTTTAAAAGAAAACCAAAGTACATGGATTGTAATAACACCTGACAAAACATGTGAGGTCACGTGGTTTACACAACCAATTTGGAGTATCTCATAAATACAATAATACAAATAGGAGTACATCATGAATTCCAATAGATAATAGAAGATTACACAGAGATCAAATAAGATTACATCATGAATACCAATAGATAATAGAAGATTACACAGAGCTCATAGACTGCAGGTGAAGGACAGCTGCTACGTAGTCAACTCAAGCTCAAACCTCAAGTCCCTAATGACAATTGGCATCACCATCCAACCACATGGATCCAAAAAGGTCCACTCCCCCATGCAAGGAGATAGTCACAAGGCCATCAAACACCAATCATACAAGGGAACACAAGGCCGCATAGTTTCATAGAGAGTATAAATTAGGCACTGGGTAATTATTCCAATGAAGCACTACACAAGGAAGGAAGGGTGAGAAGATTGGGGCAGCAGTAAAGAAGTGACTAGACAAATGTATACTCATCTCATAAACTCATGCCATTCATAGAACACATGATTCATATAACCTCCACTGGTCAAACTAGTGAGCACTCTTACTCATTGTCACATTAAGAGCCACATATATATTGTTTTGTAGACCACAAGAAAGAAGCAGACAATCAACAAATTTGGTGGGTAAAAACATGATCATCCTTCACAAAACAAATGGACCTCAAGTCTATATTTGGACAACTTTTCTTTTTGATATAAGTTGGGGGCAATCTCTTCTTAAGTAAGAGGCAATGAGATATACTTAATTCATTTTCTACCTAAGTGTTGGGGCATTAATATATTTATATTTCTATCTTGAGGAAACAAGGAATCATCTACATATCACCACTTGTATTAGGGAAGGAGCAGAAAACTATCAATTTCTAAATCTTAGTTGAGTTTCATGAAGATAGTATAGCTGATATGTTTATCGAGTGATGCACATCTAGAGAAACAGATAACACTCATTCAAAATATTCATGTATTCAAGGAAGCTCTTATTCCATGTGCAATTATGTAGAATTGAGGTTATGGAAGTGATTTCCTGAGTGCTTTTGAGTCTTAGACTATGTTTCCTATGTAAATTTAATTGAAATCTTCAAAAAGAAAATATAAATCCTACAAACTATCCAAAATGTAATCACTCAATAGGTAACACAAAAATTAGTGAACAAGGGAAAACTATAATGTATGCAAGTAATTCCACTACAAATGTGATTCTTCCTACTGTTTTAGACACAAACTAATTCAATGTGTTAGACAATAAGAACCGTGCAGCAAAATTCCTTCCATAGCCACAATGGGAGTTCAGTTAATTCATGTGCTCACACAAAGTGGAGTTTGTAGAAAATATGCATCTATATCTCAATACTTGAGGAAATTTGATATTATCAACTAAATGTTTGTCATGGACCCATGGTTATTGTGATAGAATCTTTATGAGTAAAACATAGCAACATGCTAACATGGGATGACCGGTTCAACAATTCAGGCAAGCTCAACTTGGAAATTGGTGAGCCTTTCAAGGCACATAAGGTAATATATATTTGCCATACTAAAGCTGAGATGTTTCAGATCTTCAAATTCAAGATTGATGCATAATCTTTGACTGACTTGGGCATAACAAGCTGCCTATCATTAAGCAAATTTGAACATCAAACAGATTTGAACAGCAAACAGATTTGAACAACAAACAGATTGATGCATAATCTGCTACTAACTTGGGCATAACAAGCTACCTATCATTAAGCAAATTTGAACAGGAAACAGATTGATGCATAATCTACTACTGACTTGGGCATAACAAGTTGCCTATCATTAAGCAAATTTGAACAGCAACCAGATTTGAACAGTAATAGATTTAAGGCCATACAATGATATGCACCTTTCATTTAGGAGACATGTCACATCCCTAGACATAGATGGTCCATGCAGGTTGTAGAAATTGGCATGGGAGATGAAGGTTGCAGGGTATTTTATAGATTCAAGACATTTACTTATTGCTACCTAGAAGAGACGAAGAAGAATTATTTCTCTGCCATCATAGTAAAGAGTTGAAAATTGAATTTAGTTTGGTAAATAGACGCCATAGAGCTATTAATAGAGTTTTTAAGTCCCTTCAAGTATGCGTTGATTGTCACACTGCAAAGAGGCTTATCTCCCACATTGTTGCAAGAGAAATTGCTGTGAGAGATGTAAACCATTTCCATCATTTAAAAAGGGAAAATTTTCTTATGAAGATTCTTGGTGATGTTGAATGGAGCAATCTAAAAAAGTAGACTTATAATATGTGCACAGTATCAAAATCTCCAATCATATTAAGGGAAATCCACAAAGCATAAGGGGAATTATTTTCAAACATTGGAGTTACAAGTGACCTGGTAACCAATTAGGTGTGCAATGCTCCCATTAATACTTTTCTATGGTTTTTGGCTTGTGCATTGCATGAATAATCCCTATAGTGAAGACCCCTATCAAAGAGCAAAAATAATAATCGATGGTCTGTTACATGCCTAAAATTTAATGGCCTCTCCTGCAAGTCGGATGGAAATTATAGGACAACTAGATATGAAAGTACTTCGTATTTAACAGGTAAAATTGAATTTCATGGAATCTAAAGATTATGTTTCTTAATGCCAAGGCTAGAGTCATTTTAAAAGTAGATTATTTATTTTTAATATTAATTTATAAGATAAAGAAATGATGGTGGAGGCCGCAAAAATATACACAACACATAAATGCTATAGCATTTAGAAAATACTTTTATTGTTTGACGATAAAAATATTATAAGCTGCCTAAAGGAAATACAGTCTCATGAACAACAATGACTACAGGATAACACAAGGATGGATTCAATCTAAATATTAAAAGAATCACCTCTCAGAAGATTTAAATTATTACCAAAACACAAACATTTATATGAGAGCAGTTTGTTTAAACAAAGCTCTAATATTGAAGGAAAAAGAATAGCTAAGGATCGAACCAGAAATAACCCCATGTTTTAATTTAAACCATGGTTTGGAAATAGGAAAACCCAAAATTATACGTACCCACAAAAAAAGAGGACAGAGAAGATTAAGTTACGCATGTTTTCTTGCCAAAATTTAATAAGGAATGATATACACAGTTCAAGCCCTCTGGAATGTACTTCAAACTCTTGGATAAGATCTACACTTTCCACATTTGGAGACCACTCATTGAACCTGCAAAGTCCCTGGGATATGCCTTACCATTTTTTTTCCCCGTCCCCTTTCACACTTAGTAAAAAACATTCTTTTTTTTTAATTTTCCCATGCATGCTGATTATGCCAAAGTGAGGCACATCAACTATTTTCTAGAAACTTAAAAAAGGTGTCCTTCTGTGGAAAGCAAAGAATGCCATGTTTTTATCACCACCCAAAAAATGTAATTTACACTCTTCCCTGATCACTTAAAATTTTACTTAAGATAAAAAGATTGACCAAATCGAACTACAAAAATATTTTTTTATTAAAATAAAAAGTCAAAAGATTTTATTACCAAGGTAATAATGTTTTACTAAGGATCCCTAAGTGAGATCCACTAAATAGCTTCTAAATTATAATAAAGTGCAACACTAAAATTCATATGAAATTTATAGTTCTATAACATTTACCATTTTTTTAAAATCAAAATGGATTCTAGATTCCAAAAATATATTCACCCTAGAAATTAAAATACTTTACACTTATTTCTAGCTCACTTATGACATCATATGGATAACCATATTTTTTGTTTGATCCTACATGAGAGAAAGTTAAAGGAGAATTGATAATAGCTTAAATTTTAGAGATTCTAGGAAGATATCTCTAGAAAAGGTAAAATGATTAATCATCTTTTAAGGGTGGTAATTCTTCCACTATTATTACTCTTAGATGAATTCAATCTTGATTCTCTATGAATATCATGTATGATATTCTAAGGTATACGTATGATTTATTTTTATTTTATTTTACTTTTATGTAGACAAGAAGATTGATTCCTTGCTTAATCATGACAACACTTGACATAAAAATTGAATTCAAAGATATTCTATACAAGAATCAAATACTCATCCCAAAATAGAGATGATGGCGGGGGTTAGGGTGTTTGCAATGTGTGACTATCTCCGAATAACCACCATTGGGACTTAACTGGGCTCACTCAAACTTGTGAAGCTAGGTGGAGTCAAAGCCCTGTACCTACATCACTGAAACCATATTATAACATTTGTATATACATATCATATACTAGCCGAAGCAAGAATAGTCCACATTGGAGGATTCCAACATCTATGATCATTTGCATAGTATGCCAATGTCAAGGTGTCATCCTCTCCTCATGTACACCCAATCTCAATGTAAAACATAAACATAACAAATCAGTTAGTACACCATGATGGAATCACATCACAATCAGTCTGATTATCCAATTGATCATGGTTATAAAATGAGTCACTCTTAGTTCAGGTAAGTCCACAACACATAAATATACCCTGGTGTGCCACATTTTCTCAATGAATATCATTAAATACTTAACATCCACTGAAATCACAATATAACCTATCATATATATTGAGTCTGAATTTCATACCTTGATGTTACCTCAATTAGGCCAAAATTAGGGAGACACTACACTAGTCCTGCAGCATAGTGTGGGCCGGGGGAGAGTTCGAGTAGGGTTCCACCCCATACTTGTCAGGCTTGCAGGTCAGCATGTGGTTATGACCCCATGGATAGTCAAGACATAGGTGTGTAGGCTACATCTACAACTGAGCAGATGGTGATGATAGATGCCCTCCTGAGTGAGACTTTTGGGCTTGATACTCAAGTAAATCTTAGCAAATTCATTGAATTTAATTTATGAAATTTCATTTTTGAAATGCAAGATTAACTAATTTAGTTTGATGATTTTAATAAAATTTTAGGCTTATAGTGTTGATGCAGTTTTCAGTGGTTCTCCACCTGCATATTACACTACATCATCTACTATTGGGGTATGTAACTAGTAAACAATTATAAATGTTACATGTGAATAGCATCGTTATATGAATGGTATTCTAATATCTGATTTTGGTTGTTAAATAGGTTAATAATAGAGATTTCATGACAACACCTTCCAATTTAATGAATGAATTGTACTTACTAGATTTTTGTATTTTATATTCATATCGTTGGTTACATTTCATTGCACATCTTTCAAACTCAAAGCATTACTATACATTGCATAACTAATAACTAGATGTTGATAGATGACAAAATTTCAATTACAATATAGTTATTTGAAAAAATGTCTCAAAGAAATGTGGTCTCATGGAATGTCATGACAAGTAGATGCATAGACAAGGACATCACCATGAGACCACATTTCTTTGAGGCATCTTTTCAAATAGCTCACTTCCTTGTCTATGCTACCAATTCCCTCTTTCACCTTTACCTATCTTATGCCCCACAACCTCTTTCTATTACTTCACCTACTCCACTAGCTATGCCCCTATCTTCCCCACCATATATCCACCTATTACTACTTCACCTTCCTCATTGACTTATATCTCCCCTCTAACACCCCTTGATGCAGAGCAGGGTATCAAAGATCAAACTCACTCAATCAATCCTTGGTTAAAGTCTTAACACCTCAGACAAAGTGATTTTCTTCACAATCTTCCACTATGCCTTGTAGGATAGCAAAAGGGGTTTTTTTGACATAATTTGAAGGAAACAACTCAAACCCATGAACTAAAAATTGTTTTGGATACCTATTATCCTCTTACACAACATACTTCAAATGCAAATGGGGGTGTTTTGTAACACAAGGGTCAAAATAGGACTGTTGTGCTATAATTTAGGCCTAATTAGGCTAGTTTAGATGGGTCACCATAGGGTTTTCTAATCCCAGACTTCAAATATTCACAACAACACCTCAGACATGTCAAAGATGGTCTTTCCAAACAATTTCAACCATTACAAACCTTTTCTCAAGAGCTTTTCTACAAGCCCTAGCTCATTTGCACATTCTATACCCAAAAACATGAGATTTTCAGCCTAGGGCATCAACCAAACTTGCATCACTATTATAGTTTTCATAATTGAATAATATTGTTTTATTTTCAAATGATGCAGGCTATGGAGACACCTCCTGATGTTCACAAGGCAATGGAGCATGGTGTGTCCTCTGCGATTCATAGCTCCATGCCTTTGACGGGGGTATGAGGCATATTAATAAATTTCAAATTACATTTGTTGCTATAATTATTTATTTTTGAAAAATTAAATGATTATTGATTTGAAGTTTAATTTCTATCTGGATAGTTTCTATAGGACAAGACATTGCCACAACCTAATCTTGGTACTGAGGCAAATGAGGAGACAGATTTTTGGATAGTAGTAAGTGGCTATTTTGTTAAATGTTTCATTTTTTATAATGTAATTTATATATATTAATGTCTATACTTTTTATTGTAACAACTACATATCCATGAAGAACTAAATAGGAGGAGCAGCCCTCGGGTTCGTAGTAGACCACCCTCATACGCATCTCCATCCCCTCGATCTATTCTCTTCACCGAATAGAGGGCAATGACTTTTTATTATGTTCCTTTGTTGTATGCCTATATGGCATTTGTGGACATATATTTTGTATCGCATATAGTTGACATTGTATGCCTATATGGCATTCTTGTAAGCCTATATGGCTATTTTGTATATATGTTAAACTTATATCAATAGATATTGATGTATGCCTATATGGATATTTGGTTAATACAAATCATTTTTGTTGATCATTATGTAATATGGATAGGTGCAGTGTAGATCATTTTTGTATGCCTTTAGGTTTCAAAGTTTAATTGTCAAAGAATCCATCCTAATTGATGTTAAGAGAATTTGAGTTTGGGGTTGAAAGTTTTAGTCTCTCAAAACTAGACATGCTTAAGAAAATAGAGAAAGGAAGATTGGTCTTGTGTGCTTGTTTTTGTAATGTTTGAATTGTATGTTGTTGTATGGTATTGCTTTATTGTGTGTGTGTTCAAATGCATATTTGAATTGTTATTTTATGTATGTTTGGATACTTGTGTTGTACTAAGGTTAAGATTCTTGTAGTATGGGATGCATATAGGTATACCTTGGGCATGTGTTCTTAGTAAGACATATATCCTCACTTGAAGAGAGCTTTCATAATATGGGATGTGATTAGAAATTCATGTGGATTTGGATATGATATTGGATGTATAGTTCTAAGTCAAACTTGTAGGATTAAAATGACTTGTGGTTACTATCAATGGTCATATTTGGCTTGATCATGTACTTGTATTTATTTGTGTATTAGATGCTAGAAAGGATGTGTTGGTGTTAGTTGAGAAATCTATTTCCATGCATTTGAGATGTTTTGGATCCATAAATTTATGTGTATACTTATGTGTTAATAAGGAAATGAATTAAATAAGATAATCACCATTCTACCACACTTTTAAATTATGGATGGTGCTTGATCACCTTGATTTATGGATGGGGAGGAAAGGGAGATCCTCGTGATATCAGGTTCAACCCCTTCCTCAATCAGCACCAAGACCATAGGATCTTAGAGGATTCATTTGTAGAGTTGAGCTTGGAGTTATTCAAATATTATTCATGATGTACATTGTAATATGGCCACTTGTATTTATGGTGGGTGGTTCATGGCTTATTGCATTCATTATCATTGATGATCTAGTTTTAGTATTTGACCCCTTGTATATCTTGGCTATGTAACGATGTTATCTTCAAGTCTAATAACACAGTGACCTAAAGGTGGAAGAAGATGAGGGTTGAACAACAAGGATATGACAACATGAAGATGATATTAAGGTTTAAGAGAGTAGCCTAATAGAGGTCTATTTCAAGCCTAATAGGGGTTTAAGATTGCAGTGATAGAATAATGCATTGAAGGACTAAAACAAACCCTGCAGAGATAGTACTAGAGAACAAAGTCAAGGTGAACCAAGATAAAAGAACAAGTAGTTCATATATGACTATGTTGATTGCTAGAACAAGTATGTTAACAGCCATAAGATGCATGTTGACATGTGAAGATGATAACAATTATAGCAAAGGTAATGTGTGAGGATATAGCTGGTACAATGTAGCTCAGACTGTTTCAACATATTTGGGTGTGAAACAGGACCATGCCTAGCCTAAATGTACCCATCCTAATCTATTGGAATAGTTAGTTTGGCCGCACGAGAAGCAGAGTGAAATTTACACCCCTTTGCAACTTTACACTACATGCATCTGACCACTTTTGGGGTAGTATAAAAACTTTCACCATGAGCAAATGGCTCAGAGATATAAAAAACTAAGAGAGGTTATTGTAGAGGGACCATATGTGATCCTGTAGCCTTAGATGGAATGTTTCTAAGTGACACTATTTTTGAGTAACAACTCATCAAAGATTGTTGCCTTTTTGCACTTTAAACTCTTCAGGGATATCACCGATACAATGTAGCTCAAACTATTTCAGCATGTTTGGGTGCAAAATAGGACCATGCCTAGTCTAAATGTACCCATCCAGACATGTTGGAATAGTCAATTTGGCTGCATCAGGAGTAGGACGAAAGTTAAACCCCTTTGCAACTTTACACTACCTTCTAACAATTTTTGGGGCAGCAGAAAACCTTTCACCACGGGCAAAAGACTCAGAGATATAAAAACTAAGAGAGGTTATTGTAGAGGGACCCTACATTATTGCATTACCTCAAACAGAATGTCTCTAAGTGACATGGTTTTGGAGTAACAGCTTGTCAAAGATTGCTGCCTTTTTGCACTTTTGACTCTTTAGGGATATCGCCGGTACAATGTAGCTCAGACTGTTTCAGCATGTTTGGGTGTGAAACAAGACCATGCCTAGCCTAAACGTACCCATTCGAACACGTTGGAATAGTTAGTTTGGTCACATCAGGAGTAGGATGAAAGTTACACCCCTTTGCAACTTTACACTACCTCTTGCTGACGATTTTTAGGGCAGCAGAAAACCTTTCACCACAGGCAAATGCCTCAGAGATATAAAAACTGAGAGAGGTTATTGTAGAGGGACCCTACATGATCATGTTTCCTTAGACAGAATGTCTCTAAGTGACACAGTTTCTGAGTAACTGCTTATCAAAGATTGCTACCTTTTTTCACTTTTGACTCTTCAGGGATATCGCTGGTACAATGTAGCTCAGACTGTTTCGGCATATTTGGGTGCAAAATAGGAACATGCCTAGCCTAAATGTAACCATACGGATGCGTTGGAACTATCGTTTTGGCCGCATTAGCAGTAGGATGAAAGTTACACCCCTTTGCAACTTTACACTACCTCCTTCTGACAATTTTTGGGATAGTAGAAAACCTTTCACCACGGGCAAACGCCTTAGAGATATAAAAAACTGAGAGAGATTATTGTAGAGGGACCCTACATGATCGCATTGCCTCAAACAAAATGTCTCTAAGTGACATGGTTTCCAAATAACTGCTCGTCAAAGATTGCTGCCTTTTTGCACTTTGGACTCTTCAGGGATATCGCTAGTACAATGTAGCTCAGACTGTTTTGGCATGTTTGGGTGTTAAACAGGATCATGCCTAGCCTAAACGTACCCATCTGGATGCATTGGAACTATCGGTTTGGCCGCATCAAGAGCAAGACAAAAGTTATACCCCTTTACAACTTTGCCATGTCCTGTTATAGATTGATCCATAAATATTTGTGCCTATCTCACCTTTGATAGCACCTTTGCAATATCTCTCACCTCTATCACTACACCCTACACCCTATCATTAAACCCTCAACACTCTACCTTAACCCTAATCCCTTGACCCTCAACCCTCAATTCTAATCCCTCAACCCTCAACCATAATCCCTCATCTCTAAACCCTAAATGTTATCCCTATTCCTAAACCCTCAACCCTCGACACTATACCTTAAACCCTAATCCCTTATCCTTAAACCCTAAACCCTATCCCTCAACCCTTAACCCTTAAACCTTAAACCCTAAAACCTATCCCTAAAACCTCAACCCTTGACACTATATCTTAAACCCTAATCCCTTAACCCTCAGCCCTAAAGCCTCAACCCTCAATCCTTAAACCTTCAAACCTAAACCTATCCCTAATCCCTATACCCTCAACACTCTACTTTAACCCTAATCCCTCGACCCTCAACCCTCATCCCTCAACCCTTAACATCAAACCCTAATCTGTCAACCCTAAACCCTAATCCCTCAACCCTAAACCCTATCACTAAACCCTCAAAACTATACCTTAAACCCTAATCCCTCAACCCTAAACCCTAAACCCTAATCCCTCAACCCTCAACCCTAATCCCTCAACCCTCAACCCTAATCCCTCATCCCTAAACCCTAAACACTATCCCTATTCCTAAACTCTCAACCCTTGACACTATACCTTAAACCCTAATCCCTTATCCCTAAACCCTAAACCCTATCCCTCGACCCTTAACCCTTAAACCTTAAACCCTACAACCTATCCCTAAAACCTAGACCCTCGACACTATATCTTAAACCCTAATCCCTTAACCCTTAGCCCTAAATCCTGAACCCTCAATCCTTAAACCTTCAACCCTAAACCCTATCCCTAATCCCTATACCCTCAACACTCTACTTTAACCCTAATCCCTCGACCCTCAACCCTATCCCTAAACCCTCAACGTCAAACCCTAATCCATCAACCCTAAACCCTAATCTCTTAACCCTAAACCCTTAACACTATACCTTAAACCCTAATCCCTCAACCCTAAACCCTAAAGCATATCCCTAAACCCTAATCCCTCGACCCTCAACTGTCAACCCTCAACCCTCATCCCTCATCTCTAAACCCTAAATGTTATCCCTATTCCTAAATCCTCAACCCTTGACACCATACTTAAACCCTAATCCCTTATCCCTAAACCCTAAACCATATCCTTTAACCCTTAACCCTTAAACCTTAAACCCTAAAACCTATCCCTAAAACATTGACCCTCAACACTATATCTTAAACCCTAATCTCTTAACCCTCAACGCTAAAGCCTCAACCCTCAATCCTTAAACCTTCAACCCTAAACCCTATCCCTAATCCCTATACCCTCAAAACTCTACTTTAACCCTAATCCCTTGACCCTCAACCCTATCACTAAACCCTCAACCCTCAACCCTCAACATCAAACCCTAATTCGTCAACCCTAAACCCTCAACACTATACCTTAAACCCTAATCCCTCGACCCTAAACCCTCAAACCTAATCCCTTAACCCTTAACCCTAATCTCTCATCCCTAAACCCTAAACTCTATCCCTATTCCTAAACCCTCAACCCTCGACACTATACCTTAAACCCTAATCCCTCAACCCTAAACCCTAAACCCTTAACCCTCATTCCTAAAGCCCCAACCCTCAATCCTTAAACCTTCAACCCTAAACCCTATCCCTAATCTCTCTACCCTTGACACTCTACTTTAACCCTAATCCCTTGACCATCAACCTTATCCCTCAACCCTCAACCCTCAACATGAAACCCTAATCTGTCAACCCTAAACCCTAAACCCTAATCCCTCAACCCTAAACCCTATCCCTAAACCCTCAACCCTCAACCCTCAACACTGTACCTTAAACCCTAATCCCTCAATCCTCAACCCTAATCCCTCAACCCACAACCCTAAACCCTATAACTAAACCCTCAACCCTCGACACTATACCTTAAACCCTAATCCCTCAACCCTCAACCCTAAACACTAATCCCTTAACCCTCATTCCTAAAGCCTCAACCCTCTATCCTTAAACCTTCAACCCTAAACCCTATCCCTAATCTCTCTACCCTCGACACTCTACTTTAACCCTAATCCCTTGACCATCAACCTTATCCCTCAACCCTCAACCCTCAACATGAAACCCTAATCTGTCAACCCTAAACCCTAAACCCTAATCCCTCAACCCTAAACCCTATCCCTAAACCCTCAACCCTCAACACTTCACCTTAAACCCTAATCCCTCAACCCTCAACCCTAATCCCTCAACCCACAACCCTAAACCCTATAACTAAACCCTCAACCCTCGACACTATACCTTAAACCCTAATCCCTCAACCCTCAACCCTAATCCCTCATCCCGAAACCCTAAATGCTATCCCTATTCCTAAACCCTCAACCCTCAACACTATACCTTAAACCCTAATCCCTTATCCCTAAACCCTAAACCATATCCCTCAACCCTTAACCCTTAAAACTTAAACCCTAAAACCTATTCCTAAACCCTCGACGCTCGACACTATATCTTAAACCCTAATCCCTTAACCCTCATCCCTAAAGCCTCAACCCTCAATCCTTAAACCTTCAACCCTAAACCCTATCCCTAATCCCTCTACCCTCGACACTCTACTTTAACCCTAATCCCTTGACCATCAACCCTATCCCTAAACCCTCAACACTCAACTCTCAACAGTAAACCCTAATCCATCAACCCTAAACCCTAATCCCTTAACCCTAAACCCTATCCCTAAACCCTCAACCCTTAACACTATACCTTAAACTTTAATCACTCAACCCTAAACCCTAATCCCTCAACCCTAAACCCTAAACCCTCAACCCTAATCCCTCAACCCTCAACCCTAATCCCTCATCCCTAAACCCTAAATGCTATCCCTATTCCTAAACCCTCAACCCAAGACACTATACCTTAAACCCTAATCCCTTACCCCTAAACCTTAAACCCTATCCGTCAACCCTTAACCCTTAAACCTTAAACCCTAAAACGTATCCCTAAACCCTCAACCCTATACCCTCAACCATATACTTAAGCCCTAATCCCTCAATCCTTAACCCTATACCTTAAACCCTGAAGCCTACACCAACAAACCCTCATCCCTATACCATATAACCTCACCCTTATACCCTAAACCCCGAATATTGTGCCTCGACCCTATTCTTAAATTAAACCTAAACCATACGTGCTCTCAACCCAAGTCACCCTATGCCATATATACCCTCAATCCATATCGTAAACCCTAGACCCAATATCCTAAACCCTAATCCCCATGCCTTACACACTTAATCTTATACACTCAACAACCTGAATATTAACCCTCAACTATAACCCTCAACCCTCTAACCTCTACCCTCTACCCTCTACCTATTACTTAAGCCCTAATCACTCAACCCTCAACCCTAAAAACTATACAGGCTCAGGTCCTTATATACCCTTAACCCAAAACACTTACATACATGCATACATGTACATACATACATACATACATACATACAAGCATGCATACATGTACATACATACATACAACCATACATACATACCTACAAGCATACATATATACATATATACATCCATCAAACATACTTATGAAACTTGAACATAAATCATCAAAGGAAGACATAACGTGAGCGCGCGAACTGGGCAAACACTGGCAAACATGCAAAAAAGGGAAAAAAGCACAACATAACATGAGCGCATTATAATGTGCTTGTGTTATGTTGTGCTTTAGGAATCCCAAGCCTTAGGCTTGGGATTTTCTTGGGATTTCCAACCCAAAGGCTTGGAGTGCCTTCCCAACATCCACATACATGTTTTTGCAAATTCTACAAGATTTCACATAATTTTGTTCGTGCTAACCCTCCGATTTGCACATGTTTCAAGGTCAAACAAATCGAACACCTAGGTAATGTTAGGATTTCTCTTAACTATTTAACTATGTAAGTTTTTTCACATTTTGACAATGTTAAGCCTTTCATCTTTAATTTCTTTTCGTTGTGTGTCCATTTATGGGCAAAAACTACTGTTTAGTCTTTTTTCCATTATAAATTAACCATTCATTGAAATCTCAAATAAATTACATTTTTATAAACTAGACTCCATTCTACACATATTAAAAAAAATTAATTTCAATTAGTTTTCAAAATTTACAAGGGTAGCATGATCAAAATTCTATTTTTTAAGATGTGCCCACTTTGAAAATTAGTAAAAAATAAATATTCATTAAACAATTATCAGAAAAATTAGGCATAAACTACATGTTGTTAGCTAATTTCTCATTGAAGTGATTTTAAAAATACCAAAAAAAATTTAACCTTTTCAGGGAGCCACAAAACACGCTATGTTATGTTTTTTTGACAGAAACAACACCAATTTTTGTGGCTCCTTATTTTGAACCCCTTAATCTATACCATTTTTAAAAAAAATTAGTAGTTTAGAAAGTAGACTCAGAGCACTACGATCATTGTTTTGGTTGCATCTTCAAATTTTGAGTGTAACTATGCTCAATTTCCCATACAAAGTCAGTATTTCCTGATTTCAGAAAAAAAAAAAAGTGGCCACTTAAGACCCCTTTTTGGCCCCCCATCTTCTTGAACTTAGCCTTGGGGCCCATTGGATTTTAATCCTTGTAGTATAAGGGAATATAAAATTAATAGCCTTGACACATCAAAAGTAGCATCAATCTCACCTAAGCAATCTTTTGAAGCACCTAAGAAACCTAAAGTCCCCTTGGTAGAAAATAAAAATAATACTCTCACTTATACCACAAATTACAAGACCTATGAGGCTTCACCATCTTCTAAGGAAATGACATACCTTTATGGTCGAGGATTTAAAATCCTTTATAAGAATTGTGAATATGTAGGTAAGGGATGTGGTGTAAATCAACAAAGGATTCAAGTACCTATAGAATCTGTTTCAACACATTACTCAAGCGGCATTGGATATAATCCTTTTAAAGAAAAGAAAGCCTCCTGTCATCCTAAACTTAATGTTAATTCAACAAGATCAAAACAATATGAGAGATATCCCAGATATGTATGTTCTTAACTATGGTACCCTAACTGGTAAGTATCTCTAACCCTTTTTCTCTCTCATGATGTGCTTCCCTCGTGATGTGTTATGTGTTGTTTAGGCCTCCTGGGATGACCCCTGATTCTCTCATAAGGTCCAAGATACCAAGAGACCGCCTCTGTTGTGACCTTCTTCTATTTGTATCATCATTCTTCTATACTGCCTCTCTCTGATTTCATTGTTGTGTATTGTTTCTTACGGACATAGCATTGTGGTTGGTGAATTAGGGGCACCCTCCTACATGACTATCCCTAAGACACTTGTTTCTCCTCTCTTATTTATTGTTTCCCTTCCTCTAGTGTTTCTATCTAGAAGGCAGATGACAAAAAACATTTATACTGATGCGGACCTAGTGTCCCTTTAGCAAGAAATAAAAAACTAGACTTAGTTCATAATATGACGATGGGGTTGTATATCTTATCTGACGCTTCGCTAGTAGAAGCACTCCATGCTTTCTACATAGTGATTTTGATGATGTTTTTATCTCACTTACAAACCTTAACAATACTGCTGCTCCGTGTACTTTGTTTGTCTTTGAATCTCACCTTGGTGACACTCGGTTATGAGATTTTCGTGATATAGCCCCACGGTTATCCTTGATCTCTGAATTCATAGTATAACCTTAGCTCTTTGTGTGATTGATCATATGCATTGATGTTGTTGTTTATAACGATTATGTAGACACTAACATGTTTCTTACAGGGATGTGTTTGTGGGAAAATTTGGCGATCATAAAGTACATGTCACCTCTGAGGGGCATGGGCTTTGCAAAAGTTTATGTTCCCTTGTATGTTTTCTTCCTACCTTAATGTGCTTGATATCGATGCATGATATCAACCACCTTAAGGTGGGGGCATATATAAGGTAAGCTATCTGTTGTAGATGTTAGCAATGTGCTTGTCCTCAGGTGTAGTTTAAAGACTGGTGGCGATGAGTCCCTCCTACACTTTGAGTTTGTTTGCAATCAATCAATCATCTTAATCCCTCTGCAAAGGTAGGGGTGGCATATCTCTTGTGGAGAGTGCCCATCTTGTCATTTTTAAAAAGTCCTCATCGAGAGGCAGGGAGCGGTTCTATGACTAACTCAACCCTTAAGTGTGTCTTCGGTGATTGTTGTGGTGAATCTCAATCATCGATGTGTGCCTGTAATGTGCCTGCGATGGTGATGAGCCTAGAAATAGGAATGTATACACCTAAAAATGACATGACTCTACTTAAATAAATATTTTAAATATTTATTTCATCTTCATATTCCTCTATCAATAAATAAATAAATTTATTTATTTATGTGATTTACTTCCTCCCATTTAATTAAATAAATTACATTTATTTAATTAATTAATTCCTCCAATATCAACTTTATTCTTCTAAATAATTAAATAATTTTAATTATTTAATTAAATCTTCCATTCCTCTAAATTTAAATAAAATACAAATTTATTTAAATTTCCACAAAATAAAATATATTTATATTTTTTATTTATTCTTCAAAATTATCTACAAATAATTAAATAAATCTATTTATTTAATTATGCTTTCTTATCTTCTAAAAATCTTCAATATCTTCTAAAGATAATCTCTTCTTGTCATACAAAAGAAAAAGATGAGTTAAAGCAACTTTGCTCTTAAATTAGAAAAAGATATTCTAATTTAAGAAAAACAAAAACTCATCCTCATCAACAAAGCAGTTAACTCAACAAAACTTCTTTTTGAATGACACATTTCCTTCTTCCATTTGTTGCACGTTCCTCAACCATTCTCCTCCGTTAATCTTCTTATTTCTTCTCAACCATTGATCTTCTCTCACACAACTCTATAAATACAACCCTCTTCTTCTTCATTATCATCCATCATTCGAGTAAACTTATGTTCCAGGAAATATAGCATGTCATTGGCACCCCTACCATCACTTCACCTATCATCCACTCACATTTGTGTTTGAAGCTCATCTTCGAATACAACAAGTATCAGAGCCAACTTCTCCTTGTCATCTTGATTAATCAAAGTGAGGAAGCAAGTTTCCTAAGGGTCATTTTCATCTCCATCAAGATCAAGAAAGAAAAGGCGAGCAATGAAGTCGAAAGGTAAAGGTTGTAAGTATCTCTCTTTGTTGTTTTAAGTCTCCTTTTACCTTCATATTTCATTGATGTATTGGGTTTGTTATTGATTTGATTAATCCCTATTTTTACCCACAACATTTTGGCGCCCACTGTGGGGCCCTTGCCCCTAATCTAATCAAAATCTAAGTTTTCTTAGTGATAGGTTCCGTACAGGTGTCATACAGGCTTCTGACAGGTGCATTCAGTGCATTTATCCTCTCAACCAGCACTTCTACCTCCTGTTCTGACGCATGCAGAAGTCCAACGCATTCAACCTCTGAATTGGTGTTTTTACCTTCTATTCTGGCGCCTGTGGTAATATGATGCATCCATACTTTGAAACGGCGCGTACGCTTCCTATTCCGGTGCCTGCATCATCCCAGCGCATGCACCCTACCTTACCGCGCTTTCATACTGTCTCATGGCGCATTTGTTAAAATGATGCTTCTGTCTCATTTTCCTGCGCTTTTGACATCTGTCTTAGCACATCTTTAAAATGATGAATGCATGCTCTATTTCTACGCATACAGACTGCATAGCGGTGCATTTGATTTCTCATTAGGGTTTTTAGAGTTTCTAGTGATTTTTTAGGTTGTTTCTAATGTTTGTCTTGCAAGATTAAAGGCTGGAATAGATCATTTAGCTCCATTGGTTAGTTCACTTAGATTAATTAAGGGAAAAAGTAAAAAAATGCATGCATACAAATCTCACGTAGTCTTTAACTAGGAGGAGAGTAACTGAACCACTGCTATCTTTGCATTATTGTTTTCTTTCCTAGTTTTAGAATATTGCTATCTTACAAACGAGAATGAACATTGCTATCTCTTAAAACACTTCAAAATTAACAAATGTGTGAGTGCACAAGTAGACAGCCCATTTAGTTTTTTTCCTTTTAACTAGGATTGGATTAATCAGTGTATTCTGTGATTGTTGAATGACAATAGGCTTATGCTCTCCCCTTAATTGGGTGACCAGAATGCCAGACTTGTTATTCCATTTGTATAACCTTTAGAGGGGCCTGCCCTTGGATGCCCGCCTATCCAAGTGGGAACAACCCTGAGTAGTAACAGGCTAAAGCCAAGCCCTACCAATCCACTTAAAATAAATTGTGCTTGAGATGAAAAACTCCTGCAACGAGTGTTGTTGTGTTACACCAACGGCCAACCTCCCCCAAAACCCTCCAAGGCGTAACCCTTGGAGGCTGGGAGACTCCATAACGGAGAGTAGTGCCGCCGCACGTGTAACCACTCAAACGGTTGCCTTGACTACTTGGCCACTTGTTTAGTATACCAAAAACCCCTATTTGTTGACACAAAAGGCAGAGCCTTTGAAGCGGCCTTGATTCATGTGATTCTTAGTAGAGGTAGTAGGGACAATCCTAAGGTTCGGTGGGGGGACGAGCCTAAGGAAACCTGGATCTGGTATGCATGAGAAGTGAGTGCCGTGGAGGGGAGCTGGTGCTACCAGATCCTGGAGCTACATGTTTTGAATATGCACAGCTAGAGGATTCAACAAATACTATCCTATCCAGCCTAGGGTGTACTTGTTTTTTGTCAAAAAGTCCCAAAATACAAAAAAATAAAAAAAATAAAAATGAAAACTTTTGTGTTTGCTGTGTCTTTGCCATAATTGAAAAGAAAAATTCTCAAAAAGACCAAGTTTTCAAACCAAAAATAGAAAAATATTGAAAAACGTTCCAAAAACTCTAAAAAACCAGCTCAAAAACTAGAATTGCGCATTTGAGGCGACTAGTGCATTTACTCTAACTTGCAGCACATTTAAACTCTGTTACAACGCATTTGAAAAATACCAGAGTTGCACATTTGATCTGACTTGTGGCACATTTACACTCTGTTGTGGCGCATTTACTGCTGCGCATCGAAAACAACAAGCTATTCCATACTGCCAAGAGAAAAACTATCAAAACTTTTCAAAAGCTCATTTCAAACCTGTCTCAGTTTTCTAAAATCTAATTAAAATCGTGCAAGTCAACGATTTCTCTCTTCTTCCACACCATAACTACTTTTCATCATCTAAAATCTTGCAAAATTCTTCCAAAATCCAACAAGGTTATAACCAAGCTATTCTTGATCGCATCACAATCTCAAACAAACCTAGTGAGTCTCCACTATCAAGGATCACTTATCCTTCTCCCTTGGAACTCCACTAGTGGCTTGTGCAATACTAGTCCACTTCAAGTAAATGGATTTCTATCATCCTTACTTTGACTATCGTTTTGTACACCCAACTTGTTTGACACCAATTAGATCTAAAGAGAACCTTGCTCAAACCTTGGCACATTTTGGAACCTCTTGCTCAAAACTTTCAAACTCATTCCATCCCATCTCTTGTCACCTTGCATGGTCTTAACAAGATTACAAAAACAAAAGAAGATTGAAATGGCTAAGAAAACTATCCCAAACTCTCACGAAAGTGATGAGGAAATCTCTATGGAAGAGGTCCTCCAAACGTAGTAAGACTGAAGATTTCAATGCTTAATGGATAGAGTGCTTACCCAAGATCCTACCAAATTCTTCCTACACTTAGCACATCTAGGAGTCAAGCTCCCCAAAGATTTTGACGTAGAAGCCCTAAAAGAATTTGAGGAAGAAAGACACCCTGAGGGAAGCACACATGAGGAAATACCTGCAGACAAAAGCAAAACAACCACTGATGCCACGGATGCCTTGAGTTTAGTGACTCAACAGATCCAAGCTTTACAACAACAATTCATGGACATGTAAATAGGAGCTTCCACTAAGCATTACTCCCTAGAGGATATTTCATCATATCCTTTTGATAGAACCTTGATCATGATACCTTTCCCCTCTAAATTTGAGGTGCCAAAATTTGATAAATATTGAGGAAAGGGTGATCCAAGGGACCACATTAGGGAATGCAATGCTGCTTGTCTTGAAGTCACACACAATGATACTTACCTTATGCGACTATTTCCACGAAGCTTGGGAGGACAAGCCATGGAGTGGTTTTCTAGACTACCACCCAGCATTAGAACATTTAACGAACTTGTGGACAAATTTGTTACACTTCTCCTATAATATTGAGCACGACACCTCAATCTTAGATCTTTGTAACACCAAGCAAAAAGGTGGAGAGTCTTTTGCCGCCTTCCTACAAAGATGGAGACAACTGGCAAGTAAGTGTCCATATCAAATGCTTGAAAAACAAATGCTGGAAATGTTTGTCCATAACTTACAAACCAACCTAAGCTATCAGATACAAGTCCAATGTCCTACTTCCTTTAGCAAGGTCATTGAGATGTGTCTAATCATCGAAAAAGCTTTAATCGCCAAAGGTCAAATAAAACTCTATAAAGACACTCCTAGTACCAACACCAACATAGACAAACCAAGATTTTGGACAAAGAATAAAAACATTGTGAATGATGGGGTGGTAGATGCCAAAAATGCGGCACCTAAGCAACCAATATTCAACTTATCAACTCCTCAAAACAACCCCCCACAAAACAAACCAAAAAACATTGAATCTCGGTTTACAAATTTTTAACCTAGGAGAAAATTCACACCTTTGGGAGAATCATTGGAAACCACCCTACAGAAGTTAGTCACAAGTAAGATCATGACACTTCCAACCACATAGGAATATGAACCAAAAGTTAAACCTCATTGGTGGAACGACAACGACTTCTGTGAGTTCCGCCAAAACAGGGGGCACAAAACCAATGACTGTATTGCACTCAAACACACTATCCAAGACTTGATTGAGCAAAATAAAGTGTCACTTGATGGACATACCTCTAATAGTGATCATTAGGCTTTCAAGGATCCTCTTCCCAACTATGAGCAGGGAGGACCTTCCAACCAAAACAACAGTGGATCTAACAACGCAAATTACACAAACGTCAGCTTTGACTATGTTGTTAACCATATCTCGGAAGGTGATTCATGCATCAATGTGATCACTATAAACAAAGATCTGAATTGCAATGTTACCACCCGCAGCAATAGAGTCACTCTTAGAGAAGCCTCCACCCCTCCGGCTAATCAGTACAGTATCTTGGATCAACTCCATAAGACACCTGCACATATCTCCATTTTGGAACTTCTATGTCTGTCCCCGTCCCATAGGGCCATTCTTGATAAAGCTTTATCAGAAGCCTTCGTTCCAACAAACCTTGCTAAAGAATAGTTCCAAACCATGGCAGGTCACATAACCTCACCTCACTCCCTATCATTCACTGAAAAGGATGATATGTCAATCACCCAACCTCATAACGCCTCTCTTCATATCGAAGCCTTCATACATAAACACAAGATAAAAAGGGTCCTAATCGATGGAGGAGCTGGTTTGAATATTTACACCTTGAAGCTAATCCTTACATTGGGGTTTTCAGAGAAAGCTATAGACCTGAAAAAGAAAATCACTATCAAAGCCTATGATGAGGAAGAGAGAACTTCCAATGGAATTGTTACTTTACCAATCAAAGTGGGACCTATAGTAAAAGATGTGGCTTGCCAAGTCCTCGATATGGAGCCAGCGTATAACATTCTTCTTGGGAGACCATGGATACATGCTCTGAAAGCAGTGTCGTCAACATACCATCAGTGTATCAAATTCCCTTACGAAGTTCAAGAGATCACCATCTAAGGTGACCCCAACCCATTTCAGTATTGTAACTCCATTCATCCTAACCTGAAGTGGTGATTCCTAACAACTGGGCCTCTGCTTCATCTTCATCCCATGTTGACCCTACTTCACTAGCTTCCTCTTCAAAAGCTTCTCAACCTGACCTCAGACTCAAAGATAAAGGATTGGGTGAGTACACAATTTCCCAATCCTTCTGTTTGGCACAGCTCCCCCTATCTCCAAGATCATATGGAAGCCCCACTCTGGGCAAACCAAAAGCAGACAAAACTACCAAAGGTCTATTTATCAAATGGGGAAGCCTCGAAGATGAGAGTGATGAAAAGGATATCTTACAATGGCTATACAAGGATGAAGACGGTTCATCCACACAACAAGATCATCACACTATACCAACTAAACAATATGGTCAAGGATTCCAAATGCTACAAAGAATGGGGTATGAAGGACATGGTCCACTCGGTTCAAGAAAAGATGGTATCACTGAACCCATCCAACCTAATACCTTGACAGCCTGAGACACTATAGGGCTAGGTTACAATGGCACATCAAGAACCAATAGAGCAAAGAGGAATAAAGGTAAACAACCAGAAACATCCACTAGTAATCTGTTTGATCAAATTCAACAACTACAATTGGGGAGCGAGACAAATTCCAATGAATATGAATGGGATAGCCTCTGTGAGCTATCTTGTGATGACAAATGTATCGATGTTGTCCATGAGTATGACCCAACCCATGCAAATGAGAGACAAGGTCCAAGGGCTAGACCACTAGAGTCCAACCCGCGTAATAACGATAGTGAAAATCTCAAGGAAAGATGATAGCCCCCTTGACCGATCCAATAATAGAGAATACCATCACAGACTTCATCCGTGCTTTTAACAAATCTATCTTAACCATCAACACCATTGAACCAGACTAGCCTAACGACCCCTTACCACTGGTACACCCTGAACTCATAGATTGGGACTTACAAGGTACTACCCCTGAGCTTGATACCTTTGAAAATGATGAAGCCATCATAGACTAGCTTGAGCTTAGAGATCATATACCCGTAGGGGACCACAGAGCTAGCTATGCTATAGAACTCAACAAGGTCTATTTTGGAGAGAGTGCCAAGCCTTTCAGTCTCAAAAATGTCAAAATGAAAGAAAGATCTAATGGTGAAAACTATTCTGCGACAGTGTTAGATCATGAAAAAAGTAAAAATATAGATGTATCCAATGGTGAAAACCTCTTTGAGGCACTGAAGGATGAAAGGCTTGACCCTCTACCCAATCTTACACATCAGGAGAAATCTTCAATCTTGATAGAACCAGCAAAGCTGATCAATGTCAGCACAGGTGACAATCCCAGAATGATCCACATGGCAAAGGCTTTAACAAAATAAGAAAAACTAGCATTTACCAACTTCTTCAAGAGAAAACAAATCAACTTTGCTTGGACATATGCAGACATGCCAGGGCTAGATCCGAATCTCATAATGCATCATTTATCTTTAGCTCTAGGAGCTAAACCGGTAAAGCAAAAACTTAGAAAGATGCACCCACATGTGGCCCTCATGGTAAAAGAAGAACTGAAGAAACTATTGGATGTCGGATGCATCATACCAATAGACTATCCTGAGTGGGTTTCGAACATAGTACTAGTTAACAAACCATATGGTAGAGTCTGAATATGTAATGACTTCAGAGACCTGAACAAAGCTTGTCTGAAAGATGACTCCCCCTACCAAACATTGACATGATTGTAGATCTCACGGCAAGGCACGCCATGTTGTCACTAATGGATGGTTTTTCCAGATACAACCAGATAAAAATTGCACCTGAAGACCAACAAAAGACTGCATTCACATGTCCTTGGGGCACCTATTGTTGGTGTGTCATGCCATTTGGTTTGAAAAATGCTAGTGCAACATATCAGAGAGCTATGACCACAATCTTCCACGACATGATGCACACTATAATGGAAGACTATGTTGATGACATCCTAGAAAAATCACTCACAAGAGAAGGACACCTGTCAGTACTGGACAAAATCTTCAATAGACTGGAAAAGTTTAATGTGTGTCTCAATCCAAAGAAGTACGTATTCGAAGTTACCTCAGGCAAGCTATTGGGATACATAGTGTCCGCTAATGGAATCGAAGTCGACCCAGCTAAAGTGAAGGCCATCATGGAAATGTCACCTCCTAAAAATCTCACTCAACTAAGTGTAGGAGTACAATCAACACTGAGAGGGGGGGTGAATCAGTGTTGTGTGAATTTTTAAATCTTTTTACACACTTTAACTTTCAAAGCACAAGGAGAGAAAGATAGCATTGATCTGTCAAATACATATGCACATGACTGTGATTACAGAAAGAGAACAAAACTTCATAAGTAAATCATACACACACAAAGAAGAT
Source organism: Cunninghamia lanceolata (assembly GCA_027924645.1). Lineage (NCBI taxonomy): Eukaryota > Viridiplantae > Streptophyta > Pinopsida > Cupressales > Cupressaceae > Cunninghamia > Cunninghamia lanceolata. The sequence continues at coordinate 4,081,661 of BSBN01000124.1, read as the reverse complement.
TATGACACAAGAATTGCATGAGTGGAAAACCCTCCAGGGGTAGAAAAACCACTCTAAACTGCCTCACTGGCTTAATTGATCAAACATGCCTCACTAGCTACAAAGAAGCCTCACTGGCTACAATATGTGTCTCACTGACAAATGTTAAGGTCTCACTGACCTCCAAGCCTCACTAGCATACTGTTTAGAAGCACCAGCTTCAAGGAGCACCAACCCCTATTACAGAACAAACTGAAAACACAAATTCAGAGGGTTTCTCTGTTTCAATACATAACATTTGTTCTCTCTCATGTGTCTATCAAATGATCATTCCAAATCATATACAAACTCAGATATTTCAATCCTATATCATGATCCACTCTACAACACCAACACTGCTTGATTCTCAACAACACTGCTTGATTTTCAACAACACTTCACAACTATATGTAATCAATCTCTCATCATCTGTATTATACATTTCTGTCTTTTACGACCTACATATAATGCACCTGGAAAAAAAATTTTATACAAGTTGAAAGTCTTTTCACTTTTCATCTCATGTATGTTTCATCTCTATCCTTTCATATTCTATGATCAATACTTCTGAAAAACAATTTTATATAGATTGAATGTCCTCCCTCCTACAAAGAAAAAATACTTTTCATATTCCTTTCCTCTGCAAAAATTCATTGACCTTTCATATTCATTTCAATCTGAATATTTTGTCTTCAATGTCTTTTTCATTTACTTTTTCTCTGTAAACATCTCAAAAATAATATCTACATAAATCCATTTGCAAGAAGAAAATCTAATTTACAATGTCTTATACTTCTCTTTCAAAAATTGATCCTATTCTTAAAAAAAACATTCTGTATCTCTTTATATTCTCTGTAAGGAAACACATTTCCAAAAATTTTATCTGATCTTTCAATGCCCTGTAAATAAAATATCTGACCAACTCTATCTTCCATCTGTAAAACCATTCATATTCCCTACAAGAAACAATAAAAATAATCTTTTTCATCTTCTGTGCAAAAATGATCCTTCAAACTTCTCCTTCACATTCTTCATCTTCAAAAATCATTTTGCCTTGTATAAAGTTTTCATAAAAATCTCTGTCAAAACTTTATATTCATCTCCAAGGAAAACTCTTTGTCTTTTCTAAAAAATCATCTTCAATAATGTCAATCTTCCCTGAAAAATCTTCTAAAAATAACCTGTTAGTCATAAAAATCTCCACAAGAAAATTACCTTTTTTTAAAAAAACACTATAATATCATGATCCTTCCAAAAAATAGGAAATACAAAGTTTCTAATTTCATTATCATCCACTTAATATCTTATTCCCTATAAGGACCTAACTCCTCCAAATTAAAAAATATATTTTTAATGTTTTTTTCTTAAACTTTAAAAAAAAAAACCGATGCCCTTTCTAAAACATAAATCACCTTTAGAGATATCGGGCTCCAAAAATTAGTAATTTTCCTTTTTTAATAAAAACCATCTACAAACTTTCTTTTATTCAATTTTCTTTTCACATATTAATTGGGCTAAAACTTGTTTTGTTTCCTTTAAATCATTTTACCGCTCAAACAACTTTTAAACTCAAACAAAGATTCGCGCCCACCATATCACATGAAGACCGAAGGTTTAAGGAAGGGCCGGTCACCGTCATGTGATGGTAGCCCTCTAACAGGTCACTTTAAGTGACTCTTACCGCCTCAACAAGTCACCTTTATGTTAAAACAAAAAGAAATGACAAGTGAACTTTGGATGTGAGGACACAAGTAGGTCATGAAGAGTATAGTATGAAGATCAACTTGTCAAACCAACCTATCAACTTCAAAAGCACCAAGAAGATCAAACCTGTGATGACCAAGAGTATAAATTCATTCTCTGCATCTACAAGACTTTTGAGCTATGTTCCCCATATTAAACGTAACCAAACCAATTCAAGAATATTAGTTCTATCTTCAAATGAGTAGTGCACACATTACTCTGCCAAATGTTACTTTCAATCAACACACTGCAACTCCTGATGACATCACCTTGAAGAAACTTGCATGAAATCCAACTGATATCTACATCTGTAAACTCAGTGGTATGACAACTCATATGATTACTTCTATCAATCCTTGATATAGAGTATGCCACACAAAATGAAACCAATCCTTATTGTAGAGAAAGTCAGACAACATGATGAAGGCTCCTAAGATCAAATTACCAAGTCACTACCACTACAAGTCATCTGTAAAGAACACACAAGATGATGTAATCAATAACATATAAACTCTACACAGGATGATGTGAACTCTTTGATCCTCCTGATCCTTTAACAAGTATGTATCTCTACACTGCATAACCAAACATGATATGCACTTCATCAAGTATGAAATGAATCACAACTTCTAAGCAAACTCTGTCCAAACATAGATGAGCACACATGAATGATGAACATTTGTCAACACTTGACAACCCTAAATCACCTTGTGACTTCACTTACCAAAGAACATAAGAAAACACATTGAAGGCCAAACCTGATCAACCAAGTCCTGATGACATCAAACAAACTGAGGACACCTTTTTGACATCAATGACAACTTAACTCCATCAATCTCCCCCTTTGTCATTGATGGCAAAACCACCTGATGCAATTTTTCTTTCTCCCCCTTTTTGACATCTGATGACAAAGACTATTATCTCCCCCTGAGAAAATAACTCCACTGAAAGATGTTATAGCATGATTATAACAATTGTAATCACATTGCATTAAGAGCACCTTGAAGACATAAACTCCTGTTATCTTGTTATCTTCAACCAAAAATAAGAACCACTTACCTTTCAAAGCACTTGAATGCAATTTTGCTAAACTTATCCTGAACATCAACATTTCAAACTTGAGAGCAAAAAGATACCATGAAACTTACATCTGATGACAATACCATTATGAAGATGAAGACTGACACACTCCTGATGACAAAACAAAAAAAATTTCTTCAATCAACAACCTTTTTGATCCACATGACAAATCTCCAATGAATCTATCTGTTTCCCCTGTGTTAAAGTTCACAAACAAATCACTGCTTCACTGCTCATAAATACCACTGTCAATCATTTACAAGAACAAACATCACTATTATACCATCTGCACAAGGAAGCACTATCCATCTGCTATTGCTGATTTTAACTTCTTTTGATGAAATGCAGGATATCACCATCAATGTCATAGTTTGAAGAACTCTGTCTGAAACATATTAGTAAGGAAGATCATCAATGAAACAAGTGAAACACTATCTCCAAATCACCTGAAAGCTTTAATACTTATGCAAAACATATGCCATAAAACATTACTCAAAAAGATAGTAAATATGACCATCAAAATATTGTCCTGCAACCAAACTATTCTGACACCTTTTCTAACATGACAAAGAATGAAGACCATCTGAACTATCCTCCTGTTCTACACAAGACACCACATCTGAAACATACTGTATTATACAAGAACTACTGCCTCTTGACTTTGTCATTCAAACAAACTACATCTGCAACAACACTTTGCACAAATCAAAAACAAAGATAATTGCTATGAATTGAACTTTCATTTTCAGCCACCTTAGCCAACACATGCTAGTTTTCTGATAAGAGCTTCTTGAGAGCATCTCAAGCTCTTTGCCCTGACAAGCATGATCACACAGAACTCTTTATGCAAAGAGCTTCTGAAACACCTTTTCAGCATAATGAGCCAAAGAACTCCTGAAACACTATCACATACTAAACATCAACTTTGTTAGCAACAACATAATAAACTATTTCAAAGCATGGCAAGAGTGATAGACAAACAAGATCATCATATCAAATGATCTCCTTCCTGAAACTTGGGGTTAACTGATAGAACATTTGATACCTCCCCCTTACTTCATGCTATCCATTATTCAACTGATGATGTACTTGTGCAAGATGCACAAGTTTAGATTTTGACTTCTTTTTACTTTCTTTTTGCTTCCAAATTTTCACAGGTGCTTTCTTTCTCCAAACCTTTTCTATTTCTTTCCATTTCAAATCAGATGATGCAATTCCTTCAAACATTCTGCAACTGTAAGCTTTGTGACCAAGAGAGTTGCAATTGTAACAAACTATATTACAATTATAATCAGATGACTGATAGTACCTTTGAGAACTCATGTTAAACTTCCATGCAGAATCATATCTTTCACAATTACTTTGTATATGTCCAACATTATTGCACTTGTAACAAATAATGTCAGTATTCCTTCTGCAAACAATTGCTTTGTGACCAAATTGATTACAAGCATAACGATAACCATTAAAAGAATAATTATACCTGTACATGTATGCTTGTCTAACAGGGGCATTTCTTCTAAAATTCCTTCTTTGATTGTACACAAATTCATTTCTGGTTTTCTGTTCAGCTTCACTCTTCCTTTTACCTTCTGTGGTAGCTAAATCAATTTTCCTTCTAGGAGTTTCTCTAGCTTTGGAACATTCCCCTTCTTTAATACTCTTTTCAAACATCAGATTCTTGTGCAACTTAGAGGAAGCCTTTTCTAACTCCTTTCTTAAAGAGACTATTTCTGATTCTAGTTTTAGATTCTCAATTCTTGTAACTTCAAGGTCAGATATTGAGACATCAGCTATCCTCTTAGCTTCATCAATTTCTGTCTTTAATCTAGCAATTAGTTTGTCTGAATCATCAATATATGTCTTTAAACTTACAATTTGACATCTAGTCTTTTCAAGATCTGTAGATACAATTTCAAGTTCTGAAAGTACATTGTCTTTAGATTCTGTTTCTTGTTGCAGCTGCAATTTTAGTTTATGATTTTCCTTCTTATAATTCTTGAGTTCACTTAGAGCATAAATGAGCACTCCTTCCAAATCAATCTCACAATCTTGTTCATTATAATCCTGATCATCATCACTTTGATCATCATCACTTGTGATGCTAGCTTTTTCTGAATTTGATTGGGATTGAACTTCAACTTCTTCATTTGAAAGTCTCTTTTCATTGCTACTTTCTTCACACACCAAAGTGTCCCCTTCTTTATCATTATCTTGATAAATCCTTTTCAATCTCATCCACATATCCTGAGCTGTAACACAATCCATAACTTTACAAATAACATCATTAGACAGAGCAGATAATATAGCCTTCTTTGCAATATCATTATATTCAAGAACTTCTTTGTTATTTGCAGAAATACCATTTTCAACTGACATTAAAACATCATATCCTAAGGAGGATAAATATACTTGCATTCTAACATACCATCAAACTGAGGAACATCTAAAACAATATTAGATTCAACTTGGACAACATCTTTATCCACTGACTTTATATCAACATCTGGATTTGATACGAAAGATGTCTTTTGAATCTTTTGACTAGAATGAAGCTTGACATTTTTATTCTTATTTCTTCTGCATTTACCCATTGAACTCCACACACAGGACCTACCCAAGCCGATTAAGCTTCAAAAGGGGAACTTGGCTCTGATACCAATTGTAGGAGTACAATCAACACTAAGAGGGGGGGTGAATCAGTGTTGTGTGAATTTTCAAATCTTTTTACACACTTTAACTTTCAGAGCACAAGGAGAGAAAGATAGCATTGATCTGTCAAATACATATGCACATGACTGTGATTACAGAAAGAGAACAAAACTTCATAAGTAAATCATACACACACAAAGAAGATTATGACAAAAGAATTGCATGAGTGGAAAACCCTCCAGGGGTAGAAAAACCACTCTAAACTGCCTCACTGGCTTAACTGATCAAACATGCCCCACTGGCTATAAAGAAGCCTCACTAGCTACAATATGTGTCTCACTGACCTACAAGCCTCACTGGCATACTGTTTAGAAGCACCAGCTTCAAGGAGCACCAACCCCTATTACAGAACAAACTGAAAACACAAATTCAGAGGGTTTCTCTGTTTCAATACATAACATTTATTCTCTCTCATGTGTCTGTCAAATGATCATTCCAAATCATATACAAACTCAGATATTTCAATCCTATATCATGATCCACTCTACAACACCAACACTGCTTGATTCTCAACAACACTGCTTGATTTTCAACAACACTTCACAACTATATGTAATCAATCTCTCATCATCTGTATTATACATTTCTGTCTTTTACGACCTACATATAATGCACCTGGAAAAATAAATTTATACAAGTTGAAAGTCTTTTCACTTTTCATCTCTTGTATGTTTCATCTCTATCCTTTCATATTCTATGATCAATACTTCTGAAAAACAATTTTATACAGATTGAATGTCCTCCCTCCTACAAAGAAAAAAAACTTTTCATATTCCTTTCCTCTACAAAAATTCATTGACCTTTCATATTCATTTCAATCTGAATATTTTGCCTTCAATGTCTTTTTCATTTACTTTTTCTCTATAAACATCTCAAAAATAATATGTACATAAATCCATTTGCAAGAAGAAAATCTAATTTACAATGTCTTATACTTCTCTTTCAAAAATTGATCCTATTCTTAAAAAAAACATTCTGTATCTCTTTAGATTCTCTGTAAGGAAACACATTTCCAAAAATTTTATCTAATCTTTCAATGCCCTGTAAATAAAATATCTGACCAACTCTATCTTCCATCTGTAAAACCATTCATATTCCCTACAAGAAACAATAAAAATAATCTTTTTCATCTTCTGTGCAAAAATGATCCTTCAAACTTCTCCTTCACATTCTTCATTTTCAAAAATCATTTTGCCTTGTATAAAGTTTTCATAAAAATCTCTATCAAAACTTTATATTCATCTCCAAGGAAAACTCTTTGTCTTTTCTAAAAAATCATCTTCAATAATGTCAATCTTCCCTGAAAAATCTTCTAAAAATAACCTTTTTGTCATAAAAATCTCCACAAGAAAATTGCCTTTTTTTTTAAAAACACTATAATATCATGATCCTTCCAAAAAAATAGGAAATACAAAGTTTCTAATTTCATTATCATCCATTTAATATCTTATTCCCTATAAGGACCTAACTCCTCCAAATTAAAAAATATATTTTTAATGTTTTTTTCTTAAACTTTTTTTAAAAAAACCGATGCCCTTTCTAAAACATAAATCACCTTTAGAGATATCGGGCTCCAAAAATTAGTAATTTTCCTTTTTTTAATAAAAACCATCTACAAACTTTCTTTTATTCAATTTTCTTTTCACATATTAATCGGGCTAAAACTTGTTTTGTTTCCTTTAAATCATTTTACCACTCAAACAACTTTTAAACTCAAACAAAGATTCACGCCCACCGTATCACATGAAGACCGAAGGTTTAAGGAAGGGCCGGTCACCGTCATGTGATGGTAGCCCTCTAACAGGTCACTTTAAGTGACTCTTACCACCTCAACAAGTCACCTTTATGTTAAAACAAAAAGAAATGACAAGTGAGCTTTGGATGTGAGGACACAAGTAGGTCATGAAGAGTATAGTATGAAGATCAACTTGTCAAACCAACCTATCAACTTCAAAAGCACCAAGAAGATCAAACCTGTGATGACCAAGAGTATAAATTCATTCTCTGCATCTGCAAGACTTTTGAGCTATGTTCCCCATATTAAACGTAACCAAACCAATTCAAGAATATTAGTTCTATCTTCAAATGAGTAGTGCACACATTACTCTGCCAAATGTTACTTTCAATCAACACACTGCAACTCCTAATGACATCACCTTGAAGAAACTTGCATGAAATCCAACTGATATCTGCATCTGTAAACTCAGTGGTATGACAACTCCTATGATTACTTCTATCAATCCTTGATATAGAGTATGCCACACAAAATGAAACCAATCCTTATTGTAGAGAAAGTCAGACAACATGATGAAGGCTCCTGAGATCAAATTACCAAGTCACTACCACTACAAGTCATCTGTAAAGAACACACAAGATGATGTAATCAATAACATATAAACTCTACACAGGATGATGTGAACTCTTTGATCCTCCTGATCCTTTAACAAGTATGTATCTCTACACTGCATAACCAAACATGATATGCACTTCATCAAGTATGAAATGAATCACAACTTCTAAGCAAACTCTGTCCAAACATAGATGAGCACACATGAATGATGAACATTTGTCAACACTTGACAACCCTAAATCACCTTGTGACTTCACTTACCAAAGAACATAAGAAAACACATTGAAGGCCAAACCTGATCAACCAAGTCCTGATGACATCAAACAAACTGAGGACACCTTTTTGACATCAATGACAACTTAACTCCATCACTAAGGTCCCTACAAGGAAAACTATAATCTATCAGAAGGTTCATTTCTCAATTGGCAGACAAGTGCCACCCATTTTCCCACCTCCTAAATAAGAATGTCCCTTTCAAATGGAATGATTCATGTGAGCAGGCATTTCAATAGTTAAAAGAGTGTCTCATGAAGCCACCTGTATTGATGCCACTGATTCAGGGTAAACCTCTGCTACTATATATCTCAGCCACACCAACAGCACTGGGAGCTCTCCTTGCACAACAAAATTATGATGGGAAAGAACAAGCAATCTACTATATCAGTCGAACACTTGTTGGATATGAACTGTAATACACACCAATTGAAAGAGCATATCTCATTGTAGTCTTCGCCTCACAAAAGTGGAGACATTACATGTTGTCGCATTCTGTCAAACTGGTAGCAAAAATTGATCCACTCAAGTATTTACTCAACAAAGCAGCCCTTATAGGTAGATTGTCCAAATGGGTCATGCTTCTCAGTGAGTTCGATATCGAGTATATAGATAGGAAAGCAATAAAAGGCCAAGTACTTGCAGATCAACTGGCAGATACACCTCTAACAGATGACAGCCCTTTGAGTTTCCAGATGAATCTATCTTTCACATAACCACAACCTGGAAAATGTACTTTGATGGCTCATACACTCAGCATGGATCAGGAGCAGGTATCTTGTTGATCACACCTAGTGGTGACACCATTCCTAAATCATACAAATTACTATTTCCCTGCACTAGCAACGTGGTAGAGTATGAGGCCCTAGTCATTGGCATCAAGCTAGCAGTTGAATGGAATATCTAAGAACTTCAAGTGTATGGTGACTCACAAGTGGTCATAAATCAAGTGAATGATGACTACCAGACAAAAGATGAGAAATTAATCCCTTACAAATGAATGGTAGATGACTTCAAAGATTACTTCATCAAGATCTCTTTTGAATAGATACCGAGGATTGAGAACAAAGCTGTAGATGCCATGTCAACGATTGTATCTCTCCTTGCTATTCCAGATAATCAATCACGTTATGAGTTCTTGGTAGAGCCAGTGTCCTATCCTGCATATGACATCCCTGAATCCTATATCATTTTCCACATTGTTGGAGCCAATTCCCCCCTCTACAGAAAAATATTTGCCTATCTTAAAGAGAATACCCTCCCACCCGATCTCTCTAGTAACCAAAAATGAACCTTCATCTGTCAGGCATCCCAGTATGCCATTGTTGCCAATACCCTATATCGCAGAGGTCTCGATGGTACTCTCCTTCAATGTCTTGATAGTGAGGAATATCAAATTGCCCTAAGCGAAGTACACGACGGTATATGCGGGACTCACTCTAGTGGCCCTACCCTAGCCAAGAAACTCATACGCATGGGATACTATTGGCCAACAATGGAACAAGATTCTTATCATTTTGTAAAGAAGTGCAAAAAGTGCCAAATCCATGGGAACCTGATACATGCACCAGCACAGGAGCTACAACCATTAATGACTCCTTGGCCTTTCTGTCAGTGGGGACTTGACTTAGTGGGCAAGATTCACTCTTCTTCATCCAGCAGCCATAAATTCATAATCACTGCCACAGAATACTTCACGAAGTGGATTGAAGTTGTACCTTTAGCCAATATCATAGGTAAGCAGATTGCCTCATTTATCTTGAACTATAGCATTTGTCGCTATGGTATCCCTTCGTCCATTGTCACTGATAATGGACGACCCTTCAAAAATCAAGATGTCAAGGAACTATGTGACAAATTCAATATCTAGCACTGCTATTCAACCCCCTATTACCCCCAAGGAACGGCCAGGCTGAGGCATCAAATAAAACCATCTTGAAAATCCTAAAGAAGACTGTCAATGATGCTTGCCGTAATTGGCATGTCCAATTAAATCCTCTGTTGTGGGCCTACCATACAAGCATTCGCACACCCACAGGTGCAACACCATACTCCCTAGTCTATGGATCTGAAGCTATCTTGCCCATTGAAGTCGAGATCCCATCCTTGCGAGTTTCATTAAAAGGCCTCATATCAAATGAAGAATATAGAGTGTCTAGACTTCAAGAGTTAGAGATGGTCAAAGAGAGAAGGCAACAGGCCTTTAACCACCTAAAAGTGTATCAACAACGGATGTCCAGAAGCTATAAACATAGGGTAAAACCCTGAGTATTCCAAGTTGGTGACCTAGTCCTTAGAGAAAATCCCAGAAATCAGCAAGATCGAGAGAAGGAAAATTTGAACCCAACTGGTTGGGTCCCTATGTCATCATTGCAGCCTATGGATCGGGGGCATATCAATTGGCTACATCTGAAGGTGAACTGTTTGATGATCCTATCAACAACATGCATCTTCACAAGTTCTACATCTAAAACCCCAATGTAAGGGAGTCCTTAAAAAATCCAAAAAGAGATAAAAAACAAACAAAAAAATTAAAAAATGGAAAAATAACAAAAAAATCGTCCTCTGGTGAAAACCTGGCAAATAGGCGCCTTGGATAGGTACCATGATGAAATCCTGGCAAATAGGCGTCATGTGTACTTTTAGCTTCTGTGCAAATAAAAAGCAAGTGGTGAAACCCTGGTAAATAGGTGCTATCTACGACAAACCACTTCCTCCATCTGTGTGACCTCATATCTCTTGTGTCCATCATATTGTTCATCTTGAACTAGTCCTTTGAACCATCGTTGAACTACGTCGCCTTTGAATTATCACTTAGGCAAGGCCATTTTCAATGTGCCCCCGAGGCTCCGCTCCGCTCCATCTCTTCCTTTCTGTCCATTCCGTCCAATGTCGTCTATCCTGCTGTCCATACCGTTTCTGCATCTTTACCATCGCCTAGGTCTTAGGTCCATTAGGTTCACCCCAAACTACGTTGCCTCTGTGTCATCACGTAGGCAAGGCCATTTAGCAATGATCCCCCAAGGCACTAGGTCATTCCCTTAGGGTCCATCTCTCCATGTCTGTTTGTCCTATCGCCCATAATAAGTCGATCCTTGTCTAAACTGGGGGCAACTCCTCACCCTAGTTACGGATTTGGATTCTTGAATGCCACATTTTCTAAGAGGATACCAATAAAGGATGGTGATACCTTTCACTAGACAAGCACGCGCAACAAAGCAAGCTTCCAAACAAAATCTTGACCCAAAAACATCAACCTGTCCAAAGCAGAGCACCATACCAAAACACTCAAACCAATTCTATATCAATTATGGCAAAAAGACACATCTAATGCAAGAATGTTTTGTGAACAAGTTAACTTACAAAGTCTTGGATTTTGTCATTATGTCTTCCTATGCTACTCAAGGATGCCAAAAACTAGAAATGCTATGATGGGGGCATAATCTTTGTCTTTGTCTACTGCTTGTGGATTAAACTTTAGTAATGTGATGACTTTTGTCTAACGACATGATCAGAAAAAGATCATCGAGGACTCCGAAGTCTGAACATGAAAAGGGGCAATCCTTGTCTGTTGAAATGCAAGAAGTACTCAGGTCATCTAGATTCAAGTTTGACTAGATGCTTGTATCAACTTGCTATATCAAAATCCATGTAAGGAATACTCAAGTCATCTCGGTCCAATTATACCTAGATGCTTGTATTTTCTTACAACATTTCAACAAGAGAAAAGAAACAAAAATTGCCCAATGATGAAAGAAAAAGACTTGCAAATATCAAGATGACAATCCACATCCATCTCATATCCAAAAAATCCATATCAACCATGCAATAAGAAAATCCTGCAATATATCAAATGAAAGACTATATTTTTTCATCTCTTCTCTCCCGCATATCTATATCATCACTGTGTCGATTGAGTACATTTGGACATATCAAAAACATAGCATAGATAGCATATCATATCACATGAGACAGTCATTTACATGATTAAATCATTTGCATGCATCACAAGTGCATTAGGTCATCCACATACATTTGCATCCACATATCACATCAAAAATAAAAAACATAGACAAATACATATAGAGCTACATAAACATACTAATAACATTTCACATCTACATTACATATCAAATCATCCCAAATCCATCTAGTATACATCACATATGCAAACCATCATAAGATAGATTGCATCCATAGCATATAAACACAGAATGCATGCATGTCGAACATCTATAACTACATCATCATATAAGCATAAAAATGTGTCCAAAATGTACAACATATCAAAATATATGTCCATCTCTCAAAGTCATATCAATAAATATATACAAAGTACAAAAAGATGATGATACATGTCTCAGGGAAAAAATAATACATATACAAGCTATCTCAGCCATCAAAAATGTGTACATCAACTCAAAAATGGTACAAGTGTCTAGGTCTGGCTAATCCTGCTGCTGTGGAGTACTGCTCCCGGCACTGCCCTCTCCTCTATCTCCCCCTGACTGTTGGGGGCCCCTCACTAATCTTATAGATTGAGACCCACCTAGCCTTTGAGATGCCACCAACTGTCTCCTGAAGCTGGGCGCATGCTGATCCGCTGACACTGCCCCGTGGTATAAACCTCTATAATAATAAGCCTAAGCCTACACTCTGGCAAGATCACTTTATACCTGGGCTAACTATGTATGTGCTTGTTACACCTATGATACCAAAAAGCTAGAGGTACCATCTGTACCCATAACTGTCACTACTGCATCTCTCTCCACCCTCATAACCCTCGCGCTAGCCAAAGCTGCGTCTCTCTCTGGATATCTCTGATATCTGTCTTGTGTCCGCATCTCTCCGAGACTCCGCTGCTCTCAGATGGGCCCTCAGCTACCTAATCTGACTTTGTAATGTCACAATGGCCTACTGCTATAAGTCAGGCTGAGGAGCCTACCCTACCTATCCTTGTCTAGGTGCCACCTACTATGCTAGCACCTGACCCTGCACCTACTGCTAAGCCACCTACTGTGGTGGTGACATCTATCTCTGTGGGGCCACCTGTTGTGCTAGTGCCTGCACCTGTCCTACAGCCTACAGCTGCGCAACTACCTACTGACCTGAAGGTCCCTCCCCTGACCTCCTCCTCTGTCTCGGTCTACCACCTCCTCCTCCTCCATCTCCTCCATCATCCCCCTGATCTCCTCTCCCCCTCCTCCATCCTCCCCTCCTCCTGTTGGCTCCACCCTTGTCATCTGAGTCATCCTCATCTATACGAGGAGCCAACTCTCCAGGTCCTGAGTATCTGGGAAATGGGTGACCTGCAAACCACTCCTCGTAGTCTGGCGTCATGCCTGCATCTACTATGTCCCTCCTCATGGACCAATCTACATGAGGAATTTGCTGAAAGTCTGTCAAGGCCTCCTCGTATGATGCCACAGGACCCCACCTGAATCTCTCTGCATGGGTCCTAGAAAATCGTGCCTGGCCCTATGGTCTGCCCTGCACTCTACCAAATTGTCTCTACACTGTGCTCACAATCTACCTCTCTAATATGTACCTGGTCCTACCAATGAGCCATCGAGTCTAGAAGCAGTAGGGCAGCTCATCAGCCTCATCATCCCACACCTCGTAGTATAGGTATGGACGCCAAACAACTTGATCTACATTATCGATTGCGTGTCTCCAATACTCCAGCTTTCCCAACTTGTGCTGGGAAATCAAACCTGCATATCCATAACTGTAGGACTCACCCCTCTGCCTGTGAAAGAGACATATTGGTCGTGTGATAGCTATGTGCTCCCACAACCAAAACTGCAACAACAATACACCCACCGACAAGCTAGCCCCTCTATGATATACGACCTAGTGCATATCTCTGTATAAGTGTGCTAACATGCACACGCCCCATGCATACTGAGTCCCATCGATGATCATGCTCTCTAACACCCTCCCCCAGCCAATTGGGAAGTTGTGTGACCTCCTATCGGGGCATACTACACCACCGATCAGTCTAGCCACTATACCTGGGAAGTAGTCATAGTAGTCATGAATGTCCTGCCACGCAATCACCTGTCCAACCAACTCTAGGTCATCGAACACGCGTCTGCACTCAGCCAGTCCAGCATCATGCTGTGACTCGTACTCGACCAATTCTCCCTGAATAGGGAGGTGCAGGATCATGTACACGTCCTCTAAGGTAATCACCATCTCCCTCGTCAGTAGATGGAATGTCCCATCCTCACTGTAGAATTGCTCCACCACTGCAGTCAACATAGCCCGATTCACGCGAACCTCAGGCATGAAGCAAACATAGTGCAAACCCATCGCACCAAGTGCCTCGCAGTCAATCTCTGTCAACATGTACCACTACAATAACGGCAAAGGGAACTGCTCTCGTGACATAAGGGTATCCCAGATATCCTCCTGCAACCAAGCAAAAGCATAGCATCAAAACAATCCATATCCAAGCAAACCTACTTAAAGCAATCAAAACTATCCTATCATTGACTTAACATATCAAATTAATCAAAAACAAGAATATCATCTCTTGACTAGATTCTCGACAATCTTGGAGATCGCTTATCAATTGACGCATTGATCAAGATACCAATTGGGTTAATTTCGTTAAGCCAACTAATTTTCCTAGTGCAAATGCACCGACCCAGGTAGCAAATGTGCTAATCTATATCATATGCACCTCTTCACCGTAAATGCACCACTTATTGACGTGTATGTGCCGTTCTGGTGTATGCGTCGCTTATTATGTCACATGCGTCATTCCCCGATGGATGTGCCAATTCATGGCATATATGCGTCGAACTATCATATGCGCCATAAGGTGTCTCATATGCATCACTTAGTAACGTATGCGCCATTTTGGAGCGTATATGCACTGAATGGCAGTTCGGCGCATATGTCCTAGCTTTTTTTCTCTAAGCATTTATTGCCCTAATAAATGACTTTTAGAGAGTTTTGACGAACTACATACCGGGGGTCCTTCCTCCACTGGCCAATTAAACCATCGGACTCGCTCAAACCGGTGCTCCTCGCGTGGAATATCCATCTCTCTGTCGACTACTCTAGCTGACATGCTCTCATAAGATCTCAAAGACCAATCAACTAAGGACAAGTGTGCAAATGAATAGAACTTGTGGACCCAACTCCTATATATAGCAAGTGAACCATAGCTGACTGAGTGACAACTTTGACTACTTCCCATGTCTATTTCTCCGAACCGTGTCATATTTTTCTCCATCCTAACCTGGTTTTCACCTTCTTCTTCATGAGATTGTCCGTCTCACACCTTCTGCCTTCTTCCCATCCAATCTCCTGAGGGGGCATCCTATCGTTAAACTTATACCAGGGGCAAATTGGGGCATGTGTCACCATCAAAAATTCTTATTCTTTGAAACGTGATAAAAACACATTGCATCAAAGAGGGGCAAAATGTATACACCTAAAAATGACATGACTCTACTTAAATAAATATTTTAAATATTTATTTCATCTTCATATTCCTCTATCAATAAATAAATAAATTTATTTATTTATGTGATTCACTTTCTCCCATTTAATTAAATAAATTACATTATTTAATTAATTAATTCCTCCAATATCAACTTTATTCTTCTAAATAATTAAATAATTTTAATTATTTAATTAAATCTTCCATTCCTCTAAATTTAAATAAAATACAAATTTATTTAAATTTCCACAAAATAAAATATATTTATATATTTTATTTATTCTTCAAAATTATCTACAAATAATTAAATAAATCTATTTGTTTAATTATGATTTCTTATCTTCTAAAAATAAACTCTTCTTGTCATACAAAAGCAAAAGCTGAGTTAAAGCAACTTTTCTCTTAAATTAGAAAAAAATATTCTAATTTAAGAAAAACAAAAACTCATCCTCATCAACAAAGCAGTTAACTCAACAAAGCTTCTTTTTGAATGACACATGTCCTTCTTCCATTTGTTGCACGTTCCTCAACCATTCTCCTCCGTTGATCTTCTTATTTCTTCTCAACCATTGATCTTCTCTCACACAACTCTATAAATACAAACCTCTTCTTCTTCATTATCATCCATCATTCGAGTAAACTTATGCTGCAGGAAATATAGCGCACCATTGACACCCCTACCATCACTTCACCTATCATCCACTCACATTTGTGTTTGAAGCTCATCTTTGAATACAACAAGTATCAAAGCCAACTTCTCCTTGTCATCTTGAGGAATCAAAGCAAGGAAGCAAGCTTCTTGAGGGTCATTTTCATCTCCATCAAGATCAAGAAAGAAAAGGCAAACAATGTAAGTCGAAAGGTAAAGGTTGTAAGTATCTCTCTTTGTTGTTTTAAGTCTCCTTTTACCTTCATATTTCATTGATGTATTGGGTTTGTTATTGATTTGATTAATCCCCATTTTCACCCATAACAAGGAACACTCCATCGCTTATCTGTCGTGTTTTCTCCATGTCTTCAATGTAATGCCCCCTTGTTTTTGGCTTGTGATAGATGATAGTTTTACATTACTCTTTGCTTGATCTGAGACAGTTGTTAGTTTTTCCTTTGCATCCAGACCATTCTGAGACATTTGAGTTATTCAGACTATGGTTTATGCTTATTCTGATCGCGATAGATTATGTTCGACTAATTTAGTTTTGACATGTGGTATGAGTTTATGATGACATTGTTGTTTTTCCAGTTATGATGAGATGGACATATGTAGTGATGGTTTATATTATCATGTTTTATGCGACTCATTGATATCTGATGTTAAATATAAATGGTTATAGTTTTGTTTCAGAGCAGGGACGGTGTGGTACTACTTGGTTCGAGCACCCTACTACGCCGCGATTCTTTGACTCGGTGTGTGTTTGATATATATATGCAGTTGATCATATACAACCCATTGTTTTTATGCAGGTTGTAGGTACCGGGCCTCGACTCCACTTGACTTAGTACGTCTGAGTGGGCCCTACACCATGGATAATGTTGATGGAGATAACATGAGGTTGATTCCCTAGGTCAGTTCAACCTTCAGTTGGTTAGTCGTCATGTGGTTTGAATGTTTACTATCAAGTTTTGGGTAGTTAGCTCATGTGTATCTGGGTAATGCGTAATGAGGTAATATTACATTAAGAATATTAATAGCTTGTCAAATATTATGGTATTTTGTTTAACTTGGAATATTATTTAAGTAAATTCTAATATAGATTAAAATGGATTATGTTAATGGTTTTATTAGTATCAAGGTCATAAGTTTAATATGGTTAATTAGTATATCGTTATTTGAAGAATAGTATTGGATAGTAATTTAATGATTTTGGATAATCATTTATTGTTGACTAGTTGTCGAATATGTTTAGAGATATGGAAATTCTATGTTAAGTAAAATTTCAAATTCCTCTAAATTAGGGGGATTGTGTAATAGATTTGGGGGTACAGGAAATTAATGGTTGTTGTCTATTTTGGGTCTTGGGGGAGGTTTTGGTGGGAGTGCATTTTTATGACTGAGGTTATTTTTGCTCTGGGGGAAAAAAATTTGGAAGGCATGTTTCAGAGGATTATTTTGCAGAGAAAGGAGGGGAAGTTCTGAAAGAGGATTCGATTTTGCGTGTACGGGTATGTCTTGTGAATTTCTGTATTTTCTTTGTCTCTGGTTGCTCTGAAGAATTAGATTCCTTTGTTGTCTGGTTATTCTGGCATGGAATCGATCTATTATTCACCCTTGTCACCTTTGTAAACTCCTTGCTTCTTGTTGGTTGCTCTTTGGAAAGGCTTGGCAAAATTTTTAAGCCTGTAAATCATCTCTACAACCCTAACCTCTTCCTCAATTGGTTTAACCATAATCTTCACCTGTAGATTAATTTGAACTTTCCTAATTGTGACATTTCTCTCCTCTAACTTAATCGGTGAGCTTTTAAATCCTTTCCTGCATCTTTCTTCAAATTCCGTTATCACTGTTTTATTACATCTTCCTTCTACCAACAATTCCAATTTCAACTTCTTAGTGATGACCTTCTGTAGCAGCTCACATCAAATTTTCTTGGCACATGCAATCTCTATGGCAAAGCTTATTTAGTCTCACTCTGCAATCATCATCAGCATTTATCAGACTTCTTGTTAAGAAATATCTTGGAAGACCTCTATGAGGTGCACCGTGACTTATTCGATAGTAATCTATTTATCAACAGGTAGGACTATTCATTGACTTCATTACTCAATTCTGCTTTAATCTGTTAGTGAATCTGGCATATTGCTAGATTAGTGGATGTCCATGGGTTTCGATTGCATACCTTAGCCGTGAATTCTATACCTTACCTTCTCACTTCCCTTGAGTCTCATGACACTATCATAATCAATGTTATGGTAGCTTTATTTGGTTTAACAATCTTATTTTTGGGGGTTCGGTCTTCTTGTAGCACCTTGGTGTAACTGCTTGGCCGAACATTTTGTTTTTATTTGCTCCCATTCACTCCAGTTTGGAAATCTTTCACTGTTCTTATGTCAATACATCGTACGCATCTAGTTTGAATGTCTTCTTTTAATCTAATTCCCTCAACCTCTTCATTGTCGCCTTCTACAAACTTGTGGGATGTCGTTGTACGACCATGCAGTGCTTGTTTCCTTCAAAGTTGATAGCCTGAAATCTAGTGTAAATGAGGTCTGTTTAACATTGCTTATCCTTACTATAAGTTTGTTTCTCAATACTAATATCACCCAAGAAAGAATCCTTCTTTAGTTCATCCAATCTTTGATGAAATCTACCTTTCTTCAGGAAGCTTTCTAGCAGAAAATAAGAAGAATCTTTATTCGATTTCACCAGTTAGAAAGAATGATGCTTCAACCTAAAAGTCCTTTTATCAGTATATTTCTATGCGTGAGCAGTGATTCTTTCATCATAATCAGCCAATTAAATTCAAGCATGAGAATCTGTTTCATCAACCATTAGATTCTCTCTGTCAGATAAAGGTTATGTGTTATTTACCTGCATCAAGCGAAAATCTGGCACTTCATCCCTATATACGTGTGGGTTTCATGAATGAAGCAGTGGATACAAACACATATTCCTCCCTCTATATTCTGCAAACATTATCTCTGTCGGCAGGGATAATGAGACTGTCTCTCCTCAAACTTTTGAATTCCTCTAAGCCGACCAATATATCAAGACGATTACTTATAGAAATCTGCATATTCCTCATTTATCTTCATGTCTATCTTATGCAATTAGTGCAGCGATTTTATCTATTATTCATGTTCAATTTGATTTAGAAGGGTGTAACCGAGTCTATTATATAGAATAGAATTGGAAACCGATTTTATTAAATAGAGTACCTACTAATATTTTGTATTATATAGTTGCCAATTTCATTAGTTGGATGGGATAGTAGCCTGAGTGTCAAGGAAAATAGACTAGAAAATAATATCAGAATATCTCAGAGGATAGTAGGATAGAATCCTATCTTTTACCATAAAATTTATTTAAATAAAAGCCGCTTCTATTGATGCAATTAGAATAGATCAGTAAGCTAGTCTACTCTTTTATCCAGTGATACCTTCTTTTTTTTGTAAATAAATAATTAAATAGAAATGATGTTACTTTTAAAGGTAGTTTATAACTAGAGATGCATAGAATAGTAAGGTAGAATAGTTATTACATTGTGATCTAAGTTAGTAAACATGATTAAATCTTAGTGTAGTTGTTGTATAGGTTTTGTATGATTACTATTGCTTTATACTTTGAGTTAAATCTTTATTGAATCTTTGGTTGATTATGAAGCAAAAGAAAAATTATCTTTTCTTGGAAGTATAGCATTTGGAACTTGTTAATAAAATATTTGTAAAGGTTATTAGGCTAAAGTGTTAAATGTGATACTGCTTTCCATTTTTTTTTTTAAGTAAATGTAATTATTTCTAATGCATGGAAGTAAGAACATTTTGGGTATAGATTGTAGTATTGTATTTACCCTTTTTATTGATATGATTTTATTTCACAAACCTTGACCGGTGATAGTGTGAAGTCGTCCTTGGGACAAAATTGGTTATTTTATCAACTTGTATTATGAATGGTATTGAGTTAGCTTTTCTTCTTTTTACCCCTTGTTGATCTTATAATATTGTCATGGTCATTGAAACCCAATTCCCTATCAGGAGAAGTGTAGTTGTAACCAGATAAAGAATTCAATTATCAACTCCAGAGGTCTAACAATTTGGGTATTCCACTTGATACGTGTGTCATACTAGTTCATGAGGTATTGTTTGAGTTTGAGGGGGACAATGGGACTTACCTTGTTGTGGTCAAGTGAATGGCTTGTGTATGGATCAAAATCAATTGTAACCCTTGTCCTTGTATGTTTTGGTTTTGGATGATTGGACTGAGATTACTAGGAGAGTGGCTTTCATGGTGGGGCTGGTGCCAAAGAGGTCACCTAGGTAACCCCATGGAAGTTGTAAACAAGTGAAACTTAATAACTTATTTAGGAGGGTTGGGGTAGTAAATCACATAACAAGATAAGTAAGATACCTCACCCATGCCTTGAGTGCTCTTGCAGGCTAAGGATGGGATGAGAAGGCCTGGTTGGCAAGGCCGACCTCCTCGTCTTCATGAGAGGACATGTCAGTTCCGCATGTGTCACCCTATGGGGCCGGTGCCTAGAGAGAGCCTGCTAGGGTAACCATAGATGGGGGCCGGCTTTTGGTGAGAAATAGCTTGGGTATCCCATGCTAGGACCATGCGATGACACTCTCCTTACGCAGTTCAGTTACTTCCTCTTTACCTTTGTTGTTACCTCTAGAGTGTAGACTTGTCTTCCTGATTGATCTTAGCTTGATGTTTTGATTTGTCTAGTTTTGGTGAGTATTGTCATGTCTGTACAATCTTGTTATCCTGTTTGTCTGCATGGAGTCTGGATCTTGTGATTTTGTTCATGGTTGTAACCTTGACCTAGCAGAACCTCACTGTTATCTCCTAGCTTGGTGGGGTGGACCTTAGGGTTCCACATGGTTGGGAGGTAGAGCTATCCATTGGTTTTCTTGGATGTTCGGTTCGAGATCAGAGCAGGAGTGTTCCAATTCCAGTTTGCTCCTCATCTTCAAGTTGTATACTTTCATAATTATACTATTTGTAAAACTGATGTAATCAGTCTTGTAACCTTGTTTGGAAACTTATAATTATTCATCTCTGTTGATGTAAAATATACTATTATTCTGTTGCATTAGATGCAAATTGCTTGTATGGTTTTAATTTTATCTGATGCAGTTATGTTCCCTAGAAGTGTTAGCTTATTATTTCATTGAATGTTGTTATTAGTGCAGTTATTTCTAATGTATAATTTATTTCCTTGTTTAAAAAAAAAATAAAATTTTGGAATATTGTCTCTTGTTAGTCTAACACTCTAAGGTTGCATGGTGGGGCATCACATTCAAAGTGTGTGTGTTTGGCGTGCTTGCTTTGTTTGGCATGTCTGTTGCCCCATATGCAGTCTAAAGACCAATGCAATGAGTGCTTTCTACATTTTGGGAGGTTTGGTGTGTTTTGCGTGTGTGTTGCCCCATATATGCAATTTAAAGACCAGTGCAATGAGTGCTTCCTACATTATGGGAGGTGTGTTTACTTTCCTTGTACTTGCATCTACATTTCATATATATGAGAAAAAGAAAAGAAAAGAAACTATTCTTATTTTCCATGCATTAACTATCTTTTATGCATCTGTTGTATTCTTCGTGTTTTGCGTGACTGTAACTATCTTCTCCATGTTTTGTGTGCCTGTTATTGTCTTCAGTGTGTTTGACGTGTCTTCTCCATGTTTGGCGTGTTTGTTGTGTTTGTTGATCGTACTTTAATGCATGTATTGGCCTCGCATTTATACATACATTAAAGTGGGGGCTAAATGTAATGTCAGAAAATGTCCCCTTGGGGGCTTTTCCCTCATAAGGTTTTGTTACGGGAAAAATTGATGATAAATAAAATGAATCATAAACCCAATAACACAATGAAACATGCAAATAACAAAAGCTTTAAACAAATAAATGATACTTACAACCTCTATTACCTCGCGATTTCCATTGCTCTTCTATTCTTGATCGATCTTTGTATGGAGAATGTGGCCCTCAGGAAACGCACTTCCTTGCTTTGTTCTTCAAGATGGTGATGGAGAAATGGCTAGGATACTTCTTGCAGTGAAGATGAACTTCAAATACAAAGGAGGATGATCACAATCTATAGATTGATATGGAATGATATGGTGCACTGATAATTCTGTAGAGTAACGATATGGAAAGCTTGGATTCTTGAAATGGAAGAATAGAGTTGTATTTATAGAGTTGTGAGAGAGAAGATCAACGGTGCAGAAGAAATAAGAAGATCAATGGTTGAAAATGGTTGAGAGAATGTGCACAAATAGAAGAAAGACATGTGTCAAAGAAAAGCTATTTAGTTTGAGTTAACTGCTTTCATGACAGAGATAAGATTTGATTTTCTAAATTAGAATGATTTATTCTAATTTAAGAGTTGTTGATAAAAACAAGGTTATTTTAACTCAGTTAACTCGACTCATGATTTGTTTTTGCATGATTTTTAGAGGAAGATTTATTTTTAGAAGAAAATAATATAGATAAGAGTGGATGAAATATAAAATAAATAAATAAAATTTATTTAATTTATGTGCATCATGAATAAATAAATAAAATATTTAATTTTTTTTATTTTAAGAAGGATGCAATAATTAAATAATTTAAAATTACTTAATCATTTGATGGAAAAGAAAAAAGAAATTAATTAAATAAATAGAATTTATTTAATTAATTATGGAGAGGGAAGAAGATTTAATAAGATAAGATTTGATTTGATTTTTTGATAAAAGAGGAAATGAAAGGAGATAAGATAGGATTTAAAAACATAGAAAGAGATTTGATTTTTTTTGCTTTAAAGGAAATAAATCCTAAAAAGATGAAAGGAATAATAGATGAAATATCTAATTAAATAAATTAATTAGATATGCATGAGTTGCAATTTTAGAAAGAAAGCAAGAAGAAATTTTTAGAAGAAAGCAAATTAAATAAATAAATTTATTTAATTTATCTTGTGCAAGATAGAAGAATAAAATAAAATATTTAATTATATCTTATTTTAGAGACTAAGAGGATTTAAATAAATTTAAATGATTTATTTAAATTTGGAAGAATGCATGATTTAATTAAATAATTAGAAATTATTTAATTGTTTGGAAGAAATAAATTAAATAAAAGATTTTATTTAATTTTGACTTTAGAAGAAGTAATTAAATATTTTTGCTATTTAATTAACTTAGAGAAATATGAATCGAATAAATAAATTTATTTATTTATTTATTGATAGAGGAATTAGACTTAAATAAATATTAAGAATATTTATTTAGACAGAGTCATGTCATTTTTAGGTGTATACATTTTGCCCCTCTTTGATACAATGTGTTTTATCACATTATTTCAGAGAATAAGATTGTCTGAAAATGATACATGCCCCAGTTTGCCCCTGGTACAAGTTTAACGATGATAGGATGCCCCCTCAGGAGATTGGATGGGAAGACGACAGAAGGCGTGAGACGGACAATCTCATGAAGAAGGTGGAAGATAGGCTAGGATGAAGAAAAAAATGGTTTGAAGAAAGAGCCGAATGATACGCGATGCAAGATAAAATGATAACACACACAAGCAAGTAAGCAAGTATGCACAAATGATACAAGAACAAACAAGGTATTGCCCCTGTCAAGTGGTAAACCAACGATATACTGATAACGATATACAACAGTGTTGTCATGGCGAGGAACGATAGATCCCTAGAGCAACACGAAGGACAATGTCTGGTTTCAGGAAATGAAGCATGTCATGTAAGATGCGTGTATTGGTTTGATTTTGACAATGCTACATCCTGTATAAGACAAATGTTTGATTATAACTGATCAAGTTGGTTTACAACCAGACAAGGATCAAGACCACTGATTGTGATTGGATCGTTTGACAATATTGACTTGACTTGATTGGTATGGATTTAAGGATAGACTTGCATTTTGATCACTGCTCGGATTGACAGCTAGAACTGTTGATGAGAGATATGAAGACAGATACAAATTTGATCAATAGAAGAATGACTCAATAGAAGAAATCACAAACTTTTATGTGTAAACATTGATTCTCTGTATATAATTTTATTGCATGGGATATGGATATGGATTGGATACAGATATGGATATGAAATGCAATTGGATACGTTATGGATATGGATATTTGTCATCTTGATATTGCAAGTATTTTGAAGTGCTTTGTTTCATCATTGGGCTTTTAAAATGTTGTAAGAAAATACAAACATCTAGGTATAATTAAATCGAGACGACCTGAGTATCGCTTACATGGATTTTGATTTAGCAAGTTAATACAAGCATCTAGTCAAAATTGAACCTAGATGACCTGAGTATTTCTTGCATTTCAACAAACAAGGATTGCCTCTTTTCATGCTCAGACCTTCGAAAGTCCTCGATGATCTTTTATTGATCATGTTGTTAGACAAAAGTCATCACATTACTAAAGTTTGATCCACAAACAATGGACAAAGAAAATGATTATGCCCCCCATCATAGCATCTCTAGCTTTTGGCATCTTCAAGTAGCATAGAAAGACATAAAAACAAAAAATCAAGACCTTGTAAGTTAACCTACTCACAAAATACAAAATATTCTTGCATTAGATGTGTCTTCTTGCCATAGTATTGATAAAATCATTTTGATGTGTTTTGGTCCTTGTTTATTTTGCCTTGGATAGGTTGATGTCTTGCGTCAAGATTTTTGTTTGAAAGCAGGTTTTGCTTGTGCTTGCATGCATGCCTGGTAAAATGAACCCTAAGGGACTGACGTAGTGCCTTAGGGGCGCATTGCTAAATGGCCTTGCCTACATGACAACGTAGAGGCAACGTAGTTTAGGATGAACCATGGACCTAAGAAATGGATCGGATGAGACATGATATGAAATAGATATGGGTTAGATACGGAACAGATATGGATCAGATGATATTGATGACAAGGAAACACCACAGATAGGTAGATGCATGGGTGATAAGGAATGAAATCCACACAGAAAAGGGCAAGGATGTGATCGCCAAGGACTAAGTCACATAGGAATAACATGCCCCATTGTAGGTAGAGTACTTAGGATTTTTCATGACAATGCTTAAGATGAAGTAAGAGGATGAGAGGATAATGAAGGATTTGCGTGGTTTGGAGGGATAAGGTATGTCAAGAGCCATTCAAAAACATTTGTCAACATTATGCCCCCAATCTTTATCAAGATCAAAGAAATAGAGGAATGGAAGATCAGGATGGATAGACTTGATAGTATAGGTATGTAATGGATAGAGGAATAGGATAGGAAATGGTATGGAAAGAAATTGGTAGGAGAAAAGTGATATGCCGATCAAACAAGGTGTCCCCAAGTGTAGGTGACATAGGAGATCAACTTTACACATGATGCCTGTTTGCAAGGTTTTCATCATGGTACTTATCCAAGACGCCTGTTTGCAAGTTTTCACCATTGGACGAAGGGATTTCTCTTTACTCTTTTTTTTTTTTTGAATATTTGGATAGAAAAAGGTGGATATGGATAAGGACTCGAGCATCTAGTTCCTTGAAAGGTGATAGTCTCAATGGATGTCATCACATGGACCAAGTCAAGTGTTCTCATAGATGTTGGTAGGGGATTGCATGAAAGTGAGATATGGAGAAGGTAGATATTGGATAATGGAAGGTGCGATAGTGGATGATGATGCGGAATACAGAAGGACTTATGCAAAGATGAAAGGAAGGTTTATGAAAAAGCATGGACCATAGGACGAGGAAGATATGTAGGATAGTAGTGGAAGGGAGGGGAGATGGAGTTATACGAAAGTCTTGTGGAATGGAAGGGAACCATGACCAATGGTTGCACACACCGTGATAAACATTGAAGCTTTTGATGAGATGGTGGGGTAGGAAGCAATGGTGTTGTTCTCTTAGGAGATGGTCGATTTAGGCATTTAGGGACCCACAGAGACTTCGTATTGTTCTAATTTCTGCTTGTCATGTGGATGGAAGGATTGGATACTTTTGGATGTGGTGGATAGAAGAGGAGAAAGTGGACGGTTGGGATTCGTGAGAGGTGGATGCCTTGTTTAAGTTGAGGGCTTTTTGCTTAGGTAACCAAACCATTTTTCTTTTAGACTTTGCTTGTGAAGGTATGGGTTTGGGTACTTGTAGCTTTGGTGCAGCTTCTGAGGTAATGATTTGTTGCTTGGGGACCCACACCTTTTTTAGTTTTGCTTTGAGGTGTGTGGGTGTATGCAGCTTTTGAGATGGGTTTTTGTTCAATTCTTGGCTTTTGTATCCTAGGTCATGAGGACTCGTAGGATTTTTGACTTTATAAGTAGAGGCATTCAGTTTTTTGTTGTGGAATTCCCTTGGGATGGTGGAAGTAAGGTTGGTGGAAGCTCTTTGTTTAGACAACATGTGCATCTATTGGCCATGATTGGAATTGTTAGAAGATTTATAGATGGATGGATAAGGAGTTGGAAGAAGTGGTGGTAAAATGCATGGAGGGGTGTTAGGAGTTGGAAGTAGCAGATGTAGATTGGATTGTGGAAGGTGTATGGTCACTTGCTTTTGGGATGTATATGATAAGGGAGGCAGAATGGTGACATATGTTTTGGGGATATGATAAGGTTTGTGATGGAAAGTGGTAGACTTAGGAGGAGTGGAGGAAGTACCAACATCTTGAGATTACTCACCTTGGGGTATGTATCCAAGGCCGTATGAAGGTGGAGGAACATTGACATGGACGGGCTCTAAAGTACCTTGTTCATGAATGCCTAAGCCTTTACCTTGATAGTTCATATTTTGGAGTATGCGGTGGACCATGGGATTATGTATAGGTGTACTAGCAGTGAGTTCCTTATTAGATGAGGAAGGCGAGATAGCAGATAATGGTTGTTGGTGTTCTAAGGAAGAATATTCATGCATGAAGGTAGTAAGCCCAAGGATATAGGATGATGGATTTGCAGCTTGGTCAATAATGGATGGTGAAGGATCACTAGAATCTTGATCATCATTATGCTCTTTAGGATCTAAGTTATTGGGTTGATCATTCATGTGCACTTGGGAGGCAAGTGTCTCATCAGAGGAAGCGGAAGTTGTTGGATCATGGATAGGATTAGATGGAAGAGGGATAGAAGTAATGGAGGTTTCTTGCTCATGGATGGGTATGGGATCAAGTTGTTCAAGGCCATCTTCTTCATAGGGAATATCTTGATCATAGAATAGATAAAGGTTATGGATGGGTTGGAGTTGGATTTCCTTCTCATGTATAGGATGAAGTTGCTCATGGATAGCTTCTTCATCAAAGATAGTGTCTTGATCATAGAAAAGATAAAGGTTATGCATGGGTTGGAATTGGATCTCTTGCTCATGTATAGTTGTTGGGAGATGGATAGGATCAAGTGGCTCATGGAGAGGTTCATTTTATGGATATCATCTTGATCATGGAAAAGATACATATTATGGATAGGTTGCATGAAAGTGATTTGATCTTAACTTAGACTAGGGCTTAATGCTTCCACATGCTCTAAGGTGTGCTCTTGACATAACTTTTGGGTTGTTTGAATGAAAGTGGATAGCTTTTGACTTGGGTTCATGGTAGGAGACTCTTCAATAAGATCAAGGGGTTGAGGATCACATGAAGGGGTTGTAGGATTTGACATGTTATTGGAAGAATCTTTTGTAAGGTCGAGGACCATATTTTAGGGACATGGTTGACTTTCTGTTGGTAGTCCTTGGATCACATTCTTCGTAGGTGTATGGGTAGATGAATGAGGTAATGGATGAGTGGATTTGGCTTTCTCCATAGATTTTATTTTGCTGTATAAATTTGGAAAATATTTTTCCCACCACTCATCTAATTCATTTTTGGTTGTCCATTTAGAGTTTGAGGAACTAGATGGCAGTGTTGGTGTAGAACCGGTATGCTTTGGGATATGTGTCTTAGAAGATGGTGAAGGAGGACTAGTAGATGGAGTGGTATACGAGTTCCAACTTGACGTGGTGCTTGCTTTGTCATGAGTATGGAAAAGGATGTACGATTTTGGGGCGAGGTGTAGCTGGTATTGGCACGTTCAGCTTGCAAGATTGCCATTTCTTGTTGTAAGACTTGGATTTGTTGAGAAAATGCTATACAATCTTGGGGTGAGGGACCTAAGTTTATTTGTAATTGTAGATATTGGAGTGTTTGAGCAATATATTCTAATTCGTTTGCCATCTTTACAAAAATTAGCACAAGACCAGAAAAGCTTACTGTGATAGACGTGCAGCTACAAAGCAGGAATAGGTAGCAAAAGCATAGGAAGTCAATACAAATGCGCAATAGGTTGAGATATATGCGCAGCTCTCGTAGATTTTATATGTGCCACAATAGTAATTAAATGCACAGAAAGTCTAAATGGATGCGTCGCAGGTTACAACAGATGCGCCGTTCTGGTTTTTAGTTTTGTTTTTGCAAAGTTTTTAACACGTTTCTCAAAATTTTCTTTTTTTTTGGTTGAAAACTTGGTCTTTTTTTTAATTCTGGTTTTCAATTATGGCAGATAAAGACACAACAAATGCATAGAAGTTTTCATGATTTTTATCTTTTATTATTTTTTTGTATTTTTGTGGACTTTTTGACACAAAAATAATTACAACCTAGGCTGGAAAGGACAGTATTTGCTGAGTCCCCTAGCTGTGCATATTCAAAGCGTGTAGCTCTAGGATCTGGTAGCACTGGCTCCCCTCCATGGCACTCACTTCTCACGCCTACCAGATCCAGGTTTCCTTGGGCTCATACCCCCACCGAACCTTAGGATTGTCCCTACTACCTCTACTAAGAATCACATGAATCGGGGCCGCTTCAAAGGTCCCACCTTTTGCACCAACAAATAGAAGATTTTGGTATACTAGACAATGGCTAAGTAGTCAGGGCAACTGTTCGAGTGGTTGCATGTGTGGCAACGCTACTCTCCATTATGGAGTCTCCCAGCCTCCAAGGGTTACGCCTTGGAGGGTTTTGGGGGAGGTTGGATGTTGATGTAACACAGCGACACTTGTTACAGGAAGCTTTTGCCTCAAGCAGAATTTATTTAAAGTGGATTGGTAGGGCTTGGCTTTAGCCTATTACCACTTAGGGTCATTCCCACTTGGATAGGCAAGCATCCAAGGGTAGGCCCCTCTAAAGGTTATACATAAGGAATAACAAGTCTGGCGTTCTGGTCACCTAGTAAAGGGGAGAGCATAAGCCTATTGTCATTCAACAGACACAGAAAATAGTTGTTCTTTCACTCTTATTTAAAAGGGAAAAAACTATATGTGTTACACTACTTGGGCACTCACACATTTGTTAACTTTGAAGTGGTTAAAGATAGAAATGGTTCATTCCTTTTGTGGGATAGCAATGTTCTAAACTAAAAAAGATAGCAATAATGCAAAGATAGCAGTGATGTTCGTTACTATCCTCCTAGTTAAGGACTACGTGAGATTTGCATGCATGCATTTTTTTCTTTTTTCCCCTAATTAATCTATGATGAGTTAATTAGTGTAGCTAAATGACTATCCAGCTCCTAATCCTGCAAGACAAATGTTAGCGTTAACCCGAAAACCATGAGAAATCCTAAAATCACAATGAAGAACAGATGCACCGCTTCATAGTCTGTATGCGCAAAAATAGAGACTATAAGCGCCGAATTACAAATGCACTAAGACAGGTGTCAAAAGCACAGGAATAAGAGACAAATGCGTCGTTTCTACAAATGTGTCGTTAAAGAGGATGTAAGCACCGTGTCTGAGGGTGTATGCGCCAGAGTACTGCAGGCGCTGGAATAGGTTGTAGATGTGTCAGTTTAGAGGATGTATGTGCCGGGAGTTTGTATGCGCTGGAACAGTGCTCAGATGCGCCTTGGGATCGATCAGATGCACCGATTGAACCTGTTTGAAGCCTGTACAGAATCTATACAGAACTTGTCACTCAGAAACTCATTTTTTTGTTAGATTTGGGGCAAACGCCCCATGGTGGGCGCCAGAAATGTTACGGGGAAAATTGATGATAAATAAAATGAATCATAAACCCAATAACACAATGAAACATGCAAATAACAAAAGCTTTAAACAAATAAATGTTACTTACAACCTCTGTTACCTCACGGTTTCCATTGCTCGCCTATTCTCGATCGATCTTTGTATGGAGATTGTGGCCCTCAGGAAGCGCACTTCCTTGCTTTGTTCTTCAAGATGGCAATGGAGAAATGGCTAGGATACTTCTTGCAGTGAAGATGAACTTCAAATACAAAGGAGGATGATCACAATCTATAGATTGATATGGAATGATATGGTGCACTGATAATTCTGTAGAGTAATGATATGGAAAGCTTGGATTCTTGAGATGGAAGAATAGAGCTATATTTATAGAGTTGTGAGAGAGAAGATCAACGGTGTAGAAGAAATAAGAAGATCAATGGTTGAGAATGGTTGAGAGAACATGCACAAATAGAAGAAAGACATGTGTCAAAGAAAAACTATTTAGTTTGAGTTAACTACTTTCATGACAAAGATAAGATTTGATTTTCTAAATTAGAATGATTTATTCTAATTTAAGAGTTGTTGATACAAACAAGGTTATTTTAACTCAGTTAACTCGACTCATGATTTGCTTTTGCATGCTTTTTAGAGGAAGATTTATTTTTAGAAGAAAATGATATAGATAAGAGTGGATGAAATATAAATTAAATAAATAAAATTTATTTCATTTAGGTGCATCATGAATAAATAAATAAAATATTTAATTTTATTTATTTTTAGAAGAATGATGCAATAATTAAATAATTTAAAATTATTTAATCATTTGATGTAAAATAGAAGAATAAAGAAATTAATTAAATAAATAGAATTTATTTAATTAATTATGGAGAGGGAAGAAGATTTAATAAGATAAGATTTGATTTGATTTTTTGATAAAAGAGGAAATGAAAGGAGATAAGATAGGATTTAAAAACATAGAAAGAGATTTGATTTTTTTTTGCTTTAAAGGAAATAAATCTTAAAAAGATGAGAGGAATAATAGATGAAATATCTAATTAAATAAATTAATTAGATATGCATGAGTTGCAAAATTTTAGAAAGACAGCAAGAAGATATTTTTAGAAGAAAGCAAATTAAATAAATAAATTTATTTAATTTATCTTGTGCAAGATAGAAGAATAAAATAAAATATTTAATTATATTTTATTTTAGAGACTAAGAGGATTTAAATAAATTTAAATGATTTATTTAAATTTAGAAGAATGTATGATTTAATTAAATAATTAGAAATTATTTAATTGTTTGGAAGAAATAAATTAAATAAAGGATTTTATTTAATTTTAACTTTTGAAGAAGTAATTAAATATTTTTGATATTTAATTAACTTAGAGAAATATGAATCGAATAAATAAATTTATTTATTTATTTATTGATAGAGGAATTAGACTTAAATAAATATTAAGAATATTTATTTGGACAAAGTCATGTCATTTTTAGGTGTATACAGGTTTAGCTCCCGGGTCTCTTAGCTGCATTTAGGACATCTTGCATCATACTTTGACATCCCAATAAAATGAACCCAGGGTTTTATGACAAATGGGACCTAGGGGGATCCCTTGAACTTAACCCTGACCAAAATAGGAGGGGAGGACTTGGGCGCCCGTGCGCTAGTCCTACCCTATTCTGGGTTAGTC
The DNA here is from genome assembly GCA_027924645.1 of Cunninghamia lanceolata. NCBI lineage: Eukaryota > Viridiplantae > Streptophyta > Pinopsida > Cupressales > Cupressaceae > Cunninghamia > Cunninghamia lanceolata. The sequence goes on along the minus strand of BSBN01000124.1, from coordinate 4,049,696 downwards.
CCAAATATTGAGTGTCAGCTTATGACCGTTATTTAGGTCCTATGCCAACACGGTAAGTTTGAATTATGAAATTCTTGGCGGAAGTGTTTGTAGTTGCATATATAAGCATGTTTAGGCATTCATTTGTAGACTAGATGGCTATTGTGAGCCTTATGCATTTTAAAGGTGATTCAAGGCATTCTTTTTGTAGCAAGAGTAGATTTGTGTTGTTTATGTGTTTGTATTTGTAGATTTGAACATTCATCTCCTCATGGCATGAAGAGCTTTCTTCTTCCATGAGATCTTCATGACAAGGTGACATCATTTATGTTTTCAAGCATTTATCATGTAGTTTTTGCCTCTACCTCACAAGGGCACATATTCTCTCTGACAACGATGTTCAGAAGACTTAAATGTCTCTTTGGGACTTGACAGAGGCAAGCCTCTAAACACCACAACCCCCTCCCAAAGTTTCTATGATTGCAGGTTATGGACTGAAGATACAGGAAAAGTGGAGTTCCAGGAGGATACAACAATGTTAGATTTGCATATTAGAGTTAAAAATAGCACCCTGGACTTGGACGCCCACTACCAAGTCCTTTGGATTCCATGATGGGAAAATCTCTGATACAGCAGGAACAGGTTGCAGATCAAGTTTCCATATCCCAACAAAAACCTAGGCATTGGACTTGGGCGCCTGCTACTTAGTCCCCGACTGTTCTGCTTTCTAAACTTAAAAAATAGGTGCCCATTCATCTGTCATTTTACATCTTCCTATAGTAGCATTTTGAGTAATTTGTCTATTTACTTCCATAGTTCCATAATTAGGGTTTTGAGGTACAATTGAGCATAATTGAACATAATTAGCAATCAAATCACATAAATCCAAGCTTCCCTGCATTCGTAAGTGACCAAGGGTCTGATCGTGCCTTGCCACTCGACACAAAGTCCTTGAATGTAATTGGTGAAAGGAGGATAGAGATCAAACTAATCAAACACCCACTATCCAAATTTTCACCATTACAACTTGAACTATAGCATAAAATTCTTGATCATGCATAAAATATTTTCTCTTAGAATCATTCAAATTTCCACAAAAATAAGTTAGAAGTCTTCACATACTTGACTTAACATTACTCCAATTGTTATACCACTTGCATCACAATCAACTTGAAATACATTATCAATATCCAGTAATGATAACACAAGTTGTTCAATAACCTTCTTCAAAAAAATTTAAAAATTTGGTTTCCTATAATAGTCCATCTAAAGCCTCTTTTATCTCTTCCCATTGTCTTAGTTATTGGCACACATATACCAGTAAAATTTCTAATGAACTTCCTTTAAAGACTAGCCAATCCATAAAAACTTATTAAACCTCATAAATACTCTCTAATTAAGTCCAATCAATAATTACTTTTACCTTCTTTGGATCCTCTTCAAACCCTTAGTTGAATTTACAAGTCCCAAATTATAACTAACTTTTGCTCCGTTAAACTACATTTCTTGATATTGATTAGAAACTTTTATTCTCTCAATCTTTGCAATACTAATTTATGACATGCTCTAAATTTTCTTCCTTAATCTTATTAAAAATTAGAATATCATCCAAGTAAACAATAACAATGTTACCTAAATATGGTTCCAACACTTTATTCATCAATCTCATAAATGTACTCGATACATTAGTTAAGACAAAAGGTATAGACAACTACTCATACAGACCTTATTTAGTCTTACATGTTGTCTTCCATTCATCTCCTTCTCTTATTCTAATCTAGAAATAATAACCACTGTTAGATATATCTTACTAAAATATATTTTCCATTCAAACAACCTAGGATCAAGTCATATATCCTTGACAATGAAAATCTATGTCTTATTGTAACCTTATTGTTAGCTCTAGAGTCTATACACATTCTCTATTTTTCTCCTTTATTTGGTTCTAGTACAAGTGGTACTACATATAGAATTGAAATTTCTTTGATCAATCATTTCTTCAACAACTCTTGCACTCATCAATTCAAATTATTATTCTCTATTGGCATCATTCTATGAGAATCATTGTTTGGTAAACTTTCTCCAAGGATCAAATCCATGTGGTGACTAATACTCCTCACTAGTGTTAATCCATCAAGCATATTATTAGACACTATATCATTGTACTCCTTTAGAAATTGAAATCTCAATATGTGACTCATTTCCTTCACATGCATTACCACATTTCTTGGGAACTAATGTAGAACATAACTTCTTGTGCTTCTAACCTTCTAAGGATTTATTTCCATCAACTTAACAAACCTTAGAATTATCGCTTATCATTTCCTTATGTTTCTCACCTCCTTTCATTAAAGTGTATTTATCTTCTCTACCATTATGAATATCTTTTCTATTATACTACCATAGTATTTCCAACAACAAGTAACAAACATTCATACACATATCATCACAATACCTCATTATAATATGATTCTATCTTGAACTTGTCCAAACATTGTTCACTTACCAATATCTTATATTATTTTTGCAACCATAAGATTTTATATGGAATAGTGTGTTCTATCCTCTTTAGCTTTAAATTATCAACCATTTCACTTGACACAAAATTATCATTACTTCCACTAGCAATTATGATGACTTTATAACATTTACCTTTAGTATTAATTCTTTGCATTGGTTCTTCTATATCCTCATTAACAAGCTTCAATAATACTCTTTTTTATTAATAATGACTTGACTTTTTCTTGTTCATCTACTTGACTAGGCATTCGAAGTAATTCTACATTAGTATGTGTAACTCTTGCAAAATTCCTTTAGGTCTTTTGATATTACTTCCTTGTGATTAGGGACACTAAAATGCCCTATCCTTTGGCTCCACACTTGAAACAAGTAATGTGGAATGATCTCCCAACTCCTATACTAAATTTACCTCTACCTCACTAGTATCCATTAGATCTATAATAACAATAAGAATTATGACTTTCATTTTTTTAGATCTTCATGACCATGCCCTCTATCACCACCTTAATTTCTTCTTAGCTATAATATGTTACCTCTTACTCTTTGCTTCTTTTGCTTCATTTGGAACTTTTTTTCAAATTATCCTCCACAATTAAGGATAAATTCAATATTTTTTTTCAATTGATTACATCTTCATCATACTTAAATCTTCTTGAATATATCCTCTCTAACCATTTATGTATCTTACCACCTTTTTTGGATCCATTTCATAATGACTAGCTCTACTTGTCAAGTTGTAAAATTCTTCAATATAATCCTTCTCATTTGTATCTTTCTATCTCAAATTCAATATTTTTTTTGATAGATCTAATTGATAATCCACAAGAATAAACTTATCTTTCAATTTTGACACCATCCTATCCCATTTATCAATCTTTTATAGAAATATTTCTCAAAATCATAGAGTGGAATTCAAACAGTCACATAATATTCATATCACATAAGAAATATATGGAACATCACTTTATTGATTCATAGTATGAAAATATATCACTACAATACCACTAGGGCTTCCATTAAGAATTAGACCTAAGTTTTGAATTACAATAAAATACAAGTATAAGCAAGTGTGTAGCTTCCCAAAATATAATATTATGAGTAGATCTTCTATCTGATGCTCTCTATGATCTTCTAGAACCTTTTATTCCAACTACTCAATTGTTTCCCTTGAATTCCCCCTTCATGTGTAAAATGTCACTATTTATATAGAGAAGGATTATGTAGTATCTTTGCATTCGAACCAAAAAAGGTAGGGCATTTCTCTATGCACATGAGATATGGATCATAGGTCTAATATTAAATGATTGTTCCTATGATTTTGCCTTGGAATCAAACACTTTCTTGTGAAACATGTCAATGACCCTATTGATCAGTGTGACATTATATAAGCTTTTAAACTCATTTCAACCTTAGCCATGAACCTTCTTAGGACCAATAATCTCATATATGTCATTACTAGTTAGCACACGATTCAAACATGTGTCACAAAATTCAAATAGGCCTTCATTAGAGATGCTATAATATATTTTTTAAAGAAATGTGGCGAAGCACCTATAATATATTATAATAAAGTTTAATTACAAATATACAGGCTTACAGTCTGAGCCATTCAACCAAAAAAGGGCAGGAACCGCCAGAGAGCAAATGTAGTAAATAGAGACACAAAAAAAAAAAGATAAGTATACTTGCACTACATGGTAGAACTTAATCTAAATTAGATCCGTGAGGATCTTTTAGAGGAGGAATAGAAAATGGAAGGGTGAACACTGACGTTCTTGATGCTCGTGGTGGACCGAGTGCAAGGTCTAGAGCATGGTGGTAGAGAAACCTCACCACAATGAAAACCTCCTTGACTCTATCTGCCAATCCTGCTAGGAGTTGGAAATGGTGGGCATTAATTTCTTGTTGAGAATATTATAGAAATCCACCCAGAGACCTCTCTGCATAGCATTGTAGACACAGGCTGTATGATGCAAGGTCTATTGGAGATCTCTATCAAAGATGCCACCAATTGCAGTGGACCCCTACTAAAAGTCATAATCCGCTAGAGCCGACCTCCACCTTTCCGAATTGAAGAAGGAGGAGTGCACAAGCCTAAATCCTATATCCTAAACAAATTCATAGTCCTGTAGAATGTCAAATAGGTTAGAGATGAAATTCAATGCAGTCTCTAAGCCCTTGAGTTGTCTGTCTACAGGTTGAAAGAGGTAAAAGCCCAACATGCAATAGACGACGAACTCCACATTATGACAATCAATCTCAAAAATGTCCCTCATGTTCATTGTGTTGATCGCTCCTAAATACGAGGGCTCCCCTACCAGGGTGGGAAGAAGGACACAAAAATTAACCTCCCATAATGCCATTGTTATGAGCTTGGGGTTGTTGTAGGAGGTGAGAAGTAGAGATCTAGATGTTTGAAGTAAATGAGAAAAGCATCCACTGGGACTGAATAAATAAGGTGTTTCCTCATGGTAAGGGGTGGTGTCCCCACGTCATGATTAGTAAAGATGAGGTGTTGAGGAGTACGCTCCCTTGTGCTACATGGTGCCTATGGAAGACGCCTCATTAATGGGGTTGTATGGAGTGATGAATGAACATTTTACCTCCTGGCTCAGACAAAACCACTATAATTGAATTTGCATGCTTGAAACCACTCCGAGACTTGTAGTGATATCCTTGGTCATTAATTTGAACTAGCCAAAGGATTATGCCTAGATTTTGTTAGAAATGGTAATCTGTGGTGTCCAAGGATCTAGTTGCTATCAATGGATCCTTCCATAAATAACTTCCATGCTAGAGCACTCCCAACGACCCCTTGACATGACATAATGTGAGATTTACCTTACTAACACACTTCTTGGTTGACATATAGGAGAAGAATGATGAGACTTCTATAAACATGTGTTGTACCTAGTCCTAGCATTGGGAAAAGATATCTCTGCCACTAGAATGTTGTCCACACAGTTAAAATCTTTGATCTGATCTAGGGAAAAGAATGACCTTGAAGCCACTTGGTCGATAGCCACATTGGCAAGGAGATCTGTCACCTGATTCACTTCCCTGAAGCAATGGCTTATCTAAAAATTATCAAAGGATGTAAGAAAAGCACTTGCTTGTTGGATTAAATAGTCTATCTACCAATTGAGGGCCTCTCTCTTTTTGAGGGCCTCTCTCTTTTTGAGGGCCTCTCTCTTTTTGAGGGCATTTATGATAACTAGGGAATCTCCCTCAATCTAGATGTTCATTATCTTGTAATCAATGGCTAATCTGATACCATTGAGGAGGGAAAGAGCTTTTGCTTGGTTGTTTGTGCCTATTAGAATCTGTCGCCTCCGCCACCACTGGCCTTCCTTTGGGGTCTCTAATAATACAACCAATACCTGATGGACCCAGGTTGCCTCTATAAGCACCATCAATATTTAGCTTTATAAATGGTGCAATGGGTGATATCCATCGAGATGATGCCCTTAAACCTTTGTTCAAGACGGTCTGAGCCTTAAACATCACATTTGGGATTTGTAGTTGATTCCACTTCTAAAATACTTGGTTGTCCCAATTGGTAAACTTTGTCGTAGAAGACACACTGGACCTTACTCTCATGTTCACAACTTCTGCAATGATTGAAGATAAATCTACTAGAACCTTTTCTATAGGTCATTTGATTTTTCTAAAGATCCTGTAATTCCTTTCCTTCCAAACCCCCCATATCACCATAGAAGGACATATTTCGCATAGGCATGCAAGTGTGGAATCATGATTCAATATTGGCCAGCTTTTGAATAACTCCAGCATGGAGCTAGGTAGGGGTGCTCCAATTGAGCTTCTCCATACACCAATTCCAACACTTGATGCTGAATGGACATTGAAGGAGTAGGTGATTTACGTCCTCCTCTTGTTCTTCACATAGCACACAATTAAAGGTCAGGCTAATGCCAAACTTGTGAAGTTTATTCCCCATTAGAATTCTATCATTTAACACTAACCAAGAGAAGGCCTACCCCAACTTTTGGTAATGTATCCGCATTCCAGCAGAGCTTGTAGGGCTAGTCCAACTTTGAGGAGGTGGTCAAACATTTGTACCCCTTTTTGAATGAGTACTTTCCTGAACTATCTGCAGTCCACACAAGCTCATCTGCCTTATCAATCTTGAACACCTTTCTATTCGAAAGGATATTTGTAGAATTCTCTTTTTCTTTGAAGGAAAGGTGCAATTCTCAAAACTTTTCCAAACTATCTCACCATGAGTTTGCCCTTGTTTAAGAGACCAATACTCACTAACCTTTTCTCCCCAATGTTGTTTGAGAAATGTCTTTTCCTCACCAAGGTTCATCCTTGAGGATAATTTTGGCCACCCATTCAATGAATCCTCCCAGAAGTCCACCTTTTTACCATTATGAATGATCCACGAAAGGTGTGAACCAATCAATTCTTGGTTGTTTAAGATGAAATTCCACATGCTCGAGCCTCTGTGTGGGTCATTCACCATGAAGATTCTCTCCCTATCTCTATAGTCTAGATATTTGTCTTGCATTAGTTTGACCCACCTTGCATTCAGTTTTGTGTACATGTGCCAAGCTAACTTGGCTCCTAATGCCTACCCTGCCCATACTTTTAGGCTTGCAAATTTTCTCCCATGCCATAAGATGTATTCCTTTCTCTCTGCCCTCCCTTTCCTTAAGAATTGTCTAAATTCTTTTTCCATGTTTAGTATTACTCCTTTTGGAACTTTTAGGGCTGAGAACATGTATATTGGTATGGTTGCTAAAAAATCTTTTAACATGGTTAATCTTCCTACTAATGTTAACCACTTCCCTTTACATGAATTAATCTTATTCTAAATGATCTAAAGAATTTTATTCCACAAGCTTGATTTATTCATACCTTTGAACATGGGGATGCATAAGTAGTTGCTTGGTAGTGAATCCATTTTGAATTCCAAAATTTTCAAGATGTGTTTCTAAGCCTCTGGTGTTGTATAGAACAAAAAAACCTTTGACTTGGCGGGGTTTATTTCCTAGACTAAAGCTTTGCAATATGAGGTGATGGTATTCTTGATATCTCTAGCTTTGTCCACTATGGTGATACCAAAGAGCATAGTATCATCTGCAAACAGTGCATGCGTAAAGGGGTCTTCCACTCCTCCAATCTGAATACCTCTCCATAATTTCTTGGCATTGGTTTCTCTAACTTTCCAAGTGAAGGCTTCGGCCATGAGTATAAACAAATATGGGGAGATAGGTTCCCCTTGACATATTCCTCTTGAGGCCTCAAAAACCCTTGTTTGATTACCATTGACTAGGACCGTGAAGGACATGTTTGATATGCAAGCCGAGACCCATTTACACCATTGATGTGAGAAACCTATCTTAGAAAGAACATATGTCAAGAAGGCCCAATCAACCCTATCATACTCTTTAGCCATGTATGATTTAATTACCATCGAGGGGATCCTTTTGACTTGGATGGAGTGGATTAATTCATGTGTCACTATGGCCCCTTCTGTTGTCTCTCTACCAGGAATGAAGCCTCATTGTTCTTCTAAGATAAGATCTAGGATTATTGTAGCCAACCTCATGGTCTTTTCCTTTGTAATTATCTTGTAGACTAAGTTACAAAGAGATATTGGCTTGTATTCTTCAAATGATGTTGGAGATTTCAATTTTGGAATAAGGATAATAGTTGTTCTTTTAAACTCTTTTAGTATATTTTTATTTTTGCGGGCCTCTTCCACTACCAGGAATACCTCCTTCCCCACTATATCCCAACACCTTTGAAAGAAGGAACTTGTGAAGCCATCTAGCCATGGAGCCTTTTCCCCTGACATGGCCAAGACTGTTGCTTGAACTTCTTCGATTGAGAAAGCTTTCATCAGTAAGTTGTTATGCTCCTCCTTGACCAATGTAGGTATGTTAAACTTTGTTGCTACCTATGTTCTTCCCCTTGAATTAACCTCCATTGAGAGGAGCTTCTTGAAGAATAGTGTGGCATCATTTTATATTTCAATTGGATCAGATGTGATGTCCCCATTTTCTTTTCTCATGGATCTGATATGTTATGCTCCCTTCTGATTTCTGTGGAGACGTGGAAAAATTATGTGTTCTTGTCTCCATCTGTCAGCCATGTTTCTCTTGATTTTCACCACTAATCGATTTCCTCATTCCTGAGGATTTTTTCCATCTTTTCTTTGAGCAATTTCTCCCTTGAGAAAGAATCATTGTTCATGCCATGCAAAATAACATGATGTGAAAGGATCTCCAATTCCTTCTTGAGTGTTGTCTTTTCTTGGAATATATTTCTGAAACATGACTTGTTCTAGGTGATGATCTAATTTATGAGGTACTAAATGATTTGTGTGCAAGTTGAAACATTCTAGAGCCTTGTATAAAGGGTGTTGTTCTCCACCACTCCTTGACTTGGGAGATGAAAGTTTGATCCTTGAACTACATGTCTTAAAATTTGAAATATTTTTGTTTCTGAAATAGTGTCTCCCCTATGGACAGAATGACTAGAAAATGATCTGATCCAATCCATGGCAATATGATTGAGGACATAACTTTAGGAGATTCAAGACACTTGTTGGAGATTAGAAACCTATCTAGTCTTTCCGCAATTTGGTAGAAATTCCTCCTTCTATTAGTCCAAGTGTAACGACCATTCTTGGGAGGGGAGTCTAGGAAACCATTGTCTGAGATGAAGTCCTTAAAGTCCTCTGTTGCCTTAATGGGGTGGGGAATACCCCCAGCCTTCTCTTCTTCTGTCACTACGGTGTTGAAGTCCCCTCCAAGAATGACTCTTTCCTTTCTTAATTTATATGGAATTTGGCTGAGATCAATCCACAACACATTTTTTTGGGTCGTACCACAAGGGCCATATATGCAGAGGATCCATAAGTCTTTCCTATCTAAAGATTTCAGGAATTTTCCTAGGATCCAATTTCCTTTCATAGCTATGTACTCCAGTTTGGGCATATGTTTCCGCCATAGGATGGCTAAGCCACCCGAGGCACCTTTCGTAGGAGTTATTATTGAATCCCAGCCCCATCATTGTTGGAACATTTTCTGCCCTTGCTCCTCTAAGAATTTTGTTTCTTGTAACAGTACTACATCTACCTCAACCTTGTCAAGATAATTATTGATGCGGCATCTTTTGTTAGGGGAGTTTAAGCCCTAAAATTCCATGTGAGGACTCTCATTGGACCCGAGGAGAGTTCAGATATCTCCTTGTACTAGATCTCAGTGCCCTATCTATTATAGTCTAGATACCTATAGTGATTTCCACTTTGGTTTTCTTGTTTTTGTATCTCCTTTTTTCCTGGCTGATTTTGGCATGGAGTTCTCCCCTATCCTGTCTTCCATAGTTTTCTATACAATACCTAGGATGGGTCTATCCTCATCCTCCGAATGCTCTTATAGCACTTCCTCTACAATGTCATCATAGATGTCATTGCTAACTTTGAGGATAACCTCATTTAATACTACTTCTATATTAAAAGAATCAAATTATGCATTCTCCTTCTATCCATCTGTATCATGGGTTGGCTCATTTCCTGGCCCATCTGCCTCATCCCATTTCATTTCTTGTAGTTCCTCAGAGACCCCACACTCTAACCTCTCCTCATTTTCTATGGCCAAGGGACTATGGTCATCTACTGTATTAACTGGAGCTGGGAGGATTACTTAAATTTTTGGAGGGGAACATGTGGATAGGAATAGGTCTTGTGGTGGCCCTTCTCTATACACCACATTTTCCTTCAAAACCTATTTCAAGAATTCCTATAACATTAATTAGAAGGCACTCTAATAAATTTGTGGTACCACATAGAATTATTATTTGCTAGACTATCTATTTTTAATGAAGATTGTGATAAAAAAATGTTTGTGTGATAAGAATAGAATGACTGTGGAAACTAAGAAAATTTCCAAAAGACATATAAACACAAGATAAATATTTTTGGTTGATGCAAGATTACTCTTACACTTAGAATGCTCCTGCATCAAACACCCTGAGTAACTAAAAAATGAGACTCTCATTTTTGTTCAATACTATCTACTAAAGGAAAACTATAACAGTTCACCTCACCGTGAACATCTATTTATAATTCTCAATAGGTCTATCTTTCCATTTTACCGAATATTCTTCATACTTTTTGTTCCTTGTAGCATTTCTAATTTTGATGTCCAAAATTTCTTCAATCTATTTAGCTTATTGTTCTGACATTTGCACCATCCAATTAACCTTTATGCCCCCTTCTTTTGTTATCCCTTGATTATACTTATATAAATCAACAGCATTAAATATTGGTGATATGCCAAATCCTTCAGGCAATTCAACTTTATATGCATTGCTTGAATGGGTGATCCCACAATACTGTGTTCCACTTTTTGGCCAAAGTGGGACATTGAAATCAACATTTTTAACCAAATCTTCACTTTCTAACTCCTATAATAGCTAAAGCATTAAGAATTTGAAGATGATGCAAACTAGTGATTTGTAAGATTTTCTAAGTAGATTCTAAATATATATTAAAAAAAATTAGAAATAAAGTGTGATTTTTTTTACGTAAATTTTAATAACTTGTTTTTATAGTAAACAACATTTTAAAAAAGTGACATTTCTGTAACATAATTTTTTATATACAAATGATAAAATTCTAATTTTTAAAATATAAATTTATAACACCTAGGGCATGGATATTTTTTCATAATTTTGTGTTGCATATTTTTTTAATTGATTTTTGAAGTGAGATTACTTATAATTTTGACATAGGTTTATGTCGTAACACAACTTGTTTTGTATGTATCGAAATTCAATTTTTTTTGTTGAAACAAGGACATCAATACATAGGACGTAAATATTTTTCAGAATTGTTTTTCACTATTTTACTATTTTTCCACGTGTAGAACAAAGAATTTGATGTTCAGTGAAAAAACTATGTTCATTAAAAAATTAAAAATATATATATAGTCAAGTAAATTATATTAAAAATTATACTTGTTGGAAATCTCATTTCAAGGGCTGCAATCTTATAAATTATCTTTTCAAGTTCATTCCATACAAAGGTCCAACCCAAGCTTTGAAACTGAAATTTCTGAGGGAAATTTGTGGCAGAGAGTGAAAGAGGCTAGCCAAGCACCTTTGTTCAAAGGTCCTTTGTTTGTAGGGACCTTTGTTTGAAGATTTTACCTTCGAAAAAAGGTACCTACGAACAAAGGACCTTCAAACAAAGGTCTCTATGGCCAGCCAAAATAATTTTAAAAAATTATAACCACCAACCTTTGAGCAAAGGTCCCTGAATTAAAAAATATTTAAAAAATTGTAATTGCTGACCTTCGAACAAAGGTCCTTTGAGTCGATAGTTTTAAAAAAATATTTATGTGAATCACATATAACTAAGAGGTAATTTTTGTAATTTTGTAAATCAAATAATAAAGAAAAATTCACATTTTATTTGTGGTTTTTTGCAAGTGAAATTGGAAAATTGGTGTTTACAATTTTGGGAGACTTTGGATGACAAAATATTTGGCAAAGCAATTTTTGACGGATATTTTGCAAAGAAGGAGATGGGATATAAAAATACAAGGAAAAATAAGACTACACGATCATATTCAGTAGAAAAGGAACATAAATTACGTGAAGAAAGATTGCAAAGATATTACAAACAAAGACAAGGTATGCATTTTTCAATTTCTATGAAAATGTTTAAAAAATATTAGTTTGTATTTATCTAAAGTTCAAACTCTACATAGATTCCAACCAAATTTCTCTAGATTAAGTTCACTAGTTCCTCTCTAGGGTTTGTATCTCTTTTCCCTCCTTTGTCAACTCTAGGGTTTCAATTTAGTTTTTATTTTTGATTTAATTTTAAACTAGAATTAGACTCTTGCATGTTCTACATTAATCTAAATTGTTTAGGTTAAATTCACTAGATGAATCCTAGTTTCTCTCTAGAGTTTGTAACTCTTTACCCTACTTCCACAACTGTAGGGAACTTGAATATAGTTTCTAATTTTAGATTTTAAAATTAGATTCATATATGTTATGCATTCACTTTTAAATCTCTTAGCCTATCAACTACGACAAAGAGATATTTGAATCAAAGAGATATAGTCAGGTAGTTTCCAATTTATTGTTTTAATAACATTACACCTCACTTGTACAATGTCAAACATAACTAGCATCATCGTGCATAATTTTTCAATTAAATCATCTTCTATAAATCATAAATCCTTTTCAATTAAATCATGTCTTCTATACGATCTAGTACAATAGAATCAAATACTAATCCATAGTCATATACAATTTGTACAACAAATCGATATATGAAAATGGATGAATACCACATTTGGAAAGAAAATTGCCTCAGAAGAACTAACTTTGTTTCCCATCGTAATGAGCTATACAGATGTTATAATTTCAATAATACTCTTGTTAAATAGTACTTTTGTGGGAACATTTAACACATGAAAAAAAAGTGTGAGATGGATCTAGACTGGTGTTTCTATGGGGAACAACCACATCAACTAGAGCAACCAAACCCACATGTTCTGGAGCTCCAACCTTATATTTTGCTACTTCCTCATACTCCTCCTTAAAGTCATCTTTTTTGAAAATAAGACTGGAACATTTCCCACAAGAAAGGGAATTAAGTTTGGGGAGTGGTGTTCCTAGTTTTCTTGGCATAAATACATATGGATCTATTCAATATGGTGTTCTTTCCCATTAGTAGGGTGGAGTCAGTTCAATAGTGCTTTCTATATTTCCTACATTCATCTTTCATATATATGCATGGACAAGTAATATAGGCCCACATGGATGTAAGCATATATCCATCCCTTAAATATATATTGTAAAATCTTCTTTTTAATATGATATGTGTCTAGCTCAACATACATCTATAAGTTAGAGTAGAATTTGAGCCTAATTTAGATACTAGAGAAGAGGAGGCCAAAGCACACATAGTTGATGTCAAGCATAATTAGCATCATCACCTATTTTTTTAATTAAACCATCTTCTATATAAATCATAAATCCTTTTTCAATTAAATCATCTTCTATAAGATTAGGAACAATAAGATCAAATATAGATCTCTATAGTATTTATATATGATTTCTACAATAAGCCAATATGAAAATGGATGAATACCACACTTGGAAAGCAAAGTTGCCTCAGAAGAACTAACTTTATCTCCCTTTGTAATGAGCTCTACAGATGTTATAATTTCAATAATACCCTTTTAAATAGTACTTTTGTGGGAACATTTAACTTGTATGAAAAAAAGGAGTCGAGATGGATCTAGACTAATGTTTCTAGGGGGAACAACTACATCAACTAGAGCAACAAAACCCACATGTTCTCAAGCTCCAACCTTATATTTTACTACTTTCTCATACACCTCCTTCAAGTCACCTTTTGTGAAAATAAGACCAACATTTCCCACAAGCAAGGGAATTAAGTTATGGGAAGACTAGTTCCTAGTCTTCTTGACATAAATACGTATGGATCTCTTCATCATGGTGTTATTTCCCATGTAAGTAGGATGGAGTCCTGGTTTAATAGCACTTCCTACATGTTAGGTACATTCATCTTTCATATATATGCATGTGGACAAGTAATATAGACCCACATGGATGTAAGTAATATTTCTTTACCACATTATGGGCACCACATCTTGGATTCAATCTTGTATGTTATCTAAATATTTTAAAATGATATTCAAGTTGAACCTACTTATACTGCCATTAAATGCAAGTATATATCTAGACATGAGGAAAATGATACATTAGAAATTTACATGTTTAATTTTATAGTGATTTGAGAGTAAATGGAAAAACAATGCTATACATTTGAGCTTATATTAAATAAATTATATTTAATAGAGAATGATAAAATATTAAAATGTTAAAACTTACAGTTTTTTGAAAATGAGAACTTTACATATATATATCCATCCCTTAAATATATAATAAAATCTTCTCTTTTATATGATATGTGTAGGGGCTCAACATACAGATACAGGAGTAGAAGTCAAGCCTAATTTAGATACTAGAGTAGAGGAGGCCGAAGCACACATAGTTGATGTCAAGAAGGAGGCACAACCACAAACTATTGATGCAAGAGAGGAGGCCCATCCACACTTTGATGTTGGAGAGGGGTCAGGATCGCTTCCTTCTATAGATATGTATATGAATCTAATTAAAGAGTTGAAGAGAATTTTTTTTTCAGAAATATAGATCATTTACTTGAAATGGATATAGAGAAATTGAAATTATATGTTGAACAACCTATTCAATTTACTAAGAGATCATTGAATAGAATTTCAAAGGAAATACTTGAGAAGCATTTAAAACATCGTGATACACTTGGTCGAGCCCAATTGTTATCAAGTATACTTCTTCGTGATGAGATAAAAGAGCCTTTACAATTATTGGGTGTAGATTTCACAAAAAAGAGAAAAGACACCTAGAAAAAGATATTATTGAAAATTTTAAAAAAGGTTTGGGTTCCATAGGCAAAAAATCTCGATCATTGGATAAGAGCAATTCAAGAAGAGTAATGTTGACATCTATTGTAAGTCCACAAATGCTAAGAAACCATCAAATCTCTTCACTTTCAAGTGAAATTGGCTTAAGTAGAAAGACATTAACAAGATATGTGAAAAGGAGAAAGGCTTTGGATGATAGTACTACTGAATGCAATTGGGCAATGATGTGTAGGGTGTTGAAAGAACACTAATACATTGAGAGGGGGGGTAAATCAGTGTATGTTAAAAACTTTAAAATGAAATCAGTAGTCAAGAATTAAAAGCACACATAAATCACATACACACAACGAAACACTAGATATATGTGGAAAACCCTGAAAGGGAAAAACCACAGTGAGAATATTTCTCGAGTCTACTTCTTAAATCCAACCTCACAATAAAAGATTTTACACATGTTTTATAAGCACCTACTTATAGGTACATTGACACCCTAGATAGTGTTTTGAGGCACCAACCTACAGGTACACCATACACCTTAATTACGCACCAACTCAATACAATGAGGCACCAATCCCAAAGATGCACTAACACCTGAATCTTTACAAATTTTGATATGCAGACACTGGTTCTTCATTAACCTAAAATGGACCCTTTCAATTCAAACACTGCACTCTCCTATACATGAGCACAATCTTCTGCTTTAACTCAACTTCCCCCTTTGATCTATGTTCTCATTGACACAGACTCCTCCACAAACACACTCTTGTAGCATTCACTTGTTTGCACCTTACAGCCTTCATGCATTCATATGCTACATTTTTAAATACTTCTACAACCATCTATTTTCCATATCTATGTGAGAGGAAATGACACATCAAAAACTCGGCATCTTTTCTATTTGCAGAAATAGATATTGTTCCTTTGAAACCTATCTCAACCACTTTTCCATTCTTCAAGATCAGATGTGAATCCAACAACTGAACTGCCATTAATTGAAGCATGATCATGTTTGAGTAGTTGCATAACGGCACCAATTAGTCTAAATCATCACCCAAAAGTTATAGATTTGAACTGACATCTCAAATATTCACTATGGTGTACAATAGTTGCCAGCATAATCACTAAGATTATACTCGTGCTTCAACACAGTCCAATGTTCTTCTTCACCTTTGTTGCTGCTATTGGCAAAGACTATCTTCTCTGAACTTTCCCTTATTCACTCCTATTGCCAAAAGTTATCTTTAGTTTTTATTCCTTCCATTGGTGAATTCTTGCTAACTGGAACTAACACCTCTGTGGCCTTTATCGACAACTTTTACTTTACATGAACTTAGCATCAAAGGATTTTATCAGCGAAAAACATATTATCACAACCTCATCCTTTTGTCACTTTGGTCGGCAAATTCTCCCTTTGTCAAACTTGGCCTTTAACACTCTTTGTTGGAAAAGTTGCCATCTCACAAACTTTGCACTTTGATCCACTCTATCAGCAAATTTTCATTTTTACGAACCTATGTCCACTCAATCACAAAAGCTTATTGGTGAATATTACTTTTTCCAAACCAATGTCCATTTAGTCAGAAAAAACAAACTTTTTTAAACTCAACTTTTGACTCTTGTGCCTTCGCTTTTGTTCGTGAATTTAGGAGATTTCGAACTGATGAAGACTTAGATTTTTTAGAAGACATTATATGCTAGCCTTCACAAGCCACTATCAGCTAGTTGGAAAATCAGAAGAAAATGGAACTTGCGAACAAGTTTGAAAAACCAAAACTTTCCCAAAAATGCTTCAAACATTCATTTTTATGCCTCCTGCTTTGTCGACAAATCAACATGTTGGCACCTAAAAATCAGTCCCCAAAATGCCCTATTATTCCCCCAAGTTCCATTTGAATTCTACTTTAGCCTATAGCTTATAGCCGATTAGAGACATATTTCATAGGTTTTCATGTGTTTGCCATTTGAAAATGCAAGGTAGAAAAGCCCAAAAATGACTAAGTCTCAAATTTTCTAAGTATTCCCTTGTGTTTACTCCCTTTGTTGGAGGTTAAAGTTTCGGGCTTCCTCCTTCCATTGTGCTTCCCCTTTTGGCCACAAAAATTGCCTAAGCGTTGAAATTCTAATTGTTCAGTAGAGTTTCAAAGGTCAGAGTTCCTCCCTTCCATCTTCCCAATGGAAAGCATTGTGGAGAAGGGCCGAGGGCCGAAGTCCGCTCAAAGAAATGAAAAGATTATTGTAAGTATGGAGAAATGCTTCGGAGAGTTAGACATTAGAGTTGTGCAGTTCAGCCTTCTTCAGTGTTGCGATTGGAAGGTGGAGGACCCAAATGCTAAAATTTGATGAGCTATTTTCCTCTAATTATTTTGGAGGTTGAGTTTCGGGCCTTTGACCTTTGGTCTTCTTCATGGTAAGCATAATTGAAGATGTCCTGAAGTCTAACAAGTCTACATGGAAAATATTCCAAGTATCAAGTTTTCGACAGAGTTCAGGGACCAACTCCTCTTTCTTCCTTTTTTGAAGGCAAAAACGGGGAAGGCCCGATGGTCGAACCCTGATATATGTTCTCTTCCTTGTGCTAAGGGTGGACAATGGGGCTCCTCTCTTTCCTCTTCTAGATGGTGAATGTGTAAGGTGGAAAGCCCGAGGGCCAAGCCCCAGCATTTTCATATTTTTCCTAAATGTGTCAGAGGTCGAAGTTTGAGCTTCCTTCCTTCCATCTTCTTCATGGAAGACAGAAGGCCTAATGGCTAGAACCCCCGACAAATGTTCCTTATATGCAAGGCAGAAGCTAGAGGTCGGGGCTTCCTTTCTCTCCCTTCCAAAAGGCAAAAGAACTTGAAAGTGAAGGATTGGAGTCTTAAGCTCCAGGTGACGTTTTACAAATTTGACAGTTAAATGGACATTTTCAGCCATTCCATGAAAGTAAATGATAAAGGGCAAGGCATTCCCACAAAACCATGGAATGATGCCATGTAGACAGTTCGGTGGTGGTCAGATTTACCGACAAAGAGGAGATAGAAGACAAAGGGCAGAGGATGGGAAAGTTCATGAATGGCCATATTTTCTAATAAGGCAAATAAAAAGGTAGAAAATGGCTAAGGCATAAAAGGAAATGGGGTGCTTTCAGGGAATGGGGAAAGGTCAAACTAAGCAAGTAGTTTGAAATTTTGAAGGTTTACCGATAAGGCGATTGGCTGATAAGACAAAGATGAAAGGGGCTTGGTTCCGATGCTTGAAGATTCACCGATGGAGAGATGAAAAGCCATAGTTTAGGCAAAAGCAAATTTTTCTGACAAAGAAGGTAAAAAGGTGGAGGCTGTGGAGGTTTAAATTTCACCAAGTTTGCCGACAGTGGGCTGAATAAAAGGCAAATGCCAGCCAATTTTGAGAAAATTGACATTTGCTAATAAGGTAAATAAAGAAGATGAAAAGTGAAGTTCGACAAATGAATAATTTGTTGATAAGGGTGAATTGGCCAAAGAAGGTGAAGTTTAGCAAATGGATAATTTTCTGATAAAGCAGGAAAATGACAGATAAAGATAGAGTTCGACAAATTAAAGATTTACCAATAGAAGGCAAAATGACCTAGTTCTGAAATATCCAATTTTGCCAACTAGAGGAAGAAAAGGGGAGAAAGAGGCGGCGAGCTCACACTGGGATATTTTTTCCAATAAGGGAAAGTCAAATTGATGGTCTAATGTATGGCATGAATGCAAAATCACTTATCTCAGGATAGTTTCTAGAATAGTGTTTGCCATCAACGCGTAGGTATTGCAAATTTTATGTAAAGATGCAGTGTTTCAGTGAGTATATTTTTGTAGGTCATTCCAAGGATGCGAATCAGTATGCAGGGTATGGGCACCTAGGATTTTTGTCAATTCTTCTAACAGAATCCATGGGCCACATTCATTGCAACAGCGGTTGCTTGTTGATTGCATTTCCCAGTGTCTAGAAGCTGCACAGTGAAATAGAACGGCTATATATGCATCAATTTTAGACATTCTCAAGGTTGGTCTTTAAGCCAATTGTCTGGTCTAGGAGAGCCTAAGGAGTTTCTTTGGCATCAACACACGAATCTATCTGGTTTGTTAGTGAAGAGATTTATTCAACATAGAGTAGGAATGATATGTAATGTAGATTTGATTGTAATGGTATGTCTCCACGGGAGTTTATATTGATTTTGGTAAATATATAATAACAGCTGTATATTTTCCCTTGCCACATTTGCTGGTATGATTGTAACAGAGGTTTGGAGGTGTGTGACAGCCCCTAAGTTAATACAAGGCTTGTATTTGCCATTTCTTTGTTGCATATGAATCATTTGCAGTTCTCTTTTGGATCATTAAGTATGTCCATTGTATGAATATCTATCCAAAAGTCATATATGTAAATGTATACCTGGTTATGTTAGTCCTTTGTTGTGTATTTCCTTTTCCCCTTGCATTCTATGACTCTATTGCCCAATATAGGCATCGGTCCATATTGGAGAGGTATCAAACACTCTTTATAAATCAAACAAATCATTCATCTATGGTTCAGGGTAAAAACCATATTTCCTGTGCATGTACATTCTCACAGTTGAATTAGCTTAATTAGAGGCCTATGCAGCCAGTTTGTTGTGACCTAGTGACAGCTCTTGGGATCAAGTCTACATTGGGTATGGCTATGTTAGTTTATTTGTGTTTTATTTTATGCCTCTAGGAATATCCCTCCTAGGTCTAGCTGAGCCTGAAGTAGAGAGGAGTATAGCCACTCCTGTAGTTGGCCAAAATCCCCCTTAACTTGTTGATAAACTTCTTCCTATCACCCTGACAACAATCCTTGGCCTAGGTGATTTAGGAATGTTTTAGAGTTTTGGGTTGCAGCTATTTTGGGAACTAACATTTTGGCATCGTTGTCAAGGATAAGATTACATTAGCCGTTGCCAAGTTTTAGGAAGTTGGACTATTTTTAGACCTCTGTAATAGCACAATTGTAGTGGCGCAACTTTTTTCTATGTGTAAGTGGCAACCCGTCAACTTCCACCAACATTTTGGTGTCATTGCCAAGGAAGTTATATCTTGGTTTAGATTTTCAAAGACCTCTGCAACATAGTCACTGAAGAAGTTTGCAGTCATTGCCTGGTGTAGTTTGTTGCTGTGGGTAAGTTGGTATCCTTTCAACTTACGCCAACATTCTAGCACCCATGTTTGCATGTTGCAGTTGTGCAGTCTATTGCTGTGGGTAAGTTGGTAGCCTTTCAACTTACACCAACAGACTAGCACCAATGTATTGCTGGGTTATAAATATTTGAAGACTATGCTGGTGTGAGCAACCCAGAATCAGTTCCAAGCCTTGGAGATCATTCACACTTTAAGGGATTTCCTCATTCATTGAGGTGGTGGCTCTGCTATCAAAAGAAAACAAAGTGTTGTTGCTATGTGCACGTTTCAAGGACGTTGCGACCGGTTAAGGTACAAATTTTTCTTTTTGCCTTAACCATGGTTTATTTCTCAGTAAAGGAACATGTTGTTTGATTTCCTTTGTCCTACACAAGTGGTGTGTAGTTGGCCATGGGACACCCTACCTAGAGGATTCTTCCTATGCATCTTCTTATGTTGAAGACCCTAGGAACTATATGACCTTTGACCATCCTAGTAATGCATTTCCAATCGCAGCCCTACCAATTTTACAAACCCAAAAAATTTTGAGCCCTTGCATAATAGAAATGAAAATTTTTGGCTGTAGAATAAAATTGAAAAAGAAAAGCAATTTTTAGAGTCTTTGTTGCAGCAAGAAAAAGAATTAGCAAACTGAATTACACTACATCAATCTATGTCACAATCTGATTCCCATCTTGTTGTTCACATTTGTTCTTTTCCTCGTCCTCCCCCCATTGTAAATGAAAACACTTATAGACAGATGGACCTCTCTTGGGTCAGTTATGAACAACAATCCATTCCCAAGAAGATTTACAATTAGATGCCATTATTTGATGGGTGTGAGGTTTTTAATGGGAAGGCACACATTAAGGTATTTTTAGACTTCATGGATAGATTTCATTTTGAAGATGAAGATATGTGGATGAGATTTTTTGTTAGATCTCTATGTGGAGTAGCACGGAAGTGGCTGGTTAGTTTCCCTGACCAGCATTTTGCTTCCTACGAGCAATTGGTGGTTGCATTTGAAGACTATGCAAAGACTCTAGACCCTATTTTTCTTGTTCAAGAACTAGAAGACACCAGAAAGCAAGAAGGAGAGTCTAGCATAGAGCTCAGCCACATATTTGCAGTAGCCCTATCTCACATCCCAGAAAAATTTAGACCTGATCTTCCTGTTTGTATTGATATGTATTTGGGAGCTTATGATGTTTCCTTAAGCTTAGATTCTATAGGGGAGGAATTCAATCTAGTGGGTTTGCAACAAGCTTATGTGTTCATTGATTATGTTGACAAGGTTAAACGGGATATGATTACAAAATCATTATCCTCAAATGCAGTAGTGGTTGATAATGAATAGGCTATTATAGACAGCAAGAATGTGGACATTTTAAATGATCCAGACACAATATCATGTGATGATTGTGTGTGTAGAAGGGTAGAGGAAGGTGTTGGTGTAGTGTATGATGGTGATTCAGATGAAAATAGTAGTGACTGCACCTGCATTCCATTGGATCAATCACCAGTGGAGGATGAAAATGAACAAATCAATGATGATTTCCAATCTAATGAAGAGATTTATGACCCTGTTGCTTGTTGTAGTATTGTGGACCACCTAGATGGTATGTATGCAAGTGAAAATTTTAGGGATTCAACTCATGTGGTTGATTATACAGAGCATACATTCATTGATGAAGCAAATGATGATGAAGAGATGAGAATAAGAGATAATTCCCTCTATGAGGAGCATGCAAGTCTGTCAGATAGCACTATTTCTGATTATTATTGGTGCATGGATAATCCCCATTTTGAAGATGACATTGGGCTCAATGAATTTGAGCTGTCAACTTTGTAGGTGGAGAGTTTTATGCGATGTGACATGGCTACCTATGGACAGCAAGTGGAAAAAGAGGGATGTATGCAAAATGATGTTGAGGGTGAACAAGAGACTGGTCTCTTGTTTGGTGTGTTACCTTCATTTATCCATGATAATGACAATAATTTCATTGGCACTTGTTTGCATGAGGATGATGTGAGTTATGCTTCAACTGGACATCATGAGGGTAATGCTACAACTACAGGTAATTCTGAGGTAATTGTTTCCCACTTTGAAGACCATGTGATAGATGATTTTATAGAGCTTTGTTTGGGGCAGTTACCTCTACTTGATGTGGATCATGTTGAGAGCACATTTTTGAGATCGTTGGTTGGGCCTGATGACATTCGGGTTGAATGTTACAGTGTGGGTCAAGTTGTTGACCTACAGGGTGATGAGGAAAAATCATTTCTAATTTTCTTAGTAGCAAATTTTACACAGTAATGTGTGCCAAGGAATCCAAAACAGATAGGCAAATTGAAAATTGTGAGCTTCACTTGAAGTGCCTCAGATTTTAGATTTATATGCTAATGATGGAGATTTAAATATAAATCATGCCTTTGATTTAGTTATTGAGGAAAGCATTAGCATTAATGCAGTTGGGCCACTAGAAATTGAATAGTCTTATGACATATCCCAATATGAGATCATGCCTAGGTTGGATGAGTTTCAGCTTGATAGTTTCCTTCATGCTGATATTTATGTAGGCCTAGAAATGCATCATGTTGACATGGGACTTGAAGGTGAGTGCTTATATGTGAGTCAGCATGATGAAGAATCATATTATATATGGCTGCCTTGCCCTAGTAAAAATTTATTCCATCTTCAACTTGATGATATGAATGTCTATATTTTGTATGCGCATGCATGCAAAATATTTTTGTTGCTGATGTTGGGTCATTAGTGCAGCAAAGGATTGAGGTAGATCAACTCCTTCAATAGGCTTGTCTTTGATAGAGGCAAGTAACTTCACTCGTATTTCTGCAAGGATGGCCTGCATTGTCCCAAAATTTTGGCCACAGTCATTTTTTGACTATGTTTCTTTGTAAATATGTTTTGTGTGTTTCCCTTTGTGTGTTTGTGTGTTGGTCTACCTGGAGATATTCTAGATTCTCACTGTGCCACTACTTGTCACACGTCCCCTACCAGAGCTAGTGTTGGTACCTAAAAAATTAGTCCCCAAAATGCCCCATTTTGCCCCCAAGTTCCATTTGAATTCCACTTGAGCCCATAGCTTATAACTGATCAAAGGCATATTTCATAGGTTTTCATGTGTTTTCCATTTGAAAATGCAAGGTAGAAAATCCCAAAAATGACTAAGTCTCAAAATTTCTAAGTATTCCCTTGTATTTTCTCCCTTTGTTGAAGGTCAAAGTTTCAGGTTTCCTCCTTCCATTGTGCTTCCCCTTTTGGCCCCGAAAATTGCCTAAGTGTTGAAATTCTAATTGTTCAGGGGAGTTTCAGAGGTTGAAGTTCCTCCCTTCCATCTTCCTAATGGCAAGCATTGCAGAGAAGGCCTGAGAACCAAAGTTCGCTCAAAGAGATGAAAAGATTATTCTAAGTATGGAGAAGTGCTTTGAAGCCTCAGACTTCGGAGTTGTGCAGTTCAGCCTTCTTTAGTGTTGTGATTCGAAGGTGGAGGACCCAAATGCTGAAATCTGATGAGCTATTTTCCTCTAAGTGTTTCAGATGTCAGATTTCAGGCCTTTAGCATTTGGTCTTCTTCATGGTAAGTAGAATGAAAGATGCCCTAAAGTTTGACAGGTCTACATTGAAAATATTCTAAGTATCAAGTATTCGGTGGAGTTCGGGGACCAGCTCCTCTTTCTTTCTTTTTGGAAGGCAAAACGGGGAAGGCTTGATGGACGAACCCTGACCGATGTTCTCTTCCTTGTGCTGAGGGTGGACGATGGGGCTCCTCTCTTTCCTCTTCCAGATGGCTAATGTGTAAGGTGGAAAGCCCGGGGGCCAACCCCCAACATTTTCATATTTTTCCTAAGTGTGTCGAAGGTCAGAGTTCGGGCTTCCTTCCTTCTGTCTTCTTCATGGAAGACAGAAGGTGGAAGGCCTGATGGCCA
Source organism: Cunninghamia lanceolata (assembly GCA_027924645.1). Lineage (NCBI taxonomy): Eukaryota > Viridiplantae > Streptophyta > Pinopsida > Cupressales > Cupressaceae > Cunninghamia > Cunninghamia lanceolata. The sequence goes on along the minus strand of BSBN01000124.1, from coordinate 4,025,623 downwards.
ACCCCCAACAAATGTTCCTTATATGCAAGGTGGAAGGCAGAGGTCGAGGCTCCCTTGCTCTCCCTTCTGAAAGGCAAAATAACTCGAGAGTAAAGAAGGATTGGATTCTTAAGCTTCGGGTGATGTTTTATAAATTTGAAGGTCAAATGGACATTTTTTACCATTCTAGGGAAGCAAATGATAAATGGAAAGGCATTCCCACGGAACTGCAAAATGATGCCATGTGGACAGTTTGACAGGGGTCAGATTTGCTGACAAAGAGGAGATAGAAGACAAAGGGCAGAGGATGGAAAAGTTCATGAATGGCCATATTTTTTGATAAGGAAAATAAAAAGGCAGAAAAATGGCTAAGGCATAAAAGGAAATGGGGTGCTTTATCGGGGAACCAAGGAAAGGTCAAACTAAGCAAGTAGTTCAAAATTTTGAAGGTTCATTGATAAGGCGATTGGCCGATAAGACAAAGATGAAAGGGGCTTGGTTCGGATGCTTGAAGATTTGCCAATGGAGAGATGAAAAGCCATAGGTTTGGCAAAGGCAAAGTTTTCTGGCAAAGAAGGAAAAAAGGTGGAGGTGGTGGAGGTTCAAATTTCACCAAGTTTTCTGACATTAGGCTGAATAAAAGGCAAAAGCCATTCAAGTTCTAGAAAATTGACATTTATTGATAAGGTAAATAAAGAAGATGAAAAGTGAAGTTCGGCAAATGAATAATTTGCCGATAAGGATGAATTGGTCAAATGAGGTGAAGTTCAGAAAATGGATAATTTTTTGATAAAATAGGAAAATGACAGATAAAGATAGAGTTCAGAAAATTAAAGATTTGTCAATAGAAGGCAAAATGCCCTAGTTCTGAAATGTTCAATTTCTCTGACTAGAGGAAGAAAAATAGAGAAAGAGGTGGCGAGTTCACACTGGGATATTTTTTCTGATAAGGCAAATTCAAATTAAAGGTCTAATGTGTGGCGCAAATGTAAAATCGCTTATGTCAAGATGGTTGCTGGAATAGTGTTTGCCATCAATGCGCAGGTACCCCAAATTTAATGTAAAGATGTGGTGTTTCAATGAGTATATTTTCTGTAGGTCCTTCCAAGGATGCGAATCAATATGAAAGGTATAGGCACCTTGGATTTATGTTGATTCTTCTAACATAATCCATGGGCCACATTCATTGCATTAGTGGTTGCTTGTTTACTACATTTCCCAATGTGTAGAAGCTGCACAGTGAAATAGAACGACTATATATGCATCAATTTTACACATTCTTAGGGTTGGTCTATGAGCGAATTGTCTATTCTGGGAGAGCCTAAGGAGTTTCTCTGGCATCAACACATGAATCTATTTGGTTTGTTAGTGAATGGATTTATTCAACATAGAGTAGGAAGGATATGTAATGTAGATTTGATTGTAATGGTATGTCTCCATTGGAGTTTGTATTGATTTTGGTAAATATATAATCATAGTTGTATATTTTCCCTTGCCATATTTTCTGATATGATTGTAACAGAGGTTTGGAGGTGTGTGACAGCCCCTAAGTAAGCTTGTATTTATATGTCCATTATATGAAGATCTATCGAAAAGTCATAAATGTAAATACATATGCCTGGTTTTGTTGATCCTTTGATGTGTATTTCCTATCCTCCTTACATTACATGACTCTGCTGCCCAATAGAATAGGTACCAGTCCATATTGGAGAGGGATCAAACAATTTTTATAAATCAAACAAATCATTCATCTATGGTTGAGGGTAAAAATCATCTTTCATGTGCATGTACATTTGCACAGTTGAATCATCTTAATTAGAGGCCTATGTAGCTAGTTTGTCTTGACCTAGTGATAGCTCTTGGGGTCAAGTTTTCATTGGGTATGGCTATGTTAGTTTATTTGTGTTTTATTTTATGCCTCTAGGAATATCCCTCCTAGGTCTAGCTGATCTTGAAGTGCAGAGGAGTATACCCACTCCTGTAGTTGGCCAAAATATGAGCCTTAGCTTGTTGATAAACCTCTTCCTATCACCCTGATGACAATCCCTTACCTAGGTGATTTGGGAATGTTTTAGAGTTTTGGGTTGCAGCTATTTTGGGAACCAACACAGAAAAAAACTGAACTTGTGAACAAGTTCGTAAAATAAAGACTTTGCCAATATAAAAAAATTTACTTCTCTTTTCTTCCAAGTCTTCATCACTTCACCTTTCTCTGTTGTTGGCGAATCGGCCAAAAGCAAAACCGACAAACTTGCTGGTTCTAAAACTACTAAAATCTCTGACTGGCTATAACTTAGCCAATTTTCACCCAAATTTCATAAAAATGAAACCGGGGATACCCATTTGGGTCTTTAACAAAATGAAGTCTTCAAATTGAACACACAACCTGAAATGGCCTCCAATCCAACTAATCTCCTTTTCTCATAAAACACTTTCACAAAGATACTAATAAACAGAGACATCATCACTTGACAACAATTCATCAATCTCCACCACGTGTTGATCAAATGCTCCTTTCTTTGACATAAATGACAACAAATCAACAATCTCCCCCTTTGTCATTGATGGCAACACATGAATCTAAATTGGCCATGATAACCATTCTCCCCCTTGCTACATTAGCACTTTGCTGTGAATGAATGCCGACTACAGAATTCTCCCCTTTGACATCAATTACAAAGAGACTCAAAAAAAAACCTTATCTGTGATGACAATGCTAACGTACTCCCCCTAAGGACAATCATCCTATAGGGAAACTGTGCTACCAGGGATAAAGAAATACTTTGATATACTCCCCTTGGATGAATACATTCTATATTCAATTAGAGATAGGAGAAGGAACAACTCCTAGCTTCTGCCTGAGATATTCAACTATCTCCTTTGGAAGGGGTTTTGTAAATATATCTGCCAGTTATTCTTTTTTTTAAACATATTCCAACTTGACGTCCCGTTTAACAACTTTCTCCTTGAGAAAATGGTACTTAATGGATATGTGCTTGGTTCTTGAATGCATAACTGGATTCTTTGAGATGTTTATTGCACTGGTATTATCACAAAGAATATTAACTGGCCCATCAAAATCTACCTTAATATCTTGCAGTGTTTGCTTCATCCATAGCACCTGAGTACAACAAGATACGGCAACTATAAATTCAGCTTCAGCTATTGACAAAGAGACTGACTCTTGTTTCTTACTTAACCAAGCTACAAATCTATCTCCTAGAAAGAATGTACCACCACTAGTGCTCTTTCTATCATCCACACAACCAGCCCAATCTGCATCTATGTATATAGTCAAAGTAAAGTCATCACCAATAAGATACCATAGACCATAATCTAATGTACTCTTCAAGTATTTGAATATCCTCTTCACTGCTTTGACATGTGTCTCCTTAGGAGCAGCTTGAAATCTAGCTACCATGCAAACAACTTACATGATGTCAAGCCTTGTTGATGTGAGATACAAGAGACTTCCAATCATGGATTTATACAAAGTTTGATCTGCTAAAGCAAATTCATCATTTTGCTAAGCTTACACCCAGTGACCATAGGTGTATTGACTAGCTTGGAATCTTCCATCTTGAATTTCTTTAGAATTTCCTTCACATACTTGGTCTGAGAAATGAAAATCCCTGTGTCTAATTGATTGACCTATAAACTAAGGAAAAATACTAATTTTGACATTGTTGGTGCCCAAAATTACCAACTCCCGAAATGCATTATATTGCCCAAAAAACCCATAAAGTCCATCAAAATTTTCCAAGTTTTGCCTTTAAATTCAAAACCCCTCTTTTAAATCTGATCTGAGATAGTCTTTTAGGGGTTTTATGCCAAAATTTACTAAGTAAAGTCTTTCCCCTTGTGTTGGTTCTCTTCCTTAGAAAAAATTGGCTCATTTGGGTCCTTATGGGCAATTCGGTGAATTTGTGAACTGGCGAACTAGTTCGCTAGTTTGAAAATTCACCAATTCACCGATATAAGTGACTGGATGGGAAAAATTTTGTTCAAGGCAGCATAAGGAAGTTAAAGGTGCCTTTTTCAATGAATTTTTTAGTTCAAGAACTTGAAAGTTCATCAATGGAAAGATTCGCTAAGAGGAGGAAGGAAGATAGAGTTGCGACGAGTGCAAAAAGTTTTTAAGTAAAAAGAAGAAGGAAAAGCTTTGTCGGCGAAGTTGGAGGTTCACGAACCTCCAAGTTTGCTGATGGAAATTTTGGTTGATCGAGGATTCACCGATAGAAGACAAAAGAAGAGAAGGTCATGACAGAAAAGCAACAAGGAAAGAAAAATTTAAGTCTTTGTCAGTGAATCGGCTAGTTTGAGAACTGGCGGTTTCGCCTACAAGGTTCTTAAGTTTTGCATTTCGCTGATTCACTGATAAGGTGACTAAGTGGAAGAGTGGCAAAGAAAAGAAAGGTAATGAAATGATTTGGTTCACCCCCAGCACAATTCTCTGATAGGGTGAAAAGATGACAAAGGGTAAAGGGTAGGGATGGACTTTTCCAAGGTTCGTAGAAATGAAGATTTGTCGATAAGGCAAATGGTGAAAAGGATAAAGGGGGTGGTAAGTTCGTGAAAGACCATATTTCCTAATAAGGCAAACACAAGCGCGAAGAGTGGCTAAGGCAAACAAAGAAAGGAGAAGAAAGGGTTCAATCGGGGAATCGGCAAAAGCTCGAACTAGTTGGAAATTTTGGCAAATAGATGATTTATCGATAAGGAAGAAAAGGTCGCCAAAAAGATGGAAGGCGAGGAAGAGGATGGAAAAAGAAAAGACAAGCGGTGACAAGAAAATTTTGCAAAATCATAAAGTTTCTGACAAGAAGGAAACAAAAGAGAAAGAAGATGGCGAGAAAGAGATTAAGAAAATGAAAAATTGTCGACTAAGGGTGAAATAGGCCAAGTTCAAGAAAATGAATATTTGCCAATGTGGCATAAAAGAGGATGAAAGGAAGAAGTCTCCATGGTTTGAAAAAGTGCCAATTTGCCGATAAGGGAGAAAATGTAGAAGTTTGTGATGAAGGAGAAAGGTCAATAAAGAAAGGGGAAAAATTACCAATATGCAGATGGGTACAGTCAGAAGTCAGAATTGCCCAAAATAAAAAATTTGGACAACACATTTAAAGTGTCGTAAAAGCTTTAAAGGCTGATTTGTACTCAAATTTTGTGACTCTATAGAATAGTGCCATGCAGATGGTAGATACAGTGAAATTCTTCAATGCATAGGTATATTTGGAGGACAAAGTAGATAAACCAAATATTGCAGATGCCAGAGACTGAGTTTGGTCCTTCCCTCTTTATTGTTCCTGGTACACAAAGAGTGCAAGCAATCTTCTTCTGTCATTTTTAGAATTGTCAAAACATGGCTTTCTTTCCAAACATGCAAATTTTCCAACTACACAGTGGGCTTGATTTTAATGCAGCACAGATTGCTTGTTGACCAATTTTCTAGTGTCTAGAAGTTGCATGGTGAAACAAGATTGCTATATATGCATCAATTTTTTATGTTTTCAGGGTTGGTCACTGAGCCAATTGTCTGGTCTAGAGCGCCTAATGATTTTCTCTGGCACCAAAACACGTTATGTCTAGTTTGTTAGTGAAGGGATGTATTCAACATAGTGTAGGAAGGCTGTGTAATACAGATTTGAATGTAATGGTATGTCTCCATGGGATTTTGTAGTGATTTTGGTAAATTTATAATCACAGTTGTATGTTTTCCCTTGCAACATTTGTTGGTATAATTGTAACAGATGTTTGGAGATGTGTGACAACATCCAAGTTAATACAAGGCTTTGTATTTGTCATTCTTTTGTTGCATATGAATCATTGCAGTTCTCTTTTAGATTATTAAGTATGTCCATTATATGAGGATCTATTAGTGTCATATATATGAATATATGTCTAGTTTTGTTGATCCTATGTTGTGTATTTTCTTTCCTCCTTGCATTCTATGACTTTGTTTCTCAATGGAGTAGGCATCGGTCCATATTGGAAAGGGACCAATCACTCTTTAAAATCAAACAAATCATTCATCTGTGGTTTAGGGGAAAAAACCATCTTTCCTATGCATGTACATTCACATAGTTGAATCAGCTTAATTAGAGACCTATGCAGCCAGTTTGTCTTGATCTAGTGACAGCTCTTGGGGTCAAGTGTACATTGGGTATGGCTGTATTTGTTTATTTATTTTTTATTCCATGCCTCTAGGAATTTCCCTCCTAGGTCTAGTTGTGTTTGAAGTGTAGAGGAGTCTACCCACTCTTGTTAGTTGGCTGGGAAATCCCCATCAACTTGTTGACAAACCTCTTCCTATCATCCTGATGAAAATACCTAGCCTAGATGATTTAGGAATCTTTTAGAGTTTTGGGTTGCATTCATTTTGGGAACCAAAAGAATGGCATCATTGTCGGGGATAGTAATGTGCTGGTTTATAAAGATTTGAAGACTCTACTAGTGTGAACAACCTAGAATCAGTTTTGAAGCCTTGAAGATTGTCATGCTTCAAGGGATTCCCTCATTCATTGAGGTGGCAACTCTGCTATCAAAAGAAAATAAGGTGTTGCTAATGTGTGCATTTTTCAAGGAGATTGCAGCTAGTTAAGGTACATGTTTTTCTTCTAGCTTTGGCCATGGTTTCTTTCTTAGTAAAGGAACATGTTATTTTCTCTCATTTTTCATGCACATGTGGTTTTTAGTTGGTCATGGCCAGTTGATATGAATATGGATACCCTAGGGAGGCGCCTTCCTATGACTCTTCTTATGTTGTAGACCCTAGGAACTATATGGTTTTTGACCATCTGGATAATGCATTTTCCAATCATAGCCCTACCAGCTCTACAAACCCAAACTTTTTTGAACCCTTGCATAATAGAAATGAGTCCACTAGGCTATAGTATGAAATTAAAAAAGAAAAAAAGTTGCTTGAGTATCTGTTGCAACAAGAAAAAGAAATAGAAATCCAAATTAGGTTACATCAATCTAGGTCGTAGTCCAATCTCGATCCTGCTATTCCTAGTTGCTCTTTTCCTTGGCCTCCCCTATTGCAAATGAAAATACGTATAAACAGTTGGACCTCTCATGGGTCAATTATGAGCAACAATACATGCCCAAGAAGATTTACTATCAAATGCCATCTTTTGACGGGTGTGAGGTTTATGATGGGAAGGCACACATTGAGGCATTTTCAAACTTCATGGACAAGTTCTAGTTTGAAGATGAAGTTATGTGGATGAGATTTTTTGTTAGATCTCTTTGTGGAATAGCACAAAAGTGGTTAGTTAGGTTCCCTTACCAGCATTTTGCTTCTTGGGATCAATTAGTGGTTACGTTTGAAGACTTTACAAGTATTCTAGACTCTATTTTTCTTGTCCAAGAACTAGAAGATATTAAAAGGCAAGAAGGAGAGTCTAGCATGGAGATTAGCCACAGATTTATAGTGGCCCTATCTCACATCCTAGAAAATTTCAAACTTGATCTTCCTATTTGTGTCGGCATGTATTTGAGAGCTTATGATGCTACCTTAAGGCCAGTTTCTATACAGGAAGAGTTCAATCTAGTGGGTAAGCAACATGCATACTTGTTCATTGATTATGTTAACAAAGTTAAGCAAGATATGATTGCGAAATCTCTATCACCAAATACAGAGGTAGCTGATAATGAACAAGTTGTAGACAGTAAGGATGTGAATGTTTCATTTGATTCAGACACAATGTCAAGTGATGATTGTGTGTACAGAAGGGTAGAGGAAGGTGTTGGTGCAGTGTATGATAGCAATTCATATGAAAACAATAGTGACTGCACCTACCTTCGATTAGATCAGTCATTGGTAGATGATGAAGATGAGAAAATCAATGATGATTTCCAATCTAGTGAAGAGAGTTATGACCTTGTAGCTTGGTGTAGTATTGTGGACCACCCAGAAGGTATGTATGCAAATGAAAAATTAAATGACTCAGCTCATGTAGTTGATTATATAGAGCATACATGCATTGATGAAGCAAATAATGATGAAGAGATGAACTTAAGGCACAATGTCCTTTATGAAGAACATGCAAGTCTGTCAGGTAATACAATGCATGATTATCATTGGTGCATGGATAATCCTCTTTTTGAAGATGACTTTGAGTTCAGTACATTTGAGCTATCAGCTTTAGAGGTGGAGAGTTTTATGCTATATGACCTGGTTTCCTGTGGACAACAAGTGGAGAGTGAGGGAATACAAAATGATCTTAAGGGTGAACAAGAGTTTGATCTTTTGTTTAGTGTGTTATCCTTATTTATCTCTGATAATGATATTGAGGCCACTAGCAATTGTTTACATGAAGATGATGTGAATTATGCTTCAGCTAGACATCACAAAGGCACTGCTACAACTACAAGTGATTTTGAGGTAGCTATTTCCCATTATGAAGACTATGTTACAGATGATTTTCTAGAGCTTTGTTTGGGGTAGTTATCTCTTATTGATGTGGATCATGTTGAGAGAACATTTTTGAGCTCATTGGCTAGGTCTGATAACGTTGAAGCTGGGTGTTCTTGTGTGGGTCAATTTTTTGATTTGTAGGGTGAAGAGGAGAAAATCATTGGTGATTTTCTTAGCAGCAAATTTTACACAGCAGTGTGTGCCAAGGAATCTAAAATAGAGAGGTAATTTGAAGATTTTGAGTCTTCACTTGAAGTGCCTCAAATTTCAAATTTATATACTAATGGTGCAGATTTAAATCTGAGTCATGCATTTGATTTAGTCATGGAGGAGAGCATTAGCATCTATAGTGCAGCTAGGCCACAAGAATTAGAACATTCATAGGACAAAGCCCAGCATGAGATCACACCTGGGTTGGATATATTTTATCTTGATATTTTTCTTCATGTTGATATTTATGCAGACCTAGAAAGGCATCATGCTAACATGAAATTTGAAGGTGAGTACTTCTATGTGAGTCAACATGATGAGCCATATTATCTATGGTTGCCATGTCCTAATGATAATCATTTTCATTTTTAGCATGATGATTTGAATAGCTATAGTTGTATGTGCATGCACATGCAAAATCCTTTTAATGTTGATGTTGGGTGATCAATGTAGCAAAGGATTGAGGGAGATCGGCTCCTTCAATAGGCTTGTCTTTGACAGAGGCAAGTAGCTTCATCAAGTTTCTACAAGGGTGGCATGCAATTTCCCAAAATTTTGGATACAATCATCTTTGATTGTATGTTGTTGTAAATATGTTTTGTGAGTGTCCCTCCGTGTGTTTTGTATTTTGGTCTACCTGGATATATTTTGTGGTTCTCACTATGCCATACAAGTTTTCCACATGTCCCCAACCAGAGCCAAAGTTGGTTCCCAAAATTACCAGCTCCCAAAATGTATTATTTTGCCCAAAAAACCCACAAAGTCTATCAAAATTTTCCAAGTTTTGCCTTAAAATTCAAAACCCCTCTTTTAAATCCAATTTGAGATAGTCTTTTAGGGGTTTTATGCCAAAATTTTCTAAGTAAAGTCTTTCCCCTTGTGTTGGTTCTCTTCCTTAGAAAAAATGGCTCATTTGGGTCCTTTATTGGCAAATCAGAGAATTTGCGAATTGGCGAACTAGTTCGCTAGTTCAAAAATTTGCCGATTCGCCAATATAACTGACTGGGTGGGAAAAATGTTGTTCAAGGTAGAAAAAGGAAGTTAAAGGTGCCTTTGTCAGTGAATTTTTGAGTTCGCAAACTTGAAAGTTCACCGAGAGGAGGAAGGAAGACAGAGCCGTGGCGAGTGCAAAAAGTTTCTCAAGTCAAAAAAAGAAGGAAAAGCTTTGTCGGTGAAGTTGGAGGTTAGAAAACCTCCAAGTTCTTCGATGGAAAGTTCAGCTGATGAAGGATTCACTGATAGAAGACAAAAGAAGAGAAGGTCGTGGCAGAAAAGCAACAAGGAAAGAAAAAGTTAAGTGTTTGTCAGTGAATCGGCTAGTTTGAGAACTATCAGTTTCGCTGACAATGTTCTTAAGCTCAGCATGTTGCCAATTCGCTGATAAGGCAACTAAGTGGTGGAGTAGCGAATAAAAGGAAGGTACTTAAACTATTTGGTTCACCCCCAGCACAATTCACCGATGGGGCAAAAAGATGACAATGGGTAAAGGGCGGGGGTGTACCTTTCCAAGGTTCACAGAAATGAAGATTCATCGATAAGGTGGATGGTGAAAAAGGATAAAGAGAGTAGAACATTTGTGATTTAGGCCATATTTTCTGGTAAGGCAAACACAAGCGTGAAGAGTGGCTAAGGCAAACAAAGAAAGGAGAAGAAAGGGTTTAGTCGAGGAATCAGCTAAAGGCCGAACTAGTTGGAAATTTTAGCATATAGATGATTTTCTGATAAGGAAGAAAAGGTCACCAAAAAGATGGTTCAACAAATTAATGATTTTTTGATAAGGGAAAACATGACCTCATTCTAAAAGGTCACTTTTTGCCAACAAAAGGAGGGCACCAAGGGTGAAGTTCATAAAAGATGAAAATCATCGATAAGGCAAGGAAGAGGATGGAAAAAGAAAAGAAAAAGTGGCAACAAGAAAAGTTCATAAAATCATAAAGTTGCCAACAATAAAGGAAACAAAAGAGAAAGAAGATGGCAAGAAAGAGTTCAAGAAAATGAAAATTTTTTGACTAAGGGTGAAACAGGCCAAGTTTAAGAAAATGAAGATTTACTGATATGGCATAAAAGAGGATGTGTAACATCAGAAAATGTCCACTTGGGGGCTTTTTCCCCTTTAGGTTTAGCTCCCGGGTCTTTTGCATGCATTTAGGACATCTTACTTCATAATTTGGCATCCCGATGGAATGAGCCCTAGGTAACATGACAAATGGGACCTAGGGGGACCCCTTGAGCTTAACCCTACCCAAAATAGGGGGGAAGGACTTGGGCACCCACGCCCTAGTCCTACCCTATTTTGGGTCAGGCCCAAATTTTAAGTGTCAGTTTATGACCGTTATTTGGTCTCTAGGCTGACACAATAAGTTTGAATTTACGAAATCTTGGCGGGGGTGTTTGTAGTTGCATATAAATGCATGTTTAGGTATTCATTTAGAAACTAGATGATTACTAGCAAGCTATTGTGTTCTCAAGGTGATTCAAGGCTTTCATTGTGTTGCAAGAGTAGAATTGTGTTGTCTATGTGTTTGTGTTTGCGTTTGCAAATTTGAGCATCCATTTCATCATAGAATGAAGGGCATCTTCCTCCCATGAGATCTTCACTACAAGGTGACATTGTATTGTATTTGTGATCATTATTTCATTTGATTTTTGCCTTTGCCTCCCTAGGCATGCACTCTCTATCTGACAACGGTGTTCAGAGACTTAAGTGTCCTCCGGGGCTTGACTGAGGCAAGCCTCTAAACACCACAACCCCCTCCCAAAATTTTCATGGTTGCAAGTTACAAGTTGAGGAACTGGACAAAGTGAAGTTGCAAGAAGATATCTTGGAGTGTTAGAATTGCAGAACAGGAAGAAAATCTACCCCCTGGACTTGGGCTCCCACTCATTAGTCCTCCAAGTTTTGTGATGGGAAAATCTCCAGTACAATAGGAAAGAGTTACAGACTGAGTTCTTAGATTCAGACAAAAATATAGGCCTTGGACTTGGGCACCCACTCCTGTGTCCCTGACTTTTCCACCTCGAAGCCCCAAAAATAGGTACTCTGTGATTTGACATTTTACATCCCTCTGCAAGAGCTTTTTCTGTAATTCATCTGTTTACTATTGCATTTGCAAAATTAGGGTTTTAATGGTCAATTAAGCATAAGAGAAGGAAAATTGATAATTAAACACCCTAATCCAAGTTTCCTTACATCTCACAATGACCTAGGGTATGATAGTGCATTGCCACTTGACCCTAGGTCCTTAAATGTAAAGGGTGAAAGGAGGATTCAAACATCTAACAACTAAAACATCAAACAATCCAAATTCTACCTTAAACATTTTGGTGAACCCGTGTTTTTGGACTTAATTGTAACTTTCTGAGTGTTTTCCTTCAGATTTGGATTGATTTCATTCATTTATATAGTCATTCATTTTATTGCATTGAGAAAAAAAATTTAAAAATTGAAAATTTTGAAAAATTAAAAAAAAAATTGCATTGTTAGGCTTACTAATTTGCATCAATTCTTTCTAATTTTCCCTAATTTATGATTTTTGGATCAGATCTGATATAAATTACAGAAAAATAAAAAAATTCAATAATTTGCATTGCATTTTCATCATTTAATTGCTAGGGTTTTGTAGAAATTTTGACAATTTTCATATAACCTAGTAATTCCAAAATCTAGGGTTAGTAGGCAAAATCTTCTTTTAGATTTTCCTACTGATTTTAGAGCTTCATTAAAATTAGAATTTTTCTTTAGTCTTGCATTTTGGTGTAAATTTGCATTTAGATTTAAAATATTTGCATTTTTGCATATAAAATTTCAACAAAAAACTAGCAATTTTCATGCATTTTCATTAGATTTGCATTGGCATTTTACATATTAAAGCTTGGAAATAATTTTAAGATCTGATTACATTTTATTTTCATCATAAATTAGACTTCAAAACATTCATATAGCATTTTGTGTCAAGATCTCAAACCTAGGGCTTGAGAAACATCAATTTTCACATGATTTGGCCTTATCGACTCTCTAAACTTGCACCATAGGCATGTTGTGAAGGGTATTTTTGCATTAATTGGATGTTATCAGGGTAATAATTTTATGCCCCTCCTAAAAATCTTCACAACACCTTTTTAACGGGCTCTTGTATTAAAAATTTGGTGAAAAACTACACATTTTTGCTATTTTTGCCCTAGGGTTTGGCCTAGTTTGCACTCCAAGTGTGTTGTGAAAAATTTCATGGATTGAGATGACTAATAAAATTGATTTTATTTTCTTTACCTCCTAAAATTCATTACAACACCCCTTTTGCTAGGTCTTGGAGTTGAAAAACCGTGAAAAATAACTTATTTTTGCTATATTTTCACTAGGGTTTGACCTTAAGTGGCACTAAAAGTGTGTTGTGATGGATATATTGTCATTAAGTGGCTGTTATTACTGATATAATTTGCTTTCCATCATCATTTTCCTCACAACACCCTTTGTTATGCTCTTTTCAATCGAGATTCAATGAAAAAATTGTATATTTTGACATATTTTCACTATATTTTGACTTATCGTCATCTTAGATTCGCATCAAGAGTGTGTTATGAAGAATCTTATTGCTGTTTTGGACTGATATCAGACATATAATTTTCTTCCCTTGATCAAAATCCTTACTACACCCTTTGTTTCACCTATTTGCATTGAAAAAAGTACAAAAAATAAAGCATTTTAGGCTATTTTGGGCATATCATTGTGCACTTGCCTTTGATATACTTTTGGGAAAACTTTTAAATTTGATTAGAGAATATAAACATGGCCTCTAATCACAACAATAACAATGGGTTCCCTCCTAGGTCTTATATGAAAAGAAAGGCCCCTAAACCTGAAATTGTGTTTACACCTCATGATAGAACAATTGGAGACTCTAAAGGGCCCTTTTACATCACTGTAAAAATAATGGGAAAACCTGTGGATGGAACTCTTATTGATCCTAATTGCATGACTAATGTTGCCACCAAAGAGTTCCTCTTTTCACATCAATTAGTGCAAGGCTCTTATGACCCTTTGAACATGATGATCAAGACACATTCGGTAACCTTTGAAAGACCTTTGGGAAAGATATCATTGTTGGTAGCTGTATTTGAGAAACATGTTGAACAATGGTTTGATGTTACCCTTGCTTCCGATACCTTTGAAATTAAACTTGGAATCCCTTGGTTAAAGGCTATGAAATCTGTCAATTCAACTATCTATAAATGTGTAAAATTTCCTTTGAATGGACAAGTGCATGCCATTCCTCAAAATACATACAAGCCTTCAAGTACACAACAACATTTTACATTGGATTACTTTTGGAACAAAACTAAAAAGGAACCGGAGCTATGAATAGACTTTACCTTTTTGAGCTATAGAAACTACAAAGCAAAAATTTTACACCCAATGCCCGATCCTTCTATGCAAGAAACAACAGAAGATAAACAACCCGCATGTGAAGAGAATCTTAGACCGAAAGGACAAGGTCCCTATGCTGAGGTTCCTCCCCCAAAATCCTTACAAGGATCGGGAGGTCATTGTCAACAACAAAATATTCCACCGTGACAAATGAGGATTGATCCCAGTGCTTCATCTTCTAAATTGCACAAACCTATGAAAGACGATTGCCTATCTTACAAGAGATAAGTGGTAAAAGGAAATGAAATAGAAAAGAAAGAGAAAGAAGAAGAAGACAAGCTTATGCTATAAACCTTGCCTCTCAATAAGAAAACATTGATCCTAACATTGAACCAAACAAACATGATCCTAACAACAATCAACATGATGAGCAAGACATGAATTTGGCTATGGTATCTTATGTCCTACTTTACTCTAACATTAGGGAGTGGGAGGATGACGATGATTTGCTTGATGATACCTGCTAGCCCGGCAGGGCCCTACAGGTAAGTATCTCTAACCCTTTATCTCTCCCATTATGTGTTTCCCCCGTAATGTGTTATATGTTGTTTAGGCCTCCTGGGATGACCCCTGATTCTCTCATAGTCTGGGATACGAGGAGACCACCTCTGTTTTGACCTTCTTCTATTTGTATCACCATTCTTCTATATTACCTCTCTCTCTGATTTCATTATTGTGTGTTGTGTCTTACGAACATAGCGTTGCAGTTGGTGACTTGGGGGCACCCTCCTACGTGATTGTCCCTAAGACACTTGTTTCTCCTCTCTTATTTATTGTTTCCCTTCCTCTATTATTTCTATCTAGTGGGTGGATGACAAAAAAAATTTATACTGATGCGGACCTAGTGTCCCTTTCGTGAGAAATCAAAAATTGGACTTAGTTCCTAATATGACGATGGGGTTGTATATTTTATCCAACGCTTGGCTAGTGGAAGCACTCGTGCTTTCCACGTAGTGATTTGATGGTGTTCTATCTCATTTACAAATCATAACAATATTGTTGCTCTGTACACTTTGTCTATCTTGAATCTTGCATGCTTCAGATTTCATATGCATTAATGTTGTTTTTTTTATGTGGACACTAACATGTTTCTTGTAGGGATGTGTTTGTGGGAACATTTGGTGATCGTAAAGTACATGTCACCTCTGGGGGGCATGGGTTGTGCAAAAGTCTGTGTTCCCTTGTGTGTTTTCTTTCTACCTTAACATGCTTGATATCAACCACCTTAAGGTGGGGGCATATATAAGGTAAGTTGTTTGTTGTAGATGTTAGCAATGTGTTTGTCCTTAGGTGCAGTTTAAATACATGCCGATGAGTGCATCTTGCATCCTAAGTTTTTTTGCAATCAATCAATCATGTAAGCCCTCTACGGAGGTGATATATCGAGCATATCCTTTTTCTTAAGCCCTCTGTGGAGGGAGGGATGGTGTATTTCTCAGAGCAAATTAAATCATCCTGTCATTTTCAAAAGTCATATGCGGAGGTGGGGAGCGGTTCTATGACTAACTCAACCCTTAATCATGTCTTTGGTGATTGTTGTGGCGAAGCCCAATTATCAGTGTGTGCCTATAATGTGCCTGAAATGGTGTTGGACCTAGAAATAGGTGCACTCCATCGCTTGTCTACCGTGTTTTCTCCGTGTCTTCAAGTGTGTGTGTGTTTGGCGTGCTTGCTTTGTTTGGCGTGTTTGTTGCCCCATATGCAATCTAGCATGATGAGTGCTTCCTGCATTTTGGGAGGTTTTGTGTGTCTTGCATGTGTGTTGCCCCATATATACAGTATAAATACTTGTGCGATGAGTGTATCCTGTATTATGGGAGGTTTGTTTACTTCCAGTACTTGCATCTGCATTTCATATATATGAGAAAAAGAAAAAGAAAAGGTATCATTTCTATCTTCCATGCATTAATGTGTCTTCTATGTATTTACTGTCTTCTCCATGTTCTATGTGACTGTAACTGTCTTCTTCATGTTTTGTGTGTCTGTTACTATCTTCTATGTGATTGACGTGTCTTCTCTGTGCTTGGTGTGTTTTTTGTGTTTGTGACCGTACCTTAATGCATGTATTGGCATTGCGTTTATACATACATTAAAGTGGGGGCTAAATGTAACGTCAGAAAATGTCCCCTTGGGGCTTTTTCCTCTTTAGGTTTAGCTCCCGAGTCTTTTGCATGCATTTAGGACATCTTACTTCATAATTTGGCATCTGATGGAATGAGCCCTAAGTAACATGACAAATGGGACCTAGGGGGACCCCTTGAGTTTAACCTTGCCCAAAATAGGGGGGGAGGACTTGGGCGCCCGCGCCCTAGTCCTACCCTATTTTGGGTCAGGCCCAAATTTTAAGTGTCAGTTTATGACCGTTATTTGGTCCCTAGGCCAACACGGTAAGTTTGAATTTATGAAATCTTGGTGGGAGTGTTTATAGTTGCATATAAAAGCATGTTTAGGCATTCATTTAGAAACTAGATGATTACTAGCAAGCTATTGTGTTCTCAAGGTGATTCAAGGCTTTCTTTGTGTTGCAAGAGCATAATTGTGTTGTCTATGTGTTTGTGTTTGCAGATTTGAGCATTCATTTCATCATGGAATGAAGGGCATCTTCCTCCCATGAGATCTTCACTACAAGGTGACATTATATTGTATTTGTGATCATTATTTCATTTAGTTTTTGGCTCTGCCTCCCTAGGCACGTACTCTCTATCTGACAACGGTGTTTGGAGACTTAAGTGTCCTCTGGGGCTTGACTGAGGCAAGCCTCTAAACACCACAACCCCCTCCCAAAGTTTTCATGGTTGCAGGTTACAAGTTGAGGAGATGGACAAAGTGAAGTTGCAGGAAGATATCTTGGAGTGTCAAAATTGCAGAACAGGAAGAAAATCTACCCCCTAGACTTGGGCACCTGCTCATTAGTCCTCTAAGTTCTGTGACGAGAAAATCTCTGGAACAACAGGAAAGAGTTGCAGATTGAGTTCTCATATCTGGACAAAAATATAGGCCTTGGACTTGGGCGCCCACTCCTGTGTCCCTGACTTTTCTGCCTCAGAGCCCCAAAAATTAGTACTTTGTGATTTGACATTTTACATCCCTCTACAAGAGCTTTTTCTATAATTCATTTGTTTACTGTCACATTTGCAAAATTAGGGTTTTAATGGTCAATTAAGCATAAGAGAAGGAAAATTGATAATTAAACACCCTAATCGAAGTTTCCCTACATCTCACAGCGACCTAGGGTATGATAGTGCATTGCCACTCGACCCTAGGTCCTTGAATGTAAAGGGTGAAAGGAGGATTCAAACATCTAACAACTAAAACATTAAACAATCCAAATTTTGCCTTTAAAAGGATGAAAGGAAGAAGTCTCCATGGTTCAAAAAAGTGATAGTTTGTCGATAAAGGGAGAAAATGCAAAAGTTTTTGATGAATGAGAAAGGCCAATAAAGAAAGGGGAAAAATGACCAATATGTAGATGGGTAGAGTCAGAAATCAGAATTGCCCAAAATAGAAAATTTGGACAACACATTTAAAGTGTTGTACAAGATTTAAAGGCTGATTTGTACTTAGATTTTGTGACTCTGCAGAACAATGCCATGCAGATGGCAGATATAGTGAAATTCTTCAATGCATAGGTACATTTGGAGGACAAAGCAGATAAATCAGATGTTGCAGATGTCCAAGACTAATTTTAGTCCTTCTCTCTTTATTGTTCCTGGTACACAAAGAGTGCAAGCAATTGTCTTCTATCATTTTCAAAATTGTCAGAACATGGGCTTTCTTTCCAAATGTACAAATTTTTTGACTACACTGTGGACCTAATTTTAATGCAATGCAGATTGCTTGTTGACCAATTTTCCAACGTCTGGAAAATACACAGTGAAATAGGATTGCTATAAATGCATGAATTTATTATCTTTTCAAGGTTGGTCACTTAGCCAATTGTCTAGTCTGGAGCGCCTAAATATTTTCTTTGGCACCAAAACACGTTATGTCTAGTTTGTTAGTGAAAGGATGTATTCAACATAGTGTAGGAAGGTTGTGTAATGCATATTTGAATGTAATGGTATGTCTCCATGGGATTTTGTAGTGATTTTGGTAAATTTATAATCGCAGTTGTATGTTTTCCCTTGTCACATTTGTTGATATGATTGTAACAGATGTTAGGAGATGTGTGACAACATCCAAGTTAATACAAGGCTTTATATTTGCCATTCTTTTGTTGCATATGAATCATTCAATTCTATTTTGGATTATTAAGTATGTCCATTATATGAGGATCTATTAGTGTCATATATGTGAATATATGTCTAGTTTTGTTGACCCTATGATGTGTATTTTCTTTCATCCTTGCATTCTATGACTCTGTTGCCCAATGGAGTAGGCACCAGTCCATATTGGAAAGGGACCAATCACTCTTTAAAATCAAACAAATCATTCACCTATGGTTTAGGGGAAAAAACCATCTTTCCTGTGCATGTACATTCACACAGTTGAATCAGCTTTATTAGAGGCCTATGTAGCTAGTTTGTCTTGATCTAGTGACAACACTTGGGGTCAAGTGTACATTGGGTATGGTTGTATTTGTTTATTTGTTTTTTATTCCATGCCTCTAGGAATATCTCTCCTAGGTCTACCTGAGCTTGAAGTGTAGAGGAGTCTACCCACTCCTATTAGTTGGCTGAAATCCCCCTCAACTTGTTGATAAACCTCTTCCTATCACCCTGACGACAATCCCTAGCCTAGGTGATTTAGGAATGTTTTAGATTTTTGGGTTGCAGTCATTTTGGGAGCCAACAGACATCTCAAACTCTTTCTGCATAGCATCAGCAAACTCTCTAAACATTTTGTCACTATCTCCACCAAATATTATATCATCAACATAAACAATAACAATCAGCATATGATTACCTTTAGTTTTAAAATACAGATTGCTAGCAGCTATACCTTTCTTATAACCTTGTTGTTGAAGATATTTGTCTAGCCTGGAGTACCAAGCCCGAGGAGCTTGTTTTAGACCATATAGTGCCTTCTTCAATTTGCACACATAGTCTTTTTTTTCAGTTACTTGGAATCCTTCAAGTTGCTCTATATAATCTTCCTCATCCAGATAGCCATTGAGAAATGCAAATTTCACATCCATCTAGTACACTTTGAAATATTTATAAACTGAATATGCAAGAAACATTCTAATGGCTTCAAGCCTAGCCACAAGTGCAAATGTCTCATCAAAATCTATGCCCTCAACCTGAGCATAGCCCTTGTAGACTAATCTAGCTTTATTTCTAGTTATCTTCCCATCTTCATTCAGTTTATTTTTAAACACCCATTTTGTGCCTATGACATTCTTATCAGCAGGCCTTGGAACAAGTTCCCAAGTCTGATTTTTCTCTATTTGACTAAGTTCTTCTTTCATGGCCTCAGTCTAGCTTTCATCCTTACTAGCTTCTTCATAAGATTTGGGTTCTATTTTAGGCAATAAAGAATAGTTTACATATTCTTGTTGTGCTAGCTTTAGCTTTCTCCTTGTCATGACACCATCAGATTTATTTCCAAGAATCTAATTTTTAGAATGATCTCATTTGACATACTTGGATGGAACCTTTGGAGTAGATTTTGGTTGTTCTTCTTCATCGGCATCACTCTCCTCTTGTGACTTTTCCTTTGCAACTTCTTCTTCATCATCTTCATAAATATGAACCTTTGAATACAAATAATTTCTATGTGACAACTGAGAGAAGTGTTCATCCACTCTAACATTCACACTTTCAACTATCTTCTGCAACATTTTATTATAGAATTTATAGGCTTTACTTGTATTTGAATAACTAAGAAATATTCCCTCATCAGACCTTGTCTCAAATTTACTCAAGGTATCTTCATCTCTTTTTATAAAACATCTTCTTCCAAAAATTCTAAAATGCTTCACAGATGCAAGTCTGCCTTTCCACAATTCATATGGAGTCTTATCATGATTTACTCTTAACTGATCTGTGTTAAGAATATAAACAGTAGTATGAACTACTTCCTTCCAATATCTATCAGGCAGTTTGGCATCATTCAACATTGTTCTAGCCATTTCCTAGATAGTTTTGTTCTTTCTCTCAACAACTCCATTTTGTTGAGGTGTCATGGCTACAGAGAAATGTCTTTTAATCCCATGATTTTCACAGTACACTGATCAAACTCATTAGAAGTGAATTCTCCACCTTTGTCAAACCTTAAACATTTTATCCTTGAACTAATCTCATTCTCAACCATAGCCCTAAAACTTTTAAACCTTTCAAGAGCTTGAGATTTTTCTTTAACAAACATTACCCATGTCATTCTTGAATAATCATCTATCAACAACATGAAATACCTTTCTCCATTAATACTTTTGGTTCCGGTTGGTCCATGCAAGTTTGTATGTATCAATTCAAGAGGTTTTGAGGTTGAATAATCCTTTGTCTTGAAATTGACCCTTATTTTCTTCCCTTCTTGACATTCTTTACATAAGGTATTTTCTGGCTTACCAATACTAGGCATATGTATAACTGCATTCCTCTTGTTGACCTTCACTAGATGGTCAAAATTGATGTGGCCCATCCTTCTGTGCCATAACCAACTTTCATCAGTTTTCTCTAACAAACATCTTCTACTCTTTACCTCTTTCAGATGATACAGGTTGTTGTTTGTTTTATTTTCCTTAGCAACAAGTCTACCAAACCTAGCTTGTCTTATCTCACATCCACTAGCATGAAATAACAAATTGTACCCCTTGTCACACATTTGGCTAACACTGAGCAAGTTATGTCATAATCCTTCTACATCCAACACATCTTGAGCATTAGATTTACCATCTATGCATAATGTGCCTTTACCAACTATCTTAGCAGTGGTGTTATCACCGAACTTGACAGAACCACCATTCCATTTCTCCAAAACGATGAACTTGCTCTTATCTCCATTCATATGACTAGAGCATCCATTCTCTATTACCCAAGGATTGTGTTGTCCTTTGGCATGAAAATTTATTTGAACTAACATGGACTGTTCATTCTTCTTTTTTATCCAACGCCTTTTTGAACCTTTGTCCTTTTCCTCAGAAGATTTTGTAGATTCTTTCTCTTGAGAAAGGGGTGCAAATTCTTTCTTTTGACTTGCAAAGGATTGTGCAGATCCTTTTTGTTTTCTTGCAGAATTATTTGCATGTCTGTCTTTCCTTGGAGGGGTAAATCTCCTTTTCTCCTGTCTAAAAGGCTATATAAACAAACTTCTACAAAACTTGGCAATATGCCCATAGTTGTTACAATTATAAAAAATATCATTCATATCAACTAAAGGGGCAAAAAGATTTTTTCTTACAAAATCATGTCTATCCATTCTCCTAGGTCTAACTGTGCAGTTTATTGCTTTATGTCCAAATTGATTACATGAAAAATAGTAACCATAAAAAGCATAATTAAACCTAGTTTGTCTTGCAGGTTGGTCCTTGAATCTCCTCCTTAGATTGTGAACTTTGATGAATCCATCATCCTCCTTTCTGAAATCTTCAGTCTTCTTATTCTTCCTAAATCCTTCAGACTTCCTAGAATCAACACATTTCTTAGGTGTAGCAGAGCTTCATTCACCCTATTCTCCAACTGTCTTTTTTCAGGGAGCAACTTTCTTGACAGTCTTATCTTCTAGGTTCTTCTCAGAGATAGCATCTTTGAAACTCTTGTTTTCAACATATCCTAACCCAACCATGTTGGAGAAGGATCTTTGACAACCAATTATTTGATCAAGAATTTCTAAGCTCTTTTCAAACTTGAGGCTTCTATTTAACTGTTCATTTACCTTTTCTAACTCCTTCCTTAGAGAGACAACTTCAGCCTCTAGTTTTTTATATTCTTCTAGTTTGGTTTTGAAACTCAACCTAGTAACTTCCTCTATTCTCTTAGATCCTACTAGCTCCAACTTCAAGCCTACTACAAGTTTTTCATCTTCTTCAATCCTTAACTTGTATTTTGCATTTTGTTTTCTCTCATATTTTAAATCTTTTAAGGTAGAGATTAGTTCACCTTCCAAATCAACTTCACCTTCTTCTTCCTCATCAGAGTCTTCACAAAAATCTTATATAGGAGTGTTTTCATTTTCTCTGATTTCAACAGTCATGAATGCGGTTTCATAATTCTCACTTGCAGAAGAATAGGCATCTGAAGAACTAATTTATTTGTCTACATATAGAATCTTTTTCTTCTTATTAAAGATTCTATTTTTATATTTGGAAACATTTTGACACCTAGAACTGTCTCCCTTTTCATTTTCACCTAAGGGACATTTAGAAGCAAAGTGACCAATTTTTCCACAATTAAAACATTTGAAAGATAGCTTACCTTTATATTTTCTAGAGCCCTTCTTCAATTTTCTAACAAAATTTGCTTCTTCTTCACCTAAACTGATACTGTCACATCTCATTTTTATGGACAATATTATTATTCTAGATTAGTGAATGTTTACTATGTTTTACTTTGGGTAACTTCTACATGTGTGAAGGTAATTATCGTGAAGTTATATTTGAGTAAATTGGAAAGTTGATTTAAATATTGAATATTATTGATGTGATTATAATGATTTGCTTCGGCTATGTTTTTGGAGACACTAACCTATTGACGTCGAGTTGAGTGCGAATGAATGCAGGTACTCGACGAAGACAAGAACATGGTTGAGGTAGAGGTGTTCTAGCCACTTGGCAAGAACTGATGGGATGGTTAACTTTGATGCAATCACACACTCACGTAGCTTCATGTTGCATTTTGAATGGCTTATTTTATGCATCATTGTGTGGATGATAAATATGATGGATGGTTAGATACTTAGATAAATATTTGGTTTTAATTACAATAGTAACTCCTTTTCGAGTGCATGATTTAATTATAAATATTAAAGGTACTTTCGATGGTATTTGAAATGGTTTGTTTTTTATAGTTTATTTTATGATATTTAAATAAATAGTGTGTTTAGATTATTTAAATAATAAAAATATATGTGTTTTTCTGTTCTTATAAATATTATTGTTTAATAACAATATCTAAAATTAATTGTATTTAAATGCAATAGATATGCACATTTAGATTATTTTAATATTATTGTTAATACTTCTTGTTTAAATTAAGTGACTATTTTATTTCAAAAATAAATAAATTGTATTAATAACATTATTATATTTAGAAAACTAATCAAAGAGATTTACTTACTGTTATACTATCATGCAAGTGACATGAAGGAAATTAAGTTTAATCTATTTATTTTTGAAGGCTTTTGGGAATCCAAATAATCATGCAAACTGAAAACAAACTTGAGTGATCAAAAACCAATTGAGAAAACCTAATTTTTCAATGCCATTTTTGGGGAAGTTTTGAATAAAAATAAGGGGCAGAAGTAAAAAGCACAACCACCATCATTCTAAGCAAGAAAGCAGGTAGAGAAAAGCAAATTTTGTTGTGTTTGGGAAGGGCGATATCAACAAAGGAGAAGAGATCTGTAGGTTGCGTTGGGAGGAAGGAGAGGCAGTGAAAGTAGCTGCAATTGCATCCTTTGACTAACGTTATCTCCAGGTTTTTCTTCCTGAAATCAATTGCATTGAAATCACATTTTTGTTGACTGTCAAAATGATAGCTTTTAGCTTGTTTGGTAGGCATTAGCCTCTTCTTTATGCTTGACTTGCCTTGATTCTTTTATGTCTCCATCTTGTTTAAACCTTAAACATAGGCATTTATCACATTATCTTCCTTAGTTTAGACTTGAAATCAATTTCCCTCTTTGTGTTGTTGACCTGCCAGCGTTTAGACTGGAAAATCAGAGCTTGTGATCTACCTTACCTTACCTATGGTCATTGTTATTTAATTCTTGTCACCAATACTTACTCCTCTAATTTTACTTTGGGATAGACTTTTCTTATTTGTATAAATCTTCCTTAACCTTTAGCCATTATCCTTGCATTGGCATGTTTAGTTAGCAGAATGGATAGATTTTCCTGTAGCTAGGTCGTTGTCCATGAACTTGTTGAATGAAATAGATTGTGTAGCAGCTTGTAGTTATTCTTGTAGTCATATAAATTAGTCTTGTAGCAGTGTATTTATCATCCATTCTTTATAGATGTTGTAGCTGTCTTTTTCCATTTTATTTGTTGTCGAATCTACATAGTTACTATAGCAGACATATGCTTAATGCCTATAGTTGAATTAAAGCTCCTGTGGCTAAATAAAATGCTTCTGTAGCTTAGTTTAAACTCCTTAAAACTATTGTAGCAACTCTAAAACAAAGATATTTTGAGTTTAAGATCAAATACTTATCTCTTTACAGGTATCGGGTTGAAATAAGTTTATAATTTAATATTATATTTTCTTTCTGTGTTAGTGTAAAGGAGTAATAATAGAAAGGATAAATAACATTGTTTTGTTTAAAAGTTTCTGAAGAGAAATTGTATACTCGGTATGAATGAGTTAGAAAACTTCATGTGTGAAATTTGAATGAAATATGCACTAGGAATAAAACCAGTTTAAACAACCTTTCGATGCAATTGTATGATCAATGGTGAATTGCTTGGAAATTATGTTTCATGATTGATTGGTGTTTGGAAATGGGATTTTTAAATGATTTATGGGTGAACTTTGATTTTTTAATTTATCATTTATTTTTACTTGATTCTTGGGGAAAGAAGTAGATTTTTTTATATCTAGGGATGTTATTGGGTTGCTTTCTAGGCAAGGGTGCTAAATATGGAATATCAGAGATAGCTTTTCCTCTTTTTAGGAATTGAACCAGGTTACTATTTTAAAGGATTAGATCGAATCAAGTTGACATTGAAAAATATGTTTATTTTGTCTAGCAAACTTATATATATATATATATATATATATATATATATATATATATATATATATATATATATATATATATATATATATCTGCCACATCCTGTTGTGAGACAATCTACTTTTCATTATTTAGAATTGCACATTAAGGCATCAGGTTGCATTGGGAGTTCCCACTTGCCAGTTGTTCCAGGTAGCTAGACATTCTGTGCAGGGCTGGGTTTCCTTCATTTCATGAAGGGATCTTGGGGAATGTAATTACTTCATGGTTGGGTGGAAAAGCACCTGGGCCATGTTCCTATCTCTCGGCTCGCAGGTGGTGGACCACTTGATTCGTGCGACTAATGAGTGTATTAATTTATTGATTCTTGTTGTACATGACTATTGTAACTTGAAATTGGATGTAATATGGCATGAATGCCCATGGATTTTGTATATTATTTATATTGCTTTTACCTAGATTGAGCACGTGATTTTGTAAGATTCAATGACATTTTGATTCATTTATGAGATTATCTTTTCACTTGTGATATTGTAATTAAGTGGATTAATTACATCGTTTACCTTTATGTATTGTGATGTTGTATTTAAGTGGATTATTTACTTCATTTACTTTTGAGATGGTTTTGTGGCTTTTACATTTACTTGAGAGGCTTTACAGATACTCATTTCTGAATCTTCGTCAATCTGCTTGACTTTGGAAGTCTTGAATGCTACTTCTTTCTTTGTTGTACTAGTATTCTCATTTCTCATCTCATATGATGTGAATGACCCAAGTAATTCATCCATAGTAAACTTATCTAGATCTTTTGCTTCCTCAATTACAAATACTTTAGAGTCATACCTCTGTGGGAGAGACCTCATAACCTTCTTTACAACCACCTTATCTTTTATCTCTTCTCCAAGATCTATGATTGCATTCACTACCTCATCTACCCTGAGCATGTATTCTACAATATTCTCATCATCTTTCATCTTTAGAGCCTCAAATTTTCTTCTATGGGTCTGCAGTTTCACTTGCTTGACATTATCATCACCCTCATAAATGTTGTGCATCTTATCCCATACATCTTTGCCAAATTTACAATGCATAACTTTTGCAAATTCTATACTGGTTAGACCACATAGTATATCATTCTTTGCTTTGGCATTATTTTTGCAATCTTTCTTATCAGCTGTAGTGGGAGTAGATTGTGGTGGTTTGTAGCCATCTAAAACAGATTTCCATACATCAAATCCAAGAGAGTCTCCATTCTGATGCTCCAGAAAGAATAATTGGATCCATCAAATAATGGTGCTTTATTTGAAGAAGAACCCTCATGTCCTGCCATAGTGTTCTTGAGACTAGATCCTTTTTATGTGGTTAAACTTTCTTCAAGGAACCCAAGGCTCTGATACCAATTGTTGAAAGAACACTAATACACTGAGAGGGGGGGGGTGAATTAGTGTATGTTAAAAACTTTAAAATGAAATCAATAGTCAAGAATTAAAAGCACACTAAAATCACATACACACAAGGAAACACCAGATATACATGGAAAACCCTGAAAGGGAAAAAAGCACTGTGAGAATGTTGCTTGAGTCTACTACTCAAATCCAACCTAATGATTTTACACATGTTTTGTAAGCACCTACTTACAGGTACATTGACACCCTAGACAGTGTTTTGAGGCACCAACCTATAGGTACACCATACACCTTAATTGAGAACCAACTCAATACAATGAGGCACCAACCCCAAAGAGGTACCAACCCCTGAATCTTTACAAATTTTGATATGCAGACATTGTTTCTTCATTAACCTGAAATGCATCCTTTCAATTGAAACACTACGCTCTCCTATACATGAACACAATCTTCTACTTTAACTCAACTCCCCCTTCAATTTGTGTTCTCATTGACACAGACTCATTCACTCACGCACTCTTGCAACATTCACTTGTTCACATCTTACAACCTTCATGCATTCATATCCTGCATTTTTAGATACTTCTGCAACCATCTATTTTTCATAGCTCTGTGAGAGGAAATAACACATCAACAACTCAGCATCTTTTCTATTTGCAAAAATAGGTATTGTTCCTTTGATACCTATCTCAACCACTTTTCTGTTCTTCAAGATCAGATGTGGTTCCAACAACTAAACTGCCATCAATTGAAGCATGATCGTATCTAAGTAGTTTCATAATGGCACCAATTAGTTTAAATTGTCGCCCAACAATTATAGATCTGAACTGACATCTCAAATATTCACTATGGTGTACAATTGTTGCCAACATAATCACAACGATTATACCCATGCTTCAACACAGTCTAGCATTCTTCCTCACCTGTGTTGCCTCTATCAGCAAAGACTATCTTCTTTGAACTTTCCCTTATTCACTTCTATCGCCAAAAGTTATCTTTATCTTTTATTTCTTCTAACGGTGAATTCTTGCTAACTCAAACTAACACCTCTATGACCTTTATTGGCAACTTTTACTTTACATGAACTTAGCATAGAAGGATTTTATCAGCAAAAACCATATTATCACAACCTCATCCTTTTGTCACTTTGGTCAGCAAATTCTCCCTTTATCAAACTTGGCCTTTAACACTCTTTGTCGGCAAAGTGGCCATCTCACAAATTTTGCACTTTGATCCACTCTATCGACAAATTTTCATTTTTACGAACCTCTATCCACTCAATCACAAAAGCTTATTGGTGAATATTAATTTTTCCAAACCAATGTCCATCCAATCAGAAAAAACAAACTTTTTGAAACTCATCTTTTGACTCTTGTGCCTTCGCTTCTGTCGGCGATTTTGGGATATTTCGAACTGACGAAGACTTAGCTTTTTCAGAAGACATTATATGCTTTCCTTCACAAACCACTATCGGCTATTCAGCAAATCGAAAGAAAATAGAACTTGCGAACAAGTACGAAAAACCAAAACTTTCCCAAAAATGCTTCAAACATTCATTTTTATGCCTCCTTCTGCTTTGTCAACAAATCAGCAAAAAGACGAGCTTGCGAATAAGTTCACAAAACAAAGACTTTGCTGATATAAGAATTTTTACTTCTCTTTTCTTCCAAGTCTTTATCACTTCACCTTTCTCTGTTGTCGGTGAATCGACCAAAAGTGAAACTAGCAAACTTGTTAGTTCTAGAACTGCTAAAATCTCTGACTAGCTATAACTTAGCCAATTTTCACCCAAATTTCACAAAAATGAAACCGGGGATACCCATTTGGGTCTTTAACAAAATGAAGTCTTCAAATTGAACACACAACCTGAAATGACCTCCAATCCAACTAATCTCCTTTTCTCATCAAACACTTTCATAGAGATACTCTAAAACAGAGACATCATCACTTGACAACAATGACAACAATTCATCAATCTCCACCATGTGCCAATTAATTGCTCCTTTCTTTGACATCAATGACAACAATCAAACATAGGGCTCCTCATTCTGATAAGATTGAAGATGGTGTTAGGAAGTTGATCTCAATTTATTAGCACAATCATACTCATCCTTCATCAAATAGTAGAGATGTTCTCAAATATAGGATCGGGCCAAATAATTATCAAGTGCATACAAAACATTGGTTATCTACATAACATAGCATGATATGTATGTGATGTTTTGTGATGAAAATCCTCATATAAAGATTGGGAAAACAATGTTTGAAATGTTAATGCCACATTATGTGAAGGAAAACAAAGTTTTTGAAACTTGTTATTGTCATTATCATATTGAATTTGATCTTTATTATCAAGTGTTTCGAAAGATCAAAGAAGAAAGTGAGGGTGTTCAAAATGCACCTCCTAAATAGGTAAGTGAGTTTATAGCATCCATCTTATGTGATAAATTTGATGATGATTTAGATAGTCCAATGAAATTCATAAAAAGACTTTGTGAAACATGTGGAAATTTGGCAAAAATGTCTGAGTAATGAAGATATTGACATGATGAAGATGGTAAATTGCGTGGAAAGGGTGAACATGATGGCGTAAGAGCTTGCATCAAACATGTTCTAAGAAAACATCAAATGAATTATGAGGGAGATCATATAAATGATGCACATGATGTTGTTAAATGGTGTAAGAAACACTTCTCATATGAGGTCGACACATCTTTAGGGTGGAACCCACATCCAAATAGAGTGTTCTAGGAGATATCGGGTATGTATTGTTTGAAAAAAGTTTGACATTTTGTTTAATTTATTTACTTAAATATTTATTTTATTTCATGTTGTGATTATAGTTTTATAATTATGGATAAAATTATAATTGTAAATCGTGTATGATATATATATATATATATATATATATATATATATATATATATATATATATATATATATATATATATATATATATATATATATATATATATATATATATATATATATATATATATATATATAATTTGTAGGTGTGGATATAGAAGAACAATGCATGGATACAAGAGGGTAGAGAAAAAAAGATCTTTGCATTGTGTCATGAGTACAGATAGGTGCACATGGACATTGTGCACTAGGGATTACTCTTGTTTTTGTTATGACTACATTTTGGGAAATTATTAGAATTGCAACAACCAACAATTATCAGTGAATGGAATTGGGTGCCACTAGTTGTTACTGATGGATACAATGAAGATGAAGATGAAATCTTTGAATACATTCCTTTGATTTCAATTGATTATGACCACATTTTAGGATTGATTAAAAAAGGTATATATATCGTGCAAAGTTTGTAACTTTCAATTTTTTTAATTTTAATATGTTGATAAAATTTAATTGTAATTTGGTTATTAAATATCAGAATTCATAACACATTCTAGTCTTTTTACATTTCATTACATGGTGTAGGAGATATTTTTGTAGTCATAGCAGAGTCTGGAAACATAGAAGGTGTTAATTATTATTTATTACGTTGCATAGAAGAGAGGATGAAGTTAACAAAACTAGAAACAAGCGATGGAATGTTGTTTCCCATGGGTTCCATTGTAGTGCAAGGGACATATCTCAAGCAAGTCAAAATTGTTCAAAATGGGATTCATTTTATTGATTACCAACTTGACAACATGGTGTATTAGTATAGCCGCCTAGTAATTGCTATCGGCCTATCTCTTCATCAAGTTCCACGTGCATGTGGACGTCAAAAGTGGAGACTAGATAGAGATGACCATGAGAGATTATTACATGTTATTGAAGAGCGAGCTAAACCAATCAATGTGGTATGAAAAATGTGGACAACAACTTATACTTTATTTCAGGTATTCATTAGACATGTACTATTAATTATTTTAATTTATGCTTCAATAGTTCTTTCCTTTCATTATAATTTCAATGGAACTTCTTAACTTTTATCTTTAAATCAAATGATTTCTATGTTCTAAATTTTATTTACATTTCATCGTGGCCTGACATCTAGATTTTTTTTGCAATCATGTATATTTGAAAGGATTTCAAGTTATTATTTCTTGTTGCACAAGTATGATCTCTACACATGAACTATAGAGTCTTCAACTTCTAGGTGTCAAGTACATGTAGTCTTTAACTTAGGTGACTTAGAATTTGATATATATACAATAGGTGTGACCTTAGGTATATAATAGGTGTCAAGTACATACACATCTTAGGTCTAGACTTAGAGAATAATGTATAAAAATCTAGGTGACTCTAGGTTTCTTGGGTTATAACTATAATTGGTGTCTCTAGGTGTCTTAGGTCTAGACTACAATAATGTATATAAAGTCTAGGTGTCTTACGTATACTATATGTCAACTAGGTCTAGACATTAGAATAAGGTATAATTTAATCTAGGTGTCTTAGGTAGATACTATATGCCAACTAGGTCTACCATAATACGTGTCTAGAGGTGTCTTAGGTAGATACTATATGTCAACTAAGTATACCATAATAGGTGTCTAGAGGTGTCTTAGGTAGAACTATAATAGGTGCCTAGGTGTCTTAGGTCTAGACTACAATAAGGTATAAAGTCTAGGTGTCTTAGGTCTACTACATTTATAAAATCTAGGTACATACTATGCAATAGGTACCTTAGGTGTCTTACATCTATTAGAACACGTGTCTTAGGTCTTAGGTGAGGCCACGTGATCTTCCACCTTCACATGGTTGGCCTTGTTAGTATAAAATAAATATTTCTTGAAGCTAAGGGAAGATCTTTTTCTTGTATAGAGAAGTTATGAAAAACCAATTAATACATTGATTAAGTTGTTATTAGTTGGTGCATTAATTGGCACTCTTGATAAAATTACATACAAAATGCTAATTTTATTATAATTTTTTAGAAATTATAATTTTTAGTTTTTTTCAAAATTAAAAGCAAATCTCAAAAGTTTTAGTGGAGAGAACCAAGTATTCTTTATCAAATATAGAAATTTAGAGTAGGTATTTGTCTATTTTTCTTTTGATATATAGGGTAGGTATTTCTCTAATTTTCTTTTGATATTTAGAGTAGACCTATTTCTCTAATTTTCTAAATTTCTTTTGTAAATTTAAAGGGTAGGTATTTCTCTAATTTTCTTTTTCTTTTGTAAATTTAAAGGGTAGGTATTGATCTAATAAATGTTTAATAGATTAAATAAATTGATTAAACATGGTTAGGCTTGACAAATCTAATCAATAAAATTTTCGTAAAGATTTAACTCAATTATTTAACATGTCCCAACATTTTATTCATGTAAATCCAAAAGGAACCATAGAAATTAATAGAATAACTTATCTTTTAACAAATAAATATTTTTAAGATTTAGTGTCCATGATCAATTGCCTTCATAGACTTTCCAATTATTTAATTTTCTTTTGTAAATTTAAAGGGTAGGTATTTCTCTATTTTTCTATAAAGGCCCTACAATGTCTAAATATAAATTATGAAAAGTACTCCTAAGAACATGTCAAGAACATATTAAGAAAACAAAGATTAAACCTAGTTAAAGCATAGAGATACACAAAAAATTTATTAGTAATTATGCACTTGTATGATAGTATTTATAAATATCCAACCTAGTGTGAATCTAATAAATGTTTAATAGATTAAATAAATTGATTAAACATGCTTAGGCTTGATATAACTAATCAATAAAATTTCTCTAAAGATTTAACTCAATTATTTAACCTCCCAACATTTGACTCATGTAAATCCAAAAAGAACCATAGAAATTACTAGAATAACTTAACTTTCAATAAATAAGTATTTTTAAGATTTATTGCCCATGATCAATTGCCTTCATAGACTTTCCAATTATTTATTCATTACCTCAACAAATTCAATATTAGATTCAAAACGTCCAAATATAACTCAGTGTGTTTTCCCCCTAGTGAATTGAAATGTGCTTAGTAATATAGCCAATCTAGCAACACTTGTTCATCTTATGATCTATGTAGTTCATTAATTTAAATGAAAACATTAGTTAAAGATAAAATAATTAGTGATCCACAAATGATCAAAATTTATAACAATATTGACTTATTGGACCTCTTTTCAACTAGAGATAATTTCATTCCAATTTATAACTTGTTGGACTAATTTGTCTAGACATGACTCTTAGATGTGAATTACTTTTCAAATTAAAATTTGAAATAAATGAATTTATTATATTTTAGACCAAACATAAATGGCCATCCATGTGAAATTTATAAACAAAAACATAAACACAAATATATGACATGTCAAATATCAACGTAAACATAAGTTCACAACTGTCCATCATATCTGGAACATAAATCTTTATCTCTGAAACATAAACATAAACACAAATGTCCATGTGATATCTCATACATAAACATCTCTATCTCTAAAACATAAACATAAATGTCCATGTGTGATATCTCAAACATAACTTGTAACGCCCCACCATAGAACTCCGGAGAACAACACAATTATACTATACAAATAGGACAACTTTTTTAAATGAAAGGAATAACAAAGTAATGTTAAACATATCTACGCATATCATTAAACAAAGCATTATCCTCCAGGGTTCCATGACTGCATTACTAACAAAACTATTAACATGATCTCACATACATCATGATTTAACTAACATCAATAGTTCATTCCAAATTTATTGCATTAAATGAAATAACACATACATTTCCATATCATAACATCAAATAAGTAATCAATAGGATTATGTATACAGAACTACATGTGCATATACAAATTCCTATACTTATGAGTTCATCATTACATTGTTTACACTATCACCTTTTTGTTTACATTGGAATACATATATTATGATTTAACTAATACACAGGGCTAGTACATGAGCATAAATAATTGTCTCCTTAAACTGGTATAGGATCTGGAATCTGTCACATGAGATACATCCTTCCCGCACACAAACAACAGCAAGGGAAAACCAATGGAGATAAGCACATCCACCCAACCATGTGGAACCCTGAGGTCCACCCCCTGTGCTATGAGATAATATAAAGTCCCACTACAAAAACCAATCAAGTAGATAGTAGACTATAAGGAACAAGGACTACACATGACTCCAACAACACAGGTCAATAACACAAGCAACTCAGTCATCACTTCTAGAGGCAATCACATAATGAATGGGGAGTACACAACTAGGGAATGCTAGACTGCAGTAGGAAGAGTGTCATCGCACGGTCCTGACATGGGTTACCCTGGCTGTCTCTCACTAGACGTCAGCCCCCATCATTGGTTACCCTAGCAGACTCTCTCTAGACCTTGGCCCCATAGGGTGACACATGCGGAACCAACATTCTTTTCGTGAGGACAAGGAAGTTGATTTTGCCAACCAGGCCTTCTCATCTCATCCTTAGTCTGAACTAGCACTACAAGCATGAGTGAGGAATCCAATTATCTTGTTTAATGTGGAATCTACCCTTTCCCCCTAATTCATTTTAGGTTATCACTTAGTTACCAACTTTCAATGGGTTACCCTGGCTAGCCACTTTGGGCCTTGGCCCCACATTGAAAGCCACTCCCCTACCTGTATCTAGAAAACCCTATCCATCAAGCAAAGCAATTGTCATCATATCAACAAGTATACATGAACAATGCACGGCATTAACCTTCTTGCATAACAACTTAATTACAAGGACAATTTCATTATACATTGCCCATAGCTTCCAAATGAAGCAATACATAAACAACATACTTCTCTTACAATACCGATGCCTCCCCATTATCAAAGTCCAACATAATATTTTATCACATGCTCAATACAAATAATGGCCACAACATCCATGAAGGACTTTATTATCAATTATGATGCATTTACAACATAGCATATGAAATCAAGACATAACATCCTATGCCTCTGGAAAACTAACCTCGACAACATGACCCCATTACGACCAACGATCCAACTTACATAGGTTTCATTCACATTTTATAATTAAACACAACAAACCAATTGTCTAAGAACAAAACTTATAAGTCAAATCTCAAACACATTGTTTATAAACCTGATTCCAACCCATTAACCAATTTTCTACTTAACAATACCATTACAAAGAAATTGTAGTAAAAACCAATATTAAATTCATCAACATTAATTAATAACCATGTCAATTTTCATTTAATCATATTAAATAAAATGTGATAATGTAATTATATATATATGTACTTTTACATATCGATTAATAAGATATTAATAAGATACCTGCAAGACTGTCTGTCATATAGTTTATGCAATTTTTGGTTAAACTTTCACCTACACACTCCCCAGACAGTTTGGGGATGACAACTATTACGTTGAAATAATAACAATAATAATAATAAATACCATGGATTATTGGATGGAAAATATTTTTCATCCAAGGACAAGTAAATATGTGTCGTTAATTTACATAAAAGGATTCACTATTACTACATGAATTTTTCATCAAATGTAATAACTTTCTGTAGTAGTGTCTGGAGCATTTTATTATCTGACAAATCTAATTTTTGAACATTTTATTTGAGACTATTCAATTGAAAGTGAACAATAGCCCATAGAAATATACTTTACATTCATTTCCTATAGTAAATATAACAATATGGGTTGCATACACCCAATATTAATGTGCTTAAACTTATCCTGAAATAAAATGCATAATTGGGATGCAATCCTCATAACAGACATGAGATGTGTTGAGAGTATAGATTAATATAGACAGATGGCATGAATAATGAAGGGAAAAGTGAATGAATTTATTTAGACCCTGACAAGCTTCATCACCCAGTGGATTTGTTGGAAAGGCTTTAGAAACTTTCTAATAGTTACAACTGTGAATGCACAGACAGGCAATGAACTGATTGATAGAATCCACAAAAATGTCATCCCATGGAATGCAATGATTGCAGCATATGTACAAAATGGATTTGTTGAAAAGAATTTAAAAACTTTCAAGCGATAGCGATTGGCAGAATAAAAAAAACTAGACTTTGCAACCTTTTGCTAGCTTCCAGCTAGCTGAAGCGCATGGCCAAGGAGGTTGAGAGATAAACATACATCGATCACATTTGTAACCCTTATTTGCATTACAACTACAGTGATCATTATGTGTGCATGGCTAACCATCTTGCCCACTGCTGGGTGATTCAGAAGACACCCTAAACATTGTCATTAAGATGCTAGTTAATCCGGCAATGGTAGAACGGATGAGTTTACTTGGAATGTCATGTTTGAAGACATACACAAAATGGATTCAACGATTTCAGGATACGCACAAAATGAACTTGATGAAAAAGCTTTAGAAACTTTCAAGCAAAGGCGATTGAAAAATAACAAACAGGACACGCGATCTAATTGATAGGCCACCTCATAGAAAGTAATATTGCAAGATATATATATAGAATGGATTTTGAAAGGATGCTCTCAAAGTCTAAATTCTAACGTTATAAGTTTTGCTTGTGTTCTAGATGCGCACAGCTGTGCAGATCTAATAGATGAGAGTTGTATAAACTTCGATCACCAGTATAAGCTTTTAAATAGGTAAAAAAAATCACTAGTTTCTAATCAAATCAAACTAATTCTCTAATCATTGACTAACTTTCATTGCAACATAGCCGCCCAAATCTAAGACACAAGATTCAGCCATTAACAATTAATTAAGCTTCTAAAAGCATGGCGCGACATGCTATGGACATCCATCAAAGCATACAACACAGAAACAAAGACTAAGCACATGATCAATTAGAAAAGGTCTCAAAGAGATTTCATCTCATGTAATTTATGATTGCAAGTTATACAAAACTAATTTCACCATATGTGGTAATTGTAAGTGCCTAGGTAAACATGCAAATTGTGGAAACATAGCCTAAGAACATGATCTATTTTGACAGTATACCTCGCTATTCATAAATATTCAAAAGACACAAAATGTGAAATAGTCTTTGCATGAATAATCTTTAGTCACAGATTGTATCTATTATCAAATTCCAATCATGATTCTTTCATAAAACTATCATGCATTACCATTAAATCAACATGCAAAATTACCCGCCTCTATCATAACAGAATAGAACATACCAGGAAGCTCAATAGCAGCGATTTGTAATGATAAGCAAACAAAACTACGATCATGAAGTCCCTCAAAAAATTTCAATGCTAGTTCTCCTTTTACCGACTGCCATAGACAATGACAAGTCTATCACCAGAAAAACCTCCTCCATCCTATATGCTCTCCCTCTAAAAGTTGCCCGCCCCTTCTATTTAGGAGGCTCGACACATGATCCAATGCCCACTCTATGACAACCATTTCATCTTTATTAAATTTATAATAATGCAACCTATATCTCATTTACGACCATGAAATTTTTTTTATTATTATTTTAATGTTAAACTATATATTTATTTTATCATAAGTTATACTTGTTTATATATATATATATATATATATATATATATATATATATATATATATATATATATATATATATATATTAATTTAATGATATTTCCATTAAATTATTCATATTTAATAAAATAATTCCACCCCTTTACATTTATTAATCTCCATAATATTGTTTATTCAACTTTAGCTTGCAATTAAATTTATTTTATTGTGGCAATATACCAAGCATAAATCAACACTTCTAATTAATAACCCAAATGCCAACAATACCTGACCATTATGCATAGTCAGAAAACAAGACCACAACAACAAAGACAGACTGTCCTACCCAACTGACGACAACCACTAGATGTAATATTGGATACTCATCCTTTTCAAGGATGATGACAACTAGGGACCTTATGTTAACTCCGTTCAACAAATTTCTATTGGTTAAGGCACACTCAAACCTGCTAATTCAAGTGGAGTCGATGCCTGATACCTACAACCTACAACAAACAACACGGTCGAACATGTAGATATATATAATCATTCAATCAAACACATCGTGAGAGGAAGTCACAGCATAGCAAGGTACTCACGCATGAGTAATGCGACACTGTTCCTTTCACAAAGGCACATCAAATGAGTAACTACATTACGCATCACAATCATGATTAGATAACACATAAATCTCATAATTAAATTAATCCACATCATCTAGTATGTCCATAAACCAGTCATAACATAAACATATACACAAGTAATTAAAGCATCATCAAATGTCATCATAGCAGTAGGTCTATCATCAACTAGGTATCATCATGTCAGTGATTCTTCCATAAACAACATGTCATAATGTCTATTCCTAGTAGAATAGCTATCAGTCTGACGGAAATCAAAATGAGGGGCACTACATCCTCCCCCCTAGAACCAGGCTTACTCCTGGAAGCCTACAAACAAGTATGGATATAACTCTCGCATCTGAGATGCATCCTCCTAGGTAGGGTAAGCCTCATCATTAGGATCCCACAGGACCCTTACCTGCTCCATGTCTCTTCCCCTAAGGGTGAGTCTCCTGTACTGCAAAATACCTACAGGCTCCAAAGCTAGCTACCTGTCCTCTACCTGTAAAGCATTCCAGTCAAGAACATGAGAAATATCTAGATAATAAGGCCTGAGAACGGAAACATGAAATACATAATGGATACGCGAAAGACTGGGTGGCAAAGCAAGATGGTAGGCAACAGGACCAATCCTCTCCAAAACTTCGAACGGTCCAACAAAGCATGGTGCGAGCTTAGAGCCTTTTCCATAACGGATCAGACTCTTTCGTGGATGCACCTGCCAGAACACCCAGTCACCAAACGAGAATTGATGATCAACCCTATGGGCATCTACATATTTCTTCTGTCTGTCTTGCGCTGCTACCAAATGCTCTCTAATACGATCGACCTATTGCTCCATCTCCCAGAGCATCTCTGGTCCTAGGAGAACTTTGTCCTCAAGACAATCCCAACTCAGTGGGGTCCGACAAGGATGACCATATAAAGCCTAAAAAAGAGACATACCAATAGAACTGTGATACCCATTATTGTACACAAACTCCACCAAGTACAAGTAATCCTCCCAACGAGTCTATTGATACATGACATACATCCTGAGCATATCCTCGAGGACCTAATTAACCCTTTCGGTCTACCCATCAGTTTGTGGATGGTACGCTGAACTAAAGTTCAATTAAGTCCCCAAGGCATGCTGTAAGGACGTCTAGAGAGCTGAAGTAAACACTGGATCCATATCAGAGATAATCTTACAAGGAATCCCATGCAATCTAACTATGTCCTCCATGAAAATATTGGCCACTGAAGAAGCATTATATGAAGACTGAACAGGAGAGAAGTGTGCTACCTTAGTCAACCTATCCACAGTGACCATAATGGCATCATGACGATGAGAGGACATAGGCAAACCAACTATAAAGTCCACTAAAATGATGTCCCATTTCCATTCTTGAACAAGATGCAGCTGAAGAAGACCTGCGGGATTCTAATGTTCTGCCTTAACCCTCTGACACTCTAAACACCTCGAGACAAAATCAGCAATATCCCTCTTCATTTTAACCCAAAAGTACAACTGACGAAGGTCTGCGTACATCTTTTTGACACCTGAATGTGCTGAGTAAGGTACCTGATGCATCTCCGACATAATTAGGGTATGAAGACCCTCTGAAGGAGGAACATAGATGTGACCTAAGTGCCACAAGAGACCATTTAAGTCAAGAGAATAACTAGAAAATCTACCCTCCAAGGGTCTACATGACTCAACCTCTGACTTCACTTTCTGATACCAGCTATCAGTAGGAAGTGCTAGAAGAATCTGACCTCTCAAATCCACTCCAAGAGTGACTGCTGAAAGCTCATGTCTACGCCGACTAAGAGCATCTGCCACAACATTCTCCTTACCCTGGATATATTTTACCTCAAAATCATGCTCACAAAAGAATTCCATCCACCGCCTCTGCTTAGTATTCAGGTTTGGCTATGTGAATATGTACTGTAAACTGTGGTGATCACTATGCAAGTCAAACTGATGCCCTAGTAGAAAATGTCTCCATCTCACTAAGGCATGCACGACGGAGGCTAACTCCAGATCATGTGTGGGATAGTTCAATTCGTGATCCTTGAGTTTGCGAGACTCATAAGCTATAACGCGACCATCTTGCATCAAAACTGCTCCTAGACCCTCCAAAGATGCATCAGTACACACCACAAAGTCTCCAGTAGGATCGGGAACTGCCAGAATGGGTGCACTAGTCAACCGCTCCTTAAGAGTCTAAAAGGTTACTTGACACTGCTTTGACCAAACAAACTTCTTCCCTTTCCTCTGAAGAGAAGTGATAGAGTGAGCTATCTTCGAAAAACCCTGCACAAACCGTCGAGGATAGCCTACTAAACCCATAAAACTATGAACCTCTAACATGCATTAGTGGGCGCAGGCCAATCCATGATGGCTTGGATCTTTGAAGGATTCATGAAAACACCCTTATCAGAAATAACATGCCCCAAATATCTCACCTCTATCTGAAAGAATTCACACTTAGCCAAATTTGCATATAGTTGATTCTCTCTTAAACACTGCAAAACCTGTCACAAATGCTCCTCATGCTCCTCCATAGTCCTTGAATAGATCAATATGTCATCCAAGAACACAAGGACAAATTTGTCAAGGTAGGTGTGAAATACACCATTCATTAGGCTCGTAAACATAGAAGATACATTCGTCAACCCAAATGGCACAACAGTGAACTCATAGTGCCCATAACGAGTGTGAAATGTTGTCTTATGAATGTCTGCCTCAAAGATACGCAACTGATGACACCTTAGCCCCCTTAATCTGATCAAAGAGGTCATCAATCCGCGGCAAGGGATATCTATTCTTCACAGTCACCTTATTTAACTGCCGATAATCGATACACAACCGAAGGGATACGTCCTTTTTCTTCACAAAAATGATGGGTGCTCCCCAAGGAGAGACACTAGAATGAATGAACCCCTTTGCTAACAACTCCTCTAAATGCAACTGTGTTATTCTCAAAATTAGTTGCACTCATTTTGTAGACAACCCTTACAAAACTTGTCTGTTTTGTAGCCTACACTCTAAATTTGCAAATCGAGGCGAGTTCTCTTAGCCTTGTGCGAAGTCATTTGACACCGTAGAATAGCTTGTGACATTCCCCTAAGCTAATTCCTCAAGATTCATGAAAATTGATTAGGTTGCAAGCTTGTTAAAATATCAATTTTGATCATTTTAAGGTGTTAGAAAATTTTCAAGTTTTCATGTGCAAAGATGGTCAA
The DNA here is from genome assembly GCA_027924645.1 of Cunninghamia lanceolata. Taxonomy (NCBI): domain Eukaryota; kingdom Viridiplantae; phylum Streptophyta; class Pinopsida; order Cupressales; family Cupressaceae; genus Cunninghamia; species Cunninghamia lanceolata. The sequence goes on along the minus strand of BSBN01000124.1, from coordinate 3,985,087 downwards.
AACCACCGCTCTTGCATGTTTTAGTTGTTTCATGTGCAAAGTCGGCTCATTTCGCCGCTTTTACATGCATGTTTTTGTAGAGTGATATGAATGGGCGGCAAAAATCACCGCCCATTCATTTTCCTTGTCAAAGTTCAAACATATATAGTATCGGTCTTAATCGCTGCTTATGCATGTGACGCGATGAAGTGCATTATTGGTAAAAATCGCCGACCAACCATATCTTCGTAGATTTCATAAACTTGAGTGCCATTAGTGGCATTCGTGCCACCATTAATACGCCTTTTTAGACCTTTTTAAGTTCTAAACTTGTTTTATTTTGTTTATCCTTATTCTCTAAATCTTGTTTTAATACACCTTGCATTTTTACACTCATGAAAGGGCGGTCAAAATGACCACCCCTACAAACACAATTTTTCCTCATATGCAATGGCAGTCAAAATAACCAACCTTGCATGCTAAGTGACTTGCTCCACATGCAGGAGCGGCCATTTTCACTACCATGCATGTCACCCTGAAAATTTTCCTAACACCGGGAAATTTTGCCTTTCGATACCCTTGACCTGCTTTTGCCCAATTTTTTTCCTTGTGTGCTCTCATGCCATTTCAAGCATACTCCTATGAACATGATCATCAATTCATAGTGTCCCTAATTTTCCAATTTTTCCCCTAACTGTGAGATCATGAACTTTTGCAATTTCATCAAGTAGCAGCTGTGATTGACACCATATCCAGTGATCTCTCCAAAGCTGATGTCTGAGCCATCTTCACCCAAAGCTAAGACAATGATGTGACACTTTTGCACATGCTTGAAGAGTTCCCATGTACCCTCATAGCTAAAAATCATAAATTTCTTATTGCAAAAGAGATGGTCAATGGCTTTGAAAAGATGATCCAGAATAACTTTGAAGACGAAGCATTTTCAATTGCTTAAATGGATAAACTCCAACATTATCAATCAACCCTTGATAATTTGAAATACAATCTTGGGAAGCATGAAAAGGTGATAAAGGTGGTGAAAGATACAATCGTCAAAGCTCATACTATTTCAGATAATATAGCTGGACCTGATATCTATGATATGGAAGCAGTGAAGGTTATGTATATGTTGGTCATGATGTTAGTCACAAACAAGCATAGAATAAAAGTACACATTAACCTTTATTCATCTTGAAAGATACGATGAATTCAGAGAATTCATGATCCCAAGTCTCTGGTGATTAGGTCTTAATCTTCTAACGTTACTTAGAGGTTGATGTGTGTTGCTGTTTCTATTTTGGGGCCTTATGTAAAGTTCATCATCATGACACTGTTTCTACAAAGATTCTTCATAGAGAGGTCATTTTATACAGTTATTTGATCAAATGATGCAATTGTATTCAAATATTTGCATGATATTCATCAATTATACATGCTTTAGCTTCAAATATGCTAAATATTTGCAATTATCTACGAGATGTCCAAATATTTTCAATATTTGCTTAAGATTATCAGTTATTTGCAATTATGATAGTGAAATGTTCTGAAATTTAAAAGAAATTGAAAGAAATGCTTCAAATTAATGTTGAACCTTTAGCTATTGAACCACATATACATCAGATATAGTCATGAAGAGAAGAAAACCAAACCATATGTTCACTAAGACATTCCACAGCCAGATACAGTTGATGCTAACTTCAAAGGAATTTGTATGAAAACAACATATGCAAGTAGACATCTCCAAGGGACTCAGCAAATCACAGCATATATCCAGAATTCACACACTGATTACTCAAGATTTACTATGAATTGTAATCAACACAGTCTTCTCATTCATTAAGTATGCAAAGATATAGATGTATACAAAAAAGCTTTGAAATGAGCCTTGAATATTTCAGCAGACGGATTTCAATTAAGTTTCAAATGTTTAAAATGAGGCATTCCTGCACCTTTTATAGAACAAGGTGAGGAATCTGTTACAAAAAGATCTCAGATCTTGATTTGTCTATGAATATCTACGGTCAGTATTTCTCCGTGACTTAGTCAACTTTATCAAAATGGCACAAGTTGCCAGCTGGCAACTATCTGGAGTACTTATTTTCATAAGTAACTAATGCTTATATCTCCTTTTATGATGTATCCTCATCATGCTCTTTGTCTAACTCATGAGCTTCATCGTCAGGTGCATCACTTTCTGAACTTTCATCATCCTGATGAAGAAGACCCCGTATATCAGGCTGCATGATCATCCTGACATTTTCATATAACTGTAATATTCTATCAATCTCCCCACCATCTTGAGTTCTTTCTTTGATGATGGCATGCTTATGCATTTGATATTTACCTCTGATGTTTTTCCAACTTGTTTTTCCTGTTGTTCAGTGTCTCATTGTAGTTTTCCATCTTGACCTTGATTCTCATCATTTTATCTATGACTTCCTCCGTCAAGTGAACAAGTGGATCATCAGCTACTGATTGGAAGTTGCCGTGTAAAGCTTTGATGGCAAACTCTTCATCCTAATTCTCTACCTTCCCTTCCACTTTTCCTTCGAATGTTTCCAAAATTTCTGCCTCAACAGACAACATATCATGTAGTTTCATGCTGATATCTCTCAGTTTATTATTGCATCTTTTTAAGTACTCCACATTCAAATTGAATGTCCCGGTATCATATGTCTATTAATAATGCAGTGTTATTATCCAGTACCTATTTATTTTTTAGTATTTGTGGATTAATCCTCCTTATTTCATCTAAGGCAGACAATGTCTTCTCCAATTGGAATGACCTTTTCCCTGTCTCCATTTGCAATTTGTCTACCTTCTTCCTGGAGATACTAAGGGAATTCCACCTCTTTAAAGAGGCTTTATTACTTCTACTACATCCAATGTGGCACACATCCACTTTCTCAGTATGGATGACTCATGTTTCATGAGATCCAACTTATTCACCTCCTCCTAGGAAATAGCAGTCAATGGGACTGCATGTTCAGTTGAAGTATCTTCAGTATTACTCAACCTCCCTATATAGGCATGCAACTAAGCAATGTGCTCTTTGTGTTGCTTATTTTTCTCTTTTTCCTTCTTAACCTTCTGAATCAAAGAATCTATGATATCTTTACCTTCCTGACCCTCCTGGTCTTCATTTGCAAACCCCAGGTCCACTGTGCTGATCTGAAATTCATCTAAGGTAATTTTACCTTTCTCCTTCTCTACAGTAGGGATTGCAATTTGTGCAGTCCTTCTTCCAGTTGTTGGATCCCTTTTAATGGCCAAAGTCATTATGGCCTTCCTCTTTGGTTTTACTATATTTTCACAAAATAAGGTAGATACATCAAATTCTTGAATTTCAAAATCTACCTCTGCGTTTACTTCCTTCTCTAACCATGGAGGTACCTGATCATGTTTCTCTGCATCATCTTGACGTTCACCTTGATCTCTTGTATCTGTCAGCATATGTGATGGAGAAGGTGATTTCCTCATTTCTTCTTCATGATGCTCGTCATGAGGGTGATCCTATGGTACATCCTCCTGTTGAGGAACTTCTTTTTTTGGAGGAGCATCATCCTGAGGTGGAGGATCTTGTGATGTGTCCATATGATGATCATGATGATCGTGATCCTTCTCTGTTATTACCTCATCCACCTTTGACTTTTCTTCTTCATGATGCACATTTACCGCACTGGATATTGTGGAATCCTCCTTAGGTGTTGGCGTTTGTTCTGAAGCCACTATTTGTTCTGCACCTACACTGCTTACTTCTTGAACTTTAGAAGTAGGATCTTCTACTACATCCTTCTCATCAGCCTTCTTGTCCTGAACCTCTACTATAGCAAGTTTCGCTGATGCATTTGGTTGGCTTTGTAGGCTTATTTCTGAAGCATGGCCTTCTGGTTCTGCCATCTTCACTTCTTCTATATGTTGCCCTTTGTCAGGTGTACCTGTTGGATGTTCAGGACTTGCATCCTGTTTACCTGTCAAATCTACCACTATAGGACTTGTCACCTGTGCAATCAGTGTATCAAGCCCCATTTCTTGGGCTATCTTCTCTGGGCTCTTTTCTTTTTCAGATTCCACTTGCTTCATTTCCTCCAGTACAGTTTGAACTGACGTAGCCTTATGAGGAGTCATTTGCATACCTGCAGCAAGGGTTTCCATCTTTTGTGAAGATACCTCCTTCACAACCTCATCATCAGATAGGTTAATTGTCTCCTCTAATGAGATATGACCTCCTAGCAAGGTTTCTTTCATCTACTCTTCTACAAGTTCAGTCTTGAACTTCACAATGGTAGGAAGTGGAACATTGTGCTGAAATTCCTTATGCACAACTTCGCTACCTGCCCCTTTCACTAGTGTAGGGGATTGCTTTATTTCACCCCTCATGGAGGTTCTTGGTCTCTTAGGTGGGCTAGCTACTACCACCTGTGGGGCTCTTCTCTTCCTTTTGAATAGCAAGGGGGCCTCCTCTTCTTTAGGCTCTTCCTCCATGAGGATATCTTCTTCTGTTGGTTGCCATGAGGACTGACCCTCCTCCTGGGTCTCAGTAAGTTTTGCCTCTGCTGTCTTATCTTTCTTGGACTTTTGTTTCCTTGTCCATGGAGGTGATGCTGATCCTGATCCTAATCCTGATGCTACTGCTTCCTCAGCTGGAAACACTGCCCTTTCAATTATCACCCCTTTGGGCTCATTATCAACTTTCTTACCCCTACGGATTCTTTTACTTTGTTGTTGTTGTGGAGGCAGTCTGTCTCCTTTAGATTTTCTCTTTTCATTTATAAAGTCATCATATTCCTCATCAGGAATACTCTGCCCTTTCTTCTTGTTGTCCACAGTAATAGCAACACCTTTCTTCTTCAATGCCTCAATCTGTTCATCAACCCAAGCTTGGGTTAGCTGTAGTGTTCTGGCAATGAAAGGGTCCAAAGAAATATCCTCTTGTATGGTCAAGTCAGGTGTAGATATGGTATCATATATTTTCTTCTCCTCATACTCATCTACCATTATCCTGCCATCATCTTTCTTCAACTATTGAGGAATGGGGATACAGTGAAAGGTTTTGACTTGATTTAGTGTCAACCTTTGGTATCTTCTTCTTGCTTCTGCTTCATCTTCACAATCTGCCCAAAAGTCTTCTAGGTGCCTCTAATGAATAGGCTTCCCTATTATTTTTTGTGTCCTCCCATAAGGATCATATGGTCTTATTAGTGGGAATGGCTGAAACCGCATTTTATTCAAGCTGACCATCACCTTCTTAATGCTTTCTGAATCTGGGTACATATACCAGCCAATAGTGACTGGAAACAAAATTGGTGGTAACTTATGTGCATCCTTGTATCTCTTCAGCATGGTGGAGCTCTGCCATATGGATTCCATTAGTATCACTGTATCAGTGGGGTATCTGGGCAGCATGAGGGGATGTCCTTCAAAACCCTCAATCCTCATGTAGGAAAATGTGGCAAATTGAATGTACCAGGCTCCATGCCTGTATATTATTTCTTGAGCTTCCATGCTCAATCTCTTTGTTCTATCTTCCTCCATGGTCCTTACCAGATGCATAGAGAATGCATCATTGATCAGTTTGTAATCTTGGAGGTAGTTAGCTCTCTGTAACTGGGGATGATGATCCCAAATATGCACAGCATTGATTGTGCCTATAACTTTTCCATCTGTAACCAGTGCATCAAATGTGCCTTTGTAAGCATAGGAGTAGACAATGTACGATGTCATGTAAAAAGAACAATTTGAACCTCCCAGGTTCTTTAGCTGCTCATGTAGAGCATCACTTATCAACTGGCCCCATAGTGGCTTGATGTCTGCATATATACACATCATGGTCACACCATACATCCAGTCCTTGAAACTACCAGCATCAGGCTGGCCTGTCACCCTGCTAAGCAGTGCAATCATGTACTGATATTCTTCATCAAAATCATACTTAAACAGGTGCACAGGAAGTTTGGCAGCTACAGGATATGTGCTGTTCTTGGCTCTCCGCTGATACATATTCTTCTTGGCCTACTTCTTATTATTTTCATACTCAATTTCTGACTTCTTCAGGTCCACACTATTAACCTTCCTGCCCAATGGCAGTCCAAACGTCTTAGAAAGACCCTTAATGGATAGGTCTGTGTATATTCTTCCATACTTCACCACCTGTCTGGTCTCTGGATTGTAATTCTATGTACATTCAATCACCAGCTCAAGAGACTCCATGAAGTACAGAAAACCAGCCACATTCCACAATCCAGACATGAACACTGCATCCAACAGGGGGCTTATGTTCTTCTCATTGTTCATTCTGGCGGAACAGGCCTCCAAATCAGTGCTCCCTTGATGGGTGTCTGTTATTGCACCATACTTGAACAGGATTCCCCTTGGAGATGAGAACATGGGCGTGTTGAATTTAGCCTCACACTTAGCTAAGCTTTTGTCAGCCATGGATATTTACAATTAACACAATTTGTCTTACAATGGATACTCATAAGCATGCATATAACAATTATCTATATTAACATCATGCATATTATACTTATTTAGCATTTACTTATTCTGGGATGCATACAACCAGAACCTACAACATCATACCTGAATGTGTAGAAGCAATAGGATGAGGGTTTCAATTACTTACCTGGTTATACAGATCCCCTTTATACTAGTGGTTTTCCAGAAAATGCTCTTAATCCTACTAATAATCACGTACTTCCTCCTGCTTGTAAGCTCCGTTCATACAAGTATCGCCTGTATGGGGTTTGAAAGCTGGTGCTCTGTAAAAATGATTTTATCGCAAGGTAGGTTTGAAATGGCAGTAAATTTGCCTTTTAACCTTGCAATTAGGGTAAAAATTAGGGCAAATCCTGACAGATTAGATCTTATCCATTAATTTTCGCATAGAAACTCAGGATTTCGCCAGGTGTTCGATCGGGTTTCATGGTCAACGGGAACTACCTACCACCTCTGCGTGCATTAAATGTTAATGGCGGCAATGGGAGCAGGGTGATATTCGTATGATAGGATGATATTCGAATGACAGGATGATATTCAAATATCGGGGTGATATTCAAATATCATCCCGAGTGCAAGGTGATCATCCACTTTGATAAGAAAAGTATCTTCAACAAGATTGGGTGATGAATGCACCCTTAGGTCATGTTTTATACATCAGGGGGATATTTCAATATATCGGGTGATGTTAAAAAGATGATGATGACTAGATAAACTATAACTTCTCTCTTTGGAATATCAGGGTGACGTCATCCAGATATTGGCTCAGTGTATCGCTAAGGCATCATGACGTCATCGTCATGTTTGTGAGCAGGATCATGTTTAGGAAATATGCTGCTGAGAGGTAAATGTGATGATGATGTCATCATCATGTTAATTTCTTTGTTTATCAGACCTAAATGGCGTCATCAGGATAATGGCTTAGGGGGATATTTTGCATCAGGAGGATATTGAGAAATATGATCCTCATGGGAAACATAAGGCTATTGACGGGTAAAGGTCACTATCACCTAAAATTAACGTCCGGATATTTGGATCGCATGAATTATTGGGTGATAAATTAGATCAGGGTGATCCTTTGAAAGATGACTGATATTAAGAAATATGATCCTCCCCCTTATGAATATCAAGTTTGACTCAAACTTTGACCATTCATAACTTTCACATCCTAATGAATATCAGGGTGATGTAAAAGGCAAACTTGCATGAAATTTGATACTCTATCCAAATATGAGGTTATTGGGATAAAATATGAACTTTGACAAACTAACCTCATGATGATGACTTACCCAGCCTTTCTTGCATGATGATCCGCATGACTTGCTTTTACCAAACCGCCAAAAAGCACAGAACAAGCCAAGCAAAAAATTGGGTCCCTATTTTGCCAAGTCAAAATGGGGCGTGTTGTGTAACTACACAACAGTACGATAATTTCAAGAAGAAGAATGATGGTGGCAGCTGAAATTCTTTCCTCATGCCTTAGTTTATTTTCAATTTTGTATATGCAATTTGTATTTTGTTTTGGACATCTTCACATGTATTTTTCCAAAATGTAATTACATGTGAGACAAAGGAAGTCCTAAGTCAAAAAGGACTCTTTTGTTGAATAAGTCAAAGTAGTTAGACTTTTTCCTAGATTAGCTCAAGGCATCTCCCTATAAATAAAGAGGCCCTCTATTGTAATTTTTATCTTAAATCTTATGCAACAAAGTGCTGCCCAAATTGTGACTCAACTTTAAGACTTTGTGTTCAAATTGTATGATCAATTCCAATCAATAGAGAAGGCAATTTTTGATATCAAACTTTGTGTTGAATTGAATTTGTATGAGTGAGGATGTACATATGGCATTTTTGCTGATTTCTCTTGTTGATTGATTGGAAAAAGTGGTGTTTGGTTATTACGATTGGAGGACATTCAAGATAAGTTATATAAACTTTGTGTTATATTATTTCCTTGAATTTATGTATGTTGAAAGCATCTCTTGATGGAGGATTATAGAGACTTTGAGCTTGTAGTTATTCACTTTGTACATGAATCGTATTGAGAACTTGTAGACTATGATCCAACTGGTGATATTGTTACTTTTAAAATCTTTCTGGGGATAATTTGAAGGCTTTGTGCTTGAGATTATTCACTTGGTTGATGAATCTTTTTGTGAAGTGAGTTAAAAGACTTTGTGCTTCAACTTACAAGAATATTGGTGATTACTGCTTAGGTTAATATTAGAAGTATAGAAGCAATATTGAATATTACCGTGAAACATTGTAAACATCTTTTCTAAAAGAAGAGAAAAGGATGAATGTAACACACCCCCTACATGGTTAAAGCTAGTGTAAATACTTTTAGCTTAAAGTAGTTTAGTCTTGTTTCAATAAACAGTAAGAAGGGAACCTCCCCTTGATGAGAGGAGAGATTTATCTCATCACACTATGGTTGATATAACCATTTTGCCATCAGTGAGTTGACGACAAAATATTCACCCAACAATTTTTGGTGACTCTACTAGGGATCGAACGCGCAACCAAGAGCCTCTCGCCTTTGGTTGAAGCATACCGACCTCATCTTTGTGTAATATATTTTTGTTATATCTTTTCTATTGTTTGTTAAGAGTATGGCTATCCCTGGTCCATGGGGAAATGCATTTGGTCCTTTGAAATTGACTCAGCCTTTGCATGAACTACCTCAGGGTTCACGCAAGAACTTTCCCAAGTTCTACAGAGATGGTAAACAACATCCAAATGAGCACATTGCAACATTCTACATTGCATGTGGTGTTCTCGGAGTTGAGTATGAAGATGTTTTTGTGAGACTGTTTGTAGAAACACTCTAAGGTGTTGCAGCTGTTTGGTTCTATCACCTTGCACCTAGAGTTATCACTAGATGGAATACACTTCGAACCCAATTTGAAGCCAGATTCAAGCTAGCAGAAGATGCTTATGCCTTGTTGGCCCAACTTACTCAAATGAAAAAGGAACCGCAGGAGCCCATGCGTGACTTCATGGTAAAGTTCAATAAGCTAAAGAATAGCATCCCAACTATTGTTCAACCTACAACTAAGAACCTAAAATGCTTCTTCATCAATTCACAGTTACCAGAAGTAAGTTTTCTGTTACGAAGAGCAGCACCAGTTGATCTTGCAATTGCTCAAAGTTTGGCAATTGAAGTGGAGGATGATTTGATCTTGGCGGGAAAGTTGAAGAAGGATTTTATTAGGCCTAATGAGCAGCCCCCTTTGGCTTTACCTTGTACCAGCACCACAAATCCTATGGTGCAAAAGTTGGTTGATGAGCTATTAGCTCTAAAAAAATAGTTGTCGTAGAGTTTTTCCATTCCCCTCTACAAGGACATTCCAAGGAAGACATTCCCAAATGCTCTGAATTACAAAGCCAATGCTTCAAGGGATCAGAATCAAAATAGATTTCCTCCGCAATGAGGAATACTTGTTTTGGAAGCACCACCTATGAATGTAGCAATCTTCTATTATGAATCAGAGCAAGATAATCTTCTTCAATCAGAATGTGATCAAGGAGAATATGATGTTAATCTTTTCACGGGAGCTGAAGAGAAATTAGTTGGTGACTCTACCATCAGGTTCCTAAACTTGGAAGATGATATGGGGCAAGAAGAAGTTACTTTTGGTGAATCCTATGTTGTTCTCACATGGTCACAAAATCAATCTAATCATAAAGAAGTGGTTGGTGACAAACAAGTAAGTACATCAAATCTTCATCCTTCATCTCTTGTTCCTAAGACCAGTACCCCCAATGTAAAACCTCAAGATGAGAGTTTTACATCTTCTGTAGCAAGTCCACATCAGCTTGTTGGTATCACAGATCATGTTGAGGAGACACATATTTAAATACCTAAGGCAAGAATACCTATTAAGGGTATTATACAGGAGGTTCATCCTGAAAGGGAGGCCAAGTACATATTGAAGAAATCTGAGGATCCGAAGGCTCATATTCTCTTTGAATTTTCTGATATGGGTACTTATTTCTTGATTTCTAATGAAGATCCTAAGTTATTGGATAGTGTTTCAAATGGAAGTTTAGAAATAGATGGATCATTCTTTTCAAGTGAAGAGATTTTGCAGCTGAAAGGATATAGGATTTCCAAAGGACTGGTTTCTTCGGAGAAACCTTTTGATGAACATGATCGCTTTGTCAAACGACAATGACAGTTGGGACCAAATTCATCAGCAAGAGTGGGACAATTTAATATGGATGCGGAAGAAGATCCCAGAATGTCAAACACTGGGAAATGTTACTCATTCAATAGTAAAAGAAAAAGAAGTGGAATATCTCTTCTGCTACCTCACAGCAGACATCATCTAAAGATTTTCTCAAAGTGAAGTATCAGATAAGTTCATTTGTACATTTGTATAGTTTTTGTGTTTTTATTTTTCATTTTTGTTTAGTCTTTTTGTGTCTTTTTGTGTCTTTTTGCATTGGTAGCTTGACTCTATGGCCTAATGCAATGGATGAAGGCACTTAGAGACTGGATTCTTCTCCCTTTGATCATTTCAAAGAATGATCAAAGGAAGTTCCCTAGTTAGAGCCAGTTGTTGTTCTCAAAATTAGTTGCGCTCATTTTGTAGACAACCCTTATGAAACTTGTCTATTTTGTAGCCTACACTCTAAGTTTGCAAATCGAGGCGAGTTCTCTTGGCCTCGTGCAAATTCATTTGACACCATAGAATAGCTTGTGACATTCCCCTAAGCCGATTCCTCGAGATTCGTGAAAATCAATTAGGTTGCAATCTTGTCAAAATATCAATTTTGATCATTTTAAGGTGTTAGAAAATTTTCAAGTTTTCATGTGCAAAGACAGTCAAAACAACCACTCTTGCATGTTTTTGTTGTTTCACATGCAAAGTCGACTCATTTCGCCACTTTTACATGCATGGTTTTGTAGAGTGATATGCATGGGCGGCAAAAATCACCGCCCGTGCATTTTCCTTGTCAAAGTTCAAACATATGTAGTATCGGTCCTAATCGCCGCTAATGCATATGGTGCGATGAAGTGCATTGTCAGTAAAAATTGCCAACCAAGCATATCTTCGCAGATTTCATAAACTCGAGTGCCATTAATGGCATTCATGCCACCATTAATACGCCTTTTTAGACCTTTTTAAGTATTAAACTTGTTTTATTTTGTTTATCTTATTCCCTAAATCTTCCAACCATCTATTGAAGTCTCCCTGAGATCATTTTGAATGCGTAGATTACGGATTCAGGTGGATTTCTTTCAACTTTGTGATAGCACTTAGGGTTTTGTTTTCTTGTCTGAGGTAAGTTTCTTCTCTTTCATTTTTGTTTCTTGCTTAAAGGTCTTCGTGAGAAATAATGTTTGTTTATATTTCTTGTTAAAACTATTTGTTTTTCATTTAGTTTTTACATGAATCATTGTTTGTTAGTTTATGTTTCTGTGAGTCCTTTGTTAGTTGTAATGGTGGTGGTTTTCACCAACCATACCTTAGTTGTTCTACCCCATGTAATTTACCACCCCTACACGAAACCTATGTACTCCATACGTATTGACAGTGTAATTTGCCACCGATACATGTGCTTAATCTTTTTGTTTATTCCCAATATACAGGGGCGGTTAAAACTGTCGCCCCTACATAAAGATCTTAAATGATTAAAACATCAAGAGCTAGAGTGGTGTATTGTCCGCTACTACATGTAATAAGTTTACAATAAACACGTGCTCAAGCGGTCATTTCAACTGACTTAACACCTGAGCATTATTCTTCTGACATGCCTGAGCGGGCATTTTCACTACCTATGCACACAGTGCCTTGCATTTTTACCCTCATGAAAGGGTGGTCAAAATGACCGCCCCTACAAACACATTTTTTGCACATATGCAATGGCGGTCAAAATAACCGATCTTGCATGGTAAGTGACCTACTCCACATGCAGGAGTGGCCATTTTTGCCACCCATGCATGTCACCCTAAAAATTTTCCTAACACTAGGAAATTTTGCCTTTCGATACCTTTGACCCGCTTTTGCCCAATTTTTCGCCTTGTGCACTCTCAAGCCATTTCAAGCATACTCCTATGAACATGATCATCAATTCGCAGTGTCCCTAATTTGCCAATTTTTCCCCTAACTACGAGATCATGAACTTTTGCAATTTCATCAAGTAGCAGCTGTGATTGACACCATATCTAGTGATCTCTCTAAAGCCGATGTCTGAGCCATCTCCATCCAAAGCTAAGACAATGATGTGACACTTTTGTATAGGCTTGAAGAGTTCCCGTGTACCCTCATAGCTGAAAATCACAAATTTCTTCTTGCAGAAGAGATGGTCAATGCCTTTGAAAAGATGATCTAGAAGAACTTTGAAGACGAAGCATTTTCAATTGCTTAAATGGATAAACTCCAAGATTATCAATCAACCCTTGATAATTTGAAAGACAATCTTGGGAAACATGAAAAGGTGATAAAGGTGGTGAAAGATACAATTGTCAAAGCTCATACTGTTTCAAATAATACAGTTGGACCTGATATCTATGATATGGAAGCAGTGAAGGTTATGTATGATAATTGCGTGAAGAAGAATGATGGTGGTAGCTGAAATTCTTTCCTCATGCCTTAGTTTATTTTTCAGTTTTGTATATGCAATTTGTATTTTGTTTTGGACATATTCACATGTATTTTTCCAAAATGTAATTACATGTGAGACAAAGGAAGTCCTAATTCAAAAAGTACTCTTTTGTTGAATAAGTCAAAGTAATTAGACTTTTTCCTAGATTAGCTCAAGGCCTCTCCCTATAAATAAAGAGGGCCTCTATTATAATTTTTATCTTGAATATTATGCAACAAAGTGTTGCCCAAATTGTGACTCAACTTTGAGACTTTGTGTTCAAATTCTATCATCAATTCCAATCAATGAAGAAGGCGAGTTTTGATATCAAACTTTGTGTTGAATTGAATTTGTATGAGTGAGGATGTACATATGGCATTTTTGTTGATTTCTCTTGTTGATTGATTGGATAAAGTGGTGTTTGGTTTTACGATTGGAGGACATTCAAGATAAGTTATATAAACTTTATGTTATATTATTTCCTTGAATTTATGTATGTTGAAAGTGTCTCTTGGTGGAGGATTATAAAGAATTTGAGATTTTAGTTGTTCACTTTGTACATGAATCGTGTTGAGAACTTGTAGACTATGATCCAACTAGTGATACTGTTACTTTTAAAATCTTTCTAGGGATAAATTGAAGACTTTGTGCTTGAGATTATTCACTTGGTTCATGAATCTTTTTGTGAAGTGAGTTGAAAGACTTTGTGCTTCAACTTACAAGAATATTGGTGATTACTACTTAGGTTAATATTAGAAGTATAGAAGCAATATTGAATATTACCGTGAAACATTGTAAACATCTTTTATGAAACAAGAGAAAAGGATGAATGTAACACACCCCCTACATAGTTAAAGCTAGTGTAAATACTTTTAGCTTAAAGTAGTTTAGTCTTGTTTCAATAAATAGTAAGAAGGGAACCTCCCCTTGATGAGAGGAGAGATTTATCTCATCACACTGTGGTTGATATAATCATTTTGCCGTCAGTCAGTTCATGACAAAATATTCACCCAACAAACCAAAGCTCCTTAAGCTCCTAAGTGGTCATCTGATATGGAGCTCTCAATATAGGTTCTGCTCTAAGAACAAGGTCTATCTTGAAGTCAATATCACGCTTAGGTCACATTCCTAGAATCTTGCTAGGAAAGACATCTACATACTCCTTAAGGATAGGATGATCATTGAGGGATGCCTCTCAACTCTCCCCTAACTTCAAATTGTTAACCGTCACAGCAAACAATTGGCAACCTTGACACATACATCTCCTCAACTGTATGGAAAAAATCATATGCAAGATGGGTCTCTGAATGCCAACTACTTCTACCTTGCTACTAGAATCATCCAAACACCGTACTGACTTGCACTGGCAATCTATCACTACTCGATGAGCATCCAACCAATCCATACCCAACACTATATCATAAGATCCTAGGGGTATGATGCGAAGATCCGCCATGGTAAATAGACATCCAATCCTCAAAACACAACCATACACAAGAGATTCTACCGCTATTCTAGCCCTAGAGGCCAATTCGACCTGCCACCTAACATCCTACTTTGTTGCCACCAATTCACAGCGCTCCACTAAAGAAGGGGAAATGAAAGAATCAGAAGCACCAAAGTTGAATAAGATGGAAATACTAATACCTTGCAACACACCTATAGTCTCCACAATGGTGCTTTGATGCTCTGCTTGGCGGTTATCAACCGCTGCAAACACCCTGTGCGACCTACCTGCATCACCCACGGTCGGCTTTGAGGCTATCGGCCTCTGACTAAACCCTGTAGTGTTCTTCTGTGGACACTACTTGGCAATATGGCCCTACTGGCCACAAGAGAAACATCATGTACCTCTGCCATATCCTCCGCTACCTACAGGTGCATTAGACTTCTAGAAACTACCCCTACTAACTGCAGACTGTGTGCTCTGAGCTGGCTGATCAAAACAATTACGCTTGTTTCGAAGCCAATTCTGATGAAACCTACTACCCTACAAAGACTGAGAATTCTTTGGTTTTGACTGGGAATACCACTGCTGCTGTTGTCCACCCTTGGTAGACGCATGATGGCTCCTAGAAGAGCCTGCTGCTTGAGATTGACCACCTCGAGAACTGAAGCCTGTCGAGGGGGCACTACCAATCTGCACACCTGTATGACCCCCTAGAGCCATGGTTAGATTCTCCTCTACCAGTCGAGCCTTCTTGACTACCACTTCCATGGTCTTCGACTCAAAGACACAAACTCCTCCACTGATATGGGTATTCAAGCCCCTAATGAAGTGCTGAACCAACATGGCCTCATCATTACCAATGCTTGTGTACTGCTTAAGCTCATAGAACCTGCGCTCATACTGTTCCACTGTCATAGCCATTTGCCTCAACCCATGAAACTCGTCAGCACGTTGCTACCTCTAGTGCTCTGATATAAATCAAGCTCTGAACCTCTCCAAAAACAATTCCCAAGATACTGTGCCAATATCCAAATGTAACTTCTATTCCTCCAATCGCCACCATGTAGAAGCAAAACCCCTGAGGTGCATAATGGCACATCTCGCCTTAGTGTTACTACCATATGGATGCATGTCAAAACATCTGTCCAGATCTATCAGCCAAGTCTCTACCTCCAAACCACCACTAGAACCATCAAAAGTGGGAGGATGTGCCCTCATGAGCTCTCTCATGTGACCTGCTAGAATAGCTTCTTGCTCCGCTATCATCTCTCTCCTCCTAGGAGACCTTTCTCTTTCCCTCTCCTCTAGATGATCAACCTCCTGTCTACGGCCTAGGTGAGTGTTGTACCCAATCAAACAAATTTGCTTCATTAAGGCATTTTGAACAAGTCTAGAAAATTCTTCGTCAAAAAAGTAAAATTTCTAAAAATAGACGCCAAATTAGGTTTTCTGGGTTTCTTGAGATATGGATGTTGGCAAAACTTTCTACAAATATAAAGTTTCTAAAAATAGAATCCCCGATTCAGGTGTCGCGCTTGATTCTCATTAGTCGATTTTGCTTCACGATCAGCGTGGTCCAAATGGAATCTGCAAAAGGTCAAGTTTTCTCTACTGGGTCATTTCTATTTTTTCGGAAGGTGAAGCATGAGCTCTGAAGTCGTCAACAGAGGAAGTTCATCTGGCAGAGCTCGTTTTTGAGTTTTCAACGTTGTTCCAATGACGCAGAACCAACGAACAGTCGTCGACTCAACAAAGCACGCAAAACAGAGTAGGATGGATCTGAGGTGAGGTGAAAGTCTAGAAATCACAAAATTTGACTAAGTATGGAGATTTGAAGCCCCCCAGGTGACTTGGGGCGTCCAGTCCCACCAGTGATAGAAATTTCTTACGTTTTTAGAGAAAATGTGATAAGTGTGTCTATCAGTCAGTTCTAGTGGGCATAAAAGTAGTCGTTTCAATCATCAAATCCTGAAAAGCTAGAAAATTCATCAAATGTACTTGGTCTATGCAGTTCATTCACCATTCAGTGGCAGTTGATCAATGAATCATCGAAATCAACATCAAGAACTATTGTTGGCACGCAAAATGGAGCAAGTTGCAGATAAAGGTTGTAAAATCAAAAAAATGGTTAAGTCTGGAGAAACCAAGTGCCCCAAGTGACTTGGGGTGCCCAACCTCTCCAGTGTTAGTTTTTTTCACATTTTTTGAGAAAACGTCAAAAATACTTCTATCAACCTGCTTCCAATTGGTCAAACTTAGTCAAACGTCATTCAAAGCTGGGATTTCATCATAGATATGTTTAGGCTACTCATATCACCCTCCATCCTGCCTCGACAGTCGTCAGGACAACTGAAATTGAAAATCAAATAGGGGTTGTTGGCACGGAAAATGAGAAATGGCAATAAATTTGAAATTTTTAGAAAATTTTTTAAGGCATTGAAAGATAGGCGCCCTAGGTGACTTGGGGCCCCCAAACTCACCAGAGTTAGAATATTTTTGAGTTTTCCTCAAAAAATGTGAATCTCCCTCTGTCAGCCCGGTCTGGTTCCGAGCAGGTTAGTTTGGTGCATTTCTCGAGGCAAATAGAGAGTACAGTCAGCTTAGTTTTCATTAGGCCTACCTATCTGCTAGATCATCAAACTTAGCTTTATCCCAGCTGATAGAAATCGACAGCCAAACAGGGGTCCTCAGTCACCGGAACGCGCATGCAAATCAAAAAATTGAAGAAGTTGCAATTTTTAGAAAAATGGTTAAGGCTGGAGAATCCAGGTGCCCCAGGTGACTTGGGGTGCCCAACTTGCCCAAAGTTAGAAAATTTCTGGATCTACTACTATTTTCTGGCAGTTATTTCCTGATCTTCGCCCGTTGGCAGTCAAACTTGGTCAAACAATGCCAGATCGTCGTTCGGAGGCCAGAAATGGAATCTCAGTTGATAGGTCTCCAAAATGTCAAGATCATTTAGCTTTTTAAGTTAATGGTGACATTTTGTCACCTTGTTGAAGTTAGAGTCAGGCCATATTTGAGTCAAAACGAGTGCAGAAGTGTTGAAAATGAAGAAAAATTAGCTAACAATTCTGTCAACTCGTGTGTTCGATGACATCATCAAAAGAAGATATTTTTTTTCATCTTACACATGAAGCCATAGGTAGATACAAAATAGGGATTCTTTCTATTCGAAGACATCCACTTAGATTTGTGCTTTAAAAGTTGCTTTCTTCATGGATGAGATCCAAGTTTTATTCTTTCACAAAGAAAGCTGCTTTTTCACCCTAAATTTCTATAAAGACAAGCATTTGGCTTCTTTATTTCATTATCTTTGTAGGTTGCATCTAGAGGAAAGATTTTTATTTTTCTTTCAACAAAGATTCGAAGACCCAAACAAAGTGTTTTTTCAGCGTTCTTCATAGTTTCAGGTTGAGGAAGCAGGGAGGCTCGCTTTTTCAGGGTCCTTTTTTCAAGGGGATCATTTTTCATAAAATAGACCGAAGCTTTTTCAGTTTTCATCGAGATGGGTCCATCCAATATTTCATCCTCTTGAAGATTGGGAGTTTTGCTTTTTTGGGGAATATGCTTTTTTGCTACTTTTTCAGGAAAGTCTCCACTTTTTCAAAATTTGACGATTTGGGTTGCTTCAAAATAGAATTTCCTACAAAACCCATGTGCCAGCTTTTTTACTCACACTCTACTTTTTTCTAAAAATTAGAAAGTAATTTTCAGCCATTTGTCCAAGATGTTTCCGACATAGGCGTGTTCACAGTCAATTTTCAAATCTTTCAATATGCAGTACTCTCCAACACAAATCAGGCCCAAAACGGCGTCGGTTCATGATTACCTGAGAACTTGTGAAACAGACTTGCATAAAGTACTTCTAGTAATCAATTTACATTCTTTGGAGGATGTAGGAAATAATGCTATCAAGGATCTAGGACACTCCAGTTTTCTTGCAACGGCATCCTTTCCCATCACAGTGCAAAGTATCGAATTTGTAATTGCTTACATGACGCATTACAATTCGGTCACAAGAGAAATTCAATCAAGAGATGGACGTGTGCTCTGCAGCCTGAGGCTGAACGACATTGAGAAGTGTTTTACAATACCTATTTGGAGAGAAAACTTAACTATTTCAATGGAAGAATGTAAGAGGGTTTGGAAAAATGATAAGGAAGAATACCAGAAAAAGATTGGTCAAAGGTGGTTAAAAGACAAGCAGAACATTATGCCAAAGAACATTGGATGTGGATAATTCAAGGAGGAACATGCAATAATGATTACTTTGCTAAGCCGAATCACGGATCAAGCAGATGCTAACAAGTTCCAGCCTTGAATGTTTTACATCATGTCCGAGATTATTGATGGAACCAAATTTTATGACTGGTCGGCACTCATCAGTGATAGTCTCCACCAACAAATACTTGATTTTCAAAGGGCTTGCGAATTCCACATGATGTCATACCTTGTGTATTTGATGGCTTTTCAAGGTCAATTCAGAGGTTTGAATGTTGTTGGAACTCTGGGTATTCAGCATGTGTATCACCATTTCCCGCAGTTAGAAATCTCTCAAGCTGAACGATATTATAGGCGGGTGAATGATGCATTCCTGATGCACGCAGTGCGAGATATGGATAATGAGTTGCATATACGATTTTTAGCAGATGCTAGAATCGCAATGGTAGAATGGGCTGATTGGTTTATCTAGTTTCCCACTTTTTCCTACATCAGAGTGTATGGCTTCTCAGGAGAGCCAGCCATGTTGCTGAGACATCCTATAGATGAAATAGCATTTATGGAATTTCTGAGGCAAGCCTATGAAATTCATACATTTTTGCGTAGCAGACGCAAGGCAGCTTTCAATTTTCCATTTGGGATGAGTATTTACATATGCAGATCTAGAGCAGATGCCAAGGCAATTGGTAATGAATCATCCAGATATGGTCTTAAGTTTTTCAACAAGAGGTCTTCATATGATCCTCATGGTGTTTTTGCATCACATCTTGGTCAAAATTGTACACACAAGCATGTGGTTGGAGACTTCTAAGCTGATTGTGATGACGAGTTTGAAGTGCGAGAACGCAGTTATAGTAGGTTTACTCTTCAACAAATGTCTGATATCCTATCAAAAGATATAGAGAGTTTGACAGAGAGTGGTGAAGTTCTACTTCCTACGAATTTCGGAGACTAAGTTGAGCAACAACCGTTGCCACCAGTTAATTGGTTAATAAAAGAGAGCACTTCCATTGAAGAAAGAACGAGTCAAGTGGTTAAAAATAGTTTGATATTCTTGAAGAATAAGCGGAAGGATGATATTCCAGTAGCAAAGCCGTCAGTTATACAACCATCAGAGCCTTCCATTTTCAAGCTGAAACAAAGGGTTAAAGCTATGAGTGTTCTTCCAGAGGGAACAAAAATGGCTAAGTTAAAGAGGAAAAATGATGAGTCTCCAGCTCATATTTAGTAGGAACAACCATCAGTTGAATCAAAAGTTCTTGTTGAACCAATGTTACCTTCAGATCATGTCTCTCCTCCTTCTTCACCAATCACTTCTCCTATCCACATAGATTCAGAGCCAGATTCTATGGTTCGTAACTCTGATGCACACATTGATTCATCAGGAGCTAATGAAGTTAGAACCGAGTTTCAAAGAGAAGAAGGCTCATCCTGGCTTAAAAACATTCTAGGAAGGAAGAGGAGAAAGCCCTCATATTAGCTGGATTTAACAGAGCTTAAAAGCGTCTACAAAGACACACCAGACAAGAAACTAAAGAAGCAGGTTCGCATTGAGAAGAATGCGGATGGAGAAATAATCCTTGAAACTGCAACACCGCCAAAAAATAGAAGTGCTGATGATGTCAAGGTTGATGACCTCACGGTTGTCAAAGCTAACCTTAGTAGAAGTACCTGCCATACAAATGTAAATCTCTTTGAGGTTGCAGCAGATAATTTGAAGGAAAGGGTGCTGAAAGATGGAGGAGATAAAGCAGCTCTCAAAGCTGAAGTTAGGCAGCTACGGTAGTACATTTCCAACCTTTTCCATGGCGCATCACAGGTTGATTTATTGCTTCCACCAAATCTGGAATCACGAGCCGATCAGCAGTAGTTCAGTTAGTTGGTCCTCTATGGGAGGGACATGAATAGTTGGGTGGAAGAATTTGTGACTAAAGGAAGAGTTGTACTTTTAGAGTTTTATCAATTAAAGTACAACGCTCATGATTTATGCCAAGGCATCCAGGGGTTGCAGCAGACCATGGCAGAAAATAGACCGGTGTTTGAGATCATTATCTCTGACTTCAAGATTGCACTTGATTCTGTTGATTCAGCTGATGATAAGAAGAGAGTTTCTACTTGGAAAGCGCAATATATTTTCACAGTAAAAACTTATAACAGTATAATTTTAGAATTGACAGAGTGGAAAGAAAAGGTAGTCAACATCCTCAAGTTTGTGAGATCATTTGTTTCTCAGATCCCATGTTCATATGAAAAAGAAGATGGTACCCTGTATGATCTCAGGGAAGTGCAAGTAGAGTTCCAGACTCTCGTCTGCAGCAATTTTAATGATGATATCAATGCCGGCAAGATGGGTCATTTTGCCACAATGACAGTGAAGTTTGACAAGGTTGTGGGCAAAGTTCATGAATTTTTTCAGATGGTTGCAAATGGTAAAGAAATGTTAGAGAATCAGAATATCATTCTAGAGAGTATCAATGTTCTTGGCAAAGATGCAGTCACTCGCTTTTTAGAAGATATTGTTTCCCAGAATATCAATGGATGACATCACCAAAAAAGAAAGAATGTTGATGAGGATGCATTTCAAAAGAAAGAATGTTGATGAGGATGCATTTCAAAAGAAAGCAGCTTTAAAACAGATGCTTTTTGTTTTAAAGCATTTGCTTTCATCCTAAGCTCATACATTCTATATTTAGAAAAGAAATCACTTTGTAATAGTTGGAGTTTTCTTTGCTTTAAAGCGTTTGTTAGTTGTATCTTTGTCTTAGAATAGAAATAAAGCTTGTGAGTTGGCAAGTTAGTTAGGGTTAATCAAGGAGATTTTAGGGTTCCCTACTCCTTTGATTTTAGTATAAATAAGGGCAGCCTTGCCCATTATAATAGATCGACTTTTGTGATAACATATTTTGATGTGCTTATTCTAGCCTACAGATTTTGTTATTTCAAGTGTTTGTTCACTTTGTGTAATCTGTTCTCTGGTGTTTGATCACTTGTTGTATGCCTGCCTTTTGCTACAGTATTGCTATCCTGGAGTTGTACCAACTTTGTGATATTGAATAGAAGTCTCATGCCTATTTTGCTCTAATATTCTATCTTGATTCATCAAGTTTTCATCGTCAGATGTGTGGCTTTTGTAGCTTTCATTTCAGCTTTCATCATTAAAGTACTATAAGTCTTGTGATGTGAATCTAGGAGAAAATTACTTAAGTTTTTGTTAAAACAATCATTCCTTGTTCACTTTTAATTTCCTTTGCTTTGAATTTACTTAGGAGATTAAAAGCGTCGTTAGTTTATGCTTAGTTGTAGTAGAAGTTTTAAAAAAGGAAAAAAACCTCTTCTGCAGTGTTTAGAATTTTATAACCTTGTACTCACAGTTGAGAATCAAAAAAAAGATAGGAAAATTTTGGTTTTAATTATCTTTTCAGCGAACATCAGCAAAAAGGGAACTCCTCCTTCCAATAGGAGAGCAGTTTATCTATGCATAGCTGTCCGTTTCCAACTCGCATTCCAGAGGTGCAAATTGAAATGCCAATAGTTTTCTAGTGCCCACTGTGGGGCACGAGGCATAAAACTTCAAGCAAGCTTAGGCTTATGTCACGAGAATGACTCTCTAGCATCCTTCTGCTCCAGTTCAACAACTAAATCTTACACCACCTACCATTCAACCAAATCTTGTATGAGTGGAAGGAGAGCAAACGGACATCATTAGCAGCCTGAGGAGTTTCATATTTGCACAAAAGGAAAGTCCTGATCAGTGGAGAAATGCGGCTGCTATCCTTGACGAAGAAGAACACAAAGCGGATCTTGTAGCAGGAAGACCAGTATTACCACCTCCCGCGTGGTAGTAGCTAATCCTAGCTCACAGGGTTTATTCAAGAAGGGGAAAAGGAGGTGCTACAGATCCTTTCTTCCAAGATCTTGATTCTACAGAAGTTGGAGAGGCATCCAACATAGTTCCTGAAGATCAGACAGTTCCTAAAGTCAAGCAGGAAGAACCACAAGAAGAATCAGTAATCCAGCCTAGAGTAATGGGTGATGCAAATAACAACAATCACAATGATGCAAATCAGAGGCGACTACCACCATTGCCTTGGGGTAATAACATTGGACCTTTGGTCCTGCAAGCACATCATGAGTTACCAAAGGGGTCAAGGGAGCACTTTCCCTGGTTCCACGGTGATGGAACTCAACATATCTCTGCATTCACAATAGCTTGCACCATTTTGCATGTATCACATGAAGATGTTGATGTGCATCTCTTCGTTGAGACTCTCATGGGAAATGTTGTGGATTGGTTCAATCATCTAGAACTAGGCATCATTACAAGTTGGGTAACTATGAGCGAGAAATTCTTGGCAAGGTTCAAGCCTGTCGACGACAGTCACAGATTGTTCTCCCAACTCTCAAATTCAAAGATGGAAAACAATGAACCAATGAGGGAATTTGTGGCAAGGTTTAATCGCCTGGTTACGCACCTTTCTCATACACTTAATCCATCTTAGCAAATTCTGTTGAGCAGTTTCATTAATGCTCTTCCTTATGAGATAGCCTTCTTTTTGAGATCGGCTAATGAAACAGAATTATCCAATGCACAAGAAAATGCCATCAAGTTAGAGGATGACATGATTACCTCTGGCAAGATGAAGACGAATTCAATCAGGCCTCTTGTTCAGAGTTCTGCAGATCCACTACTACAGAAGGTAGCAAATGAAGTGACTATCATGAAGAGATAGTTGCCTACTCAGGGGCAACTTGCACAACAACCATATCAGTCACCGCAACAACAATACCAACCACAGCAACAGTACCAACCACAGCAACCATATCAGCCTAAAAGGAACAATTTTCAGCCTTTCAATAACTACAGGCCTAGGTTGCCAGCACCTCCACCAAGACAAGTAGTTGATGTTGCTCAAAATACAGTGTTTTGTTCCTTTCATGAGACTGATGCACATACTGGAGCCACATGTCCTAAAAATTTAAGAATGAATGAAATCATGGGATATGCGGATGTTGCACCCATTTCAAGCATTGTCCCTTCCCCAAGTGTGAATGTTATCTTACCATAGATGGACAACTTCGATGGCGACTCTACTACAAGATACTTCCATAATGAACCTATTATAATAAAGGAAGAATAGGAGGATCTTCGTCAATATTCTCTTGAAGTGAATCATGAAAATCTTTCGACACCTGTGTTTACACATGCTCAGCATTTCAAAGCACAGAAAGAAGAAGAGGATAAGCAAAGATCAAAAGAAAAGGGGAAGGAGGCGACTTCCACTTCCAATGTTAAGCCACTACATGAAAATGTCAAAGCCACCCAAGATTCGTCTTTGGCGAATTTTGATATAGTGGATTCCATGATGAAAACAAAGGTGCAGATTTCTCAGCTGGAATATCTTGAAGACCATCTAGATCAACTGGATAGAATTGTTAAATATGTCAAGAAGGAGACTGTCGTACAACCCACACTACTTAAATCTTCTGTTCTAGCAAGAGAAAAGACCAAGACTTTCTATATCTCTCTGTATATAGGAGGCTATAAATTGAGCAATTGTATCATTGATTCAGGAGCCTCGGACAACATCATGCCTTTGCAGGTGATGAATACTTTAGGACTCTCATGCACCAAAATGCATGACAAGTGTTATTCTCTTGTGTCTAAATCAGTGTCGTTGGTTGGACAATTGAAGGATGCTCAAGTACAATTAGCAGCTTGCCCTGAGAAGAAAATAATGATGACTATCTTGCTAGCTGACATTCCAGCTAGTTATGGGATGCTGCTAAGTAGAAGCTTCTGCAAAGTTCTTGGAGGAGAGATACAATTGAATTGGTCATCTATGACCATTCCATTAAAGAAAGGCAATTTCAAATTGGAACCAGAAACTGAAGAGACCTAATGTCTCAAGTAACTGCTTGGAACCTCATTCATTTGTTGTTTTTGTTTCACTGATGGTAGTGAGCTATCGGGTAGACTTTCTATATCGGCAGGAGTGAGGAGTCTTTGGCCGATATGCAAGGTTTCACTGATGAAGGGCTAACTATCGGGTTGACATGCTCTAGCTTCTTCGATTGATATGTGTCATACCGATGTGATATGTCTATCGGCATAAGGTTGGCCATCGGCTGAACCTATGGTAGTTACTCCGACGGTCTTCTATTACTCTGATGAAGGATGAAGGTTTGGGCATTGGTGGGACAAGGAACCATCAGTGTGAATGGTGGAGTGGTCTCCGATGGCTTGGGCTATTCCGATGAGGCTTAGACTGGCATCGTCGGCAACCAAATTGCCGACGATAGTCTTACAGAGTGTTCAGGTATACAAACCTGGATATCAAACTTGAACTGGTGAATGTGGCACTAAAGGTCTCACATGAATACGAACAGTTGTGCAATGGTTGGAAGATAACGATGCTAGGTCAGTTGGAACGAACAGTTAGGGCAGAAGTTCAAAACGGTTTTGCTTTTGAAGACTGTGTAATATACAGATTTTGTGAGGTCATCTGAGATTTTGATGAAGAGATTTGACCAAATTGTTCATTCTGTAAAATGTACAGAGAAAGTGAACTGTGTGTATGATTTGAGAATCGATACCTGAGCGAGAAGGCTGGGATCTTTATTGTAACCTTTCTAAGCTTACTGTAAATAAAGATTGTCTCTCTTGTGGTGGTGGGTTTTTTACCTGAAAGGGTTTTCCCACATACATCTGGTGTTGTTCTATGTTATCTTGTATGTTTATTCTATATTTTATGGTGTATTCATCTTTGTATTTGAATTAAACATTACCTGTCTGCATTATCCCCTTTGAATTGACATTAGCGAAGCTATATTCCACACCTGTGCTTTCCTTACAAGTGGTATCAGAGCTTGGCCAGTTGTATTATCCTTGTTGGTAGGTTGGGTTTTTTGTGTTAGTTCTATGAGTGGGAGTTCTATAGAGGTCTATTTTGTTAAATAAGATGGCAAGTACATCAAGAAAAGTAGACATTGAAAAGTTCAATGGCACAAACTTTGAGTTGTGGAAGCTTAAGGTTGAAGATTTGCTGGTTGACAAAGATCTTTGGGTTGTTGTGTCTGGAACTAAACCTTTAGGCATGAAGTAAGAAGACTGGGACCTGGTAGATAGGAAAGCTAGAGGACTGATAAGATTAAGTTTAGTGGATTATGTTCTATTGAACGTCCATGAGGAGAAGACTACAAATGCTTTGTAGAAGAAGTTGGGAGATATTTATCAGGGCAAGTCCTTGGTGAATAAAATTTTCCTCAGAAAGAAGTTGTACTCTCTGAAGATGGATGGAGCATCTGTAGCAGATCATCTGAACTCATTTATATGTGATTGTTGCACAGTTGAATTTTGTAGGTGTAAAAATAGAAGAGGAGGACCACTGTATGCTTCTGTTGTGTTCCTTACCTAACTCATGGGATCATCTTGTGATGGCTATTGGAAGTACAACAACCACATTTAAAATTGAAGAAGTTGTTGCCTCGCTGTTATCTGAAGAGATGCAGAGGAAATCTTCTGAGGTGGCCAAAGAGGCCCTGTCCGTTCGAGGTAGATCAAAGGAAAGAGACAAGAAGAAAGATAAGTCTAAGTCCAAATCAGAGGGGAGATTGAAATCTCCTGGCAAAAAGTCCAAGGTGAAGTGCTAGAATTGTGGGCAGAAAGGACACATCAAAAAAGACTGCAAAGAGGAGGAAAAGAAGAAGAACTTCTCTAACACTGATTCTTCTCAAAGTGATGATGATGCCTTCATTGCTACCTTGGCAATGCCTGCGTCTGAAGATGTATGGCTAGTGGATTCAAGAGCATCCTTTCATATGACATCTCACAGAGAATGGTTCACTAAGTATGAACTATATGCTGGTGGGAAGGTGTTCTTGGCAAGTGATTCGACACTGGAAATTGTTGGCCGAGGAAGAGTCAAAATCCAGTTCTTGGATGGTAGAATAAAGGGAATGAATGGAGTATTACACATACCAGGTCTGGCTCAAAATTTACTTTCTGTTAGTAAGCTTAATGATGTTGGAGTGCAAGTTACTTTTGTGAATGGTGGTTGTAAGATGACTAGAGGTTCTATTTTACTGGCAAAGGGTGAACACATTGGAACTTTGTATAGGTTAGATGCTAAACCAGTGTGCTGTAATAATGTTTCTGTAAAATCTAAAAAAGCTACTATTGTAACACATGATGCAAACACTATGGAAGTTAAACTTCCTACAGAGAAAACAATGCTCTGGCATCATAGACTTGGTCACATAGGTGAAAAAGGTTTTAAAAACCTTGAAAAACAAAAACCTAGTAGATGGGCTAATTGATTGTAATCTGGAGTTCGATTTCTACGAACATTGCATATATGGAAAACAGAACTGTGTTTCTTTTTACTCTAGTTCTCATAAATCTTCTAGTGTTCTGGACTATGTACATTCTAATGTTTTTGGTCCAGTTGATGTTCCTTCTCTGTCTAAATCAAGATACTACATATCGTTTATTGATGATTATTCAAGGAGGGCATTTGTATATTTTTTGAAAAACAAATCAGAAGTGTTCAGTCGGTTTAAAGAATTTAAAAATCTTGTAAAAAATTAGACTGGTAGAAAAATAAAATGTTTGAGAACGGATAACGGTGGTGAATATTGCAATGCAGATTTTGATAAATTTTGTCTTGATCATGGAATAAAAAGGCATAAGACTACACCTTATACTCCACAGCAAAATGGAGTTGCTGAAAGGTTGAATCGATCATTGATGGAGAAAGCAAGAAGTATGTTGAGTTATATTGGTCTTCAACAAAGGTTCTGGGTTGAGGCAGTTGCTACAGCTTGTTAATTGCTGAATCATTCTCCTACTTCGGCATTGGTTGATAAGACGCCTATGGAAGCATGGTCTGGAAAGAAGCCCTCTCTAAGACATCTTCGTGTCTTTGGCTCTGAGGCATATGCTCATATTCCTGAGGTAAAAAGATCTAAGCTAGATTACAAGGCAGTCAAATGTATCTTTATTGGCTATGGAGTCGGTGTTAAAGGGTACAAGCTTTGGAATCCTGAAACTGAAAAAGTAATTTACAGCAGGAATGTAATTTTTAGAGAACTGAAACCTTTGGTTATTGATCCTCAACCGGAGAAGACAGAAGAGAAGAAAGAAAAGAGTGTTGTTAATTTTCCTCTGACCCCTGTAAAAGAGGAACAACAAGCACCAAGTGTAGATGATTCAGATGTGAGTTCGAGTAGCTCCAAAGATTCAGATCTAGAGCAAGAACCTGAACCTGCACCTTAGTTGTTGAGGAGCTCTACACATGAAAGAAGACAACCAGATAGGTATGGATTTTCAGTACTTGATTCAAGTTGTGCCTATGCTTTGCTTACTGATACTGATGAACCTAGGACTGTGAAAGAAGCTATTAGTTTACCTGATTTAGATTCTTTGTTGGAAGCCATGGATAACAAAGTGTCATTGTTGGAGAAAAATGGAACCTGGGATCTGGTGCCCTTGCCTAAAGGTAGAAAACCTGTGGGCTATAAGTGGGTATTTAAAAAGAAATATGGTCCAGATGGTAGTATTGGAAAGTACAAGGCAAGACTGGTTGCTAAGGGGTATTCTCAAAAGGAAGGTATAGATTATGGAGAAATATTTTCTCCTGTAGCTAAGCTGACATCCATTAGATTTCTGTTGTCACTTGTAGCAGCGTATGACTTTGAAATTGAGCAGATGGATGTGACGACAGCATTTCTTTATGGGGACCTTGAAGAAGAAATTTATATGTCCCAGCCAGAGCATTTTGTGGTAAAAGGTAAAGAACATCTAGTATGTAAACTTAAAAAGTCTCTTTATGGCTTGAAGCAATCTCTCAGAATGTGGTATCAAAAATTTGATACGTATGTTTTATCTTTGGGATATGTGAGATCTAAATCTGATCATTTTGTCTATTATAAAACTAATGGTGATCAAATTCTTATAATTGCACTGTATGTGGATGACATGTTATTAATTGGCAATGGTAAGGGGATGATCTTAGATTTAAAATCTCAGTTGTCCTTGAAATTTGAAATGAAGAATCTGGGGGCAGCGAAGTACATTCTGGGAATGGAAATCAAAAGAGATAGATCTAATAGAAAGCTTTGGCTCAGCCAAAGCAAGTATATTACCAATGTTCTTAATAAATTTACTATGTCTGATTGCAAACAATTAGTTGTTCCAGTTTTGCAGGGAATGAAACTATCTATTGAAGATTGTCCAGAATCTTCAAATGAAATTGACGACATGAAAAAAGTGCCTTATGCAAGTGTTGTTGGTAGTTTAATGTACGCAATGGTCTATACCAGACCAGACATTGCCTAGGCAGTGGGATTTTTGAGCCGATTTATGGCAAATCTAGGCAAATCACATTGGGATGCTGTGAAGAGAGTTATGAGGTATTTGAAGGGAACTTCTGATTATGCTATTTGCTATCATGGAAACTCAGTTGGATCTCATAAATCTATTAGCATTCAGGGATATGTTGATTCTGATTGGGCAGGGGACATTAACAGTAGAAGATCCACCAGTGGATATGTATTCACATTAAATGGTGGTACTATCAGTTGGATGAGCAAGCGGTAGGCTATAGTCACTTTGTCCACAACAGAGGCAGAGTACATGGCAGCTACTTGTGCATGCCAAAAAGTTGTTTGGTTGAAGAGGTTGTGTTCTAATGTCAGTTTTGATGCAGGGCAGATACAAATTCATTGTGACAGTCAAAGTACCATCTGTTTGGCAAAAAATCCTACTTTTCATGCGAGGACAAAACATATTGATGTCCAATATCACTTTGTTCGTGATATGGTGGAAGTCAAAAAGGTAAAGCTAGAAAAGGTTGATACTTTGGATAATGTTGCAGATGCCTTGACTAAACCAGTGAGCACAGCCAAGTTCAAATGATGTTCAGATGAAATGGGTCTTCGGGCCCATAATTCTCAGTAATCGAATGAGGATTAAGAGGTAGCAGTAATCTCTTCAACAAGTGGGAGATTGAAGAGACCTAATGTCTCAAGTTACTTCTTGGAACCTCATTCATTCATTGTTTTTGTTTCACTGATGGTAGTGAGCTATTGAGTAGACTTTCTGTATCGGCAGGAGTGAGGAGTCTTTGGCCGATATGCAAGGTTTCACTAATGAAGGGCTAGCTATCAGGTTGACATGCTCTAGCTTCTCCGATCGATATGTGTCATACCGATGTGATATGTCTATCAGCATAAGGTTGGC
This sequence comes from Cunninghamia lanceolata, assembly GCA_027924645.1. Lineage (NCBI taxonomy): Eukaryota > Viridiplantae > Streptophyta > Pinopsida > Cupressales > Cupressaceae > Cunninghamia > Cunninghamia lanceolata. The sequence goes on along the minus strand of BSBN01000124.1, from coordinate 3,955,103 downwards.
CATCGGCTGAGCCTGTGGTAGTTACTCTGATGGTCTTTTGTTACTCTAATGAAGGATGAAGGTTTGGGCATCGGTGGGACAAGGAACCATCGGTGTGAATGGTGGAGTGGTCTCCGATGGCTTGGGCTATTCCGATGAGGCTTAGACTGGCATCGTCGGCAACAAAATTGCCAACGATAGTCTTACAGAGTGTTCGGGTATATAAACCTAGATATCAAACTTGAACTGGTGAATGTGGGACTAAAGGTCTCACATGAATACGAACAGTTGTGCAATGGTTGGAAGATAGCAATGCTGGGTCAGTTGGAATGAATAGTTAGGGCAGAAGTTCAAAATGGTTTTGCTCTTGAAGACTGTGTAATATACAGATTTTGTGAGGTCATCTGAGATTTTGATGAAGAGATTTGACCAAATTGTTCATTCTGTAAAATGTACAGAGGAAGTGAACTGTGTGTATGATTTGAGAATTGATACCTGAGCGAGAAGGCTGGGATCTTTATTGTAACCTTTCTAAGCTTACTATAAATAAATATTGTCTCTCTTGTGGTGGTGGGTTTTTTACCCGAAAGGGTTTTCCCACGTAAATCTGGTGTTGTTCTCTATTATCTTGTATGTTTATTCTATATTTTCTAGTGTGTTCATCTTTGTATTTAAATTAAATGTTACCTATCTGCATTATCCCCTTGGAATTGACATTAGGGAAGTTGTATTCCGCACCTGTGCTTTCCTTACAGAAACCAAGTCATGGTTCACGGTGGTGAAATCTCAGGATCCTCAAGCACAAGTGCTATATCAAGAAACGGGTCCTGGTACATATGTTAGGTTGTCTGAGATAACCTAAAAGAATTAGGAGGTTGTCAGTGTGGTTGATGAATCAGAGGAAGAATCCGAAGAAATGGACAACTTACAAACTTTCTTTGAGGAAGAGAAGTGTGACAATCTTCTCAAGAACAAAATAATGATGAATCAGATTTATTTTTCTTGTCTTTTGAAAATTGGTTTGAAGAACCTGTGTCAGATATATCCAAAGAAGAGACCAAAGAAGCATTGCAATTGGAGCAAGAACATGATCTTCATTTCGAAGATGATTTCTTCCTGGAAGAATTTTTTAGAACTGGAGACCATATGGAAAATTCATCATCAAATCTAAATTGTTTTCTACATCAGTGGGAAAGTGATTCTTCAACAGAAGATACTACAGATTTTCCTTTACAATATAGCCCATCTTCACCTTTGTCCCAAGAATCCTTCATACACACTAGTGAAGAGGACGACGTTGAATCCGTCTATGAACCTGTACAAGAAAAAGACTTTACTGATACTATGCAACCAGTGTGGAATGCAACATATGAAGAGGTTGATGGAGAAGAAGAGTTCATGGAATATTTAGTTTTGGTCACTAAAGAGGATGATATTGAAAAGTAAGAAATCCTTGACAAATGTTTTGTGAGATATGCCGTGTGTGGGATCGATCAAGAAGATGAAGAAGAAGCATATGGCTCAGATGGATCTCTCTTTGATTCCACTTACTTACCAAAAGAAGAAAGATACATGAATGCTGAAGATGAAACGATGCTAGATATCTGCATTGAAGAAGGTTACTCTACAGAGGATGACAAGATTCAAGATAATGAATGGGAAAGTGAGCTGTCAAATGAAGATGTTATCGATAATGATCCAGAATTTAAACATTTAGATCTTGATGATTCATCAGACTCTAGAGAATGGATGGACGAAAACACAACCAATGAAGAAGAAGAAGCTCCTGAAGCACTGGAAAAATGGGCAACGACAGTTGTGGATCCTATAAGCCAAGAATCAGTAATGAGAGTTCTGTATGAGCAACTTGCACCTTTTCCAGAAGATGATGCATTCACTGAGTATAAAGTTACATGTGTACAAGATATAAATGAAACTCATATTCAATATGTAGTGATAACCATTCCCACAGATATACTTTGGCCACAAGACTTTCCTATATATCTTCAGAAGGAATTTTTGTACCTTCACCAATTGCAGAGGTTGCTTGCTTTAGAAGAAGATGTTCCACTTGATCTCTGGCGTATCAACCAATTCCTCAAGAACTTCTTGTGGCCTGAACATGAATACCCTCCTAAACCGTGAATCTTTGAGGAGATGTTACAGAGAAAGAAAAGTTTTGTGCTACCAAGACAATCTTCATAGCTAAAGAGAGATGGTTCTTACTTTTTTTAGTCGATTGATGGTTTTATGTGACAGTCTTAATTTCATCTCATCCTCGCTTAGGAAAAAGAGCATGTGAAATACCTTTTGTTCTCATAATATGTTTCCCCTTTCTGTAATGTGATCATTATGTCGTAATGTTTTTCCCCTTTTCATAATGTGATAGTTATGTTCTTTGTGTTTTAGGAGTTCCAACTTTTTAGGTGATTTTAGGAAGTCCAGTTTTAGGTGTAGGGAAAAGTCTTGTTTTAGGTGATTCGGAAAGTGAGCTGACTCTATTGCCCAATGGATAAGGCACTAGTCCAAGCTTAAAAAGTCTAGAGATTCTCGGTCCTCCTATGCCATAAGTATCCGCCATGGTCCCCAGACAGAGCCAATTGTTGTACCCAATCAAAAAAATTCGCTTCATTAAGGCATTTTGAACAAGTCTAGAAATTTTTTTGTCAAAAAGTCAAAAAAGCAAAATTTCTAAAAATAGATGTCAAATTAGGTTTTCTGGGTTTCTTGAGATATGGATGCTGGCAAAACTTTCTAAAAATAGAATGCCTGACTCAGGTGTCGCACTTGATTCTCATTGGTCGATTTTGCTTCACGATCAGCGTGGTCTAGATGGAATCTACAAAAGGTCAAGTTTTCTCTAGTAGGTCATTTCTACTTTTTCAAAATGTGAAGCATGAGCTCTGAAGTCGTCAATAGAGGAAGTTCATCTGCCAGAGCTTGTTTTTGAGTTTTTAACATTGTTCCAACGATGCAAACTAACAAATAGTCGTCGACTCGATGTAGCACGCAAAACGGAGCAGGATGGATCCGAGGTGAGGTGAAAGTCTGGAAATCATGAAATTTGACTAAGTATGGAGATTTCAAGTGCCCCAGGTGACTTGGGGTGTCTAGTCCCACCAGTGATAGAATTTTTTTACGTTTTTTGAGAAAATGTCATAAGTGTGTCTGTAAGTCAGTTCCGGTGGGCATAAAAGTAGTCGTTTCAATCATCAGATCTTGAAAAGATAGAAAATTCATCAGATGTACCCGGTCTATGTAGTTCATTCACCATTCAGTGGCAATTGATCGATGAATCGTCAAAATCAACATCAGGAAGCAGTTGTTGGCACGCAAAATGGAGCAAGTTGCAGATGAAGGTTGTAAAATTAGAAAAATGGTTAAGTCTAGAGAACCAAGCGCCCTAGGTGAATTGGGGCGCCCAACCTCTCCAGTGTTAGTTTTTTTTCACGTTTTTCAAGAAAACATCAAAAATGCTTCAGTCAACTCGCTTCCAGTTGGTCAAACTTGGACAAACTCAATCAAACGTCAGTCAAAGCTGTGATTTCATCACAGACATGTTCAAGCTACTCATATCACCCTTTGTCCTACCTCGACAGTCGTTAGGACAACCAAAATTGAAAATCAAACTGGGGTTGTTAGCACGGAAAACAAGAAATGGCAATAAATTTGAAATTTTTAGAAAAATTTCTAAGGCATTGAAAGATAGGCGCCCCAAGTGACTTGGGGTGCCCAAACACACCAGAGTTAGAATATTTTTGAGTTTTCCTCGAAAAACGTGAATCTCCCTCCGTCAGCTCGGTCTGGTTCCAAGCAGATTAGTTTGGTGCATTTCCCGAGGCAGATAGAGAGTATAGTCAGCTCAGTTTTCATCAGGCTTACCTATCTGCCAAATCATCAAACTCATTTTTATCCCAGCTGATAGAAATTGCAGCCAAACAGGGGTCCTCAGTCACCAGAATGCGCACGCAAATCATAAAATTGAAGAAGTTGCAATTTTTAGAAAAATGGTTAAGGCTGGAAAATCCAAGCACCCCAGGTGACTTGGGGCTCCCAACTTCCCCGGAGCTAGAAAATTTCTGGATCTGCCAGTGTTTTCCAACAGTTATTTCCTGATCTTCGCCCGTTGGCAATCAAACTTGGTCAAACGATACTAGATCGTCGGTCGGAACCCGAAAATAGAATCTCAGTTGATAGGTCTCCAAAATGTCAAGATCAGTCAGCTTTTTCAATTAATGGTGACATTTTCCCACCTTGTTGAAGTTAGAGTCAGGCCATATTTGAGTCAAAACAAGTGTAAAAGTGTCAAAAATGAAGAAAATTTGGCTAACACTTTTGTCAACTCGCGTGTTCGATGACATCATCAAAAGAAGATATTTTTCGCCATCTTACACATGAAGCCATAGGCAGCTACAAAATAGGGATTCTTCCTATTCGAAGACATCCACTTGGTTTTGTGCTTTAAAAGTTGCTTTCTTCATGGATGAAATCCAAGTTTTATTCTTTCACAAAGAAAGGTGGTTTTTCGCCCTAAAGTTCTATAAAGACAAGCATTTGGCTTCTTTATTTCATTATCTTTGGAGGTTGCATCCAGAGGAAAGATTTTTATTTTTCTTTGAACGAAGATTCAAAGACCCAAAGAAAGTGTTTTTTCAACGTTCTTCATAGTTTCAGGTTGAGGAAGCAGGGAGGCTCGCTTTTTCAGGATCCTTTTTTCAAGGGGATCATTTTTCAGAAATTAGACCGGAGCTTTTTCAATTTTTGTTGAGATGGGTCCATCTAGTATTTCATCCTCTTGAAGATTGGGAGTTTTGCTTTTTTCGGGAATCTAATTTTTTGCTACTTTTTTGGGAAAGTCTCCGCTTTTTCAAAATCTGACGATCTGGGTTGCTTCAAAACAGAATTGCCTACAAAACCCATGTGCCATCTTTTTTGTTCACACTTTGCTTTTTTCTAAAAATCAGCAAGTAATTTTCAGCCATTTGTCCAAGATTTTTCCGACATAGGCGTGTTCACAGTCAATTTTCAAATATTTCAATATGCAGTACTCCTCAACACAAATCAGGCCCAAAACGGTGTTGGTTCACGATTACTTGAGAACTTGTGAAATAGACTTGCATAAAGTACTTCTAGTAATCAATTTACATTCTTTGGAGGATGTAGGAAATAATGCTATCAGGAATCTAGGACACTCCGGTTTGCTTGCAGCGACATCCTTTCCCATCACAATGCAAAGTATCGAATTTGTAATTGCTTGCATGACGCATTACAATTCTGTCACAAGAGAAATTCAATCAAGAGATGGACGTGTGCTCTACAGCCTGAGGCCGAACGACATTGAGAAGTGTTTCACAATACCTATTTGGAGAGAAAACTTAACTATTTCAATTGAAGAATGCAAGAGGGTTTGGAACAATGATAAGGAAAAATACCAGAAAAAGATTGGTCAGAGGTGGTTAAAAGAGAAGCAGAACGTTATGCCAAAGAAAGTTGGACATGGAGAATTCAAGGAGGAACATGCAATAATGATTACTTTGCTAAGCCAAATCACGGGTCAAGCAGATGCTAACAAGTTCCATCCTTGGATGTTTTACATCATGTCTGAGATTGTTGATGGAACCGAATTCTATGACTGGTCAAGACTCATCAGTGATAGTCTCCACCAACAAATACTTGATTTTCAAAGGGCTCATGAATTCCACATGATGTCATACCTTGTGTATTTGATGGTTTTTCAAGGTCAATTCAGAGGTTTGAATGTTGTTGGAACTCTGGGTATTCAGCATGTGTATCACCATTTCCTGTGGTTAGAAATCTCTCAAGCTGAACGACATTACAGGTGGGTGAATGATGCATTCCTGATGCACGTAGTGCAAGATATGGATAATGAGTTGCATATATAGTTTTCAGCAAATGCTACAATAGCAATGGCAGAATGGGCTGATTGGTTTATCCAGTTTCTCACTTTTCCTACATCAGAGTGTATGGCTTCTCAGGAGAGCCAGCCATGTTGCCAAGATATCCTACAAATGAAATAGCATTTATGGAATTTTTGAGGGAAGCCTATGAAGTTCATACATTTTTGCGTAGCAGACGCAAGGCAGCTTTCAATTTTCCACTTGGGATGAGTATTTACACATGCAGATCTGGAGCAGATGCCAGCACAATTGGTAATGAATCATCCAGATATGGTCTTAAGTTTTTCGATAGGAGGTCTTCATATGATCCTCGTGGTGTTTTTGCATCACATCTTAGTCAAAATTGTAAACACAAGCATGCGGTTGAAGACTTCTGGGCTAATTGTGCTGACGCGTTTGAAGTGCGAGAATGCAGTTACAGGAGGTTTACTCTTCAGCAAATGTCTGATATCCTATCAAAAGATATAGAGGGTTTGACAGAGAGTGGTGAAGTTCTACTTCCCATGTATTTTGGAGACCAAGTTGAGCAACAACCGTTGCCACCAGTTAATTGGTCAATAAAAAAGAGCACTTCCATTAAAGAAAGAATGAGTTGAGTGGTTAGAAACAATTTGATATTCTTGAAGAATAACCAGAAGGATGATATTCTGGTAGCAGAGCCGCTAGTTATACAACCATCAGAGCCTTCCACTTCCAAGCCAAAATGAAGGGTTAAAGCTATGAGTGTTCTTCTAGAGGGAAAAAAATGGCTAAGTTAAAGAAGAAAAAGGATGAGTCTCCAGCTCATGTTCAGCAGGAACAACCACCAGTTGAATCAGAAGTTCATGTTGAACCAACGCCGAATGTTGAAGCGTTACCTTCAGATCATGTCTCTCCTCCTTCTTCACCAATCACTTCTCCTATCCACATAGATTCAAAGCCAGATTCGCCAGTTCGTAACTCTGATGCACACATTGATTCATCAGAAGCGGATTAGGTTAGAACCAAGTTTCAAAGAGAAGAAGGCCAATCCTAGCTTGAAAACATTCTGGGAAGGAAAAGGAGAAAGCCCTCATATCAGCTAGATTTAACAGAGCTTAAAAGCGTCTACCAAGACACACTAGACAAGAAACTGAAGAAGTAGGTTCACATTGAGAAGAATGTGAATGGAGAAATAATCCTTGAAACTGCAACACAGCCAGAAGATAGAAGTGTTGATGATGTCGAGATTGATGACTTCACAGTTGTCAAATCTAACCTTGGTAGAAGTACCCGCCATACAGATGTAAATCTCTTTGAGGTTGCAGCAGATAATTTGAAGGAAAGGGTGTTGAAAGATGGAGATAAAGTAGCTCTCAAAGATGAAGTTAGGCAGCTACGGCAGTACATTTCCAACCTTTTCCATGGCGCATCACAGGTTGATTTATTGCTTCCACCGAATCTGGAATCACAAGCCGATCAGCAGTAGTTCAGTCAGTTGGTCCTCTATGGGAGGCACATGAATAGTTGGATGGAAGAATTTGTGACTAAAGGAAGAGTTGTACTTTTAGAGTTTTATCAATTAAAGTACAACACTCATGATTTACGCCAAGACATCTAGGGGTTGTAGCAGACCATGGCAGAAAATAGACCAGTGTTTGAGATCATTATCTCTGACTTGAATAGTGCACTTGATTCTATTGATTCAGCTGATGATAAGAAGACAGTTTCTACTTGGAAAGCGCAATATCTTTTCACAGTAAAAATTTATGACAGTCTAATTTCATAATTAACAGAGTGGAAAGAAAAGGTAGTCAACGTCCTCAAGTTTGTGAGATCGTTTGTTCTCAGATCCCGTGTTCATATGAAAAAGAAGATGGTACCCTGTATGATCTCAGGGAAGTGCAAGCAGAGTTCCAGACTCTCGTCTGCAGCAATTTTAATGATGATATCAATGCCGGCAAGATGGGTCATTTTGCCGCAATGATACTGAAGTTTGACAAGGCTATGGGCGAAGTTCATGAATTTCTTCAGATGGTTACAAATGGTGAAGAAATGTTAGAGAATCAGAATATCATTCTAAAGAGTATCAGTGCTCCTGGCAAAGATGCAGTCACTCACTTTTTAGAAGATATTGTTTCCCAGAATATCAATGGATGACATCACCAAAAAGCAAGAATGTTGATGAGGATGCATTTCAAAAGAAAGCAGCTTTAAAATAGATGCTTTTTGTTTTAAATCATTTGCTTTCATCCTAAGCTCATCCATTCTATATTTAGAAAAGAAATCACTTTGTAATAGTTAGAGTTTTCTTTGCTTTAAAGTGTTTGTTAGTTGTATCTTTGTCTTAGAATAGAAATAAAGCTTGCGAGTTGGCAAGTTAGTTAGGGTTAATCAAGGAGATTTTAGGGTTCCCTACTCCTTTGATTTTAGTATAAATAAGGGCAGCCTTGCCCATTGTAATAGATCAACTTTTGTGATAATATATTTTGTTGTGTCTATTCTAGCCTGCAGATTTTGTTATTTCAAGTGCTTGTTCACTTTGTGTAATCTGTTCTCCGGTGTTTGATCGCTTGCTATATGCCTACCTTTAGCTACAGTATTGTTGTCCTGGAGTTGTACCAACTTTGTGATAATGAATAGAAGTCTCATGCCTATTTTTCTCTAATATTCTATCTCGATTCATCAAGTTTTCGTCATCAGATGTGTGGCTTTTGTAGTTTTCATTTCAGCTTTCATCATTAAAGTACTATAAGTCTTGTGATGTGAATCTGGGAGAAAATTGCTTAAGTTTTTGTTAAAACAATCATTCCTTGTTCACTTTTAATTTCCTTTTCTCTGAATTTACTTAGGAGATTAAAAGCGTCATTAGTCTATGCTTAGTTGTAGTAGAAGTTTTAAAAAAGGAAAAAACCCTCTTCTGTAGCATTTAGAGTTTTATAACCTTGTGCTTGCAGTTGAGAATCAAAAAGAAGATACATGAAATTTGGTTTTAATTATCTTTTCAGCGAACATCAACAAAAGGGAACTCCCCCTTCCAATAGGAGAGCAGTTTATCTATGCATAGTTGTCCGTTTCCAACTCGCATTCTAGAGGTGCGAATTGAACTCCACTAATATAGGCATTCAAGCCCCTAATGAAGTGTTGAACCAACATGGCCTCATCATTACCAATGCCTGCATACTGCTTAAGCTCATAGAACCTGCACTCATACTTTTCCACTGTCATAGCCATTTGCCTCAACCCATGAAACTCATCAGCACGTCGCTGCCTCTAGTGCTCTGATAGAAATCAAGGTCTGAACCTCTCCAAAAACAATTCCCAAGATATTGTGCCAATATCCAAATGTAACTTCTATTCCTCCAATCGCCACCATGTAGAAGCAAAACCCCTGAGGTGCATAATGGCACATCTCGCCTTGGTGTTACTACTATACGAATGCATGTCAAAACACCTATCCAGATCTATCAGCCAAGTCTCTGCCTCCAAGCAACCACTAGAACCGTCAAAAGTGGGAGGATGTGCCCTAATGAGCTCTCTCATGTGACCTGCTAGAATAGCTTCCTGCTCCACTATCATGTCTCTCCTCCTAGGAGACCTTTCTCTTTCCCTCTCCTCCGACTGATCAACCTCCTGTCTAGGGCCTAGGTGAGCAAGGACCTCCTCAAGCAAATGACACAACTGAGCTCCATCTTGCTAACCCTGATTCTCTAGATTCTCGCCCCCACCTTCCTAAGCACTCTCACGAGGGGAACTAGGAGGAGGGCTACCGCCACTACCTCTCCTACGTCCCCTACCTTGACCTCGACATTGACCTCTAGGCATCTTCCTACACAAACACCACCCAAGGACAACCTCAATTTGTTAGGCAAGGATAACAAAAGGAAAGAACATAATCTTCAAAGTATAAGCAAATAGGACAACGTAATAGGTTCATATAGAACCAGAGTACCAAGTGTTAGAACCGGGCTCTAATCCAGATGTAACGCCCCGCCATGGAACTCCAGAGAACAACACAATTATACTATACAAATAGGACAATTTTTTTTAAATGAAAGAAATAACAAAGTAATGTTAAACATATCTATGCATATCATTAATCTAAGCATTATCCTCCAGGGTTCCATGACTGCATTACTAACAAAACTATTAACATGATCTCACATACATCATGATTTAACTAACATCAATAGTTCATTCCAAATTTATTGCATTAAATGAAATAACACATACATTTCCATATCATAACATCAGATAAGTAATCAACAGGATCATGTATACAGAACTACCTGTGCATATACAAATTCATGTACTTATGAGTTCATCATTACATTGTTTACACTATCACCTTTCTGTTTACATTGGAATACATACATTATGATTTAACTGATACACAGGCCTAGTACATGAGCATAAATAACTGTCTCCTCAAACTAGTACAGAATCTAGAATTTGTCACACAAGATACATCCTTCCCACACACGAACAACGGCAAGGGAAAACCAATGGAGATAAGCACATCCACCCAACCATGTGGAACCCTGAGGTCGACCCCCATGCTAGGAGATAACATAAGGTCCTACTACAACAACCAGTCACGTAGATAGTAGACTATAAGGAACAAGGACTACACATGACTCCAACAACACAGGTCAATAACACAAGCAACTTAGTCATCACTTCCAGAGGTAATCACATAACGAATGGGGAGTACACAACTAGGGAATGCTAGACTGTAGTAGGAAGAGTGTCATCACATGATCCTGACATAGGTTACCCTGGCCGTCTCTCACTAGACGTCGGCCCCAATCTATGGTTACCCTGGCAGTCTCTCTAGACGCTGGCCCCATAGGGTGACACATGCAGAACCAACATTCCTTTCGTGAGGACAAGGAAGTTGATTTTGCCAATCAGGCCTTCTCATCTCATCCGTAGTTTGAACTAGCACTACAGGCATGAGTGAGGAATCTAATTATCTTGTTTAATGTGGAATCTACCCTTTCCCCCTAATTTATTTTAGGTTATCAATTAGTTACCAACTTTCAATGGGTTACCTTGGCTAGCCACTTTGGGCCTCAACCCCACATTGAAAGCCAATCGCCTACCTACATCTAGAAAACCCTATCCATCAAGCAAAGCAATTGTCATCATATCAACAAGTATACATGAACAATGCAAGGCATTAACCTTCTTGCATAATAACTTAATTACAAGGATAATTTCACAATATATTGCCCATAGCTTCCAAACGAAGCAATCCATAAACAACATACTTCTCTTACGATACCAATGCCTCCCCATTATCAAAGTCCAACACAATATTTTATCACATATTCAATACAAATAATGACCACAACATCCATGAAGGACTTTATTATCAATTATGATGCATTTACAACATAGCATATGAAATCGAGACATAAAATCCTATGCCTCTGGAAGACTAACCTCAACAACATGACCCTATTGCAACCAACAATCCAACTTACACAGGTTTCATTTATATTTTATAATTAAACTTACAACAACCCAATTGTCCAAGAACAAAACTTATAAGTCAAATCTCAAACACATTGTTTATAACCCTGATTCCAACCCATTAATCAATTTTCTACTTAACAATACCATTACAAAGAAATTGTAGTAAAAACCAATATTAAATTCATCAACATTAATTAATAACCATGTCAATTTTCATTTAATCATATTAAATAAAATGTGATAATGTAATTATATATATATGTACTTTTACATATCGATTAATAAGATATTAATAAGATACTTGCAAGACTGTCCGTCATATAGTTTATGCAATTTTTGGTTAAACTTTCACCTACACATTCCCCAGATAGTTTGGGGATGACAACTATTACGTTGAAATAATAATAATAATAATAATAAATACCATGGATCATTGGATGGCAAATATTTTTCATCCAAGGACAAGTAAATATGTGCCGTTAATTTACATAAAAGGATTCACTATTACTACATGAATTTTCCATCAAATGTAATAACTTTCTGTAGTAGTGTCTGGAGCATTTTATTATCTGACAAATCTAATTTTTGAACATTTTATATGAGACTATTCAATTGAAAGTGAAAAATAGCCCATAGAAATATACTTTACATTTATTTCCTATATAAATATAACAATATGGGTTGCATACACCCGATATTAATGTGCTTAAACTTATCCTGAAATAAAACACATGATTGGGATGCAATCCTCATAACAGACATGAGATGTGTTGAGAGTATAGATTAAGATAAACGCATGGCATGAATAATGAAGGGAAAAGTGAATGAATTTGTTTAGACCCTAATAAGCTTCATCGCCTAGCAGATTTGTTGGAAAGGCTTTAGAAACTTTCTAATAGTTACAACTATGAACGCACAGACAAGCAGCAAACTGATTGATAGAATCCTCAAGAAATGCCATCCCATGGAATGCAATGATTGTAGGATATGTACAAAATGGATTTGTTGAAAAGACTTTAAAAACTTTCAAGCGATAGTGATTGGCAGAATAAAAAACCAGACTCTACAACCTTTTGCCATCTTCTAGCCAACTGAAGCGCGCAGCCAGGTAGGTTGAGAGCTGAACATACATCGATCACATTTGTAACCCTTATTGCATTACAACTACAGTGATCATTATGTGTGCATGGCTGACCATCTTGCTCACTGTTGGGCGATCCAAAAGACACCCTAAACTTTGTCATTGAGATGCCAGTTAATCTAGCAATGGCAGAATGGATGAGTTTTCTTGGAATGTCATGTTTGCAGACATACACAAAATGGATTCAACAATTTCAGGATACAGACAAAATGAACTTGATGAAGAAGCTTTAGGAACTTTCAAGAAAAGGCGATTGAAAAATAACAGACAAGACACACGATCTAATTGGCAGGCCGCCTCATAGAAAGTAATATTGCAAGATATATATATATGGAATGGATTTTGAAAGGATGCTCTCAATGTCTGAATTCTAACATTGTAAGATTTGCTTGTGTTCTAGATGCACACAGCTGTGTAGATCTAATAGATGAGAGCTGTATATACTTTGATCACCAGTATAAGCTTTTAAACAAGTACAAAAAATCACTGGTTTCCAAACAAATCAAACTAATTCTCTAATCGTTGACTAACCTTCACTACAACATAGCCGCCCAAATCTAAGACATAAGATTCAGCCATTAACAATTAATTAAGCTTCTTAAAGCATGGTGCGGTAGGCTATGGACATCCATCAAAGCATACAGCACAAAAAAAAAAGACTAAGCAGGTGATCCATTAGCAAAGGTCTCAAAGAGATTTCATCTCATGCAATTTATGATTGCAGGTTATACAAAACTAATTTCACCATATGTGGTAATTGTAAGTGCCAGGTAAACATGCAAACTGTGGAAACATAGCCTAAGCACATGATCTATTTTGACAGTATACCTCGCTATTCATAAACATTCAAAGACATAAAATGTGAAATAGTCTTTGCATGAATAATCTTTAGTCACAGATTGTATCTATTATCAAATTCCAATCATGATTCTTTCATAAAACTATCATGCATTGCCATTAAATCAACATGCAAAACTACCTCCTCTACCATAACAAAACAAAACATACCAGGAAGCTCAATAGCAGTGATTTGTAATGATAAGCAAACAAAACTATGATCATGAAGTCCCTTGAAAAATTTTAACACTGGTTCTCCTTTTACCGACCACCATAGACAATGACAAGTCTATCACCAAAAAAAACCTCCTCCATCCTGTATGCTCTCCCTCTAAAAGTTACTCGCCCCTTCTTTTTAGGAGGCTTGACACATGATCCAATGTCCACTCTATGACAACTGTTTCCTCTTTATTAAATTTATAACAATCGAACCTATATCTCATTTACAACCATGAAAAAAAAAATTTATTATTTTAATGTTAAACTATACATTTATTTTATCATAAGTTATAATTGTTTATATATATATATATATTAATTTAATGATATTCCCATTAAATTATTCATATTTAATAAAATAATTCCACCCCTTTACATTTATTAATCTCCATAATATTGTTTATTCAGCTTTAGCTTGCAATTAAATTTATTTTATTGTGGCAATATACCAAGCATAAATTAACACTTCTAATTAATAACCCAAATGCCAACAATACTTGACCATTATGCACAGTTAGAAAACAAGACCACAACAATGGAGAGAGACTGTCATGCCCAACTGATGACAACGACTAGATGCAATATTGGATACTCATCCTCTTCAAGGATGATGACAACTAGGGACCTTATGTTAACTCTGTTCAACAAATTTCTATTGGTTAAGGCATGCTCAGACCTGCTAATTCAGGTGGAGTCGATGCCTGATACCTACAACCTATAGCAAACAACATAGTCGAACATGTAGATATATATAATCATTCAATCAAACACACCGTGAGAGGAAGTCACAGCGTAGTAGGGTACTCATGCATGAGTAATGCGGCATTGTTCCTTTCACAAAGACACATCAAGTGAGTAACTACATTACGCATCACAATCATGATCAGATAACACATAAAGCTCAGAATTAAATTAATCCACATCATCTAGTATGTCCATAAACCAATCATAACATAAACATATACACCAGTAATTAAAGCATCATCAAATGTCATCATAGCATAGGTCTATCATCAACTAGGTATCATCATATCAGTGAGTCTTCCATCAACAACATGTCATAATGTCTAGTCCTAGTAGAATAGCTATCAGTCTGATGGAAAGCAAAATGAGGGGCACTACATAACTGTCTATCTCTAAAACATAAGCATAAATAGAAATGTCAATGAAATCTCTGAAACATAAACATAAGCACAAATGTCCATGATATTTATCAAACATAAACAAACACAAATGTCCATGATATCTTAAATGTATGAAAGTTCATCTCTAAAACACATAAACTAGTTGGTCTGGTCATCAATTCAACTCCTGGTTTGAGAGTGGCCCTTAGAGTGCAAATATTGCTCAGATAAATGAATCAAGCCCTACATATGTAAAAGTTTAATTAAATTATCTAATATATATGTGCGTTAAATTCCTATGCATACATATACATACATGTACAAACATGAAAATTAACTCACCTATCCACTGACATGGTCAAATGAATCACGGGTGCATACAATCTCTTCCCTCAAACTAGGAGTAACATGTACTACCTCCAGCTACACACATGTGCATGTAAAAAAGAAAATTAATTTCAAATATAATTTATAAATGTGTTAGGACTATGTAAGCATATATACATTTAAATTTTAGAGTATAAATTTAACTTTTAAAATCTTAAAAATTACATGTACATACCTGTGTCACACTAGGATCTTGAATGTCATATGCATCTCCTGTAATGATGGTATCCACTAAACCCTCTATAGTTTCATCCTCCAATAGCTGTAGCAATGATGAGTGTAGTGGACTGTGCAAACGAGATGGCATCAACCCTAAAGACTATAGCATCTCCATTAAACCTTGACCTCCCATAGCCTAGTCAAGTGAATCAATAGATGCTTGGGCATGTGCACTAGCAGAATGATTAGTGTGTGGTTGTGCCTGTGCAGCGGGAGAATGATCTAACACAGGTGGTTGTACCTGTGTAGTGGCATAATGATTCATTTGTCTCGTGTGCCCCACCAGATGATCTAATTGTATGATCTGCATCAAAATGCAGGGAGTGAGCTACATGACTCTCTAAATCTCCATGGATGTGACCCACAAATGAAATAAAATATGCCATAGGGATCCTGAGCTATGATGAAATCACCAAGTATGATCTCATTAGGTCCTCAAACAAATAACCTACAACCATATGAATCTAACCATTAGTTCCTATAATACGAGGCTATATCATTTGAAGACAAAATGTCTGCAGCAACATAGGGACCATCTAACTGAGCATGTGACCTGCATGGACACCTCAACAAGTATCACCCCACTTGATCTGTAGATATCCTCTGAGTCTGCACTACAATCTCAAAAATATTATCAATTGCTTCCCATTGGGAAGCAATGACAACCTGATCAATAATAGGGCTCAGGGATGGAGAGATAGAAAGCATCCTCTACCCAACAAAGGTCCTAAAAATAGGATGCTCTCGATCTGCATGATGTTATGCATCCATGTCGTATACCTGACCACACCCCTACCCCAAATGAGGATGTAAATCCAAATAATTGACCTTCAGGCCTAGATGAACCTCATCATTTAACTAGTGTGCAAAATATAATGGAATTTGGTCGTTATTTGGGTAACGACCATGTGCAACAAGAAATCGAGGGTAAATCAGTGGTGTCATCCTAGGGCATACACACCTAGTCACCTAATACACCCTCATAGTAGTTTTGGGGGCATACTGTGGAAAATATTTTGTTTGATAGTTTGTTTTGGCACTCTTAATTGTACCTCAATCAATGGAACATCCCCAGAAGCTTGTTCCCACATCTGGGCTAGAATGGCCCTGCTAAAGTCTCACCAAAGTATGCATGGACGCCCCCTAAAGAATGTCTAATATGAATCATACTCTCTAAAATGGAGTCACAATTGGTTCTATAAACCCATGTTGTCGAAGGGTCAGCTAAATCCACTCTCAATCTCTTAATCTCTCGGTCTATGTGTACCCAAAGGTCATCCATATTGGTATTGCATAAAAATAAATTAAGTTCTAATTTAAATTTGCATGGGTCACATGTTGCACATATGTTCATATCATGTTAGGGTAAGGCCAAACATGTACATGTGTATGAACTTGAACTAAGGTCTAGTAAATTATGAAAGTACTCCTCAAAATACTTTTTGGAAATTATCTAGCAAAGGCTAAAGTCAAGACAAAGATGTAAGAGATTCTAATTCTCAGAACAAGCTCCAATCTAAGCCCTCTATCTATAGAAATCCAAACTAGGAAATAGCTCTCAATGCTATCAATATCTAAGAAGTAACAATCATAAATTCAAATCAAATTAAGTAGTAAAAGATTGGCATGTTTGCATAGGAAAGAATATTTAAACAATTGAGTCCTTGTACATAGCACAAATTGTTCTTGACAATAGATAATTTAACTATATTGCACTCTTTCTTAAATAAAGTTTGTACATAATTATAAACATGTGACAATTTTCATAGCTTCTTGTGCATCTCTTTAAACAATAGAATAATGGTGATTCACTAAGTCCTTTTTAATTGTTGGTATAGATCTTGGGATCTTTCATGTGCATTTTCTAAAATTCAACCTAAATTTATTATATGCTAATGAATTTGATGTTTCTTTGTACTCTACACTTTTGACCTCAATAAAGCTCTACAAGTCATTCAATTGAGTAATATCATTTGGATATTTTTTTTTTAAATTTTTGAGAAAATTATCTACATCATAGTAGTTGTACAGACTAGAAACTCATTGGATACTTAAGTTCATAAGGGATTCTTCGAATGTTTGCGTATCTGATTGTTAATCCTAAGTCTATCCTAACTTTAGTTTATAGGGGTTTTCTTAGATATATTCTCACATGCATTGGTTTATGGTTTATGTCCTAATTTTATGTCTCATATTTGTGGTAGTTGACCACACCCAATTAAGGGGTGGTTACTTGGGTGGTTGGAAGGTGGTTACACCACCTCTTTGTATTTATATATGTACTCTTGTACATTATTTGATATATTAAAGATATCTATTAGTTTTTTGTGCATGATATTTTTTTCTAGATTTCTCTATCATTTATTCATTCCATCATCTCTTGGCATTTTCTCTAAGTCTTTTCTATTTATACTTGGTGTGTTGTCCTATTTTGTAATCCAAGTGAGCCTTTGTTTGCAAGTTAAGTATGACCAAAATATTCATTTGGACATGTGCTCTATTTTCTATTTTGACGTTGACCCACTATTACCAATATCCCATGACTTATGTGATTGCTTTAAACATTATGGAGGTGATCATTTACTAGTTTTGTGGGAAATCTTCCCTACAAGTGATTGGGGTACCCAATCTACTTTACATATCCTATAATTCACAATGATATCATCAACATATGTATGTCATTTGATGTGAGTCCAAACTAATTTTGGCACATTTTTATTGGTTTGGGATTATATGAGTAGATGCTTCTATGGAATAGTATGATAAAAAACAAATCAAACACTACCATGTGTACCCTAAAATATGTGACTATGGTAAGATGTATTTTATTCTCAATAAATAAACAATTATAACAAATTTTAATGTTGTATGTCACATGTGGGCGAAACATTAAAATGTAGAAACACTCAAGTTTGGCTAAATAGTCATTTCGCCCATGATCATCAATATTTCTTTGATTATATTGCACCATAGGATCTTATTATTACTTAACAAATCAAGTGACAGGTTGACAAGTTAGCAAATAATTTAATGACATTTGAGTCTATGTGCCTAAATCCTATTGGTCATAAAATGATTATAAAAGAGTCCATGCATGAACAAATTTCATTAACAAGGTAATGGCAATTTACCAAGTTATTCGAGAACTTATATTTGATGACATCATTGCATTAATTTAGTGTTTGTTTAAGACATAACTGTACAATTTAAAATAACTATCAACAACAACATGCTTTCTAAAAATGTGGATAAATAAATTGCTACGAGATCAAATCCTAGGATGTGCATATATAAAATACATGCTATGGTTTAGATCTAATTAAACAACAAACATCACAACTCAGATTTCATATATCAAAAATCAATTTAAGAGATTAGTCTCGTAAAAGTTTAAGATAAGATATGAGTGCCTATCTATTTCACATGTGAGGTTGATTTCCTCTTTGACGTACTTGTGTATATGTGATACATGAAACAAAATAGTTATAATATTAAATGATGATGACATGATCTAGTGAGACATAATAAAAAGAATTGATACCAAAAATTTAGCTCTCTAAGCTATTGTGCCACACCCTCTAATCCTAATTTTAAATGTGCTATAAGTGATCCTATCCTACTTACAGTGACCTTGTTTCCTACCACTAATGAATTGTGGGATCTTTCATGTGTTCCTAAACTTGTTTCTAAAAAAAATTGTCATGCTAAGAAGCATGATGGTGTTTACGTGAAGGAAAATTTTTGATGACCTAATATAGTATCAAGACAATAACTCAACCCCCTAGAAGAAACTACAAGTTCCATTACACAATATATGCATGCAATGATGATGCAATTTAATAAAACACTAAGATGCACATTTTGTCCTTAGATTCTCTTGGAATTGAATGATATTGTAATTTCATGCTTATGTTGGATCTTCTTTTGTGTTGCTAATTATTAGGATAAGAGTATTAGTACAGGTTCTTCATTGTTCAACTCAAGGTATTTAGTGTATGGGTCGATAGGGTAATCCAAGTTTTTGGAAATGTTAGCTCACAAGTAGGGAAAAACAAATTTGAAATAGGTGGACTAGGTTTAGGACATGATAGTGAGACATAATAAAATAATTGATACCAAAAATTTGGCTCTATAAACTATTGTGCCACACCCTCTAGTCCTAATTTTAAATGTGATATATGTGACCCTATCCTACTTGTGTGACCTTACATCCTACCACTAATGATTTGTGGGATCTTTCATGTGTTCCTAAACTTGTTTCTAAAAAACTTGTCATGCTAAGAATCATGATGTGTTTACTTGAAGGAAAAATTTTGATGACCTAATCTAGTATCAAGACAATAACTCAACCCCCTGGAAGAAACTACAAGTTTCATTACACAATATGCATGCAATGATGTTGCAATTTAATAAAAGACTAAGATGCACATTTTGTCCTTAGATTCTCTTGGAATTGAACGATATTATAATTTCATGCTTATGTTGGATCTTCTTTTGTGTTCCTAATTATTAATATAAGAGTATTAGTTAGATTCTTCATTGTTCAACTCAAGGTATTTAGTGTATGGACCAACAGGGCAATCCAAGTTTCTGGAAATGTTAGTTCACAAGTAAGAAAAAACAAATTTCAAATAGGTGGACTAGGTTTACAACATGATAGTGAGACATAATAAAAGAATTGATACCAAAATTTTGGCTCTACAAACTATTGTACCACACCCTCTAGTCCTAATTTTAAATGTGTTATATGTGACCTAATCCTACTTGTGTGACCTTGTTTCCTACCACAAATGATTTGTGGGATCTTTCATGTGTTCCTAAACTTGTTTCTAAAAAACTTGTCATGCTAAGAAGCATGATGGTGTTTACTTGAAGGAAATTTTTTTATTCAACCTAATCTACTAACAAGACAATAACTCAACCCCTTGGAAGAAACTACAAGTTTCATTACACAATATGCATGCAATGATGATGCAATAATAAAACACTAAAATACATATTTTAAATGTGCTATATGTGACCCTATCCAACTTGTGTGACCTTGATATGCAGGAACATCTCGAGTGAACAAGCTATCTCGCATCAACCAAAAAAAAATTAGTTTGTTTTATTCATTTTTGGCTCGTGTATGACTTTGATGGCATCCCTCATCCTTGGAGTACATGTGGATTGATCGGATTAGACAAAATTGAGTTTCTGCTGGTTGTCGTTTTGGTGTGTAATAAGCTAATTTCACAAAAATAATTGTTTTAGTGAATCTGAGAGATTTGGTTGAAAACCCTCTTTCAGGAAGATTGTGGAAGACATTTTAGAATTGATGCCAAAGATTTTGTGATCAGACTCTTTCTGGCTTTGGAGAAACAATTGTTTTGCGACTTGCGCTAGCAGATTGATGAAACATTAAAATCTTGAGTTTTATAAGGTTTGAAGTGGAACAGCTTGGCAAAGAGTTTGGTATTATTGACATCATCATCGTGGCAAGTTTTCATGAGATTCTGAGCACCCGGTGAGGAGATATCGCAAAAGTCAGTTTTCAGATCTCGTCATATCATGTCGAAGTCATGTAAAACATGACATAGCATTGAAAAGGTATCCAGAATGTCATTCATATGGTGGGGGAAGTCATAGTTGGTTTGATTATCTTCATTGTGTAATGTTACATTACAAATTTGTCTAAGTCATTCAGAACACTATGGCTGAAATCTCTATTGTAGAGAAATTGTTCTATGCTCTGGATGAAAGTGCATTCTTGAGGACATTACAAAGAGGCATTGTAACTTCAATAAAAGATCGGGTACATGTTTCCATTGGCTTTTCACAGGCAGGTTGATATTTCTAAGAGCTTTAACGTCACCATCACTTGATCAAAAGCTTACAAGCCAAGTTCATGAGATTGTGGGACATATAAATGGACGATTTGGTAGCTTGGGGGCTGTTCCAATACATCATTTGGACCGATCACTTGATTTTCATGCTCTTTGTGCACTTTATGCTATTACAGATGTGGTGCTCATAACATCTTTGCGTGATGGAATGAATCTCATGAGCTATGAATTTATGGCATGTCCAAGTTCTAAGAAAGGGCGCGCTAATCCTAAGTGAGTTTGCAAGAGTAGCTTAGTCTCTTGGAGTTGGAGCCATACCTGTTAATCCTTGGACTATCACTAAGGCGACACTTTCCAATGGCATGCCACCCAGATTGATGTTCATATTGTCTGAGCTCATGCTGTGTGGAGACTAGGAGCCGCTATAGGAGCCACGAAAGGTGCTACAAGAGCCGCGAGCCGCAGGAGGTGCTACAAGAGCCGCAGGAGGAGGAGGGGCCCATGGGCCACAAGCTGGAGCATCGAACAGATCTTTTGTATTTCTTAACCAAATCTTTTTGCATATGCAGTCTTTTCTCTTTTGACCAAGCAGGCAATATCAAACTAAACAGGCAGTATCAGTTGTCCTTTTCCTTTTCATTAACCAAGTTTCTCAAAGCAAGCAGACAGTACCCACCGTGGCACCGAGAAAATAAAAAGTCAGGGCCCTTGAGGGTCCCGTGACAGGGAACAAACTCATTTTGTTAATGGACACACAAACAAACCCCCATACAAAAGGAGTCATGACAAAAGGTCTGTCAGTAGAGTTAGAGGCTATGGTAAAGGTAGGGTTTGAGGAAACTCATGGGGACCCACAAGAAAACATGCTAATACCCTATGGTGCTAATCTGACTTGGGACCCCGAGAACCCAGTGAGCCAGTCCTCTATTGCTGCAGAGGCCCTGGAAGCTCTGCTTTTGCACTCACACGGGTCAGTTCAGGTCCAAAACAGAGTGGTGGATACAAGGGAAAAACTGACATTTGTCAATGCAAAACAGTATAAATGGATTCTACAATGTACGCAATCCAAAATAGCAAAGAAACTCAAACTGCTGGGAAAGAGAAAATTCATGGCTATTCTACCCAAACTAGCCTGCAATAATCAAGCAACTCCTTTAATGAACATGATACAACTAGGCTCGATGGATGAGAAGCAGGAAAATCTATTAGTAGAGCTCGAGCAATAGACAACAGAAACAAAATAGGAAGCAATAAAACAGGAAGCTGTAAAACAACTTGGAAACAACGGAAAAGAAGAAGAAAGTAATCTTGACAGCCATGAACTTTACAGTCCTACTTCAACTCCATTAACCTGGTCCTCCGAACTCTATGTCATGGAATTAATGGCGTTGAAAAGTAGACTGGCTAAGTTAGAGGCAAGAGAACAGGTGATAGATACCAAGTTTCAAGAATCTATAGAAAACAACCGCAAGATAGCACAAGAGAATAAGGCACTTAAAGATCAAGTAAACAAACTGCTAAACAACTTGGAATCAGGGCAGCAGTAGCTTCTGACATTAAAACAGGAACTAAGTCAAATCAAGAACAAAAATACAGGTCAAACAACGGAGAATGAAAACATTCCAGATTTCAAGAAATTTCAATCAGTCCTAGAGAACATGGAAGTCAAGGAAACTCAAATCATGGAGAAACTTGAGGAGGCCAAATCTTGGACTCAAGTGGTAAAAGGGGTGTCAGGGTCACAAACAGAGATCATAAAGAAACAGATTAAATTACAAATGTGGGAAGAAAGGGACAGGCAAGACAAAGCAACAAATATAATTATAAAAGGGGTGAAAGAACAAGGAGAAGGGGAAATAACTAGCATGGTAGTAAGAGATTTCCTAACAAGTAACCTTCAGTGGGCGGGAAACATCCTATAGGCAAGCCGAATTGGACAAATAATAAGAGGGGAAAAGAGCAGAAATATTAGGGTGTCATTAAAAATTTGGGAAGACAAGCTCCAGATTTTAAGAAACAAAAAGCTCCTCAAAGGGACACAATTCTACATAGATGAGGATCTAACACTAACATAATTAGAGGAAAGGAGAAAGGAGTGGGAGAAGGTGGTAGCAGCAAGAAAAGCAGGTAAGGAACCTTGGTTATATAGAGGTAAAGCACAAGTGGGAGGCAACGCCTTCGCTCACAAATAGGAAGGCGGGGCCCCACAGGACCACCTCTCAATGGTAGGCTGGAATTGTAGAGGCTATCCTTGGAGGAGGGGTCCTAGTTTAGGGCCCATAGCAGAGGGGAGAGACATCATTATCCTTGTTGAGACACACAAGCATGAGGGCTGCAAAGTCCCAGATTTTGAAGGGTATGAGAAGTGGTCGGTATGGAATGAACTAACGAATAGTGGCAAAGGACATGGAGGGGTGACGGTCTTGGTCAAAAAAGATTATGAAAGAACAATAAAATTGGAAAAGAAAGACCCAAATAACCAATACATATGGATAAAGATTACTAACGTAGGGTCCATAGTTTGGCTGGCTGCTTGCTACTTTGCTCCGTATGGTTCTAAAACATACAAGAAAAAGAACTTGGACAAGAAGGATCCATATGAGACACTCAAAAAAGACATAACAGTGTTCAGTTCTATGGGTGAGATCATGCTAATAGGAGACTTCAATGCTAGAACTGCGAATAACCAAGCCCTTTCCCTCAGTTTGGAAGAGGGGAAGAAGAGCAATCCGCTTTGGCTTGAAGAAGAAGAGAATTAGAAATGGGAAAGGTTATCTCAAGACACAAAAGGAGGTATCTCATCTTTTGGTGCAAAATTGTTAGGGATGTGCAGCCTTCATAATTTAGTCATTTGCAATGGAATAAATGTTTGGCCAAGCTCGGGAAACTTCACGTGTCATACCTATAATGGGCAAAGCATGGTAGACTATGTCATTTGCTCACAAAGAGCTATTCTAAAGGTAAAAGAGTTGGAGATTGGGTGTTGTCCTGTTGAAATGAAATCTGATCATAGTCCAATATACATAAAGTTCAGCATGCAAAAAAGTGACCAGCAGGAGGCTAATCTTCAAACACCCAAGAAAGAAGACTTTCAAGGCAAGATTCATTTAAATCATGAGAATCAAGATATTTTTAAAAATATGATAGATAAATAGCTACAAAAGGGTAAGGATATTGGCTGTCCCGAAACAAAACAAGACATAATGGGTAGCGAACACTTGATGGACATTATCCACAAGGCTTTATCAGCATGCAAAAGAATGAAAGCTAGAAGAGCCATCAAAAACAATTTTCCTGTGAATCCTTGGTATGATGAGGAATGTAAAGCAGCAAAAAGATCACTAAAGTTATCTGGAAAAGAAAAAGCAAATAAAAAGATATATGAAAAACTAGTAAGGTCAAAAAAAGAAGAGTACATGGAATTCAGGAGAAAAGAGCTGATTTCTCTTGGAAAAGCTAATCCAAGAGGCTTTTGGAGGGAACTGTAGCAAACTAAAATCATAGTTGAGAACAATATCACTGATACACAATGGCTGCAGTATGCTAAAACATCGTATGAAAGAGACCAAGATAGAACTCTTCCTCTGTTACTCACCACGAACGCTAAGTTGTTCTCCACAAAGGATGTCATAGAAGGAATCAAAAAGTTAGCAGCGGGCAAAGCTAAAGATATAGATGGGCTACAGGCAGAGTACTTGAAGTGGAGCACAGAAGCCTTAGCGCCACATATCAAAAGAATTTTCAACAAGGTGATCCAGCATGGTTTCCCCACTATCTAGACCACAAGTGTGGTCATCCCTCTTCACAAGAATGGGGATACTAGCAATCCTTCAAACTATCGCACTATAATGATCAACCCCCTCTTTGGAAAACTCTTTGGAAGCATGGTAGAATGAAGAATAAGCACTTGGGTAGAAAAGGAGGACAAGAGGGCGAAAGCTGGCTTCAGAGCAAAGCACTCCACGATTGATCATGGTGTTACTCTTAGGCATCTGATTGAAAAAATCTGGGACAAGCAGGGGGAAGAAGCTTTTTGCTACTTTGTTGAATTTAAAAAGGCCTTCGACACGGTACCTAGAAGTAAGCTTTGGGGCAGAATGGAGGAGTTGGGTATACCGGAGGAGTATAGAGCAGCAGTGCATAGACTCTATGAACAGGTGCAAGCCAAGATAAAAACTAAAGATGGCATGTCAGAGTGCTTTGGGAGCGACATTGGTGTCAAATAGGGGTGTCCTTTGTCCCCAACTTTGTTTGGGCTTTACATAGACAAACTAGAGGAGTGGCTTGACAAGCGGGGAGGAGAAGGGGTGCACTTGGCCACTTATATGGTCAAGCTATTGTTATATGTAGATGATCTTACGCTAATGGCCAAAACAGCACATAGCCTACAGGAACACCTGAGGGCTCTTGAGTCTTTCTGTCAGGAGGTGGGAATGCAAGTGAACATCAACAAAACAAAAATCATGATCTTCACCTTGAGAAGGACTAAGAAACAAATAAACTTTGAGTTCGAAGGCAGCCCACTTCAGGTAGTAAAGGAATACAAGTACCTAGGTCTTGATTTTTGTAGCAATCTTAGTTGGGAGACATGCAGGACAAAAAGAATACAAGGAGGATGGAAAGCATTATACATGCTTCAAAATAGATGTAGATCTGCGGAGCTCTGGGACTGGAAAACAAAGCAGAAGCTCTTTGGACTATTGGTTGTACCGGTGATATTGTATGGCTGCGAAGTCTGGGGCAGCAGCACATCGACTTCGAAATGGAGGCAAATAGAAAGATTACAAAAACATCTAATCACAAGCAGCTTTAAAATAAAAAGCTCAATCCCATATGAAATTATCTTGGTTGAAGCGGGTGCTTATCCTATCGAGGCGATGGCGATAACCAGGCTTTTGGGGTATCTGAAGAGACTTGAGAACATGGGGGAGCACCGCTGGCCCAAAATTGCAGCGGAGGAAAACATCACCAGAAGGAAGAATACGTGGATGCATCAAAATGTCAAGTGGCTGCACAAGTGGGGCATCAACATTCAAGAGTGCCCAAGAACAAACGTGGAAATCAAAAAGTTTGTGAGGGGGAAAGTCAAAGCTGCCATGTGGTCTCAACAACTCGGGCAAAAAAGAGAATACTATGCCATTCATTTTAACCCCACATGTGATCACGATCAAAAGTGTTATATCATGGCAGATATCAAGTGGAAATATAAAATACTATTGGCACAGCTCAGAACTAGCTCACACCATCTTAGGTATGAAACAGGCAGATGGAAGACACCCAGAGAAGAGTGGACGGATAGGATTTGCCGTCTTTGTACGTCGGGCTCAGTGGAAACGGAATGGCATTACATCATGGTGTGCAAAGCATATGAGGACATTCATTTCAAATTCAAGGATATCTTGAATGTCGTGTCTTTAACGGCCTTGTTTGTTGAAACAAAGATTGTGAGAGTGGCTGATTTTTTGGACAAAATCCATAGACGAAGATTGACTATCATCAAGGAGATTGAGAGCAGCAGTCAAGTTTAATGGGCGGCCTACTTGCGTAGTCTGCTGCTCTTGCGGGTCCCATAGACTATTTCGGTCTCGTGGACATCATTAAAAACTTTCATTTCATTTCATGCCTATCGTTGAAAACTAAAAGATGTTGCTTGGGAAAAGATATATGTTCAGCATTTAAAACGAACACATTGAAGAATGGAACAGCGGGTGAGAGTTTTAACATAAAACAATAAAATAACCAAAAAGGAGAGGGAAACATTTTTTTTTCTTTTAGAGGAATGATGTAGCATTCTCATGTGGAAAATGAAATGCTCCATAGTGGTGCCATGTTTGGGCTTGTGAGCATGAGGAGGTGATTTTTTTTGTTTGCGTCACCTTGTTTCCTACCATTAATCATTTGTGGGATCTTTCATGTGTTCCTAAACTTGTTTCTAAAAAACTTGTCATGCTAAGAAGTATGATGGTGTTTACTTGAAGGAAAAATTTTGATGACCTAATCTAGTATCTTGAGACAATAACACAACCCCTAGAAGAAACTACAAGTTTCATTACAAAATATGCATGCAATGATGATGCAATTTAAAAAAACACTAGGATGCACATTTTGTCCTTACATGCTCTTGGAATTGAATGATATTGTAATTTCATGCTTATGTTAGTGTATGGGTTGATAGGGTAATTCCCCAAGTTTTTGAAAATGTTAGCTCACAAATATGAAAAAATAAATTTGAAATAGGTGGACTAGGTTATGCCATATAATATAGTCTAAAGAATGTGCTATCTACCATGCATTAATCCTATTTAACAAAATTTGGTAAGCTTCTATAAATTTGTTTCTAGGTTGTCTCATCAGTTCTACAATGTAACATGTTTCTATTTTTAATTTTGCATTAATATGTCTATTTTCTCAAGGAAATAAAATTAATGTTTCATAAATTAGTGTTATTTTGTGCATTGATTATGGTTATTTTGCATTAATTAGGGTTTCAAATTTTTTGGTTTTACAATTAGGGGTTTAAATTTATGTTTTAGGATTTCAAATTGTAAAACCCTAAAATTTGAAACCCTAATTGTAAAATCCTACAATTTTAAATCCTAATTAATACAAAATAACCTTAATTTATGAAACCCTAAAATTTATGTTTTAATTGCACATTTTAGGGTTTGAATTTGCACATTCTAGGGTTTCAATTTGATGTTTTAGGGTTTCAATTTGATGTTTTAGGGTTTGAATTTGCACATTCTAGGGTTTTAATTTGGCGTTTTAGGGTTTGAAATTGCACATACATTCAAGGGTTTGAAATTCAATTTATCTTTCACCATGAAAATTTATGTGAAACTGAACTTATCTTTCACCACATTGAAATTTTCAACTAAACAGTTGCGAGAGGAATACCTAGTTGATGTTGGCTGGCTAAGGTGGATGGCTAGGGTGGACGAAGTTCCTTGGACACCTTTGTTCGAAGGCACATGAAAAAATCATGTAGTTGAAGTTGTGGATGCTATGGAAGTCATGGACATCGTGGAAGTTGTGGACGTAGTGGAATCCATGGAAATTATTGGTTTTTTCCTAGACTGGATGCTTGTTCCCAGTATCCCTACAAGGTAGCCAACAGTGATCAACAGGATTTCTGGGCCAGGGGCCAACAGTGTAGGAGATAGACTCTATTTTTATCTCCTCTTCTTCTACAGGCTCTGCAAAACATAGGGGGGTATTCCCTATTCAACATACATAAAATATATTTGTGGATGGTGGGATGCTGATATAAAGCAGATGAATCCTCCCTTATGTAGACCAAAACTGTAAAAGATAAGTGCAAAGGGGCTAGCTTTGGGCCTATGTTTAGTTGTGAGACAGAAGATTCTAATCCTAAAACTAATTCTAAAGTCCTAAAGGTTTTTTTTTTTTTTGAGTTTAGGTTGATTTGGTATTTGGATGCAAAACCAGGACCTAAGGTGTAACCTCAATGCAAGACTAGATTGGTGCCTATCCAGGGCTTGGAGTCAATAGACATACACCTATGAATGATCAGCATGAACACACTAAGACCAGATTTCAAGGGGATGTTGTGGTATCTGCCTTACAGGTACCGCCCAGAACAGAGTATTCAGTTACCTATACTTACGATATCCTTACTGCAATATGTTCCTCCCAACCCTTGACCTGAGACACTTTAATCTACCCCTTAAGCAGAAGCAAAAGATCAAGTTTTCAATATGGCAAGATCATATCCTAGAATACCAGACACCCCTTAGATGTTTAGATTCAAAAGAAGAACATATTCAATTTGGAGACAAAATAACCAGATACATGCAAATACAGCATTACTCATATATAATTAATCATGAAACCAGTAAATTCATGCATAAGACGTACAACATGAGATTCATAAACTCACAAGACATCCAGATAGGGTCACCAAAGGAGTTGCATCTTATTACAGCACCCAGATTTTGTCCAGTTTTCAACAACAACAATGGGTAACACAGTTTGGTCTTTATACCAAGACTGTGTACCCAGCAAAAATTAATTACAAGACAAGGTCCAAATTTCCCGTCAGATACACAGTACCGGAAATGATGCTCAAAAATAATAAATATAGTAGGGGACAAAACATGGATAAGCAAGAGAAGGACGAGGAGCAGCTAAGCTCCAGCCCCACGCTGCTACCTGAGGATTTTCTTCTTCAGTCGGGTAGCTATCAAGTCAATCAGGCCATACCTCTGCAATTCCTGTACCATTAATGGCACACCAACCCGTAGGACGTAGCAATGGTCTACGTCTGAAAATTCCCACCAAGAAAGATGCATCAAGCCCGGGAAATCCCACGCTGATGAAAGTTTGAACTGTGACCGTCGAAATCCTACCTATCGCTGAGATCCGTGGTGCCAAAATAGTCTGAAAAGTCAAGAACAAATTAAAACATGCCACGCAGGCACCCCGTGCATCCATCACTAACCACTTCAAAAATGCAAGATCAATAATCCCACATTCATCCTGCAATGCTTGCTTGACTATCATATAAACCAAGCCATGAGCAAACCTAGTGTCATGCACTTTTGCCCTGCATGACCATTGAACCGTCTGCCAATAGCCCATCGGTGTAGCTCCCGCCTCTGTCGGTGTGACCCACACCATCGGAGCAACCAAAAATCCATCTGCCGACATCACCCATTACACCGATGGATATCCCTTTGTTCAATTCTTCGACGAGACCATAAACTGTCAGCCAACTCAAAAATTCTCCTACTGATATACTGCTCTTACTGACGAAGCCTCTACATTCCCTTGTCGGCCAGACTTTAACCTGTCGGAGTGACCTCTATCGGATATGCCGATGCCACATATCACACCGATGTACACCTTGGTCAGCGTGACCAAGACCATCAGGGAATCACCTCACTTATCCTCCGATACACCAATACAGCTCCATCAGCCAGAGTATCCCTGTCGGCCCAACTCTCCACGATTCACCCAATGCATCATGTCACCCCGATGGCATCTCCATCGGCATAGCCCAAACACATCGGCAGATTCTAAAATTCCTTCGCTGATATCACCACTCTTGCCGATGGCCACCCTACACAACCCCCATCGGCCTGTCAGAGAGACATGTAGCATAGCTGCTGATGGAAAAAGTCTTGGCGATGGAATAAGCATACTATTGTGAAGAACGTGATCGCCAAGACAAAGATGAACTCACACCGATGGACCAATAAATCCTGAGGGTTTGAAATGAAAAGCGTCCACTAATTTTTAATTTGAAACCCTAATCACAGATGGGGCTCCACCACATTGCATGAGGACAAGTAAACTCTTCAAGCACTAAAGCATGAGGATAAAACATGAAAAACTAGGAACCCACCACAGAAAACCAATACCAAAAGAAACAAAATAGTGCAAGATCCCATGACTCAAAAATTTTAGGGTTTGAATGGAAAAACCTGCAAATGTATGAACTTAAAACCCTAAACATAAATGAGTGCTAACATAGGCTCCGATTGGGGACGTGCAGGCGCAAGGCTGCAACGAGGACCAGAACACTCCAAGGTAAACCAGACCAAAATCCAAAATTCAAAACGCGACCGACTATACAAGGCATGTACAAAATACTTACACCTAGTTTACAGTGTGCACAAAGGAAGATCATTTATGAGAAAAAGGTCTTAAGGAATTTACCGTGCACTGGCAATTCCAGTACTTCACCATCTAGGGCCTGGAGGCAGTAAGAATTTTCCCCATAAGTATTACAAACCTGATATGGGCCCATCCACAAGGGCTCAAACTTTCCATGTTTGCCCTTGTCCTGACTCCTTGCATTCCAAATAAGGACTAGATCACTGATTTAAAACTTCCTTTCTGTAGTCCTTTTATCAAACAGATATTTCACATTTTGTTATTTCCTTATGCTTGTCTAGTGAGCTTCTCTTCTGACCTCATCAAGTGCAACCAACTGGTTTATTCTCTCTGTCATGGAGTCTTCAATCTCTTCATCATTTTCATGGATGAACCTATAGACTGGCAGGAGGTTGTTCACAAACAATCTAGCTAATGCACCATATACCAATTCAAAAGGGGACGTTCCAATTGCTCCTTTTACTGTCACCCTGTCAACCCATAATGCCAACTTTAGCTTTGAATCCCAGGCTCTCTTGTTTTTGTCTACCATCCTTTTGATGATTTTCACGAGACTCTTGTTACTTGACTCTACTTGACCATTTCCTTGTGGGTGGTATGGTGATGCATATGACAAGTTAAGTCCATATTTGTTACAAAAATCAACAAATTCACCTGATCTGAAGCACATTACATTATCTGTGACCAACTTGACTAGTACTCCAAACCTGATAATAATATTTTCCAGTATGAAATCCATCACCACCTTACCTATAGCTCTCTTGGTCGGAATAGCCTCAATCCATTTAGTGGAGTAATCAGTTGCTACCAAAATCCAACTGTGCTCCCCACTTGATTTTTCTGCAATTTCCCCTATGAAGTCAATTCCCCATTGCTGAAATGGAGCCTCCACAATCACAGTTCTTAAGGGTAATGCACCTTCATATTTTAACCTTCCTGAAAACCTTTGGCAAGGATCACACTTTCTTATCAACTTTTGTGCATCTGAGAAAAGAGTTGGCCACCAATATCCTATCCTAAGAATTTTGTGAGCCGTTGTTTGAGCAGTATAGTGTCCACCACACACTCCTTTATGCATGTCATTTAAAATATTCTTGGCCTCACCTTCATCCACACATCTGAGTAATACACCATCAGGATTCTTCCATAATAGTTCTCCTTGAACAACGATGTATTTGATTGCATGTAGCTTCAAGGTCCTTTTCAGACTATCACTGAGATGGGAAGGACAATTCAAATTCTGCAAATAATATACAACATCCTTGTACCACTTAGATTCTGACATGTTAACAACTTCATTTTGGACTATATTGACTTGGCATGCTTTCAAATTTGACTATGCCATCATTTTAGCTAACCCTTGTCCCCTTACCAGCTTTGTGATCTGTATCTCTATATTGAATTCTTGTAGTTTATTTATCCACCTGCACCTTCTTCCTGTTACCTCTTGCTGAGTAAAAATGTCCTTGACTGCTACATGGGGCACATATGCAACTATCTGGGATCCTACCAGATATGGCCTAAAACTCTTGATTGCTCTGACTAGTGCATATGCTTGCTTTTCCATAGTGTCATACTTTAACTCAGCAGCCTGCAAGGACATACTAAAGAAAGCAATGGGCTGCTCAAAACCATCATCATTTTTTTGAAGTAAACATGTAGCAACAGTTTGGAAAGAAGCAAATGAAAACAATTACAATGGCTTAGAAAAATCAGGAGACTTTAGCACATGAGCCATCTTTATTGCTTCCTTGATGTCCTGGAATGATCTGCTTGCTTCACCTTCCCAACTGACAGTCTCACCCTTCTTCAGCATTTTAGAAATGTTCCTTGTGGTTTCTGCAAAGTTGGGAACAAATCTTCTAACAAAATTTATTTGTCCAAAGAAGGACTGGATTCCTTTTACTGTTTTTGGCGTATGGATCTTATCAATTGCAACAACCCTTTCAGGATCTATCCTTATTCCATCTTTGGAAACAATGTGCCCCAGGAGCCCTCCTTCAACTACCCCAAAAGCACACTTCCTTGGATTTAGAGAAATACCATATTCAAATGCTCTAATGAAAATCTGAAGTGCATACAGTGCTGCTCTTCCTTCTTTGAATAAGCAGTCAAATCATCCTGATAAACAGCCAAGATTGAATCAATCAACCCTGCAAAAGCAACGTCCATTGCTCTCTGAAATGTGGCACCTGCATTTGTCAGTCCAAATGGCATTCTCACATATACATAAGTTCCCCATGGAGTGGTGAAGGTAGTCTTGTATTGTTCTGATTCCTTTACCTTCACCTGATTGTATCCTGAGAATCCATCCATCATGGATAGGAGTTCACAATAGTCACCTTCTGTAACATGGCCTCCATATTTGGCAGTGGATAATTGTCTTTCAAAGAAGACACATTCAGATTTCTAAAGTCAACACAAAGTCTTATGTCACCATTCTTTTTCCTAACTGGGACAAGGTTAGACACCCAAGTTGAATGTCTGATTGGCACAATTATCCTAGCTTCCCTAAGCTTCTTGAGTTGTTCCTGCATTTTTGGAGCCAAGGTGGGATTAATAGGCCTTTGCTTTTGTCTAAATGGCTTAGCTCCAGGCTTCAATGGGATTTCATGCTGAAATAAGTCTTCTCTATAAGCTTTGAGGTCTTCATATGACCATGCAAAAACATGCTTATACTTTTTCAATAATGCAATCAGCATGCTCCTGATGTGTGGTTTGAGTTGTCTGCCAATGTATACCTTCTTAGGGGCCTGAGATGTCCCCAAATTTATCTCCTCTAAGTCATCTTTGTTTGTGGGAGATGTCTTTGTGACCAATTGGTCTCTATTGTCAAAAGCTCTCTCTAAAGCAACTAGCCGTCTAGGGATTTTATTTGTCTTTAGCTGAATTACTTCCTTCCCTAGGAGAGTTTCTTTTCCATCTACAATTTCTATAAAATTTTGAAAATCAATTTCTTGGTTCTCATATTCATCTATGCAATGCAAAAATCTTAACAAGTCCTTGTCATCATCAAACACTTGCCAACTGCATATGTTCTCTGGTTCTGCAGGTCTAACTTTAACTTCAACATTTGTAACATCTAATAGAGTGATATCATCTAGCCTTAATGCTACATTGGCTAAGAAATCAGTCATGACATTTTTTGATCTCTCTACCCAGCCTATTGAAAATGCATCAAATAATTCAATTGTATCCCAGACAGCATGCTTGTATTGTTTTAATCTCTTGTTCCTTGAGGCATATATATCTCTAACTTGGGACACAATTAACTTAGAATCCCCAAATACTCTCAGCATCTTAATTCCATGTTTGAGAGCCATATTTAAACCTAAGAGTAGGGCTTCATACTCTGCAATATTGTTCGTGCAAGCAAATCCTAGCAAGAAGGAGAATTTTAGGAGCTTACCAGTCAGAGACAGGGACACAACTCCAGCACCAGATCCTTCTTTTGCACAAGCTCCATCAAAATACATGGTCCACAGACCCTGCTGGTCCAGCTCTTGAATGCAAGTTTCTCCCCCTTTATCTCCTTGGTCACTTGAGACAACTCTGAAATTCTCACAGTCAGTGTCAACAAAACAGATGTGCTCCTCAGAATCATGATCTTCAACTGTCTCTAGTGACCTGTCTTCTTTGATCAGCTTAACATCCTTGCCACTTATTGGAATCATGGCATATGATAGGTCAAGCTGCATATTCCCTCCAATCAATGCTACCCATCTTCTTGACAACAGCATACCATATTGCAGCTTTATATCAACCACTATTATGTTCATTTTATATGTCTTCTCTAGATACGCCGCTAATCTGAAATCTACATCTTTCATGATTCCAATAACAGGTACTTCTCTAGCATCCATAGCATAGCATTTTCCACATGCCTTGTCTATTTTCAACCCAACTTGTTGTATGATAGCCAGAGGCATGATATTAGTTGATGCCCCTGAGTCA
The DNA here is from genome assembly GCA_027924645.1 of Cunninghamia lanceolata. Classification (NCBI taxonomy): domain Eukaryota; kingdom Viridiplantae; phylum Streptophyta; class Pinopsida; order Cupressales; family Cupressaceae; genus Cunninghamia; species Cunninghamia lanceolata. Next base: position 3,920,422 of record BSBN01000124.1, on the reverse strand, counting down.
AGCATACAATTTTTAGCACTTTCCCATTGATAACAAGGGAAACATAAAATGGTTCCACTTGTGATGGGCATTTTGTCATGGTCACCCCCAAATATACTTCAGGGACTTCATCTTCATGAGTGCACATGACCTGCTTCTTACCTTGAACCTCAACATTTTGCTTGGCTTGACACGGTATCCCTGAAATTAAGGACACGGTCTTATCTCTGAACTCTTCCACCTTCATGAGTTCCATCAATGGTACAGAGACTTTTACCTGGGATAATACCTAAGCTATGTCAAATGGAGCATAACTTTGTATAGCAGTTGTAACCTGCTCCACCATTTTACCTCTATCCTAAGATAATCTGGCTTTAATTTTTATAGCTTCTTGACTATCATTGTTGATCTGAGAATTTTTGTTTTGACCCTCAATATGGGGAATTCTGTTTTCTGGTCCTTGAGGATCACAACCTGTCTTTTTCTTAAAGTTTTGCCTATTATTGCTCCATTGCTTCTTTTGTGGTTCAGTTCCTTTATGACTATGCACTGGCTAGTTCACCAAAGTATTCTCTGGTTGGTGTGAGTTGCTTACCTGGGCCTTGCCCCTGAGATTGTAATTGCTTTTGACCTGAGCTACTGCTGCAGCTGTGAAGGCTCTAATTTCTTCATTAGAAGGCCTCTGCAGGTTATTTAAGTAATTGTATGAATCTTGAGCATAAGCGTAGCTATCCTCTTCATCTTCATCATATCGGAACTGTTGGTAGACCTGAATGTCATTATCTGCACTTGCATCAGCATCATGAGAAGAGTATCCTCTATTTGTAGATAGCATTTGACATTATCATCTTTTATGCAATGAGACTCATTACACTCATCACAGGCATCAGCATTATTGCATAAAGACTGAGCAATGAGGCATTGTAACTGTGAGTGTGGCATCTAACAGATTATGCACCATGGAGTATCATCAGCAATATTTACAGCTTTCTTCAAAGGATCAGGAGTTTCCTTGACATGTTGAGCTCTTTGGTTAGGGTTGCTACTTGGAAAAAACTGGTTTACCATTATGCCAATTTGTGTGATATGGCATATCATGTAGTGATGGTCTTTTCTCCTGCCTCTAGTAAACCTGCCTGTCAGGACCTATCCCCTTTTCATTTCTAGCAAGTCTGTAATTTAGGTCCTTTACAACATTTGTCAATCTATCTATTTTGTCTTCAGGGGCAGATGTGTTACCTTGACTATTCTGAGATTTAGTGTTTGGATTTTGCAAAATTTTTACATCATCTCTTCTGTTTGTCTTACCAGATGCTTTTCTGTTATTTTCAATATTTGTTGCAATTTTGAAGCATCTCTAAGGCTAGCGGGAGTCTTATCTCTCAGTCCATAAGTTGTCTTGGCATCAAAAGCATTTATATACAACACTATGCAAATAGGTTCGTTAGGCCTCAAATCTTGTGGCAACTTATTCAATACCTTCATGAATCTAGCATTGAAATCAGCAACCTACTCATTTGATCCTTTGGTAATGCCAGTAAATTCATTAATGAAGAAACTAGGATCAGTTTTGTCACCATATTGTTCCTTGAATATTCTCTTGAAGTCATCCCATGATGCAATGCTTCTGTCAGGTAGACCTTTGTACCATTCCTTGGCTTCATTAACTAAGGATTGCATGAATGATTTCATGAAAATATCCTCATGCTCAACCTCGAAGTTATCCATGATATTCTGAAAAGCTTTTAAATGGTCTTCACCTGACATAGTATTCTTTCCTAAAAATTGAGGCACTTGCAGCCTCACATGTTTGTCAATAGGATTTGGATAACCAGGAATGCCATCAAAAACTAGTTGCCTGAATCTATCCAGTTGCATAGGTTGTCTATCAAACTGATTAGCATTAGCATTTCTATTTGCATTCTGATTTCTTACGTTATTTAATGGAGCTCTAGCATTATTTGCATTCTGTCTTTGATCATTATGTTGATCATCTACTTCATTCCTGTGTTGGTTTCTTTACATACCTGTGTTGCCAAGGGTAGGAACTAAATCATCATGAGCAACTCTCAAGGCTTGCACTTTCTGTCTTATATCATCTCTGATTCTCACAGCCTGCAGATATTCTATTTCTACCCTTAAGCTCTTAATTTCATCAGCTAACTGTTCCTCTTTGGGCATAGAGGAGGATGGTCCCATTCCATTCTGGTCATCGTCATCATCATCCCTTGGAGATTCAACCTCTTCAAACCTATCACTAGGATCTAAGAAAGGGCGATCTTGAAACACTTCTGACCTTATTCTCAAAGCACCACTTTGCTATTTTTCATATACATTTTGGATTTCAACCTCTGTGTTTGAAAAATAAGGCTCTATCCTCTCTGAAGATCCTAGATTGTCCTGAATAAATTCATTTTTTCTAGGGCTAGGAGAACCATCTTGACTGGCTCGAACAGTCCCTTTTTTCCTATACATTATCTTGCTGGTTAACTCTTCAAATAGAGTATTACGTTGGGATCTTCTCCCCTGCATACAAATTTTACTTTACCGGTTGGGAGATTACTTCAGAGTCGCCACCTATTATTAGGAATTATTTTCTTTTAAAATGAGGGTTCTTTCAGTTCACTCCCCAGTAGAGGCGCCAATTTCTGTTGGTGACTCGGATGGGCACACAGATACTATATTTCTATATTAATTCCCCAGTAGAGTCACCAATTTCTGTTGGTTTTTTCCCAGACTGGATGCTTGTTCCCAGTATCCCTATAAGGTAGCCAACAGTGATCGACAGGATTTCTGGGCCAGGGGCCAATAGTGTAGGAGATAGACTCTATTTTTATCTCCTCTTCTTCTTCAGGCTCTGCAAAACCTAGGGGGGTATTCCCTATTCAACATACATAAAATATATTTGTGGATGGTGGGATGCTGATATAAAGCAGATGAATCCTCCCTTATGTAGACCAAAACTATAAAAGATAAGTGCAAAGGGGCTAGCTTTGGGCCTATGTTTAGTTTTGAGATGGAAGATTTTGATCCTAAAACTAATTCTAAAGTCCTAAAGGTTTGTTTTTTTTTTTTGAGTTTAGGTTGATTTGGTATTTGGATGCAAAACCAGGACCTGAAGTGTAACCTCAATGCAAGACTAGATTGGTGCCTATCCAGGGCTTGGAGTCAATAGACATACACCTATGAATGATCAGCATGAACACACTAAGACCAGATTTCAAGGGCATGTTGTGGTATCTGCCTTACAGATACCTCCCAGAATAGAGTATTCAGTTACCTATACTTACGATATCCTTACTGCAATATGTTCCTCCCAACCCTTGACCTGAGACACTTTAATCTACCCCTTAGGCAGAAGCAAAAGATCAATTTTTCAATATGGCAAGATCATATCCTAGAATACCAGACACCCCTTAGATGTTTAGATTCAAAAGAAGAACACATTCAATTTGGAGACAGAATAACCAAGTACATGCAAATACAGCATTACTCATATATAATTAATCATGAAACCAGTAAATTCATGCATAAGACATACAACACGAGATTCATAAACTCACAAGACATCCAGATAGGGTCACCAAAGGAGTTGCATCTTATTACAGTACCCAAATTTTGTCCAGTTTTCAACAACAATGGGTAACACAGTTTGGTCTTTATACCAAGACTGTGTACCCAGCAAAAATTAATTACAAGATAAGGTCCAAATTTCCCGTCAGATACACAGTACCAAAAATGACGCTCAAAAATAATAAATATAGCAAGGGACAAAACATGGATAAGCAAGAGAAGGACGAGGAGCAGCTGAGCTCTAGCCCCATGCCACTACCCGAGGATTTTCTTCTTCAGTCGGGTAGCTATCAAGTCAATCAGGCCATACCTCTGTAATTCCTGTACCATTAATGGCACACCAACTCGTAGGACGTAGCAATGGTCTACGTCTAAAAATTCCCACCAAGAAAGATGCATCGAGCCCGAGAAATCCCACGCTGATGAAAGTTTGAACTGTGACTGTCGAAATCCTACCTATCGCTGAGATCTGCGGTGCCAAAATAGTCTGAAAAGTCAAGAACAAATAAAAATGTGCCACACAGGCACCCCGTGCATCCATCGTTGACCACTTCAAAAATGCAAGATCAATAATCCCACATTCATCTTGTAATGCTTGCTTGACTATCATATAAACCATGCCATGAGCAAACCTAGTGTCATGCGCTTTTGCCCTGCATGACCATTGAATCGTCTGCCAATAGCCCATCGGTGTAGCTCCCGCCTCCGTCGGTGTGACCCACACCATCGGAGCAACCGAAAATCCATCTGCCGACATCACCCATTACACCGATGGATATCCCTTTGTTCGATTCTTCGGCGAGACCATAAACTGTCGGCCAACTCAAAAATTCTCCTACCGATATACTGCTCTTACCAACGAAGCCTCCACATTCCCTTGTCGACCAGACTTCAACCTGTCGGAGCGACCTCTATCAGATATGTCGATGCCACATATCGTACCGATGTACACCTTGGTCGGCGTGACCAAGACCATCGGGGAATCACCTCGCTTATCCTCCAATATGCTATTACAGCTCCATCGGCCAAAGTATCCCTGTCGGCCCAACTCTCCATGATTCGCCCGATGCATCATGTCACCCTGATGGCATCTCCATCGGCATAGCCCAAACACATCAGCGGATTCCAAAATTCCTTCGCCAATATCACCACTCTTGCCGATGGCCACCCTGCATAACCACCATCGGCCTGTCAGAGAGACATGTAGCACAGCTGCCAATGGAAAAAGTCTTGGCGATGGAATAAGCATACTATTGTGAAGAACGTGATCGCCAAGACAAAGATGAACTCACACCGATGGACCAATAAATCCTGAGGGTTTGAAATGAAAAGCGTCCACTAATTTTTAATTTGAAACCCTAATCACAGATGGGGCTCCACCACATTGCATGAGGACAAGTCAACTCTTCAAGCACTAAATCATGAGGATAAAACATGAAAAACTAGGAACCCACCACAGAAAACCAATACCAGAAGAGACAAAATAGTGCAAGATCCCATGACTCAAAAATTTCAGGGTTTGAATGGAAAAACCTGCAAATGTATGAACTTAAAACCCTAAACATAAATGAGTGCTAACTGAAACCATGGATGTCGTGGAAGCCATGCACACCGTGGACATTGTGGAACAATTTGTCACTTTCAATTTCGAGAGTTTTTCACAAATGACAGTGAAAACTGTTGTTTTCGCTTCATATTCCTTTTTTTTTTAATAATAAAACAAGACTTTCAAACAAAGGTGACCTTTGCTCAAACGTATTATTTTATTGATTGTTCGACCTTTGCTCAAAATCTTCAAGCAAAAGGACCTTTGTTCAAAGAAATTTCTTCGAACGAAGAGAACTACAAAAAAAATTCCATCCGAAATAAAAATTTTGATGTCCCAAGTTTGGGACTCATTATTGTGGGATGACCTAATAGAATTTATTTATGATCTTACATGGCCCAAATTTCATCATTTTCAATTAATTATATGCCTCTTGTGGAAATCTCTTTCCTCATATAGATCATCACTTCATCTCTAACTTCATACTTGTTAGAAATGAAAGCAACACTACTCAACGGAAATCTTATTCAAATGTATATTTAATGATCTTTAACAGAGTATTAAAGATGGAGATTGCAACAAAAAATATAAACCCACAATACAGAAATATACCAAAAGCACAATGAAGCACACAACACAATGTTTAACGTGGAGAAAACCCTTGCGAGTAAAAAACTCCACCAAGAAAAGAGGTCAAGTTGTATTATCTTCACAAAAGGATATTACAAATACATTCACTTCCTTTGTCCTTCAACCTTCACTCCGGCAGAACCTGGGTACAGGGACTCCTCTTGACATTAATTGATTCAAAATTAAATTTAAGGCATTGAGATGATAATTAATTGAACCTCCCTCTTCCATCTTCAAGGAATAAAACTTATTTTTCATGAAAAGTTTCTTTACTTGACTCTTGAAACAATATAGGGTTCCTATCTTCTTCCATAATAAATATGTAGAGGTTCTTCTAACAAATTCACCAATACAAAATTTTAAAGATAGATGAATAGTACTTCTAGATTTCTTATCCAATCTATTGTAGTCCTCATCTGATACACCTATAGATTTCACTAAAGATGATGTCATTGTCCATTAATCTATCTCTACTAGGAGGTCTTCAACCTTCAACTTCCATAATTTAATGTTCCAATCATTGAATTTCTCAATTTCAAACCTTGACATACTTTCCATGAATCCAACAATACACAGGCTCTATATTTTGACAAGATCCTTCAAATCCTTCCAATAAAACCAGTTATACATGTACTACAAAAAACCTTCACTCCAAGTTTAAAAAACTAAAATCCCTTAATGGTTTCACCACTAAACATTTATGGCTATAATTCCAAATGATGTGGATATGCCCAATCATGATTTGACACCAAATAATGGGAAATTAATCCCTATTAAAGTTGGCCAATAGACTAGGGTATTGGAACACTTTAAGATTACGTATCACATATACACTTATGATTGTTATAACCATTCAAATATAACAACATTAAAGGAAGCACAAGAAATAGTATTCTTACAAAAAATACACGAGGCACAAGATTTACATGGGAAACCATTTCAAGAGAAAACCCACTCGAAAAAGGATAGTCACAATTGTATTATTCAATAATTAGAGTATCCAATATAATTAGTCTCCTTCATATAGTATCTCAATTTGTAGATAATAGCACACAACCTCCACCCAGGCCTATCACACCTTCAAGCAAAAACACATCAACCATCACCAACCTATTTCAACCATACAAGCACATAGATATAACTTCCAAATCATAAATATATTAACTCATAGATTGTTGGAAGAATACAACATAATATATTGAAATCTATAAAATCATAAATTTAAGTATATAGAAAATTATAAATATATTAAATCATAAATATATAAAGTCAAACTTATAAAATTATAAATTTATGTATCTATAAAATGACAATATGAGACTTAATCTAATATAAAAATATATAATAAAATATTAAATATAAAATGACATGATAATGGGTTGATGAGGTTGTGTCTGTCATTTGCTAATGGGACAACAGAGGATGGTCAATAGGTCAAATGATATCATGAAAGCAAAGGTGCATTTACTCTCTATAGAAGGTGGTGGCAAGGGTTTCATAATATTTTGTTTGTGGGGATATCAATAGTTGGTGTTCATTTTTATTTGTTGCTTGTGCACTTGGTTACAAATGGTGTCTATGGATGGTGTTCAACTTGGAAAGGTGAGGAGAATAGAAAATGTAAAGGGGAAGGACCCCATTTTGGTGAGGGAGAAATAGAGGGAAAGAAGGGTGTCTAGGGAGGAAATGCTAGTGGATTTCATGGCTTTTATTGAGAAGATTAAGAATCTAGAGTTGAGGCATTGGGTGGTTCAAATTTGGGAGTTGGAGAAGGATATGGATGGTGCTCCTTGTGTTGGAATTCAATCTACAATGGTGTATTTACTTCTAGATTTGAGGAATACACAGGGAAGATGGAATGTGTTTGATACATTGCTCAAACCTTGAGTTGCACCTAGATGCTCTCTAACATAGTATGATCTTACCTACTCCATGATGATATTAAGGACATGGTGCATCAGTCATAGGTGTATTTCAATTGTCTTTTGGATCATTTACATGCCACAAAGTAGTGTCAGTTGTGTCTACAAAGGGTACTTGAGGAGATTATCAAGAGAGTGAAGGTTAAGCTTCCTGTGGATGCCATTCTGACTTTTTCATACTACTGCAATAATGTGGACTCAAATGATGTCATTTAGGTGACATCGACATGTAATGCCACTTCTTGTGATAAATGTAATGCTATTAAGGAGGGGGTCTCAGGGCCTATGTAATTTGCCTTGGCCCTAAATTTCTTTTTTGATACATATGGGTTTGGCTAAGTAAGACAATGGTGGTATGGTGTTTTTGGTGGGTTTGGGTGGGTGATACAAAACTATGGGGGTTTGGGTTTGAAGGTGGACTTGGGTGGTTGTATGAGCATAGGTTATAGATGTTATAGAAGATACTTATAGTCTGATTTGGTTGACTCCTCGTTGGTCACTTTGATGGTTTTTTGTATAAAGTTGTTTATGACTACGAACTTGGTAAATGTTATGCTACCAACATCCAGGGGTATTAGCCCATTTTTGTTATATGGCTCATGGGCCCTAACTAGGTTTAATATCAAAAAAATATAAAATATAAAATATAATATCTAACTTGCTTGTGCTCTGCCTCTATTTATAAATTTTAGAGACTAAAAAGTATGTATCTAAATAAATATATAGAAAAATAATGGATAAATATTTTAAAGCTATCTTCAATTTTTTTCCTCCAATATTTTTTGATAAATTAATTTAAATTTTATATAGTTAAAAAGCTAACAAATATTCATATTAAAAAAATTACTAACAAAGAAAAAAACTAACATATATTTATTTATATTTTGGATAAATGAGATCAAAAAATTAAATATTAGAAAGTGTAGGCTTTAAAATATAACTTAAAGATAAAAGACTTTTCAAAGAAAAAATAAATCAAGAAAAGACATAATATAAAATGAAAAGTGAACTTGAGTTTTTATTGAATTATAATAGAAATATGTGTCTCACTTAAGTAATTTATATTTATTTATATTTATTTATATTTAAGTAATTTGAATTATATGAGACAAGTTTTTCTTTTTTAGAGTTTCTTAGGAGGTTCATTTTATATCTAAATTTATCCTAATGCAACCTCCCTTAAAAACTGATATTCAACAATGTACTAGCCAAGATTTCTATAGCTATTAAAAATACAAAGTACCAACTAAAGAAAAACATTCCTATCATTATCAATGAAATGTGTGCTCATCTATGGCATTCTAAGATCTAATATGTCTTTATATGTTCCTTACTTAGGTATGCCATGCAATCCTCCCTATAGTTATCATATAGAATTTCTCCTTTCACCTTTATGCTAAATTCATATTTAAATATTTTATTTTATTATTCCCCCTTGTCTTTGCCTATTAATTATTTGTCTTTATCCCTCTTAAGGTCCAACACTTACTTGCATCTATCCCTCTTGGGTTTGTCCAACACTTACTTTCATTTATCCCCATTTAGTTTGTCCATTTATTAGTTTCCTTGATTTTTAGTATCTTTCATGACAAGCAGCTAATCAATTCCATGGAATGTTTAGTCACTGAGTGATAATGACCATACTATTAATACAGTGTTTCCTTCCACCACTATTCCATGAGTACCCTTTACACTTTTTTTACCTTGTCATATGCCCTTTCATCCACATATTTAGCCACCATGATCCCCTATACTTTATTGTCTATTTTTTAGAATATTTAGTTGGGAGAATCTATAGGGGTTCCACCCAAAACTATAATATAAAATAGTATAATAGCATAACAAAAAATACTATAACAAAAAAGGCTCCATAAACCAAAAGCTCCATAGACACAAACATTGTACTCAAGGAATATAAAAAATGGAGAGGTAACACAACCTCCACTAAAATATAGCACTAGCACATAATACACAAGCCAAACTACCACTAGCCATCTACCTTAACGCCATCATGACTTATGTTGTTTTATTAGGACTCAACTATGTATTTTTTAAGTCAAACTCATTAACCCATATATTAATGAAATATGGGTCAATGAGTTTGACTCAAAAACTACATACTTGAATCCTAATAAAACAACTAGTTTGATACACTGTGAAAAACACCTCCTACTTGTCACCATCACAATTACTACAAAAAATGATATTCTACAAAAAACCTCATTTACAGACACCCTCCATAGCATCTAGTCTAAAACCACTACTAAATTTTCTCGCACAGGAGATACCTTCTCCACAACTTGTAAAAAAAACACTAGAACTAGATAATGTAATACTTTGCATTGCACACCTCAACCAAAAACTCACACATGAGAGATTAATTGCCAACATGGGAAGGAGTACACTTGCCACCATCTCCCAAAGCCCCAAAAACTCATAAAGACATTGATTATGTAGAAATTAACATAGCAAAGGAAAAATGTGTCTAAGAAAAGAAATAATGAGAGAGGAACCCCTTAGAAACTATGATTTAAGGTGGATTATAAAATAAATGACAATCTATGCCTATTCATGATTTTACAATATGGTTGTAGACCATTGTGAGGGGCTCTTGTTCCACACCAAATTTAGCCAATAAATTTACCACAAAGTTGACATTATGTTTGCAATGATGATAACTAATAGACAAAAAGTTGAAACCAATCCATTGATCCACTTTTGCATAGCAATTTAATTTCAAATTCGGGAAAGACCCTTTTTTAAGTGAACTAATCACAATAAGAAAGACACCCTCAACAATAAGATTCTCTATCCCTTGGTAAGCCATCACAACTATATTTACTACAAGTTCTTCCCATCCAATTTCATTATTATATTTGACTCTCAATAAGAGAGACCTCCATACACAAAACTTCCATTCAAATTTCTAAGAATAAAACTTGCCAAGGATTGATTGAAATACCCCTTGAAGCTCCATCAAATTTTATTTTTACAAACAATTTAGTTCTCAAACCTTACTTTTACCATTCAAATTAGAATTTTTTTGAGATCCTACTTTCTTACCAATACTAGAATCACTTATCCCTTGAATAGGAGTATACTTCATTGTCTATTACTACATTACTCTCTAGTCATTTATGAAGCAACTCTCTTGTTATGAAAAATACCTCATACTTGTCAAGAGAGTTTTATGTTTGGTAAAAAACCTATGTTCACTAGAAAATATAAAATAAATATAATAAAAAAATAAAAAATATTACAAATTATATTTTTCAAAAATCTTACTCCAAGGACTACATCATGCAAAATCTTGTGTCATGGGGACTTCATTTGATTGTCAAAAAATTACCTCAAATCAACATTTTTTTTGTTGAAAACAAGGTGACCAAAACATCAAGGGTCACATAAGGGGGGTCAAATAAAGGCCCTTCTAATGAAGTACCTTCAATAAAAGGTCCTTCATTTCAAGTCCATTTCCCATGTGTTTTTTTGGTGTGAAATATTGAAAAAATAGTAAAAACCACCTTTATTTGAACCCCTTTGACCTTCATTGAAGGTACCATCATTCAAACTCCATTGACACATCGTAGGTCCTATATCTTCAAATGAAAGACCTTCATTCAAAGATGTTCAATGACTTTTGCCTCCTAGGACTCATTTTTTGTGAAATGTCCCATAAGTGGAACAAGGCTTTATGCTTCCACCTATTAATAGATTAGTATTTAACCGATACGCTATATTATTGTTATCCTTCTACTGGAAATTTGTCTCACACCTCAAAACAAATTTTTAACTTGCCATTAAACCGTTTTCAAATCATCGAGAATCAATAATGTGAAAAATCAAATCTTCCAACAAATCGAATCTTTGCAATTAGGTCACCAGAAATCAATAATGTGAAAAATTAAATCTTCCAACAAATCATATCTCCCCACAAATCAAATCTTTGCAGTGTAAAAATGAAAAATCATAATTAATTCATCTAAGTTACTGATATCATTATTTTCCTATCAGCGAAATCCTTGCACCTCTTAAAGATGCAAGTGCTAGTAAATATTATTTTATTAATCAACCTTAACGAAAAGATATAATCATCCAAAACCACATCAGATGTTTCATCCTATATTTATAAATTTTGGGGTGTGAAATCATTACATTGAGATTTGTGAAATATATCATTGGATATATAGTTTTAGCATTTGAAAAGTTTGCAAGAGGTATTGAGGTTATGTGTGAAAGAGGGGAGGAGAGATTAAAAAGTTACGCTCCAGTATTCTAAGTTTTTTTCAATATAGCTCAATGATGCTTGTTTGTGAGTTTTTTACCATAAGGTTTTCTTATGTGTGAAAGAGGGGAGGAGAGATTAAAAAGTTAGGCTCCATTATTCTAAGTTTTTCAATATAGCTCAATGGTGCTTGTTTGTGAGGTGTTTTACTGTAAGGTTTTCTCTGCATAATCATTGTATAGTGTGCAACATTCTCTTAAATTTATTTATGTGCAATTCATTATTGTAATAAAAGATTAACATGGCTTAAACATATTTAAATCCCAACAGATACTGCTATTGTTAAGCCATATCCTAGATATCTTTATGCACTTTTCATACACTTAAGGTTTAATTCCATAAATTCCTACTTCATTTTCACTTAACGCTATATTCTCAACATTACTTTATTTAGTTATCTATTGAACTTTCATAGCACAATATTAATATATTATACACTATTGATAACCATTTTCTTAATCGATTTCATTTATTAACTACAATTTCAATTTAGTTTTCTAACCTAAAATATTTATCCATGCTCACATTGCTAATGAGTAAACATTACACATTTCTCTAATGTCTATGACATCACATTATATAAAAAACAAATGGGAGACATGAAAGAATTAATGATCATTCCATATATCACTTCTTTTACATTTCACTAACCATATGTCTTCCTTCATTGGTTGTGTAAACATTTTTGCTTCAACAACCATCCCTCATTCACCTACCATGCAAGAATTTGCATACCATAGACCACTCTCCTATGTTTAATTAGTTATGCAAGCTTTTATGCTTCACTCTTCATTAGATGCAACCTCATCAACCATGTTACAATACTAATGAAAATTTTTAATGTGACTAACCCTAGGCAATGATGCCATGTAACTTCATTTTTGGCCCAAACATTCTCATTGGGTCCACTTAACAACAAATAAATAAGAAAAGGCCACTGACACTAACTCATGATGAATTTTGATTGACTTCAAAGCAAATCTCATTAAATAGATTCACTAGGAACACTTTGCCTTCAAATTTTAAATAGATTGTATGTATACTCCATATTTACTTCTTATGCTACTGCAATTGAAAATTTTGACCTTTCAAAAGTTATCCCTATGATTTCATAAAATACTCATAGATTTACAATTATGCATCATTGTCATAAACCATAATAAGTATCAAATTATTGATGATGTAAGGAGTCTTATGGTACTAATGGTTTGTTTCTCCATTGTTTTAAAATTAAGCTATGTTGTAGCTTATCAAACCTAATCTAAAACCAATCATGGAGCATTACAATCTTTCTCAACCAACTAGGGAAGTCAAGGTACATATATATCATTTCTATTTCATTTAATTCCATTATTTTTAGCATATGTTTTTCACAAGGAACCATCTCCTATATGCTATGTAACACCTAACAAGCCTCATGAAGCAATATCTATACACCTTAAAATGACTTAATAACATCTTATATGATCAAAGACTTGTTGGTGAATTAGTCTCCCATTCAAAATCAGGATGGGTTGGCTTGAGATTTTTTATCGAGAGATGTCATTGTTGTCACCTAAATTTGCACCCCGTTGTTGAAGCTTTTGGTAGTTCCAACAAATTCAATGAAACATTGGAATGATCTCAAAGTGTGGGACTTTACAAACGAGATCAGACTTCCAGAGAAGGTTGGTTCCTCTTTCTGGACTTAAGGTCCAGAGAATTTCTGCAACTAAACTTAATACTAATGGTCACCAGGGAAAAGGGGAAGAAGGAGAAACTGATATCAAAAGGGCGATACACCAAGTTTAGCTTGTTCAGCTACAACTGACATAGCATGTAGTAATAATCTCTAAAATTGAAATAAACTCACACAAACTTATAAAATCCCACAAAGGCTTGGATAGAAAACTATAACAATAGGAGGGATCTTGCATCCATAGAATAAGTTGTAGATTTCAGATAAACACAATGCAGAAATGAATAGAAAGGTAAAATATTAGTTTATATTGATCATAGAGGCTAAATAACCATTACAAAGAGAGAAAAGACTCATTACATGTGTGAAATAGACACAAAATGATAGATTTCATTCATATTTGAACTACTAGTAGAGACATGAGAGGCTCAGAAGAAAGCACGGTCCATCAAATCTGCCCAGTTCCCAGAAAACCACAAGGTCTGAACCTGCAAACCAATCTCTTTGTCTGAATAATGACCTAGAATAGCTAACCTTAAAATACATCATTCAAATGCTTATATAGCTTTGTCATTTTCGTTGTGTAGCTCTAGGCGTTGAAACTCAGTTAACACATTTTGTAAAACATCCATGCTACATTAAATTCTAGCCCAAAGGCCCATGTCAAAGAACCTACAAATTTTGAGGATGCCCATGCCTTGTGGTACATTGATTTGGCTTGGGCCTGTAGAGACCCATACACTCCATCCATTGCATTCATTTCTCGGTACCTACGCATTGAAGATATGCACTATTCTAGCAACTGCATTTGAATGATCTGTAACAATGGCATCATTGTGGAGGCGTGATTTTAGGGTACCCAAAAAATCATGCCCTTTAGAAGCTTTTACAACACTTTAAAAGTGTTTATTTAATTTTTTGCATCCTTGTATTTGGCACTCTTTCATATTTTGATTTTCATTGCTTTGCATTTTATCCTTCACTGTCAAGATCCCCACTTTCGTCTTGTTGGCCCATCCTTGCATTGGTTTTCTTTATCAGCCCATTCGCGGCGAACCATTCGGTTCACTGTCAGGATCCCCACTTTCTTCTTGTTGGCCCATCCTTGCATTGGTTTTCTTTATCGGCCCATTCGCGGCAAACCATTCGGTTCATGAACTATACATGTTGCTTCATCTCTACCTTGCCATTCTTTCTATCTTCTTCATCGTCAACAAGTTCGCCAGTTTGCGAACTTGGTGAACCGTTGATTTTCTCTTTGTTCTTTCTTTCTTCTCCCTTCTTTATCCACGAAGATGGCAATCGGCAAACCTTTCAGTCGGTGAACTTCTTAGTTTGTGAACCTCTAAGTTCGTTGATGAGCACTTAACTTTCTTCTTTCTTCTTTTTTCCTTGCTCATTGTCGATGAAGATGGGGATCAGCAAACCTTTCGGTTCATGTACCATCTTTCTCACCAACGAACAGTTATCTTTTCTTCTCTTTGCCTTGTCTTTGTGTCGACCGATCAGAGAAAATGTGAACCGGTGAACTGTTGTCAGTGAGTTCAACGGTTCATGAACCGGCCGAACCGTCAACTTCAAAGTAAAACATAAGGCAAACTTGACTTAGAAATTTTCAAGATTTTTACAAGATTTTCACGAGGCAAAACGCTTAGGATTTTGGCAACATTTTTGCAAATCTAAAGATGGGCTATTTTGGCCTAGGTCTAAAATAGGACAACATTTTAGCAACTTTGCAGGGGTGTTTTCCTGCTAAACATATTGAATCCAGGGGCCTTATGCAATCCATTGGGTACAAATTCGAAGGGGACTACAACAACTGATCAAATAGAGATTGGCCAGACCAACATAAAACTAAACATGCCTCTAGAAAACAAAACAAAACAACACAAAACAACGAGGCAACATCCTCCTAATGAGGGTGCAACAACAATTAGAAGAAAGAAACCTACACACACCTAACCTACACCTAAACTAGTCAACCAAGAACCTGACTTAAACAAAGCCATTAACTAGTTTTTCAAAATAACTTCCCTTCCTTATCAATTTGACATATTCTTCCAATTTATGGGCAGCTAACTAGAGGTGCAAAAAGAGTGGGCATACAACAAACTGATGAAATGCCACTCTGAAAAGTAAAATCAAACTCACCTACCCACATGAACTGATTGTCGATGTAACAGTCCCAAAATGGATAGGGGATTGATTCTTCTCATCTTGATGCTCAACTTCATGCTCAAGGGAAGCATGACAAGTGGTGACTCTTTTCTTCCTGTCTCCAGCTAGGCCAAGTGTCTGATAGGGCATCCCCTTGAAATAGATCTTGAATAATCAATTACTTCATGCTTTGGCTTTGATTTTTCATTGTTTTTCTACTGCTTTGAATGCTCCAACTCTTGTGGCTCAACTGGAAATGAAACCACTTCGTCCTCAGAAACATATTACTCATGATGGCTATCAGAAATAGGCTTAGAAAATGGGCCCTGAACCTGTTTAATGATGAAATCTCCTCCACCAAAAAGCTAATATCTCTGCTAGATAATCAAAAACAAATCTTCAATTTGTTCTTGCCCGTGCTCAATCTCCACATCATTGTCTTCTATAAAAGATGAGAGCTCCTCAAACAGGTTTGTATCATCAACTTTTGCACTTCCCAATATAGGGTTTCCCTCACTCTTTTCTTCATGAGCTG
Organism: Cunninghamia lanceolata; assembly: GCA_027924645.1. Classification (NCBI taxonomy): domain Eukaryota; kingdom Viridiplantae; phylum Streptophyta; class Pinopsida; order Cupressales; family Cupressaceae; genus Cunninghamia; species Cunninghamia lanceolata. The sequence continues at coordinate 3,904,117 of BSBN01000124.1, read as the reverse complement.
GTATGTCATTCCCACACTTGTCTGCACATCCCAGCAACTCACCGTGGCCTTCAACATCTGACTGCAACTCTACTAGATTTTTCTTGAGCTACCTCTATGATTGCAAATTCTCACCATGCAATCTGTGTATTTCATTCTCATTTACTATATGAAAAGCATGGGAGAAACTTTCGAATAAACAAAAATCTATAGGACTCAAACCTGCACATGGATTAGCACTACCCACGTGATCAATGCACTGCTGCTCTGACTGATTGGACTTAGTTTCTTCTTGAAATGGGTCTGATCTTTCAATTTTCATGGTGCTTGAGGGCTCATTATCAGTAGGTTGCTTTTCCTTTGCTTTAGACACCTCTTTTTATTGGTCCAACGCATTAGCCCGATAGACAATAGGCCCAACTTTGAAGAGAGAAATGGTGCTAGGACCAAAGGGTTGGCATGGAATGAGGGCTTGGGTGTTTGTTGAACTTTAGGAAGAGGGAGAAACTTTTGAGATAGTTGTTCCTAAGGAGTAATAGAATGGTTTTCAATAGGAACAGGGTTTTGCATATGATGGAGATCTTTAAAGCTTGGAATTTTGAATTCAGGAGGCTATCTTGGAGATGTAGAAGGTTTCCCTTGCTTGAATCTTAGGATCGTAAGTTTGGAAGCATTCTCTGCCACAGGCTGATTCATGATTATATGGGGAGGTTACTTGAAGCTGGGAATAGAAGGTGTTGACTAGGATTCTGGCCTCTATATCTTGGCAAGTAGTTGCCTCATCTGTTCTTCTATAGCTGCTACTTGCATGGCAAGATTTTCTTGTTTATACCTCTCTTCTGCCTCCAACTATCGATGTTGAAGATAAGCTTGATCAGCAAGCTCCTCTTGATGTTGGTTATGCTTTTGCTCCCTGTCAATGTCATCTAGCTCCTTTTGAAAATTCAACATGATATATTTGATACTCATATTGTTGACATTTTGAGGTTGATTAGGAGGGAAAACATGCTGATTCGGGGCAAAATAGGCCCCATAAAAATTTGACATATTGGACCATCAAACTCAAAAAACCATTCAAATATTCATGAAATAAAAGCAAATAGATTTGCCTTGAGAAACTGGGTACATCCCAGAAGAGAGTCACCAAGTGATTGGAAAACTTCAAGAAGCAAGAAGAGATCAAGAACATCACCTTAATCTTGATCACTTATATCCTTTAAGCACGTGGATAGGCTGTACCAGTAAATTTGATCAGCAGAGTTGCCATGGTGTTGAAGAAAACTACCCCAAATGGCAAGATACACTGAAGAACACACCAAATCCTTCAATGGATGATAGAGATCATCAAACTGGTCCCACCAGACGTACCAGAAACTATTGTCACCTGAATTTGCACCTTGTTGAAACTTTTTGTAGTTCCAAAAAATTCAGTGAAACATTGGAATGATCTCAAGGTGTTGGACTTTGCAAACAAGATCAGATCTCCAAAGAAGGTTGGTTCCTCTTTCTGGATTTGAGGTCTAGAGAATTTCTGTAAATAAACCTAATACCAACGGTCACCAGGGAAAAGGGGAAGAAAGAGAAACTGAAATTAAAAGGGTGATGCATCAAGTTTAGCTTGTTCAGCTGCAACTAACATAGCACAGTAGTGATCTCTAAAACTGAAATAAACTCACACAAACTCATAAAATCCTACAAAGCTTGGATAGAAAACTATAACTATAGGAGGGATCTTGCATCCATAGAATAAGTTGTAGATTTCATATAAACACAATGCAAAAATGAAGAGGAAGACAAAATATCAGTTTATATTGATCATAGAGGCTAAAAAACCATTACAAAGAGAGAAAAGACTCATTGCATGTGTGAAATAGACACAAAATGATAGATTCCATTCATATTTGAACTACTAGCAGAGACATGAGAGGCTCATAAGAGAGCACGGTCCATCAAATCTGCCCAGTTCCCAGAAAACCACAAGGTCTGAACCTGCAAACCAATCTCTCTATCTAGATAATGACCCAGAATAACTAACCTTAAAATACATCATTCAAATGCTTATATAGCTTTGTCATTTTTGTTGTGCAGCTCTAGGCGCTAAAACTCAGTCCACAAATTTTGTAAAACACCCATGTTGCATTAAATTCTGGCCCAGAAACCCATGTCAGAGAACCTGCAGATTTTGAGGATGCCCATGCATTGTGGTACGTTGATTTGGCCTAGGCCTGCAGAGACCCATACACCCCATCCATTGCATTCATTTCCTAGTACCCGCACATTGAAGATATGCACTATTCTAGCAACTGCATTTGACTGATCTACAACAATGGCATCATTTGTGGAGGCGTGATTTTAGGGAACCTAGAAAATCGTGCCCTTTAGAAGCTTTTACAACACTTTAAAAGTGTTTATTTAATTTTTTGCATCCTTGTATTTGGTGCTCTTTGATATTTTGATTTTCATTGCCTTGCATTTCATCCTTCATTATCAGGGTCCCCACTTTCTCCTTGTCAGCCCATCCTTGCATTGGTTTTCTTGATTGGCCCTTTCGTCCATCAATGAACCTAAGGATCAGCGAACCATTCAGTTCACAAACTATACATGTCACTTCATCTCTACCTTGCAATCCTTCATACTTCTTCATCGTCAACGGGTTCACCAATTTGTGAACTTGGCGAACTGCCAATTTTCTCTTTGTTATTTCTTTATTCTCCCTTCTTCATTGGCGAAGATGGCGATCGGAGAACTTCTCAGTTCGCAAACCTCTAAGTTCGCCGATGAGTACTTAATTTTCTTCTTTCTTTTTTCCGTACTCTTCGTCAGTGATTAGCGAACCTTTCGGTTCGCGAACCATCTTTCTCGCCGACGAACACTTAGCTTTTCTTCTCTTTGCCTTGTCTTTGTGTCGGCTGATCGAAGAAAACGCGAACCGATGAACTATTGTCGATGAGTTCAGCAATTCGTGAACCGACCGAACCGCCGACTTCATAGGAAAACATAAGGCAAACTTGACTTAGGATTTTCAGAGGGAGGCAAAACACTTATGATTTTGGCAACATTTTGCAAATCTAAAGATGGGCTATTTTGGCCTGGGGCTAAAATAGGGCAACAATTATATGTCCTTACTTTCCACATTTGTTTCCCTCATAAAGTTCCCATGATGTCCTCATTATATCCTAATTTACTATGTTCCCATTCCTTTAATTAACCTATTAATATCCTAATATTGTCCCCATATGATCAATTACCTTTATTTAACCCTTCTAACCACTTTAGACCCTTATTTATAAATGGGCTTCCCCCTAGCTGATGTCATAGTCCATGGTTGACAATAATCATTTTAGTTAATTACAACATAAGATCCAACTAACTTCATTGGCCATGGTCATTTCTAAAACAAATGATATCCTTTGTTCTCTATTTGCAATAAACAAACTCCCACATAAGGAAAATAAGTTGTAAATACAAAGTCTTGAAGATTCAAGAATAGGATATCCATTGGTAATGTTCCACTAAATCTTATGAGCCCTATTATGGTCTATTAGGATTTATTTTGTCTCAAATTCACCTATAGCCACCCCTCCACAAGTGCTCAAGCTAGGGAGAGTAAGGAGGCAAGAGGAGGATTGATACACCAATGAGTCAACCTAGGTAAGTATCTTTTTCCCCTATCTCCTTTATTTATAAATGTTTGGTTATATGTTACATTACTTATTGTCTTGGATATTATTACCACCTTATTGCCAACCTTATTACCATACTTCATATCTTGGTTCAAATGACCTACATGTTGTCGTACTTATTATTCTACATAGTATCTTTTAGTGAGTCCACCAACTTAGGCCTTCCACCTTTCCCTATTTAGGGGTTAATTTAGTAGAAACCATATCTTGGTACATACACATTGTTTCCTTCCATTGATGACTTTTTGTCTAATATCCAAGAGGAATAAGTAGAGAGGGGCATAAAGATCAACATCCTATTTAATAAAGTGGTAGATCCTCTATGATGCAAGATGGTATTCCTAAGAAAGAATCAAGGAATTGTACCCTCACTTTTTGGTCCTTACACTGTTAGAGACCATAAGCCTCTCTATTAGGGATGCATGATTTGAAATAAGCCATTCATAATTTGTAATCACTTGTAATTAATTCAATTGTAAGGTTTGTATGACCATAACATTGAATAAGATTAGAGAAAGATGAAGGATTACAAATAGATTCAAACCCTCTAAGACCTCCTTTGACATTGTGATAATGAAGAACATAAGTTTATGAGGCAAGTTTTATGGCCATTGTGTTATCCCTCCATAGAGAGTTTGAAACAAAATAACTCAACAACTGATGAATCAATTATATAGATCCAACCATTTACAAACTCACTTTAGAATCAAAGAAAATAAATCATACACGTTTCTCATTAATCCTTGTTCAACCAATATATAAGGTGAACAACATAAATGGAGACCATGGTATTTCACAACATATCTATTGAGATGGAATGTTAATTGGGGTGTTCTAAGTTATGTACTTAGAGTTATTGAGCAAAACTAAAAGCATTTAGAGTTTTGTGTTCCACCTAACTATATAAGATATATTGAGGTTGTTCAAATGAGTAAACTAAAAGCATTGCAAGAGTGTTGTCAAAATTTCATGGTGTACTTCGCAACTTCGTGTGATCTTGTCAAATTCTCATTGCTTTGAGGAGGCACCACCACAAGTTGTTGAAGTTTTCCCACATTAGTTTTTCTCAAGGTATATCTTGTGTCCCTCCTGTTATGCGGTGTTGCTTTATGTTATTTCATTTCCCATCTATTTCATTGAAACTTATCTTCATTTCCAATGGTAATTTAGGCATAATTCTTAATTTACATCATATATAAATTAAACTTAGATATATTCATGTTAATCTATCTTGCTAGGTTAAGAATGGTATAATCGTCCTCGTTACAAAGCACTCTCTTAATATTGCATATGAACAAAAAATAAAGCCTTAGCGAAGTTCATGAGCTCATAACCACACAATTTTAACTATATAATAAAAGGTTCTTGTCATTTGAGCTATGAACTAGGCCCATACATGTTTTTCTCTTCTACGTCTTTGAACTTGCATATGTAGCTCATGTATATGTTGTTATTACATCTCCATGGATGTTTTGCTTAGAAGCGGATGTTTTGAGCATCATTGTAAGGTTAAAATCATTTTTGTAAAATTTGAGATTGGAAAGATCGCGAGCATTTCAAGACTGCTTCCTAAACTTTTCCTAGTGGAAGGCACCGTCTTCTAAAGGGAGGTAGGAATATTGCTAGTTTCATCCGTTGTTGCTAGTTTCAATATCTTAGTCAATAAAATATTATTATTATTATCTCACAAATTTATATGTTTGATGTTCCATAGTATGTGATAAAAGAGAAAAATAATCTCAACCCACAGTCCAAAGTCCAATACATCTCTACCTACGGGCTATAGTAATGTTAAATATTGAACTCGTGCTAGAACACCTGTAAGGCGGTTATTACATCCATATATTTTCGCAACTGCGATTTGTTGGTCATATTTATAGTAGCACTCAAGCAAAATTGCATCCTGTAGAAATTATATAACTTGTACCAATAGCTTCAAATGGCAGTATACAGCAATGCCCCAGTTGATAATAATTTATAAATATCAATATACACAATATTTCTTAGTAATCAGTCTATACTGTACAATTGTTCAAGATGATGTATCAAGAACCAAACTCAAATATGGAAACTTGAAAATGTTTATGCAGCAAGGTAACTGGGCCAGGTCACTTGAGCAGAATTCGTGTGAAAGCATTATAACCATGAGTACTGAATGACCCAGTTTATCAATATTGACAAATTGGCAAGAAGTTACATTTGCAAAATAAGCATAACATTCACCAATGTGCTTCTTATGCTCAGTCTTCACAACTGCCTTTATAAATCAACCAATCAGCTCTAGGACTTGAATGGTGTCAGTACAAAAAGTTCAGGATAGTCTGATTTCCCCGCCTTGTTAGCCTTGTGAAACTGTACCGGTATCTGTGCCCCCTTCCCAAATCACAACGCTACAATTGTATTTACTCTGCCCATATTTTACGTAACACAACAATTGCTTGTATGAGCTTGCCCATACTATCTACACAAATGCAAGGTAGTGGTGCATTAACGAGTCAGAAGTCAATTGCCAATATCCAAAAACATTTGGACACTAATGTCCTCAAGAAAATGCACTGGGATCTAGAGGAAACATGAGTGGACTTTGACTGGTATCAAAATTCCGGTCCCAGTAAACCATGTTGTTAAACAAGCTGTTATGTGCAAGACATCAGTAAAGAATTGATAACATGCATTATAATCTTAACCTGTTTTACTAATGTACTGCCTGGGTTTATTTTTATGAGCTGCCTCTGTAAGTTTAGATAAACTTGCTCCAGTACCGGTCTAATGTAATAAGACAGTATCGGATCATTTGGGTTGATGGCAGTGGCAGCCTCCTGGATCCATAACAATTTCTTTGCCATCTCACTTCCCAGATCACAAGCTAGTTGTTGCATGAGAAAAAGCAACACAATTTGACTTACAGGAAGAGGATCGCTTGTAAAAATGTTTGATGCATCCACCTATTACACAATTAAAAAGCAATTTATTTATCAATAAACTTCAATTTGATGCATAAATGCATTCATATTGAACTTGAAAGGTAGTTATTATACGCTCATGCACACTCTATCTGAATGTATGACATAAAGCAAAAGAAAAATGGATGCTTGACTTACAAATTACAATCATTGGAAATACATGTAGTTTTAATGATTGTCTAATTGAGACAAATTTCTTTTTTAATGCAATCAAACACAAGTATGTTCAAGAATTTATGCTCATACAAAAAACTCAAAATCCAAATAATCCAAAGCCTTTCCATAATGTGTATCATTCATGAGATATGGACTGTTGGCAAGGAGGTGAAAGGAATCATTAGCTATGCGCTAATTGGAATGATCTTGGGGACTATAATGTCCTCTTCCTGAAATATCATAGATATACCTTAAATCATAGTTTAAAATTTTACAAGAAAACTGGAAGACTACTGTAAGTTTGTAATGATGCAGAATATTTGTTGCCTGAAACATGAAATGTGAAAAAAACATGAAATCTGAAAGTATGGTAAATGTCAGATGGGAAATTTTAAACGAAGAAAACATTTCACATAAAAATAAAAGATAATATACATAAAATAACTTTAAGCACAAAACAATATGATAATTTAAAATTAAACATGATGAACATAAGTCTAAACAAAACAATCAGTTAGAATGAACTTAAAACACCACCTGGACACTGGCATCTATCATTGCTATTGATCAATTGAAATGATGTCAGGGACTACAATATCTTCATCCTGACATACTATACCTCAATATTGAGGTATAAGACTCCCCAAGAAAACATAAGATCACTGTTAAGTTTGTAGCAACACAAATAATATATATTACCAGGGATAGGAAACATATGAAAAACATTAAGTGTGAACCAGCAGGGTCAATGCACAACAAAAAGTTTTAAACAAAGGAAACATGAAAAAAAAAAAAAATTACATTAAAATAGAAGATAATAAACATTATATATCCTTAAGGACAGTCCACAATATAATATAAGAATTTCAACAAGATGAACATAAGTGTTAAAATATAAGGCTTACCTTTCTTAATAAAGTTACCATGGGGACATAGTGGTGTGTAACAATGTCAACTATTATTAGTATTTTGAATCTTGGACAAGTGTTACTTTTATTTGTTGTTGATTACATCTCTCAAACACTATATAAGGAGATAAACCCTTTTTGTAGCTCTCTTTAATATCTAATAATATTATATTGTGCTATTAGTTCTTTTTTAATATGGTATCAGAGCAAGGGTTTTATCCCAAGTGTAAAATCATGGGTTGAGATCTGTAGTGATTGCAACACGTCACAAGAAAACATCGTGTGGCTTAGAAGCCACAGATTTGCAAACATAGCATGAATTTCTTGCACCATTTTATCCAGAATCGTGACCATTTTCATTGTTGCAAAAGGCAAACACAATATGAAGGTTGCAGTCACGGAAAAACCAATGATAACAGTTGAAAGTGCGCAAGTTTTGAGATTTGTGAGGAAACCGCAGAATCTTGGGTCACGATTTACAATCATGTGGGTTCTGTAGAGATTGTGACTTCCATTAAATAACTAGGGCACATAACTACAGACGCGATTCTGCAAAAACTTGCTCAGGCCAGCACATTAGTAATTCACCAATTAGGGCACAATTTAATTTTCCGAGTACTTTTTTAATTTTCCTCCCATTTCTGCAATCAGATATAGTTTGTCTACAAAAATTTTTGAAGTCCAAAATTTAAAATTTTGGAGGGGATTTTAGTGCCCAAGGGTTTTGTTGATGATTGTTTTTAGACAACTCAACAATAGAGTAAAACACTAAGTATCCCACTCTCTCTTGAATAAAGTTCCTCAAAGGCTAAGCTATGTGATCCAATGAAGTAACTTCAAGGTTCCGTATTTGTGATTTGCGTTGGATAAACTCAGTGAATACATGTGATCTTGCTGATAATCACAATGGGACTTACGCAGACTTCTTCTTGCTTCATTTAGCTTATTTCTCCTTTCAGTGTGGATGATGTATATACAATGCTTCAATGATAAAGAAAAAGAAATAGATGAGGTTTAGAGAAACTAATCTATAGTCAATGAAGCAATGATGATGCAAGAATAGACAAACTCTTTAATCAACCTAACTCCACTTCGCCAAGGATGCCTACAACTACATGGAGTTGGTGCAATCTCCTAAGGATAGCGAAAGGTTTTCAAATCATGAAAACTCATATAAGCACCCATTGAACGGCGTAGCTTAAACAAGCATCCACAATCGAACTTAAACAAATTATAATGAGGCTCAGACTAGCTTTACACAACACTCCACCAACGATGAATGTCAAAAGCATGAGCTAGGAGTTGATCAAATATTCAATACAACATGCATTACATCAATGAGCTGCTAATCTACTTCTAATCTATTTAGAAACATCTCTCCACTTCATCAATATACAAGAAACCATGTCATTTCACAAGACAACACTTAATACCAAGCGAACTCCAATGTCTTTGCATTAATCTTGAGAAATATTTACAACAACTTCAAGTACTCTCAGAGAATTTCGAGTCTCTTCTACTCTACTCTACTCTACTTTCCTACCAACTTTTCAAACTTTACAAATGAGGCAACAAGGCCTTTATATAGAGTCTCAGAATTACAATGAATGGCGTAGATCAATTCAGATAGCCAAGGGCTCAGATCATGCCATCTCAGCAATTAGTTACAACAACTTGCTATTTTTAGTACATAAGAGAGGCAATGAAAACACGTTTTCCAAGAAGATAAGAATAAAACATAATCTTTAGAGCATCTTCCACATAGGCATCCTCTTTGGCTTCTTGCTTGTTGAATGATGTGGCGAATTGTGATTAGATGATGATATGCATTTGCCACGTAGGTGCCATCTCAACATATTCTCAAATTGCATCATCTTGTGTGATGTCTTCGAACATGATTGCTTTGAACTTGAGTGCTTGGGATGTATCTTTGTTGATCTTGCCTTGTTCATCTTCTTGTAGACTAGATGCATATGATATATGTTGCTCATCTGTCTAACTTTGTGATTCTTCTTCTTCTGGCAGGATGTATGTCTTCTTTGCTTCTTCATGTGGAGTAGTGTAGATGATGATGACATGAAGTAGGAGGCTTCTTTGATACTCGAAGATTGATAGATGAATGTCCTCTACAATGCAGATGATGAAGTGTACTTCATGGAGTAAGAGACTTCTCGGAGACTTGAAGATTGATGGAACTGGATGTATGGTGGATGGATGTCTTCTCTAGATGTCATTGATAATGAAGTGTTCCAGCATGATGATGGTGAAGTGTTCCTTTGGAGCAGCTATCTTCAATCCTTACTTCACTCCTTGCATGAAGGTGACTCCAAGTGTCTTTCTCCTTGTATGACCATTTAGTCCATTGATGCTCTTGCAACACAAGGAAAGAGACAATATCAATCCTTTTGATAAACACTTGACTTCATAACACATAAAAATCATTTCATACTTTTTCCTAACCTAGGAGCATTAGACAGGAAATTGGTTCTTCACCTGAAAGCAATCATAAAATTCAAACTAAGCATCACATTGAAAGTAGCACATTGGATTATGGTTTAGTTGTTTGCGTGAAAGAATTCTAAAAAAACTTAAATTCAACCTCATATGGGAGTGGCACACTAGATAACAATCTGAATCCTTGTTTGAATACCTTAAAAAAATAAGGGTGCATTAGATAACAAGTTGGATCCACGCTTGAATGTCTCTTAAAACTTAAATTACACCTCACACCAAGGTGGCGCATTAGATGAGGATTTGGATCTCTTCTTAAATGCTCTCAAAATCTTAACTTCAACCTCATACATGACTAGCGCTTTGGATGAGGAATTGGATCTTTTAGTAAAAACCTTCATAAAACTTCAATTCATCCTCACTCAAAATTGGCGCACTAGATGATGATTTCATTCTCCGGTTGAAATTTCACTTTTAAATCACTATTTTTCACTCCTTGATGAAGGCGCATCAGTCAGCAATTTCAATCCTCGCCTGGAAACCTTCATAAAACTTGAATTTAACCTCAATCCAAGGTGGCAAACTGGAACAAAGTTTCATCCTCCGATTGGAATTTCACTTTAGCAAATTGCAACCAACTGCTTATCTTGGCGCATTGGTTCATGATTTCATCCCTTGCTTAAAAGATGTCCAAAAATTTGAATTAAACCACACTCTGAAATGGCGCATTGGTTGAGAATTTCAACCTTCTCTTAAAATTACACCTAAAACTTCACTTCAACCTCATACTAAAATGGCGCATTGCATCACAATTTTAATCTTCGGTTGAAATTTGTCTTAAAACTTTACTTAAAACTCCCATCAAGTTGGCGCTTTGGTTGAAGGTTTTGATGCTCGGTTGAAATAATCACTTAAAACTTGAAACAAGATACTTCATCCCTTCATCTTTGGGCACATTGGTTGACTATTTTGTTCTCCGGTTGAAAAAATCCTCCTAAAATCATCATTTCACCTTCCTTCTCAAGGGCGCATTGGATAAAGGTTTTGGTCCTCGCTTGGAAATTGCATTTGAACAACCAAAATAAACCTCTCCAACTTGGGCACACCTGATCAAGATTTCATGCTCCGCTTGAAAGATGCACTTTGATAATCAAAAGAAACTTTTCATCTTGGGCGCATTGGTTGAGGCGCATTGGTTAAGGATTTTGGATCTTGGTTTGAAAGGTTGTATAAAACTTGAAACGATCCTCACCAATGGTCGCACATTGGATGGCCAATTTAATCTTTGTTTGAAAGAAGTCACAAAACTTGCAATCAATCCTCACCTCAAAATCAGCGCAATAGATCAAAATTTTGTCCTTTCCTCATGTCTTGGCGCATCGGATGATCATTTTGTCCTTTGCTTGAGTACTTAGCCATTTTTTGCAAATTTTGAAGGTGAAGACCCCTGGGTGGAAGTATATTTAAAAAATATATTTAAATATATGTACTTTAAATATTTTTGAAATATACATGTAGAATCTAGAATTTGGAAGATCCACCAGATTTTAGACTTCATTTTCAGGATCTCAAACATGCATTAGGACGAAAGCAAATGACTCTTGAATAGAAACTCGACAAAGAACTCCCCTTAGATTAAAGAACAACCACTGACTTCATCATGAAACAAACTTAAGGCATCATCCAAAACTTAATGCAAAGCATCAGAGCTCCAAAAAAAAGGGGGTCCCCATTTGCAATGGGGCGATGTGTGATTAAGTCACAACATCTAGCGCCAATCCGAATAAATGTTCCTGAACATTTCAAAGACAGACTCAATCCAAACTCAAAACCTTCAGACACTCTTCATCAACCTATCAGCCAGCTAGACAACAAACCCAAAAAAGAAAAGAATCATAGATTGGATCAAGACACTACATCTCCCAATGTGGGATTAAAGATAAGTTTCAATTAAAACAGTTTTTTAAGTGTTCCAAAGATAAACAAAAATCAAGTTTCAACATTTCCGTGTACACCCACACACCAGATCAAATAAACAAAACAACCTGATCAAAGAATCAAAACCAATTGCCAGCGCAACTATCCATATTTGAGGATTCAAGTGCGGACACTTGCGTTTATTCCCATCCCTTAGAAGCCAGGATCATCTAAGTTCACCTGTCTCAAGCTAGGTAAATTCATGGAAAGCGAATGAATGAAGAACATGTACATATACAGATAAAATGGTAAATGATGACATGCAATGACATGGAATGGAGCAGTGACAAGACAGGGTGATATGAAAATGATCGGAAATGGAATGACATGAAGTGGAGGGGAATGCAATGAGACATTGTGTCTCTACCATGACCTGTGTTTGCTAGGTTTTCATCATGGTACTTATCCAAGGTGCCACCAAAGGTGGTTTTCACCAGTGGACGAAAATTTTCTCTTTACTATTTTTTCATTTTTTTTTTTTAGACAAAGATGACCATCACACACGGCGCATGTGCCAAGTTTTCACCATGGTAATGAATAGAAAGAACTCCAAAGTGATTCTATAGACAACACGATGGCCCATACAAAACATGTCAAGTCAAGATACACACTGATGTTGGCAGGAAATGACGAATATGATATGGAAGGAGTGGATTATGATGTAGATTATATAAAACAGGTAAATGAAAGGGTATTCAGTCATAAACCAGATGAATAATGGAATATGCTGAATGGTGGGAAATGGAAACGGATGGTGTATATTGGAGAAAATGGAACGAAATCATAAATCAACGTTTGTTCATATCGACCTAACTTCGAAGCTTGCAAGTGGAAGGGAAATGAATGAACGAGAATGGTGATTAGTGGACGGGTGAAACGGTAACTTCATAACCCACACGAACTTAGAATTTTCTTTTTTGATTTTATTTCGTGGGATGAAGTAATATGATATTTTAGATGGAATAGAAATGGAATGGAATGGATGGAAATGGACTTACTGGATGCGGAGGCCTCTTTGGATTCGGCTTTAAGTACCCAGAGATTTGCCTTTTCTATTTGGAAGTATGGAATGAATAGCTTTAAGTCTGCTTTGCTTTAGTTTCTGACGTTTTGTGCTTTGAGGCATATGATCTTTGGATTTTCTTTGCTTCAGGAGTTTTCTTCATTCAATGGGTAAAGCCATCCAAATATTTATTGCTTGAAACTATGGGGTGGGCGAAGGAATTGCAAGCTTCTCGCTTAGACGACACTCACATTCATTGATCATGATTAGGAAATAGGTGAATGGATAAGGGAATATGGTAATGTGATTGGAAAAGTGACGGAAAGACGAATGGCGGAAGGTATAGATAGTTACATGCTTTGATACTTTGCATGGTAACGAAGGTGGAATGAACATATGACAGGTGGGTAATGGAAAACGGTGGATTAGTGCGGAATGGATGGGAATACCAACATCTTAACCCTACTTACCTTGTAGTGGCCAAGGCTATAGGAATAGATATTGACATGGATGAACTCAAATGCTTTATTCATAAGGACTTCAATTTATCCTTTTGGAGTATGCAATGAACAACAGGACTATATAAAGAATCAGACATCAGACTCGAATTCATTATTGGACGGAGAGGGCAAGGTGGATAGAGGCTTTTATTGTGTTCAAGTGGGGTGATAAGCGGAACGAAATGGATGGAAGTATGCAAAGATGCTTATTATGGAGCGAAGCAGAAACATGAATTACCTTGAGATTTGTACTTAATCCAGGCTCACAAAGACTTTCCTAGCAACTTCGGGATCATTAAGATGTGTAAAGTAAAACCTCAAAATATTTCAAGCAATACCGAACAATTGACTCATCTCCCAGGAGCAAGCAGTCATGCTATTTGACACTAGCGATGGGATCCACGGGAAATCCATCAATCATGACCCAAGTTTCTCAAAGGAATACATAAGAATTCATAAAATTTAGATTCAGCATTTTAAAACATTATGTTCAGAAGATAACAGTGTCAAGACACAATAGATGATTAGTTTCCAAGTCAAATCCAAAGTCTAACAAGATGATAAATTGAAAGAAAAACGTCTTTAGACTCTAAGACTTTCATGAATGGATGTCTAAGAAATGAATTAACATGTTATCACGAATTGAAACTAGAGTGTAAGATAACATCACCTTCTTACAAATAGGGAACCCGACACAACAAACCACCTTAACTAAACAACATACACCTACAAAAGCAAACAATAACAACTAAGGAAAGCAAACAACTAATCTACGAAGACAAACCACTAAGCTAAGGAAAAACCAACAACAAGCAAGCAACACGAAAGCAAAACTAAGCTAAGGACAAACCAACACTTGAGTCCAATGACCTCAAGGGAGCAAATTTACTCTAAGACACAACATGAAAGGAAAACCCTATTCTAAAGCAATAGACGAGTGCGACCCAGGACACCTAAGTATATACACGCCCTAACATGATTTCTTAGAATGAACAAGAGTAACAATGTGCAAGTGAATGTACGAAGTTTTGCAAATTTATCTTTGAATTCAGAAAAAAGATCTTGCACAATACATTTCTCATATTCAGACAATTTCGCACAAGATTATCAATTGTGGCAATTCAAAAGGACCATGATTTATCCAAACACAAGTTGCTTTTCCTGAATTTCCATAGTCAAACTCATATTTTTCATACTCATCATTTGGAAATTCATAATCATCAAATTCAAAATCTTTCCAATCAAGAGCAAGGAGAGATACAACCTGATGGTATTCATCCGGAAGTAAAAATTCATGCTTGTTGACTACCAATATGTCCGGAGGTCGAAGTTGGTGATGGATCATCCCACTTGCATCTGCAACATGCATTAGCTCTTCTTGAATTATCAGTAGTGGGCCTAGCACCGATTCGCATTGCTTGTCGACCTTGATCTCCATTTCATCAACTTGTTCATCTTGGGATGACTTTGGCAGGAACTCTCATTGTATTTGATCCATGGGAGCGTCGAGCACCCCTCCGAATTGTTGTTCATTTGATAGGTCTTTGATGATGGCTTGGAGTGCTTCTTGCAATGCATCCAATTGACTATCTTCCAACAACTCTTTCTGTACCTCGTGCAACTCACTTTCAAGGATCTCCCTATGTAGCATAAACAAGTGTTCCTCAAGGAATTTCTCTTCTTGCAATGAACTCGAGTTACTTTCTTCTGTGATCAAGGAATCAACATATTGTTCATCAGTTGCCTTCGTTTAAATATCCTCTATTTCCTTTTCATCTTTAGCAGGTTCGTTCTTTCTTGGAAGAAGGTATGCAAATCAACTCTCCACTTGATTATCAATCTTATTCGTGCTATCTTCACTTTTGAATAACATTTTAGTGTCTTCTCTTTTGGATGGTGAATTGATTTCTTGAGGACATTTGCTCCACAAGTCTAAT
The DNA here is from genome assembly GCA_027924645.1 of Cunninghamia lanceolata. NCBI lineage: Eukaryota > Viridiplantae > Streptophyta > Pinopsida > Cupressales > Cupressaceae > Cunninghamia > Cunninghamia lanceolata. Next base: position 3,888,560 of record BSBN01000124.1, on the reverse strand, counting down.
TTCAGCTGTACTTTGGATTCTTCTTCCAACCTCAATTGCTCCTTCACTTGATGAATGGCTTCCTAACAAGATGAACATGTGAGTTCTGAATGAGCTGTGTTATGAATTCTGCACCAACCACCTGGAAACAACATTTCTTCTGTAGGCAGGTCCTTCTCAATGCTCAGTCTCTTCGTGATCATTTCCCTGAAGCTTATGAAAAACTCTCTTTCTTCAAATAGAACTTTGGGAAGCACCTTTGTAGGAACAATCGACTCATGTACCTATGAAAAAGAAATTTTCCCTTGCAATGCTAATTCCATCCTTGATAAAAATGTCATGCAGTATAGTTCCTCATGTCCATTAGTGTCGTGAATTCTACATCCTTCCCTTGATGCAAAGTCACTCAAACTCTTAGGATGAAGTTGTGCACTCAAAGTCCACCAAAGCTGAAGAACATCATTTTGAGAATGATCCACCTTGAATTGCCTTGAAAATCTTGAGAAATCCATGTCTATATATTTTTTGATATTTTCAATTTTTACTTTTTTTGTATTTTTTATTTTTTCTACTTTTTTAGGATTGTCGACATAAGAGAGATCTTGAAATCTTGAATCTTTCTGTCAAAGCTCACTTCAAACTTCAATCCACTACTCAGAGTATTTTGTTGCTCTACTTGAAATGAAGAATGTCTGTGTTCATGCCCTCCTAATGCCAAAAATGCTGATGATTGTTTTTAGACAACTCAACAATAGAGTAAAACACTAAGTATCGCACTCTCTCTTGAATAAAGTTCTTCAAAGGCTAAGCTATGTGATCCAATGAAGTAACTTCAAGGTTCCGTACTCGTGATTTGCGTTGGATAAACTTAGTGAATATATGTGATCTTGCTGATAATCACAAAGGGACTTACGTAGACTTAGTCTTGCTTCATTTAGCTTATTTCTCCTTTTAGTGTGGATGATGTATATACAATGCTTCAATGATAAAGAAAAGGAAAAAGATGAGGTTTAGAGAAACTAATCTAAGGTCAATGAAGCAATGATGATGCAAGAATAGACAAACTCCTTAATCAACCTAACTCCACTTCGCCAAGGATGCCTACAACTACATGGAGTTGGTGCAATCTCCTAAGGATAGCGAAAGGTTTTCAAATCATGAAAGCTCATATAAGCACCCATTGAACGGCGCAACTTAAACAAGCATCCACAATCGAACTTAAGTAAATTATAATGAGACTCATACTAGCTTTACACAACACTCCACCAACGATGAATGTCAAAAGCATGAGCTAGGAGTTGATCAAATATTCAATACAACATGCATTACATCAATGAGCTACTAATGTACTTCTAATCTATTTAGAAACATCTCTCCACTTCATCAATATACAAGAAACCATGTCATTTCACAAGACAACACTTAACACCAAGCGAACTCCAATGTCTTTGCATTAATCTTGAGAAATATTTACAACTTCAAGTACTCTCAGAGAATTTCGAGAGTCTCTTCTACTCTACTCTACTTTCCTACCAACTTTTCTAACTTTACAAATGAGGCAACAAGGCCTTTATATAGAGTCTCAGAATTACAATGAATGGCCTAGATCAATTCAGATAGCCAAGGGCTCAGATCATGCCATCTCAGCAATTAGTTACAACTTGCTATTTTTAGTACATAAGAGAGGCAATGAAAGCACGTTTTCCAAGAAGATAAGGATAAAATAGAATCTTTAGAGCATCTTACACATAGGCGTCCTCTTTGGCTTCTTGCTTGTTGAATGATGTAGTGAATTGTGATTAGATGATGATATGGATTTGCCTCGTAGGTGCCATCTCAGCATATTCTCAAATTGCATCATCTTGTGTGATGTCTTTGAACATGATTGCTTTGAACTTGAGTGCTTGGGATGTATCTTTGTTGATCTTGCCTTGCTCATCTTCTTGTAAACTAGATGTATATGATATATGTTGCTCATCTGTCTAACTTTGTGATTCTTCTTCTTCTGGCAAGATGTATGTCTTCTTTGCTTCTTCATGTGGAGTAGTGTAGATGATGATGACATGAAGTAGGAGACTTATCTGATACTTGAAGATTGATAGATGAATGTCCTCTACAATGCAGATGATGAAGTGTACTTCATGGAGTAAGAGGCTTCTCGGAGACTTGAAGATTGATGGAACTGGATGTATGGTGGATGGATGTCTTCTCTAGATGTCATTGATAATGAAGTGTTCCAGCATGATGATGGTGAAGTGTTCCTTTGGAGCAGCTATCTTTAATCCTTACTTCACTCCTTGCATGAAGGTGACTCCAAGTGTCTTTCTCCTTGTATGACCATTTAGTCCATTGATGCTCTTGCAACACAAGGAAAGAGACAATATCAATCCTTTTGATAAACACTTGACTTCATAACACATAAGAATCATTTCATACTTTTTCCTAACCTAGGCGCATTAGATGGGAAATTGGTTCTTCACCTGAAAGCAATCATAAAATTCAAACTAAGCATCACATTGAAAGTAGCGCATTGGATTATGGTTTAATTGTTTGCGTGAAAGAATTCTAAAAAAACTTAAATTCAACCTCATATGGGAGTGGCGCACTAGATAGCAATCTGAATCCTTGTTTGAATACCTTAAAAAAATAAGGGTGCATTAGATAACAAGTTGGATCCACGCTTGAATGTCTCTTAAAACTTAAATTACACCTCACACCAAGGTGGCGCATTAGATGAGGATTTGGATCTCTTCTTAAATGCTCTCAAAATCTTAACTTCAGCCTCATACATGACTAGCGCTTTGGATAAGGAATTGGATCTTTGCTTAAAAACCTTCATAAAACTTCAATTCATCCTCACTCAAAATTGGCGCACTAGATGATGATTTCATTCTCCGGTTGAAATTTCACTTTTAAATCACTATTTTTCACTCCTTGATGAAGGCGCATCAGTCAGCAATTTCAATCCTCGCCTGGAAACCTTCATAAAACTTGAATTTAGCCTCAATCCAAGGTGGCGAACTGGATCAAAGTTTCATCCTCTGGTTGGAATTTCACTTTAGCAAATTGCAACCAACTGCTTATCTTGGCGCATTGGTTGAGAATTTCAACCTTCTCTTAAAATTACACCTAAAACTTCACTTCAACCTCATACTAAAATGGCGCATTGGATCACAATTTTAATCTTCGGTTGAAATTTGTCTTAAAACTTTACTTAAAACTCCCATCAAGTTGGCGCTTTGGTTGAAGATTTTGATGCTCGGTTGAAATAATCACTTAAAACTTGAAACAAGATACTTCATCCCTTCATCTTTGGGCGCATTGGTTGACTATTTTGTTCTCCGGTTGAAAAAAAACCTCCTAAAATCATCATTTCACCTTCCTTCTCAAGGGCGCATTGGGTAAAGGTTTTGGTCCTTGCTTGGAAATTGCATTTGAACAACCAAAATAAACCTCTCCAACTTGGGTGCACCGGATCAAGATTTCATGCTCCGCTTGAAAGATGCACTTTGATAATCAAAAGAAACTTTTCATCTTGGGCGCATTGGTTGAGGCGCATTGGTTAAGGATTTTGGATTTTGGTCTGAAAGGTTGTATAAAACTTGAAACAATCCTCACCAATGGTGGCGCATTGGATGGCCAATTTAATCTTTGTTTGAAAGAAGTCACAAAACTTGCAATTAATCCTCACCTCAAAATCGGCGCACTAGATCAAAATTTTGTCCTTTCCTCATGTCTTGGTGCATCGGATGATCATTTTGTCCTTTGCTCAAGTACTTAGCCATTTTTTGCAAATTTTGAAGGTGAAGACCCCTGGGTGGAAGTATATTTAAAAAATATATTTAAGTATATGTACTTTAAATATTTTTGAAATATACTTCCAGGATGTTTGAGATAGGTCCCGGATCCATAGGATTTAACATGCAGAATCTAGAATTTGGAGGATCCACCAGATTTTAGACTTAGTTAGATTTCAGGATTTTTCAGGATATCAGGATATCAGACTTAGTCATTTTCAGGATCTCAAACATGCATCAGGACGAAAGCAAATGACTCTTGAATAGAAACTCGACAGAGAACTCCCCTTAGATTAAAGAACAACCACTGACTTCATCATGAAACAAACTTAAGGCATCATCCAAAACTTAATGCAAAGCATCAGAGCTCCAAAAAAAAGGGGGTCCCCATTTGCAATGGGGTGATGTGTGATTAAGTCACAACAAGTCTAAAAAGTATTTTTAATTTTTGGGGCTTTTTTTTTAGAATAAAAACTCCATTAGAAAAATATTCCGGTTTCAATTTCCACACTTCGAAAGTAAAAATCTAGACAATTGATAAACAAGTGTTTGTGGGAAATAGTAAATGAGAATGGCAGACCACCTACAAATACAAATAAATTACTGGATTCGCAGAGCAAAGATGATAGAGCCAAAGCCATTATTGGTCTTACTATTTATGATTCGGAGTTACATCATAAACATCTGGCAAAATCATTCAAAGAAATTTGGGATAATCTAATTATATTGTTTGGAGCAAAAGCGGTTAATGCAAAAAAAAATTCTAAAGCTTCAGCATTTCAAATCCAAGATGGTTGACAGAGTCACTATGTCTAGCCACATAAGGGATATGAGATCTCTCCTTAGATAACTAGTAGAAGTCAATCCTCTAGTAGATGATGAGGATGCCAGAACCATTTTGTTAAACAATATGGCTTCTAAATTCAACAATGTTATTTTTACTCTTAGTCAATTGCCTTCTCAAACTCTTAGAAGATATGATTTCAGCTCTCTTAGTTGAAGAAAAGAGAACAATTGCAGGAAATACAAAAAAAATGAACTTCAACTTAAAATGACATTATACTCGAGAAACAATCGTAGAAGATTAGAGAAAGGCAAAGGGGAGGTTGAATTTTATTACTGCAATAAAAGAGGTCACACAGCTTGGAATTTTGTAGGAGTCATGCCAATGATGTTCTCAAGGGAAAACTCAAAGACATACCAAATGTAGCTAATATAGACATTGTTGAAGATCCACCAGATGCTGACAATGGTGAAAAATTAATTGATTAAGAATATGTATATTAAGAAGCCCACACTTCGAAGACAGGCAGGGATCTAGTGTACATGGAGATCTACCCAAGTAGTTTAGGAGTTTGTGAATCTTGGAAATTATATCCTTACGAGGGTTATGAGACAACTTCATGGAGCACTATGGATGTAGCTCAACATGGATGGTTGTCCAATAATTTGAGAGATTCATAATTCAAGAGTTTTGGGAGGTGGAATCTGGAAACCAGAGAATTCAACTAAGGAGCTATACCTTTACAAGGGTTATGGGGCAGCTTGATGGACTTCTACCTAGTCCAAGAATTGTTTTCAAAGAAAAACTTCTGAAGAATATATGGTTCTAATGTTTTTAGTTTTCAGTCAACGTGTTAGTATGTTTTGTTTTTAATATAGCAAGCCTTAAAAGGGGGTATTAGAGTATAAGACTTACCTTTTGTAATAAAGTCACTGGAGTGACTTAATGGTCTGTATTAATGTTAACTATTATTAGTATTTAGAATCTTGGAAAAATGTCACATTCATTTGTTGTTGGTTACATCTCTCAAACTCTATATGAGGAGATGAACCTCTTTGTAATTCTCACTCCAACATCTAATAATATTATACTGTGTAACCTTGCTCTTTTTTAAAATAAGTATAAGCAAACCAATCAAGTAAAACATAAACACTATTTTAAGTTGATATCAATTATCTCCGAGATAGATTCATAAAAAAATGTGAAAAAATACGAACACATGTTTTGTATGTGAAAAGTGGAGCTTAAGTGCTTTAGTAGTAATAAGAGAAGATAGTTATAGAAGAAAATAGGGCAAATGAGAAGATTCTCAACAACCTCCCCACGTTAGAAGAGGTGTTATCACAAGTAGCCTGCACATAAAGGGTTCTAACGGTTATAATAAGGACACAACTATAAAACAGATCCACAGCAAAGAATACTGATGAACAAAAGAGAAAGGGCGACACAATGAAATGACTTAAACAACAATTCTTCTGAGTAGAAATACATTCATTAACTTCATAAATATTAGCGTAAGTCTGTCTCCTATTAAATTCCCTAAGATCCCTTTTGATCTTCATTTAGTACATTGTGTGTTTGATCTTAAATTCTTGTAAATAAAAGAGAGCTCAAATTGCACCAAATCAAAAAATTGAGTTAAAAACAAAACCATATTAGCAGCATAAAAGAACATTGTATTGCTTAAAGAATCTTTTAATTTCTCGTGGATTTTGGTTCTTTTGGTTTTAAAATAATAAAATTTCACTTTAAAAATTAAAACTCTAAAATATAGCTCCTACCCTTGCCAAAAAAAACTTTAAGAAATATTCAATTATTTAATTTTTTTTTATAGCCCTTTCCAAAAATAATAATCTCTGCAATATGACTTCATTGCTTTTTATAAATTTGAAATTATTAAAAAGCAATATAATTGCAAAATAAATCTTGTGTGTTCTTATTTTATTTAAACTATAAACTTCAAAATAACCATGTTTTGAAAGGAATATTGCCAAGATTTTTACTTTGCTGGCTGTTGGAATGCAAACAGATACTAAGGAACCAGAACACTAAGGAAAAGAAAACTATCGCTCAAAAATTCAAAATGAGACTAAAATTGTATTAAAGAATAGTTAGCAAAAGATTCCAGTGTTTCTCCGAGTTTCCGGACTGGGGGGACGGGGGGACGGGTTTCTGGGGACGGCAATTTTTTCCAAAAATTTAGGGGACGGTGAGGGGACGTTTATGTATGTATATAATAATATTAATATATAATTATATTTATATATATTATAATATTAATATAGGAGAATAATTATATTAATATATGAGATTTATTATAAATTTATATATTAATATATATTATAATATTAATATATGAGATTTATATATATACAAATCTCATATTTTTTTGATCGATATATACAAATCTCATATATTAATATTATAATTTATATTAATTTATTATATATATATTAAAATCTTATTATAATATATTATATATAAATAATAATAAATATAACTATGTTGTATGTATTGATAGTTTAATATATATTAAATATATATATTGATAGTTTAATATATTAGTATAATATGAGATCGTTGAAATTTCTCCATTTTGCATAAAATCCTGTAAACGATTTCTCTTATGGACTCATTGATGCGGGATTGCACTCAAACATCCGGCCGCTTACCGGCGTCCAACAATTTTGGGCGACTGACTAATAAACCGATAGGCTAATTAAGACTGGCACTGCAATCTCATGGCGCTAGAAAAAATAACCAACGTTATTACGCAGCATCTGCTTTGATTTCATAATGTTTGCTGTTTTTACTCCGTTAAAAATTACATATAATGGACAGGAGAAAAGAAATGTGAAGTTCAGTCTCGTGGGAAATCGTCCGCTGCATTTTTGTTTGGCCGCCGCGATTAGGGTTTTTGTTTGGCCGCTACGTTTTATTAATTTTTTATTCGCGTTTTTGAGTTTTCTATTCGCATTTTTAGTGGGACATTCCCAGGGGACGTTGCCCTAGTGCAGGGGGCATCCCTAGGACATCCCCAAAACCTTGCACAAATCAGGGACGGCAAGGGGACGTTTTGACCTCGTCCCCGCGTCCCCAAAACGCTCTGCAAATCGGGAGCAGCAGAAAACCCTAGGGGACGCGTCCCCGGGGTACACTGAAGGATTCTTGCTGCTTATATTGCAGGTGGAACAGAGAAGCCTTCCATGGAGGCACAATCAAATCCAAAAGCTAGAATGTCAAAGGCTTGAATGCATCTCTAAAAAATGTTGCTTAGCTAAGTGTCTTATAGAGGAAATGAGTCTAGATATATTTATGCTTCAAGAAACTAAAATTGATACAAAAAATTTCGAAATAGGGACAAATTCCCTTTGGAAAAAATGTGCCTCAATTGCATAAGATGCAAAATGAAACACTAGAGGAATTGCAATAATGTGGAGCCTTAAATCCTTAAAACGTATTTCTGTTTCTCAAACCCTTTTTTGCATTGATTTCTTTTTCAAAGATATGAAGGGGGATTTGAATTTTCAATTTTTCTCTTGCCAATGTCTACGGACATGCAAATGATAGGGACAAGAGGGGTTGCTGGAAAAGTATGAAAAGGTTTAGAAAAGTCCATGTTGACATGAACCCAATAGCAGGAGGTTTTTAATGCCATTTCAAATGCTAAAGAACAAAAAAACTGTGGTTTAAGCTGATCAAGCTAATTCTGTGAATATAACTCCAATGACACTACCACGCCCATTGTCATGGTTTGCAGTATTGCCAACTCATCTTTTATAATCTAGGGCACTTTAAACACTCTCCCGATGTTAATATCTCTAAGAACCCATCTCCACCAGATTTTTGATAAATTCAGATTAACACGCTTAAAACACTAAATATGGTTCAGAAATGTATCATTTCCAGGGTCAGATAATTGGCTGGCCTCTCACTGAATATTGAAAAAGACAAGGATAAAATGGATCCCATTTAAAATTGAATCTATGTCATTTCAAGACACAATCTTTGATGAAAATTAAAAAAAACTGGTGGAAAACCTATGAGAAAGGCTCCAAACGACTTATCCTTGAAAATTATTTAAAAAATGAATTTGTGTCAGCAGAATTAAACTCAATTCAGAAAACCATTGCAGAATCTAGCCTGAATACAATATGGCTTTAAAAGGAAAAGAGCCTAAGGACTGGTCTGTAGGTGCTGAGAATAGTAGTTCATTTAAAGAAGAAATCAAGGGTAGTGGCTCCAAAAAATTTAAGTGTACCATGGGGACACATCCCTTGCCCTCTGGAGCCATCCCAGATGTTTCGGAGATGAGAGCGTAGAGGGGGCATCCCTTGTGTCCTCTTTTTCATCATTTTTTCTCTCATGTCCCAAGAACATTTCAATTCTTTTTGGTGTCCCCAGAATATTTTCTGTTTTAGCTAGGTCCTTGGGGACATACAAAGATCTTGGAACATCAAGGGGCATCCCCCATCTACCGGGGGCATACCAGACATGTCCTAACATCCCCAAAATCAACCACAGTTTTAAAAAAAAATTAAAAAACATATTTTGTAAAATGTTTAAAAACAAATATTCATATGTACAATTTCATATTTCTATTTTAGTGTTTCACTCAATTTTGGATCAATTTCCAATGGTCAATGTTGAATGTTCATTGCTCAATATTCAATGTCATATATGTGTTGTACCCAATCTGAAACTCAATTGTGTCATCATCAAATTGCCATTTGTATGTGTGGAAAGACCAAAATAGTCAATTTTTGGTTAGATTTTCAATCAAGTTGTAGGATGTCATATCCAAGTCCAAAATGTTGTGTTGTCAAATGTTCATAATTCGTCCTCGATTTTAATTTTAAATTGTTAATTTTTAATTAATAATTATTAATTATATTAAAGTCATTGTTCAAAATCTAAGTTGCCGGTTCTAGTATGGGGTTAGGTACGAGTACGGTTTTGGTACGCAGGCAAAAATTTTTTTCCTTGAGTTTGGTACGGTTGGGTAATAATATGTTATATATAATATATATTATATAATATATTATTATATAATTATTAATAACTATTACAATATAATATATAAATTTATAATATATTAATATAATATAATATATTTATAATATATTTATAATATATTAATATATAATAATATAATATAATATTATTATAATATATTGATATATAATAATATAATATAGAATAAGAATATATTAATATAATATATAATATATAAATTTTCCATTAGCTTCTTAATTGTGGCTGGTTCCTCATTGAGGTCTAACAGAACCACTAAGAACATGGAAGAAAGATCAGAGTTAACCCTATAACGGTTACTATTCTGCATGAAATCATCACCGAGAACCCACTCTATTGCAAACAGAACGATCCCACTCTTGGGTTTAAAGACCACCCCAAGCTGCTTGTCTATTATTTGTCCAAGGACATTTGACGTTTCCTGCAAGTTAATCGGATTGGGGTTTCCATTGTTGTAGAGCTCTTACTCAAATTCTCCGTTCGAATGCCCTGTTGTTTTCAATTTCCAAGGCCAAATAAAGCCTTCTGCATGCTTCGGCCGTCGGATCTTAGGTGTTCTGACCGAGAAATGCATTGGCGTCATCATTAATGTTTAACTTCCCAAAGCAAGGCACTCTGCGCATTGATTGCATCATTTGCTAAGCTGCCGGCCTCTTGGTTCCCCTCCCTTAGAGTATGGTTGATAACAATGCTTTCGAATGTCTCCATTAGGCCTAATGCCTCATTAAGCATTCCTTTTAACTTCCAATTATGCAAAGTCTACGTTCTAATGGCATTTATGACTATCATGGAGTCCCCCTCCACCTCCACCTTTCTAACGCCAAGACAGTGACATAGAATTAGACCAAGAATGGGAGCCTGCAATTCTACTTCATTGTTCTTTCCAACACAAGCTTCTTAGCCGCCTTTCCCAAGGTTTTTCCTTCCTCATCTCTGACAAGACAGCCTGCTCCGAAGAGCCCAGGATTGCCTTTAGAGGCTCCGTCAAAATTCAACTTTGCCCAGCCCTTAGCCGGAGGATTCCATTTTGTTTCCTGCCTTCTAGTTAGGATGTCAACATCCCCATCCCCATTTTTGTTTCCTACGTTCTAGTTTTCTGCTTATCAACCAGTAGCTTTGTTTATTAAAAAATAGGGGCTTTCTTTCATAATATCTGTATGGGGTTTGTTTTGTATCGGGTAGATATCGTTTGAAAAGGATAGCTTAGAGTGGTAGGGTTTGTTTTACAAGATCAGGGCATTTTGTATGTAGCCCTTTTATGTATATCTTTCTAGTTGTAATGCTGAAACTCTTGTTCAAATTTTCACTTAAATATAATATAAAGGGAGTTGACCCCAAGTCAACAGTTAACCAAGCAAAAAAATATATATAATATAGAATACATAATATATAATATAATAATATATATAAATTTATAATATATATATATATATATATATTAGTTTTATAAAAGAAAAATTATTAAAAAAATTGGCCAAAACGCCCAGAACGCTCAGGAGCGCCCGGAAGTGGGTAGAGCACGACCCTGTCGCCTCAGGTTTCCTGTGGGTGCGCTCATTGGCCTATCCTATTCCCGTAGGCTAAGCCGGAAGGCTAAGGGAATAACCTAATTGATTAAATATTCTATTTAATCATTTATTAGGGCAAATTGATGATAAGAGATGACTCTGTATATTTCTGTGAGCTTATTAGTGAATTAAAAATAAATTAAATAATTTGCCTTAGTGGTGAGAGACCAAGGAGAAGAAAGAAATTAAGAAAGGAAAACAAAAGGCAGAGAATACCTAAGATGGTCAGCAAAATTGAAGAAGAAAATTATATAAATCAAAATAAGACTCCTTTGAGGTGGATGACCTAAGTGAAAGGTCAAAACATGAAATATTGAATGCCTAAAGTGGTTCACTCCTCTTGGAGGAAGGAAAGAAAAAATAAGAAAAATAAAATACCTTATTCTTGGGTGCCTAGCATGAGGTCGACCAAGTTGGAGGAGACAGAGAAAATAAAATAAGATATTTTTCCCAAATTGAGGTCGGCTAGGGCTAGAGGGAAAGGTTGGCTATAAATACAAGGTCAATTGAGGTCATTTGATCATCCATTCATATCTTATTTCATTTGGAGATTCTTCTCTTTGGTTGCAACTTTTGTTGGGTTATATTCCAAGGATGAAAACCCTTGCGAATACGGTGAGTTGGACGAAAACCTACCTCATCTTGTGGAGGATTCATAACGGAGTTCTATTTGCACTTCATTGGAGACATTTGGAGGTTTCGAGCTTGATTGCATATTCAAAATTTTCAGATCAGCGTTGGAGGAGCATTTCTTGTGGCATTTTGTGTGCATATTGCATTAGGGTTTTGCCCTAATTTGGGGTGCCACTTTGGAGCAGACTTGAGCGCCCATTTTTGGAGGGCAATTTGCATTTTTGGAGCAGCAAACCCTAAGCGCTTGCCAAGGAAGGATTCGTCCATCTAGGGTTTGGTGTTTGAAGACTATTTTTGAATATTTTGGTATGTATAACCCTAGTTTTAGGTCTGATTTGTGGAGCAGAAATCTGGGCATATGTTTGGCATGTTTGAGCCCATGAATTCATTGTAAATTCAGTCCAGAATTTCCAGTTTTGTAGCAATAGACTTCTTTAATCAGAAATCAGATTTATTGGACCTATGTTTGGCTCTTGGATGGTTGAATTTCATGGTTGCTATCATAGTTGATGATATTTACATGTTTGGGCATATTTTTATGGATGTTTGGCATATGTTTATTGGCTACCTATAAGTGTTTATCATTCTGAAAATAAAAATCAGAATTCAGTCTTAGGGTTTGAGCAGAAAAGTAAATAAAAAATGAGCAGAAAAATAAATCAGAAATCTAGGGCAGAAGTTTTAGGGCAGATCCCATTGGGGATATTACATTTTTGTCCTCCAATTTACTGCCATGAGGGGTTTCGTCCTCAGGTTATTTAAACCGAAGTCCAATGCTCCTACAAGGAGTAGAAATCAGAAAATAGAATTGTTCATTAATGCATGCCTCCTTCTCCTTACTTGGCCTCTCTTAAATAGACTTTTCCCCAAAAGACATAACTCTTTGGATTCCCTTCATGACCTTTATTTGAGAGGAATTATTATTTAAGATAAACCTTAATATTTTAATTTTATATTTTATATTTTGATATTTTAATTTATTATTATTATTATCCCATTTCAAAAAAGGGACATTACAGTTTGTGTTCTCTAAATGCATTAATTTATTTTTTTGTGTAATTGTGTTTCTTTTTGTTGTTTTTATTGCTGAGTCCGTGCTGAGTCTTGAGTTCGAGTCCAATTTTTGGGCTGCCAAGTCCGTGCCGAGTCCACATTTTCAAACTATGGGTAAGACCATAAGTCAATTAGATAAAAACACCTAAAAATCCCATGAATGATGACTCAAAATTAGATAAACTCGCAAACATTACTTAGCCAGTAAATTATTCCTACAAACGGTAATTCCACATTGTCTCATTTATAACATTAGAACAAATGTCTGACCTCTTGCCTATAATCTCAAGGTTAAATTATGCTTATAGAAATTTGAGTGTCAAATATTTCTGGATGTCTGAAATTTTTCTTGATCTTCTATAAATACTTTGTTTTCTCTCTCTATAATGAAAGGAAAAAGCATCAAAGTAGTATGATAGATCTTTTCCACCTATTTTATATGCCATTCCTAATTTAAGATATCTTCCATGAAATAATTGAATTTAACTAAAAAAGCAAGGAAAAGTGAAATAAAATATAACATTCCAACCTGATTGCATAACCAAAAAACAGCATTGACATCTCCTAGGGAGAGTATTCTCATGAATGCCTCTTCAAACCTTCCTTCTCCAACCAATCTTGAGAAAGAAGCAGTTTGAAATGTTCCATCATTATCATCATTTACCTGCAAGAAAAATTAGCATTAATATGATAAGTTGCTGTTGATAATGTAAATATATATTGTAGTGTTTTTTCCAAAGGAAACTGACAACTTTGATCCAGATACAAACAGAAACAACCTAGAAATACATACGCTTCAAAAAAATCCACAAATGAGATGTGAACAAATATACACTAGAGAAAAAAAGGATTAGAACAAAGTTACAAACCAGAAATACCAACATATTACCTCTCTATTATTGCTATCATTGCACAACCTTTTGAAAACGTAGTCTGCATTACAATGCATGAGATCCAATACTCTATTTAGCCCCTCTCTAAGTTCTTCTTCCATTGATCTTAAATCCATTGTTGCAAAGGTGATTGTTTCCTGTCAAATTTAAAACAAATATTGCAACCTCTAAGAGGAAAACATATTATTTGAAAGAGCTAATGTATCCTTCATTTTTAGAATATATTATGTTCACTGTTTCACAAAATATGTAGAACTCTTTGTAAACAACTATTTTTCTTTTATAAAATAAAAGAACTGGAATTGTACCAAAATTCAAGAAATGTTGCAATCATATTGTATGATTTCAAGATTCTATGGTAAATTAAATAACAAATACTTTGTCTTTTAGAAAAAGTGCCAATACAGTAGGCTTTATTTTGTTCAGATTCTTCTTTTCTCTTGTGGCTGAATCTTTATAAAATTGGTCATCTTTTCTGTCTGTACTTTCTAGAACTATTGACCTACTTCAGGCACTTTTGGATATTAAAAATATATTATTTGATAATTATAAAAGTAACAGGTTGGAAATTATCTGTTCAAGAACTAGTTCCGGCAGAGTTCTTTCTGCACATTTTCTTTAATCTATATTTATATAATACATTTTTAATTATCAAAAAAGAAAGTAACAGGGCATTCATGATCAAATGGACATAACAATCGTAATTACAAATAATTTCATAAACTTTAAATTATGATCCTGCCCTAACTTATGAAGGCGTTAATTTGACCATATGGTTGTTATTAAAAATAGATGACACACACACAAACAATTTTGATTTTAGCAAGACTATCAACAAAAGGAATTCTTTGAGACTTTGAATTGGACCATGTTGACTAGAGCCATAAATCTAGGTAATTTTGTTAGAGTAAAATCACATCTAAGGTGTTCCTATGAGAAGTGTCTCCCAACTTGAAAGTAAAGAAGGTTGCTTCTTGCAACCAATTTGTTGAAAATGTTATATAATTTCAGCATTCATACAATGCATTCTATTTTGAAAAACTCACTTAGTGTTGTAATGAACACTAGTGTCATTGATTACCTTGAGTGTGGATGCCATTAAAATCAAATAACTTGCAAGATCTCCTGGTAGTTCAAAAGAATGACCATGCTCCTCTTGGATTATTGTTTTTCCTCTCTCTATCACTTTCCTTAATAAGTTCTCAAATAAATGTAATGTTGTATCTTGAAAATAAGACCCAATATTTTCCTGCAAATATTAAAAAGTACCAAAGATCAAGAAAACCTTCAAATCAAAATGCCAGGATTCTCTTTATTAATTAAAAAATTGAGCTTAAAAAATGATAATTGTTTACTAAATTATTATCAACTTGTTTAGATATAATCAATAATGTGACTACCGAAGATTTTGTGCATGCTCTAGTTTCCAACATCACTGCCATATTTGATAGTATAACACTTCATGAGAGGAGGAAATGAAATTATAATGAAAAGATTCATATGCCAGATAGAAAATGCATAATGACTGACACAAACCAAATTAGATAATTTTATCATAGACTTCCAGTCAAAAAATTTATTAAACATATAATATTAATTATGTATACGGCTTCATCCTCAAGTAATGAAGATCTTAAATGGTTGACCCACAGATAATCTATATGCCCTCTGCAAGTTGTTAACGGATGGTTCCTAGAATTTTTGTCAGTCTAAGAGTCTAAATGAATCAATTGCTTTACTTGTAAATCTCAGTTGCTTGAGTTCATGTTTATCAACATTTTGATCATTTAATCCTAGTCACAAGATGAACCTAATTTTCAATCATTACTATTTTACTAAACTTTGGAATGATCGAAAATAACTATAGTGTTGGCAAAATTTTCATTTTAAAGGTGCCCATTTAATTTCTAATTTACCTCAATACAATGCTATATCTAGATACATATTTTAGTTTTCACTTGTATTTACACTTAACAGTTATTCCTGCATGCATCCATTTTGTGAGTTGCTTATTTTCAATGCAAGTTAGTAATGGATTTCTTCAATTAGGAAAGAAAAAAAAAATGATAGAAGAAATCATGGTAAACCAACATAAAAGATAGTAGAGCAATGGGAAATCCTATAAAGCTTAAAATTATAATGTTTGAGCCATAGTTCGCATACTCAGACTCGGCAGACCAAATGTTTTCACTTTTCCAACTTGGTGAAACTTGACAACTTAAAAAATACTTAAATTTCTTTAAAAAATAAAAATGTTATGCAAAATACAGTTACAAAATGTATCAAATGAGTCTAGTGGGGGTTTGGAGGAAGCACCCCTTGCGGTGGTCTAGGGGCAGTACAATCTCTTGGAGCATTGTTTTAAATATTTCTGTTTCAGCTGAAAATGTGTTTATTTATGCCATAGATTATAATTTCTACGTGTTATAACAATAAACAAGTCATAATCACAACTCTTTGCATCTAATATGCCACTTTCCTTTTTATGCATTTTTTTTTTCTTTTTTCTCATCACAATTTTACAAGTTCAATGTCACGATAGGGGAAGCCAGCCCAAATCTGGAGGTTGCTTCTTAAGAATATTAGCTTCTGAAGCTTCCCAACAGTTGGGACTAACTGTTACACACAAATAGAAGAAATCAGATAGATAGGCATACCAACAAAAATAATAGCATGCCCAGTGGAACTTTTTGTTTGAGAACTCTATTAGTGAATACCAATGGTGATCAGCATATGTGTGCATTTACAGTCAAAGAGCATGCATTCAAATTAGGGTAAGGGTGTGTGTGTGTGTGTGTGTGTGTGTGTGTGGCCACCAACATATCTCTATTAGTGAATACCAATGGGGATCAGCATGAGTGTGCATTCACAGTCAAAGAGTGTAAGACTACATGGTATCAGAGCCATTCTCAGTCAAAATATATTTCAAAATACAGACAAGAATCCAGGGATGTCTTCATGGAAGAAATGAAAATTTGCAGAAGATAAAATTTACCAAGACTTCATACATTGGCAAACGACCCTAATGAAACAATCCATGTCTTTACATTACATTGTTCAGCCTTATAGTCAAGCAATGAAATAACAAATACAAAACTGTGCAACAAAATACTACTATCTTTTGATTTAGGGATAACAATTTGCCTATTATTAAGTAAAATCAAACAGCTATACTGCCTAATTTTTCTAACTTCGTATGATCTAATAAATTGTAGTTATGTTATTTTGCACATCCATGCTCTCTATCTTTGCTTGTCGATACTTGGAATTTAAGTCTCTTAAATTTGAACAAGGTGGTTAGCTTATTTACTAGGAAACTCAATTACGAGGATAGGGGCATGTATAGGGATAAAGATCTGTTGGTGGCCATTTATATGTATTACTATTATGTGTATATGTATATATTTACTCACACCCTTACCCTAATTTGAAAATGACGTTGCATTACACATAGCTCACATCTTCAGGAGACTATCTTCATTTTTGTTCCATTGCCTTCCCTATCCATAAATTTGATGCATTTATTCTTTTGCTTGTTTTGGTTCCAAGTCTAGATAAATATGTATACAAACTCAGAAAGTATTCGCGAGATTTTTTACTAGCCGAGTACTCCCAAGAAAAACTCACCATCCTTGTTGGTTGAGTTTTTGGCAAGTCACAGTCTCCAAACCCGGCGAGTACTCGCTGAAACTTGACGAGTCCATGTAGGAAACTCATTGACACGTAGCAGACGTAGGAAAAAAAGTGAAAAAATGCGTATCTTTTAGCATTTCAGCATTGTTGCACAAATTGGAAGAATTTAGGCAATTTTCTAACTCCAATTACTTCATAGAGGTATTATTAAACCTTCTAAAACTTCAACTATAGCTCCAACAAATTTTGCTTCATTTGACCTATACAAATTCACATCCTTTAATTCCTCTATTAAGTCTCTTTTGCATTCTATGATAGTGAAGAGGCTTATATTTCTACAAAAACTACGCCTCAAGTTTTGTTCTTTAATTGTTTCTAAAGTTCTTTTGATAGTGTTGGTAGTATGGTACCCCTACAAAACTTTGCCTTCAATCAAGTTTGTAGTCATAAACCATGTCAATCTTGTCGAGTTATTAATGTCAAGCAAGTTTTCCTTCCTGTCTAATTGCAAAGTCATCAGGTCTTGGTCTAGTTTGTCAATTAACAATGTGTGCAAACTACTCAAGGATGAGATATCCTAGATGAAGATGATTTTCTTGATAGTTTGATAGCTCCAGCATAGAAAGAAGAAGGAAATGTCAAAAGACTTGAATCTGAAAACAGGGCTGGTGAATGGCTAATGAAACTCCAACACTCCATTCAAGTGGCAACATCAACACAAGACAAGATCTTAAGATAAGTGATGTAGAGATTGCGTCAAACTTGAAGGTGGCAATTTCACTCCCAAACTACGCCTGCATGAAAATAATGAGCAAATTAGTGAAAGTGGCGGAAGTTTAAAGTGGCAATGCCAGGGTGAAACTTTGCCAAAGCTCCTTGATGTGGTAATTGCATTATAAATCTCCGCCAAAAAAAAAAGAAATAAGTCTAAGTATGAGGTTGGCACACATTAGAAGTGGCAAGCCATAGGGAAATGGAATCTAAACATGGCAATAACAGTCCCAAACCGTGCCCAAGCATGAAACACGTAAAAATCAATCTTTATGGCACATTTTCTAAGTGGCTATGCCAATCCTAATTTTCACCCCAATCCTAAAACATGGCAAAGAGGTTATGAAATCGTGCCTAGCAAGTGAAGGTAACATGAAATAGGGAAATGGTGCGTTTTTAGAGTGACACTACTGCCATCTTATTTTAACGCCATGACATTCTCAACATTGGCAACTCCTTAAGTGAAAGACACCCAGCCCAAAGTCAGTTTAAAACATAAACAAAAGGCATGCTTTTTAAGTGGTGCTGCCAAGACAAAACTTCACCTCATCCTTAGCTCAGTCAGCCAGCATGAATCCATGCCTATCTAAAGTGTTTTAAAGCAAAAAAACATAAACACGTGGCACCATCCTTTGTATAGTCGACCTATATTACGGAAAAACAAAAATCAAAGCAAGAAATGCCTATATCGTCATGCCTTCAATCATTCAAATCACAACCAATTCTTCTTTTTGTTGTTCATAGCAGAAAACAGTCCATTTCCTCTGATTTTTGCAGGTTTTAAGTCTGAATTGAGGTGCCATAGTGAAGAATTATTCAAGGTTGCTTTTGTAGGTGGAGGAATTCAGTGTCAACATCGTCTTAATTTTCAAATTCCCATCACCTATTGCTGCCGTTCTATCTTCAAAAGTGTTCTTGTTCCATTTACAATAGGCTTTTTATTCAGTTTTACATTTTTCAGAAGTTGCAGACAGCAAAAAGAAATCTTCATCAGCTATGGAGTTGTGTGAAGATGTTTTTGAGCCCAAAATGCTGTTATCCAATAGCTCACATCATGTTTGGGATACCTTTCTTGGACACATGAACATATTTGATTTGAAAATGGATTAGAGGGTTAAAGTGGGAAGTAACTTGGCCATCAAATTGGTGGAAAGTGGACTTATCTAAGCTGCCTTGTTTCCTATCACAATTCAATCCCTTGGATTGGTGATAGCTTGTGCTTGGCATTATGAATCAAGTACAAGGAGAATTATGTCTTCAAACAACTGAGTGATATGTAGTTTGCCTGCTCAAACTCTTGATTTGGCATTTGGATTGCAATCCTACAAAAAAACCCAATTGATCAACTTAGAAGAATATGAGGAGCAATGGAATAATAAAATGTGTAGGACTGCCTAAAGGAGTTTGCACGAAAGTGGTTGAATGACTCAAAGAGACCTACCCAATTACTTAAGTTATTGTTCTGAAGTGAATTCAAAGAAGAGCTTGGTTTGATGATTAAAATGCTCAATAGGGTAACAGGTCAACCAAAAGCAAGAACTTTCAAAAACTGGATGTTTTACATCATCAGTCTTATTTGCGAAGGAAAGAGGCAAAATTAATGATAGAGGTCATCTCATCAGCAAAGTCTTTCTACATGTATCATATTTAGTTTACTCTTTGTTGCAGGCTAATGCTTTCACAAGACTGGAAAAGGTCCAAGTGCAAGGACGGTTTTTCTTTACAATATCCACAACTAAAGTATAGAAAAGGGTTGAAGCATTTCAAAAGAGTGAATGATGTTTTCAATATACTAATAGTTAGAGATTTAAAAAATGTAAATCATGTCAGTATTTCAAGACATGCCAGAAGGTTATTGTGGAGTGGGCTGATTGGTTTATCTAGTTTCCTACCTTCACCTACAGCAGTCTATGGATTTGACCTCTATCCATACAAGCTACTCCAATATCCAAGCAATCAAATCATTCTAATGGAGTATTGCAGGCAGCTGTCAATCGCTCGCAAGTATTGTAGGAAAAGACATAAGTAGGAAGCCAACTATCCAATACAAATCAAGACATATAGTGTGCAAATGCAATAGATGTCAGAAATATGGGAGCTAAACTATCAAATTTCAATCTCAAGTTCTATCATAAGAGTACATGCTTCAACTTTAAAAACATAATGGTTGAGAGGCTTGGACCCAAGTTTGCTCAGGTACCTAATATTGAAGACTTCTAGGCGAATTGTCATGATCATAATTTGAAGACTCGGCGAGTACTCGGCTGACTCACTGTGACTTGCAAATCTTCCTGCTCACAGTGCCAAGTCAGTGTTGAGTTAGGGGCAAGTCAGGCCGAGTACTTGGCAAGTTTTTCCCAAGACTCAACCGAGTTTTTCAGGGTGACTCACTGTAAAGTACCCAGCTAATCTTTTCGTGTTTTTTTGACAAATGTTTGATAAAATGTACAACAAATGAAATGCACAATATGCTATGCTGGAAAGATAAATATGATATTATTTATGATGAAACAATTCATTTCAGACAATCAAACATGAATCATCAATATAATAACCATGAACAAACAACGTACTAACCAGTTTACTGTCTCTGTTCAACAAAAAAATGATATAATTCTGAAGACTGTTGTTCGCAATAAATTTGCTACAAATTTGAATGTGATTCTGTCCATTTATAATGCCGATGATGCATTCAGAAGTTTTGAAATCTAATGTTGATTCTGTTATGCGAGAAACCCTGTCCAAACTGTAGCATAGCGTCAAACAGATGATATGAGGTTGTGCCCCACCTGTTAACAACCTGAAATTCAGTAAAGAAGGGATGGCTAGATAGAAGAGGATCCAAAAGCCCACAAAACTGTAGTGATTCTTCCTCCTTCACCAATATATCCTTACTCCCATTGGAAAGGCCAACATTTGATACCAAAAATGGAAGTTTTTAGTGTGGCAGCTGGGTTTGTCACACTCCAAACACCCTCAAACAGTGATGTCTCACCTCTTATGATGTCCTTGAGCAGCAATAAAGGGCAGCTGTTGTAAAAAATGTTCCCAAGATCTTGTTAAGTGTTGTGACTCCTTTCTAAGCCCAAATGCCTCCTCTAAACCTGGTTACATAGCAAATATTGGTACGGCCAAGATACACCTGGATGGCCAGCAATATAGAATGTGTTCTTTTGAAACCTGGGCGGCCAGCATCCATAGTGACACTTTGAAATTTATGAAATGATTTGCAAGCAAATGTACTTCAAAAATTATCACAACTGAAATCTACAAACAATTAATCCTCTTACACATTCAGCACTCCGATGAACTCTATGTGAATTCACTCACAAATTGGCTAGAAGGGTTTTCGTCCTTGAAACCAAATCTTCGTCGTAGGGTTTTCATCCTAGGGCAGAAAGTTGAACAATAGCTCAATCTCCACAGCTGGGGTTTAGAAAAATGAAATGCCAAGCATATGAATTTCTCTTCTCACATCGGCCTTTTATACTCCTTTTTGAATATTCGAGAAATTATGTTTTATTTCCCCCATAAAGTGACTTAATTTTAATTTGCCTTTTGGATCCCGAAATAAATCACTTTAATATAAATTGTCCAACTTTAATAAAATAATTAATTAAATATAAGTTGCCCGTAAAAGAATTATTTTAGACAACTTAATTTAATTAATTAATTATTCCCTTACCATAAACCCATTTAGCCTACAAGAATTTAAATAGGCTAAAGGTCTTCACCAATCACTCATGCTTGCAAAGGAGACATTACAATCCTCCCTTCTTGAAATTGCTTGTCCTCAAGCAACTGAAAATTTGGATGTTGAAGTACTTTTTCTCCTTCCCAAGTAGCATCTTCTAGAAGGAAATCCTTCCAACGAATCAAATACTCTTTAATGCTTCTGCTTCTCAATCTTCTCTCCCATACATCCAAAATAGCCTCAAGTACCAAAATTAATTTACCTTCCTCATACAAAGGTGGAAGCTCGGGAGAAGGTGAATATGTTTTTTGAGTGTCTTTTCGAGGAACGATACATGAAATACATTGTGTATCTTGCTGTGTTCTGGCAGCTCTAACTCATAGGCAACCTCTCCTATGCTCCTCACAACCCTGTATGGCCCATAAAACTGTAGCTTCAACTTTTCTACTCCACTCTTCTTCAAAGAAGATTGTCAATAGGGCTGCAACCACAAGAAAACCAAGTCACCAACCTCAAAAGATCTCTCCAATATGTGCCTATCTACATAGATCTTCTGTTGGTTTTGAGCCTGTTGGAGATTATCCTAAGTGATTTCAGAATATCTTGACTCTCCTGGACCCAATCCTTGGCCTTCGGAACCCTGCTATTAGGAATGACTAAATCCACAAAAGATATGACATCATACCCATACAAAACTCTAAAAGGAGTCATGCTGATAGACATGTGATGGGTGGTATTGTAGCAGTTCTCACCCAAATATAACCACCTAATCCAAGCCTTTTGTTGCCCTGCTACATAGTTCCTCAGGTATCCTTCATTTGTTAACAATCTCAATTTACCCATCTGTCTGCGGGTGATAGCTAGTGCTCGGAGTTAACTCAATACTTGTCAATCTAAAAAGCTCCTACCAAAACATACTGAGAAACCTGTTGTCCCAATCACTGACAATGTTCTTGGGTAGATCATGGAGTTTGAACACCTCTCTAAAAAACAACTCTACAACTTGAGGTGTCTTAAACTCAGAAGATATGGTGTAGAAGTGAGCATACTTGGTCAATCTGTCCACCACAACAAAAATGCAATCCTTACCCTCTACTCATGGAAGACCAATGATCAAATCCATTGATATGCTCTCCCATTTCTGATCTAGAATAGGTAGGGGCTGCAATAGTCCTATTGGAAAAGTATGTTCTAACTTATTCTGTTGACAAGTCAGACACTCCCTAACATGCCTCAAGACATTATCTTTGAGTCCCTTCTATGTGAACCTTTCCTGATCTATTTGTAGGACTTAAATTAACCAGGGTGTCCTACTAAAGGTGTGTCATGGACAGCTCTCAATATCTTTTCCTTCTTCTTGGATTCTATAACAAGGTAAATTTTGTCCTTGTATAGAATGAAATCATCGATCACCCTATACCTGTCATCCTACACCTTCCCTTCCATCACATCATAAGCAAAAGTATTCTTGGAATATTCTACCAAGAGATGAGCCTTCCAATCAGCTGAAATCTCTGACATTGAGCACAATGCAGGCTTCCTAGATAAGGCATATGCAACTACATTCATGTTTCCCTTAACATACTCAATATCAGAATCATAGGCCTGTAGTTTGCTTACCCAATTTTGTTGTCTCTCTTTCAAATCCGTCTAGTTGAGGAAGTATTTCAAGTTGTTATGGTCTATCCTTACCACAAATTTACCTCTTACCAGGTACTATCTGAATTTAGCCAATGCATGCATGGTGGCTAACATCTCCTTATCATAAATGGAAAACCTTCTTTCCATCTCTTTGAGCTTCCTACTCTCAAAAGCAATAGAATGTTTGTTCTGCATTAGATCAACTTCAATGCTCTCACTAGAAGCATCACACTCCAACACAAAGGGCTGAGAAAAATCTAACAATGTTAAAAATAGACATGTACTCATTACCTTCTTGAGCTTGTCAAAGGTCTGTGGTGCTCCATAAGTCCAGATGAAAGACCCCTTCTTGGTCAATTCTGTTAAGGGTGCTACCGGGTGTGAAGAACCCCTAACAAATCTCTTGTAATAACTGCACAACCTGAAGAATCCCCTCAGATGGGACAATATCTTAGGTGGTGGCCAATCCAAGATGGCTCAAATCTTATCTATATCTACTTTGACTCCCTCTACACTAATCACATGTGCCAAATACAGAATTTATCATACCAAATTTGCACTTAGATGCTTTGGCATATAGTGATTGTGCCTCCATGATCCCTAAGACCTCATCAATATGTCTGAGATGATCCTCCCATGTTTTACTATATATCAGAATGTCATCAAAGAAGACAAGTACAAATTTTTGCAACTGCTTATTAAATACCTAGTTCATGCAGGACAGAAATCTAACAGATGCATTGGTCAACCCAAAAGGCATGATCAAGAACTCATAGCGTCCATAGTGACATCTAAATGCATTCTTGTGAATGTCCTCTTCTTTGACTCTAATCTAATCATACCCTGATCAAAGATCAATCTTCGAAAAGTAGACAGCCTCATGCAACTCATCAATCAACTCATTGATCCTAGGGATAGGGTACCTATTCTTAATTGTTTTCTTATTGAGAGCCCTGTAATCAATACACATCCTCATGGTTCCATCCTTCTTAACCAAAACTACTAAAGAAGCGAAAATACTGGAACTGGGTCTGATATGCCCCATATCAAGTAGCTCTCTAATGGCCTTCTCTATCTCCTTCTGCCTTTTTGGATGGCGATAAGGGGTAGTAATGTAATACACACACCTAATTTTTTTTTTTTTTGCAAGTATAAAATGTCAATGCAATGTCCGAACACTTTCTGATCACCAAGATCCCGATGTGGGCAAGGCGAGAGCGTACGATGCTTAGGACCACACACACAACTACTCTGAAGATAGCAATGCTAGAATGCTCCACAATGGCACACAGGGCGGCAAGCCGACTCTATCTTCAATTCTTCAGTGGAGTGGCCAATGCAACACAAGAATGAACACACTAGGCAGATGAGCTGACCACAGCTACACTTGTTCAATGGAGTGCGTGAATGCATTTACAGAATGAGGCACACGAGGCGGCAAGCCAACCTAAGATGCAACACAAGAATGAACGCACTAGGCGGTTGAGCCGACCACAGCTACACTTGTTCAGTGGAGTGCGTGAATGCATTTACAGAATGAGGCACACGAGGTGGCAAGCCGACCTAATCAACACCTCTTCGGCAAACTATGTGCATGCAAGCCACTAGTAGAATGTCTAAACTTGTTCAAACCGAAATGGTTGATATAGCAAGTTTGTTCATGCCAAAAGGGCTGAAATATGAATGCAATAACTACTGACGGTAAACCATCCAGTTTACAATATGATTATGCATGATATTATGACCCATGGCGGTACTACCATTCAGGGTTTACATTCATAAAACAATTGTGACTATTGAATTGAAATACAATAATAAAGGAGCTGCAATATCAACTTTATTTCTGATTTTCCAAACTGAAAGCACTGTTGCAACACACAGAAACTCACTAAAATCACAAGGAAATATGATTGAAAGCATGGAATAACGACCAAATTGAAAGCATTGAAAAATATGACTTTCAAACTGAAATTGGAAGTCTGGTTGGAGCTGGAACCTCTAATATTACTGCTGTAGCAGGTCTGATACACTGTTGCAGTGCTGAAGAAAACCCTAACAGCAGACCCAAAATACTTCATAACACTCCAAACTCCAACAAGTACATCCCCAAACCTCAACAACAAACCTTCACAACCTAAGGCACCACCAATTCAGCAAATAGAGCATCAAAAGGAGGGGCGAATCAGCCTAAAAACCCCATGCCATACCCTACAGGTACGGCTCAGGTCTGCAATAGTACGGCCAACATTTGGAGCATCATTTCATCTTCAAACTCATCACAATAAACCTATGAAATCTGCACAAGTGGGCGGCCTACACTTAGAAAAATTATCAATTCATCATGCTCAATCTTCAGCGCCAAACTTCACTCTGCAAAGCAATATGGTACGGCTGCTCTGGAGGGAAATGGTACGGCCAACTAGAAGAAGCTCTTCACAAAACTCCAAACAAATATCAGCACTAACAAACTGAAAATACAATTCTAAAATTATCATAAAAAACTCACACCAAAAAACATCAATATCAGAATACATCAAATTCCTCTATTGTAGCACAACTGTGATTTCTATATGAAACCACCAAGACCATCTAGGGGGGGTTTTTGTCCCCGAAACCAGTATTTTTGAGAGGGTTTTCGTCCTCAAGAAAATGGGAGAAGAACACAAGTTCTCTCAAAATCCATAAGCAAATATCATATCAACAGTAACCCCAACAATGAGCTCCAATCCTCCTTTTATAACTTTTTGGAGCAAATAAAATATTATTTTTTCCCTTTTTGCTCCAATACTCCTTTTTGAAAATAAATAATAAACTTATTTTAAAAATAATAATTCTTTCTCATGAACAAAGTCTCCCACGTGCCTAGTGCCCTTGTTTACACAACTTAAAATCCTTTCCAATGAATAGTTACACTCATAGTGCCTTTTTGAATAAAGCCTTTTTAAACAACTTTAGTAATAGCCATTTAATAAATTAAATCACTCACCAAGTTGCAGAAAGTATCAAAATGATATAATTTTGAAATTTTGATCACACCATGATAATACTGAAGTCAAATAATGAATAATTGAAGCAACTCGGTGGCAACCTAAAAGTAGCCTGCCTCTCCAAGAAGTGTGGAGAGATCCCAAGAGGTTGGAAACATAAACTGAAAGCATCACGGGGCTTAACAAGGTCACCTAAACTCATTGCCATCAACAAACTCACAGCCAATCAATCTCGTACTCTCCAAGAACGTTGGAGTTCTCCCTTGCACACCAATTAGCCTACGAGAAAAGTCAAAAATAGGCTAATTGTTCATAATTTGATTATGTGCAAAATGGGGACATTAAAAAAGCGAAAATACTGGAACTAGGTCTGATATGCCTCATATCAAGTAGCTCCCTAATGGCCTTCTCTAACTCCTCCTTATGCCTTTTTGGATGGCGATAAAGGGTACTAATGACGAGCTTGGCCCCCTCCTACAACTCGTCAATCCTAGGGATAAGGTACCTATTCTTAATTGTTTTCTTATTGAGAGCCTTGTAATCATCCTCATGGTTCCATCCTTCTTAACCAAAACTACAAAAGAAGCGAAAATACTGGAACTGAGTCTGATATGCCCCATATCAAGTAGCTCTCTAATGGCCTTCTCTATCTCCTCCTTATGCCTTTTTGGATGGCAATAAGGGGTAGTAATGACGGGCTTGGCCCACTCCTCCAACTCGATTGCATGCTCAAAGCCCCTATCTGGTGGCCTACTAGGAGGAATATCACCAAACACTAGACTATGTTTGTCCAATAGTGATTGAATATCAACATAATAAGCTCTCTTACCCTCTAAAGAAGCCTTTGTAGAGATAAAGCATTGGGCTGCCCATGCAACCTCACCATGTCTGAAAAGAGCCTCCATTTTCTTTGTTGTGACTACTCTAGGTGCTCCATTAGACATACCTCAAAGTACCACCTTTTTCCCATCTGCGTTGAATTTTAATTCCATAGTTTGAAAATTTTGGGAGTACTTCCCAAGAGAATGCATCCATTGTATCCCTAACACCACATCTGTCTCTCCAATCCTCACTACATAAAAGTCATATGTCACCCTATGGTTGCCTAACATGATGCTCAACTATGATATTTTATTTGTTCATAACATAGTAAATCCATCTACAACCATCACATTAAATCCTTTGAACTCTCCACCTCAAGGCTTCTTTTTGCCACTAGGCCCTCATCAATGAAATTGTGGGTTACCCCACTATCAATCAAAACCGTCACTCTCTGACCCTGCAATATTCCTCTAACTCTGAATGGGTTGTACCTGGGTGTACTTGATAGAGTAGCAAAGGTCCCTCTTGAAACTCCTCCAATCATCTGGTCTCCTGGTTCAGCATATTCCTCTTCATGTTCACTTCTTGAATCAACTTCCACCTTTTCCTCATCATTATCAGAAATAACCTCAATGTAGTGAACCTTGCCTCTTCTTAGGCACCTATGACCTGGTTCCCATGGCTCTTTGCATAAAAAACATAACTTCTTGCTCCGCAATTCATTCTTTGTCTCCTCATCCATGCTTGTCTTTTTAGGCCACTCCTTCTGAAAAGGTTTCTTGTCTTTCTTTGGTGGGAATGACTTAGGCTGGAATTTATTTTTGGGTGCGGAGAACTCCACATTTCTTGCCCTTTTTATTGCATCCTGTAAAGAAGGTGGGTCAAATGCCTTCACCCAACCTCTAAGTGGTTGGGTCAAGCCCTCAATAAAAGAACAAGTCTCTTCTCTGATACATCAGGAACCATCACGGAAAGCCTCTAAAATTCAGACACATAACTATCAACCGAACCATACTACTTCAGCTATGCTAACTCCCTAAAATGCAATTCTGGATCCTTCTTAATGAACCTGTCAATGAGTCTCTGGCTGAAATCATTGTTTCATATATTATTGTTTCATTTTCGAACATGGGATTAAGTGAAAAATATGTATCTAGTTTTTGGATCCATGAACATGCTGTGCATTTGTTGGAGCCATCAAAGGTAGGTATGGACAGCTTGCCCAACGTTCGTTGCAGGTCCTAAATGTGTGTACCCCTGTCTTTCTTGGGTCTATTCCTCAACTTTAGTTGGCAAAAATCAGTCAATGACATAGCATGAAATTCATCACCTAATGACTGATACTCATGCAAATAATCTAAATAACCCTCACCATCATTCTGTTGTCCCCCATTACCTTCTGGGATTTCCTCTTTGTCTAAAAATGTAGGCGTCAACGGTCATGCTGATGATCCAATAACTGTTCTAGTGTTGTTGTTGGTAGTTCGATTGTTTGCAGAGTTACTAGTTTCACCATTGTTACCATTGTTATTCTGGTTAGCCCTAGAAGTGTTCATGTTTTGGAGCATTTGTGTTAACAAATTAGTTAACTACTGCTCTCCTCGAGCAATATCATTGAGTATCTACTGTGTACTATTGTTCTCATGAGGATCCCTTCTATCCCTATCTCTTTCAGCCATAATTTTTTCTTCTTCTACTTTCCACTCTGCAATTAGAATTCTTGCTTCCAGATTTTCAAGAAACTGAAACTCAGCCCTTCTTAATTCCCTTTGATAGTACTTGTCTACCCTTTCACTAGGTTGCATGTGAAGTGTATTTTTGCATCAATTTGTTGATTCCCAATAGGCTAATAGGAAAACCAGCTCTGATACCACTGTAAAGTACCCATCTAATCTTTGTGTTTTTTTGACAAATGTTTGATAAAATGTACAACAAATGAAATGCACAATATGCTATGCTGGAAAGATAAATCTGATATTATTTATGATGAAACAATTCATTAAAGACAATAAAACATGAATCATCAATATAATAACCATGAAAAACAACTATACTAACCAATTTATTGTTCGTGTTCAACAAAAAAATGATATAATTCTAGAGATTGTTCACAATAAATTTGCTACAAATTTGAATGTGATTCTGTCCATTTATAATGCTAGTGATTTACTTAGAAGTTCTGAAATCTCATGTTGATTCTGTTATGCAAGAAACCTTGTCCAAATTGTAGTAGAGCATCAAACAAATGATATGAGGTTGTGCCCCACCTGTTAACAACCTGAAATTGAGTAATGAAGGGACAACTGGATAGTATAGGGTCCAAAAGCCCTCAAAACTATAGTGATTCTTCCTCCTTCACCAAGACGTCCTTACTCCCATTGGAACGGTCAGCATTTGTGTAATAATCACCCTAGTTTTTTCGAAAATATTTGAACTGAAATTGAAGCATAGGCAGTCTCCGATACACTTTTTGATTACCCAAATCTCGAGGTGAGCAAGGTGAGAGCATACGATGTTCAAATCACACAACTAGTTGATTGAATACAGAGACAGAGTGCGAGGCGGCAAGCCAACCAGAAACACACGCAAGGCGGCGAAGCCGACCTATCAACCACTTATTCAATGGAACCAATGTGTATAGATGAACCCTAGCAAAATGTCTAAGCTTGTATCAAGCCAAAATGGTCGATAAGCTTGTTCAATGCCAAAATGGGTTTGGAAATGCAATATGCTATACAAACTGGCAGTAAACCATCCAATTGATTACAGAATGATATGCACACTATGCAGATGCACTGGTAGTACTACCATCCAATGTTTTACAATTATTTATCATTGCAACTATTGAAATAGAAGACAATAATTATGAGCTACAAATAACTTTATTGTTGTTCTGAATCTGAAATACTGCTAAAACACATTTCATGAAGTAATATCATTGTGAATCATGTAAGATCAAGAGGCAATCATACCCAAGTGAAGGACAACTGCAGTAGATGGAGAAGCCACAAAAACACTTAAGTAGCACTAAAAATCATTGTCAAACACTTATACACAGGTCTGATATAAAATAAAAGCCAATATAAGTATGAAATAACATTGAATATCACGTAGAAATCATTCAAATAACACAAGGAATCATACCCATCGCTGCTCAAACACTGTAGTTGATGCAGAGGCCCTAAATCTCACTGGAACCTATTCGATGTTAAGCTGGCCATTTTTCCCAAAAGGCGCACCTGTTAAGGAAACCGCTATCATCCCAGTTAAGGACCAACGAGAGGTTGTTAAACCATGTCACGAATCCCAAAGGGAGACGCTGGACACGTTCCAACAATCTCCCCCTCAACGTTACCCAAGAGGATTCGAACCCGCGACCCCGCTCTGATACCACATATTGGATGTTGAGCTGGTTGTTTTTACCAAAAGGCACACTTGTTCGAGAAACCGCTACCATCCCAGATAAGGACCAGCCGGAGGCTGTTAAACCATGCCACAAATCCCGAGAGGAGATGCTAGACATGTTCCAACAGAACCCACTAAACATACTGAAAACTCTGTCAAAGGCAGGTCTAAAATTGTAACAGCTGAGTAATGTTCTAAAAAATACATTCAAACCCTAGCCTCCAATGCTCCAAACTTCTTCCAAACTGATTTGTCCATCACATACTCATCATAGAATGAGACTCTTATCTATGGCACCTCAAAACAAGCTGGAAAGTCACCAAAAAGAATGGTGCTTCAGCCTGGGAATCCCACGCCCATATCTACAGGTGCAGCCTTGTATGACAACAGTACGGCTAGCAAGGAATCTGGAAACATCTTCAAAGAAAACATAAACAACTCCCAAAGTATGCCCAAAGAAGGTGACCTGCAATTTGGAATATTTTTCAGTCCAAAGCTTAGCACAAACTTACACCCAACAACTCTTCTAATCACTACAAAACCTTATTATCAAGGCATTAATCCAGAATTTTCATATAAACCCCAAAACACAACAAATACTCTCTAAACTAGAAATTAAAATCAAACCCAATGAAAATCTTCAATGCACATCCAATCCTTTCATTGCAGCACAGGTGTGATTCCTGAATGAAACCACAACTAGCTAGGGAGGATCTTTCACCACTGAAACCAGAAATCTACAAGAGGGTTTTCATCCTCAAGAGATGGAGAAGAACACAGGTTCCCTCAAAATGCAGGAGCAAAATCAAATTCATCAACAAACCTCACAATGAGCCCTCAACCTCCTTTTATAACTTTTATGGGGCAATAAAATATTACTTTTCTCTTCTTGCTTCAAAAACTCCTTTTATAAAAATAAATAATTAACTTTATGGAACACTTTCACCTTTTTGAGGAAATAATAATATTTTCCCATGAATAAAGTCCCTTTTCCAAGGCATCCACTTGAAATAGCTTTTCAATACCTTTAAAATGACCTATCACACTTAGTTGTCCCTGTTAATATTTCCAACATTAGACAACATAAGTGAATAATTAATTAAAAAACTCAATAATATACCCAAGT
The DNA here is from genome assembly GCA_027924645.1 of Cunninghamia lanceolata. Classification (NCBI taxonomy): domain Eukaryota; kingdom Viridiplantae; phylum Streptophyta; class Pinopsida; order Cupressales; family Cupressaceae; genus Cunninghamia; species Cunninghamia lanceolata. The sequence continues at coordinate 3,856,740 of BSBN01000124.1, read as the reverse complement.
TGTGGAAAGCATCCAAATGATAGAATTTTGCAATTCTGATCATACCAATATGATATTGAAGACTTAGGACGATGATCAATGGCAACTGGGAGACTTACTAAAAATAACTTGGTCCTCCAAGAAGTTTGGAGAGAACCCGAAAGGTCGGAAATTGATTCTGAAAGCATCAAAAGGCTCCATCTAACCATCTGAACTCAAAGCCAAGAACAATTGCTCCACAAGACTAATCAAAGCTTCTCCAAGAATGTTGGAGTTCTCCCCAACTAACCAATTAGCCTCCGGAAGACTTGGAAATTGCCTACTTGTGCACAAATTGGCTATGCGCCAAAAAGGGACATAACAATCCTCCTTCCCCAGAATTGTTTGCCCTCAAGAAATTGCAAGTCTTAACCAACAATTCAACTTTAAATAATCAATGTAACTCCACGATCCCAAATCAATCTAGGAGGTTTGTAAATTCTTCTGTTTATAGTACTATGCTACATGTCTGCACTTAAAACCTCCTTCACTCTTCTTGCTAAAAGAAGAATAATTTTTTGCAAGAATTCAACAAAAACTCTGTAACTCTGCTTGGATCTACCATGCTTCCACTGTACTAATCTGATTTATCTGGAAGATCTGTGGAAACACTCATTGTTTCCATACCAAGAGTCTCGGAATGATGGTCAAAGACATGCAGGTGTCTACTGTCCTAAATAAGCTACAAAGATAACTCCACAGGATCCACAACACATTCCCTTGCTAATTGATCTTTATTAAGGATGTTAAAGGTTATCCCTTCCAAAAAGGAACATAAACTAGCACTGGTGCAAGTTGAAAACAAATTATGACCGCTGCCAAACTCCAAGATCAGTTTTGTAATGGTTGGAGTAACCATTCCCTTCAGCTGAAACCATAAACTAACTTTTTCCATTGACTGAATAGACTAAAAATGCATATTCTTGCAGCTGTTCAAGACTGAAATCAGCAATGTACTATCTGATCTTTTCGAAATCACCATGCCACAAATGGAACCACTGCTGTCAAATTGACATCCATTAGCAAGAATAAGAGATTTAAGCATCTTATTGATGGAAAATATTTTATGAAAGGTCACCAATTGCGCTTGCTCCAATTCTTGCTTAAAATCTCTCTCTAGTCCCTTTGTAAGTGAGCAAACAAATTCATGTGGCAGCAGATCTGAGTGATAACTGCAACGCCAAATCTGAAAATTTGACTCATAATCCTCCACAGAGCATTTCTTATGTCGTCATAGTCCTCCGACAGACTAGGATGATGATCTCTTGCATGATTACTCAACAATGAAAAGATTCTACCACACTTATGTTGCACTACTCTTGTATTCATGTGAACCTCATCAAGAGACCTTCCAAATGTACTAACAAAAAAAATGCCTCTCATGCAATCAATCCAAGAACTATCAACCAAATGAACTTCCAAGGCACTAAGATTCATGTTACCTTCATATAATATTGAATCCATCTTTAACACATCCATCAAGAGACCTTCCAGATGTACTAACAAAAAGAATGCCTCTCATGCAATCAATCCAAGAACTATCAACCAAATGAACTTCCAAGGCACTAAGATTCATGTTACCTTCATATAATATTGAATCCATCTTTAACACATCCTCTTGCTTTCCATATAAGATTGAGTTAACTTTGACTTCTTTTTGCAACTCAACCATGAAAGCATCACCAACTAAGGGTCTAGGAGCAATTGGTGTCTCTATATTCCATTCAAAAGGAGGATTATCATAAGTCAAATCAGCACCCAATCCATATAGTGGATTGTCAAACAAGTGGAAATCATGTTTAGACCCTTGACTTATCAATTCTTTATGCAAAACAAGTTCTGAACTTGCATTTTCTGCTGCTGTTTTGAAAATTCCAGCAAGCTCAAAATCACTTTTTGGAAACTTCTCAAAGTTAGGAATGTTGAAATCTCCATGTTTCAACTCACCCCATGTGGAAACTTCATCTTAACTTCACTTACACATTCTTTATCAAGTGGTCTTCCTGGAAGATTACCAACCACAAGGCTTAGCACATCCTCATGATATGTTTCCCAATCTTCAATAGGTTGAAGACCACACTCTATCTCATGCCTGAAAACTTCACCTGGATCCCATATCCTAATATTGTCACAAGCTGTGTTTCTAAAATCATGAAATATCTCAGTATCCATCACAAAGAATGGATTGTCAAAAGTTGACTCTGCATCCATTTCAAAGAGAGGGTTATCAAAAATTTGCATGTTATCCCTTTCCCCATGCTCAAACCCATCTTGCTGATCCCAATCTGCCCATGCAACTTCTGACTTCTTCAGAAAGACCCCTAAATCAAATTCCTCTTGAAGACTATCAAGCTCATCAATTACTTGCTTGATTTCTTTAGCTCTTTCTTCATTCTCTAGCTCCCTGAAAAGTTTTGTACTCGCAAGCTGATCTTCCACCTCAAATAGCCCCATTTGGGTACTTTCTAATATAATCTTTGTTGAATTGATCTCAAGAGTAAGCTCAGCAACCTTCCTCTCTTCTTTGTATGCACCAATGGCCTCTTTTGCAATCTTGATAGCATAATCACAGTCTCTAATCAAATGCAAGTACTCCGATTTCACCACCTCCAAGGAATCTTTGATAATTTGCAAATTTGAAGAAGTAACTTTACCCTCAATGGCTTTGTGCATGAGGATTTCAAGGATTTTGTGTGAGTTGTCCAAACTTGTAAGAACTTGAATCTCCTTCTCATTTGTGTCCAAGAGTTGATTCTTCAACACATGAAACTCTCTGGGTCCTTGATCAACCAAGTAACTTGGTTCTCTATGTAGCAAAGATCCAGAAATATCTTCATTTGCAGGTGCAATATGATCTTCAAAATCAGCGTCCTCACAAATTCTTTGTTCAAGTGATATGACAGCACTATGCTCAAACCAAGAATCATAAATAGGTGTTGATTTAAAATCTTTAACAAGCTCCCTTTCAACATGCTCTTCTACTGAATTCTCTGAGAAGTCAAACTGGTGTACTTCTTGCATGGGAAATTCCCACTCAAGTTCTGAATTGTCATCACTGGAATGAAGTATATGCTCATTATTGATTGTTGATTTGAAAGCAACAACGTCCTCAAAATCAGCATACTCTTTTCGAACCATCTTTCTTTCAACCTCCTCTTCGATTTTTGAATTAACTTCATTGGATTGATCTAAGTAGTTATCAAAGGTTGTTGTCCTAAAATTTCTAGCAAGTTCAATCCTATCATTCATGGTTGCAAATCCATCAAAAAGATCATTTTGAAGCTCTTCCATACATGCCTCTTGTATTAAGTCATTTTCTTCTTCATAGGAAAGTTCCGAATGTTTGTCTATCTCATATTCAGGCTCATCTTCAGAAATTTCTGTTCTGGTCATACCAAAACTAAAAAGCTCTTTCATTATCACACTTTCTTCCTTGGACTCATCATCATTATGTTCAAAAAATGGATTATCAAGTGTTGACTCAACATTCATCTCATTATCATTAGTTACTAATTTGATATTAGTGGGGTGCTTATCTTCTTTCCTTAGATACCTTAGTAACTCTCTTAAATTCAAGATCCATCATCTCATTGTACAGTTCTTCGAACCTTTCTATTAAAGACCTTTCAATTGTAAACATCTTCCTATCTTTCAAAACTCTGCTCTTTTGCAACTGTCAAGGAATGGTTGAAATGAACATGCAGGCGATGCAAGTGCTGATACTAATATGCAATGGTAGAAACCCACACAACTGAAGATTTTCAAAGATAATCACTACTAAAATTATGACATGCAACTGAAAATCTGCAACAAGGGTTAGCTTCCCAACAGGGTGGCAAGATTACCAACTCTGATACCGCTATAATAACCACCCTAGTTTTTTTGAAAATATTTCAACTGAAATCAAAGCACAGGCAATCTCCGATACACTTTCTGATCACCCAGATCCCTAGGTGGGCAAGGTGAGTGTACGGTGTTCGAATCACACAACTAGCTGATTGAATACAGAGACATAGTGCGAAGCGGCATGTTAACCAAAAACACACGCAAGGTGGTGAAGCCAACCTATCAACCACTTATTCAGCGGGTCCAGTGTGTATAGATGAACCCTAGCAGAATGTCTAAGCTTGTATCAAGACCAAAATGATCAATAAGCTCATTCAATGCCAAAATGGGTTTGTAAATGCAAAATGATATACGAACTGGAAGTAAACCATCCAGTTAATTACAGAATGATATGCACACTGTGCAGATGCACTGACGGTACTACCATCCAGTGTTTTACAATGATTTATCATTCCAACTATTGAAATACAAGACAATAATTATGAGCTGCAAATAACTTTATTGCTATTCTGAATCTGAAACACTGCTACAACACATTTCATGAAGTAATATCATTGTGAATCATGTAAGATCAAGAAGCAATCATACCCAAGTGAAGGACAACTGTAGTAGATGATGGAGAAGCCACAAAAACACTAAAGTAGCAATGAAAATCACTGTCAAACACTTATACACAGGTCTGATATAAAATAACAGCCAATATAAGTCTGAAATAACACTGAATATCATGTAGAAATCATTCAAATAACACAAGGAATCATACCCATCGCTGCTAAAACACTGTAGTTGATGCAAAGGCCCTGAATCTCACTGGAACCCATTGAACATACTGAAAACTCTATCAAAGACAGGTCTGAAACTGTAACAGTAGAGTAATGTTCTGAAAAATACATTCAAACCCTAGCCTCCAATGCTGCAAACTTCTTCCAAACTGATTTTTCCATCACATACTCATCATAGAATGAGACTCCTATCTATGGCGCCTCAAAACAAGCTGGAAAGTCACCAAAAAGAATGGCGCTTCAGCCTAAGAATCCCACGCCCATATCTACAGGTGCAGCCTTGTATGACAGTAGTACGGCCAGCAAGGAGTCTGTAAACATCTTCAAAAAAAACATAAACAACTCCCAAAGAAGGCGACCTGCAACTTGGAATATTTTCAGTCCATTAAAAATCAAAGCTTAGCACAAACTTACGCCCAACAACTCTTCTAATCACTGCAAAACCTTATTATCAAGGCGTCAATTCAAAATTTTCATATAAACCCCAAAACACAACAAATACTCTCCAAACTAGAAATTAAAATCAAACCCAATGAAAATCTTCAATGCATATCCAATCCTTTCATTGCAGCACATGTGTGATTCCTGAATGAAACCACCACAACTAGCTAGGGAGGATCTTTCACCACTGAAACCAGAAATCTACAAGAGGGTTTTCATCCTCAAGAGATGGAGAAGAACACAAGGTCCCTCAAAATGCAGAAGCAAAATCAAATTCATCAACAAACCTCACAATGAGCCCTCAACCTTCTTTTATAACTTTTATGGAGCAATGAAATATTACTTTTCTTTTTTTGCTCCAGAAACTCCTTTTATAAAAATAAATAATTAACTTTATGGAGCATTTTCACCTTTTTGAGGAAATAATAATATTTTCCCATGAATAAAGTCCCTTTTCCAAGGCATCCACTTGAAATAACTTTTCAATACCTTTAAAATGAGCTATCACACTTAGTTGTCCCTTTTATTATTTCCAACATTAGACAACATAAGTGAATAATTAATCAAATAACTCAATAATATACCCAAGTTGTAGAAAGCAACCAAATGATAGAATTTTGCAATTCTGGTCATACCAATATAATATTGAAGACTTAAGACAATGATCGGTGGCAATTGGGAGACTTACTAAAAATACCCTACTCCAAGAACTTTGGAGAGCACTCGAAAGGTCGAAAATCGATTCTAAAAGCATCAAAAGGCTCCATTTAACCAATTGAACTCAAAACCAAGAACAATTGCTCCACAAGACTGATCAAAGCTTCTCCAAGAACGTTGGCGTTCTCCCCAACTAACCAATTAGCCTCCGGAAGACTTGAAAACTGGCTACTTACGCACAAATTAGCTATGCACCAAAAAGGGACATTACAATTTGATACCAAAAATGGAAGTTTTTAGTGTGGTGATTGGGTTTGTCACACTCCAAACACCCTCAAACAGTGATGTCTCACCTCTTATGATGTCCTTGAGCAGCAATAAAGGACGATTGTTGTAAAAAATGTTCCCAAGATCTTGTGAAGTGTTGTGACTCCTTTCGAAGCCCAAACGCCTCCTCTAAAATTGGTTACATAGAAAATATTGGTACGGCCAAGATACACCTAGATGGCCAGCAATATAGAATGTGTTCTTCTAAAAATTGGGTGGCTAGCATCCATGGTGACACTGTAATGTCCCCTTCTCAGGAGTGAGCATTGGCGAAGACCTTTAGCCTATTTTAGTTCATGTAGGCTAATTGGAATTTATGGAAGGGAATAATTAATTAATTAAATTAAGTTGTCTTAAATTATTATTTTTATTGGCAACTTATATTTAATCAATTATTTAAGTAAGGTTGAACATTTTATATTCAAGTGACTTACTTCAGAGTCTAAAAAGCAATTTAAATTAAAAAGTCACTTTATGGGGTAAATAAAATATTATTTCTCGAAAGCTCTACGAGTATAAAAGGCGGATGCAAAAGAGAAATTCTTCTTCTTGACATTTTACATTTTGGAAAACCCCATTGTGGAGATTGACCGTTTGGTTCAACTACAACACTACGACGAAAACCCTAAGGTGAAGATTGGTTTCGGAGAAGGATATCTTCCTAACCAATTCTTGGTGAATTCGCATAGGATTCACAGGTGTGCTAGACAAATGAAAATCGAAGAGTTTGTGTACATTGAATATCTATCAAGATTTTTGTGTTGAATTATTGGGGTTTGGCAAAGTAAAAATTTATTGAAGATTTGCAAGCAAATAATAAATTTGTGAGATTGTGTGCTTTAATCTGGCCATACCATTGTGGGTAGGGTTTTTGTGTCTTTAATAGCTGGTCGCCCTATATTCTGGCCACTTCTTTTGAAGGTTTTGAAGATCTTTAATGTAATGTCCAAGCCGTACCAATGAAGATGGCATGGTATTGATATTGTGAAGAGGTGTAGCAATTTTTGGAGTTGTTTTGAAGGTATTATCACCAGAAAGAGAGTCGCACCAATATGGGAGTTAAAAAATCAAAGATAGAGGCATGGTGTGAGGTGTCTATTAGAAGCACTTACTGATATAAGGGTTTGGAGGCCAGAAATTCCAGCCGCTCCTCTTGTTTGTGTAAGTTGAATGCTTGAGTTTGAAGAAGGTTTGTGACTATTGAGCAGTCTTTATCATACATGTCTGTAGCTACTATTAGCTGGCTGCCCAAGACAATACTGTTCAAATTTGTGTACAAGGCGTGAGGAGTTTGAAGATAGTCATTGCCCAGATTTTTGTATTTTTGAAACTTATTCGTCAGCAGCTCTTTTCCCTGCAGATTTATATCCATTCTGAGTGTGTTAACAGTTATATGAGTAGATAGACTAAGCAATCAGCTACAACAGTGATCACCCAACAGAGTCAGCTAGCCTATTTTATTCCCGTGGGCTAGGTCAAGGTGGCAAGGGAATAACCTAATTGGTTAAATAATATATTTAACTAATTTCGGTTGATCAAATGGTGTTGTGAAATGACTTGTATTTTTATGAGCCTTTTTTGTAAAATAAAATATATTAAAGGAAATTGCCAAAAGGTGGGCGACACAAATTGAGGGATAAAAATATATAAAAAGTGGCCAAGGGAGGTCGGCCAAGAGGGAAGAGAATAAAAATTAAATAAAGTATTTATTGCTTGAGGAGGTCGGCCATTATAAGGTCTATTTGGATGCGTATAAAGGAAGGCAAGTTGGAGGTCATTTTCATCATTCATTCATATCATTTTTCGTTTGGAGATTTATCTCTTTGGCTGCAACTTTGGTTCAGCCTATTCCAAGGACGAAAACCTTTAGGAATATAAGTGGATTGGATGAAAACCCAATCTCATCTTGGAGGTGGACTCATACGGAGTTCATATTTGTGCTTCATTGGAGATTTGGAAGGAAAGGAGCGACAAAAATATATTTGTTTCTGCAGAAACCCTAGGGCCAAATTGTAAGATTTGCGCCAAATACAATTTGGAAGATTGAAAATATATTCAGATTTTCAGATCAGCTTGGGAGCGCCACTCTTTGGAGGGTTTGAGTGAAGATTTCTGCCACGGTTTTACCCTAGGGTGAGCGCCAACATCAAGGAGGGCGATTGGCATTTTGTTGGAACATTGGAAACCAAACCCTAGCCACCGCCAAGGGAGATTCATAAGCAAATTTATTTGCAGGTTTTCAGCTTCATTTTGGAGGTCTAATTTGAAGAATATCATTAGGGTTTGTGCCCTAAGAGGAGCGCCATCCATAAGGAGTAGAATTTCAGACTTGGAAGGTCCTAAACCCTAGTCACCACCCTCATTCTCGCATGTCTACATCACTTACAAGGGAGCGCCATCATTGTGAAGGAAACCCTAGCTCATTGTGAAGGAATTGTGGAGTTTTTTTGGAGCAACCTCAAGTGCTAAATCTGATCACCCATCTAGGGTTTAAAAGAAGACAATTATCCTCCACTATGTTGGTATGTATAAGCAATTGTTTGTCAATGTAATGGACTGTTTTGGAACAACAGAGATCTGAGTTGTGTTTAGGCATGTTTGGGCCTTGAAACTTGTTGTAATTTCATGTTTGAGAAGTCTGATTTGCAGCAGCAGAAATTTACATTCAGAAATCAAAACTTTGTCATTTGGTTTGCATTGGAATGATCATATTATGTGGTGAAATACATGTTGGATGTTATCTTCATAAGCACACATGTTTGGCATGTTTATTTGAGTGTTTTGGCACATGTATATTCGCTGCCCATGATTATGTTTACTTCAGAAATAAAAATCAAAATTCAGATTAGGGTTTGAGCAAAATAAAGAAATCAGAAAATTAGGGCAAAAAATCAGAATTCTAGGGCAGATCCTATTGGGGATATTACAATGTGTTGGCGTTTCAATTCACACCTCTGGAATGCGAGTTGGAAACGGACAGCTATGCACAGATAAACTGCTCTTCTATTATGAGGGGAAGTTCCATTTTTGTTGATGTTTGCTTAAAAGATAAATAAATTAAATTTTGCCTATCTTTTTGCTTCTCAGCTACGAGCACAAGGTTATAAAACTCTATCGCTGCAGCAAAGGTTTTTCTTTTTAACTTCTAACTATAGCTAGGCCTAAACTAAATGACGCTTTTGATCACCTAAGTAAATTCAGAGCATAGGAATCAAAAGTTCCTCCAGATCACATCAGAAGACTCATTGTACTTTAAGATGAAAACTGAAAGTAAGATTACGCAAGCCACACGTCTAACGACATAACTAGATGATTGTGAGATAGAGAATCAAAGCAAATGGCAGGCATGAGATTTCTATTCCCAATATCATAAAGTTATTACAACTCCAGGACAACGATATTGTAGCAAAAGGCAGGCATACAATATGCGATCAAACACTAGATAATAGATAACACAGAGTGAACTAGCACTTGAAATCATAGTTGCAAAACTCGAACTCGGCAAAAACTCGGCAGACCCAAAAATTTTAAAAACTCGAGACTCGCCAAAAATTCGGGGAAAAACTCGGCAATAACTCGGCAAACATAATTTTTTTTAAAATATTCTTAAAAAACACACATTTCTGAAATTGTAGAATGCATTGCTGGTTTCCTTCATATATAAATCAAAATTAAGAGTTTAATACATATCATAGACAAAAAAAAAATTCAACCTTCGAATACATATGAAATTCCAGTTTGATAATACATATTACATATCATAGACCAAAAAAAGAGTTTCATTATCACTAGAAGATATAAATCATAAATTTCTTCTACGACTAAAGCTCAAAAGAGTTTTGTTTCTCTTTGTGGGTGGTGCGGAAATGGCTGCTCTAGCTAAGGTATCCTCAATAGGATCCTCATCTATAGGATCAAGCGGTACATGTGAGGAACCCACCCCTAATGGCACATCAATATCATCATCTGACTCTGTCTCTGAATCCTCATATGCTGCAACATTCGCTTGCCATTCAGTTGTATCCCTCTCCATAGCAGCTATATCATCATCATCACGCAATGGATCAACATCAACATCCTCAGCAATCCAATCTGAATATGGATCAATGTAGTCAAGGTCCAATCCCTGATATGAGTCCTAGCCTTCTACCTTCTTCTCATGTAACCGAAGGTTGTACCGCACATAAACAAGGTCATTCAAGCACTTTTGAGTTAACCTGTTGCGCCTCTTTGTGTGAATGGCCTCAAAAACACTCCAGTTGCGCTCACAACCAAATGCACTACAAGGCTGGGATAAAATCCGGATGGCTATCTTTTGAAGATTAGGCGTTGAGGCACCATAATCTTCCCACCATAAATCTGCAAGGATAACATTTATAATTTTGTAAGGATTTTAGTAAACTTAAATATTAAAATAAATAGTAAATGAAAAATAAACATATGTTTTTTACCTGGTTGCAGAGTGGATCTCCTACGAATGGTATCTCTTGAAGAAAAAAAAGGCCCATCTGCAGTCTTATAGGCCTGTAACTCATCGAGTATGATGTCTCGAAGGTTATCATCAAAGACCAACCTCTCCATGCATGTGTTCAGGCCAAGCTTAACCTCTACATCTGCTTTGAATGAAGAGGAGAAGAAAAACACGGGGTTCAAATAGTAACCAACAGCATGAATATGTTGGTGGAGTTGTCGATTCCACCTCTGATCAATAATGCGCCATATGGGTTCATATTTTGTTTTATTCGACCCATACAAATGCTGAATGGCCTCTTTGGCCTTATCCATGGCCTCATATAGATACCCCATGGGCTTTTGATCCCCATCCACCAATCGTAGAACCCTAACCAACGGTCCTGACACCTAAATCAATAGTTGTTGAAAATAAAATTAGAGAATTATAGTAATTGAAATTCAACAAATATAAATATAAGTTTTTTACAAAATTAGCAAATTTTAACATTAGCAAATAAAAAAATAAATAAAAATTAGTGTTTGAAAACTTACCTTGATGATCTCCTCCATAGATTTTTCCATGACAATATCATAAACTGCCTTCTCGACCCTCTCTACTTCCGGCTTCCTATGATAAGGACTCTCTATCCACCTTTCGGCCACAAACATGCGCCTAAGGTGGGGCAATAATGCTGCTGTACTCTGCAAGGTAAGGAAATTAGTGGCAAAGCGTGTGACTCATGATCGTGTGAGCTCCTTGCCACCAGTGTACTCCCTCATAAGATTTAGGACCCATGTGTGGTTGTAGATGTATTTTGTGATATTTCTTGCCTCTTCAACCACATTCTTCACCCAGTTTAATTTTCCAATGTCCTCAAGAAGAAGGTCAATACAGTGGGCAACACAAGGGCTCCATAAAATAGTTGGATGCCTCGCCTCTAGAAGTCTACCGGCTGCCACATATGCAGCTGCATTGTCAGTCACTATTTGGACGACATTTTCCACTCCCACCTCCATCACCACCTCATCCAACATGTTGCACAAGGTTTCTGCATTTTTTATCTGATTGAAGGCATCAACTGACTTTAAAAAGACTAGCTGCCCCGCTGAAGCCACTAAAAAATTGATGAGAGTCCTGTTCCTGGCATCTGTCCATCCATCAGATAAAATAGTGCAGTCTTTTCTTTCCCAAACTTTCCTCTAATCCTATACTAGTAGATGTGTGTTCAACCTCCTGCAACAATGGGCCACTCAACTCATGACGACTTAGGGCCTTGAACCCCTTACCTGCCACAGTCAATGCAGTGACCAAGTGCTCCCAATAAGGACTCGAAGTGACATTGAAGGGAATATTGTTGTAGTACCAAAATCATGCACATGCCAACTTCGCCTCACGATGCACCTCTCTATTCCATGTATTTGCAAGACCATCCAATGAAGGTTGCGCACCAGGAGTGTTCCGAGGAACAAAAAAGCTATCAAGCCTTTTGCCTGATCGTCGTATCCATGGCCCAATGGAAGGCGTAGAAGAGGCCTCTACAGTTACACTTCTATAATCTGACCCTGTAGAACTCAAATCCCAGTTTGGGGTTGCCATTGCCTCTACTGCTCTCTTTTTAGCTTCCTTCTTTCATTCATAATCCATAAGGAGGACGTGTGCCTCCCTCTGAACCTCCACAGGAGCTTTGTCACATATCTCAACATCATTGCAAGGGACCTGTGCAAGGTGGTATTTAAGTCGATTAGCGCCTCTAGACATATGTTTAGTGCAATGGTTACAAATGACACTTCCTTGCTTTGGACCTGGTGTCCCATGTTTCCAGCAAGGGTCCTTAGTTTTGCCACCGGTTCTTCTACCTCCAATTCCACTTGCAGAAGCCATAAGTTATAACCTGGTACCTATCAAAAAAGAGAACAAAAAAAGTTCAATTAAAAATTTTAATTCAACAATAACACAGTTGACTGTTGTATAGCAACATAGCTGTATTTTGACATTTTTGCTATAAAAAACAATCGAAATTATAAAAAGTCTATATCATATGAAAGGAGAGATTTTGGACTGTATTATTTATAAAATAAAGTCCAACTCTAGACTATTTTATTTTATATAATATAATATATATAATTAAATTATATCATCATAATCCTATATAAATTTTGACAGTAATTTATTTGCAACAGTATTATAAAAAAATCAAAATTTTAAAATGACTATATCATATGAAAGAAGAGTTTTTAGACGAATTGTCAAAAATTCAAAATTTATATAGGATTATGATGATTTTTATTTTTGACAGTTCGTCCAAAAACTCTTTCATATGATAGTCATAAATTTTATAAATAATAATTATAAAAAAATTGAAATTTTAAAAAGACTGTATCATATGAAAGGAGAGATTTTGGACGAACTATCAAAATTTAATTTTAAAAAGACCGTCTCAGTGTATCATATGAAAGAAGACATTTTGGCCGAAATGTCAAAATTTATAATTTTATATCATAAATTTTATAAATAATAAAAAATCAAAATTTTAAAAGGACTGTATCACTATCATATGAAAGGAGAGATTTTGGACGAACTGTCAAAATTTAATTTTAAAAAGACTATCATATGAAAGGAGAGATTTTGGATGAAATGTCAAAATTTATATAAATTTTGACATTTCGTCCAAAATCTCTCCTTTCATATGATACAGTCTTTTTAACTTTTAAGTTTATAATCGATCTGCATCATCATCGATTTATCATTTCGTCATATGATGTATCGGTATCCTATATAAATTTTAACAGTTCGTCCAAAATCTCTCCTTTTAAATTTTAACAGTTCGTCCAAAATCTCGGACTTACCTTTGTTCGACTCCACAATCCACACGATTTTGGAATTTCACCTGAAATCAATTGAATCACACAATTTTTTTAGCGCGCCGCCAGGAGAAAGGGTTTCGCGCCGCTGCGTGCAAAGGTTTTGAACTTTCGCAGAATAAAGAAAATGAACTTTGAAGTAATGACGTTTTTAACTTTTGCGTTTTTCTTTTAAACTTTTAATCTATTTTTTTCCGCCGAGTTTTTGCAGGAAATCCACGCGATTCAAGCGATTTTTATGTCATTTTTTGATCAAAAACTCAGGCCGAGTTTTTCATGAAAAAACCCGCGGCAGGAATGGACTCGCAATTCTGGCGAGTTTCATGCGAGTTTTTCATCTATGCTTGAAATAACAATTTCTGCAAGCTAGAATAGGCACAGCAAATTTTGCTATCACAATTACAGTTCCCCCTTAACAATGGGCAAGGCTGCCCTTATTTATACTAAATCAAAGGAGTAGGGAACCCTAAAATCTGCTTGATTTTATCTAACTTGCCAACTCGCAAACTTTATTTCTATTCTAAGACAAAGATTACAACTAACAACTGCTTTAAAACAATTTGCTTTAAAGCAAAGAAAGCTCCAACTATTACAAAGTGATTTTTTACTATTTTAAGGATGGATAAGCTTTGAATGAAAGCAAATGCTTTAAAACAAAAAGCATTGAGTTAAAGTTGCTTTCTTTTGAGTCACATCCCCATCTTTATTGTTGCCTTATTGGTGATGTCATCCACTGGTATTTTGGGAAATAATATCTTCTAAAAAGCAGCTTTCAAGAGAAAAAGATGGCACATGGGTTTTGTAGACAATCTCGTTCTGAAGCAACCTAGATCGTCGAATTCTGAAAAAGCAGAGAATTTCTCGAAAAAGCAGCAAAAAAGCATATTTCCAAAAAAATAAAATTTTCCAATCTTCAAGAGGATGAAATCTCAGATGGACCCATTCCGATGAAAACTTAAAAAGCTCCGGCCCTGTTTCTGAAAAATAATGCCCCAAAAAAAGGCCCTTGAAAAAGCGTGCCTCTGTGCTTCCCAATCCCAAAATTATGAATAACACTGAAAAAGCACTCCGTTTGGGTTCTCAAATCTTCGTGAGAAGAAAAAGATGTTTTCTTTCCTCTGGATGCAACCTGCAAAAATAATGAATAAAGGAGGCCAAAAGCTTGTCTTTATAGAACTTTAGGGCAAAAAAGCAGCTTTCTTTGTGAAAGCACAAAGCTTGAAACTTATCCATGAAGATAGCAACTTTTAAAGCACAAATCCAAGTTGATATGCTTGAATAGGAAGAATCCTTATTTTATAGCTGCTTATGGCTTCATGTGTGAGGATGATGAAAAATTGCTTCTTCGATGATGTCATCAAACACGCAAAGTTGCAAAAGTGTTAGCCAATTTTTCCTTCGTTTTGAAACTTTTGCACTCGTTCTGACTCCAGCATGGCCTGCCTCTGACTTCAACAAGATGGCAAACTGTCACCATTGATTGAAAAAGCTGACTGACCATGGCATTTTGAAACTTTATCAATACTAATTTCATCCCCAGCCTCGAACTGACGATTTGACGACATTTGACTGCAAATCTGACTTCTGGAAACTGTCGCCGGACGAAGATCGGGAGTGGCTGTCAGATGACATCAGCAAATCATGGAAAAAACGATCCCTGGAGACTCCATGCGCCCCTAGTCTCCTGGGGCGCTTTTGGACTCATGCCTTAGCCAAATTTTCAAAATTTTCAACTTTTCTCTTTATTCTCCAGAAAAACATGAAAAATAAACTAAGTCTAGAGAGGATGGGCTCCCCTAGCCTCCTGGGGCCCTGAGATTCCATGCCTTAGAAAATTTTTGGAATTTTTCAATTTTCATCCACAAATCTTGAATTCCACCAGATTTTGAAGATCCCTGCCTGATGTATATTTCAAAATATATTTAAGTATATGTTTAGATATTCATATACTTTAAATATTTTGAAATATACTTTCAGGATGTTTGAGATAGGTCTCGGATCCATGGGATTTGACATGCAGATGCTAGATTTTTGAGGATCCACCAGATTTCAGAGTTAGTCAGTTTTTCAGGGCTTTAGGACATCAGACTTAGTCAATTTCAGGATTTCAAGGACAGGCATCAAGATGAGGGTAGACTGGATAGCCTAAGCATATCTGAGATGAATCCCCTACTTTTACGGGCCTTTTGACTGAGTTCAACTGATTTTGACAACCTGAAAGTGGGCTGACTAGGCATTTTTGACGTTTTTCGAAAAACGCAAAAAAAATCTAACACTGGGTTGCTTAGGCGCCCCTAGCCTCTAGGGGCGCTTGGATTTCCCATACTTAGTCAATTTTTTATTATTTCCATCTTTTAATCATTTTCCGGATACACCATGCTTCATTCTCCGTTCTTCGTCGGTTGATGGTTGCTCGATGACTCCTCGCGTTCTGAACAGCACTGACATCTTGAAACTAACCCCTGACAGATGAGTTCCCTTCATTAATGCACTCGGAATTCGTGTTTCGCCTTCTGAAAAAGCAGAATTGACCCAGTAGAGAAAACATGACCTTTTGAAGATTTCGTCTGGACCACCTTAATCGTGAAACAAAATTAGCCAATCAGAATCAGGCATGACACCTGAATCAGAGATTCTATTTTTAGAAAATTTTACCAACGTCCGTATCTCAAGAAACCCAAAAAACCTAATTTGACGTCTATTTATAGAAACTTTTTAAAAATAGAAAATTTCTATTTTTAGAAAAAAAATTCTAGCCTCTTACAAAATGCCTTAATGAAGCAAAAAATTTGATTGGGTACAACACAATGGTATCAGAGCAAGTGATCTTGCCAACCTGTTTGGGTGTGTGATTCTGAAAATGTCAAGGTTGTAGCAGTGAATTTCAGTAGTGGTTTAGATGGCCAGACTTGACTCACTTAGAGGGAATCAATACAAGTTGCTTGAATCTCTTAAAGAAAGTCAAAATGAGGTGATAAGAACTCTCCAAAGGTTCTTACAAAAGGAAGAAGATGAGGAGGCAATAATGAAAAGAGAGGCCACAAAAATTATTGATGAGTACTGGAGTTTACCAGATGATTTCAAGAATCAAGTTTTCCTTTAATGCTTATTTGGGAATACTTGAAGACGGAAATCCAAGAAAGAGAGATCTATATAACTACATTAGAAAATTGAGAAGAGAAGAAGAAAAATCAGAAGTTGTCCAAGAGATCATTGAGAAAAAAGAAGAAAGAGAAGAAAGAAGAATTGCTTCCTTATGATGTGCAGCCTATAGATGATCCTAAGAAGAGCAAAAATTAGTTGAGGAGAGAACAACATTGCTTCACATGCCTAGAAGTTTGGACACCTAGTCATACATGTGGAAATCCTAAAGAAGATGAAACGGTGCTCACAAGTTTAATTCAGCAGGATGATGATATGGCCAAAGAAGAATCATTTCATGCATCCACAAGTGAAGAGTACATAAGTCTTCATGACAATGACGAGGTTGAAGGATATGTTGATATGAAGTTTGTCAAATTAGCAGTTATTGATCAGCCATCTGAAGGTATAAATTATTTTAGTGATCCATTACCTAAGCATGACATTGTCTCACCATCTCTACATAATAGTTGCAAGGAATCAATATGTGAGTTGGGTGACTTTGAAGGTGATATTGTTCATACATACAAAGGCAATATTGAAAATTTATTATGTGATGAACAAAGTTACTTTGATGAAAGACCTTTAGTATGGCAAGATTTGAAAGCTCAACCTATGGTTAAGGAAGAGGAAGTTGTGCATACACTTTGTGGACCAACAAATAATGATAGGTATACATCAGTTGAAGAAGAGCATGTTGAAGAATGTGTGGAGAAGAGCATTCTTGATTCAGACTTGATGAATGACTTGACCATTCAGGGAGAACTCAATGAGTCTACTTGTGTTTTGACACCATACCATTATGATGATGATTCTTTGATTGAGCATAATGATGTCCTAGCTTCAAAACATAAATTATGTGAAGAGGATGTCATGGAGGTGGTTGATTTTGAGAGGCATGATTTTGAAGACAAATCAAAAAATTCATTATATGAATATGATCTTAATCATAGGCCCCATGAGTCACATCAATTGGAGAGCCAATTGAAGGTCAATGAAGATATGATTGTTGCAGCCTTAACACATTTGGATAACACTCACAAGATGATTGAAGATAATTTCTGGAAGGCTCAACTTGAAGGAGAGAAACTATCTCTTGATTTGCATGTACTCAAAGAAGCTTGGGTACCAATGAAATCAAGTTATTTAAATTTACTTTCAGATAGAGATCATATCTTCAAGCTTGCTGAAATATATTCTGATGCATTGAGAGGAAAAGAAGAAGTTGATAAGCTTACCCTTGATCTTAAGTCTACTAAGGATTCCTTGAAGAGTTCTCAAATGGCCCTTCAAGAATCAGAAAATCAAATTGATGAGCTTTGCTTAGAGCTAAGCTTGGCTCACTTTTCATCATACAAATCAGCCAGTCATCTATGGCAGCCACACCTATGGAGCAATTTTCACATGAAGATGCAGTTTTCAGCTATGGGATAGATGCTATAACAAGTGACGTATGCAGATTTCAGCGGGATACAATTTTTGGATCAACCAATCATGATGAGTATCCGGAAAGTGAAGAAGATGTGCATGAGATCGATGATGACACCATCAAAAGGTATGAAGTAAATGTTATGAACAGCAATCCATTATCTTCACATGAGTTTGATAATCATAAGGTGATAGAAGTGTCCCATGTGGATGACATTGGTAAGGGGCATTACCTTGTTGACATACAATATTTTATGGCTAAGGATGAGAGAGTGTTTGTGGATCCAAGCTACCTACAAGGTATGACATTACCTAGTGGGTTTGCTATTCTTTGTTTCATGAGACCATCACTACTCGTGATCACATGGGAAGGACACAAGGTATGCAAAGATTTTTATATCATGGCCCTAGATAGAATGTTGAGTTTGCATGAGATACATCTTATTAGAGAGCTGATTGTGGAAACTAAGGGATTGCCTATAAGGAAGATACTACAGTTTGATAATGTGTGGTTTGTCATTGGCATTACATCTTTGAGATGGTTATCAAATGAAACATTGGTAGTTTCCAACCTTGAACCTGCTGTCCATCATTCATTAGTAACCAATGATCGAGTATCTCATACTTTAAGATTGATGAAGGGGCAGATTTTTAGTATGCAGCGAGTTGTGGAAGAAAATTCAGATATGGTTCAATGGTTTCCACCATACACATTGATGTTTAGTGGTTGTTCTATAGTGTTGATCATAAAATTTTCAAACTTTACATTGATGATTGCAGCTGATTGCATGGGTTTGTCACTACAACACTTTGAGGTCGAATGATGATGAGATCTTATCAGTTTATGGCAGCAGAAGCATTCCCAGGAAGATTATAGATCTGATTTTAAGTTTTAACGGTGTTGTCATTGTACCAGCAGTCTAGAGTGGATATGCATGCTTAGTTATGCACACATGATGAACACTTTTCAAGTCCATATGAAACAATTCAGATTTAGATGGATAGCTTGTGAGGGTGACTTGATAAGAGACACTTATCCTTGCATTTTCAATTTATATGATGATGCAATAATTTGGGATCCAGGCATTTGTATGATTGGTGGATTGCTTCACAATGATTTGTTGAATGACAATTGTATCAGAGTGGAGTACCGGAAACTTGGTGAGTTGCTTCACAATGTTTGGTTGGATGATAGTTGTATCAGAGTGGAGCATTAGAAAGCTTGGATCAGCCAGTTGCATACTACCTTCACATGTCGATAGGCATGTCACCTTTTAGAGCCTTGTGTGGTTATGACGTTGTCTTTTGTAGACTTAGCATTTGTTGACAGTAAAGCTCCCAGAGCTAGAGAGGTGATATAGGATGGCCAGGTGTAGTTGTAGATTCTAATTTTAGTCAATGAAGTACAAAATCCTTGCCTCGTGATTAAAAATTTGAAAGTGCGTCTTCACCTTTTGCATGTCACAAACCCAAAAAGATTGTGTATTTTATGTTTTATTCAACATGAACATGAAAACACCTTTGAAAACATTGTAAAGTCTATAAATTGCAAGTACATGTTGTACAGTTTTAGGTTAGTTTTAGTTTATAGGGAGCTTTCCCTTCTAATTTGAAGAGTGGTTTTACCGCACATCTATTCTGTTTTGCATCACACTGAAAGGTGCAAAATAAAATGCTGACAAATTCACACCACCTAAGACTTGAACCTTTAAAATATGATTTCATATCTTGAATCTTTTTTATCAAGATATTTCCAACAATGTAGGATACTTAGGGCATTGGACAATTTTAAGGTCTGAAATCTTAATGTCTTGAGCCATCATCTGAGAGCAATTCTAAACAACTTAAACATTCAAGCTTCCCAGCTTATTCAAACCTATTAAACTTTGAAATTTTAAAATGTGAATAATAATTCAGATTCCTCACATCATGAAGTTTCTGATGATATATAATACTTAAATCATCGGATAAGTATCCAGCCTCAGAGTGGTACTTCTGTGAGCAAACTGTTAAGAGCTACAAATATTGGTGACATTGTGCACAAAACTGCATCATCATCTTCCTTTTTCAACGAGGAATGAGGAATTAACTCAAATTTAAGACCTTTATGGATGAAATCAATTGAAGACTAACTTCATTGAATTCCTTAAACTTTGTTTCAAGTGTTTGAATATCATGTTGAAAAGAACTTGATCAAAGAGGCTAAGAAAGTGATCCCAACGAATGAGGATAGTACCTCAGATCCAAGAACTGTAGAAATAAAATCAATTGAGGATTGATTTTATCGATTCCTTATAGGATTAGCCTTATTGAACCAAATAACACCTTGATGGCAAGTTGGTGGGTTCTACCTGGTTCAAATTGAAAGGCTAAGGCCTTGAAGGAACTCCATTGTTAATGGCAAGTTGGTGGGCCCTGCCTGGTTCAAATTTAAAGGCTAAATCCTTGAAGGAACTCTGTTGTTAATTGGATTGATCCAATGGTTGGTGAGTTCCTAAGCCAATAACACTTTTATGACAAGTTGGTGAGTTCTACCTGGTTCAAATTTAAAGGCTAAGACCTTGAAGGAACTCTGTTGTTAATTGGGTTGAACCAAATAACACCTTGATGGAAAGTTGGTGGGTTCTACCTGGTTCAAATTTAAAAGCTAAGGCCTTGAAGGAACTCCATTGTTAATTGGGTTGATCCAATTGTTGGTGAGTTCCTAAGCCAATAACATAAAATACTCTGTACTATGAAATCAACAATAGATTGAGTGGCCTTCGCCATATATCTATTTATCATAAATCCAAAAAGGAATGACGTCTAACACCTCTCTAGGAAATTGAGGACCATCAATTCATTTGATTGAAAAGTGCAACTTTTGAGGAGCAATTTTTGCCTTGTTCAAATTGAAAAACTAAGGCCTTGAAGTAATGTCCCACTGTTGATTGCATACAATCTAATGGCAAGTGGCATTCCTAAATTGGGAATACAAAGCGTAATGCACCATTAAATCAATATTTGTTTAAGTGGCCTTTGCCACATGTCCAAGGATTGTTGATCCCAAAAGGGACCAAGGTCTAACACCTTCAAAAGTTCCCCACACTTTGATTGAACGGAACGGAGGTGGAGACTGGTACTTTTGAAACAATAAGGCTACACCTTAGCAGAGTGGTTCATGGGGCTAGAACCCCTTATAACAAAAAGGAATATACATGAAGAAAAGGTATGTGGATTGTCTGTGTGACACTCAATTGCCACTTTTAGAAAGTAAAAGGCTTGTCAACCTCGGAATGTCCATGCACTGTTGATTAATCCAATCCCTCAATTGACAGCCTCAATAAAAGTTAAAAGGGTATAACCCTTAAGTGATTGTTGAGTATAAATACACATCTAAGCATACTAGTGGCACTAGATCTCCACTTTCATAAAGTTAAAGGGGCTGTCAGCCTTGAAACATCTGGACATTGTAGATAAAAATTTTATCTAACAGCTAATGGTCCCAAGAGTCATGAAGGGTAGAAGTTAGAACCCTTAAAGGAGCCATTGAACTTAAGGTCAGAGATTAAGAAGGGAAAATTCCCCATACCATTCATGTGATGACCTCGCATGGGTTTTGGGAGGCTTTGAGGTTGCAAGTCTTTCAAACTAACTCTCACCATGGATCTTTGGACGACATCGAATCTAATGGTCGACAGACCCAATTTAGAGAATGCAAAATCAATACACATAATTTGAAGGAGATGTATGTAGCAAAGGATTGCCACTTCCCTAAAATTTTAAAGGCTTATAGCCTTAAAAGTCCTGCACACCATTGATCAAGATTGATCTAATGGGCAGCAGACTCCCAAAGCGTTCCAATTAAAGAAGTGGCACTGGACTAGCAATCCATGTGGCAAGCACGCATTGTTTTGGAAAGAAACCAAGGGAGAGTTTGTTAAGAACCTCTGTGAACCATCGATTCTTTGATCTAACAGCCAGGGGCACTGTGAATATTAAATGGGTAAGATCCATAAGTTCACATGAGAATTTAAATTGAAGAGTTGCCACAAGAGGCAATATGGGCTTACAGCCCTTAATGGAGTTCAGGTGCATTGTGCCTAAGGGATTCTTCAGAAGAATAGGCTAGCTGAGAGAGTGGAGTGCTTAATCTAATTCGCATAAGTAAATCTTATCTTCCAAAACTGTAAATGTTACACAGACTTTACATGCTCTCGAATGCGATAACTATGTTTTATGTTGCTTGTATAAGATAAAGCAAGCCAGTATATGAAATTGTTGTTGTGACAAGTGGTGCGAGAGGTTGCTACAGAATATCATACAAGCACTGAAAATATTTGAAAATTACAAATCTTTTGTAATTTCACAATCTATTTTTCATTATTTGAAGTTTTAACATCCCAAAATCCATCCTAGGATTGGTTTACATACTTGTATTAAAAAAGGTGAAACTCGCCCTGCTTTTAAACATCAACAAATGTGTAGAAAACATTTTGATATTCTGTGATGAAGAGACATCACTTACTAAACCTGTAATGTTTGAGACCAGAAGTTATCCTGCAGATGCTCTACGATGTGCTTGCCTGCAGCAGTAACAATGGAATTCTCTAGTTTTTCAGAAATAATTTCTTGCTTCTGCAATAATACAAAATGCAAAAACCAAATAAGTTACTGAAATTCAGCTTCCTCAAGAACTTGGTACACTATATTGGAAATTACAGTTGATGACCCCAGCAATTAAGAACTGTAGTACTAAAGAATATTTACAAGCTGAGGGTCACAACTCATCAAACTAAACAGTTATGTATATGAAATCAAGTAAACAATGAAAGTAACACCAGATTCCTGTAGGTAGGAGTCAGCACCAAGCAAATGGAAAAGAACAAAAAGCATCTGCACTCATTATGAGTTTGTGTTTCTATTTACGTCTTTCTAACCCTTCTCAACCAAAAATGTAGTACATTTTCTATCATATGATTTCAGGCATTGAAAGTAAGAAACATGAAGAGAAATAATAGTGGAAGCAAGATTAACCTTTGACAAGTTTCTCACAACACTTGTTTCCATCATATCAGCATGTGATAAAATTGATCTGGCAATTGGAGGCCCCAGAAATGAGATTTCTGTGCTAATATTTTCACAGACTGCTGAAGGTAAGTCATTTTTGGACATTGTTGATGCCATATGCTGCATAACATTGCACTCATTATCTCTTGTGCTAGTGTCCTCAAATCCTGAGTAAATTTCATCACCATATCTTTCAATGCATCTTTCAAGATGCTTTGCAATGCATGACTCAAGTCGATTGCTCTCTTCACTCATTGAACCTTCCACTGCAACAGAAATATGCTTCTGAAATTCTGCATGCATGTTGACCAGCTGCAGTGTAAAAATTATCAGTAAGCAAAACCTGCTAATTATGTTCTATAGAGAGAATATGTCTTCCAAACTAAATTTTGAGAACTGATCTGAATCACTAATGAAACAAGATAATTAAGTACGACTTCTATTTGTCTTTAGACAAAGAATTTAAATAAAATTTACACTGCATAGTGATTCCTGCACCAATGTTGTGCACACATCCAATTCTTTAAAATGGTTCAAACTAACTGGCCTTCTGCTCTGTCCTCCTAAATAGGAACTTCCTCCCACTGTTGCAGTACCAGTTACAGCTTTTTCCCCATGTATTTGAATTGGATCTATATTTCCATCATATGGATATTTTCCTAGTACATAAGGCAGAGAGATATTTGTAGAAGTGGACCTGGCATGAATGTAATTCCAGTCAGAGCATTCTGGAAGTTCAATTACCCTTGTGTTCATAATACACTTCGAACACATCATTTCTTTGCCAACTTGCTCAATATTCCCTAAAGATAACATATCTGATGACATACTCCAGTTGTTAAACTCTGATGTTTGTCCCACTTCCTGGAGTTCATGGGTTTTCATAGCCACAGTCTTCTTATCACTAAAGTCAGATGATAATACTGTATGCATGTTGCCTATGATAGTTTGGTCTGTAACTGAGGAATGAGCTGGATTTCTTATATATAGATTTGTATTATCTATTGTCGATGACACTGCATTAAGAGCATATGGATATCCATGATTGTAACCTTTGAAATCTGTAAATGTAGAGATTTTAACATTATGTTTGTCATTGGAAGTCAGGATTTCATGAGTTTCCTGTCCTGCAGGTACTTTTGGAACAGTGCATGTAGTGAAGTTGGTCACAGCCTGTGTCTCAGGAAGCTTTCCAAGAGAGTCAACAGGAGAATATTTCATGCCCCTCAAAGAAGTGTTTCTGGTCAGATCTAAAACAGGATTTTGCTGACAAAACGAAGCCATTGCAATAGAATTCATTTGGGTTAAGCATGCAGAATTTTGATCTTGTAAGACAAAGTCTGTAGTCCGAGCACTTCCGACATCCTTTAGGTGATCAGGTAAACCAGGGACTTCAATCCAACTCCCAAAACCTGAGCTTGTGGATTGACTTGAGAGAGAATTGCTAGCTCTTGAAACTGGTGATAAAGATTCTGCTTTCTCATCCACTTGAAGTGTGCAATAATCAATACTTTCTGCAGAAGAGAAACCAAGTGGATCTAACAAGTCTGGCTCCTGTGAGTGATCGTAGCACCCTGATGGTGATAAACTGTCTGGCAAGCCATTATGTGCCGGGGGAGCACATTGAGACCTGTGCAAAGTATAAAGCTGTATAGATTCCTCATGCACACAAAATATCTCCACAATCCCTTCCCCATCACCTGAACTATCGCTTCTTGCGGTAAGGTTAGAAATGGGTAATTCCACACAAAACTTGGATAAATAATCCATATAAGCAGAGTGGGCCTCAAATTCTACATGTACCACATATATTGAACTATCTTGTGTACTTCCCACAATAAGTAAGCTTGCCTCTGAATCTCTTAATGACCTATTAAAGTATAACTGGCATGGCCTTCTATCTGTAGAATTTTTCAACTCCACTGTTTCTATGCATTTCCATTTTCCATTAGCTTCTGCTGGAACTAAACAAGAAGAATCAAAGGGAACCCAGAGCTTCAGTTCTCGATTTTCTGGACCCTGGAAAACAAAAAGAAAAAGAAAAAGACGATGCATCATATGCCTGCAAATTTATGCACTTACAGAGAGCTCATATTGAGGATACATGCTGAATAACATGAATTCTTATGGTACTTGACCTCATGATTATGTGTGCTGGTTATCAGCACAAAATATTCTACAGAGCATTTACACTGAATTCATAAAATCGACCCAAATGACAATCTAGACCCATGAGAATAGCACAATATTTTGAACCCTAAGCACACCGAACTAATCCTCAACAATTTTGACATATCACCACTTGAATATGGATAGAGTTCCCTGCAGCTATATTCACATATTTATGTGATAATCAAAGAAACAGAACAACCAATCTAAATGAAATGCCTCATTTTGAAGAGAATTTGACCAAAAGAAAGATTATTACCCCAGATGTGAGGATCATATGCAGATCATTCTCAAAGGGAGATAAACATGAAACCGAGTCAACAGGCAATCCTTCATATGGTGCAAATCTAGTAACTGGAACAGGTTCCTGATCTCTCCATATTCTGACCTGAGTTAAAAACCATCAAAAAAGCCATTAATCCTAGTATAAAAACATACATAAATAGATGTGTGTATGCCATAGGCTTACATACAAGTAGCTTTACCCTACCACGCTCTTGCTATATAATAGAACAAAAGAACCAGTTGATAAAATAGAAGAAAAACAGAATATTAAAAGTAGAAAAGCATTTATATGAAGCTAGATTGATTCAAAACTATTTATGGTTTGGAATCTGGATAGTGAAAGGGGGGATCAACAAGTGTACACTGGCCAAGCTCACTCATTAGAACAATGTAATCATAACTTTGAAGAAAAACAATGTCATAAGCATATTTTTGTCCTGTTACAGTTAAACAAAAGGGCCATGTAAAAGAAACAAGGGTTAACAGTGAAGGGCTCTGCCAGTGAATCACTATAAAGCAAGACATCAGATCAGAAGAATTTGAGAAACACAGACCAGCATGCATCAAAGATCTTTAATGGAGAGAAATTTTCATAGAAAATGAAAATTAAGCTCAAGATTTCCCTGTAAGAGATACCACAAATTACCGTTGTTTTTCTGTCAGACATCAAAAGGCTGGCAGGATTATATTAGACCCACATGATAGTCCAAATGTGCTTTATAATAAACCGTTCAGATAGTTTAGCAAAACCAGATTCAAGCTAGAGTTGCCTGGGATGTTTCAGAAAGAGTCAGTAAGAATAAATTAACCTAATTAAAAAATACATTGCACAATCTTACCATTCAAATTAAAATGGTCAAGCAAAACCATTAGACCCTTTAAAGTCTTCAATGCCTCTAATTGTTCTCTTGCTGGATTGGTTTGACAAGGTAAAACATGCTAGTGGCTTCATATATATCTTTGTGGACTATAAAATGCAACAAAAACATACCTTTTAAATGTGAACTATTACTTCTCTGAAGTCAAGACAATACATTGATTCACTAATATATGAAATATGGTTCTTTAATAGTAGTGGTCCCTGTCTCATATAGGATCCTATATAGCTTCAAGATGAATTAGGAATTTCGAATAGGTTTGCTTTCAAATGCTAGAGAGCATATAAATGTCAGAGGATGGAGGGAGTAAAGAAAAAAATCATGGACCTTAAGCACAGGGTGAGCTTTAGGCCTGATAATTTAGAAATGCAAGTGGAGAAGACAAAGTCAAGAAATGAAGAAAAGAGCAGAAAATGATACTAAACCATTGATCATGAATCTAGTCAAAAACTTATGAAAACTGTCACTTAGCATCTCCCATCTACATGAATAGCTTCTGACCAAATCAAGTGAAGCATTTTTTACATGTCAGAATGAAAAAGTTTTTCAATGATGCAGTAAGTTAAGCAAAGAAATCCCCTCAACTCATCTGTTGGTCCAACTAAGTGAGAATGTGCTAAAATACTTTCAAGATGATTATTTTTTTCACTGACCATTAAACTTGACTAATACATACCGTGCCATCTCTGGATGCAGAGGCAATCAAAGTGGGGCACCTGGAGATGACTGCCAAAGCTGTTACTTCAAGATCATGCACACCAGCAAATTTAATGCCTCTCATAAGATTTCCCACGTGGCATCTCATGGGATTGTCAAATGCAAAACCAGAAGATACAAAATTCTTCTTCAACTCCTCTGCTGTTAAGGCTAAAACATATTTGTCGATGCCAACCACCAAATCCTGCATAAGCATAACTGCATTCCTTATTGAATGTAATAATGGACTTCAAAACTATTCCCAATGTGAAATAGTAGCACTATGCATGAAAAAGTTAAGACAGCCCACATCAGTTCCTCGTCACAGACTTCTTTTGATAAGTGCTGTAATTTAGACCTGGTTACGCCAGCAAACAAGTGGGTGAACCGATTCCCACTCGCCCAGCACTTGTATAGAGAGCAAGATTTGCCCTCTCATTATTTGATCTTCTTTTCCAGATGTTTCTGTAATGCTCCAAATGAAAACATAGCCATCTGAGCTTGCACTGTCAAGAAACCCAGAATGGTTATATATTCAAATGGACAAGTAAAAAATAGAAGAGAAACAACCACCTAGCTGCTAAGGCAATCTTTTCTGCTTAAATGAATGAAGATATGGAAGAGGAAAAATCTGTTACAACTTAACATAGTTGAGTATGCATAAACCTTCATTACAAAGAATGTACAAGAGCATGGAAATTTTGAAATATTTATATGCATTTCCATAAGCTAAAGATGCACCTTGCTAATAGGCCCACTTGATCGCCACAAAATGCCATGTCAGTAACTCTCTGAGAAAACAGATAAATAGCAATCCATTAGCAAATAATTCAATGTTTCACTACGTGTGGCATGAAAAGTTAAGATATCAAACTCAAGTACACAAACAAATCCATGCATTCTAGGGAGTAGGGACCATGATTCCCTGAGCACAAAGTGTAAAATCAAATATGATGTCTTACAGTAATAGAATGCAAGAAGGTCTAAAATTCAAATTTTAGTTTGAGAATTCAAAGAAGTTTTGTAAGCAATATCTTTAATGAGGCAGTTATGCCTCTTTTTGAGCATACAAGCTGTCTCTAAGCTCTTTTTTATGCATTAAATACAAATATGTTGTAAGATGGAATGCATCAGACTCACTAATGTTAAAAATCCTAGAGGGCAGCATATATAATCTTCCCATTAAGTTGAAAACCTAAACGGGTGGCTTACTGGAGACTCGTAATGGAAAACCCAAAAACCCATCGTTGAGTTGTGTGTAGTCTATAGTTTGTATACACACATTATCAATTTGAGTTGTAGATTTGGCATTTGTATCTACATTACCGGGTTCCTTTGATCTGCCCACCCTACCTGTATGGGTCCAGTTCGGGCACGAATACAGGGATGGGACATGGGGGGGTTCGTCCAAGGTTCGCCCCGAGAACCCGGGGTGCCTAGGGAAAACCCTAGGAGAACCTAGGCCGAACTCAAGAGAACCCAGGCGTGCCTACGACAAGAACAATCCAAAAAGCGTCCAAAAAGTTTTTTTTTTTTTTTTTTTTTTTGGAGACCCTAAATCAGTCTATTTCACCCTAAAAATCAAACATATAAGATCTTTTGCCTACATTCATCAAAACAAAAGAGTAAAACTGCATTTTTTGCCTCCAAGCTGCCATTGTTGATTGTTGAAAGTTGTTGCATTTTTCTTTGAAGGTCAAGGCTATGGGAGTCAGAGCTACACAAGTAGAAGAGAGAGCTTCACGAGAAAGATTTATCTACCAAAGGTGAGTGAATCTTGTAATTTTTTTCAAGTTTTCATAAATTTTTTCAAGATTTTTTAGCTTTTTTCAAGTTTTTATTTCTTAAAATGTTTTAAATATTTTTTAAACCTTTTATACATAATATAGGGGTTATAATGCCATTTTTTTTTTTGTTTTTTTTTAAGTTATAGGGTTGTAAATTTGTAATGTTTGTTTTGTTTTGTTGTATTCATACAGAATGGCCTGTAGTTCTAGTTCACTTGGCCCCCCTATAGAGAGCTCGTTTAAAATTGATGCAATGTCACCTATTTGGTGACACACAACCATGATTGAACAACCACCTGGTGGTGGGGGTTATCATTGGCATTGTAGCCAATGTCCAAATGAATATAAGAGCTCGTATAGTCGAGTGAAATCTCACTTCTACACTATTCCCGGCATGGGAATAAGAGATTGTCCAGGGATGAATAAAAAAGGGTTTCCAAAGCAATAGATAATGGGATATATCAAGGAACAAGAGGATGTTGACATGGTAAGTAGCAGAGCAAAGGAAAAAGTACATCCTCTTTCCAAGAGAGAATTGCAGAAACCTCCTAGTGGCTTAACAGAACCAACTGGCCCACATCTTTTCATGCCACCATCATCTTCCGGAGAAGACAATACTTTTTCCCATAAAAGAGGCCCATTGGAAAATGCCTTAAAGAATTAGGCAAGGCAACTTGCATATGAAAGCATTGCTCGTTGCATTTATAGCAATGGGCTTCCTTTCAACCATGTTAGACCACCATATTGACAGGACATGGTGACTGCAATTGCTAGGGCACCTACTGATTACATTAGTCCTGCGTATGAAAAGGTGTGCACCACCTTATTGGGCAAGGAAAAAGCTTCCGTAGAGACACCATTGAGAACAATCAAGGATACATGGCTTGAAACAAGAGTGTCCATCATTTCTGATGGATGGCAGGATTGCAAAAATAGGCCACTAATTAATGTCATTGCAGTGTCCCCTAAAGGGGCGATGTTTTTGAAGGTATGTAATGTCCCCTTTTTGAGCTAAAGTGACTTAAAGTTTGGAGAATGGAAAATTCGCAAATAACTTAAAGTTTGGAGAATGGAAAGTCACTTTTATGTAGCTCAACTATTTTTCCTTGGCAAAACGAAGTTGGGATATGACTTTGTATATTTTTGTGATATTTTTAGAAAAGTCCAAAATAATAAAATACTTTGCCAAGGGTAGGAGTGAACCACTTGGAGAGTGGAAAAAGGGAGAAAAAAGGAAATAAAGCAAATGACAATTAAAATAATATTTTATTTATTAAAATATTATTATATTTGCTCCTAAAGTGACCGCCCAAGTAAAATGGGTAAAAATAATAAAATATTATTATTTTTATTTCCACATGTGGGCCGCCCCACTTGAGGAAAATAAAAGAAAATTAAAATAAAATATATTTTTATGGCGGTGGACTTGAAAATGCATAAAAATATAGTGAAATTAGGCGCCCAAGTTGAGAATTATAAAATATGGCATTTGGAGGTCATTTTCATTATCTTGTCATATTGTCATTTGATATTTGAAGAGTTTTCTCTTGGCTGTAACAGAGTTTCAGCAAGCTTCTAAGGACGAAAACCCTTAGAATTCGTGGTTTGGACGAAAACCCATTCCACTTGGTGAAATGAATCCATCTAGGGTTCATTATTGAGCATAATTGCAGGTTTACTTTATTGAGGAGCTTCATATCAGCTAGGGTTTGGAAGAAGATTATCATATCAACTAGGGTTTGAAGCTTTCTTTGCAGGTTGAAGACTAAATGATTTAGATCTAAAGGTTTTCTTGGTCATTTTCATCATAACATTCATTGCTAGTCATTGGAGGTGAAGCGCTATGTATTGAAGGGTTTGTTGGTGATGAAAGTCATCCATTAATATGCAGATTTGCATATCAGACTTCACAAATTCCATTTCAGAATTCAGATCGGAGGGTTTGGAGGGTCATATTTGGCATTGTGATGCAAAATTATCCCTCTAGGAACTCTAGGAACTTATCGCTCCATCCTAAAACCAGTCGATGCCATTTTTGAGGAGTTTTGAGGCGTGGAAAGGTGTATTTCAATCACCTAGGGTTTGTATTAGCAGCTGCAGACATTTTCAGATTTGATGATAAAGATAGTTGCATCATCTTTGGACATTTGTCATCATCCTAGCATAGGCGGCTTGCATTGGGATCCATCGCTTCAATTTGGAGGTGATATTTGTAGACAGCAAATTAGTTTAAGTCATAGTTCGAAAACTCGGACTCGCCGCGGACTCGGCAGCCCAAAATAGGACTCGGACTCGAGACTCGGCAAAAAACTCGGCTAGGACTCGGCAAAGAAAAAAACCATAGTTTTACAACAAAAAAAAACGAAATTAATGCATTTAAAGAACATAAGAGCCATAATTCAAACATTACACATGTCATATGATCTTCAAACACTCAATATTTAAAATTTCATCATTCATGAACCATAATCATACGATTCATACTCATAGTTTCAAACTTTCAAATGTATAACAAGTAACAACATCATAAGTTTATAAATGTTTACATATAATGATGTCAAAATGAGAAAAACAACCAAATAAAATCTACATCTTCCTCTTTCCTCTCCTACTGTAACTCAATTTTTGAGGCCTCGAACTAGGTGCTACACTTGTTTCTTGTTCTTCAAAATCAAAATTGTCTTCGTCATCCTCCATTTCATCCAATTCTGCTGCTTCTGCTTCTACTGCTGCTCCTCTCTCCAATTCTGCGAGATCTTCTTCAGTAAGGAGGACATCATCATCATTTTGTTCATTGGTAGTCCATTCACCATATGGATCAATATCATCTAAGTCGATGGACTCATGTGAAATGCCCTCCACCTTTCTAGTTCGAAGGCGAAGGTTGTACCGGACGAAGACAAGATCATTGAGTCTGTGCTGGGTCAGCCTATTTCTCTTCTTCGTGTGAATGTTCTCAAATAAACTCCAATTGCGTTCACACCCAGAAGCACTACATGGCTGGGGCAAAATACGGACGGCTATCTTTTGAAGATGAGGCGTGGCAGCACCATAAATCTACAAAAAATATTTAGAAATATAAGAATTAAGCAAAGAAATATAAGAGTCAATTTTCTATTTTTTTCTTGTAGTATTGAACTAAATTTTTTACCTGGTTGTTGTTTTCCTCTCCTATCAATTGCTTGAGATGAAGAAAAAAGTCTCCCCTCTGCTCCCTTATAGACCTTGAAAGGATAAAAAATAAAATTAAATCAAACATAGAAAATTAGTTACTATGTATGTAAAATGCATGTTTCTAGATAGTCAACGACTCAACATTGCCAAATTCATAAATAAGATATAGAAAATCTCACCTCCAACTCATCAAGAACCTTGTCTCTCAACTCAGGTTCAGGTGCCATCTTATCAATGCATGTAATAACACCTGCCATGACCTCCTCATCAACCTTAAGTGAATCAGAGAAGTAGAATTTTGGATTCAAGAAGTAGGCCAAGGCATGTATTGGTTGGTGGAGTTGGTTTGTCCATCTACGATCAATGATGCGCCAAATGATTGCATATTTCTTCTTGTTTCCGCCGTAGAAATGTGAAATGGCCTCTTTGGCCCTATCCATGGCCTCATAAATGAAACCCATTGGCATGCCCTCTCCATCCACCATACGAAGAACCCTTACCAAAGGTTTTGTCATCTAAAAAAATGAAAACAAATTATAAATCATTACAAAATTAACCTAAAAAAAAACAGCAAATAGACTCTAGAGTATCTTGTATAAACTTATAAAGTTTATGTTTGTGTTTGTTACTTACCCTAACCAACTCCTCTGCATTTTTCTTGAATGACTCATCAAAAACAATTCTTACAATCTTCTCAGCTTCAGGTTTTTTGTAAAATGGAGACTGCATCCAAGTATCATACACAAACATCTGTATGAGATGAGGAATGGCACCAAGAATGCTTTGCAATTTGAGGAAGTGACTAGCAAATCGTGTCACTCCTGATCGCACAAGATCCTTGCCATTTGTGTGTTGTCTCATCAAAGAAAGGACCCAAGTATGGTTGTAGAGGAATTTGGTGACATTTTTAGCATCTTCAACCACACTTTTTACCCATCCAATCTTCCCAATGTCCTCTAACAACAAGTCCAAGCAATGTGCAGCACAAGGACTCCATGAAATTGTAGGATGCCTCTCCATAAGCAATCTACCTGCAACTACATATGCAGCTGCGTTGTCCCTGATAATTTGGACAATATTCTCAACACCAACCTCCTGGACCACCCCATCTAATAAATTACACAAAGTCACAGCATTTTTGACTTCATAGGAGGCATCTACAGACTTCAGGAACACCAATCCACCATTAGAAGCCACTAAGAAGTTCAGGGGAGTTCTATTCCGTCCATCTGCCATCCATCTGATAAAATGCTGCATCCTTTTCTCCTCCAAAAATTTTTTTGTTCCTCAACCACAAGCCATGTATTTTTTACTGCATCCTCTAGCAATGGCCCACTCAAGTCATGTGTTGTTGGGGTCTTAAACCCTTTGCCTGCAACTGTCAATGCATTCACCAAACCTTCCCAATATGGGTTGCTCGCCACATTGAAAGGTAAATTATTGTAGTACCAAAAATTTGTTGCTGCCATCCTAGCTTCCTGATGTTTTTCTTTATTCCAACCAGTACCTTCAAGTGAAGGTTGTGCTCCTGGAACATTGCGTGGAATAAAGTAATTTGGTCCTAATGGAGGCTCAGGCATCTAACTAGCAGTAGAAAAAGAACCACCAGGAGTCTCACCAAAAGATGAATGTCCTTGACGGATGGTTTGACTTGGATCCAATTGCGTAGAAGTGTGAGACGGAGACATCACTGCTGCTATTGCTTCCTTTATTTTTTGCCTTTCTTCTTTTCTCATCTCAAAACTAGAAAGAAGGGCCTTCATCTCTCTAACCATCTCCGGAGTTGAATTAGTGCATATCTCCACATTTTGTCCAGGTATTTTGGCAAGGTGGTATTTTAATCTATTGATTCCTCCTGTCATCGATTTACCACATTCAGTACAAGTGACATCACCCTTTTTATTTCCCTGTACTCCATACTTCCATGCTGGGTCTCTTCTTGATGGCCTTGAAGTTGACATTGTTGTTTTAACATGAAAAAAAAAATCAGTAGGGTTTTCAATTTTGTGAAAATCAGCAAAAAAATGATAATCAATCATTTGAAAAAAAAATAGAATTCAAAAACAAGCTAAAACTACTAAGAAATACATTATGAAGGGAAATGAAAAAAAAATTGCCAACATTTCCCCTTATTTTTGAAGATTTTTCAATTTTCAATCAATCAAAACAAAAAAAAAAGAGAGAATTAAAATCACTTACCTGGCTCTATTTCGATCTCCTTAGCTCGTAATCTCCTCTTCTCCAGCTTCTAATCCACCATGCAGACCTGTTGTGTGCCTCAAAGAATGTTAAAATGAAGAAAAAACCAAAAAAAAAAAAGAGTTTTAAGTGTTTTTGGGCGTTCAATTGACAAAGCGAGAGTCCAAGGTCGGGACTCGGGAGTCCTACCCTGGGACTCGCGCAAGTCCCAGGATAGGACTCTTTAAGACTCGACTCGCGAGTCCATGGCGAGTCGACTCGGCCCGCCTTAGGACTCGCGAGTCCGCCGAGTTTTGGCGAGTTTTAGCAGAGTTTTTAAACTATGGTTTAAGTAGATAAATGATGTAATTAGTTGTCGGTACCAATCGACGGGTCAAGTAGTTTGGAGTCAGTACCAACGGTTGGCATCACAACCAACCTTGGCCATAAATATTTAAAGCGTCAATGCATTGTAGTCAGATATGTGTGATTTGATATAGTTGATATATGGAGATACTGGAGATATAATGAGATATGTATGTTGCTGTCATGAACATTGTAATGTTTTCTGTGAATCAATGAATGAATACAATGGTCCATTCTGAGTAATTCTATTATGTGTATGATGCACTATACTACTACTTCATTATTTCTGTTTACTTCATATTCTGTGAAACCCACCATATTGCGGTAAACATTTGGCGCCGTTCCTGTTCGAAAACGGGTCGAGGGTGACAAGTCGATGACAAGTTGAGTCGTCGGAGACCATCAGATAACAAGTTGGCTGTCAATGACAATTTGAGTCATCAAAGACCATCGGACAAGTGATATTAGGGAAAGCAAACCGTCGGGTGAACTCAGGGTCGAGAAAAACATGATGAAGATGGCAGCATAATGGGGCAACCGATCCACACCGACGAGGGAATACAAAATAGAAGGCAAGTAGAAATTATAGCACGAGAAATTCAAGAAGAACGTGGGGGAAGTGACAGAGAAGAGAACGAACCAAGAAGCCGAGAAGATGATTTAACGCAAGAATTGGTGAACCTGTGGCTATTATCAGTCGGGCAATACGTGAGAAACGAATCCATCTGCAGGGAGGTTCTAGAGGAGGTTATTAAAGAAAACCTGCATGTCAATAGTGAAGTGGACAACCTTCTGAACCGCATTCCTCGACTCCTGGCAAGGAATCTGATAACCTTCCAAGACCTCCGAGAAGAAAGAGAGAGGGAATTGCGACGGCAACAAGTACTCAAGAGGTATGAAGAGCGTATGAAACAAGAGGAAGAACGCAACGCCAATCGCCGTCGCACACCATACAACTAACAAGGGTAAGCATAATTAATGCCCATACAGCTTAATAAGGATAAGAATAAAATACCAGTTGGGCAAGAAACACTGGAAGAAATATTGAGAAGATCACTAAGACTAAGAGAACAAGAAGAATACAGAAAAAGATTAAAACAAATTATTGAAAAAGAAAATGAACGACATGAAGAAATAAATCAAGATATTGGCGAGATCTATAGTGAAGGGGTTGATGAACAGAACTTTAGAACACCAATAACAAATAGAGAAAAAGAAAATGGGAAGAAACTAACAAAAGAGCTAGAAGATAGCATACATCATATTGTGGCATTGTCCATTTCAGACGAAAGGCCAAGGATCAGAGGACCTGAGCCCAAGACCCCTGCGCAGAGGGAGAACCAGAGCGAACCAGAGGTGACTCGAAGTGTAGAGGACGCCGAGAACAGGGTAGAACCAGTCCAATCAGGTCAAAGACACAGAGAGGGTACCCCAGGAAAAAGATGGCGACTCCACCGGCAAGTGAAAGGCAAAAGTTGCCGAAGTTCATGGGGAACGGGTCAGAGGATCCTATCCGACACTGTAAAACTTGTGAAACCATATGGGTGGCAAATGGACAAGAAAACGAAGACTACTGGGTAAAAGCGTTCCCAGCAACGCTAAGAGGTATAGCTATTGACTGGTATACAGATCTAGAGGCAGCACAGAAGGCCTAATGGGATGGATTGAGGAAAGCCTTCAAGAATGAGTTTAAGCTTCTAAGAGATGATAACGAGATTGTAGCAGAAATCTACAACACCAGACAATGGAAAAATGAAAATGTAAGAGCATATAATAAGAGGCTCAAAGAACTGCTTAGAAAACTGGAAACCCAGCCAGCCGATGGACAAAAAAAGAGATGGTTCATCGAAGGGTTACTTCCGTCATTAAGGAAAAAGATGAAAGTCGTACCACCG
Source organism: Cunninghamia lanceolata (assembly GCA_027924645.1). NCBI lineage: Eukaryota > Viridiplantae > Streptophyta > Pinopsida > Cupressales > Cupressaceae > Cunninghamia > Cunninghamia lanceolata. The sequence continues at coordinate 3,820,309 of BSBN01000124.1, read as the reverse complement.
TCATCATACCCTGAAGTGTACAATCGGGCGATGGATATAGAAAGCGAGAACAAAACATCTTCCCGGAGTAAGAGAAGGATCGAGGACGATGAAAGTATAGGTGATGACAGTAGTGATGGCGAGTCAAAAACCATCCAAACACTGAGGAGAGATATGATTCGCATGATGAAAGAACTGAAGGCTGATAAAGAAACAACCAAAGAAGGCCGAGAATTATGGTGCACCGATTGCAACGGGGAAGGTCACGTAAAAGCAAATTGTCCAAAGAAGTTATTCTGTGATATCTGCCAAGTAATGGGACATTCAATCAAGGAATGCCCATTTAATCTAAAAGCAAGAAGTACTCAGGTGCTCTTTACACAAGGAGAATCGTCAACTCCACTGACAACACCCCCGAAGCCTCAGAATAGTCCCAATGCATCCCTTGGAGGTTACCGGAATAACAGGAGTAACAATAATAGCCCCAGAAACAAATTGCAGTACGACAGCAAGGGGCAACCCATGATACAGTGCCGACAATGCAACGAATGGGGACACTTTGCAAGGGAATGCCTGAACAATAATCAGAACAAAATAAATGCATTATGCAAGTGGTGTGGGCCTGGAGATCACGAAGAAAAAGATTGCCCGAAGCAGAAAGGGGTGAACCTCATTAGTGTCGAGGAAAATAATGAAGAGATCATTGCGGTTATAGGAGCACAATGGAAAAAAGCGACGTATCCAAATCCCAGAACCGAGAAGGAGAGACTTCGGGAGGCTAGAAAAGAAGTAGAGATGGCAATGGAAATGGAGGGGAGGAACAGAAAAATAACTACCGTACGACCAGAGTCAGACAAGAATATTGTGAATCAGGTGTTACAAACCACTGTATCGGTCAGAATAGCGGATCTTCTACAGAGCATGCCACAACTGAGGATGGCAATCTCGAAGGCGATGGAAGGGAACCCAAACGGGCAAACAAAAGACGAAGATGTCATAGTGGAGCCACTGCTGGAAGGAGAACAAGTCATCGACCCGAGACTGTTGGCAGTTAACAATGGCAAAAATCCAGCCGTCGTACACATGTCAATCAGTGGATACTACCTGACGAACACAATAATCGACGATGGATCAGGAGTGAATGTGTTGACAGAAGATACATGGAAGTGCTTGGGAAAACCTACGTTATGGCCAGAAAATTTCCAGTTAGTGGGAGCAGACCAACACGGAATTAAGCGCTGGGAGTGCTAATGGCTCAAAAAGTGAAGATTGGCACCCAACCCTTTCTATTAAACTTTGTAGTCATAACAGCACAAAATGCGTTGTACGGTGCATTACTTGGCCGAAGGTGGTTGATAGCCGCCAAGGCCAACCACAACTGGAAAAAGAACACATTGTCAATAGAGAACAAAGGTAAGAGATCGTCATAGATCTGAGAACACAGGCTGTAAGTGAAGAATTAGCATCAGATTCCGATTCAAACGGAGGGGAGTCAGTTGGCAAAGGACCAATGGAACCTGATGAGGAAGGAGTATTAAAACTGCAAGAATGTTTTGCGAACGAAACTAATTCAATTAGTGGGCTTTTCCACTGGCAGATGGAGGACTATGAGTTCTTCAAGCCGGAATGTAACATGATCTCGATAAAGGAAATCGGCAAGAACCCTCGGGTGAATGCAGACACAGAAGGTGACAAATTGGAAGGAAATGATGACCAACACACCTTCCCAACTGCCTTCGGGGAATACACAGAAGGGATAGCCGAGATAGACAGTACACCTACTCACAACTTTTGAGCCCAGGGAAAGATCAAGTACGAGGAACCATCCATGAAGAAGCTAAATCTGGGTGAAGACAGTAACCCTCGAGTAATACCAGTAGGGGATGATTGGAATCCCGTCCTCAAAGCAGCGGCATTCAGGATCTTCATGGAGTATAAGGAGGCGTTTGCTTGGACATACAAAGACTTGAAAGGAATTCCTCCAGAATTATGTGTTCATAGGATCCCACTAATACCAGGGGCACGTCCTGTGAGAAAATGGCCATACAAAATGAATAGAAATTATGCAATCAAAGTTCAGGAGGAGATAGAGAAGATGTTGGAGGCCGGAATCATATTCAAGGTACAAACTAGCGAATGGGTCTCACCCATCGTCATATCACTCAAGAAAGAGGGTGGGCAGATTAGAATGTGTAGATTTCAGATGCTTGAATGTAGTTACTATCAAGGATCCATTTCCCATTTCGTTTACAGACTCAATTCTGGAATAAGTGGCTGGTCACAAAATGTATTCGTTCATGGATGGATTCTCGGGGTATAACCAAATTAGTATTGTTGAGGAGGATAAACTGAAGACGACATTTGTGGTCGAGGATGGTGTCTATGCATACAATCGGATGTCGTTCGGTCTCTGTAATGCGCCAGCAACCTTTCAAAGAATCATTCTGCATATCTTTGATAAAATGTCAGTTGGAAATTTTAAGGCATTTTTGGATGATTGGTCAATCTATATCGATCAGCAAACACATCTAAATACACTTGCTGAATGTATGGAGCGTTGCAGAGCCGCACGGTTCGCACTGAATCCGAAGAAGTGTCGATTCATGGTGCCACAAGGGAAGTTGTTGGGTCACATTGTATGCAAAGCAGGACTAAAAGCAGATCCAGATAAGATACGGGTGATTGTGGAGATGGAAGCCCCGAGTGACATCACAGGAATAAAATCATTCCTTGGTCACGTCGGATATTACAGACGATTCATAAAGAATTTCGCCCAGATCTCTTGCCCACTCGATATGTTGACAAGAAAGGGAGTTCAATTCGTATGGTCTAATGAACACCAGAAGGCATTCAAGGAGTTAAAGACCAGATTGATAAGTGCACCCATACTGGCATACCCAAACTGGGATAAAGAGTTCCATGTACATGTCGATGCCTCAAACTTTGCAATCGGGGCCACATTAGCACAGGTGGGACCCCATGGTCTAGACCACCCGGTGTATTTCGCTAGCAGATTACTTTCAAAGGCAGAAAGAAATTATAGCACAACCGAGAGGGAGGCTATTGGAATGGTGTATTCAATGCAAAAATTTCGGCACTACCTACTGGCAACACCATTTACATTCTATGTCGACCATCAAGCACTCATGTACTTGGTGAATAAGCCGATCATTCAGGCGAGAATCAGTAGATAGCTACTCCTCTTACAGGAATTTACCTTTACGATCATAGTACGACCTGGGAAGAGTCATATAATAGCAGATCAGTTGTCACGGATCAGGTCGGGGGAACCGGCCGAAGGAGTGAATGAAGACTTCCCCGATGCTCATCTCTTTCAAATTGCAACATTGCCATCATGGTACTAGAAGATCAGTGAATACTTGTTGACGTCAACATTCCCTCAGGGAATGCCATCAAATGAGAGGAGAAAGATTGCACTAAAAAGCAAGACATTCCAGCTCATAAATGGGTTGCTCTATAAGATGGGACCAGATCATATCCTGAGGAGATGTGTCGTGGAAGAAGAAATAAAGGGTGTACTAGAAGAAGCACATGAAGGATTAGCAGGAGGGCACATGGGTCCAAATGCCACAGCCATAAAAATTTTGCTAGCCTGACTATGGTAGCCAACATTGTATGCAAATGCGAAAGAATGGGTATTGGAGCGCGACATATGCTAGAGAATAGGGAAACCATTGAGGAGGGATTACATGCCCCTATGGCCAACCCAACCTCAAGAACTCTTCGAGAGGTGGGGACTAGATTTTGTGGGACCATTGAAGGTCAGCCAACTGCATCGGTGTTAGTACATAGTGGTAGCCACCGAGTATTTGACAAAATGGGCAGAGGCAAGAGCACTAGAGGATAATACTGCCTTAAGTACTGCAAGATTCAGCTATGAACAAATAGTAACAAGGTACGGTATACCCATATAGCTGATGAGTGATCATGGGGAACACTTCGTCATACACGTGATCCGACTGATGAGAACAGAGTTTAAGATCTTTCATACACTGTCGAGTCCGTACTACCCAAGAGCAAATGGGCAAGCAGAATCAACAAATAAAGTGTTAATTTCGGTGATCCACAAGTCCTGTGGGATAGAAGGGGTAGACTGGGAAGAAAGACTACCAGCCGTACTATGGGCATATCGGATGACATACAAGGTAACCACGGGACACACACCATTCCAACTTATGTATGGTCAAGAAGCAGTGGTACCAGCAGAATATCTAGTCCCAAGCCTAAGAATAGCAGTAGAACACAGACTGGGGACACAGAGAGTCTGCAAGAACGACTACTCCAGTTGAACAAACTTGATGAGAAACAGATCATTTCTCAGTGGTCCACAGAAGTGATGTAGAAGAGGAGGAAATTCTGGCATGACAAACACATCCAACGAATGAACTTCCGACCGGGACAGTTGGTCCTGAAGTAGAACGGTCGTAACGAGATCAAACCCGGTAAGTTCAAGGTTCGTTGGTTGGGACCGTTCAGGGTACGGGAAATATTGGACAATGGGGCTATAAGACTTGATAACCTTGACGGAACCCCAATCAATGACACAGTGAACGGGTCAAAGCTGAAAAAATATAAGCAGAAAAGGGAAGAGACAGTAGAAATCAACATGTTGGGATACGCAGTGATGGAAGACACAAAGAGGACTGATGGAATATGCTTCCTGAGTGCACCATTTGAACCTATAACCGGGTTCTTTGGACCGAGAACAATGCAAACCGGCATTCGAGAAGGAATGGTCGATAGTGACATCATTGAAAATGGCTCAGAGAATGACACTCAAAATGAGGAAAAACAGGCGTGGGCCCAGTGGATAGCAGAATGCAACAAGGTAAGAGATAAATTTGAATTCTTGTTACCAAGAGAAATAAAAACTCCAGTGAGAAGGTATGTAGCGGAGAGTATGTTTATAATTGAAAGGTCGCCTTATGACGATGAGATTCTACAACTAAGAATGAAAAACCAAGGAACCCCACCTATCCAAATTTCGAGGAGTCGGATTTGGAAAGCAAAGTTCAAGACTAAGAGTATGAAGATGAACAGTGACGGAAGAACATTCCAATGGGCCCAGGAACCGATGGGGTGGAACCTGAGGATAATGCAAGATGAAAACATAGTATTTGATCAGATATGGGAGCTTGAAGAAGTTGATCAATGCTGCTCCAATGATTGTCTCCGACAGCGAGGGTATATAAACTGTATATTTCGCCATATGACAGAAATCGAAGTCGTAGAAGACAAGGAGACAAAGGCGATCAAGTCATGGACGACGCAGCAGCCCCATAAGGTAAAATTAGATTAGGAAAAAAATTAAAAATTAAAAAAGTACGATCATACGACCAGGCCCGTACGACGTACGACTTGGATCGTATGTCGTACAACCAGACCGTACGTCGTACGGTGTCTCCGCCGTGCAAAATAAAAAAACTCCGCCCTTTGCAAAATAAAAGAAACAGAAAATTGCAAAACCAAAATCAAATTGCATAAATCCGCCGGCCGTACAAGAAGAGAACAGAGGGTACACACGGGAGGGAGATATTGCAAACCGTACACTAGGGAAGGAGGTATTATAGGTCGTACACAACCGTACGATTCTTCAGCGTGGGTAAGTCATCAAATAACTGTCTTCTGGCATACAAAGACTAGAGTAAAGATCACAAAATCAAATTCAAAAGCATGGACAAGGGAAAGAAGATTGCATCCTACAGATCGAAGATTGCATTGGAGGAGAAGAAAAGACCAAGTGCTGATACGGGAATGAAGGCCATCACCTGGGAAAGCCTGACGAGAAATGAGTGCAAGCAATGGTGGAAAAATGCACCGGAAAACAATGCGCTGAAGATTGCATTAAAACATGCCCAGGTAGACAAAGCAATACTAATGCCCTACTTCAATGCCAGGGAGTTCAAGCCGTATCTGAAGGCCATGGTCAACAATTTTTGCCAACACTCCAATAGATACATCGTGGATTATCGGGGCCATACAGTCACAATATCATTCTGGCCACAAGATTTCACCAGAGTGATGGGAGTTCCAGCCACCGGCGTGAGCGTGGTGAAACCCGGCCGAATGGCTCAGCAGCACAAAGAGGCCCTAATCCAGAGGGTATGCCGAAGTGACCTCACAGACAAAGAAAAAGATACTATCTAGAATTCAGGTAATCAGGGTTTGAGAAAAAATTTATTAGCAAATGAAGAATGTAAATGTATCATGGATGTAATGAAATGCAGACTGACGGGTTCCAGTAGGGCATCGGACATCACCCCGTGGATGGTCAACTATATGATTGGACTGAGTGTTGGCAAGGTTTACAATTGGGCGAGGTATTTGACAGAGAGGATCAGGGAATTTTTATCTCAGCGGCACAAGGTATTTTACATGACACAACACGCCATTGCCCTCTTTCTGGATGCTGTCCATACCCAAGTTCCAGCCGACAAATGGGGTGGGCTACAACCGATATCACAGATAGAGCCGGGGTGGCCTACAGCCTTCTACTGGAAAGGCCTCGATACAGTCCACGGGGAAGAGCCATCACGACGGCCAAAAAGGAAAAGGAAGCAGAGGGAAGCATCTGCGGAAAGAGAAGAAGAGGAAGAGGAAGAAGAAGAAGAGGAAGAGGAAGAGGAAGAAGAGGAAGATGGGGCAATCACCAATAGTAGAAAGTGGTTCATCCATAGATGAAATACCTGCACGAAGAATGACATGGAGTGTGGTGAGAGAGGCCACCACGAAGGATGCTGAGGAGAGGGAAACTACAGCAGCAGCAAAAGTGGGACAGCCCATGGAGATAGAGAAAACAACAGCAAAAGGGGGGCAGCCTAAAGGAGTTTTAATACTTCCAAAACTCAAATCAGCATCATTCACATTACCGGCACCCTCACATAGTACGGAGGCACAGGGTACAGCCACACTTCCAGTCAGGATAAGATTGTCAGCAGGAGCCACACCATCACCAGCTACACCATTGGTGACAACCAACACATTTAGCCCGACCTCGCCAATGGAGCCCTCCACAATAGGGGGATTGGTCACATCTCAGGTAGAGCTACCATCAGCATCAACAAGAGGTCCCCAGGACAAAATAGACAGTTGGTTAAGCAACATTGGCCTAACAGTAGACATGCCTGAAGTACCCTTGTTGAGTCCACTACACATGGTAACAGAGGGTCAGGAGGAGAGAAACACACCAAGGGGGACAGAGAGTGTAGAGCAGCTTAGCGTTACTGGCCAGATCACTCAGCAGAACATTCTACCACAGCCAGTACCGGCTACACAGGAGGCAGGGGGACCTTCACAGAGGTCTCCCATGGACATCATGAGCTCTCCAATGACCACTCCAGTGGCCACTCCACCAGAGGAGGAGGGATTTCCAGAAGGGTTGACCCTCACACTTTCCAGACCTGACCCCTCAGATCCAATAGGTACCATTCAAAGGTACATGGAGGACTTAGTGAACATGGCAGATTACATGGGGGAGATAGCCAAGATCTCCAAACAGCGTAGATTGGGACGATCATAGGTAGTGGCCCAAGAGGCAAGGAGAATCAAGAACTTTGTACAGCTGGGCTGTGAGGAGGAGTTTGCTCGGCATTTCAGAGTGAGAGGATGGCCAAAGGTGGACACTAGAGACATGCATGACCGATGGAGAGGGTCACGACCAGTGGTAGGGGGAAGAGATGCAGAGGTCATAGAGTCCCTGTTTACCATAGAGAAGGCATATAGACAAGTATTCTATGAGATGAAGAAAAAGGATGTGATGGAGAAAAAGGAGGAGAGTGAGGCAGCCCTACAGACGAAGAAGAAAGAATTGGCTGAGCATATTCAAAGATCTCACGAACAGTTAGCACATCAGACAAAGGCTACTAAAGCAGAGAAGGCCAAAGCATCGGGCTTAGAGGCCAAGTTGATGGCGATGGAGGCAAAGATGAAGGACATGGGAGTACAGCTTGAGGCAAAGGAGGCAGAAGTGGTGAAGGCCAAAGCACAAGTAATGGAAGCAGGTCATATGGTGAAGGCAACAAGAGAGCGGGAGCTAGTGGCCCAACACCAACTGCGACAAAGGACTGAGGAAGAAAGGAAGCTGCAAGCACAACAGCGATCAGCCACCCCAACCTCGTCAGTACACCCAGGGACATCTTCCCAACCTCCCCACTCTCAGTAGGATGTTTGTGAGTTTTGTCATAATTTTGTCATTTTGATGTGAATGCCGTCTGGAAGACGACCAATTTTGAGGGGGGGATAGATGTAGACAGCAAATTAGTTTAAGTAGATAAATGATGTAATTAGTTGTCGGTACCAACCGACGGGTCGGGTAGTTTGGAGTCGGTACCAACAGTTGGCATCACAACCAACCTTGGCCATAAGTATTTAAAGCATCAATGCATTGTAGTCAAATATGTGTGATTTGATATAGTTGATATATGGAGATACTAGAGATATAATGAGACATGTATGTTGCTGTCATAAACATTGTAATGTTTTCTGTGAATCAATGAATGAATACAATGGTCCATTCTGAATAATTCTATTCTGTGTGTATGATGCACTATACTACTACTTCATTATTTCTGTTTACTTCATATTCTGTGAAACACACCATATTGTGGTAAACAATATTTGGCATGTTTCAGCATTGTATATACTCAGAATTTTATATCAGCAACTCAGGACTTTACAACAGCAAGGTACAGTCAGATCTGGGCACAAAATCAGAGCTCTACATATCTCTATTTGACATCAAATTTGTACCGAAGTGTGGAGAATTCAATCAGGTATGTTTATGCTACAATTGGTTGATGTAAACATTTCAAATCTTTAATTTGAAATAAAATATCTTGCTGTTCTAAGTGAAATCAGATCACTGATAAATTTTCAGTTCATTAGTTTGTTGATATTTCATTTCAAAATGGTTCTATATTGTTATCATTATATGGCAAATGCATCCTTTCATTGAAAACTCATAAAACCACTCAAAACAATCAAGAAACCCTAATCAGAAATTTAGATCAGCAGTTAGAAAAACAGGGCAGAATAAGGTGGTGTTCTTACAAGGTAGTTGATGGTGAGGGGCAAGTGAAGGATGCAAGTTTTATTGCCAATATTCTCATACAAGCCATTGAGATGGTGGGCTCTAAAAACATTGTCCAAGTTGTAAAAGACAGCGCTAAAAATTGTAGGGCATTTGGTTCAATAGTGGAGAGTACATATGGTCATATTTTTTGGACACCATGTGACATCCACTCTCTCAACTTGATATTGCAAAAAATTGGCACACAAATCGAATGGGTCAAGAAAATTTACATGGAGGCCAAGGAGATTCAAGTGTTTGTGACAAATCATCATATGTCACAAGCATCTTCAGGACCTTCTCCAAATTGGAGTTGTTGAAGGTAATTTTGTTTTTATTTTTTACTTTTAGCATATTTATTATTTTTAAATTTTTACTAAGTTGCTACTTTTTAATTTTTTAATTTTTTGTTACACCATATTAGGTTGCCGAAACTCGTTTCACATCACACACAATTGTCTTGAAAGTTGAGAAGACTTGTGAAGGTTGCCATGTCAATAGGGAGATAGTTGCGCAGAGGAGTAACATATGAAACAATTATATCATTTGTAGAAGGAATATAAGGTATTACTTGATTGGATGAGATATCCTTACCTTTTTCCTTTGCCTTCTCCTTCTCCTTTTCTAGTTCCTTTTGAACTTGAGGCTGATCATGTTTGTAACCACCTTTGGGGTAATGAACCCCTAACACGGGCATAGTAACTAGTTGCTCAGTTGATCCTGGGTTCTTTTGTACATATTTCTGTTTTGCTGCCACTGGCTGCACTGGAAGCTTCTTCTTCTCAAGCACAGTCTTCTTTGGAACAATACTGCTTTTCTGTTCCACATTCACCTTCTGCATTTTCTTGGCATCATCCTTCGTATCATGTCTTATTTTAGCCGCAAGAGAGTTCTGTATAGGCACTTGCCTATTTCTCAACTGGTAGCCCCCTTGAACCTACAAGATGGCGGCATCAATGAGAGATTTTCTCTTTTGATCTTCATCATGATCATATTAAAAAATATGATCATCATCCTCATAGCTATCATAATCTAGATCATGACCCATCTGCTCATACTTCTGTGTGTCAAACTGATTTATCTCCTCCTCATAGTACTCAGCTACACCTTCTTCATTTGGAAACTCTTCGTCTCTGCTCATTGAATGAGTAACTACGCAATTTGTTGGATCATGGGGAAGGAAACAAGCCTAGCACCATAAAGACTCATCTTGGAAATTTACTTGATCCTTTCTCAATGGATCAGGAGTGTCTCTCTCAGGCTATTTGAAACTAACATGCCTAGGGGCAGCTTATCTGTCATTCTGATGTGGTCTCTTAGACCAATCTGTGTTGTAAGGTCGATTATGTAGTCTTTGACCTTCATTGAAATGTGTTGCAACACCTTGTGGTGGCAACCCTTTGTCATTTCGAGCAACTTTGTAAGACAAGTCTTTCATAACCCCTATAAGCTTATCCAACTTATCTTCAGTTGTGAGAGGCTTATTAAAAGCTGCTCTATCAGGCTGAGAGATCTTCACATTAGATCTCTTAACATGTTTGCCGGAGGCTCTCATGTTACTCTCAATGTTAATGGCCACAGCATAGACCTCCCTCAGTGTTTGAGGACTCTTATCCCTCAAACAATAACCAATTTTAGAATCAAAGGCACCACAGTACAGAACCAAACACATGGATTCATTAGGTCTCATCTGAGGAGATACCTTTCTCATTGTCATGATGAATCTGCCATTGAACTCAGCAACAGTTTCATTCATTCCTTTCTTGATTGTTGTGAGCTCATGGATGGCAAACTTGGGGTCAATCCTATCCCCGTACTACAGTCTAAACACTGTCATGAATTCCTCCCATGAGTCAATATTGTCATCAGGGAGTGTTTTGTACCATTCTTTGGCACTTTCCTCCAATGAGTGCACAAACAGCTTCATCATAACATCTTCATCTTCAATCTCATATTCATCCATGATATTGATGAAGTGTATCAAGTGTTCCTCACCAGTAACTGCATTGTTACCTTGGAACCTTGGAATTTTTCCCCTAATCTCATTTGGAATAGGGTTAGGAAAGTTTGGTATACCAAAGAAGTCAAGTTGTTTGTACCTTTCAGCTCCCAATGGCGGCCTCTGTGGAGGGAGACCTTGTGCTTGTCTTCTGAATGGAGGCCTAACATTCTGAACGTTGCCTTGCTGTTGATTCGCTTGATTCTACAGAGGCTGATTGTGCATATTCTAAGCACGGGCATTATTTACACCCTGTTGTCCCATTTGTTGTTGCCTATGTTGTTGTATTGGATTGGCCTGAAAGTTACGGCACTATTGATTATGTTCCTGATGCTATTGTCGAGGTATATTGTGGCCTTGGTGTTGTGCATTTTGATTCATCTGGGCCTACTGGGTGATTTGAGCTTGATTTTGTTCAAGTAAGGCATGCGCCTCTCTTTGCCTATTTCTGATATGATCTAGCAGGTCCAGTTCTTCATAAAGAGGTATTTCTCTCTCCTCAGCATCACTCCGTTCCTGTTGATTTTCCTCATTAGGAATGTTATCATGCTGACCTCTAAGTGATCTTGTGGTTGAAATATGTTGCTAATCATTCTAACGAGCTTCTTCATTGTCATGAGGCATGCCAAATGTTCTCATGTCCACATCATGAGACCTATTTCTTCTTCCTCTGCCAATGATATTCTGATTTCTTCGGACATCATACCCATCTCTATTTATTCTCCTGAGTATGTTATCGGCAGAGTCCTCAAAAGTATACTGATGCTGACTTCTGCAATCATTGAATGCATCATCTCTTCCAGAAGTACCCACTTGATCCTAAGTATTCAAAGGTGGTACCACATTAGGGTATCTTCTTATACCCCTATCCTGTTGACTTCTTGAGCAATATGGAGAGCTTTCAGGTTCTGAATAATCTTTTGGTCTTTCTTCTACGATCCATTTCAATGTCTTTCTTGATTGAAAACTGATTTTCTGGGTTTGACTAACAGAGTCGCCACTTCCCTGCTGGGAAGAACTGCTTAGATTTTTTCACTGTGTCGACAAGATGTAACAACTCAACCAGAAGTAAATACTCCTCTGAAACGGCGCCAGAAATGTTGACTCCCAAAATAACTACAACCCAAAACACTAAAACATTTTACAATCACCTAGGCCAGGGGCGTCGTCAGGGTGACTAAAAGAGGTTCATCAACAAGTTATGGGCGATTTTGGACAACCTACTAGAGTGGGTAGGCTCCTCTGCACTTTGAGCTCAGCTTAGACTCAAGAGGGATATTCCAAGGGGTATACCTGAATAGGTATTGGCTTCAACACCAGATGAACAACTAAAAATGAAAGGACAACCAAACCCTAATCATCTTCTAGGCCCCAAAGATTGTCACTAGACCTAAAACAACTAGTTATCATTAATAACCCCTATATAGCTGATAAAAAGGCACTCCCATTGACAATGGAAAGTGCAGGTATGCTTGTTTGCAAGACATACAAACTAACTACTTGTTTCACACATGATAAAGTTTTTTTGATTTTTAAGAGTGTGGGTGATCAAATACTTCAGACCGGTGCCTAATATATTGGGTTACGGAGTCAACAGTTCAGCAGAAGGAAGAAAACAACAAGAGAAATGAAACATGCACTTTTTGGATACCCAGATGCAAGAGAGATAGCTATCAAAGAAGAAAATACTTAGTAATCCTTTGAAACATATAATCATTCATCTATAACCATAAAGAGATCATTTAAGAATTTGTCTAATTCATCTGATAGACGGTTACAGTCATACCATGAAGTGTGGCAAGAGGAAACCTAGTTGAACTTAGGCTTTCCTTGAAAAATTATAGAAGAAGGAGAAATTCATACAATAATAACTAAAATTAATCTGAAAGACCTTTCATAACCTATGTTTTATCTGCTGGAGAACTGTAACTTTTCTGCTCTTTGAAACCCTAGAGAGCTCTGCACTTAGTCACCTGAAAGTGGTAAAGATGACCAACCCTTGAAAAGAGTTCAAGTCATGCCTTTATAGCCTTCACATCATGTCTGAGAATGAAATGGCCACCAAAATCCTCAACCACCCCACCAATTGCATTAAAAACCATTGAATTCGGACACCCACTTCGCATTAATGGCATCCCTGGAAGTAGTTGGCGCGTTCCCAGGCAATTGGAGGAGTCTGGAAGGCCAGGAAGCCAACCTCCGAAAAATCAGAGTTTTGGACTTCAAACTTTCGGCCTTCGTCCTTCTGCCTTAATTTTTCTTTTACCTTAGTCTCTTTGCTTTTGTCAAACTTCATTTTCATCTATCTCCCTTTACTGAATCGGACTTCGGCCTTCACCGTTTCACCTGTCCAGAAGAAGAGGGAGAGCCAAAGCCCCAACTCCCGCCCTCCGAAATACTTAGTCAAACTTTTGAAAACACTGAGGGTTGACCCCCGGGCCTTCCATCTACCACCTTCCCTTTGGAAGAGAAAAGAGAGGAACCCTGCCATCCGCCAAAACTGCCACGTGTCCATATTCCGCCGTTCCGCAAGCCAACATGCAGACCCACCAAAAGGTTCCGCGGAAAGGCGAAATACCTTATAATTGTCAAGGGTCGACCGTCGGGCTTTCCCCGTTTCGCCTTCCTCAAAGGAAGGAAGAAGAGCAGAACTCCGACCTCCGCCATATACTTCACACTTAGAATATTTTTGAAACCCGTCGGACTTCAGACTTCAAGGCTTCTTCCCGACGCTTGCCATGAAGAAGACCAAAGGCCGAAGGCCCAAAGTCTAACCTCCGAAATACTTTCCATACTTAGAATATTTTTCATCTCTTTGAGCGAACCTCGGCCCTTGGGCCTTCATCCCTACACTTGCCATTAGGAAGACGGAAGGGAGGAACTTTGACCTCCGAAACTCCGACCTCCGAAAAAGGGAAAAAAACACAAGGGGAAACTTAGGACATTGGGACTTAGCCAATTTTTGGGCTTTTCTACCTTGTATTTTCAAATGGCAAACACATGAAAACCTATGAAAAATATCTCTGATCGGTTATAAACTATAGGTTCAAGTGGGATTCAAATGGAACTGGGGAGCAAAATGGGACATTTTGGGAACTGATTTTGCAGGTGCCAACAAGGTACATCATTGGCAGCCCTTTGTAGAAATGGATCGGCTAAACTTAGTACCAATGACCTGATGGAATCTTTTTGAATTTTTCCAACAGTAATCATGTGATCCTCCAACTCGATTGCATGTTCTTGAGAATATTCCAAGTTAATATCATGGCTTGTTTTGAGAAAGAAAGTGTACGAACCCCTACCAATTCTGTCCCATTTTTCACACTGCTGTTCTGATTTTCTGAGTTTGTTTTTGTGTGATTGTGCTTGTGTTTTTGTTTGTTTCAAAGCATGTAGGGTTTTGCCATGATATAGTAATGAAATAGAAACATAATTGCATGGAAAATACACAACATAAATGACTGAAATTTCAAATCAGACCTTAGCAAATGATAGGAACAGCTAGATATTCAATTTCAAATTAAAGATTTAAAATATCTTTTGCTACAACAACATACCCGGATGTATAGATAAACATATGAATGGAATCACACAATGTATGAGGGCTGATATGCCACTGTGATGACTGATTACAATCAGATATGAGTATGATGATACAAAGAGCTATTAGATGACCATAAACCCTTCACAAACATGCAACAATATCCTCCAAGTGTAGCGGCCAATGATGTTGGATGAGCAATGGCAAATGTGACTGAATGATGCTGTCCAAAGCCTGCTTTTCTGATCTGCAATGTCTGATATAAAATTCTGATCATAAAACCCTTTGCAAATGAGCCCTAGAAGGTGGCGATGGGATCTCCAAGGTTAGCGCTCCACCAAGGAAGTGGCCGATAGGTTTTAGATGCAATATGTGACCTTCAAACACCAATGAATGACTTCAAATCTTCAATTATGCAGACTGATATGAAAATACCAATGTCTGATATGCAAATCTGAGTGCAAACATATGAAACCCTTCACCAATGAACCCTCCAAAATGTAGCAAACCAATTCCAAACCCTAGCTGTGGATTTAGAAGATGAAAATATGTCAAATAATCCTTCAAATCTGAATCACAATGCCTTCAACCTGCAATAAACTCCAAACCCTAGCTGATATCACATTATCCTTTCAAACCCTAGTTGTTTGAAGCTCCAAAATGCCAAGTAAACATGCAAATAAGCTCACTAATGAATCCCGAATGGATCCATCTCTCAATGTGGGATGGGTTTTCATCCAAACCACCAATGTCTAAGGGTTTTCATCCTTGGAACACGCTGAAACGAAGTTGCAGCCAAGAGAAACTCTCCAAATATCAAAATGCCAATAACATAGAATGATACAAATGACCTCCAAACTCCTTATTTTATAATTTCTCACTTGGGCGCCCATATGAAGTGTATTTTAATGCATTTTGAAGTCCACCTCCATAAGAAAATATTTTTATTTTTATTTCTTTTTAATTTCCACAAGTTGGGCGGCCAACTTAGAGAGATAAAATAATATTTTATATTATTTTCCTTTTTTCACTTTGAACGGCCACTTTATGGGATAAAATATAATATTTTAATTAACAAAATATAATATTTTAATTAATAAAATATTATATTATTGTCATTTGTCCTTTTTTCCCACTTTTCCTTATTTTCATCAAGTTTCTCTACGTTTTTCCCTTGGGCAAATTATTTAATTAATTTTGACTTTTCCACAAATATTATAAAAATATAAAAAGTCATCTCCCATCTTTAATTTGCCAAGGAAAAATAGTTGAAGCCACAAAAACCGACTTTCCATTCTCTAAGCTTTAAGTTATTTGCCAACTTTCCTTTCTCCGAGCTTGAAGTCACTTGAGCTCAAAAAGGGGACATTACAAAAAGCAATATCTAGTGAAAGAGCATTTATAAAACAACTTAGAAGAATCTCAAGGGATGAATTTAAAGTGACATTGGTTCTAGCAACCAGACAATTGAGTCTTGCAATGAATTCCCTCATAGGTTCATTATCATCTTTCTTAGCACCTGAAAGTTGAGCAAATAGAATATGATTATCTTCTACTAGCATGAAGTGCGCAAAAAACTTCACATGTAGTGTTCCAATTGGTGATAGAATTGGCTTGAAGATAATGAACCAATCTGCAATTGTGTCTACCAAAGTCTTGATAAATAATCAAACTGCTATGTCCTCATGAGGACCACCCAAAATTCCACATGCTATTGTAAATGCTGAAATATGCTCATCTAGATGGTGGCTACCATCACCAAAAAATTTAGGAAAGCCCTTCCATGATCCATGAGAAAGCTCATGATGCTCAGTCAAAGCCAATGGATCATTGTTGTGCTAGTTGTGATTGCCAATTGCTTGAAGTGGTTCTTTTCCTAAAGTTGAAAATATATCAATACGCTCTAGCACAAATGTAGAACGAGAATCTTGTTTTGGAGGACAATGGTTGCAACTGTCATTTTCCAACAAAGTCACCAAAAACTATTAGTAGTTAAGATTGCACAAAAATGGAAAAGCATGTTAGTATAAATCTCTCTTCAAATTGTAAAGGGAAGCTACCTGTAACAAAAAATAAAACAAAAACCTTAAAACCTAAGTACATGAGATCTAGCTTTTTACAATATTTACAACTTAACACTCATAGTTTTGAACATACATTGCAAAAGAAACCAAGTAACTACCTATCTTTTGGTTCTCAGGCAAGGGCACAAGGCTTCAAAACACTTCTACTCAAGATAAGAGATTTTTATGTTGTTTTGCTTAAAGCAAACAACCGATAGCAGCTATTAAACACTCACTCTTTATGGCTCAAAGTAGAGACCAAAGAGTGTGAGTACAACATAAGGATTTAATTGGTTTAGATAGAGGATGCACACAATATTAAACAAATCACACGAAGGAAGAAACTGCGTACAAAGTTGCAACAATTATACTTCACTAAAATCAGCAATACAGAGCCTGCAATTTTCAAGGAAAGCAATTTGATTCACCTAAACAACACATACAAAAACATAAAAAGATTGAACAATAATTTCAACAACATAAGCATACCCAATTCTATTCATCCAAATCTAAGTGCCAAAAGAACCTTAGTTATAAGTGTTTACAAGGTTTTGCATGAGAAAAAATGAAAAAGCTAACTTGTACTTCTACACTATGAATAGTTTGCTTGCACACAAAGCAAACTTATTGTAGTAGTGTATAATGTTGATCATTGTATTTGATAATACGGGTTATCAGACTATGTATTAACTGTTGTCGGCTCTCGGGTGGTTGTAACAATCAGTTAGATAGAGTCGGATAGTTGACGGTTGTGTTCCTCTTGGCAACCGTCGGGTCTTTCAAATAGTCATTGTATTGTCAAGGAAGGTAGTGTGATCTAGTCGGATCGACTGTGATCCTTGACTGACCATGATCCTTGACCGACCATCTTTGGTCTACTTCTATAATACTTTCATGTGCTAATAAAGATATACTTTTACTCCTCTATCTGGTATGCATTGTAAGTTTTGTTCATTATTGCAAGTATTCATTTATCGGATAAGCGAGTAAACATTGGCATCATTGCCGTAAAAGAAATCGGGTCTGATAGAAGAGATTCATGCCCTTAGACCCCAATAAAGGCGAGAAGAGACCACATGGTCAGGATCAAGAGATCAGAAGATCTCTTAGGTTGGTAGAACAAAGAGAACGCAAAAGAAGACTACGAGAGATTGCCGAAGTCCAAAGCCATAGTCCATTTTGCATTAAAAGTCGAAGGGTGAGTAGGAGTCGTAGTCGGGAAAGGGAACACATTTCCACTAAAACTATTCACACAAGGGCAAAGTGGGAGGCAATCATCATACACCTTTCACTGCCAGACGAAGAGTGCATTGATCCTTCCGATCAAGTTGAGAAGTCAAGACAACAATCTCTAGACGAGGGACGTTGGAAGTCAGAGTCAAATTCCTTCATAGAAGCGTACAAGAGCAACCTTCAAGGCATCGAAGGGTTGTCAATCGAAGGAGAAGAAGCCAAGCCAAGGGTGTATAAAAGCAAATATGAAGGCAAAATAAATGCACGGAATGTTGACGTTGCAGGGAGAGTGGAGGATTCTCACGTGGCTGAGAGTGTGAGAGAAGCAGTGGAACGTTCGAATCGAAACTCCCTAGCAAGTAGGTTCCAGGCACGAGGTTTGCATCAGAACAAAACCATGGTAAGCCCCAATTAAGAAAAGCAAAAGTTGCCCAAATTTACAGGCAATGGATCGGAGGATCCCGCCAGGCACTGTAAGACTTGTGAGACAATCTGGACAGCAAATGGGCAAGATGATAAAGCAATTTGGCTACAATCTTTTCCAGCCACCTTGCGAGGTGTAGCAATTGACTAGTATACCGAACTTGACCAAGCATCCCAAAACAAATGGGAGAAATTAAAGAAGGCCTTTGAAGAAGAATTTAAGTTGTTGCGAGATGATAATGAAGGCCTTTGATGTTGAAGGAAAAACTCCCACGCAGTCAAATCCTGAAACACTCAAGATATAACATCATGGACTGTGGAAATCTGATGTCTATCAATGAAATAGTAGCCGAAATTTACAATACCAAGCAAGGTAAGCATGAGAATGTACGAGTTTATAACCGAAGACTTAAAGAATTACTTGTAAAGTTAGAAAAAGAACCGGCTGACGGTCTCAAGAAAAGGTGGTCCATCGAAGGTTTAATTTCGTCATTAAGTAAAAAGATGAAGATAGTACCACACTCTTCATATGTAGAAGCCTACAATCAGGCGATGGACATAGAAAGTGAAGACAAAATGTCCTCCCGTAGCAAAAGGAAAACAAAGGAAGATGGGAGTTTAGATGATGACAATGATAGGGAATCAGGAACAGTACAAGCGCTCCGAAGGGACATGCTCTGGATGATGAAAGAATTGAAGACAAAAAAAAACCAACAAAAAATCCACTGAACTCTAGTGTACTGAGTGCAAAAGTGAAGGTCATACCAAAGGTAACTGTCCCAAAAAAATGTTGTGAGATTTTCCAAGTTATGGGTCATAAAAAGTGCCCATATAACTTCAAGACTAGGAGTACACAAGGACTCTTTACACAGGGAGAGCAGTCCCCTCCATCAAAGCCACAAAACGCATCTCCAGGCGTTATCGAAATCAAAGAGGTTGAAGTCAAATACAATACGATGCCAAAGGACGATCGGTGATCGAATGTCATCAGTGTTGTTGGGACTTGAAAAATCAGTCCTCAAAATGCCCCATTTTGTCCCCAAGTTTTATTGGAGTCCTGTTACCTATTTTGCCCCCCTAGCCAAATAGTCTAAGATCCATGAGATCCTGGTGTTTCCCCTTCTAAGGATGCAAGGAAAAACATCAAAAAATGGTTAAGTCCCAAAAAATTTAGAGTTTTCCTTGTGTTTTTCTACCTTGTCAAGATGTTAGAGTTCGGGCTTCACCTCTTTCCCATTGTCAAGCTCAATGTCTCGAACTCTGCCCCTTTCCTTCGCAAAAATATTCTAAGTGTTTCGGCGCCGGAGTTCGGAGCTCTCCTCTTCTCCCTTCCCTCTTGGAAGGCGGAAGAGTTGGGGTCCGAGCTTCGACTCTTCCCTTGCAATTCAGCTAAGTGTTGGAAGCTCTGCGGGATGTTGGGGATCGGGGTTCTGCCTTTTCGCGTTCTTCCTTATGGGGCGAAAGGTCCGGGGCCCGAGCTCCGACCTTTTCTTTCAAAAATCAGCTAAGTGTGAAGAAGTTGTCGAAAGTCGGCCTTTTCTTCTTCATCCTTCTACTTCAGAGTGCCGAAAGCCCGAAGGCCAAAGTCCACAAGCTGCATAATGTGCTAAGTGTTTTGCTGTCAGGCTTCGGAGTTTTGCTCTTCTGCCTTCCCTCTTGGAAGGCTGAACGCTGAAACTCCGAAGCCCGCCAATGGCCACGTGGTGGCATTCTGCCATTCCACTGTTCTCTTTCAGTGGATCCCTCGCTCGTTAGCAAAACGGTGGGATGCTGCCATGTGGCAATGACGTCATGGCGGAAGGTCGAATGCCGAAGATCCGAGGCCCGATCTCCGCAGAGGCAAAAAAATGTTCTAAGTGTTATTATGTTGAAGCTCAGGGTTTTCACCTTCCACCTTCTTTCTTCTACAAGCGATAGGGCGGAGGGACGGAATCCCGATCTCCAAAACTCTGACGGCTTCTTTCTTCATAGTGTAAGCACGATTTGATTGGCCAGCGACCCTCCTAGTCGCCATTAATGCTTTGTAAGGGCTTGTTTTCGTGCAACAGATGGTTTTCCCACCTCCCCACGCCAATGTGACTCCATTTGATTAATCTTTGTACCTTTGGGCATGGGCGAGCACTTCTTTCACAGCGGATTTCACGAATATGCGCTAGGGCACGCTTCAAAGGACGCCAGTTCGAGTTAATACAACATGGTCAACGTCCCTTCTTGTTGACTTCTCCCCTTCCACGCCATTGTTGCTACAGTAAAGATGAAATGTTATATATGCATGTGTAAAAGATGTATTTGGGGTTGGTCGCTGAGCCCATAGTTGAAAAACTCGGACTCGGCAAAAACTCAGCAGACCCAAAATTTTTAAAAACTCGGGACTTAGCAAAAACTCAGGGAAAAACTCAGCAATAACTCGGCAAATTTATCGAACATTTAAAAATGCATAATTTTTTTAAAATATTCTTAAAAAACACACACATTTCAGAAATTGTAGAATGCATTATTGTTTTCCTTCATATATAAATCAAAATTAAGAGTATCATATGAAAGGAGAGATTTTGGACTGTATCGTATGAAAGGAGAGATTTTGGATGAACTGTTAAAGACTCAAATTTTATATAGGATTACGATGATATATAATATTAATTTATTAAAAAACAATCGAAATTTTAAAAAGACTATCATATGAAAGGAGAGATTTTGGACGAACTGTCAAAATTTATATAGGATTATGATGATATATAAAATAAAACAGTCTAGAGTTAGACTCTATTTTATAAATAATAAAAAAATCGAAATTTCAAAATGATTGTATCATATGAAAGGAGAGTTTTTCGACGAACTGTCAAAATTTATATAGGATTATAATTTATGATGATAAATCATCATAATCCTATATAAATTTTGACAGTTCATCCAAAAACTCTTCTTTCATATGATACAGTCATAATAAATCATATATAAATTTTGATAGCTCATCCAAAAACTCTCCTTTCATATGATAGTCATAAATTCATAATAAATCATCATAATCCTATATAAATTTTGACAATTCGTCCAAAAACTCTCCTTTCATATGATACAGTAATAATACTATATAAATTTTGATAGTTCGTCCAAACTTCATTGTATGGACATGAAGCTTATTTATGAGAAATTACCAAGTGATATCTATGAATGTCATGTTTTGCTCCTTGATCCGGTTCTAGCTACAGGCAAAATCTCGATTAATTCAATAGTATTTTACTGCTTTATTTTTTGGAATGTTTCTAAGTGCTTCTGCGACCAAAATCTCTCCTTTCATATGATACAGACTTTTTAATATTTATAAATTTTGACAGTTCATTCAAAATCTCTCCTTTCATATGATACAATCTTTTTATAAATTTTGACAATTCGCTCAAGCCACAGAGGACTTACCTTTTTGTTGTCGCGCACTAGGGTTTCGTCACTCCTGGGCTCCAAGCATCAACAAATGATAATGGGTAATCGGAAAGCACTTTTTCTTTTTATTACGTTTTACTTTAAACTTAACATTTAAACTTTTTACTTGTTGCCACGAGTTTTCACTGGAAACGCGATTTTTTCGAGTTTTGAGCAAATTTTACTGTGAAAAAGCGCTGCAAGTCTTATAGAAAACTCGGGGCGAGTTTTTGCAGATAAAACTCGCGATTACTCACGAGTTGTGCGAGTTTTCGGCAATTTTTGCAACAATGGCTGAGCCAATTGTCTGGTCTACAGTGCCTCAGGATAGTTTCAGGGCTTCAAATCAAGCCAGTCCGGGTAGTAAATGGAGAAATGTGTTTTGATGCAGCATAGGAATGTATCATAAAGCATATTTTATATATTGGTATGTCTCCATGGCCATTTGTAAGGATTCAGGGGAATGTATAATTGCAGTTGTATGTTTTCCTTCACCACATTTGCTGGTGCGATTGTAATAGAGATTTGATAATGTGTGACAGCATTTAAATCAATAAAAGCTTTGTTTTGAGTCTTCTCTTTATTGCAAATGGGTCATTGTAGTTTGGTTCTGGATAATTAGGTATGTCCAATTTGTGAAATAAAATCTGAGAAATGTATGTGAATACATTTTAGTTTTTTGTTGATGCTAATACAATCCTTTTCTTCTCTCTTTATTGCTTATGACTCAGTTGCCCAATAGAGTAGGCACCGGTTCATATTGGAGAGGGATCAAACACTCTTTTAAAATCAAACAAATCTTTCACCTGTGGTTCAGGGGAAAAACCACCTTCCCTGTGCATGTACATTCACATAGTTGAATCTACTTAATTAGAGGCATGTGCAACCAGTTTGTCTCGACCTTGTGGCAGCTCTTGGGGTCAAGAATACATTGGATGTGGCTGTATTTGTTTGTTTGTCTTATTTAATGCCCCTAGGAATATCCCTCCTAGGTCTAGCTGAGCCTAAAGTGCAAAGGAGTCTACCCACTCCTATTAGTTGGCCAAAATCGCCCTAAACCTGTTGATGAACCTCTTCCTATCACCCAAAACAACCATCCCTGGCCTAGGTGATTTAGGAATGTTTTAGGGTTTAGGGTTGCAACTATTTTGGGTCCCAACAAGCACAATGAATGGGGGCACTTTGCCAAAGAATGCCAAAACAACCGAAATAAGGTAAGCATGCTATGTAAATGGTGTGCACCGGGTGACCACAAAGATAACAACTGCCCGAAATAGAAGGTTAGTATTAATCATATTGACATAGAAGACGACGAGGAAATAGTTCTTGCCATCACCCGAGCACAAACAAAGAAAGCGAGTTACCCTGACCCTCATACGGAGAAGGGAAGACTTCGAGAAGCACGACTAGAAGTTGAAAAGGCCATGGAAAGAGAAAGGAGGCACTCTAATGAGAAAACAAGCACGTCTACGCGGCTGGAGTCTGATAAAAATATTGCAAGTCAAGTCCTATAGACTACTGTGCCAATCAAAATGGCAGACCTCTTGCAAAGCATGCCGCAACTGAGAGTAGCAATATCTAACGCGGTGGACAAAGAACAACAGAGTGAGAAGAACAACAAAATAAATGATGATGACGTCATAGTAGAACCACCACCACAAGGCGAACAAGTCATCAATCCAATGTTGCTGTCCATCGACGTGGGGAAGCAACCGGCAATCGTCCACATGGAGATCCTTGGAAATACTTTGACAAATACAATTGTGGATGGAGGCTCTGGCATAAACGTACTACCAGAGGATACCTGGAGGAGTCTGGGGAAACCTACCCTATGGCCGCCAACCTTCCAACTTGTGGGAGCTGACCAAAACGGTATTAAGGCACTTGAAGTACTCATGGCACAGAAGGTAAAAATTGGGACTCAATATTTTCTGTTGAATTTTTTCGTCATTACAGTATAGAGGAAGGTGTATGATGCACTTCTTGGCCAAGGATGTGGTGCGGGAGCACCTCGAGATATTGAGAATCTGGAGGATTCCTCGTATTTTCTGTTGTGTCCAAATGTTATATTGTAAGGCCTTAGTGCCACGTTGAATCTTAGTTGGCCGAGAAACAGCATACGTGTCATTAGAATTGTAACCGAATTGTGTGAAAAGAGTTGTAACCGAACAAAAGAATTGTAATCGTTTGTAGGTGGTTGTTGGTGGTTCACCTTCCACCATGTGTAACTGTCAAATTGTGAGTCGTTAAATAGTTGGACTCTGTTCGTGTAGAAGCGTAGACAGACGGAGAGAGAAAAGCAAATTTGTATGTATATCTGAGAAAGAGGAATAAACAAATTTTGTGTTTTGGTCTAACCGCAGGCATGTAGATTGGAGTCATTCCACTGGTGGATTTCTTCGAAATCAATGGAATGACCTCCGCAATGTTAGTTTGTTTTCTGTTCTATAGGAATTAGTTGTCCCTGTGTGTGTTGTTCGGTTACAACGGTTGCAGAGGAGGTTTCGGTTAAGGAATTGTGTATTTTATGTGTATACATCAAATGTATGTGGCGAACATTCTGTGTGTATATCACATTTGTATATCGGAGATTGTATGAGCGAACATACATTACCTAAGATACAACGGGTGATGGAAGAGCGCGGGTCCCACCTAATACATGTAAGCATTGTATGTATGTGCGAAGGAAAAGATATCGGCGTGAGATAAGATATCGGAGATCGAAGAGAAAGTTTGGCCGAAGAAACAAGTCTGGCCGACAGTGGAGTCTTTGTTATACATTTCGGTGTGAGAGGTGTTTTCGGGGAACGAGGAGAATGTGCTGTCGATGGTCTCAGTCATGCCGACAGAGGACGACTGTTTGAAAGGTCATCGGAATGACTGATTGTATCGGTGGAAGAAAATTTGAATTTGCCGATAGTAGTATATGTTGCCGATGGAAAGAAAGAAGGTACTTTGGTATCATTTGATACCTTGCAAAGAGGTTTTCTAAGTTGTTTGAGTCTTATTTTATTTATATGTGGGTTGATGGGTATTTTCACCCTGTTTTAAATGCTTCCACTGTGTTGCTCTGCATCAGGATGGTTGAGAGCAACGAAGGCTAATCATAATTGGAAGAAAAATACCATATCCATTGAAAATAAGGGAAGGAAATTTGTTATTGATCTAAAAACGCGAACGGTGAGTGAGGAGATGGCTTCCTCTGACTTTGAATCTGACATAGGGGATACCTTGTCAGGAGAAGAAAAAGGACCCATGGAACCTAATGATGAAGGAATCTTGGAATTGCAACAATGTTCAGACGACGAAACAAGTTCGCTTGGCGAGTTGTTTCATTGGCAACTGCAAGACTACGATGTGTTCCAACCAGAGTGTAATATGATTGAGGTAGGAGAAATTGAAGAACACCCTCCGTCGAAGATAAGTCAGCCGAGGACAAGTCCGTCGAGGGTAAGTCCGCCGAGGGCAAGCTAGTCAACAACACATGAAGGAGAGAACCATGAAGAGATTGGAGAGATGACGAGTCATACATTCCCATTAGCATATAAAGAATATGGAGAAGGGAACGCCACAATAGACGACTCCTTCCCTCCTGACGACTTACTCCTGGAAGACGACTCCTGGCATACTCTTCCTGATGACACCCTGCATACCCCTCCTGACGACTTGCAAACATTGACAGACAACTTCATTTTTGCCCTCTTGTCAACTTGTTTTTGCCTGTCGAGTCATCCTTCCCCGTCGATTTACCTCCTAATGAGTTGCCCTTTTCCATTGAGTTACCTCCTGACGAGTTGGTCTTTCCTGTCGACTTACCTCCTGATGAGTTGGTCTTTCCTGTCGACTTAGCTTATGATGAGTTGGTCTTTCCTGTCGACTTAGCTTCTAACGAGTTGTTTTCTGTCAACTTAGCTCCTGACAAATTGGTCTTTCCTGTCGACTGACGAGTTGTTTTTTATCGACTTAGCTCCTAACGGGTTTCTCTTTGCCGTCGACTTGCTTGATCCTATCAAGTTACCTTCTAACGAGTTGCTCTTTGTCGTCGACTTGCTTGGCTCTGTCAAGTCACCTCTTGACAAGTTGCCTTTTGGTGTCAACTTCATTTTAACCTTGCCCATACCATTTAATTCATTTCCTATTGACTTGTTTTCATCTAGCGGGAGAATTCTTTTTGACAAATTACCTACTGACGAGTTAAGCCTTGCCATCGAGTCATTCCTTCCTGACGAATTGCCTAATGATGAGTTAAGCCTTGCCGTCGAGTCATTCCTTCTTGATGAGTTGCCTAATGACGAGTTAAGCCTTGTTGTCGGGTCATTTCTCGCTGACGAGTTAAACGTCCTAGCAAATATATCTCCTGTCAAGTATCCTCACTTGGCGAATACACATCTTGGTGAGTCACCTTGCTTGGTGAACCTACATCCAATTGATTTCCCTTTCCTGTCGAGCATACTTCATGTCGAGTACCTAACGAGTTGGTCGCCTGTTGAATCCCTTTGCCTGTTGAGCATACTTCCTATTGAGTACCTGATGAGTTGGCCGCCTGTCGAGTACTTTTTGATGCCTTGCCGAAATTAACCTTTGCTGACACCTTGGAAGTGATGACACCAGTTTTTGTTGGAGATGAAGACACCTATTCCTCATGCCTTGGGTTTGGAGGCATTCTCATTTGGAGCTACAAAATAACCTCTACTGCAAGTTTCTAGTATACTTTTTCAACAGCAAAAAATACGGTCTTGGAGAGCAAAAATGGTGTGAGCCATGAAGGTTCATGTGGTTTTGAAAGTCTTAATTTGGGCTTGGCAAGGAAGCTGCCCCTAGACCCCACGAGGGGCGCTACCCCTCAACCCTGTTGGGGGCGTTGCCCCCAGATCCCCATCAAACCAGGTAGAAACAAAGAATCATTCTTGTTGGTTGGTGAATTAAATGGATGTACGTTCATGGCATATGGGGACACTAAACACTCTTTTCATGATCGGAATGCTTCCAAGGTTTTTGCAGTCAGTGGTTGATTCGGAACAACATTCTCAACCTTCAATGTGCAATCTAAAGGGGTCCCTTGGTTGGTTGGTCTTCAATATTTTTTAGTCATTAGCATATGTTCTAAAGATGTTGGTTCTACTTCTACTCTGTGGGTTCTTCCAAGTCTGCATACAGGCTCTTCGTCTACAATGTTGTCACCAATGTGAAATATCTTACTTGATGTCACTTGACGCTTCATGTTTTTCCGTCATCTAGAATTGACGACTTTTTCTTTTGGAGGGGATGATATAGTAGTGTATAATGTCAATCATTATATTTGATAATAAAGGTTATCAGTCTATGTACTAATTGTTGTCGGCTCTCGGGTGGTGTAACAGTCAGTTAGTTAGAGTCGGATAGTTGATGGTTGTGTTCCTCTTGGCAACCATCAGGTCCTTTAAATAGTCATTGTATTGTCAAGGAAGGTAGTGTGATCTAGTCAGATCGACTCTGATCCTTGGCCGACCATCTCTGGTCTACTTCTATAATGCTTTCATGTGCTAATAAAGATATACTTTTACTCCTATGTCTGGTATGCATTGTAAATTCTGTTCATTATTGCAAGTATTCATTTATTAGATAGGCGAGTAAACACTTATTATACAATTTTGACTACAAAGTCCAAAACCTTAAATCAAGAAATATTCAAATAGATTTCTAATAAGGATAACTATCAACTAAAAATAGACCTTCTTGAAGGTTATCTAAATATAGCCAATCTATGAATAGCGGTTCTAAAAATAGATTGAAAGAAAAATCTCTCCCTGCATAGGCAAGAAAAGAAAGCACCTAGGCCTATGTTCCAATAAGCAAAAAATTCACATCCTTTTGAAACTACTTAAGCTTATATAAATATATTCCAATCAACTCCAGGAATGCAAAATACAATGAAAGTTCACAAATGGAAAAACAGATGTACACTACACCAACCTCTTTGTCTTTGCTATGCAAATAGTTCTGCCACAATCTCCTTACTACTGAAATGCTCAACAACTGCCCAAGAAGAACTGGAAAGATGTGTTCTTAATTTCCTTTGGAATTGGTTGGATTTCCAACCTTTCCTCTTCCTAGGTTTTCTTTCCCAATTCGAAAAAAATGTCAAAACCTCCTAAATGCAGAAGAAATGATATTAGTTGATCCTTTACAGATCACACACCAAACTCAGTATCACTTAAATAAGGATTTTTTTTTTTGTTGATGGCGAGTACAATCTCATGTTTCTCCCTAGATAGATTATAAAATTCCCCCTTGACCTGTGTATTGGTTCTTCAAGTAAGCATGCCAAATGCCTCTTCGTGCTATCTCAATTCTGCAACATTTTCTTAAATATCTTACTGGACTTGAAGGAAGAATTGTATATTTGTGTCCATCTCATGTTCAAAATATCTGAATCAACCATTAGGAATAATGGACAATTGTTAAAGGTGGTTGTTTTCCTTACCAATGAAATTTAATATATTTTTCAAGACCCTCAATATTAAATAACAAAGTTTACTTTCAATCCAGATGTGTTAGATTTGGCTATGACAGGAGCCACCCAGGATCTAGGACTTCATGAAAACGCAAGAGAGATCAAATGAGAGAATAATTCTATTCTATCAATGAATGCAAAAGATTGATACAAAATTGTTATTGGATTGTTCATAATGTACATGATATGCCTTGCTTATAAAGACAAAGATGAAATGTAGAATGTTGTAGTCATGTGACAAGTGTCTTAATCCTATGACATGTGACAACTATAGGATAAGATGCCAACTATCAACAACTAGACACAACTAGAAAGATCTAATAGACTCACTAAGTCAACTTAACATGTGAATTATGTGTGATGTGTAAATATTATTTAACTAATAAATTGTTAAATAATATGAATTATCCACACAAAGGTAAACCAAATAGGTAATAACTCTGTTCACACCAACACCCCCCCTTAAGTGTAACTTAGGGAGTAGCTGACTAAAGCAAGAATGCAATGATGGATGGGTCCCGGCTACTAGGCCATGTTAAGTACCCATTTACAAACAAATCTCATGTGGAGAAAAGGAGAAAACCTCATGGGACAAAACTCCTCTCCAAAAGTGCAAATGCATAAAACAATTAAAGTGAAAGAAGTGATAGGACTCAACATGACCCCCCAAGGACTACTTCTATCACATATATACAATCAAATACCCCCCCATAGGAGAGCAAGAGTGAGACTATAGGTCCCCCCCACAAGCAAGTAGCTCCTGTGCCGATGGTGAATACCTGAAGATGAACATTGGAAAGTGTCCTATACCGGCAAACAACATTTCTCCCCTTAGGAAGAAACCAATCCAAAGGCTGATGTAGAAGAAACTCTATCTCCAAGAAGAGAGATGAGGGAAGAAGTCTCAAGATGGGTGTCTCTGAAAACTACTAAAATGTCCACATGTCAAAATCAAAGAATGGCACTATGCAATGAGGTGTGACCAATCCAAAATTCTGGGTAGACTTATGAAGAACAACCTCCAAAGACGAAGTAGATGGAATAACAGTTGTGTTGTAACTATCATCAAAGAGGAGAGATATCCCCTCAAGTGTGTCCTCCAAATCTACAATATGAGACTCACAAAACAAGTTTGATATACCTGCCAAGAAAGTATCCCACAAAGCTGTGTCTGAAAGACCTGAATAATCCTGCTCAACTAAAGTAGAAGAAACCATGTCGATGTCGATCTTTGAAGAAGCAGGAGGTGGAGGAGATGGAAGCTCAGCACAAGTCTCATGAACCAAAGTAGATGAAAGAACACCAAGGTTCAAGTGACCAAACTTCTCCTCAGAAACATGATTCACACTTGATGCATGAGTGTGAATATCAATCAATGGATCTACATCATCAGAAGAAGCAAAATGGGAGAATGTATACAAGTGATATGCATGATCAGCCATCCCAACAACAATGATATCTCTACTCTCCAAGTCTCGTATGATCACTGAATCAGGGGTGCACTCAACTGTCTTGCCTGCACCACAATGAGTAATCTGGTCGATGGGAAGGAGATTGGTTGACAAGGAAGGTACACACAACACATTATTGAAAGTGCCCTCACCAATATCAATAGTCCCTTTTCCAGTTGCATGCATGTATGTATTGTTACCCATCAAAATAGGTGGCGAAGTACATGACTCAAATGAAGAGAACATCCCTTGTGAAGATGCCATATGATGAGAAGCTCTAGAATCAAGAAGCCATCTCTCTGACTGAAGACTTGTAGAAGCAAAGAGTGCTTGTCCTTTTCCTTTGTTTGTCCCATTGGCAATGCATGTTGTCCCTGTCTGTGTAGATGATGATGGTGTCGAAGAAGAGGATGTACTAGGTGACATACATGATGGCAAGTTGATATTGTGCTTTTGAATAATGTGAGTCAACTCATCAATTTTCTTCTCATAACACTTATGCTCATCATGTCCTAGTTTCTTGCAATATGTACACTTTAGTCTCTCCTTAGATGATTCCTCCTTGGGAGAGGATGAGGACTTAGGTGAATTATTTGACTCCTTTGCTTGCTCATTGTTCTTGAAATCCTTATTTTTCTATTTCTTGCCTTTGCTAGTTGAAGCCTTTTGATCCTTTGTACCTTGATTAGCAAGAAGAGCTTGAGGTCTAGGCGACTTCAATGTGCCCATGTGTACTAACTTAGCTTGCTCCCTTGTGAGTGATGTAACAAACTTATCAAGTGAAGGCATTGTGAAAGCTTTCCCAAGTGCATCCATAGTAGCATAAAAAGTAGAAACAAAAATTGAATGGTTAGGACCAAGCTTGGCAAGGATTGAAAGAATCAATTGAGTGTCCTCGTTTTCAATTCCACATTGTTTGAGCTGCAATCTAAGTGACTTTAGCTTTGTGAAGAAGTCTTAGATGCTTGTAAAGTCGATTGGATTCAAACCAATTAGTTCATTCTCCAATTTAAAACCTCTCATAGTATCTTTCTTACCAAAGAGATTCTCTAAGTAGTCCACACTTCATTAGGTGTTTTACAAGATTCAATATGAAAAAGGAGATTAGGGGAGATAGACAAGCATAGTGTTCCGTAGGCTTGATCACATCTATTGTACCACTCACTTTTCTAAAACTGTTGTTGGTTCAATTTTTGTACCCATTGTTACTCTATGAATTTTCAAACTTCTTAAATGAATCTCCATTTTAGTTTTGCACTCATGATAGTTATATGGTGTGAGTAGAGGAAGTTTGTTTAGATCCATGATGCAAGAGTACAAAAAAGAACACAAGTTCAACCCCCCCTGTTACTCAATCAATGAGATCATCCCCCCAAAATGAATGATTGTGGCCTTTATACTTAGTGCGATTTACAATTGTCCACAAGGGACCAAAATGGGGAAAACATCAAAATCTCTTAAAACAGAGATCCGAGTGAGATTACAATCACTCACACTGATTTATCACAGCAAACAAATCCCTCCAAAACAAGTTTCACTTCCTCAAGTCTCAAAATGCCCAAGTTATCACTCAAAAGCCAAAAACCAACAAATTGAATAAAATGAAACTGGTGCTGAATCTGAGAAAAGTGCATGGATGGATTTGAAGAGCTCCTGAATGCCTTCCTGATGCCGAAAGAATCGTCAAAATCTAAGATTGTGGCTGAAAGTTGTGAGCTCGGAAGCTAAAAACGGAGATTTGTCTTCAAACTATTGTATCTGTCACCTGCAGCAGAATCTCATAAAACTATTGACACCATTGGGAAGTGTGCTCTGTCATCTTTCCAACGACATCTCGTTTACCCGATTTCGCCTTCCTAGGCAAAAGTTATGAAAAAAAGAAAAAAAGCCCCCTTTTAGGGCTTTGGGGGGCTAAAGGGGGCCCCTGGCTGACGAAATATTCCTGCTGTGGTCGGAATATTCCCTGTTAGGCAGCCGAAACCACCTGTGAATGTGGGAAACCACCCTGATTTTCAAAAACCGTCGGAGTTTTTCACCAAACCACCTTTATGGTGCGGAAATCGCTTGATCTCTGTCTGAAACCGCTTAGAGGTTGGCGGAAACCACCTACCAATAGCGGAGGGTGGTTTCCGTTTACCAGGGGCGGTGATAAGGCCATCGAAGGTGGAATAAACTCCACCGAGTTTTTAAACTACCGCAGTTTTTAAAGACTGTCAGCGTGGAGGATTCGCGGGGGGGGACGGCGGTTGAAAAACGTCGTCCAAGGATTTCCTTAGCCGCCGGAAGAAAAACCTGTCATCAGTCAGGAAAAGCTGTCAAGGACGGGAAAAAACTCCATAGGATTTATGACTGCCGCAGATTCTGTTTTAAACCCTGTTGCCGGTGCCGATGACTGTGGAATACGCTGATAGGAATATCCGACGAGTATAGAAAATTTCCCGACGTGAAAGTGTTTACAGCGTGAGACATTTCCAATCCCCCCCCCCCATGGTGTTAACTTAGCGGCCGGGGGGTTTGAAAAAAGACCGCCGAAATTGAAAAATGGTCGTCGGGGGCTGGAAAGGCTGGCCAATAGCCTGTGGCTACCGGGTGGTCAATAAAACCACCAGTGGAAATGATTTAGCCGTTGGTTGGGGGGACGCACCACTAGTGCTAAAGGCGCCACATGGTGCTGTCTTACTGGAACGGTACCTGATGCTTAGGTTTCCTGCAGGTGCAGGTACGAACCTGCAAAAAAACCTGCAAAGAATTTGATTAACTCGCAAAAAAAATTTAACCAACGAACCAAACTATTAACCGCCTTTTAAAAAATATCGATGATGCCAGCGAGATTCTATCTGCGCTAGTGTAGGAATATGCGCTGACGCCTACATAACATTCCCCAGAGATTCTCTACGAGATTCCGTACGGTCGAGGGGCAAAAAAATTTTGCCTTTTGCTGCAACTTTCTCTGATTTCGACGAATTGACAGTCGATCTTAGGGTTTTTGGGACTCCTGAGTGCGATGGCGGGGTCTGATTTTGGCCAAACTGCTCCGAAAGATCAAGTACCTGTTGGATCTGGCATGCACCTCCTAACTTCAAACCCTCATAGATTTGGCCTCCGATTTCTGATTTAGATGAAACAAAAGGCGATCTTGACTATCTCGGACCTCCTGAACACAATGGTGTGCTCAGATTTGCAGTAGCATGCTCCAAAATGAACCTGCAATATAAGGCTACAAAGAGGAAACCCTCACAAATCTGGTATTTCCATCAAGTCTTTCTGATTATCCAGGTCATCATTCGATGCAAGAGAAGAGCATACTCAACTATCAAAATCTACCATGATTTGCACTCAAGATCTCTCAAAAATTGACTAACACAAAGTGATTCTTCCTAGAGCTTTGATTCCATGTTAGAGTTGGTTGTGATTAGAGCCACCCAGGATCTAGGACTTCATGAAAGCACAGGAGAGATTAAATGAGAGAATAATTCTATTCTATCAATGAATGCAAAAGATTGATACAAGATTGTTATTAGATTGTTCATAATGTACATGATATGCCTTGCTTATAAAGACAAGGATGAAATGTAGGATGTTGTAATCATGTGACAAGTGTCTTAATCCTATGACATGTGACAACTATCAACAACTAGACACAATTACAAACATCTAGTAGACTTATTAAATCAACTTAACATGTGAATTATGTGTGATATGTGATGTGTGAATATTATTTAACTAATAAATAGTTAAATTAATAAATAATATGAATTATCCACACAAGGGTAAACCAGATAGGTAATAACTCTGTTCACACCAACAAGATGATCTGCCCTTCAAACTATTTCCTCTATGCAGACATCTTTCTTTCTTTCTAGAGTCTAAGAAGAAACAGATTACCACAGCATAATGAACAAGAAATGCATCTTTGCAACTAACTTCACCATACTAATCAGACATGCTTCTTTGTCTAGGTAATTGCATCATAACTGCTGGATCTTTATCTAGCACAGGAACTCAGATTTGTTTTCTTTATGCTTTACTTACTGCTGGAGCACAGATATGATTTAAACTATTTTCTCTTTTATGGTATACTGGTTGCTTATTTATATTTTTCTTTTGTAGATTCATGCACTTAAATAGTTGCTAGAACACACAATTGTAATCATTCTAAATACGATATTTCTCTTTCATGTAAAGCTACATGTATGTATGTCATTCCTTCTGGATGTAAGGTGTCTTGAGATCATTATTGGAGCATTTACTGATTGTCCAGGGAATGACTACTAAAAGTAGTTTCTATAGGTATAGGGAACTCCATCATTGTCATTATTGTAATCTCTAAATTATTTAAATGGAATATGAATAAAGTGATTCTAGACTACAAGTGGTTATTAGTATTTTTCCTTTCACTTGTTGGTACAACAAGTACAGTATTAATATAGAATGCTGGACCTACAGTTTAAAATTCTCCGGTACCGTTATGTTGATCTACTTTCCTTTCTCTAGCTAGTTCTAAATGTTCTATAAAATTGTTTGCCTTCCAGGGATTGAATTTTTACTTTTCTCGATGCCAACTACAGAAATGGATAATCCAAAATCTAAACAAATCATCAAATCCATGGAAAAGAGTTCAAGAATACTTGGAATAGCATAGAAAGGATTCAGACAAACTGGGTATTCAACCTAAGACTAGATCAAATAAATAAAGTGCAGAAGGTAATCCAAGAGGTGCACCAATAATACATGTAAAAATTTGAAAATTTCAGAAGCTTATTTTGGGCAGAGGCAATGAAAACACTCAATGTAAATGACTCCTTTAGGACTACATCCACAAGTGCTACTGCTTAGACCTTCAAAAGAGTGAAAATATTAATTTTTTATTGCAAAGGAAAGGCTAATAGAAAGAAAAACCTGTTGATGCCCTTGAAGAAGGCATTGTTGTCCTGTTTTCCTATTATAGATGCAAATTGCCCCTGATTGAATGCAGTAGCCAATATATTGCTTATTTGCTGAAATTTGATTCCCGATCTTTAAAGTTCGATCTTGATGCTGTAAAACTTTGCTTGGAAAAAGTACCAGTTCTGAATTGACTTGTACAGGAAGCCAGTCATCAACATAATACACCACATGCTCTCCTGAAAGATAACAACCTTTCGGACTCCTGCTGCCTGACATATTTTCAGATGAACAATATTGAACTGGTAGCTTCATATGCCCGGATAATGTTGATAGGAAATATGTGGACTTTGAGTTGGAGAAGAAATCATTTCGCTGATGCTGAGACCCGTTAGTCGTGGACTATTATGAAAAAAATGGAGCTGAGTGTAGAAATTTAGGTTGTCTATCCAAGGAAACCACAGATAATGTTTGATGCTATTGAATTTCCTAGCAAGATGGATACCTACAGTTATACAGGCACCTAAAATATTAGTATGCATGTGCAAAAATAAACAAATAAAAAAAGAAGCTGTCTCTGCATTCATTCTTGCTATTCAGTTTGTTCTCATTTTTATCACTTTAAAATCATCTACTTCTCGTGCTGAAAATCTGAACATTTCTTATCAAAGTAAAGGATACATTTTAATAGTGCAGTGTCTAGGTTGGTACATGAAAACAGCTATGACATTTCTTGAAAATTGTAAAGTTGGTTTTAAGTTTTCTTTTGACAAATAACTCTTCATTTTGATTTTACTTTTCATGTTAAATCCATCTATATAAGCCTTTGAATACATCCATGAGAATCCTTTTGTATGAGATGTAATGGGAAAATCCATTCAGTAAATGGATTTCTCTGGGACTGGACACAAACATGTAAATTTAAATCAAGCAAAATCTCATAATGGACAGGGTCCATATTATTATTATTAGGGCATGAATATATATATATATAATCCATGAGAAGCCTTTTGTATGAGATGTAATGGGAAAATCCATTCAGTAAATGGATTTCTCTAGGACTGGACACAAACATGTAAATTTAATTCAAGCAAAATCTCATAATGGACAGGGTCCATATTATTATTATTAGTACATGAATATATATATAGTACATACACACATATATACATAATATATACCTGAGTTACCTATCCTAGTACCAGTTCAGGTTTGGGTCCAAGGGTTCGGTTTGCGGAATCAGTCAAAAAAAAATTGGGGGGTTGGGTTAATTTTGGGTTCATCCATACAAAAACATATAAAAATCATAAATATAAAAATATTTCCAGCAGTAATTAAGTTCAAAATACTACATAGCATCATATAATAAACAAAACCACCATAAAAATTGAAAATACTACAATGTCAATTAGTCAAGCTTGAATGTCATGATAAATTCATTGTTCAAACCTCAATATTAAAATTAAATATAATAATGTCAACAATCAGCCATCAAGCTTCAAAGTCATATGCGTCTTTAAAAATATCATCATCACCATCAAAATTAGATGATGTAGGTACTAGTATATTAGAAGAACCACAAGCAATGCCACTAGCACTCACTAATTGGCTCGTCCTCAACTTCAAGTGCAATGAGTTGGGAAGTGGAAGAATCTAAGTCAGTATGCTCTAGCTCAATATCTCACTTCCTCATGTGCCCATCCTTGTAGCCAGTTTTTTTGTACAAAAGGAGGCACAAGTTGGACATACACTAAGTCCTCTGCCTTTCTTGAGTGCATTTGGTTATGCTTTACTGAGTGGATGAAGGTGTATGTGCTCCAATTCCTCTTAAATGCAAATGAACTAGCAACCTATTAAGACAAATGATGTAGGAGCATCCGGGTGAAGTGGCAATCGGCATCACCCAAAAACATTTTCAAGTTTGGTTTTCAGTTTTGATTTGGTTTGGTGGTCATTGGCATCTCTCAGCATCACAGAACTTCAAAGTCGGCACAGAATTGCAAGAATCAAACTTTCATCGGTTTGCAGTTTCGACACTCCACAGGCAGTCTTGTGAAATTTATTCCCAAAAATCCGTAAGAGCTTGAGTAGAATCCTTTTGCAAGGGCATTCTTGGAGGTACCATGTCGAATGTGCAAAAATAATCAAAGTCATATCTTTTCACTGTTTGGGAGGATTAAATGCCGGAAATTTGTGCCGTTAATGCCAAAAGTGTGTCACCGGGTTACGGAAAGTTTAAAATTTCACAATTTTAGAAGGCTAGAGAGAAATCTTTCTATAGGGGATCTTAGTATGTCATTTTAAGCGTACTCGCCAACTTTTGTGCGAAACGGAGCAGTTTGAGTTTTTCGCCTGCCGGCACCCGATCCTGCACATTGTCGCAGTTGCATCAATGGATTTTTTTTCCTAGTTGTTAATACAGGTTTGAAAGGTATTGTTCATAGTGTTTTAATAATTTTATATTTGCCATATGAGATATATGTCTTTGGAGGCAATTCCAAATGTATCAACGACAGATTTGAAGAGTGGGCATTAAAGGAACAGCGCCACATTTTAGCATGATTATTTTGCTATTAAAGAAGACATAAATATATGTAAGACAAAAGGAGGCATTTGAAACATCTCATAAAAGGTAGCAAATTCAAATTGGAATTAAAAGAGTTCTATGAAGCACAAATATTTAAAAGTGGCTTTTGGGATTCACATTCAACATAGTGAAGAGACGCCTTGTTGTGGAGGCAGATTTAGAAAGAAGTAATGCTGTAGTTTTGAACCAGACTTCTCAGAGGTAGATTTCAGAAAGGGAAATCTCCGCTATGGAAAGAGCGTAAAAGAGAGAGTGATAGCATGGGAGAGAGAGGAAGTGCCTGAATGGTATTTTGCTACAAAAGAGTGTGAAGAGGAGGCTGCCCGAGATTAAGAAGTGTAGCAGATTTGAAGTGGGAATAAAATTTTGATTTCCACTAGTTGTCCAAGGAGAAGACAGATTTGTTGAGAATATATGAGAGAGGCCGAAGACCATTTGTTTGTTATAGATGTATTTTGTTTTGATTCAAATAAAATAAAATCTGAAATTTTGTTGCAATCATTTGTATTGTTGAGGATTCAAATTTGAGGCAGAGTGTTGCCTGCGTGTTTTTGTGTGTTTGCAAGTGTTGTTTGGCAAGAGGGAGACCCCTCTTGCATTAAGTGGTATCAGAGCCAGAAGACCTTGAGTGTGCAAAGTATACACCAGGACCTGTGGGTAGAGAAGAGGAAGTGGTTGTGGAAAGCTCAAAAGAATTGTTGCAGGTATGAGAGAAAAGCTCTGAGCAATTGAGAGCTAGGAAGCTGCAAAGGAAAGTGTTTTGTAGATCGCAAAGCGTGGGATGTGTATGTGAAAGATTGCAACAGTAGATGAGATGAGGATATTTGTGAGAAAGCCTGTCATATGGGAAGGCATGAGGCAGTATCAAAAGAGGAGAATTTTAGAGATGATGGCTGATATAAATGCAAGATTGGATAGGATGGAAGTGAGGCAGCGTGGCCAAGTTGTCACGCATGATGAAGACAAGAGTGACGAGTTCGCAGTGAAGTCATACCATAAGGAAGACATGGAGCAAGAGGATGAAAAAGAGAAGAACAATATTGCAGCAGTTGAAGAGGTCCCAGCAGAGGATGAAAAGAATGAAGATACTACTGTGGAAATTGAGGTTGCAGCAATAGAACTTGAAGATGTTGCAGCAAATGTTGAGGATGGAGAAAAGAAAGTTGAAGAAAAAAGTGATGAAGATTTGTTGTGGGAGATTGCAGCAGTCCAAAAAGAGTGATTTGAGAAGCTTGCTGATGGAGATGAGGAGATGAACGGTGCAGCAAAGAGTGAGAAGATGGATGCCGCAGCAGCGAAGAAGGATGAGGTAATTTTTTATTTTGAATTCAGTTATGATGATTATTTACCTTCTATGGCGAGAGTAGAAGAGATTGCAATTGTAGAGGATGAAGTTGTAGTTGCAGATTGGTATGCGCATGTTGCATATTTGTATGTAGAAGTTGTAGAGGATAGTGCAGGGGAAACTTGGTGGAGGTGGTCGGTTTGTGGTGGGTCAAATCCCACGAAGGAGGAGAGAAGTGGAGAGTCTTTGGAGGAGGGCAGTTCATGGTGGACATGAATCCACGAGAGGGAAGAGGAAGACGACGCACATTTGGTAGAGGACGGTATTTGTCCCGACACGATGATGGAAGAGGCAGAAGAAGAAATTCTCTCTGCCTAATCCAGCAATGGAATTCGCTGCAGGTTGCATTCAACTTGAAAGAGTAGTCCCACTACTCAACTCCATTTTGTGAGTCCTACTCACAAAATTTTCCTACCCGACGTGTCTGATGCAAGAGCAATCCCGGCAGAGTGGCAATCGGTGTCACCCAAAAACATTTTCAGGTTTGGTTTTCAATTTTGATTTGGTTTGGTGATCATTGGCATCTCTTGGCATCACAGAACTTCAAAGTCGGCACAAAATTGTAAGAATCAAACTTTCGCCGGTTTGCAATTTTGTAATATCCCTCTTAGGATATTGGCTAAAATACTGGACAACACTTGTTATTTAATTGACAAATTGACAAGAAACTTTGGCCACAACTTTCATACCAAACATGATAGAGACTTTCACCATCATAAAATTGTAGTTTAGCTATCTAGCTCCATTGACAATAGATGGTATAATATCAAACAGTTGACAAGATGAAATAGATAGTTCAAATTAAAGATTTGAAAACTAAAGCTTGCTGGTTTATATTCAGAGAGTACGATATATCAGAATTTCAATCATCACATACCAATAGATAACAATGAATTGGTTAACTGCTGTGGCTGCACACAAAGATACAATCCTTCTGCTGTAGATGACTGCTGATGGCCTTCCTAATTCTGCTGTAATACTGAACCTGAATTTAATAATACTTGTAGCACTTACAGATGGAATATCTTCAACACTAGATAATGCTAATTTCTGAGCTCTTATATATATGCAGCTTTTGAGTCTCCTTGCATCAATAGACAAGTACAATGATTCCTTCAGATTTAATTCTCTGGTAATATAATCTTGTAAGCTGTTTAAGCTCTCACATTACATCAGCGATTCCAAACCATATCTTTTACTAGTCCCAGGTGGCGCTATCTCTCACGATTTGTCTTCAATTAATATGCAGCCTTCAAAATTACTTCCACAAAATCTTCTTATCAAGCACTCCCTTTATAACTCAGGAAGTACGGCATCCTCTAACAATTAAGATAAATAAACAGTTCCATATAGGTGATTTGCTTAGATAGGGTTTGCAAACCCCAAGAACTTCATAACAATGTCTTCCTCTCTGCTGTATAGTAGCCTGCAGAATGTACGGCAGCTAGGAAGAACTATGAACATCAAAAAGATCAGCAATACAATCCTTCCAATAATCACAGATGCAGACTCCTTGAGAGATTTCGTTCTCAAAGATTTATTTTCTTCTTCAAACCCTTGTATTTTCTCTAGAACCAAAAAATTCATGAATTGAGAGAGTAATAATGAATGATTTGCTTTTCCCAATGCCTTATATATATTCTCCTCAAAAGGGCACGACCTCCAAGTAGCTTAATGACTTTATAAATATATTTAATATTTGCTTTTGTTTTGACTTCATTAAATTTCATTAAATGGGCACCCAAACCAATGCACTTTTATAATTTAACTTATATCATTAATGGCCCCATTAATATAAAGTCAAAATAAATCATTATGATGTGCACTTTATTTAATATCATAAGTTTAGTGTACTTTTCAAGGAGGTATTAATTACTCATTAATACTCAAATGGCCCCCACTTTATTATAAAGTCAATTTATAACTTTATAATATAACTTTAATAATTAAATATCATTAATGCCATTAAAATATTAATATCTCCTTAAATACTTATGATTTTCCAATTCCGTCTGAACAAGGAGGTTCACCATGGTACCCTCTGTGTATCCAACCGCCTTACCAAAAATAGCAGGGGTCCCTCTCTATCAACCACACTCTTACTATAAATAGTAAGTGTCAAACTGAGTCCAACAAAGGCCAACCTTGAACCAAACTGAGCTCTGAGAGAAATCGCACACTGATCTCTGCCAAAAGGGACCCTCTAACCATCTGCCTTAGCCTACGAGGGTCTAAAAATAGGCTAATCCCTCTGAAACTGATGCTCGCAAAAATGGGGACATTACAAGTTTTGACACTCCGCAGGCAGTTTTGTGAAATTTATTCCCAAAAATCTATAAGAGATTGAATAGAATCCTTTTGTAGGGGCATTCTTGGAGGTACCATGTCGAATGTGCAAAAATAATCATATCTTTCACCGTTTGGGAGAAGTTAATGCCGGAAATTTGTGTTGTTAATGTCAAAAGTGTGTCACCGATTTATGGAAAGTTTAAAATTTCACAATTTTGGAAGGCTAGAGAGAAATCCTTCTGCAAGGGATCTTAGTATGTCATTTCAAGCGTACTCGCCAATTTTCGTGTGAAACGGAACAATTTGAGTTTTTCGCCTGCCGGAACCCAATCTCGCACATTGTCGCAATTGCATCAATGGATTTTTTTTCCTAGTTGTTAATACAGATTTGAAAGGTATTGTTCATAGTGTTTTAATGATTTTATATTTGCCATATGAGATATATGTCTTTGGAGGCAATTCCAAATGTATCAACGACAAATTTGAAGAGTGGGCATTAAAGGAACAACGCCACATTTTAGCATGATTATTTTGTTGTTAAAGAAGACATAAATATATGTAAGACAAAAGGAAGAATTTGAAACATCTCATAAAAGGTAGTGAATTCAAACTAGAATTAAAAGAGTTCTATGAAGCATAAATATTTAAAAGTGGCTTTTGGGATTCACATTCGGCATAGTGAAGAGACGCCTTGTTGTGGAGGCAAATTTAAAAATAAGTAATGTTGTAGTTTTGAACCAGATTTCTCAGAGGCAGATTTCAAAGAGGGAAATCTCCGCTATGGAAAGAGCGTGAAAGAGAGTGGTAGCATGGGGAGAGAGAGGAAGTGCCTGAATGGTATTTTTTTGTAGAAGAGTGTGAAGAGGAGGCTGCTCGAGATTGAGTAGTGTAGCAAATTTGAAGTTTGGTGGGTTAGCCTATTATCATGGGTTCCCCGTAGGCTAAGGTGGTGATTAGGGGGCCCTTTGAGGGTGATTTGGGTTATTCAGCTGACCCTTTAGGTGTATATTTCAGTACTCTCCTTTTCAGTGCATCAGTTTATTTGTGGTTTGCCTTCTAGAGGTCTTTCAGTCCCATTTTATACACACACTATTTTTAGTAAGTCACTTGGACGTTTGGGTCCATACTATTTATGGAAAGTCATCTGGATGGTCAGAAGGCACCACGGTTATATCCGGGAAGTTGGCAAGATCAGTTGTTGGTTTGATATTTGGCATCTAATGGAGTTTAATGATTTAATTTAATTAATTAAGTTTAATCTAGCATTGACTTTGATATAATTAATTAAATTAAATATTTTTATGATTAAAGGGGATATAAGGGGTCAAGTGTGCATTTAATATATTAATGCCATAAAGTATCTAATTATTATGCCAAATGGGGTGCCAACATATAGAGGTATAAGGATATTAAGTGACTTTATAATGATGTCAATGACAAATTATAAAGTAAGGTCACTTTTGAGGGGAAAAGTAAATTAAAAGAGGAATAAAATAAAGTATTACTTTTGAAAGGGAAAAAGAAATATAAAAGGAGGAAAAAGTGCTATGAGGATTCATTCTTGATATGTTATTTTGAAAGAAACTTTTCCTTGAGAGCTTGAGAGTTTTGGCTTGCAAGGTCAGTAAACCCTAGGACGAAAACCCTAAAGGTTTTGGCTATTTGGACGAAAACCCAAATCAACCCACTTGGTGAATTCATCTTAGGATTCACAGTTGCATTAAATTGTTTAGTATTTGTGGAGATTCAGAGCCATATCTTTGCAGATTTCGTCATAGAGCTTCAAAGATTGAGTTTGATGTTGCTAGGGTTTGAAATGTTCAATTTGCAGGTTTATAACAGCGACGTTTTATTGGAGATTTTTGGCTTGCATGTTGGTATTTTGGTGTGCATGTTTGAGGAGTGATGGCTTTTGATGTTGTGATGCAAATAATCCATCTGGGTATTGGAGATTTAGTTTGCATGTTGGTATTTCGGTGTGCATGTTTGAGGAGTGATGGATTTTGATGTTGTGATGCAAATAATCCATCTGGGTAGTTGAGTTTTGCAGATTTGAGCTATTGGGTGTTGCTGCAATTTTCAGTTCCAGCTAGGGTTTGACTTGGGTGCTCACAGAAATCACTTTTAGCATATGGGTATTGATGCAAAATGGTTGTCATGAGGTTGGAATAACATATGCACTTCTAGGTATTCTTCATTTCACTGTATGATTCCAGAAATTATCGATCTTCCTCTCTTGTCAACTCAAAATTTATAGCAGCGAACTCAAAAATGGAAAAAGATGCAAAATATGCATTTGGGAATGTGTTTCCAAGTTTGCAATGTGTTCATTTTTATTTCTAGTTGAGTGTTCATCAATTATTTCATGTTTTTATGGCAATCTCTCTCTCAAAAACACA
Organism: Cunninghamia lanceolata; assembly: GCA_027924645.1. Taxonomy (NCBI): domain Eukaryota; kingdom Viridiplantae; phylum Streptophyta; class Pinopsida; order Cupressales; family Cupressaceae; genus Cunninghamia; species Cunninghamia lanceolata. Next base: position 3,777,118 of record BSBN01000124.1, on the reverse strand, counting down.
CATGCAATTCCAAAACTGAAACCCCTTCTGCATCTTCTGTCTAGTCTGAAAGATCACATTAATAAAAAAATACAAAAACACACTAAAAAGACAAAAAATTACAGCAGAACAAGTCAGCATATTACATCATCAAAATTTCAATTGTTTAAGGACCTCAATCACTTAACCTAAATCAAAGTCCGAATCAAACCATCATCACCTCCCTAAAGGTTCTAGACCTTAATCACATCATCATCAATCGAAATCACTACAAAGTCTCCAAGGTCCTAGATCTTGTGCATCAAATCGAATCCAAAAGTCCAAATCATCTAGATTTGATCATCCAAATAATCAAAAGCCTGACCGAACAAGTGTCATGGACCCCTAGTTTGACAAGTTCATTGAGCAAGTTGGAACCCTACTTGTGAGTGATTGTGATAACTCTTCTATATTGGCATGTACAAATATGATCTAAAAGGCTAACAATGAACACCAAACCTCCAATTTATAGTTACAAAATAGAATACTCTAATTGATTTGATTCCTTAATGGATTTAGAATGTTTACAAACAATAGTGCACTCAGATATTACACAGTCAACTCACTGAATTAATTCTGCACAACAGGCTTAGCAAAGATATGATATGCAGCTGGCTAGATCAATAGTGATGTTATCAATGATGCTTTTTGTTGGTTATTTCTGGTATTTCTAAAAAATTGCTAATTGAAAATAAAGGAACAATCTACAACATTTTATTAATATTACCGGATTCTTCACCTACAAGCCTGGATCCGGATTCGGATTCTAATCCGAACCGTCGGGGGATTCTGGCAGGAGCCGCACAGAAGCATGTGGATTCGTCAGGGATGAACCCAAACAAATCCAAGAAGAATCCAGCAGAATCCATGGATTTTAACAGTTCAAATTTTTTTTTTTGCATTTTTTTAATATTATAACTCATTTGACTATGAGTTGACTTTGCCCTAACCCTAAAAACCTCTTTCCAATGCATTTTAAAGACAAAAACACTATATTTACCTCATTTTGAAAGCAAAACACAAAAGTCATTCATTTTGGTTGAACTTTCATTCTTGCTACACTTGATGTTGAGGACGAGCAAGCTAGCGAGCATGAGAGTGCTAGTGCCAGTGCCAGCGTCGGTGCCACTATTTGTGGTTCTTCTAATATACCACTACCTACATGATCTAATATGAATGATGATGATGATAATTTTTTTGAAGACCCGTATGACACTGATGCTTGATCAGTGATGGCTGAATGTTGACACTTGACGTTATTATTTTTAATTTTAATATATATCATGACATTCGAGTTTGACTAATTGGCATTGTTGTATTTTTAATTTTTATTGTTTTATGGAGGTTTGTTTATTATAATTAAATGATCATGATGCTATGTGGTATTTTAAACTTAATTAATGCTGCAAATATGTATATATTTATGATTTTTATGTTTTTGTATGAACGAATCCAAAACGAATCCACACCAAAAAAAAAATTGACTGAATCCACGAATCGAACCTGCGAATCCGAACCCGAATCAGTACCAAGATCAGTAACTTAGTTCGAATCAATCAATCTTACATCAAGAGCTAACTATGTTGACAGAAAGCGAAGATCAATAAAAGTTCCAGAAAATATGAATGAATCATCCAAATTTAAGAGCTATTGCTAACAACCTATCTGTAATGTCCCCTTCTTAGCCCATGAAGATAGATGGAAAGTTAGTCTATTATTGAGTTCCCGTAGACTAACCAACCTGGTTAGGGAACCACTGTTGGCGATGACTTGGATGGGTTTGTCAATATTTGAGTGGATGTTGGCATGGTTTCGGTGTGATCTTCAGTTTGGCACTTTCTGGGGTGGATTTGATTGCTTAGGTCGGGACTTACTATTTTTGGCAAATTAGGGTTTATGTAGTTTCGAGATTTTCAGTGTTGGAGATGAAGCACCTTGGAGAGACCTTTCCAACGGTCTATAGATCACTGGATTCCGAGATCATTTGGGCCTCCGTTTTAAAGTCCGTAAATTATTAATGTATATTTAATATGGGACTTTGGGTTATAATGGTTAAGTGTCAAAAATGAAATATTAATAAAGTCACTTTAGTCATATTGTTGGAGTGCTCACCTTGGGATTATTTAAAAGTGACTTAATTAAATATTCCCTCCAAAAAGGTGAATCGACCCCCTTAGAGGAATTATAAAAAGGGGGAAAAGCAATTCATTTGGGATGTTGGATTATTTTCATTTGCTTTGGCTTTTGGCTCTGCAAAGAGTTTGAGGGTTTTGGAGAAATTCGAAACCATGATTTCCATTAGTAACAGCATTCCGCAGGTGTGAAAGATCATCCCCGGGTGCTCGAAGAGGCAAATACACTCGGTGTTTGCATTGTGCTTCATTTGATGCATTTTGGTGGTGATTCGAGGAAGATATCATATGAAACTATGCAGTTTGGTTGAGAGCAGCAAAGATATATGTTTAGTTGCAGATTTATTCAGACTTGAGGTGTTTTTGTGGACTACAAACCCCTTTCTTGGCTGGTCGTACCTTCTCTAGTGTAGGTCGTACCACATCAGATCTGGCCGTACACTCTAGGAGCTTCATTTACATGTTTTGAAGGGGTTTATCACCTCATTCTTGGTCGCCTAGGGTATTGCATCATTGTGGAAATCAATTCTTGTGTAAGCCCATTGTTGTTGTGCGTTTGGAATGTTTATTTAATGTTCATGTTGCTGGTCCATCTACAGCAGGAGTACGAAATTGAATATTTTGAAATGGGTATGTGATGATAATTCATTTCATGTGATTTTATGAACTGGGTCACTGATATTTTGCACAAATCTATCATAGTTTTTTTGGGTTTCATTATATGCTTCATATTTCTATGTTATATTGAAAAAGCAAATACATGCAAAACAAAAAACCCTTCTACAACTTCTGTCTAGTTCTGAAAGACCACAAAAATAATAAAAATAACATAATATATATAATCTAAAAGAACAAACATAGGTGGCATATTACAGTGGTATCAGAGCACAGTTGTATCTTGCCATCCTATGCGGTTAAGTATCAGATTCAAAGTCATGGACAGATTCAATGAAGAAGAATTACAAAAGAAACATTACAATGTCGATAAGAATCTTGAACACCTACCTCAGTCAAAAGGGGTTCTATGCAGCATTTTGGAGGAAGTAGAAGTGTGTCTTTACAAGGTTGAAAAATCACCTTATGAGTTGATGCAACTCGCTATGACTCCTGCGATGCATTCTTTGGTTAAGCCAATGCTTATGGGACATCATAGTAAAAGGGTAAAGCTTTTAGTCACCAGTTGTCTTAGTGAGATCACAAGGATAACAGCTCTGTTAGTGTTTAATTTCACACCTTTCGGTGAGAAAGATAAACGGACAGTGTGTACAATAGGACTATTCTTCAAATTAGGAGGGGCAGCTCCCTCAACAAGAAAATTAAAAAGACGTTTACAAAATAACCTATCTTTTTGTTTATCAAGGCACGAGTACAAGGCAATGAAGCTCTTCTGCAAGGCTATAAGATTTTCTAAAGCTTTCCAGAAGAAAATAACTAACTCTATCTTTAAAACAATTCCGATTTCTTTAAGTAAATTCAGAGCATAAAGAAATTGAAGGAAGAACTTGGAGGTTTTCAAAACAAAAGAATAAATACAACTCAACAATAATTGCTTATGCACAAAGTCATGAACAATTTACACAACTCTTGACAACAAGATAGATCTCCGAAACCATGATGCATATACTCATTAATCAAAAGGCAAGAAACAATAACACTACTTGAACAAATAAAATGCGAGCAAAAATTAGTCTCAGCATTTACCATTGATAAAATAAAGTGTGTAGAATACACTTATTTATAACCTAAAACAAAAGGTGCAAGGAAATAAAAGGAACCGTTAACTAACACTCTCCACCCTAACCCTAATGCTGCATGGGAAGCATGCAAGATTATTAGCAATTAAAATTAAAAGTATCTTGTCATGCAGTTCAGTTAACTAAACTTGCATGTTATTACACAATGAGTTCCAACTCAAAGATATTTTGCATGATTTCCAAAAAGCAAAATCTAAAAATAAATTTAACTTTCGATAACAAAAACAGTTCTCAAAATAGAAGCTGCTTTGGAAATCTCTCCCGCTGCCAAAAATAAATCCCCCCTACAAAATGTGAAAAATAAGCTAAGTCTGAGAATTGAGATTTCTCTCAAATTCCTCAACTTTGGCTTCATCTGGTATGATCATGGACTCAAGGTGAACTGTCCTCATTTGCAGGTCTATGGTAGCATCCTCTGTGATTTTCTCAAACACGTCAAAGTCTTTTTCAGCCTTGGCGCACCTTGATGCAACATCAACCAGGAAGTACATTTCATCTATGTGAGGATCACCAACAAACTTTCCGCGAATCAGCTGAATGAACTCCTGCAAAATATGAACAAAGCAATTTACGCCTTCATCGCTGAAATACTTGCAAGGGATGTTTTGAACAAAATCAATGGCATATTTTTCAATGCCCAGAAGCTTTTCTTTCCACGTAGCCAACTCCATCGCTATATTTTTCGAGGTGAAACTTGTCACAAGTCTGTTTCTTTGACCTTGGAATATTCATGTTTGAACAAAGATTTAGCCTCAATGGTGACTGATGAATATTGCATGATGACTTGGAGGGGTCTTGTTCTGATGCCTTTTTGCCTTGAAAATTGCCAATCTGGACCTCTCTGTGTTTGTTGCCCAAGAAAAACAAGTTTTCTTTTTGCTGTCCAAATTTTATTTTTTTGTGAAAAAATTAAAATTTTTGCCCTTGGAAAATGAAAATTTGGCGCTGCACCATCAAAGATTTTACAAATCTGAGCTCAAACTAGTCCAGAATGATGGAAAATGCCTTTTGCTAAGGTGATTATGTGCCGGAAATGAGAAATTTTGGACAAATAAGCCTCAAAAATCAATTTTATTTTGCCTTCGAAAAATCATGACCAGCGGTGAAAATCCTTGAAAATTTGCCAAAAATGGCCTCCTAGGTTTGGACATTGCCTTGGGAACATGAAGATGGACCCTTTGAAAGAAGAGAATGAAGGAAAAGAAGAATAGAAGTGATCGAATTGTCCTCTTTACGCTTTGCTGATCCGAAAAAGCTTCAAAAAGCTTGAAAAACCCTCAACAATGGCCGCCAGTGCAAGAAAGAGGCCCTCCAGTGGACAAATTTTCCTTTGAGTGTGATAGAAAGATGTAGAATGATGCAAGAATGGATGATCTTTGCCCTATATGTGAAGATCCAATCTTCAAAGCCTTCAAATTCGCCTTGTGCAAGCTTTTGTTCATCCATTAATGGCCGCCATGTGAGAAGTGCAGCCCCAATACCATCCTCTTGCCAAGAAAATGATAATAACTATGCCAAATATCTCTTTTATAGTGGACGCCCTCCTCCTAGAGTTTCATTTCTCAACTTAGAACTTGCTCTACCTCTTCAACCTTGCAAAAATAATGAATGAAATGAGAAGGATGAAGAGGTATATTTATAGGCTCATACTTTCTCTCTCCTCAACGCCAACCCTCTCTCTCCTCAACGCCAATCCCTATGCAAACAAGGCACCTCCAAAAAGGAGTGCAAATGATGTAATTTAGGCGCATGCATGAGCTAGATAGGCATAGGATTTAGTGCATTTGAGCGCCATTTTCTAATGACGAAAAGGCGTGAGAAATAGGCATTTTGAGCGCCTATTTTGGAAGGTAAAAATGGCGTGAGTTTTTATACATTTAAGCGCTTTTGGGAGGTGAAGCAAAAGGCATGGGAAATAGACAAAAAGAGCGCCTATTTGGAGGATGTAATAAAGCGTGGGTTTTGGGCATTTAAAGCGCTATTTTGGAGTGGTAAATAGGCATGAGTTTTAGCCAATCTAAGCACCTTTTTTGAAAATCACAAAATGGCATGGTGTTGATGATTGTTTTTAGACAGGTCAACAATAGAATAAAATACTGAGTATCCAACTCTCTCTTGAATAAAGCCTCTCAAATGCTAAACAAAGTGATCAATCGAGACAACTACAAGGTTCCTTTCTTATAACTTATGGTGGATAAACTCAGTGATTACATGTGATCTTGCTGATTATCACAAAGGGACTTACATTAGATTCTTCTTTCATTCAGTTTATTTCTCCCTTGAGTGTGGATGAAGTATGTACAATGCATCAATGATAAAAAAAGGGAAAAAAGATAGGGTTTAGGAATACTAATCTAAGGTCAATGAACCAATGATGATTCATGGATAGACAAACTCCTTAATTAACCTAACTCCACTTCGCCAAGAATGCCTACAACTACATGAAGTTGGTGCAATCTCTTAAGGTACGCGAATGGTCTTCAAATCATGAAAGCTCATACAAGCACCCATCGGATGGCGCGGCTCAAACAAGCATCCACAATCGAACTTAAGCAAATGATAAGGCTCAGACTAGCTTTACACAACACTTCACCAACGATGAATGTTAAAAGCATGAGTTAGGCGTCGATCAAATATTCAGTACAACATACATAACATCAAAGAGCTTCTAATCTATTTCTAATCAACTTTGAAACATCTCTCCACTTCATCAAAGTACAAGAAACCATGTTATTTCACAAGACAACACTTGAACACCAAATGAATTCCAATGTCTTTGCATTAATCTTGAAAAATATTTACAACTTTAAGTCCTCTCAGAGAATTTTGAGTCTCTTCTATTCTACTCCTACTTGTCTACAATCTAATCATCTATACCTCTAATGAATTTACAAATGAGGCAACAAGGCCTTTTATATAGAGGTCCAGTATTACAATGAATGGCTCAGATTGATCTAGATAGCCAAGGGCTCAGATCATGCCACCTCAATAGGTAGTTACAACAATTTGCTATTTTTAGTATATGAGAGAGGCAATGAAGGCACATTTTCCAAGAAGATAAGATGGAATCTTTGGAGCATCTTCCACATGGACGTCCTCTTTGTCTTCTTGCTTGTTGAATGATGTGGCGAACTGTGATTGGCTTGATGATGAGTGTCTGCCACGTAGGTGCCACTGTAATGTCCCCATTTTCGGGTTCTCTTGCAGTTCAGTCAGAGCTGACTTTCTGGGTTGGTGACAGCATAATCAGAGGAATATTTCGATGTCACCAGGATGTTTGGGTGATCCAATGGAGATGGTTGACACTTTCCGGAGGGATTTCGGACAACTTGTCCGTACTTACTATTTATAGTAAGTGCTTGCATGTCATTAATCTTTCTGGGTTTTTCTGGGTTTGTTCTCTTTGGTCCCCGGTGGTCACTGCTATTTTTAGTAAGTGGCAGTTTGGCACTGTTTGGGCGACTTGGCAGTCGGCTGTTGGCTCTCATAGACATTGCACTGAGCTCAAAGTTATCAGATGATTTGTGGATCCAGATGGCACCCTCTGAGTTGGCTCAGTTTGCTTATGGTCGTTACTTATTATTTTTAGTAAGTTCGAGATTGGCACCGGAACGGGATTTTGAGAGTGGGGTTGGATTCGTCTTGTCAAGACCTTTCCAACGAGCTATAGATCATTGGTTTCCGACATCATCTTGGCCTCCGTTTTAAAGTCCGTAAATTAAACATTATTATTTAATATTGGACCTTGGTGCCTAGGCTCAACAACTTAATGTTGTTTTAAAAGAAGGGACTTTAAAGGTGATGTTGAGAAAAGAATTAAAGAGAATTATAATATTTTCAAATGTATTTTCGCTCTCATGTTTTATCTCATATGCAAGAAGATTTTAGAGACTCCCAGTTGGAAAAGTATAAAAGGAGGAAAAGTGCTCTCATTTGGATATGCTTGTTTTATTATTTTCTTCTCTCTTTGATATTTCCCTTGCTAAGGTTTTGGAGTTTTGGCTCTAGGGTTTGAGGATTCAAACCAGAGGCTCTTGGAGACGAAAACCTCCCTGAGTAGCGGTATCCCGCAGGTGTGAAAGATCACCCAACGGTGCCTTCTATGGTGGATATATTCAGTATTCACAAATGTGCTTCAATGGAGTTGACGGATTGAAGGTTTGATGCAATTCTTGATACATCCTTTGCAGTTTAATGGAGATTTATGTGTGCAGATTGGAAGGACTGTTTTAAAGGCAGATTTTGTTGTGGTTGAGGCGAGTTATTGCTGCTATGTAAAACCTTCTTGCTAGCCATATATATTTGCATAAGGCCGTACCACAGTTGAGTGATTTTTGGAGCATTTGGGAGCAACAAACTTCTTCATACTTTGTCGCCTAGCCTTGTAGACTGCAATCAATTCCTTACAGAAATATTTCAGAGGCTATTGGTCATTCTTGCTGCTGATATACACTTCCAGCCATGGCCGTACACATCCAGGCATGAAGTTGGGAGTTTTGAGCTCAATTTCTCTTTGCGGGCAGCTTCTATTTTGCATTGTCTAAGGCGTCTAGGGCCTCTTGTATTGTTGCTATTAATATAGGCATGATATTTTCTATTCCTTGGAGTTTGGAGTGATTTTGGCTATGCTCATTTGCTGGTCCGGCAACAGCGGAAATATGAAGTTGCAAATCTGAACATGGGTATGTCACAGTAATTTATTATTGGTCATTTTACTATCTGGGTAGTCGATAGTTTCTTTATATCTGTTGTAAATTTTCTGGGTTTGGGTTATATGCTATATATTGTATGTTCCGGCAACACATCTGCAGGAAAACTGAAAACCCCTTCTGCATTCTTCTCTCTAGTCTGAAAGATCACACAAAAATTAATTAAAATCACACATAAAGGATCATAAAAAAATACAAACAGGTATGGCACATTACAGCCACCTTAGCATATTCCCAAATTGCATCTCCTTTTGATGTCTTCAATGTGATTGTTTTGAACTTGTATGTTTGGGATGTATCTTGTAGATCTTGCCTTGTTCATCTTCTTGTAAACTGGATATGTATGATATATGTTGCTCATTTGTTTAACACTATGATGTTTCTTCTTCTTGTAGGTAGGTTGATGTTTTTTGGATGCATCTTCTTGAAGAGTGTAGTATAGAGTAGATGATGATGATGCTTCCTTCATGACTTGAAGAAGGAGATCTCTCTTGGACTTGAAGATTGTGAAAGAACTTGAAGTTGAATGGTTGAAGTGTCTTTGACATGATGCCATTGAAGATGAAGTAGTGTACTTGCCATGTATACTTGAACTTGATGTAGATGATGAGATGCTCCAACTTGAAAGGGTCCTTTGGAGTGCGGATATTGATGATAACATCTTCCTTATATGTAGAGTAGATGACTTCTCAAGGAGTCTTGAATGTACTGGAGGAACTTGAAACTTTATAGATGTCTTTGGGATGCTTGATGTTGATGAAGATGAAGAAGTGTCAGCATGTTGAACTTGAAGTGATCACTTGGAGGAGCTTATGATGTCTTCTCCAACATGTCAACTTATTGACTTCCCTCCTTACATGAAAGTGATTCCAGCCCTTAGCTCCTTTTCTTAGCATCATCCCTCGCTTGAAGATGACTCTAATGACTTAGCTCCTAGGATGACTTCTTAGCTCCTACAACACAAACAAGGAAGCAACATCAATCCTTTGACTTTATAACATAATTTCACAACACATAAGAATCATTTCATGCATTTCTAAGCTAGGTGCATTAGATGGGAAATTGATCCTTCACTTATTTTTCACTCCTTGATCTAGGCGCAATGGATGAGGTTTTTGGGATCTTCTTAGTTTTGGCGCACCGGATGGATGTTTTGAATCCTCTAACACTGGCAGATTGGACATGGCACATTAGATGAGGATCTTGTATCCTCTTGATCTTGCCAAAGACTTGAATAAAACTCCTTCAAATTGAGCGCGTTATATGAGACTCATGAGATGAGGATCTTGGGATGAGGATCTTAAAATCCTTCAAAAACTTGTATCCCTCTCATAGATGGCGCAATGGTTGGGGCGCAATGGATCAACATCTTGAATCCTTATCTTGCAACTTACAATTCCTCCATCAAACAAGCCTTTAACCTTGGTCACATTGGATGAGCATATTGATGCTTGGATAGAATGCCTTCTAAAATAATAACCATCTCTTGACAAGGCGCATCACATAGGGCGCATTGGATTAAGGTTTTGATTTCTCTTGAAACTTAACCATTCTTCATTCTTCACTTGCTTGATCCAAAGGGCAGTGCACTAGTTGGGGATTTTGGATCCTTCTTCAAATGTGTTCATGAACATCAAGATGTAATCCTCATGCTTTGGCGCATTGGATCAAGAAGTAGATCTCCTCTTAAAATTTCACCTTAAATCCTTATTGCTGATTCCTAGATGCAGACACATTTGGTTGAGGCGCAGCAGATCAGCATGTTGGATCTTCTTGAAATGTGTCAAAACTTGTAACCAAACTCTTCCTTCAAGCACATGGGTTCATGATTTTGATCTCTTGGTGAAAGTTCCTTGAATTTGGCTTTTGACCCTCAAAACTAACCCCTTCTCTTTTGGCACAGCAGATGGATGATTTGAATCCTCTGGTTATTGGCGCAGCAGATGAGAAATTTGGATCGTTATCTCCTTGATCGCATTGGATAGGAATTTTGATGCTTGGTTGAAATCTTTCACAAAATCATTATTATCTCTACTGATAGGGTGCATCACATGTGGCACATTGGATCAAGGGTCTTGAACCCTCTTTGAAATTGCTTCCTTTCAATCAACATAGATCCCTTCATCTTTTGGCACACTAGTTGAAAGTTGTAATCTTTCCTTGATTTTGAATGATGCATTTGAAATAAACCTTCATCCTAGTAGTGGCGCAAGGGATCAGCATTTCAGTCTTCTCCAAGAAGATGTTCAAACTTCACTTCAAACCTTGGCATATTGGATAGGTTGCATTGGATGGGGATCTTGAATCCTTTAAACTTAACTCCCTCCATAGGTGGCGCATTAGATCAGAAATTTGTTGTTCCTTCTTTCTTAATGGCGCAGTGGTTGAGGTGCAGCAGATCCACTTGTTGAATGCTTCTTAAAAGGCCTTAAAACTTGTATAGAACTTGCATTTATCTTTCCCCAAAGTGGTCGCATTGGTTTAGGCGCATGAGATGAGCATTTTGAATCCTCTTGACATTCATTGAAACCTTCATTACTCCTTTATGTATATGGCGCATTGCTTAAGGTACTTGAAACCTTCTTGAAATGTTCTTAAAAAAAAAATCATCATTGTCTCTCCTTCTCAAGGGCGCATTGGATCAAGGTTTTGATTGTTCGCTTGAAATTTGCCTTGAAACTCCCAACAAGATGTCTTCTTCCTTAGGCGCATTGGTTAAGGATTTCATGCTCCAGTTTAAAAATGCACTTCGACAATCAAACAAACCTTTCATCTTGGGCGCACTAGATGTGGCGCATTGGTTCCATGTTTTGGATCCTCATCAAATGACATTTAAATCTTCACTTTACCTTCTTCAAAATGGCGCAATGGTTAAGGCGCATTGGTTCATCATGTTGAATGCCTCTTGAAAAGTCTTTAAATTCCATTTTATCTTGCGTTTCACCCCTACCTTGAAAGTGGCGCATTGGTCCTGTCGCATTGGTTAATGATTTCATGCTCCGGTTGAATGTGGCGCATTTTATCAAGATTTTGCGCCCTCCTCATGTCTTGTCGCACTAGTCAAGGATTTTGCGCTCCTTTCAGTACTTAGCCATTTTTCAACTCTCTCAGGGTAAGGTATATTGAAAAATATATTTAAGTATTACTTTAAATATTTTTCAATATACCTTTCAGGATGTTTGAGATAGGTCTCGAATCCACCGGATTTAACATGCAAAATCTAGAATTTGGAGGATCCACCAGATTTCAGACTTAGTCAATTTTTCAGGATTTTCAGGATTTTCAGGATATCAGGCTACCAGACTTAGTCATTTTCAGGATCTCAAACATGCATCAAGATTGATCTCAGAACGAAAGCAAATGACTCTTGAATTAGAAATAGATTGAGAACTCAAACAAACCACTGACTTCATCATGCAATAAACCTAGGACATCATCAAAAAACTTAATGCAAAGCATCAAAGCTCAAAAAAAAGTGGGGGTCCCCATTTGCAATGGGGCGATGTGTGATTAGGTCACAACAAGTGGGTTTTGAGGCTTCTAAGCGCCTTTTTGGAAGGCTGAAAATAGGCGTGGCTTTTGGGCAAATTGAGCGCCATTTTGGAGTTTGATTTTGAGTGTCTTGGGTGGAAGTATATTTCAAAATATATTTAAGTATATGCTCAGATACTTTAAATATTTTGAAATATACTTCCAAGATGTTTGAGATAGGTCCCGGATCCATGGGATTTAACATGCAGATTCTAGATTTTTGAGGATCCACCAGATTTCAGACTTAGACATTTTTCAGGATCTCAGAGCATCAGGCTTCAAGACACCAAACTTAGCCAATTTCAGGGTTCATTTTATGATTCTTGACCTTGAAAAACTTTGAACTTTGCCTTGACCATTTTGACGGAGATAGTCTAGATCACCATTAATTATCACTGCTTCTGGATCTTCTTTTTACCGTAACTTCTTCGTCTGATGACGGAATGACTTGAAGTTTGGAAATCAGGCTCATATCATCCGAAGCTCTCATTGAAGCCTCTCCTGCATGAATTATACTCCAAGATGGAATACATTTTAGCCAGAAATGCCCAAAAATGCCTTAGAAAAATTTTCAAAATTTCAAAATTGAATTTTGATATGCCAGATGTATTTGCATTGCTTCCCTTGGTTCCTTTATGTCGTTTTGGCCTTCAATTCACCAGTTTGACTTCCTTTTTTTTGATGCTCTTTCACTGCTTCAAGCCTGATTGGCTTGTCAGAATCTCCCTCCATTCGAGCCTTGCTTCGCCATCTTTTGATATGTCTTGTACCTGCAGGGTTAGCGCAGCAATGACAAGGCTACATGGTGCTTGGGAGGTGTGTTTGGGCACATATACGAAAAAATTTCGTATGGGTACAACAAGCTCCTAAGGCTCCTTACAAAGATGACATATTGAGAGAGGTTCTACAGCTGATTGTTGAGAGCTTTCATGGGTTTCTTTATGACGAAGGCCCTACCTTGGGTAGGAAGGCTAAGATGCTAGAAGTTATGGCAAGATCCAGAACCTGTTATATTTTTAATGATTTAGAATGCGATGATCTTATTCTTCAGTTGTTTCAGAATTTCATAGCATCGATCTGTGAGGATCATGGACAAGCTATTTTTTCCTACATGGAAACCATTATGGTCTTAATCATTGATGAATGTGTTACTATTCCCCAGACCCTTATGTCTATGTTGTTTGCTGCTTTGAGTCATGAAAAACATATTGCTATATATGAATTGTTGGTCAAAAGGGTGCTCAGAAAATGTGAAAAGTTGAAACCTTTCTTGGATATTGGGGAAACTAATGCAGCTACTAAGGATGAAGATGTGTGCAACAAAGGTGACAAAACTGCAGCCTTAGATACACATTTAGAGCTTCCCAATGAAGCTGATAAAACTAGTGAAAGTGTTGGGATAGTTGAGATCATTGATATACCTTGAGATGATGGGCTTGTTGAAGGCAAAGAGGATGAGGTTTTCAAAACAGCTAACAATGATGATTCCTTATCTTATTTCAGTGATGATGACACAGGTGGTTGTTGGTTTGACTTTCAAACCACGCCTATGGAGAGGAATGACTATGTTGATGACAGTACTAGGGAGTTGGAGAGTGATTTATTAACAAAGGCAACCGTTCATGAGCAGCATATTTTGTCTGAACAGAGCAATCAGCCTTCTAGCACTTGGGATCCAAGGGTGTTGGCACCAAAGTATGACAAGAGTCCTGTTTGGGATGAATTCCCTTTTGCCTGTAGTGATGTTCTATCTTCATTCCCACAGCTATGCATGGAGGGTGGTATGGATGGTATTGTTTTTTATCATGAAAACAAATCTAATTTCACATTGCATGAAGCTGATCTTGAGCAGAGTCCTAGTGACCTTGTTGATTTGGATCCACCGCTCACTGTTGAAGATGATAAGGAAGAGGCACAGGTGATTTGGGACAGCCTTGGAGTCATTGATGACCGGTATGAAGCTTCTAATTTTAGTATTCATCATAGCAGCAGTTCATTTTCTTTGCATGAATATGATAGTAAGAATAAATTTGTGGTGATTGTTGATAACCCATTATTTGAGATGGGTGTTGATATGACTTATGACAATCCACTCTTTGAGTTAGATGATGGAGCTATTTCCAGTTGTAGTATTGCAATTGGAAAAAATAACAAGGTATAGGATCTGGGAGAAGATTCAGAACTTGAGTTGGAATGTGTTACTCAGCTTGGTTTTGATTCAGGTTCATGTTATGAGGAGTTTGGTTACCCGTTACCCTCCTAGGAGACCACCGGATATGAAATGTGCAAATGAGGGGACAGATGAAGTTTGCATTTGGGATGATATGACACGTGGAGGCATCATCATTCCTTGCTACATGAGGAATTGGAAGGTAACTTGGGTATGCAAATTGATGATTTTAGTTGAGAATCATTTCCTTGTTGGTATTCATTATGAGTTGCTTCATTCTTGAATGAGGTTTGGTCTTGACTTTTGGAGTTGACCAACAAGTGTGACATTTCATACCTTAACTGAGTTGATGAGTAGTATTGCATGCTTTTCATATGTAGTTGGAGATGCATTCCCTTCATGGGATTTGTTGATCCTTGGAGATTATTCCTGGTTGGGAATCTATGCTTGGGATTCTCAACAAGAATTGACAAAGATTTTTGGGTGTCATAAAAGTGACCTTTGGAGTGATAAGGATCAAAATTTCAGACTTAAAGGTGTTGTTCTTTTCCTTACCAGCCACTATGTGATTCCATTGATTCATCTACAAGTAGATTGGAGAAATATTTTAAGTGAGTATTGGAGCATTGAATGAATGATCACTCTTGGGAATGTGACTTGGCAAAGAATGAATCAGAATTTCAGTTTGGAGATTGCTGATTGGTTGCAGGTCAGCCACTTTACATCATGGTTTGCTCTCATTCAGGGAAGTTGGCATACTATTCTTTGTCGAGGTAGTGAGGATTCTCAGTTGGTGATTGCTTGGAGGTGTTTTCCAAGAGCTTTTGAGTTGTTTTGGCACAACACAATGCTTTTCACACATGCTCATACTTGGGATATCCGTTGGTGATGTTGTTGTCCTTGGTGTAGAGCACTAAAATCATATTGTACCTCACTGATTTCGGTTTTGGACAGCAGTCATTATTGTTTACTTCGAACCTTCATAATTCAGAAAGTTCATCTCATGAAGGTCTGTGATGTAAACTTTGATAGTTTACTCTCAGTGTGGGTTCAGGACAGCGAGTTTTCACATGGTATGATTCATCTTTCAAAGGCTCTTGGGGTTGTAACAGTAAGTGTAGCACCGCTGCCACTTTCCGATCAGCACACACGACTTTAGCTCTTGACCCGCAGCTATGTTGGTTTGTCTTTTCCAATCAGCAATGGAGTATCTGGTGGGTGGAGTTGGTTGATAGAAATGGTTTGATCATAGGAGATGACTCTATAACTACTTCCATACTCATCTTTCCTATGTTGTCAGTAGGATTTCAAAATGATTACCGTTGCCCTTACATTTCCACATTGGTTATGGTGATATTCTTTTGTCAGAAGATTGATTTCGAGCTTTGGTATGCTTTAGGGCATATGGTTATGGGAGTTTTTCCGGACACAGTTCCTCCATTTATTGTTTCCACCCTGGTGAGTGACAGGCACTGCAAATACTTTATGAGGATAGTGTGCATATCGTCAGATGATGCCTTATTGATTGTAGTGGTTTGGGTGTGTTGGTGAGTTCGGAACCTTCTTTTTGACACTTGGAGATAAAGTGTTGATGATATGAGTACAACTGATGATAGTAGAGGCATTCCCTGGTTAACAGATTTCAGAGTTGTGACCGTGATTGGTCCACTTCTTCTTTGGGGGAGTTTAGTTTTTGGGTTGAGCAGACTATTCTTCCTGTTGCCCAGGATCATGTATGATACATGGATGGCAGTCATGTACTTTACTAGGATGCCTCAGCAGGAGATGTCTCATAGTATGGGTTTCATCCCTTACCGGTGTTTCAGTTTGGGGTCTGGAGATGATTACTTTTGGGAGTCCCAAGAGAGGAGAGTGTTGTTGTGGCACGATAGGTTTATAGTTTATATCAGAGTGGTGCAGCAACAGTGTGGTGGTTTTTTCCAGAGATTGACTTGGAACCCAGGGATCACTTGGGTTTGCAGTCCAACAGCTGTTGAGAATGAGAGAGTTGATATTGACTCTCTTGAGCGTATTCTTACAATGTTACAGTTGGGTTTTTCCGAAGAGCAATTCCCTGAGGAGCTGACTGAATTGATGCAATATCTGATTGCTCTTCTCCCAGAAGGTTTTCAGGAGGTATCTCATATTGGTACCTTGCAAGACAGTGTCTTCAGTAGATGGTACCATAGATCTCCAAGGTTGACTTGGGACCCTGGGATCATTCTTGATTCCAGTTTGGATCAGTCTGTTGATTGGAGGCTCTATTGGCATTGCTTGAGGACAAGCAATCTTTTGGGAAGGGCGGACTATAATGTCCCCTTCTTAGCCCATGCAGATAGATGGAGAGTTAGTCTATTATTGAGTTGCCGTAGACTAACCAGCCTGGTTAGGGAACCACTGTTGGCGATGACTTGGATGGGTTTGTCAGTATTTGAGTGGATGTTGGCATGGTTTCGGTGTGATCTTCAGTTTGGCACTTTCTGGGGTGGATTTGATTTCTAGGCCCGGACTTACTATTTTTGGCAAATTAGGGTTTATGTTCGTTTTGGGATTTTCAGTGTTGGAAATGAAGCGTCTAGGCAAGACCTTTCCAACGGTCTATAGATCACTGGATTCCGAGATCATTTGGGCCTCCGTTTTAAAGTCCATAAATTATTAATGTATATTTAATATGGGACTTTGGGTTATAATGGTTAAGTGTCAAAAATGAATATTAATAAAGTCACTTTAGTCATATTGTTGGAGCGCTCACCTTGGGATTATTTAAAAGTGACTTAATTAAATATTCCCTCCAAAAAGGTGAATCGACCCCCTTAGAGGAATTATAAAAAGGGGAAAAAGCAATTCATTTGGGATGTTGGATTATTTTCATTTGCTTTGGCTTTTGGCTCTGCAAAGAGTTTGAGGGTCTTGGAGAAATTCGAAACCATGACCTCCATTAGTAACAACATTCCGCAGGTGTGAAAGATCATCCCCGGGTGCTCGAAGAGGCAAATACACTCAATGTTTGCATGTGCTTCATTTGATACATTTTGGTGGTGATTCGAGGAAGATATCATATGAAACTATGCAGTTTGGCTGAGAGCAACAGAGATATATGTTTAGTTGCAGATTTATTCAAACTTGAGGTGTTTTTGTGGACTGCAGACCCCTTTCTTGGCTGGCCGTACCTTGTCTAGTGCAGGTTGTACCACATTAGATCTGGCCATACACCCTGGGAGCTTCATTTGCATGTTTTGAAGGGGTTTATCACCTCATTCTTGGTCGCCTAGGGTATTGCATCATTGTGGAAATCAAGTCTTGTGTAAGCCCATTGTTGTTGGGCATTTGGAATGTTTATTTAATGTTCATGTTGCTGGTCCATCTACAGTAGGAGTACGAAGTTGAATATTTTGAAATGGGTATGTGATGATAATTCATTTCATGTGATTTTATGAAGTGGATCACTGATATTTTGCACAAATCTATCATAGTTTTTATGGGTTTCATTATATGCTTCATATTTCTATGTTATATTGAAAAAACAAATACATGCAAAACAATAAACCCTTCTGCAACTTCTGTCTAGTTCTGAAAGACCGTAAAAATAATAAAAACAACATAATATATATAATCTAAAAGAACAAACAGGGGCGGCATATTACACTATCTATGTATGCAATTTATCTTGACCATCAAATGCAATGGGCCGACTTACAAATCATGGGAAGTGATTGTTTGCTTCAGCTAGGGTGATGTGATAGCATAGAATCTATGGGGGAGAGTCGTCCAAACCCAATCCGTTAATGTTAGTCGCTGCCACTGGGATGAGTATGACTCGAACCTTCTTAATTTAGCTACCCGCCTCTCTGGATTCCTGTCGCTACTATAATGTGATGGCTCTTATCTCTCAAGTATCACAAGCTATGTAGGATGCTACCACTTGAAACAAGGCATGGTTTATGATATAGTCGTTGCAGCTTGGAGCAGCCTGTAACTCGCAAATTATAATTAGGGCTCAAAGCTTTCTTGCAACCTCCTGAGGATTTGCTACCTAGATCTTATGTGATTACACCCACTGTGAATGGTATGGAAAGATATGGGTGATGTTAATTTGCTATGCAAATGCTATCAGTAGTTAGTAGTGTTATGACCAGAAGGAATTCACCCTACTCCAGAAATGTTGATATCCTATCTAGTGAATTCGCCTAAAACCAAGATATGGTCTACAACTTTGAATCAATTCGCCACTAGTCTTGCACAATACTAGACACAACACCTAATGAATGGTATGAATGTTTCTCCCAAGGGTGGTGCACAAAAAATGATGACGATCCTTAGCCCTGTATAGAATGATTTGCTTGCTAACACTCCAATGCCAACCTAAAAATTTCGAACAAGAACTCTAATCAGTGCAACTGCAATTTCCTATATGGAATTGCCAAGTATGAGGTAAGGGTTTTCGTCCTGACCTCAGCGACTTGCAATCAAGGGTTTTCATCCTCGAATGCACAATCACTTCAACTTGAAAATGAACAATGCGAATATGAAATCGGATGATCAAAATAATGACTGGAGCTTGTAGATATACCTCTTCCAATTTGGGCCCATGTGTCCTATTTTCTAGCTAATATTAAAAATACTTTTATTTAATTTTTTTAAATTTTAGCTAGTGTTTAAAAAACACTTTTCTTATTTTAATAATATCAATATATTTTAATTTGGTAAAGAGACATGACAGTGATGATGATGATACTCTCTCGACCAAGAAGACTATGATCCCTTTGAACATAATGATGGTGATGATAGCCTTGTGGATCAAGACGAATATCACGATGACAATAGTCTTGATGATGAAACCCTTGACAACATCATTATGAGCAAGCTTGCCATAGGCTCTAATCATCCAACCTTGAACAATCAGAAGCCTTTAAGCCTAAACCATGTATGTATTGGTCATCCCTATGGTAACCTTGGCAAGGGAAACTCCAGTCTAGGACAAGACCCTATTACAAAATTCATGTCCAAATTCCAAACCCTCCAAAATCAAATCAAAGCCTCATCCTCCCATGTAAGTCCTTCATCACCCAAACCTTCACAAACCCAACAACAATCCTATCAATCATCTAATCCTACCCCACCCACACAATCTATGAAGGATTTTATCCAAGGACTACTAGCAAAGGATCGCAATCATAATAGCAAGAGCAAAGTTGAGGAGTCTCGCCACACCTCTAATCTCGTGCCCTCATTCTTTGACAAATACAAGAGTGTTGTTGGCAATAAGGTTATAGATCTAAGGCCTACTTGGGTTGCCCAAGAGCCCCCTAGTACCATTCCCACCCAATGTCACATACCATCATGCAAAAACATTACCAATCCAAAACCTATTAAGTCCAACCAAGACCCCCTTAGAGCTACTATCCTTGCAAGTCAACCTGTGTGGGAAGGCAAACAAAACCAATCCATAAGTTCCATAAAACCCATAAGCATCAAAGGCCTCTCACCAATCAATGTGCAAGAATCAAGGAGTATATGCATGAGCTAATCATTAAAGGGGCTATCAAAGCCAAATGTAGTAGGTCCTTCTTGTCAAAGAAGAAATTAAAGCTATGTCAACAGCTTGTTCCAAAGCATGGTAAAACTTACCCCCAACCAAATCAAGATCAAACTATCCAAGCCACTCCCATCTATGATCAAGAGAACCATGACGATCCCCTCAACCAACTTTACACCATCCATGACCGAGAGATTGAAATTCATCCCATCCATAATCCCACAACCATCCATGATCAAGAAATCTAAACTAATCCTATTCAATATCTAACTAATCCTATCCACCATCCCACAACTCCCCCTTCCCATGAAGAGACCATTGTCCCCATTGAACACAGACAAGCAAGATGATCATAACGAGCATATCAGTAATCCAATTGTACACAATGTTGATCACATCAAGCATGAGGATGAGCACATCACAATTGATCAGATTGAGCATACAATTGATCAAGATACAACCATTGCGAATAAGGAGAAAGCTAGGCATCCTATCAAGTTGGTCCATCCACCTTTATCAAATATGATCTCCTTGCAAATGAGCCAATTGAAAGTTCTAATAGTTCTTGGCAATAAACTAATGAGCTAGCATCATGTTTCTGAAGCAACAAGTATCCCATCGCAAACAAATTATGTCAACTCATAGGTTACCAAGACAAAGGATTGGACCTTCATGAGCAAGGCATCCTAGAACCCATACAAGTTTTATGCAAATCATGGATATCAAGGCATTGGCTACAAGCCTTCTAACACACAATCTAATGATGTTAGTGATACTTCGGCAATCATTGGGGCAACTTCATCCAGTGTAAACATTAAAATAAACGTCATTCATAGCCCCCTGAATAATCCTGCTGCCACTAATCCTTTCACCACCACCTCCATCCCTACCATCAACCTTCATCACCCACATCCTAAAATTGTTGACTAGGACCAACAAGCTTATACATCATATGAAGCAAAGAATCATAGTGGAGCAAAGAGTCAAGTTGAAGCAACAAATCGAACTCGAGCACCAAATAAAAAACAAGCACAAAGTCAAAATCAAGTAAAACATCAAGATGGATCCAAAGGACAACATTTGTCCACAAATCAAAAGGAAGGCAAAAGAGTGACATGGATCTCAAAGCAAATTAAAGAAATAAATCTGATCAAAGCACAATATCAAAAGGAAGGAATCAATCGAAACCACACATTACATACAATAGGTGGGCACCACCTTCACAATCCTTATTGATCGCGACATGCAAAGCTTGAGAACCTGTTGTGACCTAATCACACATCGCCCCATTGCCAATGGGCACGAAGTTTTGATGATGTCTTAGAGTTATTTCATGATGAAGTCAGCAGTGTTTGAGTCCTGTAGTCCCCTGATGACCTGATCCTGATGTTTGAAGATCCTGAAAATGACTAAGTCTGGTATCCTGATCCTGAAGATCCTGAAAATTGGCTAAGTCTGAAATCTGGTGGATCCTCCAAATTCTATAATCTACATGTTAAATCCGGTGGATCTGAGACCTATCTCAAACATCCTGAAAGGTATATTGAAAAATATTTGAAGTATAAGAAATTTTTCTTATACTTAAATATATTTTTCAATATACCTTATGCACTGGGACTTCCAAATCTAGGCGCGAATTTGCTCTAGGATCTTGGGCGCGTTTTTCCACCTCTGCTAACCCACATCAATGCATTAGGTTGAGACTCATAAGTGCGCCTAGAAGAAAATCAACTTTCAAACACTCCAAGAGATGGCGCCTTGATTGATGTTGAAGATGGAAGGCCTTAGGTATTGAAAATTGCCAAAATTAAGACAACTTGAGCTAGGCGCCAATTCATCCTTCAATTTTAGGCGCATTCTACATGTGTAGCCACCAGTTTTGGGCGCCTTGACGGGAGGTGAGGTCTAAGTCAATTGTGGATGGCGCCTAAAGAGATGTCTCCTTCCTTAAGACTCTAGGATTGATCTAAAGTCTCCAAAACCCACATTATGAGTTAGGCGCCCTTTTTCATGTTCAAATGATCATTAGATTGCACTTTGAATTGAGGTGTGTAAGTTTAGGCGCACCTTATGCCTTCAGTCACCTTGAGCGCCCTGAGGAAAGGAACATGTTGTGGAGATTGATTGAAGGTTTTGTGGTCACTTATATCATCATTCTGGGCGACTTGAAGGAAGGAAAGGGGTTATAAGGTTTGAAACACTAGTGTGATGTCTAGGCGCCCATTTGCATTTGTATCACCATTGTAGGTGCCTAGGAAGTAGGGTTGAGTAAGTCATTGTGGTTAGGGCGCTCAACTTAGAAGCCTTTATTGAGGAATCTATGTCTTGAATGGAGTATGAAACAAAGCCTCCAAAGGGTAGCGCCTAAGGTTAAGAGGCCTTTAACTGATTAAACCTTAAGATTAAGCCTTGGCGCTCCTTGATATTCAAACCATCTTAAATGGTGCCTAGATAAGGAATTCATTCAAGACCTTATTATTCAAGTATTTCATTATGAACACCTTATGCCTTCACTCACTCTGGCGCCCTTCGTGTGAAGTACATTTACATTGGCGCCTTGAGGTAGGACATCATCATTGGCGCCTAGACTAGTAAAATCTTTAGGAGCGCTCTATATCAAGGTTTCTATATCATAGTAAATGGCGCCCTGGAGTGAATTGGTGATGGAGGTGATTTTAGCGCCTAGAAGTGAGAATGAAGTTTTTGTAAAGAGGAAGCATGAATCATTTAAGATGTCAAGAACCTATCTTGGACCTTAGGCACCCATTCAACTATGAATAAACCCAAATAAGCGCCTAACAATCAAGAAAGTTTGAAATCATAATTGTGGCGCCTAAAGGTAGAGAGGACTCCTGAGAGTTTGGATACAACATGAAACCCTTGAATGTTAAGGATTAGTTCCAAGAAGCTAAAGCGCACTTCCTAGTCTATACCTCCTCCAAGTGGCGCCTTTGAAGGAAATCATGAATTGAAGTCAATAAACAAGTATTTTGAAGGAAAGGGAACACCCTTAGACCTCCCAAATGGTTTGGAATCATCCTAGCGCCTTGGAGAGGTTGCATCTAAGGGCATCATTGAGTGAGCGCCTAGCCTTGTGAAGGTAAGAATCAAGTCTCAAGAACTTCACCTCATCAAAAGGGAGAGTCATAATCACTAATTTCAGTTTGAAATGACAAAATTAAAGCCTTATGAGCTAGGGTGCCCTTTTACTTCTCTACAAACCTACATTGGCGCCTTGAAGAAAATCACTCAATCCTTGCTAGATGGTGAGCGCTTGAAGTGTAAAGTCATTCCAAGGCATGATTGATCACTTAGAATTGCAAAATGGTAAGTATAGAGACATTGAAGTTGAGCGCTACTTTCACCAAAATCACCTTATTTTTGCGCCTAAGGAGGAGTTGGCATTGAAAGATACCTTTTGAGTGAACCTCATAAGGGGGATTGACTTCTTTAAACCCTTGCAATTGTTTGAAATCATTTAAAGTTATGAATGTGGGACTAATTTGTGTTAGGCGCTCTTTGCTCCTTTTTTCACTTGTATATGCGCCTAAGCTTGAAGAAGGATTATTATATGTTTAAAGTTATTCCTATCTTATGAATTGATTGATATATTGTTCATCTTGTTTTGTAGGAATATCACCTTCAAGCGAAGAGTAAGGAGTCATCTTCAAGTTGCAGAGGGAACACCACTCTAAAGGATCACACCTCAAGTCTTCTACATCAATGACTTCATGTTAGATCACATCAAGTTCAAGAGTACTTCATCAGTGGTATCAAGCTTCAAAGTCTCCTTGAGAGGTCATTTACTCCACATCCAAAGAAGGTGTTATCATCTACACTCCAAAGGGTCACTTCAAAGATCATCGTGCACTACTTCATCTTCATCAACTTCTACATTGAAGACATTCATCCTTCAACTTCAAGTTCTTTCAACTTTAAGTCCAAGAGAGATCTCCTACTTCGATTCATGAATGAATCATCATCATCATCTCCTATTATTATACATGAAGATGCATCGAAGAAGATCAACATCAATCTACCTACAAGAAGGAATGTCACAGAGTTAGTCAAATGAGCTACAAGTATCATACATATTCAATCTACAATGAACAAGGCAAAATCATTGAAGATACATTCCCAAGCATACAAGTTCAAGCAATCATATCAAAGATACCGCAAGATGGTACAATTTGCAAATATGCCCAAAAGCATATTGAATTAACAGTTGAGATCCACAAGATATGTTGAGGTGGCACCTATGTGGCGAGTACCTATCATCATCCAATCATAATCAGCCACATCATATGACTACATTCAATGTATCATTTAATAAAAGAAGCCAAAGGGATGCCTATGTGGAAGATGTTTTAAATGATTTCATCTTACCTTATCACATTGGAAAACGTGCCTTCATTGCCTCTCTTTTGTACTAAAAATAGCAATTGTTGTAACTACCTGTTGAGGTGGCATGATCTGAGCCCTTGGCTACATGATCAATTTGAGCCATTCGTTGTAATCTGGACACTATATAAAGGCCTTGTTGCCTCATTTGTAAGATATAGTTTTGTAGGAGTAGAATAGAAGAGACTCTCGAAATTCTCTGAGAGGACTTGGAGATTGTTGTAAATATTTCCCAAGGTTAATGCAAGGACATTGGAGTTTGCTTGGTGTTTAAGTCTTATCTTGTGGAATTACATGGTTTCTTGTACTTTGATGAAATGGAGAGATGTTTCAAATAGATTAGAAGTAGATTAGAAGCTCTTTGATGTAATGTATGTTGTATTGAATATTTGATCAACTCCTAGCTCATGCTTTTAACATTCATCGCTGGTGAAGTGTTGTGTAAAGCTAATCTGAGCTTCATTTGCATAAGTTCGATTGTGGACGCTTGTTTGAGTTGCGCCATTCGATGGGTGCTTGTATAAACTTTCATGATTTGAAAACCATTCGCGTACCTTAGGAGATTGCACCAACTTCATGTAGTTGTAGGCATCCTTGGCAAAGTGAAGTTAGATTTATCAAGGAGTTTGTCTATTTATACATCATCATTGCCCCATTGACCTTAGATTAGTTCCTTTAACCTTTATCTTTTTCATTTCTTTATCATTGAGACCTTATATATACATCATCCGCACTGAAAGGAGAAATAAGCTGACTGAAAGAAGAAGAGTCTAAAGTAAGTCCCTTTGTGATTATCAGCAAGATCACATGTAATCACTGAGTTAACCCATCATAAATCATAAAAAGGAACCTTGGAGTTACTTCACTAGATCCCATAGTTCAGCCTTTGAAGAGCTTCATTCAAGAGAGAGTGGGATACTCTAGTGTTTTACTCTATTGTTGACTTGTCGAAAAACAATCATCAACAGAACCCAATATGATTGTTGGTCCTAATCCTAACCCTAATCCCAAATCCAAATTTACCTTTAAATCCAAAAATCCCCCATCCCAATCCACACATCCAAACCTCATATCCAAACCCAAAAATCCAATATCCCAAATCAAAAATTATGAATCCAAAATCTAAAAACCCAAAATCCCAAATCCGTCGTATCCTAGGAGCAACGCTTTACCATAAGGGCTATGATGGCTCCTTGTCGATATGTTCACATTCGGATAAATCCAACCCAACTATCAAAAAGCATCACAACACTTATAAATTGTATATTAGTGGCATGGTTCTAGCAAAGCAATTATGCAAGACGGGACACTATTGGTACATCATGATAGGAGCATCTAGATCAACTACATTAGATAGGCCAACACTTGACACTTGAAGCAATGAAAGTCACAAGTTATCCAAAAAAATCAAAAATTAAAGCAAAAAAAAGTAAAGAGAAATTTTCGTCCAAAGGTGAAAGCAGTTCTCGTGGCGCCTTGGGCAAGTACCATGATGAAAACCTATTCACGGGCGTCATGTGTAAATCAATTGTCTAGGTGAACCTTGCACTTGGGGTAACCTTCTTCCATCAAATCATCCCCATCCATACCATCCTATCCCACCCATCCATCATATTTGCATATCCATCCATCCTCCCTTCCTACATTTTGATCTTGATAAGCGCAAGGGCATGATTCTGAAACATGCTTTAAACACTTCTTGGCATATTCCTTATTCTACATCAAATCCTTCAATCTATACACATTGTAGTGCAGCGTCATGAGTAGCATACATAGAGTGGGGGTGTGTTATCCTTATGCAATGTAGTCCTTGGAGCTCACATCCTAAATCCCCCCATCAAGCCATCCCTCATCCCTCCCATCCCAAATCCTTCTTCCATCCATCTTGAAACCCCTTGACCGTCCCATCCTCTATTAGAATCCTTTCGTCATCCCATCACTCACCATTCCATCCATGCACTTTGACTTTCCTTCTTGTCCCCTGACTTGGTTTTCCTTTGTCATGGGTTACATCATTGAGATAACCTTAACATTCAATGAAATCCTACCACGCAATCTCACACCCATCCAAAAACATCCACATAGCTTCGGCCTTAGTCTTGCTGAAATCCAAATCTTGTTTACCTTCAAATTGTTGCATCGTTGTCAGGATATATCATTCTCAATCCTCACATTGCTCTAAGGATATATCGTTCCCACATCAACAATGCTATCATCATCAAATCAATCAATATTTGGCTTTCAGCTTGATCATGGGCATGATCCTACCTCACTCATCATTTGGATGGCTAACTTGGTGCCTTCACATTTCCTCACCTACCACTCTCCTGAACCCCACATCCATCCCACCCCCTATCTAATCAATCTCTCAATCATTCCATCCAATCCTCCCTCCATCCTTGTGTCTAGACTTAGTTTTCCCTTG
This sequence comes from Cunninghamia lanceolata, assembly GCA_027924645.1. Classification (NCBI taxonomy): domain Eukaryota; kingdom Viridiplantae; phylum Streptophyta; class Pinopsida; order Cupressales; family Cupressaceae; genus Cunninghamia; species Cunninghamia lanceolata. The sequence continues at coordinate 3,750,442 of BSBN01000124.1, read as the reverse complement.
TCCTTGGTTCCATACAAAAGACTGCCCAAAAACAATCCACATATATTGCATAGTATACCAATCCCAACATCCCAACAAAGTAGATAAATCCAACCACATCTAACCTAGCAATCTCGCAAATCATCCCAATCCATCTATAGGTTTTGTTCCCCACCTTGTTGCAAGCCTTGATCAACTCTAATCCAAGCAATCATCCTTGGGATATATCATTCCCAATCTTTGCTTTGTTCTAGAGATATATCATTCCGACATCAACAATGCTATCCTCATCATCATCACATCAGTCAATCCTTGGCTTTCAGCTTGATCAAGGGCAATGTCTTTGTATTGTTTGCTTGCTTGTGTGTTTTATCATTTTGCCTTGCTTTTGTAATAGTTCTTGCAACATATTGCCACATCAACATCATGGTCTTCTTCCATATCATGGTGCCATAAAACCTATGCTTGCTTACAACATTTTCTTTTGGCTCAGTCCTTCATGCACCTAGCACATCGTCATCATGATCCCTTATATCATAGTGCATAATGTCCGATGCTACAGCAAAAATTAGGTTGCTCTTCACACAAATTTTACCTTTACAACATGTACCTACCATCAACTATACCCAATCATCATCCTCATCCATCTTCCTCTTCACACATTTCCTCATTTCTTCAATCCCCTGATTCCCAACCTTCATGCATCTAGCCATCCCCCCTTCCTTCTATCTTCCTCCTATTCCTCTTTCATCCCTTCATACCTAGCTCTCCTTTCGAGAGACCACCCAAGTCCCTGTAAACATGCCTTCTCTCTCTAGGGGGCATCACTAACCCATTTCCTAACCCCATTTTTCCAAACAACTGGGGCATCTTGCCACTAGTCCTATCTCACTGAGCGTCTATACTTATTTTCTTTGAAACAATCACTTCTTTTAGCCCTGACACCGTATGAAAGAGGGGCAAAATGTAGACACCCCAAATTCACTTTGTTTCCTCTCCGCATCAATTCTTTGCAATTATTCCCAAATTAACCATTTTTTGCCATTTGATTAATCTCATGTCGTAATTAACTAATGCAACTAATTTAATTGACCATTTGCTATGTCACAATTAATGTGACTAACCTAATTCAACTAATTTCATCCTCATCACAATTAACCATTTTCTCATCCCTAAGGTTAATTAAATACATCTAATTAATTAATCTAGACCTAAATATTCATCCAACTAATTAATTAGATAACACGTGATTATCTAATTAATTAGGCTAATTAATCACACTTCCCCATTTGTTCTAATTTAAAATTCAATCCCATGTCACTAAAAGCCAAAAGACCTTGTCCTTCAATCTCCACCATCAATTCCAAATTCCAAATCAATCTAGGCCCTCCCCTTGCCCACATGTCTCTTCAGGCCACTTGTCCCTAGTCCTTGCTCACACGTGTGAGCATGCTACATGGGTCAATCTTGACCCTTGATTCCATCTTTCAATCTTCACCATCCAGTTACTTCTCTTCCCACATGCTTGCATTTCCTTTCATCCTACAATTTAAGAAAACTTTAACCCTCCATCTTGCATGTTGTCTCTCATACGCCACTTGTCAAGAGGCTAAGGAGTATCCTCATGCAAACCAATCTTGACCATTGATCTCACCTTTCAATCTCAGCCGTTCATGATCAAATGGGAAAGTCTATTTAAGGAGGCTTACCCAATGGATGTTGGATCATTCCATTAATTGCACTTGCATGCTGCCAAATTAAGTAATCTCTTAGTACTTGAGCAACCACATCTCATCTTAGCATAACTATTCAACTTCGGGGCAAAACTACTACAACAAATGGAGGTATAATTATTTAGTTTTGTGTTTTGCATTATAGTTTGTACTCCATTTTAGCTCAAACTGAAAGTAGGTGTTGACATTGAATTGTGAGTTTGTTTTGCATTGTTTTGCATTTGTCTCCATTGTTTTAATCCAATTTTGGCATCCACACAAACAACTGATATGCATTCTCAAAATCAATATCTGTCTAACCGCAATAACTCGCTTTGCCAAAATCAAGGAATCCTTTGATTCACCAATATGATTGATAGTCAAATTGCCAAAAAGTGCAACATTCCATACCACTACAAATGTCAATAAACTTCAAACCAACACACACATGTTATGGACACCACCACAAGCTAGTTGGGTCAATCTTAATTTTGATAGGGCATCAAAGCATAATCTAGGCCAAGAAGATATTGGAGGTATCATTAGAAAAGAACAGCCATTTCCTATTTGCCTATCATGCAACTATTGGAAACTAGACAAACAACATGGCTGATGTCCTTACATCTTATCATGGGATTTGAATCACCAAAGTAGTAGAACTACACAATATTCAGATTGAAGGTGATTCTTTGTTGTACCCATACGGACTTTCATATTGTGTCAAACTAAAATCTATCATTTACCTACCCCTAACATGTTTCAAACCTTCTATGCTTCGCATCATCTTGTCGTCCTTTAGTTCTTTTCTAACCCTCATAGGATCATAAAAACTGAATGCGCCCCAATGAGGAATGTAAAGTTTCCAAAATTAGATTTCAGCATAAAGGCGCGAATGGAAGAATAGTGATGCACCAAAGTCAGAGGAAGTTTGTGTTTTCAAGTGCACCTAGAGTTCGAGGAGTACACCACAGCAAAGAAATGCTCATCAAAGATTAGACACATGCCAACATAAAGGAGTCAATTTTTTGGAAACTTGAAGTCTAGTGTTGAGGTATGTGCCTAAGCTTAGAGGCAGGCCTGGCTAAAGGAGCAAGAAACTTTCAAAAAATTTAAAAGTGTCAAACACACACCAAGTAGGTGGAACACACCAATATAAAGACAAGGCAGCCAAAAGTGCAGGTGAGTCTAGGAAAGGAAGTGCACACTTTTATAAATAAGTAAGATTTTAGAAAAGTTTAAAGTTCAATGCATGGGCACACGCTTGGACAATGGCGTCACCTCATAAATGAACCTATTTTCTTGCCAAACAAGCCTCAGAAAGGAAAACACGTGTAGAAATTGGACGCATGAAAGAGAACAAGGATGCATTTCAAAAGAATAGACAAACATGTCCAGGAAGATCAACATGTGCCTGATAACAAACACAGAGCATTGACACACGTGTCAAGGATTAGGCACATCAACACAAAGAGGCAAAATTTTTGAAAATATTAAGTCAATGTTTAGGCACATGCCAAGGGGTCAAGCATGCACCTCTCTAAAAAAAGAGATTTCTTGCCATTTTATTGGCACGTGAAGCAATGATCAGCTGCGTCTAGAAGTTTTGCGTGCATGGGAAATTTGAGGACTCATCGAGCTTACGATACAAGTGCATGCATGAAGGAATCAACGTGTCATTATAGAAGGGCAAAATTTCATTTGTTGTTTCCCTAATGGTCAAGCATGTGCCTCATATCTGTCAACATTTTTTTTCTTTTCAAAATTTTCTCTATTGGTCAGGTGCATGCCTGAATAGTGACGCGTGCCTAAACAAGGCATCTTTATGTGCCTAAGAGAGGAGGGATGCGCCAATAGAGTGGCACCTATTTTGTTTAAAAAAATCAATAAAAATAAAATAAAATCATGCTATGTATAGAGACCAATTAGAATTAATGAAAAGAGGCACCTATTTTGAAAAGACATCTCTTTTTAGAAATATAAAATCTATGCATATAAGGAAAAAGTATCATTCAAAAAGCAACTATTATTGGAATAGAGGTGCACCTAGTTTGGAAAGCTTATTCTTTCATACAGTAGTCAAAATGGGGGTAATTTGACAAAGTTTTTCGAGGACTCGAGAGCATTCAAGATGATGAAATACAAATTCAATGAAACAAGGGGTGTTGTGTTTCAAAAAGCAACAAAGTGAATTTTCAGATTTCAAAGGTCTTCAAAGGATTTGCCATACTTCATCGGATTAGAGGAAAAGTTGTAGAATCATCACATCATCTAGAAAAGTATGTTTTTAGCGCATGCTAAAAATGGCGTCTTGCTATTTTAGTTGTCATAATTTTTGAACAGAGGATCATATTCTAGGATAAGCTATTTTTAGCCAAAGCTTGCTATTTATAGCTTTTTACAATTTTTAGCATCCTCTATTTATGGATGGGAGTTGGCTATTATTAGATCGTCTATCTCATCATGGAGAGACGTGAGCTTTTAAGGGATACTTGTAATATTTTAATCATCACTTTAACTAGCAGTCGCATGTTGTAATATTAGAATTAGTGGATAGGATTAATTTGTAATAAAGCTTGCATATCATGCAAGCAATCATAGTTAGGGTAGAAGTACAGTTAGTTTATTTCATTTATTTTCATGCAATTGTTTGTAAAACAGTATAAATAAGTGTCTTTTTGCACTTAGTTTAAATCAATGGTAATTCTCATCCTTGCATATTGCTACAATTGCTATTCATCGAGTATTTGATGTTATTGTTATGAATTTGTTATTTACTCAATGACATTTATTATGCCTATCTTGCTTATAAATGTTTATTGAGATGTCTCGTTATGTGTGTTAAAGGTTAAGTTGCTTCAGCAAATTTATAAGCTTTGTATCGTAGGTGAGATCGAAGGTCTAGCTAGTGGCTTTGTATTGAGTCCTACATTCAATTTAACCATAGTGTTTGTGTTTATGCATTAGCTTATTCAACTCCGTGTGTACTTACCTTGCTCAGTCTCTATTTTTTAATTGAACAACATAAGCGTGTAGTCGCAGGATTTGTTTTAATTCAAAAAGCATAAAATCCTTTGCGTAGTGTTGAAAGAGCATCTTAGCCTTTTACCCTAGCCAAAACCAAAATGATACACATTTAGATTTTATTCAACATGAACATAAACCACACCAAAAATCAGTGTAAAGATTGCAAATTGCAAGTAAATATTGTCCAATTATACGTTAGTTCTTAATTTACAGGGAGCTTCCCCTTCTAATTCAAAGAGAGGTTCTACCACACATATGTTCCATTTGTGTCGCACAGAAAGGTGCAAATTAAAATGCTAACATTCTTAACATGGATTATCCTCGAGTAGAGAATATTAGGCAGGGATTATCAATTACCAATACTTCTCCATGCCATGTCCATTGCATGTTGGATCATATAATGAAGGAAATGCTTTCAAACAAGTCCAAGTTCAACATCAACCATGCCAGTTCAATCAAGTGGCTGATGTGCTTTCCAATCATGCACACAAGGGATCAAACAAGCATAGGTTCCATCAATTTCAGCTGCTCATGAACTTCTGTAATAGTTTACCCTAATTTTTTTTTTGAAAATACAATATAGCAGCTGATACAACATTCAGAAAACTCACCAATACATCATATCCATGTGGCCAAACTGTTGTTATACTGTTCCTTCAATGTCAATAAGTGAGTACAGCAATATAGAATGGTTTTCTCAAACACCCAGATGGATTAACCATATAATATTCAATATTTCAACATACCCAGGTGCTGCAATAAGCTACCAGTCTGATAACAATACATAAACAGTAATATAGCGTGGAAATAACAATACTCAGCAGTTGATTACAACTCAGAAATTAGTATAACTGTTGATTTAAGCATCAAATATCAATTTTGGTACATACCCATCACTGTTGTTCTAACACAGGTCTGATATTCAACTGTAACAGCAATATTGGAGCTTCAAAATGGTGTTGGAACCCTATCAATCTGCTTTCTCCCTTCCAAACTGGTTACATATGCATTTGTCTTCCCTAGGCACCTCCTTGTGGCTTGGGAAACACCCCAAAACTGGTGTGCTTGGGCCGAGAAATGACCACATCCCTCCCTTGACTGGTACGGCCTGGTTTGGAGGAGGTACGACCAGCAATGGAGCTATTAAATCTGTTTTTAAAACCCTAAATCTGTTTTTAAAACCCTCCAAAATCTACATTAAAACCCTTTGCCATTTCCTCTAAAAACTCCAAAATATTATTCACAGAATCTCAATATTTTGCAAATTGAAACCCTTTTGTGCGAACTGGAAATCTTCAGCAATGAAGCACAAGCATAGACTCAGGTTGAATCTATCAGCAACTACCTAGCGAAGATCTTCCACCACCATGGATAGTATTCCTCATGAGGGTTTTCGTCCTCAAGAAGTTCTTGGATGAACAGCATTCAGTCCAGCAGCATAACATTTTTTTCAAAATCAATAGCATATGCAAATGAGCTCAAAGAATACCTTTTATATTTTCCCCAAAAACCCAACGCCCTCTTTGTGGGAAATAAAACTTTATTCTATAAAATATTTCTTCTTCCAACTTGGGCGCCCATCTCAAGAAGGGGCTAAGTCACTTTATTTTTAAATAAACACTTAAGCTCACTTTTAAAATAAAACATTATACCTTAAGCATTTATTTAAAATAGTCCACCTATCTTGTGGAAAGCACCGCCGAGGCATCAAATACTGAAATTGAGTGTACCAAGATGTTACTATTGCCAAGGGACTAAGTCGGTGCTGAAATGATGACTTTCTAAAAATAGACATGAGCTCCAAGAAATGTGGAGCGCGGACTAGGCGTTCGAAAACACTTCTGAAAGCGTCATTGCAAACATCTGCAAACTGAGCTCAATGCCACAAAAGGATAATCCACATAAGTTGCTGACGAGTCTCCAAGAACTGTGGAGTTCCCTTACCAACCTCATTAGCCCACGGGAACCTAGGGAATAGGCTAACGGTCACCAAGCTGACTAGGCTTGAGAAGGGGACACTACAACTTCCCAGTACTATTAAGGATAAATTCATCCTTGAGGTGACCCATTCGAATGATAAAAATAAATAATGCCTAGTATGGATTGTAAGTCACCATGTATGTCTTTTTATCCTTGCCATCCTAGCAATCCTCTCAGTCTTCCCCCTTCCACCCTTTCACCCCTTCATTCACATTTCAAACATTAATTTATTTCCCCCCACCCACAATTTAGTCTTTTCTTATATTACATGTCCACCTATTTGTTGAACACCCCCTATCAATTACACCTCAAAGTCCTCCTAACACTATTACAGCCCCCCATCCCAAACTCTCGATTCCTCTATATTTGGCTTTTACCACTGTCATTCTACTCTTACCCTTAGGTCACCTTGTTACCCACTACCCACCTTAATCTCTATTTTCTCCTTTTCAAAAGGTTGCCTATTCTTACCACCTATACGTTTCTCCAATGGCCACTTGACAATAGTGTTCCTCTTCCCTGTCACAATTTCAGTCAGGAAGCTTCCTCTTCAAGTCATATTTGCTACGTCACTATTCCTTCTACAAGTTTCAAAGCAATTAACATGTCTGAAATAGATCATCCAGGCACCCACAGAGATAGAATTAATTTTAATTCTTTGAGAGCACATTGTTGTTCTCATGCATCCCTTGAAAGAATCAACAGCCCTTGGGGAATTTGCCACCTACTATGACAAATCATTCTTCTCTATTTCAGTTCTCTCAAACCACATAAATTCATATATTTATACAGTTAGTTGAGGGAGGTTGTTGAAATTAGAAAACACACACATAATTTAAACAGAGATGAGGAGCTAGGATTAAGTCTCATGGAAATGAATAATCAATTTAATAAAATATTAAAAAGAAGACCCACTGCCTATATAGAAAAATAACATTTAGTTGTTTGTATCAGTTAAAATTATTTAATGTTACATTTAATTTTTGTATCTTGTCTCTTTCTAATAATGTTTTTATTTTTGACAGGATTGTAAGACTTCTTGTAAGGTCTCTAACACTATTCCACCTCTCAGTCAGCCCCTTACTATTGCTTTCCCTAGTCCCCTTCTCTTCCAGCATGCCAAGCTCGATTTCCATTGGAAAATCCTCACCATCGCTCTTTATTCCAATTTCCCGTGTCTCCTATTAGTGATAAGTTATACAAGATCTGTCAATCATATCCCACTCAGCCCTAACAAGTCAACCTTGATTTTTCTGCAGACATGAACCTTAGAAGGAGCTCCAGGAAACATAAATCTGTAAATCAAAGCTCCAAGAAGGTAGAAGGCCAACAAAAAGCTAATAAAGTTTTTGTTGTTTGTGGCTACGGGAGATAGAGAATAAGAAAAAATCTGAGTCTGCCATGAAGAAAGAATGAATAAATGAGCATATTCTTCATCAGCCCATCTATATGGATGACATGAACATCTACTTGAACAAGGAAAGCAAAGGAAGGAATTTCTCTACACATGATGCATCTCCGAGCACTTCCTATCCCAAATGAATTTTTCTTACCCAGGTAATGGTAGCTGCCCCTGTCCAAGATACCACTCTCACAGTTCATATATCCCTCCATTATTATAAGGCTCATCTATCGCTACAAGTTATTTTTGTCTCTAAATGTTTACACCCGAATGCAAGCACCTGAGCCTCTCTTGTTCCCACTTTCACTAGGTTTGGATTCAATCCCATCAAAACAACCCATTTAAATCTCCTGTACCTTCCACTCCCACCATAAGTCTATCTGCAAGTATTCCAAGCAATATACCACAGTTTATCCCATGGGTCTCTACTCCTCAAACCAAGGTTACTTCCCTTTAGCTCTTTGAGTCCCATCATCCTTGCTCTAACACTCCAAACCCTTCGGAATTTTCCAAAACAGACCCCAATCTGCTTCTTGTTCTTCATGAAATTGCTGAGGGAATTAATATTCAAGGCAAAGGCTTTTTAGACAAAAGGGCCCCAAACTGGAAACAAGGCTTGGAAGGCTCCTTCATGCAGTTGGAAACAACAAGAGGATAGAATCTACAAATACTTGCATAGATAGGCAGAATTCAATCATCGTGCAACATAAGCAGACCCTCCGATTTATCAATTCCCCTCTCCTGTCAAAGAATGCCAGAAGAAGAATTACTGAAACAATTCAAGAGCGAGCTGAACTCCCACCACCCCCAAAGAGACGGGGCCTTGGAGAAAAAAGCTCCACCAATGCTTCTATGATTCTATGAGGGGCACTGCCTGGCAGCATCCTCCCATGCACTAGCACACCACTATGGCTTCTATCACCCAGTAGCAGGACAGTCAAGAGGAGAGTTGCTCTCCACCTGCTCATGAATTTTCCTTCTCTACTGGGCAATAATTGTGACCATCAGCTTTAATTTTGCATGTCTCTGGCACATTCAACTTGCAAGATTTTCTCGTCATAGCAGAGGCCTCTTGTCAGCAAATAGTTAAACACGTGTACACAAGCCTCTAAGCCTTTTGTAATCTGGTGACTGTTTCGGTTTATGGTATGTTATGTCCTTTGCATTGGGGAAACACAATGCCATTCTCAATCTTAATGTGTTTGAAGAAAAAGATAAAAAACCTAAGAATTCATGAACAATAGCCCAAATTACTCTCCACAGTGTGAAGAGAAAAGCCTTACGTAGATCTGACCCATGTCAAATCATTTCTGTTGACTACTCTGAAATAGCTCAAAGCCAGCTCAAAAGCTAAAATCAATCAATGTTTAAGCACCTGCTCGGGTGCTTCACCAAAATTTCTAAAAAAACAGGAATCTACTAAGTCATTCAAATACAGCTTAAATTGGACTTAACAGAATGAAGCGTGAAGCTAAAACATGTCCCTAACACAAAATACTTCAACTAATTTTTTAAAAACAGAAATCTTACGTTGAGTAGTTCAAATCTGGCCTCAAAAGCAAAAACAAATATGATCTAACTTCAATTTACTTTACTTTTTATAACACCGTTAAAAAGCATAAAATCGAACGATTGAATCCAAGACCGTCTAAGTTATTCTCACATCAAAATAGCCAGATTGAGTTTTCTCTAACTGATTCGCTGATAACCATAAATAAAATTCAAATAGACAGCAATTTACATAGATAATGTAGCAATTATGTAAAAATCGCTGCGAATTACTATTTGCAGAATGCATAGTGGAGCATAAGATAAAACCTGACACAAATTACATAAAATCATCTATGAAGTGACTGAAATAGAAGCATGGGCTGCTAATTCCCTTGGTCAACGACTTTCCAAAACAATACAAGTTGTAAAAATTTTTAAAACAAGGAGACTGCTGCCCAAATGCAGAAGGAAGCTGATTAAATTAACCTTATACCAATGCAATCTGACCCGAATTTTCGCTCAAAACATAAAAGATTAACTGCAATGCACAAATCAAAATGCAGTATTGGTGCTGTAATAACTTGCCTTTCGTCTAAATCTCTCCTCCTTTGTCCATGTTTTCTCTGTTTTGTTTTTTCGAGGGTTTTGACGAAAAAAAATTGAACAGTAGAGGACGACAAAATTGTGTTTGAAGCTCGCAACAAGACATCGATATCACCATCACAATCATGAGTAATGTGACGGCCGCAAAGCCTAGCCGCCGTGCCGAAATTAAAGACTAATATTGTGAGTATATATTTTGATTTGTTGATGGAATACATAGATATGGGAATTTCTCTCATTATATTAAGTAAATTTAATATAATAAGTTAACTGATTCAAGGATAAACAGTGTAATTAAAAAACACCCATCATCATCATCACCGATGAATCAAACACACCCTTAGGTTGAACATATGTTTTTTATTCATTTCCTGCATATTTTATCACATTAGGGTCTGAAATTCATGATGTGATCATCCAGAAAAATGTTTCAAAATTAAGGGTTTCAGGGTGGCAACCTCTGCCTCGTTATGATTTGTACCCCTTTGTACAAATTCTTCTCATCCATCCTTGATTCCTTGCGTCTTCCGGCAGTAACTGCGTCATTATAATGAATTTGTTGAACGAGGCCACCAAAACCATTTGGATTCTGATTACGACATGACATGACCCATTCACCAAAAAGTCAGAAAGAATCCCACTCACTTGATAAATAATGAGTGCCGCTGCTGCTCTTTTGTCTCCATCACACACACGTTTTCTTCTCTCTCGCCCGCCGCGTCGTCCGCCACGTCCTTATCTCCTCCATTAATGATGCCCATTCGACACTGCCACGCCATTGCTTGCCTTCTCGTGTTCTTGATCTTCAGTTAAGTCGCTTTACAGACACCACTTGTCCAATACAGGTGGACAACCTTCTCAAATTGCCTTTCACCGTTTGATGTCACCTTCCTCCTCACATGCAACTTTAACCTCTTCAAACCTCCTCCATAGTCTACCCTTTCACACTGCCGAGAACACGATCTGGATACTCCAAATTTGATTGATGGACACTTCCCTTCCTTCCTCCTCGGGATCCCAACCAGAACAGCCATTGTTCCTTAGATTTAAGCCAAAATTTTCGGCGACCACATTCACATTCAGTTCCTCTGTCCAAATCAAAACTTTGCAGTATATGCCATTTTCTTACTTTACTCGAACCTTTGTTTTCACATGGCAAACCTTGTTTCGTCTCTTGTAGGTTAAATAGGTCGGGGAAATACATGGAAGTGTTGGACGACACCCAAAAGGGTTTCCTTAAAAGCTAGACAAGATAATCAAGGGTGTTAGTAATTTGTCTTAATTTTAGAAGACACTTTACAATAAGGGTAGATTTAGTAGAATTAACTTTAGTACATCAAAGATATTTATTATATTGTCAATTATATGTGTCCAAGTATGTCATCATGCAAGAGTTTGAATTTAGTACATCAAAGATATTTATTATATTGTCAATCATACGTCCAAGCATGTCAATAGTAACACCAATACTTTCATTATGTAAGAATTTGAATGGTAGTTAGTTGTGGCTTGCAATCTATCTCATTGTACTCAACTTATATTTCGTTAAGGTCAATATTGTTAATATATTTTCCTTATTGTCAATTATACGTCCAAGCATGTCAATAGTAACACCAATACTTTCATTATGCAAGAATTTGAATGGTAGTTGGTTGTGGCTTGAAATCTATCTCATTGTACTCAGCTTATATTTTGTTAAGGTTAATATTGTTAATATTTTTTAAGGAAAATAAAATGACCTCGCCACTATATCTAGAGTGTGTTAATGAGAAAAATCAATTAAATGTAAGTGATACCTTAGATATATAGAGAGTTGAGTTTGATTAAACAAAATGATATAAGTTAGTTGAGACTATGACTAAACATGTCTTGAAATTTTATAGGACGGATTAGGGTCACATACCTTGTGATGTGAACTTTGACTAATATGGCGTTGTGACAAAGGACTAAGATAGAAAATTTGTATTGGATTATTGATCAAAAGGATGAGATAACTAAAACTTAAGAAGATGAGGGTTTGGGATAGAATCGCAAAGGTGATCATGTCTAAAGGCACAATCCTATCCTAGAGATCGTGTGATATTGTACTATGCAAAAAATCACCTACAATACTTATAAGTGCCCAAAAATGAGTAGGCCTACATGACAAGTTTGATGATGACTAAAGATTTAAAAAATAAGCCTACAAGGCATAAAACATAAAGCTATGATATTCAACGGATGTCTCTAGGGTAAGGTGTCATGTGTTGACCTTCTAGAACTCCCCATGTGTCACTTATGTTTGTAATTTGTTGTTTGCTAAGTGTTTGTATGTTTATTTGCCCTAATAATCATGTTTTTTGCCCTTAGTGACATGCTCGCCTCTTGACTAAAGCAACAAACATGTGTTTGCAACAATGAACTTTTTATTTGTAAAGCAATGAACTTGCACAAAGTAGTGAACTCGTCAAAGTTATCCAAAGCCATGATTAATTTCAAAAAACATGATTTTCCCTTTGGTTATTGGCTCAGTAGGATAAATTTAGATCTACTAATAATATTTTTTACTCCACCTAATTAAGGTTTCTATAGATAAGTCAATCTTAGTCTTTTTACAAGTTTAGGTTTTTCACAACAAAAGATGCAACCCATTGTGGAGATATTACATTCTTGAGACCAAGTTTTGTTTGCATACATTGTCTAACCATCTTCTAGCTATTGCTACCCATTGTCCCAATATCCCTATCCCACTTTGTAAACAATAAGATTAAAATTTTAAAAAATTAAATTTAAATTAAAATCACCCTAAAGACATACTTAACTTTGTGAGTATAAAGTCAAATTAAATCCAAAAAATGTGTGTTCAGCGTCATGGTTGGAAAGGCTTCAATGTCTCCCATCAAGGAATCAGCATTAATTAAACTAAGGTTAAGGTCATCTTATATGCATTCCCTCCCACTTATGAATAGTTATTTCAATCCTTCTTGGGCAAGTTGGGAGCCAAACAATATTTCATTCTTGATTTAACTTTCAAGATCCATTTGATTAATAATTTGTTAAAGAAAGAAAATAAAAGAACATGGGCATCACATGCCAAAATGCCTTTAACCAAGTCAAAAAATTCCTACTCTCCCCTCCAACACTCATGCCACCAAAATAGGACTACCCCCTAATCTTGTATTTACAAGTAATAAATGTCTCCATAGCATACATGCTAGTACAAGAGGATGACGATGAGAGAGAAAGGGCTATATATTTCATTAGTCTCCCATGTCCCATTTTTTAGCTAGGGGAATAATTAAATAATTAAGTTGTCTAAAGGTAACTTATGTTTAATTATTTATTTAAAAGAAGGGTGGCTAACATCATAAAGTACTTTTAAAAGAGGGCCAAAAGTGATAACACTAGGCATGGGGTACAAAGTGATGACTTAAAAGGTTCTTTTAAAAGTGGGTCATAAAAGTGACGTTGAAAATGGGATTAAAAGTATTATCAAATTAAAAAATTAAAAAGTCACCTAATTTTTATTATTGGAAGGGAAAAGTGAAAATAAAAGAAAATAATATTTTGTTGCCATAAAAGTGTCTATAAAAGGAGTTGAAGACAGAAGAAGGATTGTTGAATTTGAGGAAACTCTTATTTCAAATATTGAACTATGTTCATCTTCTGCTACCTAAGGACAAAAACCCTTTTAGCAAGATCAGTTTTAGGGATGAAAACCCTCCTAGTTGATTGAGTAATTCTATCCAAGAATTACCTGTGTGCTTCATGATTTGGTTTTGAGGACAAAAACCCTCCTAGTCATTTGAGTGGTTTCATTCAGGAGTCATTGGTGAGTTGAATGTGTGTGGTTATTAGTTTCAGTTTTATTGTAGAGTTATTTTTAGTTGTTGTGTGGATTCTTGGTGTATTTTAGATTTTCTTAGTATGTGTTCCAGTTAACTTTGGGTGTGAAGTTTGTATTCAAATTTGAGAAGTTTGGAGGAAACTTTGCTTGCAAATCTAAGTCGATTCATAAGGAGGAGTTGGTCGTACTCTTGAAGGATAAAACACTGCTTTACATGGATGTAATTTTGGTTGTACTAACTCTAGAAGTCATACCTATCTTTATGCTAGTTACCTTCAGTTTTCATTGTTATTAGCTATTGTAGCAACTCATCCTTAGGTTGTACAAGTAGTGCATCAGATCATTCTGACTATGCAAGGTGGGTGTTTCATTTTTAGAAGAGTTTAATTACTTTTTTAAGCTACTATTCTATGTTATTTGATGGGAAATTTAATTATAAATGGTGATTTTCCCTTACGGCCTAGTTATACCAATTATTATGTGAATTACTACATCTTTGGGAGTATTTTGGGTTGTAGGTTACAATTGTACCCTTTCTAGTTAGTTTTCAGTAAGTCTGGGCAGATTTTTTGGTCATTCTAACAGTTGTACCTTCTCCTTTTTCATAGTCATATAGTTGTTAAGGGTTGCAGTAGTTGTACTATCTTTATGAGGACTATACCAATTATATCAATAACTCATTCAGACTATTTGATAGTATTTAATGGTATTTATGTATCGTGCAACTCTCATTGACAGTCATATGAAGTTTCCATCAGAGGCTACTCTTATTTCTCGATGCTTTTGATTATTCAAAGTATACATTAGTTGTTCCATTTGTTCATTTGTTAATACAAATAATTTCAGTAAGCTTGTTTCTAGTATTTTTAGAGGTTTAACTTATGCAAATTTAATTTAATGCATATTGATTAGATTGTAAATCTGGATGGTTCAACCACCAGATAGTAATTACATTTGATGATGTAAGGATCCTAGAAGGTTTATTGTTAGATCCCTTTTCATTTGCATTTCATTTTCAACCTATTACGACATTGATCACTTGTCTGCTTGTTATCAGTCAATTTGGCTTTAATCAAACCTACTTGTTATCTGCTAGTGGCTTGGAGAATATATGCATACTAGTCTACCGAAGAGGTGTTGATCTATTCACCTATGCTGCATGTATGCTTTGGTCAACTATGTCGCCTATATGCTCTAGTAAGCTATGTTGCCTATTTACTTTTCCAGCATTGCATTCATCTAGGTAGTGTTTCTAAACATTGTATGATCTCACCTTGGCCAGGTGATCAAAAGTGCAAGGGCTTGCATCTGCATCATTCAACATTGTAAAAGTTTATTAAAAAACTAGTTGGGAATATTATAGTGGTATCAAAGTTGGTGATCTTGCTAGCTTGTTCAGAAAGCTAACCATTTGTTACAAAGTTTACCACATGTTCAGTAATGACAGAAGATTCAAAAAAAATTAGAGCCTTAATTCTACTTTCCTGTGAATCATGGCACTAATAAGAGAAAAAGATTTGGGAAAGAGGCTTTGCAAAGAGAGAAGAATACTTGAGCTTCTACCTCCATCAAAGGATTATCTACTCAACATTTTGGAGGAAGAGAAAATTTGTTTATTCATGGTAGAATAGTCAGATTCTAAGACTATGCAATGGCCAGTGAATCCATCAATGACTTCTTTGGTTAAGCCCAAGCTTTTGAGACACTCAGATAAATATGTAAGACTTGTAGAACTATCACTTGTATTAGTGAAATTACAAGAATAACAACTCCTAAAGTTCCTTATAGTAGCAACATCATGAGGCATATATTTCAGTTGATTGTGGAAAGTTTTCAAGGTTTAGATGAAAATAAAATCC
Organism: Cunninghamia lanceolata; assembly: GCA_027924645.1. Lineage (NCBI taxonomy): Eukaryota > Viridiplantae > Streptophyta > Pinopsida > Cupressales > Cupressaceae > Cunninghamia > Cunninghamia lanceolata. The sequence continues at coordinate 3,734,566 of BSBN01000124.1, read as the reverse complement.
TTTCTTTTGCTAAGAGGGTTACAATTTAAGAAACTATTACAAGTGTTAAATCATGTGTTGTGATGCTAGGTCTTGGATGTGATGATCTTATTTTGAAAATTTTCAACATTTTTTTGCAACTATTAGTAAGAATTATATTGAAAATGTAGTAGCCTCTATGTAGGCCATTATGACTTTGGTTCTGAATGAGAGATGATATTTCCCAACAATTATTGTCTATTTTATTAGCTAATTTGAGAAAAGAGTAGGATGTTTCTCTAGTTGCACATGCACTAGCTAAATATGTTGTTAAATATTGTGAAAAGAAGTTGAAGTCATACTTAATAGTCAAAATGATAGCTAAAAAAATTACTCCAAGTAGTCAATTGAATAAGATTTCTCCTATTGCAAGAAAGAAAGAAGAACTAAGGACCCTAGAATTTTTTAAGAACCAAAGGCATAAAGAATCACTCTTGAAGGAAGAGGAAAGGCTAAAGCTTGATTCTTCGATGCCTTGGAACAAACTATATTTTAGGTCACCTCCTTCTAACCAACAAAAGAAGGCATTCCCTACCACAAAGGAGGAGATCAAAAATGAACTTAGAAGAGATAAATGATGCATCTCATGCAAAGAACATTGGGATCCAAACCACATATGTAGATTGAAAAAGGAAAGATTCACTATGTGGAAGTGATATCAGATGAAGAGTCAGTAGTGTCAGGAAAAGAACCTGAAATGAAGGTGGAACTAGATGAGCTATAATTACAAGAGAAGGTTAAGAAAGAGAAAGGAGAAAAATTAAAGCTACAAGAATTTGAGAAGAAGTAGACCTTGGAGAAACCCACCATTCAGGTGGAAAGTATGGAATTTAATGAAGATAGAGATATCTTATTGACTTCTAAGTTTGTGGACTAGAAAAAGACTCATCTTAATGAAGTCAAGGAAAAAACATCACGTGTTGAATGCACAAGTGGAAAATATGTTCATGATCAAGATGCACCCATCAATCTTCTAAAGATTGAGTCTATTTCATATAAGGGTGATTTGCAAGATAGTTGTAAAAATGAAAGTGAGAAGAATCTTTTAAGTCACAAGAATGATGATGTTGTTTTCTTAGAAGCATCAACAAAAGAAGACATACACTCTGAGCATTCCTATGAAAATGAAAAAAATACCTTGAATTAAGGAGCGTGTGAGGAGGAGTTCCAAGATGACTTTTCTAAAATACATGTACATGAGAAAAAGGTTTTATCAGCTACTAATGTTGGTTTTAAGCTTGCTAAAAAATTAGATCAACAACCAATGAGAAGTAGATGGGCTATCTCCATGATTACAACTTAAGGCATGAAGGTACTGATTCTAGCAAAGAATTGATATTATGGAAAGACTCTTGTCGTCATGTGAAGTACCATAAGAATGGAGAGAAGGTGAAAGACACAACTTTTAGTGAAGGACATATAGATCTTTCTACTAAAGGTTGTCCGTGCTCATAAGAATATGGGATCCTGGGGATTATTTGAGACACCTAATTCTAAAAAATGAAGTGGAGCATGCAATAAGTTTTCATAAAGTGCAACATCTTGTTGGTACATTATGAAAGGAAGCTAGGTGTGCAGAAATTGCTTCCTACACTAATCTAATGAGGAGAGATGTATGCAAATTCTTTACAACCTTTACAATTACAGTGATTTTAACACAACAACAGAGATATTGCAGTAATACACATACACACAGAATGTAGACAGAAGAGATAGAGACAAGATATAACGTGGGGAAAACCCTTTCAGGTGAAAACCCCCACACTCCAAAACCTGCACAATGTATTATCAAAACAAAAAATGTTTACAACACACTTGCAATGCAAGTCTTCTTAGGAGTCTTCGACACTCGTATCAGGAGATATTTCGGTAGCATAACAGTACCTATCAATTACACTATGCATCTCCCATCCAAGCACCTATTTATAAAGAAGTTTCAAGGCAAAAATGGAACCTTCTTGAGATGGGCGTCCATCTTGGCCTCATGGCCCAAAACCCACAGCTAAGGACACTTATCCAACACTGCAACATGGTTCTGACACTTGTCATATCACTCCATCCTAATGTGGGCGCCTAGTCCCAAGATAGGCTATGACAGATGTTCTTACGCACCTTACAGCTGTCATAGAATATGTCATAACTGACATCACTTACAATTGTAAAAGAATCTGTCATACACTAACTAAAAATAGCATATTCCTCTTACAACATGTCATAACCTCCCTTGGGTGCCCAAAGATGCCTTCCTCAAAGATGCTCTTTGACACATGTCCTCACCTGTCATAGGATCTTCTATTTACAGCTCTTACGCGTCATAGAATTTGTCATAGGAATCTATCATGACCGTTACGTGTCATAATTCCTTACACATTGGTCAAGATGCTGACACATGGCATAAAACCTCTACCACAATACGGGACGCCTATATCCACATGGAGTGGGTTGACCATCCTAGTCACCTTACAAGTGGAGTGACAACTCGTCATGCCACTTCACACTAAATGACAAAACATGATGTGCAACTTAATTACATCATAGGCTAATAAAATAAATACATTACAAATAATAAATACAAGGAATTACCAAGGTTGAGACACCTTAATTCCCAACATTCTCCCACTTGTCAAACACCTTGTAAGAGCTAATAGAAATAACATGATTTAACTACTATAGGCCGAGAGGCCCATAGACTCCGAACACCATTTGAACTTCTCTATGCCCATTGGTTTCATTAATGCATCCGCAACACTCTTCAAAGTGTCTACCTTCTCCAATGTCACCTTTCCATCCTCTACCATGTCTTGCACAAAATGAAACTGTACATCAATATGCTTTGTTCTAGCATGGAAAGTTGGATTCTTTGCTAAGCAAATCGCACTCTGACTATCACAACAGATAGTAATCTATCCCGCATCAACACCAATATCTGAACACAATCTCTTAAGCTAAATGCCTTCCTTGCAAGCATGAGTATCTGCCATATACTCAACTTCTATCATGGACAAAGCAACCACAGGTTGCCGCTTACTCATCCAACTAATTGCACCACCAAACATAGTGAACACATAAGCACTAGTGGATCTCTTGCTGTCAATGTCACCTACCCAATCAGAATCCACAAATCCATGAATACTTACAGAATGTGGAGGTCCTGTAGGATGACCATGATAACACAGGGAATACTTGGAAGTACCCCACAAATATCTAAATACTCTCTTCATTGTTTCCTAATGTACCCGTCCAAGATTAGCCATAAACCGACTAAGGACTCCCACTGCTTGGGCAATGTCTGGTCTAGTACAGACCATAACATACATCAAGCTGCCAAAAACACTAGCATAAGGTACTCTACTCATGTCCTTCATCTCAGAAGAAGACTTTGGACAATCATTAACAGATAACTTTGTCCCCAAAGAAACAGGAACACACAATGGTCTACAATCTGCCATGTTGAATCTATCCAACACAGTCTTCACATACTTACTCTGACTTAACCAAAGTTTTATGTTTGCTCTGTCTCTTCTGATTTCTATTCCCAGAATGTACCTGGCTACCCCTAAGTTTTTCATCTCAAACTGTGCTGACAACTGAAACTTCAAATCAGAAATCATATTCTTACCATTCCTAATTAACAGCATATCAACATACAATGCAATTATGAGAATGCAATCATTGTCAAATTTGTAATACACACAATGATCTGATTTCAACCTCAGAAATCCAATGGACAACACAAAGGCATCAAATTTCATATACCACATCCTAGGAGATTGCTTAAAACCATACAAAGACTTCTTTAGTTTACAAACCAAATTTTCTTTACATTTTTCTATGTAATGCTCTGGCTATGACATGTAAATCTCTTCCTCCAAATCACCATGAAGGAATGATGTCTTCACATCCATCTGTTCCACCTCTAAGTCATAAGCTGCTGCAAGAGATAATAGGAACCAAATAGATGTCAGCTTTGCAATGGGAGAGAAAATTTCACCATAATCAATTCCCTCCACTTGTGAGTACCCCTTCGCAACCAATCGGGCCTTGCACTTTTCAACACTGCCATCTGCACCAAATTTCTTCTTGAACACCCATTTACAGCCAACGGGTTTCTGTCCTTCAAGCAAAGGCACCAAGTCCCAAGTTTTTTTCTTCTCCAAAGAAGCCATCTCATCTTCCATGGCCTCCTTCCAGGAACCTTCATCTTTCATGCCCATAGCCTCTGTCACAGTTCTAGGCTCATCAGTGTTAGTAAGCAAGGCAAAAGCACAACTAGAATCAAGAAGTGAATAACCAAACCTATCAGGTTGCTTCTTTGTTCATGTAGACCTCCTCAAAGTCTGAGGTTGAGGTTCTGCTTCTTCTTCTGAGCTTTCAGAGCTGCTAGAGCTCTCCTCATCATCAGGTCTCACAGGGTCTGTCGGTTCAATCTTCTCAGGGGTAGTGGGAAACTGAACCACATCCTCTTTCTTTTCTTTCTCTTCTAGCTGTAGAACAACGGAAGGTGTTAGCTCTCTAAAAATAATACTTCTGCTATACAACACTTTTTCGGCCACAGGATCCCAAAGCTTGTATCCTTTCACACTGACACCATAGCTAATGAAGATACACTTAATAGCCTTGTTCTCCAATTTTGACCTCTTCTCCCTAGGCACACGAGCATATGCCTCACAACCAAAAACACAAAGATGTCTTACTGAAGGCTTCTTACCAGACCACACCTCCATAGGTGTCTTACCAACAAGAGTTGATGTAAGAGACGTGTTTACCAGGTAGCAAGCAATGGCAACAGCTTTAGGCTAAAACTTCTATTCGAGGCTAGCTCCACTAAGCATACTCCTAGCCTTCTCCATCAGTGTCTTGTTCATTCTCTCTGCAACTCCATTTTGTTGCGAGGTGTATGGAGTTGTCTTATGTCTTTCAATCCCATGTTCTTTACAGAACTTATCAAATTTTGTGGAACAAAACTCACCACCATTGTCAGTTCTCAAACACTTAATCTTTTTACTAGTCTGATTCTCAACAAAAGCTTTAAACTCTTTCAATCAACTAAAGACTTCAGATTTGCTTCTGAGAAAATAAATCCATGTCCTTCTAATGTAATCATCTATGAAAGATACAAAATATACAAATTAGGAGATTGAAGGAACATTAACTGGACCAAACACATTAGAATGAATAAGATCCAACACACCAAAAGACTTATGAGAACTCGAGTAAAACTGAACACAGTTTTGCTTTCCATATATGCAATGTTCACAAAAGTTGAAATCGAGATTACAATCATCTAACCCCTCAACGAGGTTTTTATTTTCCAGGGTTCTAAGACCCTTCTCACCAATGTGGCCAAGTCTCTTATGCCATAACATTGTCTTCTCATTAGGAAGCTTGACTTCCAAAGCATGAGCACCCTTAGGTAGCCAAAATTCACTACCATCAGAATTTGATACAACAGATCTTTTCACTGCTGGTTCCAATGGTGGGGATGAAGTGACTGCAACTCTTTTCTTCAAGTCAGAAGAACTATTGCACTATGAAGTGCATGCCTCCAGCTGAAATAGAGTACCTCTCTGAGTACCGTTCGCAAGCACCATAGATCCTCTAGTCATCTTGCATCCTTCTTGTATATACCTAAAATTGGCTCGTGTCGAACTAAATAAATATTTTAAATATTTATTTTAATTCTTATTCTTCTATCAATTAAATAAATATTCTAATTTATTTGATTGGTTCATTATCCCAAAATTAAATAAAAATCAATTTATTTAATTAATATTCCCTAATTCCTCTAATGTCTCATCTAATTAAATAATCCTAAATTATTTAATTAATCCTTATCTCCTCTATTCCAGAGTCCTAAATTCCATAATTCCACATCATCTCATCCATGTCATTCTTCCACCTCATCTTCTACCTCACCATGTTGCACACATAATTAAATATTTTAAGATTTAATTAGCTAATTGTCCTCACCCACATGTGTCCTATTATTTCTCAATCACCTTTATGCTCAAAGACACTTGTCTTTCTAATTCTAGCTCATCTCTCACATTCCCACAGATCAAGAGTCCTTTCTCCACAATCTCCTCAAAGACTTCCACCTTTAACTCACAAGTCATTTGTGAGCACAATGACATGTGGCTCATGGATCCACTTAATCCTCTACCTTGTAAACGTAGTAGGAACATTTCCCATGATTATCTCCCTCAACTCCATCCAACCGTACACATCACAGATAATTCCTTCAGTCATGGATCTATTGACACTTGGATTTGGCCTCTCTTAAGCCTATAAAGGTAAGGTCCTCACACCCATTTTACATCCACTCAAGCTTTGGCAATCTTACTCTGTAGAAATACCATCATAGCTCCCAAGTGTGCCTTTGGCTCCATTGCATTTGCATTACAAACCCATTATCATCATCTCATTATCATCCACCATGGTTGCATATCATTACCTTCATCCTTCATCTTAGTTATTTCATCTCAGTTATTGCATTGTAGTTGCATTGCACAATTCTCCTCATAGCCATTCTAGCTTTGTCATCTTAACAGCAAGGAAGTACAACTTCTGAGAGCTCATAATCAAACAAGATCAAAGCAAGATAGGCAACAATGGAAGGCACGAGGTAAATCTGGTTGCAAAGGTATTATCTTTTATTTGCTTGCATTTGTCTTATTTCCATTGAAGTTATTGGATATTTAGATAATTTTTACTATGATTCAGAAATTCCTCTAACATTTTTGGTGCCCACCTTGGGGCCTAGCCCCGTTTTTAATCTCCATTTGAGTGTTTTTGTGAAGCTATGCGGTATGGATCAAAGCCTTCACTCTATGCTTTAAGAGTTTAACGTTTCTAGTTTTTGCACGCTCTCTAGTTTTTACCAGTCATGTTTTAATCATGATTTTTTTTAGCAGTGGGCATTCTGCCCCGTGCCAAAGTCTAAAATTTTTGTCATTTTTGTTGTGTTCTCTGTATTGTGTGTTCATTGTGCCCATGAAGAGAAAGGCTAACAAGCCAAAACAGAAATGATAGGAGGTTTAACACCCTCATCATACTGAAGAGGCAGAGTAGTTACATTGCATGCATGAAGGTAGATTGAAGGCACATTACAGAAGGTTGTGAAGGATTTGAGATTGACGTTGAGGTCGCAGTCTCCAATTTTGCAAGGTGTGCACTATGAGATATCTCACACAAATCTCTTCCACACCAGGCCATGGCATATCTCTTCAATATCTCCCACACGCCAGAAGTGTTTGGTTGCAGTCTCTATTCACAGGTCGCCATTCACAATTTGTTGGGAGATCTCAGATATTGTAGCACTGCAGATTCTTTTGGTGGTTGTTTGTGGTTCAGGTTCTTCAACAGATTTCTCCAAGTGGCCTCTTTTTTCTATGAACCTTGCTCTAGATCTGGCTGATCTCTAAGTCTCTAGTGGCTCCTACGTTCCATGTTTGGCTCTATTTTCTTCGGTGTTCGTTGCTCAAGACCTCACACCACTTTGGCCTCTTCTTAGGTCCTAAGAATCCTTGCCAGCCTCCTCTGTTGACCTGCAATGGCCTTGTTGGCCATGCCTCTGTAAAGCCCTAGTTTTGGGCAAACTTGGCCGCCCTCAGCACTCTTTTTTTACGCTTTACCAGCCCCTGCATTGAGCAACTAGCAGCTTCACACCAGCTTGGGATCAAAATCATTCATCGACATCATTTGTTGCAGGTGTAGAAGTTGATTTAGTCATTTGTTTGCATCATATCTTCATCTAGATTTAATTAGGAGGAAGTAATTTGACATCTTCATGCAAATTTTCACCTAGATTTAATTAAGAGGAAGTAAATTGTATTGTTGTATACAACTTTCACATAGTGCCAACCTAGGTGGATAAAACTAAACAAATCTTTCATTGCTATCTTGCACTATAAACTCACATCTAGCTTAAATAGGAGAAAGTAACTTGTTTAATTCTTCAACAACAATCTTCATAATAGTTTGTTTAGGAGGATAAAATTAACAATCTTTTTCAAGTTTATTGCTATCTTGTCAATTTCTTGTGCTTGGTAGAGTAAAAAACACTTAGTTTTAACTCTAGGAGGATAAAGAACCAGTGTATTCTGTGTTTGAAAATGGTGATAGGACTATGCTCTCCCATTTTGGGTGATCAAAATACCAAACTCATCATTTTATCTATGTAACCTTTAGAAGAGGTCTGCCCTTGGGATTGTGTTTCTTCCAAGTGGGATGACCTCAAGCAGTAATGGGCTAAATCCAAGCCACTTCCAAGCCGCTTTAAATAAATTGTGTTTGTGACAAAAGGCACAAATAACGGGTGTTGTTGTGTTATACCGACAAATGTTTCCCATAGTACCCTTGTGGTGCATTTAACTCTGTTGAGCCTAACCTCTTCAGACTGGGAAGCCTCCATAATGGAGCGAATTGCCGCATGTATAACCACCTGAACGGATGCCCAAACTAAAAAGCCAATTATTTTAGAAAGCCAAAGACCCCTATTTGTTGACGTAGGAGGTCGAACCTCTGAAGCCGTCCAACGTAATACACTCATTTAGTGTAGAGACAAAAAATCCAACTCTTCAGAGGAATTGTAACATGGTATGCGTGAGAAGTGAGTGCACTGTAAGGGGGAGTCAGTGCTACCAAGTTGCTAACTATTTGCTTTTATGTAAGTGGCTGGAGTAAAATTCAAGTTGGAATTCGACGAATATTGCCCTTGCCATCCTTAGGATTGTACTTGTTTGTTTTACATTTATCAAAAATTGTATCAAATAACCATGGAAACCTCTTGTTTACCGTGTTTTCTGGTAATAACTTGTGTTAAGACAATACCACAAACTTTAGAGCAACTTAGGAAAACATGCAAAACAAGCCAAATTGACAAACTGAGACAAAAAGCAAAATTTATGCATTGCTACGCATCCACAACAGAGTCCTATTCCGTACATGTTGAAACAAAAGTGAAACCATTTCTGGATACCCTTTTTTCTCTAGTATACAATTGGAAAATAACTTCAACCTTGCAGACTCACCTTTGTACCACTTTCATAACATCGCCTTTGCATACCACTATCTTGCTGTCCAAACCAAACCAAGATTTTCATCTAGGCATTATTGAGACTCTACCAAATTCAAACAAAATCTAGTTAGTTTCATAATAGGATCAATCATCCTCCACCTCGAAACTATGCTAGTGTAATCTTGATAAAAGAATAGTCTATATCAATAGTGGTGATCAACTATCCCTATTTTGACTACCTTTTAGTTCAAGAGCACATTGTTTGGACAACATAGATCAATATAAAACCTTAGCAAAATCTTATCAAAAATGTATCCAACCAAATTCACCTCATATCATTTCATACCAAAACATCAAACCAAGTCCACCAAGTCTAACAATCCAACTTCACCCACATCTCAAACTTGCATGGTTCAAACTAGGTCCCAAGTAAAACAAAAGCAAAAAATGGGTTCCATTCACAATAGTGGGCACGATTCTGATGAAGAGCAAATTAACCAAGAGGAAATCCTTAAACACCTCCAAGATCTAAGATTTCAAAAGATAATGGATAGGGTCGTTGCCACGGATCCTCATAAATATTTTCTTATGCTAGCTCAACAAGGAGCTAAGTTGCCCTCAGATTTTGATGTCTCAAATCTAAGAGAGAACAATTCCTCAAATGAAGTTGAGTCTTCGAAAGATGGCTCCAAAAATGACAAAGATGCCTCCAAAACTAACAAAAATGCTTCTAATTCGAAAAAGGCTAAGGATACACTCAATCCCTTGGACACATTAGCAACACAAATCCAAGCCTTGCAAAAATAGTTGATGGACATTCAAAGTGGAGCCACCTCAAAACACTACTCCCTTGAGGAGATCTCACCTTATCCATTTGATAAATCTTTGCTCATGATACCTTTTCCCTCAAGATTTGAGGTTCCAAAATTTGACAAATACAGAGGAAAAGGTGATCCAAGAGATCATATAAGGGAATTTAGTGCCGCATGTCTAGAAGTCGCACACAATGAAACATATCTTATGCGACTATTCCCAAGAAGCTTAGGAGGACAAGCTATGGAGTGGTTCTCTCGCCTACCTCTTGGCATCCGCACTTTTGATGAACTAGTAGATAAATTTGTCACACATTTCTCATACAATATCGAACATGAAATCTCCATGTTGGGCCTTTGTAATAACAAGCAAAGAGTGGGAGAATCCTTCGCCTCTTTCCTACAAAGATGGAGACAACTTGTAAGCAAGTGTCCCTACCACATACCGGAGAAGCAAATCATAGAAATGTTTGTTCACAATCTATCCATGAAACTAAGCTATCAAATCCAAATACAATGTCCAACTACTTTTAGTAAGGTCATTGAAATGGGGCTACTCATCGAGAAAGCCTTGATAGAAAAGGGGCAAATTAAACTCTACAAAGACACCCCTAGTTCAAGTTATAACATAGACAAGCCAAGGTTTTGGACCAAAAACAAAAACATTGTGAATGATGGTGTCGTTGATGCTAAACATGTGGTACCAAAACAACCAATCTTTAATCTATCAAATCCACAAAACAACACACCATCGAACAAACCTCAAAACAATGAACCACGATCCACAAACTTTCCTCCTCATCGAAAGTTTACACCATTAGGGGAATCAATCAAATCTGCCCTACGGAAGCTCATATCAGACAATATCATAACGCTTCCAACGGTGTGAGATTATGAACCAAAATTTAAACCCTCTTGGTGGAAAGACTCGGACTTTTGCGAATATCATAGAAGCAAAGGTCACAAAACCAATGACTGTCAAAGACTAAAGAATATCATTCAAGACTTGATTGATAAAAAAATAATAAAAATTGATGGATACATATCTAATGACAACCATTTGGTATTCAAGAATCCGCTCCCCAACTATGAGAAGGGAGGGTCTTCAAATCAAAATAATAATAGTGGTAACAACACCAACTATACAAATGTGGCATATGATTGTGTTGTTAACCACATCTCCCAAGGTGACTCACATGTAAATGTGATCACTATAAATAAAAAGCCTGATTCTAATGTGACCACTCATGGTGGAAAGGTTACTCTCCAAGGGGCTCCATCCAAACCATCCTCCACATCTAACCAATACAACGTCCTTGACCAACTCCATAAAACACCAGCCCATATATCCATTTTGGAGCTCTTACGTCTATCTCCATCTCACAAAGCCATCCTCAAAAAGGCTCTCTTGGAAACTACCATCCCAACCAATCTAGTTGAAGAGCAATTTCAGGCCATTGTAGGTCATCTAACTACACCCCATTTCTTATCCTTCACAAAAAAAGATGATATGTCTATCAGCCAACCGCACAATGCGTCCCTCCATATTGAAACCTTCATCCATAAGCATAAAATAAAACGGGTCCTAATAGATGGAGGGACAGGTTTAAATATTTGCATGTTAAAACCAATCCTTGCATTGGGGTTTTTAGACAATGCCATTGATCCTAAAAGAAAATTACCATTAAGGCGTATGATGAAGAAGAAAGGACATCAAAAGGAACCATTGTTTTGCCAATCAGAGTGGGACCGGTAGTAAAAGATGTGGTGTGTCAAGTGCTTGACATGGAACTAGCATATAATATTCTCCTTGGAAGACCTTGGATACACACGATGAAGGTTGTGCCATCCACCTACCATCAGTGTATCAAGTTTCCTCATAACGGCCAAGAAATCACTATCCAAGGTAATACTAATCCATTCCAATATTGCAATTCCATCCAATCCAAGCACGAACTTGTAATTCCCACCAACCGTGCAGCTTCACCCTCTACAACCAATGTTGACCCAAGCTCGATACCTTCTACATCAAAATCCGCAGAACAAAAATTCAAGATCAAGGATAAAGTTGTAGGAGAGTATTCCATTGAGCAAACCTTTTGTCTCACACCATTACCTCTTTCACCCAAATCCACCCATCCATTACATCATTCATCTACCCATACACCTACAAAGGATGTGATCCAAGGGCTACTAGCAAGGAGTCAACCATGTCACCAAATTCCTATCATTGAACCTACAAAAGATTCTTCTAACACCATGTCCAATCCTACAATCCCATCATATAGTCCACAACCCCTTGAGCCTATTGAAGAATCTCCACCAATGAATCCAAGTCAAGATCCTTCATCCCTTTATGTTGATAACCCTCAAGAGCATATCACGCCTATCCAAGATCCTATCACTTCTATTCAAGTAACCCAAAACCTAATCCTAAGCATGTGAAAAAATCAAGTCCTAGTCCTAATCAAGATCAAATCACTTTCACTCCACCCATCCATAACATTTATCTCTTCCATGATCAAGATATTACCTATGAAGAAGATATCCATGAGTAACTTGATCCTATACCTCTCCATGAGAAAGAAGTCCAAATCCAACCCATCCATAACCTATATCTTTTCTATGATCAAGATATTATCATTGTTGGAGAACCTATACACGAGCAAATTGATCCCATCCATATCACACTTAATCCTATCTATGATCAATATCCCATCTATGATCAAGATCCTATCTACGATCAAGTGAACCATGATGATCCTCTTAGCCAACTTTATGCATTCCATGGTCATGATCTTATTACCCCATCTATCCATAACCCCATAACCATCCATGAGTAAGAAACCTCCATTACTCTTGTCTATCCTCCCACCTAGTCGTATCCATGATCCAACAACGTACACTTTCCTTAATGAGACACTTGCCTACCAAGTACACATAGATTATCAAACCAATAACTTGGATCTTATTGAGCATAATGATAATCAAGATCCTAATGATCCTCCACCGTCCATTATAGACCATGTTGCAAATCCAATATCCCATCCCCTCAATCTCACTACCTTCATCCATGAATGTTCTTCCTTAGGAGAGCAACAACCATTATCTACCACTTCACCTTCCCCATCAAATATTGAGATCACATCTAGTGTCCAAATCACCCATAATCCCATTGTCCACCGCATAATCCAAAATATGAATTATCAAGGTAAAGGCTTAGGCCTTCATGAACAAGGTATTTTGGAGCCTATCCATGTCAAAGTCCCTCCACCCTCTTATGGCCTTGGTTATACTCCCCAATAAAAGCAATCTCATGATGTCGGTACTTCCTCCATGCCTTCTAAATCCACTCCTTCTCATCACACATCCTATCATATCCCCAAAACATATGTCATCATTCCACCTCCCTTATCATACAAATCCCAAAAGCATGTGACCATACACCTTCCACCGTCATATCTACCTCTTCTACTTCCAACTCCTAACATCCCTCCATTCATTTTACCATCACTTCTCCCAACACCAAATCCATCCATCCACACATTCCCTCACATTTCAATCATGACTGACAAATGCACATATTGTCTAAACATGAAGCTTCCACTCATTCCACCAAACCTATGGGATTAAAAAATAAAGATTGGGATGCCTCCTTTCATAAAGTCAAAAATCCTAAGGGTCATAATACCTTAGGAAATCAATCCAAAAACTCAAAGCAAAATCCATCTAAAATGCTATCCAAGCCCATACCTCCAAAAGTGAAGCCCAAAAGCAAGATGGTATGGGTCCCTAAGCAAAAAAAACAAGTCAAATGAGGCATCCACGTCTCAAAAATCCCAACCATCCACTTCCATTCAAAAATCCTATTCCATACAAAGACATCATATTCCTTCATCCCACATCAAAAACAAAAATCATAAAAATACTAAGACCATGTGGGTTCCTAAATGCCTACATCATCCATCCATTAAGCAAACATCTCCATTGCTTCCTACACAACCATCCAGTCACAAGATTCAATGCTTAACACGGTATGTGCAACCATTGGTCATGATGCTTTTCCATACCTCCATCACCCCATCATTCAACTATTATCCCACATATATTCCTCATCCTATTCCTATGGTCCATGCTTTTGCATAAGCCTTTCATCCATCTTCCTGGCATAAGTCCTCCTTAATCCACATCATAATCCACTATCTACCTACTCCATATCCCTTTCATGCAATCCCCTACCAACATCTATGAGCATAATGACATTTGATAAAGTCCATTTGATGACATTCATCCCTAGTAGGACTACCACCTTTCATGGAACTAGACACTTGAGTCCCTCTCGTCCGTATTCCACCTATCCTATCCAAATATTCAAAAAAAAAAGAGTAAAGAAAAATCCCTTTGTCCAATGGTGAAAACCACCCTTGGTGGCACCTTGGATAAGTACCATGATGAAAACTTGGCAAATAGGCGTCATGTGTAGGTTAATCTTCCATGTCATTTACCCTTGGGAGCACATTGTCTCATTGACCCTATCATTTTCCATCCTATCTTACCATACCCTCCTATCATCCTTATCCTACGTATACCTATCATATTGAGTCCATTCATCCTCCATTCCTCTTTTGATCTTGATAAAGATATGGGGGAAAAATGTCGAAACATGCTTTGGAAAAACTCTTGATGTACCTTATCTTTTTCAAACCAATCCAATCCTATTACCCTCTTGTCATAAGCATTGTCATGTCAAATTTTGAGTTATTCCTATGCGACAGCCTTGGAGATCACATCCTTGTTTTCTTACACGTGCATCCATTCCATCCCTTATTGCCCATCCTTTTATCCAATCGCCAAAATCCTACAAACTCCAATGCAAGGGAATCAAAAGCAATGTCAGTAATAAACTAATCCCTCCATCTCTGAGGACTTCAGTCCTCATCCAGTCTTTTCTAACGACATCCATCCAATCGCATAAAGATACCTATCATGGCTTGTTGTTCGCTCACCCTTACCATCTGGTCCCCATCAGTCTATCCATCCAATCTTTCATTCATCTTGTCATCTATTATAACTCCATCATTTCTACCATTGTCAAACTACGTCACCTCTAAGTTATCACGTAGGCAAGGCCATCTTTGATGAGCCCCTGAGGCTTCCCATCCATTCCATCCCTTATCACCCATCCTCTTATCCATCCAACTCCCACCATCTAAGTCTTAGGTCCACACAATCCACACCCCGAACTATGTTGCCTCTGCGTCATCACGTAGGCAAGGCCATCATCAATGAGCCCCCGAGGCACTAGGTCAGTCCCTTAAGGTCCGTCACATCAAGTTTGCCATCAGTTTATCCTTGTGTTTTATCCATAATAACTAGAACCTTTACTTGACTGAGGGCATAATCCTCGACCTAGTTGGAGAATTGGATTCTTGAATGTCACAACCTCAGAGGATAACAATCAAGATCATGGTTTTATCACTAGATGGCAAGTAGGACAACAAGCAAGCTTTAAACATCATCTTGACAAAGAGACATTAAACTAAACCTGACAACACCAACCTGCCTAAAACTATCAAACATGACTCTATCAGTTATTGCATGAAAAATATGTCTATGGCAAGAAGGTTTAATGGTTGTTTTAAGTCTTATATAATGATTTTTGTTGTCTTTTTATGCTACTCAAGGATGTCAAAAACTAGAGGAGCTATGATGGGGGCATAATTATTTTATTTGTTTTCTGTTTGTGGGTTTATCTTTAGTAATGTGAAGCCTTGTCTAAAGACATGATCAACATAATGATCATCAAGGACATCATAGTTCTAAACATGAAACAAGTGTAATCCTTGTATGTTGATATGCAAGAGATACTCAGGTGATCTTGGTTCAATTATACTTAGATGCTTGTATTAACTTGCTAAATCAAAATCCACATACTCAGGTCATCATGGTTTAATTATACCTAGATGCTTGTATTTTCTTACAATATTTTAAAAGCTCGATGATGAGACAAAGTACTTCAAAAACTTATACAAGAAGATGACAAAATCCACTATCATACATACCAAATTGCATTTCATTTCATCTATAAGCATTTCATACATATCATTTTCCAAGTGGCTTAAGATCTAAGTCCTTTCTTTATCTACATTCTCTTTATCTACTCACCCTTTTCTCTCTTTTCATTTCAAGAGCACACAAATTGTCTTCTCAAGGGGGCATCATCATCATCATTCTTCTTATTTGCTAACTTACCATTATCTTTCCTTGTCATCCTCTCTCTTGAGTGACTGGGGCATCACCAATCATCAATCTAGTCATCAAATCAATCCAAGCAATGATCCAAATGCAAGTCCATCCTTAATCCATACCAATCGAGTAAATCAATCTTGTCAAATTATCCAATCGCAATCAATGGTCTTGATCCTAATCTTGTCGTAAACCAAATCAATCAATCATCATTATCAGTGGGATATGTCTTTCCTGCATCTTTATGTTGATCTAGGGATATATCATTCCCAACAATGACAACACTATCGTCATCAATCATTATCAGTAATCATTGGTTTACATCTTGACAGGGGCAATGCCTTGTTTGTTCTTGAGTCATTTATGCATAATTTCTTGCTTGCTTATGTGTGTGTTATCATTTTATCTTGGATAACGTGTCAGTCAACTCTTTCATCCATCTCTTATCTTGCATCCTCTATTTTCTTAGCCATCCTTTATCATTCTTGTTCATCGTGAGATTGTTTGTCATATTTTTGCCAAAAACCATCCAACCCGACCAATCTTCCGAGGGGGCATCCTATCGTCATTTAACCTAAACCAGGGGCAAACTGGGGCATGCATCATATTCATAAAAAATTTAATCTTTGAAGCAACGTGATAAAACACATTGCATCAAAGAGGGGAAAAATGTATACACCTAAAATTGGCTCGTGTCGAACTAAATAAATATTTTAAATATTTATTTTAATTCTTATTATTCTATCAATTAAATAAATATTCTAATTTATTTGATTGGTTCATTATCCCAAAATTAAATAAAAATTAATTTATTTAATTAATATTCCCTAATTCCTCTAATGTCTCATCTAATTAAATAATCCTAAATTATTTAATTAATCCTAATCTCCTCTATTTCAAAGTCCTAAATTCTATAATTCCACATCATCTCATCCATGTCATTCTTTCACCTCATCTTCCACCTCGCCATGTTGCACACATAATTAAATATTTTAGGTAATTGTCCTCACCCACATGTGTCCTATTATTTCTCAATCACCTTTATGCTCAAAGACACTTGTCTTTCTAATTCTATTTCATCTCTCACATTCCGACAGATCAAGAGTCCTTCCACAATCTCCTCAAAGACTTCCACCTTTAACTCACAGTGCATTTATGAGCACAATGACACGTGGCTCATGGATCCACTTATTCCTCTACCTTGTAAACACAGTAGGAACATTTCCCATGATTATCTCCCTCAACTCCATCTCAACCGTACACATTACAGATAATTCCTCCAGTCATGGATCTATTGACACTTGGACTTGGCCTCTCTTAAGCCTATAAAAGTAAGGTCCTCACACCCATTTTGCATCCACTCAAGCTTTAGCAATCTTACTCTACAGAAATACCATCATAGCTCCCAAGCGTGCCTTTGGCTCCATTACATTTGCATTACAAACCCATTATCATCATCTCATTATCATCCACCATGGCTGCATATCATTACCTTCATCCTTCATCTTGGTTATTGCATTGTAGTTGCATTGCACAATTCTCCTCATAGCCATTCTAGGTTTGTCATCTTAACTAGGAAGTACAACTTCTGAGAGCTCATAATCAAACAAGATCAAAGCAAGATAGGCAACAATGGAAGGCACAAGGTAAATTTGGTTGCAAAGGTATTATCTTTTGTTTGCTTGCATTTGTCTTATTTCCATTGAAGTTATTGGATATTTAGATAATTTTTACTATGATTCAGAAATTCCTCTACTTCTTTCGAAAAGACAACCTGCACACCTGCATCATTCAATTTACTTATAAAGAGTAGGTTCCGTGCCAAGCCTAGGATGTGCATGACCCCAGAGATCCCCTTCACTCGTCCATTAGGGAATCAGATTAAGACTCTTCCACGACCAACAATCTTCAGATGAGAATCGTCACCAAGGTACACTCTTCCACCATCAAACTCTTCATACTTTGTAAACCAGTCTCGATGCGAGGTCATGTGGAAAGATGTACCAGAATCAATCAACCACACATCATCATATGCATGGGTAGCCAAGGCTGCGATGAAAGCATCACCATCATCTTGTGACTTGTCTAAATCTGAATCTGCGACATTCTTTTTCTTCTTCTTTTTCTCCTCTTTGCATTCCTTTCAGAAATGCCCAGATTTATCGTAGTTCCAACAGAGAGCCTTGGAATTTCCAAGAGATTTGGATCTCCCATGGGATTTGGATCTCCCACAGGATTTGGATCTACCCTTCTCAGCTTTCTTGTCCTTCTTTTTCCCTTTCTCCTTGGGTCTTCCATGAACCGCAAGAGCCTCTTTAGCTGATTCAGATGACTTTCTCCGCATCTCTTCAGATAACAGTGAAGACACCACTTCATCCATTTTGAAAGTGGATGTGGTACTCCTGATGGCCATAACAAGATGATCCCATGAATCTGATAAAGAACAAAGCAAGGTCATACATCGATCCTCCTCCATTTTCACACCAACGGATGTCAACTGTGCAACTAGCATGTTAAAATCATTCAGATGGTCTGCGATGGATCCTCCATCTTACATCCTTAGAGAATATAGTTTCTTCTGTAGAAATAACTTGTTTACGTGGGATTTGGCCTTATAAACATCACCAAGTTTCTTCCACAGCTCCTTCGCGGTTTTCTCCTCATGGACATTTAACAAGACAGAGTTAGCCAAACAGAGTCTCACAAGACCCTTAGCTTTCCGATCCTTGAGATCCCAATCATCTTGCAACATTGTCATTGGTTTTACACCAGAAATTGCTTCCCATAGGTCTCAATCAACAAGCATGTCTTCCATCTTAAGTTTCCACAACTCGAAATTGGTGTCGTTAAACTTCTCCACCTCTACTCTTCTGGATGTGCCTGACATCTCCTTTCTACAACAAGATTTTAGAATACTCTACACAAACTCCCACTTAATCTAAGACCAGCTCAAAAAAATGCTACCCAACAACTAGGACCAAAGGTGATCAACCTTTGATACCAACTGAAAGGAAGCTAGGTGTGCGGAAATCGCTTCCTACACTAATCTAATGAGGAGAGATGTATGCAAATTCTTTACAACCTTTACAATTATAGTGATGTTAACACAACGACAGAGATATTGCAGCAATACACATACACACAAAATGTAGACAGAAGAGAGAGAGAGACAAGATATAACGTGGGGAAAACCCTTTTGGGTGAAAAACCCCACACTCCAAAACCTGCACAATGTATTATCAAAACAAAGAAAGTTTACAACACACTTGCAATGCAAGTCTCCTTAGGAGTCTTCGACACTTGTGTCTGGAGATATTTCAGCAGCATAATAGTACATATCAATTACACTATGCATCTCCCATCCAAGCCTCTGTTTATAAAGAAGTTTCAAGGCAAAAATGGAACCTTCTTGAGATGGGCGTCCACCTTGGCCTCATGGCCCAAAACCCACGCCTAAGGATACTTGTCCAACACTGCAACATGGTTCTGACACTTGTCATATAACCCCATCCCAATGAGGGCACCTAGTCCCAAGATAGGCTACGATAGATGCTCTTATGCATCTTACAACTGTCATAGAATCTATTATAATTGACAGCACTTACAACTGTAAAAGAATCTGTCATACACTGACTAAAAATAGCATATTGCTCTTACAACATGTCATAACCTCCCTTAGCCACCCAAAGATCCCTTCCTCAAAGATTCTCTTCGACACATGTCCTCACCTGTCATAGGATCTTCTATTTATGACTCTTATGCGTCATAGAATCTATCATGACCGTTACGCATCATAATTCTTTACACACTACTCAAGATGCCGACACATGGTAGAAAACCTCGACCACAATATGGGATGCCTATATCCACATGGAGTGGGTTAACCATCCTAGTCACCTTACAAGTGGAGTGACAACTCATCATGCCACTTCACACTAAATGACAAAACAAGATGTGCAACTTAATTACATCATAGGCTAATAAAATAAATACATTACAAACAATAATTACAAGGAATTACCAAGGTTGAGACACCTTAATTCCCAACACATTACCCATCCATGGTGTCGTCATTCCAAATACTTGGGAAGTTTGCAAGGCAACTCTCAAGAATGTGAAGGAGAATTTTTGAAGAGGTAACTATTAGTAAAACATATGATGCTTGTGAAGTAATGAATTCACAAGTAGTGCAATTTCCCTTTGTAGAGAGTCAAAATCTAATGATTAAGGATTGTCCTTGAATGGATAACTTTACTGAATCATATGAGATTTATGCTAGAGAGGCAAAGGATAATGAGAAATCGATAACATCAGAATCTCATCAACTTGGAAATACAAATCTTTCCAACAGAGGGAAAAGTAACTTAGTAACTCTTGAAGATATTGTTGCACCTACAGACTATTTTATTCTAATCAATGAAGATACTTCAAAGATAATGTTGTAAGTTAGCCCCTTAGGTTTAGCTCGAGTGGTGCAGTTGCCCACTCTAAGTGCACGGTAGTTTGCCCACTCGAGTTCAAATCTTGAATCACCTAGCCATGCACACCATGGGACAGGCGATGGGATGTCGCGTTGGCCTAGAGGGTTAGTTTCAACTCGCTCGGACTAACTCGGCAAGAGGGTCGGGATCGCTGAGCTGGAGACACCTCTGAGATATCAAAAAAAAGAGAGATAATGTTGTAAGTGTTGTCATTGATGTCAAAAGCACATATTGCCATTGATGTCAATAGGAAGTTGATGTCGAAGGGAAATGGAGATCAAAGAAGAAGAAAATTTTCTAAGGAAAAGAAGGAGAAAAGTCTCTAAGGCATGAGGTCTACATTTAGTCAGCAATTTTCTCGATTCGCAAACTCACAAGTTCACCAACAACCAGTTTTCTGGACATCCAGTTGGCCGATGAAAAGTTGACAAAGAAAATTCTAAGGCATGAATGATTTATGCGTTCAGTCAACAAATTGTTTGATTCTCAAACTCTAAAGTTCGTCGATGGTAGGTTTCTCCGATAACAAGTTTGCCGACAGAGAAGTTTTGTGACAAAGGCTTGAAAGAAGGAAAAAGCTAAAATTTCAGGAAAGAATTGGTTCGCAAGTTATAAAATTTACCGATTTGTTGATTTGTTGATAAAAGAGAACATGAAGTTAAGTCGGCAAAATATCAAGTTCGCAAACTCAACAAAGAGAAAATTGTTTAGTTCGTAAGTTTCGAAGTTTGCAAATTTGTTGATTTGTTGATAAAGGAGAAAGTAAAGGTAAGTCAGTAAAATACCAAGTTTGGGAACTTAACAAAGGAAGAGTTGTTTGGTTTGCAGGTTTTCAAGTTCGTTGATTCGCCAACTAGCCAACAAAGGCTTGTGAGGTCAAGTTCATGGAAGTCGTCTTTAGCTGATAAAGGCGTGTGAGTCCAAGGTTCGGAGAGAAGAGTTTTTACCAACAAAGGTCAAGTTCGTGAAAATGATAATTTGCCAATAGAGAATGGAAAGGTGTTTTAGTTCGCAAAAAGCAACTTTTGTTGATAAAGGCCTTTGTGCCCAAGGTTCGTGGAAATGTATTTTCACTAGTGAGGGTTGTTTGGAAGGTGCTTCGTGGCTCGCTTGATTTGCCAATAAACGCACTGAAGGTAAAGCTCATGGAGATAACGATATGGAGACTTAATATATTTAAATTAAAGATTTAAATATACAGTTTGAAGCCAACTTGGTGACATGGGTTAATTGTAATACAAATCAAGATTTAAATGTTGGGGCCATTACAATAACGTGCAAGTATTTCTGTGAGGGCTGACTCCTTGGAATTAAGGTGATAATATTTGTGGCCGACTCAGTTGTTTTGGATATAGACCTATAATGTGGATTGGGCCGACCTAAGTTTGTGTGTTTTGAGGTCAATTTTAAAGTGCAAAATTTCAGGATGGTTCGAACCTTGAAATGTGTTTGTTGGAATTAAAATCATAGAGGATGACCTTGGAGATTGTTTTAATTCAGTATAGCTAACTTTGAAGAATGATTTATTCGATGCAGTATAGCCAACATGGCAATTTTGATTGTACAGTTTTATATATATAGCATATCAGTTTGTTCATTTTGGTTATGGCGTGTGCATGCGCATTGAAGTGAAAAATCTGAATATACATGTGAATGTGTGTCTGCACAAGCGATCATCAAAGCAAAATAGTGTGAATACAGACAAGTGTGAAGAGGGTGTGAAGCAACTGAAAAGAAGTTAATTTTGGAGTCATAGACAGAGGTGATGTACAAAGCTTATTAGTGATTGTATTATGTTTATCATTTCTTTTATAATCAGTTAAGGGGTTGTAGAGGTTGGTTCCTTTTGAGCTTTGTAGAGGTTGGTGCCTCATCTAGTATGTGTTGTAGCACATTAGGTGGTGCAGGAGCTCCCCAATTTAGTCATTTTGTTAGCTATTTCCTAGTTGGTTTTCATGTTATTTTGTTTTCCTCTAAGGCATTGAAAGCCATTTTGATGTTTTGTAATAAAGACTTAGTCATTTAGATTGACTAGTCCACTAGGATGTTAGTAAGGCCTATTTTATAGGAATGCTGCTTTTGAAACTTAGTGTTTTTTTTGAGAAAAACATCTTCCCAACGTTTCACTGCCTTTCACGAGAAGTTGTACGGGCTGTAGGGAAGTGGAAGGTTAGAAAATCTTTCTATAAACATAATATTGTAAAAACATGCCAGGAAGGAATCAAGGAGAGGAATTTTAGAAGGAAAAAATAGTGATTTTCTGCTTTTTGCTATAGACAGTCAGCTGGTACAGCCTGGTACGGACTGTTCATAAACCAAAATTTAGGAAATGTGTTAGGGTTGTTAAATATCTTTCATTTGCATCTAATTAGAGTTCTTGACATCGTTTGTGAAGGAAGTTTCAATTCATTTTAGACAAACTGGTCTTAAACCCTCCATAGCTAGGGTTTTGGACAAAATGCATCTTTCTTCCTCTGTCCTCTGAAGGTGATCACCATTTCTTGGTGGGATGGAGGAAGGTAGACTAGGTTTTTATGTTTTCCATGGTTTTGCAGGTTGCATGCTCCTCTCCAGGGTGTTTGGTATGATAACTTTCTAGTCTTACAGTGACTAGTTAGCAGAAATGAAGCAAGAACAATGCATGTTCTGAAAATAGCCACGTGCTCAGTCAAATGGAGGTTGGAATTTTGTGTCTTGGAGAAGGACAGACCTCTACAGTTGTTTAGTAGAGCCTGAGAAGGCAGATTTACTGTATCCCTCTCATACAATCTCTGAATTAGACCTTTTCCTTGGAGAAAACAGTCTGTTGTTCCTGCACGTTATGGTACAGTACGGTTTGCATGGTTGAGGAATAGTGTATGCTCAACATAGGCATTTGGATTGTGCATTCAGTGGTGAAGGTCATTTGGGGTTTAGAGGAGTTAGTATTTGTTTATCCATTCCCTTATGCTACAAGGGTTAAACCCTCTTGAAATACTATTTTTTAGGACAGTCAAAAGACAGTTTGCTGTCCACTGTACTTTTTGGTACAAATTTGGTGTTGAGTCAGTGATTTCATGTTGGTCCTATCCTTGGTAGGTGCATGTTATGTTTGATGTGAAGATCCATTTTGAATGAGGAGTTGTTGCTAGTTATTTGCTTAGGGCTACAAGGAGTGATCCAATCTAGAATCCTGTTTTTAGGACAGTCATACAGAGTTTTGTTGTTCACTATTTTGGAAGAAATAGAATGAGGTTTTCTTGGTCAGAGACCTTGCTCCATGCATGTCACAAACAGGTATATGTCAATTGATGTTGTTGTCTATGTTGGTAGAGGAATTGGTAGTAGGTGGTGAGTTCCTGAAGGTGGGTTATGCTTCTAGGCTGGGTTGAGCTGTGACTCCCCAGAGTGAGTGTTGAATAGCCTGTGTGGTGGACACCAGAGTGTGGTCCTAGGCTAGGTCAATTCCCAGAGTAGCCTTGTGTAGGCTTGTAATAACAAACACCTTTGTAAACCTCTTGGAGGAAGCTTAGAGATCTAGGTTCATTGAGTGAACTTCAACAACCACTACCAATATCTCTGCATCATATTGGTATCAGAGCCAATATTCTAATTGGAAGCAAGTGTATGTCAGAAGAGGAAATTGAAACAGAGGCTAGTACAATGCCTCCCAAGACAATGAGTCAAGATGCCATCAAGAAGTTGGTGGAAGAGATGGTTGAAGCAAGATTGCAAGAAGAGAAGAGGTCTAAGGGCAAGATCAAAGAAGAGGGAAGTTCTTCTGACACAAATGAAGAAATAGAGGTAGAAGAGGATCCTTTGGAGCAGGATATTTCTGCAGATCAGAAAGCCTTCTTGAATGCACTTAAGGGTGCTCATGGAGACAGTGGTGATCCCAAGATGGATGTGCCTACTTTTCATGGCAAGTTGGATGGAGATGCTCTACCGATTGGATAGAAGCTATGTGCAACTTCTTTGATTACAAGGAGTTCAATGACAGCAAAAAGGCCAAGTTTGCCAAGACAAGGCTAAGAGGTTCTGCACTTGTATGGTGGAACTATATGCAGAGTGAGAGGGAGAAGATTGGGAAGAGTCCCATCACTAAATGGAGTAGAATGGTGGCTATGCTCAGAAGCAAGTTCATGCCACCTGACTATGAGATTCAAATCATAAGGAGATTTCAGAATTTGAGACAAAAAGACATGGATGTAGCTGCCTACACAGAAGAATTTCATAGACTCAGTATGAGGGCCAATCATAATGAAGATGAAAAAGGGATGGTGGCTAGGTACCTAAATGGACTGATATACAATCTGCAAGATTAGATCAGTTTAGTGTTACCAAAGACAGTGGATGAATGTTTCTTATTGGCCTCCAGAGTAGAGGAAAAGCTGAGAAGGAAGGGTGAACAAAGTGCCAGAGGTAGAGGTGGTAGAAACCAAAGAGGAAGAGGTGATTTTGGCCATGGACAGTTCAACAAAACTGAAAATAACAGTCAGCAAGAAACACAATCAGAAACAGAGCATAGAGGAGGCTTCAGAGGTTGGAGAAGTCATAATGGCAGGGGCAGAAATGGTGGAGGAGGTAGAGGACCAGGAGTCTTCACTGGAAGATGTTATGGCTTCAACCAAGTTGGCCATACAATGAACAAATGCCCAGGGAAAGCCAACAACTCTCATGACAGCGGGAAGAGAAATCAGTTAGTGAAAGATGATGACTGTGAAAGTGTGAATTCACCAATGGGAAGTGCTGCACCTATTCTAGATGGAGAGAGTATGATGATCAAAAGGTCTATGTTGAAGATGTCATTGAAGCAAGATCCCCCTCATAGAAAGAATCTTTTCAGAACCCAAGGCCTAGCCTATGGGAAACTTTGCAAAATCATAGTGGATTCAGGGTCTACCGAGAATGTGGTATCCACTGAGATGGTTGAAAAGTGCAAGTTGAAAAGGTTGCCTCATATCAGCCCTCACAAGATTTCTTGGTTGAACAAGAACCAAAATTTCATGGTGGAGGAACAAACTTGGGTTGAATTTGCAATTGGTGACTACAAGGACAAAGTGCTATGTGAAATCATCCCTATGGATGCATGTCACCTACTTCTTGGCCGTCCATGGCAGAATGATGTTAAAGCTCAGCATGATGGTGAGAAGAATACTTATGTCATCACCAAGAATGGAAGAGCATTCAAAATGGATCCTTTGTTGGAGCAGCCCAGGGGAAAGGAAGACAACAATAGTGTCATGTTGGTGAATGGCAAAGAGTTCCTAAACCTCTTGAAGGAGAATGACAATCAGGGGTATGCCTCGGTCATGAAGCCCAAGAGTGGAACAGATCAGCAAGAACAAAAACAGAAGGAGATTCCATTAGAAGTACAGCAACTTCTAGATAAGTATCAAGACCTTGTGGTAGAGGAAGTTCCCAACTCCTTACCACCCATGAGGGATATTAGTCATCAAATTGACTTAATACCTGGTGCTACATTGCCTAACAAGGCTACATACAAGCTGACTCCACATCAAAATGAAGAGGTGGCAAGGCAAATTCAAGATCTTCTGGAAAAAGGGCTGATTAGGAAGAGTCTAAGTCCTTGTGCAGTTCCAAGTGTACTTGCTCCTAAGAAGGATGGAAAGTGGAGGCTATGCACAGATTCTAGGGCCATAAACAAGATCACCATAAGGTACAGATTCCCAATGCCAAGGATTGAAGATCTTTTGGATTATTTGGGAGGATCATGCTATTACTCAAAGATTGATTTAAAATCTGGATATCATCAAATCCGGATCAGACAAGGAGATGAATGGAAGACTGCTTTCAAGACCAATGAAGGTCTTTATGAATGGCTTGTTATGCCATTTGGTCTTAGCAATGCGCCAAGTACATTTATGCGCCTAATGAATGAGGTATTAGTTGAATTCATTGGTAAATTTGTTATTGTTTATCTTGATGACATACCAATCTTCAACAGGACAAGGGAAGAGCATGTGAAGCATGTTAGCCAGGTGTTGGAGAAGTTGCATGAGCACAAGTGATGATCAACTTAGACAAATGTGAGTTCATGAAAACTGAACTTGTATATCTGGGATTTGTCATTTCTAATGGTTGTTTGAAGATGGATCCCTCTAAGGTTGAGGCTATTCTCAGTTGGCCTACTCCAAAAATAGTGGGAGATGTGAGAAGTTTCCATGGATTGGCGACTTTCTACAGGAAGTTTATCAGAGGTTTCAGTCACATTAGTGCTTCCATCCTCAACACCATCAAGGGTGGAGTCAAATGTAGATTCCAATGGACAAAGGAAGCTGATGATAGTTTTGAGTTGTTGAAAACAAAGGTGGCTGAGTTACCTACTTTAGTCCTCCCTGATTTTGATAAGGTGTTTGTTGTTGAGTGTGATGCAAGTCAGCAAGCTATTGGTGTTGTTCTTAGCCAAGAAGGACATCCAGTGGCATTTTTTTCAGAAAAGTTGAATGAAGCCAAGCAAAGGTATTCTACCTATGACTTAGAACTCTATGCAATGGTGCAAGCTCTTAAGAAATGGAGACATTATTTGCTGCCCAAAGAATTTATTGTGTTTACTGACAATCATGCTTTAAGCTTTCTTAACAGTCAAGAAAAATTGAACCATATACATATTAAATGGATGGAACAGCTACAAGTTTATACCTTCACAATTAAGCACAAAAGAGGTGTCTCTAACAAGGTGGCTGATGCATTGAGTAGGAGGTTGCTTCTTGTTCATGAAATTTAGTTAGAAAGCATGGGTATTGACTATTTAAAGGAGCTGTATAAAGAAGATTCTGATTTCAAAGAGGCTTATGATGTTTGTGTGAACTTGGCTAACACATTCCATGGAAAGTATGCATATTTTGTTTTGCAGGAAGGCCTTTTGTTTAAAGGCAATTTGTTGTGTGTCCCTAAGTGCTCCATGCGGGACAACATCATCAGGGAGAAGCATAATGGTTCTTTAGGAGGACATTTTGGCTTAGACAAGACAATAGAACAAGTCACAAGGTTCTATTTTTGGCCAAAAGTGCAATCAGATGTGAGGAAGTATGTAGTTAGTTGTGCAATCTGTCAAAAAGCCAAAGGTGGGTCTTCAAATGTAGGTCTATACCAGCCCCTTCCCATTTCCAACAAACCTTGGGAAAGTATCAGCATGGACTTTGTGCTTGGGTTACCCAGGACAGCCAGAGGGGTGGATAGTGTGTTTGTCATTGTTGATAGGTTCAACAAGATGGCTCATTTTGTGCCATGTAAATGCACAAATGATGCATCTCATGTTGCAGGTCTATTTTTCAGAGAGGTAGTAAGGATACATGGTTTGCCATTGTCCATTGTAATTGACAGAGATTCTAAGTTTATAGGTCACTTCTGGAGGACCTTATGGAAGAAGTTGGGCACACAGTTGTCCTTCTCATCAGCCTACCATCCACAAACTGATGGTCAGACTGAGGTGGTTAATAGGTCACTCGAAAACCTTCTAAGATGCCTCACAAACCAACATGGTTTGGCATGGGACTTGGTTATCAGTCAGGCTGAATATGCCTACAATGATTCAAGGAATAGGAGCACTGGTAAAAGTCCTTTTGAGATAGTTTATGGTTTTCATCCAAGAGGGCCACTTGAGCTGAAGGATCTCCAAGTTGGGATAGAAGGAGTGCACTTGGTGAAGAGTTTTCTGCCTCCATGAAAACAGTCCATGATCAAGTCAAGTTGCAACTAGAAAAATCAGTCACAAAGTACAAAGAAAAGGCAGATTTGAAGAAAAGAGAAGTACAGTTCAAAGTTGGTGACTTAGTTATGGCATATCTGAGGAAAGAAAGGTTGCCAAAGGGTCAACCAACTAAACTCCTGATGAAGAAGATTGGGCCATGCAAAATAGTGCACAAATTTGGTCCAAATGCATATGAGATTGAGCTACCAACTGGCCTTGGTATCTCTCTAATTTTCAAAGTTTGTGATCTTTTTCCTTTCAGACCTCCATTGCCTGGTGAAAGTGGATCAGATGTGGTGGCTAAAGATGCTGATTGGATCAAGGATTTACCTCCAAGAAAACCTTTACAGTTGGAGTGCATTCTAGATTCCAAGGTTGTTAAGAAGACTTGGAGAGGTGTCTATAAAGACTACTTGGTGAAATGGAAGGATCTTCCTAATTCAGAGGCCACCTGGATGACTGAAGCAGATATCTTGAAGCATGGCATAACACTTCAACAGTTGGCAACTCAAGGGACTTGAGTTCTTCCTACAGGGGGAGTATGGTGTAGGAGCTCCCTAGTTTAGTCATTTTGTTGGCTATTTCCTAGTTGGTTTTCATGTTATTTTGTTTTCCTCTAAGGCTTTGAAAGCCATTTTGATGTTTTGTAATAAAGACTTAGTCATTTAGATTGACTAGTCCATTAGGATGTTAGTAAGGCCTATTTTATAGGAATGCTGCTTTTGAAACTTAGTGTTTTTTTTGAGAAAAACATCTTCCCAACATTTCACTGCCTTTCATGGGTAGTTGTATGGGCTATAGGGAAGTGGAAAGGTTAGAAAATCTTTCTATAAACATAATATTGTAAAAACATGCCAGGAAGGAATCAAGGAGAGGAGTTTTAGAAGGAAAACACAGTGATTTTCTGCTTTTTGCTGTAGATAGTCAGCTGGTATGGCCTAGTACGGACTGTTCATAACCAAAATTTAGGAAATGTGTTAGGGTTGTTAAATATCTTTCATTTGCATCTAATTAGAGTTCTTGACATCATTTGTGAAGGAAGTTTCAATTCATTTTAGACAAACTGGTCTTAAACCCTCCATAGCTAGGGTTTTAGACAAAATGCATCTTTCTTCCTCTGTCCTCTGAAGGTGATCGCCATTTCTTGGTGGGATGGAGGAAGGTAGACTAGGTTTTTATGTTTTCCATGGTTTTGCAGGTTGGATGCTCCTCTCCAGGGTGTTTGGTATGATAACTTTCTAGTCTTATAGTGACTAGTTAGCAGAAATGAAGCAAGAACAGTGCATGTTCTGAAAACAGCCACGTGCTTAGTCAAATGGAGGTTGGAATTTTGTGTCTTGGAGAAGGACAGACCTCTGCAGTTGTTTGGTAGAGCTTGAGAAGGCAGATTTACTGTATCCCTCTCATACAATCTCTGAATTAGACCTTTTCCTTGGAGAAAATAGTCTGCTGTTCCTGCACGTTATGGTACAGTACGGTTTGCATGGTTGAGGAATAGTATATGCTCAACATAGGCATTTGGATTGTGCATTTAGTGGTGAAGGTCATTTGGGGTTTAGAGGAGTTAGTATTTGTTTATCCATTCCCTTATGCTACAAGGGTTAACCCTCTTGAAATATTATTTTTTAGGACAGTCAAAAGACAATTTGCTGTCCACTGTACTTTCTGGTACAAATTTGGTGTTGAGTCAGTGATTTCATGTTGGTCCTGTCCTTGGTAGGTGCATGTTATGTTTGATGTGAAGATCCATTTTGAATGAGGAGTTGTTGCTAGTTATTTGCTTAGGGCTACAAGGAGTGATCCAATCTAGAATCCTATTTTTAGGACAGTCATACAGAGTTTTGTTGTTCACTATTTTGGAAGAAATAGAATGAGGTTTTCTTGGTCAGAGACCTTGCTCCATGCATGTCATAAACAGGTATATGTCAATTGATGTTGTTGTCCATGTTGGTAGAGGAATTGGTAGTAGGCGGTGAGCTCCTGAAGGTGGGTTATGCTTCTAGGCTGGGTTGAGCTGTGACTCCCCAGAGTGAGTGTTGAATAGCCTATGTGGTGGACACCAGAGTGTGGTCCTAGGCTAGGTCAATTCCCAGAGTAGCCTTGTGTAGGCTTGTAATCACAAACACCTTTGTAAACCTCTTGGAGGAAGCTTAGAGATCTAGGTTCATTGAGTGAACTTCAACAACCACTACCAATATCTCTGCATCATTAGGGGATTGATGTCTCCATTGGGTTGGTGCCCATAAAGCAGTGTAACAAGGGTTAGTGTCTCATCTAATATGTGTTGTAGCACATTAGGGGATTGATGTCTCCATTGGGTCGGTGCCCATAAAGTAGTGTAACAGGGGTTGGTGCCTCATCTAGTATGTGTTGTAGCACATTAGAGGATTGATGTCTCCATTGGGTTGGTGCCCATAAAGTAGTGTAACAAGGGTTGGTGCCTCATCTAGTATGTGTAGTAGCACATTAGGGGAATGGTGTTTCCATTGGATTGGTGCCCATAAATCAGTGCTACAGGGAGTTGGAGCTTCCTTTGAGTTGATGCTCATAAAGATTATTGTAAAATTCATTTTATTTTGTGAGGTTGGATTTGGACAATAGATCCAAGCCACTTGCTCATCGTGGTTTTTCCCATTCTGGGTTTCCACATAAAATCTGGTGTTTTGGTCTCTTGTGTGAATGTGTTTATGTTTGCATAGTTCCTACATAATTTGATTGATGCAGTAAAGATCCTGTTGTTGCAGTAGAATTGAAATAAAAAGTGGTATATATTGATTCACCCCCCTCTCAGTATATCTGTGTGTTCTAACAATTGGTATCAGAGCTAAGTTCCTTGGTGCAACCTAGCAATTGAAGGTAGATCTTGGATAAGAACGTCACATGGCTGGACATGAAGGATCCTCTTCTAACAAAGCACCTTTATTTGATGGATCTAACTATGCCTTTTGGAGTATAAGGATGGAATCCTATCTTACCTCTATAGGGTATGATGTTTGGAGATATGTGATTGAAGTTTATACTACTCCTGCAAATCCTCTTATAGATCTGGCTGATAAGAAGGCTTATGAGAACAATGCTAAAGCTAAGTATGCTATCTTGAGTGGTCTAACTAACATAGAGTTTGTCAAAGTAATGTAGTACAAAACAACCAAGGACATATGAGATAAGCTCAAAAATCTCTATGAAGGAGATGATAAGGTAAAGCAAGCAAAATTGTAGACCTTCAAGGGTAAATTTGAAAATCTGAAGATGAAAGAAGAAGAGAACATAGCTCACTATCTACTCTGAATAAATGAACTTGTAAATGCAATCAGAGGTCTTGGTGAAGAGGTAGAGGATTCAGCGGTTGTTAAGAAAGTACTTAGATCACTCCCTCAAAGGTATGATTCAAAAGTTTCTGCCATTGAAGAAGCGAGAGATCTAGATAAACTTACAATGGATGAATTATTTAGTACCCTCAATGCTTATGAGATGAGAAATGCAAGCAAAGACACATCTAAAAGGGAAGTTGAATTCAAAGAAACAAAGAAAGAAGAAGCATCTAATCCAAGCAGTGGATTTGAGGAAGAAGAGGTAAACTTTTTAAGAAAGTTAAAGAAAAGTTCAAGTACAAAGGTAAGCCACCTTTCAAGTGTTTCAATTGTGGTGAAATTGGGCATTATGCATCTAAATGTCCTCTTAGAAAGAGTGAAGATAGCAACAAGGGTTTCAAAAGATCTAACTTCAACAAGAACAAGAAAAGCCTTTACTCTAAGGATGACTACAGTTTAACGAAAGAAGCAAACAATTGTTCGTCAAAAGATGAAAGAGAAGAAGCCCCATTCATGGTTATGGAAATTTTGGACAACTCATTCAGAGTTGCTAATGATGAAGAAGAATGTGAAGTTGGTCTTGAAGGTGAACTGATATCTGCACTTGAAGACTTAGATTTAGTAAGAAAAGAAAATGAAGAACAAAAGGCAAGGCTCAAAGAATCAAAGAAAATGATTGTTAGCTTGAAGATTCAAATTGAAGAGGGGAAAAGGATTGTAGACATTGTGAACATTGCCTTCAAAGTCAAATCAGATGAGTGTTTGAAACTTGAAGAAGAAATTGTTCACTAAGAAAGGAAGCTGGAAAAGTTCATGATCAGTTGAGTAAGAATATCAAGTTTGGAAAGAGCTTTGAAATTTTGGATGATATAATAAACATTCAGAGACCTCTATTCATAAAATTAGGTTTGGGCTATGATGAAGAAGTCACACAATCTTTTGCTTCTACAAAGAGGACCAACTCTGAGAAGAAAATGAAAAATGAAGAAAGAGAGCAAGAAAATTGAAGAAGTTGATTTCATCCCTATCATCTCTCAAAGAAGAAAATTTAGAAGATCAACTCCTACAAGATAGACATTCATGAGCAGGTTCAATTATGGTTTCTATGGTTATTGTTTCAGTTGCAATCAGTATGGCCACAAAGCCATTGACTGCAGATCGAGAATGAGGAAAAACAATTAAGTAGAAATTTTTCTGCCCCTTTGTTTGATTTCAATATAATATGCCATATTTGCAACAATTTTGGACACATAGCAAGGTTTTCCAGAAGTAGTTTGGCAAAGTCAAAATCTCAGAAGATTGATCTTGACAACCAAGATAAAAGGATAGGAATTCCTGAAGATCAGAAGAAGGAATGGAAAATCAAGAACAATCATGAAGGTGAAAACTCAATGATTGTCCAAGTTGCATTTCATGCACAAGGATAAGCAAATCCTTGGGTTATAGATAGTGGATGCTCAAGTCACATGATAGGAGATAAGAGTAAGTTTATTAGCCTTAATAAATGGAATGTTAGATCAGTCAAGTTTAGAGACAACACGTCTGCAAAAATATGTGGCAAAGGCACAGTAAGTATTGATGGAAAGAATAGGACAGAAGATGTTCCATATATAGAAGGTCTCAAGAACAATATTTTTAGTGTAAGTCAGATGCGTAGCAAAGGATATAATCTCATTTTCAATGCACAAGGATGTGAAATCAGAAGAGCAAGCACTGGCAAACTTGTGGCCGAAGCAAGCAAAACAGGGAATAACTTGTATAATCTTAGTGAAGTTAAAGGAAGGAGTTGCCTTCTAGGACAGACAAATGAGAGTTGGTTGTGGTATAAGAGGATGGGTCACATAAACTTTGACAACCTTGTGAAGGTCAACTCTAAACTTTCAGTTAGACATGCCAAAGATTGCCAAGCCTACTAGCACCTTTTGTAAGGAATGTCAAATTGGGAAGTAAACAAGGACCAAGTTCAAGACCAAAGAATACTATTTCTACTAAGCCATTGGAGCTGATTCATACAATCTTATGCAGTCCTACCAAAACAAGAAGGGTCCAAGGTGAAAGGTATTTCATGTTGTTCATTGATGATTACTCTAGAATGACATGGGTTACATTTTTAAAAGATAAATCAGAAGCTTTTAATAGATTCAAAATTTTCAAATCTATGGTTGAGAATTAAATGAATGCTAGAATCAAGTGCCTAAGATCAAATAGAGGTGGTGAGTTCACATCAAATGAATTTAAGGAATATTGTGAAGAATATGGAATAAGGAGACAATACTCTGCTGCAAGGACTCCTCAACAAAATGGAGTAGTTAAAAGGAAGAACTGAATGGTCCAGGAAATGGAAAGAACAATGTTGAATGAAGCCAAGTTGTTTGATGTGTATTGGAAAGAAGTAGTCCATACTTCTGTATATTCTTAACAGAGGACAGCTAAGAGTAAACAACACTAAGACACTATATGAGCTATGGAAAGGTAGACCTACATTTGTCAAGTATTTCAAAAATTTTGGAAGCAAATGTTACATCAGAAGAGATGAAGACAACTTTGGAAAGTTTGACTCAAGATCTAATGAAGGAATTTTTCTTGGCTACTCAACAAGAAGCAAGGCTTATAGATGCTACAATAAGAGATTAAAGAAGATAGTTGAGAGTGAAAATGTTAGGGTTGATGAAGAGTTACATGCATCCACACATGATCAAGAAGAGTGTTGTCTAGATGATTCATCCTGCACAGAAGAAGAAGATGAAGTTGCAGAAGAAGAAGAAGAAACTCCAAAGGAGACTACCAAGACACCTACAAATTATGTTAAGAAGAATAACTTAGGAAATTGAATCATTGGAAACAAGAATGAAGGAGTTATGACTAGGAGAAAAATCAAAGAACAAGTAAATTTCTCTCTACTGTCCAAGATAGAACCAAAGATTTTTTTTGAAGCCAACAAGGATGAGAGTTGGATTCAAGCAATGCAAGAAGAGCTAAATCAGGTCAAGAAAAATAAGACGTGGGAACTTGTTCCACAACCAAAGGATAAGAATGTGATTGGCACCAAGTGGGTATTCAGAAATAAGTTAAATGAAGATGGAGAAGTAGTTAGAAATAAAGCAAGGTTGGTCTACAAGGGCTATTCGCAAGTGGAAGGCATTGATTTTGAGGAGACGTTTTCTCCTAGGGCAAGATTTGAAGTGATCAGGATATTCCTTGTGTTTGCAATTCACAAAGACTTCAAGGTGTATCAAATGGATGTTAAATATTCTTTCTTGAATGGTGATCTTGAGAAAGAAGTTTACATAGAGGAGCTTGAAGGATTTCAATTATCAGAAGATCAAAATTTGGTATGCAGGCTTAGAAAGGCTTTATATGGTCTCAAGCAAGCTCCTAGGGCATGGTATGCAAGGTTGGATAAGTACTTACACTAGCAAGGCTTTAAGAAAGGTATTGCAGACAGTAATCTTTATATCAAAGCAGAAGGTGAGCACATATTGATAGTAGTCGTATATGTTGATGATATTATTTTTGGTGGCAATGATGAAATGTGCAACAAGTTTGCAGAAGAGATGCAAAAGGAGTTTGAGATGTCCATGATAGGTGAACTTTCATTCTTTCTTAGACTTCAAATTGTTCAATCAGACAAGGGTAACTTTATTTCACAAACCAAATATGTCAAGGAGATGTTGAAAAAGTTTGGTATGGATGACTGCAAGCCAATAAGTACACCTATGGTAACAAGTTATTATCTTAGCAAGGATGATGAGTCACCTCAAGATGATTATACCCTTTATAGGTCCATGATTGGAAGCTTATTATACTTAACTGCATCAAGGTCAGATATTATGCAAGCAGTTTGTATGGTGGCTAGGTTTCAAACTGATCCAAAAGAGACTCACATAAAGGTCATTAAAAGAATTTTTAGATATTTGAAGATCATTGTGGATTACGGATTGTGGTATGAGAAGGGAAAGGATTTCTCTTTGACTTCATATACAGACGCAGATTGGGCTGGAAACATTGATGATAGGAGGGGAACAAGTGGTGGAGCTTTCTTTCTAGGTGATAGACTGGTTTCATGGTTAAGCAAGAAGCAAGATTCAGTTTCTCTATCAACAGTAGAAGCAGAATACATAGTTGTAACATCTTGTTGTACTCAAGTTTTGTGGATGAAGCAGATGTTGAAGGATATCAAAGTAATAAATGATGAGCCCATTCCCATTTTGTGTGATAATACAAGTGCCATTATCATATCAAAGAATCCAATCATGCATTCTAGAACCAAGAATATATCCATTAGGTATCTTTTCTTAAGAGAAAAGCTTGCAAATCAGGGGGTAAAGTTGGAGTATGTGGCTACAAAGGATCAGATTGCAAATAGTTTTACAAAACCCCTTCCCAAAGACACATTTGAGTATTTAAGGCAGAAGCTGGGAGTGATATCACTCTCATCAAATCAGTAAAAACTTATGATGAAGCATCTATCTAGGGGGAGCATGTCAAGGCATATCCTTCATCCCTAGGAGAATTAGATAGAATAGATGATCAAAGTTTGGTATGACTTGGTATGGAGAAGCATTGCAGTCAGGGGGAGCTTGTCTTGGTTGTATCAGTTTACAGAAAGAAAAGAGGTTGGTTACCTCCCTTTGCCATTGATATCAAAGGGGGAGAGTTATAGTAAGGGGGAGAAAATGCAAAAAGAGATAGAGTATGA
This sequence comes from Cunninghamia lanceolata, assembly GCA_027924645.1. NCBI lineage: Eukaryota > Viridiplantae > Streptophyta > Pinopsida > Cupressales > Cupressaceae > Cunninghamia > Cunninghamia lanceolata. The sequence continues at coordinate 3,698,287 of BSBN01000124.1, read as the reverse complement.
GCAGAGATAGAGATAGATTATGTTTGTGTTGCCATCAATGACAAAGGGGGTGATTGTTGGAAGTGTTGTCATTGATGTCAAAGGCACATATTGTCATTGATGTCAAAAGGAAGTTGATGTCGATGGGAAATGGAGATCAGAGAAGAAGAAAAGCTTATAAGGAAGAGAAGAAGAAAAGTCTCTAAGGCATGAGTTTTGCCTTTAGTCGGCAATTTGCTCAGTTCGTGAACTCACAGGTTCACCGACAACCAGTTTTCTCGACATCCAGTTGGCTGACGAAAATTTGACAAAGAAAATTCTAAGGCATGAATGATTTCTACCTTCGGTCAGCAAATTGTTCATTTCACGAACTCTTAAGTTCGCCGATGACAAGTTTCTCTGATAGCAAGTTCACTGACAGAGAAGTTTTACGATGAAGGCTTGAAAGAAGGAAAAAGTTAAAATTTTGGCAAAGAGTTGGTTCTCAAGTTTCAAAGTTCATCAATTTGCCTATAAAACAAAACATGAAGTTAAGTCGACAAAATTTCAAGTTCGCAAACTCAACAAAGGGAAAGTTATTTGGTTCATAAGTTTTGAAGTTCACTGATTTTCTGATTTGTCGATAAAGGAGAAAGTAAAATTAAGTCGGCAAAATACCAAGTTTGGGAACTTAACAAAGGAAGAGTTATTTGGTTTGCAAGTTTTCAAGTTTGTTGATTCGCCAACTAGCTGACAAAGACTTGTGAGGTCAAGTTCGTGGAAGTCATCTTTAGTCGATAAAGGCGTGTGAGTCCAAGGTTTGGAGAAAGAAGTTTTTGCCGAAAAAGGTCAGGTTCATGAAAATGATAATTTTGCGGTAGAGAATGGAAAGGTGTTTTAGTTTGTAGAAAGCAACTTTTGCCGATAAAGGCCTTTGTGCCCAAGGTTCATGGAAATGTATTTTCGTCGATAAGGGTTGTTTGGAAGGTGGTTCATGGCTCACTTGATTTGCAAATAAAGGCATTGAAGGTAAATCTCGTGGAGATAATGATATGAAGACTTAATATATTTAAATTAAAGATTTAAATATATAATTTGAGGGGGCGGGGGCCTTGGCTTGATTGGCTAAAAATTCCTGTTGCGGTAACGAAGGTCATGAGGTCCAGTCTCCCCCGTTCCTGTGGTACCGAAGGGCGTGTCGTGCCAGTGTCACCAGTCACGTGAATAAAGTTTACCAGGCACACTGCAATTTATAGGGGGGCTACCTAATTCTTGCAGTATATATATATATATATATATATATATATATATATATATATATATATATATATATATATATATATATATATATATATAATTTGAGGCCAACTTGGTGAGATGGGTTAACAATAATATAAAACAATAGTTAAATGTTGGGGCCATTACAGTAATGTGCGGCTATTTATGTTTAGGGCCAACTCCTTGGATTTAAGGTGATAATATTTGTGGCTGAATCAGTTGTTTTGGATCCAAACCTATAATGTTGATTGGGTCGACCTAAGTTTGTGTGTTTTGGGCTTAGTTTTAAAGTGCAGAATTTCAGGATGGGTTGAACCTTGAAATGTGTTCGTTGGAATTAAAATCATAGAGGATGACCTTGGAGATTGTTTTAATTCAGTATAATTGACTTTGAAGAATGATTTATTCAATGCAGTATAGCTGACATGGTGATTTTGATTATAGAGTTTGATATATATAGCAGATCAGTTTGTTCATTTTGGTTATGGCGTGCACATGAGCATTGAAGCAAAAAATCTGAATATACATGTGAATGTGTGTATGTACAAGTGAGCATCAAAGAAAAATAGTGTGAATACAGACAAGTGTGAAGAGGGTGTGAAGCGATTGAAAAGAAGTTAATTTTGGAGTCGCAAACAGAGATGATTTTCACAGTTTATTAGTGATTGTATTATGTTTATCATTTCTTTTGTAATCAGTTTAGGGGTTGCAGAGGTTGGTGCCTTTTGAGCTTTGTAGAGGTTGGTGCCTCATCTAGTATGTGTTGTAGCACATTAGGGGATTGATTTCTACATTAGGTTGGTGCTCATAAAGCATTGTAATAGGGGTTGGTGCCTCATCTAGTATGTGTTGTAGTACATTAGGGGATTGATGTCTCCATTGGGTTGGTGCCCATAAAGTAGTGTAACAGAGGTTCGTGCATCATCTAGTATGTGTTGTAGTACATTAGGGGATTGATGTCTCCATTGGGTTGGTGCCCATAAAATAGTGTAACATGGGTTGGTGCCTCATCTGATATGTGTAGTAGCACAGTAGGGGAATGATGTTTCCATTGGGTTGGTGCCCATAAATTAGTGTTGCAGGGAGTTGGAGCTTCCTTTGAGTTGATGCTCATAAAGATTATTGTAAAATTCATTTTATTTTTGTGAGGCTGGATTTGGATAGTAGATCCAAGCAACTTGCTCACCGTGGTCTTTCCCATTCTAGGTTTCCACATAAAATCTGGTGTTATGCTCTCTTGTGTGAATGTGTGAATGTGTTTATGTTTGCATAGTTCTTACATAATCTGATTGATGTAGTAAAGATCCTATTGTTGCAGTAGAATTGAAATAAAAAGTGATATATATTGATTCATCCCCCCTCTCAGTATATCTCTGTGTTCTAACCGATAATTTCAATAAAAACATTAGTGTTTGCAGCCAAGAGCAAGCAAAGAAAAATCATATTTCATAAATTAAGCAGAGGCCCAAGGAGTTGCATGAGTTGAAGAAATAATTGTTGGTAACAAAAGAGAAAGAGGTACAAGTCCTAACAAAGTTAGATAGAATAAAAAGGATCATTGTATATCTAACTCTAAGTTTGAAGAGTTGTCAAATTGAAGAGAAGAAGAAAGGCACAAAGAGTGAAGTAAGTGTTAATAGGACTAAGCATACAACCACTCTTGCAGGTTTGCAAGCAATAAAGAATGCACTGGAAACAATGAAATCAAAATATTTGCATTTGGTTAAAGATAAAGATAGTGCCATCAAATTTGTGGAAATGGCCTTTAATGCATCTAAGGAAATGGAGGAAAGGGTTGATGAACTCGCTATTGAGATTAATTCTGTTAGACAACTGAGAGGGGGGGTGAATCAGTTGTCTGAAACTTATCTCCCTATTAATCACTTAAATCCTTCTTAATTTATCAGCATAATAATAAATTAATAATGGAAGCATAATGCAGCAAGTCAAGAGCAGAAACACATTAACACATATGACACCAAGATTTTAACGTGGAAAACTCGGTCAAGGGAAAAACCACGGGGTGACTAACCCAAGATTGTATTCTCTGGTAAAAGAATAAGAAGAACAAAATGGCGCATGCCAATTAGGGCTCACTGCCTGAGCACACTGCCCACAAGAGGACCACTACCTACAGGAGACACACTGTCTACAGAATAATAAATATTACATACTTGAACTGAAGAATAGCATCTTCACCATGCTTGAGTTAGTTCCATTTAATATCAATACTTCTGCTCTACCTTTCGCTCTACTCCTCTCTACCACATACTCATCTCCACCAAGATACTTTTGAAATGACTTCACAACTCTTATTTATACAAGACATTGACTTTGGGATAATCATCCAAGTCGACATACTTTACAGAGCAAATACACAAATACAACTAAACTAATTACAAAAGACTTCATGCGGATCATCACACTATCGGCCACACAAATCTGGGACTTCAATCTTCTTTGATGAACACGCCATGCATCGCAAAACATCTTCAAGATCATTTGCAAGATGTGTAACTCATCTGGTCAGCCAAACTTAGAAAGAACATCATCATCTGGAAGTAATTCTTCAAGTACGAGCTCAATCTTCAATACAAACCATCAACACAAACTAGACACAATCCGAAGACCTCCACAAGCTTGCCTGAATCACCAAGAACATCCATACTACTTCTGCTTACTGAAATCATTCTCTCTTCATCCGGAACCTCAAGAACACAGTCTGTCATCACTGTCATATTGGAATAGATGCTTGCAGACCTTCAGACCATGAACCAATTGAGTTGTCAATTCATATTTTCTTCCTAAACACTCCACCAAATCCGCAGAATAAGATATTTCATTTCCGGAGCTTACCGGACCTATTTGTGTCACTCTGTCACCTCTGAACAACTGCTAGAACCAGTTTTACTCAAGTGGCCATAACTTCTTTAGATCTTCATGCAGACCTCTCAAAAATTTACTGGATCATCTTAAGACACATATCTACAAACCCTTTGATGCGTATCCTTTGACCTTCATCTTAGCTAGGATCTTTACCTCATTGTCTTCACTATTCTTCTATGTTCCTGATAGGACTAATTTTCTCAATATCCTCAGCATACAACTCATCCAATCCTTGACATCAATGCAACATGAGTATGTTGACATCAATGACAACACCGGTTAGGCCCATATTTGCAACAATCTCTCCCTTTGTCATTGATGGCAACATATGATGTGAAAAACTGTTTTGACCATCAAGACAAGAACTTCTCCTTACTGACTGTCATAACTCCCCCTATCAACAACAACCATTCACATGTCTTCTCTTCCTTTACTGCTCCCCCTTTGATCAACAATCACTTTTATTTTTCACATTTCTTCTCTCCCCCTTTGATATCAATGGAAAAGGGCACATACTTGCATCACTCAGAATCATACAGACTACTCCCCCTGAGTAGCAGCTTCCTGTCATCAATCCGGACCACAAGATATGACTGTGAGATCTACTAGACTAATGCACATCAGTGCACCTTAATTCATAACCGGAGGGGTAATAACCCCTAACTTCTTCCTAAGATACTCAAAAGAGTCCTTAGGTAGAGGTTTTATAAAAATGTCTGCAATCTGATCCTTGGAGGGCACAAACTCCAATCTGACTTCATTCTTGTTCACCTGCTCTCTCAAAAAATGAAACTTGATGGATATGTGTTTTGTCTTTGAATGTAACACCAGATTCTTTGAAATGTTTATTGCACTTGAGTTGTCACAGAAGATTGTGATAGGTTCCTCATACTCCACTCTGATGTCTCTTAGCATTTGCTTCATCCACAATACTTGAGTGCAACTACCTGCTGCTGCAATATATTCTGCTTCTGTAGTGGATAAAGATATTGCCTCTTGTTTCTTACTCAACCAAGAAACCAATCTTTTCCCCAAAAAGAATGCTCCACCACTGGTACTCTTCCGGTCATCCATATCTCCTGCCCAATCCGCAGATCTGTATATGCATGAAGAGAGAAATCATGATCTTTAGGATACCATAGACTATACTCAACTATTCCTTTTAGATATATGAGAATCCTCTTGATTGCCATGACATGAGATTCTCCAGGATCAGCTTGGAATCTTGCAACAAGACCAACAACATTCATAATGTCAAGTCTAGTTTGAGTAAGATACAATAGTCCTCCAATCATTGACCTGTACTTTTTCTGATCAGCCTTAGGAGAGTCATCATCTTTGCACATTTTACATCCAGTTGCCATGGGAATATTCATTAGTTTTGAATCTTCCATCCCAAACTTCTTCAACAATTCTTTCACATATTTGGTTTGTGAAATGAAGATTCCTTTCTTTGTTTGATTGATTTGTAGACCCAGGAAGAAATTCATTTCCCCAAACATAGACATCTCAAATTTACTTTTCATTTGATTTGCAAAAGTCTTGCACATACTATCTCTTCCTCCAAAAATAATATCATCAACAAATACTTCAACAATCCAGATATTTTCATGTTCAATCTTGAAGTACAAGTTACTATCAACAGTACCTTTATTGAAACCAATCTTCAAAAGATGCTTATCTAGTCTTTCATACCAGGCTCTTGGGGCTTGTTTGAGTCCATACAATGCTTTCTTCAACTTGCAGACCATATCACCATGATCAGACAATTGAAATCCATCCAGTTGCTCAATGTATACTTCTTCCAAATCACCATTCAAGAAGATTAACTTGACATCCATTTGATATACTTTGAAATCCTTGTAGGCAGCAAAGGCAAGAATTAATCTGACAGCTTCAATTCTTGCCACTAGAGCAAAAGTTTCTTCAAAATCAACTCCTTCTACTTGGGAATAACCCTTGCAGACCAATCTGGCTTTGTTTCTGACTACTTCACCATCTTCATTCAGTTTATTCCAGAAGACCCATTTGGTTCCAATCACATTCTTGTTTCTAGGTCTGGGAACAAGATCCCAAGTGTGATTTTTCTCAATTTGCATCAGCTCTTCCTTCATTGCTTTAGTCCAGCTTTCATCATTGCATGCTTCATTCACTGTCTTTGGTTTAATCTTTGAAATTAGACAATAATTTTCTGAGTCTTGAGCAATGTTTCTTCTTGTTTGAACACCTTTGCTTTTATCACCTATGATATGATCTTCAGAGTGATTCAGTCTTACATACTTGGGAATTTTGAGAGTTTCTTGCACTTCTATTTCTTGAACAGGTTCATTCAAACTTATCTCTTCTTCCTGATTCTCAGGATCAGTCTGGATATGAATTTCAAAAGGGGCTTGGACCAAAACATCATTCTGATCATCTTCATCATATTCATAAAACCTTGATGGTTTTTCAACACCTTCATCAACCTTCACATTTGTACTTTCTATAATCTTTCTCAATCTCTTGTTATAACACCGGTATGCTTTGCTTTGAGTAGAATAACCCAAGAATATTCCTTCATCACTTCTAGCATTAAATTTGCCAAGGTCTTCATCTCTTTTAATATAACATTTGCTACCAAAGACTCTAAAATGCTTCACAGTGGGAGTGATGCCAAACTAGAGTTCATAAGGGGTCTTACCAGTATTGCTTCTGATTTGTACTCAATTAAGAGTATAGACAGCAGTGCTTATAGCTTCTCTCCAGTAGATCTGAGGAACATTTACTTCCATCATCATGGTTCTAGATGCTTCCTGGATGGTCTGGTTCTTTCTTTCCACTACTCCATTATGCTATGAAGTCCTTGGAGCAAACAACTGTCTTTTTATCCCATGTTTCTCATAGAATTCTATGAACTCACCAGATGTGAATTCTCCACCTCTATCAGACCTTAGACATTTTATGTTTAATCCAGTTTCATTCTCTACCATAGCTTTGAATATTTTGAATTTCTCAAGAGCCTTAGATTTCTCTTTCAGAAAAGTTACCCACATCATCTGGGAGTGGTCATCAATTAATAACATGAAGTATCTATCACCTTGCAAACTCTTGATTCTTGCCGGACCACACAGATCAGTATGAACTAAGTCCAATAATCTGGTAGAAGATTGTTCCTTACTTTTGAATGTGACTCTGCTTTGCTTACCCAACTGACATTCTTTGCACAACCTATTAGTAGGTTTCACCAGTCTAGGAAGATCTCTTACAGCCTGAGTGTTGTTTATCTTGATGATATTATCAAAATTCACATGACAGATTCTCCTATGCCACAACCAACTCTGATCAATTTGAACAAATAAACAACTTTTACCAGTACCAACCAAGTGGAAGATATTACCTTTTGTTTGAGTATCGGATGCAATCTCTGTTCCGAAACTTTCAGAGATCTTGCATTTTCCATTTTTGAATCGGAGATCATAGCCTTTGTCCACCAATTGTCCAACACTGAGAAGATTGTGCTTCAGACCTTCAACATATAGTACATTACTGGTTTTGTTCTTTCCATCAAAAGAAATAGTTCCTCTACCTCTGATCTTGCCAGTAGAATTATCACCAAATTTTACAACTCCACCTTCATATCTTTCCAAATCTATAAACTTATTTTTGTCACCTGTCATATGGTGGGAGCATCCACTGTCAATGACCCAATCATCCTTTGCTTCAACTTGGGCAGCCAAAGCTCTTTCTACCATTTTATGATTGACAGATTCAGAGGGCATTGGATCTTCTTCCTTGATGGCAATAAACACCCAGTCACTTTTGGATTTGTTTCCTATCTCTGATTCATCATCTATTACTCCTTCATCATCATCTTCATGAACATAGTAACACTTCTTTTGAAATCTTGATCTATTAGGGTTTGGCCTAGAAAATCTTTCCGGACACCTTGAGGCAAAATGACCAATCTTATTGTAGTTAAAACATTTGAAAGGCAATTTTCCTTCATACTTACCGGATCCTCTTGGCAGTCTTTTTGCAATGAGAGCCTCAAGTTGTTCAGCTTCTAATCCATCCTCTTCCAGATCTTTTCTTTCTTTCTCATACCAAGAAGATTTTCTTGAGGAACTTTCTCCTAGATCATATCCTTGTTTGCCTTTTGTAGAGGCATTAGCTTTGAATGTTGATTCAGTCTTGGGAAGTGCATCACCAAACTCAGCTAACTCAAATGCAGATATCTTACCAACCAATTGATCCCTTGTGATAGTTGTTAAGGATATGATTTCCTCAATAGCAACAACTTTTTGTTTATAAGCAAGAGGTAAGGATCTGAGAACCTTAGCAACAATTTCATCTTCATCCAGAACTCCACCAGCACATCTGATGCCACAAACAAGCTCATTTACTTTTGTCATGTAAGAGGTGATATTCTCATCTTCACTCATCTTCAGGTTTTCAAATTTTCCTTTCAGACTCTATAGCTTGACACATTTAACATACTTGTCTCCTTCATGCAGAAGTTCCAGTTTTTCCCAAATCTCATATGTAGTTTTTAGATCTATAACATTTGTCAGCTCTGAATCAGATAAGGCACTTAGTAGAGCTTCTTTAGCCCGAAGATTATTTTCAGCATCTCTAATTTCATCTACAGTTCTCAGACCATTCTGTGGAGGAACATACTTCTTTGAAGCCATGATCCAATATTGCATTCCCATACATTGCAAGTGACATTCCATGCGACTTTTCCAAAGAGTGAAATTGGTTTCATCAAACCTCGGGCTATCCTTCTTATAGGAAGACATCCTGGATCTCCTCAAGCGGTTAAGCTCTTTTAGAGGAACTTAGCTCTGATACCAATTATTAGACAATTGAGAGGGGGGGTGAATCAGTTGTTTGAAACTTATCTCCCTATTAATCACTTAAATCCTTCTTAATTTATCAACATAATAATAAATCAATCATGGAATCATAATCCAACAATTCAAGAGCAGAAACACATTAACACATATGACACCAAGATTTTAACGTGGAAAACTGGGTTAAGGGAAAAACCACGGTGTGACTAACCCTAGATTGTATTCTCTGTTAAAAGAATAAGAGGAACAAAGTGGTACATGCCAATTAGGGCTCACTGCCTGAGCACACTGCTCACAAGAGGCCCACTGCCTACAGGAGACACACTGTCTACAGAATAATAAATATTACATACTTGAACTGAAGAATAGCATCTTCACCATGCTTGAGTCAGTTCCATTTAAGCTCAATACTTCTGCTCTGCCTTTTGCTCTGCTCCTCTCTACCACATACTCATCTCCACCAAGATACTTTTGAAATGACTTCACAACTCTTATTTATACAAGACATTGACTTTGGGATAATCATCCAAGTCGGCATACTTTACAGAGCAAATACACAAATACAACTAGACTAATTACAAAAGACTTCATGCAGATCATCACACTGTCGGCTACACAGATCTGGGACTTCAATCTTCTTTGAGGAACATGCCATGCATCGCAGAACATCTTCAAGATCATCCGCAAGATGTGTAACTCATCTGGTCAGCCAAACTTAGGAAGAACATCATCATCTAGAAGTAATTCTTCAATTACAAGCTCAATCTTCAATGCAGACCATCAACACGAACTGGACACAATCTGAAGACCTCCACAAGCTTGCCTGAATCACTAAGAACATCCACACTACTTTTGCTTACTAAAATCATTCTCTCCTTCATCTAAAACCTCAAGAACACGGTCTGTCATCACTGTCATATTGGAATAGATGCTTGCGGACCTTCAGACCACGAACCAATTGAGTTGTCAATTCATATTGTCTTCCTAAACACTCCACCAAATCCACAGAATAAGATATTTCATTTCAAAGCTTACCGGACCTATTTGTGTCACTTTGTCACCTCTAAACAACTGCCAGAACCAGTTTTACTCAAGTGGCCATAACTTCTTCAGATCTTCATGCGGACCTCTCAAAACTTTACTGGATCATCTTAAGACACATATCTACAAACCCTTTGATGCACATCCTCTGACCTTTATCTTAGTTGGGATCTTTACCTCACTGTCTTCATTGTTCTTCTCTATTCCTAATAGGACTAATTTTCTCAATATCCTCAGGATACAACTCATCCAATCCTTGACATCAATGTAACAGGAGTATGTCGACATCAATGACAACACTGGTTAGGCCCATACTTGCAACAAATTCAACATATTTTTCTCTTCATAAAGCAGAAGGTCAACTAGTTGTTGCAGTAATTTTAAGGGAGGAAAAGACTTAAGCAAGGGCTAAGAAAGTTAAGCAATCAATTGAAGAACTTGATAGAATTCAAGAGGAATTTGATTTGTTTCAATAAAAGTAACTTGAGGATGTCACAACTAGTTGGGAATCAAAAATAATGGCTACAAATGACAATTACCTAGTGTTAGGCTAGCATGAAGAGTGGTCTAGATAGGGGATTGATTTCTAAGTTGGAGAGTGGGATGGTTTTCAAACTTTTTCTAGATCCCAGTTCATTCATAATTCAACTATCATGGAGGAAAACTTAGATGATTCACTCACTGAGATAGTGAAAGAAGCATAACCTAGTGCAAGGCTTCTAATTCCTAATTATATCAAAGTGGCACAAAAGAATTCAACTTCATCTCATGAAGGTTCAGGTACTTGGAATTACAAATTCCCAAGATTAATTTGGTACCATGGTATTTGTAGAGGGTTTCAATTGGAAGGCATTAGAAGGTTGAATCAACTTTACTTGAGGACAAAAAATGTTAAAAAGGGTGAACTATCTTGTCCCCTTTTCGATCTAGGGAAATAATTAAATAATTAAAGTTCTTAAGTTGCCTAAAGTCAACTTATATTTAATTATTTATTTAAAAGAAGGGTGGCTAACATCATAAAGTGTTTTTAAAAGAGGGCCAAAAGTGATGACACTAGGCATGCAGTACAAAGTGATGACTTAAAAGGTTATTTTAAAAGTGGGTCATAAAAGTGACATTGAAAATGGAATTAAAAGATTCAAAAGTCACCTAATTTTTATTATTGGAAGGGAAAAGTGAAAATAAAAGAAAAGAATATTTTGTTGCCCTAAAGTGTCTATAAAAGGAGTTGAAAACAGAAGAAAGATTGTTAAATTTGAGAAAAACTTTGTTTCAAAGATTAAACTTTGTTCATATTCTTCTATCTAGGGATGAAAACTCTTTTGGAAAGATTAGTTTTGAGGATGAAAACCCTCCTAGTTGATTAAGTAATTCTATCTAGGAATTACCTATGTGCTTCTTGATTTAGTTTCGAGGATGAAAACCCTCCTAGCCATTTGAGTGTTTTCATTCAGGAATCACTAATGAGTTGAATGTGTGTAGTTATTAGTTTCAATTTTATTGTGGAAATATTTTTAGTTATTATGTGAATTCTTCGTATATTTCAGATTTTCCTAGTGTGTGTTCCATTTAACTAAATGAGTGTGAAGTTTGTGTTCACATTTGAGAAGTTTGGAGGAAACTTTGCTTACAAATCTAAGTTGATTCATAAGGAGGAGTTGGTTGTACTCTTGAAGGACAAAATAATTGCTTTACATGGATGTAATTCTTGTTGTACTAACCCTAGAGGTCATACCATAATATTTATTTTGGTTTCCTTTAGTTTTCATTGCTATTAGCTATTGTAGAAACTCATCCTTAGGTCGTACAAGTAGTGCATCAAACCATACTGACTGTGAAAACTAGGCATTTCATTTTTAAAAGAGTTTGATTACTTTTTTAGTTGCCATTCTTTCTTATTTTATGGGCAATTTAATTATAAATGGTGGTTTTCCATTAGGGTTTTGGTTGTACCAATTATTATGTGAATTACTACATCTTTGGGAGTATTCTAGTTTGTAGGTTATAGTTGTAGCCTTTGTAGTTAGTTTTTAGCAGTTCTAGGTAGAGTTTTTGGTCATTCTAGTAGTCATACCTTCTCCTTTTTAGTAGTCATATAGTTGTTAAGGGTTGCAATAGCTGTACTATTTTTATGAGGATTGTACCGGTTTATATCAACAACTCATTCAAACTATTTGATAGTATTTCATGGTATTTATGTGTCATGCAACTCCCATTAGCAGTCATGTGAAGTTTCCATCATAGGGTACTCTTATTTCTCCATGCTTTTGATTATTTAGAGTATACATTGGTTGTTCCATTTGTTCATTTTCTAATACAAGTAATTTCAATAAGCTTTCCGCTGGTATTTTTAGATGTTTAACTTATGCAAATTCAATTTAAAATATTGATTAGAGTGTAAGTATAGATGGTTCAACTACCATATAGTAATGTTATTTGATGATGTAAGGATAATGGAAGGTTTACCACTAGATCCATTTGCATATGCATTTCATTTTCAACTAGTAATGGCATTGATCAAGTCTACTTGTTATTGACCAATTTGGCTTTGATTAAACTTTCTTGTTATTTTCTAGTGGCTTTGAGCATATCCGCATACTAGTCCATTAAAGAAGTGTTGATTTGGTGGACTATGCCACTTGTATGCTCTAGTTAGCTATGTTGCCTATTTACTTTTCCAACATTACATTCATCTAGGTAGTGTTTCCAAACCATATGCTCTCACCTTGCCAACATCAAGATCTGGATTATTAGAAAGTGTGGGGGCTTGCATTTGCATCATTTAATATTGTAAAAGTTTCAAAAAAATTAGATGGGGATATCACATAGTCGTACTCTCCTTGACCATGAGAAAATTACACACGAGTTAGAAATGAGTGCTTCACTATATTTTGTGACAAGGTGTTTGTAACATTTTATGTTAAATCAAGAGATGCAAGTCATCATAAGATCAAAACCATTGCGTACCTTTCTTATGCAACTCATTCTATCAAGGAGAGTCATGCAACTTATCACACTTCTCAACAAGTTCAAATTGATTTACCTAAATCAAAATTTTATCAAAGGCCAAGTCATTGTTGATTAGCTAGTGGATAACCCAGTTCCTTGAGATGAGCCTATAAATGAATATTTCCCTAATCCGTAGGTTTACACCATAGAACATTTGACCTGTGTTATCTCACCATGGTATACCCATATAGTCAAATTCATGATTGATCACTCCTATCCAAAGGATACCAACCCCCAAGAGAAGAAACATTTACATATCTTGGTCATGAAATACGTGATAGTTGGTGATACATTATGCTTAAGAAGCATAGATGGACTCATGTATTGTTGCATCAACAAAGATAGGTCCCAACAAGTCTTAAACAATGCCATAGAAGAATCTATGTTGGACACTTTGGTTGTCATGTCACAACAAGAAAAATTAACCATCTACGCTGTTACTAGCCCACCCTTGAGACTAATGTGGTGATTTTTATAAGAAAATGCTCTAAATGCAAAATATACATGCACCCACTTCACTCTCTAGCTAGGGACTTGAAACCTATTGTCACACCATGGGCATTCTCCACCCGGGGATTGGATCTCACTAAGCAAGAATACTTTGTCATCCTCTAACAATCATACGTTCATAAATGACAACCAAGTACTTCACAAAATAGGCAAAGGTTATTCCTCTTAACACCATTTTAGGTTTAGTCATCTCAAAATTTATCCTAAACCAAATAATATACAAATTCAACACACCTTAGGTTTTGACCATAGATAATACTTCATCTTTAAAGAATCAATAAATGTAAGAACTCTATGAAGTGCTTTAAATAACCCAAAATTTTGCTTTTATCTATCACCCTTAAACTAATGGACAAGCTGAAGCAACTAGTATCTGTTGGCCATATGTGTTGTCATTGATGTCAACATAAGTAGCATACATTGATGTCAACACTATCATAAGAGTAAGAGACTGGTCATGGTTGGATGTCATGCTCCTAAGAAAGAGAAAGCTCATCATTGGAGATCCTAAAAAGTTACATTCCTAATCAAAGTAGAGTTGAGTTTGAAGCCTAATCAATATGAATTAGAAGAATCAAGTTGTGTTGTTGATGCTAAGGATGTGTTCCTATTTTGAAGCATATTGTATGATCATTCCAACTAATCTTGAGATTGATCCTGAGTTGTATATGGTGATGCAAAAAAGACTTGGCCTCCAGAAGTAGGTTGAAGACAGTGTGGGTTCTGTGAAGATGTTTCTAGCATGACAATAGAATGCTCTGCATTCCTATAATTTTGAAGCTATAATTTTGCGGTTCAAGATTTAAGTTGAGTATGATGTAAATATGCTAAATCCTAAGTTTCAGAGTGTTTACTCTTCTGCAGTGAAAGATATAAATGACTGAGTTCCATTTCAGGCTCTGACAGAGTAATGTGATACTGAAAGGTGAATGAAATGCTCTACATTCCTCCACGTTTGCAGATATAGCTATGTGGTTCTGGATATGTGCTTAGTGGATGGTAAATGTGTTGTTTCCAAAGTTCTAGACCATCATTCCCTACGCAATGAAAGTTATGATTGATAAAGTACCGGTATGTGCTCTAATAGAATGGAGTAGTATTGAAGACTCACTAGAATTCTCTGCATTACTCCAGAAGTAAATTATTGTCCTTGTGGTTTTGTGAATATGTTCTTGAATGTGCATTTCATGTTTCAAGCTTCTTGGTGGTCCGCAGATCAGTTTTTCAATTGACAACATGTTGTAGTATGTTCCAGATAATAGTGTACTTTCAAAGTTAATGATTGAAGGTGTGTGACACAATTCTTTGATATGCGGTGGAAAATAAGTGTTTGGGGATGTTGTATGAGTCATGTGGACTCATATAGAAGAGTTTCACGAAGATCTTTCTTGTTTCCAGTACCACACAAGTTTCTCTAGTTGATATGGTCATTACTCTTCAAGTTTTCATTAGCTTACCTTAAAGCTATCCTATTTTCAAATGAGCGGAGTGTGCGGAGGTAATTCCTTGATGTTTAAAGCTGTGAAGGATGTTTTGGACCTGGTTAAGCAAGTGTTGGGATCCACAAGACTTGAGTCTTCTGTTGGTGTAATGTGTTGTCCTAATTAGACCTATCTCCTACACGTTTCATATTGTGTATTGTATGGTCGACTTGTAAATGTATTTTTCATGTTTAATCTAGCTAAAAATCTATGTAATCAATGTAATATCATGTATAAATATTAGATCAAATTGAATACAGAGGATATGATTGCAAGTTGTTAAACAAGGTTCACAAGCAAATAAAAGCAGAATAATACATTTTATGTGTGATTGTGGGAGAAAGAGAAGATGATGTTGATGTTGTTTGGATTCATCTTGAAGACTTATTTGATATAGTGATCAAGTATAGAGTGTGCCTAATTGATCAAATCTTTAGAAGAGGGTGTGTGAAGAGACATAAGTGCAATCATCATGTGTGAGCTTCAAAGACAGTTTTTAGACAGTTGAAAGATTGTCATATTGTAATCATCTCTGATTTTGTTCTCAGATTAGGGAGTAGTTTCTTCCTTGGGTTAAAGCCCCTAAAACAAAGTCATCAGGGAGTAGAAGTTTCCTTGGGAGTGACCCTAAATCAAAGTTACTTAGGGAGTAGCAACTTCCTTAGGTTAGAGCCCCTAAAACAAAGTTATTATTTGAGCTTCATATATTGTGAGTTAATCCTCACTGTGGTTTTTCCCTTCTAGGGTTTTCCACATATATCTGGTGTTATGTGTTGCTGTGCATTGTGTTAATCTTTCATTTTCATGTTAATGTTGTGATGCTTAAGTTCTTATCTGCTCCGGATAAGTTGAAATTTTTGAATTTTTGAATTGTTTAGATACTAATTCACCCCCCACTCTTAGTATCCTAGTGTGTCTAACAATATCTTTGAAAGAAATACTTGTAAAAATGGTCAAAGAGTTTAAATAGGATTTACACCTACAACATTATCTCATCTTATGGGCTTAAAGAACTAGTATATGCACACCTATAGACGCAACCCCCTTTTCTCTCTTATTTAGTTCAAAAGTAGTTTTTCCCTTAGACGTAGATCTCCCTAGCCTCCATTGGTGGTAATCACATAAATCAAAGGAATAACCTACTGAACAATCCACTATTACCCTTGAAAAGACCTTCATTGAATCATCAACCAGGGCTGGTAAACTTGTGATGGCACTGGCGTGCTGTATGTGCTTTCAAAAACCAAACTATTCTAACTTATCTAGTACAGTATCATAAATCAAAACTACTTAATGGAAAAAGATAGTAATGGTGCTACTATTACTATGAGTACTTACAATGTAAGACTATAACAATGACTATAAAGGAATGAATTCTAAGAATTAGCTTGGTACTGATAACTTATCCTATCCTCCATAGTATCACAAGTCAAATGAACTAAAACAACTTAAGAATCTAATTGATCTTGCATTCATGAAATAACTACTACAACAATAATAACATGTAAGAAATAAAGTGAAGGATAGTTATCCTGAGTAGCCCTTGCTCAGGTGACTGCCTCACTGCTTAAACTTAAATCTAGCTCTCTTAAATCAACACAATCATATTGATTCTAACATGCATTACACAATCTTTCAAATGACATAAAATCTTGTTGTACTATAGTATTCATAACTCATAATCAAAATAACATTGTCTGCATAATCTAGAAAGATTCAGATGGCTATATCTGCGACATAACAAAAACTATTCAAACTAAACTTTAACTAACTAACTTCTACTTCAACCACCGAACCATACATATAGGCACAGGGGAGCTTTATTGAAATAGATCTCTTAATTGTAAACATAAAACACCACTTCATATGAACTAGAGTGTAATGAATGCTAACAACAATAACTGAAAAAGAAGGATAGAAGTGTCCTAATAAAATTAGAACTCTCTACTGAAACAGGGGAACGTAGATTGATTGAACTAGTCTCATTGGTCTTCTAGTTACAACATAATCCTTTGAGCTTCCAATCATCTTTATTGGTTACTATCACAATGCGTGATTATCTCCATCAAGTATCCTCATGCCGTGGTTGTTGCACTTAGTTGAGTCTGGAATCTTCCTTGCTCTGCACCTGGAAATGTTGTGGCTACGGGCTACACCTTGTAGTTGCTGCAGGTTACAGTCCTTCCTCTTTTAGCTGCAGGGTTAGTCCATAAACATGTACAAAATACTAACAACCATAATCAACACAAACATTCTCAATAATCCATACATTCCCACATATAACATACAATTTCATCATGTTATAATCATATCTCCATATACTTAATTAATCAAGTTCAAGTCTGCATAATGATAACAAGGGATAACATAACATAGAAATATGCTTAAAATAATGTCTGGGAATGTCTTTCAACCTGCATAAAACTATAGGAAAACAGGCTAATAACTAGGCTCATCATCCACCACTACAAAGCCTCCTTAATCACGAGGACTAGTGAGTGGACATATTACCAAAGCTTGATATGTTAGATGAAAAATGGCTTAAAGTGGCTCAAATGCATAAGGCTTATCTAGTTAGGGTAAGGCATCAATACAATAAAAAAGGTGTCTCCTCACAAATCAAGGTGGGGGACCTTGTTCTTAGAATAGACAACCTAATCAACAAAGAGTTGGTGAAGGTAAAAAATTCATGCCTACTTGGATTGGTCCCTATCTAGTTAAGGATGATGTTCACATGATCAGAGCTAACTTTAAGACTTCGATGGATAAAGTTTAAAACCCACAAGGGTAGCCTAATCTCATAGCTATTAAGTTGGAAACCCTAAATGGTGGACTAATGGAGGCTTACATGGTAAAAACCTACAAGGGCTTCCTAAGCTAAGTCTATGATGGATACCCTCTTAATGATAGAGATGAATAAAGGTTACCACAAGAACCATGTAGAATCTTTGTAGTACTTCTAGATGGACATAACCACATGAGGACAAGCCTAGTGATATGTCTCTACACTCTAGAAGGCCATAATAGGAATTTAATGTATAACACATATAATATGTAATATAGGATATAGAAGAATGATATAGAGGATAAAGTATAGAAGAGAATATGTAATAAGAAAAAAGACATGAATGCACAAGCATATGTGATGAGTATATTTATGCTTGTTATACGAAAAAGATATATGAATGTAAAGACTTCTCATATGAATAATATATGAATAGTTCTATTCCATATTATGGGGTGCAAATACATGAGTTATTTCTATTTCTTTAGTCTATAATCTATCACATCTATTTTGTTTACCTTATTGCATCATGTTGAGGTACTAGAAGTAAATATAGAAATATAGCCATTCAAGTTTGTATATTATGTCAATAAGTGACTTGGGAAATAGTGGCTTCCATTTGTGCACCATGGAGGGTGAAGAATTTGGAAAAACTGTCAATGCATTTCACCTAAAAAAGTATTACATATAAATAATAGAAAAATCAAAATAAATTTAACAATTCAGTTGTATTCATTATGTTTCCATTGTGTTGTTTCAAACATGCTCTTCTCTAATTAATGCATTAGCATAAGCCCTAGGTTGCTATTATGTTAACCAACTATAATGAAAGGAAGAAAGGTATGCATAAAGACTTCCTACACTAAACTTTTAAGGGGAGTGTTGTGCAAATTTCAATTTTTTAACAATTACATAAAGTAGAAACATATATAAACAAAAAATAAACAATATACCATAGCACAAGCGTGCATGGGGAAAGCCCTTTTGGGAGAAAAACCCCACACTCCAAAGTAAACCAATGTATTACTTAGTAAACAACATAGTTACAATACACTTGTAGAGTAAGCCTTCATAGGAGTATCACCAACTAGAGATCTTGAGGAATTTTGGCAGCATAATAATACCTACAAAATTCACTATAAAACCTCCATCTCAAGATCCTAATAAATAGGAGATACAATACATGAAACCATAAAATGGTAATTGGAAAACCATGAGCTAAAACCACCCAAAATAGTGGTGCCCAAATTCTTAGTTAAAAATCCAACACCCAAATTCCAAGATGAGTCCACTGGCTAAAAATAGCATATTCCTTCCACTTGTCATAACCTCATTATAATCAACTCACCAAATTGGGTGTTTCATTTTAGCTACATTATCCCCAACCAAATATGTCTTATGATCTGTCATAACATGCATCATAATTTGGTCAACAAGTGTAACTACCCTTTACAACTCTTTTATGTGTCCTAGATGTTTTTACATTTCCAATGCAGGAGGCCCAACTTCCAAAGGCCATAAATTTTAATTCTAGAGGCTAATTGGGCCCTTTTTATTTTAGATCTTGAAGAGTTCCATGTGATAGGAACCCAAGAACCAATATCGAACAACCCTAAATTTTTATTTTGGCTAAAAACCAACTCTATAGCCCAAAAATTAAGTTTTTCTATTTTATAACGTAAAAATTGCCCATTTTATAATCTTCACATTAGGTGCAAGGTTGAGACACCTTTCCTAACATTATCCCACATGTCAAACACCTTGCAATAGTAAAGGGTAAAGTTATCCACACTAAAATCTAGTTGTTAGGGCTCAAAAGGCCCATAGACTCACTACACCACCTGAACTTCTCTGTGCTCATGGGCTTTGTCAACGAATCTGCAACATTCATCAAAGTATCAACCTACTCCACCATCACCCTTCCATCCTCTACCATATCACGAAAAAAATGGAAATGGACATCAATGTGCTTCATCCTTGCATGAAAGGTCAGATTCTTTGCTAGATATATGTCATTCTAACTATCATAATGAATTGTAATGGCTCTTGCATCTAACCCAACATTTGAACATAATATCTTAATCCAAATGAATTCCTTACAAGCATGAGTAGTTTCCATATACTCTACTTTTGTAGTGGGAAAAGTGACCATAGCCTATCACTTACTCATCCAATCGATGGCACCACCAAACATAGTGGAAATGTATCCATTGGTAGATCTCTTGTTGCCAACATCCTTGGTCCAATCTGAGTCCACAAATCCATGAGTATAAATTGAACACTAGTCCCCTATAGGAGAACTTTGATAACATAAGGAGAACTCAAAAGTACCCCACAAATCCTTGAAGACTCTCTTCATTGCATCCCAATGTACCTATCCAAGATTAGCCATAAATTAGCTAAGGACTCCCACTACTTGGGATATGTCTAGTCTTGTGCAAACCATAGAATACATCAAACTCCCAACTACACTAGCATAAGGTACTCTACTCATATACTCCATCTCACTGGGAGAAGTTAGACACTACTTAATAGATAACTTAGTCCCCATTGTAACAGGAACACAATAGCCTACAAGATGACATGATGAACTTCTCTAATACTGATTTCACATACTCACTCTAGCCCAACCAAAGTTTTATGTTTACTCTATCTCTTCTAATATTGATCCCCAAGATGTATCTGGCTGTCCCAAAATATTTCATCTAAAACTATGTTGAAAGTTGAGACTTCAACTCACAAATCAAACCTATCCCATTACCAAAAAATAACATAAATTATCAACATATAATGCAATAATAAGAATACGATCACAATCCATCATATAGTAGATGTAATAATCTAATTTAGATCTTAGAAATCCCAAACTTAACACAAAATAACCAAACTTTTGGTACCACATCCTAGGAGATTGCTTAAGACCATACAAATATTTCTTCAACTTACAAACCAAATGTTCTTTTAGTGCTATGGATGTGTCATATAAATCTCTTCCTATAAATCACCATGAAGGAATGTTGTCTTCACATCCATTATCTCAACCTCGAGATCATACATTGTAGCAATAGACAATAGAAGCTAAATGGATGTGTTGAATCCTAAAATAACTACAACCCAAAACCTTAAAACATTTTATAATCACCTAGGCCAGGGGCATCATGAAGGTGATTAAAAGAGGTTTATCTACAAGCTCTGGGTGATTTTGGACAACCTACAAGAGTGGGTAAGCTCCTCTGCACTTCAGGTTCAACTAGACCTAGGAGGGATATGTTGGGATAAGGTGCCACTAACCTTGCAAATCCCAATATTGTATTTATTCCATTTTATTATTTGTAATTTGTAATTACCCATAAGGGAATGACATAGTTTCACTGGCAGTGGTAATTTCAGAGTCACTGAAGGTAATTAAGGAGTGATATTTACGGTTGGCAATTGTAAAACTCAATAGAAATGAGTGTAGGTGCCACCTTGGGAGAATCTACTATTTCTAGCATATATGACACACGTCATAATGTTTGGTGGGTGTATGTAAAGAATCTATGACAGTTGTAAGTTGTCATAAGATTATATGGCACTATGACACATATGATGGATATTTATTAGTTGTAAGTTCCTGTGTTTAGCCCAAGGTTCCTATCTTGCAAAGATACTCTTTAGTGGAATCTATGACAGTTATTACGTATCATAAGATGTTGTAAGAGGCCAGATTTAGTCTTGGGAGCCCAACCTTCCATGGTTGTTTTTGGACAAGTGGAAGGTGCTTATAAGATGGCATTTGATGTTTATAGGTTAGAGATTCTCATGAGAGAGAAAGTGAATGCCTAGGGAGGTGTGAGAAAATTTCTATATGTATTTTGCCATGTATTTGTTGTTGTAATACAGGTTTTAGGTACTCAGGTGTTGTCGGAATGCTATTAGGTTGAAGACTGGTGGAGAGAGTTGTGGTGTTGTATTGTACAATCTTTTTCAGACTAATACAAACTTGGGCCTCTTTCCTGTGTGGAGTTTTTTACCCGCAAGGGTTTTCTCCACGCTAAACACTGTGTTGTGTGTTTAGTTTTCAAATTTGATACTTCGGTGTTGCATAGTTTCTTTTATGTGTTGCAATCTCCATTGATAATACACTGATATAAGATCATTAAACATATTTAAATTAGATTTCCATTGAAGTATTTGTGCTTTCATTTCTAACATTTGGTATCAGAGCCTGGCCAACTTTGACTCTTGGGTGTTAGTGTGGAAGCTGTAGTTGTAGTGGGAGATTTGGTTGCATTTGTTTTGTAGATCTTGAGTTGATATTATGGCTGCATCAACCTCTCGATTGGACATTGAGAAGTTCAACAGAACGAGGTATGAGTTGTGGAAGCTAAAAATGGAAGCCTTGTTAGAAGAAAGAAACTAGTGGTTGGCCATTCAAAATGAGAAGAAACTTGATGATGTCTCTCCAGATGAATGGGCAAAGTTGGATAAAAAGACAAGAGGAACCATTCGTTTGTGTCTTGCAGATTTTGTCCTGCTGAATGTTGGAAAGGAAGAGACTACACATAGTTTGTGGAAACGGTTGGGTGAGATCTACAAAGCCAAGAGTATGGTAAAT
Organism: Cunninghamia lanceolata; assembly: GCA_027924645.1. Lineage (NCBI taxonomy): Eukaryota > Viridiplantae > Streptophyta > Pinopsida > Cupressales > Cupressaceae > Cunninghamia > Cunninghamia lanceolata. The sequence continues at coordinate 3,675,910 of BSBN01000124.1, read as the reverse complement.
ACACTTTATTTAAAATGAAAATTGTTTTCCATGAAAATGAGAGAGGGTGATTCAATTGCAGAGCATTTAAATTCATTTAATTTGTTGTTGAGTCAACTTGCATTTGTAGATGTTGATGTTAATGAGGAAGATAAATGTATCTTACTTCTTTGTTCTTTACCTAAATCTTGGGAGAATGTCATACTGGCTATCGCTGCTAACCTCACAGATCCGAAGTTGGATGCATTTGTTTCAATTTTGTTGTCACAGGAATTGAGGAAGAAGAGTTTGGATAGTTTAGGGGATGCTCTCAGTGTCAGGGGAAGGCCTAAAAAAAGAGGACCAAAAGGAGATCAGAAAGGGGCTAAGGACAAGTCTAAGGGCCAATCTAAGACTCCTAGGAAGTAGAACAAAGTTAAGTGTTGGAACTGCGGTAAAAGGGGACACGGGAAGAAGGAGTGCAGAAACCCAAATAAATAGTGGGAGAATGCTTCTAATAATTCCTCTAATGTAGGTGAAGATGTTTTACTTTCTGCTTGTAATGTTGTTGCTAATGATCACTAGTTGGTTGACTCAGGATGCTTGTTTCATATGACCCCGCATAAGAAATGGTTTTCCACATACGAAGAGTATGATGGAAGTAATATCTACCTGGGAGACAACTCTACATATCTGATAGTTAGGAAAGGCAAGGTATTGTTGTGTTTCAGTGATGGGAGGATTAAAACCCTCCTTGGTGTTTCACATGTTCCTAGATTAGGTAGAAATCTGATTTTAGTTTCAAAGTTGAATGATTTGGGAATGCATGTAACATTTGATAAGCATGGCTACAGATTGGTGAGAGGGAACTTGGTGGTAGCAAAGGAGAAGAGATTGGGAAACTTGTTTAAGCTCAAAGCCACTACAATTTGTAATGCCTCTTATCTATCTGAGGCTAGTACTGAAATACATGTATGTTGTGGGACCATAGGTTGGGCCACACAAGCAATAATGTATTAAAAACTATTAAGAATAAAAATTTGTTGGATAGTTTCTCTTATTCTGATGAGCACTTTGATTTCTGTGAGCATTGTGTGTTTGGTAAACAAAATAGAAAATCATTTCCTTTAGGAAGCAATAGATCAAAAGAGAAGTTAGAAATTATTCATACAAATGTGTTTGTACTCATGGATAATGATTCTATCAAAAAATCTCATTATTTTGTTACCTTCATTGATGATGTATCCAAATTTACTTGGATTTATTTTATGAAACACAAATCTAAAGTTTTCACTAAGTTTAAGGATTTTAAAGTCTTAGTTGAAAACTAATTGGGATTAAGGATAAGTATTAAGATCTGACAATGGAGGGGATTATTTCTCTAAGGAATTTGATGAGTTTTACAAGCATGCAGGTATTATAAGATAAAAGACAACTCTGTATACACCACAACAGAATGGTGTTGCAGAAAAGATGAACCGAACAATTATGGTGATGCATAGTTCGATAAATATTTTTGGGCAGAGGCTGTGTGTACTGCTTTCTACTTGATTAATAGATCTCCTTGTAAGGGTCTTGATTTGACACCTTATGAAGTGTGGATAGGTAAGAAACCTTTTGTTTCACATTTAAGGGTTTTTGGCTGTGAGTCTTTTGTTCATGTGCCTAAGGAAAAATGATCTAAGTTGGATCCAAAAGCTGAAAAATTTACATTCATTGGATATGGTGATAATGTCAAAGGTTATAAGCTTTGGAATCCACTAACCCATAAGATTATCTATTCTAGAGATGTTATTTTCAAGGAACGTAGAGCTATTTCTGAATCTGAACAGCCAAAAGAAAAAGATGAAAAAGGTCAAGAGAGTGCACTTTGATTTAGAGCAGCAAGATGCACCTCAGGAAGAACAAAATGATGGATTGAAGGATGAAGAGGAAGAATAAGATTCAAGTAGTTTTGATGAAGATGAATCTATTGTTACAGAAGAAGTTGGTACATATGATCATGCAGAATAACGAGATGAGACTCTTACTCCATCCTTGAGGAGATCCACAAGACAACAAAATCTAGTTGACAGGTATAGCCCACCAGATTTCTGTTGTATATTTGCTTTATTGAGTACTAATGATGAACCTATATCCTACAAGGAAGCTATTCTTGCAGATGATAGTGAGTCGTGGTAGTTAGCCATGCAGGAGGAGATGATGGCTTTAGACTCTTGTAACACCTGGGATCTTGTTCATTTGCCCAAAGGAAGAAAGGCCATAGGTCGCAAATGGGTCTTCAAGAAGAAGCTTGGAGCAAACGGTTCATTGGAGAAGTATAAGGCTAGACTGGTATCCAAGGGCTACTCCCAGAGAGAGGGAGTTGATTTTGTGTTAGGGAAAAACTAGTTAAACATGCAGAAATAAAACTATAGCTAACCCTAACTGTAATGAAGTGCAACCTATCTTAGAAAACTAGTCAAACAAGCATGTAAATAACTAAAAAATCTAAGCTAACATTGTCTAATCTTCATTGTTCTCCTCAATCTTGTCTCAATGTTCTTAGATTTGCAAGTTCATGCAACATCTTGAGAAGCTCATGTATTTGATTTGTGAGATATTGGAGAGAAAGAGCTAAGAGATCATGAAAATATGAATCAAGAGAGAAAATGAGAGTGTAAGAGGTGAATGAAGCTGAAAGAGGTGTTTTATAGAACACCTGATTTGAATGAATGGACAAGATTTGATGTTGACTTTGAGGCCAAATGGAGGGATAGGATGAGTTAGGGTTTCCTCACCACTAGAGGACAAAAGTGAATTTAAAATTCACAAATACGATGAGGTGGAGGATGTATAAATTAAATAAACTTGGTTAGTTTATTTAATTCATTTGAGGAAGGGGACATGTGAAAGGGGATTGATTTATTTGTTTGAATAAATCAAGTGAAGGGGATAGTAGAAAATGAATGATTAAATAATTAATTAATTCAAAATAATTATTGAACCATAGAGGAAAATTAGGGGAAATTGGATAGAATGTGGTAGAAATTAGGGCTTCATGATATGAGGACACTTTTAGGTGTCTAAATTTTGCCCCTCTTTGAGATGATGTGATTTATGTTGAGTAACATCATTTCAAAGAAGCTAAGGAAATGGATAGAGGAAAAAGGATGATGATGGAAAGATAGGATGGTGATGCCCCCTTGAGAGGATAGGCGGGTTGAACAAACATGGGTAGGCCCTCGAAATGAAAAGGGATTGGTTAAGGAAGAACGATAAGGGAATGGATAGAAGAAAGGAAGGGATGTGTTAAGCTGCAATGAAGGTTGAGGAATGAAGATGTGAGAGAGAGATGGTGGAGGAATGAAAGAGTGGCTAGAAGAATGGGAATGAAATCTTGCTTTGATAGATTTTTGAGCTTCTCACTTGTAATTTTTTCTGCTTATCATCATAGAACTTATTATGTCAAAGGACGACAATCACCATGGCATGTCAAAGGCCAAGGTGGAAAGTGTAGTCCCTTGTGAAACAGGCACATGACAGACAAGGAATGCCTGACTCAAACTAGTAACCGTGATACCTTGTCGAAACATGCGATGAGATAATGGTGAGGTGTGTAAGTCCTTATTCAAGGAAGCAATTATTCTTTCCAATGCATAGGATGTCTTTGATTCACACCCAATGGAATCCCAATCACATGCAAGACACCAAGTTGCCCCAGTCATTTTGCCAAGACAAATCACAAGCAACAATCAAAGAAAAAGGTCTCGCTTTATCCTCGCTTCTCTTCATCGCTTAGGGACTGTCTTGAGAAGCATAAGAATGAGACTGCAAAACAATCCAGTAAAATAAGACAGACTAGATCAACAGCCATTTGGATCTTTTGCCAAGTGATATGTGCTTGATTGATTGATTATGATGAATGGATGAACAGGGTCTGGTTTCAAGAAAGAAGCATGATGTATAAGACACCTGGTCTGGTTTCAAAAATGCCCCATTCCGTGTAAGATATGTGATAGTTGATATTGATTGGTTTGACTAATTTGAATAGCTTGTCTTGTTTGATGTTGGGACTGGTTTGAGTGCACCTTTGTTTGAAAGATTGATTGTCTGATCAAAGTGTCCATTTCATGAAAGGATGACTTATTATGATGGTGGACAGGACGGTCCTAAGGGACTGAGCTAATGCCTCGGGGGAGCATCAGAGATGGCCTTGCCTATGTGAAGTCTCAGAGGTGACGTAGTTCGACCATGTGGACTGTGGATGATTTGAAGAACTGATTTGAATGATATGATGATGTGATCGACGAGGATGTTTGAATGGATCGATTGAGAAAGTTGATTGAGGAATTGAATGATTTGAATAATTGATTTGGTTGGAATTGGACTGATATGATGATAGAATTGATTTGGTTGGTTGATTGATTTTATTGCTTGGATTTTGTTTTTTTGACTAGTTATTTGATTTTTTTTGTCTTTTGGGAATATTTTGATTTTTTTGATTTTGACATATTTTGATTTTTTTGGAGTTTGATATGTTTCGATTTTTTTTTAGATTTTTGAAATGTTTTGATTTTTGTGGATTTTTGGGAATATTTGATTTTTTTGGATTTTCGGGAATATTTTGATTTTTTTTGTGTTTTTGACATGTTTGGATTGTTTTTGGATTTTTTTTGGATTTTTGAAGATATTTTGATTTTTTTATTTTTAGAATGTTTTGGAAAATGGCATTGGATGAACATTTGGGTAGCCTTTATGCTAGATACCAATGACAAGGGAGAAACCAAGTCTAGGTGCAAGAAGGAAGAATAGATAAAATGACAGGTGATAATGGATGGAATGGATGTATGTGTAAGGGGGCAAGGATGTGATCTCCAAAGGCTATGTCGCATAGGAACAACATGCCCCATTCTAGGTGGAATACTTAGGATTTTTCATGACAAGGATTATGAAAATAGGATGATGATAGGATGATGGGATGGAAAGGATGAGGTATATCAAGAGATATCCAAAGCATGTTTCAACATTTTGCCCTCATTTCTTTATCAAGATCAAAAGGAAGAAGGGAGGATGAATGGACTCAATATGATAGGTATGTGTATGTAAATGGCATGATAAGATAGGATAGGAAATGATAGGATGAAAATGATATGTTGGAATGAGACAATGTGCCCCCCAAGTGTAGGTGTTGTAGAAGATAAACTTACACATGACGCCTGTTTGCCAAGTTTTCATCATGATACTTATCCAAGGCCCTTGTTTACCAGGTTTTCACTGTTGGACGAAGGGATTTATCTTTACTTTTTTTTCTTTTTTGACTTTTTTTTTATTGGGATAGGTGGATATGGATGAGAGGGACTCAAGTGTCTAGTGCCATGAAAGCTAATAGTCCCATTAGAAATGGATGTCGTCGCATGGACCATGTCATTATGCTCATCGATGCTGGTAAGGAGATTGCATGAAAGTGAGATGGAGTGGGTAGATAGTGAATTATGATGGGAATGATAGTGGATTATGATGTGGATTATGTAGGGAACAAAAGTGGCTCATGATGTGGATTATGACGTGGATTATGATGTGGATTATGTTGGACTTATGTAAGAGGATAGATGAAAAGCTTGTGCAAAAGCATGGACCATAGGAAGGTGATGGAGGAGATATGTAGGATAATGAATGAATGATGGGGTGATGGAGTTGTGGAAAGGAATCATGACCAACAATTGCACATACCACGATAAACATGGAAGCTTGTGATTGGATGGTGGTGTAGGAAGTGATGGCGATGTTTGCTTAGTGGATGGGTGATGTAAGCATTTGGGGACCCACATAGACTTAGTGTTTTTACAATTTTTGTTTGACTTGTGGGATTCTTGGAATGTTTGAATGGAGTGGATGGAAGGAGATGGTTGGGATTTTTAATATTTGGATGCCTCATTTGACTTGATCGATTTTTTCTTAGGGACCCATACCATTTTGCTTTTGAACTTTTCTTGTGAAGGTATGGGTTTGGATGGATTTCTGAATGGATTTTTCTTTGAATTTTTAGATTGATTTCCTAAGATATTAGGACCCTTAGGATGTTTGGCTTTTTGAAAGGAGGCATCCAAATGTTTCTTGTTGAATCCCATGTGGCGGGTGGAATGAGTGGAAGCTTTATGTTTACACAATGTGTGCATTTGTTGGTCATGATTAGGAATGTGTTTTTGGATAAATGGATAAGTGGATTGGTTATGATTAGGTGTTGGAAATAATGGTGGCAAAGTGGATGAAGGGAAATTAGGAGTTGGAAGTAATGGAGTCAAAGTGGATGGTGGATGGTGTATGGTCACATGCTTTTGACACTTGTAGGATGATGGAGGTGGAATGGCAACATATGTTTTAGGAATATGATAGGGTTTGCGATAGAAAGTGGTGGTCTTAGGATGAACGGAGGAAGTACCAACATATTTAGATTGTTTACCTTGGAGTCTATATCCAAGGCCATATGAGTGCAGAGGGAGTATTGACATGGATGGGCTCCAAAATTCCTTGTTCATAAAGGCCTAAGCCTTTACCATGATAATTCATTTTTGGAGCATGCGATGGACTATGGGACTAGGTGTGTTGTGGGCACTAGACTTGAGTAGATTATTTGATGGAGAAGGTAAAGTAGCGGATAATGGTTGTTGTTGTCCTAAGGAAGAACATTCATGAATGAAGGTGGATAGACCATGAGGATATGGTGGTGGATTTGAAATGGAGTTGGTGGTGGATGTGGAAGGATCATTAGGATCTTGATTGTGTTCATTTGGATCCAATTTATTTGTTTGATCTTCTATGTTTATGTGTTCTTGGGAGGCACATGTCTCATCATGAAAAGTGGAAGTGGTGGGATCATGGATAGGTGGAGTGGAAAACTCTTGACCATGGAATGCATAAAGTTGACTAAGAGGATCATCATGGCCTTCTTGATCATAGAGGGGATCTTGATCATAGATGGGATCAAGTGTGTTATGGAGGGGTGCAATGGAAGGGGTTTGATCTTTATTATAATGAGGGTTAGATGTTTCTGCATGCTTATGATTGTGCTCTTTGACATAGCTCTTGACTTGGAATGGGAGTGAATTTGGAGGACTCTTCAATAGGGTCAATATGTTGTGGACCACATGATGGGGTTGAAGGAATGGACATGGCATTGGAAGGTTTTTTGATAGGCCCATGAATGGGTTTTTAACATGGGGATGGTCTATTCCATGGTAGTAACCATTGGATCACATCCTCTGCAAGTGCATGTGTGGAAGGGCAATGTAGTGGATGGATAGTCAGGGTAGATGATGGGGACTTGTGATTAGGATTGGGTGGAGCGAAAAGTTCCCATGGTGAAGGGATAAGAGGGATGGATGGTGTTATAGAATTAAAGTTCAGACTTTCATTAGGTGGAGTGTTAAAGGGATTGAATGAAGTGGTGGATATGGACAACCCCTTAGGATTGCTTTTGTAATGTTTGATTCTAGGACGTGGAGTTGATGTAGGATTAGAGTGTGGTGGTAGAATGTACTTATAGGATGGATGAGGTAGACTTATGTTCCCCTTGTCAAAGGTGGCATTAGGATTCAAAGGCATTTTATCTCATTGCAAAGGTGGACTTGGATAGGCTTGTGAAGAGGCTTGGGGTTTGTTCTCTAGGATTGGCATGGAATGACACACGTCTTCACATTATTATATGTCTTCTTGTGGGATTAGGACCATGTTGGCAAGTGCTTGCTTAGGATGAATGATGATGTGAGGTGATTAGGAATGAGTAATTAGATGATTAGATAAGTGATTAGGGATGATTAGGGTATGGTTAGGTTTGTGATGACTTGGAAATGATTAGGATATGATTGGGGTGAGATGATTAGGATGAACTTGATGATTAGAAAGGGTGATTAGGATGTGTAGGTTGAATGATGAAGATATGAGTAGGATGTGATTAGGATGATGTCAATTAGATGATGTGTTGGAAGGAATGTTTAGAATGTTTGGAATGAGGGGTGACTAGGAGGATCTATTCCATTTCGCTTACTTTTGCAACCATGTCTTTACCAAATGAGACTTGTGAATTTTGGGATGCTATGGGGATGTCAATGCAAGGTGATGAGGCCCAGACTATGATAGAGGCTAATGATATTAGTCTTCAAAAAGTTTAGCTCCAAGAGCATACTCTCGTCTACTAATGACCTTTCAAAGCACAAATTGGTTTTATCGAGACCTTGAAGTATGAAATAAATGATAAAGTGAACCCATGAGTTTTAGAATTCACTTGGAATGATGGACTTAAACTAGCTTCGAAGTATTAAGCCCAAGTGGAAGAAATGATTGATGAAAGTGAACCCATGAGTTTCAGAATTCACTTGGAAGGATGGGCTTAAACTAGCCATGGAGTATTAAGCCCAAGTTGTTATTGATGTGAAAAAGATGTCAAGGTCTCTTGGACCATAGATTTGTACTTGTGATATAGTCAAGCTTTGACAGTTTCTCCCTATGTTTCAACTTTAGGAAGACTAATGTTTAGGGTCCTCTATAGATGTCAAAGGCTAAACAAAATTGAATATGTAGTGGAATGAGGTCAAATATGTAGTGGGGTGAAATTAAATATGTAGTGGGTGAATAGAACCAATAGGTCTATAAGGTTTTGACACAGTTGCAATCAGATTCGATAGGGAGAGTAGATGCTCACAGGTTTCCCTATGGTTACAGTGTGTTGTGATCGGTAATGATTAGGATGAATTTGATTAGATTGGAATGAATGGTTTGATTAAAATGAAGTTGATGATGTGTAGACAAGATTAGATGACTCAGATGGATTAGGAAGAGGTTGATTGGATTATGAATGAGGATGATTATGTGTAGTGATTAGGCGAATGATTAGGATGATGTCGATTGGATGATGTGATTAGGATGAAATGGGATAATGTGATTAGGATAATGTGATTAGGGCATGATGTGGAATGTGTAGGATAATGGTTATATGAATGATAAGGATGATGGAATGACAAGGATGATGTGTTTAAGAAGAGTGGTTAGGGATATGATGACTTGGGTGTGATTATGGTATGATATGGAATGATTAGGGATGATTAGGTTATGGTTAGGATGAAGTTTAGTGATTAGAATGAAGTGTAGTGATTAGGATATGAAGGTTGAATGACAAGATTGGATGACTAGATGTTGGTTTGACTTGGAATGGTGTTGGTTGGATTAGAAAGAAGATGACATGGAAGGATGATAATGTAATTAGGATGCGATGAGGATAGGACAAGTAGGATGATTAAGACATGGATGGTTGGATGATGTGGTTAGGAGATGATTAGGATGGATTAGGATGATATTGATTGGCTTAGGAGGGTGATTAGGATACGAAGGTTGAATGATGAGGATATGATGATGACTTGGAATGAATGGATGATGGGTAGGACAATGATACGAATGATGCTAAGTGGATTAGAAAGCGGATGACTATGTAGAATGATTAGGGATGATTAGGTGGAAAGTGGATTAGGATATGATTGGAATGTTTAGGAGGATGATTAAGTGTTGGTTTGACTTGGGATGGTGTTTATTGGATTAGAGAGAGGATGATGTGGAATGATAATAATGTAATTATGATGTGATTAGGATAGTGATAAGGATATGATGACTTGGAATGAATGGGTTGGAATGAATGTTTAGGATGATGATTAGGCAAGCACACACATCAATCATAGAAGACATTTGGTAGTCAGATTGGTTGTTTTTAGTGACTCTTGATGTTTTGCAAACACTTGGAAGACATGCACAATCCTAGGCTAGGAAAGGACAATACTTACTGAGTTCCCACTTGGATTTCTCCAGTCGTGCCTATTTAAAGTGGATAGCTCCAGAAACTTAGTGGCACTGGCTCCCCATTACAGTGCACTCACTTCTCAGGCACACCAAGTTCCAAGTCCTCAAGATGCGCAGATCTTAAGGTTCTTTGCTATCTCTGCTTTAAACCACGAAAGTGTCAGACAGCTGCAGGGATCTATCATCCGACCCCCTGCATCAAACAAGTAGAGGGTTTTTGGCCACTAAACAATGGTTCATAGTGAATATCTGGGGGATCGACACCCCACGAGCATCCAGCAAGCCACTAAAGGCTCTAACTAACCCTACTAGAAGTTTTAATATACACAAAGGTATGCCTCCTTTTGAGCTAGCACTATATGGTGAGCACTCATACCAATTTGGACTTGGTTTTCGCCTTATCCTAATTTGTATAGCAGACCGGATGAAAGTACCACTTGGGGTCGCAAATGAGTTCTACTTGTGGATGTGTCTTAAGAGCAGGCCCACTCTAAAGGGTAACAAAAGTGACCTAAGCATCAAAAATACTTTTGATCCCCAAGTTGACATGACAATGCGAAGGGAGAGCATACATATTTTTGGACTTATGCCACACTAGACAAAGGTTCATTCACCCTTAGAAATCAAATGTGTGGTGTGACAAATGCAAGTGTTCAGGAAGTGTTTTTGATTCCCAAGATCGCTTAGAGCATGAGGGAAGAGCATACACAGTTCACCAACACAAGCATAGTCACCAAACAAAGAAAGCAATGATTCATTTTAAACCCCAAGCTAAGTGTGAAAACAACAAGATTATGTTCATTTTATTGAACCAAAACCAAGTGTGCCTATGATAACCAACACACATGCATATGAAAGAAGTTGAATCCCTGCATCAAATGTGTTAGTAGTTTGAGTTTGATTTCTTTGACCAACATACTTCACATGCTACAATTAGACATTAGTAGCATGAAAAATCTTATGATAATGTAAAAAATAAGAAATATTAAGTGAATGCCTCGTTTTGCGAACCTTAAAGTCAAAATGATAAAAATGGCATCTGCTAAAATATGAAAAATTTGATTAGTGACAGAAAAACTAATAGCAGAATCAGAAAATTGACGAAATTCCATGCAATTTGAAATTTTTTTTGCCAAAAATGAAGCAAGTTTGTACAAGTTATGAGCAATCAAAGTTTGAAACTAAGTTTGACTTTGACCAAGAAAATGACTAATAAAATGATGTCATTACCTAAAATTGACCTTACCATTGCAAAATTGGTTGAGTCTGCTCTGCAATACAAATCATTTCGTGAAATTTTGATATGTTTCACAAAAGTTATGGAAATTTGAAAAAAATTGCTTGTTTTGGCATGTGGAGGCACAAGAGGGGTCCTGGCAACTTGACTAAACTACTAACTGTTTGATAGGTTTTTTATCACATACATTGTTATTCACTAGTAGTTAATGTTTTATGTTGGTGGTTTAGTTGCTTTAAGCCCCCTGGTCACCCATGTGACCAGGTGGGAATCTGTGGTGAAAATAAAAGGAAAATGTCAAAGCTCGCGGTCACGGTGACCACAGTCCTAAGTGTACAGGGGCCGTTTAAAATGAACGTTGGCGGGTTATAACAGTCGTGTGCTGAAGTTTTATGATCAATGGGATAAGGGATAAAATGTATGGCTAAGGGCGATGGTCTTAAACACCACGAACCGGTTAGGTTTTCCTAGGTCGCCAAAAGTTTGCAGCCCTGCCCCTTCGATCAAATGCTCACTGCGACCACCGGCTCACGGCAAACTTCGACCAAATGCCTTCAAGCCAGTCGAAGGCTATGCAATCAAGGGTCATTTTTCAAGGCTTTCACAATGGGAGGGAGGTTTAACGGTGGTTTTGGCTAACCAAACGGTTAGTGATATGAACCGTCGACCAATGTTTAACACCTGCAGATGTTAGGGTTAAGACAAACGACCACAATCTAGATTACTAGACGACCATACTAACTTGAAGAATGACCACGGCCTACAGACCGTTAGGTTATGGAAGTCACAGTTAGGGGTTTTAGGACTGTGACATGGAAGTCTTCACGGATTTAGGGTTTTGAGACACGCAGGTAGGGCAGTGGCTAAGTCGTGAAGATTGAAGGCGATGACGAGGCTTTTTCCTGGGCGGTGACCACAGTTTTGGAAGGCGGCAGCTGGTTTGAAAGAGGTCTACACAGGTGGTGGTGGAGTGTTCAGACAGTGGTGGTAGGAAAAATAGGTAGTAGGGATTCCAATGGAAGCGGCAATAGGATGGGTGTTTACATTTAGGGTTTTATGCTAATTGGGAGGTGACCCAGCAAGTTTAGGGTTTTTAGAGAGCATAAGATGGGATTCTCACTGGTGGCGATAGGGTTGTTGCTTGGTGGCGACAGGAGTATGGTGGCAACTATAAAGAGGGAGTGGTAAATGTGAGGTACCTCCAAAACTGTGACCATGACCTGCATAGAGTGTCGACCACATGGAAGGAAGCAGTGTTAAAAACTGCAGACTGCGACCAAATGTTGAAGACGGTGAGCAGTGACCAGGGAAAGGTATCGACCAGACTACATAATAGAAACAATTGATGGAAGGAATGACACCTCCTATGTAATCAGGGAGTGGTGGTCAGTGGTAGAGTCTGGTTGGAAGAGTAACTGCAAGTGTTTGAAGACCGTTGAAAAATGGTAACCAAAAAAAAACATGACTGCCAAGCAAAAAAATGGTGACCACAAAATGCAAAGTGGCAACCACTCTGCGGGGAGCTGGACCAATAGAAATGTGGCAATGACCTTGGATTAAACAAACTCCACAAACTGTGACCAGTGACCTCGATGGCAGATTAAAACATAGTCGAAGAGGGAATGAGCGATGGGAGACTGTACTGCGAGTGGTGGCGCTAGGGCGTGTAACACAGTCGACACCCCAATAAAATAAAACCTGTGAAAATATACCCGGTGGCGAGGGAGTCATGAATGGTGGCAGTTGGCAGTAGGGTTTGAAAACTTTGGCGGCAACTAGCTAAGGAGCGCTGACTGGGTGTCGCAAGGAGTGGCGATTGGGAGGAAATATATAGAACAGAGAGATAGGGGTTTTTTAAAACTAGGGGCGGCAAGGATCCTTCAACAGGCAGCAAGGAAGCTTTGATGGTGGAAACCTAGGGTTCCCTTGCCATGAAAATCACCTATAATCTCATAAAAATTGACCATTGCAACAAACAAAAAATATTAATTTAAAACCCAAAAACCACGCCTACAAGAAGAACATTGACCAAGATCAGTATCAACAAGGGGTCTGTGGGTCCATACAGTACGGATCCATATGGATCCGTAATGTACGGATTTACAGACCTAAAAAAATTTCAAAAAATTACAAAAAATTTATGTCGCCCAAATATAGCAAATGTATTGTCATTTTTCGCAGAAAGGGCCTCCCGGACTCAACGGTGAGGTCTGTTTGAGACCAGGAAGGCACTTGCAAAATTTTAACACCAAAACTCAACAAAAATGATGGATTAGAGATCATTTCACGTCGGGTTCACCATTTTGTGTTAGGGAAAAACTGGTTAAACATGCAGAAATAAAATTACAAATAACCCTAACTACAATGAAGTGCAACCTAGCTTAGAAAACCAATCAAACAAGCATGTAAATTACTAAAAAATATAAGCTAACATTATCTGATCTTCATTGTTCTCCTCCATCTTGTCTCAATGTTCTCAGATTTGTAAGTTCATGCAACATCTTGAGAAGCTCATGTATTTGATTTGCAAGATATTGGAGAGAAAGAGCTAAGAGATCAAGAAAATATGAATCAAGAGAGAAAATGAGAGTGTAAGAGGTGAAAATGAAGTTGAAAGAGGTGTTTTATAGAACACCTGATTTGAATGAATGGACAAGATTTGATGTTGATTTTGAGACCAAATGGAGGGCTAGGATGAGTTAGGGTTTCCTCACCACTAGAGGACAAAAGTGAATTTAAAATTCACAAATATGATGAGATGGAGAATGTTTAAATTAAATAAACTTGGTTAGTTTATTTAATTCATTGAGGAAGGGGAGATGTGAAAGGGGATTGATTTATTTGTTTGAATAAATCAAGTGAAGGGAATATTAGAAAATGAATGATTAAATAATTAATTAATTCAAACTAATTATTGAACCATAGAGGAAAATTAGGGTAAATTGGATAGAATGTGGCAGAAATTAGGGTTTCATGATTTGAGGACACTTTTAGGTGTCTACAGATTTTGGGTAAATTTTCTCTCCTATTGCCAAATTGACTTCTTTTAGATTTTTTTATCTATTGCTACAGCTTATGATTGGGAGATTGAGCAAATGGATGTTAAGACTATGTTCTTGCATGGAGATCTTGAGGAAGACATTTATATGCAACAACCTACAAATTTTGAGGTATAAGGAAAAGAACATTAGGTTTGTAGGTTGAAGAGGTCTCTCTATGGTTTGAAATAGTCCCCCAGAATGTGGTATCAAAATTTTGATTCATTTGTATTGAAATTGGGTTTTGTTAGAAGCGAGGAGGATCGCTGTATTTACATTCATTGTATTGGTGATTCTATACTGAACATTTCATTGTATGTTGATGACATGCTATTTTTTAGCAATACTAAGGGTATGATCAATGAGCTGAAAGCTCAATTTTTAGGTGCATTTGATATGAAGGATTTTGGAGCTACCAGGTATATTCTGGGAATGGAGATTAGGAGGGATAGAGGTAACAGAAAGCTTTGGTTGTCACAAAGTAAGTATGTGAATACCATTTTGCATAGATTTAGTATGCAGGACTGTAACCTAGTTAGAGTTCCTTTACCCATTGGTACTAAGCTTTCATTAGATATGTGTCCAAAGAATGAAGATGATTTTGAGGATATGTCTAATGTGCCATATGCTAGTGTTGTAGGGAGTTTAATGTATGCAATGATTTGCACTAGGCCAGATATTGCCCAAGTAGTGGGAGTTTTGAGCAGATTTATGTCTAACCTTGGTAGAAAGCATTGGAAATATGCAAAGAGGGTGCTTAAGTATCTTGCAGGTGCTCCTGATTATTATTTGGTTTATTTTGGTACTGATAGTGCTGATAAATTATTGGACATATAGGGATTTGTTGATTCAGATTGGGCAGGTGACTTGGATAGTCAAAGATCCACTAGTGGCTATGTGTTTACTCTGTTTGGAGGTGCAGTGAGTTGGATGAGTAAAAGGCAGCCCACAGTTGCTTTGTCCACAACAGAAGAAGAGTATATGGCTTCTATTCATGTCTCTAAGGAGGTAGTTTGGTTGAGAAGACTTTGTACAGGTATTGGATTTGATTGCAGGTTCATTCAGATTGGTTGTGGTAGCCAGAGTGCTATCTTTTTGGCTAAGAATTCTATGTATCATGCTCAGACTAAGCATGTTGATGTTCAGTATCACTTTGTTTAAGAGTTGGTTGCAAATGGATAGATTGAGTTGAAGAAGATAGACACTCAGGAGAATGTTGTAGATTCATTGACCAAACCTGTGAGCACAGAGAAGTTCATGTGGTGCAGAGAGGCCATGGGCCTTATTTCTAGTGCCTGATTATTTACATTTGTTTTCCTATGGGTTGATTTACAATGTATAATGTCAAGCGGGAGAATTTTGGGATAGGGTGCCATTAAACTTGTAAATCCCAATATTGTATTTATTCCATTTTATTATTTGTACTTTGTAATTACCCATAAGGGAATGAGGTAGTTTCACTGGCAGTGGTAATTTCAGAGTCACCAGAGGTAATTAAGGAGTGATATTTATGGTTAGCAATTGTAAAACTCAATAGTAAATGAGTGTAGGGACCACCTTAGGAGAATCTACTATTTTTAGCATATATGATGCACGTCATAATGTTTGGTGGGTGCATGTAAAGAATCTATGATAGTTGTAAGTTGTCATAAGATTCCATGACACTATGACGCATATGACAGATATTTATTAGTTCTAAGTTGCTATGTTTAGCCCAAGGTTCCTATCTTGGAAAGATACTCTTTAGTGGAATCTATGATGATTATTACGTGTCATAAGATGTTGTAAGAGGCCCCAGATTTAGTCTTGGGCGCCCAACCTTGCAAGGTTGTTTTTGGACAAGTGGAAGGTGCTTGTAAGATGGCATTTAATGTTTATAGGTTAGAGATTCTCATGAGAGAGAAAGTAAACACCTAGGGAGGTGTGAGAGCACTTCTATAAGTATTTTTCCATGTATTTGTTGCTGCAATATAGGTTTTAGGTACTCAGGTGTTGTCAGAATGCTGTTAGGTTGAAGACTGGTGGAGAGAGTTGTGGTGTTGTTGTATTATACAATCTTTTTCAGATTAATACAAACTTGGGCCTCTTTCCTATGTGGATTTTTTTACCCGCAAGGGTTTTCTCCACGTTAAACAATGTGTTGTGTGTTTAGTTTTCAGATTTGATACTTCTGTGTTGCATAGTTTCTTTTATGTGTTGCAATCTCCATTGATAATACACTAATATAAGATCATTAAACATATTTAAATCAAATTTCCAGTGAAGTGGTTGTGCTTTCATTTCTAACAAGATATTCCTAGAGGCATTAAATAAGACACAAACAAACAAATACAGCCATACCCAATGTACACTTGACCCCAAAATTGTCACTAGGTCAAGACAAACTAACTACACAGGCCTATGATTAAGCTGATAAAGCAATCCTACAAAATGAGGATGCTGGTGGAACTTCTACTGTGATTATAATGTGATGCATTGTTGTGATTTTTAATAAAGTGTGGGTGATCATAGGCCTACCAGACCAGTGCCTATCCAATAGACTATAGAGTTTCAAGTTTATCAAAGGAAAATATTAAAAGGGAATGTATGAATGCCTATCTGGTTATTCAGATGCACAAAAACCAATATCAAACCATGAGAATACTTAATAATCCAACACCATACAATATTATTTCATATGTAATACTGAAATGACTATTTACAAATATTGAAAATGGATTAACAACTTTTACACTCATTCAAATCAGATTTTACAATCATACCATGAAGTGTGGCAAGAGAAAACCCTAACTGTGATAGAGAGTTCCTGAAAGAACACTTACAACAATGGAGAAAAATAATCAATTGATATCAAGATTACAATATAGTTCGCATGCACTTCTGATGAATGCTTCTTGGAGAACTAAAAATAAACAACAGACAAAGCCCTAACTGCCTTGGATGCACAACACCTGTAGAGAGAAATTTTGCCCAAAATGTTCAACCATTGAAAAGAGTACCGATCTTGCCTTTATAGACATCACACGTGGATCTGAGAATGAACTGGGCAAGAAAACCCTCAACAACCCCACCAACTGTAGTAAAAACATTAATTTTGGCCACCCATTTTTCATTAATGGCATCCCTAGAAGTAGTTGGCGTGATCCCAAGCAGTTGGAGGAGTTTGGAAGGCCAAGAATCCAACCTCTAAAAAATTGGACTTTCAGACTTCAGACTTTCTGCTTTCCACCTTCAAAAAGGAAGAAGGAAGGAAAGAGAAACTCCCGCCTTCCGATGCCTGCAATACTTAGCAAAATATTGGCCCAGTCAGACTTCAGCCTTCAGGCCTTCACCATTTTGCCTCTGTCTCTTTTTTACAATCTCTTTATCTCCCTTTGCCCAATCAAACTTTGGGCTTCAGACATCCCGCTTTCACTTGCCTTAAAGAAGATAGAACACCACAACTCTGACCCCTGAAGTTCGCTTTAGAAAATTTTGGAACCTTAGGTGGACTTCGGACCCTGGGTCTTCTACCTTGTGCCTTACACCACTTGGTAGCTTTCCGCGGTTCCACAAGCCTACTACGGGCCCACCCAAAAGGTTTTGTGGAATGGCGGAATGCCTTAGAAAAATTATAACCCGTCGGGGGTCGGTTGTTAGGCTTTCCATCTACCACCTTCCCTTTGGAAAAGAAAAGAGAGGAGCCCTACTATCCACCTTCAGTACAAAAAAGAGAGTGCCTATCAGAGATCAGTTGTCAGGCCTTTCTTGTTCCACCTTCCAAAAAGGAAGGAAGAAGAGCCAACCTCCGAACTCTACCAATCACTTCATACTTTGAATATTTTTCATGTAGACCAATTGGACTTCAAACTTTGGGGCTTCTCCCTGCCATTTGCCATGAAGAAGAATGAAGGAAAAAGGCCCGAAGTCTGACCTCTGAAACACTTAGAGAAAAATTTACAAAGAATAACACTTAGAAAGATTTTGGAGTGTGATTTCAGAGTCGATAGACAACACAAGGCAGAAGGTAGGAACTCCAAACTCTGAAACTCTGACAGAGGTAAAAATACAAGGAAACACTTAGATTTTTTTGGACTTAGTCATTTTTTGGGTTTCCTACCTTGCATTTTCAAAAGGCAAATACATGAAAACCTATGGGAGATATCTCTGATCGGTTATAAACTATAGGTTCAACAATGAAGGATTTAGATAGAATACAAATGGATTTTGGGGCAAAATGGGGCACTTTGGGGATTGATTTATCAGGCTTCAACACTGGCTCTGGTTGGGGACGTGTAACAAGCAATGTCACAACGAGAATTCAGATCTCTGGGTAGACCAAAAAGACACACAAAAACATACAAATGGAAAACACAAACGTATTTACAACAAAAGCTTATATACATGACAAAATACAGTCATAAACATTAGGGCACAATAAGATTATTGACTGCATTCAAAATTTAGGGGAAGCACTTACTCATGAGAAGTAAAGCTTCAAATGTTGTCCATGAATGGGCAGCTCTAGTAATTCTCCCTCCATGTTTCTGATATAAAAAGTGTCCTGGTCAGCCTTCTCATCAATTTAATATGGGCCTAACCATAGTGGTTCAAACTACCATGCTTGCCCTTGTCTTCTAATTTTACATTCCAGAAAAGAACCAAATCTCCAATTTGAAAACACATTTTAACTGCTATCTTGTTGAACAGATGTTCCACTTCCTGGTGCCGTAGCAAGTTTTTGTCATGTGCCATCCTTCTGGCTTCATCCAACTCTATTAACTCATGCATTCTCAATGCCATAGCATCATCTACATCTTCTCCTATTTGTTGCAACAATTGATACATAGGCAACTCTAATGACATTGGTATTTTGGCCTCCCTCTCGTATACTAGTTCAAAAGGACTCATGCCTATAACATGCTTGTAGGTGATCCTATCAGCCCAAACTACATATTTTAGTTTGTCATCCCACCTTTTCTTGTTCATATCTAAAGTCCTTTTTAAAATTTTCATGAGGCTCTTATTGTCGGACTCAACTTGTACATTACTCTATGGATGATATGGTGATGAATGAATCAAACTTATCCCATACTTAGAACACATACCTTCAATGTCTTGAAACCTAAAGCACATAGTGTTGTCTGCAACAATTCTAGATGACACACCAAATCTAGTTATCAAATTGTTCAAAAAGAACTCAATCACTAGCTTAGATGTAGTGTTGCAAGTTGGAATAACCTCAACCCACTTTGTAAAGTAGTCAATTGCCACCAATATCCACTTGTACCCATTGCTCAATTTGTCTTGGATCTCCCCTATGAAATCAATGCCCCATTGCTGAAATGGTGCTTCAATGGTAACATTCATAAGGGGAAGGGCACCTTGAAACTTCAACTTGCTTACAAAACTTTGGTAGGCATCACATCTTCTAATCTATTTCACAACATACTTGAAGAGGCTCGACCACCAGAAACTTGCCCTAATGATTTTATATGCTATGGTTTTAGCATAAAAATTCCCACCACATACTTCTTGGTGATACTCATCAATAACTTCCTAAGATTGTTGCTAGTCCAAACGCTTTAACAACAGCCCCTCATGATTTCTCCACATCAACATTCCTTGAAATAAAACATATTTCTGAGACTAGAGCTTAAGTGTTTTTTGCTGAGTTACATTCATGCATGGGGGCCAATGCATGTTGACAAGATAAAAGATAATATCCTTATACCATGGACCATTTGTCAAAGCACATACATTAGTAGATTGAGAAGCATTTTCCTCATTTATTTCAACTACCTCTAAGTTGGAATTTTCCATCAACTTAGCTAAAGCCTAGCCTCTAACCAGTTTGGTGACTTGCACCTTAATGTCATACTCTTGGATCATGTTGATCCATCTACACCGTCTCCCAGAAGCTTCCTGATGTGTGCAAATATCCTGCATAGCTAAATACAACACATATGATATTATCTTTGTACCCATAAGATATGGTCTAAAATTTTTTACTACCTTAACCAAAGCATATGCATGCTTTTCCATAAAGGAATAATTTAACTCAGAAGCTTGCAAAGACTTGATAAAAAATCCTATTGGCTACTTAAATCCATTCTTATTCTTTTGCAATAACACATTAGCAACAATATAAAATGAAGTGAAGGAGAAAAACTAGAAAGGCTTGGAATAGTCTAGACTTATCAATACTTTCATATCCTTAAATGCTTCAGATGGTTCCTTTTCCCTTGTGATAGATTTCCCCTTATTGAGCATCTTGGAAATAGCTTTGGTCTTCTCAACAAAGTTGGGGAAAAAACCTCCTAACAAAGTTGATTTGCCCAAAACAAGACTGAACACCCTTGACTGATTTGGGATGAGGATTAAGATCAATAGCTTTGACTCATTCTGGATCTATTATTTCCCCATCCTTTAACACAATATGCTCGAGCAACTTGCCCTCTTCAACTCCAAATTGACATTTTTTGGGATTCAAAGAGATCCCATATTCTAGACATCTTTTGAAGATTACCTCAAGGTGCTTACAGTGCTCACCTCTTTCCTTTGAGAATGTTGTTAGGTCATCCTGATAGACCACCATGATCTCATCAATAAGACTGGCAAAAGCCACATCCATGGCCTACTTAAATGTTGACCCAACATTCTTTAATCCAAACGGCATTCTCAGATACACATATGTCCCCCAAGGAGCAGTGAATGTTGTCTAGTACTGTTCTGACTCCTTGACTAGCACCTAGTTGTAGCCTAAAAATCCATCCATCATAGACATCAGTTCTGAATCAACAACCCTCTGCAAAAGATGATCCATGCTTGGGAGAGGATAATTATCCTTAAGGGATTTGATGTTTAGATTTCTGAAATCAACACACAGTCTAATCTCCCCATTCTTCTTCCTTACTGGGACAAGATTAGACACCCACTCACAATGTCTAATAGGTTTAATTATACCTCCATCTTTCATTTTTAGGAACTCTTTCTACATCTTGGGAGCTATAGTGGGATTTACAGGCCTTTATTTTTTCCTAAATGGTTTTGCATCAGGTTGAAGGGGAATGGTGTGCTGAAACAAGTCCTCCCTATAAGCTTTCAGCTCATCATAGGACCATGCACAATACTTTCTAAATTGTTTCAATAAAGCAATCAACATTTGATTTTCATGAGGTTTCAATTTCTTACCTATGTAAACCATTTTAGGTGCCTCCTCAATTTCAAGGTTAACACCTTCAACATTATCCCCTTCAATAGGTTTGCTTTTACTCTTCCAACGGTCTACATTATCAAACGTTCTCTCCAGCGCAACCAATCCCTTGGGAATGGTATTTGTTTTCAATAGCACCACCTCGCTGCCAAAAAGAGTTTCATTTCCATCAACAACTTCTATCATTGGCTGCCAATCAATCAATTGATTGTCAAACTCATCCATGCAATTGAGAAAACTATAAATATGATTGCTATCATTGAACACTTGCCAACTATATATGTTATTAGGGATTTTTGGTCTTGTGAGTACTTCCACAACATAATGGTCATGGGGAAAAATCATTTGAGGATCAAATTTTGATGCAGCTAAACCTAGGGAATCTGCCTTTTCATTTTTTGTTTTATCAATCCACTCAATGCCAATGGCATCATACAGGTCCACAGTATCACATACAACATTCTTGTATCCCCTTAACCTTTTATCCTTGGCAGCAAATTTATTTTTAATCTACTGAACAACTAATTCGGAGTCACCATAAATCTTCAAACATTTGATTTTATGCTTGTGAGCAATATTTAAACCCAACAAAAGTGCCTCTTACTCAACTACGTTGTTAGTGCACTGAAAATCAAGTCTGAAGGATATACCAAACTACTCACCATCTAGAGATATCAAAACAATTCTAGTGCCTGAGTCTTTTTTTGAGCATGCACCATAAAAATATAGCGTCCACAAATTAGATGCTTCAGAATTAGAAATAACAAGATTGGAAGGTGAAACATTCAAGCAAGGGTTATCATCACTGCTATATGCCATAAAATGGTCTATTTCAGTGTCAAAGAAATTCACATGATCCTCCTCTGTTTTATATCTGTCTTTAATGTGTTGGTCTTCTACCTTCTTCTCCCTATATAGTTTCACTTCAACACCCTGGACTAGAATGGTGGCATATGACAGGTCCATCTATGACAGGTCCATTTGAATACTACCAACCATACAAGCCGCCCATTTTCTTGACAATAGCATACCCTATTTACCAGGGAAATCCACAATAATGATATCCATCAGGAAGGATTTGTTAGGATATGCAGCTAATTTGACCTCAACATCTTTGACGAGACCAATAACATTGACCTTCCTAGAATTCATGGCACAACACTTACCAAAGGATTTGGAAATCTTCAAACCCAAATCATTCATAATTTCAAGTGGCGTGACATTACTAGATGCTCTAGAATCAAGCATATAGTTGTGTACCAGCTAGCCATTTATGATCAAAGTGCTATAAAAAGGATCTACCCCCATCTTGCTATTAACCATGGAAGATCCTAAGTAAACCTCTATTGTTTCCTTATGTCCCACGTCCTCATCACTACTGCTGGGAACAAAAACAAGTTATTTTTGTGCATCTACAATAGTAATAAGAGACTCTGCCCTATCTCTATGTTCAAGGATTCTAAGGAGTTCCACTATTGGCACAAAAATTCTAATTTGGATAAAAACTTGAGCCATGTCAATAGGGAGATAATTGGGAAAAGGAGTATCACATGAAACAATTACATCATTTGCAAAAAGAATGTAAGGTATTACTTGATTGGATGAAATATCCTTACCTTCTTCTTTTGTCTTCTTCTTTTCTGATTCCTTTTATGCCCGAGGCTGATCACATTTATAACCACCTTTTGGATATTGAACCCCTAGAATGGATGTAGTATCTACAGGATGCATAGTTGGCATTGGATTCTTTTGAACATACTTCTGTTTCGATGCTAGTGGCTGCACTGGAAGTTTTTTATTTCCAGGAACAGTTTTCTTTGGAGTGCTACTACTTTTTTGCTCCACATTTCCCTTACATTTGTCCTTGTCCCCATTAGATCTTTACTATTTTGATTCTTTGGCAGGGGCATTATGCATAGGGACAGTCCTATTTCCCAATTGATAGCCTCCTTAGACTTGCAAAATGGCTGCATCAGTCAAGGTTTTCATGTCCACTTTAGAAGGTTTGGACTGATTGTATTTCTTTTGCATAAGGTCCCTCAGGTGCCCAAAATCATGAGTTGGCAACTGATATCTCTTTGGACCTTCATCATAACCATATTAGAAAATATGATCATCTTCTTCATAGATATCATAGTTGAGATCATGACCCATCTTCTCATAATCCTCTATATCAAACTAATTTATTTCCTCCTCATAATATTCAGTTGCGCCTTCTTCAATTGGAAACTCTTCATATCTGCTCATTGAATGAGCGACTACATAATTTGCTAGATCATGATGAAGGAAGCAAGCCTGGTACCATAAAGACTCATTTTAAAAATTTATCTGATCCTTTTTCAATGAATCAGGAGTATCCCTCTCAGGTTGTTTGAAGCTCACATGCCTGGGGGCAGCTTGTCTGTCATTCTGTTGTGGTCTCTTAGACCAATATGTGTTGTAAGGTCTATTATGCAGTCTTTGACCTTCATCAAAATGTGTTGCAACACCCTGAGGTGGCAACCCTTTGTCATTTCAAGCAACTTTGTAGGATAAATCTTTCATAACCCCCATAAGCTTATCCAATTTGTCTTCAGTAGTGAGGGGCTTATTAGAAGCTATTCTATCTGGCTAAGAGATCTTCACATCAGACCTCTTAACATGTTTGTTGGAGGCTCTCATGTTACTTTCAATGTTAATAGCCACAACATAAGCCTCCCTCAGTGTTTGAGGACTCTCGTCCCTCAAGAAATAACCAATTTTAGAATCAAATGCACCACAATACAAAACCAAACACATGGATTCATTTGGTCTCATCTAAGGAGGTACTTTTCTCATTGTCATGATGAATCTACCATTGAAATCAGCAACAATCTCATTGATTCCTTTCTTGATTGTAGTGAGCTCATGGATGGCAAACTTGGAGTCAATCCTATCGCTATACTGCAGTCTAAACACTTTCATGAATTCTTTCCATGAATCAATATTGTTATCAAGGAGTGCCTTGTACCATTCTTTGGCACTTTCCTCCAATGAGTGTACAAACAACTTCATCATCACATCTTCATCTTCAATCTCATACTCATCTGTGACATTGATGAAGTGTCTCAAGTGTTCCTCATCAGTAACTACATTCTTACCTTGAAACCTTGGAATTTTTCCCCTAATCTCATTTAGAATAGGGTTAGGAAAGTCAAGTATGCAAAAGAAGTCAAGTTGTTTATACCTTTCAGCTCCCAATGACTGCCATTGTGGAGGGAAATCCTATGCTTGTCTTCTCAACGGAGGCTTGACATTCTGAATGTTTCCCTATTGTCGATTCACTTGATCCTGCAGGGGCTGATTATGAATATTCTAAGCATGGGCATTGTTTACACCCTGTTGTCCCATTTGTCATCGTTGTTGTCTTTGTTGTCTTTGATTGGCCTGCAGGTTATGGCCCTGGTGCTGATGCTGTTGCCGTTATCTCTGTTGCTATGGTATATTGTGTCCTTGGTGCTGTGCATTTTGATTCATGTGGGCTTGTTGGGCAAGTTGAGCTTGTTGTTGTTCAAGTAAGGCATGCACCTCTCTTTGCCTATTTCTAATATGATCAAGCAGGTCTAGTTCATCATAGAGAGTTATTTCTCTCTCCTCAGCATTAGGTTGTTCCTGTTGATCTTCCTCATTAGGACTATTATCAAGCTGACCTCTAACTGATCTTGTGGGTGAAATATGTTGCTGATCATTTTGATGAGCCTCTTCATTTTCATGAGGCATGCCAAATGTTCTCATGTCTACATTCTGAGATTTGTCTCTTCTTACCCTGCCAATGATATTTTGATTTCTTCGGATATCATACCCATCTCTGTCTATTCTCCTATTGGTTCTGAGTATATTATCGACAGAGTCCTCAGAAGTATATTGATGCTGACTTCTACAGTCATCGAATGCATCCTCTCTTCCAAAAGTACCCACTTGGTTATGGGCATTCAATGGTGGTACCACATTGGGATATCTTGCTCTATTCCTATCCTATTGGCTTCTTCAGCAATCGAAAGAGCTTTCTTGTTCTAAAAAATCTTCTACCCTTCTCCTACGATCCATTTCAATTTCTTTCTTGACTGAAAACTGATTTTATGGGTTTGACTAACAGAGTCGCCACTTCCCTGCTAGGAAGAAAAACTTAAATTTTCACTATGTTAACAGGTTGCAAAAACTTCAACCAGAAGTAAACTTCCTTGGAAACAACACCAAAAATGTTGACTCCCAAAATAACTACAACCCAAAACCCTAAAACATTTTATAACAACCTAGGCCAAGGACATCATCAGGGTGATTAAAAGAGGTTTATCAACATGTTCTGGGTGATTTTGGACAACCTACAAGAGTGGGTAAGCTCCTCTGCACTTCAAGTTCAACTAGACCTAGGAGGGATATTCCCAGAGGCATTAAATAAGACACAAACAAACAAATACAGCCATACCCAATGTACACTTGACCCCAAAATTGTCACTAGGTCAAGACAAACTGACTGCACAGGCCTCTGATTAAGCTGATAAAGCAATCCTACAGAATGAGGATGCTAGTGGAACTACTACTGTGATTACAATGTGATGCATTATTGTGATTTTCAATAAAGTGTGGGTGATCATAGGCCTCCTAGACCAATGCCTATCCAATGGGCTACAAAGTTTCAAGTTTATCAAAGGAAAACATTAAAAGGGGATGTATGAATGCCTATTTGGTTATTCAAATTCACAAAAACTAATATCAAACCATGAGAATACTTAATAATCCAACACCATACAATATTCTTCCATATGTAATACTGAAATGACCATTTACAAAGCTTGAAAATGGATTAAGAACTGTCACGCTCATTCAAATCAAATTTTACAATCATTCCACGAAGTGTGGTAAGAGAAAACCCTAACTATGATAGAGATTTCCTGAAAGAACACTTACAACAATGGAGAAAAATAATGAATTGATATCAAGATTACAATATATTTTGCATACACTTCTGATGAATACTTCTTGAAGAATTGAAAATAAACAACAGATGAAGCCCTAAATTCCTTGGACGTACAACACCTGTAGAGAGAAATTTTTCCCAGAATGATCAACCCTTGAAAAGAGTACCGATTTTGCCTTTATAGCCATCACACGCGGATCTAAGAATGAACTGGGTGGGAAAACCCTCAACAACCCAACCAACTACAATAAAAACATTAATTTCAGCCACCCATTTTGCATTAATGGCATCCCTGGAAGTAGTTGGCATGATCCTAGGTGGTTGGAGAGTTTGGAAGGCCAGGAAGCCAACCTCTGAAAAATTAGATATTTGGACTCCAGACTTTCCACTTTCCACCTTCTAAAATGATGAAGGAAAGAGAAACTCCCACCTTTCGATGCCCGCAATACTTAGCAAAATATTGGCCTAGTCGAACTTCGACCTTCAGGCCTTCACTATTTTGCCTTCGTCTCTTTTCTACAATCTCTTTATCTCCCTTTGCCTAATTGGACTTTGGGCTTCGGGTGTCCCGCTTTCACTTGCCTTGAAGAAGAGAGAACACCACAACTCCGACCCCCAAAGTTTGCTTTACTTAGAAAATTTTGGAACCTTAGGTGGACTTCAGACCCCAAGTCTTCCACCTTGTGCCTTATGCCACCTGACAGCTTTCCGTGATTCTGCAAGCTTGTCGCGGGCCCACCCAAAAGGTTCTGCAGAATGGCATGCCTTAGAAAAATTATCACCTGTCAGGGGTCAACCATCGATCTTTCCATCTACAACCTTCCCTTTGGAAGAGAAAAGAAAGGAGCCCTTTGTCCACCTTCAACACAAAGAAGAGAGTGTTTGTCAGAGATTGGTTGTCGTGCCTTCCCCTTTTCACCTTCCAAAAAGGAAGGAAGAAGAGCCAACCTCCAAACTTCACCGATCACTTCATACTTAGAATATTTTTCATGTAGACCTGTCGGACTTTAGACTTTAGGGAATCTCCACGACACTTGCCATGAAGAAGACCGAAGGCAAAAGGCTCAAAGTCTGACATCCGAAACACTTAGAGAAAAATTTGCAAAGAATAACACTTAGATTTTGGAGTCTAATTTCGGAGTCGATAGACAACACAAGGCAAAAGGTAGGAACTCTGAACTATGAAACTCTGACAGAGGTGAAAATACAAGAAAACACTTAGAGTTTTTTGGACTTAGTCATTTTTTGGGTTTCCTACCTTGCATTTTCAAAAGGCAAATACATGAAAACCTATTAAAGATATCTTTGATCGGTTATAAACTATAGGTTCAACAATGGAGGATTCAGATGGAATACAAATGGATTTTGGGGCAAAATGGGGCACTTTGGGGACTGATTTATCAAGCATCAATAGGATGTCAACTTTTATACTGGAGATAAAATCTCACCATAATCTATTCTCTCAACTTGGGAATAACCCTTCCCAACTAATCTTGCATTGTACTTCTCAACACTACCATCTAAACCTATTTTTCTTTCAAACACCCATTTGCATCCAAAAGGTTTACATCCATCAAGTAAAGGTACTAGGTCCCATGTGTCATTTGTCTTCAAAGAAACCATCTCTTCATCCATGGCCACCTTCCAGGACTCTGCATCATTCATACCTATAACCTCTATCATAGTCCTAGGCTCATCAATGTTAGTAATCAAAGCAAAAATACATATCCAATCAGGAGTATACCTATTTGGTTGCTATCTTTTCTGAGTGGACCTCCTTGAAATGACTGAGGTGGAGGTTCTAACTCTTCTTCAAAACTCTCTAAACTATCTGAGTTCTCATCCTCTTCAAGTCCTTCATGGGCTTCTAGTTTAACCTTCTTGATATTTGGAGTTAGTTGAACCACATCTTTCTTTCCATCCTTCTCTGGATGCAATACTATGGAAGAAGGCTTGACTTCTCTAAAGATAACACTTCTATTATACAAAAACCTCTTAGTCATAAGTTCCCAAATCTTTTACCGTTTCACACCAACACCATAGCCAATGAAGATACATTTTACAACCTTATTCTCCAACTTTAACCACTTCTCCCTGGGTACATGTGCATATGCCTCACAACCAAAAAATCAAAATGTCTCAATGAGGGATTTTTACCTAACCACACCTCCATATGTATCTTATCACCAAGAGATGATGTAGGAGACCTATTGACCAGGTAACAATATGTGGGAATTGCTTCTATCCAAAACATTTGTTCTAGGCCAACCCCACTAAGCATATTGCTAGCTCTCTCCATCAATGTTTTATTAATTCTTTCTACAACTCCATTCTACTGAGGGGTTTAGGGAGTTATTTTATGTCTTTCTATTCCATGATCTTTATAGAACCTATCGAAATCTTCCAAACAAAATTCACTACCATTATCAGTCCTCAAAACCTTAATCTTTTTACCACTAATTTTCTACAAGGTCTTTAAACTCCTTAAATTGATTACTTCAGATTTAATCCTAAGGAAATATACCCATGCCCTTCTACTATAATTATCAATAAAAGATACATAATATATAGATTTTGAAATTGAAGGAACACTTATAGGACCAAAAACATCAGAATGTATCAAGTCCAATACCCCTAAAGATTTATGAGAACTAGAATAAAATTAAACATGGTTTTGTTCTCTATAAACACAATGTTCACAAAAATTGAATTCAAGGTTACAATCATTCAACCCCTTGACAAGATTTTTATTTTTCAAGGCTTGTAAACCCTTCTCACCTATATGACCCATTCGTTGGTGCCATAACATTGTTTTCTCTACTAGAAGTTTTGTCACTAAAGATTGAGCACACTTAGGTACCCAAAAAGCATGACCATCAGAAGTAGATGCAACAGACCTCTTTATTGTCAGTTCCAATGGTGAAGTGAAGATTCTACAGATCTCTTCACTACAGGAATAAAAGAACTATTGTATTGAATTGTGAATGCATCCAATTGAAATAGAGTGCCAATCTGGACACCCTTAGCAAGAACCATAGCTCCTCCAACTATATTACACCCTCCACTTGAGAAAATAACCTGTGCACTCACATCATTAAGTTTACTTACAGAAAGTAGGTTCCATGCCAAACCAAGGATACGTAGTACACCATTGATACCCTTCACTTGTCCATTAGGGATCAAATAAGGACTCTTACATGGCCAACAATCTTCAAATGAGAATCATCTCTAAGGAACACATTCCCACCATCATATTCTTCATATTTT
The DNA here is from genome assembly GCA_027924645.1 of Cunninghamia lanceolata. NCBI lineage: Eukaryota > Viridiplantae > Streptophyta > Pinopsida > Cupressales > Cupressaceae > Cunninghamia > Cunninghamia lanceolata. The sequence goes on along the minus strand of BSBN01000124.1, from coordinate 3,646,454 downwards.
GTAAACCAACTCTGAGGTGAGGTCATATGGAAAGAGGCACCAGAGTCTATCAACCATGCACCTTTTGATGCATGAGTAGACAAGGCAGGGATGAAAGCATCACCATCATCCTAGGAGGATCTCTCAGACTTATCATCAAATTTATCCTTTTCCTTATTCTTCTTCTCATCCTTACAATCTATTCTAAGATGTCCAACTTTTCTGCAATTCCAACATTTCACCTTGAACTTACTAGGAGATTTGAATCTCCCACGAGATTTAGATCTAGACTTGTCTTGCTTATTGTCCTTCTTGCATTTTTTTGGATCTTCCATGAACCGCTAAGGCATCTTTGGCCAACTCAAAAGTCTTCCTTCTCATTTCTTTAGAAAGTAAAGATGCAACCACTTTGTCCATCTTGCAGTTGGTGGTATTGAACCCAATGGCCATAACCAGGTGGTCCCACAAATCTAGCAAAAAACACTTGACAAAGTCATACAATGATCCTCCTACTCCATCTTTAGTCTGATGGAGTACAACTTAGTAACTACCATAATAAAGGAATTTAGATGTTCAACCATAGACCCACCATCCTACATCCTGAGGGTTTATAGCTTCTTTCTCAAGAAAATCTTATTCACCAGGGATTTAGCCTGATAAATTTCTCTAAGATTCTTCCAAATATTCATTGCAATAGCATCTTCAAGTACATTCAACAACATTAAATCAGCCAATCTAAGTCTAATGATAACCTTTGCATTTTTATCCATCTTGTCCCAGTCTTCTTGTGATGTAGTTGTAGGCTTGGATCCAGATACTATAGCCCATAGATCTTAGTCTATGATAAAATCCTCCATCTTAAGCTTCCATAGCTTAAATTTTGTGCTTGAGAACTTCTCCATCTCTATCCTTGATGTGCTTCCCATCTCTTCCCGCAATAATATCAAAACCCTCTCTATGCAAGCTCCCACTCAAGCAAAGCTTAGTACAAAAAATCCTCTACTCAACACATAGAATCTAAGGTGATTAGGCTTTGATTCCAAATGAAAGGAAGAAAGGTACATAAAAATGCTTCCTACACTAAACTTTTAAGGAGAGTGTTGCACAAATTTCAATCTTTTAACAATTATAGAAAGTAGAGACATATATAACATAAAATAAATAATATACCATAACACAAGTATACGTGGGGAAAACCCTTTTGGGAGAAAAACTCCACACTCCAAAGCAACCCAATGTATTATTCAGTAAACAACACAATTATAATACATTTGGAGATATCTCCTTCACAAGAGTATCCCCAACCAGAGATCGGGAATAATTCTGATAGCATAATAATACCCACAAAACTCACTATAAAACCTCCATCTCAAGAACCCAATAAATAGGAGATACAATACATGAAACCATCAAAAGGTAATTAGAAAACCATGAGCTAAAACCACCCAAAATAGTGGTTCCCAAATCCTTAGTTAGAAATCCAACACCCAAATTCCAAGATGAGTCCACAAGCTAAAAATAACATATTCCTTCCACCTATCATAACCTCATTATAATCCACTCACCAAATTGGGAATTCCATTTTGGCTCCATTATCCCCATCCAAAGATACCTTATGATGTGTCATAATATGCATCATAAGTTGGTCAACAAGTGTAACTCCCTCGTACAACTCTTTTATGTGTGCTAGATGTTTTTACATTTCCAATGTAGGAGGCCCAACTTTTGGAGGCCATAACTTTTTATTTGGGAGGCTAATGGAGCACAATTATTTTTAAATTGTAGAGATTGTTGTCACTTGGATTTGCACCTTGTGTTGAAGCCCATTTGCTAACAACGATCTAGTGAAACATGGGAGTGATCTCAAGGTGTGGGACCCTGCAAATGAAATCAAACCTCTAGAGAAGGTTGGTTCCTCTTTTTGAATACAAGATTCAAAAAACTATAAGACTAAACCTAATCTAACACCATTGAGAAAAGGGAAGGAGAAAAATGAAAGAGAAAAGCGATACACTAGGTTTAATAAAGAACACCCACAAAGATAAAATGCATAGAATAACTTCACACAACTGATAGGATCACACAAATCCTACATATCTTAACAAAGCTAATGAACAAAATAGAATTGCAAAGAAATAAACATTCACAAGCAATAGCCAATTCCAGATTACACAAGTTTATAACAACATGAAAAGGCAAAAATAACCAGTATTGTATTGATTAAAAAGGCAGAGTTACAACAAGATAGAGTTTTGTTTGGAGCACACAAAAAAATAGGCCTCTACGTCCAACCCTCATTACATTAATTTTCCAGCTATATAAAGCATCTTACATTGGTAGCACATTCACCTACTGCAATAAATTCCCCCATGGGCATGTCAGAAGATATTTCTACAAAAGGAATGTCTGCGTACATCTGTTCTGCAAAACATAAATACAGAACATTCCCAGATTTGATCTACAACAGTTAATACAGAAATATCTTAAGGATGAAGTAGCTAAAGAAAATATCTATTGCATTGAAGACTAGCAGCTGACTCATTCACCTGCACAATTAAAGCACAACAACTTCTTCCAGTTGGTGTTGATCTGATCCTGAAATAATGGCGATTGGAGAAGATGGACATTTCGAAATATAATGTCTGCCAAAATTTCTTGTATAAAGCTTTTACAACACTTTAAAATATTTCATACTTCAAATATTTTAAAGCTTTACATCATATTACATGCTTTATTTCATTGATTTTCCCTTCACTTTATTTTTGACTTTTATTTTGCCTTATTGGAAAAATTTGTCCATTGCGAATCATTTTTGCTTTTGCTTTCCTTTCAATCGGCGAATTCCTCATTTCGCAAACCACTTTGCCTTAGCCAATTCACCCTTATTTCTCTCTTTCTTTCTTAGTCACTTTCTGCCTTGTCAGCAATTTATCCTTTTTGCAAACCATATACTTGTCCTTGCATTCTTTCTCCTTTTCTTCTCTATGTTCTTTAGTTAGTGAATTCTTCCATCGGTGAACCATTTCATTCGCCAACTTTTCTCTTGGCTGATGACATGTTCCTTCATCCCCTTTCACTTGTCTTCACCTTTGTCTTTCTTAGACGGTGATTCCTTTGATCGACGAACCAGTCGGTCGGTGAACTGACGGGTTTGCAAACCACACAATTTGCAGATAAAGGCAACCTTTTGTCTTTGCCTTTTTCTTCTTTAGTGAAAGCCTTCCCTTCAGTCGGTGAACTTTAAGTTTGTAGAATTTGAAATTTGTTAATAAAGGCTTGCTTCTAAGGAAAAAGACTGAGAAAATTTATGAGATTTTTGGGGTTTTATACTTAGGATCTTCAAGATTTTTTACAAGGAAAATACCTCAAACCTAAAGAACATTAGGCACTTAACCAATTCCAACAAGATTTTCACCATTTTTAAAACTTGACTATTTTGACTCTAGGAAGGGGAAAATAGATCAACATTTTGGCGACCTCTCAGGGATGTTTGCCTACTAAACAAAAGAATCTAGTGGCCTTAAGCATCCGTTGGGCATAGAGTAAAAAGGGACTACAGTATGCTAGGAACGACTAAAACCTTGCCTTAACAAAATGACACCAAAAAGGGGAAAACGAGGCCTACATTCTCCTAATGAGAGTGCAACCTATGCAACAACACTTAGGGAAAAGGAAAACTAAAGCAGAAAAAAATCAAAACAATATATACAAAATCTTAAACCAACCTTAGAAGTAAGGTTTGAGATGGATCCCTTTGACTGAGATTGGTAGAACTTCACTATCCAAATTTGAAAGATTGAAAGCATTGACTTTCTTGCAGTTGGTGATGATATATGGGCCACTTCAGATTGCATCAAACTTAGTATGGCCTCTAGGCTTGGCTTTGTCAGCATCTCACTTCAGATTGGCCTTCTTGTCAAAGTATTTCTTGGTCTATTTTTGGTGTTCTTCTAATGTAGACATGGCTGATTGTGGAAGTTCTTCTAATTCATTTAACTCAGTGATCCTTACAGGTCTAGCCTCTTCACCTTCTAATTCCAACTGCTGGTCCAACTCTAATGAAGGAAGTTCTAAAGACAAGGGCAACCTAGCCTCTTTTCCATACATAAAAATGAAAGGAGAATTACCAATGGCTCTTTTATAAGTGATCCTATCAACCCAAAGAGCTAATCTAATTTTATTATGCCACTCCCTTTGATTTGTTTCCATGGTCCTCTTTAAGATTCTGATCAGGTTCTTGTTAGTAGATTCAACTAAACCATTACCTTAGGGGTAATAGTTAGAATAAGTCTTCAAAAACACATTATATTTCAAAGCCTAATTAGCTATTCTAAAACCAGTGAAATCTCTTGCATTGTCAAAGATGATAGCACTAGGGAGCTCCAAACCTTATCATGATTTCTTCCAGGAAATCAATGATTGTTGATTCAATAGCCTCTTTAAGTGGGACAACTTCAACCCACCTGGTGAAGCAATCCATTGCGGTTAGAACCCACTTGTGGACAACATTGGATGTAGGGTTGATCATGCCAATAAAATGCAGGCCACACTATGTAAAAGACTTATCTGCCTAGATGGGGTGAATTGTAACAGTTGCCAATCTCTTCTTTCCAGCAAAGAGAGCACACTCTTTGCATTTTCTTAACCATACATGGGAATCATTGAACAATGTGGGCCAAAAATAACCCACCCTCATTATTTTCATTGTTGTAGCTCTTGCAAAGAAGTCACCTCTAGCTGGACCATCATGAAACTCACTAAGCAATATGTTAATATGATTTTCTTTAATGCATCTTAGCAAGACTCCATCCAGATTTCTTTTAAAAAGAAACCCATCCACTAGAGCATAAGGAATGGACTGTAACCTGAAGTGTCTTCTCTTGGTTTTGTCCAATTCAAGAGGATACTCACCAGTGGATAGGAACCTGGCAATGTTTGTTGTCAAAGAACTTACAGTTGTTGGCTCTGCTATAGGTTCCTCCTCATTAAAGAGATAGGATGAGTTCGCCTCACCCACTGTAGTTTGAGACAATTGTTCATATAATCCTCTACCTCTAATTAACTTAGTGGCTTTGATAGTAACATCATATTCCAGGATCTTTGTAACCTAGCTTGCCCTCTTTTCACTAATTTCTATTCCCATTATGTGGTCTCACACTAGGATGAGAAACCAATACTTTAATGTGGTTATTTTCCAGCATATATCTAAATTTTTTCAATGCCCTTACAATGACAAAAACCTGTTGTCCATGAGACTGTTGAAAGAACACTAATACACCGAGAGGGGGGTGAATCAGTGTATGTTAAAACTTTAAACTACAACCAATAATTAAAAGTGAAAGGCACAAATAAAAACCACACACACACAAGAAAACACCAGATTTACGTGGAAAACCCAGAATGGGAAAAACCATGGTGAGAATGTTGCTTGAGTCTACTGCTCAAATCCAACCTCACAATAAGCACTGATTACATATGTTTTGTAGGCTCCAACCCACAGGTACATCAACCCCCAAGATAATGTTTTGAGGCTACCACCTACAAGTACATCACACACCTAAAATGAACTCCAACTCAACATAATGAGGCTTCAACCCCAATCTAGATCAAAGAGGCTACAACCCCTAAATTTTTACTATTTCTTATATGCATCAATGGTTCTTATTTAACCTGAAATGCACCTTGTCAGCACTCACTCATTCTGTGTTTTTCATTAACATATTCTTCTTTGTTCTCTATACTCTCAACATTCTTTGCTCTCTTACAAAGTCTCCCTCCTTCAACATAATCTATCTATGAACATCTATTTGTTCGTTCAATCTCTACCCTCTATGCCTGTGAACAAAAGATATTCGATTCAGTGAGTAACACATTCACCGCACATTCAACGTGTATAAAAACACATCCTCCCAATAAATTGAACTGTCAGCAACCACTCAAAAACTACACATCGATAGTTCCAAGTCGTTTCATAACAGATCACAATTAGTTCAATTGTCGCGCACCTGACTTCTAACTCAGAAATATATATATTAGCAAAGTATCACGAAAACATCAGAAAATAGTGTTCATTATAAGCATCCATGTTGGAATGACTAAGATTCATTCTGTCTAATCAAATTAATGCTTATGTGACCTTGCAAGTGTGACACTAGACATTTCCGAACTAAATTCATCTCCTTCTCTATCGGGAAAAATATCCTTTTCAGAACCGTATCTTTCAACACTTTATTGGCGAAAGTACATTATTTTGAACTTACCCTTATTTCCTTTGTTATCAAAAAATTCTTAATTGTAAGAACCTGCCTTTATCCTCAACTACTTATGCTTTATCGGCAAATATAGCTTTTTCCAAACTTTTGTCTTTAGCGTACTTTTTCGCCTTTATTGGTAAAATCACTCTTTTTCAAACTATCACCTATGTTGCCTTTATTGGTAAATATTGCTTTTTCAAAACTTGGGCCTATAGAAATTTATCAACAAAGTAGCCATTTCATGAACCAACTCTTTGAACATGTTTGTTGCCTCTATCGGCGAAAACTATCTTCTCCAAAATTTCCTAATCGTTAGCCTTCATGCTTTCTATCAACAAATTCTTGCTAACTTGAACTGATGCCTCTATCGCCTTTATCAGCGAAAGTAGAAAATCCTAAAGTTGGTCATTTCATCAACTCCTCTTTATCGGTGATTTTCTTAAATCATGAACTACTTTCTCACCACACACTATTCAGTCTTAGCCAAGTATCGCCTAGTCGGCGAATCGGATAAAATACTAACTTTCAAACTAGTTAGTCATAGTTCCATTTTCCCGACAACAAGGACAAATACTTGAAACACTTAGTTTCTCTTCAAAACTTTTGAATACTTATCCTATTCCAAACACATTATAACTTGCCTTAATAAGCCATAGTTGGCTAGTCAAAAAATCGGCTAAAATCCGAACTTGTGAAGTAGTTCAGGAAAGTGAAACTTTCCTGACAGTGATTTGCTTCAAACTCTTTTCAAACATTTGCTTTACTTTGTCGGTAAATCAGATAAAAGATGAACTAACAAACAAGTTAGCAAAATGATAATTTTGCCGATAGAAGTCATTTGGCTTCTCTTTTCGTCCAAGTCTTTTTCTTCAATATAAAACAGATTTAGATTTGGAACAGTTTGTCAATAGAAATCATTCCACTTTGATTTGCTTCCAAGTTACTAATAATACATTTGATTGAAAAACATTTTGCCTTCCACACAACTTTGACAAACTCTAAAAAATGCAAATTTTGATTGGCAAACACCTGTTTGTGCATGAGATTGTACTTGACCTCATAGTCCTTCAATGTTTGACTGAAAAGGCTAGTGGTTGCTCCATACCTTGGTCATTTTGCTACATCAGAATAGCTGCAATGTTGGTCTCTCCTCCATGAGCATAAAGGACACAATTCTTCTCATAGTTAGGGTTCATGAGGGTAGGAGCCTGCGCAATTTCTTCTTTTATCTTATCAAAAACATCCTTCCCCTCCTTGGTCGACCTAAAAACAACATCCTTTTTTAGCATTAGGGTCAGTGGTTTGACCAAACCAGCATAGTTAGGAATGAATTTTCTAACAAAACTAATCTGCCCCAAAATGACTATAGAGCTTTTTTGTGATAAAGTAGAGGAAGAGAAAGAAGAGCTGAAGTTCTTTCTAGATCTATGGATATCCCATCCTTGGACACCAAATGGTCCAGAATTTTGCCCTGAGAAATAGCAAAAATATATTTTTTGGGGTTCAATGACACCCCAAACTCTCTGCACCTTTCAAAAACTTTCTCCAGATGCTCTATGTGATTTTCTCCTCTCTTAGAGAAGAGAGTAATATCATCTAAATAAATTAGGATGAATTTATTGATGAAGCCCTAAAGACAATGTCCATTGCCCTTTGAAAAGTGGCACCAACATTGGAGAGCCCAAATGGCATTTTGGCATACACCATGGTTCCCCACTTAGTGGTGAAAGTTGTCTTGAATTTGTCCTCTTCTCTCACAAAAATCTGGTTGTAACCAGAAAAACCATTGAGAAATGAGAATCTTTCCGCCCCTGCTATAGTCTGCAAGATTTGGTCCATGGACAATAGAGGGTAATGATCTTTCAAGGAAGCTTGATTCAGATCACGAAAGTCAACACATAGCCTTATCTCACTGTTTTTCTTCCTCACTAGCACTAAATTAGTCACCCAAGTGGAATACTTGGGGAAAATAATTCTGGCTTGAATGAGCTTTGCAAGCTCCTTCCTCATCAAATGCTCAATTTTGGGATTTATAGGCCATTGTTTTTAATAAACAAGTTTGGCATTGGGATCAAGATCTATGGCATGTTGGGCAACATCTGGGTCAAAACCCTTCAAATCCTCATAATTCCACACAAAAACATCATTGTATTTGTGAGAAAGGTGAATAAATTTTTTTTGTTCATCATCATAACATACATTTCCCAGCAATAAATCTTTGTCATGGGCGATAGCAACATTTTGATAGTCCTTTTTTAATGCGATGTTCTTCTTCTCTCCATTGAATTCATCATCATGACTAAAAATGGCCTCAAGAGTGACTAATCCTTTTGGCAACTTATTTGTTTTCAGTTGCATAATCTGATCATCATACCCCTCTTGTAGTCTAGACTACACACTTGATGAGAACTCCACTTCATTTTGTATGAAGTTTACAATCTGCTCATTGTTGTCAAATATCTACCAGTTCACATCATTATCAGGGACTAAATGTCTGGCCACTATTTTGACATGTTGATCAGGGCCTTGAAAGAGGTCTATGGGTGGAGAAAACTGAGCACCAATTGTTTCCAATTGGTCTGCCTCAACATTTAATTTCCTTGGGATCACCTATAGGTTGAGAGAACTCTCAAACAAACCCCTAACTCTGTGTCTATAAGCTATCAGAAGCTAGTTTTTCATTGCACATCTCTCCCTGACCTAGTTAACCACCATCCAGTGTCTCCAAAGATATCTAGATGTTTGATTTTCTTCTTTTCAGCTAGTAACAAGTCGTGGACCAATGCCTCACACTCTGCGACATTATTTGTGCAGGAAAAATGCAGCCTGTGAGCAAAATGTAGCTTCTTACCAGTAGGAGAGATCAATAATACCCCTGCACCAGCTCCATTTCTGTCCTTTGCACCATTAAAAAACATTTTCCATGGTCCATTAGAATCATCATTTATTTTTAGTATAGAAGGGATAGAGGAGTTCCCCTCATGAATCATGTAGGTACTCAGCTCAGTCATCTTAGTGGTGTCATAGGGATCAAAATCAAAATGATCTTTCGCCCACTCATCAAGAAAAAAATCTGGGGTTGGAAGGGGTGAAGAGACTGCATCAAGAGATCCCAAATCATTCACTTTGTCATCCTGAATCATGCAATTAGGGTTTACCAAGCTATGCTCATAATTCTCCACATGATAACTCAAAACTGGTTCAGCCTTAATGGTGAACCTTGTGTCATATCTCATCCTTAGAAGCATGTGAGACCAATTAGAAGAAAGGTAGCCACCCACTTCAGCCATAAAATCTCTTGACAAGAAGATAGCGAAGAATGGAGGAAGATCAATGGCTAAAAATCTTGACTAATAGTCAAGTATGGGAAAGCATGCAAGGTCAAATCTAGTCCTTTGATCACTCCAGCAGTATTAACATAATACCGTCCAACTGCAACACACTTGATTAAACTGGGGTACATTTGATGCCTAATGCATTTGCTATCTTCTTTGACATGACTAAAATACTGGGCTCTGAGTCTATCATGTAGTTGTGCACTAGGAACTTCCCAATGATTAGAGACAAGTAGAATGGGGATGGCTTCTTGATTGGACCTACCTGCTCTTCACTTGGTTGTACAAGATTGATTGGGCCCCTTTCTTTCTGAATTATTGATTCAGTTGTTGGGAGTTGCCTTAAAGCATCTTGTAATAAATCTCTTTGAGAGGAAATTGACAATTCATCCCACATGGACACATTTAGGTTTGTCTTTTTCATTTGCTCTATAATATTTAGAGAAAATTTTGTTGTTTTCTGCATGGAAGGGATCCACGTTCCTTTCTTTGGCTGCTTTGCAGCCTATTCGGGCAATTCTGGGCTTGACAGAACCTCATTTGTAGTGGTAGGCATGTTGTTCTGAGTTAAATTTGCAGTGCCAACACTTTTTGCTCTTGATACAGGTTCCTTTTGTAATACAACAGGCATGGGGTTATCCTCTAATTACCTCTTCTTGGATCTTCTATTGTCCGCAACACTATTTGCAGGCACGATCACGCTATCCATAGGCTGGTTAACAACACAGAAATCCTCAAGTGTCCAAAGCATTAAATTGGAATCAGAAGCAACCTCATTTGGTATCTCAGGGTTGTTGACTGCTTCCACCAATGATGCTTGTTGAGTGTGAAAATTTTGCACCATTAGGGCTTGTTCTTACACTCCAAATGCACAAGTGGATTGATTATGAGGCTGATTGCAAGGACAACACCAATTTGCCTCATGGGCCAGATTGTTTTTGATAGAAACCAACGTCCTAACTAGGTTAACAACCGGTATTTGTTGAATGGGTCTAACTATTTGCAAAGGTTGAACATGGTTATTGTTTTGGTATCTATTTTGTTAGTAACTTTGATTCCACTTTTGGTTTCTATTGGAATTGTAATCCTGCCCCTAGGTCTGATTTGAAGATTGTCCCTGGTTATAATTTTGATAAGGTTTAGGGGTGGTTTGGATGGCTATGATATTGACTTTGTTAGCCAGATTGGCCACTAGGGTTTTAAACTCATCCTCTTCTTGTGGAAAAGTAGATGTAGAGGATTTAGGCCCTAAAATAGGAGCAATAGTAGGTTGTTCAACTTGTGAAGACAATTCTTGGAAGATAGGTATGGGATATCTGGGGGCAATTTTTGCAGCATGTATTAAACATTTTCATCTCTCAAAGTTGTCTCATATGCATCTAGTAAAGTCTGAGCACCCATGGATTGCATCATAGCAACTATATTAGAATTTAAAGATCTCAAAAAATATTAGAAAGCACCTTGTGGAGATGGTTTGAGGAGAGTTGGAATTCTTTCCCATGTTCTTTGAAAACTGAAGTTGAAACCAACCATCATCTCGCTAGGAGCCCTCTTTATACTTGTCAACTGTTCCAGCAAAGAAACATTATCTACCCTCTCTCCAAACTGCTTCCGGACTGCTTCTCCTAGCTCATCCTAATCATGTATTGAAGCAGGGGATAACTCCTAAACCATTGAAGAGATCTTCCCTTGAAGGATGAAACCAGGAGCCTAACAGCCACATCCTCATATTGAATATGGTGAACTGAGCATACATTTAATATGTCTTTAATATGTTTAGCAGGTGTAGTGGAACCATCACTCGTAAAGAGTGGAATAATCTTTAGAGTCGAGACATGTATATCATTATGCGTGGCCAGGGCTAAAGGGCTACCTCCATTGAAGGTTACAAAGGGAAGATTTCTTGCCTTATTGAGGATATTCAAATTTATTCTAGATATGTGCAAGCCCTTTCTTGAATACTGAAACCTAATAGGAGGAGGTGTAGATTGAGATCTTAGATGAGATGAAACAATATTGTTATTCCCTCTTGTAGGAGACCTAGATAACCTAGCTCTTCTCCTTGAAGTAACAACAGGGAATTCAACAAATTGATAATTCTCACCTCTTAAAGAAGCCCTCATCTGCACTCTTGGCATATAATGTTGGACTAATCTAAAGCCATGAGCTCATAGAGTCGCTAGGTGCATGAAACTTGTCTGCCAAACTGTAGAATACTAAGAACACCAATTTCTCAGATCAACTCGTAACTCAGAGTAAAGTGATCCCACCGGGTGTGCCAGAAACTGTTGTCACTTGGATTTGCACCCTGTGTTGAAGCCCATTTGCTGCAACAATCTAGTGAAATATGGAAGTGATCTCAAAGTGTGGGACCCCGCAAATGAAATCAAAACTCCAGAGAAGGTTGGTTCCTCAATATGAATACAAGATTCAGAGAAAACTATAAGACGAAACCTAATCTAACACCACTGGGAAAAGGGAAGAAGAAGAAAACTGAAAGAGAAAGGTGATACACTAGGTTTAATGAAGAACACCCATGAAGATAAAATGCACATAATAACTTCACACAACTGATAGGATCACACATATCCTACAGATCTTTACAAAGGTAATGAACAAAATAGAATTGCAAGGAAATAAACATTCACAAGCAATAGCCAATTCTGGATTACACATAGTTAAAAACAACATGAAAAGGCAAAAATAACCAATATTGTATTGATTAAAATGGCACAATTACAGCAAGATAGAGTTCTGTTTGGAGGACACATAAATAATAGGCCTCTATGTCTAACCCTCATTACATTGATTTTTTATCTATATATAACATCTTATATTGGTAGCACATTCCTGCAATAAATTTGTCCATGGGCTTGTCAGAAGATATTTATGTAAAAGGAATGTATGTGTACATATATTCTGCAAAACATAAATGTAGAACATTCCTAGATTTGATCTGCAACAATTAATACCGAAATATCCTGAGGATGAAGTAGCTGAAGAAAATATATGTTGCATTGAAGACTAGTAGCTAACTCATTCACCTACACAAGTAAAGCACAACAACTTCTTCCAGCTGGTGCTGATCTGATCCTAAAATAATGTCGGCTAGAGAAGATGGACATTTTGAAATATAATGCTCGCCAAAATTTCCTACATAAAAAATTTACAACACTTTAAAATATTTTAAACTTAAAATATTTTAAATCTTTACATCATATTACATGCTTTATTTCATTGCTTTTCCCTTCACTTTATTTTTGAATTTTATTTTGCCTTATCGGCAAACTTTGTCCATCGCGAACCATTTTTGCTTTTGCTTTCCCTTCAGTCAGTGAAATCTTCATTTCGTGAACCACTTTGCCTTAGCCGATTCACCCTTCTTTCTCTCTTTCTGTAATTCCCACACTTGGTCAAACACAAACACTTCATCAAACACAACTTTTTTTGTCACTTTAATTCTCTAATTGTTTTCTAGAAGAATAATTTAATCCAGTTTTAATAGTTTTTCAACGATGATGGAGAACGATGGGAAAATGTTGCATCTATTATATTATCTCATCTAAGATTTTAATAACACATCTATTAGAACTAATCTCATATAAAATTAATGTAAAGCCCCTAACTGACTCATACTCACAAGTCATGAGATTTCATAATTTAAAGTTTTAAATAGCTCTCATCATGGCAACTGACTATCACAGAATGAAGACATACAAGCTAGTAAGACAAGATGTTTTGTCATTCATTCTACTGAGGCTTCCAATTCCACGGTCTCATTGTTTTTCATAGTCATGGACAATCAGTGCTCACCCTTTCTGGAGATGCCTTCCCTTTATGGAAAACAAATTAAATCAAATTGATGTAGATATGTTATTATAGAGGGCCCAACTATATATCTTTGGGCAAGCGTATTATGTTGTTGTGGTAGTTCTCTATCTTTTAAAGGTGGTTGGAAAATTTTTGTGCATATCATTTAATTCAATCCGGAGATATTATGGTTTTCAAAAACAACTAAAACATGAAAAAGAGCTTCTATTCCATGACTAGAGGGTTGTGATTTGTGCAGAAATTGGACCCACAAGAGCATCCAATAATCTTAGACAATGACTTAGGAATCAAATTACATTATTACCATCTTATAGCCATGTAAACCATAATGCTTATGGTAACATAAACAATGAACTTTCATATTTTTTAAATTTTATTTATGTTTCCTAATGAATTGTAGACCTAACTACAATTTTGGACTCTAAGTCTTGGCACAAAAATTATAAACATATTTCATATGGATTTCTATATTTTAGGATATAGCATGTACACCTCCAACTAGTTTACAATCTATCTGCTATCTTGCATTTGACTATGACATATTATTCAAATCAATGAAGGGTTATACGCTTGAATAGTGGGAGGAAATGTAATAATTATAAACTAGCTTAGGGAATGGTCTTATGTTGAGTGGAAGCCTTTTGAAAGAAGTGTTCATCTTTAATGAATATATGAGGTGTATTTAATAATTCTACCTTTGATCATATGGGTGGTTCCTTAAGGCTTTAACTAGGTTAATGAATCATGATTGGTGCGAACACTCATTTGGTCCAACGAGGACTCTATAGATGGACTCCCTCCAAAAAGAACTTTATGTCTAGAAATAAAAAGGTGCCCTACCAACTAAAACACAAAATTGTTTGCAAGATATTGGCGGTGGTTGCATTTGCACGCCAACACTCCCTCCAAAATGATGGGATAAGAGTGCGCCCTAATTAGGACAACACCTCCAAACCCTAACTTGTTTACCTCTATCTCATCTATTCCTTGGCTCTATATCTTTTGCATTGCCATTATTCAGAGGTGAAAATGGCGGCCAATTTTAAGAGATCTCTCACCGCGACATGGAAAACATTTGCAACCACGGGGTTGGAATTTGGTAAGCATCGCCCTTCGTTGGTTATCTTGAGGATACCCTAATCTCTGTCTTTAATATGTCTTTAACCCTGCGATAGTGTGGAAGTGTTTTCTTGGTGCTTGTAGATCACATATGAATATAGGCTTAGGAGTATTTATAGCAGCGCTGCTATCTATTTATAACCTAAAATGCTGCTCATGATTCGTTCTTTTCTCCAACATCTGCACAGACGTGGGCAGGTGTGGTGAGGTTCCAAAAATTGTTAAAGTATATTGATGAAAGTTGAACTAAAAGATCTTTGGATGCAGTTGTTTTGAAGGGCATCAAATAGTATATACCTAACCCATTTCCTGTTGTAGGTTTTGACACAACTATAAGCTTTATCTCGTCAGAGATATTAGAATACATATGATGTTAATGATTTTTGGGGTTAGTGACCAAATTGTCTGCAGGTGTCTGAAGGTTTGATCAACATTTAAAACCCACAAATCCACCAAGGGTGCGGTGGGGCCATGAGCGCAATGAGTGTTACAGAGAGTATCTTGTTGTTTAATGTATTAAGGTAGCAGATTTCATATTGCAATGCATAGATCTACATTACTAGGAATTCTTGAGGGAGGATACTAGGACATCACATGGACAAGGTTGTATTGCAGATGAGATAAAAGAAAATGGGTATTCTTAAGACACATTTTTTGCAGCATGAGCTTTGTCTATTGCTGTCCATGGAGGTATTAGAACCTAAAATTTCTCTTCCTTATTATATGAAACAAGGCAGAATTTTAAAAAAATCCAATGCTCAACCTTTAATCTGTTATTCCAGTCTCCTATTCTCATATTATTTTTTTATGCACAGAAGTTGTTCAACATAATCAAATATCCCAGAATTAACTGTTCCTTTTCTACAAGAAAGAATGCTAGAACTTATTTCAAGATATAAACTTTCTCTTTTTTTTGTTGTTACTTTCTAACTATAGTTTACTAAAATCTGCATTGTTAATCTTATTGTTTTGTATTTAGAGCAGCGTATAAATAAGTTTGTTCTCTCAAGAATATTGCACTTCTAAACACATTTCTTAAGACAACTACTTAAAATAAAAACATAGAAATAGATTTGTTACAAAGCTCCATAGAGTTCCTTTCTAGATTTAGTTTGTATTTGGCTCAGAATGACTACACAGATATAGTTCTCTCTTCCTATCATCAGTCATCAGAATAGGATTTTCATGATACAAGCATGATAATAAAGGTTTTAAAAAAACATATGTTTTGATAATTTTCTCTTTCAAAATGTGCCTAGGCATAATCCTAGGTTTTAATGTTTTACTTTTAAGACAAAGGTGCCCTTTTTAAATCATTTTATATCCTTATAAAAGACTGAAGGGAAATTTAATTAGTTTAGGTTACAAAATACATAACAATGCATGATACAACACAGAGAGAACAATCACGACATACAATGCTACATAATACAGCATAAGGCAAAACACACACATGATAGTACATTTCACAATATGAAGGACCTATGTCTCTCATCAAAGACTTGGTCGGCTTTACTGGTTTCACACAATAGGGTCTCCCTGTATTTTCCCCATCATTTCCATCGGCTAGTACGTTATTGCACACTCATTTCAATGTCAATGATTATCACGAATATCGTAGCCGAAGCATTAATAATAACATCAATTAATTCATCAATAACAACTTCTCTACTAAGGATATCGATAGCAAACCTTTATTTTCAATATTGTAACATCTCATCGTAAAGTAAATCTCTACTCAATATACTAACATCAGATAATGTTTGACTATAACCTATTCCTCATCATAGCAATGGCTAGTCACACCACATATGCCCTCTTAATAATCACAACATGATAAGAACAATGGTGATCTCAAATCCATTTTATGTTAGTTAAGATATGTGATTGCATATACAATTTTTCCTAATCTTATCATTACAGAAACATAATATAGATAATGCATGCATATAAAGGAATGTGTCCATAAAGCAAATCATTAAGGAGCAAAAATTTCTTATCTTCACCATGAGATAGAGCAACAACCTACCCCACCAGTTCTTAACTAAATTCGTTAATGCACCAAGAACCAGAATGAATGGTGTATGGATTAAAAGCTAATTTATAATTAGTTCAAAACACATTTATAGAAAGGGAATTCCCATCCATAGGATGGAACACATGATAATAATGAAGATGAAAGGATTGGGTGCTACGAAAAAGAAGCATTTATTCCAACATGTAATATAGGCAAGAGTAGAGGCTAAGGAGATTAACCTATAAGAATCTATGCTAAAAGATGTATCAATTGATGTAAAAGGAGTGGGTGGTTACCAAAGAGAACCCGAATGTCACATAAATGCAAATGCCACATAGGTAAATATTTTTGAATGGTTATGTATTCCTAAAACCAGATGTTGATTCCATAAGGAAATATAATCGATAATCACGGATCGACTAACAATTGCCTAGGACAACTACATAATATAAATGATAAGGTCCCATCATAAACAATATAACTAGGGAAAGTTCAAGTGGGCTTATATGCGGCCTTACACTTTCTTTCCTAGTCACTTTCTGCCTTGTTGGAAATTTCTCCTTTTTGTGAACCATATACTTGTCCTTGTATTCTTTGTCATTTTCTTCTTTATGTTCTTTAGTCAGTGAATTCGCCGATCGGCGAACCATTTCCTTCATCTCCTTTTGCTTGTCTTTACCTTTGTCTTTCTTAGCCAGTGATTTCTTTGATCAACAAACCAGTTGGTTGGCAAATCAGAGGGTTCGCGAACCACACAATTTGCTGATAAAGGCAACCTTTTGTCTTTGCCTTAGTCTTCTTTAAAGAAAGCCTTCCCTTCAGTCGATAAACTTTAAGTTTGCAGAATTTGAAATTTGCCGATAAAGGCTTACTTCTAAGGAAAAAAACTTAGAAAATTTATGGGAATTTTGGGGTTTTATACTTAGGATCTTGGGGATTTTTTACAAGGAAAATACCTCAAACCTAAAAAACATTAGGTGCTTAACCAATTTCAACAAGATTTTCACAATTTTTAAAACTACGCTATTTTGACTCTGGGAAGGGGAAAATAGGTCAATAGAGATCAAAGAGGTCCACATGTTAGGAACTTGGGAACTAGTGTTGAACAACCCAAAAATTTTATTTTGGCCAAAAACCAAATCTATAGCCCAGAAATTGAGTTTTCCTATTTTATAACTAGAAAATTGCACTTTTTTCTAATCTTCACATTAGGTTAAAGTTTGAGACACATTTTCTAACATATAATAGGTCATGAGATTCCCACTATCATAATCTAGTCACCCTTTTGTATTAACAGGATTCGAATAAGTTTATCTTGAGCTCTAAATTGATCTTGGTCCAAACTAGTATTACCTCCTTCTTTTCCCCACATTAGTATTTAGGCCTACATTATTACCTATAAGTTGATATATAGGCCTTTCCAATTATTCACAATCCTTAGTAAAGGTAAAATTTTCAAAAAATAAGAGCATATATTGATTGTAGTTAATTTATTACACTCCACTCACCCATCCTTGATCCTCAATGGTGAGCCTTGATTCTTCCTAGTAGCATGTGATCAAGGATAGGGGGATGTAATTCCATTATTCACCTATGCCTAGCCTTCAGTGGTGGTCCCTTGCTTCTTCCTAGTAGCATGGGGCTAGGTCTAATAAGGGTTCTATGTTAAAAAAATAAAATAATAAAGTTTTAGAAGAGAAAAATAAAAAGAAAGAAAAGGGTAAAAAATAAATAATCTATGTATCCTACTTATTCAAAAAGAGTGTTTATTGATAAGGATTTTCCCCTTCCCTCTATTGGAGCTATTGGACATCTATTATCTAAGTCAAGGGAAACACCTATAAACCTTAAAGTACATAATCTATCATGTTTTAATTATTATCAATCTAGACTAGGATTGATCTCCCTACCCAGTGTGAGCTTATTTTAGATATTCCCTTCCATATCTCTTGTTCCCACACTTCCCCTTTGCATCATGTATCCCAATACCTAGTGTAGAGGATAGTGTCATAGTCAAAGTATAATCCTCCTAAAGCTAAAATCAGAAAAGAGCACATTGTCACTATAAAATCATATACAAATAAACATATTGTTGTGCAATCATACATATGTGAAAATATCCATACTTGTATATCTATCAATCCATACATATTCATCCATTAATAAACAAAACATGGATAGAATAAATTGCTAAATCTAAGTACTCTGTTTGCACAAACGTAAAGAAAGATGAATCAAGTTCATTGCAAATAATATGAGTCAATCCAAAAGTTTCTCTATATATACATGTCAATCAATAAGTGTCTCAATGAGTACAATAAGATCTCCCTCATAAGAGACAATATGAATTTGGTATAATAATATGTCTAAATACAATAAAGTCTCCCATGTTGGGGGCAGTCAAAATCATAAATACAAAATGGGAGCACCAACAAAATCAAGTTCTATGTGTCCCCTAGTCCCAAAATGCCTTGAACTATTACTCCTCACACACTCCACACTCTAAGCACCCTACAAACATAAATGGTAATGAAAGGGTTGACTCTAGTTGGGGCCCAGCTAAGAGTGGGTGTAGGTATGTTAGTTAGTACTTTCCTACATTGATTGCCCCATCTGTGTTTTCAAGCTTACCAAGAGGGAATTATCTACCTATAGTATAATAATCTATGCCCTATGTGCCTAAATATCCTATGTTACATGCCAAGATGGCACAAAATGTATTTGTGTCAACTGAAAAAGACAAGACACCTAGGATTAACCAAAAAATTATCTCTCATTTGAGGCAGAATAGACTTAAAAATCCCTTGTTCTATGTATTCAATTAAATATTTCCACTTGACAATGATGTTTTCAATCACACACAAAAATAAATACATTTATGAATCCCTTAATAAACACCATACACAATCAAAACTACATAATAAAGAAGTAAAAGTGCATACATAGATAATATATAGTAATAAATGAAAAAGATATTAATAAGGATCTCCCTCCTTCCAAGAGAGCTTTGTTGCCATTCTCTATGGACTTTGGGGAAATAGACCCAATGGTGGTGGGTCCTCTACCTCTCTCTATCCCTCTCTTTGGGCCACACTCTCTCTATAGAGGTAGGTATCTTGAACGATGGTGACTCTAATGGAACTATGGAATCAATTTAATGATATGTATTTGATCCCTCCATGCTATGATCATAACCCTCATCTATTGCACTATCTAGAATCACTAGGAAATATAATTCTATGACCTCTCCACCTATATCCTCTCTACTTGCAACCGATCCAAATATGGCCTCTCCACCTACAACCTCACCTCTCATATCCTATCTTCCTACTTTTATCTAGCTCACAATAGCTACATCTAGTGCACCTAATCCTCACCCTCTCTATCTTGTGATGAGTACCCTAGGTGTTAAGGGGGTCCACCCTACCCTCCCTATAGTTCCTTGCTTATCCTCTCATGTGCACTTATATATGATCCCCATTAGAGGGAAAATTGCAGGTGGCACCTCTCCAAACTACTAAAGCACATTGTTGACAGGATGTGTCTCCCTCTACCCTCACTTATCAATCAAGGAGTTGATGCCTCTATAATTGTCTGTCATTATATCATCAAAGACCCCTCACAGTATGCATGGGTTTGTACTCATGTTCTCCCTTTTGGTTCCCAAAATTACTACAACCTGAAACCCTAAAACATTTCAAAATCACCTAGGCCAAGGGTGTCATCAAGGTGATTGAAGGAGGTTTATCAGTACGTTAAAGGCGATTTTGGCCAGGCCAAATTATAGGAGTGGGTAAACTCCTATACACTTCAAGCTTAGCTAGGCTTAGGAGGGTAATCCTGAGGTATCCCTTAATAGGGTTTTAAAACTACACACTATTTATGTTTAGATTGTAACTTTGCAGCAACACCCAGATAATTATTTTAATCCCAAGAACTGTCACTAAATTAAAACATACTTACTGCACATTTGAACCCCATTCTAAGCTTATGGAAACATTCTTTCATGACTGCAAGTTGCTAATACACACAAGTGATTTGTTTAAGATGGTTTGAAAATAGTTCATTGTTTATATTCCCTAGTTATAATGTAAATCACACAAGACATACAAATATGATTACTTCTACCTCACACTAGGTTGATTTGTTTGATTTATAAAATGTTTAGGTGATCAAAACACCATTTAGACCCGTGCCTTTAATGGGTTACATAGTTTACAGATCAAAAGGGAGAACAAAAATGAAAGGATAGTAAGTTGCCTAACTGGAACACCCAGATGCATGAAATTTGAAAATAGAACTAGTCATGCTTATTTATCTCTTCTCACACAACATTTATTTATATGCAATCTTAAAATGATTATTACAACATGTAATATATTATGGACCTATCACATCCTTCAAATGAAGATTACAATCACACCACAAATCATGGCAAGAGGAATCCTATAAAAAATTAGAAATTCCCTAAATGAACATCTGCAACAATGGAGACAAATGATTCTACTCAAAAATTTTGTATTGATTCATCCATACAATTTACAAAAAATTACCCCTGAAGATCTGAAACTTTCACAATGATAGAAACCCTAGTCGCACTGCACCAGTTGTCTGAAAAATGCCAAAATGACCAACCCTTGAAAAGAGTTTTCATCTTTAATTTATAGCCTTCACAACTCGGACTTGATGGGAAAATGGGCAAGAAAACCCCAACCACTCCACCTACTACAATAAAAACCTCATTTTCAATTACCCATTTCACATTAATGGCAATCTGGAGAGTCAATGGCGTGTTTTCCCGCATTTCTGGGTCATCCTGCAAGCTAACCAAATGTGGATATGCAACAAGATATCCAGTTAGAAAAATGTTCGGTTAGAAAAATGAAGCATTACAACCAGATGTGGATATGCAATAGGATATCCTATTTGGAATGTTTTCATGAGAGACGTCCAATTTGAAGATGTCCACTTGCAATGTCTGCTTGGAAGATGTCTAATTGGAAAGTCCGCTTGGAAGATGTCCAGTTGGAAAGTCCACTTGGAAGATGTCCAATTGAAGACAATCAGTGCAATCGGATGTGTAACATGATATTCAGATGAGATATCCAAATGGATGATAAAGCATCATAACTGGATCCAGATACAACAAATCAATGGGATATCTAATTAGCAAATGCCTAGTTGGAATATAAACGGTGATGCAACTGGATCTGGACATGAAAGACAACTGGATAGAAATACAACTAAGTGCAACTGGATAGAAATACAAAGAAGTGCAACTAGATAGAAATACAAAGAAGTGCAAACGGATATAGATACAAAAGACAACAAGATCCGGATGCGACAAGGCAATAGGATCCAGATACACAAACTCGAACCTGATCCTACATAATGGACATTCAGTTCATCCCATGTTCCACATCTGGTTAGAGTTCAACATTCGATAGCATTCAGATGAGTCATGACATCATACTCCAACCTAACATTTTTCACATCAACATATGATAAGTGCAACTGGATGTAAACAACATATGACAATAGGATCTGGATGTGACAAGGCAACAGGGTGTTTAGTTGAAATATGAAGTGTAACTGGATGTCCGGATGGAGTGATGAGCATAACTTAGCCAAAAATCATTAGATCTTCGCCAAATTTGAACTGTAGGTACCCATTTGCCTTACTTGGGCATGATTCTAATTAGATCTATAAGATTTTTTAACATCTACCCCTAGAAAAATTTTGAGGAATTTGACAAGATTTTGCACATACAAGGCTTGAAAATCTAGGTGCCAACACTAGCTTTGGTTGGGGACGTGTGCCAAGCAATGGCACAGTGAGAATCACAGATCTCTGAGGCAAACCACAAACACCAAAAACAACACACCGGGAACATAAACACAAACACCATCAAGGCCAATAGTGGTCAAGACCGCTCAAGGTCAAAATATAACAGATATATCAAGATTTCATCACAAAATTTTGAAGGGCTACATTACTTATGAGAAGTAAAGTTTCAAATTTTGTACATGAATAGGTAGATCTAGAAGTTATCCTTCCACATTTCTGATATAAAAGGTGTCTTGGCTAGCCTTTTCGTCAATCTTATATGGGCCTATCCATAGTGATTCAAACTTACCATGCTTGACCTTGTCCTCTAATTTTGCATTCCAAAGGAGAACCAAATCACCAATCTAAAAATGTCTTTTAATAGTTCTCTTGTTGAACAGATGCTCAACCTTCTGCTATTGTAGCAAATTTTTATCATGTGCCACCCTTCTAGTTTCATCCAATTCTATCAACTCATGCATCCTTAATGCCAAAGCATCATCTCAGTATTCTCCTATTTGTTGCAGTAGTTGATAGATAGGTAGTTCTAATGGCATTGGCATCTTAGACTCTAACCCATACACTAACGCAAAAGGACATTTGACTATAGCACATTTGTAGGTGATCCTATCAACCCAAATTGCATATTTCAACTTGTCATCCCACCTTTTCTTGTTCACATCTAGAGTCCTCTTTAGATTTTTCATGGGGCTCTTATAGCTAGATTCAGCTTGTCCATTACTCTGCGGATAGTATGGTGATGAGTGAATCAACTTTATCTGATACTTGGGACACATACCTAGAATGTCTTGATGTTTGAAGCACATGGCTTTATTTGCAACAATTCTAGATGGCATGCCAAATTTGGTTGTCACATTTTTCAAAATGAACTTAATCACTACCTTGGACATAGCATTGCGAGTTGGAATAGCCTCAACCCACTTTGTAAAATAATCAGTTGCCACCAATATCCATCTATATCCATTGCTTGATCTTCAATGCCCCATTGCTGAAATGGTACTTCAGTGGTAACATTCATAAGGGGAAGAGCACCTTGAAACTTTAACTTACTTGCAAACCTTTGATAGGCATCACATTTTCTGATTTTTCTTGTGACATCTTTGAAGAGGCTTGGCCACCAAAAACTTGCCCTAATAATCTTATGTGTTGTGGTTTTAGCATGGAAGTGCCCGCCACATATCCCTTGGTGATATTCTTTAATAATTTTCTTAGATTGTTGCTAGTCCAAACACTTTAACAATAGTCCCTCATGATTTCTCCACATTAAAACACCTTGAATTAGAACATATTTATGAGACTAGAGCTTAAGTGTTCTCTACTGAGTGTCATTCATACCTGGGTGATAGTGCATGTTGACAAGATAAAAAATGATATCCTTGTACCATGGATCATTTGTCAGCATACACACATTAGCAGATGTAACAACATATACTTTGTTTATTTCAGGGGCCTCTAAATTAGAATTAGCCATCAACTATGCTAAACCTTGGCCTCTAACCAGTTTGGTGACTTGTACCTTAATGTCATATTCTTGGATTCTATTGATCCATCTACATCTCCTTCCAAAGACTTCCTGTTGCATGAAAATGTCTTTCATAGCCGAATGGGGCACATATGCAACTGTCTTTGCACCCATAAGATATGACCTAAAAAAATTTATACCTTGACCAAAGCATATGCATGTTTTTCCATATTTGAATAATTTAGTTCAGCAGTCTATAGGGATTTACTAAAGTGTCCTATGGGCTTCTCAAATCCATCCTCATTCTTTTGCAATAATACAACAACAATAATGTAGTATGAAGCAAAAGAGAAGAGATGAAAAGGCCTAGAGTCTAGACTTACCAACACTAGTGCATCTTTGAGAGCCTCCTTTATTTCAATATTAAAGACTTCAACTAGTTCCTTGCCCCATGCAATAGACTGCCCCTTCTTGAGCATCTTGGATATTGCCTTGGTCTTCTCAACAAAGTTTGGGACAAATCACCTCACAAAGTTGATTTGTCCGAAGAAAGACTGGACACCCTTGACTGATTTAGGCTAAGGGATAAGGTCAATGGATTTAACTCTTTCAAGATCTACTCTAACCTCATCCTTTGACACAATGTGTCCCAACAACTTGCCTTCTTCTACTCCAAACTGACATTTCTTAGGATTCAAAGAAATCCCATACTCCAAACATCTGTCAAAGATCAATTCTAAATGCTTGCAATGATCTTTCTTGTCTTTGGAGAATGCAATGAGATCATCTTGGTATACTACCAAGATTTCATTAATGAGGCCTGCAAAGGCAACATCCATTTCTCTCTGAAATGTTGATCCTGTATTTTTCAACTCAAACAACACCCTCAAATAAACATAGGTTCCCCAAGGAGTAGTGAATGATGTCTTGTATTGTTCTGACTCCTTGACCAACACCTGGTTGTAACCTGAGAATCCATCCATCATAGACATTAGTTCTAAACCAACAACCCTTTGCAAAAGATGATCCATACTTGGAAGAGGATAGTTGTCATTAAGGGGTTTGATGTTCAAATTTCTAAAGTCTATACACAATCTAATCTCCCCATTCCTCACTGGGACAAGATTAAATACCCAACTCAGAGTGTTTGATTGGTTTTATAATACCTCCATCTTTTAGCTTTGCCAACTCTTGTTCACTAGTAGAATTTGGAAAATAAATGACTACATGACTAAAACTTTTAGTCACGACAACTAAAAATGACTAAATTCTACTAATTTTTTGCAACACAGCTTTAAATGACTAATTTGATTGTTGGGTCAAAAACACAACTAAATAATTAGTCACACAAATAAAAATGACTAAATAATTAGTCACACAAATAAAAATTAGACAATATGATTTACGGCAAGAGGTACTTTTACCCTTACAAACTAAAAACCCAGGAAAATGAAATCCAAATATAAGATTTTCCTGTGTCATGTAAAAGGGACTAGGTAGAGAGTCAAAACGTTATTTTTCTTTATATCGACGCGGGAAAATCTGAAGTAGGAAAGGGAACAAGATGAGGGCGAGTTCAATAGTTTTGGTATACAGTCTATGTGTTACTTGGTGAAGAAGCATTTGTAGGCTGCGAAAAGGGAAGAGGGTTTTCAGTGGTTGTGTGATGGAGTGTGTGTTTGGATTGGTTGGGGATGGGTTTTCTCTGGTTGTGGTCGATACATCTACCATATAGAGCATTGTAGTGCAGAAGACGTTTGAGGACAAAATAATGCTCCTTGATTCTCACAAGCTCATGGGTGCCAGCAGTGAGGGTGGAGATAGGTACACATTCATCGCACTTTAAAAAAAATACTATAATCCTTTTCATTTTTTTGGTTTCTAGGGTTTTGTTTCTACGTGTGATTAGTTGTTGTATTTCTAACTGTGATTTACAGAGTGCAATTCACGGAATACATTCAAAAGAATGTTCATCTTTATCAATTTCACAATGGCATTCTGATATTTGGTTTTTTTTAATTCCATATTCTTTAAATTTCCCTTGTGCAATAACATCCAGCTTATATCCCACAAGACCCAAGCTTCTTTTTTTTTTAAAGAATAAATCACTTATTCATGTAAGTTTAATTACATATTTCCATGAGACTATCCTGAGAGTAAAATTAGGAGCCCAAACCCTCTATTATAGATTATCATAGATTGCAATGACAATAAATAGAGGGTAATTTTTTTTCCTTTGAATAGCTTCATCCATAAAGTACTTCATCCCACTGCACTAATTTTTTTCAAAACTGCTTTAATAGGATGTGAAATCTACAAATCCATTCACAGTAGCCAATCAACTCAAGTAGATAGGAAAAATGCAAACGGCTCAGAAGGTCCACCTCAACTCTGAATTCACGTTCTCCTTGCTTTCCACCTCTATCAAGTTGTTTGATGGCCACTATTCTGCCATCAAGCAAGACACTTCTGTACACTAACCCAAATCCTCCATTGCCAATAACATTAGCAGGGTTAAAATTGTTTGTAGCAAATTGAAGTTGTTTGTAAGTGAAGACCTGGGCTTCTTTATGTGTTATAACACGGATGGCAAGGACAGGAGGATTGATGTGATCTGACGATAAACGTTTCCTCAAAGTTGGGCTACCATTCTCACTGGGTTGCCTTGATAAATTGCCATTACTAGGATTTTTTTAGGATCCATCAATTTTCCTTTCTATATGGCTTCTTCTACCTACATTGCTTCTTCTACAGCAGTAAAATCCAAGCAATAATAATCCTAGAGAAACCAAGCTGCAAACTGTGGCTACTATTACAATAACCGCATGGCTTTTATGTGCTCCTCTGTGTTGATCAACATGTGGCTTACCCCATAATGTTTACAACAATTTGCATAGGAAATACTCAAATTGTTTTATTTTCTAATTTAATGTTTTTTTATGAATTGATTTTCATGGTATGAATTGAGCTCATAAGCTTTGATTTATCAAGTTTGTGAGGTTTTCCATCTTTTAGGGTTTTGATCAGTATCTTCTCACATTTTGGATTATTTAAGATTAGTGACATATTTGCACTTTGTGCTATTACTATTCAACATTGGCCACATATGTCCTCTAATCTATGCTTCTAGAAATGAGAAATAGAAAAAGAGATGGCATTGGCAACATGATGGGAAATTGGAACAAGTTCAGGTTGATTTCTGCTTAGGCACAATAAATGCTTGTACATTTAAACACCTATTTAAATATGCAATTTATGGTGCAAATTATAACTGCAAACAAAAGACATAACACATAGTCACCTCCAAGCACACCCTGCCATCTGTCCCAACAACGTTTGGCTCCATCAATGTTCCAAACATTACAGACAATCCTCATAGTCATTCAGTAGTCTGCATTTGCAATTGAAGGAGGCAGTGCCATCACCTTTTAAGGTCAATGGGTTTCAATCTGGAGACTTAAAGCCTTACTACAACACTGCCACATGGACTCCTACCTATAATTCTTTCCTTATTTGTCCATATCAACAACCGTCTACCTCAACACTTAGGTCTTTGTGAAAGCCACCTCAAACACCTAGGTCAATTTACTCTGCTGATGTTGATGTTAGAAAAGACAACAAACCTTCTATGGAATCAATGTAGAGTAAACAATCTCAATTTCACCCCCCTAAAATAGAAGACACACTCACAATGGACAAGGGGCTCAAAGGAAGAAAAAGCATTTAATTTAAACCAACAACTCTCCACCCTAAAAACAAGACCCTGCAGCTGTTGGTTACCAAACCGTTGGCCTTTATATCTGTTGTCATGAAATTTTCCAATTCCAATTTTCAAATTTAATGTCTTCCATGTAAGTCAAATTTGTCTCATGTATCTCTCAAGTTGTCAATTTACCATGTCAAGTTTCACAGTTTGAATTTTAAGTGTGGACAATTTGCATAAAAGGTCACAATATCAAAATGCTCAAATGTCCAATTGGTTGTAGGGAAGGTTGGGTCTTGTGAAAAGTTAAAATTCCTAAGTTAAAAGTTGGGAATTTGCCCTGGGCGGAGTTTTCAAGTTTTCATGCACTTTTGTAATTTTTACCAGACTACAAAGGAACCTTGAAATTATGCGTGTTTGTATTATGGCAAAGCTCATGAAACTGAAAGTCTTGTGTGAACATTTTAACATGACATTGAATGAGTACTACAAAGTACCTCATAAGATGATGGATATTTACATAGCCAGAAATGCGTGCTATAGGTACTTTGATGGCTTAGATCAAGAAGCAGCCTCATGCCATGTGTCGACACCTTACTCAATAGTCAATCACCATTGACCTTTCTCATGGTTCCATCTTTGTCCGTCGTTCTCAGGCTTAACTGCCATACCACAGACCCCATTGCATGACTGTCGCGGTGTTGTGGATTATACACCACACCACCACAAGGTATGTATACCACACTACCGCAAGGCCATTCTATTGACCATCACGAGACGACGGTATGTATACTGCACTACCACAAGCCAACTTGATAGACTGTTGTGAGGTGGTGGGTTCTTCACCGCACTACCGCATAGACTATCAAAAGACTCCCGCGGGATGGCGGTTAACACTACCAACCTACACCTCTCTTTTCAGCACTCAGTGGTACTGCAGTAAACACTGGATTTGATAAAACTGATGGGGCTTTAGGGTTTGATAGACCTTATTAGGGTTTAATAGAGCTCTTAGGGTTTACAAAGACCTTAAAAATATTATGCAGACCTTCCTAGGTTAACATATCCCTAAAACTCTTGACAAACCTTCTTAGGGCTATAAAAACTTTGAAAGCTTGAAATACCTCATGGTGATGGGGATCTTACCCCTGTATGCATTGCCAACATTACCCATTATTTTTGGGAATGAAGATCATTTGGTGATTGATTTTTCTTCATTACTTCTCACTTGATAAGCTTTTGGTACAACATCCTATGCTTTACCCTTCCACTATCTTTGATCCCTTTGTATGGTCACTCTCTACCTAGTTGACATTTATTTCTCCATATGATGCCACAAGTACTCCAAAGATAATCACATACACCAAATGCTTCACAAACCCTTAATAAAAGTTTGACAGAGCTAGAAATGTTTGGTAGACCTTTTAATAGCCTCAAAGACTCTTCATGGCTTAACAAACCTAATGAATGACTACAAACCTTTCTATTCTTGTCTTGGCTAGGCCATGTATAGGCCTATTATGGGTTCAATAGGGTTTCTAGAAGTCTATCTATATAGACCTTACAAATGTCTCATAAACCCTTAGAAAACTTCACAGACCCTTAAAAAGCTTGTGCATACCTTTAATGACTTGATAGAGTTCCTAATGATCATGCAAAATTTCTCATGGTTTATGCAAGGTCTTCAAGGTTTTATAATATGTATTTTAGACAATCTCATGCTTTACAATAGATCATAGACTCTTAATGATTTGATAAAGTCTTTTAAGGTTTAACAAGGTCTTAAGATTATACAAAGCTTCAATAACCTCTGCATGCTTTTAAGACTCTTTACAAACATTACAATGGTTTTTACAAATCCTAAGAGAACTTCACAGACCCTTAATGGTTATACGGAGCTTTTTTTAACTACATAGACCCTAACATGATTTGATAGACTTGACATGGCTTAAAAAGACTTCTTAATAGTTATATAGGCCTCTTTACACTTTGTAGACCTCCTTTAAGCTTCCATAGTCTCCTTAATGCTTGATGGACCTCTGATCTCTAATGATTTTCACAGTGTTTCTAGGTTTGACAAAGCTCTCACCTTGATTTAATACCCTGTACAAGCATGTATCACTTTGTTGGTCTTGTAGAACTCCTATAGATCTCCTCCATGAGCATACATTCTTGAAATAGACATTATAATGCTCTACAGATCTTCTAGGATTGTGATACTTCTATCATAATGTATGTATGGATGTGTATAACCTGTAGAACATTGTAGGAGAATCATTGTAGAAGATGAATAACTACTCTATCACTGGGAATGGTGCATGTTCTTTTTTTATTTCATGTCCTTCTTTCCCTATGATAAAAGCAATATAGTAATCTTAAATGAGATTAGGTGTTTTTTGGAACCAATGATGATAGAAAAAAAAAGAATCCTTACAGCTCTGGAAATGACATTTTGTTCACGTGGTGCGCATAGAGAAATTCTTGGGTTGGGGGTTGTATATATGTAGCTAAATCTAAGTCTTAGTGACACTTTTTGATGTCTGCAACTGGAACTCTGTGAGGTATCAGTCCCTGAATGTTCTTTTATCAAATGTATGTATAGATGTGTATCACCTGTAGAACATTATAGGAGAATCACTATAGAAGATGAATTGACTCCACATGCTTCTTAACTAACCTTGTTTCATTTCATGAATACTTGAACCTTCTCAAATGGATAAGCCATCTTTCCATAATAAATACATTTTTCTTGTTTCCAAGACACATAGTTGAGACTCTATTGGGTGACAACTTCAAATGGATGTGAGTTGATCTGTCAAGCGCCCATATTCTGATCTGGTAGTCTTTTTATTTTAATTTAAATCTTTATTGTAGGTTATTTTCCCTATATCATTTATTCTTGGTTTGAACTCCTTGATTTTGTGGTTTTTTTTAGGACCCAAAGCTTTCATATGCAGGACCACCTATAAGGCACCAAAGGAGTCATCTGGATCATGACTTAGGAGCTGGTTAGTATTCATTGAGTGGTATAATGGTGGTTGAACTGTCCTAGTCTATACAACTAAGAGATGTACTTGTGTGCTTTGTAGTTTGTTTGTTTAATTTTTTTATGCTTATAAAAACATCATAAATAGATAGGTTGATATTTTGTAATTTATTCCTTCAATCACTTGTCATAGGTCCAGTTGGAGGTAGCAGAGCTGGTGGAATGGAGGGTGTACCTTATCTGCCTATTTATTCAAGTAGAAATGTTGCAAGTTCCACTTCGGATCACCAAAGCCTTCACAAAAACTTCTGCACAAAATTCAATAATGAAGAATTTATGCACAAATTCTCTTTTGAATGATGCACAAAGCCTCCACCCCAACACCGCATAGTTTTTTTCTAGGACTTGTAGTGATGTGGGTGATTCCTGCATCACCGCAAGGCCCAACAACAAACAGTGCGGTGTTGTGGTGGAGACTTTGTGCATCATTCAAAAGAAAATTTGTGCATAAATTCTTCATTATTGAATTTTGTGCAGAAGTTTTTGTGAAGGCTTTGGTGATTCGAAGTGGAACTTGCAACTACAATATCTGATAAAAATCTACTTCCAAATATGCTTTTGATGGATGTTCATATCCTCATCCAAAGCTCCAATTCACACACAGGTAGGAAGGATGCTTTCAAAGGTTGAGGAGTTGGGCTTTACACCCACTGGTTGCATTTTCTTAAAATTTTCTAAGAACTTTTTAGAAAAAAAAAAAAAAGAAAAAAAAACCCATTTTAAACATATCCTTTAATCACGGCATTCCATGATATCACATTTCTTTGACGCATTTTTTGAAACAGTTCGCTTGGCTTGTCTATGCTTCCACATTTTCATGTATGTCTAGCAAGGCACTTGTAACTACAACATATGACAAAAAAATCCCTGTTGTTATGCTTTGATGGATCTCCCTTCGTTATTACTAGATATTTGATGTAGTGCACATTATTATAGTGCAAGCCTATTTTTCAGATTGTTTCATTTAGAATCACCAATATTCTCCACAAGAACATTGTCCTTGTTTAAAATGATGGAAATGGTTCACATCTTTCAGAACAATTTCTGTTGCAACAATCTTGGAGATGAATTTAGATGCAGTGTGAAAATTAGAACATACTCAAAGGTTCTTAACAACTCTAATGGTTGTACCAGGGGCCATGTTTAACAAACCAAATGCAATTGCTAACTTCTCACTATGGTGGCAAATAAATGATTCTTTTTTCTTCTATTCCACAACATTAAGTAAAAGTCTTGAATCTGGAAATACCCTACTGCCTTCATTTGCCAAGCCAATTTCTCCAATTTTGCATAGCTCTCCCATGTTTGTGGATGTGATCTGTCTCCTACACAAAAAAGCATGTACCATTTTATGCCCTTCAATCCAACTACATGCAGGTATCTTTTTAATTCCTCTATCTTTCATCAATCTCCTTACTATTTGAACCTCACCATACCTACCCACTTCTGCACAGATGTTTTAGAGAACAAAAGTTGCTACATTTTTAGGATCCAACTAAAAAAGCAGTGTTGGAATACTCGGCCTATATTCATATATGATCCACATGCACAAAGGTTTAACTGGCATCTTAGTAATAATGTTAGGGTGTCCTCAAGATAGCCAGCACAGGCACGAAGGTCAACCATGCACACCTAATGATCAACTATATATGTAATGCAATAAGGGTTACTGACATGTGAAGTATGTGCAACCCTCATCCACTAAACATGCATGACTGCATGCATCTAGAACACAAGCAAAGATTACAATGTCGGTGTTCCAGAGTGCTTCATTAATTCAAAGATTAATTTTGAGAGCTTCCTTGCAAAATCCATTTTGTGCACATTCTACAATCATATCATTTCATTCCATGAGATGACATCTCTTTGAGGCATTATGTCAAACAATTCATTTTGTACTACATTTTGGTGTCAAATCTTTGGTAATTATGGTTAGTTTCATTACATTCAAATTCTAAATTCTGGGAAATTATATACAGTAAATAGATTGATGGTTGTTTGGATAGTGAATTAGCTTTCTTAGAAATTAACTGAAATATCTTGTCTTGAAATATCTAGAAGGATTATTTTAATTAAAGAGCATTTTGTGGTTATTTTTATAACAATGATTTTATAGTGCAGCTAGCTTGCTATTTTCATTCAAGATACAAGTCATCAAAGTCAAGCACATACCAAGAAGATGGTACTCTACTTCAAACCCTCAACCTCACTTAGTTTAGTCTGCATACATGGGGATATTAAGGAAGTTGCTAAACAATTAATATATATATCATTTGTTGTTTGTGAAGGAGAATCATGTGAGATCCAATATGGCAGTGGATCAATATCCAGTTTCTTAAGTAAAGATGATGTCACAATTGGGAAACTTGTTGTGAAACATGAGGTTGGTAATTTTTGGATGTTAAGGCTTCCCAGTTGGATATCAAAGATCTTTTCTCATCAACTTAATTTGGAATTTATGTATAAATGGATTATTTCATGGTGCAGGTCTTTACTGAGACAACACATGAACCAGGGTTGACATTTTTGTTGTCTAAGTTTGATGGCATTCTTGGGCTTGGTTTCCAGGAAATTTCTATTGATAATGTTGTTCCAGTCTGGTTAGTGTTGATAGCCTTCATTCTATAATGTCAACTTCATTATATAATCTGAGCGTATCACCTTTCTTAAACTTTGAACAAGGTTCTAAAATCAAGGGTTCAATATGCATATTTCAGGGCTATGTTGAACACTCTATTTAAGGCATTTGTTGACAAGGCTACAATTTTTTAATTGATTTATCTTTCTGTTGTGTTTGGACTTTTGTAAACTTGCAATATACAATGCACTTTTATTCTTTATGAATTAAGACTAATAGTAATTTTTTTGGTTGTATTGAGGCATAGCTTCATTCATGGCGGAAAAGGCAACACCCTGTTGCTCATATCAGATGGCACGTTGCATATAAAGGAGGAAAGATTCTAGGGTTATTGTTGGTTACATTGAAGGAGAGAGCTTCATATATGGGACACGTTCAACACTCTCCTTCTTGGATTCTACACGTTACAACTTGCTCTAGGAAGATTGCCCACGTTGCAGAAGTTTTAAGAGATGAAAGGGGCATGTGCTTGCATTGAAAGGCTCCAAGCATGCGTTTCCATCATTGTAGAAGTTTTTTAGAGAAGTTTCTTTCTTGTCATTTCTGTGCATTGTAACTCAGATTTTCAGTCTTGTGACTAAAAATAAACATTGTAATACTCTATTTCTAAGATTTTTTCAAGCAAGATAGATATTTCAGACTTGTGCAAGCTGTAATAACACCTTTCTTTTAATAAAGTTTAGCAATTTTGCCTTCTCAATGGCTGTCTTATTGTGTGCAATTGATGATTGATGTGTATTTCTATGTTTTATGTTTAAATCTTCAAATATCAGTCAATAAAAATGACTAAATATACTACTAATTAACGTTAATTAATAATTAAATTGACTAAATATACTACCAATTGATAGAAATCAGTGAATAGTGAACATTAAATATACTACCAAATTGATCAAAATGATGATTAAAATTAATGACTAAATACACTACCAATGGATATAAATCAATGAATAAAAATGACTAAATAAGTGACCTGTTAACAACAATCAATGACTAAATTAATGACTAAATATATCAGTGAATAAAAAATGACTAAATAAGTGACCAGATTATAGCAATCAATGACTAAATCAACGACTAAATATACTACCAAATCGATCAATCAAAACAACCAATAAATGACTAAAAATGGTTTAGTCATCAATTTGGTCGCGTTATAAAGGACTGGCAATAAACTACTAATGGTCACTTGATCATGTTTGGTCATTTATATGCAGTTTTTAGTAGTTTTTTTAATCATATATTTTTGTTTCTGTACTAGTGGTTGCATTTTCAAAGTTATGATGAGATTGATCGATCTTTGCTTTTATCTGAATGGTTTTGCATTAGGCTGAAGGGGAATGGCATGTTGAAATAAATCCTCCCTATAAGCCTTGAGCTCGTCATAGGACCATGAAAAGCATTTTTTAAATTTTCATCAAAGTAATCAGTATTTGCTTTTCACGGGATTTGAGCCACTTACCAATATAAACCATCCTAGGTGCCTCCTTAGTGCCAAGGTTAACACCTTCAA
The DNA here is from genome assembly GCA_027924645.1 of Cunninghamia lanceolata. Classification (NCBI taxonomy): domain Eukaryota; kingdom Viridiplantae; phylum Streptophyta; class Pinopsida; order Cupressales; family Cupressaceae; genus Cunninghamia; species Cunninghamia lanceolata. The sequence continues at coordinate 3,611,709 of BSBN01000124.1, read as the reverse complement.
CACTGTCCTCTTCAACTGGTTTACCTTTACTCTTCCAATGGTCAACATTATCAAATATCCTTTCAAGTGCCACCAAACTTTTGGGGATGGTATTTGTCTTCAACTGTACCACTTCATTCCCAAGAAATGTTTCCTTGCCATCTACTTCATCTATCATAGGTTGTCAATCGATTAACTGATCATTAAACTCATCTAGGCAATTGAGGAGGAAACTCTAAATCTAATTTTTGTCATTCAAAACTTGCCAACTGTATATATTGTCAGGGATTGTTGGCCTTGTAATCACCTCAATAGCATAATTTGACCATAAGAAAAAATTCATTGAGGGTCAAATTTTGAAGCAGCCACAACCAAGGCATCTGCCTTTTCATTCTCAGCTCTTTCCACCCATTCAATGCCAACAACATAAAATAGCTCTATAGTGTCCCACACTGCATTCTTGTATGCTCTTGATTTGTTTTCCTTGGCTACAAAACATCTCTGATCTACTGCACAACTAATTCTGAATCGCCATAGATCTTCAAACGCTTGACTCCATGCTTATGAGCAACATTTAAACCTAAAAACAATGCCTCATACTCATCTATGTTGTTAGTGCACTGGAAATAAAGATTGAAAGAAAGTCCAATTTGTTCCTTATTCGGTGAAGTCAAAACTATGTCTGCATCCAAGACATCCCTAGAACATGCACCATCAAAGTATAATGTCCACAAAACATTTTCATCATGCACAGGAACAATAATTTGAGGCAGATAAAAACATAGCTCAATTTCATTGTCATCACAAAACCCCATAAAACAATCAATATCAATGTCAAAGAAGTTCGCTTCTTCATGGGTTTTGTAACGGTCCTCTATGTTTTGGTCATCTACCTTTTTATCTCTATAAATATTCACTTCTACACCATGGAATGGAATGGTGGCATATGATAGATCCATCTGTATACTCCCACCCATAGAGATTGCCCACTTTCTAGATAACAACATACCTAATTTACCAAGGTAGTCCACAACAGTTATATCCATCAAAAAGGATTTGTCTTGGTATGTAGCTAGTTGAACATCAACATCTTTTACAATACCAATCAAATTTACTTCTCTTGAGTCCATAGCAAAGCACTTACCAAAAAACTTGGACACCTTCAACCCTAAATCATTCATGATTTCGAGTGGCATGACATTGCTAGATGCTCCAGAATTGAGCATACAATTATTTAGAAGCCATCCATTTATGATCAATGTGGTGTAGAAAGGATCCATACCCATCCGACTATTCACCATAGATGACCCCAAATAAACTTCAAACATTTCATCATCTTTAGGAGGAACAATAATGGGTTGTATAGGTGTATTGGTGGCGGTGATGAATGAGACAACCCTATCTCTATGCTCAAGAATCCTAAGATCCTCCCCTAGTGGTAGTGAAATTTTGATTTGACCTAACATTTGGGTCATATCAAAGGGATGATATGGAGTTAATGGGGTGTCACATGATATTGTAACATCATTTGCATTGGGAATATAAGGTATCAACTGACTGGAAGAAATATCCATACCTTTTACCTCCTTCCCCTTATCTTTGCTCTTTTGCGGTTCACTTGATGCTTGAGGTTGGATCTCTTTGGCATCACTTTTTGGTTTGTGAGTATCAATAATAGGTACAACATCTGGTTGTACCACGTGTGTTGGAACCTTTTGTACATACTTCTTTTTTATGGTGGTTGGCTGTTGGAATGCAACTTTCTTCTTTTCAAATGCTTTCTTTAGAAGGTCTCCACCTTTTACCTCAGCATTCACCTTTTCCTTCTCCATTTTGTTTTCAACTTTGCTCCTGTTACATCCCTCCTTTTGAAAACAATGATGCTATTTACTTTCTTACAAATTTCAGTAAATTACTATGTTGTGAACGACTTGAAAACTGGAAATTTATCTTACAAAGTTGTTTTATGAAATTGTGGAATCTATTATGTAGACTAAAAGTCTTTATATTAAATGCAATGATGTTTGAATATATTATATTTGGATCATAGATGCTTTGACCACAAAATTGTATGCGAGTTTTGTCGATGCAGGAACAGGTGGACCGTGTTCGACGGAAGAGAAAGTATCTTCGAGAGAGAGTATAGACTCTGGAAACTAACCAAAGGTGTTTGTCACTGAGATCGCCAAACAGATAGATAAACCTGGGAACCATCAAGTAAGTCTTGTTTTTCGGTTTGGGTAGTTTAATTGATGTCGTCGACAAAGGATAAAGTAAACATCCTAGTCGAAAGTCATCTTGTAGAATCTTGGAGTCGTCTATGGCGTCGTAAGTTCCTAATAGCAAGTCGACGTATTTGAGATGTTTGATATTTATGTCTATAAGTATTTACTGAGTCATCTTGTGGCGAATATGCAAATCTTGTCTTGAAGTCGTAATTGTGAGAAGTCGACCTTAAGCGTCAAATGTTGTGAGAATTCGTTTGTGATACGATCAATCCGTCGTGATTGTCGTAAATCGCGTCGAATTTATGTTGCGAATATTTTCTTTTCGCGTAGATCGACGAATGTCGATTTGAAGCCATAGGTTGAGGTAATTTATTTTAGTCGTCGTGTAGCGTGAGTTTTTCCTTCTAGTTTAGACCGTGATTTGTTGTCAATTTAACCTTGAAGATCTCTTAATAAGTAGGTTTTTGTCTCCTTTTTATTTTCGATCAACACGATGCTTTAGTCATTACCTTATCACCGCCATGCCGAACTTAAACTCCGTAATACATCTTGTAGTGGTTTTGGATTGATTTAGATGCCTTGGTTTCGAGTGAAGGCGGAATGGTTGTGTCTTCTAGCGGACCACGTCGCCAAAGGAGTCACCACCTTTTTTTGTATGGTCATGTTACGTGAGAAGTCGGGTTCAAGTTTAATTATGTCAACCCATGTGTATAGATTTACGTCAACCGAAAATTCTTTGGTGGGATTCTTTTAAACAAGACGTGAGAGGTCAGCTCGCGAATTGGAGAGGGTGTAACCTTTACTAATGCCGATCTCCCATCACCTTGGAGTGTGGAGAAGCATCGGGGGTCGTGGGTTCGATTACCACCGACGGCGTTTATTCTCAATGAACTTTGATTTGAAAGTGCTAATTAATGATGGTATACGTTTGAAAAGTCGGTTGGAATTGGTTAACTTCTTTAGTGAAGAATCTGCGGAGAGAGAGAGTGTTTCCTATATCTCTGCGCAGCATGGGAAGTGGTTGTAACTTCCTGCGTGGGCAGTGAGGACAGCGTGGAGCGGCAGTTAGTGAAGAGTGTTATTTTCGCAAGGTTAAGGGAGAGTTATTCCCGGTGCCCTGTCGACGGTTAAGGCAGATCTATTGCTACGGTTATGGACGGCTGGTGTGTAGGCCATCGCGGGAGTGAGAGTGGGGAGGATCTACTCCAACGTGGAGGAAAACTAGGAGTCGGGCAAGGACGAAAACGGTTAGTAGAGTAAGGCAGCGGGAGATGGTATTTGCGAAGTTATGTGGGAGGTCGTTCGGTTGGAAAAAAAGGGAGTAAGAGTTGAGAAGGAAGCGAGGAGTGAGAACTGTGTTATGAGTAAGAAATAGAACTATGTTATGAGGAAGAGATAGAACAGTGTTGTGAGGAAGAAATAGAACTGTATTATGAGTAAGAGATAGAACTGTGTTGTCAGTGAGAGTTTAGAACTGTGCTGTGAGGAACGAAAAGGACAGTGAGAGTTTAGACTGCGGAGAGAGGAGCGAAAAGGAGTAAGAGTAGAGACTGTGTAGTGAGGAGTAAAAAGGCAGTAAGAGTTTAGAACAGTGCTGTGAGGAGAGCGAAGAAGGCAGTAAGGATTTAGAACTGTGCAGTGAAGAAACAAGAGGCAGAGAGCCCTCGGAGTGAAAGAGCACTCCAGCAACCTTCATTTTTAATAACAGGTTCTTTATCTTACCATTTGTCTCAGTTTTAAACAGTAAGGAAGAGAGTCTCATGGTTATGGAGGTTTTGAACGATGCTCCACGTGCATGTTATGCAGGAGTCAAATCGTAGTTAGTAAGCATGTTCGACGTATAGCCAGAAAATGCATTTGTAAACAGCCGATGTCTTATCCGTTTAATATCTTTATCTACATTTGAAAGATTCCCAAACCTTTTAGATTTACTACGACTCTCAGCTATTTTAATCTTGTGAAACTAATGACTCGGAAAGAGGAGCAGGAAGATAAAAGTGTTGGTAATGTTTAGGAAACCGTCTTGGATTCCGAAATGATCAAATTGAGCTGAAAATCTGCATGTGAGTCGAGATTGCGTTGCATGCGATGATGTTAGAATCGCTTAACCTTGTAGACCATTTGAGTCTAAAACCCTAGAATTTTGGGATAACGGAAAATGATTTAGATACTTGTGTATGTTGAGTTAACATGGGAACCAAGTAAACAGATTTGAAACCACTTAGGAGTGGACGTGTCTAAATAATGATTTTTCAGGATAATGGGATTATGAAAGTCTGAACTCGAGATTAGAATAATATTGCGCAATGCGCTATTATAGGGGGATATCCTAAGCCTTGAGGTCATCAAGGTCGGCAAAATAAGTTCAAACTATACAAATAGGAAACTGTAGGATTTCGACCAGTTCAAGTCGAGTAGGGTGGGTGAACCAAGATCATGCGTTTTTAAAACGCTAACTAAATACAAATCCTTTGGCCAAGGTGGTGTACTATCCTCAAGTGCATCGAACGTTCACCGTAACTGGATGGCATTTCTTGTGGAGTATCGTGCATGACTAGAGGGTATCTAGGGATCTGTACGATAACAAGATACGTAGGTTACAACACCAGAGCTCAGATGGCAAACACCGATGGTTATCCTAAGTCTATCCTCTTGAGTAGGGTAGGGCCACTTCCGGTTAGGAAGGAGTGTGGGAGACCGACGGTCTGTGGTTGGAGGTTAAGCTCCTTGAAGATACTTTCTCTTCCCAATATTGAGGAACTGCCGAGTCTTGAACGTGAAGGGTTGACAATCGAGATGCATGATAATGGTATGTTTCCGATATTTGTCATTTCATGAAAATTTCATTTGTTAGAAAACAAAGTGTATTATGAATATCATTTCTTTCCGTCTTTATGAGAATGCAATAATGTTTATGATAAATTGAAAAATGTTGTGATGGTTTAGAGATGAGAAACTTTTGTTTTTGATTACTTTGTTTTTTTTAAAAAAAAAAAAATTACCGTAGTGAAAATTTAGTTACTTCTTGTCATTTTGGTTTTGGTTGTTACATATGGTATCAGAGCTAGCCAGGTTCAACACTAGGGCTGATGAGTCCACTAACCTGATTAGGAAATCATCATTATGCGGGTAGCTAATGATTTGGTTTATTGTGCCAGGATGGCATACACCAAGAGAACCGCAAGAAAATCCTTCGCAAGTAAGAAGCGTTATCTGCAAGCAAAGCAGAAACGACTTGCGATGGTCAAGACCATAGAGAAAACCAATGACGAGAATGACATTTGGCTTGATGATGTGGAAACATTAGCCAATGCAATGTCACGACTTAAGCGAGTTAGGAGAGAACTCCTAGAGGGAGCAGAGATGGCGGTTCGAACCATGATCGACCGTTGCTCCTGGATTGAAACTGATAGTGTACCTATTAGTGTACCTGAGATTGTACCTAGTACTATACCCATGATTACTAGAGATCCTCGTGTAGTGCCTAGAGCTGAGATTATTGAGATATCTTCTGATAGTGAGTCTGAGGGGTATACACCTCGTGATTATGTGTCGGACAATGAATCCGAAGGATACACTCCACTAGATAACATTATGTAGAAACATAAGATTTGTCTATCTCTAATGATGTTGAAACAATTTTGCAAAATAAATAAAGACAAAATTTTGGTTTGAGAGTAATTATGAATATGATCAAATGATGTGTTCTTTTGATGGTGTTTAATTTAATAAGCGTAAAACTGATTAGTATATGTTTAAACAGGTGTGAAACTAATCTAGCATGGACCAATCGGGGTTTAACGAGGGGGAGGATCGGGAAGGTCGTAACTCTCGGGAAAATTCCACTGACAAGTTGGATACGATCCTCAACATGCTCACTGAAACCAAGGAAAGATTGAACAAACTAGAGAGGAAAATAGATGAAACTGGTAACACAGAGGATGGAAATGAGAACTCACACTTCACAAGCAAGAGTAAACATTGGGAAAATGGCACGACAAGTGAACATCATGATGACAGTGAAGCCCAAAGAAGAACCAAGGATAAACTTGCCTTAGAGTTATCTAAGGATATGAAGAAGGTTAATCCTCCAAAGTTCGATGGAACAAAAAATTGGAGATGCAGCTGAAGCATGGTTGACGGAGATGGAGAAATATTTTGAGATCAGAAACTACTCTGAGGTTACTAAAGCCGTGTGGGGAGCCTATCAGCTATCTGGGGAAGCATCCACTTGGTGGATGAATAAGAAAATGGAGTTGGAACTTAGTCCCTTGAAGGTGACATGGGACGAGTTCGTAGAACTATTCCGTAAACGGTGGTTACCACAGTTGTATTTTGATCAGAAGTTAACGGACTTCCAGAACATTAGGCAAGGTGAACTATCTGTGATTGAGTATGCAGAAAAATTCACTAGGTTACTGAAGTATGTTCCCCAATACCAAAAGGACGAAAGGTTCCGAATCAGAAAGTTCATCATGGGACTCAACCCTCAGATCGGTGGTGAAGTGGAGGTGCATGGTCCAAGCACAATGGATCAAGTTTATGAAAAGGCAATAAAACAGGAGCAGAAGATTAAGTCTATCTCCGCTTACCGTGATAAGAAACGCAAGAAGTTTGACAAGAACTACAATGATCAGTCTTTTAAAAGGAAAAACAATAAGGGATTTGGAAACAGGAGGTTTGATAGGGGAAATCGAAAGAATCAAGGAGGATTTGGTAATGACCGCAGGGGTGAAGATTTTAAGAGAAATGCAAATTTTAAGAAGAATGGTGATTCTGCAAGTAGGCCATCTGAGAAGCGAGGACCTATAGGAGGATGTTTCTCTTGTGGAGGAGATCATTATGCCAACCGTTGCCCCAACAAGAAGCCGAATGGGAGGCCCAGGAACACGGAGCTTCCTTTACAACAGGAAGCCTTTCAGCAAAGGATTCATGCCGCTCTCGACAATCGGCAAGCAGAGTATCAGATCACTCCTATTGAGATGACAGGTACCTTATTTGGAGTTCCTGTTTCTATTTTATTTGATACGGGTGCCACAGAAAATTTTGTGTCACCTAGAGTTCTAAGTAAGTTTTCTAGAAAAGCTGGCTATATGTCAAAACCTTGGACAGTAGAGTATGCCAATAATTCAAAGGCTCAGGTAGAGCAATGTTTGTTCGAAGCTAGGATTGATGTTTCTAACTTCACCACTGAGGCAAACTTGTACGTAGCGCCTTTAGGGTCCTACGATGTCATCCTAGGAATGAACTGGTTGTGGAAACATCGAGCCAAAGTAGATTGTTTTCATAAAACCATTGAGTGTCTGGATGAGATGGGCAAAACGGTAAATCTCCAAGGAATTCAGAGGGAAATAAAGGTTAGATCCATTTCATCAAAACAACTGAAGCGGGCTAGGTAAAAGGGGTGTCAACTTTTTGCAGTTAAGATGGACCTAGTAGAGGAAACCCCGGAGAAGCAATCTTTTGAGGAAAGATATCCATTTCTGTGCAACTTCAGAGACGTATTTCCTGAAGAGTTACCTGGCTTGCCTCCGAAGAGAACATTTGACTTTGGTATAGATCTTAAACCAGGATCGGAGCCAATCTCTAAAGCTCCGTATCGTATGACTACCACTGAGCTTATGGAATTAAAAGCTCAGTTGCAGGAGCTTTTGTCTAAGAATTTGATTAGGCCAAGCGTATCACCGTGGGGAGCGCCGGTTATCTTTGTCAAAAAGAAAGATGGAACTCTCAGGCTGTGCATAGACTATAGGATGCTTAATAAGGCAACTATAAAGAACAAGTATCCCTTGCCACGAATTGATGATCTATTTGACCAAATGCGTGGCGCATCGGTCTTTTCCAAGATAGATCTGAGATCCGGATACCATCAGTTAAGGTTAAAAGAGGAAGACATCCCCAAAACAGCTTTTAGAACAAGATATGGTCATTATGAGTTCACGGTGTTACCATTTGGATTGACCAACGCACCTGCTGCTTTCATGAATCTCATGAGTAGTGTATTCAGAGATTGTCTTGATAAGTTTGTACTAGTCTTCATTGACGATATTCTGATCTATTCCAAGGATGAAGAGGAGCATGCACGACATCTTTAGATAGTGTTGCAACGATTAAGAGAGCATAAGCTGTATGCGAAACTCTCCAAGTGCACTTTCTTTCAGAAAGAGGTAGAGTATTTAGGGCACATTATATCAGCCGATGGGATATCAGTTGATCTGGCCAAAATAAAAGCTATTATGGAATGGCCTGAACCTACCAATGTGTTAGAGGTACGAAGTTTCATGGGATTGGCAGGGTATTACAGGAAATTTGTGCTGAACTTCTCAAGCATTGCTAGTCCTATCACCTCTTTGCAGAGAAAAGGAAAAAGGTTTGTTTGGACGGTTGAATGTAAAAAGGCATTTGACTTGTTAAAAGAAAAATTAACAACCGCTCCAATTTTGAAAGTTCCTGATCCAGAGGGTGAGTTTGAGGTTGTCACTGATGCCTCGGGTGAAGGATTGGGAGGTGTGCTTATGCAAGATGGCAGGGTGGTAGCCTATGAGTCAAGGAAGCTGAAAAATTATGAGCAGAACTACGCTCCTCATGACCTAGAAATGGCAGCAGTGGTTCACGCCCTTCAGATGTGGCAACATTACTTGTTGGGAAGGACTTTTATTTTAAAATCTGATCACCAAAGCCTTCGCTACATATTCACACAACCTAATCTCAATGCAAGGCAAAGGAGATGGCTGGAACTCATATCAGATTATGACTTTAAAATTTCTTATATCAAGGGCAAGGAGAACCGAGTAGCAGATGCCTTAAGTAGAAGAAGGCACATAGCCTCTATAATCTCCATACATGCTAACTTTAAAGACTTAGTATTGCAAAACTTATCTGGGGATGAGTATTATGAACAAGTGAAACAGGCTCTGCACCTAAACCCTAAGGACCCAAGATATGACGGATTCAGTTTTGAATCCGATGGATTGCTGAGATTCAAGGGAAGAATTTATGTCCCTGATTCAGAGGAACTTAGAAACCTTGTGTGGAAGGAAGTTCACTGTGCTCCTTACTCTGGACACCCTGGTGTAACAAAACTGTTAGCTGATGTCAAGCAGTTATATTTCTGGAAAGGAATGAAAAGCGATGCTACAAGGTTTGTAGCTAGTTGTTTGGAGTGTCAGAGAGTGAAGGCAGAACACCAACATCCTGCTGGGTTGTTGTACCCACACAATATTCCAGAATGGAAATGGCAAGTTATTAGTATGGATTTTGTCCAAGGGTTGCCAATGTCTAAGAATAGGCATGATGCAATACTGGTTGTTGTGGATAAACTAACCAAGGTTGCACATTTCATACCAGGAAATTTGACAGATGGAGCACACCTGTTGGCTCGAAAATTTGTGCAAGAGATTTTCAGATTGCATGGGGTACCTGAAAAGATAATATCTGATAGAGATGCTCGGATAACTTCACGATTTTGGCAAACCTTATTTTCTGCATTAGGGACTAAGCTGAATGTAAGTACTGCATATCATCCCGAAACTGGTGGACAAACAGAAAGAGTGAACCAAGTATTAGAAGACCTTTTGAGAATGTATTGCATGGATCAGCAATATAGATGGGAGGAATATCTACCTCTTGTCGAGTTTGCCTATAACAACTCCTATCATTCTGCCATTAAGATGGCGCCATTTGAAGCATTATATGGAAGGAAATGCAGAACTCCTATAAGCTGGGATAAGCTGGAAGATAGGATAAGCATTGGACCTGAAATGCTTGCTGATATGGAAGAAAAAGTTAAAGTGATTAGGAAGAGGTTGGCAGAAGCCAATGACAGGCAAAAGAGTTATGCTGATCGCAAGCGAGTGCCTAGACACTTCTCTGTTGGCGAGAAGGTGCTTTTGCGGGTGAAACCCCAAAAGAGTTCTATTAAGTTTGGTAAATCTTCGAAATTGGCTCCTCGTTATGTCAGACCTTTCGAAGTTCTTGAAATCATTAATCCGGTTGCCTACAAAGTTGCTCTACCTCCAGCCTTGTCTAAGATGCATAATATTTTTCATGTTTCATATTTAAAGAAATATTTTGTAGGTAATAACCACATCCTTAATTGGAATTCCTTACAGATGCAAGAACCCGGGGTGGTTGTGATCGAGCCACTCAAGGTGCTCGAAATGCGTAAACTTCGTTTACGTAATCGAGAAGTTTTGCAATGCAAAATACAGTGGGACCAATATGGCGAGGATAGCGCCACTTGGGAAGACTACAAAGACATTTATCAAAGATTTCCAAAACTATTTAAAGACATTAATGTTGCTTTATAGAAAGTTTGTTTTAAGTTTAATTTTTGCTTGATAAACTTAATCATCGGGGACGATGATTTTTAAAGGGGAAGGATATGTTACATCCCTCCTTTTGAAAACAATGATGCTATTTACTTTCTTACAAATTTCAGTAAATTACTATGTTGTGAACGACTTGAAAATTGGAAATTTATCTTACAAAGTTGTTTTATGAAATTGCGGAATCTATTATGTAGACTAAAAGTCTTTATATTAAATGCAATGATGTTTGAATATATTATATTTGGATCATAGATGCTTTGACCACAAAATTGTATGCGAGTTTTGTCGATGCAGGAACAGGTGGAACGTGTTCGACGGAAGAGAAAGTATCTTCGAGAGAGAGTATAGACTCTGGAAACTAACCAAAGGTGTTTGTCACTGAGATCGCCAAACAGATAGATAAACCTGGGAACCATCAAGTAAGTCTTGTTTGTCGGTTTGGGTAGTTTAATTGATGTCGTCGACAAAGGATAAAGTAAACATCCTAGTCGAAAGTCGTCTTGTAGAATCTTGGAGTCGTCTATGGCGTTGTAAGTTCCTAATAGCAAGTCGACGTATTTGAGATGTTTGATATTTATGTCTATAAGTATTTACTGAGTCATCTTGTGGCGAATATGCAAATCTTGTCTCGAAGTCGTAATTGCGAGAAGTCGACCTTAAGCGTCAAACGTTGTGAGAATTCGTTTGCGATACGATCAATCCGTCGTGATTGTCGTAAATTGCGTCGAATTTATGTTGCGAATATTTTCTTTTCGCGTAGATCGACGAATGTCGATTTGAAGCCATAGGTTGAGGTAATTTATTTTAGTCGTCATGTAGCGTGAGTTTTTCCTTCTAGTTTAGACCGTGATTTGTTGTCAATTTAACCTTGAAGATCTCTTAATAAGTAGGTTTTTGTCTCCTTTTTATTTTCGATCAACACGATGCTTTAGTCATTACCTTATCACCGCCATGCCGAACTTAAACTCCGTAATACATCTTGTAGTGGTTTTGGATTGATTTAGATGCCTTAGTTTCGAGTGAAGGTGGAATGGTTGTGTCTTCTAGCGGACCACGTCGCCAAAGGAGTCACCACCTTTTTTTGTATGGTCATGTTACGTGAGAAGTCGGGTTCAAGTTTAATTATGTCAACCCATGTGTATAGATTTACGTCAACCGAAAATTCTTTGGTGGGATTCTTTTAAACAAGACGTGAGAGGTCAGCTCGCGAATTGGAGAGGGTGTAACCTTTACTAATGCCGATCTCCCATCACCTTGGAGTGTGGAGAAGCATCGGGGGTCGTGGGTTCGATTACCACCGACGACGTTTATTCTCAATGAACTTTGATTTGAAAGTGCTAATTAATGATGGTATACGTTTGAAAAGTCGGTTGGAATTGGTTAACTTCTTTAGTGAAGAATCTGCGGAGAGAGAGAGCGTTTCCTATATCTCTGCGCAGCATGGGAAGTGGTTGTAACTTCCTGCGTGGGCAGTGAGGACAGCGTGGAGCAGCAGTTAGTGAAGAGTGTTATTTTCGCAAGGTTAAGGGAGAGTTATTCCCGGTGCCCCGTCGACGGTTAAGGCAGATCTATTGCTACGGTTATGGACGGCTGGTGTGTAGGCCATCGCGGGAGTGAGAGTGGGGAGGATCTACTCCAACATGGAGGAAAACTAGGAGTCGGGCAAGGACGAAAACGGTTAGTAGAGTAAGGCAGCGGGAGATGGTATTTGCGAAGTTATGTGGGAGGTCGTTCGGTTGGAAAAAAAGGGAGTAAGAGTTGAGAAGGAAGCGAGGAGTGAGAACTGTGTTATGAGTAAGAAATAGAACTGTGTTATGAGGAAGAGATAGAACGGTGTTGTGAGGAAGAAATAGAACTGTGTTATGAGTAAGAGAAAGAACTGTGTTGTCAGTGAGAGTTTAGAACTGTGCTGTGAGGAACGAAAAGGATAGTGAGAGTTTAGACTGTGGAGAGAGGAGCGAAAAGGAGTAAGAGTAGAGACTGTGTAGTGAGGAGTAAAAAGGCAGTAAGAGTTTAGAACAGTGCTGTGAGGAGAGCAAAGAAGGCAGTAAGGATTTAGAACTGTGCAGTGAAGAAACGAGAGGCAGAGAGCCCTCGGAGTGAAAGAGCACTCCAACAACCTTCGTTTTTAATAACAGGTTCTTTATCTTACTATTTGTCTCAGTTTTAAACAATAAGGAAGAGAGTCTCATGGTTATGGAAGACTATTATGTTTAGATACGAGTAAAATAGAATGATAACGCAAGTTTAATACGATTTCAGTGTGCGGTAATTCCTTGAAATAGCTTTATTGCTGTGTAGGACATATGATAAACTCAGAAACTAATGTATGCTGTCACATTACTGTGTTTTAAGATTAGAAAACGCTGAAAAAGAAGTGTTACTGCCTTCTAGGAAATGTAAACTCTGAAACTGTAGTTGTTCTTGTCATAAATGACGATGTATAGCAAAAGAATGTTGCTCTCTAAAGTATATGCATTTAGGAATGAACTTGTCTCGATGCAAGACGTAATTTACCTTCTGTGAACAATAAACAATGACTTAAGATAGAAGAATTGCCTTTAGGTCTGTGTTATGAGCATAAAACTGCCTTGGAGGTTTTGAACGATGCTCCACGTGCATGTTATGCAGGAGTCAAACCGTAGTTAGTAAGCATGTTTGACGTATAGCCAGAAAATGCATTTGTAAACAGCCGATGTCTTATCCGTTTAATATCTTTATCTACATTTGAAAGATTCCCAAACCTTTTAGATTTACTACGACTCTCAGCTATTTTAATCTTGTGAAACTAATGACTCGGAAAGAGGAGTAGGAAGATAAAAGTGTTGGTAATGTTTAGGAAACCGTCTTGGATTCCGAAATGATCAAATTGAGCTGAAAATCTGCATGTGAGTCGAGATTGCGTTGCATGCGATGATGTTAGAATCGCTTAACCTTGTAGATCATTTGAGTCTAAAACCCTAGAATTTCGGGATAACGGAAAATGATTTAGATACTTGTGTATGTTGAGTTAACATGGGAACCAAGTAAACAGATTTGAAACCACTTAGGAGTGGACGTGTCTAAATAATGATTTTTCAGGATAATGGGATTATGAAAGTCTGAATTCGAGATTAGAATAATATTGCGCAATGCGCTATTATAGGGGGATATCCTAAGCCTTGAGGTCATCAAGGTCGGCAAAATAAGTTCAAACTATACAAATAGGAAACTGTAGGATTTCGACCAGTTCAAGTCGAGTAGGGTGGGTGAACCAAGATCATGCATTTTTAAAACGCTAACTAAATACAAATCCTTTGGCCAAGGTGGTGTACTATCCTCAAGTGCATCGAACGTTCACCGTAACTGGATGGCGTTTCTTGTGGAGTGTCATGCATGACTAGAGGGTATCTAGGGATCTGTACGATAACAAGTTACGTAGGTTACAACACTAGAGCTCAGATGGCAAACACCGATGGTTATCCTAAGTCTATCCTCTTGAGTAGGGTAGGGCCACTTCCGGTTAGGAAGGAGTGCGGGAGACCGACGGTCTGTGGTTGGAGGTTAAGCTCCTTGAAGATACTTTCTCTTCCCAATATTGAGGAACTGCCGAGTCTTGAACGTGAAGGGTTGACAATCAAGATGCATGATAACGGTATGTTTCCGATATTTGTCATTTCATGAAAATTTCATTTGTTAGAAAACAAAGTGTATTATGAATATCATTTCTTTCAGTCTTTATGAGAATGCAATAATGTTTATGATAAATTGAAAAATGTTGTGATGGTTTAGAGATGAGAAACTTTTGTTTTTGATTACTTTGTTTTTTTTTTTTAAAAAAAGATTACCGTAGTGAAAATTTAGTTACTTCTTGTCATTTTGGTTTTGGTTGTTACAGCTCCCAACTTTATTTCCTATTGGGTTTGTAACAGCAATACCTTGCACAGACACATGCCTATTCTTGAGTTGGTACCCGCCCTAGACTTGCATAATAGTTGCAATAGTCAAGGCCTTCATATCTTCTTTGGACGGTTGGGAGTGTTTGTACTTCTCATGCATAAGATCCCTCAAATGCTCAAAGTCTTGAGATGGCAATTGATATTTCTTTGGACCTGTACTATAATCAATTTGGAAAATATAATCATCCTCTTCGGGGCTTCCATACTCATCATTCTTGTCAAATTGCTCATAGTCATTAGTGTCAAACTGATTTATATCATCCTCTTCATAGTATTCAGTTGCACCCTCTTCATTTGGAAACTCCTCCTCTCTACTCATTAAATGATCCACTACACAATTGGTTGGATCATGGGGAAGGAAACATGCTTGGCACCATAAAGAAACCTCTTGGAAATTAATTTGATCATTTCTCAATGGATCGGGTGTCTCTTTCAGGTTGTTTGAAACTGACCTATCTAGGGGCTACCTGTCTATCATTTTTTTGTGGTCTCTTAGACCAATCAATATTATATGGTCTATTATGCAGTCTCTAGCCTTCATTAAAGTGTGTTGTTGCACCCTAAGGTGGCAACCCTTTCTCATTTCTTACAACTTTGTAAGACAAGTCTTTCATCACCGCCATAAGTTTATCCAGTTTGTCTTCAGTTGTGAGGGGCTTGTTGAAAGATGCTTTATTTGGCTGGGATAGTTTTATATATGATTTTTAATGTGCTTCCCTAAAGCCCTCATGTTGATTTCAATGTTAATGGTTGTAGCATATGCTTCCCTTAATGTTTGTGGACTCTTGTCCCTCAAATAGTAACCAATCTTTGAGTCAAATGCACCACAATAGAACACCAAAAACATTGACTCATTAGGTCTCAAATGAGGAGGTACATTTCTCATAGTCATGATGAAGCAGTTGTTAAAATCAGATATTGTCTCATTTATTTCCTTTTTGATAGATGTGAGTTCATGGATGGAAAACTTTGGGTCAATCCTATCCCTTATTGTAATCAAAATACCCTCATGAACTCCTCCCAAGAGTCAATAATGCTATATGGGAGAGCCTTGTACCATTCTTTTGCACTTTCCTTAAGTGAGTGTACAAATAATTTCATCATGACGTCTTCATCCTCAATTTCATACTCAACAGTGACATTAATAAAATGTCTAATATGCTCTTCGCCTATGACAACATTGTTGCCTTGGAACCTAGGAATTTTTCCTCTAATATCATTTGGAATTGGATTGGGAAAATCAAGGATGCCAAATAAATCTATTTATTTATACCTTTCATCTCCCAAAGGTTGCCTTAGTGGAGGAAATCTTTGTGCTTGTCTTCGTTGTGTAGGTCTAGGGTTCTAAACGTTACCATATTGTTGATTTACTTGATTTTGTGGTGGTTGGTTGTCAACATTTTGAACATAGGTGTAGACGTCTGAAAATGGTAACAACCACTTTCATCCACTTATACAATTCAAATCTATTCTCCTACATCACTCTATCTGACCCAGATATTAATTAAATGTTTTTTTAATTATTTAATTAATTTATCCTTCATCTTCCCCTTTCACAAAAATCAAATTCCTTTACTATAGTTCAAGAATTAAATATTTTTGCAACTGTAGTTCATAATTCATCCACCAAAAATTAAATAAATGACCATATTTATTTAATTTCTATTTTGTCCACTTTTGATTACTTTTAGTAATCATCATTATTTTCTTCTAAAACATGTGCACATGAATTAATTTAATTAATTCTCGATTACAAACCCCCATGTTTATAGAAGTCCACTTGTTATTCCATGTACATGCATGTACATGACAAGTGGTACTTTGGAAGCATAGCCAAATCTTCTAAAATGTGTACACTTGTCTTATTTCTTCCATCCCACTCCAAGTGTCACTATTTATGGAAATTTAAAATTACACGTGGCACTATTCATGCACTATTCCTCTAATTTTTAATTCCACTTGTCCTCTCCATGCAATTTAAAATTCCTCACAAAATCCAAGCTTTACCTTTTTCATAAATGAAGCCTTACATGTCATACACCTACCCAATCCTAGCCATCCATCCATTCAAACTTCCAATCTCATCCATTGATCATCCCTTGAATCTTGGAACAAAATTCTCATCCATTCTCATCATGCCATTTGTCCAATTCTCCTTGCTTGAGGATCCTAAAGCAATCTCAAACCTTGATCTTTCAATTTGATCCTAGCTCTCCATTTCCATCCCCAAAAATCTATAAATTGAGGCCTCCACCTCCATTTTTCATAAGCCATCATATGTAAAGAAATTCTGCCTCTTTGAGTACTCAACATCACTTAACTTAGAGCAATCATAAGTTAGAATGGTATAGTATCATATCAAATAGGGTAAATCATTGCTAATTGTGCTTGGATAGGGTGCAAGATAGATAATTATTGCATTAGCAATTAGGCCTAATCTTGAAGTCCTTTGGACTTGGGATTGGGAGCAATCTAGGATAGTTTGAACTCAATTAGGTATCCCACTTCCATTGTTGACATTTTTGGCACACCCGGTGGGACACCCACCCCTTTTTTCACTAAACTTTTGCATGGTATTTTGCATGTTTTGTGTTGACGGGTCGGATCGGTGTTGGATTTCTGCAAAGTAGCACCTGTTTTCAACATATCAGCGCTGGCTTGGAAAATCAGCGCCTGGTCTTTTGTAAGGTATAATTTGCATTTTTGTATGAATCTTTCATCATTTGACAATATTTCTCATGCATTATGCTTTTAGAAGTGTCCTACTAACTTTTTGTGCCAATTAGGTCTTTGTTTTGCCATAGAAGACATAGGGACAAGGGGAAATGTTGTCTGTTGTGCAATAGCACCTACTTTTCACATATCAACGCCCATCTACCAGAATAACACATGTTTCCCATATCAATGCCCATTTTGCATTTATCATAAATAGGGATTTTGTTTGTTTTTGCTAACCCCTGTTGTCTGATAGAGTGTGTTTGGGCCTCTAATCAGTTTTCCCTATAGGTATATCTCTCTATTTTGCAGGATTTCTCAATTTCACAAGGGGAGACTTTGCCTGTCTCATTTTAGTGCCCATCCAAAATGTAGTTGTGCCTAGTCTGCAAGTATATGCTTGTAACATTTTAGCACCTATTTTTAGTAGATTAGCACATGTTTAGGAATTAGCGTCTGTTCTCTACAGAACAATGTCAGTCTCTGAATCAATGCCTGGTTTTTAATATCAGCACCTAGTCTCTAGAAATTTTCAAAAATTGGTGTTTTCATTACTTTGTTTGGTCTAACATTAGTTTTGTAGCCCCTCACGACCTTCCAAGACTTGATTGCAAACCACTAACATATCTGGTGCAGACTCTCCGTCAAAGATCTTATTTTTTCCACTAGTATTAGTTGCACTAAGTTTAAAGTAGGGGTGAATTAACTTTTTTTGTCATGTCTTAGGTTTGTGAATGGGTGTTTGCTCTCCCCTCGTACCTTAGGGTGATCTTGGGGATCAGAAATCAATTTACAAACCTCTTTACTTGCTTTCCAACCCAAAGGGGTTATCCACCTCGAGTATGCTCTCCCCTCACGCCTTGTGCGATCTTGACTGATCAAAAGCAAAGGATAATTTCTTCTTAGGAGGCCTGCTTGGGGATTTCACCCCCCAAGGGACAACCTCAACCACGTGTTTTGGCACGGTATATAAATATTGTGAGAATCAAAGGACTCCTTTAAAGGAAGGACCCTCTCGCCTCTAAGACCCTTGGTCCACCAAGACTTGAGTGGTTGAGCGTCGGTCGATTGGGACACCCCCGTTCATGGACTCAGGCCTCAAGTACCTTGAGTATGCTAGAGGACACCCCTAGAAGCCTTGTCAAGACTAGATAAGACCTTTTGGCCATCATATCTTGTGGTACACCGCTGCAGAGGAGGCAAAGATGCTCATCGTACCGTTGTACTTGAGATAAGATATGCTTTGGGCAAGATGAAAGTCTCCAAGGTGAAGGGGGTAAGGGGGTCCAGGACCTTGCTTTCCCTATCTATCCAAGCTATAGCATCAAAGGTATTAGTGGGGGTGGGAATCTCAGTTCACTTTGAGTTGAGATTGGCCCATGGACACTTCATGAGATCCACAAGATATGTCACTCCCACTTGAATAGTTTTAGGTTGTATACAAGTGCTTAATGTGTCTTCAATTATGTAAAACTCGTGAAAACCCTTGCTAGCAGGCTACCTTGGAAAACCCCCGAAAAGCAACTCATCCATATATTCATTCAAAACTTAAACCAAGAAATGGCCTTCCACTTATAAGTGCATTATAATGCATCTACCTTCAATGAAATCATAGAAAAGGGGGTCACCATTGAAAAGGACCTTATTGCAAAAGGTTTGGTCAAGATCTACAACAAGAACAACAATGACAAACCATCCAATGACTAACCTAAGTTTTGGGCTAAAAATAAGAAAACCATAGGAGATGGTGCTACCGATTCCAAGTATATCCAAGTCGTCGCTCCTAAACCTAAGGAGACAAAGGTAGTCCAAAATGTTTCAAACAATGTATCGATCCCATTTGCTCCTCCAAAGTAGAATCCCCCTAACAATCCAAAATGTAAGTATACTCCCTTGGGTCAACCACTCGAGGTTGTGTTTCAAAAGCTAGTCCAAGAAAACATGGTTGAGTTCCCCATGATGAAACCATTTGATGAAAACCAACCTAAACCCGCGTGGTATAAGGAAAATGAATATTGTGACTATCAATGCATCAAAGGACATGCCACGAGTAAATGTATGAAATTGAAAAAGTACATCCAAGACCTCGTCGATCGCGGTGACATCCAAATAGAAGGGAATATCAACAACTCACCTAACGATGGCCTAGGAGTCTACCAAGACCCTCTTCCCCACCTCAACAATAACCAAACCGCATCCAAACCATCATCCTCCAACACCAATCCCAACACCAAGCCAATAAAATCAACTATAATAACATTCCACCACCTTAAGATAATGTGGTAGGATGAATTGATTTTGATTCTACTCCTATCACTACCATCAAACTCAAAAACACCACACCCGAATGTGTCGTTACTACCCGACAAGGGCGTGTAACCATAAAGGGACCATCTCCATCCTCCACCACTACCACTTTCGAATATAACCTCATTGACCATCTTGGGAAGACCCCCACAAATCTCCATCTTGGAACTTGTTAAGACATCTACCATCCATCGCAAAATCCTTGAAAAGGCTCTCCAAGAGTCCCATGTCCCCACCAACATACCTCTCGCTCAATTCCAAAACGTAGTGGCTCAATTGTCTCTATCCTACCATCTCACTTTTAGCCATGACGACATGCCACCCATCGATCCCACTCATAATAAAGCACTTCATATCAAAGTCCAAATCACCAATCACAAACTCAAGAGGGTCCTCTTGGATAATGGATCCGGTTTGAATATATGTACATTAAAATTCATAAAACTCATGGGGTATTCAACGGCTGACTTAAATTCTTTGGTCATCTCCATCAAGGCATACGACAACATAGAAAGAGAATCACTACCCACTCTATGTCATGTGATTGATCTTGACCTTCCATATAATCTTCTCCTAGGCCGACCATGGTTACATGCCATGCAAGCCATTCTGTCCACCTACCACCAATATCTTAAGTTCCCTCATAACGGTGTGGAAGTCACTATTCCCACCGATCAACAACCTTTTGAATATTGTAAAGCCTTAGAGGTTGTTTACGACTGACAATTTCATTATCCAAGCACTTATGGGGAACATGTCAAGGACCCTTCATCCATTCCATCCACGTCATCATCCACTCCACAAGACACCATTAATCCATCACAAGCTTCCATGTCATCCACACCTCAGTATCCCAGGTCAATATCATAGACAAAGGGTG
This sequence comes from Cunninghamia lanceolata, assembly GCA_027924645.1. NCBI lineage: Eukaryota > Viridiplantae > Streptophyta > Pinopsida > Cupressales > Cupressaceae > Cunninghamia > Cunninghamia lanceolata. The sequence continues at coordinate 3,591,332 of BSBN01000124.1, read as the reverse complement.
TGGAGAGTATGAGCTTCACAATGCCTTCCATGTGGGACAATTACCTTTGTCCCCCTGCTATCATGGTCATCATCTCCAAAAGAAAGAGCAAGAACAACAACGTAGGATCAGTGACAAAATTCCCTTTGTACCAGCATAGGTCTCCAGAGAAGAAGAAGCTAAAGAAACAACTTTAAGTGATTGGGTATACCATGATGAAACCACTCCAACACCTGTAAACATGGAATACTTCAAAGAAAAATATCCTGTACCATTTCAAATTTGTACCAAAATGCCTTACCATGGAACAAGACTTGGTGCCGATGAACAAGGTGTTACAGAAGCCATCCCGATTAACTCCACATCTCCTAAGAAATATGCTCAATACTTTGGTTTAGTATATGCCCCACCGATTGTGATAATCTAAGGGCCTGCCAAGGCTTCGGTAGAGGCAACTGAATCCTCTTCTATCGTTAAAAACATTACTTCAAGTGTCATCATAGCTTCATGCAAAGATCTTGATCTTTCATGCATCTTCCCCAACAATGCCATCTTCATCATCGACCTTCCTCTCATTCATCTCAAATTTATTACCTAGGATTATCAAGGACCCCAGCCTCTCGACATGTTTCCACACGATGAGGCTCTCTTCGCATTCCTATAACTCTGCGACACCTCACAATATGACATATGCTTGCACGCCCATGCCTACTTTGGGGAAGAGGAGATCCTTAGTCCAAAAAAGCAAAAATAAAAAAATAGAAAAGCGTCCCCTAGTGAAAACCTCTCTGAGGCACTTTTGGACGCAAAAGAGTAAAATAAAGACGTATCCCCGAGTGAAAACCTCTCCGAGGTGCTAGGAGATGAGGATCTCCATCTTCCCCCCATGCCATCTTGTTGGTAAGAATGTTCCAATATTTTGATTGAAGGAACCCAAGAAATCAACCTCAGCACACAAGAATTACCCAAGCTTACACACCTAGCAGAAAGTCATGGTATTGAAGAAAAATCCAACCTCTTAATCGTGCTTTGTGAAGCATCCGATGTGTTCGCTTGGTCCTATGCTGACATGCCAGGATTGGATCCATCCTTGGTCATTCACCATCTTATGGTACATCCAGAAGCAAGACCTATTAAATAGAAACTCCACAAAATGCATCCTCAAGTCGCCTTGCTTGTCATAGAAGAATTACAGAAATTATTGGATGTCAGCTTCATCCTCCCTATTGACTATCCAGAATGGGTCTCTAATATTGTCCCAATTGCTAAGAAGCCTTGGAGAATCTGAGTTTGTACATATTTTTGAGACCTCAACAAAGCATGTCTGAAAGATGATTTTCTGCTCCCCAACATTGACATAATTGTAGACCTCACAGCAGGACACAAAATGCTCTCCCTCATGGATGGTTTCTCTAGGTACAACCAAATCAAAATTGCCCTTGAAGATCAACACAAAACTACTTTTACTTGTCCTTGGGTTACATATTGTTGGAAAGTCATGCCCTTTGGTCTAAAGAAATCTAGGGCAACATATCAATGGGCAATGACCACTATCTTCCACAACATGCTATACAAAATAATGGAAGACTATGTGGATAATCTCCTAGAGAAGTCTAGAACAAGAGAGGCAACTTATCAGCACAAGTGAATTTAAGTATTTCTAACTAAAAATCAATTTTAGTCAAACATATGATCTTGTAAGATTCATTCTAGCTAAGTTAGATATGTCCACAACTTTTCCAACTAAAATTGTTGGCTAAATGCATATATAGCACCACTATGAGGCCAATTTACCAAAAAAATAAAAATATTTGAAAAACTTGATATTTCAACAACTTCTACTCATGTAAATAACATTTTTTTAAAAATATAAAAATACCCTTTTTTAGATCTATAAGTTTAGTTTTCAAAAATATATATATTTTAATAGTTTAATTATTATTTATATTTTCCTTTCTATTTTTACTAAAAGTAGGTTATTAACACAAAACATTAGGTCAATTACCATGTCAAGGAAAAATAGTAAAAATTATTTAAAAAAATAAAAAAAATATGATGCACTAGATAAAAGAATCTATATCAAGATGGTATAATTTTTTTCTATTTTAGATAAATAGTTAATATGAAAGTTGACGTCGAATGGAAACAACTACGTTTTAATACACACACATTTTATTATTTATTTAAAAATATATATTTATCAAAATTGGAAAAAAATATATCCATGCATAGTTTTAAGTTATAAATACACAAAAAAAAAATTGAAGAAAAAAAAATACTATATAAAGATTGATGTCTCATGTAACTTCATTTTTCAACATTTTATCAGCAACTAAATTATAGTGTCAATTTACTAAAAACTATATTCAAATAATTTTTTAATTTTTTCAAAAAATACAAACATAAAATATAATAAAAAACAAATATATTATTAGTTTACATCATTTCAAAATTCAAAACATATATGTCACTTTTTAGTGATTCAAGTTTAAAAGTTGGATCAGTGTTGTCTGTTTCCTTTATAAAAGTGTGACACAGCTTTGTGCTTTTACCCGTGGACAATCTCCTAGGGAAGTCTAGAACAAGAGAGGAATATCCTGAGGTCCTATGACATATATTTGCACATCTTAGAGAGTACAAGCTTTGCCTCAATCCCAATAAATGTTCTTTGGTGTCACATCAGGAAAGTTCTTGGGGTTCATTGTTTCTCGTAGAGGCATCGAGGTGGATCCTACTAAAGTCACTACTATAATAGAAATGCCACCTCCTAAAACACTCAAACAACTCCAAAGTATCCAAGGCAATCTCCAGGCTATCCGCAGATTCATTGCTCAACTTGCAGACAAGTGCCAACCCTTCGCCCATTTGCTTCGTAAAGATGTACACTTCAAATGGGACAAAAAATTTCAACTGTTGGGAATTAAGGTGTCTCAACCTTGGTAATTTCTTGTATTTATTCATTGTAATGTATTTATTTATTTAGCCTATGTTGTAATTTTGTTACACATCCTATTTTGTCATTTAGTGTGAAGTGGCACGATGAGTTGTCACTCCACTTGTAAGATGACTAGGATGGTCAACTCACTCCATGAGGAGATAGGCGTCCCACTGAGTGGTAGAGGTATTTTGCCATGTGTCGGCACTTTGACTAGTGTGTAAGTGAATCTTGACCAAAACGGTTATGACAAATTCCTATTTCAGAATCTATGATGCACAAGAGTCAGAAATAGAAGATCCTATGACAAGTGAAGACATGTGTCACAAGGCATCTTGGAAAAAGGCATCTTTGGGTGCCCTAAGGAGGGTGATGATGTGTTGTAAGAGAATATTTTATTTTTAGTCATTGTATAATAGATTCTCTTACAGCTGTAAGAGTTGTCAGTTATGACGGATTCTATGACAGTCGTAAGATGCATAAGAGCATCTGTCATTGCCCAACTTGGGAATAGGGGACCATATTGGGATGGGGTGATGTGACAAGTGTCATGACCATGCTGTAGTGTTGGACAAGTGTCCCTAGGCATGGGTTTTGGGCCATGAGGCCAAGTTGGACGCCCATTCCAAGAAAGGTCCATTTTTGCCTTGTAACTTCTATTTAAACAGGTGCTTGGAGAGGAGATGTATTATGTGATTGACAGGTACTATTATGCTACCAGAATATCTCCAGATACGAGTGTCAAAGACTCCTGCAAGAGAATTGGCTTTGAAACCATATTTTAACCTTGATTGTTTACTGGAATAACTTTGAGCTATGTTTTGGCATGTGGGGTTTTTCACTCATAAGGGTTTTTCACCCGTAAGGGTTTTCCCCATGTATATCTTGTCTCTCTCTCTTCTGTCTACATTCTGTGTGTATGTGTATTCCTACAATATCTCTATTGTTGGGATTATAACAATATAATTGTAAAGGTTAAAAAAAATTGCACACATCTCTCCTCACTAAATTTGTGTAGGAAGCGATTTCCGCACACCTAGCTTCCTTTAAGTTGGTATCAGAGCTTAATCACCTTTGGTCCTAGTTGTTGGGTAGGGGTTTTTTGAGCTGATCTTAGATTGAGTGGGAGCCTGTGCAGAGCATTCTGTAATCTTGTTGTAGGAAAGAGATGGCAGGCACATCTGAAATATTAGAGGTGGAGAAGTTTAACGGCACAAATTTTGAGTTATGGAAACTTAAGATGGAAGACATGCTTGTTGATCAAGACCTATGGGAAAAAGTTTCTGGTGTAAAACCAACTGCAATGGCACAAGTTGATTGGGATCTCAAAGATCGGAAGGCTAAGGGTCTCATAAGACTCAGTCTAGCTGATTCTGTCCTGTTAAATGTCCATGAGGAGAAGACCACGAAAGATCTTTGGAAGAAGCTGGGAGATGTTTATCAGGCCAAATCTCTGGTGAACAAGATTTTTCTGAGAAAGAAGTTGTATTCTCTAAGGATGAAGGATGGAGGATCTGTTGCAGATCATTTGAATGATTTCAACATGTTAGTTGCACAATTGACTTCCGTTGGTGTGAAGATGGAGGAGGATCGTTGTATGACCTTGATTTGTTCTTTGCTGGACTCGTGGGATCATCTTGTTATGGCTATTGGGAGTACCACATCCACTTTCAAAATGGATGAAGTGGTATCTTCGCTGTTATCTGAAGAGATGCAGAGAAAGTCCTCTGAAGCAACTAAAGAAGCTCTTGCGGTTCGTGGAAGACCCAAGGAGAAAGGGAAAAAGAAGAACAAGAAAGTTGAGAAGGGTAGATCCAAATCTCCTAGAAAGTCCAAGGCTCTCTGTTGGAACTGTGGAAAAACTAGGAATTTCTAAAAGGAATGCAAATAGGAAAAGAAAAAGAAGAAGAAGAATGTCCCAGACTCAGATTCTGACAAGTCACAAGATGATGGTGATGCCTTCATCGCAACCCTGGCCACCCATGCATCTGATGATGTGTGGTTGATTGATTCTAGTGCATCATTCCACATGACCTCACATTGAAGCTGGTTCACGAAATATGAAGAGTTCAATGGTGGAAGAGTGTACCTGGGTGATGATTCTCATTTGAAGATTGTTGGTCGTGGAAGAGTCTCAATTTGATTCCTTGATGGATGAGTGAAGGGGATCACTGGGGTCATGCACATCCCAAGCTTGGCACAAAACTTGCTTTCTTTAAGTAAGCTGAATGATCCAAGTGCGTAGGTTGTCTTTTCAAAGGACGGATGCAAGATGACTAGAGGATCTATGGTGCTTGCGAAGGGTGCTCAGAGAGGTACTCTATTTTAGTTGGAGGCATGCACTTCATAGTGCAATAGTTCTTCTAACTCGAAGAAAAGAGTTGCAGTCACTTCATTCCCACCATTAGAACCGGCAGTGAAAAAGTTTGTTGTAACAAATTCTGATGCTAGTGCATTTTGGGTACCCAAGGGTGCTCATGCTTTGGAAGTTAAGCTTCCTACTGAAAAGACAATGTTATGGCATATGAGATTTGGCCACATTGGTGAGAAGGGTCTTAGAACCCTAAAAAATAAAAACCTCGTTGAGGGGTTAAATGATTGTAATCTTGAGTTTGACTTTTACAAAGATTGTATATATGGAAAGCAAAACCATGTTCAGTTTTACTCTAGTTCTCACAAGTCTTCTAGTGTGTTGGACCTTATTCATTCTGATGTGTTTGGTTTTGTTAGTGTTCCTTCGATTTCCAAATCTGTATATTTTGTATCTTTCATAGATGATTACAGTAGAAGGACATGGATTTATTTTCTCAGAAGCAAGTCTGACGTCTTTAGTCGGTTCAAAGAGTTTAAAGCTTTTGTTGAGAATTAGACTAGTAAAAAGATTAAGTGTTTGAGGACTAATAATGGTGGTGAGTTTTGTTCGGTAGAGTTTGATAAGTTTTGTAAAGAGCAAGGGATTGAGAGACATAAGACAACTCCATACACCCCGCAACAAAATGGAGTTGTAGAGAGGATGAACAAGACACTGATGGAGAGGGCTAGGAGTATGCTTAGTGGAGCAAGCCTTGAACAAAAGTTTTGGCCTAAAGTTGTGGCCACTGCTTGCTACCTGGTAAATAGGTCTCCTACATCAGCTCTTGTTGGTAAGACACCTATGGAGGTGTGATCTGGTTAGAAGCCTTTAATTAGATATCTTCGTTTTTTTGGTTGTGAGGCATATGCACATGTGCCTAGGGAGAAAAGGTCAAAATTGGAGAACAAGGCTGTTAAGTGTATTTTCATTAGCTATGGTGTCAGTGTGAAAGGATACAAGCTTTGGGATCCTGTGGCTGAAAAGGTGTTGTATAGAAGAAGTGTTATTTTCAAAGAGCTAACACCTTCTTCCGTTGTTCTACAGCCAGAAGAAACAAAAAAGAAAGAGGATGTGGTTCAGTTTCCTTCTACCCCTGAGAAGACTAAACTAACAGACCCTGTAAGACCTGATGATGAGGAGAGCTCTAGAAGCTCTGAAAGCTTAAAAGAAGAAGCAGAACCTCAACCTTAGCCCTTGAGGAGGTCTACACAAACAAGGAAGCAACCTAATAGGTTTGGTTATTCATTGCTTGATTCTATTGTGTTTTTGCCTTGCTTACTAACACTGATGAGCCTAGAACTGTGACAGAGGCTATGGGCATGAGAGATGCAGGTTTCTGGAAGGAGGCCATGGAAGATGAGATGGTTTCTTTGGAGAAGAATAAAACTTGGGACTTGGTGCCTTTGCCTGAAGGACGGAAACCTGTTCGGTGCAAATGGGTATTCAAGAAGAAATTCGGTGCAAATGGCAGTGTTGAAAAGTACAAAGCCAGATTGGTTGCGAAGGGGTACTCACAAGCGGAGGGAATTGATTATGGTGAAATTTTCTCCCCGTTGCAAATCTGACATCTATTCGATTCTTGTTATCTCTTGCAGCAGCTTATGACTTAGAGGTAGAGTAGATGGATGTGAAAACAACTTTCCTTCATGGTGATTTGGAGGAAGAGATTTACATGTCATAGCTAGAGCATTACATAGAGAAAGGTAAAGAAAATTTGGTTTGCAAACTGAAGAAGTTTTTGTATGGTTTGAATCAGTCTCCTAGGATGTGGTATATGAAATTTGATGCCTTTGTGTTGTCGATTGGATTTCTGAGATCAAAATCAGATCATTGTGTGTATTACAAATTTGACAATGATCGCATTATCATTATTGTATTATATGTTGACAATATGTTGTTAATTGGGAATGGTAAGAATATGATTTCTTATTTGAAGTCTCGGTTGTCAGCATAGTTTGAGATGAAAAACTTAGGGGCGGCCAGGTACATTCTGGGAATGGAAATCAGAAGAGACAAAGCTAACAGAAAACTTTGGTTAAGAGTAAGTATGTGAAGACCATGTTGGATAGGTTCAGTATGGTAGATTGTAGACCATTGTGTGTTCCTATTTCGTTGGGTACAAAATTATCTCTTAATGATTGTCCAAAATCTCCTTCTGACATGGAGGACATGAGCAAAGTACCTTATGCTAGTGTTGTTGGCAGTTTGATGTATGCCATGGTCTGCACAAGACCAGACATTTCCCAAGTAGTGGGAGTACTTAGTCGATATATGGCTAATCCCAGATGGGTACATTGGGATGCAGTAAAGCGAGTGTTCAGATATTTGAGGGGTACTTCTGAGTATTCCATATGCTATCAGGGTAATCCTACAGGACCTCCACATTCTATTTGTATTCGTGGATTCTGATTGGGCAGGTGACATTGACAGCAGGAGATCCACCAGTGCTTATGTGTTTACTATGTTCAATGGTGCAATTAGTTGGATGAGTAAGCAGCAACCTATGGTCGCTTTGTCCATGACAGAAGCTAAGTATATGATAGCAACTCATGCTTGTAAGGAAGCCATTTGACTTAAGAGATTGTGTTCAGATATTGGTGTTGATGCAGGATAGATTACTATCTGTTGTGACAATCAAAGTGCGATTTGCCTAGCAAAGAATCCAACTTTCCATGCCAGAACAAAGCATATTGATATACAGTTTCACTTCGTGTGAGACATGGTAGAGGATGGGAAGGTGAATTTGGAGAAGGTAGACACTTTGAAGAATGTTGCAGATGCATTGACGAAAACAGTGGGCACAGAGAAGTTTAGATGGTGTTCGGAGTCTATGGGCCTCTCGGCCTATAGCAGTTAAATCTTGTTATTTCTATTGGCTCTTACAAGATGTTTGAGAAGTGGGAGAATGTTGGGAATTAAGGTGTCTCAACCTTGGTAATTCCTTGTATTTATTCATTGTAATGTATTTATTTATTTAGCCTATGTTGTAATTTTGTTGCACATCCTGTTTTGTCATTTAGTGTGAAGTGGCACGATGAGTTGTCACTCCAATTGTAAGATGACTAGGATGGTCAACTCACTCCATGAGGAGATAGGTGTCCCACTTAGTGGTAGAGGTATTTTGCCATGTGTCGGCACTTTGACTAGTGTGTAAGTGAATCTTGACCGAAACGGTTATGACAGATTCCTATGACAGAATCTATGACGCGTAAGAGTCAGAAATAGAAGGGTCTATGACAGGTGAGGACATGTGTCACAAGGCATCTTGGAAGAAGGAATCTTTGGGCGCCCCAAGGAGGGTGATGATGTGTTGTAAGAGAATATGCTATTTTTAGTCAGTGTATGATAGATTCTCTTACAGCTATAAGAGCTGTCAGTTATGACAGATTCTATGATAGTAGTAAGATGCGTAAGAGTATCTGTCATAGCCCAACTTGGGAATAGGGGACCATATTGGGATGGGGTGATGTGACAAGTGTCATGAACATGCTGTAGTGTTGGACAAGTGTCCCTAGGCGTGGTTTTTGGCATGAGGCCAAGTTGGACTCCCATTCCAAGAAAGGTCCATTTTTGCCTTGTAACTTCTATTTAAACAAGTGCTTGGAGAGGAGATGTATTATGTGATTGACAGGTACTGTTATGTTGCCAGAATATCTACAAATACGAGTGTCAAAGACTCCTACAAGAGCATTGGATCTGAAACTGTATTGTAACCTTTATTGTTTACTGGAATACATTTGAGTTGTGTTTTGGAGTGTGGGGTTTTCACCTACAAGGGTTTTCCCCACGTATATCTTGTCTCTCTCTCTCTTCTATCTACATTTTGTGTGTATGTGTATTACTACAATATCTTTGTTGTTGGGATTATAACACTATAATTGTAAAGGTTAAAAAGAATTTGCACACATCTCTCCTCATTAGATTAGTGTAGGAAGTGATTTCGGCACACCTAGCTTCCTTTCATCAACAAGCATTTGACCGCATCAAGGAATATCTATCTTCACCATCGGTCCTAATGCTGCCTATCCCTGGAAAGCCCTTATTATTGTACATATCAGCAATTTTACTAACACTGGGGGCACTTCTAGCACAGCATGACGATACCGGTCGTGAGAGGGCTATATACTATATCAATAGGACCCTAGTCAGCTATGAACTTAACTACACCTCCATGGAACATGCATGCCTAGCTGTTCTTTTTTGTTCTCAAAAGTTACGACACTACATGCTAAGTCACTCTATTAAGCTCATCTTTAAAGTTGACCCTCTCAAGTACCTACTTTCCAGGACCTCGCTTATAGGGAGTATGGAAAAATGGGTTATGTTATTGAGTGAATTTGACATTGAATATGTTGACTGAAGAGCAATCAAAGGGCAAGTTGTCGCAGATCAGTTGGCCAAAGCATCCCTTATTGATTATCAATCACTCTCCATTGACTTTCCAAATGAGTCCATTCTAACCATGACTGAATCAGTATACTAGAAACTATATTTTGATGGATCCTTCACCAACCATTGTTCAGGGGCAGGTATACTATTGGTGGCCTCGCAAGGTGACTATATCCCCAAAGCATACAGGCTTGCCTTCCCATGCACAAATAATGTGGCTGAATATGAAGCTTTTATCATTGGCCTTAAGACCGCAGTTCAGTGGAACATCCAATAGCTACAAGTCTATGGTCACTCTCAGTTGATTATTAAATAGGTCAATGACGAATACCTCACTAAGGATGACAAACTAGTACCCTACAAGAAAATGGTTGATGAATACAAACTATTCTTCACCTACATCCAGTTTGAACAGGTGCCTTGTCTTGATAACAAAGTAGTTGATGCCATGGCCATTATTGGTTCCCTCTTGGATATGCCTCATGATAGCCATCAGTGTGAATTCCTTGTGGAACAACTCCTTATGCTAGCATATCGTGTCACCGAGTCAGAATTTGTATGTGAGATTGTCAACCCTGAAAATCCTTGGTATCATGACATCTACATCTACCTCCAGCATCACACCTTCCCACCTGAATCCACTCATAAATAACAACAATCCCTCATCCATCGAGCCACTCACTACACTATCCTCGTCGACACCCTCTATCGCCAAAGCTATGATGGCACTCTTCTTCAATGTTTAAACACGGAAGAAGCTTCCCTTGCCTTGCATGAAGTCCATGTAGGTATATGCGGAGCAAACATAAGTGGTATTGTCCTAGCCAAGAAGCTCCTACGTATCAGATATTATTAACCTACAATGGAACATGATTCATGGGAGTACATGAAGAAGTGTAAGCCCTGTTAGAAACATGGAGATCTCATTCATGCTCTCTCTCAAGCGTTGCAATGCATCACCACACCATGGCCTTTCTCTCAGTGGGGCTTAGATCTTATTGGCAAAATCCACCCATCCTCCTTCGACGGACATAAACTCATTATCACCACCACAGAATACTTCACCAAGTGGGTTGAAGCCATTCCTCTCACTTTCACCACTGGAAACCAAATTGCCAAATTCATCCTTTACCATATCATCTGTCATTATGGTATCACATCTGCCATTGTTACAGATAATGGTAAACCGTTCAAAAACCATGATGTTCGATACTTTTGTGAACAATTCCACGTACAACATCAATGGTCCACTCCATATTATCCCCAAGGTAATGGCCAGGCTGAGGCAACTAACAAAACCTTGCTCAAAATCCTCAAGAAAGTTGTCAATGAAACTGGTCACAATTGGCACCTCCACATCCATCCCACCCTTTGGGCCTATCCCACTAGCATTTGCACTCCTACAGGAGCTACACCATATTCCCTACTCTTCAGAGCCAAAGCTATCCTACCAATAGAGATTGAATTACCCTCGTTGCACATCTCTTTGTGTAATGTTTGTTGGGAATTAAGGTGTCTCAACCTTGATAATTCCTTGTATTATACATTATATTTATTTATTTATTGCCTATTGTATTAATTGGATGCAAATCCTATGTTGTCATATTGTGAGAGTTGGCACGGTGATGTGTCATCCTACATGGCATATGACCACATGTCATTTTGTCCTCACATGAGAAGATAGGCATACCACTTAGTGGTAGGAATATTTTTCCATGTGTTGGCATCTTGGATGTTCTGTAAGGGAATATTGACTGAAACGGTCATGACAGATTCCTATGACAGTTTTATGACATGTAAGAGACAGAAATAGAAGGTTCTATGACAAGTGAAGACATGTGTCACAAGGCATCTTAGAAGAAGGCATCTTTGGGCACCCCAAGGAGGGTTATGTCATGTTGTAAGAGAATATGCTATTTATAGCCTGTGTATGACAGATTCTCTTACAGCTGTAAGTTATGACAGCTATGACAGATTCTATGACAGTCAATTGGTGCGTAAGAGCATCTGTCATTGCCCATATTGGAAATAGGAAACCATATTGGGATGGGGTTATATGACAAGTGTCATGACCATGCTGCAGTGTTGGACAAGTGTCCCTAGGCGTGGGTTTTGAGCCATGAGGCCAAGTTGGACACTCATTCCAATATATGTTTAGTTTTGCCTTGAAAACTTTATTATAAGCAGGTGCTTGGAGAGGAGAAAGAGAGGGTGATTAAGAGGTATTATTATGCTACCAAGTTGTCTCCAGATACGAGTGTCGAAGACTCCTGAGAGATTGCATTGCAAGTGTATTGTAAACCATTACAATTTTGATAATACATTGTGTAGGTTTTGGAGTGTGGGGTTTTTAACCTGATAAAGGTTTTCCCCACGTATATCTTGTGTGTCTCTTCTTCTGTCTTACATTTTTATGTTGTTTGCTGCTGCAATATCCCTGTTGTTGTGTTAAACATTCTGTAATTGTAAAGGTTAAAATGAATTTGCACTCTTCTCTCCTTATTAGATTAGTGTAGGAAGCGATTTCCGCACACCTAGATTCCTTTAGTTGGTATCAAAGCTATTCTCTTTGGTCCTAGTTGTTGGATAGGGATTTTGTGTACTAATCTTAGGTTGAGTGGGAGTTCGTGTAGAGTATTCTGAAATCTTGTTGCAGGAATGAGATGGCAGGCACATCCAGAAGAATAGAGATGGGGATGTTTAACGGCACAAATTTTGAGTTATGGAAACTTAAGATGGAGTGTTATGGAGTTGATCGTGTGGTTACATTTAGTATGATATTGATCTGGAGCTCCTGTTTGATAGTATGCAATAACCCTCATGCATGGTGGTTATGTTCTATCATTCTATGGTCGTTTGCAGCAAAGTATTCATGTTGGGTGTTCGTTCTTAGCTCCCTGATCACATGGAGAAACTTGGGTTGCCATGGCTATGGTTTGATGTGCTTATGTTGGGTGCTTGGTTTTAGTCCCTGGCATTGGAAGACATTGTCTTGTTAACCCCGAATGCATGTAGGTTGTGGGGTTAATCTTTAGATGGTTTGAAAGCTCCTGGAACAGCCTAGCTTCTCCATATGCTTGTACACGGTGATGGTTGTGGAGTTGGCCTACAAATGGGCCTAAAGTTCCTGGACCTCTATTTCATATTAGTTGGTTGTACTTACATGCCTTAGTTTCATATTGATTTGATTAAGGGTTTTGTAGATATTCCGTTCTAAAATCTATGGTTATGCTTATCTATGTTATTCCATTATTCGAGTTTAACTATTTTGGTAATTTTTAGACTTGTGGGTTTTCCAGATGATAAGTGGATATGGATTTGTATGTATGTCAATGACATGGTGGTTTTGTAGGTTTTACATGGTTAATCAAAACTTGTGGTTTTGTAAATCCATAGACAAACTATTTTTTCAGATTATGATTCCTTGAGAGTGTTTATGGATGAAAGATAGTTGCAGATTTGTATGTATGCTTCGTGCATAATGTCAGGAGATTTGTATCTTTCTCAGTGTGGATATGTTGGTATGTGATTAGTCACTCATCATTTCTATAGCATATGCTTGTTTAGTTCCTTGACTACGATCACTCGTTTGTGGACTTGTTGGCAAATTGAATCTAGAATTGATTTGATGGTTGAGTCTTGAAGTCTACATATTGTCTTCTTTGGTATCTCAGTTTGCAAGTTACTAATGTGATGATGAGTTTGCATGTTTCATGTTTGGGATCTACGAGTTATGCAGTTTTGTGGGCTGATCACCTATTTGATTATAGTGGGATGACTCGAATGTGGACTGTCTAAATCCACAAGATTGATTCGGTATTTATGCAGACTTTGTTAGTTGGCCTTGTCTGTGGTCATTTGTGTATTTGGTATGTTGCTTTGGGATAAGAGGATGGATAATTAGAGTGCATTGATAGTCAGTTAGTGGGACTTATAGCACGTTTATCATAATGTCATGGATAGCTTGGTTACACAGTTTAGTGTGAGCTTTTTGACAGTGATGGTTTTATCTTCTTGACTTGGAGATCTTGGTTCTATTTTTTTTTTTGTGTTACTAATATTGCACAGGACAATTGTTAGATTGTGTTAGAGCCATGGATGATCTTCATTGAGAGGATGGTTATCATGATGCATTTATAAGCTTGATATCACAGTTTTAGTGGGAGCTTCGGTAGTGATGTTGGATTTGTTAGCACTCATTTTGACCTGGGGTTGATTTGTCATGATCAGGAGGTTTCTTCATCTGAAGCCTTTATCTTCTTGCCCAATTTTTCTAAGTGTTGGACCTCCTCAGCGTTTTTCAGCTGCAGCATCATATTTTTCTGAGGAGGAGGTCTTCATCATCATCTTGTCTTCGATGATGATCTTCATCAGCATGTTCTTCGTCGACTTGTTTTTCTCATCGTCATCATCATATTTCAACTGTCGGGTGATGTTTGCTTATTATCCTGATGATACTGGTGAGCTACAGTGCGCCCTCAGTTGCTTGCGGAGGTGATTTTTCAAGTATCCGGTGATCTTCCGAATATCACCTTGCTCAAACATGATGATGAAGTTGCCCCGATGTCCTGAAGGGGTTATTCTCTAAGTGTTCGACCTAACTTGTTTTTTCTTAAGGGTCGTCATCATCATGATATTTCCAGTTATCATCATGCTGCTTGCGGAGGTCATCATATTTTCTGCCTTCATGATATTTCGCCGGGGTGATATTTTTATCATCAGGTGATCTTGGTTATGATCATCCTGATGATGTTGTTGAAGAGTTCTAAGTGCGACCCGATATTCACTAGGGTCATCATATTTTGAACGTCAGGATGATCTTAGTCAATATCATCCTGATGATGTTGTATCACTTCTTGTTCGTTGTTTGGACATCCTGATGATGCTGACGTCATCCTTATATCAGGGTGATATCTTTTTATCTGCCTATCTGCATCATGATATTCCGAAGGAAGGGGTGATATTTTCATATCACCCGGATATATGTTTGCTCGAGCATCATGATGATGCTGATATCAAGGAGATATCCGCCTGCTGGCTTCGCGCATTATCTCCGGGGGGTGATCTTTTCAAGCAGCATCATCATATTCAGTTATCGCCCCGATCTTATAGTGGAGCTACAGTGCAACCTGATATTTGTGCATCAGGAGGATATTTCCAAATATCCGGTTGTCTTCCGAATATCATGATGATGTTAATATGATGATGACGTCATCAAGGTCCGCGGGGGTCATATTTCTAACAACTGATCATCTTGAAGAGACCTCCTGATATTTGCAAACATGATGATGACGTCATCCGGATATGAGGAGGTGCGCAGGAGGCAGATATGATGATGACGTCATCAGGATGTTCATCGGCCAGACTTTTGTTATAAGCTCAGCAGGAGGATGTTCCTCCGAAGGATCAGATTGTGCCGATTATCATGAAGGTTATTTTTCAAATATCATGATGACGTCAGGGTGATATTTCGAACAACAGGATATCATGCTGCTGGAGGATGATGATGATGAGGTCTATACTAGTGTCGTCAGGAGCAAAAGCACCGACATGATATATGCTCATGACCTAGTATATAAAGTGTTATTGAGGTCATCGCAGGGTGCATGTGGGATATTGATATCCTGCATTTTCAAATATCATGATGATGAGTCTCGGCGGGAAATGGTTGCGATTGCAGATTTGATGATCTTCCCAAGGCCGCGGGTTGGTGCGCCATTAATGGCGATTGTTGCAGAGGTATGGGCGATGGCGTGGATGGATCCTGTACCCGACTGAGGGTGTACATCAGCGGACAGGGGCGCAGGGCTCGAGAAATCTTCCTGTCTCCTCCCCTACCTGCTGCATTCAAGTTTGGGCGCCAATCTGGTTGTGTTTGAGCGCCATTTCCATGATACTGTGTATCTGGCGGGATTTTTGGTCAACAATGTAATTAATTGCTGAGCACCTACCTGGCTGTTATAAGCAGGTGGTCTTGCTCATTTGAAAGGTTGTTGTTGAAAGTTGATGATTTTGGCTCTGTAATGCATAACAAGCTGATCTGGTTGCTCTGTACAGCTTACCTGTGAGTTTATGTATCTCTTGTTGTTTGTTTTTGGCATGAACCCACTGATTTCATGATTAAACTTATATGAGAAATGCTGTTTGGCATGTGTTGTGTTAATTCTGTCTCCAGTATTGCATGTATTCTTCTTCTGAATCTGGATGTTTGGTAATGTTTAGATTCTAGAGCATAGAATTCCTATGTTGACTGTCTGATCTTTTAACTTCTACTCAAGGGGTAGATTAAACTGTTTTCAGGTTGAACATTGAGAAGAGTATACTGCAGTAGGGATACCATAAGTAGAGATAACCTAACACTCTGTATTGGGAGATGCCTGTAAGGTAGGTATCACACATATCCCCTTGAAATCCAGTTTTAGTTGTTCATGCTGATCATTCACAGGTGTATGTCTACTGACTCCAGGCCCTGGATAGGCACCAATCATGCTTTGTTTTGTGTTATAACCATATCCAGCTTTGCATCCACACTTAAACTTCAAATCAAAATCTAAAACAACCACTAGGACTTTAGAGTTAGTTTAGGATCCTCAGTCCTCTGTCTACAACTGCTAATAGGCCCAAAGCTAGCCCCTTTGCTCTTATCATTCAGTTTTGGTCTACTTACAGGAGGACTATCTGCTTTCTGTCAGCATCCCAGCCTTGTATGCATATCCTCATGGATGTTGAGTAGGGAATACCCCCCTAGGTCTTGCAGAGCCTGAAGAAGAAGAGGAGATAAAATATAGAGTCTATCTCCTATACTATTGACCCCCTGGCCCAGAGATCCTGTTGATCACTGATGGCTACCTTGTAGGGAAATCTGGGAATAAGCATCCAGTCTGGGAAAAAGTCAACAGAAATTGGCGACTCCGCTGGGGAATTGAGAAGTAAAAGTACTATCTAATCATCTCCAGTGATATATATGTGACCCATCTGAGTCAGCAACAGAAATTGGCGACTCCGCTGGGGAATTGAGAAGTAAAAGTACTATCTAATCATCTCCAGTGATATATATGTGACCCATCTGAGTCAGCAACAGTAATCTACTCCGCTGGGGAACCTTGTGAAAGAACCCTGGTTTTCAGAAGAAAACAGTTCCTAGCAATAGGTGGCGACTCCGAAGTAATCTCCCAACCGGTCAAAGTAAAATTATATGCAGGGGAGAAGATCCCAACAAAATCCTCTATTTGAAGAGTTACCATTAACAAAAAGAATGATGTATAGAAGAAAGGGAACTGTCTCAGCTAGTCATGAGAGCTCCCCCAGAAAAAGTGATGAGGTACAAGATAACCCTAGGCCATCAGGACAGCATGCTCCTTATTTTTCAAGTGCAGAAGCTGATATCCAAGGTGCATATGAGAGGCAACAGGGTGGTAGTATGAGAATGAGGTCAGAGGTGTTCCAAGAACGCCCTTTTCTAGACCCAAGTGAAAGGTTTGAAGAGGCAGAGTCTCTAAGGGATGATGAGGATGATGACCAAAATGGCATGAGACCATCTACCTCCAGACCTAAGGATGAACAGTTGGCTGAAGAAATCAAAAGTCTAAGAGCAGAACTAGAATACCTACAAGCCATGAAAATCAGAGATGATATACAGCAGAAAGTGCAAGCCTTGAGAACTGCCCAAAATAATTCAGTTCCTACTCTAGAGAATGCAAATATGCAAAGACATCAGCAAAGATATGAAATGCAACATCAGCATCATGATGACAGACAAAATGTGAATGATGCTAGGATACCACTGAACCATGCAGGAAACCAGAATGCAAACAGAAATGTTAATGTTAATCAGCCGAACAGACAGCCCATGCAGCTAGATAGATTCAGGCAGCTGGTGTTTGATGGTATTCCTGGGTATCCTAACCCCATTGACAAGCATCTGAGGCTGCAAGTGCCTAAGTTTTCAGGAAACAATACAGTGTCAGGAGAAGATCATCTAAAGGCCTTTCAAAATGTCATGGATAATTTTGAGGTTGAGCATGAGGACGTTTTCATGAAGTCATTCATGCAATCCTTAATAGATGAGGCAAGAGAATGGTACAGGAATCTGCCTGACTGGAGCATATCATCATGGGATGATTTTAAGAGGATGTTCAAGGAGCAATATGGTGATAAAACTGACCCTAGCTTCTTTGTAAATGAGTTCACCAGCATCACCAAAGGGTCAAATGAGCAGGTTGCAGACTTTAATGCAAGATTTACTAAAGTGTTGAACAAATTGCCACATCATATGAGGCCAAATGAACCAATGTGCATAATTTTGTACATCAATGCCTTTGATGCAAAGACTGCATATGGACTAAGAGATAAAGGTCCTGCCACTCTCAGGGATGCTTTCAGGATTGCAGTAAATATTGAAAACAATAGGAAAGCATCAGGCAAGACAAATAGAAGGGATGATGTAAAAATTCTGCAGAATCCAAATAAGCCTCAGAACACTCAAGGTAGTACATCTGCTCCTGAGGATAAGATAGACAAACTGGCAAATGTTGTTAAGGCCCTGAGCTATAGATTAGCTAGAAGTGAAAAAGGAATGGGTCCTGATAGACAAGTCTATCAAAGGCAGGAAAAGAGGCCATCATTACATGATATGCCTTATAACACCAATTGGCATGATGGTAAGCCTGTATATCCACGTAACAACACAAATCAGAGGGCTCAACATGCCAAGGTAACTCCTGATCCCCTGAAGAAAACTATAAATATTGCTGATGATGCTCCGTGGTGTATAATTTGTCAGATGCCACATTCACAGTCACAGTGCATGATTGCTCAATCCTTGTATGATAATGCTACATCTTGTAGTGAGTGCAATGAGCCACATCATGTGCAGGATGATGATGTTAACATGATGTCCGTAGGCAATGGATACACTCTGTATGATGCTGATGAGAATACAGATCATCAGGTTCAGGCCTGCCAACAGTCCCCATATGATGAAGATAATGAAGATAACTATGTGTATGCTCAGAATTCACACAGTTTTCTGAGTAACTTACAACGGCCTTCTGATGAGGAAATCAGAGCCTTCACAGCTGCAGCAGTTGCTCAGGTCAAGAGCAACTACAATCTCAGAGGTAAAAGTCAAGTAGGCAGCCCACATCAGCCAGAAGATATTTCTGCAGGTCAGCTGGTGCATGGTCATAAAGGAACTGAACCACAAAAAAGGCAGTGGGTAAATAATAAGCAGAACTTTAGATACAGAGCAGGTCCTGAATCTCAAGGACCAGAAAACAAAACCCCTCAGGCTGAAGATCAAAGTAGAGGTTCCCAAGACAAGAATGATGATCAGGGAACTATGAAACTGAAAGCTAAATCAGCTCAGGATAGAAGCAAGGTTGTGGAGCAAGCTACAACTGTTGTACAAAACTATGCTCCATTTGATATAGCCCAGATCCTCTCTCAGGTAAAGGTCTCTGTTCCACTTATGGAACTCATGAAAGTGGAAGAGATCAAGAATAGGACAATATCCCTAATCTCAGGGGTACCTTTTCAAGCTAAGCAAAATGATCAGACCCAGGGTGAGAAACAGGTCATGTGCAATGAAGAAGATGAGACTCCTGAAGTTTATTTAGGAATGACCATGACAAAGTGTCCTTCACAGGTGGAACCATTTTATGTTTCCCTGGTTATAAATGGTAAAATAATTAGAAATTGTATGCTTGACTCTGGAGCATCCACAAATGTCATGCCTTTGGCTATCATGCAGCAAACTAGATTAAAAATTGACAAGGCATGTGGGAAATGTTATGCAATGGATGCTAGAGAGGTACCAGTCATTGGAATCATGAAGGATGTAGATTTCAAACTGGCAGCATTTCCTGAAAAAAGATACAAAATGAATATAACAGTGGTTGACATCAAGCCACAATATGGTATGTTGCTGTCAAGAAGATGGGCAGCACTAATAGGTGGAAGTATGCAGCTGGACCTGTCATATGCCATGATTCCAATGAATGGCAGGGATGTCAAGCTAAGCAGAGAGCAAAGATCATCAGAGACAGTGGAAGACCAAGAAGCAAATGAACAGATATGCTTTGTAGACACTGACTGTGATAACTTCAAGGTTGTCTCAGATGATACAGAAGATGAAAAGAAAAATATCTGCATTGATGAGCTGGACCAACAAGGCTTATGGACCATGTTTTTTGATGGAGCTTGTGCAAAAGAAGGCTCTGGAGCTGGAGTTGTTTTCCTGTCTCCAACTGGTAAGCTCCTCAAGTTCTCTTTCTTGCTGAGGTTTGATTGCACAAACAATATTGCAGAATATGAGGCTTTACTCTTAGGCCTGAATATTACTCTCAAACATGGGATTAAGATGTTAAGAGTATTTGGAGATTCTGAGCTGATTGTATCCCAAATCAGAAATAAGTATGCTGCGAAAAATAAAAGACTGAAACAGTACAAGCATGCTGTTTGGGATACTATTGAACTTTTTGATGCATTTTCAATTGGCTGGGTAGAAAGGTCAAAAAATGTTATGGCTGATTTCTTAGCCAATGTTGCAATAAGGCTAGATGACATCACTCTGTCAGGTGTCACAGATGTAGAAGTTAAAATTAGGCCTGCCATACGGGAAAACATATGCAGTTGGCAAGTTTTTAACGATGATAGGGATTTGCTGAAATTTTTGCACTGCATAGATGAGTATGAGAATCAACAGATTGATTTCCAAGCTTTTGTAGAAACTGTAGATGGAAAAGAGACTCTTGTGGGAAAAGAGATCATTCAATTGAAGACTAACAAGATCCCTAGAGGGTTAGTGGTTTTGGAAAGAGCCTTTGACAGTAGAGACAAAATGGTCACAAAGACATCCCCCACAAATAAGGAGGATTTAGAAGAAATAAATTTGGGGACATCTCAGGCCCCTCAGAAGGTATATATTGGCAAACAGCTCAAACCACACATAAGAAGTATGCTGATTGCATTGCTAAAAAAGTATAAACATGTTTTTGCTTGGTCATATGAGGACCTAAAAGCTTATAGAGAAGACTTATTCCAGCATGAGATCCCACTGAAGCCTGAAGCTAAGTCATTTAGACAAAGGCAAAGGCCTATAAATCCTACCTTAGCTCCCAAGATGCAAGAAGAACTCAAAAGGCTCAGGGATGCTGGAATAATTGTGCCAATCAGACATTCAACTTGGGTGTCTAACCTTGTCCCAGTTAGGAAAAAGAATGGTGATATTAGGCTGTGTGTTGATTTCAGGAACTTGAATGTATCCTCTTTGAAGGATAACTATCCATTGCCTAATATGGAAGCTATGTTGCAGAGAGTGACTGGTTGTGAACTCCTATCCATGATGGATGGATTTTCGGGATATAATCAGGTAAAGGTAAAAGAATCAGAACAGTATAAGACTGCCTTTACCACTCCATGGGGAACGTATGTGTATGTTAGAATGCCATTTGGACTAACAAACGCAGGTGCTACATTTCAAAGAGCAATGGATGTTGCTTTTGCAGGGCTGATTGATTCAATCCTGGTAGTATATCAGGATGACCTGACTGCCTACTCAAAGAAAGAAGAGCAGCACTGTTTGCATCTGGAGCAGATCTTCATAAGAGCACTAGAATATGGTATTTCTTTAAACCCAAAGAAGTGTGCCTTTGGAGTAGTTGAAGGAAAGCTTCTGGGACATATTGTTTCCAAGGATGGAGTCAGGATAGATCCAGAGAGAGTGGCAGCTATTGACAGGATTCAAATGCCAAAAACTGTGAAAGGAGTTCAGTCCTTCTTTGGACAAATAAACTTTGTTAGAAGATTTGTTCCCAACTTTGCAGAAATCACAAGGAACATTTCCAAGATGATGAAGAAGGATGCAACTGTCAGCTGGGAAAGGGAAGCAACAGAATCATTTCAGAATATCAAAGAGGCAATCAAGATGGCCCCTGTTCTTAAATCTCCTGATTTTTCTAGGCCATTCCAAGTGTTCTCATTTGCTTCCTTTCATACTGTAGCTGCATGTTTGTTGCAGAAAAATGAAGATGGTTTTGAACAACCCATTGCTTTCTTCAGTATGTCCCTGCAGGCCTCTGAGTTGAAATATGACATTATGGAAAAACAGGCATATGCACTTGTTAGAGCCATTAAAAGTTTCAGACCATACTTGGTAGGGTCATATATAATTGCATATGTGCCTCATGCTGTAGTCAAAGACATATTCACTCAGCAGGAGGTGACTGGAAGAAGGTGCAGATGGATAAACAAACTGCAGGAATTCAACATAGACATACAAGTTACTAAGTTGATAAGGGGACAAGGATTAGCCAAGATGATGGCACAGTCAAACTTGGAAGCATGCCAAGTCAATGCAGTCCAAGATGAGAATGTAAGTGTATCAGGATCTGAATGGTACAAGGATATTGTCTATTATTTGCAAAATCTGAATTGTCCTTCCCATTTCAGTGACAATCAAAAGAGGACTCTAAAGCTACATGCAATCAGGTATGTTGTTGTTCAAGGTGAGCTGTACTGGAAAAATACTGATGGTGTGCTGCTGAGATGTGTGAATAAGAACATGGCTAACAATATTTTGATTGACATGCATAAAGGATTGTGTGGTGGCCATTATACTGCCCAAACAACAGCTCATAAAATTCTCAGGGCAGGATATTGGTGGCCCACTCTCTTTTCAGATGCACAAAAGTTAGTAAGGAAGTGTGACCCTTGCCAGAGATTCTCAGGAAAGCTGAAATATAATGGTGCTTTGCCCCTCAGAACTGTACCTGTGGATGCTCCATTCCAGCAGTGGGGAATTGACTTTATAGGGGAAATTGCAGACAAATCAAGTGGGGGACACAGTTGGATTTTGGTGGCAACTGACTACTTTACCAAATGGATTGAGGCCATTCCAACTAAAAGAGCTACAAGTAAGGTGGTGACAGATTTCATACTAGAGAACATCATCATCAGGTTTGGAGTACCATTTAAGATAATCACTGATAATGCTATGTGCTTCAGATCAGGTGAATTTGTTGATTTTTGCAACAGGTATGGGATAAATTTGTCATATACATCACCATATCACCCCCAAGGAAATGGTCAAGCAGAATCAAGCAATAAGAGCATCATGAAAATTGTCAAGAGGATACTGGACAAGAACAAGAGAGCTTGGGACTCAAAGTTGAACTTAGCAGTATGGGCTGACAGAGTGACAGTGAAAAGGGCTATTGGGAAGTCACCTTTTGAGCTGGTATATGGTGCATCAGCTAGACTGCCCATAAACAATCTCCTACCAGTTTACAGATTCATTCAGGAAAATGATGAGGAGATTGAAGATCCCATGACAGAAAGAGTGAATCAGCTGGTTGCATTGGATGAAGACAGAAGGAGAGCCCACCAGATCAACCTCAAAAGACAACAGGATATGAAATATCAGTTTGACAGGAGAACTACAAAAAGGAAGTTTCAAGTTAATGATCTGGTGCTTATTTGGAATGCTAAAGATCAGGAAAAGGGTAAACATGGCAAATTTCAACCCTTATGGATGGGCCCATATCAGGTTTGCAATACTCATGGGGAGGATTCTTATTTCCTCTAGGCCCTAGATGGTGAAATTCTGGAATTGCCTGTGCATGGCCAATTCCTTAAGTTCTATTTTGCATGAACATCTGGTTGCTGTGCACATTTGTAAAATATGTATGTAGTGTAAATGCCTTGTACAGCTCGCGTTTTTTGGCTTTTTGTCAGGTCTGCCCGGAGATCTGGTTCTCGCTGCAGGCTTTCACCTGCACGTCCCCATTCGGAGCCACTGTTAGCACTCATTTTGACCTGGGGTTGATTTGTCATGATCAGGAGGTTTCTTCATCTGAAGCCTTTATCTTCTTGCCCAATTTTTCTAAGTGTTGGACCTCCTCAGCGTTTTTCAGCTGCAGCATCATATTTTTCTGAGGAGGAGGTCTTCATCATCATCTTGTCTTCGATGATGATCTTCATCAGCATGTTCTTCGTCGACTTGTTTTTCTCATCGTCATCATCATATTTCAACTGTCGGGTGATGTTTGCTTATTATCCTAATGATACTGGTGAGCTACAGTGCGCCCTCAGTTGCTTGCGGGGGTGATTTTTCAAGTATCCGGTGATCTTCCGAATATCACCTTGCTCAAACATGATGATGAAGTTGCCCCGATGTCCTGAAGGGGTTATTCTCTAAGTGTTCGACCTAACTTGTTTTTTCTTAAGGGTCGTCATCATCATGATATTTCCAGTTATCATCATGCTGCTTGCGGAGGTCATCATATTTTTTGCCTTCATGATATTTCGCCGGGGTGATATTTTTATCATTAGGTGATCTTGGTTATGATCATCCTGATGATGTTGTTGAAGAGTTCTAAGTGCGACCCGATATTCACTAGGGTCATCATATTTTGAACGTCAGGATGATCTTAGTCAATATCATCCTGATGATGTTGTATCACTTCTTGTTCGTTGTTTTGACATCCTGATGATGCTGACGTCATCCTTATATCAGGGTGATATCTTTTTATCTGCCTATCTGCATCATGATATTCCGAAGGAAGGGGTGATATTTTCATATCACCCGGATATATGTTTGCTCGAGCATCATGATGATGCTGATATCAAGGAGATATCCGCCTGCTGGCTTCGCGCATTATCTCCGGGGGGTGATCTTTTCAAGCAGCATCATCATATTCAGTTATCGCCCCGATCTTATAGTGGAGCTACAGTGCAACCTGATATTTGTGCATCAGGAGGATATTTCCAAATATCCGGTTGTCTTCCGAATATCATGATGATGTTAATATGATGATGACGTCATCAAGGTCCGCGGGGGTCATATTTCTAACAACTGATCATCTTGAAGAGACCTCCTGATATTTGCAAACATGATGATGACGTCATCCGGATATGAGGAGGTGCGCAGGAGGTAGATATGATGATGACGTCATCAGGATGTTCATCGGCCAGACTTTTGTTATAAGCTTAGCAGGAGGATGTTCCTCCGAAGGATCAGATTGTGCCGATTATCATGAAGGTTATTTTTCAAATATCATGATGACGTTAGGGTGATATTTCGAACAACAGGATATCATGCTGCTGGAGGATGATGATGATGAGGTCTATACTAGTGTCGTCAGGAGCAAAAGCACCGACATGATATATGCTCATGACCTAGTATATAAAGTGTTATTGAGGTCATCGCGGGGTGCATGTGGGATATTGATATCCTGCATTTTCAAATATCATGATGATGAGTCTCGGCGGGAAATGGTTGCGATTGCAGATTTGATGATCTTCCCAAGGCCGCGGGTTGGTGCGCCATTAATGGCGATTGTTGCAGAGGTATGGGCGATGGCGTGGATGGATCCTGTACCCGACTGAGGGTGTACATCAGCGGACAGGGGCGCAGGGCTCGAGAAATCTTCCTGTCTCCTCCCCTACCTGCTGCATTCAAGTTTGGGCGCCAATCTGGTTGTGTTTGAGCGCCATTTCCATGATACTGTGTATCTGGCGGGATTTTTGGTCAACAATGTAATTAATTGCTGAGCACCTACCTGGCTGTTATAAGCAGGTGGTCTTGCTCATTTGAAAGGTTGTTGTTGAAAGTTGATGATTTTGGCTCTGTAATGCATAACAAGCTGATCTGGTTGCTCTGTACAGCTTACCTGTGAGTTTATGTATCTCTTGTTGTTTGTTTTTGGCATGAACCCACTGATTTCATGATTAAACTTATATGAGAAATGCTGTTTGGCATGTGTTGTGTTAATTCTGTCTCCAGTATTGCATGTATTCTTCTTCTGAATCTGGATGTTTGGTAATGTTTAGATTCTAGAGCATAGAATTCCTATGTTGACTGTCTGATCTTTTAACTTCTACTCAAGGGGTAGATTAAACTGTTTTCAGGTTGAACATTGAGAAGAGTATACTGCAGTAGGGATACCATAAGTAGAGATAACCTAACACTCTGTATTGGGAGATGCCTGTAAGGCAGGTATCACACATATCCCCTTGAAATCCAGTTTTAGTTGTTCATGCTGATCATTCACAGGTGTATGTCTACTGACTCCAGGCCCTGGATAGGCACCAATCATGCTTTGTTTTGTGTTATAACCATATCCAGCTTTGCATCCACACTTAAACTTCAAATCAAAATCTAAAACAACCACTAGGACTTTAGAGTTAGTTTAGGATCCTCAGTCCTCTATCTACAACTGCTAATAGGCCCAAAGCTAGCCCCTTTGCTCTTATCATTCAGTTTTGGTCTACTTACAGGAGGACTATCTGCTTTCTGTCAGCATCCCAGCCTTGTATGCATATCCTCATGGATGTTGAGTAGGGAATACCCCCCTAGGTCTTGCAGAGCCTGAAGAAGAAGAGGAGATAAAATATAGAGTCTATCTCCTATACTGTTGACCCCCTGGCCCAGAGATCCTGTTGATCACTGATGGCTACCTTGTAGGGAAATCTGGGAATAAGCATCCAGTCTGGGAAAAAGTCAACAGGATTCATCATAAGTGATGGATGATCTTCTACAGTGGATATTGGTGTCATGGAGGAGCTCTTGGTTTTGAGAGTTCTTTGACATTTTTAGTTTTGTTGTCAGGAGATGGTTATCTTTGTATGTTTGGAGATGTTGACATCTTGATTAAGGTGCTGGGTTTATGATTTGTCAGTATGACATGTTTATCCTTTGTTTAGAGATGTTATTATGTCATGGTTTACTTATGATGCTAGCTTAAAGTTTTGGCATGATATAGATTCTCTTGAGATAGGATGTATGCATCATTGTAGGCTTTGTTGTATGTGATCTTCTTACGAGGAGATGGTTAGATCATGATGTCATAATGGGCTTCTTGATCATGCAGATGTGTAGTGGGAGTTTTGACAGTGATCTTGTTTGTTCTCTTTGGTTTTGAGTATTGATCATTTGCTTGTAGCTTCATGATTTTGCAGGATGCATTTGAAGTTGGCATGTATTGGTTGATGGATGCTCATGAATACTAGAGAGACTTTAGATGAGGCTTGAAATCTCTTGTTGTAGAGATCATGTGTTGGAATGGTTAAATTTCAGCAAAAAGACTGAGGAGCCTTCACTTGTTATGGACGTGAGTTCATATTTGAACTTGAGAGGAGATTGTTCTTGGAAAGAGTATATGAGATTCGATGTATCTCAGTGGATTATTCTCATTCCCCACTCTCAGTTCACTTGGCAAAAAATGTTCTGATAGGTATTGCCCAGGTTATTTTAGATTCATTTTGTTTTATGCTTTGATTTCTCATGGATATGAATCTTGAGCTACAATTATTGGTTCTAGAGGTTTCATTTGAGGGATGTCAGCATGGTTATCTTCTTGATTTGTATGGTTTAGTTTATGATGTTCATTTATGAGCAGTTTAGGAGATGTGATTGGGCTTATTCCTTGTTATGGAATGGTTATGAGTTTGATCTACCTTGATTAGAGAGGCTTACATCGATATTGATGTTTATTTGATCTTATGAGATTGAATGGTTGGGTGTTGTTAAGGCTTTTCAGTTGGGGTTTTGTGAAGGAGATCATACTTGGCACGACTTAGCACTTGGTGGTGTTAGCAGAAGGACATGTTATGGTTTGCAGTTTCTCTTTATGGTCTCTTTTTTATTCCTAGAGGTTCTTATTCATCTAGTATGACTACTGTGTTTGTGGTCATCTACTCTTGTTGTACTTTATTGTTTTTTTGAAAACAGTATGTGTTCTTTTTAGATGTGGACTTGGGAGAAGTGGAGGAGATCAAAGGTGAGAGAGTGAGCAAAAAACTATTTGTCAAAGTATGCTCTATTTTGCAGTAGTTGGTTGTAGTTTGCAGATCATTATGATTGTTCTTTGTATTATATGATTGGATTATAAGCCATCTTTTTATGTAAGTGCTGATTGGTAGACTTTGAGTTACTTCAGTTGGCATTGCTCATGCATTTTGATTCCTAGGATGTATGTATATCTTTGGTAGAATATTTTTCATTGGACTGCAGTATCAAAGGTCTTCAGATTTTTTGCACATCAATGGTTTTGGTGTGTTTGTTATCATGGGAGACGGTAACTTTGAGCAGGATAGTGGATTATACAGGGATGAGAGTTGCAGTATGAGATGAATATGTCATGTGTAAAAGTTCTATCAATGGTGGTTTTTTAGTTGGATGTAAACAACTAGTTGTGGTTATTGTTCTAACTATCTTTGGAGCTTACGTGCTCAATCTTGTTTTGAAGATGTTTGGACTTCAAAGTTATGTTCTGTTAACCGGTTTGAAGTTGGATACATTGGTGCATCTATGTGGCATTTAATATTTCATCATATTTTTGGCATTCTAAACTTTTGTCATGTTGGTGATCACTTGGAAGATGTTACAGGTGCTTCTATAAAGCTAGTGAGCATAGTGGAGTTCAGTTGAGCTAAGTATTTGGTAGCTACTCATGCTTGCAAGGAAGTCATTTGGCTTAAGAGATATTATGTTCAGATATTGGTGTTGGTGCAAGACAGTTTACTATCTGTTGTGACAGTCAGAGTGTGATGTTGCAGATGCATTAACGAAACCAGTGGGCACAGAGAAGTTCAGATGGTGTTAGGAGTTTATGGGCCTTTCAGCCTATGGCAGTTAAATCCTATTAGTTCTATTGGCTCTTACAAGGTGTTCGACAAGTGGGAGAATGTTAAGAATTAAGGTGTCTCAACCTTGATAATTCCTTGTATTTTTACATTATATCTATTTATTTATTGTCTATTGTATTAATTAGATGCAAATCCTATGTTGTCATATTGTGGGAGTTGGCACAGTGATGTGTCATCCTACATGGCATATGACCACATGTCATTTTGTCCTCACATGAGGAGATAGGCGTCCCACTTAGTGGTGGGAATATTTTGCCATGTGCTGGCATCTTGGATGTTGTGTAAGGGAATATTGACTAAAACGGTCATGACAAATTCCTATGACAGTTTTATGACATGTAAGAGTTGGAAATAGAAGGTTCTATGACAGGTGAATACATGTGTCACAAGGCATCTTGGAAGAAGGCATATTTGGGCACCCCAAGGAGGGTTATGTCATGTTGTAAGAGAATATGCTATTTATAGCCTATGTATGATAGATTCTCTTACAACTGTAAGTTATGACATCTATGACAGATTCTATGATAGTTGGTTGGTGCGTAAGAGCATCTGTCATTGCCCAAATTGGAAGTAGGCAACCATATTGGGATGGGGTGATATGACAAGTGTCATGACCATGCTGCAATGTTGGACAAGTGTCCCTAGGTGTGGGTTTTGGGCCATGAGGCCAAATTGGATGCCCATTCCAAGATATGTTTAGTTTTGCCTTGAAAACTTCATTATAAGCAGGTGCTTGGAGAGGAGAAAGAGAGGGTGATTAACAGGTATTGTTATGCTATCGGTTTGTCTCCAGATATGAGTGTCACAGACTCCTGAGAGATTTCATTGCAAGTGTATTGTAAACCATTACAGTTTTGATAATACATTGTGCAGGTTTTGGAGTGTGGGGTTTTTACCTGATAAGGGTTTTCCCCACGTATATCTTGTGTCTCTCTTCTTTTGTTTTACATTCTTATGTTGTTTGCTATTGTAATATCTCTGCTGTTGTGTTAAACATTCTGTAATTGTAAAGGTTAAAATGAATTTGCACTCTTCTCTCCTCATTAGATTAGTGTAGGAAGCAATTTCTGCACACCTAGCTTCCTTTCAATGTTATCACTGATGAAGAATACCATGTTGTACACCTCCAAGAGCTCGAGATATTAGATGAATGACACCTCAATGCTCTCAATCATCTTTAAGCATACCATAATCAGCTTCACAGATCCTACAACAAGAAAATCCATGCTAGAGAGTGTGTAGTAGGCAGCTTGGTCCTAAAATAAAATCAAAGGAATATCTCAGAGCGAGAAAAGAAAGGGAAGTTTGAGCTTAATTGGCTAGGCCCCTACATTATCACTGCTAAGGATGGCTCTGGAGGCTAGCACCTCTCCACCCTTGAAGGAGAAGAGCTTGAAGAGCCTATGAACATCATCCACCTGAAGTGGTTCCACAGTTAGCCCACTAAATACCCATGTCAAAAAAATACAAAAAAATTAAAAAATAAAAAAAGTACAGAGAAATAATCCATCCTATGGTGAAAACCACTTCTTGTGGCACCTTGGATAAGTACCATGATGAAAACCTGCTTGTAAGCATCATGTGTAGGTTCAACCCAGATCCATCATTCAAACCATCTTCTTATCATCATCCACACCATCCATCATATCCCAATATCCCATCACCTGAGCTTCAGAACAAAACCATCATCTGAGTTTCCATTATCCATCATTTCCAAAATATCCCCCACCCCCCATATGTTGTTTTGAAAGTGAATAATAGAAAAAACAACATTCCCAATCATCAGCCTACACTTTTCCCCATCTATCTACGCTATAACCACCCTTTCCCATTTTTTGGTAGAAACTAGTAACAGAAAAACAAAATTTTCACCTACACTAACACCTAAGCTTCACATATTCGCCTCTCTGGTCCTCTTAGTTGTGTCTGCATAAACATCAAATCTATGCACCACCACTTCACGTCATTTATCGCCAACCCTAGTCCCTTCCCGTTGTTTCTATAGATATCACATCTTTCCACCGCCATGTCACCCAACCGATTATCTTACCCACCTAAGACCTTGGTCCCTTTAGTGGTTTTTGAATAAACATTATGTCTATTGAGAGTCCCTCCACTCTGCCTAATATCATCACTAGCATACCATCCTATCTATCCCCTTTGACTCTGCCATGTGGTTGGGCCACGTGGTGTAGTCTGAAAACTGACAGTTGCCCCATTTCACCGCCTCCTTCCATCCTTATCCTGGTTTCTTATACCATGGTACAATCTAAAAACTGACATTTACTTCCTCTAAACTGTATCCCATCCAATTGCATGAGCCTATCACTATCCTTACATCATCAAGTCTTCCAGAAGTACATATCATCATCACCCGCATTGTAATGTGCCCTTATCCTGTGGATACAGGGTATGTAGGTAGTCTAGAATACAAAGGAAGTATCCAGTACATAGATACATACAATGCACCCATCCAACCTGCTTAGATGGTCCCAATTTCCTGAGATTGTTGATTACACTTGATCTACAAATGATACACTCACTACGCATCCTATCAAAGCATAACTCTTTCACAAAAAATCCTCCACCATCAGAATGGCTTTTCTATAACTAACAGCCTGTATCCCCCGCTTATCCTTTAGTTTATCTTAATCATCTATCGATTCTTGTCCTAGGATGCATCCTTCCTACAATGGGCAAAATCACCAATCCTCCATCCATTTTTGGCAAGAGATACAATGGATGTGTGTTTTGCATCAATCAGTCTTTTAGTTTTTGATTTTTATCTTGTGCATCATTCTTGGATTACTTCAAAGTTGTCTTGATCTCATTATATCATGGCATGTGGCGAACAGTCCAGAATGTGGCATAGTCATTGCTTTCATATGTCATGCTTGTGGGAGGTTCTCATTACTCCATCTTAGTATTCATACCTTGTGAATTGTAGGGTTAGTTCTAGCATATTATCTCCCTTTTACATCTAAGGTTCCTCATACCTTTGGTGTACTAAGGGCTTATGCCTTAGATCCCCCTTATTCGTCTAGACAAGGTTTTACTATTATGGGCATGCATGGGTTCATCCTATTGTTTGCAATGTCAAGTCATATGCATGGATGCTTTGTCACCTTGGTCCCACATACCCTAGTGCATAATATCCTATGCTATATCAATAGTAGTACTCAATATTCAATGGCAAAATTTCTTAATATATGATATCATCCCTTTGTCCTACATATCCACACCCACCCTCACCACCCTATCCCATTACTATTGCTCCAAGCTTCATTAAGCCACATACTCCCTTCCCCACGTAATTTCTTCTACCTATCATGCCATCATCTCGTGACAACTTTCAGGACCCCTTTTTGTATCATGATCAATCAAATCAATCCCAACCCATCACTATCATTAATCATGTCATTTCATATTGCATTACCACTAATATGTGAATGCATATTATTTATATCCCTTAGTCCATTTTGCATTAGTCCATCTCTCATATGTGTTTATTAACTTAAGCATATATCATTCATTTTCCATTCACTTTTTAGGCCATTCCTAACATATAAACATAAATTCTTCACTTTGCATTAACTTTGATCAATAATATATATTTAGTTGGACATAAATTCATTGCAACATCCATCAATAACCTCATAAACATACCCACATCATACTAGTCCATCATCATCCATCACATAACATGAAAACACCCCACCATACTGATGCAAATAACTTATGTATGGAACGCCAACTTGCGCCATGAATAAATCACATCCTAAAAACATATTAGTAGAAATCCATATAAATGGCTATTGTATGAAACACCATCCCGCACCATATCACGTTAGTTCCACAAACCATATCATCACATAAATATCCATCATATATCCCTACAACAATACATCATATACACCTGCGTAATACATTCGTTAGACATCATACATAAACATAAATCCACATCACATCCTGCATAACATGCAAGTCAATCCATCATAAGCATATCCCCATCACATCCATCACAACATCATCATGACATGAACATATTCATAAAACATCATAAAAATTCATACATGCATCCATCAATAAAACATATTAAACAATCCATCGATCCAAATGTCCATTTCATATATACATCAAAAAATGATCATGATACAAAAATGTGGTCCTCAGACCTGTCCAAAATAATACATCTATACATAATGCCCCTAGGTGGAGTTGTCCTTGCCTGAAGCCCCTGACTAGGCTGGCCCTGGATCCCTCTGAGGAGGTGATCCACCACCCTACTGACCCTCCTATCTCGGTGCTTGTGGAGGCGACATCTGTATTGCCTCTAATGCCTATGATGGCGAAGGTTGCTGCACAAACTTCTCTAACCATCTTGACCTCCTAGATCTAGAAACCGTTGATCAGCTCTTGTAACTGGCTCTCTGTCCCACTGGAACTAGCCCCTCGTAAAGAGTCCTATAGTGATGGGCCTCCCTAGTACTCTCAGCTATTTGATGCTACATCATCTGCAGCATATCCCCCATCCCTGGCCCCAATGCCTAGCAGGCTTGGTCTCTCTCCTGTGCAAACCGCTACACTAGTCCCTGAGCCTGTGTCACCTGTGCCTGTAGCGCTATAACCTGCACCTGTAAGGCGCCCACTTGTGCCAACTGCCCCTATAACTAGGCTATATGGGCCTGCTACTGTTGAACCAAAGCCTGTGCCCTTACTAACTCTATAGAACCCCCATCTCCACCTTGTCCCTGTAGCTAGGCTATCTGGGCCTACAGTTGTTGTATAGTAGCCTGTGCTCTCACCAACTCTGATTCATCTCCATCTTTGCTGCCATCACCCCCATCTCCTCTAACCACACTCCCCCACCTCCTCCTCTACCCACACCTCCTCTTCCTCCTCCTCCTCCTAATCCTACTCATCATCATCCTCCTCCTCTACTATTGTGTCCCCATGTGCTACATAACCTTCTGGAATCATCAATCTCACTAGCCTTTGTTGGACCCACCACTGATCATAACCCGGGGTAGTCTCCGCATCCTCGACCTATCATCTAGCATGTCATGCCTGTGTCTGGAGTCCATCAAACTCTGCTATCAGCATCTGTGGATCTAGCACCACTCCCCACTATCCCCACACCATGTGAACTTGGGCAAATATTGCCTCTCCCTGCAGTACATCCTGTACCAAGCCAAACTGCCTCTACACTTGATTAGGCAGGTACCAGTCAATGATCATCTAAGTACGCCCTATCAAATATTAGGGATGCAAAACATAATTGAGTTCCTCAGCATCCTCTGACCATCTCTCCACCTCCCTCCATGGCCGCCACACAAACACCACTATGTCATCAATCACCTACCTCCAGTGTTGCAGGTCCCCTGTAGGATGATGAATCAACTGCCCTTTGTATGCAAACACAAATTATCAACGACTCAGCCTATCTCAAACAATCATCAGTCATATAACTACTATATGCTCCCATGCCCAGATGTGTAGCAATGTCACCCGACATCTGAGGCTCACTGACCTCCTATACACCACAACATCCATGTCATGGTATAAATTAGCCAGTACACATGACCCCCATGCATAGACCATGCCATCCCTAATCATCCGTAGCAGTACCAATCCCCAGCCAACTAGGAAGCCCCTTGATCTCCTGTCCGGGACTAAGGTCCTTGCTATCAATCCCGCCAAGAATAATGGCAGCTCGTATAAACCCCTCTCCATTGCTAGTCAGTATCTCATCTATAACCATTGTTCAACATATGACACTCGTCTTGGGGCAAATACATGATCCACGTATGCTGCCCCTCGCCCATTATCATAAATTACTCTCTCATTGTGTATAGGGATCCGTAGGATCCTCTACACATCCTCTAATGTAATGGTAGCCTCCCCTATGGGCAACGGGAAGGCGCACCGCTCCGTCTGCCATCACTCTACTAGAGCGGTCATCATTGCTCAATCCACTCGTATCTGTGGCATCTCCACTATAAATCGCAGCCCAACCATCCACAGAAAGAATCTGTCGGTGGCATCGAGCTGATCCCACAAGGCGAAGGTTGGTGGTCACCTCTTCCAAGACTGAAGCACATCCTCATCATCCTGTACAATCACGACAACATTTTGTTAGCCTTAATTTTAGAACTAGGCGCTACTTCTACCCTACTGGGTGCTAAAACCCTAGGCACCCTTATTTTCATAATGGGCGCTACTTTTCTAGCTTAGGCGCTAAAATCTAGACTGGATACTGAAATCTAGACTAGGCGTTGAAATGTTCATTTTCAACGCTACAATTTCTTGTTTGCCAGGAGCTAATCGCCAGGCTATGCGCCAAAATTAGGCACTATTTTTTAATAATAGTCACTACAATTTCTATTGGGCACTGAAATTTCATTTCAGATGTTGAAATATCCCTAAACCCTAGGCACTACTTTACCCAGCTAGGCGCTAGTCACCAAAGTAGGTGCTACTATGCAGAGTAGGTGCTAAAATTTCTAACCGGGTGCTAAAATACCTCTAGCTCCTAGTTTCTATCATTTCCCGCCCCACATTTTACACACCTAACCTACCCAACCCCAAAATCACAAGGAAGGTTTAGAAACCTACTAGATCACTTGCCACTACCGGTCACAGGTACTACTACTCCCTCACACACTCATCATGATGCTCCTCTCATGG
Organism: Cunninghamia lanceolata; assembly: GCA_027924645.1. Taxonomy (NCBI): domain Eukaryota; kingdom Viridiplantae; phylum Streptophyta; class Pinopsida; order Cupressales; family Cupressaceae; genus Cunninghamia; species Cunninghamia lanceolata. Next base: position 3,556,341 of record BSBN01000124.1, on the reverse strand, counting down.
AATTCCCACCATCACTTTGCTCTCGCTCTGCTATCTTTTAATCACAAATAGCTAGCAAATGAAGACAAATGAGGCTTATGGGCCCCTCCTAGCCTATATATTCCCCCCTCAACCGTAATCTTTCTTGCCCACCCTGTTTCTTCTTCCCTTCCCTATTTTTTCTCCCTTTCCATCATTTTCCTCCCGTCTTCAGTCTCAGGATTCCCCTTTTCCCTCTATTTTGCCGCTTTTCTCCTTTTTTGAGACATCGTCAGAAATTTTATTTTTCCACCGATCTCTCGAGGGGGCATCACCTGGTCATCCATTCCTCTCCTATCCACCCACTAGGGCATATTTATCAAAAAATATATATTCTTTGATATCCCGTTAGCTGCAACAACAATGACGCCATATCAAAGAGGGGCAAAATGTAGACGTCTAAATGGTCACAACCACTTTCATCCACTTATACAATTCAAATCTATTCTCCTACATCACTCTATCTGACCCAAATATTAATTAAATAATTATTTAATTATTTAAGTAATTTATCCTTCATCTTCCCTCCTTCACAAAAATTAAATTCCTTTACTATAGTTCAAGAATTAAATATTTTTGCAACTATAGTTCATAATTCATCCACCAAAAATTAAATAAATGACCATGTTTATTTAATTACTATTTTGTCCACTTTTGATTACTTTTAGTAATCATCATTATTTTATTCTAAAATATGTGCACATGAATTAATTTAATTAATTCTCAATTACAAACCCCCATGTTTCTAGAAGTCCACTTATCATTCCATGTACATGCATGTACATGCCAAGTGGTACTTTGGAAGCATGGTCAAATCTTCCAAAATGTGTACACTTGTCATATTTCTTCCATCCCACCCCAAGTGTCACTATTCATGGAAATTTAAAATTACATGTGGCACTATTCATGCACTATTCCTCTAATTTTTAATTCCACTTGTCCTCTCCATGCAATTTAAAATTCCTCACAAAATCTAAGATCATTTCATAAATGAAGCCTTACATGTCATACACCTACCCAATCCTAGCCATCCATCCATTCAAGCTTCCAATCTCATCCATTGAATATCCCTTGAATCTTGGAGCAAAATTCTCATCCATTCTCATCATGCCATTTGTCCAATTCTCTTTGCTTGAGTATCCTCAAGCAATCTCAACCCTTGATCTCTCAATTTGATCCTAACCCTCCATTTCCATCCCCAAAAATCTATAAATTGAGGCCTCCACCTCCATTTTCATAAGCCATCATATGTAAAGAAATTCTGCCTCTTTGAGTACTCAACATCACTTAGCTTAGAGCAATCATAAGTTAGAATAGCATAATATCATATCAAATAGGGTAAACCATTGCTAATTGTGCTTGGATGAGGTGCAAGATAGATAATTAGTGCATTAGCAATTAGGCCTAATCTTGAGGTCCTTTGGACTTGGAAATGGGAGCAATCTAGGATAGTTTGCACTCAATTAGGTATCCCACTTCCATCATTGACAATGGGCATGACTTATACCTTGATGTCCTATTTGTTGATGCTATTGTTGATGTTATCTTTGATTGTTCTACTGGTTATACTATTGATTTTGGCCCTACTATTGGGCATTTTGATTTGCCTGGACCTGCTGGGCAAGTTGCACTTGTTGTTGGTCAAGTAGGGCCAATACCTCTCTTTGTCTATTCCTGATATGATTAAGTAGGTTAAGCTCATCATGGAGGGTCCTTTCTCTTTCCTTAGCATCATGTTGTTCCTGCTAATCTTCCTCATTAGGAATGTTATCATGACAACCTCTAAGTGATCTCATGGGAGAAGTAGGATGCTGAGTATTCTGAAGTGTCTCTTCATTCTCACTGCGCATTCCAAATGCTCTCAAATGTACATCATGAGATCTATCCCTACTTCTTCTGCCAACAATATTCTCATTTTCTCAGACCTCATACTCATTCCTATTCATCTGTATGTTCATTCTAAGCATGTTATCTGTAGAGTCCTTAGAAGTATATTGATTTTGGCTTCTGAAATCATCAAATGTATCATTTCTGCTAGAGGTACCTACTTGATCTTGGGAATTCAAAGGAGGCAACACATCAGGGTTTCTTGCCCTCCATCTACTCCTATTTTCTGTATTGTCAGAGGAATCATCATGCCCAAGATGCTCCTATTTTCTTCCTCTATTCATTGTGAATTTCTTTTCTTTTCAAACTGCAATTAGTTTATGGTTTGTCAAAACAAAGTCGCCACTTCCCGTAGCAAGAAGAAATATTTGAACTATCACTATATTACAAGACTATAACAACCAAAAGTAGATTAATTTTATGAGTCCCAGGAAACGGTGCCAAAATGTTGGTTCCCAAAATTACTACAACCCAAAACCCTAAAACTTTTCAAAATCACCTAGGCCAGGGCTGTCATCAAGGTGATTGAAGGAGGTTTATCAATAGGTTAAGGGCAATTTTGGCCAACTTGCAAGAGTGGGTAAACTCTTCTACACTTCAAGCTTAGTTAGTCTTAGGAGGGTAATCATGAGTTATCCCTTAATAGGGTTTTAAAACTACACACTATTTATCTTTAGATTGTAACTTTATAGTAATACCTAGACAATTATTTTAATCCCAAGAACTGTCACTGAATTAAAACATACTTAATGCACATTTGAACCTCGTTCTAAGATTATGGAAACATTCTTGCATGACTGCAAGTTGCTAATATGCACAGGTGATTTGTTTAATATGGTTTGAAAATAGTTCATTGTTTGTATTCCCTGGTTATAATGCAAATCACACAAGACATACAGATTTGATTACTTCTACCTCACACTAGGTTGATTTGTTTAATTTATAAAATGTTTAGGTGATCAAAACACCATTCAAACCAGTGCCTTCAATGGGTTATAGAGTTTACAAATCAAAAGGGAGAACAATAATGAAATGATAGTGAGTTGCCTAACTAGAACACCAAGATGCATGAAATTTGAAAATAGAACTAGACATGCTTACTTATCCCTTCTCACACAACATTAATTTATATGCAATCTTAAAATGATTATTACATGTAATATATTATGGATCTATCAAATCCTTCAAATGAAGATTACAATCACACAACAAATCGTGGCAAGAGGAATCTTATAACAAAAAAAAATTCCCTAAATGAACATCTGCAACAATGGAGACAAATGATTCTACTCACAAATCTTGCATTGATTCATCCATATGATTTACAAAAAAATCCCCTTGAAGATCTAAAACTTTCACAATAATAGAAACCCTAGTCGCACTGCACCAGTTGTCTGAAAAATGCCAAAATGACGAATCCTTGAAAATAGTTTTCATCTTTAATTTATAGCCTTCACAACTCAGACTTGATGGAAAAATATGCGGGAAAACCCCAACCACTCCACCTACTACAATAAAAACCTCATTTTCAACTACCCATTTCACATTAATGGACATCTAGAGAGTCAGTGACATGCTTTTCTGTATTTCTGGGCCATCTTACAAGCTAACTAGACGTGGATATGTAGCAAGATATCCAGTTAGAAAAATGTCTGGTTAGAAAAATGAAGCATTCAAACCAGATGTGGATATGCAACAGGATATCTAGTTTGGAATGTCCGCTTGATAGATATCCATTTGGAAGATGTCTAGTTAGAAGATGTCCAGTTGGAATGTTCTCTGGAAGATGTTCAATTGGAAACTCCACTTGGAAGATATCCAGTTGGAAAGTCCACTTGGAAGATGTCCGTTTGGAAAATCCACTTGGAAGATCTTTGGTTGAAGACAAGCAGTACAACCAGATGTATAACACGATATCCAAATGATATATTTTGATGGATGATAAAACATTGTAACAGGATCTGGATATAATAAATCAAAGGGATATCCAGTTAGCAAATGTCTCTAAGTTGGAATATAAAGGGTGATGCAACCAGATCCGGACATGAAAGACAACTGGATAGAAATAGAAAGAAGTGCAACCAGATAGAAATACAAAGAAGTGCAACCATACCTAGATACAAAAGAAAACAAGATCCAGATGCAACAAGGCAATAGGATCCAAATACACAAACTCAAACCCAATCTTGCACAATGGACATTCAGTTCATCCTGTGTTCCACATCCAGTTAGAGTTCAACATCCAATAGCATTCAGATGAGTCATGACATCATACTCCAACCTGACATTTTCCACATCAACATATGATAAGTGCAACCGGATATGAACAACATAAGACAACAGGATCTGGATGCGACAAGGAAATAGGATGTTCAATTGAAACACAAAGAAGTGCAACCGAATGTTTGGATGTCCGGATGGAGCAATGAGCATAACTTAGCCAAAAAATCATCAGATATTCACCAAATTTGAATTGTAGGTACCCATTTGGCTCCTTAACAAGATGCGCTCCTTACTTGGGCATGATTCCAACAGGATCTATTAGATTTTTGAACATCTATCCCTTACGAAAATTTTGAGGAATTTGACAAGATTTTGCACATACAAGGCTTGAAAATCTGGGTGCCAACACTCCATACTACAGATTTCATCCATGAATCAAGAAAGTCTACCCCACCTCATTACTCAAGGTGCATCAAGGTTAGAGATAGGCATCCATCTTTGAGAAAGGGACAAAATGATTTTGGATCTAACCCATAACTAAAGATGGATGACTAATGGTCTAGGCTCCTAATCATGCAATCTAATAAAAAATTTGTAAATGTGAACCAAAATGTTAATCCCCCAAATGTAATGTCTCCCCTCCTCCTTTATAGCCCTCACAATTAGGAACCTACTAAATAAAATAATGTGATTACCTTTGTCACCAAAATGTCTTGTAGCAATGAGCTCAATTATGGCCTTCTGAATGGTTGGAATGGTCACTCCTCCTACTAAGTGTAGCTCTATACCCCTCATCATACCAATGTCTAGCTAAGTGTCCCCAAAATGGGCAACTCATCTCTCCCACTTCTTATTGTCTTAAGCATCATCTATAGTGAGTTGAATTCCTAAGGTCAAGACCCCAAGTATCATATATACATCATAGAGAGTGATAGTCCACTCTTCCTCAACCCATGGAAATTAGAATTTATTCTGATCTACATCACAATAAGTGAAAATATCACATAAAATTTGACTATAAGGGGTACAATAGGGATACGTGAAACCTAAAATAATCCAACTTGATCTACTTGGCCCCTCTCAACATCTAATAATCCACATAGAATTTAACAAGCCAATCCTACTTGCAAGCTCCACTCCATCAAACATACCCCCGTACAAGCATCCATGAATAAGACCAAAGTTAGAGTGATCTAAAAAACTAGAAAATCATGTAAAAAAAACTTAATTTTCACATCTCTATAGCATGTTCACTATTTTACACATGTGGTGAATGCAAAGTCATTGTGGTGAAATTTAATCTATCTAATTGACAAATTCTCCAAGAAAGGGCAAACATGCCTATTACAACCCTAAAAATTAAAAATGCTAAAAAATCATGAAAGACCAAATAAAAAAGATACACACCTACTTTACACCCCAACATAAATATTTTAATGCTATCCATCTAGATTTTAATTATTCCTAAGTGACAAATCTAAGAAAATTAAGGTTTTGAAATATTTTTTTTAAACGAGTACTTGTCATCGCTTGCCACCCTATACATTTGTCATGGATGTGATCCTCATATCATGCTCCCTCAATAAGTTGCTTCTACACTCAAAATGGTCATTGTTCACCCATATCTTACTTTCTCCCAACCTCATGTATGAAAATGACCTTTAGAAAACTTATCTTTGTTTATATGTTGACCTAGTTCTTTGCAAAATATCATTTTCCATGCAAGTATTCCATGTATGGATATCTAGGTATATATTTGAGCCCCACCCTAATGGTATGTCCTCTTGTACTATTTTATGCAAAATACTTTAGTTAATAATATCTTTAAAGTGCACTTGAGAATTTTTGGTGTCTATTTTCTAGGTGTTCTAGATGACAACAAGAGAGCACGTGGATCCAGTGGTGTGTCTAAACCTCACAACATGATAAGCTTTCTTGGTTATTTTATCATCTCAATTTTGCTTCTAGCATTTTTATGCTACACATGATCTCATGTCTTGTCTTTGTAGGTCCAAATGTGGGACATCAATCTAAAGGCAAGTACAAGTAAGTATGACCCAAACCACACTTCAAGAAGTGACACCCACCAAGTATTATTGAATGACTTTCCTCGAGATCAATATGTAAGTGCCCAAAAATGAATAGGCCTTCATGGCAAGTCCGATGATGACTAAAGATCCATAAAATAATCCTATAAGGAATAAAACATAAAGCTATGATATTTAACTAATGTCTCTAACGTAGGGTGTGGCATGTCCACCTTTGGAACTCTCCGTGTGTCCCTTATGTTTTCCATTTTTCATCTACTAAGTGTTTGTATATTCATTTGGCCTAAAAATCATGTTTTCTACCCTTAGTAACCTGATTGTTGCTTTAAAAAGTAGTGAATATATATGTTGGTCATAGTGAAATTTTTACTAGTAAAATAACAAACTCGTACAAAGCAACAAACTTGTCAAAGTTGTCCAAATGTGTGGTTAATTCCAAAAACATGAGTTTCCAAATATCGTATTCCCTTACATTAATTTCATTAGCAATTAGGTTATTAATGTGTAAATGAGTTAATAAATATTGTTTTTGGGGGGTTTTATGTAGATAGATTAGGCCACATGTAGCTTACTTCATACAATGCTTATAATGGCTCTTCTAGTGCTATTGCTACAAGAGGAAGTGTGAGTGGGATTGCCCATCTTTGTGATCATCAAACAAATTATAATGATTGATGTATGGATTCCAAGTGTCTCTTAAAGTGTATTTAACTAATTAAAGAATTGTTCTTATTGATATTCAATACTTAAATATATTTTGTAGAAAATTCTATAAGTCATTATAAATTAACTTGCATTGATTAATTGTAAGAGCCTTTTCCTCCTTGAATATGCAAAGGAATCAATATTCATTTCCCACCATCCATTTCCTTGTTTTTAATTAAGATGGTAAAATATGTTTTTAAGGGACCCTAAAATCCTTTACATAAAGCATAGAAATAGCATAAACACATCCAAAATACAGCAAAATGTTTGCCTCAATGAACCCTAATAGAACAACTAGACACCAAGAAAATAAAGACCGCCCAAAGCAAGAAAGAGGGAAACAAACAGAACAAGGACTGACATGGGACCCCCTTTTACATTTGTTATAGAATTTATGTTGCCTTCAGTTCTTGCTAGTAGAAATTCTCATGCAGCTTCATAAACTCCAACAAATCCTTCTTCTCCTCCTCGAAGGTTTTCTTTTTACTAGCCCTCATTCTGGTACTACACCTAACATTTCAACTCTTCTCCCCTAGAATAGTATTGTCATCAGTGACATGTAGGACATTGCTCTCCTGTAGATCCTTCAACTTATCTGTAAGGATTTTAATCCCTGTAGTATTGTTTTGGATAGTACATTACTTGGATGGCCATGTTTAGATTTTCTTTAATGGTTGTGAGTTCCTTTTCCAAATTAACCAACCTTCCATTGTGATCATGTTTCTATTTTTCTAGTTTGACCAAGGTTCCCATGAACTCACTTTTCATATCAAATAGATTTTTTTCATGTTTTTCATCTTGGGGATTGCTTCCCAGCCCTGAAGAATGCTTGTATCATCCTGCCCTTGCATATGAACTTGCCCACCAATTTTCTTCTTAATAGCAGCCAATTTCATATTAAGATGGTTTATCTCAAGAAAAAACCACTTGGTCATAGTTTGTTGGGAGGAAACAAACTCTTTGAGAGCATTCAGAACATCAGATAGTTCCTCTCTTGAAGATGTATTGGCTACTAGAATCGAGGAATCCCTAGGGATATTTGGAGTAGGGTCTAAAATCCCAAGGAAAGCCCAGCCGAATGTTTAGGAATAAACATTTTCCCTCTCCTAATCATTCCTTGGTTCTCCAAATGGCCTTCGTCCTAGACTTTATCAACACCCCTTTTATTATAATCTTCCCCAATCTTTGAGTCCTCAGACCACACAATTTTTTCTTCCTAGAAATCCCCTTACCAGTTTGAGGCTTGGGAATCTCCATCTTTCTTTTTTGCCTCTTAGGAGTAATATACTCCTCAAATACTTTGTAATTTGGGTCCTGAGAAGACCCAAACTCAAGGGGGTTAGAATCCCCTGAAGCCCCACCAAACTCCTCCCCTTCCTTCTAGTCATCTTGAGACTGCTACTACATAATCTCATAAGAAGAGGCATCTAAATAATCAACCATCCTATATCTACCCCCATTTTTTGAAGGACCACTACCACCAGGGATTTTCAAACTAATATTTTGACATTTCATGTAATTAACAGTCAAGAATATTAATCATTGATGAATAGGTATCATATTTGGTGTCTTCCTACTCTCCTTTATGGAGTTCTTTAGCTAAGCCAAAAGGTAGAAGGGAAAGGAGACTTTGATTTTATGTCAAAAGTGATTTAACAGAACATAATGATAACCATAAAATAATTTATTTCTACCTTCCAAAGACACATACCTCATAATACATTCTTCCACAGTGGCCTAGACAACTTTCAATGAAGTTTTTTTCTACCCAAAATGGAGTTTGATCAACTTGTACCTCTCGCCATTCTTGAGGAACATACCAAGAGCTTCCTCGCCCTATTTCCTATCCTTGAACACCTTCCTACCCTTTATAGACAATCTAGTTACATGGGCCACCAATTCTTTGGTAATACTACATTCTATACCATAAACACACGCCCTTTTGTCCTTCCACCCTCTAGAAAATGCATTAGTGGCAGTAGGATTATGACCTTTAAGCTTTTCCAAATAGGGCATTAAACCCTCGTTAGCCAAGAGTTTCCATGGTTTATGATCCTTGTAGACCCCGTTACATTTTGAGGGCTCCACTCTGTTGTGATCACTTCCCACCCTATTCTTCTTTGTATTTTCAGCAATAAATTCCCTATCAAACAAACCTACAACATTGTTAACCAAAAGAAACATTAACTCTTTAATCTCATGGAAGAAGCTTGAATATAATTAAAACATGATGTCATTCCCCCTCACCAAGTCATAATTTTGCCTTATGTGAATGCCTTCGACAGAGTTACCATCATTAACAAGCATTTCTTGGGCTTATGCAGGTAGAGATATGATATCTTACCAAATATGCAAGTTGTCACAATTCACCCCCTAGTTCACTAATACGTCAGTTTTCCCATTCCCTTCTCGTAGGACATGTTTAAATTGAATCTCTTCAAAACTCCTGCATAATGAAAGGGTGTCATTTATAAAATTTTATATAGTCTAACTAGTAGGTTGGGATCTTTGAAGACACTTAATAATATTGAGTGAGTCTCCTTCAACCATATTATTTTTAACCCTAAGACAAAAGGCCTCAAGGATCACATTAAAGATTGTGATTGCTTCAGAAACATGATTAGATTGAACCCCCAGAGGTAGGGCAAAGGTTGAGTGAAATTGACCATTATGAACTCTAATAACCCCTCCAACTCCAACCATACCATGGTTTCCCTTCAAAGCTCCATTAGAGTTAACTTTAAACCAATCCTCCAAAGGTGGAGTCCAAACCACACTAGCTATTCTCTTCTTCATTTCCTTAAAAGGGTAGAGATATCAAACTGAAGATTCCAGGCCTTCATAATTTCTAGATCAAAGGAGGAAATGCTAATTTTTGAAGAGTTTGTGGTCTTTTCAATAACTCCTCACATTTAAATTTTTCCTTAGTTTAGCATAATTCTCTCTACCACCCTTCATGCATTAACCTTCTTATCCTTGAATATGTGATCATTCCTTTCTTTTGACAAACCCCAAGCCACGTGCAGCAGCATGATGGACCATAAAAAGGTAAGGGAAGGATTGAAACAAGGAGAAGTACACTAAACAACCAAGTCATGAATGGAATTAGGGAAGACCCAACTAATATTCTAAAGGTAAAACAAGATCCCCATATAGAAATAGAAAAACCACAATTCAACAATAAGTGCAGGATATTCTCTTCCTTGCTTTCACACAAAGCACATCTATTCGAAATAGAAAAACCTATCTTCATGTAAGATTAATCTATAGTGAGGATCTTATTTTGAACCAAAATCTAGAAGAATATATTAACTTTAGGGATTAGTTAAGAGGACCACACCTTCATCCAAAAAGGGGTAGGTCCATCTAGAGGATAGAGTGAGTCAAAACCTAAAGCCACTGAGTAAGATCTAGAAGGGGAGGCACACCAAACTAATTCACCCTCCCTTGGGAATAGGGGAATGTGGAATCTAGAGAAAAGAGATTGCACCCTAGCAACCGATTCAAAAAGCACAGGAGAAGTAGACAAAGAAGAAAGGGACTTCCAAGATTTAGTGCCCCTTATCTCACAAATATAATCTTCCACTTTAACCCCTATACTTCTCACATCCATTTCCTTGTTGATATGATAGTTCTAATTTCATTTTAGGAAGGAATAAGCATGTGCCATTTAAAATGTTTACTTAAAGAAAAATTTGTTGTGGATCTTTAGATTATCTATTGATCAATTGTTAATAAATTGGTTATTTGTGTTTACATTAGTGTTAAGCCAATTGGTTCCCAAAATAGCCGGTCCAAAACCCTAGAGTATGTTGTTCACCTTCCAAGCCAAGGGTGTCGTCAAAACAGTGGAATAGAGGCTCATCAATAGGTTAAGGATGATTAAGTGTCAATTAATGAGAGTGGGTATGCTCTCTTGCACTTTAGGCTCAACTAGACCCAGGAGGGTATTACTAGAGGTATCAAATGAAACACAAATAAATAATCATATCCATACCCAATGTACACTTGACCCCTATATCTGTCACTAGGCCAAGACATATTGGTTACATAAAACCTATAATTAATTTGATTACTGCACCCTGAAAATGCACCAACAAATGATAACAACATGATATCCCTTAAGATGAATTTACTTAACTTTCCTTACACAATTTAAAAGGTGCAAGCATGCAAGAACGTGATTCACAAATGATTCAAACACTTGAAGGTCACTCAAAATGATTTCCCAGTTGTAACACTAAATCAATAACAACATGAGAAACCTAATCTACTTCTAACTCTACTCCTAAAACTACTCAAGATAGAGGATGATTAAAAGAGAGTGCTTTCCCTTCACCAATCTGGATCGGTGCCTAGTCCATTGGGCAACAGAGTCATGAACAACAAGGAGGAAAGAAATGCATGCAACAGAGGATCACCAGAGCCAAATATATATTCACATACACATCACAAATTAAATACCATATTATGGACATACTTAATAATTTAGAAAAGAACCACAATGATCCATATGAAACAAGGAATGACTAATACAAAAGGCTTTATATTAGTTTAAATGTTGTCACACATTATCAGACCTCAATTACAATCATACCAACAAATGTGGCAAGAGGGGATGAGTAACTGGGTTCAAACATCCCCCTGAATGATTACAATCCCCCATGGAGACATTACCCTTACATGCAGATATCCTCTACAACTCCTTCCTACGAGGTGTTGAATGCATTCCTTAACTTATAGCCCAAACCAAAAATGTTTGATGCCCTAGATTCACCTTGAAGCACCTACAAATCTAAATTGGCTCAGCAACCAACAATTTTTACATCTCATCAACATGTATATATAACATTTCATTTCCTCTTGTTTTGACAGGATTTTGAGTAAGAACAACTTATGTAGGTTGTCCGTACATACTACAATAAATTCCACCTACCCTCTCATCTACCTTCGTACCCATTGCATTTAACTTCATCTACCTCCAATATGTTCATTCTAGGCATTAATGGTGTTTCTGGGAGGTAGGCATGCGTTTGAACTGAAGAACATATGAAAAATGCATTAAAAATATGTCAAAATCTTCTATTCTCACCTTGTTTAAGCCTACGAGCTCATTAGGAACCAGATCAAAGGTTATGATGGTTCCAAGAACCACCAAAACTATCGAAGCCTCTTTCTCTTTCCTTTTCTCTCTTTATTCTTACTTGTCGGTGATTCACCGACCACTAGGAACAACTCACTTTCTTCTTTCTCTCAACTTCATTCTCCTTGGTCCCCCTTCATCTATTTTTACTTGTTTCCTCCTTTGTCCCTTTTATTCGGTGATTCATTGCTCATCAAGAACCATGGAAGTTCTTTCCTTCTTCTCTTTGTCTCTTTTTTTGGGGGTTTAGACCTCATCAAGAACCTCATAACTATGTCGGAGGTTTCGGTGGTTCCAAGAACCACTGGAAGTTGACCTCTTCTTTTCTTTCTATTTATCTTCTCTATCTTTGCCTTATATTTTCCTTCATCTTCACTATCTTTTGCTTCCCCTATTTTCATGTGTTAGAGCCCCAAGCCAGATAAGGAACCATGTCGAGGGTTCCCTTGGTTTTAGGAACTAAAGGAACCTCTAACGTCCCTTTCTCATTCTTTTCTCTTATCTTTCATTTCCTGCCTCTATTTTGTTAAGGGTGGCGGGGTATTTTGGAACCAAGGGAACCTATTGGAGGTTTCAAAAACCATCGACGTTCCACTTCCTTTTTGCATGCCTAAGTCCCTTTGTCAGGGGTTTGGGGATGACATGGAACCAAGGAACATGTCAAAGGTTCTGGTCATTCTGGGAACTATCAGAATTGTTGACAAGTTCCTCGGAACACCCAAAGGGCCGACAAAGGCCAAAACTTAAACAATTTTTAGGAATTTTTATGATGTCCAACACATGAAAAAGGCATAGGAAAGGAAATTAAACACACTAGGAGTCTCTCAAGTTAAATATTGATGGTGGCCTATACCAGGCAACTGCAAACACAAAGGGGGCATACTTAGGATTTTTCAAGTTTTTTATGGCCTATGAAACTGGGCACTAACAAAGCCCACCATAGTTCTACTTGTAATTTTGTTCCACTTTCCTTCTTCAGGTTTCTTTGTTTGTGAAATTCTTTGGACTCATGTCCCACTCCGGCTATCAATTTTTTGAGCACTTTTTGAGCCCAATTTTTCTCATGTTTCATCTATGGGTTAGATCTTTGATTTATTTATCCCATATGCATTGTGATGCCTACTTGATAGAATATTTGTGTGGACTTTTTTTCCTCATACTACATGAGGGGTTGCTGCCCCTTAAACCCTATAAGTGGGTGCTACCCCTTAACCTTGCTAGTGGATGTCGCTTTGGGCCCTCACTCCAACACCATGGAAAAATAAAAGAATATATGGGGAGTGACTACATTGATCGACAATGTGGATATTCATAGACCCATAATTTAGATAACATTTTGTTTTATTGTTAGGATATTGATAATGGCAACAAATATTGGCTAATTTAAATAAACTGCCTTCTAGGTGAGGCAATAACCACGATATATATAAATGTGAGAGTAATATCTTTAATATCATTGGTTTTATCATATGACCTTCTAATCACAACACACAACCTTCAGATTTTTTTAAGAGTCTAATTTCTTAGAGTTTTAGAGAAATTGAGATATTGAGTAAAGAGTAATTAATTACTTAGGCTAGAAGTTCAAATTTCTGCTTGGGAAGGAATAAATGTGATTGGTTTATGATATGAATTGATAATCCTAAATGACTTAGGATAATGTCCTTAAATGCAATCCCTGCACATAGATATTTCTCTAACCAAGTTAATAATTTATTTTTCCATAGGAAGAAATTCACCAAACAAATTAAAGTTTATTTTAGTATCAACCAATAATTCACCAAAAAATGTTGTATTTTTTAGTATTAGTTGGTAATTCATCAGGGAAAAAAAATGACACAAATTGGAGGAGATCTTCTTTGCTCCCACACACATAATGAAAGCTTCAAGATCCATCCTCTCCACTAGTTTTGCAATCCACAAGCAATCACCATCCAATCCTCCAAATCAAGTATGCACACCCACAAGAAGGGGGGAGAGAGAGAGGGAGAGAGAGAGACCCTTCCTTTTCCTTTTTCACTCCAAAAATCCCTAAACCCCATTTCACATTCTTTTCCATTTCCCACTCAACAAACTATTTCAAGTTGGATATTTTCTAATAGATATTTTTTCTTTTGATTTTTCACTAATCATTTTATTTGATATGCTTTTGCAAAATACCTTTAAATGGCTAACATAACAATTTCACTAAAATTGATTCATGCATGTAATTAACCAATTTTTTTATGACATTGCATTTTCTAAAGATTTCCACAATATTAAAATACATAAGACCTTAACACGAAGGAAATTAAATCACTAAATTTTCAACTAAGCATTAAGGATTATTCTGCAAACACTCTAAAACAAGCATTTCAAAAATTAGATAAAATGCAAGCGAACTCAAGTTAAATAAACACACAAAGGAAATAACCATTTTGTGAGTTCATCCACAACACAAGGATTCAAAGTCTACAACAATTTGGATTAGTAGTGAACTAGGTAAACACAGGGAACATCCTTTTATTCACTACTAAATCGGATGTGTTAAGCAACCAAACATACCACAAAAGTCACAGGGTCAGTAACTTGACCAAAAGGACTAGGTACAATGAGAAGGTAAAGTGAATCCATGTCATTCTCCTCCACATCCTTCCATTGGTCAAATACATGTATATACCTGCACACTCAAGGCAAAACATCAAATCTAACAATAGAGATTATAGATGAAGAAGCATATAATGACCAATGAGGACATGTAATCTAGTAAGGCATGTATCCATCCTACAATTACATCATATCATAATCAACTCAATATAACCTTTAACCCAATCATAGAAACATAAATACAAGGCAAGATTTAACACATGGGTGGGCACTACAACTTTGACATTCATCTTCATAGTACTTCACATGCAAGTAAAAGTGGCTCAAGAAAATGTAAGGCTGAAAATTGTATCTTATACTTTTCCCCTTTCCTTTTTTTGATTAGTTGTCCCTAATGCATTTTCTCATGTGCAAGTGGTACTTTTATGTGTAAAAGTTGGCAAATAACTTGAATCTAACATGATCATACCTTCATACATCCCTAAGGACCAATGTTGATCTTATGTTAATTCATTCCTTTTCCAAGGCCAAATCCATAGGTATAGAAATGACCCCAGAACTTTCAAATTTAAATTTAGATATAGCCCCAAGTTGACTCCATTCAATATAGTTGATACTTGTTGACTTTGTTGGTTCCCAAAAATGCAGGTTGCTAACCCTAAGAGGATGCCAGACTCTATGTTTGGATTTGCAATGTTTTTGGACCAATTGACAGAGCTATTTGCTCCCTACACTTCAGGTCCTACAAACCTAGGCGGGTGTACCTTTGTAACTAAAGTAGACTTAATACTATATGAATTGATTGGATTAGTAAATCTATCACAATGGCATAAAAAGTAATAGATGCAATCTAAAGATTATCTCCTATTCCTAATGTACTGACTTGAAATAGAAATGTCTTGAATATGAGTTTGGATAGTAATGACTAGTGCCTACTTCTATTGGGCTATAGAGTCGGTAAATGGATGATGATTTAATGGAAACAAATGTATAAGGTAAGTTGATCTACTTCACAGCTTAACTCAAACTTGTAAGGCACATGGGATGTTTGCACCTTATGCAAACGTGCAAGAATGTCAATCATAATGCTCTTCTTATACTATCCCAATGATATTCCCCATATTACTCTGAACAACTAAGAGGATATTTAATTCTAGTAAGAAGGGAATTTAGACCAGACTTATTTTTGTAGAAAGGATTTACCTCTTGGCAAAGACCTTATGACAATTTTGATCAACTTCTTACAGAAACCAACCAATTCGAACACACTGAATCAGCAAATGTGACCAGATAAATCAACAATATCCTTCATATGATAATTTAAACAATATGAGAAAACCATTCTGGAGACAACATTATAACATTTTAGATTTTAATAATAACATTACAGTTGAACACTGAAAATAGATAACCGAATGGAAGCACTCCTTTCCATTAAAAATGTGTATATAAAAGTTCTGATGAGGCGAATGGGTGGAGTGGAATTAAATAATTTCCTACTGCTACCTAAATCTACTGATCATTTTCTTGCTTGATTGTGGTTCCTCCTTTATACCTTGTAATTTTTAGGGCTGTGACCCTTCGCTTCCATTCAATGTAACCTTTTATTTAATTTTATTTCCCACTTTACAAATATTTATTTTAACCTCTTTCTGCCTTCATATCCCGTGAAAAAAATTCTTCAAGTAACTATTGTTATTTCCTTCTTAATATATATTTTCACTCAATCGGTAAGAAATAATTACTCGCTTGTGAATTGCTTGGTGAAAATGTTTTCTAGCCTTTTGCATACACTTCCTCAAAAATATTTTTAGGTAAAGTAATTACCTATTTCGAGAATTCATTGGAAAAAAAAATTCTTTCATCCTTATAACCCCTTTGGTAAAATATTTCACACTGCATTTTAATATATTTACCCCGGGCATGCAGCTCACATTTAAAATATTCACCACTTTCAATTTAAATGACATTTCTCCCCAAAAAGGCATCCATTGGTATGAGGCATATACTCAGTGTGTCTTAAAAATTTCTCTCCGATTTGCTTGGTCTTGCCGATGAGATTTTCATCGGTGCAGTAACTTTAATAATATTTTTTATTATCCTGCAGAAACTCATATTTTCACGTAATGTTTCTCAATCGTATTTTTGGTGGCCCACCCCATCGGCATAATGCACATAATCGGAGAGATCTAGAAAATTTACTCTGATCCTAAATATCTCTCCGATATATGACTTTTAGGGTTTCCCATCCATTCTATGCATATCCGCAATCATCGCAGTCAATGAATTTATATCTTTTCAAAATATTTTCATTCATAATATTTGACAGGAATTACCCTTCTATTACACATTGATGGCACGATGGAAAGGATGCATTCACTTGAAAGTTTTTGAGTCCTCTGAAATGATTTCATCTTATGCACGTTCTAGGACAAGAAGTCGTGCCCTATGCGATCACCATATAATCTATCTTTTGTTTGCGGAGTAAAATTCTTTTCACAGATGTGAAGTCATTTTGAACAGCAAATGTACATTGGTTTTCTGTAGATATAGCAATTGCCAAATCTCGCAACAAGTCATGGATCTTGCAATGTTTGATTAGACCCTCATCCTCCTTTTGTTCAAGCAAGCACAGACGAACCAACTGATCAAAATAAGTGCAACCAACTATCCACTGGTCTTCATTTTGGGAATGAATCCTTTAGCTATCTGGAGATTTATGAGATAATCCCGATCTATCAACTCATCTAAATGAGTTGATCCAACTTGTCATTCCACTGGCTTTCTTTTTTGCAGCCAGTGAGAGAAGCTCCTATTACCTTGAGAGCCAATGGTAACCTCTCGCATTTCTCCCAACTTGACGAGCTGTCACTTGAAGATGATCTGGTGTGTGTTCACCTCTGAAAGCACAAGCACAGAACAGCTGGCAACTCTCTTGTTGTGATAGAAACTCCAACTTGTAACAGTTAGCACCAAGCTTTGTGGAAATCTCCATGTCTCTCGTTGTAACCACCACTTTATATTGGCTTCATAGTAGATTGGTAGACCAAGTCTATGAATGATGTCTTCCCTCCAAACGTCATCCAGCACGATGAGAGACTTTGTTCCTTGATTTGGGTTTCATAACTCCTCTGGCGAGAATTGTTCTCTTCATGATCTTTCTTATTTGGTATGTCCAGATGATGTACCAAAGATACAGAATCAGCTTTGGATTCTCTCTCACTATCTCCAACAACACCAGACTTGTTTAATAGTCTCATTTCCAAATGCAACACGTTGCTGATCGTTCTCAGCATGTTTTCCTGAATCAAGATTCCCCTTAACTGGCTGGGAAGTTTTTATTTCAGAAATCTCAGGCTCCACTATTATTGTATGATCTTTCACATGTCCTTGCTTTATTTCTATTTCCTTGTGCTTTAGGTTGGCTCCATGGATTCCATTGTCTTAGTTAATTGTCATCAACATCAACAAAACAAGATCGTATCCCTCTCGTTTCTTAAATAGGTCTTCACATATTGAAGGAAAGCATGCTCAGGAGGGACTGCATAACAAAAAACTTGGGAAATGACACCCAAGATCACAGGGAAATTTCAAAGCATGGAAGCAATAATTTAGCCAGGACTGAATCTGTTCAATCAAAATGCAGTGTTATAAAGCAGGATCTAGATAATATGGCTGACTTCTATTCAAATTAGACATTATGGAGGTTTCAATCTATTGGCAGTGGTATAGACCACCTATTAGATACTGGCCTAGCACCGATACATGGATTAGATAGCCCAATTTGTTGAATCTCCCTATCTAACATTAACAGGATCACTGTCCCTTTTGAAAGTAGTCCCATTTCACTAGTTCCATCATATTCAAGATTGGGGTGTTTTCTTGGCTTTATAACTTCGTATTTGTGTGAAGCATGTCGGGTCCCATTGTGGGCCCGGCTAAAAAAAATTTCGTTTTCAAACAAGTTTTTCTCTTGGATTTGACTTTGGACTATCTTAACATGCTTCTAGAGTGAAGATTTGAAATGGGCCATAATTAGAATCCACCTTTTGATACTTTGCACAATGAGCAAAATAGGCCAAGTAGCCTTCAGAATCAGTCTGGGAAACTGATCAAAACTTCTCCCAAAGCCACGAAAATACACCAATATGTTGAGTTATGATAGGGGAGTATGGTTGCGGAATGGTTTGGTGTGAAGTTATTAGGATTAAAAGCTGTTCGCAATCAAAGTAGTTCACTCAGCATGTTTTGCACGTGTTTAAACTCAATTGAAACCTGTCATCTTGCCTCTTTGGAAAAATATCAAATCAAATTTTGAGAAGCTGCCATCCTGGGGATTAGTTTATTTAGGTCACATGAACATGTAGGCAAAAGGATTTTTCATCATTCCTCTTCCTTCGTGAAATATCATGTGCCAAAGTTGACCTTTCTGAGCTGCCTGGGAATGCAATCGCAAAACTGTGTAAAACCCATTTGGATTTGATTTTGAAAAAATATCAAATGAAGTGATGGGATCTTTAGAATTGGCATGAAGATACATTAATATGGGAAGAATTTAAGACACCAATTGGTTTGTCATGAACATGACCCGATCGCTAGATATTACTTTCCAAATTAACCTCCTTGAAAACTGCACTTGTCAAAACCTGATTTGAGCTCATCAACTTGCAATTTTGAAAGACCATTAAATCTCCTCCTGGGAAGTTATAACTGGAGAGTTTGGTTCATTTAGGCTTGATGAGTGCTTGTGTAAGAGGATTCTTCACCATCCATCTTCTGTCATGAAATGTTAAGGGCCAAAGTTGATTTCTTCGTAACTTTTCTAGAAATGCAGATATGGAAACTAAACTTTTTACATTTGCTTGTGATTTTGAAAAAATAGCAAACGAGATGTTGGGGTCCCCAAAACTAGCATGAAAGTACATTATCATGAGGGGAATACAGAACACTGATTAGTTTGTCACGATCATCATTCAGTTGCTAGATATCATCCTCTAAAGTTGGCTTCTTAGGCTGATTTCACATTGTGCAAGAAACAAACCTTACCAGAACCCTCCAACTTGGTTCTTCAAAACCTAGTGAAAATTGATCGTAGGAAGCTAAAATCAAGTGTGCTCACTTACATATGGCAGACAAACATGTTTGTGAAATGATTTTGCATGAAGCCGAACTAGCTCCAAATTATAATGCTTTAAAGTAGGCCACTTGAGCATATTGTGCAGGTGTATCTGTGAGTGTTGAAATTGAATTTTTCATATGGGAACCTAAAATTTTGCAAAAATTGGTATGAAATTTTAGGTCCCAACAGACTTGACCATGAAATATGATAATTTATGTGTTAGGGTGTTGTATAAAAGGTCAAACCCTAATTCATTTATAGGAATCCAATATCATATAGCTCATGTATGACTACTCACATCATTACTAAGAAACATAATTGACTTATATAATCATTTGCATCATTATCGATAGACCATGAATATTGCATAATTGCTTGGAAAGTCTTCAATCATTATCAAGGTATATGTATGCAGAAATTTAACCCAAGGACAATGAAAGATAATGCAAGTAAACCAAAACCCTCTCCACAAATCAAACCCTCACACTTAGATAGAATGGAGTAGAATGCACCCTAGTTCTACTAGCTTTGTTCTATAGATAAAATATGCATTGTGGACTGCCTACAAAAACCAACATAATCTAGGTATGAAAAGGCTATAATGAAGGCAATGAAGATGATGAAAATGATAGCATGTACTTGCATATGAAAGATGATATGTTGATGTGATGTGAGAAGCTCATTTTATATAAGGTTGAATGATGAATGGATGGTTAAGATTAAAAGATGAAAAATGTGATGTGGAGGGCTAAGATTAAAAGGTAATTTAATAAGTGGGATAGTGTGACAAGTAATTTAATGAAGGTGGTAGTGTGACAAAGGATTTAAATAAAAAATTACTTAAATTATGAGAGAGGGACATGTGTTGTGATGAGAATAAATGTGAAAACTAATTTAAATAAATATTTTATTTAAATTGGATGATGGAGGAGTAAGTGGGAATTAATTAAATAAATAAAATTTATTTAATTAATTAGCTAATGGGATAAATGGGTTAAAGATGGGATTAGTTAAATAAATATGATTTATTTAACTAATTAGGTGATGGAAGGATTATGTAAGGGTTCTAGGACAAAATGTCTCATAATATGTCTCAAATGATGTATCGACAAGGTGATGTCACAAGACATGTCAATTTTAGGTGTCTACATTTTGCCCCTCTTTGAGATGATGTTGTGACTAAGAGAAGTAACATCATTTCAAAGAAGATAAGGTATGGATGGAAGGGAAGAGGATGCCCCAGCCACTTGAAAGAGTGACAAGGAGTAATGGGTGAAGGGATGAGATGATCATGAAAGGATAGGATGATGCCCCCTTAAGAGGATAAGTGGGTTAGAAGAACACGAGTATGTTCTCGAAAATGAATGAAAGGGATTATTAAATGATTATAGATAATGGCAAAAATTGATAGGATAATGGAGTGACATGATTATGGTTTAAGGTTTTCGGTTTGGTCATGATATTAGGAGGAATGGAATATTAGGATTTATGTATAATATGAAGGAATATGGATTATGATCTAAAAAAGAATGCTCTAGATAGAATAGAGATATGGATATAAGTAATTAGATATGATTATGCTTGTATAATATATAGAGAAGTCCTAATTTGATATAGCAATAGGATATTATGCACAAAGGTATATGAAACTAAGGTGACTTTGTATCCTTTGCATGGACTTGACACTACAAATAAAAGGGTGTCCTTATACATGCCTAGCGTAATACAACCTTGTCTAACCGTGTGAGGAATTAACTTAAAGCATTAAGTCCAAATGCACAAAAGGTATAAAATGACCTTAAATGCATAGGAAGAGTGGAATGCAAAAGTGATTCCTCTACACAAGATATTTATATTAGCTAGAGTAATAAGAACATCCAACAAACATGCAAAATGCTATGCCCCATTCCATGCTAGTCGTAATGCACCAAGATATGAGTGAATCTAGGTGGTCTTGATAAAACATGAGAAGGAGATAGAAAAGATAAAAATAAAAAATAAAAGACCAAATGATGACATAAGTCACACAACCATTGTATTTATTGCTAAAAAGTTTGAGTGATGTTTGGATAGGCACCTGATGATGGGAACGATATATCCCTAGATGAGGCTTCAATGATGATTTGTTTGCTAGTGAATGATATGGCAATAGATAAAGTGACTGGATATCATTTTGACCTTTAGTCCAATGCTTGCGATTTTGGTTAAGGTACAATGCATTGTAGGAGTGCTTTTGTTTGGCTTGAATGTCAAGTGTTTTATTGTGGAATGGGAATGATCATGTGGAATGTGGTGTGGATGAAGGAAATTTTCTTGCTTGGATTTTTTTGGAATATTTGATTTTTTTTTGTATTTTTGAAATGTTTTGATTTTTTTGTATTTTTGGAATGTGTGGGTGAAACAATGCATGAGACTTGTACCATAAACTAACCTTCCAAAATTTCTAAAAGAAACTTGGGAGAGTAATCCACACCCTAACTAGGTATTAGTAATATGTCCCCAAGTGATAAGGTTTTATTATGATATGTATAGGTATGGTAGGGATGATTAGATTTTTTGAATGAAGGACTTATTATGGGATGAAAAGAAATGACACTAAATGAATACTTCAAGCCATGATAGGATGATGAAATGGTAAATGGAAGATGGATAAAACCTAGATGAGGGAAAATGAAAGTCAAAATGGATAAAAAGAAGATGGTAGATACAAGGCTACTACACATGGCGTATGTAAATAGGTTTTCACCATGGTACTTATCCAAGGCGCCACCGAAGTGGTTTTCACCATAGGACAGATTATTTCTCTTTACTATTTTTTTAATAATTAGGATACTACATGGGTTAGGCATAGAACCTTTTGAGGTGAATGATGTTGATAGGTTCATCCAAAGGATGGCCTTCAAGTGTAGATAGTTGATATGCCTCAGACCCATAACGGCTAGTAATGATGATTGGGCCCAACCAATTAGGCTCAAATTTTCCTTTTCTATCATGATCTTGAATATTCTTTTGATTTTCTTTAAGCACAAGATCTCCAACTTCAAATGTGCGCTCTTTGAGTCTCTTATTGTAGCTACGATGAAGGCAATTTTGATAAGTTGTAATGATCATGAGCTTTGAGACACCTTTCATCTAGTGTTTCTAGTTCTTGTAGGTGAGAAATTCTATAGTCTTCTTCATCAATGAGGTGTTGT
Organism: Cunninghamia lanceolata; assembly: GCA_027924645.1. NCBI lineage: Eukaryota > Viridiplantae > Streptophyta > Pinopsida > Cupressales > Cupressaceae > Cunninghamia > Cunninghamia lanceolata. The sequence goes on along the minus strand of BSBN01000124.1, from coordinate 3,533,418 downwards.
AAAGATACCCTTAAGGAGGGGAGCTCAACCTTGATTGGTATGATGGATTTAGACCCAAAAACAAGGGAATAGGGGGTGGCCCTAGTAGGTGATATGTCCATAGAGTAGGATTGAGCTGTAAATGCCAGTCCCGACCAACTTCATTGACTATTTTCTTCAGTATCTTGAGGATGGTTTTGTTTGAAGCTTCAGCTTGACCATTACTTTGGGGATAGTATGGAGTGGAAAAGCGGTGTTGGATATGGAACTGATGGCATAGGTGGTGAACTTATTAATTTTTAAAAGGTTTACCATTGTCAATAATGATAGCTTGAGGGATACCATACTGACAAATGATATAATCAAGGATAAACTTGGTGGTTTGCTTACCAGTTATATAAGGGGGATAGATTCGACCCATTTTGTGAAATACTCAATTGCAGTGATAAAAATGAATGACCATTGGATGAAGGAGGGTGGATTTACCAACGAGATCGAGCCCCCATTGTGAAAAGGGCCATGGTGTAGTGATTGCTTGTAATTCCTATGTTGGTGCATGGATCAAATCACTATGTTGCTGACAAGGAAGACATTGCTTAACAAAGTCATGTGCATCTTGCTCTATTTCTGATTATAGGAATTTTCTCAAATTGAATCCATGAGAAAGATTGCTTGAATGTGTCGACCAACTTCTTATAAGGGAGTAGCTTGTCATCTTTTGTTTGATATTCATCATTGACTTGACGAATAACAAGTTGTGAATCTACATGGACTTCAAGTGTTTTAATGTTCCACTGAATAGACATTCTTAGCCCTTTGATGAGAGCTTCATATTCTGCACTATTGTTTGTACAAGGAAACAAGATTATATAAGCTTTTGGTATAAGATCTCCTTGTGGTGTGATGAAAAGAAAACCTGCTCCTGAACCATGGTGTGTAAAAGATTCATCAAAATATAACTTCCAATTTGTAGGGGAGTCAATGGTAAGGATTGACTCATTAGGAAATTATGAAAGAAGTGGGTGATCATCCGTAATGGGTGCATCGACCAATTGGACAACAATGACTTGTCCTTTTATGGCTTTTCTATCAATGTATTCAATGTCAAATTTGCTCAAAATCATGATCCATTTTTCCATACGTCCTATCAATGTAGCTTTTGAAAGAATATACTTTAGTGGATCAACTTTGGAGATGAGCTTAGTTTGATGGCTTAACATATAGTGACGAAGGTTTTGTGAAGCAAAGACAACGGCAAGACATGCTTTCTCAATAGGTGTATAATTTACCTCATAACCTACCAAAGTATGATTGATGTAGTATATACCTCTTTCTTTCCCAGTGTCATCATTCTATGCTAATAAAGCTCCTAGTGCTGCATATGTAGCTGATATATATAAAAGGAGTGGTTTGCCCTGTATGGGAGGAACCAAAACTGGTGGTGTTGCAAGATATATCTTTAATGTATCAAATGCTTCTTGACATTTCTCATCCCATTGGAAGTCTACATTTTTTTCTCAAAAGATGTGCAAAAGGTTGACATTTATCTACAAGTTATGCTATGAATCTCCTAATAGACTTAAGTTTTCCTTGAAGACTATGCAATTGTTTCAAATTTTGTGGAGGTGTCATTTCAACTATAGCTTTGACCTTAGCAGGATCTACTTCAATCCCTCTTCTAGAGACAATGTATCCTAAGAGTTTACTAGATGTGACACCAAAGACACACTTTTCCAAATTAAGGCGGACCTTATATTCTTCCAAGCAATCAAAGATTTTTGCAAGTATACACAAATGATCTTCTCTTGTTTGTGATTTACCCAGGATGTCATCTACATAACCTTCCATTGTTTTATGAAGCATATCATGAAAGATCATAGTCATTGCTCTTTGATATGTGGCTCCCACATTTTTAAGACCAAAAGGCATTACTTTCCAGAAATAAACACCTCAAGAACATATGAATGCAGTCTTATGTTGGTCTTCTTCAACAATCTTCATTTGGTTATATCCAGAAAACCCATCCATTAGAGACAACATCCCAAGTCCTATTGTAAGGTCAACTATGATGTCAATATTTGGTAGTGGAAAATCATCTTTAGGACATGCTTTGTTCAAATCTTGAAAGTCTGTACAAACCCGGATGCCCCTAGTAACCTTAGAAACTGGAACAATGTTGGACACCCACTCTGGATAATCTAGAGGCTTGATAAACCCAACAACAAGCAATTTTTCCAATTCTACCTTGACCAAGAGAGCGATTTTGGGATGCATTTTTCTCAATTTTTGTTTAACTGGCTTTGCCCCAAGATATACTGTCAAATGATGTACTATTAAAGAAGGATCTAACCCTAGCGTAATTGCATAAGACCATGCAAAGTTTTGTCATCTCTCTTTGAAGAAAGTAATAAAACTGTGTAATTCAGATTCTGACAAAGATTGAGCGGAAAATGTAATATTTGGTTCTTCCACTATTCCCAAATTCATTTCTTGTGTGTCCTCAATAAGAATAGGATATCTCTCTTGATATGCCTTAACTTCAGGGAGGTCAAATTCCTCATCCTCATGCACCTCAAGGAGGTTTTCACCATTAGATATGTCTTTTATTTTTACTTTTTTATTGTTCAAAAGTGCCACAAAGTGGTTTTCACTAGGGGACATGATTTTTATATTTTCACTTTTGCGACTAAGGAATTTGATTGTCTCTCCAAAGTAGGCCTTAGTGTCAAGTTCTATGATGTATCAATCCTTTTGATCTCCAAATGGTATTTTTGATCTCTACCTGAGGACTTCAACAATAGCCTCATCATTTTGAAAGACATCAAGAATAGGAGGCCCTTGTTGGTCCCAATCAATGAGTTTAGGATATATGCGGTGAATGGTATGTCACGGTAGAGAGGACATGGATAGGGTGAGGGTAAAAACGGATGAATCATATAACTCGGCGATATACCCAAGGGAGTCATCATAAGTATCCTCATTAGTACTCTCAATAATTGGAAACTCTTTAGCAACCTCATCTAAGATATATTCGAGCTCCGAAGATGTTGGCTCTTGTGTTCCAAACCCTAGTCCCAAGTGTTTAGGTCTATGAGTACATTTGATGGGTTCAATAGTTCCTTGTCCTTGTAAACTGAGTCCTCCTTTGCCTTGGTAACCCATATTTTGTGCTATGTGAAAACCTTTAGAATATTTATCAAGAGGAAGATTATCTTGTTCATCTTTTTGTTGATAGAGCCATTTAGAAATATATTCATCAATAATATCCTTTTTCTAGTATGCACCATCAACAAAACCGAGTAGGCTCACAGTTAATGGTGATATTTGAATTAGGTCCTTTAGGAGGAGGCCACCCAAAGTTTTTAGGAGAGAGTGGGAGTTGTCCCACACAAAAGGCCCCTTGCAAGATATACTCTCCTAATCCTTTGTCATTAATCGTAGCCTTGATCTTGGGATGGGATGTAGGTGACTTGGATGAAAAGGCTAGGGTGGATGGGTCAATATACGAGGTAGATGGTTTGGTAATATCATTGATTGGACAATAGTGAGGTTTTCTATATGGTCCTTCCCATAGGCGACAATATTCAAAAGGATGTGAGTCATCATAAATGGTAACCTCTTGGTCATTATATGGAAATTTGATGCATTGATGGTAGGTGGAAGGAACAGTCCTCATGGCATGAATCCATGGACATCCTAGGAGGATATTATATGGGAGATCAAGGTCTAGGACTTGACAATTGATTTCTATTAGGGCCGAACCTAATTCCACAGGCAACTTAATAGTTCCTTTAGAACTTCTTTCAGCATCATCATAAGATTTAATAGTGAGAGATTGTTGCTTGTCAATAACCGCAATGGAGTATCCCAATTGTTTAACCAACCTTAGAGTACACAAGTTTAACCCTGATCCACCATCTATTAAGACCCTTTTGACTTTATATTTATGGATTATGACCTCTAGGTGAAGGGGTTCATTATGAGATGAATCATTGGTGAGCATGTCTTTTTCGGTGAAGACCAAACAGTGGGTGGATGTAAGATGTCCAACCATGGCTTGAAATTGTTCTACATTAATGCCATTGGGGACATGAGACTCTAGTATGGCTTTATCCAATATCTCTTTATGCATGGGAGAAATTTGTAAAAGCTCTAAGATTGAGATTTGGGTGGAGGTCTTTCTTAGATGGTTAAGGATATTATACTTGGGAGGTGCTATGGATGAGGATGGCATGGATGAAGATGGGGTTCCTTAAATAGTGATATGACTACAACAGGTAGTAACAACACAATCGGGATGATGAGGTCTTATGGTAATGGTAGCCACTTGTGAGGAACAAGCTTCAATAACGACCCACAACGGAATCATAGGAAGGTGCGAAATTGAGTGTATTAGCATGATTATTGTTGTTGGAGGAAGGATTAATTTGACCATGGGACGGGAATGGATCTTGGTAGGATTTTAGCTTCTCATTAGATGACTTTGGAAGAGGTTCATCTATAGTCACTTCCACTTGATCTATAAGATCTTGGATATAATTTTTAAGTCTCATGCAATTATTGGTTGTGTCCTTTAGTTCTATGATACTCACAAAATTAATTATCATTAAACCAATGAGGTTTGACAACATTGGGGTCATGAGGTTTGATCTCGTGTAGTATAATGATGCCATGGTTTAAGACCTTTCTAAAAACAACCTCTATGGGTTCTCCCAAATTTGAAAATTTTTGTCTAGGCCTTAATCCAGGGTAAGGCTTATTTGTGGGAGGATTAGTTGTTACCTTGTTTTGTGATGGTGCTTGGAGTTCCAATGGAGGATTTTGTACGTTTTGCACTAGTCTAGAGTTGGTTACACCATCATTGATAATGTTCTTATTCTTGGCTTGATTGTTACTAGAGTCTTTGTTGTCTTTGAAGATCTTGACAAGTCCTTTTTTATGAGATCTTTCTCTATTGGTATGCCTTTATCCAAAATTTCTTTGAAGTCTCAGGATTTAAATTTTGCATGAAAAGATTAACAAGTTGTTTCTAAGGAATAGTATGAGGGACCTTACTAGCCAAATTTCTCCAATGTTGTACGAAAGGGACAATTGATTCATCATTTCTTTGTTTAGTGTTGAAAAGGTCGGCCATAGACATCTCATGTTCAATGTTGAATGAAAATGGTTTATAAATTTGTCGGCAAGCTCTTTGAAGTTTTTAATGCCACGAGGAAGATGAGCAAACCATTCAGTGGCTAGACCTCCCAAACTACATGGAAAAAGTCTCATCAAATAATTGTCATCGTGGGCTATGTCCATGCAAGATAAAAATAACTCTCTTAGATGGTATCTAGGGTTTCCCTTTCTTCTATACTTATCAAACTTGGGTACCTCAAAATTTGAGGGAAAATGGGTCATAACTATAGATTTTTCATATGGATATGGACAAACTTCTTTGAAAGTGTACTTCTTCTTGTGGTTTGCCTTATGCATGTCGTCAAATATTTGGCTTATAAGTGTTTGCATGTTGGGTGTCTCATTGGGTAATGTGGAGGATGGATTAGTCCAAGATTATTGGTGATGTTGGGGCATTTGTGGTGATTGTGGTTGTGTTTGTTGTTGTGATTATGTTTGTGGTTGTGTTTGTTGGGTGGCTAGGAGTTGTTGTATGACTTGTTGTTGTTGTTGGACAGTGGTTTGTAGTTGTATGATTTGTTGAGGGTTGGGGGTATTCATATTTTGAACATGGGATGATGAGGATTGAATTTGGACTTGTGAGTTTTGAGGCATGGAGACATTAGCTTGGGTATGAACACGTGGCATAGTTGAGGATGTTTAGATTAGATTGGTTATTTGAGTGGTAAGTAGTGGGATGACTATGCCACTTGTAGGTGGGATGATGGTATTAACTCTTGGATTAGACATAGGTATAGATGTCATGTTTGGAGATATGATTGTGTTGATATGAGGAAGATGTGAGGGTATAGGGATAGATGATGTAGGGATGGGGGATATCCTAGGACCATGTGATGTAAGGATGTTTAATGTCATAGGTATGTTTTGACTACTAGATGCACGTATGTCATTGGTTGTGTTTTGAGGAATGGACATAGACATGCTATATATAGAGGATGGATTAGTCCAAGATTATTGGTGATGTTGGGGCATTTGTGGTTGTGATTGTGGTTGTGTTTGTTGTTGTGATTGTGTTTGTGGTTGTGTTTGTTGGGCGGCTAGGAGTTGTTGTATGACTTGTTGTTTTTGGACAGTGGCTTGTAGTTGTATGATTTGTTGAGGGTCGGGATTTAGATTTTGAACATGAGATGACGAGGATTGAGTTTGGACTTGTGAGTTTTGAGGCATGGAGACATTAGCTTGGGTATGAACACATGGCACAGTCAAGGATGTGTAGATTAGATTGGATACTTGAGTGGTAAGTAGTGGGATGACTATGCCACTTGTAGGTGGGATGATGGCATTAACTATTGGACTAGACATAGGTATAGATGTCATGTTTGGAGATATGGATGTGTTGATACGAGGAAGATGTGAGGGTATAGGGATAGATGATGTAGGGATGGGGGATATCCTAGGACCATGTGATGTAAGGATGTTTGATGTCATAGGTATGTTTTGACTACTGGATGGAGGTATGTCATTGGCTGTGTTTTGAGGAATGGACATAAACATGCTATATATAGAGGATGGATTAGTCCAAGATTATTGGTGATGTTGGGGCATTTGTGGTTGTGATTATGGTTGTGTTTGTTGTTGTGATTGTGTTTGTGGTTGTGTTTGTTGGGCAGCTAGGAGTTGTTGTATGACTTGCTGTTGTTGTTGGATAGTGGCTTGTAGTTGTATGATTTGTTGAGGGTCAGGGGTATTCAGATTTTGAACATGGAATGACTAGGATTGAGTTTGGACTTGTGAGTTTTGAGGCATGGAGACATTAGCTTGGGTATGAACACGTGGCATAGTCGAGGATGTGTAGATTGGATTGGATACTTGAGTGGTAAGTAGTGGGATGACTATGCCACTTGTAGGTGGGATGATGGCATTAACTCTTGGACTAGACATAGGTATAGATGTCATGTTTGGAGATATGGATGTGTTGATACGAGGAAGATGTGAGGGTATAGGGATAGATGATATAGGGATGGGGAATATCCTAGGACAATGTGATGTAAGGATGTTTGATGTCATAGGTATGTTTTGACTACTGGATGGAGGTATGTCATTGGTTGTGTTTTGAGGAATGGACATAGACATGCTATAAATAGGTTGTGAGACACCTATAGAAGAAATAGGTTGAGTGGTAAATGTGTTGATGTTAAGATTTGATATGAAATTCAAGGTTTCATTAACATGGGGTTGAGAAGATCCTCCTAATGCATCTACAACTTGAAGAGGATGATCTTGAGGAAGCAAAGTGGATACATCAAAATCTTGAGGTAACGTGACTCCTAGATGAAGTAACTTTTCAAAATAAGCTTGAGGATTCTTGGTAAGGATGTGATCCACTAATACATGATTATCAAGTTCCTACATAAATTCGTGTACTCTATCATCATAATCAAGAGATTCATGGATGGAATTGCAAGGACTTAGAGGATCTTGGATAGGATTTTTAAACTCTTGAGCATATACAGGATTTGATGATGGCTTGAGAATGTCCTCATAAGCATCGGGTATGAATATGTTGGTAGGCATCCCAAACTTAGGGTGAAATCTAGGGGTAATGTTGGATGACATAGCCCCTCTACCATAGGAAGTAGACTCTAGATGAGAGTGTTGTGAAAACTCTTGATGTGGTTGTGAAGGGGGATCTTGTTGGGATTCTTGATGTACTTCATGATGGACTTGTTGGACTTGGTGAGACTCTTGTAAAGGCTGTTGATGTGATTCCATGGTTCTCTTTGTTTGTGACCTTAATGGGCATGAATATATGAATATATGATTTGTATGAATATATAAATAGGATGGTCTTGGGATGAAAATATGGGGGTGATTAAGATGGTGTTTGTGAATAGGGCCTTAATTTGTCAATATTTCAGACCACAAGATATGTTATGGATATGATGATGTGATGGCATAAAATATGGATAAAATGACAACCAAGATGATGACAAAGATATTGGTATGACAGAAGATGACAACCAAGATAATGATAAGATGCTATTGATAACAATCTAAGGTAATGACAAGGATGACACCAAGGATAAAGTGATGATATGGAAATGATATGATTAAAATGATAAGGTCAATACCAAAGATAAAATGATAATACCAAAGTAGCTCAAGATACACCTAGATCTTTTGGTATAGATGTTGGATGGGATTCTCCTCACTACTTAGGGTTGACAAATGCCTAATCAAGAAGAGAAAAGATGATAAAACTTCTACTTGGGGTAGACAAGATCCCAAGCAAAAGATAGGATAAGACTTACCAACTCAAGAGTAGTCAAATCTCCTAAGTCAAAAGTCTTTCAAAGATAAAATGATAAAAAGATCTAGAATAGATTCAAGCAAACTTTGGATTTTGATTGATATCTTTGGTTGTTGGATTTTGATTGTGAAATTTGATTGATTGATAAAGGATGTGGTTGATTGATAAGTATCTTGGTTGACAATATGAATGAAATGATGATGGGTGTATGTGGATAGATGATGTAGAAAGGGGGAAATATTTGATTAAGGAACTAATGAGTGAAAGGACCAATAGAATCTAACCAAGAAATGGATGAATAGATATTTTGATGGATGAGTGACAAAACTTGACAAAGTTCAGACCCTAAACGCTAAAAGATGAAGCCAAGAACAACAAGGTACTCACAAGTCCAAAACTAAGGCTAATGGGATGAATGGATTGCTATGAAAGCATAAAGCCTTATGGAATAAGGAAATGTTTTGAATGAACCAGGTAAATTGGAAAGTAAATTTTGTTGCAGGCTACTGGTTTACCCTACAGTCTGATCTGAAGACTAAAATTTTAGTTTTTGAATGACGGTTTGAGTTCCAGCACAGACGCTTAGTCATAAGCCACAATATCAGATCTGGCAAAAGACAAAAAGTGACTAATAGAGAATGATCTAGAGGTCCTGAATGTTAGATTGGATCAATCAGAAGCTACAAACTGTCACACAAACCAAAAGCATGTCGTTTTGAACCACAAGTGCAAATCTAGAGAAAGTATCTAAAAACCTACAAACAAAACCTAATTCAAACCCTGCAAAACAGATATCAGATGATTGACAATATGAAGCAAAACAAGAGTTAGCCTAAAATCAGAAACATGGGTGTGTCGACAGTGACCATAGGCACACTAAAAATGACCAAAAGCATGCCACCTACTAATGTGGGCGCACCAACCTGAACTACAGACGTAGATTTTCAGTCAAAGGCACATATTTGTACCTATAACACAAAGAAGATGGAATTTCCTCTGAAAAAAAAGATGATCAAAGGGACATGGGTCCCACCAAACGTGCCAAAAATGTATGCAAAAATTTAACCCAAGGACAATGGAAGATAATGCAAGTAAACCAAAATCCTCTCCTCAAATCAAATCCTCACACTTAGACAGAACGAAGTAGAATGCACCCTAATTGTACTAGCTTTGTTCTATAGATAAAATATGCATTGTGGACTGCCTACAAAAACTAGCATAATCTAGGTATGAAAAGGCTATAATGAAGGCAATGAAGATGATGAAAATGATAGCATGTACTTGCATATGAAAGATGATATGTTGATGTGATGTGAGAGGCTCAATTTATAGAAGGTTGTGTTACCTCTCAATCCGACTGGATGCTTATTCCCAGTTGTCCCTACAAGGTAGCCATCAATGATCAATAAGATTCCTCAGCCAGCGGCTAATAGTATAGGAGATAGACTCTATAGATATCTCCTCTTCTTCTTTAGGCTCTGCAGAACCAAGGGGGTATTCCCTATTCAACATCCATGAGGTATGTTTGTGGATTGACTAGGATGTTGATGCAAAGCAGACAAATCCTCTATTATGTAGACCAAAACTATGATATAAGTGCAAAGGGGCTAGCTTTGGGCCTATGTTCAGTTGTAGACAGAGGATTTTAAGTCCTAAAGCTACTTCTAAAATCCTAAAGGTTTGTATATGAAGTTTGAGTTTGATTTGTATTTGGATGCAAAATGAGGACTTTGGTTGCCACCTCAATAGAAGACTGGATCGGTGCCTATCCAAGGCTCGGAGTCAATAGACACACACGTGTGAATGGCCAGCATGAATCATACACCAAAGACTGGATATCAAGGGGATTCCTAATATCTGCCTTACAGATACTTCCCAACAATTAGGTGCTTAATCATTCATACTTAATGGTATCCCTACTACAACACATCTTCTCAATGATTAACCTGAAACATTTAATTTGTTCCTTGAACAAAAGTAGGAGATTAAACATTCAATATAGGAAAAACTATATTCCTGAACCTTAACAACCCTTAGTTATCTTGATTCAAAAGAAACTATGCCCACAGCTTGGAGACAAATGATTAAACACATGCACAGAGCATTTCTCATATAAAACAGCATGAAACCAGTGAACTCATGCATGAAACATACAACATGAGACTCATAAACTTACAAGACTTCAAGAACAGGGCCACCAATGAAGTTGTATTGTGTCACAGCACCAAAAATATTGTCCAGTTTTCAAATACAACAACAAGTAACACAGTTTGGCTTTTATACCAAGACTGTGTACCCGGCAAAAATTAATTACAAGGCAAATAAAAAATCTACCAGATTCAATGCACGAGGAATGGCGCTTAGAAATATTCAATGATGTGGGGAGATAGAGAGGAATGAGCAGATGGAATCGGGATCCGCACCGCCGTCCAAGGACATTCATCTTCAATCGAGTTGTTGACCCATCCATCATCGACCCATACCGCTGTAATTCTACCATTAACGCTTTAGCTACCCACAGCCTCTCTGAAATGTAGCAACAGCGTACCTATGAAAATTTCTCGCTCAAAAACGACCGCACACGCTCAGGAAAAAACCTTCACTATAGGTTCAAAACAAGACCGTCGATCATCCCTCTGTTGTTGTGATTAACGGCACCTAAAAACGTTGAAAAGTTGTTAGCTAATGAAATCGTGCCACGTAGGCACCTTGTGTTTCTATCGCTGACCCTTTCTCCTTTTATCTCACCTTTATCGCTCTTGTATATGCAAACCCAAATGCATATAAAACATACAAAACGAACGTCAAATGTTATAGAACAAACTGGAATTCAGTTCAGGTCCGGCTTGTATCTCCATCCTGCATCCATCGCCTTGTATATTACACACATGCAAGTGCAACATACAAGGCGGACCCCAAAATATTATGAAGCAGATTGGGAACTTATTCGGGTCCGGCTTACATCTCTTTCCTTTGTACATCGACTTGTATATTTTGTTTGTATGCCGAATATACAATCACAAACATACAAGTAGGGAATCTATTCAGAATATTCCACATACATTCTTCCCTTGTATATTGAACATGCACAAACCTGTTTGTATAAAACTGCGGCGGGCCCCACCAAATGCATCTCTGCTGCACTGTAGCAAATGTATGCGCGCCAGCCTTTGTATATTTTTCAATGTACATTTCCATTGTACCTTTGACATACATTCATTCCTACACATACAAACATGGGATCTTCTCCATAATATTCCTGTAATGTTTCTTTTCCCTTTGTATCTAACCGTTGTATGTCTGAACATACAAACCAAATATACATGCAACTCAATATGCAAGCAACGAATATTCCTAGAATCTTCAATGTGTATTCTACCCTTATACATCCTCCTTTTGAACCTGATATGCATTTGAAAATGCATACAATTGCAGAATATCCCTGGGAATCTTCGAAAGATTCCCTCTTGTATATACAACCCGATATGCATCTAAAATGCATCTAACTCATTTTCTCGAAGGACAATGGAGATTTTGCACCCGCCAATACATATTTTTGACCTACACGCATATACAAACCATTTTGTGCACACAAGGACACTTGCACCTTAACTGACTTTAGCATTTTTTTGACTACAGAGGCCAAAAGTGTTATAATTTTTTGGACCCTTGGGAAAGGGCCTACATATTTAAATACATGAAACTAGATTACTCATGCGGGCAGTAACATAGGCTCCGATTGGGGACGTGCAGGCGCAAGGCTGCAGCGAGAACCAGATCACTCCGGGGTAGACCAGGCAGAACACAAAACGCAAAATAGCACCGACTATACAAAGCGAGCATAGACTATTTACACCTAATTTACAAATGTGCACAGAGGAAGATCATTTATGAAAAATAGGGCTTCAGGAACTGACCGTGCACTAGCAGTTCCAGCAGTTCACCACTCAGGGCCTGGAGGAAGTATGAATTTTCTCCATGAATATTGCTAATTTGATATGGACCCATCCATAATGGCTCAAATTTATTATGCTTACCCTTATCTTGGCTCTTTGCATTCCAAACAAGGACCAAGTCACTTATCAGAAACTTTCTTTCTGTAGTCTTTCTATCAAACAAATATTTTATTTTCTGTTGTTTCTTGATGTTTGTCATGTGTGCCTCTCTTCTGATTTCATCCAATGCAACTAGCTAGTTTATCCTTTCAGTCATTGAGTCCTTAACCTCCACATCATTTTCTTGTATGAATCTATAGACTGGCAAAAGGTTGTTCACAGGCAACCTAGCTAGTGTACCATACACTAACTCAAAAGGTGACCTTCTAATTGATTCTTTCACTGCCATCCTGTTGGCCTATAGTGCCATCTTTAACTTCGAATCCCATGCCCTTTTATTTTTACCTAGCATCCTCTTAATGATTTTCATGAGGCTCTTATTGCTTGACTCTGCTTGACCATTTCCTTGTGGGTGATATGGTGATGCATATGACAGATTGATCCCGTACTTGTTGCAGAAATCAACAAAATCTCTAGATCTGAAGCACATGGCATTGTCCGTGACAATTGTAGCTGGCACTCCAAATCTAATAATAATGTACTCTAAAACAAAATCCATCACCACCCTGCTCGTAGCTTTTTTAGTTGGAATGGCTTCAACCCATTTGGTAAAATAATCAGTAGCAACCAGAATCCAACTGTGTCCTCCACTTGATTTTTCTGAGATTTCCCCTATAAAATCAATTCCCCACTGCTAAAATGGGGCCTCTACAGTTACAGTCTTAAGGGGCAATGCACCTTCATATTTTAGCTTTCCTGAGAACCTTTGGCAAGGATCACATTTTCTTATCATTCTATGTGCATCTGAGAAAAGAGTTGGCCACCAGTATCCTGCTCTAAGAATTTTGTGGGCTATTGTCTTGGCAGCGTAATGTCCACCACATCCTCCTATGTGTAGATCATTTAAAATATCAGCAGCCTGATCCTCATTCACACATCTGAGTAGTACACCTTCAAGATTCTTCCAATACAGCTCTCCTTGAAGAATTATGTATTTGATTACATGTAGCTTCAAAGTCCTTTTCTGACTATCACTGAAGTGGGAAGGACAATTCAAATTCTGCAAGTAATATACAATGTCCTTATACCAATCAAATTCTGATATACTGACAGTTTTATTTTGCATCATGTTCACCTGGCATACTTCCAGATTTGATTCTGTCATTATCTTTGCCAAACCTTGTCCCCTTACCAGCTTTGTGATATGTATCTTTATGTTGAACTCTTATAGTTTATTTATCCATCTGCATCTTCTTCCATTTACTTCCTGCTAAGTAAAGATGTCCTTGACTGTTGCATGAGGCACATATGCAACTATGTGAGAGCCCACCAGATATGGCCCAAAGCTCTTGATTGCCCTAACCAGTGCATATGCCTGCTTCTCCATGATGTCATACTTTAATTCAGCAGCCTGCAATGACTTACTAAAGAAGGCTATAGGTTGTTCAAACCCTTCTTCATTTTTTTACAATAGGCATGCAACAATAGTGTGGAAAGAAGCAAATGAAAATAATTGAAATGGCTTAGAAAAATCAGGAGATTTTAAAATAGGAGCCATCTTAACTGCCTCTTTTTATATTCTGAAATGATTTAGTCGCTTCCTCTTCCCATTTGACAGTTGCACCCTTCTTCAACATCTTGGAGATATCTTTTGTGGTCTCTGCAAAGTTAGGCCAAATCTCCTAACAAAATTAATTTGTCCAAAGAAGGACTGAACACCTTTCACTGTTTTAGGGATCTGAATTTTGTCAATCGCAGCCACCCTTTCAAGATCAATCCTGACTCCATTCTTGGAAACAATATGTCCAAGCAATTTTCCTTCCACTACCCCAAAAGCACATTTCTTTGGGTTAAGTGAGATGCCATACTCTAATGCTCTAATAAAAATTTGCTCCAGGTGTATGCAATGCTGCTCCTTCTTTTTTGAATAAGCTGTCAAATCATCCTGATACACAACCAAGATTGAATCAATCAATCCTGCAAAAGCAACATCCATTGCCCTTTGAAATGTGGCACCTGCATTTGTCAGTCCAAACGGCATCCTCACATATACATATGTTCCCCATGGAGTAGTGAAAGCAGTCTTGAATTGCTCTGATTCCTTTACTTTCACCTGATTGTACCTTGAAAATCCATCCATCATGGATAGAAGTTCACAGCCAGTCACCTTCTGCAACATAGCCTCCATATTAGGTAGTGGATAATTATCCTTCAAAGAGGATACATTCAGATTCCTAAAGTCCACACATAGTCTTATGTCACCATTCTTTTTTCTAACTAGGACAAGGTTAGACACCCAAGTTGAGTGTCTGATGGGCATAATTATTCCAGCCTCCCTAAGCTTCATAAGCTCTTCTTGCATTTTTGGAGCTAAAGTTAGATTGATAGGCCTCTGTTTTTGTCTAAATGGTTTAGCTCCAAGCTTCAAAGGGATTTCATGCTAAAATAAATCCTCTCTATAAGCTTTCAGGTCCTCATATGACCAAGCAAAGACATGCTTATACTTTCTCAGCAATGCAATCAGCATAGCTCTGATATGTGGTTTGAGCTGTTTGCCAATATATACTTTTTTGGGGGCATGAGATGTCCCCAAGTTTATCTCTTCTAAATCATTCTTGTTTGTTGGAGATGCCTTTGTGATAAATTGGTCCCTATTGTCAAAAGCTCTCTCTAAAGCAACCAGCCCTCTAGGGATTTTATTTGTCTTGAGTTGAATTATTTCTTTCCCTAAGAGAGTTTCTTTTCCATCTACAACCTCCACAAAATTCTAAAAATCCATTTCCTGGTTCTCATACTCATCAATGCAATGTAGAAATCTCAGTAAATCCTTGTCATCATCAAACACTTGCCAGCTGCATACATTATCTAGCACTGCAGGTCTAAGTTTGACTTCAACATTTGTAACATCTGATAGAGTGATATCATCTGGCCTTATGGCTACATTGGCTAGAAAATCTGCCCTGACATTTTTTGATCTCTCTATCCAGTTTATCTAGAGGCATCAAACAATTCAATTGTATCCCAAACAGCATGAATATTTTGCTTTAACCTTTTATTTTTTTATGCATACTTATCTCAAATTTGGGACACAACTAACTCTAAATCACCAAATACTTTGAGCATCTTAATTCCATGCTTTAGAGCTACATTTAATCCTAATAACAGAGCCTCATACTCTGCAATATTATTTGTACAGGCAAACTTCAACAAGAATGAGAATTTTAGAAGCTTACTAGTTGGAGACAGAATTACAATTCTAGCACCAGAACCTTCCTTTGAACAAGCTCCATCAAAATACATGGTCCAAAGACCCTATTGATCCAGTTCTTGAATACAAATATTTCCCTCTTTATCTCCTTCATCATCTGAGACAACTCTGAAATTATCACAGTCAGTATCCACAAAACATATATGCTCCTCTGATTCTTGATCCTCCACTGTCTCTGATGACCTTTCTTCTCTAATCAGTTTGACATCCCTGCCATTCATAGGGATCATAGCATATGACAAATCCAATTGCATACTCCCACCAATCAATGCTGCCCATCTTCTTGACAGCAACATGCCATATTGTGGCTTGATATCAACAACTGTTATGTTCATTTTGTAGGTCTTCTCAGGATAAGCTGCCAGTCTGAAGTCCACATCTTTCATAATTCCAATGACTGGTACTTCTCTAGCATCCATGGCATAACACTTCCTACATGCGTTATCTATTTTTAACCCAGCTTGCTGCATGATAGCCAAAGGCATGATGTTTGTGGACGCTCCTGAGTCAAGCGTACAGTTCTTAATTATTTTTCCATTTAAGATAAGGGAGACATAAAATGGTTCCACTTGTGAAGGACATTTTGTCATGGTCATCCCCAGATATACCTCAGGAATTTCATCTTCATCAATACACATAGCTTGTTTCCTACCCTGGGGTTCAATATTCTGATTAGCTTAACAGGGTACTCCTGAAATCAAAGATACTGCTTTATTTTTGAATTTTTCCACTTTCATCAACTCCATCAGTGGAACAGAGACTTTTATCTGCGATAAGACTTGAGTCATGTCAAATGGAGAATAATTTTGAATAACAGTTGTAACTTGCTCCACCGTTTTACTCTTATCCTGGGGTGACCCAGCCTTAGTTTTCATGGCTCCTGGACTGTCATTCTTGATCTGAAAATTTTTGTTTTGATTCACAACCTGGGGAATCCTACTTTCTGGTCCTTGAGGATCATGACCTATTTTCTGCTTAAAACCTTGCTTATTATTGTTCCATTATTTTTTATATGTTTCAGTCCCCTCATAACTTTGCACTGGTCGGCTCACAAAAGTGTTTTTTGGTTGGTGCGAATTGCTTACCTGAGCTTTACCTCTGAGATTGTAATTGCTTTTGACTTGAGCCACTGCCGCAGCTGTGAGGGCCCTAATTTCTTCATTAGAAGGCCTCCTCAGATTATTCAAAACATTGTTTGAATCCTAAGCATAGGCATAGTTGTCTTCATCATCTTCATCATAGGGAAACTGCTGGCAGACATGAATCTCATCATTTGCACTTACATCAACATCGTGAGAAGAGTATTCTCTGTTTGTAGATAGCATATTGACATTCCCATCTTTCATACAATGCGGCTCATTACACTCATCACAGGCAACAACATTGTTGTATAAAGACTGAGCAATCATACATTGTGACTGTGAGTGAGGCATTTGACATATGATACACCATGGGGTGTCATTAACAATATTTACAACCTTCCTCAAAGGATCAGGTGTTTCCTTTGCATTTTGAGCTCTTTGATTTGTATTGTTGTGCGGGAGAATAGGCTTACCATTATGCCAATTAGTGTTATATGGCATATCATGTAATGATGGTCTTCTTTCTTGCCTTTGGTAAACTGGTCTGTCAGGACCTATCCCTTTTTCATTTTTAGCCATTCTATAACCTAAGTCCTTGACAATAGTTGTCAATTTGTCTAATTTATCCTCAGAAGCAGATGCACTGCCTTGAACAGTTTGAGCTTTAGTATTTGGATTTTGCAAAATTTTCACATCATCTCTTCTATTTGTCTTACCAGATGCTTTTCTGTTATTTTCAATATTTGTTGCAATCTTGAAGGCATCTCTGAGGCTAGCAAGGCTTTTGTCTCTCAATCCATAAGCTGTTTTGGCATCAAAAGCATTTATGTACAATACTATGCACATAGGTTCATTAGGCCTCAAGTCCTATTGCAATTTGTTCAATACCTTAGTGAATCTAGCATTGAAATTAGCAACATGTTCATTTGATCCTTTGGTGATACCAGTAAATTCATTAATGAAGAAACTAGGATCAGTTTTGTCACCATACTATTCCTTGAATATTCTCCTGAAGTCATCCCATGATGAAATGCTTCTGTCAAGCAAACCTTTATACCATTCCTTGGCTTCATCAACTAAGGATTGCATAAATGATTTCATGAAAATATCCTCATGCTCAACCTCAAAGTTGTCCATGATATTCTGAAGCTTTTAAATGGTCCTCACCTGATACAGTATTATTTCCTAAAAATTTAGGCACTTGCAGCCTCACATGTTTGTCAATAGGATTGGGGTAACTAGGAATGCTATCAAAAACTAGCTGCCTGAATCTGTCTAGCTGCATCGGCTGTCTACCAGGCTAAATAACATTGGCATTTCTATTTGCATTTTGATTTCTGACATTATTTAATGGTATTCTAGTATTATTTGCATTCTGTCTTTGTTCATTACGCTGATCCTAGACTTCATTTCTTTGCAGACTTCTTT
The DNA here is from genome assembly GCA_027924645.1 of Cunninghamia lanceolata. Taxonomy (NCBI): domain Eukaryota; kingdom Viridiplantae; phylum Streptophyta; class Pinopsida; order Cupressales; family Cupressaceae; genus Cunninghamia; species Cunninghamia lanceolata. Next base: position 3,515,178 of record BSBN01000124.1, on the reverse strand, counting down.
ACATATTTGCATTGCCAAGGGTAGGAACTGAATCATTCTAAGCAACTCTCAGAGCTTGCACCCTCTATCTCATGTCATCTCTAAGCTTAACTGCTTGCAGATATTCTAATTCTACCCTTAAGCTCTTAATTTCATCAGCTAGTTCCTCTTCTCTAGGCATAGAAGAGGATGGCTTTGTTATATTCTGATCATCATTATCATCATCCCTTAGGGATTCAGCTTCTTCAAATCTGTCAGGGGAATCAACAAAAGGGCATTCTTGAAACACCTCTGACCTCATTCTCAATCCATCACCCTGTTGTCTCTCATATACATTCTAGATTTCAGCCTCAATATTTGTAAAATAAGGTATTGTTTGCCCTGAGGATCCTGGATTGTCCTGAATAAATTCATTTTTTCTGGGGCTAAGAGAACCATCTTGACTGGCTCGAACAATTCCTTTTTTCCTGTACATCATTTTTATGGGTAACTCTTCAAACAAAGGGTTACGTTGGGATCTTCTCCCTTGCATACAAATTTTACTTTATCAGTCGAGAGATTAGTTCAGAGTCGCCACCTATTACTAGGAATTGTTCTGGGTTCTATCACAAAGCATTCCCCTGCAAAGTCACCAATTTCTGTTACCTCTCAATCCGACTAGATGCTTATTCCCAGTTGTCCCTACAAGGTAGCCATCAATGATCAATAGGATTCCTGGGCCAACGGCTAACAGTATAGGAGATAGATTCTATAGATATCTCCTCTTCTTCTTTAGGCTTTGCAGAACCAAGGGGGTATTCCCTATTCAACATCCATGAGCTATGTTTGTGGATTAACTGGGATGTTGATACAAAGTAGATAAATCCTCTATTATGTAGACCAAAACTGTGAGATAAGTGCAAAGGGGCTAGCTTTGGGCCTATGTTCAGTTGTAGACAGAGGATTTTGGGTCCTAAAGCTACTTCTAAAATCCTAAAGGTTTGTATATGAAGTTTGAGTTTGATTTGTATTTGGATGCAAAACTAGGACTTTGGTTGCGACCTCAATACAAGACTGGATCGTTCCTATCCAGGGCTCGGAGTCAATAGACATACACATGTGAATGGCCAGCATGAATCATACACCAAAGACTGGATATCAAGGGGATTCCTAATATCTGCCTTACAAATACTTCCCAACAATTAGGTGCTTAATCATTCATACTTAATGGTATCCCTACTGCAACACATCTTCTCAATGATTAACTTGAAACATTTAATTTGTTCCTTGAACAAAAGTAGGAGATTAAACATTCAATATAGGAAAAACTATATTCCTGAACCTTAACAACCCTTAGTTATCTTGATTCAAAAGAAACTATGCCCACAGCTTGGAAACAGATGATTAAACACATGCATAGAGCATTTCTCATATAAAACAACATGAAACCAGTTAACTCATGCATGAAACATACAACATGAGACTCATAAACTTACAAGACTTCAAGAACAGGGCCACCAATGAAGTTGTATTGTGTCACAGCACCAAAAATATTGTCCAATTTTCAAATACGACAACAAGTAACACAGTTTGGCTTTTATACCAAGACTGTGTACCCGGCAAAAATTAATTACAAGGCAAATCAAAAATCTACCAGATTCAATGCACGAGGAATGGCGCTCAAAAATATTCAACGCTATGGGGAGATAGAGAGGAATGAGCAGATGGAATCAGGATCCGCACCGCCGTCCAAGGACATTCATCTTCAATCAGGTTGTTGACTCGTCCATCACTGACCCATACCGCTGCAATTCTGCCATTAACACTTCAACTACCCACAGCCTCTTTGAAATGTAGCAACGGCGTACCTCTGAAAATTTCCTGCTCAAAAACGGCCGCACACGCTCAAGAAAAAACCTTCGCTGTAGGTTCAAAACAAGACCGTCGATCATCCCTCCGTTGTTGTGATCAACGGCACCTAAAAACGTTGAAAAGTTGTCGGCCAGTGAAATTGTGCCACGTAGGCACATTGTGTTTCTATCGCTGACCCTTTCTCCTTTTATCTCACCTTTATCGCTCTTGTATATGTAAACCCAAATGCATATACAACATACAAGGCGAACGTCAAATGTTATAGAACAAACTGGAATTCAGTTCGGGTTCAGCTTGTATCTCCATCCTGCATCCATCGCCCTGTATATTACACACATACAAGTGCAACATACATACAAGGCAGACCCCAAAATATTATGAAGCAGATTGGGAACTTATTCGGGTCTGGCTTGCATCTCTTTCCTTTGTACATCGGCTTATATATTTTGTTTGTATGCTGAATATACAAACACAAACATACAAGCAGGGAATCTATTCAAAATATTCCACATACATTCTTCCCTTGTATATTGAACATGCACAAACCTGTTTGTATAAAACTGCAGCAGGCCCCACCAAATGCATCTCTGCTGCACTGCAGCAAATGTATGCACGCCAGTCTTTGTATATTTTTCAATGTACATTTCCATTGTACCTTTGACATACATTCATTCCTGCACATACAAACACAGGATCTTCTCTCGAATATTCCTGTAATGTTTCTTTTCCCTTTGTATCTAACCGTTGTATGTCTGAACATACAAACCAAATATACATGCAACCCAATATGCAAGCAGCGAATATTCCTAGAATCTTCAATGTATATTATGCCCTTGTACATCCTCCTTTTGAACCCGATATGCATTTGGAAATGCATACAACTGTAGAATATCCCTGGGAATCTTCGAAAGATTCCCTCTTGTATATACGACCCGATATGCATCTAAAATGCATCTAACTCATTTTCTCGAAGGACGATGGAGATTTTGCACCCGCCAATACATATTTTTGACCTGCACGCATATACAAACCATTTTGTGCACACAAAGACACTTGCACCTTAACTGACTTTAGCATTTTTTTGACTACAGAGGCCAAAAGTGTTATAATTTTTTGGACCCTTGGGAAAGGGCCTGCATATTTAAATACATGAAACCAGATTGCTCATGCGGGCAGTAATAGGTTGAATGATGAATGGATGGTTAAGATTAAAAGATGAAAAATGTGATATGGAGGGCTAGGATTAAAAAGTAATTTAATAAGTGGGATAGTGTGACAAGTAATTTAATGAAGGTGATAGTGTGACAAAGGATTTAAATACAAAATTACTTAAATTATGAGAGAGGGACATGTGTTGTGACGAGAATAAAGGTGAGGAATAATTTAAATAAATATTTTGTTTAAATTGGATGATGGAGGAATAAGTGGGAATTAATTAAATAAATAAAATTTATTTAATTAATTGGTTAATGGGATAAATGGGTTAAAGATTGGATTAGTTAAATAAATATGATTTATTTGACTAATTAGGTGATGGAAGGATTATGTAAGGGTTCTAGGACAAAATGTCTCATAAGATGTCTCAAATGATGTATCGACAAGGTGATGCTACAAGACATGTCAATTTTAGGTGTCTACAATATACATTAAGAATTGGCCCCTAGAAAGTTCTATAGAAACCCTAGCGAGTCCCCTATGTAGAGACATAATCCTCTTGGCAATTTTTTCCTAAAATTGAATTGAAGTGATAGAGTGGGTGGCTATTTTATGTTAAAACATAATTTTAAAAATAAATTGTGGACAATTTGGAAACCAAAAGTGATTCTTGTTTCTAATCAATTTGGCTGACGATGACCTAAAGTTTTGCTAATTTTTTAGTTAAGGTGGCGAATAAAGGCTAGATTTTTGATAATTTTTAATTGAAGTGGTGAATTAAACCTAAATTTCCCATAATTTTTTAATTGAGGTGGCAAATTAAGCCTGAATTGCCTATAAATTTTAAATTGAGGTGGCAAAGTTAGCCTAAAATTTAATAAATTTGTAATTGAGGGGCAACTTAAAACCTAGATTAATACGAATTTGTAAGTTAAGTGCTGAATTATAAAAAAATACCGAATGTTGTGCCTACAACAACACACTTGGAGATGGAGGCGGGGTAATCAATTGTGTTTGCCATATCATGCATAACATTGCATAACAAATGCAGGATGAAGAAAAAGAGACTTCCAAGAAAAAGATGAAGAAGATCGACGAGAAGATGGACAAAGGTGTTGCTTTGTGAGAGGACAAACTGAAGACTATGTGCAAACACTGGGAAGTCCTAGTTGCCCATTATAGGGTGTGACTTTTTTGTTGTTTTGGGTTGTTCTAGTGATGTTTGTTGTGTTATTTCTCTGTTGCTCTTGGCCTATCTTCTATCTATTTTTGTTGTGTAGCCTAGTTTGGATTTGTTTTCTAGGCAGTGCTTCTTGTTAGTTGTGTCATGTTGTATTGTTTTCTGTCTTATGCTATGTTTCTAATCTCTTTGTTTTTGTAAGGGACCCTTTCCCAGCTTATCTAATCAAAAACATTGTGTTTAGGCATCATTAAGAATTTGATTTAATTCATCAATTCAATAACATTTTTATTTAATTCATGTGTGAAAAGATAGTCTTCATCATTCTTTATTGAGACCTATGTCATTTAGTTCACAGTGCATTTGTGAGTTTCTCATCTTCGAGGTTGGCTATGCAAGTTCTGGTTTCAATTTTTTCAGCAGTATTGCAGTGTCAAGTAATAGTTCTCTCATGGCTATTCAAGGAAATAAAAGGATTCTTTTGGCACCTAACAAGTGGGAATTTGAAGATGTAGAGAGATTTGATTCAGTGAAATTAAGGAAGCTATTTTATATCAATTACCTTGTAATAGAAAGTGTTATAAGGGTTATTATTGATGAGGATAAACTCCAAGACTTTCCTCAAAACAATCTTCCCAATAACATTACCTCTTTTTTTCTAACATCATGGACATCGTCCAAGATGCCAAATTAGTTAAGCTCCTAGCTAGGACATATGTTTATATACTTGTTACTGATGATAAAATTAATGTCGCTCTAGAAGATTATAATAGAGATGATGGGCCATGGGATTTTGGGGTCTACTTTCCATTAGGGCTAGTTAAAAAATGTTTGTTGTAGCTTGTACATCCTCCAGGCTAATAGGGATCGCATTCACCATGGGTCATTGGATGTCTACGAAAGTACTCTCCTTCATCACAAAAAGGACATTTACAACCGTCTCTTGGAAAAATCAAGGAAGGTTGTGAATGAAGTCTTCTTTTTGCATAGGGTAGATTCAAGCAATGTAGGTATTTAAAGTTTCACATTTAAATGGCTCTAATTTTACCAAAGCTTTGTGACTTGAAAAAATTTCTAGTTTTTGTACTTTTTGGTTTCAAATTAATATGTATTTTTAAGTTGTGTGCCAAATTATTATAAATGAAAATATTTGTGTGTATCTTGCATCACATTCATGTGATACTTTGTGTGAAAAGACAACCTAGGACATCATAATGATTTTTATTTAATTTAGTGATACTTTTGCAAATCTGTAATATCCATGTGGTCATCAGTAATAACATTTGCATTTAATTTAACATATTGGAACTATCTATTTGAATGGTTTTTGAGATATGCACAAATATTATCTAGGAATCTATAATTAGATTACTATTTAATGAATTAAATGAAAATAGAAATGATGTTGAAGGTTGTCCTTTCATGCAAAGTATCACACGGATGTCATTTAAGATAGACCTGTGCAAAAATATTATACGTACATGTGTAATTTGTTTACTATATTCTTATATGCTTTTATTCAATTTAAAGAAAACATTCGTTTAATTTAGCTTTAAATTACATAAAGGAAGAGGTATATAATCACATGCTTGGCCAACTGTTATAATCTTGCTCTATTCTCTTTATTTTGTGGAAATCTCATTGTGCTTTACAAATCTTGGCCTACGAGATCATGGAGCGACTCTTCTTCTTACGTGCTATTCATAAAGAGATGGGTTTCTATGGACCAATCGAAAAAAGCCAGTTAAACATTATCGTCTACTCTCTCTTAGATGAGATAAAGGTGGTGTTGATGATGATTTTACTCACAATTAGACACGGATAGATTTTTCTACAATAGAAACCCCTATCTCTCTTGAAAGATAACAAATCTAGGAGGAATTTATTAGCCCAAGGCTTTGGCAGTCAGGTCTTGACATGCTTGTCATCACTCAGGGTCGTTGTATCACTGTTTTCACATGGGGACTTACAAAGATTGAATTTATTTCTTCTGATCCAAACAAATTCCTGCAAATATCACCAAGATCTTGCACAATCTACACTTATTCTGCATATACCTTGTTATATTTACTCATTAGAAAACAAACTTTGAGCAAATTCTTCTATATTTAATATAACGTTGATGAATTCTTCTGAAACTATCTCCAATTAGTTGAACTTTAATCAATTATTTTGGAAATCATTTAAAGATCTTCTTTAAACTGCCATATTTACCATCATTTATAGTTACTTCCTTAGGATTTGACATTGTTTGCACTTATTTCAAACAATTTTAGAATAAAAGACAAAAGATAAGATTTGCGAGAAAAAGATTCTAAGAAAACTAAGTTCACAACAATTGCACACATACATCTTTTCAAATTCATAAATCAAAGATAAATCTATTTATACTTCACCAGGAGTTCCACATCTACATATAAGAGATGCAAATCTTCAATAGAAATCAAGAACAACATGATAACATTGAAACACACTCCAAGAGGACACAACAATTTGATATTTCATTACTATTTATCAATGTATGATCACTTAAGATTTACAATGTAGGAATGACCAACAATCTTCTATTCATCAATTTGATCAACATTTACAAATGTTCTTACTGAATGCGAAAAAACCTTGAGGGATACAAAAGATGCAAAATTTGGCACGTATGCATCACAAGTTTCAACAATTCAATCTCTCTGTTTACAATAATTCAAATGCCTTTTATAGAACAAGGATCCAGAATCAATTACAATAATGAACGAATCATATTACATCTCTCAAAATCAACAACCAAGATTCGGGGCACATGAATGCCAGTTGGCATTCAGAGTGGATGACAATTGTCATCAGAGAATATTCCTCAAGGTATCAAAAGATTCTTATGTCTTCAAGTATTTCCAACTGGCATCTAAGTAGGACCTGATTTTGAGCATAGTCAATCACAATCTGGATGTCTTCCATACGGCATGTGCATTTGCATCAGGATGTCTTGTTATACTTTGAGCACAAAACTCCTCGTCATGACAACATGTCATTAATGCCTTTGGTACCAACTTGCCACCAGATATCTAATCTAGACAATCAAGTCCATCTTTATCTAGATGTCCTCATTTGGACATTCGGGTTCCAAATTCATCTGGATGTCACATCTAGGCAATTGGGTCATAAAGAATCAAAGAATCAAATAATATATACCCAACTCTACTCTGTATCCGTACCTATATCATTTGCTCCAAGGCCTTCTCTAGATATATTAGTTTTATATGCACTGAACAAAATAGATTTTTGACTATTTCACCCCTATCATACACATATGCCTTGTCCTTAGAAAAAAATTGGGTGTCTGGAAGTGATTCTGAATACCTGTGAGCCTATCTTCTCTAGCCTTCATCTTCCCCTTATACTCTTTTACCTTAGAATATTTATCCATGTGTCATCAATGGTTCCTCCAGAGAAGTTAGTTGTTGGATCCTTCTAGACATGCTCAAAACTACTCTTAAATTGCTTCAAAGCCTCATCTTTATTATACTTGTCCTGATCACTTGGTAGCTGTCCTACCAGCCTATCTAGGATCTCTACTTCTTTCATCAACACATCATGTAATTTCTTGCTTAAATCCTTTGTTTTGTGTCGGCATACCTTTAGAAGTTCCCTCTCAAAATTTAGTTCATTAAACCATGTGGGAACCAAAGGAAGGGTCTTATGAGTTGCTATCCCCTCTTTGAGTAATATGTTGCCATTTATATTTTGAATAGACTTGAGCCTATTCTTTATTTGCTCATTCTCTTCAATTCTGTTTGCACTTTCCTCCTAGAATTTGGTTATCTTCTCTTTCATGGATGCAATGACATCCCAATTGCCTACATCAACCTTTATAATCACATCCTCATTATCCACCATGAATGTTTTAAACCACTCCTCCATGACCTCCGCAACATGTTTCTTTCTATCGAATTATGTGACCTCATCCTGGATGACCAAAACCAGACTAGAAGGTGTATCAACCACTTCCTGCTACCCTGGTGTGACTAATCCCTTGATGAAATTCTGTAATTGGGTAATTTTCCTCTTTAGTTCCCTCTTTCTCTTCTTATCTTTCACCATCTGGGTTGTAGCTACATCGACACTACCTCGGAGCTCTTTAATTTCCTACTCTTGAGTGGTATGTCCTAAATTGATGGTCTGGATTTGATAATTTGCCATCGTTATTTCACCCTTATCATTTTGGAGTGATGGAGTGGCCAATTGCATTACATGGGATCTTGATACATCCCTCCCTATTGAGGGCATAACTTCGGCCTTCCTTTTTGGCCTTATTTCTTACTTCGCGAAAATGCTCTTGAAATCAAGAGGAACAAAATGAACTAGATGAGGATCCTGCACCTCTGTCGCTAACCAAATTGCAATGTCGATATTCAGTTAGGTTACCTGTTATTGGGGTTGTTCAATGTGTGCATCCTCCTTCGTGTGCTTCTCATGTTGCTCTTGGTACAACTCTTTACTCTTATCCTGATCTGAACCTTTTAGCCCTTTCTCTGTAAGTATCTCATCGACCGGTGGCATAATGACACTAGGACCTTTAATCAGATGTTCTTCCATTTCTTGTCTAGGAGCATCCTATTCTTCATGCCCTTGCTCTTGTGATAACTCCTTAGCATCATGTTCCTGGATATCTTCTTCTGGTGGCTTAGCTTGTTCTCGAGGAGTATCCACATGCTCCTCCTGTGATACATCTGGATGTTCACGTTCAGAGGAGGCTTCCTTTTGTACATTTTCTTGCATCTAGCTGACATCAGGATGTGGAACATCTATTTGGATGTCTTTCAGATGTGGCACATCCTGATGCGGAGTGTCTTGTTGCATATCCACTTGATGTGGGACTTCTACTTGGATGTCCTTTTGTTGCGGCACATCCACTTGATGCTGACTATCATCATGAGGATCATCTTGTTGGACATCTTCCACTTCTTTAGCAACTTATTTATTGGAAGGTTGAAATACCGCCTCATACATAATAGGGAATTACTCTACCTCTGGTGATGCGGAAACCAGAGGTGCGGATGGAGCTGATGTTACCTCCAAAATAGTATCAACATTAATACTATTAATCACCTCATCATCAGTTAGGTCAACCACCCATGTCAATGGGACATGTGGAGGTTTGGTTGTCTGCTATTTCTTTATCTCTTCTACCTTTTCTTGGTTAACCTGTATGAACTTCTATCTTCTCTTTGCCTCTTATTGCTCAATATCTTTCTGTTGGATAGGAGAGATATCCTACATTTCTTCGAGTTCTTTTGGTTCTAGTGATGGTGTTCTTAGAACAGATGAAGAAGGTGTGTTCTTTGCCTTACCCTTTCCTTTTTATACTGACTCCTTCATCTGAATAGTAGGCCAGACTACCTCATCGGATATATCTTGGGCACTAGATTGGGCAACTTCAACCTCTTCAGGCGTTGGCACTTGTGATGGCTTGCCAATGAATGTTATTGGCACAGCCTTCAAGGGTTGTCCTACAGAGGGAGAAGCAATGGATGCAATGCTGATACCCTCTATTTTTTATGCTTCTGAGGATGTGCTAGCTTCAGCCAGCTTGGCTTCTTGTACTCTCCTCTTTGTAACTAGGAAGTCATAAAAATCAACATTTGTTAGGATCTTCTTCTTTCCCTTCCTGTTAGGATAGGTAATCACTACCCCTTTGGAAATTAGTGTCTGGATGTACCTATCCAACAATGTCTTACTTGCATCAATGATTGGTTTGGTGATGACATCAATTGATGTCTCCTCTAGTTGAGACCAATCTGGATCAGGTAAGGTCTCATTGTATACCTTGTTCTGATTCTAAATGGGATGTAGGACAACTTGATGCTCCTCCTTCACTTGAGGAGGTACTTCATGGGTGCCGAGTGTCCTCATCTAATTGAGTGTCAGCCTTTGATATTTCCCTTTTTTTAACTCCTGTTCATCCATGCAGTCTGCCGAGTAGTCCTCAATGTGAGGCTTATGCTGATACTTCTTATTCACATACTTCTCCATTCTATTGTAGGGATCAAATCTTCTCTTCAAATGGAATGGTTGCAAGTTGAGCAATGCTAAATTGAGTGTAAAACATAATTTGATAGTTGTAGCATATGTAATTTTTGACATTACATTTTCCCCCCACTTTAGTGAGCTGATGTCACTAGATGATATTAGCTATTCTAAAGTATAGAAATAAAATGCAAATATATGTATATTTGAAGGATACACAACAATATTCCCACTCAAGGAATTCTTTCCCCCAACTAAGAATTTACAAAACAAGTGTGTCAAACCAAACAATCCTACATAACAAACATGATAGGCACAATCATCCTACAAAATAGAGGTGTCAATACATCTCAAATATACATACATATGAAAAAGACATAAAAATGAGATTACAACACACCTATAGAAAAAAATTCTATGTAGACATGAAGACAATTATCTCAGAGAGAGAGAGAGAGAGAGAGAGAGCAAAATGCCAAATTTAGGCTTGTGAAAGAGAAAAGAAGCTTATGTAGACATAGGGAGATTGTCAATACAAAGAAAATTGCATGATTCTATAATTAGCTTGATTTGACGCTAGGAATCATGAGAATCAATTGATAATGTGAATCATATGTGATAACATTCCCTGTTGCTAGGTGATTCAAATATTGATGTGGGATCCAAGATCAATTGGACTAGAATGCTTTGTTGCTAGGTGATCTAAACATAGGATGGTAAATTAAGCTTACTTTGTTGCTTGGTCACCATATCTTTGCTATAATTGAAAAATCATGCCAATAATATGAATGAGTAAGGGGAGTGTGTGCCCCCTCCTAATTTTGTCTAATATGATAGAAAATATCAAGAAAAGAGAAAAATAATGAATGTAGAGAATGATGTTTTATTTGGAAAACTACATAGAGTAATATGCCCCCAAGAGACGAGAATGCAATCAAAATGAAATAGTTACAATGAATAATTATAGCATGAAATGAACATCTATAGATAGATAAAGGCAAGTATGTTGAAGGCTATTAGAAAGAGATGTCTCATTGCATAGAAGATTGATGGAATTTTCCCATGTGGAAGAATGTGGAATTAAGGCCTATATAGAAGAAACCACGCTAGATTTATAGGTATAGTTTGAAACTTTTTACAATTTCCATAGAAGGGGTAAAGGAGGAAGGTTATGAAATTCTTACACTTTAGAAAGTTTTATAAGATTAATTTTTCAAAATTCATATAAATATGAGAATTGACTATTCATTTTTACTATTTACAAAATGAAAAGTAGATCAAATTTGAGTATAAAACGAGTGAAAATGCCTTAGAGATGACCATTCTAGCCAATGAGATTAGACATACTATAATACTAGATCAAGTTGGGGATTCATTTAAGAGAGGTATGCTTATAATCTTTGTTTTCTTATGCATTTAGACCAATATAAGGTGGGGTAGGGCTATGAACTGAGGTAGCATCCTCCATTCATAATGGAGTTTACAACCCACAATATAGTTAAGGAACCATGTGAATGTATGACAATTCACAAGTGTTCATGAAACATGTAGAAGTCTATCAAACACGTATGCAAGCATCAAGAAACCACGAACTAGTAGAGAAAACAATTGTGAAGAGAATTTAGGAAAAGAAAAGTATTTAATAAAATATTTTTAGAAGTGAATGTTATCTTAAGAGATGATTTTTAGAGCAATAACTAACGATGTTTTCTTAATGCTTGTAAGAGACACCAAAGTTGTGGGAGAGGCCATGAAACTAGGTGCTAACTTTCTTATGGGCCCCTGCACAAGACTTTCCACTAGATGAGGCATTACACCTATGTACATCAAGGTGGGATTATACTAAGTGTATATGATGCCAAAGATTAGCTATAGTGAGTGCATGTTGATAGCATTGATGGAATGGTGGTTACTAGATGCATCAATGTTCTAACTTCTGACAGGAAAGTTTACTATGACATTATAGGATGTGTATTAGATATTGTAGATCCCTATATAATGTGTTTAAGTGGATATTGATGATCAGAGGCTTACACACTATGTGTGATAGAGTTATTAATATGCACTTGGGAGAGATGTACAAGGGTATCCCTCAAGGCACATTATGCTAAGGATGCTATAATAGTGAGTGGAGCATACCCCACTTATTTGGAGGATTATGATTGCCATTGTTTTCATTTGTGTTGTGATGGATAAGTGGGGCACTCATCTGCACAATAGTCTAGCACACTACATTTGATAGATGGAGGAGCACAAGGTTGTGTATAGTTGGGGTTAGTGCATGCTCACCCACTTATACAATGGCTTGAGTCATTAAGTTTGGAATGTGAACCATAATCTCATGACATATACTCTATTATAAACCTAGGCATCTAAGCACATTAGACTAACCCAATTAGTGGGATTCTCGATGGCTATATCACCAAATTCACTACATGCCCATGCCTATGGCCTTAGGTAGAGATCATGGTAATTCAGAGATGTATTATATGAGAGGGACACCTTTAATAGGCTACTAGGGACAAGTATCATTTCGCTCCCATACATAAATATGTGGAGTTGGGTAGGAATTACCTATCAATTAGCATGAATGCAAATATCTTTTGTTGAGTGCAGAGAATACTGAGAGGGGGGTGAATCAGTATTCTACAAAACCACTTAAATTGTTGTTTCTTAATCCAATTACCAAATTCAATAACATGAAAGCATAATAGACATAAGAACATCAACCATGAAGACATAAGACATAGACACCAGGATTTTTATGTGGAAAACCCCAAAAGGGAAAAACCACAGTGAGTGTTAGTTCACAATATATTATGATAGCACAATACTAAATTACAAGAAATATCACTGCCCTAAGAAGAAATGCTCACTGCACAAAGGCTCACTACCAAGAGATAAGAAGATAGAAGAAGGATTAGCTCACTGCTAGGAGAAGACTGTTACAAATGCATCTATAGAATGCTGGGGTGTAGTTCCATTTACAACTCAATATACAGACTCAAAAGTCTTCATAATGTCTGCTCTACTTTTTCTGCTCTGCTTTACATAAAACTTTGATCTTCTGCCCTTACTATCTTTTTCTGGTCACAACTCTGCTATATATCACACATATATTGAATTTGCACATACACACACACACATTCACCACTCAACATCGCAATGCATCGAGTATTTATATCTGCAACAAGATTCATCTCATAATCAGGTCGACAAGCTAGACATGAAGCGTGTATACAATGTGCTTTACCTTGTCGGCTTGATCAAGTGTACAAACTGTAATGCGGACCTAACCAAACATATAATGGTCTTCATATAGGTTGGCACTAATCATACAACCACTTAGATTGATTGTTTAAACAATATATCTTCTTCACATATGGATTTAACATGCATGTCGGCCTGTCCCTTAAGAACATGCTTGGTCAATTCATCTGTCACATCAAAACTCTCACTGCGGACCACAAGAGACTCAAATATTCATAACCAACATTCATTCTTGACCTCTTAGCATACCTTCATAACCACAAGACAAAATATGCAAATGCGGAGGAATGCAGACCCTTTTACTCTGGCACTATGCACTGTTCCTATCTTAGTTCTGTTCACCTGGACTTAGACATTTCATAGTATGACTTCCAAAGAAGGTCAGGTCTTTAGCACTAGAACATATCATCATCAAATAGCTATGAACAACATATCTGAACCGCATATAATGATCTTCTTTTGCGGAGGCATACTGACCCAATCTCTGTCACTTACTTTGTGTACTGCTCATACTTAGTCATTTTGGCCTTTCATACCTTAATCCTTTTGTGCCTTTTTGCCAAACCAAATCTGTCTTCTGGAGTGAAATCTCTTTGTTATGCCAATGGAATCCTTATTTCTTTGTTTCCATCAATGACAACATTCAATCATTCATCAGAGCAATGTCTCTTGCCAACAATCTCCCCCTTTAGCATTGATGGCAACACTTAGTGAAAAATGCTCGTCTGCTCCTCCTTTCTAAATATACTCTATTTTTCTTCTCTCCCTTAAATGTTTGCCCATTTTTCACTGGTCTTCTTCTCCCCCTTTGACATCAATGGCAAAGGTGTATGTACAAGAGTCAAAATTGTGTCAAAACTGCAAAATATTTCATACTCTGCCGCATATGTACTCATACAAACTTCAACTTAATTTGTTGTGGGTTGTAGAATGTCATTGAAAATGTTCTTGATTTGGACTAATTCTTTATACCAACTCTTCTTAGCATTGTCCAAAATTTGAATATGGCCGTCTATAAGGAAGACAAATTTTTCTACCTTTTGTACATTAGAGGGTGTGTCAATTTATGCTTTTTCCTTCAGTGCTTCTGCTGCAAGATTTGACATTGAGTCTAGCTTAGGACTTATTAGTCATCCTCTCAACTGACACATTCTATTTTTCATTTGATCTCTCTTATTCATTACATTACTTAACTCGTTATGGATATTGATCACTTGTATTTCTTTGCTGCTGACTGATTCAATTGCCGGATCAAATGACTTAGAAAGGTTTGTCAGCTACAGTTTTAGATCCTTGATCTTTTCTTCTAATTCCTCTGTGGATTTTGGCCATGATAAACAAAATTTGTATAATTCACAAGCCTCTTTAATGGTACTCTATATACTTCTTATTCCATTGTCTAACAAAGTTCTATCATTTGCTAGCATGTTCTTTAATTCAACTAATCTTTTCTCATCAAACTCCTTTTTGACTTTTGTTTCTACAGATTTTTCAAATGATTCAAAATAATTGTTGATTGATGTTATCATACCTTTAAGTTGATCAGTTGATGACATTGATGTATCTTTCTGGTATTTAGGCATCAACTTTCCCAACACATCAGATGCTGCACCAATGAGATCATTATCCTATATATGTCTTTTCATCAACTCTTCTTGTGCCTTTACTTGAACAACTGACACTAGTTTGAATTTCTACACAGGGGACATAAAATCTAAATTTATTTGTCCCTGCAAAAACTCAGCCTCATCCAAGACTTATTTTTCTCTCTCCAAGAATTCTTTAACAGACTCTACAGTGTCTCTTGCTCTACCAGAGACTTCTTCTTGGTTTGGTTCCGAAGGATTAGGTCCATATATTTGCTTTTGTCAGCTTTTTGCTCCGATATAGGGCTCATCTCAGCTTGTTCATCTGCTTTGTTTTGTTCCTCAATCTTATATTGATCCTCAATGGCAATCTCTGGACTAGTAACAGGGACTGAATCTTCTTTCTCCTTCAACTCTTTACTTCCTTGATTCATGTTCACATCAGGAATAGATGTATCATTACCAGTATTTGCTTCTTCTCTATCATGTATAGTTAGAAGATGATGTTCCTTTAATACCCTCAAAGTGATTTCCTCAATTTCCTTCACTATTTTCTTAATGTCATCTAACATAAGAACATTCATTCTTTTCTTTATTCTGAACTCTTTGCTAAGCACTTTTGAGATTTTTGTTTTGTCTTTAGGAGTGATCTTAGGACATAACGTTATCAGCATGTGTTCTCTAAGTTTGATATCCTTTGTCATAACAGCATCTTTCCTTGCAGTCATGATACTACCCAAGGTGTTAGGGAGTCAATAATGATCTCAATGAGGGCCTTATTGTAAATGCATAAGTATTTGACAATCGCATCTTCAATGATTCTTTAATCTGCATCATTGTATTCATCATAGAATTTGGCAATGGGTGTTAGATTTCCATCAATTGTAATAGCCCTTAAAACTTCCTCTAAGCTCATTGTAGCCTGGTCTTCTACAGATACTGCAGTCTTAGCTTTCTTTCTTTCTTTACTCTTACTGGATGTCTTCCCTTTTGTGGTACTGGAGGGTTTGCCTTGCTAAGAAATGAAGGGGGGTGCACTCTGTGTCTTCATTTTCTTTACTTCTTCATCGGTCTCAGTTTCGTCATCATCAATTGGTTCAATACTGACATACACTCTCTGACCTTTGGTCTTCTTCCTCTTGCTTGTTTTCTCTTTTGTAGTTGTAGTGGAAGGAACATCAGAGGATTTAGATGTTGTTCTAGAGGAACCAACACTTCTTGTTCTTCTTTTTGGTGTAGCAGGTGCCTCTTGTTGTGTCTTTTGAATTTCCAGATCTTTATTTACTTCCTTTTTCTTGCTCCTTCTCCTTTTCTTTAGCTATTTTTTCTGCCTCAGCTCTAGCTCTTGTAGCTGATATTTATTCTTTGGTGAAACCTTTGCTTTGTGCATAATCTTCTGTCATTTTCTGGGCCTTCTTTGAAATTTCCGGTCTTCTCTGCTCAACAAAGACTTTTGTTGACAGCTCCTCATAGGTTCCAAATCTTTCCTCTTTGGAGTCCCTTGGCTTGCTTAGCAGATGTTGGGCATAGTTGTCCAATATTTTTCCATCAATTTCATATCCCATTGGTAAGATCCAGACAGTTATGGGTTCCATGGCCTCCATCATACATTTATCCTTGTCTATAATAAAGTATATATCATTTTTGTATTTCTCCACAATGGTTTTAGGAATCCTTTCTCTAGATTGTATTAACTTTTGGAAGTTCTTGAAATAGCCCCATAGGGCTGTAGTTTGTGTATCAATGTTTCCTATACTGCTTAACTAGTTTTTAATATGTACTGCAACAGGTTTATCTCTAGTCCAAAACTGATTCTTCATGCCTGGTAATTCTTGCATAAAGTAGAAAAATAAGCTCAAAATCAATGTACCAAATTTGAAAGGGTATTTGTTTTCTTCAAGTTCTCCATTAACTGCTGACAGAGTAGTTCACACAAGTCATACTCTGCATTTTCCTTGACCATTTGATAGGCAATGTATATAGCAGTATCGGAGATAGAGTTTTCCCGGTTTGTGAAGTAGACCTTATACCTGATTACCATTAATGCAAATATAACTGCATGACCTTCAATGTCGCTGATTGTCAATGCCCTTTTATCAAATTTTGCTCTGGTATCACTATATCATTTTTCACAACCTTCAATATAGGCACTATACCAGTAGAGTTTAGTCCTGTGACGACCCTTATGGCATCTTTAGTGATCTTGAATGTAGATTTGAGCCAAATAAACTCATCATGAATTCGACTTAAGACATACCAGACCCATTCATCTTTTGTAAAAACTAGAAAATCTATATACTAAATGAGTTTCTTCTCCTCCAATGCCTTGTATTCTTCTTTTAGGTCAAATGTATTGCCACTTAGATGTTTTAGATATAGGTCCATGAGTTTACTACCTCTGTGTTCCTCTATGGCAACATGAATATAAGCCCTAACATCTTTCGCATGCATCACACCAAACATAATCCCAGAAAATGCACCATTTGGATCGACCTCTGTTGATTTGACTGGATGCTTTTTGAATTTTGGCCAAGCTCTTTCAGTTATGTCAATTACATGTGGTGTTGTCATTTTTGCAAAGATTCAAATGAATTCACAATAGGGTTTTGAATCTGAAAAATACCTTTTTTTTCGCCGAATTAGGGATTGACTTGATCTCGCCTTGAATTGCTTTGAAAATTGTTGTTGCTAGAATTTTTTGTTTTGTTTGCCTTAGACACCTGAGAGCTTGATTGCAAAGTGATTCTTCCTTCGGATACAACCCTTTTAACTTTCTCTTGTGAAAACCAAAACATCATAAATGCTATCTTTAAAAAGCTATCAAAACACATTTCTGTAGAATACAGTCTATTAGGATTGCCCTGCAATGCTCCGCACTTGAACCTTTTTCACCAGAATTTCGTTCAAAGGATCTGTCATATGCATCTTTTCAACATATCTTCCTGTCGGATTCTAGCACTAACTTTCTGGATGGGGGTTTTGGATTTTCAACACAGCTCCCCCTGAGCCAGAGCTCCCAATTCACTTCCCGAAGGAAGTATCTGCACCAGATGCTAGTGTGGATCCATCCTTGACTTCAATCACATCTTTCTTGATCCAGATCTTGCCCATTTCTTTCTTAGTTTCCACTGGATCAACTTTTTCTTTTCCCTTATCATTCCTCTGCTTTGTTTTCCTTTCTTCAGAATAGTAGTCTTTCTTCACATTCTTGCTTCTGCAAAATTTTGCCATATGACCAAGTTTGTTGCAATTATAGCACACAACACTTCCTTGTCGTTGATTCCTTCCACTAAATGAATTCATCCTTGATCTGCAATAATTAGCCATGTGTCCAAATCTATTGCATGCAAAACACTTTCCATTAAATGATCGAGTATTGTTAAAGCCATTCCTTACCATACCTCTGCATTCATTTGATCTATGACAAATTTTCTTGTAATTGAAACATTGACCAGAGAATGATGGAACATTCTGATTTATTCTACTCCTACACTGAGTAGCTTTATGACCAAACTTATTGCAATTAAAACAATGGCCATTGAAAGATGGGTACCTTTGCGCATTTGGTTGTCTGACCGGAGGTCTTCTAGGTCTTCTTTGATTCCTGAACTGGTTGCCTTTGTTTTGCTTCCACATAATGTTTCCTTGACCTAATTTTGAACTTTCTCCTTTCTCAAATCCCAAACCTTGCTTGTCATCTAAACTCTTTTGACTAGCAATCATCTCATCAAGCTTTGTTGAACTTATCTTGAACTTTTCTTCATAGCTTTTAGCCTTCTCCAGATCAGATTTCAGGCTTACAACTTCTTTTTCAAGTTTATCACATTCTTCTAATTTGCTTTTTACCAACAGATTTAGATCTTCTTCTGCTTTAGCTCTTTCTACAACTTCCACTTTCAAATCATCCAAGGTGTCATTTGCTGATATCAATTGTTCACTAACTTCTCTGTATTTTTCTTTGAACTTCTTGACTTATTCTTTTAGCTTTAGAATGCATTCATCAGCTTCTTGTATGTTGTCCTTCAGATCCCTGATTTCTGCTTTAGATTTTTCAAGATCAATAAGAGCTACTTCCAGTTCAACATTGTGTTCATATGAGAAATTTCCAAATCTTCTAGCAACCATGAGTGAACTCTCCCAAATCTTCCTCAAGCTGTTAGAATTCTTCCAAGGAACCTCGCTCTGATGCCAATTGTTGAGTGCAGAGAATATTGAGAGGGGGGGTGAATCAGTATTCTACAAAACCACTTAGTTTGTTGTTCCTTAATCCAATTACCAAATTCAATAACATGAAAGCAGAATAGACATAAGAACAACAACCATAAAGACATAACACATAGACACCAAGATTTTTACGTGGAAGACCCAAAAAGGGAAAAACCACGATGAGTGTTAGCTCACAATATATTATGATAGCACAATACCGAATTACAAGAAGGCTCACTGCCTAGGGCTCACTGCCCTAAGAAGAAGTGCTCACTGTACAAAGGCTCACTGCCAAGAGATAAGAAGATAGAAGAAGGATTGGCTCACTACCAAGAGATGACTGCTACAAATGCATCTACAGAATGTTGGGGTGCAGTTCCATTTATAGCTCAATATACAGACTCAAAAGTCTTCATAATGTCTTCTCTACTTTACATAAACTATGATCTTCTGCCCTTACTATCTTTTTTCTGGTCACAACTCTGCTATATATCACACATATATTGAATTCGCACATACACACACACATTCACCACTCAACATCTCAATGCATTGAGTATTTATATCCACAACAAGATTCATCTCATAATCAGATTGGCAAGCCAAACATGAAGCGTGTATACAATGTGCTTTACCTTGTTGGCTTGATCAAGTGTACAAACTGTAATGCAGACCTAATCAAACATATAATGGTCTTCATATAGGTTGGAACCAATCATACAACCACTTAGATTGATTGTTTAAACAATATATGTTCTCTGCATATGGATTTAACATGCCTGTCGACTTGTCCCTTAAGAACATGCTTGGTCAATTCTTCTGTCACACCCAAACTCTCACTGCGGACCACAAGAGACTCAAATATTCATAACCAACATTCATTCTTGACCTCTTAGCATACCTTCAGAACCGCAAGACAAAATATGCAACTATGGAGGAATGCGGACCTTTTTACTCTGGCATTGTGCACTATTCCTATCTTAGTTATGTTCACCCAGACTTAGGCATTTCATAGTATGACTTCTGGAGAAGGTTGGGTCTTGAGCACTGGAACATATCATCATCAAATAGCTATGAACAACATATCTAAACCACATATAATGATCTTCTACTGAGGAGGCATACTGACCCAATCTCTATCACTTACTTTGTGTATTGCTCATACTTGGTCATTTTGGCCTTTCAGACCTTAATCTTTTTGTGCCTTGTTGCCAAACCAAATCTATCTTCCAGAGTGAAATCTCTTTGTTATGCCAACGAAATCCTTCTTTCTTTGTTTCCATCAATGACAACATTCAATCATTCATCAGGGCAGTGTCTCTTGCCAACATCTTTATGATTGAGGGGCCACCTAAAGTTTATCATCGTGGAGTTCCACTATGACTGAGTGATGTGGAAGTATGGTTAGGTCCAAGATGTGCTCCCATGACTACAAATATTTATTAGGGTGCGTATGAGTGCATTGAGGCCAAGGGAGGTGGTGAGGCCATCATTTAGAACTATACCACTATTTAAAGATGACAACAAAAACTATGGTACCCTTAGATAGAGATAGAGATGATTTGGGGATGACCCTAGGATACATTAGATGGTGATATGAGCATAGACTTAATGTAGAATTAGGAGATTTAATGCCACAGGGAGGTGATGATAATGCGATGGATGTAGATAACAATGTCATGGAGGAGCCTAAGGAAAACAAGAGACTATAAAGGAGGGGAGGGATAGATAAAGGGCTCAAATTGACACCCCTTGTCCACCCACCAAATTACCACAAGGGGAACCTCCATAGAGATTCGAGTGTGGAGAGATTAGAAGTGTGACATCACAAAGGGTTGATATAGGGCAACCTTCTCCCATAAACGCATTGAGAGTACCCATAAACCCGATTGACAAGCTAGAAACCCAAGTATAGCTTTTGAGATATTATGCATATTTTAGCTTATTCTTTATTAGAATGCTAGAATTGTATATTTATTATTTTTATGGTGTGATGGTTATTGGTTAGCACTTTTCTTACTTTCTTACAATTGGAGTATGAGAGTGACTTGACATCATCAAATTGGTCCTAGCATTGATAATCCCATAATTCTATATGAGGTACAATATGCACGACAATTGTCAACCATGGATAATAGGTGGGAAACATGTAGATATATTCAAGCCCATAGCCTAACTAGGAGTCACCTATGAGGAGCAACTAGAGAGAGTAGATAGAACCATCGTACAAGTCCTAGCTCTCACAACAAAAGATGGCGACACTACGAATAGTGATGGACCAGACATGGGACATAGCAAATAGATGGAAAGCAAAGGTAGACCAACTTAGAGCCATGGACACTACAATAGGGCCAACCAATATCACATTAGAGCATCCTTGAGTCCAGGTTATTATGTCTAAGATCATTGCACTCAGAGAGAGTGAGATGAGATACTAGGATCAAGCTATAGAGTAGAGGTGAGCTACGAGGATTATAGGGTTGGAGACATTGATGACGAAGACAAAGTTAGGGACCTCCACGTGACAACCAAAAATATATCCACTAGCATGGGCACCACCACCTCCACCTATTGAGAATTGACAGATGCAATCCAAGGAGATAAGGACTCATGGATAGATATTTATATGCACCACATTTTGTTGTAGTGGTGGAGACACAATTTATGAGCAATATATGTACATGCATTTTGATATATATAAAAATATACTAACTTTGGCTAGAGTATGATCACATGTGTTATGAAATTTTATTTATGGATGATATTATTTATGGATGCATCTAATTTGTTATATAGATATGTTGGCTATTATTATGTTTAAAAGCTTAATGTTTAAAATGGTTAATTGTTGTGTGGATGGATGTTTTATATAAATAATTATTTAATGTTGTGCATAAAAATATACAATGTGAGTGATGGATGTAAAAGTAATTAATTAATATGAAAAGTTTCAAAACTAATTAATTAATATGAAAAGTTTAATAATTAATTGATTTCACAAGACATAGAAAAATATTACCTAGATAAAATGACATGAGTAAACTTGATAGACACACTTGTAGGTTAGAGGAAGAGCTAACACAAAAATATGGGAAGGGCAAAGAATTGAAACACTTGAGATCATTTCTAAATATATGATAATGTATTAACATTTCTTAGCATAACTCTACCCTCTCTTCGAATGTAACCATGGAAGGTAGCGGTTTGTAGCAGGGTGGTGGGGTTGCTGCTGGAGGAAGCTTAGCGGATGGCCATCCGGCTAATGGGATGTAGTCAGATGAGGAGGACCCAATGGTCGGTGATGTTCTAGATGGGACTAGGGGAGGGATGGATATTCCTCCAGACCCAAGAGGTATGTCAGCAAGTGAGATGCCCAAGGGTAATGACCTAGAAATCAATGGAGAGGGTTAGCAAGGCGCAGGCAACTTGGTGAAGGACCTTTTTCAAAGAAGCAGAGTAATCGATGAACTTCACTTTTTGGAGCACGCCCAAAAGGGAAAGGTACTTCTGAACTAATCCATCTCTCCTCAGATCTTATCTCAGGTGAGTGCTCTTTGTCTGTCCCTGATAGCATTGTTGATAAAGGGGCATCTTTGATGGAGATGACCCTGGTGGGTAACTTTTTGGCGCCAAGGCCAAATGTCGAGTTGGTTAGGTCTCAGGACATTAAGAAATGGAGGAATAAAGGACAAGTTGACATTGTTACACTAGCCAAGGGATTTTTCTCTTTCTCCTTTTATTGTGAAGAGGATCTTTGTAATGTGCTAGCAGGAGGATCGCGGTTGTTTGGGAAATCAACCCTAGCTCTGAAAAATGGGAACTAAGGTTTGATGCGTCTAAGAGTTCTTTCAATGTATCCCCGATTTGGATGAGGCTGCATGGGTTACCCTTGGAATTTTGGGATGAAGAAGTTTTTAGGGGTATAACGAGTGCTTTTGGTCAACTCCTTACCATTGACTCTACGAGGACTAACATACAACAAATGGTTTATGCCATGATCTATGTGTGTGGAACAGACAACAAACCTACCCACCTCTATTAAGCTTATTTCTAAATTTGGCGAGTGGATCTAATCAGTGGAATTTGAGTCCATCCCCTTCGCATGTTTTCTTTGCAAGAAGGTGGGACATTGGGAAAAGCAATGCCCTCTTAAGAACAAGAAAGTTGTGTAGAGCTTTTGGAGGGAGAAGACTCTGGGTTATCCCTTGAGGAAAAGGGGGTTCATGAAGCCCTTAGTAGTGAGAAGATGGAGATAAATGTCTCTGATAGAGTTAAGGGTGAGACTCAAGAAGACCTAAACAACGAAAAGGTGATAGAGATAAACGTCTCAGATATTTCTGAGGATGAGAATCAGGAGGGATTGTAGATCCCAGATCAATCTAAGAAGGAATCCCAGGTAGTTATCCCCCATGAGAATCAGAGTTGTGTAGTGAAAGGAGGGGAGGTTTTGTTTAAGGTTAGTGCTCCCATAGTGGAGGACCCAATCCAGGATATGGGAGGTGGATCCCTGACTACTTTGGCCCAATGCCCCATCGATGGGAGTAAGAGGAAGGAGTTGGTTGGTTGCATAGGGAAGGAGCACCAGTTAGAAGAACCTTTTACTCTGGTTAAAAGGAAAAAGAAGAAGAAAGGTTAGATTTCACCAACAACAAACTAGAGAATGACTACTAGGAATAGGATCAAAGCAGATTGTGGTTCAGAATAGAAAACCCTAGGAAGTTTATCCTGGGCTAAGATTAGGGAAAGGGAAAGTAAGAGAGACATTGTTGGAGGGGTTCAGAAAACCCTGTTTGATATGTGCCCGGTGGGTACTCCCAATCAGATTTTATGAAGATTGTCTCATGGAACATCAGGGGGATGAACAATTCTCATAAACAGGACATCTTGATGAATCTAGTTTGTGATCATAAACTTGATATTGTGTTGATTCAGGAAACAAAAATGCAGATTGACAAGTTAGTGGTTTTGAAGAACAAAGTCTTTAAAGATAGTGGTTTTTAAGGGGTCAATGTTGATGAGGCATCGAGGGGTATAGCTACTTTTTGGAACCCTCAGATTGTGAGGGGAGAGGCTCTCTTGGAGGATTCAAGTCATGTCTCTACTCAATTTGTTCATATTAGGGGTGGGACTTCCTGGATTATTTCTAATATTTATGCGCCCAACATAGAAAATGCTACGAAAAAGCTTTGGAATAAGTTGGGTCATTTCAAAGACAACATGCTGGTGTTGAATGGTTAGTCATGGGGGACTTTAATATGCCTCTCAAAGAGAATGAAAAAGGGGTGGCTCCCAAACATCCTTGGACAACATAATGGATCTAATGGAGTTCATGAATGATCAGGCACTGTTTGATGTGGACCTCCAAGGAGTTGAGTACACTTTGTCAAATCGTAGAGTGGGAGAGGACCTTATCTAGGTCAAGTTGGATCGAGCCATTATCTCTATGGACTAGTTCAATGATTATTCTTGTTTCTTATCGGCCCTTACTAGATTAGGCTAAGATCATTTCCCTATTTTGTTTTGCCAATAAGATGGGCAAGAAGAAGAAGTTCTCGTTCATATTTGAAAAAAATGTGGCTTAAACACCCATATTTGCAAAAAAATTAAATAAGGAATGGTGGAAGATCCAAGTTGAGGGCTCGACTATGTTTAGGGTGGCAAAGAAACTAGCGAATGCCAAGATAAATGTTCAGAAATGGAATAAAAAGTCCTTTGGGTAGATTTTCAAGAAGAACGAGGAGATCAAAGGTAGACTGGATGTTGTACAACAACAAATTCAAGCAGATAGGATGGATTGCTCTTTACGGACTCAATAAAATGACCTCTTATCTAACCTCCATGATATTATCTCTAAGGAAGAAGAATTCTGGAAGCAAAGATCAAGGGCAGTTTGGATTAAAAGCGGAGACCGCAACACGAAGTTCTTCCACTTATCCATGATGAAACACATAGCTGATAATAGAATTAGTATCATTCAGACTGATGGCACCAAGCTTGAGAAAGAGGAGGAGATTCAAAAGGCCGCCCTGGGGTTCTATTCATGTCTGCTTAAGTTAGATCCAACTTTGATTCTGAGTTTTGAAGACCAAATTCTTGAGGTCATCCCAAACATTCTATCTGTGGAGGATAACAAGTAGCGCCACGGAGGAGGAGATTAGACTGGTTGTTTTTTCTTGTGAGGGAAATAAGGCTGCTGGTCCTGATGGCTTCCCCCATCTACTTTCAATCCTTTTGGGAAATTGTGGCTAAAGATGTGCTGGAGACCACAAAAGAGTTTTTTGGCAGCAGAAGGTTGCTTAAAGAGTTGAACACGACTTTCCTTGTTCTCATTCTGAGGAAACTAGGAGCTAACTCTTTCTCGAACTTTAGACTGATAAGCTTATGTAATTCTATTTATAAGATCTTCTCTAAGGTGCTTGTGTTGAGACTCCAATCAGTTCTCCTAAAGATCATTTCTACTCAACAAAGTGGTTTTGTGCCGTAGAGACAGATTCTGGACTCTATCATCACGGAGCATGAAAACATCCACTCGTTAGCTGAAAATAAGAAGGAAGGGTTCTTTCTCAAGTTGGACCTCATGAAGGCGTATGATAGAGTCAATTGGGGTTTCTTGTTGAAGGTGTTAACCAAATTCAATTTTCATCAAAAAATTCTAGATTTGGTTTCTCAAATGGTTTCCTCTCCCAAGTTTTCGGTGCGCATCAATGGTTCTCCCTCTGGCTTTTTTATCTTTTTGTGTGGGATTAAATAAGGAGATTTGATCTCCCCATTCTTGTTTATCATTATGGTGGAAGCTCTAGAAAGGAAACTTTTGAAGGCTATTTATAATGGGATCTTGAGGGGCATTCATCCTTCATAAGTAGGCCAGCCTTGCACCCACCAGCAGTTTGTTGATGATAACATCATCATGGGAAAAGCCTCTTTGTCTGAAGATAGAAACATAAAGCAAATCCTTCACAGATATGAAGAATCCTCTGGTCAGAAAATAAATCTCCCCAAGAGTACCTTATTTTTTATGAATACTCCTAGAACTAGGCAAGAGAAAATGGTGAAAATTCTTTAGTGTAAATTAGGGGCCTTCCCTTCTACTTACTTAGGCTTGCCTCTCTATGAGAAAAAGGTTCCTAAATCATTTTGGTTGAGATTGGTGGACCGTTTTCACTCCAAACTTGTGGGTTGGAAGGGTGCTTTATTGAGCCAGGCTAGTAAAATTCATTTGATTAAAGCTACACTTTAGAATATGCTGGTGTATGATATGAGTGTATTTAAAATGCCCGATAAGTTTATGGAAAAATTTGATCAGATTCAGAGGAAATTTCTGTGGATGGGAACAAAGGATAAGAAGATCTCTTTGGTGGTCTGGGACATGGTGTGTAAACCTAGAAAAAATGGGCGCCTTGGTATCAGGAAATTAAAAGAGTTTAATCAAGCCTTAATGACAAAGAATGCTTGGAGATTGATAAGCAAGAAGAATGAATAGATTGATATCTTCAAAAATAAATACCTAGTTGGCTATCAAAACTTTAGAGTGATACTGGATCTTGATAATGCATCTTTGCCTATGGGTTCTAGTCTATGGAAAAATGTAGTGGGCAATAGGAGTATCATTAAACTTGGCACCAAATGGAAGGTTGGGAATAGTTTCTCCATAAGATTCTGGGAGGATCTTTGGCTTGGTAATGCCCCTCTATCTAATCTGAAGTGGGCTAGGCCTCTTAAAGATTTGTATACCACTAGGCTGGGCTATCATGTGGCTGATTATGTTGAAAATGGGGTTTGGAAGAACCTGTTCGAGATTGATCCCATCTTGACTGATCTCTAGGTGGCCCTATCTCAGTTCCACTTGCATTGTTCGCCTGTGGTGGATGAATTGGTTTGGAAGTTTTCTCCCCTGGACAATTACTCGGTGGCCTTTGGTTTTGAGTTATTGCTTCCTATGCAACCTTCTCCCCCCTTCTGGGTGAAACTCTAGATCCTGGCTCTCATCCCTAAGGTCAATATCTTCTTCTGGCTCCTTGTTCAAAACAAAGTTCTCACAATAGACAATCTTTGCACACGTGGGTTTGCACTTCCTAACATATGTGTCTTATGTTTAAATCAATTCGAATTAGAGTTCTACTTGTTAGTTTGGTACGACTTCTCCAGGGGTATTTGGGGCAAGATTCTCTCTCTTTGAAACCTTGTTTGGGTGTTCCTCAACTCCTTTCAAGAGCTGATTGATCAGTGGTATGCCCCTTCCTTGAATCCTTCCTTAAAGTTCTTAAGGGCCTTCATTATCCCTCATGTGGCATGGGGTGTGTGGAAAGAGAGAAATAATAGGATTTTTAGAAATACTTCGGTGATTGTTGATGGGGTTTCAGAGAATATTATAAGAGCTATGAAGGAAAAATTTCTTCATGGTGTGGTTGAAAAAAGATCTAGTGGCCCGAAAGTGGGTGTCTTTGACTATGATAATCAAGTTTTAAAGAGTTGGAACTTAGAGTATGATATTTATATTCCTTTCAAGGATGAAAACTTCCAAAGATGAGGTTGCTTGGAAAGCTCCTCTGTCGGGATGGGTCAAGATCAACTTTGATGGGGCAGCCAAGGGTAATCCTGGGTCGGTTGGAAGTGGGGGAGTGTTAAGAGATGACAATGGTAGGTTTATTTTGGCGGTGGCACTCCCTTTGGGTATCTAGTCTAACCACTATGCTAAAGTTGTGGTGGCCTACCATGGTATTAAACTTGCCCATACCAAAGGGTATAAGAGTATGGATAGAGGGGGACTCCCTAAACATAATTAAATGTCTTAAAGATGTTCAAACTCCTAGTTGGACTATACAAATGCTTGTTAAAGATTTGACCACTATGATTAACTCCTTTGATGTAATTCATATATCTTATATATGCTGAGAGGGAAACGGTGTAGTCGACGTCATGGCAAATGAGGGAGTTAATCTCCATGCTCTTAAACAATGGGAATTGTAGTCTAATTTACCCATTGAAGCTTAATCCATTATTTTCCATGAGAGCCAATGAGGATGATTTAATTGTTCTTATTGTTAGGGCTATGTTAATGATTAACTCCCAAAAGTCCACACACTTTTTGGGCACTTAGAGAACTTTCCTCTTCAATATTTGTTGGTTAATGTTTTACATTGTGCACATACATTGCCGGACAATTAACAAAGGTAGAGTCACTGTTTTAGATATGGGTGGGGATAGGAATCATGTGGAGCCCCTATCTTGTGATGGGGTCTGTAGGAAGCCTCAAGTGTGGAAGGTGATGGAGGAAGGGAGGCTTGTCCCCTATATGGATAAATTGTATGGCACGGATCTGACGACCACCAATCTCTTTGTCAAGGGTTGGAGAGATAGAAAGATTAAATTTTATGGTGTGCAAATGGAGATTACTGAGGACTTAATTGCTCATATCACTGGTCTCTTGGATGCTAGTAAGAAGGTTTTCAAGGATCGTAAGGCAAGTGAAGAAGCCATCAAGGTGTTCCTCAAAGGGAAAGAGAGAAACCGGTTGGTGAAGTTTCACTCTGGAGGCTACGAGTGCAAGTTGATAAAACCCATTTGGGCAGAGGTGGCTGAAGTGTTGATGAGATATATTTCCTTGGAAGGTAGGTTTACTACTATCTTCAACTACCATTTCACTCTTTTGAACCATTTTAGGCACAATATGGTGGTTTCCTTTCCCTTGTATTTGTTATCTTCTATGGATTTTACCATTAAGGAGACTAGGATAAACCCCAAGCTCCCCATTTTGCATGAGGGGCTGATCCTTTTAATTATGGAACATGTTAAATCCCAAGTTCCTAACTTGGAGGTTAAGGGTAGCTTAAAGAAGAAGGGTAAATCCCCCATGATGGATTATTTTGATTCTATTGAATGTGATACAGGGGAGGAGAAGAATTACTCTGAATGGGTTGTGGAGGAGGACTCAGTGGAAGTTCTGTCTATTCCCTGATCCTCTCAAGCTAAGGAGGATGAGAATTCTAGGACAAGGAAGAGAAGCGGGGGAAGGGTATTCTTAAGAAATAGAGTCTGGAGGAGAGGGACTCTTGGTCTACTGGGTCTCACCTAGGTGAGGGGAATCAGAAAGAGAAGAGGAAAGTGATGGATTCCCATAAAAGAGATGTTAAAGACAAAAGGGGTACCCTTAGCTAGAATGCTAGTGGAGATTAGAAAGGGGAGCTTGCTCCTGGGAAGAAGAAAGGGAAGGGTAAGATGAGTGGCAAGGAGGGGCTAGAAGGAGAGCCCAAAGGTAAGCTTAAGAAGACCAAAGGCTTTGTCACTAAAGAGTCGGGTATTGGTGTGCCTTTCCCTTTGATTCCTAACCCTCTTATAACTTACCTAAGGATTTCTCTTTCTTATTGTCTAAGACTACTAATAGAGAGGAGCTTTTAGAGGTTCTGGGTCTGATCAGGGATGTTGTGAGTAGCCAGCATTGTATAACAAAATGGTTTTTCATTGAAATCAATAGAATTAATATTAGGTTGAGTGCTCTGTAGGAGAAAATGGGTAGTAGGGTGGATATTGATGATAGGCTTGACCCAAAAATCTAGCTTAGTTGGGATGCCATCTTGAAGGTGGGTTAGATGGAAAAGGACTCAGAGAAGTTCAGCCTAGACTTTGAAACTCACATTGTTGGGTTGGAGAATGAACTGAAATAGATTAAGCAAAACTTGGAGAGGGTGGTTGAAATCAATAAATGCACTATTCATAATAGTGCTGAAGGAATAAGGATCCTTACTGATAAGCCAAAGGAACTCAGAGAGGAGTAGACTATGGGCAAGGTTGGTCAGAAAGATGTTGGGGATAAGGAGCAGCTATGTGGTGGCAAAGGTTAAAAAGGAAAGAACATCGAGCAAGGTGGGTCGAGTTCCCGTACCTGGGGAAGCAAGAAGAAATTGTTTGAAGCTGAGAGAGACGAGCTCTTGGGCTTCGTGAAGCTACATGAGGAGTTTCAATAAACAAGAACTGGAGGCCTCCGAGACTTTAAAGAAATTGTGATCATGTTGGTGGTTTGCTATTATTTTAGTGTTTGCTTTTTGCTTTATATTTGTTGGCTGCCGATTTGTAATGTTTAATCTATTGAGAAACATTTTGATATAGGGTTTCGAGGTTCCTTCAAAATCCATTTTACCCCTTTAATAAAAAACTATTGGAAAAAATGAAAACAACCATAGTGAATGCATGACATGACAAACAAGTGTTTCAATTAGTAAAATTGTATAACACTTTAAAACTGATACACCTAGGGTTATGCATGGGGAAATAAATTGGGTATGTGACATTACAAAAATGGCATGCCACACACAACTCACATGCTAGTAAACACTAGTAGGACAAAGATATTAATCTTCTACAACGAAAAGAAAAAAATTAGCTTAACTTTTATTTTGAAGGGGTCTTTTGGAAGAACTAACAAAGTATAAATATTGTTAGCAAGAAATGTAGAGGAGATACCAGTCCAAAGATCCGGTCCTCAATCAAGTCTTTGTAGTCAATTTCTACCCCGATCAAGTAACTAGAGATTGACAACAAAACATAAAGAATAACAAAACAGAGCATCACATGCGCATTAAAGTAAGACAACATAGAATTACTCGGTACCAACAGATCTCCACACACACACACACACACACACACATATATTAACAGTCATCACATGTATACATCATCTATCCATCCTCTAGTAGGTCTAAGTCTCTGCCTCAATGGTTACAATCATGACTTATATGTCATTCTCACATCATACTATATCATCTATCATACTCCTACTCTCTTATATGTTATCATCCTATTATATATATATATATATATATATATATATATATATATATACTATATCTATTACGTATAGGTATGTGTTTCCTGTCTGCTCCGACCTCCGCATATTGTGTAGTCTCCTCCGGTTGGCTCTCCTTTATGTTCTATACCCTGCTAACATCATCCCCCCTCAAAATTATGTCTTGTCCTCAAGACATGCAAAATCAACTGCTAGGTAGGATAGTCTTATAGATTTGCTTTAGTTGTGTTAGGATGGTGTCCCATTGCTTCTTGGCTTTAGCCACCATAGCTATTTGCCCTTCTACTTTTATGTAGTCTCCTTTGCTTCTTCTTTACTTGCCGGTATCTTTATGGTCTGTGTAGTTTGTTTGGCTTCTAAAAAACTGTCGATTAGGTTAGCTAGTCTCAGGTTGACCACTTCCCTCAACTGTTTTATTTGGCCCTTATCTGATCCCTTTGATCCCAGAGTTGTTGGTGTTGGTTATGCAATGTCTCCACCTATGCCTTTATTATTCCATCCTTATCTGCTAGAGGGTCATACCAGGTTGCCACATTTGTGATCTGAAGTTCTAAAGCATCCATTTGATCTTTTATTGCTTTTGTGGACTGTGGCCATTTTAAACAAAATTGGTATAGGATATTAGCCTCCACAATGCTTTGTTGTATGTTCTTGATTTGTATTTCCAGCTGAGTGTGTGCCTTGCCACACTTATTCATCATTTCCGCCAGTCTCTTCTTATTCAGTTGTTCAGTTACCTTCTTCTCCAACTGGCTAGAGTACTCCTTAAATCCCTGTGTTAATTGTTTCAGTTGCTCCGACAAGGGTAAGGTAGTATCTCTCAGTGTCTCTGATATCTCCTTAGCTAATGTGTCCACCACATCCTACAGGATTTCACTCCATTCCACATGTTGCTTCAAAATTTATGCTCTAGCAGAGGAATGAAACACATCTCCCAATTGTAGCTTCTGTAGTGGGGATATTCTGGCAAGGTTTATTTAGCCTTCCACTATCGGTAACTGTAGAAATTATGGGGTCAAAATGGGCATTATTTATTTTTGCTACTCCAAAAATTCTTTGATTGACTCAATTGAAGATGATGAGGCCTT
This sequence comes from Cunninghamia lanceolata, assembly GCA_027924645.1. NCBI lineage: Eukaryota > Viridiplantae > Streptophyta > Pinopsida > Cupressales > Cupressaceae > Cunninghamia > Cunninghamia lanceolata. Next base: position 3,483,045 of record BSBN01000124.1, on the reverse strand, counting down.
TGGAATATCAGTTTGTTCTGATCCCCTTTGTTCCTTTGTGTTCTCTCTTTCTTTCTCTTTATCCTTTGGATTCTCTATTTGTTGTTATGTGTTCCTCTCCTCCATCCTTGTGTTCTCCAGAGGAGGTACCCCTTGTGTCAGAGCTTTCGGCAAACTTTCCTCTATTCTACTCTCTCCTCCTGTCGGTATCTCAGTGTTATGCAGAGGTGATGGTGTTGACTGTTGTTGTTCCTTCTCTTTGATAGCCTCATATATCTTTGTTGTTACTTCTTCTGTCTCTTTTTGTATCTTCTCTTCTTCCTTCTTATTCCCACTCATGAGGGTGTCTACCCTTTGTTTTCTCCTCAACTCCATGGCTTGTTGTTGTATCAATTTGTTCTTTTCTTCTGGTGATAGTGTGTCACTGAGCTTATTGATGTCATTTTGCCTTATTTCTTCCTCCAATTGGAGTGCCTTATTTCTCCTTTCCCTCAATGTTGCTATTAAGCTTTCCGAAAATCCTTCCATTATCTCATCTAATGTCTTTTCCTTATCCCTCATATATTGTATCATAGCAGTAACTATCATTTGTTTATTCTCTACAGATGAATCATACAAAATAGTAGCTTCTTTCAACATACCGACATTTTCCATAGTGTTGAACAGTGCATCTAGGTTGTAGAATTCTTGTGCCAGTTCCTCTAATGCTTGTTCTGTTGGTTTTTCCTTCGATTTCTATTGTGCTTTCTTCCTTTTCTTTTCAATTGGGACTCTTTCTCCTCCTCTTCTTCTGACTCAATATCCTTCGACACTTCTTGAGTTTTCTTTCTCTTTGCCTGCTACTTTTGCTGGGGAGCCTTCTTCTCTGTGTTCTTCATTATAGACAACACTTCTGATGTTGCTCTCCCTCCAGATCACATGGTAGAAGATGATGGTGCTTGTGATGTTGTCCTCTCTGATCTTCTTACTGTCGGAGTTTCCTTAGTGGGTAGAGGAGCTGATGTGGATGGTTTTGGAGCTGATGTGGTTCCCTTTTTTGGAACCACCCACTTTTTGTGCAACTTATCTTTATTCTTTTCCAAGTTTTTTGCCACATGTTTTTGGTGTTGCTTATCCATTACTTCTCTATAAGTGCCAAATCTTTCCGCACTTGTATCCTTGGGTTTGCTGAGTAGATTTTGTGCATAGGCATTAGCCTCTGTTGTAGTTATTTCATAGGGTAATTGAGGTACCCATGATGTTCTTGGCTCCACTGCCTCCATGTATGTAAAGTCCTTATCAACCAAAAATGTGATATCTTTGATGTATTGTTTTACTATTCCATAAGGGATTCTATCCCTTGCCCTCATCTCTTCTTGCAGGGTTTTGAAAAACCCCCAATATGTGGCACTAAATGATTTGGTGTCAAAAAATTGGGCTATATGTCTTTTAACCTCTAAGCCTACCCGTATATTTTGTTGCCATTGCTTCCCCTTAAACCCTGACAACTCATTCATGAAATAGAATGTAGGACAAATGATTAAGGTACCATATCAAAAATTGTAGTTTGAGTCCTTGATCTTTTGTAGGTTCTCCAAGAGTTGTTGGCGCATCACCTCACAAAGGTCAAAATCCTTGCCCTCCTCCACCATCTGATAGGCCGTATGAATTGCAATGGTTGTGGTTGAACCCTCTCATTGGCATAGTAAACCTTGTATGCAATGCCCATGGTGGCATATTTCACCCTTGGATCTGTGATGTCTAATGAGGTATAAACAACCTCATTTTTATAACAAGCTATATAACCTTTTTTTGCCTTGACCAATCACCTTAGCCATGCCAATTTGTGTACTTTTAGAAACAATATTTATCTATTTTTGTAAAAATGATGTATAAATCTTTAGTTTCAAATTGATTGAAATTAGCCACTAATATTGACTTAATTGTTGTAGAGCTTGTGTAATTATGCAGGGTTACATGTATTGCCTAACAAAAGTAGTGGACTTCAATGTGGTTGGAGTCAAAGTGCTAGAATTTTAGGGCACCAGAATTTTAGGCATACATCGTAGACTTTGTTAAATCAATTATGTTATTTTCTGTTGATCATACTTAATACTTTATGGCTCCACTCAGAGCCTTTACTGTGTTTTAATTCAAAGACATCCAGTTAGTTGTAAATTTTTTTTAAGACTTCTTCAATGGCATTTACCTGCCATCTAAAAATTAGGATTTTTTTTAGTAGTGCAGTATATATATGTAGTTGCTCAAAACAAGGACATGATGTTATGTTATATTCTGAGTACTATTCAGCTATGTTCTCTGTACTGTGTTCTATGATACTATTATGACATGAATGAATACTGCCAGTCTTGTTCGGGGTAACTTGTTCTGAGTAATGGAAGTATTGTGAATGGGATTTACTTTGAAGCTGTTAAAGTACCGCATGTCATTTGAACCGATAGTAGGAATGCCCAAGAGCTGGGCACTCGAGGGATTATAGAGTAGATAAGTATTTTTATTGTTAATGTTGTCATTTTTGTTCTGTGCATGTTATGTTTAGATAATTGACACTTTGTGCTTAGCTCTGTTATGTGTTCCTGTAGGTTGTGGTTTTAAGTTAATGATCTTTGAGTTCTATTTACTTGAAATTTTCAGAGCACCCACTCTGTCATAAAACTGTTGTTAGCTATTGATTAAAAGATGTTAGGTGTACTTTCAGTTAGTAGTTAGTTGCCTTTGTTTTGAGTTCATAGTTAAACTGCAAAGTGTTGATTCTTAGGTAGTTTACATGCTTTCTAGAGTAGGAGTTTGAATTCTTTCTAGCTTAACAATTTCATGCTTTCTAGTTTAATTTATGTTTCAAACTTTTCAAAAATTCAGAAAATTTGCACTAAGTGAGATGTCCAGAAATATCCCCTATTGCATACAGCCTTGGACACTACCCGATCGACATAATTGACATATTTTTAACTAAAGTGTTAGGACCTTACGACAGCCTGTCAATGTCCTTAACATACATATTTCTCCTGTTTGTTGTAGCTTCGATTATTTCCCTCACTTGATCTGTTCGGATAGCCTTCATTACCGGTAGAGGCCCTATGACACTTAACCCTGTTATTGCCCTAATGGCCTCCTTTGTTATTATGTAGGGTTTGTCTAGATATATAAACTCATCATGCACTCTACTTAGAATTATCCTTTCCCATTCATGGGCATCTGTGAAGTCAAGAAAGTCTTTCCATATATCCAATTTCTTTGCTGGAATGTTTGCATGTTTGAGTAGATATCCTGTATCTCCCAGCAGTGTGTCCCTCAACTCTTCAAACTTCATGTGGTTGATCTCTGCCAAAGTGTTATGTATGTATTTCCTTAAATCCTTTGTATACACCACATCTGCCGACACATTCGAGAATGTGCCATCTGGATCCACCTCCAGGGCTTTCCAGGGGTATTTCTTGAACTTTGGTCGTGGCTTGTGGGTGATGTTGATTAGCTTAGGGGTTGCCATTGTGTATTTGTTGGTTGCCTATGTTCTTCTACTCTTCGCTACTACGTTCGACACTTGCTTCTTCTCTTAGAGCTCAGATTTCATTAAAGTACGAGTGCAAAGTGAAGTTCCTTAGGCGAGATTAGGGTTAAATACCTTTCCTTTTTGCCCTAATTTTTCCTGCTTACCTTTTCTATTCTTTTTCTTTATTACTTTATTTCTTTTCTCCTTATGACTTAAGTTATGCTCCTTGTTAGTGGTTAGGCTTTGAGATAGTGTGTTGCCATGGTGGAATCTTTCCGCAATCCATTTCTTTCCTCCGGAGATTGATAATCTAGTAAATTGGTATTCAAAGCAACCTCTCCCCAATATTTTTCTTACATTCTTTTTCCCTTTTTTCTTTTTCTTCAGTTGTGACTGTTCTGTGTGTATCTCTGGTACAATCCAACATTCATTAGAAAAATGTCCTAGCTTACCGCAATTGAAACATGTTGCATCCTCCCTTCTTCTTTGATTTCTTCCATGGCCTCTGTCTCCTCTGTAACTTCCAAATTGCTCTCTGTCATCATTATTATAGTTGTTTCCATAGGATGGGCCACTAGAGTTTGAATTTTATATCGCATTGACATTTCTCTGGTTTCTCCAATTTGGTTGTTTGTAGCCATGATCATGTGAATTTCTCTCTATATAGGACATGTTATTACTCTCCGTTGAGTTTGTGCACCATGTTTCATCTTCTTCATCAACAAATTCTCTTTTCCTCTGGAAGTTCTATGAAGGACAGTCTGGTGTTTCATGGTCATCCCACTCTCTATATAAGCCATAATATACTGAATTTATTCTTTTTGTTGTTGCTTTGATGTATGCTTTGATTGTGGCAACTTGCCTTTCACCTTTCATTAGAGGGCATTCATTTCTCAAGCTACCTTCTCTTATACGGTATGAGCACCAAATATTAGGTATTTGCTTCTGTGTATTCTCCTCCTGCTTAGCCAAGATCTCCTACTTGAGCTTCAACTGCTCCAATTCCAACTTCAGCTTCTCCAATTCTAGATTTTCTTTCATCTTATCTTGTTTGCACCAGGATTGAGACTCTATCAGGCAGGCTAGTGTCACTACTTCTGCATATATATCAAATATTCTTCCATCTAGGGCTGGTCTTATTTCAGGGCTTATTCCAAAAATAAACCTTTATATCTTTTACTTCTCAGTCAATGGTTCCTCCAACTTTCTGGTTGTCTCCTTGAATCTTCTATCAAAGTCCTTTATTGATTCCTTTTTTGACTGCATCAAATCTCTCATCTTACTTACCCCTTCTGTTAGAATATCTAGAACTCCAAAATTCTCCAAAAATAGCTTCTTGATCTCATCCCAATCCTTGTCACTATTTGGGCATGTCTTTCTATACCACTTCAATGTTTCATTCCACAAGGTGTCTATGAAGTCAAACAACTTGATTTCATCTCTTATTACTCCCCTCCGATTTGAAATAGACTCCAAAACAAAAATGTGCTCTGCTGCTTCAGTAGTGTCCTTCTCAAAGACTGGTAACTTGACAGGGATATCCATGATTAGTTTTCTCAATGTCTCTAGTGCTTTGTGGTAGTTTTCCTCTAGTCTACTCCTTTGGTTAGGATGTCTTCTATAAAATCTCTTTCCTTCTATTTCCTTATCTCTCTGTAGTCAGATATCAAAGTACTCCTGTCCTAAAACTTTTGTGAAATTACCTCGGATCTCTTCTATTCTCTTTGCTTCCTTGTTTGCTTTATTATTTTCCTTCTCAACTAAAATTCTCTTGAATTTATGTGGCACTTGGGGTGACTCATGGTCCAGGGATTGTGTCTCTTCATAGTGTCTCTTTAAATTAGGGGATTCTCTTCTCTTTGTGAACGACATCATGTCGGCATCCAATGATGATTCAAACAACCTTACAAAACCCTCAAAACTCCTCTCAATGTTTACCCATCTTCTCCTCCTTCTCTTATCTCCTTTATGCTTTGGCAAATTAGCTCCTCTATATATTCCTCATTCATCTTCAAAATCTCTGGTGTTAACTCATATGTTCTAGTAGTCTACAGTATAAACCCTAGTTTGCCTATTTCTTCTCTTTCCCTTCCGCATTCTTCTCCAGCAACACCTGTCATGGCATGCTCAACGACATTCTCCATTCCACACTCTATCTCTTCTCCTTCTGACCTCCTTTCTCTGGTAGCACCCCTAGTGGTGCGCTCAACAACATCCTCCATGACACGCTTTTCTTCTTTCTTCCTGCTAGCAACACCTTAGTGGTGCACTCTTCAAATTCTTCCTCCTTTTCTTCCACAACTTCTATTATCCCTCATTTCTCCATCTCTTGTGCCCTTTCCATCCTTCTGCAGTAATTTTCTTGTCATGCCTGAGTTTTCTTCAATCTCTCCTCTCTACTTATCTCCATTCCAGTTTTGATTTCTTCGCCGATCTCTCTTTTCCTCCGCTTCTCCCCTTTCACCATGGGTTTGATTGATTTGGTGTTCCATTAGTCCTCTTATATCCCATGGAGTCCTTATTTGAAGAGCCACATCATTTGAAAGGTCCTTGTGGACCCTACTCGTTTTCCACTTGCCATCCCCTTAAGTGTCTGCCCCCCTCTCATAGAGGTAGAAACTTAAGGAGATTTGAATTCCTTCGCAATTTGAAAATTTTTCCCACCAAGCTCATCTTTTCTCCTTTCTGAAACTCTGTGATACTTCTTTGGATGTTTTGCCCTTTCAATCTTTAACTACCTTCTTCTAGGGTCCCGACATCAGAACCAAATGTTAGCAAGAAATGTAGAGGAGATACTCGTCTGGAGATCCGGTCCTCAGTCAAGTCTTTGTAGTCAGTTTATACCTCGGTCAAGTAGCTAGAGATTGACAACAAAACATAAATAATAACAAAATAGAGCATCACATACACATTAAAGTAAGACAACACAGAATTACCCGATACCAACAGATCTCTATATATATATTAACAATCATTACATGTATACGTCATTTATCCATCCTTTGACAGGTCTAAGTATCTGCCTCAATTGTTACAATCATGACTTCTATGTCATTCTTACATCAGACTATATCATCTATCATACTCTTACTCTCCTATATCTTATCATCCTATTCTATATCTATATATATACTATATCTATTACATATATGGATGTGTTTCTTGTGAGCTCTGGCCTTCACATAGTGTGTAGTCTCCTTCGGTTGGCTCTCCTTTATGCTCTATACCCTGCTAAGAAATATATTGGGATAAACTTCAACATTAACCTTAGATGGGAGACATGTAGAGGGAAGATAATTTTGGGAGGTTGGAGAGTACTTTTTGTATTATAAAATAGAAGTATAGAGGTTGAATTATGAAACTAAAAAACTATATGAGTTTTATTTGGGCTATTAGTGATATTGATATAGCTTTTATGGGTGTGAAGTGTGGCCTTGCAATACATCAAAACTAAAATAGAGATAAATATCGAGGATTCAAAAGTGCCCGATTACAAGGAAATTCAGGATAAAAGCTTTAGTTCCTTATGGGGTCTTCTAGCATAAACATGTACTTTCTCTATTGAGGTAATTGCCATGGTTTGTCTCCTAGGATATCTATAAAAAATGAATAGATGGCCTAAGGTTGTCACCAAAGAAGTTGTGAAAAAGAGAAAGAAGACATGGATGAAGCAAAACAACAAGTGGATGAGCAAATAGAATATTAACTTGAATACATGTCCAAATAATAACAAAGACATTTCTTATGGAAATATTCCATGCAATTGCGGGAAAAGAAGTTAGGGAGAAAGAGGAAATATTATCTTGCTAAGTTTAACCCTACATATGATCACCATCCAAAAGCCTATATAGAAACACACATCAATTGGAGAGCAAAAACACTTGTGATCTGATTAAGGAATAACTCACATCAACTTCAATGTGAAATAGATAGATGTAATAGACCAAAAGAAGAATGGGAGGAGAGGATACATTCCTTTAGCATATCTGGGGTAGTTGAGACTATAAGTATGAAAAAGGTGCATAGATTGACGTGGCAAGCCGATGATGATCTAGAGTCCTAATCATGCCCATGAAGGCATGAATTATATATATATATACCTCTCATTAACTTCTTTCTTGGTGACATGTTTTCAAATGTTTTTCTCTTTGTTTATGCCTCCCTAACCTTCAAGTTAACCTTCCAAGGTTCTGCACACCTTATTGTTGTCCATTTAGGCTACTTAACCAAATCTCCCCTTCCACCTGTCAAAACTCTCCTGGGATATTTGCCTTAACAACATGGGAGATTCACTTCTCCTATGGGATATCTTGTCATTTATTCTTCCATAACCATCAAATTAGCCTTCCTAGACCTTCCATATCTTCAAATTGTTTGACTAATCCATTTTTGCCAAATCCCCCCTTTTACTTGCCAATTTTCCCTAGGAGATTCAACCATTTAGACCAAATTGCCCCTTTCTCCTCTCAAAAATCCCTAGGTGATTTGCGCTGCTAACAGGTCATTTGCTTCCTGAGAGGGGCAATTCTGTCATCTTTTTCATGCATGATTTCTTCCAGTTTTAGCCTAGTTTAACTCCATTTTAACTTTTGATTGCGAGTTCCTCCATGCATAACTGACTATCGACTTCCCCTAACTATGCTTGGACTCTCAATCAATCTATTATTATCTCTCAATCAGTCTCTTGTTATCTTCCAATTAGTCTTTTGTGATCTCTCCAACATCTATTCTATTCCACTTAGAGCTATAACACTCTTCAATCAATCCTTGTTAACTCTTCAATCACCACCACCTTTTGTGTGTATTTTTTAACCTGTAAATGCCCCCCTCCTCTATTCATTTAGGGAGGCAAAATCATTATTGCATTCTTGGTTTGCTCAAGCTTTTACAAAATTGCCCCCTCTAGCATTCTTATGCTCAATGCAGGACCTGCCTTTTATTTCTGCCATAACTTCAAATCTCAAGCCATTTATTTTGCCATAACATGCTTATGCTCAATCCAATTTCTTTTCAATTTTTATAGTTTCAAAGCTCATTCCATTTATTTTTCATATCCTTAGTTTTGTCCTTGTTGCCGGGAGGAGGATCCTGCTACTGCAGAGGAAGAGATGGTTGCCAAAAAGGACCTCTGAGGACTTATGCCAAGCATTGTCACCTAATTCGTATAGGTTGTTAAGCTTTTGTAATAATTTAGAAAAATCAAATCTTGCTCTTGGGGAAGTAAAATTCAATTTTCTTTCTATTGATAGGTAGTTTTAAATTGATTTCATAGAATATATTTGCTTTTTAAATTGCTTAGATTAGCTTTATTTGCTTTCCTAGATTAATTTCATTTTTGTTGCTCTTAGATTTAATTGCAAATTTCATTTCATTAGATTACAATTCAAAATTGAGTCACAAAAATACACAAAAACATAGTTTAAATTGCATACAAAAAGTCATATAGTTTGCATATATTTTCCCTTAGTAATTAAATCATTCAAAATTCAGAAAAAAAGAATCAAAATTGTTTTGCATTCATCTAGTATAATTGCATTTAGAAATTCATAGAAAATACCAAAAACATTAGAAAACATGAAAATCAAGTGATCAAACAAACCCTTAATTTCATCGCGAGGTCAACAAATTCAAAACAATCAAAACAAATCAATGAAAACTCTCCCCCTTTTGTCTAGCTTTTAATGTGCCCAGGCATTCGGGAAGATTGGGTTAAATCAGCCTTAGACAAGATTAGGAAGATCATCCCTCAACCAATTCCCACAGAGGAAACAACCCAAGAGCAAGGATTTATCTTGAGGCTCAATCAAACAAAACAAAGAAGACACACCAAAGAATATCAATAGAGAATCATTCATTAACAAAGTCTCATTCAACAAATCATTCAAAATGAATAGAGGTTAGATCACCTTCGTATCATAAATGAGCAAAATAGTCTTCGAGCTAGGATTAGAATAAGTGACCCTTCAGGCTATATTACAATCACAATGCCAACAACCATCAAACGTTTTCATCAACATCACAACATTCATAACAGTTGTACCAAACACATATATCCATACATCAAACGATCAACCCAATTGCGATCCATGATGTTTTGCTCCCTCGCAAATAGAACAACCTCCTGGTTATACCTCCACTTGACTTGCTCTTGCCATGAGAGCGAGAGTAACTAGGCAGTCGGCTATAGCAAGGATACAATTCATATGTTGCATCGGAGTCTGACTCACTTGTGTCATGTCTGAGTCACATTCTGAACAACACAGAGATAGAGCAACACTTTATTTTAGGGCGTGAAACATATAGTGACTTTTAAGCTAGACATGTGAATACTTTAATAGTGGATTCATTATAAGATTTGATTAAAGGGGAGAGGAGAGCCAGGGCTTAAATTTGACAGTCAACCTTACTTGCCAAGCAATTTTTTTATGACAGTTATCTAATTCAATTTTGCCTTTAAAATACTACGCCACACTTTAATATAAGTAAATTATATAAAAACCAAATATATCTAATATCATAACCCTATATAAATTTTGACAGTTTGTCCAAAATCTCTCTTTTCATATGATACAGTCTTTTCAATATTTCAATTGTATTTTACAGCTAAAATGCCTAAATACAGCTATACAACTGTCAAATTTAAGCCTTGACGACAGCCTTACAAAACAAGAGTAGTCATCATTAAAAAAGTTATAGAAAATCAACATTGCAAAAAGAAAAAAATAATTGAATTAATTGTTTTCTAAAAAATATGCTTGGACTGGAGATTTTGAAGCTGAGTAGCTGTTTATTTTAACGCAGTGCAATTGATTGGCTTTACAGCAAAGCAAGGAGGAAGCAGTAAAAATGGCCGCCAACAATGTGGTGGTCTGTGATAATGGAACCGGGGTGAGTCTCATGAATTCCACTTCAATTATTGTGTATCTTTCAAATGACATTATTTCCTTTTTAATTACAGGTTTCGTTAACATTTTCTGTAAATATCCATTAGAAAATTGCATGGTAGTAAAGATTATTAAGTGTGCCCTAGTTATTTCTACTATCCATATTTATCATTTTGTTGGTCGGGCCGTTGTAATTTTGTATCTTTCCTTAAATAGGTTCTGTTGTCCAGTTTATGTTCCAGCTGGCCAGCAGGCGGGTATTTTTTCCATCTAGACATGGATTCTTAGTCCAATTGAACATTTTTTCCAATCACAACATTCTCTACACAAATTAGCAGTGATACATTCAGACATCCGCGGCCAAGAAAAACTCTGAAATCGCCCAAACCTTTTTTGTTGTTGTTTATGTTGGGATTCAGTCAAACTTGACGACTGGAGTAGTTGTATAATTTTCCACAGAGGGCTACTTACAATCTTCCAGCACCACAAGCATTACCACTCACAGAGGTTTTGAGTTCAAAGAATACAAGCTCAAAACCTATATAAACTTGGGTGTGAATGTGATAAACAACAATAGACTATATGTTGAATCTTTTTGCACCCATGGAGATGGCCTTGATCGGATCTTTTGGGTCCTCCCGTTAGCCTCCTTCTTTCCCGCACGAACATGACACAGAGGGGCTTATGCATTTTGTGGGTCCCTTTGTCTTGTACTTATTACCAAATCACACTCTAGGTCACAGAAGAAAAGCCTACTCATCGAAACTAGTCATCAAAGAAATGACCTAGTACACACAATAAAAAATCCAAATATAAATATCTAATTGGAAGGTACCATGGAAGCTCCAGGTACCTAAAAAAGCATTCAATCTCTTAGGTTAGATGATATCACTGAAAGTCATATTAAAAAATTCTAGAGAAATTTATGTAAAGACATATTTTTGCACTTTTTAGTCAGACATACCTTGATACATAAAGGATTATGCTATGGTAAGGGAAACATCATAGCCTAAAGATGCAGTTTAGGAAAACGATGACCAATAATTTCAATGTCAAATGCCTAAAAAAATATGATCACAGTTTCTTTGAGCTCTCTTCCTAGCACAACAGGTGCGTTTTACAAATGATAAAGAAAGAGTAAAGGGTGAAGCCAATCCTGAATATTAAACCTGCATTAAATGAAGAAACATCTATGTCTATGCTAAAGATTATAGATGGCCGCATCAATCCAATTAAAAGGAAGCATATAACATTGATTATGGAGAAAAAAGATAGATGCCATCTTAACCCTTGGGATGGGGAGATTGGACACTTTATAAGAAGCTTCTCCAAGTTTTGAATTAACTGTGAAACTGGATGAAATCAGGGTGTTTTGAAGGAAGATTTCAATAATAGGCATGGTCATCGTTAAGAGAGGCCTCGGTAATAGACCTATTTTGGGTGCATTTTCACACATTTTTACGTCTTCTTCCTTCCAACTAGTTTACATTACTTTTTGGAACTACAGGTGCTAACTGCAATTCAGTGGGACTTGGAATCTACTAAATTTTTACCTTCAATTTGGATTTGTAATTTGTGAAATAGTACTGTAAGGCATCTAAATCATTAGACTCTGGCCTACGTATACAGTGATATAATTCATTTGTTTGAAAATTTCAGTATGTATGTGTGTATTTAAAATTCTCTCATGTATACACGTGCATGCCTAGATTTCCCATTCCTGTAGGGAATCCCTCTACAGGAATGGGACAAACACAAATAATCTAAAATGCCATATAATGTAATTTCACATAATGAATATGATTAGTCACAAGTAAGTACGATAATACATTAAATTATGCATTTTGAAATACAAATTTGAAATGGATAAACTATTGCTTTCCAAAAAAGTAAAATATTAGATCGACAATTTAGATTAAAAAAAATTGAAGAGTTTGAGTCAAGAGCAAGATTGAAAAAGCAACATAAAATCACAAATTCTATGACATAAATGATAAAGTTGAATTGAGCAAGTAACTGTTCTTAAACAATCTATGCTCCGTTGCCAATGCACTGTGAAAATGACTCAGGATAATTATCATTTTGACTCTTTGAATTGCCTGGACCCCGGTTCATCAAATATCCTCAATGGCACTCCAATCAATCCTTGCTGCAAGTTATCCCCCACCTGATCTTACCTGTGCTGCATACATTGGCTCAACACTTAATCAGACTTGAGCATTATTTTATTTACTAAAATTCTAGAGTAAACCACTTTTCTATATTCAAAATATTACTCTATAAAGTCAGTTATTTGATTTTGCATGTTCCTTATTTCCTGGATACATGTCTTTTGCTTTTTACAGTTATATATTTTCAAGTAAAGTGTTCTTTTGCATATTCTTTATTTATATGGGATAATGGTAAAGCGTTTGTGATTGCATAAGGTTGTGTGAAGATGTGCTAAAAATATAATATTTGTCATGTTGCAGTATGTAAAGTGTGGTTTTGCTGGCGACAATTTTCCAACATCAGTATTTCCTTGCATTGTAGGGCGGCCAATGTTACGATATGAAGAGTCATTAGTAGAACAAACATTAAAGGTCTGTTGTCTTGGTGCCTCCTGGTCTGCATTAAACATTTTATCTATATGAAAATGCTTTTGGGACCACCTTTTCTATAAATGAGTCACTACCACCTTTTCTATAAATAAGTCACTACATAAGACATGCTTGCAATTCGATTGATGTTATAGTAGAATAGGAATTGAAGGTTGCACAAGAAAACATTAAATATAGAGCCAAATCCATTTGAACTTGAAATTTTCATCTCAACAAGATAGAACAACTAATATTCCTTTGAGCACCAAATGGTTTAATGATTTAATCTCCATCATTATAGGCATGTACAAGAAAGTTCTCTCTAAACTGTGTTAGTTTACTTATTTTTATTACATGCATTTGTTACATGGATAAAGACTGTCTATAGTCAACTTTATTTTTATGCTATTGATGGGTGTCTCTGTTATTTGTTCTGCTTTAGTGCAATTTTATGTGGCCATTCCTTTATATTGAACTTTCTACATGGAGAATCCATTGCACAAAATCTGTATTTTTTTATAGATAAATTAGTGGGGTATCTGATGGCCACCCTCGCAGCCCTCGTCACGCCCTCAACTGCCCATGAAAAGATAAGCACAGAACATCACATGCAAATAGCAACCAAACAGCACATACCAAAGACTACCATCCCAGCCCTACTAAGCGGCCCTTTCAATTTTTCTGTTTTGAATGGGACTGCAGCACCATTTTTAGAGAGACATTCTTTTAGCGTTAGCTTTCCTACTTTTGACTGTAGTCCATTTATAAGCGCTATGTGCTGAGGGAGATCTAACTTCTTCCCCTTCACTGGTGTTTCCTTTTCAAAAGAATTCTGCTCAAACATATTTTGCATCTTAGAATGTTCCTTCGAAGTAGCATACAATAATTCTAGAAGTTTAAGTATTGCCTCTCTATCCAATTGCTCTCTAATTTGAGAGCTTTTCCTTGAGACCTCAGGAAGCACCACATTCTGCTGCAATACCATCATTTGATCACCAAGGTCCCCATGTGGGCAAGGTGAGAGCATACGGAAGCTGGGAGGTGGACGATAATTTTTTTTTAAACTTATTGGCAGCAAGCTGCACAGTTTACAATCAATGCCAAACTTGCAGATAAGCATGCAATATGATCAATGCCACTTGGAGATAATAAGCAGATTTGATCAATGCCAATTGGCAGATAACAAATAGATTTGATCAATGCCAAATGGGCTGATTACATTGCAGGTCTGATCAAGGCCAAATTGGCAGATAACAAGCAGACTCAATCAACCGCCAAATTGGTGGATAATGATATGCAGATGCTAAGAGGGATCTGGCGGTTAAACCTTCCAAATTTACAAATTATTCTAACTGGTAGAAAACCATCCAGTTTATCAAAATATGCAATATGGAAATGATATAGTTGGGAATGTTAGAATTCTTCTAAAACTGACAGCTTATTATAACCCAACTCTATATGAAATTCACACAAATAATAATTTCCAAATGAACTCACAAAATGCTGGTACAACTTGGTACAATTAGAAGCATGGACGGTGCAGCCAACTGGAATAGATGCCAATATAGATTCACACCAAAATATACCCAGAAATAATGCTATGACAGCCCAACAATGCAAATTAGAAAATTCTGAAATCTGTTCGAGTGGTACAGCCTAAGTTGGGACTAAAAATCAATTTAGATTGTAATGTCCCCTATTAGAACAATACTAATTTTACCTCAATAAATTCAAATACCCCAAGTTAGGGTTAGGGTTTCGGAGTTACCATTTAAATTACTTTCAATTTGCATCATTCTTGTGCCCTAAATCTGCAATCATAACATAGGAAACATATATACAAAATATATATATACAAACATAACTCTTGGAATACAAGTGTTAGATAATATCACCCTACATAAAAACAATAATCACATAGATTTATTTACTACTTATTGTCATGTAATTACATTCATGGATTCCACTCCATCATAGTGGTGATGACATGACATTCCTTGGTACATGATGCCTTCATGCAGGCCCATACGGGGGGCACGGCAGTTATCATGTTCAGTTCCTCCATACTGGGCCTAACGGGGGTTTGGTAGGATCAAGCTGTCATACATGGCCTCCATACTGGCCCTTACAGGGGGTATGGACAGGGTGCAGATCAGATTGCCTCCAAACTGGCCTTAGGGGGGTATGGCAGGGCTGCTAGCCTCGGTCTGTCTGTCATTCACTCCTATGATGGATTATTATTAGAAATAGCAATGAATTACTTATATAGACTCAAAGCTGACCTGGTCACAATATTTCTGTGATGCACAATAAGTATAGTGACCTTGAATATATGCCCAATTTGCAGATCTGAATCTGTATTATATAAATATCACAATTTGCTTTTAATTTCTGAGTCGAATGCTCTAGTATTTCTGATGCTTGCTTCTCAAAGAATGCCCATCTTCAGCGATATATATAGCTTCATGTATATGTGAATGGATACCTTCTTTCCAAGGGTGGCGACCTTTCATAAGATCGCATCTCTTATTAATGACTTGTTTGTTTATTATTGATCGCTGCCTTATGTTTGGTTATTTCATATGGATCAGTGCCTTTGATCTCTTGCTATTCACTATTAATTCAGATTATCCTCTAAACCAATTGCCGCTTACAGCGAATGAGACAACTTGTCTTACATTTTATGTTATAAGATAATAATTATACCATTGAATATTATAAATAATCGATGAACAGGTCATCGTTGCTGCCAGAATATAGAGTAATCGCTACTCTTAGTAAAATCATTGCTCACTAGATCGCTGCCTTGATTTAATCGTATAAGACAACCAATGTTCCCCTTTATCATTGATGTGTGTAATGTCTTTGGTCGGCTTATAGAGGAGGGGACATATAGATCATGCCAGTATAATGCTGTAGCAATCACCTAGATGTGTATAGATGTCTGTAAAGTAAAGAACAACAAAAGATCAAAGTAATTACTCCAAATGTAGTTGTACAGCTGCTGTAGGAAGTTCTGATATAACCCAGAATGGTGGCAGCAACCACAATTAGTAAAATATCACTTCCAAAATGATATGGCAGACCCTTAAGATAAATCTGGAGGTTCTAACAGCCTTTATTTACCTTGAAAACAGCAGCGATTCATCACAAAATGTTGTATGGTAGCAGGACGCAGGTCAAAAAGTCCCCACAAGACTGCAATGAAGATGTGTGGCAGCATTCAATAAAGCTGATAACTCCAAAAAGCTGATAAAACCCAATATTTTGAATATTATATTCTTATGTCAGGCTTTGTCCCTTCATTTGGAAGCATTTTTGTCTTATTCAGCACCTTTAAAAGGTATGGCAGCTTACAAAGTTTTAAAATGCTATTCCAAACTCTTTACTTGGTATGGCACCCACATGGAGACAAATCAGATAAAACAAACTCAATGCTGATTTGTAGATAAGACAAACAACCCAGCAATAATTAAAATGTAGACAGCCCAGCCATGTAAACCACCCCCAAATGAAATTTGCAAACTTATATCTAAGAGGTGCGGCCTGCTATTAAGAAAAGGTACGGCAGCCTTCTTGATATTTGTATGGCACTCCTCACACTATAAATATTGATTGATCAGCATAAGAGGTTTGTTGACGGCTGTTTTGACACATCAACTCAATTAGAATGAAGATCACTCTATTTCTCCTAAAAATGTAACCAACCTGAAAGGTTAATTGCCTCCAAGGTCCCTGTTTGCTGGGTCACAGCGTGTTGGAGCAGCTAAGCGGTCTATGGGATTTTTTGTTCAAGGGGTTTGTGTTGGTAAAATAAACCTGGACCAAATGTATGAAGTCTTTGAATAGACAAGTATGATCTTTGGGCTCAAACTTCCTAGGCTTAATCTAAACAAACCAATTGATAAAGAAAATGCAAAAGGAGATTAGGGTTAGAAGAAAGCAAAACAAAATAAAAAATGGACAACCTCTGTATTTGATTCATTGTACTTAATGAATCTGATGAGATTTAAAATAACTTGAAATGTAATGTCCAGTATTCCACACAATCATGAACATATCAGATGCAACAGTCTTAAGGAGTTTTTGAGAAATTGGAATGAAAAGTATGAAAACACCATATTACATGTGCAATAATCAAACTTTATTCCTCAATCCCATATAAAGACACACCAATTAAGCTTTGATCTCACCAAGATACATCAAATACAAATGATAATTCAAACACATTACCACTAGATGGTAGGAACACAGAGAAGACCAGATGATTTTCTATTAATCGGCACCAAAATTGACAGATTACATGCGACAACAAGATTCCCACACTGCAGATGTGTTACAATTCGCCCTTACAATGCCTTGTCAAAAGTGCAAAATTCTAGCCTTCTTGAAAAATCTCTATATCCCCCCCCCCCCCCCCCTTTTAAAACCAAGTGGCACTCCTTTTATAGAGGTGATGTTTCATTACATTCATGACTAGGTCGGCCTAGTAGGACAAGACCTATTTACAAGTTACATGATCACTTCAAAGTTCCAAAATTATGTCGGCCTTATATCCACGCCTAGGCCACATCACAAAATTTGCAAGTTGACAAATGTGTCGTCCTCATGTGAGCTATATCAATTCATTTTGAATTGAGTTATTACATCTTTGAAAGAATAACGAATGAAAGAATTTGAAATGAATAGCAAAGAGATCAGGCCCCTCTAGGAAAATGGCTGTGGAAATTGAGGATGGCCTCATCTATGTCATTCTAATTTTGCCCTTGATGGTACTTTATCTTCATTTTTCGATAAAAGGCTCACTGCTTGATCTTAACATGAAGCTCTGTGAACTCGGTCAGCTGTCCTGGGAAGTCCTTGAATGGAGCTTTTAATCTCATCAATTCATCAATACCTTGTTCTGTCATGTGTTGATGAAGGGAGTCTATGAACTCCTTGACCATTTTGGTTGCAGGAAGGACCACGGCGGACATTGTCCTTGAATGTGCAAGGGATGGCTTCAATGAACTTTTCAATCTATGTCATGCCTCCATCTGTTGCATCCCTCTTGTCTTTGAGTTTATCTTTGCACTTCTACAACACCTTGACCCTCAGCTTACTAGCCTGCAGCCACTCAATTACCACGTCCTGATCACCCTTGTCAAAAATGCTCAATCGGAAGAGCTCATTGGAAGGCACTACCTTCATCCTCTGCAAAACCGCGAGGTACTCCTCCCATACTAGTAGCTCTTCATCAATAGAAGTTTCTAATTCTGGTAATTTCTCTGCCTCATCACTGAAGTTGTGATAGGCTCTCATTTCCTCCCTGATTATCCTTCTACCGAGAGCCTCTAATGTGTCTTAACATGCAATGGCAACAGGAAGGATTCCCTCAGGATCTGCAGGCTGACTATCCTTTTGTAGGGCTTCCATAATGGCGGGTGCAGGGGCACTTGAATCAACAGGGCCAACCGGGTGTGTAATGTATGCAGTGAGTTGTCCTACCTGTTTCTTTAGCTCTTCTTTTGTTATTTCATCCTTCTTCATCCTTTCTAGGAAGGTAGAAACAACTCCTTGCAATGATTGCTTTTCTTCTTCTCTTGTCTGGCGGTCGAGGTTGATATGCTGTATGCTATAGTCTCCAGGGGCCATTAAAGATTCTTCTTTATCCACCAATGGGTTGGCCACCTGGGCTATCTTTGCTCTTTGTGCATCAGTGATTATGGTGGAGAGTGTTTTAGCTCTTTTAGACTTTGTCTGAGCCTTGAACACTTCCACCATTGTTGAGAAATTCTCTTTTGTATAGCTTCTCTTTCTCTTCTCAACAGCGCGGTTCAACCACACTAGAAGCCCTAACCTTGCAATTGCTGTGCTTGTAGGAGGAGGTGAAGCTCTTGTCTTCCTTGGGGTGGAGAAGGGTGAAGGATGAGAAGAGCGAGGAGAGGGAGTCAAGAGCACAATATGCGTTGACTCTTGTGACCACTCAGCTTGCTCAGGAGGTGAGGAAGGGATATCCTGCATGACCTGGTCTAGATTTTCAACATTTGCCTCAGGGACAAGGGGACCTTTAGTTATGTCGTCTCCTCCCAATTGCTTATCATCATCTCCTAGTGGTTTTTCTAGTTAATAAACATGGGAGGATGATGGGACCTTTGCTTGAGGAGGAGGTGGTGGAGGAATGGGTTAAGTAATAGGAGGCTAGGGAATAAGTGAAACAAGGGATGGAGGAGATGTAGTGGGATGAGCAAGTGGTGAAGTAATTGGTTGAGAAACCTGTAGGGGTGGCTGCATAGAAACTTTTGATGGTGAGATGGGAGTTTGAGATGGTGGTTGATGAATTTGAGGAGTTGGTTGGGATGTTTGTGCTTGTGGAGGTGGCTGAGACACTTGTGCAGATGGTTGAGTAGTGGCTTGGATTGATGGCGAAGAAGGAGGTGTATGTGTAGGGGAGGTTGTGACAGCTTGTGGCGGTGGTGAGGAAAGAAGTGTGTGGGTAGGTAGAGTTACAATGGTCACTCCCTCAGGGGTAGGTTGGTCAAGAGTTTGGGTATCAGAGGGGGATGATGCGATGTTTGCCTCCTCCAATTCAAGTTGGCTGGGGTCTTGAGCAATAAGAGGAGGTTGGACATTCTTCCTTTTCCTCCTAATCAGAGATACCTCATCCTCCTCATCTTCATTGGATTGGACCTCCACTACCTTTGCCTTTTCCTTCTCCCTTGCAGTAGTGGCAGCTCTAGTTTCTCTCTGCTTTTCTTGTATTGTTGCTCCTGCTGTAGCCTTGGCCTTAGGTGGGGCTGATGATTCTCTCTTCTTAGTTTTTTTCTTTTGCTCCTTGGGTCTCTTGGAGGCTGGATATGGGTCTACCATGGCATATGGCCTCTTCATCCAATCTAGAGTCCTGTCAATCACCTCTTTTGCCCTGTTATCAATGGAGGAATCCTCCACTGCAGTCCAATCAATGCTATCCATGGACTCATTGAACACTTTATTCCTATTGTAGGAGAGGTCCATGACCTCCCCATCTTCCTTCAGTCCTTTGGGGATCCTCCCCACATTGCATGCCTCGACCATATGTAAGGTCAATCTGAAGTAGTCCCTCATTTTGACCTCGTGATCATCAAGACAGTTTGCCCAATGATCCTCCAGGGCTAGCTCATGCTTATAATAGGCTCCTATCAATGGGCTGACCTTGCTGATTGGGTAGTATCTGTTCCTTATGTGGCCATATAGGTCTAGAGACAAGGGAGCCATTTCTACCTCTGCAATCTTGGCATTTATCATGTTAAGGTAGGAGTATTCTCCTTCCTTGATGGGAAACTAGAAGCTTGCCTTATGCTTCCAGCCACCAACTTGTGCACTTCTGCCAACTGCTTGCAAATCTCGAACAAAATTATCCTATCACTAGGATACTTTGGCAGGTTATATGGGGCTTTGTGGAACCTCGCCACCTTGATGTATGTGAATGTTTTGAATTGGATATACTAGTTACCCCAATTTACTAATTCACTAGTGGCTTCCACAGACAGTCTCTTGGCATAATCATTCTCCAACCCCTGAATGATTGCATAGACAAATGCATCATTGACCAGGCAATAGCTTTTCTGGTTCACTTTGAGCTCCAATTGTGGGAAATGATCATATATTTTGGTTTCTCCCAATTGGAGAGAACCAACCTATAGTAATCTGGGGAAGCTAGCCTGATAGGCTAGGAGATATACTAGATATGATGTCATATAAAATAGATTGCTTTCAAGCACATCCACTAGCTGATCATGAAGATTATCAATGAGGATGGTACCTCAGTCAATCTTCTTTCCATCTACAATCTTAGCACAAAATTGGCACATCCATGGGTGCCATTCCTTTGCAGTACCAAGCCCAAAAACCTTGCTTAGGAGTGTGATTGCATCTTTCCCATCTTTGAATTCACTCCTATGTTGTACCTTTGCCATCTTCAAGGGGTTCTTCCTTTGCTTGATGAGAAGATGTTGATAGATATAATTAGTTGTTGTTTTAGGCATCTTCTCATACCAATCGAGAGCGGTCTTCATGGTAACATTATCATACTTGGCGTAGGTGGGGAGTCCAAAGACTCTCTCTATCATGTCTGCACTTATGTCTAATACCACCTGCCTAGCTGGACCAAACACTTTCCTCTGCCTTTGGTCATATTTTTGAGCACAAGCGAGGACCAACTCCAGAGACTGTAGGGATATAGGAAATACAACAGCTTAAACCAATCCAGAGCTTGCCATGCACTGTGCTTGATAGGTTCTGTCTCCCTCCTTGTTGACTCTTTGCAGGAACTCCTGGACATCAACATGTCCCAGGTTTGTGTCTCCAATCTTTGTATATGGCGAGAACATTTTTGAAGGGGGATGATACCCCTTGAAGTCATACTTCATCTCTTTTGCCGGCAGGTTCTCTTGCATGTCTGCAATACAAATCCACCCATTAGAAACCATTATAGCACCAAGTGCATTGCATATGTTCATCGATTTCATCAAGATTATCTTGAAAGATGCTAACTTTGAAAAATCATAAAGGAATAAACAACAAAATTGCAAAGAATATCATTAATCCATTATAGAGCATCGGGAAATCTAGGAGTTTGATACCTGCCCAAAGGATAGCACTGTGTAATGTATTGGGCATCGGGGAGATCTCAAAACCCATGCAAAAATGACAAGCAAAAACCCATGATTCCGATCCACCGATCTTGAAAGCTTGTTGAGTTAATATGTCAGGGATCGGGGCTATTCGAACTTATGCTTCAAGAGCAGTGAAAAATAAGTAAATCCGACACAATGATCTCGAGAGTCTTAGTACACAGTATTGTCAGGGATTGGGGGTTGGGGAGGTCATCGAATCAATGCCAAAATACCAACCAAAACCGCGAGAGGCTGATACGTCGATCCCAAAAGCTTAATACTTTGATTTATTGGGGTTCGGGGATTGGGGAGATCAAAGATTCAAAGTTCAAAAGGCAACGAAAACAAAACAAGGCCGAATGCGATCTTGAAAGACTTAAGAAATTCAAAGTGTCGGGGATTGGGGATAACCTCGAACTTGTGCTTAAAATCAAAGGAAAATGAATGGACTAGACACCGCGATCCCGATAGTGTTAGTTCATTGTGTTATCGAGAATCGAGGTTTTGGGAGGTCATCAAATCCATGCTAAAATATCAAGCGAAACCCTGAGAGGCCGATACGTTGATCCCGAAAACTTAATACTTTGATTCATTGGGGATCGGAGGTTGGGGAGACTCTAAAACTCATGCTAAAAAAATGAAAGGAAAGAAAATAGCCTGACGAATAGATCCTGAGAGATTTAGAGTTCAAATGTCAGGGATCGGGAATTGGGGAGAACATCAAACTCAAACTCAGAAAGCAAAGGAAAACGATCAAGCTCGATACTGCGATCCTGAAAGACTTAGCGAATGTGTAGTATCGGGGATCGGGGATAACTCCTATCGCGTGCTCAAAAGGCAAAGAAAAATGACAATGCTCGATATGCCGATCTCGGAAGACAACAAAGGCATAGTATCGGGGATCGGGGATTGGGGCAAACTCACGTCGTATGTGAAATAGGGGTGAAAAAATAAAAATAACCGCAACACTGAAAAGGCAACATGACATCATTACAAACAACCTCGAAAGGTGTGAAAAGGGCAAAAGTGGATTTGAACCGCAGAAAAATATGAAAGTAAAAGAGGGCAAAACGAAACACAAAAACTAAAGAACGAAACCCCAAAACGGTCAAAACGTGGGGAAAGGTAAAACATAATCAAATGAAACCCAAGATGAATTTAACAAAATAAACACACAATCAAGTACAAGACACCATTAAAATGCAGAGGAGCTCGATGAAACCCTACCTGGATAAACAACGAGCGAAAAGAAATGTGAAGAAGACACGGCAACAAAGCAAGCAATCATGAGTCACAATCGCACCAAAATCACTTATCCCCAGACGCACCAACAACTTCAATCTCACCAATAGGTTTGTATCGAGACATAATCGCTAGAGCTTTGGGAGTAAAAATGCAAAATGCAAAAGTGAAAACAAAATAGGGTAAACGGAAATAAAACCCCCTTTCCACACGCGCGAAAAAACTGCAATAAATGCAGGGCTGAGGGTAGGTAGGAGTTACGTCATCCCCTTGCCCGTCGGGACGTCGAAGGTGCTTTCACTATCATACCAAGACGACAAACTCCGAGACTCCAACAAGGGTGACGCACAAGATCAACACTAGTGTCCTCAGACATTGGGATGTCGAGGGTGCTTTCATTGTCATGCCAAGATGACAAACCTCGACAGGTCGATAATTCAACCACACAAACGTACAAAGGGGAAACTTGTCGGGCTTTCGGGGATGATCCTATTATCATGATGAAATGACAAACCCTAATACCCTGACAAACAAACAACAAGAAAAAAAACCTAAGTAAAAAACATCAAAACCAAAATATCAAAACATATAAGAGCAAAAAGGGGGGGCGGGAATCTAAGCAAAAACATCATAACAAAGATAAAAAATACACCAAAGGAAAAAGGAAAATTCTAAGTAAAGGCATCAAAATAAAATCAAAAGTACACTATAGGGAAAGGGAGAAGAAAAAAGGGGGTCCTCATTTTTCCAAAATGGGGCGTGTGTGTGTGAAACACAACAAATGGCGAACCAACCTGAAAATGCTATTTCTAGCGTTTCAAGAGGTAAAACTTAATCCAACTACCTTGAACTCTAGAATGACCCTTATGTAGCATGTTGTTGATAGGCCCAAAATAGACCAGATCAAAGAATCCACTATTGAAAGATCCAAGTGCGTGCAATTGTGTTCGTTCCCTTCCCTTAGGCAAGTCAGGACCCTCATTGCTGATTAGGAAATTGAGTTACATCAGCTGTCAGTTCCATAAAGTGGTTTGGACTTAAGCACATAAATTCTGGCCCTGAGCCCCTTTGACATCGCTTTGTTTTATCAGGCACCCCTCTTGATAATGGAAGCTGCTTGACTTGCCCAACAAGGTAGGGTTCTTTTTGATTACCCTTTCTTATTCTCCTTTCTGGTTATCTTGTCTTGATCCTTATGATTTTTGCTTTTCTTTTGGATTATTCTTTCTAGCTTTTTTGATCATTCATCATTTTTTGAACATTTTCATTTTCATTTTTTTTGTTTTATATTTCTTCTCTTTTCTCTTTCTTTTACTTAAATGCACAAGGTCTTCTGATTTTGATTTATTATCTTCTTTTGCTTTTCTGATGCTAGATGAATGAATTATTCACCTTTGCTTTTCTGATGAAGGGGCTACCTCAAATGAAGCCGACCATTGAGTCTAGAATGGGAGTGAAACTTTGAATGCAGATTCTTTAGACTGCTTTTCACTCAACACCTAGGTGCAACCATGAATCCTAAAATTCCCTCGGGAACATTAAAATGTAAGAGATATAAGATCCTCAATCATGCTTCAGCCCAATCACTGGACATCTCAATCCACATAGTAGACATGTCCCAACTAGGTCATAACTCATACAACCCCAAGAAAATTAGGAGCAACAAATTAAGGTAACAAATAAACTACCATAGTTGGCAAAACACCAGCTCATCTTCCAAGTAAGCGTATTCCAAGTAATTAATAAGGAGCCCCAAAACCAAAGATACAAATCAAATATAAGGAACAATGAAGCACAAAAATTCAAACAACCAACAAAACAAAACAAAGCAACACAGAAAAGGAAACAGGTACCTACCTACACACAAACAAGCAAAAACAAAAAGAAAAACTAACCTAACTATGTACAGAGGCGAAGGAGTCCCCTTACCATCTTAATCAAAAAAGTAATGCTTGAGATAATGCCCATTGACTGGCAATGGGACAAGCTCTCTTGTTAAAGAACTGATTTTGAAAGCATTCTCTCTTAGGATCTTTGCTATTTGGAAGGAACCTAACCAAAGTTTGTCAAATTTAGAATGATCCCTCTTTTTTCTCTTTCTTTATCCCATAGGAGAACTAAATCAGCTATCCTAAAGGCCTTGACCTTGGTGCTTTTGTCAAACCGTCTCTTGACTACTACTTGGTTTTTCACAAAATGTTTTAGTGCAGTATCTCTTTTTTCTTCTAGACTTATTAGGTTCAACAATCTTGCTTCTATTTTATCCTTAACCCCTAGATAATCTCTCATAAATTGCAGGATTGGGATCTTCAGATTTACAGGGAAAACATGACTCAGGCCATAGACTCGCTGGTATGGTGATGTACCCAAAGAGGACTTAATCCTAGTCCTATCAACCCAAAGAGAAAATTTCAATAGTGTGTCCCAATCCCAGAGATTCCTTTCCAATAGTTTCTTAACAACATCAATCAAATTCTTATTTGTGGACTCAACAACACCATTTCTTTTGTGGATAATAATTTGAAGAAAATTTCAGAATTACCTCATGTTCGAAAACCCATTGCAATAATTTAGCAGAAGAGAAAGCAGGGCTGTTATCACTTACTAGAGCAAATGGCATTCCAAACTTGGTGATAATATTTCGTAGTGCAATCCTTGTACCTTGTGCAATAATCTGTCACTGTCAAGATAAAATTGTGTCCTGCAGAAGAGTTTGGGTTAATCATACCTATAAAATCCAAGCCCCATTGGGCGAAGGGCCTTACCTCATAAACCAGTTGTAGGGGCGTGGCTGAATTCTTTTCTCTATGAAAAGAGGTCTGGCATGTATGATACTTCGTCACATGTTTATGTGTATCTTTGAATAACTGAGGCCAATAATACCCTGCCCTCAAGATCTGACGAGATGTGGCATCTCCTGAGCCATGTCCTGTCCCAAACTTTTCATGAAATTCAGTCATCACTTGGTCTACTTTGCTTCTGTTTAAGCACCTTAAATAGATACCTTCATAATTGCTTCTATAGAGAATCCCTGATTTGATCATGTAATTGCCACTCTTGATTCTCAGCGCCCTTCTTTGAGTAGAGTTCAGGTCTTTTGGCACTTGTTTAACAAATAATATACTATGTCTTGATACCAAGGATCAATTTTAATAGCTTCCATTGAGTATTGTTGACACACTAGCTGCTGATCCAATTCTGCCAATGATTTGGACAATCTCTGGCTGTAATGTGCCGTACCTGTTTGTAATTTTTTAAGATCTTTTATGTGTGATATTTATTATTTTTATGTGATCTTTCAAACTAGACAGAAGAATGCAGAAGGGGTTTTCAGTTTTCCTGCAGATGTGTTGTCGAAGCATACAATATAGAGCATATATAGAAAACTCAGAAAAAGTACAATGAATCTGAAGAAACCAATGACAACCCAGATAGTAGAATAGCCAATAAACAATTACTATCACATACCCATATGGAAATATGCAACTTGGTACAACTGCCGGAAATGGACCAGCAAGTGGGTATGGCTGGAAATGCAATTAAAACTCCATAGAATGATATAGAATGTGCATACAAATATTATCAACAAATAATATGGCTCAAAACGCCTCACCAAGACCCTGCAAGGAGCTGCAATGAGAATGGAAAGCCTCTAGAGTACCCGCCTCCATGCGGGAGCTGATATGGCCATGGCTGGAATGTGTTACAGCAGCAAACAACTTCAAAACTTCTCAAAATGCTTCTATTTCTGAACTGCACTCACATCTGAAAATAGGTGACCAAGAAGGGAGAAGAAATATGCACCAAACACTAACAAAAACACTCTCCAAAGAGGTACGGCTAGTTGGTGTAGTACAGCCAGCAATAGAAGGAGAGGGCAAGCTAAATTCTCTTCACAAACTACTGAAATCTGTCACTCAATATCAGCAAATATCAAATAACTATGCAAGATATTACAATAAGCACCAACAAGTCTCACCAATCGAACTCCATTGAAGCACATTTGTGAACACTGAATGTATCCACCATAGAAGGCACCATTGGGTGATCTTTCACACCTGTGGGATACCGCTACTTAGGGAGGTTTTCGTCTCCAAGAGCCTCTGGTTTGAATCCTCAAACCCTAGAGCCAAGCTCCAAAACCCTAGCAAGGGGAATCTCAAAAAGAGAAGAAAATAATAATCCAAGCATATCCAAATGAGAGCTCTTTTCCTTCTTTTATATTTTTTCAATTGGGAGTCTCTAAAATCCTTTTGCATATGGGATAAAACATGAGAGGGAAACATTTTAAAACACTTTATTATTCCCTTGAGATGTGCGCTCAAGACATTAAGTGATCCTTTTAAATAATTCCCTTTCATAAAGTCACATTTGCCGTTAACATTAGAATATGCCGTGAAATAATAAAATATAACTTCGGCCATTAAAATAACCATCAAGACGATGTCAGAATGCCATGAACTAAAGCTCGCCGGAAAGGTCTCGACGAGACGAACACAACCCCACTCTGAAAATCCCGATCCGACACCGAACCCAAACTTACTAAAAATAGTAACGGCCAAGAGCAAATTGAGCCAACACAGAGGGTGCCAACTGGACCCACAAACCATCTGATAATTTCGAGCTCAGTGCAATGTCTATGAGAGCCAATAGTTGACTGCCAAGTCGCCAAAATAGCGCCAAACTGCCACTTATTAAAAATAGTAGTGACCACCGGGGACCAAAGAGAACAAACCTAGAAAAACCCAGAAAGATTAACGACATGCAAGCACTTACTATAAATAATAAGTACGGACAAGTTGTTCGAAAACCCTCCGGAAAGTGTCAACCAGCTCCTCTGGATCACCGGAACACCCTGGTGACATAGAAATACTTCTCTGATTATGCTGTCACCAACCCAGAAAGTCAGCTCTGACTGATCTGCAAGAGAATCCGAAAATGGGGACATTACACTGGCCTCTCACCAACTTCATGGGCTATATCTCTGGGTCAAATTCCTGCAACATTACCATCCACTTGCCTCGCCTTTCTCCTAGCTCATTTTGCATCAACATAGACTTAACAGCTTGGTCAAGGACAATAGCAAAGACTTTGCTTCTTAGAATGTAATGTCTGAATTTCTTCACTGACTTCACCAAGGTAAAAGCTTGCTTCTCCACGTAGGGATATCTAACTTTTGCATTTTTGAAGGGAGCACTCATAAATGCAATTGGTCTTTCATCACCCTCACCCTTCTTCTGAGTCAACACTACTGCACATAAATTCTCCAAAGCAAATGAATATATGTAAAAAGGTAGGTTATAATCGGGGCTAGTCAAGATTGGAGCTTTGGAGATGGAGTCCTTAATCCTTGAAAAACCCTTGTTTAGTCTCTGAGCTCCATTCGATCTTGGCATCTTTCTTTAGCATGTCATTCAATGGTTTTACTATCTCAACAAAACCAGTATTAAACTTCCTCACAAAATTAGTCTTACCAAAAAATGATTTCAGTTCTTTCTTGCTTCCAGGCAAAGAGAGTTTTTGAATGGTTGCAACTCTCTCGGGGTCTATGGAAATACCTTCTTCAGAAATGATGACCCAAGAGTTTACCTTCAGTGACCCCAAAAACACATTTCTTGGGGTTAAGGGAGATGCCATACTGTTTGCACATGTGGAAAATCTTCCTTAAATCTGAAACATGATCTTGTCTATTCTTTGAAGATAATGTAAGATCATCCATGCAAATAATGATGCACTTACCAACCAATCTTTTAAAAGCAATTCCATATCACGTTGGAAAGTGGCACCTGTATTGATTAGTCCAAATGGCATTCTTCTGTAGGCATAGATTCCCTATTTGCAGGTGAATGCAGTCTTCAATCTGTCTTCCTCATCAACCATAACTTCGTTATATCTTGAATATCCATCAAGAAAAGACATCATTTGGGATCCATTAACAATTTGCAGTACCTCATCTAAAGAAGGCAGCGGATAATTGTCTTTCTCTAATGCTCTGTCGAGGTTCCGAAAGTCAACACATAATCTGATTTCTTCATTCTTCTTCCTAACTGGAACTAGGTTGGCCACCCAAGTCGGATGCCTGACTGGGAATATGATCCTTGCTGTTATCAGTTTTTGTACTTCTTTGTAAATCAAAGGCTCAAGCAAGGCATTCACTGGCCTTTGTCTCTGTCTGAAAGGTTTGGAGCCTGGTTTCAGAGGAATGGTGTGAGTAATGATAGATGTGTCAAAAGTCTTCAAATCCTCGTACACCCAGACAATCACTTCCCTAAAATCTTTTAGTGCTTGAATTATTCCTTCCGTTTCTTCTAGAGTGCATGCTTTTCCTATAAACACATTCCTTGGATTATGATCATCACCCAAATTATAGCCGTCATATTTACCTCCAACTCTTGCAGATGCCTTCTGTCTAGCCATGGGATCTGTATCAAATAACCTTTCTAGCTCAACCATCCCTTTAGGACTGCTATTTGTATTCAGATTTATGATGCAATCTTTGCAAAGTTCGAAGGGATCTCTTTCCATTTCATCAATTATTTGAGCTTCAAAAACACCTGAGTTAGTAATAAAATCCAAAATATGTTTGTCATCTTCAAATACCTGGAAGTTTTTGATGTTGTCTGGGACTGCTAGGATAGACACCAATTCCACTGAGAATTTTTTCAGCTTAGATTCAGTCATGGGTTCCAAGGTGCTGGCAGCGATTGCCAAAGCATCTGCAATCTGGTTCCTTCTTCTTGGCATTGCCTTTATGTTGAAGCACTGAAGTTTTCTATCAAATCCCAAACTCTGTTTTTGTAGGCAGTCAATCTCTTATCATGACACACATACTAACTTCTGACATGCTTGATTACTAACTCAGAATCTCCTTGCACTTGCAATAACCCAACCCTTTTCTAATGTGTCAACAATAATCCTCTGATCAGGGCCTCATATTCAATTACATTATTGGTGCAAGTGAATTGTAACCTGTATGATACAAAAAATGATTTTTGTTTCGGATTGATCAACTCAACTCCAATCCCACATCCTTGTTTTGACTTGGATCCATCAAATCTTAGAGTCCATAGAGTATCATCATAAAGGATTTGAGTCTTTCCCTTTGCATTCTTGCTTGGTGGTGGAGTGAGTCTTGCTTCTTGTGAGACCATGACCTGAGCAACATCTGGAGATATCTTCTTAGTGTCTTTCTTTTCTACAATCTTCTCCTTTAATTTGGTAGCAGTTTCGATACTTGCTTGGAGGTCTGGCCCTGCTGTTTCTATCACTTGAATAGCTTCTAAGCAAATTGGATAGGAAAGCTCAAAATGATAATCTTGGTGAATTTTGCACCAGTTTGGGAGTAATAACTCAGAGGTTTATACCTGATCACCCAGCATATGTTTGTCATGGGCCAATTTTTTCATGAACTCTTGTAGACTGGCCATATCATCCCTAACTGGAGCTTCCAAGGCTTTATCCATTCCAAATGTGACAGATGAAACCAAGATTTCAACTACCCATCTATATGTTCCAAGATCCACATCTGCAAAAACAACCTCATTAGGAGCATTATACTCATTAATCATATGTTTCAGTCTAGGCTCACTATCAACTCTGATATGATTTTGATTGCCTCTCCATGGCAACCATAGATGTGAGAAATCCATAGCAAAGTAGCCATTGAAACTTTTGGTCCAATCCCTGCTGAGAAGCATTCCATATTCCTCAGGGATATCAACTATCTAAATGTCAATATGTTGTTGGACTTAGGGATCTGATACCAGTTGGATGTGTACATCTTTAACTTCCCCTACAGCATTGACCTCTGCCTTGTCCAATTGAACCACCTTTCTATTGGTCTTGGTGAGGATTAGCCCTAGCTTTTGACTGATGGAATAAGACATTACATTTCTTGAAGCTCCAGAATGAACTAAGCAGTTGTGTAGGTTCTTACAAAGATCCTGACACTTAGCAGAAAGGAGGTGCATCTAACCTTCCTTTATACATAGCAGCAAAAACATCAACTGCAGAAGCTGACTTATCCTTATCTTTATATTTCTGAGAAGCTGCTGCCTTCTCAATCTTATCCAAAGACCTAATCAATGCTTCTCTCTGTGATGGGCAGTTCTGCATGACATCATACAATGATATGTTAGCTTTAGTTTTCTTCAGGTCATCAGTGAGATCATATCCCTGGTCAATTGGAGTGTAAGTCTTGTTTACATTTGTGTAACTCGGTTTGTATGATCCTCCCTGGGGTCCTTTAGGAGGTGGTGGATTATTGTCTATATTAGTGTGAGGTGGGATAGGAGCATTGCTTGGAGGAATGGAAGATGTGAGCGGTTCTTTACAAAAATGTAAGTATCTAGAACCATGGCCGTACCCAACTCTCTTGATTGTCTATTTGTATCTTCGTAGTTAACCTGTTGATCTTCCTGAGCTATCTTAGACATTTTCTCCATTTCAGGGTAGTTCAGCTCTGAGTGGGTAGTTGTATCATGGAGTCTACACCAACTGGACTGAGGGTTCAATTCAATAAAGTTCACGGAAGTGGCTTGATTGGTGTTGTCAAAAGGAGAGTGTACTCCCCCATTGTTAGGTCTAGTGTTCCATTGTCTATTTGGCCTTTGTTGATTGAAGCTCTTGTTTTGGAAATTCTGATTCTGATGGTTATGACCTTGATTGTGATGATTGTTCTAGTTTTGATTCTGATGAAAACCTTGCCCTTGAAAGTTGTTTTGACACCGGTTCTGGTTTTGAGAAGGGTTCACCTTTAGTCTTGTGAGTTCATTTGTCACTTGAGCCAAGGTCTTCTTTAGGGCTTCTAATTCGGAAGTTAAATGCAAAGTTTGATCTGTGTTCGACTGCATACTAACAGCTGGTGAACCAATCTGATTTGCCAAGTGTGTATTGTACTATTGACAACTGGAACCTAATTTAGGGACTACTGCTTAAAGAATGAATTTCCAGATGATTGAGGAGTAGTTGAAGCAGTAGGTATATTCTGAATCTGTCCATGATGTGGAAGCATTGGGGCAAGAAAAACCTGATTCAAGGGTTGTGGATGTGCAAAATGCTTGTATCCTTGTCGAACAATGCCTGGGATAGGATTCATCAATGGTGTGTTGTTTACCAAAGCATTGTTTACAGCTGGTATTTGATTTGGTATTCATGGATACCCAACCAAGGGTAAATTTCCCATAGCTCCCCCTGTCATAGGGTGCATTTCCTGGTGTAATTTGATTGCTTTTGAGTAAGCTTTAGCCAAATTGTCTATATTTTGTTCGGTTTTGTTTAGCAAGACTGTACTTAGTGGATTGATAGCTCTAAGGTATACTTGGACTGCAGTCAGCTCGACTACTGTATAAGGATCAACAATTCTTTTGTAAAGTTTGCGGAACCTGGCATTAAACATAGTCAGAGGTTCATTTGGTTCCATTCTGCAAGTAGCAAACTGATGGTATACAACTGAGGGATCTGTGTAAATTTTGAATTGGTTGATGAAAATAGTTTCAAGTTCAGTCCAACTTGTGATAGATTTGGCTGGTAGGTTTAAATACCATGAGTATGCCATCTCTCCTAATGAATAAAGAAATAGTCTTTAAAAGCTAGAATATGTTCCTCTGCATTCCTTCCTTCTCCATATATGAACTTAGGGTAAAATTTCTAAGGATTTCTGGGCATGTCATGGAGGTCTCTAGGAACAGCAAGAGGGGAGTGATCAGCATCGAAAAAACCCATCAGTGCTCTATGTGTTGTATTAGGGGAAGCACCTAGGGTTTGTGATCTAGTAGGACTTGCTGACATAGTGTGTCCTCTCTTTCGTTTGCCCAAATCACTCGTGGTTTTTCTATGTTGTGTGAGTTCTTGAAAACTTGTTCTCCCAACAGATGTAGATCTCGTCAACCTCCTTCGTTGCCTAGATGAGAACCCTTAGTCAGTCCAGTTTTGATCAGCCCTCCTTCTAGCACTAGTTCTGATGATGGCTGTTTTGGAACATCAACTCAAGTAGAACGAAGATCACTTTACTTCTTCTGAAAAGGTAACCAACCTGAAAGGTTAATTGCCTCCAAGGTCCCTGTTTGCTGGGTCACAGTGTGTTGGAGCAGCTAAGTGGTCTATGTGATGGTTTTTTCAAGGGGCTTGTGTTGGTAAAATAAACCCGGACCAAATGTATGAAGTCTCTAAATAGACAAGTATGATCTTTGGGCTAAAATTTCCTAGGTCTAATCTAAACTAACCAACTGATAAAGAAAATGCAAAAGGAGATTAGGGTTAGAGGAAAGCAAAACAAAATAACAAATGGACAGCCTCTATATTTGATTCACTGCACTTATGAATCTAATGAGATTTAAAACAACTTGAAATGTAATGACTAGCATTCCACACAATCATGAACATATCAGATGCAAGAGTCTAAGGAGTATCTGAGAAATTGGAATGAAAAATCCCATTTGAAGATACAACAATTAAACTCTCATCTCACCAAGATACATCAAATGCAAATGAAAATTCAAACACATTACCACCAGATGACAGGAACACAGAGAAGACTAGATGATTTTCTATTAATTGGCACCAAAATTGGTAGATTACATGCGACAACAGGATTCCCACACTGCAAATGTGTTACAATTTGCCCTTACTATGCTTTGTCAAAAGTGCAGAATTCTAGCCTTTTTGCAAAATCTCTATATTCCCTCCTCTGTCATGGGCCTTTCGTTTCTTGCTTTACTCCACGAGCTGGCAGGACGTTAGCTCTGATGCCACTATGTTGACCTCAACTAGTTTGCATACAAAAAGAAACAACAAAACCAAACACAAACTATTCGAGCAACAAATATCCTTTTTTTTAAAAATTTTATAATATAGACACACACATAGAAATTATAATTTACTAAACCTATACACTTACTAGTGAACCCAGTATGCAAATCTATCTCCTTGAAGCTCCTAACGATTCTCTACAACAAGTAGATTTGACGCCTTACTAATGCTGATGGTGCCCTGATAATGTTGATGATGTCTTGCACCACGAAGTGTTGTTGCTCGTGAGTTTTCGTTCCTAGAGAGCAAGCTGATAGTGGATACACCTAAGGTTTTCATCGCAAGTGCCAAAATTGTTGTAGCAGCGTCAAACTGAGTTTTTGTTTTAATTTCCAAAAAGATGTCCTTTTTGTTTTCCCTCACACCTCTTATAATTCACTACCTCTTGTGCTCCTTAATTAGTGGTAATCGCTTCTTGAATTGGTGGCAGTTAACTGATAAACCACTTCCTCATTTGTGGGTAGCTAACTAAC
The DNA here is from genome assembly GCA_027924645.1 of Cunninghamia lanceolata. Lineage (NCBI taxonomy): Eukaryota > Viridiplantae > Streptophyta > Pinopsida > Cupressales > Cupressaceae > Cunninghamia > Cunninghamia lanceolata. The sequence continues at coordinate 3,448,956 of BSBN01000124.1, read as the reverse complement.
AAATCGGTCCCTCAAATTAAGGCAGTCAATTGGCAAGTTAACTAGGCAGTTAATTGACAAGTGCGAGACCAACTCAACGTCCATTGTAAAATTAAAAAATTCAATTAGTTCAAACAAAGATTTAACTTTTGTTTTTCTTACTTCAGGTCGCACAAAACGTAGAAGCAGAGGATACACAGATGCAATATTTGTTTGAGTAACAAAACTAAAACTAACAATCTAAGTTGTCGGTTTGGGTCTAGGTTCGTGGGTACAACGATTTTTTTCCCTGTGTTCGGTAATACAATAAATAATAAAAAATAAAACATATATAAAAATAACCATAATTTGCAAAAAAGGTATAAAATTGAAACACAATTGGTGGTGATAAAGATAATTGATAATTCAATGTCAAATGTCAAATCAATACAAAAGTACAATCAATAATCTTCATATTGCTCTTCATTGAGTGCATCAATGTCTTCACTTGGTTTTTTAAACACAATTAGCCCCAATGCCATTCACACTAGCTGCACTATGCAAGTCTTGTGTAGAAGTCTCTTCATCCTCTAAAGAGACTATGGGAAGTTGTGCAACAGAAGCATGCAAGTCGGCATACTCAAGTGCTACATCCCCATTCCTCATTGCTCTCTCCTTGCACTTGACTTATGTGAGAGGAGGCGCAAGTTGGAATGCACATAGACCATCTCCTTTGCCTTTTTTGTAGCCAACCAATTGCGTTTAATTGAGTGGATGAAAGAGTATGTACTCTAGTTCTGCTGAGATGAAGAAGAACTCACAACTTGTTGAGATTGGAGACAAAGTCAATACAACATTTGCAATTAGAAAGTACAATATGTAGCTGCCAAAAAAACATAAGAATGTTAAAAAAAAATATAGAACTTTGATGGCAAGGGTTGTAGGTAAATAGAGCCTTGGCCATGGAGGTACCATGTAAGAGTGTTCTTGTATTTGTCTCAAAGAGCACTAAGACTGTGATTTGTTGAAGCTATAAAATTGCCAAACTCACCCATGATTGTGTCCTCTACATCTGGATTTGGGAAGAGTCTAGTGAATGCTGCCTTGTACACAACACTAAATTCAATGTCTTTGCACCCTCCTAGGCAAAGAAAGTATCTTTGTGTTATAATATTTGGGGGTCAAAGCAAATGCTAGGAGATGCAAGGGTGTGGTTGTTTTGTTCCACCGTTCAATCATGATTGTTTGCACCCATTCGAAAAATGTTTCTGAGGGGCTATTCTTCTTAGTTGCTTTATGTCCCTTATTTTTTCTATCATAGAGTCAATGTTGTCATATATCTCGCCCAAACATAAAAGATAATCCCCACAAACCCACTGATCATCATCCAAGACCAATGCTTTGACCTTTTGGGCCCTCTTTATATTAGACTACCTCCATACACTTCAATGTTTGCTGATGACCATGGGGCTCAATGCCTCTTGCACCTTCACAAGTTATCTCAAGAAAATAGTGTGATGTGAATAGAGTCTCAACAACTTAACATGGTGTAAAAACATTAAAAAAAAAGTAGACGATATAAATAAAAAATTATAGCAAACTTAAAGTAAATAAAAATTAAAATATTGTAATTTCATAAACTTACCTTTAGCAGCTCCAACTTGGAGGACTTGAAGGTGGCTTGTGACATGATGATTAGTTACAAACATCCAAATCTTCCTAGCCTTCATGTAGATTTCTTTGATCCACTCAATCTGCTTGCCAAGCTTTTGAATAACCAATTTGAATGAGTGGATGACACACGGAATCTAAATTCTGTGCTTAAATCTTGCCTTCATCAATAAACATGTTGCCATACAATTTTTAGCATTGCCCATTATGACTTAGACAATGTTTTGAGACCCCACCATCTCAATTGACTCTACGAGGATATTGGCAATGAAGTTTGCATCTTTCACTTACCCCTCACAATCAACTGCCTTAAAAAATATTGCTCCTTTAAGGCACATTGCAATGACATTAATTAGGTCTTTGTATTTGCAATCTTTCAGTGCATTAAAAATGATGGGACACTTCTATTTCAGCCCATGAATCCTTGATTGCCTACTATTATGTTTGTACAAAATCTATTTCCTTTGCCAATAAGGTGGCACACTCCTGTTCATAGCCCAGACCTGTATAACATGTAGGTGCCTAACTAATTGTTATCACCATTTCCTACCAAAATGGTGATTTGACGAGGTTGAAAGGAAGCCCATTGGTGTAAATGCAATGCATGATGTGCTCATTTGCTATGTCTCTCACCTCAACTTGAAATGCCCTTTCTAATAGGCTTGCATCTGGAGTGGTTCTTTTGCAGGAAAGAAAGGGGCTGTTGTCTTCTTGGAAAAATGGTGTCACAATGAAAGGATGTGTGGCAGTTACCACTATTGGAGAAGTGGAGGATGGCCTTGTAGGTGGCTTGTATGATCCTTTCTTGCCCAAAGGATGGGATCTTGATCTTGCTCTTTTGGTTGCACTATCTGCTTCTTCGTGCTTTTGATATAAGCAAGAACTTGCTCCTTTGTGTCATGTCCCCTTTTTTGGATTAAAATAATTAATAATATTGTTTAAGTTGTGTTTGATAATTTCTAATTTTAAGGGCAACTTAATGATATTATTATAATTAAAATAAAAAGGTGTTTTTAAATACAAGTACAAAAATAAAAGTATTTTTAAATACTTAAAATAAAATAAAAATTAAAAAGTATTTTTAAATACTTGGAGGGAAATTTAGGACCCAAGGGCCCGCTGGGCTTAAACAGCACACACTAAGCTTTGACTTGCTTAGGTGGCTGGTGGGCCCTTTCTCTTACTCTGTTTTGTTAATGTGTCAATAAGAGAAGGGCCCACCAGCCACCTAAGCAAGTCAAAGCTTAGTGTGTGCTGTTTAAGCCCAGCCCCAAGGGCCCAATTTGAAAAGGTATATCAAGGAGGTGCCTATCTTCATTTGATCATCTGATTTCATTTTAGCATTTTTTCATCTTGAGTTCGATTTTGTATTCAAGAATGAAAAACCCTTGGCTGCATTTCTAAGATCCAGGAGGACGAAAACCCTCATGGCTCTCTTATTTGAGAGGTTAAGATGAAAACCCTTGCCTCTTGTTTGGCAATCCTATACAAAGATTGCAAGGTGGACGGAAACTGAAGGTTTGTGCATAATTGCAGGTATAAGTGATTAAGATTTGCAAGCAAATATAAGGAGTGAATGGCTGATCTATTGGAGTACCATTGTTTTGAGGGTTTCAGCATACATACTATCGTTGTTTGGCAGATCACATCATTCCTTGACTTGTTGCAACCAATATTCATCATCATAGAGATTTGGTGGCAGTTGTGGAGAGGGTTTTAGGCAGAATTCAGCCCTGTTTGGAGCCGCATCAGCTAATTGTCTCCCCACAGCCCTATTTCAGAGTTTATACTACAGGCTGGTGGAGTCGCCATTAACCTATCTGCAGCCCTCAACAAGGGGATGCAGCTGTTGTGGAGGTCTATGTGGAGTGCTGCTATTCTTCAGGGTATCCGCAGCTATGAGAGGAGTTTTTGTGTGTTCGTTGTCGGAGAGAGCAACCTCTACCCCAAGCGCAACCCAACATAAGGTTGATTACCAGCATACACAGCTAATTCAGGGTTGGAGTGATTGCCATCATACGCTTGGTGCATCATTTAGTACCTACAGCAGGGGGATCGAAGTCTTTGGGGCACTGTTCCACACATCCTCTTATGCGATCGAGGCCTGTAGAGGCGAGTGTACCAATTTCAGTGGGATTGCAGGGAATCATAGACTTCTGTTCACATACTATAAGTAGCAGAGGTAGACAAATTGGGGTATTGAAGGACAGCCACCTACATCACATGGCTTACATCTCTTTCCCAGCGAGCTGTCACTGTACACGAGATTGTAAGTTCAACTGCACACTAAAGGTGTTGCCAGTAGTCTCAGATCTGAATAATATAATACATATTTCTGAAAATTGCTTTGGCTGTCCAAGTATGAAATTGTTTGCTGACAGCACATGTAAAATTGATTGATCAGAATATTAGCAGAGTGCTGTAACTCTTCCTTGTTCTCAGTTTATAACTTTCCAGTATTAACGAAGGGGTCAATCAACAAATAATATCATTGGGAATTGTTCTCTTTTTGGCTCTTTCTTTTACAGTGCAATTTGGTTTTCCTTTATTTGTCCAGTCTAATTTTCAGTTTCTCAGTTGTAGCTATTCGTGTTTGCATTTATTTTCCATTTGGAGTAACCCAGAAATACAAAAAAATTCAAAAATTATACTTGGGGACATTACACTTTGACAAGCAATCTTTGTTTAGCCCATCACAAATTTTGATTCTTTAGCCGGCAATTGCACACTGGTGAGCTTTCACTTGACTATATGAGCTCTTATGCTCGTTTTGGTACTAACCACAACGCCAAAGATAACACTCGTCTCCACTAAGTTGCTGAATCATTGTGACATGTTGCCAAAGAGGTGATGCTTGGCCAAATTTGACAGGCCTGTCTGTCACTTGGTCCACTGAACTAGAACTAGCAGCCATTATAAACTATATTTATATCTACATGTTTTAAAATAAATAAATATTAGGAAAATTGAAAAATAAAAAGTTACCCTTAGGCTACATTTAAGTAGAAAAATAAAAAAAAACAATGAAAAAAACAACAATGTGACCCTAGGTTATGTTAAAAAATGAACAACAATTTGGAAAACAACAACAAAACATTAAAAAAAAACATATGTAGGTTGGAAATAAATTCTAAAAAACTCACAAAAAATAAAAAAAATACTTACATTGAATGATGAATCTCCTTGATACAAGCTAACTGATTCCTTTAGCACTTGTCTAACATGCTTCAGCAAAGCTTCAACACTCAAAAAAATAGGAACTTTGAACAATGAGTTTGGAATGATAGGTAGGAGGGTTTTGTGTTTGTATATTACTTTTTGGATTAGGTTGAATGAGTTTGTTTTTTCTTCATTTTGGAATGCTTTTTGGTTTATAAAAATCTGATTCTTTTTTCAAAATTATTTTTTATTGAAAATAAGATATTTTTAATTGGTGGGGTCCCCATGGATTTGCCTGGGTATGCCTGGGGTGTATCCTGGGTATTGTGGATACCCCTATTGTATGCCTTAGACGTCCCTCACCCTGGATCTGTACCTAGATCCATTTGGCTCAGGTACAGCCCCAGGTTCTGGTGTATCCAGCTTCATAGCTAAAAATTAAAGCACAAAAAAACTGAAAAGTTAGAACTAAAAGAGGATTTTACCAGCTATCTATTTTATTTTTTATGAAACAAACTTAAAAAAACCCGTAAAATCAGAATAAAAAAATCAGCTAGCTATCTATTGAATTTTATTTATTTCAATATAGCTATGGAAAGTTTGAAACTTGAAACCCTAAACAAAAAAAAATTAGAAAACACTAAAATATGAAAAGAAACAAAAAAAACAGCTATCATGATTCATCATTGATTTTTAAATTTATTTATTTAAATATTGAAATTCTAAACAGAAAAACAGCTACAAACTCGAAAGATTAGTATGAAGTTCAGTTTTGAACTTACATTGATGATTGACGAAGTGATGATTGAAGTGGAGACTCTCTTCCTCTTCTTCTTCGTAATTGTTGATGATTTCAGTTGAGGGTGGGCTATTATATTTATATTTTTTGGGCAGATGGTGGGCCCTCTTTCACTTTAGGGTTTGCCCTTTATTTAGAAGTTGAAAAAAAAATTGCACTTCTCTTTTTTATGTTGTGGGGACTCCAAATCATCCCTGAGGAAGTTGGGGGATGCCTACGATAGGGAGTCACTGGACATCCATTGCAGGGGGGAATGTGCTTAGGGATGTCCCTTACATTGCAAGACTATCTCGAGGACGACCACCCCTGCAGATGGCACACATGGAATGGCAAGGGGGTGTTTTGTCCCCGTGCTGCTATCCCCGGAACATCTCTGCCCCTGAAAAGTGGGATTTTTGGCAGAGGACGTGTCCTGATGGAACATTGCTTTAATCTTCACGATCAATTTTGTTGGTATGTGGCGACTGATCATGCAAATACTATACACTAGTAACATATCCTTGCCGGCGAATTTTTTTTTTTCCCTTTTTTGCACGTTCGGGGTTGGTAGTTAATTTTTGTTAATTGACAAATGAAAAACGACTTTGTAAAACCCTAATTCTAGAAGCTTCCAAAAAGCTTGTTATAAGCAGCTGGGATGTATGTTGCGGGATGGAACTCGTGAGATTGTAATTTGTTTTGCACTGGATAATAAAATCATTGGATGGCTGAGTTTCTGTGGATGTAGCCCATTTTTGGTGAACCGCGTTAAAATTCTGTGTTGATCTCTTTTGTGTTATTCTTCATTGTTATATTTGGGTTATTTAATCTGCATATAATTGTTAGTGTTTATTGCTCCGATCTGCCTGAACTCTAACAAATTTTACTCTAGATACTTTAGTAGTGTTGGCAGCAGGTATCAACACATTTAATAGTGATATCACTTATGCTAAAAACAAGGGTTCCTCAATTTCCACCTCTTGAAGGTAATAAAGCTGAAAAGGACTCTCTTGCTGTGGGATATAATGGTGTTTTATGACACAATGATGGGGGCATACTCCAAATGGGTCAAAGACTCAAAAGGTTGCCTGAGGTCATGTTATCATTGGTGCTGATGGAAATCAATGCAAACAACTGTTCCATCATAAATGTGAAGCAGATGATCCAAATGGCAGTTTCTGAATGAGGGGCTTGGCAAAGGCAAGGCACCAAATGTGGATAAAGCTTCTTCGAATGACATCCCTGATCATTTTATTAATTTCATCTTTTAGGGGAAGAAAATGAGTAAAAGCATAAAAAGTGATTATATTTTTAAAGAATCGTTTGCATTCTTTCCAAAGGATTGTTTGGAATACTTGCAGCAAATGTCTTTTAGTTCTTTCTTGAGTCATAGATGGCATTGGAGCATGGACCATCAAATTCATTTTCACAAACAGAATAATCAATTAAAAGTCTTTGCACACAAATTTGATTCTTAAGTATGTTATTGCTATGGTCACCAACACAAAATGCTTCTATGTAAATTTATCCAAGGAAACAATTTTTCTCTGGTCTTGTCTGTGTTAGAATAGCACTTACAAACCTGCCATGGACACCTAGACAAATTGTGAAGAAAAGGGTCACTCGAAGTGAATTATCACTAACCTCTTGTTGTAACAACAGTTATGATAACAAAAATGATTCTTGAAAGGACACCGGTCATGGTTATTGTTCTCCATTTTATTTTTTTATCCTGTTTATATTCAATGACAATCCCTTGCTATAATGAATCTGTATTATGTTAAATATATATATCTGTGTATGTATAATGTTATTCTGAAAGGTGACTTGGCAAAAAAATCAGTATGGAGTCAGTCCCGGTTTGCCTTTTTTTCTCATAGGACTGTTCTTTTATATTGAAAATCTTCTCTTCTGAGCTGTAATGAGTATGTGGATTATTGTTTATTTTAGAATTGATCTATTCCTTCGTCTGTTTTCCAGTATTTTGGAAAACACATCAAATGAACTGTATATTTTTTAATGGAAATGTTTTTCTGGAGAACCAAGTGATTTATTATGGACAGAGATCCACCTTGGGTGTGTCGAGGTATTCTTTTCTTGTGCAAATGGGAGAGGTCATATTCACAAGTCGCAGCTAACTATAATTTTATTTGTAATGTTATAAAAGTTGGAAGCATTTCACTTTGAATGTAATTTTTATAATTATATGCAACTGCTCATTTTTCGTCTGTTGAAAAAATGCTAATAAGGTGTGTTTCAGAACATTGTTGTAGGGAAAGCATGTGCAGATCTTCGTCACCAGCTGGAAATCTCTTATCCTGTTAATAATGGCATCATCCAAAACTGGGATGATATGGGCCATATCTGGGATCATGCTTTTTTTAATGAGTTGAGGGTGAGTAAAGCAAAGCTATTTCTCTATCTACCTATCTATGTAATATATATAAATGCCCGAAGAATACTTTGATTTCCAATTAAAATAAAAATATTTGGTAACTAATTCTAGATTGTTTGTTTGTACTAAAATATATTTCATTGTAGACATCATGCTTATGATTGAAATGTGCTTCAGTGCATTTTTGAGTTTTATGTGGATGGTTTTTTGAAATCTCCTTGGTGATGGTATCTCAACAAGTCTCATTGGTGAACTTGTCATTCGTAGTTAGGTAATTTCTTGCATTCTTTCTTTTTATACATGTGGATGACATATGCCTGAGAATTTGATGGCGGCTGCAGATTGACCCAGCAGAGTGTAAGATTTTACTGACAGATCCACCTCTTAATCCTTCTAAAAACCGTGAAAAAATGGTATATTTTTGAATGCTGTTATTCGTGAGTTCCAATTTTAATAACTGTTTCATGTAGAGAACTAACTAATTTTAAACTATTTAATGATGTTTGCTGAAATTTCTTCCTTTTGAATTTGTTTGCTCCTTTCATTATTGTCTACTGTTTGATATTTGCAGATTGAAACAATGTTTGAGAAGTACAACTTTGCGGGTGTCTTCATTCAGATTCAAGCTGTTCTGACATTGTATGCTCAAGGTGCTGTGTACCTGTTGATAGTGTGGGTTGAATGTTTTCTTTGCATCTTATACTATTCCTTTCCATTTCGTCCAAGTCAATGCTCATCCAAGGCTCTTGTGTTTTGGCTTTCATAAAGAATTTTAAATTCTGAATAATATGAATGCAAGTATGTTTTATCAAAAGCACACCCAACTGGATACACATTGCTCAGATGGGAAAATATCACGTTTCATGTGCCTTTCTTGAAATATATGCAGGGCTGTTGACTGGTCTTGTTATTGATTCTGGTGATGGTGTGACTCATGTGGTGAGTTTTTTGGTTAAGTGGTGGACATTGTCCGTAAATAGTACTAAAATATTGAACATTTCACTACAATTATTTGGATAGTTATCAATATATATATATATATATATATATAATATATATATATATATATATATATATATATATATATATGAAGAACATAAGATTTTCACTGTATAATGTAAAAAGATAAGTGAAGATTGTGGATGATAGCTCCCAATTTACAGTACTTCCAATGCCAAAACGGGTCACCTTGGGAAGGAATGAATGACACAAAATTAAATGTCCTAGTCAATATTGATATCAATTTTTTCCATTAATTTTGTAATTAATCATTTTCAATGGTTATGTGTCTTTTTTAATCAAGTTCATCATTGGATACCACGAATGGCTTAAATTCTACCCTTTGTGTCTATTTACATTATCAGAGTGGTTGCTAATTTCATTAGCTTTCCTTAAATGTCTTTCAAAATAGTTACCCTCTGCAGCTAAATTTTTTGAATCTTCAGTCTAAATATGGTACCTTGTAATAACTGAATGCTTTGCCAATGATGTTTACTAATACGATCATATTTTATGTTTGCACTTTATCCCTTGTTCCTCATATTGATTGAGCGACAAGATTCTCCAATCTATGTTACCCCACATGAACATTCAACTTTATTAACCCTCCAATTAAAAGAAATGGTACCCTATGATCATTTGTAGAATTGATCAGTCTCTTTATTTGCTGTTAAGTTTCAAAGTTGTCTTGATGCACTTTCTTTTTCATATTTTTTAGATCTTATTGGAGACGCCCTTTCAACACAAGGAAGGAACACAACATGGGTACCTATAAAATCCTGTAGATTTTGATTTTCATCACATCTCCTATCTTGTTAGAATGCTTTTGCAGTTTGTTTATTTAAGGATCCCATGATCTGACTATTGCTAGAACCAGAACCCACTGCCAAACAAGGATTGGAAACATGAGTGGTCCAGCTGAGGGCTGCTGTTTTTAAAGGTGCCCAATCAGTTTGATCTCCAAGAGGAAAGTTCATCAATAGATTTGCTAACAGACCACTTCTTCTTAGCCATATTCTGGAACTTATTTTTCTACCTCTCCTCAAGGCCTAGTTTTAAACCTTCCACCCCTGCATGAATGGAGACATCTACCAGGATCCATAAATCTACCCACAGGGAAACGCAAAGCTCAATATGTAGGTAAAATAACTTAGAGGAAGGATTGTCAATATCAACCTTTGTTGATATGGCACATCAGTCATTTCTTGTTCGGTCAATTTATTTTTTCAAAATGCCTTTTCAGGTTTCTTTTTTTGATGGATATTCCTTTCCACATCTCACAGAATGAATTAACAAAGCTGCTCGCTATATTACCACACATCTTTCAGATCTTCTTCTCTGTGGGTGAGAACCTCTTTTCTCACATATTTTGAAGTTGTAAAGTGAAATATCATCGTCTGACTGTTTGCTTATGTTAATAAAGGAAATCCTGATAATAAGTGGCATGATTTTTCAGATATGCGTTAAATAGAACCACATATTTCAAGACTGTCAGGGAAATAAAGGAGTAGCTCCACTATGTTTGGTGAATTAATTGCTAAAATAATGAAACTTTTCATTTATATCATTATTTACAAGGGCATTTAATTTTTTCTCCTTCATTCTTTGACTTTCCCTAGGTGATCATCTTTTGGCATCATAATTACTATAAATTACGAGCTATCATCCTCAATTTTGATTGATCTTTTTACATTGTGATGATGGATCATACTCATAGTATAGTCTTAAAAGTTTATGCAAAATCTCCTAGACAGTTATTTCAAATGCATTTTACTCAATACATACATTGTTTATGGATGTAAAACTACAAAATCTTTGTGACACATTTCTAAGTAAAATATTGATATTTGGATTCAAGTTCCTTCTTTGTCTTGTCTTCTGTTCTCTTGTGGACATCATTTCTGGTTGACTGACTTAATCAGTTTATTTATTCAAAATTACTTTTCAGGTACCTGTTGTTGATGGATATTCCTTTCCACATCTCACAAAACGCATGAACATAGCTGGTCGTCATATTACCTCATATCTTTTAGATCTTCTTCTTCGTCGTGGGTGAGAAGCTCTTTTCTCAGATGTTTCGAAATTGGAAAGTGAAATATCATATTTCTACTGTTTGCTTACAACAGAGAATCCAGCTTAAGATGGCGTGTTTTTTCAGATATGCGTTAAATAGAACTGCAGATTTTGAGACTGTTAGGGAAATAAAGGAGCAGCTTTGCTATGTTAGGTGAGTTTCTTCACACTGCACTTCTTTCCTGTTAACTAGTTGATGGTGGCTGCTAGATTAGTAGCATTTGATGGATCATGGGGGCAATTATTTGCTTGGGAAAATGATTAAGTTATAATTGTACAATAACACACTCAGTGGCTTTCTCGCAGTTATGACTACAAGCGTGAGTATCAATTAGGACTGGAAACAACTATCCTGGTAAAGAACTATACGGTGAGTTTCTAAGAGTTCACTAATTTTTATATGTTTCCATGTAGCATACTTTTCCCTGAAAACTTCTTTGATTCTTTACATGCTCATTTATCCTTCGTCAAATGCTACTGCTGCCATCATATGTTGACATCAACCTGATAATAGCCTTGACTCAGCCATTTGATGTCTGATGCATTACTCTTACGTGTACACTGAATTCTTAAACAGCATAGCAACTCTATTACAGCAGTATAACAACCTAAAGATTAATAAACTTATGGAAATAATGTTCTTGTTGTGAGTCTCTCTCGAAATATTGATTATTAAGGTATTTCTCCACTGTATATGCTATTATTCTGCTATATTTTCATTGTACATTGTGAGGCAATGCACTTAGAGAAAAAATCTGAGATATTTGTCAAGGAGAGATAAATTTATTTCAAATTGATTATTAAGGTATTTCTCCACTGTATATATGCTATTATTCTGCTATATTTTTATTGTACATTGTGAGGCAATGCACTAAAGAGAAAAAAATTGAGATAATTGTCAAGGAGAGATAAATTTATTTCACGATGTGAACAAGTATACCAGAATTTTTATGCATATAATTAAAAATTGTGAATACTATCATGGAAAACCCTAATATGCATGGGTCCTTGGAAGTTGTATTGAGTCTATGCGAGATACTCTCCTATTGTTTTTAATCAGGCACATTACTTTCCTCCCCTGATTGTTATTTTAATCAAGCATGTTACTTTCCTCCACTGATTTAAGAGGGTACATTTGGCTATCTCTAGGAGATACTCTTTATTTGCCTTCAATTGAAGGGGCTTCAGAAGATTTATTAGTTTGCCTCTGATCTAAGAAGGTTCATCCAATGATCCTTTGAAGAGTTTGGTCTAAAAGCCATTTGGCTACATGTTGGTTTTAATTATTTAATGGGCCTTATATATTTTGTTGGGTTGGATGGATATTTTTAGTGCTTGGGGGCATTAATTATTAAACCTAATTGTGAATTGGGTGCCGGCATTGAATGTCATATGCCACCTTTCAATGGTTGTTTAAGGCTTTAAGCTATGGTGATACTGTAATCCTTACGTTAAGAACTTATATGTATTTCATACATCTCTACCTCTCCTACATATTTGTTGGTTTTATCATTAGGATACACATCTTTTTCTCATTGTATGTTTTATTTGATTTTCTTACTTTTTGTGAAATTTACTTATAGTAGACGAGAAATTAAATTAGAGAAAAGATAAATTTTTATTTTTAGAGAACACAACCTTTACATTCTTGTCAATTGTATAATTATGCACACATTTTAGCCCTTATAACAATTATATCAGATACTTTAATTCACTTGCACTTACAATTTTAGTAAAATCACTAAAATAACTTTATTAAAATTTTAGTAAAATCACTTGCACTTACATTTATTATATTTGACATATTTTACTATTGAGTGATATTGAGTTGAAGATCAATGCTAATTGTGTAGCTTCCCCTAGTAGGTTATTGAGTTTCTGTTTGGGAGTGTCTCCTCTTAACATTGCATTGATGATGATTTGAGTCTCCTTCAACTATGAGATTTGTTGTGAGAAGGGATCTAATTAGATTCAATTCTTTAATGAGAGCAATGGCTTTGGCCTCATTGTTAGAGTTGCAACCTTGAGTGGTGGTCCTTGCATCCATGAAGGTGCCTTGCTCATTACGAACAATACAATGAGCTCCTACTTTGCCAGGGTTTCCTCTTGATGCTCCATTGAAATTTAGTTTCCAATAAACTCTTGGTGGATGAGACTAATTAGCATCTCTCCTTCTATCCAAGGTATCGTGTGTCCTAGTAATGGGAGCAGTAACAATAAACTTAATACAATTTTCCAAAATAATTAACTTGCCTTGACCCCATGTTTATACATTTATACCCTTCTCATGTAGGCATAACAACTTGCGATATTAATTTGTTGATTATCTCCAACAAGTATGCATTTTGAGTATGGAATTAGTTTAACTATTAATCAAAAGTAGAATAGATAAAAATCTTACTGTTTGGCCTTTATATCATTCAGATACATAATTTTCAATCATTTTGATTTTTAGCTGATTAGAAAATTATCATTTTATGTTTAACTACATATGTTTCACATTTAATGTTCTTTGTGTGCTTTTACTTGGAGTAACACAAGCTTTTGACCAGCTGCCAGATGGACGGGTGATAAAGATTGGCACTGAACGTTTTCAAGCCCCTGAAGCCCTTTTCTCGCCAGTAAGATTACATTTTCCCTTTGTGTTGCAGTAGCTAGGCTTAAATTTAAAATCAAGCAAGCGTATCTACCTTTTGCTATAATTTTTCTTGTAGGTTAACTGCACTCTATTTATTACTATTCATATTGATAATGCATCTTGCCATACTTGAACTTACAATTCTACCAAGGACGTTCAAAGAACCCATAGATTATTCTAACCCATCCTATATCAAGTCCAAAAACTATAGCTTTTGGGTTTGCTATTAGGATTTCCCAAATGAGCCCTTATCTTTTCACTTTCATTCATGTTGCTTAGAGGGGATAGGATTTGTTTTCAGAGGGACATTTGATTTTTAGACAGCAGGTCTACTATAAAATCTTGGAGATACCATTGTCTATATAGAGATTCAAAAGAGGTTCCCTAGCTACCTTTTTCCAAAATCTCAACTATAGATGTTGGCCCTTTATCTTTGAGCAAATTGCTTTCAAAGAGCAAGATTTATAGATGATTCATAAGACTACTAGATTGATTACCATCCTTCTTCCTATTCTACATAGGAGGTGTTATGTGCCTTTTTTGTCATAGAGATGGAAATAGGGTTGTGAGATAATGTCGCTATTTTTGAGTAAACTCTAGAGCTTCCTAGGCCTTTCGGTTATCTACTTTGCAATGTAGAGGGTTGGCTAGTTCCACTCGGTGACATTTTAATCTACGGGGAGAAGACATTACTAATTTTGTTTTCACCTTTGGAGGATTGTTGGATAAGGATGTTAGGAGAGATTCTAGGGGGAATACCCTACTTCCTTCTAGGCTTGTCCAAACCGAATGTCTTTTCCTAGATCATTATCCTATGAACACCATTGAGTCCTATATTGGCTCTTTTTTTGTAATTTGTGATATATTTGTTTTTCATCTATTCTAGACTTTGACACTTCTTATACCAGTGTTTATCTCCAACCTTGGTTGCTAGCTTTGATTTCATCAACTCCTTTCCATGATTTCATTGAAAGACCTTTTCACATGTTTATCTCTATTTTTTTTATATGGCTTTATCTTTTCCAACTTGTCTAGGTTATACCCTATACATCACCTTTAGCTAGGTTAATGTTAGTTACTTTCTAGTTTTGGAGGTTCAACACTCCAACTTATTATTTTAACATCTTTTACTTTCAAATGTTGTTGACATAATCTAGCAAGGAGATTAAGTTTACATATATTCTTTTAGATGGAATGAGTCATAGAGAATGTACATTCATGCTTACAAATAAAGAGATGGAAAGAAGAAAGTATAGTAATGTTCACAAATGACCAAAGGTAGGTCAATGGGACTCCATTCTATTACACTAGATTACAAAAATAATTAAGTACAAAGCACTAAAAAAAAGTCAACAAGACAAATATATGTCTTCGTTCTTTTTGTAATGTAATGTCCCTTTTTGCAGGCAAGAAGAATTAAATAATTAAATAAATAAATTAAGCTGCCTTGAAATATTTTAAAAGCAACTTATATTTATTTAATTATTTTATTTAAAAAGTAACTTTTTAGCCAAAAGGAAATGAAAAGAAAAAAAATAAAATAAAAAGTTACTTTTGGGAAAAATAATAAATGCTTTTCTAGAAAATTCCTAGTGGTGGCAAAAAGAGGATTCTAGAAGAAGCAAAGAGAAGTTATAAAAGAGGCTTGGAGAAAAGGTTTCCATCATCCATTTGCTTGTTTTTTTCTTTGATATTTTTCCGTTGTGGAAAAGGCTTTGAACAACTGGTTCAAGCTACTATAACCTAGGTTTAAAAACCCTATGGTGAAAGGTTGATTTCGGAAGACGACAGGAGTCTCCCTAGTCAGCGATTGGAGGTGAATTCTGAATGATTGGGGGTTAATTCATTCAGAATTCACAATTGGGCATATTGCTGGAGTTGAAGGTGAAATTTATTGAAGATTTGAGTTTTCAAATAATAAATTTATGGGAGTATTGATAGATCTTGTCCATTTTGAGATATTTGAGTGTGGCACTTCAAGGCGTGAGATTTCAGTTTAATTTATCAGATATTTCCAGAGTTGCCGGCCACTCCTTATATTGCAAATCTTATAGACTACTTGTTTGAGCTGGTCGATGCTTTTCTCCCAGCCGTATCTTTGAATATATTATTCCTTTTAAAAAAGGGGAACTCATATTGAAGGTGCGTATGAGTTTGTCATGTCCCCATTTCCGGCTTGATCCTCAAGTGAAGAATGGATTAGCCTATTGCTCATTCCCGGAGGCTAATTCAGAATGATGAGGGAATAAATTGGTTTTTGACTAACTTCGTTTTATTGTTTTGCAGGAATAAAGTCAGAAACTTAAAATTTGACTAAGTCTGGAAGCCAAGTAGGCAGGAAGTTGACTCTTGGAGTCTAGGCGCCAATTTCATATCAAATTTCACAAATGAGCACCTAAGGACTTGAGGTCTGCTATCAGGGTTTGGAAGTGCAATATGACAACCACATCATCATCAAAGCCTATCAAAGATCAGAAGTTACCTAAGTGAGGTTAGGCGCATTTTCTCTCTCCTCCAGCTTCAAGTGGTGCCTAGCTCAGAAGCATTAGGTCATGAAGTTCATCAATCAGGGCGCCTTGGTAGAAAAGTTGATTGGTCAACAAGATGAAGTTTTCTAAGAGAATTGAGTAAGGAAGAAGGTCTATTCACGTTGGGCGCAAATCTCATGTTGAACAATCTTAAATGGGCGCCTAGAGTAGCAAGGCGCTAAATCATGATTCCAGAACCTTGAAATGGCGCTCAAGCATGTAGGAGGAATTTTCAAGGAGCAAGAATGTTTTGAAATTCTAAGGAACTAGTCTAGAGACTCTATGGCGCCATCTTGATGCCTCATAACTCCAAACTTGCGTCAAGGAGTCAAGGCGCTACTCCATGATTTTCCTAACCCAAAATTGCCCCTAGGGCGCTAGATCATGTCTGAACAACCCTTGAATGGCGCCTAAGCTAGATTATGAATTGAAAAGGGTAATTACATCATAAAAAGGTCAAGATTGATTCAAGAGATCATCCTTCCAGTAGAAGTCTTCATCTTGGTCAAAGTGTAGTGTTGAGGGATTGAGGCGCATCTTTCTTCATTCCCAACCTCACAGTTGCGCCTTCCCTTGGAAAGCCCATATGGCGCCTAGAAGAATGATTTTGAGATGTCATCCATAATGATACCAAAGTTGCAGAAACTCTTGAAAAGCTTGAATGAAGTTAGAACTCACTTCAAGGAGATGAGGCGCCATCTCATGACTTTAGGACCTTGAAAATGCACCTCATTGATGAAATGGACTCCAAATTCTCCAAATCATCTAGGCGCTTGATAGAAGATGGTATTTTTGAATCAGATAAGGCTTGAGTTGAAGATTTTAGCAAGGAAAGACCACTCCCATCTTAGGGCGCCAATCTAGATCTTTTTCTACCAACAAGTGCGCCTAGATCAAGTTGAAGACCTAGACAGGATGCTGATACTCTGAATGAGGGCGCTAGATTTAATAAGCATCACAAGGTATGATTACAAGAGTTTGAGAGTTTGAATAGTATAGAACATCCTCATAAAGGTGCTAGGCGCATATACCAGTTAAAACCACCTCAAAGGTGCGCCTGTGATAGATGCAAGTTCCCAAGACTAGTTTAGATCCAAGGCGCTTCATCAGGAGGTAAGATAATATTCATTTGAAGTCAAGTTGTTTTCAAAGTTCTTTGAGAGGATGATAAGTTGTAACCAAGGCCCCAAAACCCTTGTGAATCCTCCAAAGCTGGCGCCCAGTCAGAAGAACACTAGTACTGCGCCTAAGCAAGTTAAGTATCAATCCTCCTCTTTCCAACCTCCAGATGGCGCCTAGAATCTAAGAGATCTTCACTGAATATTGTTAAGTGTTTTGAGGGCATATGGAGCCATCAAATTCCTCTAGGCGCATATCCATGCCTCTGCTACCTCAGTTGGGCGCCTAGGTCTACATTGGGCGCCATTCCATGATCAAACTGCTTCAAATTGGCGCCTAGACAGAAGAAAAGGTGGTTGTAACTACCTGGACTCTCATTGGTTGACAGGATGACACTGGGATCCGTGTCAAGGTTTTTGGATAAGATTGCCAATTCAGGATGAGTTGTCAAGTGGAATATTCTCCTAAATGTGCTTTTTGGGGAACGTGCCTTCATTGCCTTTGGAAGGCCTATAAAAGGAGGAGCTCTCTCATTCATTTGATATCTCAATCTTTTGGCGAATTTCTCTCTGCAAAGCTTTATGCTTGTAATCTTGAGGCCTGCGAGTTTCAAGTGTTGGGGTGATGCTCCCTCAACTGACAAGGTGATGCTCCCTTGTTGCATTGTGAGGTGTTAACATCCAGTTGACATCATTGGGTTCAATAGAGTTGATCAATCGAGGAATCATTGTAAACATCAAGGCTTCAAGGCCTCTCTTGTAATCCATTTGAATAAGATTGTATAATCATGCTATTGAAGGCATTATCTTTTGTAATAAGACATTTGCAAGAAATTGAATCAAGTAATAAGACAAGTACCCAGCTTCAAGATTGATTCATTCAAGTTGTTATATGTCATTAAGTTGTTGAGCAGCTGATGAGTTAAGTGCAAGTAAATTTGTCTAAGTAAGGAAAATTTTTAGTAGAACTAGTTGGGTATCGTACAGAGTTTAAAATTATCGTGGAGTTTTAAGTGATGAATGTTGGTGGTGGGCTGCCACCTTGAGGATAGTCGAGCAAGTTTAAAAAGGAGCGATTACATTATTTAAGGCTTAAAAGCTTTACTTAAATCTTGCCACAGCCTATTTTTCATGTTACCAAGCTAGCGCAAGCATAAACTAGAATGAGTGGAATTTTCAAAGGAATCGCCCCCTCATTTTGAAGACTTATTTCATATATGGATAGTTTAGAAGGTGCGCAAGGGTGGTTTGAGGAAGACATGGGATATTGGAAGTGAGGCGCTGCCTCTTATCAAAATATCAGTCCCCTTTGATGTTAGTCGCTCGATCTTGGAAATATTTCTGAAGTTTAATGAGTTTGTGGTTGTCACTTGGGAGAGATAAGGAAGCTGTTGCTGTCAGAACTATTAAGAACAGAAATCTGCAATCTGGGTGCCATTTTCAGTATTATTGGACTTCAGAAGTATCAATAATCAACCCTGCAACTCACCGAAGCATTATTCCTAGACCAGCTTCATGTGCAAGCGTTAATAGCTACGATTTTAAGGTCAGAATAATTGGTTTTTAATATTGTATGTATTTCTGATTTTACCTCAGCATTTTCCAGTTGTATTGAACATTTCCTAGCTGATTAAAGGAAGTTGCCAACTGTTTGACAAAATGTCCCTCATTCATCATTGAATATTGTGAAGTCTATGTGATGGATTTTATATTTATAGTTATAGCTTCTCCAAGTACTGCATTTAGAAATAATTCATAATACATTGTATGCAAAGTGTTTGACGAAATCCCTGTTGAGGAAATTTGCAAGTTTATGTGAAAATTTTTAGTAAGGGACATTTCATGTAACAAATATGAACTAACTTTTTCAAAGGTGAGAGTTTGACACTGCTAAGAGATGTAGGGATTCCACAAAATTTCAAACAACAGAAGCCATGATTTGCATGTTACCATGCAAGTATACATGCCACTAGACATTAGTGCTACAATGCACAACCTTGCGCATAGCTCTTGGCTTCATGTGTCACCTGTGCAGTGCTTGGAACCAGGCTGTAATGTCCCCATTTCCGGCATGAGCACCTAACAGGAGTTTGAGTTAGCCTATCTCCATTCCCATAGGCTAATTCGTGAATTGAGGGAATGCAGTGATTGAGCTATGGAAATTTGGAAAGTTGTTTTTATGAGGCTCAGCTAATTTTTCTAGCTATGGCGATTGTGAGATGAATTAATGTATTTTTGCATTAATTATTGAAAGGCCAAAAATAATAAAATAATTACTCTTGAAGTGGGACGACCCATGCTTGGGTAATTAAAATAAAAAATAATATTTTATTCTTGTTTTGGGCGGCCAAGAATGATGAATTAAATAATAATAATTTATTATTATTTAGAGCGCCTAAGTTGGACGATTATTGGTCGGCAAAAACAAATAAAAAATAATATTTTTTTTGGAGCGCTCAACTTGGGAAAAAAAAGGAAAAAATAAATAAAATAATGTGAGATGACTGACTTGGAGGAAAAAGTAATTCAAATCATTAATTTGAATTTGATTTTGGGTGCCTAGTCTTGGTCGGCTAGCTTGGAGGGAAAAAGAGAACTCAAGTATAAAAGGTCATTGGAGCTTCATTTCATTATCCGGAACTTTTGGCATCTTTGGTATTTTGTATTGGCAATTTTATTACAGGTGTTTCCAAGGACGAAAACCCTTGTGGAAGAAGGTGGAATTGGACGAAAACCCAATTGCATCACGGACGTGGATTCATACGGAGTTCACACTTGCACTTCATTGGAGAATTTGAAGATTGTTTGAGCATTCAAGATACATCTTTCATAGCAGATTTGTGGCGCCATTTATTGAAGACCTTTGTTGAAGACTTTGAACATCCTTTGCACTACTTGGAGCGCCGATTTGAGGGAGAATCTCTTCTTGCATTGAGCGCCAAGTGTTGAAGGAGATATTCATCATTAATTCACTGATTTTGTGAGGGTTTCCAGCTGGGTTGCACATCTGATATAAACCCTAACAGCCGCCGCCAACCTTGCATCATAATATTTTCTAGGGTGTGCTGGACTTTGGAGGAATTCGCCCAAGCTTGGGCCTACATTTGATCATTGGATTGCATCTTACCATCAAGAGAGGAGGCCGATCAGCATGGCCATCAAATTGGAGGAGGCGAACACCATATAGGAGCTTGTTATCACCGATCAGCATAGAGATTCCATTGAAGACATCCATTAATAAATCCAGATCTGAATTTGAAGAGGTTCGCTCACCTTGGAAGGAGATCTTGTCACCAAATTGGTATGCAATATATCTGATTTTTGTAGCAGCTTCATTGTGGATATATCTTGGCCATGTTAGAGCCATGATTTTGATGTAATTGCAACTTTCAACAATCTGATTTCATAGCAGCAGTGTTCTGATTTGGTTTATCCTTTATCTTGCTATCTCCCTAGTGTGGATCTTGTGTAATTCAACTAGGGTTTGATTGTACATTTTGGCATGTTGTTTATGATGTATTTGGCATGATAATTGGATGAGATAAGTGTATGTTTAGATCTGAAACAAAAATTCAGAATTCAGATCTAGGGTTTCAAGTTTGAAATATGAAAATTCAGAAAATTTGGGTAAAACCCTAGTTGGGATATTTCACAGGCAGCATAATTCAGAACTCATTTCCCAGTTTGTGCACAAAGCTTTGCATCATGCAGCACTCACACAACGTTAAGTATCATGCCAAACCATGTTGCTGACAACTTTGTGTTTCAAATCACATTTGCACCCTTGTGCATTAGGACACAAAGAGTGCATAGTTTAGAATGTCGCACAACACCTTAAAGCATCGTGCAACAGTCATGCTGTAGTATCCCCAACTATTTTTTCTTGATTTTTACAATATTTGAAAGATGCAAATGCGACCCTTGCACTTTCTGATCACCTAGGTCTCAATGTGGGCAAGGTGAGAGCATACAGTGTTTGGGGGAAAATTATCTAGATAAATGCAATGTTGGAAAAGTGCAGTGGGCGCATAGCCGACCAGAGCATATAGGCGGCATAGTTGACTAGATCAACACCTATTTAGCGGACAAGTATGCAGATATGCTCAAAGCCACTGGCAGATAACACGGACGTTTGATCAAGCCAAATTGGTTGATAACAACGCAGACTTGATCAATGCCAAAGGGGGTTGGAAATAAAATGCAATGCAAAGGGATCTAGTGGTAAACCTTCCAGGATCCTAACAATATTAAATGCAATGCTATCTGGTGGTAATACCATCCAGATTTACAATTAAACACATAGCATGAATATTCTAATAAATAATTCTAAATGTATCAACATGCAACACAACTGAAATTATTTAAATCTTCAAGATATCCATTGCAACACAAAGATTAGTCGTGATGAATCATTAATTTAGAGCAATATCCAACTCATATGGTACGACCAACATCAAAGAAACTAGAAGCACTGAATTATTTTTGATGTGGATTGAAAATTGGAAACTTGTAGCTATAGGCAGAATTGTACGACCCTAATGCTGTTGGTACGACACCCAAACACCCCAAAATATTGCTGCAGCCTCTGAACAAATTGTACGACTGCTAAGGAGAAAGTACAGCTAGAAAATACTGCAAAATGTTGCCAAACAACAATGACTAAGATTCAAATTTCAAATGCTTCTCATGAAATGGTGTATGACCCACATTAAAGGTATGACTGGAAGTTTGTAAGCTGTACGACATGAAAGAAAAGCAGAAATGTATGACCAGCTACAGCAAGGAAGTACGACCAACT
This sequence comes from Cunninghamia lanceolata, assembly GCA_027924645.1. Taxonomy (NCBI): domain Eukaryota; kingdom Viridiplantae; phylum Streptophyta; class Pinopsida; order Cupressales; family Cupressaceae; genus Cunninghamia; species Cunninghamia lanceolata. The sequence goes on along the minus strand of BSBN01000124.1, from coordinate 3,426,841 downwards.
GCAACAGAAAGGCACGACCAACAATCACTTGAAATTGCAGCGACTAGAATAAAAAAACATAGATAAACTTCATCAGTAAACTAAACCACTCCAAAATCTTCAACAAGAAAACTAAAAACTTCATACCACTAATCATATTGAAAATCTTCACAATGGATTAAGCACACAGGTAATCCAAAGGTGGAATTACTTAGATGGCCAGGAGGGTTTTCGTCTACAAAACCATCTTGCCAAAGTTCTCATCCTCAGGCAGAAAAAAAAAACACTCATGTTCATTCTCCAAAGCATAAAAATGAGTAATAAGCAGGAAGATCTTTTGTGCACAAACCCTCCTTATATAGACTTTTTTGAGGGAATATAATTTTATTTTTACTTATTTTCCCTTTTTCCTCCAATTTAAGTGTCTAAAAGGACTCACCACCTTTTGGACCCCATTCCTAACAACACTTTTTAGTCTAACTTTTAAAAACAACCATTTTAATAATGAAACAAAAGTTGCTTTTTTAATATAACATAAAGTTACTTTTTGGACAACTTAAATTATTAAAATATTTCCCCTTTTTTCCACCCCATTAGCCTACGGAAAAAATTAAAAGAATAGTCTAAAGGTCTTCGTTAGTCTTACACCTGAGAAGGGGACATGACCCCTGTGCATCTTATGGAGTTGTTTTATGACGTGCCACTTGTCAATATAGTGTGTGACTAGAATATTAATTGTTGGAAGATGAACCATCACACATGGAAGGCCAACTGGTTCAACTTCCATAATGGCCTTTGTCTTCACGATCATTTAAATTATAAATGTACGTCTGTAACATAACAAATAGGTAGACATTGTAGATTGTAACATAACAAATAGGTAGACATTGTAGACGCTTGATAGGAGTAAATACATGACCATACATCTCCTTTGAGAGTTATGTCACAAGGTTGAAGTTCTTGTTTGTATTTGGCAAAGATAAAATTTGTGAAAAAAAATCGTAATTAAATTCGATTTATATAAATTTGCAGATTTTTTTTAATATTTAATATTTTTAATAGATTTAATGATGAAATTTTAATATTATAAACTTAAAAAAACCTTTTATAAATATTAAATTTAAATAAATTGTATTAAAATTTACAAATATCAAAATATACATAAGTTTAAAAATTTGATTTAAATATTGTGAATATGTTCAATTTTATATATTAAATATATTAATAATTAAAAATTTAAATTAAACATTTTAAAATAGTAAATTTGTGTACCGAATTTTAATATTAAAAAAAGATAAAAAATACAAAACAAACGTCACATTTTAAAATTTAATGTATAAAATTTTATAAGAACAAAAAATAAAAAAAAAACAAACCTAGAAACAAAAATAAAGATAGACTATGCAGCAAAAAAATTTAAAGCAAGACCTAAAATAACAATGCAGATGTGTGCCTAACTTTGCCTTTTGTGGTCATCTCTTTTAGTAACTAGCCTCAATGAATCCACAATGGATTTGGTGCTTGTAGTCGTCATTTGTCTATGCTTCCAACGCTAAACTCATGTCACTTGTCTCTGTATCTGGACTTTACAATAGTGAGCGGCCACCATGCCACCACGATTGCAACAACGAGGCACGAGCAGCCAACGAACTCAACAGTGAACACTTTGTCTTTGAACCATAGGTATAGAATGTAGATACCCACGGATGATAAACTCTTGTAGGATAGAGACTTGCAGAATAAACAATGGAAAAACATTTTTTAGGACAAACTAAAATGATTTTTTTTTGGTTTTCTTTAAGTTTGCCCAATTCCATACTTCATGGATCAAACTTGACGAACCTTATGACATAGCTTGAGAGTATGCCATGAGAATGTGCATATGAATAAATCAATTTATTCTAGTTCTTGTATTGTTCTAACTTCTATGTCTAATCCTTTGTCTTGATATTGCTTCCGTATGCACACAACACATCTTAGTCCTCATCTGGAGGCTTGTCCCCTCGACCACCTGGGATCAAGATCATTAGTATTTGAGAAATTCATCTTGCATATCCTACCGAATGAGATTGGAGTATTTGAGTTTCGGTGTAAAACCACAAGATCCATTAGATTACATTTTAAGTCATTTCAGACACATTTGGATGTCAAAGGATTAAAATGCAGTCCATGCTATTTCAAATATGAAATTTTAAAGGCTCTTTGAAAGCAGTGGACATTTGTTTTCAGCTAGTTCGCAGATGTCCTCGAACGAGTGGTTCCATCAACACAATTGTCAGGTAAAGCTTTCAATGGTGGTGTCTGTCCTAGAGTCCAAGTGAATCTAGGGTAAAGTAGATGCATATGTTGTAGATAACTGGTTAGATTGAAGTTAAGAGTTGTATTTCTCTATGAATGACTTTTTTGACGAGGAAAAGATCAAGATCACATTTCTGAAAGTCTCTTCACTTGTCAAGAAGTGGTGGCAAGTCCATGTGTTATGGGAAAAAGACCAGACAAGAAGATCTCAGCCTACATGGGAAAATTTCCTAGAAGCCTTCATGGATGAATACTATTTTGGAGATGTCTATGATGGCCACTACATTCAGTGGTAAGAACTATGCCAAGCATAGTTGGAAAACTCAGACTTGGCAAAAACTCGACAGACCCAAAATTTTTGACTTGGCAAAAACTCGGCTAAAACTCGACAAAAACTCGGCAATTTAAAATAAAAAAAAACTTAAATTTCTTAAAAAACACAACCTTTTTACAAAGTTCAATGACAAAATGTATCCAATGAGTCCATAAATGAGTACAAAAGTGTTCTCTATTAGATTTGATCTATGTTCCATGGAGTTTCTTGACGGGGAGATGGGGGATCGAGTTTCAGGATGAGGGGACCAAGGGCCTAAATTTGGGGACGACAGGGGGACAATGGTGGGTGGGGGTTTGGGAGCCGAGCCCCCAGTGGGGTCAAGGGGTAGCGCCCCTCGTAGGGGTTTGGATGCAGCACCGCTAGTGGGGTCGAGGGGCAACGCCCCTCGTGGGGGTCTGGGGGGCAGCACCCCTAGTGGGGTCAAGGAGCAGAGCCCCCCACCACCAAGCCCAAATTAAGGCCTTCAATACCACACAAACCTTCATGGTGCATGTCATTTTCACAATTTTATCACTATGTTTTTTGCAATACCAAGTCCTTACTTTTCCTATCCTAATACTCACTCTTGCAGCCTTTAGCCTTTCTCATGTTTTCACTTTTGTGACTGCTTAGGGTGTGGGTTGGGCCCATAGACCATTAGGGTTAGGGTTACTAGCACGAAGATTCAAAAAAAATTCTAATTTAAAAAAAAAAACTTTTTGCCTCAATTGTTGTGTCTAGCCAGTTTTTTGCTCAGACTTGCCAAGTTTTTTTGCAAAAGCTTGGTAGAAAAACTTGGCGAGTTAACTATCGAGTTACTCGCCAGAGCAAAAAATTGGTGAGTACTCGCCGAGTTTGCCAACTATGATGCCAAGGACATAGCCAATTAGTTTGTGCCTACACCAATGCCTTCCATGATCTCTATGCGAAACTGGTCATATTTGAGTTAGAGCAACATAGGGTCCTCAAGTATTGTAGTGGCTTGCATCCATTCATTTAGTCCAAACTATAGTTGGCCAAGGTCAAGACAATGGGAAAAGCCTATCACAACGTGACTGTTGAGGAGGAATCACGGCAAAAGGGCAAACAAAACAAATCCCTTGCACCAAAGAATACACCTTCTTTGGACAAGACCAAATCGTCCAAGACATGTAAATGGTGTGAGAAACACAAATCTAGCAACCACTCCAACATGGAGTGCCATGCACAAAAGAACTGTTTGTGCATGTAGAAGTAGAGGGTTCCCACAAACTAGAGGCGGAGAAAATGAACCCTAAAGTTGCTTGTCTCCCCGCAACAAGCACATCTACACTAGATGCAAAAGTAGAGGGCCTATTCCATTTGCAGATGTGGGTGCAAGGGTAGCCATTGGATGTTTTGGTCGATGGTATTAGCATGAAGAACCTCATTTCTGAAACTGCTATCATGTGTGTGAATTTGCCAACCATGCCTCATCCTCAACCTTACAGTTGTGGATGGATTAGTTCTTGCAGCACTAGGTATATACATGTCACGTGTCAATGTTGCTTCTCATTTGCTTATCATTCTTTCAATGAGGAGCTAATATGTGGTGTCACACCAATTGATTCCAATGACATAATCCTTGGGCATCCCTACCTGCATTGCCGCCAAGGTATTTACACAACCAATCCACATAGCATAACCATATCAGTGGGTGGAAAGAGATATCGAATTCTAGAAGTGATTTCATAAGTCAAATGTGTTGCATAGTCTTCGCATTCGATTGCACAAGTGTCCTTCAACACAACTGGGACGATTATCTTTCAAGAAGGGGTGAATGATCTGTGTGCTATCGCACAAGCGTGTGACCACCAAACATCAGTGCCACAATGTGCAACCCTGATTGCAACTCCTTGCTTCATGCATCACCCACACAACACTTGGAACCATGCCACATAATTTAATAGTCACTTCCCAGTTCGTGTAGAACCTATTGTATCATGTGCCTCATACAATGTTAAGGATCATGCTACACAACGTAGTTGACAACTCTGCATTTCACACAACATTTGCATCCTCGTACATTAGTAAACACAGAGTGCCCAATTTAGAATGTTGCACAACACCTTAGAGCATTGCGCAATAGTCTTGCGCATCTTTTGGAGTCATTTCGTGACATGCTACTTGTTAGCATAGCATGCAACCTTTGATATTAACCTTTGGAAGATGAAGCATCACATATGGAAGGCCAACTAGTTCAACTTCCATAATGGCCGTTGTCTTCATGATCATGTAAATTATAAATGTACATATGTAACATAACAAATAGGTAGACATTGTAGACATTTGATAGGAGTCGTTACACAGCCATACATCTGCCTTGAGAGTATACCATTACAGACATCTAGGTCCTCATCTAGAGTGTTGTCCCCCAAACACTACCTGGGATCCGAATCAAAGAATATCATCTACATCCACCTTTTTGTTGATGGTGGAGAGTTGATCTCTTAGATCTTTCATCCTAAGAAGATGTTTGGAAGTGACCCATCCTCACCCTACTTTGTGGAGTATACCTTTTTCAGAGGTTTAATACTTATTTTTTCAGACTCTCCCAAAGATAACCTGCAGCAGTGGCATTCTGGACTTCAGGGATCAAGTCACCAGAGACCAACAATTTTAACAAAAAAAGGGCTTCCTTTTGACAATGATCAAAATCAACCAAATTTTTAGTAGTTCTGTTTTCTGTTTTGAGAATTATTTTATCACAATTCTTCTACTCAGCAGTAGTGAGTATTTTGTGACTACACATATTAAAATTTTTACCAGTTAACTTCCATGTTTTAGGGAAAACCAGATTTTGGATATGGGCCATTATTAGGGTTTTGACCTAGGGTTTATAGGCAACTTTTAGACCTTGATAGAATTTAACAAGTAGAAAACAAACGGTTTCAGACTAATAAAATGCAAGGTTTTGGGCTCATTTTTTTAGATGTTAACAGAGAAATTGCTAAAACTTAGTTTATGCAAAAGTAAACTTTGTACCCCCTTCTGCCTTCTACCCTTGTCTGCCCATGCATGGTCTTTATCTAGGATTTTACTATATTTCTTCTTCACTGCCACATTTAGATCTCTGTGTAGGGTTTCACTTTTTACAGGCAGTTTGCATACTGCTGTTTAGCCGGAACTACTCTGCTCTGCTCTCTGCTGTTCAGCAACAACTTTGTTGGCCCTTTTATACAGCAACAGTCAGCTGTAAATCCAGGCACAAACGGGGTATACAATCACATGCTAAATTAGAAAGTTGGCCCTTAGGTACATGCCATTATTTTAATTTGCTTTTGCCTTCTTTTAGTTGGCTTCTCTTGCTTTTCTCTCACCATTTACAGTCTAATTTGATCTTGATTCCTTTTGGCAAGTGTTGCAAACCTGGATTACCTTCCTTGGTACTTTGAATGACCATCTCAGTCATAATTAAAGGGAGATTGCTGCATACCATAGAAATCTCCAAATTGAAAAAAAGACTGTCACAGATAACCACACAGTTAAAGAAGGTGTTGAGCCTGTTATGGAAAGCTTGGAGATAATAAACAATAGCACAGAGAATATGAGGGACAAAAAATAAATTCAAAATTAAGAAAAGCAGTGAAAAATCATGGGTACACTGTGGAATTGCTCAGGATACCCCGTTTCTGTCCTGGAATTGCCCGGGTAATTCGCTGGATGTACCCGGGCGATTCCAGGACTGAAATGGGGTACCTTGAGTGATTCCACAGGGTACCCCTACCTGAAACGTTTTGTAGCCGTTTCCGGCAGTTTCCAGGCCAATTTGATAACACAAATGCTTTCTTTCACAAGAGAGAACTTTGGTTCATTCTTGCTTCATACAATGGTTCTCATTAGTGTTTTCCTCAGACAAGGGCCCATTCAATATCATTTTAGTATCTCATAGGAGCTTAAGCTTGGCTGCTTAGTTGGGTGAGAGATCATTAAATATGGCAATTTGGATTTTGCTTCTTTATCTTTTGGAAATGGTACAATGATTTTTTATTCTAATGAGTAAATAGGGATTGCATTGATTTTTGTTGAACTCTTTTGTTAATTAGGAGGTTCTTTTTGGATTGCGAAAGGGGCTGAGAATTTGCCTCAAGCACCTTGAGCTATATGTGTGAGTTGTAAATGGGTTAAGTTCATAATCACCTGGAGGCATCAGACATCCTGGTTATTAAAGATGGGAACTAGGAGGGATATGCTATTTAGAAAAGAAACATTGCACAAAGGCACCTGGAAATGGAAAAATAGTAGAAATACACACACTCACAGAGAAATTAAATTAATATAAAATTCAGAATTTCAGCATTAGTGTTGAATTTCAGCTATTCAGAATTTCCGTGTTAGTGTTGAATTTCAGCTTTAACTGTTGCCCCTGTTTGCCATTTCAATCATTGGACAAAGCTTGTCTGCACTAACATCTTAAGCTTTCTTATTGTTTTTTGTTCTTATACCACTTTGGGCTTTGATAAGAAAATTTTCTTCTACAAAACAAACTGATAAATTTTCATACAAAAATTGCAAAGATACATATGTATCAGTTCTTTTCTTTAGGTACTTAACTTTAGCCACCCATTATTAGCATTTTAGGGAAAAATCATTCTCTTTTATACATTGTATTTTATGAGCTTCTAGAGGAAGTTTCTGAATTTTCAATGGGTGCCTTTTGGAGATGTATAGAGACACTAGGAAACATCATCTAAACTCCTGCAACATTTGGATTTGTCCTCATATGTGTTTTTGAGATGAGGATACATTTCCGATATGAGGGAGGAGTTCTTGGGGATAGGGTGTGAGTTCCCAGGTAACTATGGTTAAATTTCAAGGATATCTTGTTTTTTATAACAAAAGGGGTTTGATTTTCTAAAGTAAACTTTTTCCAGTTTTCCCTCATAAATGAGTTAATTTATTTTTGTTTTTGATATTTGAATCTTTGATCTATTTTCAAAAATAAAATGGGTTGGTTTTGAAATGCATTCTTGTTTTATTTGTGAAAGTTGATTAACTCTTTTTTCCCTGTTTTTAACCTCTTTTATTAGTTAAAATGGTAGGTGAAGATGTTAGTATTTCTTTCAAGTTAAAATAGAAAAAGTCAAAAGCTTCCCTTTTCTAATTTAAAAAGTGTGAAAAATTATGAATAACATTTGATACGGCCAGAGAATCTTTATTTATGAAAGTTGATTAACTGTTTTTCTCCTGTTTTTAACCTCTTTTATTAGTTAAACTTAAAATGGTAGGTGAAGATTTCAGCATTTCTTTCAAGTTAAAATAGAAGAAATCGAAAGCTTCCCTTTTCTAATTTAAGAAGAGTGAAAATTATGAACTACATTTGATATGGCCAGAGAATCTTATCCCACAAATATTTTTTGGTCCCACCTTGGGGTTATAAAAAGGGTAAAAACAAAAAAATAAAGTCATGTTTTTGACTTGAAATTAGTCTTTTTTTCATATGTTCTCCCAATTCTCAGATAAGACATGGTTAAAAGTAAAACACTTTTGCCCATCTCTAAGTTTCTTGAGTGAAAACCTTGAGAGGATGGGTTTGTTTTTTGGGAATTAATCTATTTTCCTAATGGACTGCTTAAAAGTTACGATTGAAGAAAAAGACATTTTTTGTTGGACGGGGATCCAAAGGTGGGCACAAAGAGAGTAGAGTGAAGGAAGGACTTTTTTGCAAAGTGATGAAAAAAAGGCACAGCAGGGTTGATATTTAAACATCTTGAATGACCTATATAGAATGCAGGTGTTATAACCTCTGGCCCGTTGCCCGTTACTTAATTCCTAGTACTAACCAACTGAAATTTGTATGTATGTGTTATTTATGAATTTAGAAACAGCATAGAAATTATTTTTATTGTGTATGGATGTTCCACCAATGCTCCCCTCAGATATATGCTTGATATATCTGATACACATGTTTGATCTAATGCAAATTTTCTCTCTGGATTCATTTCCATGTGAATCCATCTTGTCTGTCTGTCTTTTGCCTGGCCGGTGTCAAATCTTTACCTTTGTCATAATATGCTAACTGATCACATTTTGAACATTTGCTATCAGTCATATTAGAGCTTAAGGTTTTTGACTACCCTTAACTGCACCAAACTCCTAGATGGGGATTTGAATTCATCCCCAACTGTCTGAACTGACCTCCAAATCCTACACCCAGTATCTTGTGTATTGGTCTGAACTTCTGCTTTATGCAACAAACTCTGTGCTGAAATCTAACAGCCTTCGTGTTGATTCAGAGTCTTTTGCTCTAATATTAGGCCTCTGCTTGAAATTGTCCCCCCTCAATCGAGAACATTTGCTGATGCAATCCAAAACTGAGATAAATTGCTAGAGACAGACTGGAAGAGTCTTCATTCCTTTCAACACAATTTCCTGTGGAACATATTCATGGTCTAACCCCTGTGTGATACAGAACAAATGCTGGATGCATGTCTTACAGGGTTATTGCATTAGTTCATTAGTGGTCAATGACTCAATCCCATGGGATAAATCGTCTCTCTAACCTCTGAATCAGGTACACAGCTTAGAATCGTGCAGGAGCTATATAATGATTTTTCAAAATATTCATAATCGTTCAATGGGTGTAGGTCATAGTTAAATAGATTTGCCCGATAATTGCTGGTTTGCAGCTCGCTATTTTTTCTAGATATTTAGAAACAGAGTCAGAACTTATAATTAGTAAATCATAGTTAGGATGAATTATGAGTTTTTACTTATATTTTTGAGATCAAAAGCAGGTTCTATATTTTTCTCCAATTTGGTGCAACATATTTCTTTGTAATAGCTGGACCGTCACTCCAATTAATGGCTAAATTGTTCTAATTTGAATTACAGGAGCTTATAGATGTTGAAGGAGATGGCATGGCAGATATGGTATTCCGCTGTATTCAAGAAATGGACATAGACAATCGCATGACTGTATGTGACTTCTAGTTTAACATAGATCTGTTGTTATCAAAGGGTACTTCTTATGGGTAGTTCTCATCATTTATGGGCATCCTTTATAGCTTTTAAAAAATATCCTTTTCGAATGTTGTATATAGATTTTAAAAAGCTTTCTTTTAGTGTATTTAAATGGATGTTTTCTGACTTGATTATTTTTCATTATATTTGCTCCTGAGTGCTCCTGAAATTAATCTCAAACATAAAGACTAGGTAAAATAGACTCTATTGTCTAAATCCTTGATCAATCGAGAACAAATGTTTTGCTTTGAGAACTACCTACCTATGGAATTTGGATTGGATGATAATGTGTGTTTAGATTCTAGAATGACATAGATAAAGATAGGGTCAAAGAAAAATTGAAATATCATGTCGATGACTAACCAAAGTGGGAAACAATAGGTGGAAAACACAACTGAGTTAAAGACAAAAATTCGTTTGTTTTGATGTATGTTATGCATGCACAAATATTTAAATTTGTGTGTTGGGGGTTACATGTGTGACCGTCCGGTAGAAAGAAAGAAAGAAATAAATTATATGAATGTCCATAGACAACCAAAGGTAGGTCAATGGGACTAGATGTTACAGCAGTTAATAATAGAAAGTTCTAGGAAGAGAAACTAGAATCAAAACAATAAGAAGTACGTAAGACAAAATAAAGCATTGTGTCGCTAACAAATAGCAATGAAGGGCAAAAAGAGCCCCAAAAGCATGCGACAGTGAAGATTGGAAGGGAATCTCATCGAATATCTCTGTTTGCATTTGAAATGGAGGAGTCGTTTGAGCTTCCTCCAGAAACTCTGCTAACATCCAAGGTTGGTGTAGCTCTTGTAGTAGAAAAGCAGCTCATAATGTGATTTTGCCCTTGTGGTTTGGAGGGTGGTTGGTAAGTAGTAGATCCATGTCCCTGGAATGACCGAGTCATGCTGACAGGAATGAGTAGAGCCATGATGCTAAGGGAGAGTAGGCTGGGGAATTTGAGTAATCTTAGTAGTAATGGTGTGTTGAGAGAAGCATTGCCTAACTGATTTGTTAGATTTGATATGTGAAGTATTGGTATCCAAAGGCCATTTTGTGTTGCCTATTCCTGAGGTGGCTGTAAGCATTTGCATCAAAGGCTGATGACCTCACGAAGAAAAAGAGACACATTGCTAGTTTGAATATTTGAATTAAGTAAATAGATTGTTACTTTTGTTCCTGTAGAGGCAGTGAAATCTTCCTCGGATCTCGTAGTAAATGGGGCATTTGAAAATAAAGTGTTCCTTGGTCTCCACCTCTTGGAGGGAGCAAAGATGGCAAATCCAGTCCTGACAGAGGATGTGATGATTAGTTTCAACTTGTAACTGGTGAGAGCGCACTCTCAATTGGCCAAGGGGAAACCTCAAGCCGTGGGATTAGTGATGTTGGAGATAGTGAGGGCGGTGAATAAAACCATCCACCATCTGTAAGAAATGCTCAACATAGAAAGCCAACTTGTGGTTGAGCGACTCATAGGGGGGAGACCCCTAGTTGGTTTAAATATACTATATGAAGATGTCCTCTTTGGCAGTTCTAGTGGTAATGTCCTTCATGGGAAGGAGCTAGGGGGTACATCTAGAGAGTACATAAATTGGGGTAGCCTATCAATAGAGATGCCAATAGAAGTTGAGGCCACCATTGATCAGAGTCCATGGATGTAGAAAGTAATCTAGAAGATAGTCTCAAGGCGTAACGGTTGGGCTGCAAATTTGGCTTGGATGATGCATGGAGGAATTGTTCATTTGCAATGAATCATGTGTTGCAGCATGAGAGTCTAGACCCTCTCAATACAAGCCCATTCAAGGGCCCCCAAGCTAGGTCCCCAAACCTCTGAACCATATCAAATTGTAAGCTTGATGATTGTATAAAAAATGCACAATTTGAAGGGAATATCCTAGAAGTGGATTTTAAAATATTAATGTTCCAAGACAAAAAAGAGAGGCATACCCCTTGCAATGACATGAATGAGAGGTAGACTTAATGCTAAAGGATAGACCAGAAAATTGGACCCCAAGTATGTGTAGGCTAATGTGATCTCGAGAAGTTCCCCTTTGTAGAAAAAATTGAATTTGGAGAGAGAATGTGTTTGGAGATATTGAAAATCATGACCTTAGTTTTACTAAGGTTGACCAAAAGCTTTCAAAGTTCACAGAAACAATCAAGGGTGTCAAGTTGTCATTGTAAGCCCTCAATAGAGTGTGTGAGCACATGTCGTCGAAGAAATTCCCCTAACTCATCAATATAAATGTTGAACAGGGTTGGTGAAAGAGGGCACCCTTGCTTGACCCCAATGGTACTCTTAACAAAGTCAGAGAGACTGTGAGTAGAATGAAACTGCTCAATAACTATCTCATAAAGCCTCCAAATGGCAGAGATCAGAGAGTTTGGGATGCTCGTATCTCTCAACTTTTGGAAAAGCACGTGTCTTGAACCCGAGTCAGGCCTACCTGAAGTCAACAAAACAACAAAAGACTTTAGAAGACCTATGGCGAGCCTCCTCAATAATAGCTCGAAGTGTAAAGATGCGGTCAATAGTTTGGTAGTCCTTCTTGAAGCTAGATTGCCCCTTAACTTTGATATTACCCCTTTCCAAGTACCTCAATAGTTGCAAGGCCAACACTATGGCATAAAGTTTGACAAATGTATGTGCAATCATAATGGTCTTGTAGTTGCCTGGAATAGATAGATCTCCAAACTTAGAAATCGGGTGAATGATGTATTGGGACCAAGATTGAGGAAAACCTAAACACAACACCTCATTAAAGAGTGTGGCAAAAGGAAAGGTAAGGGAAACCACACCATATTTGATGAATTTAGCTTCGAGAACTGTAATATCCCAAATGGGGATATTCCGAATAATTTTGGGTTCACGGACTTTTCAAATTAATTTTCTGAATTCTGCCCTAATTTTCTGCACTTTAGTTTTTTGCTCAAACCCTAACTTTTGAACTTTAAATCAGACTAAAGCAATTGCATACAACATCCCATAAAACATGACAAATCATCATAATATTATTGCCAACAACACATTTGAATTTCACCACCAAATATGCAATTAAATTACTTCATTTTGCAACCACAAATGACTGAAATAAATCCAGAAGTCTGCTGCTATAAAAATCAGAACTTAACAAGTCTTCAATTACATCCAAAAGCTTGGGCGAACAAGACAAACAAGCCGAGCTCAAATCTTCCCTAAACCCTAAGGTTGTACAGACCAAAAACAATGCAAAATAATGATAGCAAGGTCCTCCAAAATAATCTTCAAATCTGATCTGCAATTCTGCTCAAAAACAATGAAGTGCAAGTGAACTCCCTTCACAGAATCCTCCACAAGAAGAGCTAGGTTTTCGTCCAACTCTTCTAAGATGCTTGAGGTTTTCGTCCCAAGATCTTCGCCAAGAGATAAACTCCAAATTGCTGAATGAATGAATACTTGAATGATGATGAAATGCCACCAAAATAACTTTTATTTATACACATTTTTACCCTCCTTATGTGCAGGCCGACCTAGGCAGATATATAATTATTTTAGCACCTTTTTCTTCTCTTGGTCAACCTCCTAGGTCTCATGAGCGCCCAAGCTTACTCTGGTTGACCCAGACAGAGGTATTTTTCTTATTTTAATAATTCTTTTCCCTTCAAGAGGGCGGACCAGCATTAGTCATAGTGGGTGCTAAGGAAATTCAAATTAAAGATATGAATTGCATCTTTCAAGCCATTTTCCTTCAAGCGCCAAGGGATAGGTATTATTTTCTCCTTTGTTTCTCCTTCAAAGGTCGTCCAAACCTGTAATGCATCAAATAAGTCCTCTTCCACGTTGGTGTACACAAATGATCAAACAATAACACTTATCCAAGGTGGCATCAACATTAGTTATGATAGCAAATCCATCTCCACAACTTGGCAAGTCTCCACACTCACAATGCCCCATAAAAATATGATAAGTCATCTCTACACCTCAATTCTCCTCCAAAAATCCCGGAGTGTGAAAACAAGGCCCTCAACTCTCCAATGGTGATCACTCAGAAAATGGGGACATTACAGTCCTCCCTTCTTGGAATTGCTTGTCCTCAAGCAATGGCAAGCATGCAGCAAGTGAGGTGGTGTCAAATGTAATGTACCTCCATCCACCCAAATACCCTGCATCCTGTGAGATAGTGTCAAATTACATGTATCTCCATCTGTCCAAATGCCCTGTGACCACACAAAATCTCAACCTGTGGCTGTACCTCCCGAGAAGAATGTGAAGAATGCAATGTGAAGTGAGCTCTAGTAGCTGAAGCCATACACACTCGAGTTCGACTTGGCCCCATCCTCCAAATTCTGAAAATATGCTCACCACCACAAGTACAACCATCTCCAAAACTCCCAAGGCTCCATCCATCAAGTGCAAATAGCTAATCCAATCCGAGACCCTGAAGAGAAACACGCCTGTCAACAAGTGATGAAGAGTATGAACTCTGAAACACGCCCACCTGTCTTCAAGCCTCCGTTGCTCCACGCTATCAAAATCATCATCCATGCTCCGGAAATTGTGAAGCAACACATCTAGATCCCAAGTGTCAAGCTTGTCACCACCTGGATCCCAAATCATCACATCCCTACATCTGTCAAACATGAGGAAATGGAAACATCTCAAAGTGCTATCAATACAAAACCATCCTCCAACTCCTGTAGACCTCCCGTGGATGCGAAGTATACTCAACATAGGTGCAAGAAGGTGTATGACAGCTCCCACTAAGTTGCTGATATGAAATAGAACAGCAACCTCATGACGGTAAATCAGACCTATGTGAATGCAAATGGTATCTCCAATGGCATAGGATGATAGAATATCATCACTATGTCATCCTCCCATGATGAGAAGATGATCCAACTCTCCTCTTAGCTCCCGAACAACTGCTGTCCTCCACATACTCAGTAGGAAATCCATGCACCATAAAGTAGAACAGCCCTCTGCAAATCATACATGAAGAAGATCCTCATGAACTAATGCTGGAGCACCAATGCCATATTGATCACCTCTAGGTCCAATGCCATAGCCCAGCTGCAATACAAATGTAAGTGCCTTGGAATCACAAACCATAGCAATGATTTCATACCTAGGCACATGGACCAGCTGCAATCCTCCATCATGCCAATCAAATGCAAGTGTCTTCATGGTATGCATCACAAAACTCCGAAACAATGCAGCCTCCAACTTTACCAAGGAGTCATCAATGTGATAAGTCTGCACCTCAACCATCAACTCTTCAGCTCCTCCCAAGATGCCCAAGGAATCATCAAAAGCTGACCCACTTATGACTCCTTCCTCAAGAGGAGGTATGCTACTAGTGGCTGGTCCACTAAGTGTATACTCCACTTCTCCAACATCCTCTAAGGCTTGAGCCTTCAAGGGGCTCTCAAACAAAGGCAACTCATGATGCAATTCAGGCATACAATAAAATATTTCTGAACCATACCTTTCCACTTGTCTGCCCAAATCTGCATATAGTTCTTGCTTGCTTTCCTCAAGAGCCTCTTCCTTTGCTTGTTCCACCACTATGCATTCTTCCCTTGGAAGAAATAGAGTTCGAAGGGGTGCTTCCCTTTGCCTCCTTGTTTGATCTAGCTGATGACACTGCCCCTTGACCTCTTGCAAGTGCTGTCTTGCTTGGGCAGCCAACATCTTCGCCTCTCTTGCTTGTTGCAGCCAACCATCATACAAGTCTTGAGTTCTTTTGACATCCTCCCATGTATGATGAACAAATTCAGACTTTCCTGGGGTTTGAATCTTCAATATCTTCCTAATGCTCCACACCCAAACCACAAGTGCCCACCTTGGGTGATTCTTCTATCTCATTATGTGAAGTGGCTGTTATAAATGAAGGAATAGGACTGCTGTCATGAATAAAAAAATCAGACCTGCTGTCATACCTTCTCAAGCTGTCCTCTAGTTCCTCAATCTCTTCCTCATCCTTCGCCACATGTCCTACAAGTGCAGATCCAAAAGGGGCCTCCAACTGAAAATCTCTCGCCTCCAATATGAATCGAACCTCCATCCGTTTGGCTGCTATACTCATAGGTGTGTTGCTATTAATGGCCTTCAATATGATTTGCTTGCCATTCGAAGTTAACTCGAGCTCCATCTTGTTGAAGTCTTGTATATACCTCCCAAGTGATTTGAGCCATTGAATTCCCAAGACAATTTCAGTTTCTCCAATGCCTACCACATAAAACTCATCCTCAAAAGTGTAGTCCTCCAATTGAATGCTCAAATGAGAAATCTTCTTTGTGCAACTCATTTTGAAACCGTCTGCCAAGAGAACACTGAACCCTGGAAATTCCTCTACTTGCAATCCCTTCTTAACTATGAAGCCCTCATCAATGAAATTATGTGTGGCTCCACTATTAACCAAACAAGATACTCTTTGCCCTTGTACAACACCTCTAATCCTAAAAGGATAATGCTTTTGGAACACCAGAAAGAAAAGCAATAGTACCTTGTGTATCATCATGATCCCCTTGTCGTTCCTCCTTTTTTCCTTCCGAACTAGTGTCAGGAACCTCCTCATCTCCATCGGAAAAGACCTCAATGTAGTAGGCTTTGCCCTTCCCTTGACATCTATGACCCGACTCCCATGGCTCCTTGCATGTAAAGCAAAGCTTCTTCCTCCGTAGCTCATTCCTTGTCTTGAAATCAATGGTGGGCTTCTTTGGTCCATCCTTCAGAAAGTTCGTCTTCGGGTCCTTTTGAAATGGTTTGCTTTGAAACTTTGGTTTGGGTGGTGCTGAAAACTTCATTTCTCGTGCCCTCTTGATTGTTTCTCTCAATGATGGAGGATCTAAGGCTCGAACCCAACCACGAACCGGCTCCTCAAGTCCTTCAATGAAAATAAATGTCAATTGTGTATCCGACACATTCGGCACCAACACGGCAAGCCTCTGGAATTCTGTGATGTATGCATCCAAAGACTCCCTTTGCTTAAGTTGCGCCAACTCCCTGAAGAATTGCTCTGGATTTGATTCATCAAATCTATCGATCAATCTTTATGAGAACTCCAAATATGTAGTGATAAGATTGTGACCTTGAGTCACCATGCCATTGTACCACCAATCAAGAGCATCGCCTTCCAAGTGGAGTGTAGCAAATTGTATGTCATCCTTCCTGAACGTAGGGCTCAATGTGAAATATTTGTCCAACGTTTGTATCCAAGCTCGTGCCATGATCTTCCCTGAGCCATCAAATGGAGTGATATTGACCTTACCCAACTTCTTTTGTAGCTCCGGGTTTGTGTTGTTGTTGCTCCTCCCTTCTCGAGGTCGGTCCCTATTCCGGTACTTTACTTGATAGAAATCTGTCCATGGCAAGGATTCTTTGCATTCATCGCTTAGCGCTGACCACTCCCTCCTATAATCATCAAAGGTCTCTTCTTAGGCTTGTGGTTCATTCTCCGCAACTCTTTGCTGATCCAAGAATGTAGGCATGAGAGGATGTGCCATGGATGTATGAGATGTATATGCCGGAGTACCACCTTGATTCCCGGAAGTGCTTGCATCATGATGCCCACTATTGTGATTGCCTTTATCATCTCCGTTGTTGCCATTATTCCTATTACCTCCATTATTGCCGTTGCCAATGCTATGCCTCAAAAATCTGTCCAAGAGCTGATATAAATCTCACTGCCCTCCTGCTAGGTCACTAAGCATTTCTCTTGTGCTTTGATCTTCATGGCGATCTTCATGACTTCAGTCACTCATAGTGTCTTCTTCTTCTTCTGTCACAACTCGCTGTCTCCTTCTATAAGTGATGTAATCTCCGTCTTCAATGTTCATGAGCCAACCTTAGATGAATACCACTTCAAAATATCAACATGAACCCTGTAGGCTGGCAGGATCCAAGCTCTGATACCATTGTAATATCCCAAATGGGGATATTCCGAATAATTTTGGGTTCACGGACTTTTCAAATGAATTTTCTGAATTCTGCCCTATTTTTCTGCACTTTAGTTTTCTGCTCAAACCCTAACTTCTGAACTTTAAATCAGACTTAAACAATTGCATACAACATCCCATAAAACATGACAAATCATCATAATATTATTGCCAACAACACATTTGAATTTCACCACCAAATATGCAATTAAATTACTTCATTTTGCAACCACAAATGACTGAAATAAATCCAGAAGTCTGCTGCTATAAAAATCAGAACTTAACAAGTCTTCAATTGCATCCAAAAGCTTGGGCGAACAATACAAACACGCCCAGCTCAAATGTGCCCTAAACCCTAAGGTTGTACATACCAAAAACAATGCAAAATAATGATAGCAAGGTCCTTCAAAATGATCTTCAAATCTGATCTGCAATTCTGCTCCAAAAACAATGAAGTGCAAGTGAACTCCCGTCACGGAATCCTCCACAAAAAGAGCTAGGGTTTCGTCCAACTCTTCTAAGATGCTTGAGGTTTTCGTCCCAAGATCTTCGCCAAGAGATAAACTCCAAATTGCTGAATGAATGAATACTTGAATGATGATGAAATGCCACCAAAATAACTTATATTTATACACATTTTTACCCTCCTTATGTGCAGGCCGACCTAGGCAGATATATAATTATTTTAGCACCTTTTTCTTCTCAAGGCCGACCTCCTATGTCTCATTAGCGCCCAAGCTTACTCTGGCCGACCTAGACAGAGGTATTTTTCTTATTTTAATAATTCTTTTCCCTTCAAGAGGGCCGACCAGCATTAGTCATGGTGGGTGCTAAGGAAATTCAAATTAAAGATACGAATTTCATCTTCCAAGCCATTTTCCTTCAAGCGCCAAGGGATAGGTATTATTTTCTCCTTTGTTTCTCCTTCAAAGGTCGTCCAAACCTGTAATGCATCAAATAAGTCCTCCTCCGCGTTGGTGTACACAAATGATCAAACAGTAACACTTATCCAAGGTGGCATCAACATTAGTTATGATAGCAAATCCATCTCCACAACTTGGCAAGTCTCCACACTCACAATGCCTGGGAAAAATATGATAAGTCATCTCTACATCTCAATTCTTCTCCAAAAATCCCGGAGTGTGAAAACAAGGCCCTCAACTCTCCAATGGTGATCACTTCGAAAATGGGGACATTACAAGAGCTTCACAATTGGTTGCTTTGTTGGTGCATAGCTTCAAAATAGCTCTCTTTATAGAAGAAATGGAGAAGAGGAGAATGGCGAAGGAGTGGGGGTAGTGATACTAGGATGGTTAGGGACGTCATAGAGGGGACTAGCATAGGAGATCCATGCATCAGGGGTGATGTTGGAATTGGTGGTTTTTTGGGAGAAGAAGACGCCAAAATGTCTTAGGTGAGTGGTGGAGATTAGCAAGGAGTGCAAGTTGTCTAGATGCAAGAAAACATTGGAGAAGATGATGGTAGTCCCTATGGAGGGTGAGCATGGAGTGAGGGTCATGGGCTAGGGAGAATCAAAACATTTGATGAAGGGATTTACACTCATCATCATACCATTGATTCATAGGGAAATATTTGTGGTGGGAAGGGGATCTAGAGTAATGTGTGGTGTGGGGACAAGAGTCAAGGGCAATGTCCTAGAGTGTTTGATTAAGAATTCGTACATGCATTTGATGGTGGGAAGAGCGAGGGAATAGAAGCCTGACATGAGAGTGGAGAGATGGGCATTATAATGAATGGTATAATCATCATCAAAGTGGTGCAAATTTCGGGGCATCTTGGAAAAAATCCAACTACACCATTAGGCTTGGTTGACAACACGAAAAAGCCTAAAATCAACTATAAACTTGCTAGTATTTGGGTTCGGTGTTTGGAGAGGCTCCATTTTTCGTTTGGCACTATTCATAGGGTCGTACGGCGAAACCACTTGTATAATTTAAACAACCATTAGTCTTTTCTTGTGACAACCAGAGTGGCATACAGATGTCACGGAATTCAGCTGATAATTAGCAGACCAAGCACATAGAGGTTCACATGCACTACATTTGGGAGCTAATCCATGGATAGGTCATTGATCTTTGATACTACCCAACTTCCAAGTAGATTGCCAACATCTTCACAAAACCCTATGTGATGCTGTTGGATTAATCTTGCAAAATGCTGCAAATGTTGACAATATTCTTCAATATTGTCAGAAAATATGAAAATATCATCTAATAATTATCAATAAATTCAAAGAATGGGGACAAAAGCTTATCCATTCTCTATTGAAATTGTGTAGGAGTATTTTTCAAACCGAATGGCATGACTAACCATTTGTAAAGTCCTTTGGGAGAAGTGAAGGCTGTTTTATGCGCATCTGTTTTGATTTTGATTTGATGATATCCAAACTTGTAGTCAAACTTACTAAAAACTTTACCCTATGCCACCCACTGAATTAATTGTTCCTTATTTGGAATAGACCAATTTAAATCCATAGTTATGAAATTGAAAGGGATATAATTAGTTACCATTCTTGCTTTACGCCTTTTTATTTTGAATGATTTCTAACAATAAACAAGATCAAGAATACTAAGAAGACTTTTGAGTTAAACCTTTTGCTTCTAATTCATCAATTTGATTTCTAACTTCTTTACCATCTTCTCGATTTAGCTTAATCTGCTTTCCTTGGATTGGCTTGTGAAATTGAGAATGTCAATTTTGGGGCAATTGGCTGACCATTTTTCTAGTGGATGTTCTATGCATGCTCCATCTATTAAGGATTGACGATACTGCATTTGTTCTTACACACTTGGAGGGGCTTGTAACTGTAATGATTGCATTAGCTTATGCTTCATGGTCGACAAGTTCTTTTAGATTGGGTTCAACCTAACTTTTTCTGACTGATTCTCTAATGAATGTATTGTTGATTTTAGGTATTGTACAAGGTTTACCTTCAATGGGGATATTGCTAGAGACACTATATAAGGATTGGTGCTATCTAGGAGAGGAGTTCTTAGAACTATATTTGCTTTTCCTTTCACATTAGTTTGGACAAAATTGTAATATTCCTGGGAGTTAAATCAATTATTCTGATCGAGTTCCTAGTTTTGTTCTCACTGAAACAGAATTTTTAGCATACAATTTTCCATTACCATTCCACAAATCATTTCTTAAAACCAGTAAACTGTCCACAAAGGCTAAAGAACCACAATGGATTTTCAGTAAATTCTGGATAGTTAAGTTTATTATGCCTGATTACAATTGATAACAGATGCTGTTTGAATCAAGATCTGATAGTCAGAAAACAACTTAAAATTACCCGCCTGGGAGTTGTGGTAGTTGAAATTCCTTAGTCCTCTTGCACTGTGCCTAGGGCTAGTGTATTGATCGGATAGGTATAGATGCAGATCTGGGTTAGTATGCTGTTCGGATCTATGAAGATGCAGATCTGGGCAAGTATTAGAGGGTGAGCAGAGTGTTTTCCATGCCTAAAGTTGCTACGCACTGGTTCCTTGACTGTGTGGGGGCTCCTAAGGGTTTGGATGCCAATGGAAATGTGATCGCCTTCTAAAAATGCAGTCAGCGCCACCTTCTACCCTTGATCGTGGCCTAGAAATGGAACCCACCCTGCTAGCTCCTGGTGATTCGATGAAGATTTGCAAGGCAATTTGCCTTTCCAGCGACTTTGCCCTTCACTCCTGATGAGCGCTTGGGCCTGGTAAGGTTTGAGGAGAGGATTGAACTGCTGTTCGCCTGTCCTATGCTCCTGTGACTGGCCTTTGTTGCCATCAGAAATAACCTCAATTGGTGAAAATACTCTTTATAATTTGCTCCAGGCCGCGACTGGTTTTTCCCCCCTCTGCTGATAGACTGATTGATATATTGGATTTTGCGCCTTCTGTAGCTTGCAATTACAAATGTAGGAATCAATGTTAGCTTATTTTTTCTTTTCTTTTCTTTTCTTTTATAGTTTATTATTATTATATATATTTATATTATAAAATATTAGTGTTAAAAAACACTATTTTAAATTATAACGGTAGCCAAACTAATGGCGGGAGAAAGGGGACATGACAAAAATTGGTATAGATAGTATGCTTGCCTATTAGAACTGGGACATTTGTAATTAAATAATGCAACATTATCTTCCCGTTCATGGTTTCTATTGGCCTTGGATGTGGATTATACAACCAATCCTTAAATGTTTCCTTTTTGGCAAAATTTACTTGCTTCGATATTAATGAAGGCTATAGATTTCTTGAAACCCACTCCTTTGTCTCTTGCTACTTTTAGAGACACATATATGGACGCTTGATTCTTTAACAAATAATTTATTTGATGTATAACAATTTTATCTCCTACAGGATATCGAGATGGATATATTGGTTTTAATGAGCTTGCAAGTTTTTCCATAGCAAATGAACTATTCTTTTTGTAAGGGGTCAAATACTTGTCACTGGCTGCTCTTTAGTTCTTCTGGGTCTTTGCTACTCTTTGTCTTTTTCTTGATTTCTTTCTTCTGCAAATTGTGAATTAGTTTCTAATTCAGGCATTTCAAGTTATCTACAATTTTCTTGTTAGAAAAGAGATCATTATCATTGGCAATATAATAATATAATATCCATCGATCATAAATATCTTGTTTCTTTTATCCATTTCATTTAGATCTACTTTTTCATTTTCTGCATCAAAAGATGGTGGATTTGCTCAAAATCTTCTTCTCCATCGAGTTCTTCGGGAGCACGGAGAAGCTTTTGAAAATCTAAACTAGCTTGCCAATGCTTTTCATCCTCAATTAGATTAAAAAAATCTGAAATATTAGGGCCAAAAAATAACATTTTTACCTTTGCTGATGCCTTACTCAGACATGAATGACCACAATGCCATTTTTTTTGCAACTGTAACAATGGGTATTAGTTGCATCTCTTGCTAACCTTCTACTGTATCTTATTTTGGAGAATTTTGTATGGCTTGAATCTTCTGGGTCTTGTAGGATGAAATTGAGATCTTGTTCTTTTAAAGACTATTGTCTTTTTGTAGCCAAATGTTTTTGCACCATCAATATCTTTGCACTTATCTACCAATTTCTCTGCACAAAAGAAGTTTAGCAAACTTTCTTGACCAACCTGAAAACTTCGACTAGATTTGAAAAATGCATAGTTGTAATATCTTTGCTTTGCTGGAAAAACGTATCAAGCACTAATTGACTCATGCCTTTGGGAATAGAATTCAAAAATACGAATTTTTACAAAATCAATTCTTTCAAGATTCAATCTATATACAGTTGCCAAATAATCTTTGCAATATTCTTCAAATTTATTTATATCACACAATTTTCTTTTTGCTAACAAAAGTTGATCTTTTTGTTTTTGAGTTAGAATAGGGCAAAATTTTGTGATGATTGTTGTGGCTATCCTTGTAAATCTTCTACATTTTGCACTATCTTTATCTAACTCCAAAACATTTTTCCATCATTGGAAAAACATTCCAAAAAAAATCTTGAAGCTAATTTTGTAATACCATAATCATCCATTCTATTTGTCTGTTGTAATGTGTAGTAATAATGTTCCCATAGTGCAAGAGTGTCATAATAATTCTTACCACTATTTATCTTTAGCCAGAAAATGCTATTTGTTGTCAATGCCTATAAATGCTGTAATGTCCCCAATCAGACAACCTTAGGAAATAGATGAACATGCAAGCTGAAATAATAGTTAAATGCCAAATGTAGATATCAAACCCTAGCTGAACAACAAAGATGCAATATTGAAAACCCTTGCAAACTCAACCATTCACTTCCAAACAATAATCTAAACCCTCATAATGTTGATATAAACCCTCAAACACATTACAAACAGCGGATCTAGCATGTATATGACGAATTGCAAAAAATATGCTTGCTGATTTATGTATGAATAGCAATATGAAACCCTAGAACAACAATATTCGACAAATTTGAATTATATGAGCCAAATTTCATCAAGTACAATTGCTGCTATAAACGCTGGGTTGCCAAAAATACTCAGATCTGAATCACAACAGCAATAGGAAACCTTTGCAAACTGATTTTCCTTCAATTATGACTGCTGGAAACAATTACAAAGCTGATATGCAAATTGGAAACACAATTTTCAGAATGACAATGAAAATTATCAACTCACAAAATGTGAAAACTTGCAGATCTGAATTATTAACTGATTATATGACTGAAAATTGTCCATAAAGTTGCTGGTATGGTTGGTGGCTAGGCTGGTACGACTGTAGCAGGTCTAAATACGGCTGGAAATAACAACAAAATGATGTCAAAATGTCACCAAACAGCTGCAACAACTCTCCAAGGTCAGCCACTCCACTATTAGGCTCTACGACACTTCCAAAATTTGCCTAAAGGGTGGTACGGATCATAGTTGAAAAACTCAGCCTCAGCAATTACTTAGCAAACGCAATTTTTTTTTTAAAAACTTGGGACTCGACAAAAGCTCAGGGAAAAACTCGGCAATAATTCGATAAATTTATCGAACATTTAAAAATACATAATTTTTTAAAAATTTTCTTCAAAAAACACTTTTTTGAATTTGTAGAATGTATTATTGATTTCCTTCATATATGAATCAAAATTAGAGTATAATACATATCATAGACCAAAAAACAAGTTATTTATAGTTATATCGAGTAATATATATATATAGACACACACACACGCACACAACATATCAAGAAATTATATGAGTTCTTGACATTTTATTCATATTGTATTGATATGTAAATAATCTGTAGGCTTGAGTTTTTGACAAACCTGTGTATTTCTGACCCTTGCCCTAGAACTGTTGTAGACAATCGCGAAAATTGTCAACCAAATTGTCTAGAAATCGTCTAGAAAATTGCAAAAATTGCCCACGTGTGTCGTTGCTGTGTTTTTTGCCCGAAATTGTGAAAATTTTAGTGTAAAAAATGATGTTTTAATAGTTGGTTTTGGGCGAGTTTTTAGGGTTGGCGCAAGTTGGGCAATTTTTTATGAATTTTAGTCGATTTTTTATCTTTAAAAAATCATGACAAGTTTTATCAATAAACCGGCGACGAGTTTTTAGGCGAGTAACTTGTGGCTAGTTTGGCTCGTGAGTACTTGCGAGTTTTGTGAGTTTTTTGTGATTTTTTCATCTATGCTACAGATCTCCCAAAATGGGTGGCACATGCAATAAATGATGGCGACCAACAACAAACTCTAAAATCAACAATGAATGATGTGCATAAACCTTGGAATCAACAATTAATGATGTTGGTGTCTCCTCCAAAGTGTGGTGTTCAAGATCTAGCAATGAAATAATGTTGAACAACAACAAATAGCTTTAAAAATCACTATATAAATTAATGTTACCATGATTTCGAATGACTTCTGAGCTTTGATGAACGACGGTGAAGGATGGCGATGAGGGTTTGCAGGGTTTGGACGGCTTGAAGCCGCCATTCCCCTTGTTTTCCAAGGCCACAGGCCGCCTTGGCTAGTGCTCACGGCTTCTTTTCTGGCCTGTTTGCTAGCCGTTGTTCTTCTGTGCGGGGAGGAGCCTGTGTGTGGTCTCTTCCCACGCCTTTTGTGGTGCTATTTTCTGTTTTTGTGATCTTCAGAGGAGATTTAAAATTTCTGTATTTTGCTCTGGGGTTTTGTGGGAGCTGCTTGCATGGTAGCTCTGGGGGTCCAGGGGACCCCAAACCTCTTTCTTTTAAGGATACGATGATTGGAGGTGAAGCTTCATCGTCTGATCATGCGGATGCGATTAATTTCCTCTTGCATGCCGCGGAGGAGACCGAAAATACTCAAAATCAGGGGTTTTGCTTCAAACCCAATGACTGTTTGGAAAGAAGCAAGGATCACCTGGTGGTGGTGATTAATCTGGATGTTGTTGCTGATGATATCTTGTATCTCTTAGAGCATGCATTAATCTGCAAATTCATGGGTGTTTGCATGTCTTTGCCTTTGTTAGAGGCTTGGGCCCGAAATAACTGGAATCCAGAAGGGATATGGAAATTATCCTGGGGGCTAACGGCTTTTTCTTTGTGGTTTTCTCACAGTTAGCTGATTGGAATTTAATCTTCAAGGGTGGCCCCTATTTTCATAATCAAGCGTTGATTTTATCAAGCCGTGGCATCTAGGGTTTGATCCTACAGAAGAGCTTCCGTCTAAGATTCCTGTCTAGATTCGACTTCTGATGGAATATTGACGGCAGCATATTTTGCACTCCATTGTGGTGGTTTTGGGGAAACCCTTGGGTCCGTCCCGTCAAACCCTCAATCACAAGGTAGCCTCTTTTGCTCGTCTTTTTGTGGAAATTAATTTAAATTATCCGTTGCCTGAATCTCTAGAAATTAGATTGGGTAGTATGAGTTGGATCCAACAGGTTGATTACGAAGCTCTGCCATTTCGTTGTCGTGCTTGCCATGAGTATGGACCATTGCAAAGAAATTGCCCTAAGTTGGGAGCTAAAGTCTAGCAACCTCCTCCTGGGACGCATGCAATCAATTCTAAAGCAAAGGGTAAAGCCTCGACATAGAATGATGGGCCAAATTCCATTGGGTTCATCCTTGTGAAAACTCGGTCAAAAGTAAGAGTGCCAACCTGTCAAAATAAAGCCACTCCTAGGGGAGCTTTTGGTAACAAATATGATCTTGAACCCTTTGAGGACTTGGACACAGTGGAGCATGATCACATTCATGTGGGTCAGGATATGCAAGGCATGGATTCAGATAGTCATATTTCGCCGGTTCCTAAGTCATTGATGGAAACACACAAGGCTTCAAAGGAAGGTGTAGATCCCTCATCAGTTCTAGCTGAGACTAGGGTTAATGATTAGGAAGTGGTAGGGGTACTAGAGGTAGTTATGGCTTCATGTGAGCTTCAATTGGAGTTAATTGATGCTGAGGTGATGAAAGATCCTGTGTCCGATTCTGGGACTAAGGAAGATAGTAAGAGGAAAGCTTCGCCTCTACTTGGAATTCACCAGAAGAGCTTAAAGAAAGGGCCTGTTGATAAAACGCCCAAGGTGGGGAGGAAAAAGGATCAAGAAAAGATGAAGATAATGGGAGAGTCATTAATGGAATCAGGGGTGGTGAGGACACTGGATACTCACTTTGCCTCTTCTCAAAAATGATTGTGATCTCATGGAGTGCAAGGGGTTTGAATAACATTTCTAGACAAAAGGCAGTTCATGATTTGATTCGAGTTCAGTTGCCAGATATAATTTTCAATCAGGAGTCTAAGTTGTCAGTGGAAGGCATGTACAACATTGCTCCCAAATTATGGGTGAGAGGTCAATGTCAGTATATTGGGGCACAGGGCAGTGCGGGTGGTGTAGCATGCTTATGGGACAAGCGCAACGTTTCTCCACTTTGGTGGCTCTCTAGTAGATATTCAATTTCAGTGGTTGCTTATAGTTTGGAGTCTGGAGAAGTTATCCTTGCAACCAATGTTTACGCATCGGTTGATTTATTAGGTAAATCTTTGCTTTGGTCTCGTTCGTTTTGTTTGGTCCTTAGCTCCATTATATCCAAGGATCTTGGCAGGAGACTTTAACACTATTACTAGCTTGAAGGAAAAGGGGGGTGTGGTAAGACTAGAGCCTTCTTCCATGCTTCTTAGGGATAATATTCTTCACTTGAATTTGGTAGACATAAAGCCTAACAATGGCTTGTACACTTGGAGTAATAGGAGATGTGGTGAGGATTCCATCTTTGAAAGGCTGGACAAGTTTTTGGTCTCTAGCTTTTGGGTTGGCGACAATTGGGTAACTAGTTCAGAGATTTTGGATTGGCGGGGGTTAGATCACTGGCCTATCAAATTATCAGCTACCTTGTTTGGAGTCACAAAGAATACTTCTTTTAAGTTTCAGCTTATGTGGCTTCTGGATCCCTCTCTGTAGGATCTTATGGTAGGATGGTGGAGCAAAGGTAAGCTTGCTTTTGGCACGACAATGTATTCCTTTGTAAAGAGATTACAGTTTGTGAAGTTTCAGCTTAAGAAGTGGAATAGGCAGTGTTTTGGTAATATTTTTTTGGCTAAGAAGGCTGCACAATCCCGCTTGGATGCCATCACTCGTTAGATTAGGGATCACAGTTTCACAGAGGGGAACCTTAGAGATGAATTTGATGCTGTGAAGGAGATTGCGGAATGGGAATTGCGCGAAGAGATCTATTGGAAGCAAAAGTCTCGCATTGAATGGCTTCAGGAAGGAGACAGAAACACAACTTTCTTTTCACAACTCCGTCAAAGATAGAAGGCATGGGAACATGATTACTTCACTTACGTCTTCCCAGGGGATTCATTTAACTTATTACCGAGAGATATCATGAGAGGCTACTTAGTTTTACTCCTCTTTGTTCACGGAGGACTCTCCCCTTGTGGTGGATGAAGAAAATCTTATTCTGGACTGTATGCCCTCATTAGTTTCTAATGAGATGAACAACTTGCTTATTGGTCCCATCTCCCTGGCAGAATTGGAGGAGATTGTGTTTCAGATGAAGAAAGGGAAAGCCCCTCGGCCAGATGGATTCCCGATAGCATTCTATCAAGAATTTTGGAAGATTATCAAGTATGACTTATTGGAGGTGGTTCAAGAGTTGCAAAGGAGCAAACAGATGCTGAGAGCGATGAATGCTATGTTCCTTGCTCTTATCCCCAAGAAAGAGGGGGCTAATTCGCTAGATCTCTTTAGACCCATAGCTTTTTGCAATGTGGTAAATAAGATTATCACAAAGTTGATTGCGGAGAGACTTAAGCCGTGGCTCAATGGGTTAATTTCTGAAGAGCAGGGTGGTTTTGTTGTAGGCAGACAAATTTTGGATGGCGTTATAGTTGCAACTGAGGCCATTCACTCCATGGCATCTTCAAAGCAGAAGGCGATGTTCATCAAACTAGACCAATGTTCACTTTAGATGGTACGACCAACTCTAGATGGAACGACCAGGATTGGGATTCTGCATCACTCCAAAATCAATCCACAAAATTGCAAATCTCTTTCAAAATAATATTCATAGAATCTTCATTATTTTGCACTCTAAAACCCCTGCAAACGAAAACTAGAAATCTGCATTGACAACACAAGCAGAGCCTCTGAATAAGACTATCAACAATCACCCTAGAGAGGTCTTTTACTCCCGTAGATGATGATCTCTATGAGGGTTTCTGCCCTCACAAAGCCAAAGGCAGAGTTTTGTTTAACCAGCAATAACCTGTGTAAAAATATTTTCAAGTAGATGCAAATGAGTG
Source organism: Cunninghamia lanceolata (assembly GCA_027924645.1). Taxonomy (NCBI): domain Eukaryota; kingdom Viridiplantae; phylum Streptophyta; class Pinopsida; order Cupressales; family Cupressaceae; genus Cunninghamia; species Cunninghamia lanceolata. The sequence continues at coordinate 3,398,096 of BSBN01000124.1, read as the reverse complement.
TCCAAAAACTCATTTATTTGCCCTTCTAAAACCCCACGCCCAAGTTTGGAAAAAAAACATTTAATTTTATTTTAAACTCTTTATGTCTCCCATAAAGTGGTGCTCAACCCCAAAAGCTTATATTTCATTTTCCACTTTAATTTATGCTTTAGGTGCCCTTGTAGTCACTTTATAAATAAATGTATTAAATAACGATAAAGTTAAATCTTTAATATATCTTTATAAAATAATAACTTATTGTTATTTAATTTAAACTCATTTGACTATATCAAATATCGAAAAGTCGATATCCATCGCTCCCACCGACATATCCAAATATAGTAACCTTGCTAGCTAGTTTAGTTGGTGCCCAAAACTAACTTTACTAAAAATAGTAAGTATTGGAGAACTCAACCAAAATCACCTCAGAAAAGGGCGTTGTGCACATCATAACCACCAAAGCTCAAAAACACATCTGATATTGCCATCCTGCTGGATAAACTGTCACCTCAAAGTTCCCTAACCTTAACACATTAGCCTACAGGAACCCACTAGATAGCCTAACTGTCCACCAAACTGAACTAATTAGGAAGGGGACATTACACCTTCAAAATGTCCTTTTAGCGTTTGGGTTTGGTTTTGATTGGGTTAATTGGGTCATGAGCTGTGTTACTATTACTTCATACTCGGTTCTTGTCAATAGTGAGCCTTTAGCTTCGTTTGGCGCTTCTAGGGGCCTTCGGCAAGGTGACCCTTTGTCACCCTATTTGTTTATCTTGATCGCTGAAGGATTGGGAAGAGTTGTAAAATCTCATGTGAGGCAAGGATTGATCCAAGGATGGAGTTGGGGCAATAGTTTGCCTCCTCACTCTCATTTACAATTTGTGGATGACACTGCATTGATGGGCTTAGCCAGAGTCAGAGAGGCGGTTAACTTAAGGCGAACTTTGGATATATACCTGGCAGCCTCGGGGCAAAGGATTAATGAAGGAAAGTCCTCCATTTTCTTCTTTAATACCCCTCGGCTTATTCAGCTTAGGATTGCTCAGATCCTCAAATTTCAGATTGGGACCCTTCCTTTTGTTTACCTAGGTATTCCGCTTTCTGTTGGACCCTTGCCCAAGGGGATTTGGCAAAATGTGCTGGATAAGTTTTGCAGGCGGGTTAGTCATTGGACTTTCAGGCATAGTTCCACGGGGTTTCGGGGACAAGGACGGGGGGATGGTAGGGGAAGCGTTTCGGGGACAGGGGGCGGGGGGTCTAAGTTTGGGGGCGGCGGGGGGACGGCGGCGGGGGAGCGGTGCGCTGAAATACATATAGTACTTGAAAAATTAGTTATAAAAAGATGTATAACTGTAGAAGCCTAAGGAATAACTTAATAAGTAAAGTTTAGAGTTTAAACATATTGGGCTGAAATACAATCTTTGCCAGCATCCTCCTTGCCTGTGTCAAAATGGTAGCTTTGGAATAGGGTATGGACATCCATCAAAACATAAAGGATAGAGGAATTTTGTCATATGTTGTAGTTGCAACTGCCCTGTTAGACATGTATGCAAAATGTGCAAGCATAGACAAGGCACGTGAACTGTTTGACAGAATGCCTCAAATAAATGCGGCGGCGAAACGGTGGGATGACGCGGGGACGGCGGGGGACGTTTCCTTGATGTCTCCCCATCCCGGAAACGTCCCCGTCTCGGGGACGACTGTTTTCCAGGGGGACGTGTCCCCGTGGAACTAGGCTTTCAGGTGTCTTTTGTTTGTTGGGAGAGTGTGTTATTGAAGTCTGTGGTTCAAGCTCTTCCTATTTACAGGTGCTTAGTTCTGGCTGCCCCTTTGAGCTTCATTAAGGATTTTGATGGTCTCTCCAGACAATTCTTATGGGCTAGTAATTTGGAATCGACGAAGTGGAGTCTAGTTAAGTGGGAGTCTATTTGTAGGTTGAAGCAGGAGGGTGGTCTTGGTCTTCGGCAGACTAGTCTTAATGGTCAGGCCTTAGCTGCCAAGCTTTATTGGCGATGGTGCACTAACCAGGATCAAGTTTGGGCCAAGATCCTCACTTCTAAGTATCTAAGAGGGGTGGAGAGCACAAACGTTCCAAGGATCTGCCTCTTAGGTAAGGGTTCTATGATCTAGGACACTCTTAAAAGGGGTTCCAATTTAATTAAGCAGGGGCTGTTCTGGATTTGTAATAGGGGCTTTGAGGCTCTTTTCTAGTTTGATTCTTGGGATGGCTTCCCTCCAATCATGTCTATGTATCCGCAGTTACAGTCCCTCTGCTCTTAGGTTAGGTGGAGGTGTTTAGATGGAAGGACCCCCATGAGTGGCCGCTGGGGGGCTTGGTTGAGGATTGCGAAGAGTTAGTTTGGATTCTTGCAGGAAGAGCTTGCAATTCTTTGATGGGAAGTGATCCCCTTGCTTGGAGCCCTGATCCTAGGGGCTTGTATTCGGTTGCCTTAGGATATTAGGAGTTGGATTGGCAGAAATATGGGGGGATTGGTGTTTCTTGGTGGAAGAATGTGTGGAATAGGTTTGCTCGGCCTAAATGCAATTTTTTCCTTTGGCTGGTTGCTCGGAATAGGTGCCTCACCTGGGAAAACTTGAGGAAGAGAGGATTTCAGGGTCTGTCTATTTGTGTCCTCTACGGCAATAGTGAGGAATGCTCTCCTCATCAGTGTTCCTTTTTCTAGAGAGATTTGACACTTATGGCGGGGGGCATGGAAACAAGCCTGTGTTCATGTTTCTTCTCTGGTTGAGTTCTGGAGATGAATGGGGAGGCCCCCAACTAAGGCATTCTTTCTTTAGGTAGCTTGGGATATTGGTCCCCCTTTCATCCTTTGACAAATGTGGTTGGAAAGGAATCGTAGAATTTTTCAAGGTAAGAAAATGTTGGTCCAACAACTTTGGCACAAGATTATTAGTATGCTCTAGGAGACCTTATCTGCAAAATGTGATCTGTCTAATCCTTTGGATCCAGGTGATTCAACGGTGGTTGTAATGTCCCCCATTTAGCTCATTGCACCAGGGGACCAGGATTAGCCTATAATTCGACTTCTGTAGACTAATGGAGGTGTTTAGGAAGTCATTCCAGGGACTTACTATTTATAGTAAGTCATGAGCCGAGTAGTTACTATTTTTAGCAGGGCAGTCGTGGATGGTCCTTGGCACATAACTCATGGTTTCGAGATGTCTAGAGCTCTAATGGATACAATATAAGTTAAATTAAAGATTTAACTTATGACTTTGTAAGATATGATATAACTTTAAGTTATGTTATAAAGTCACTTTATAAATTCAAGTTATAACTTAAAAGTGACACTCTTAGGGATGGGCGCCCCTCATGAAGAGATAAGGGTTTAAGTGATGAATTTAAAAATTAATTAAACTTCCTCTTCTTGGGCGTTGGGAGAGAGAGTAATAAAAGAGGAAAAGAAGGCTCATTTGCCTTATGCTATGTTTATGAAAATTGCTCTCATATTGAGTTTGTCCGTGTATTGGGATTGAGCTTGGCTCTAGGGTTTTGAAGATCGATTTGCAGAGACAAAAACCTTTGCCGATTCGCCTTTCTTTGTGCATGAAAGATTGCATCAGGAGAGGATTGGAGGAGCTTCACACAGGAGTTCCATTTGTGCATTCAGGGAATCCATTTTTGCGATCATTTGAGCAAGAAATGAAGATTTTTGGAGAAGATTGATATGGCAGCTCGTGGTACAGATTTGAAGGACTGAAATAAGTATTTTTGGGAGTTTTTATTGCTGCTGCAGTACCATTTCAGGCTGGCCGTACCTTCCAGGCAGGCCGTACATCCTCAAGGAGGCCGTACTGTTCATAGGAGTCATTTGAGGTGGTTTAATGCTGTCTTGTTGGCACATTCCTAGTCGTTTGGGGCTGAGAACTGTTGCAGACGAGATTGGAGCTGTTGTTTGGGAGTCTCCAGTGTGTTAGCTGCTGATTTGTTGCTCCATGGAGGCCGTACAACCCAAGAAGGGACGTGGGTATTGAAAGTTGCAGATTCTTCTTGTTTTGTAATACTTCCTTCTCTCATTCTTGGCATCCAGAGATATATGTATTGCTGCTACTGTTTGTAAAACAAAACACTTTCATATCTTGGCTTTGTGAGCACATTCCTATGGTGTCCTATTGCTGGTCCGGCTTCAGCGTACGGACGAAGTTGTGAATCTCCATCTGGGTATGTACTTATAATTCATATCTTGGCTAAATACAATTTGGGTCACTGTTATTTTGATAATATCTCTTTTAGATTTTTTGGGTTTGTTCATATGTTTCATATTTCATACATGCAATGCAAAAAACAAACATGCAAAAACAACCCATAAAACCCTGAACAACAAAACATCAAAAACACAAAAACAAATCAGTCAGAACGAACATATACAGAGGGGTGTATGCTACAGTGGTATCAGAGCAGAAAATCTTGCCATTCTGTGAGGTTAAATATGACATGCAAATGATAAAAATGAGACATGCGGCCTACAGATAGATATGATTTTAGACCAAGACCAGGAACACAGAATTCACAGAGGATACATGGAAGAGAGGTACCATAGATAGAAGAACCTGAGCATCCAGTACCCATAATAGATCCATTCGAATCAGAGATAGAGGTTGCCGCTATTGAGAAAGATTCCCAAGTTTCACGAACGGACCCCTTTTTAGGTGAATACCACCAGTGATAGAACGTACAGGAGAAATGAGTGACAGGGAAGTTGAGGAACCTAGCATGCGTGAGATCCTGAATGTACTCACCAGGAGCTCATTGGCTTTAGAAAGAGAATTGAGGGAGTCTCGACAGGAGTTGAGAGAGTCACAGGCGAAGATAGCGCATACCCTCGAGCGGTTGCGAGATGGAAGGAATAATAGGGATAATTACCGTGACAGGAACAGGTACAATGGAGGTGACAGGAACAAAAACAATGACGATGATAGAAACAGAAACAACGATGGTGATAGAAACAAAAACAATGACGAAGATAGAAATAGGAATAATGTGGGTGATAGACACAATGGTGACAGGAACCAGGGAGACAGGAATAACGGGGACAGGAACCAGGATGATAGACACAGGTTCAAAGATGATGAGGGTGAGGCCTTGGTGACTCATAGGACGACTTCATAGTTTACAGCAGGTGACAGACCTGGCATTCTGACCTTTGCTCCCAGGAACCAAGTTCCTGAACAGGATCCCACATAGGCTGAGTTTCAGGAGGAGATTCTAAGGGATTGGAGAGCATCCAGTACAGAGTTCAGGGCCGAGATGACCTTTGCAGAGTACTCTGACATTAGGATAAAAAATAGACCTCGCAGAGGACGAAGACCTCAAAACTAGGAGTTGCAAAAGAAAGTGAGCAAAATGACACTTCCCTACTTTGATGGATCAGATAAAACCACTGCAAGAGCTTGGGTCCAGAAATTGGACAGCTACTTGCAGATTAGTCCCATGCCAGAGGAGGACGCCATTACTTATGCAGCTTTGCACTTGGAGGGAGTGGCACATATGTGGTGGAGCAACGGGAAGGTCACACTGGGTCACGATTAGATTACTTCATACGTGGAGTTTACAGCCAGACTGATCGACAGGTTTGATAAGAAGGATCCAGAGTTACAGTTTAAGGAGTTGGCATAGCTGAGGCAGAGTGGTTCAGTTGACTCCTACATTTCTGAGTTCCAAGACCTATTTGTTATGGTCCCAGATATTTCCGAGCGCAGATTAGTGATCCTTTTCATTGATGGATTGTCAGACCCACTTCGTGGTTGGGTTAAGGGTTTTGACCCTGCTTCACTACAGGAGGCCATGAAAAAGGCCAGAGATATGGAGTCATCAGTGTGGCGGAATAAATTTCAGTCTAAGGGCTTCCCACACAGGAGGGATAAGGAGAAGGATAGGAGACCCTTCCATAGAGATGTTGAGCATCATAAAGACAAATCAAACAGGTTGATAGATGAACAGCTCAACGAATATAGGAGGAAAAAACTTTGCTTCCATTGCAAAGAACCATGGGATCCCTCACATAAGTGCCCACACAAGGCTAAGGCCAAGTTGATTGAGTACTATTCGGCTGAGGAGTCACAGTCGGAGGCATCCGATTCACATTCAAATAAGCCTTCAGACCATGAGGATAATGGAGCTGAGAGAGCAACACAACACATCGTTGGTAGTGGTGGTACTCTTGCCCAGCTTTCCAGTTTCCAGAAGGTTGGTTCTTTCAGGGTGCATGGTGTACTCGGTGGATAGCGCATCATTACCCTCATTGATACAGGAGCCACACAACTTTATTGACGAGGGGTTGGTAGCTCTCAGGGGATTGAAGACAGAGGAATTCGAAGGCTTCAAGGTGATGGTAGCTGAAGGATTCAAAATGCAGTGCAATAGGAAGATATCAGGATTGAAGATCATGGGTGAGTATGAGTTGGTAGATGACTTCTATGTTGTTGGCGTCGGGGATACAAATGTTGTACTTGGTATGCATTGGATGAGCCAACTAGAGGAGTTCACCATGAACATAAAAAAGATGGAGATGAGATTCAAATTCAATGGGAAGAAAATATGCTTGAGAGGCATATCAGATGGTGGACCTTGGGTGGTATCACTGAAGAGGATGGAGAGGCAATTGAGACATGACCAGGTCGAGTGGGCAGCAGAGTGCCTTATTATGCCAGAGTCCCCACCACAGCAGAAGGGTAGTTATCATCCTGATATTCAGAAGCTCTTATCCAAGCACAGTAAGGTGTTTGGTGATATACCACCAGGAGTGCCTCCTGATAGAGGCATCGAGCATGTGATTGAGCCAGAGGATGGGACCAAGCCCATCATGATCACTCCTTATCGTCATCTGAAGAGGCTCAAGGATGAAATTGAAAAAACAATTAAGGAATTACTGGAGATGGGACACATTCGGTCGAGTAAGAGCCCATTTGCTTCTGTAGTTGTTCTTGTCAAAAAGAAGGATGGGACAATTAGGATGTGTATCGACTACAGGGCATTGAATAAGAAAACCATCAAAAACAGGTATCCTATTCCGAGGATTGATGAGTTAATAGATGAGTTGCATGGTGCTTGCTTATTTTCTAAGATAGATCTCAGATCGGGGTACCATCAGATTCACATGAGAGCAGAGGATGTAGAGAAAACTGCTTTTAGGTGTCCTTACGGCCACTTTGAGTTTTTGGTGATGTCGTTTGGTTTGACCAATGCACCTGCTACCTTCCAGAGTTGCATGAACCAAATTTTCAGACAACAACTTCGGAAGTTTGTATTGATTTTTTCGATGACATTAATTTTCAGCAGGACTTGGGAGGATCACTTAAGACATCTGGAGGAGGTGTTGAGTATTTTGGAGAGTGAGTCCCTCTATGCCAAAGAGTCCAAGTGTGACTTTAGCATGACAGAATTGCTCTGTCTGGATCACATTACCAGTGCAGATGGTGTCAGGGTAGATCCAGATAAGATAAAGGCGATTGTTGATTGGCCCCCACGTACAAACCTCACACAGCTTAAGGGCTTCTTTGGACTATGTGGTTTTTACAGGAGGTTTGTAAAAGGTTTCTCACAGACAGTAGCACCGTTGGCAGATTTGACAAAGAAGGGAGCCTTTGTGTGGTCTGATTTAGCCCAGCAGTGCTTTGATCATTTCAAGCACTTAATGTCTACTTGCCCCGTGCTAGCAATTCCCGATTTCACCAAATCATTCGAGTTGTAGTGTGATGCTTCTGAAGAGGGAATAGGGGGGCAGTGCTTATGCAGAAGAAGCACCCAATAGCTTTTGAAAGTAGGAAACTTTGGGGTGTTGAGAGGAGTTACTCGGTGTATGACCGAGAGATGTTGGCTATAATGCATGCATTGGCCAAGTTCAGGCCTTATTTGGTTGGAGGCAAATTCATAATGAAAATAGATCATAACAACGTCAAATACTTTATGAACCAGAAGGATCTGAATGATAGACAACAAAAGTGGGTGAGCAAGTTACAGGCATATGATTTTGACATCGAGAATGTCAAAGGCAAGAAGGACATAGTTGCAGATGCCTTATCACATCGACCTCACTTATGCTTAGTTGGAGAGATCTTTGCTGATTGGAGAGAGATGATTATAGCAGAGTATGTTAAGGACTCTTGGGCAGCAGGAGTCATTGAGGGCACTAATACTGATGAGAGATATTCTGTGGTGAATGACTTGATTATATATAAGGACATAATATTCTTGGTGCCTAATTCACAGTTCAAACATAAAGTAATAAAAACTTTCCATGATACACCCATGGCTGGCCATCTTGGATTCTTCAAGACATACAAACAGATTCGGGAGAGGTTCACATGGAAAGGACTAAAGGATGAAGTGCAGAAGTCTGTTCGTGAGTGTCCCATTTGCCAGCAAAATAAGCATGAGCATATCTTTCCTGCAGGACTTTTACAGCCACTACCTATTCCCAATCAGAAATGGGAATGTATCTCCATGGACTTCATCACAGGGTTGCCTAAGGTGCAAGGGAAGGACTGTATATATGTGGTGGTCGATAGACTCACCAAATTTGCACATTTCTTTGCTATTTCAGCAACCTTTATAGCTGCTCAGGTGGCTGATTTGTTCTTCAGGGAGATATTTAGGTTGCACTGGGTACCCAAAAGCATAGTCAGTGATAGGGACAACAAGTTCCTGAGTATATTTTGGTAGGAGTTATTCAGACTTTGTGGCACTGAGTTGACTCCTAGTACCAGTTACCACCCGCAGACAGATGGCCAAACAGAGGTGGTGAACAAATGGTTAGAGGGGTACCTACGCAATTATGTGTCGGGGCAGTAGAAAACTTGGATCAGATGGTTGTACCTAGGGGAGTACTGTTACAATACCACTCATCACATGTCTATTCAGATAACTCCTTTCAGGGCACTGTATGGTTATGATGCCTAAGGCAAAGGACATCTTAAGGGAACTCAAGGAGAATATACAACAGGCATAGAATCAACAGAAGTTGTACGCTGATCAACACCGAGTGGAGAGGAGTTTTGAGGTTGGAGACATGGTGTATTTGAGGCTCCAACCCTATAGGCAGTCCACTCTCAAGAAGAGTGGAGCTAAGAAGTTGAAACCCAGGTTTTATGGTCCTTTCAGGATTATCAAAAGAGTGGGTGAAGTGGCATACGAGCTTGAGCTACCATCAGACAATAGGGTGCACAATGTATTCCATTTATCCAGATTGAAGAAAGCTCTTGGCCACAACATAATTCTTTCAGCTGAGCTTCCACCATTGGATGAAGAGGGGAAATTGATCTTAGTACCAGAGGCTATCATTGACACTCGGGAGAGACACTTGAGGAAATGGGTTATCAAAGAGTACTTGGTCAAGTGGAAGAATTTACTAGTGGAATATGCCACCTGGGAGAGTGAACAGATATTGCAGCACCCTGAGTTGACGTTGCTTGAGGAAGAGCAATCTTGGGAAGGGCGGACTGTAATGCCCCCCATTTAGCTCATTGCACCAGGGGACCAGGATTAGCCTATAATTTGACTTCCGTAGGCAAATGGAGGTGTTTAGGAAGTCATTCCAGGGACTTACTATTTATAGTAAGTCATGAGCCGAGCAGTTACTATTTTTGGCAGGGCAGTCGTGGATGGTCCTTGGCACATAACTCATGGTTTCAAGATGTCTAGAGCTCTAATGGATACAATATAAGTTAAATTAAAGGTTTAACTTATGACTTTATAAGATATGATATAACTTTAAGTTATGTTATAAAGTCACTTTATAAATTCAAGTTATAACTCAAAAGTGACACTCCTAGGGATGGGCGCCCCTCATGGAGAGATAAGGGGTTAAGTGATGAATTTAAAAATTAATTAAACTTACTCTTCTTGGGCATTGGGAGAGAGTAATAAAAGAGGAAAAGAAGGCTCATTTGCCTTATGCTATGTTTATGAAAATTGCTCTCATATTGAGTTTGCCTGTGCATTGGGATTGAGCTTGGCTCTAGAGTTTTGAAGATCGATTTGCAGAGACGAAAACCTTTGCAGATTCGCCTTTCTTCGGGCATGAAAGATTGCATTAGGAGAGGATTGGAGGAGCTTCACACATGAGTTCCATTTGTGCATTCAGGGAATCCATTTTGGTGATCATTCGAGCGAGAAATGAAGATTTTTGGAGAAGATTGATATGGCAGCTCGTGGTACAGATTTGAAGGACTGAAATAAGTATTTCTGGGAGTTTTTATTGCTGCTGCAGTACCATTTCAGGCTGGCCGTACCTTCCAGGCAGGCCGTACATCCTCAAAGAGGCCATACTGTTCATAGGAGTCATTTGAGGTGGTTTAATGCTGTCTTGTGGACACATTCCTAGTCGTTTGGGGCTGAGAACTGTTGCAGACCAGATTGGAGCTGTTGTTTGGGAGTCTCCAGTTGTTAGCTGCTGATTTGTTGCTCCATGGAGGCCGTACAACCCAAGAAGGGATGTGGGTATTGAAAGTTGCAGATTCTTCTTGTTTTGTAATACTTCCTTCTCTCATTCTTGGCGTCCAGAGATATATGTATTGCTGCTACTGTTTGTAAAACGAAACACTTTGATATCTTGGCTTTGTGAGCATTCCTATGGTGTCCTATTGCTGGTCTAGCTTTGGCATATGGACGAAGTTGTGAATCTCCATTTAGGTATGTACTTATAATTCATATTTTGGCTAAATACAATCTGGGTCACTGTTATTTTGATAATATCTCTTTTAGATTTTTTGGGTTTGTTCATATGCTTCATATTTCATACATGCAATGCAAAAAACAAACATGCAAAAACAACCCATAAAACCCTGAACAACAAAACATCAAAAACACAAAAAAAATCAGTCAGAACGAACATATACAAAGGGGTGTATGCTACAGTGGTTCAGGGATTGGGATTAGTTGGAAGTGGTAAGAGACCCTCCTTTTCAAGGGGATGTCGGCACCTCAAAAGGAAGACTTAGAGAGAAGGTTGTTGTTCTCCTTCGTCTTCGGGTGTTTTCAGGATCAATACTAATGGTTCCTCTAGGGGGAATCCTGAGCATGGTGGGATTGGGGGAGGAGGGAGGGATAGCTCTGGTGCTGTCCTCTTCTTCTTTTCCATTTATAAGGGGCAGTAGACTAACAATTTTATGGAAGCCCTTGCTATTCTCTTTGCTTTGGGAAGAGGGTGTGCTCTTGGCTGGCGCAAGGTCATCTGTGAGTCGGATTCTCAAATTGTGATTAATATGCTGAATGAGTGGAAATTTGATGGAATGACTTGGCAATTGGCTTCGGTGGTCAGGCAGATTCTTTGTCTGAGTAATTTGTTGGAGTTTGTTTCTTTTGTTCATATCCCTATGGAGTGGAACAATGTGGCTGATTGCCTAGCTAAATGGGCTTCGGAGCAAATGGGTGATTGGAATGTTGGAGATTGGGAGCATTTGACCTCGGAATGCTCCTAATGTTTAGATAAGATGATTACAGAGAATATGGCCGGTTAACTGGGGGCCCGCTTGGGGTTCTTGTGTGGTGGGGTTTTTTTTTGCTTTGTTGATGTTGGTTGTTTTTTTGTTGGGCTTTGTGGACTTTTGTAACTTTTGGCCTATGTTTCTGGCTCCCTGATTAATAAATTTTTACCCCTTTTTAAAAAAATAACTCTAAAAATCAACAAATAAACTCCTCAAATTGCCAACACAACATTTGTTTTCAAATACCAATCACTCCCAAATCTGAAAATGTGCATAAGCATCTCCAAATTAGCAAAATCAAACCCTTTGACATTGTAGTGGCACTGTAGCAACTAGAAATGACTTCAATTCCTCAATTAATCTTCAACAAATTAGCACAATTGTGACCCCCGGATGGAATCATCTCTAATGGATAAGAGGGTTTTCGTCCTCAAATCCACAAATAGAATCCAAGAGGGTTTTCGTCCTCTAGATCTCCCACACCAAGGGTTGTCGTCTTTGAATGCTCCAAACTCCAAATTGAAGAACAAGTGAAAATGACAAATAGATGATGATCAATGAATCCAAGCGCTACCTCTTTGTTTCTCTCCAAAATGGGCCCTTGAATTAAAAATTCCTCTCCAAAGTATTTAAAAATACTTTTTTATTTTATTTTATTTTATTGTAAGTATTTAAAAATACTTTTTATTTTAATATAGTGTTTAGAAACACTTTATTTTAATTATAATAATATTATGAAGTTGCCTCTAAAATTAGAAATTACCGGCCCCAACTTAAAATAATATTATTAATTATTTCCCTTGCTTAATCCTTTAGCCTACGAGAAATAAGGATAGGCTAGAGGTCTTCTCCATGTCTCTAATTCCAAAAAGAGGACATGACAAATGCTATGTGAGAGGCACTATTCCTGGTCCTTTAGAAGATCTTGGAAACATCTTTGTGGATGGATTTTGCTCATTTTTATTTTCAGTTGGCAACAAAAAATTTATATTTATAGTTTTTTTATTTGCTAATGGGGTGGATTTTATTGGACTTCTGATAATAGAAGAAAAATCTACAGATTCAGACTGTACAAGACTACAATTTACACCTTAATCTTCCAAAGTTTTGAGATATATATTTCTGATTTGTTTTGTTTCTCCTTTTTTCTCTTTTCTTCTTGCTTCTTTGGTATCTAGATATTCCTTAATGCCAGCAAGATTAATTTGCATTGTTTGCAATTTATCTGTCATTGAGTCAACTTTATACTCAATGTTATCAATATGAGACTCAACATATGGCGTCCAATTATTGAAATTATTTAATTGGCGGATTTCATGTTTCTGGTCATTTTGTGACCTTGCTGAATGTTCTAACAGAACTGAACAGTTAACCGTCAACTCTGGTTCATTTGAGGATGTTGCGACATAAGTGGATCTTGGAGGCCATTGACCACCTTTGAAATACATCTTATTTTTATATTTGCACTGAACAGAAGTTGATGATCCTAGTTTGAAACTTGATCTTTCACCTTGCATCATGTTTATGTGTGGTCCTTCTTTAGAAGGTTCTAGCTCAATTATTTTGATTCGAGGGTTTGGATCTTTGTAATGGATTATTATGGTGTGGATCAAGGATGACATGGACAATTGGGAGGAATCTTGATTTGGAGACATGGAAGAAGAGGTAGAAACACATGGTGGAATAGTATTCTGCGTGATTCTAGATGATGGATAGACTTGACGGGGTAACTTGAGCTTGATGAGGGAATGCGATTTGAGAGATGGGTGTGGATGAGATGAAAACCTAATCCTATTTACTAGTAAAGACTCAAAATGTTTTGACTCTAGATAATCTTTAATAACTGGAAACCCTATACTGAAATCTTAATGATTTATATGCCTTCCGTTATCTAACAAATTTTTTCTACCACAAACTGTATGAGTGCCATGGTAATTTTATAGGAGGCATTACATTATCTAGGACTCTAAACACACTGACTTCCTATAGTTGCATATCTACCAGCTATCATTTGGACTCCATGTATTTCTATTAATAACACAAAACAATTTAATATGTGTGTATTATCTAGACTAAGCTTAAAGTTTGGTTTGACACTAACTTCTCGATCCTCTTTTAAGTACCTTTATGTAGTTCTAATGTCTAATAATGTAGCCATGTAAACTATATCTATATCATAATTATATTTGGGATGAATTTTGCAATCTATCTGATCTATATGCACATAATAATACCTATCCTTCTAGTTTTGTATTTTTTGCTTGTTAAAGAAAGTTAAGGTGATTGGACAAATACCTTCTCTCTGAATTGAGGGATTTACTTCACTAGACTTTATGCATTTTAATATCCTAGCTTGAAATCTTGTAACATACATTGTTCCGACTAGGGTTTTATGCCTTGGTTTTTTTTGTTTTCTCACTGTTTTCCAATTTCGGGTTTATATGTGTATTTGCATGTATTGTTTTTGCATTGAAACCACAGAATATAAAGCATTTAACAATAACCTAGAAAAACTATAACATATAGCAAAGTAATGAAGACTTAGATTATATTATTGCTCAAGATGAATTACAATGACATACCCATTTTGAAATCTTCAACTGCATACAACCGCTGTAGGTGAACCAGCAATGTAAGCTCACAGAAATCACCTCCAAGCATCTACTATAGATTGTTCTTCATCATGCAAAGGAATACAATAACACTTGTAACCTTAAGCGACCCCTATGCAAGGAAATGAAAACCCAAATAACAAATGAAGAGCTTTCTTGAGACCCACATCCCTATTTGCTGCTGTACGGCCTGGTTATGTTGATATCAGCAATAAACAATCACCATACTCCCTGAAATCTGCTTCTAAATGCTTATAACAGCGATGGGGTATATTTACTCTCACAATGGATATCAAATCTCAGTCTAAATGCTCCCAAAACTCCCTTTATGAGTGGTACGGCCTCCCTAGAGGATGTACGGCCTGTCTGAAATGTACGGCCTGCCAGGAAAGATAATGCAGTCCCAAATATCCTCCTCAAACTGCTCTATTCTGCATTTCCATGGTGTCATCAGCTGTTCCCAATCTGCATAAGAAAAATATTCAATATCTTCCCCAAATCACCATCAAAATGTACCAAACTGAAGCACAAATGAAGCCCCTGGATGAGACTTCTTGAGACCCTTTTGATGCTGTCTTCCAAGCACGGAGAGAGTGATCCTGAAGAGGTTTTCGTCTCAGCAGAATCCACGATCAAACCCTCAAAGCCAAAGCTTCAAAGTGTTGCATGACAATATCAAATTTGCAAAGCGAGTGAATAATGAAAACGAGCTCTTCTTTTTTCTTTTAACTCACTTCTTCTCCAACGCCCAAGATGCGAATTATTTTATTTATTTTTTGTTATTTCATTAAGTCCCCAATCCCTCATGAGGGCGCCCAACTCCTAGCACCAACAATTTAAGTTATAACTTGCATTTCATAAGTTAAGTCACTTTAGCCATATAAATATTATAAGTTAAATATTTAATTTAATTTATACATAGACAAATAACTCCCGTGGCCATCTCGAAACCACAAACCAAGTGCTAGGTGCTCCAATCCGGCAATGCTATAAATAGAAAGTCAGTCCAAATAGAAAGTCAGTCCACACTGCCCGTGAACCCTGTTGATGTGTTTTTTATGCACATGCAAACTCAGAATAAAATACTAAGTATTCTATCCTCTCTTGAACAAAGTCTCTCAAAGGCTAAGCAATGTGATCCAATGAGACAACTCCAAGGTTCATGATATGTCAGGTCTTGACTTGCAATGGATAGACTCAGTAGTTGATGTGATAATGCTGGTAATCACAAAAGGACTTACGCTGAATTGACTCCTTACCCCATTCAAATGTGTTATTTCTTCCTTATGAAATGGAACTTCTTCTAACCGGCTATGAAAGAAAGGAAAAAAAGGCAAGGGTTGAAAAGGCTACTCTAAGGACAATGATATAATGAACATGCTATGATAGACAAACTCCTCACGAGACCTAACTCCACTTCGCCATGAGAACCAACAACTACACGAAGTAGGTGCAATCTTCTAAGGTAACCCAATGATTTTCATATTGCAAACACACATCCAAACACCTACAGCTGGCGCAACTTGAACAAGTATTCACAATTGAACTAAAGGAAATGGAGGTTCAAACTAACTTTGCAAAGTGAGTTGCCTGCGACAATCCACAAAAAGTATGAACCAAGAGGAATTCATCAAATATTTTTGCATATACTTATTACATCAATGAACTTCTAGTCTAATTCTAATCTACTTGGAAACATTTCTCCATTCTTGTACCCAATCAAAATTTTTGCTTCATTAAGGCATTTTGAGCAAGTCTAGAAAATTTTTTGTCAAAAAGTCAAAAAAGCAAAATTTCTAAAAATAGACGTCAAATTAGGTTTTCTGGGTTTCTTGAGATACGGATGCTGGCAAAATTTTCTAAAAATAGAATCTCCGATTCAGGTGTCATGCCTGATTCTCAATGGTCTATTTTGCTTCACGATCAGCGTGGTTCGGACGGAATCTGCAAAAGGTCAAGTTTTCTCTACTGGGTCATTTCTGCTTTTTTGGAAGGCAAAGCATGAGCTCTGAAGTCGTCAATGAAGGAAGTTCATCTGTCAGAGCTCGTTTTCAGGTTTTCAACGTTGTTCCAATGACGCAGAATCGACGAACAGTCGTTGATTCGACGAAGAATGCAAAATGGAGCAGGGTCAATCCGGAGTGAGGAGAAAAGTTGAAAATCATCAAATTTGACTAAGTCTGGAGAATCCAGGCGCCCTTGGAGGCTAGGGGCGCCCAGTTTCACCAGTGTTAGATTTTTTCATGTTTTTCAAGAAAATGCAAGAAATGTCTCTGTCGGTTAGTTCTGGTGAGCGTAAAAGTAGTCATTTTGGTCATCAGGTCCCGAAAAAGCTTGAAATCACGTCAGATGTACCTAGGCTATTTAGTTCATTCATCATCTAGTGGTAGTTAATTGACGAAATCGTCGAAATCGACATCAGGAAGCAGTTGTCGGCATGCAAAACGGAGCAAGTTGCAAACGAGAGTTGAAAATCAGGAAAATGGTTAAGTCTGAAGAAACCAAGCACCCCTGGAGGCTAGGGGCGCCCAACTTCTCCAGTGTTAGATTTTTTTTCACGTTTTTCGAGAAATGTCAAAAATGCTTCCGTCAGCGCGTTCCTAGTTGGTCAAACTTGGTCAAACTCAGTCAAACGTCAGTAAAAGATGGGATTTCATCATAGATATGTTCAGGCTGCTCAGATCATCCTTCGTCCTACCTTAGCAGTCATCTGGACGACTGAAAACGAAGATCAAACAGACGCTGTTAGCACGGAAAATGAGAAATGGCATAAAATTTGAAATTTTTAGAAATTTTTCGAAGGCATTGAAAGCCAGGCGCCCCAGGAGGCTTGGGGCGCCCAGTCTCACTAGACTTCGTTTATTTTTGAGTTTTTTCTAAAAAACATAAATCTCCCTCCGTCATGTTGTGACCAAATCACACATCACCCCATTAGGAATAGGGACCCCCCCTTTTTTTTTTTTGAGCTCTGTGCTTTCAATGAGATTTTGATGATGTCCTGGCTCATCTTCCTCTGCCGATCCGGTAATGATTTCCTCTTCTATGATCGTTGGTTCATGATTAGGAGGCAGATAAACTTGCAGGGATGAAGAATTGTGATCAAATCCCATCCAGATAATGAATGTTGAGATCAATCCTGAAGTATGTTTGAGACCCTGAAAAGACTAAGTCTAGAGCCTGAAATCCTGAAAAAATGACTAAGTCTGAAATCTGGTGAATCCTCCAAATTCTATTATTTGCATCTTAAATCCGGTGGATTCGAGACCTATCTCAAACATCCTGAAAGGTATATTGAAAAATATTTAAAGTATAAGAAATTCAATCTCTCAACTTATACTTAAATATATTTTTCAATATGCCTTTACCCTCGCGATCCTGAAAAACGCCCGACTCTTCCAGAGGATTTGAAAAGCTCATCTAGTGCGACGGGGCACTTAAGTGGCGCAAAATCGCGAGGAAAAAAGCGCTCTCAACTGCAAGATAAGATGAGGATTTCCACTTGATGATCCAATGCGCCCATTTAAAAACTTGAAGTGATGCGATTTTAACACCTTGAAGTGATGCGATTTTAAAGGATTTTCAAACAATTAAGTAATGCGAAAATGAAAAGCCAAGTCTTGGAGCGAATTAAAAATGATAAGTGTCCAGAGGATCTCAAACCATCAACTAATGCGCTAGGGTAGAAGGATTGACTCCGAAATCTAAATTTTGAAGAGAGACTAGAAGATTTGAAAAGCTCAACTGATGCGCCACCTAGAAGAAAGGAGAAGTCTTAAGGCTTTTGAATTAAGAAGGATCTAGTTTGAGAGGATTTCGAAGTCTTATCTAATGCGCCCATCTAGGAAAGGAAGACTTCCAAACATTAAACCCAAGCGCTTAAACCAATCCACCAATGTGAGACTCAGAGGAATTGAAACACTTGATCCAAAGCGACCTAAGGAGGAAGGATCTAGTTGAGGTTTATTACACATTAAAGGCGAAATCTAGAGGATCTCCAATGCCTCATCTAATGCGACTTCATGAAGGAAGATTCTAGGCGCTTCAAAGGAGATATATCACAAGGTTTAAGTCAATTTTCAAGAGATTCCAAGATGATGATCTAGTGCGCCAAGGGGTTTCAATATACAATCCAGAGGATTTTCAAACACTTATCTAAGGCGAAATCACAGAGGATTCTCCAACCCTCATCCAATGCGCCATACAAGGAGGAAAGTGAAAGTGTCCAAGACATCCAAGGTCGAGTATTCAATGGAAGTTTAGAGGATTTCAAAGTCTCATCCAATGCGCCAACACCATGCATGATTCGCTAAAGGTAAAGTCCATCTAATATACCGAAGTTTTGTAGATTTCAACATAGTGAACTAATGCGCCACTTCCAAGACCCTTTATCAAAATGCTCAAAAGGAGGAAATCAAAGGTAGTATCTAGTGCGCCACACATAAGGGAGAATGAAGTTTGTTTTTGGAGATTTCAAACTACCTATCCAATGCGCCACACATAAGGGAGAATGAAGTTTGTTTTTGGAGATTTCAAACTACCTATCCAATGCGCCACACATGAGAGAGAATGAGGTTTGTTTTTGAAGATCTCAAATTACCTATCCATTGCGTCACATATGAGAAGAACTCAAGTTACCCATCTAATGCGCTAAAGAGGAAAGAAGGTCGAATATTTCAAAAAACGCTAACTTGAGAGGATCTTATCACCTTGAAGTGATGCGCCACTCCCTTGCAAAGGAAAACAAGTTCAAACCAAAGCGATTTGAAAGAGGTTATGAGAGGATTCTCAAGATATTTTTGATCACCTCATGAAGACTTTAACATGCTCATCTAATGCGAAATGCTAGGAGAAATCAAAAACTTCAACCAAAGCGCCTAAGGAATGAGGATTTCGAAGGTGTGATCAAATGCTAAGAATCAAGAATCAAGTCTTAAAGTGAAATTCTAAAAGGAATACAAAGAGGATCTTAATCCTTCATCCAATGCGACTTGTAGAGGAGGAAAAATAGTGGAGTTTTAAAAGGAAAATTTTAGGAAGAGTTGAAATCCTTCAACCAATGCGCCCTTCTAGAAGACCTTCAAGACTTTGAAGATCGTGGAAACCTCATCCAATGCAAGGGAAGTTTATAAACATTTAATTGTTTTTGCCTTGAAAAATGTGGAAAGTGCATTATTAAATGAAGAACAAGCAAAATTAAATGATTTTCACTATATTAAAAGGGGTCGGCCTAGATTATGGGATAAAATGTTAAGGCAAATTCTATATATATACCTCCTCTCCTTTTCATTTTTATCATTTTTAAGGAGCAGAATTACTTTGCAAGAGCAGATTTGGAGCAGCAACAAGAAGGTTTTATAAAAGTACAAATTTGATTTTGTCAATCCAAGCAAGTGTTGGATCAAATTTCAAGGTATCAAATTTAAAGCAGCTTATCAAGTAAGTCTGATCTGAATATTTTCTGATCTGATTTTCTTCTTTTTTCTTCTTTAGATGCATTAAAATTGTTCAAGTATTGGTAAAACTTAAAGAGGATAAGTGGATTTTGATAAATTCCTTAAGTCTAGATAGTAATATTTCATAATTATAAAGGAAAAATCATAATCTAATGCATCAAAGTAGCTGAAATAGAGCCTAGGTTGTGTTTGCAATTACTTATTCGTGTCAAGTTTGCAGGATCATGGCAATGACTTCCAAAGAGCGACAAGCAAAGATCCGGATGGATGCTAAGGGGAAGATTCCCGAATCAAAGCTCGTTTCAAGGTGGACAAATGTAGGAGACACGAATATGGGCAACAGCAACTTGGAAGATATCAAGTCAGTCCTTGAGGAACCCAACGGAGGTAGTCTTGCTCGAGCCATCATGAGGAGTGGAGCCATTGAAGTTGCTTGTTTTCCGCCAGCTTTGCCGTGTCCAGAGATCATTGAATGCGTCAAGAAGTATGATGTAGATACAAGACAAATTACAGCCAAAGATGGAACAATATTAGCTTATTTGCAAAAGGAAGCAGTTGAAGAGACTTTCAACATTCCAACTAGGGAGAGAATGATAAGTATTTCGATACAACAAGGTCAGCAGGAATACGATGTTGATTCAAAGACAAAGTTGCAGGAAATAAGGAGAGAATGGATGGCCAATCCAGCTATGAAGTTCAATATGAATAATCCTCCGCAGTTTCACAAGTCAGATTTTCATCCTGAAATTGGATACTTGATTATGTTTCTAAATAGAATGACAGGAATGCCGCAATCTGCTACCTTTCAGCCTTGGATGTACTCTTTCATCAAGTCAGTTCTCAAAGGGAAGATAATTGATTGGGCTGGACTTATCAGTCAGAGTATACATGAGCAGTTCATCAATTTTGCTAAGACCAAGACTTGTTATATGAGTTCCTATGTGGTATACCTTCTCGCAAGAAATGAAGTCTATTCAGGTTTGACCAAAAGAGAAGTTGGCATTGGGCCTAATAAGTATTTATCGCATCAGTGTTATCCTCAGTTACACCTCAAGAGTATCAATCATTATACAAGGTTCAATGATGCGTTTGCTATGTTCATAATGAAGAAACTAAGAGGAGAATTTCATAAAAGGTTGTCAAATGCAGCGAGAGAGTTCATTTTAGCATATGGACATTGGTATACTCAACATGAAAGGTACACTTACCTAAGGATCCAAGGGTTTACATCATATCCATATAGATTACCAAGATATCCAACCAACAGGATGATAATGTTAGAGGTTACAAGGCAACTCCTAGAACTCATCAGGTTGCAAAAGTTGAAGAAGAAAGGAGGGATCCAGTTTCCACTTCTTCTTGGACAAAATCTTGAGTGTCCATCATTGTCAGCAGCTGAATATTCTGAGATAGAGCTACAGGCATATCATTTGCAAACCCATGGCACCAAGAGGCTTAACTTTGATCCTTTTCAAGTTTGCTGGAAATATAACAGAGAATTTAAGCACGTCAAGCAGTTAGAAGACCACTGGGCCAGTGCCCAAGATGAAGATGACTTCCGAACACTTCAAAGTTCGAGACTCACCTGGGATTTAGTAAGGGCTTCCAAAGTATTCAGGATTCCAGACTAGTTCACTGAAGATGATACTATGTTGATAGATGAATTTGATAAGATAAAGGATTTGCCTTATACAGTTGATTGGTCAAAGAAGGATGTGTCCGAAGAAGAATTGATAAAGCCAGTCTTGGCCATGACACAAGTATGTATAAATCTTCTACTGCAAGAGATGAATGATGAAGGCCGAGTTCTTACTTACAATAAGATGGATGAAGGAGAACCAGGACAGCATAGTACACATAGCAAACCACAACACAGTGGAAATGATCAAAGTGATAATCTAGCTAGAAAAAGGAAAAGACCTAGTCAAGATCAAGGAGAATCAAGCCGGAGACCTCAAAAGAAGAATAATCCATCTACTTCATCTAATCCACAAGAAGGTGCTTCAGTTGTTTAGAATCCAATACAAGAGATAGAAGTTATAGAAGAAGTTGCCTTGATTCCATCCGAGGAGATTCAGTCAAGTCCCACTGTCATAATGGAGGAAAATGATGATCTTGATCAAGATGAAGTAGGTCAAGCAGAATCTGATGAGGAAGTAGCTCGTGTACAACACAGTCAAGTTCAAAGACAGCAAGATCTTTCCGCTTTTCCACCTTGGTTGAGGCAAAGGATTGAGGAAAGTACAATTGTAGAAACTTATCAGCCTGCTCCAGTTGAGGAATTGCTTGTAAATGCACATAAGGGTAATCAGAAGAAGAAAGCAACAGTCTTTTCCAAAATCACTCAAGATTCTGCTGGAAATAGAGAGGTACATATAGCTGTTCTTAGAATTGACAAGGAGTTAGAAGATATGGCACCTGAGGATCACAATATGACTACTATTGGCATGGGTCCAATCACAAGGGAGCAGGTAGAAGAAGAGCTACAAGAGTCAGTGAATAGTGTAAGAAGCATGTTGAAGCAAGAAAGAGAAGCGAGGTTAAAGGTTGAACAAGATTTTAATACATTGAAGCACTACATTCAGCAAGTCATGCAGCCTATCCAACAGAAGGAAGTTACTCCAATTCCTCCGTCTATTCTTCCACAGGAAACAATATCCCAAGTTGAAAACATGAGAACTTCATCTCAAGTGATGAAAGGATGGATAGAAAAGACAGAAGAGAAGGCATATACTCACCTTGAAGAAATTGTGCAAGTGTATGATAGAGTCATTAACCTTAAGGATCGAGTTCAAGCTTTATTAAGAACTTGTGCTGAGTTCAAACCGGTCAAGGAGCAATACATGCCACAGCTCAAGAGTTTAATGGAAGCTCCATTAGAGGACCTAATTCATGATAAGGTGATTGATAGAGATACTCCACATGACTTCATCACTTGGTATTTCTCCTTTCACAACAAGGGGCAACTGGTTGATAAAATTGAAGTAGATATGTCCAGAATAAGAAGTGTTCTTCTAAGAACAGAGAATCATATATACACTGCT
This sequence comes from Cunninghamia lanceolata, assembly GCA_027924645.1. NCBI lineage: Eukaryota > Viridiplantae > Streptophyta > Pinopsida > Cupressales > Cupressaceae > Cunninghamia > Cunninghamia lanceolata. The sequence goes on along the minus strand of BSBN01000124.1, from coordinate 3,375,560 downwards.
TTGACAACAATATGTAATCCTTATGGAAATGTTACTATTGAAAACAAGCAACAAGGCATTCTACTTTCAGTGTGATGGACTTGATGAGGGTCAGCTGGATAGTATATTCACACTTGCATTTCGTCTTGGAGAAAATAAGTCTTGGATAAACGACTGGGAGAAGACACTTGGCGTCTGAGTCAGATGTGGTAGTGGCAGAAGGATCCATTAATGCGGCGACAAGTGTACCAATGGAGGATATTGTTCAAATTGTGTCTAGATTCATTGTATCCCATAGTACTACATAGAGGGCACATGATGTGGCTTCCTTATCTTCTTGGAAAGCGTGCCTTTGTTCCCTCCTTCATAGCTTCTTTCATTTAATGAAGTGAGCCTCTTTCATTTAATAAAGGAGAATTTGTTACAACTACTTGTGATGTGGCTTGATCCGGTCCGCTGATTCGGCCGATCGATCTTGACCCTTCTTTCCTTTGAGGTCTATAAAAGGGCTCCCATTGCTTTCATTTGTACGGTTGAAAATTTTGAAATTGTTGCAAGAGCTCTCTGAGATAATAAAAGATTCATTGCTTTGGTGATTCTATTTGTGTTTCTGAGTGTTGCATGGTTTCAATTTTCAAACGAACATTAAGTTATAAGTTTTTTTCTTTGAGTTTATGTTAGTTAATGAAAGGTTGCTTTATTACTTCGTGGTGAAATCTATAAGTTCATACCATTTGTAGTCTACGGCTTGTGGATTGCAGTGCATGGTTAGTTTGAACAATTGAACATCAATTTGATCTTTATGCTTGTTGAATCTTTCATGAGCATAACTGATTTAAACATCTTGTACACCTTGAAGATTGCACCTATCTTGTGTAGTTGTTTTATCTTGGCGAAACAGGATCTGGTTTGATTTCACTCCAAGTAGTAAACATCCTTGCATTTAGGATTAGATTAGTGATTCTAAACCTTATACCTTTTGTCCTTTTTTTTTTTACCATTCAGTTAGAGTTAGGATCAAGAACCTCAATTGTCAAATCATACGCCATCAGTTGCAGTACTTAGACTCTCTAGTAACCACTTCCATAATCATTGAAATAATCAGTTACTTGAACAATTGCGTAAGTCCCTTTGTGTTAAACAGCAAAATCATACTTAGTCGCTGAGCTGTCTCTTACCGAAACCATCAGAAGGAACCTTGGAGTCATCTCGTTTGATCACCTAGTTCAGCATTCGAGAGGCTTTGCTCAAGAGAGAGTCAGATACTCAGTATTTTACTCTAATTGTTGACTTGTTGAAAAACAATCATCAACACGTCAGCCCGGTCCGATTCAGAGATCAGTTTGGCACGTTTCTTGAGGCAGATATAGAGTACAGTCAGCTCAGTTTTCATCAGGCCTGCCTATCTGCCATATCATCAGACTTAGTTTTGTCCCAGTAGACAGAAATCGACAGCCAAACATGGGTCCACAACCACTGGAACGTGCACGCAAATCGAAAAGTTGAAAAAGTTGCAAAATTTAGAAATATGACTAAGTCATGAAAAGTCAGGCGCCCCTAGCGGCTAGGGGCGCCCAAGTTCACCAGAGATAGAATTTTTCTGTGTTTGACAGTGTTTTCCGACAGTCATTTCCAGAACTTCGTCCGGTGGCCTTTTCAAGAGGTCAGATTCGTAGTTGAACGATGTCTGATCGTCTGTTCGAGGCTGGGGATGGTATCACAATTGATAAAACTTCAAGATGCCATGATGAGTCAGCTTTTTCAGTCAATGGTGATAGTTTGCCATCTTGTTGAAGTCAGAGACAGACCATACTAGAGTCAGAACGAGTGTAGAAGTGTCGAAAACGGAGGAAAATTGGCTAACACTTTTGCAATCTCGCGTGTTTGATGACATCATCAAAGAAGATATTTTTTGTCATCTTACACATGAAGCCATAGGCAGCTACAAAATAGGGATTCATCCTATTCGAAGACATCCACTTGGATTTGTGCTTTAAAAGTTGCTTTCTTCATGGATAAGATCCAAGATTTATTCTTTCACAAAGAAAGCTGCTTTTTTGCCCTAAAGTTCTATAAAGACAAGCTTTTGGCCGCTTTTATTTCATTATCTTTTGTAGGTTGCATCCAGAGGAAGGATTTTTATTTTTCTTTCAACAAAGATTCGAAGACCTAAATGAAGTGCTTTTTCAGCGTTCTTCATAGTTTCGGGTTGAGGAAGCAAGGAGGCTCGCTTTTTCAGGGTCCTTTTTTCGAGGGGATTGTTTTTCAGAAATTGGACCGAAGCTTTTTCAGTTTTTATTGAGATGGGTCCATCCAGTATTTCATTCTCTTGAAGATTGAGAGTTTTGCTTTTTTCAGGAATCTGTTTTTTTGTAGCTTTTTCAGGAAAGTCTCCGCTTTTTCAAAATCCAACGATCTGGGTTGCTTCAAAACAGAATTGCCTACAAAACCCATGTGCCAGTTTTTTTTGCTCGGAATATGCTTTTTTCTAAAAATCAGCAAGTAATTTTCAGCCATTTGTCCAAGATTTTTCCCACATGGGCGTGTTCATAGTCAATTTTCAAATCTTTCAGTATGCAGTACTCTCCAACACAAATCAAGCCCAAAACGACATTCGTTCACGATTACCTGAGAACTTTCGAGACAGACTTGCATAAAGTACTTCCAGTGATCAATTTACATTATTTGGAGGATGCAGGAAATAATGCTATCAGGAATCTAGGATGCTCTGGTTTGCTTGCAGCAGCATCCTTTCCCATCACAGTGCAAAAAATCGAATTTGTAATTGCTTGTATGACGCATTACAATTCGGTCACAAGAGAAATCTAATCAAGAGATGGATGTGTGCTCTGTAGCCTAAGGCCGAACGACATTGAGAAGTGTTTTACAATACCAGTCTAGAGGGAAAACTTAACTGTTTCAATTGAAGAATGCAAGAGGGTTTGGAACAATGATAAAGAAAAATACTGGAAAAAGATTGGTCAGAGGTGGTTAAAAGAGAAGCAAAACGTTATGCCAAAGAATGTTGGACGTGGAGAATTCAAGGAGGAACATGCAATACTGATTACTCTGCTAAGCCGGATCACGGGTCAAGCAGATGCTAACAAGTTCCAGCCTTGGATGTTTTACATCATGTCCCAGATTGTTGATGGAACCGAATTCTATGACTGGTCGGCACTCATCAGTGATAGTCTCCACCAACAAATACTTGATTTTCAAAGGGCTCATGAATTCCACATGTCATACCTTGTGTATTTGATGGCTTTTCAAGGTCAATTCAAAGGTTTGAATGTTGTTGGAGCTCTGGGTATTCAGCATGTTTATCATCATTTCCCACAGTTATAAATTTCTCAAGCTGAACGACATTATAGGCGGGTAAATGATGCATGCCTGATGCATGCAGTGCGAGATATGGATAATGAGTTGCATATACGGTTTTCAGCAGATGCTAGAATGGCAATGGCAGAATGGGCTGATTGGTTTATCCAGTTTCCCACTTTTTCCTACATCAGAGTATATGGCTTTTCAGGAGAGCCAGCCATGTTGCCGAGATATCCTACAGATGAAATAGCATTTATAGAATTTTTGAGGCAAGCCTATGAAGTTCATACATTTTTGTGTAGCAGACGCAAGGCAACTTTCAATTTTCCGATTGGGATGAGTATTTACAGATGCAGATCGAGAGCGGATGCCAAGGTAATTGGTAATGAATCATCCAAGTATGGTCTCAAGTTTTTCGACATGAGGTCTTCATATGATCCTCGTGTTTTTGCATCACATCTTGGTCAAAATTCTGTGCATACCCATGCAGTTGAAGACTTCTGGGCTAATTGTGTTGATGAGTTTGAAGTGCGAGAACGCAGTTACAACAAGTTTACTCTTCAGCAGTTGTCTGATATTTTGTCAGAAGATGTAGAGGGTTTGACAGAAAATGGTGAAGTTTTACTTCCCACGTATTTCAGGGATCAAGTTGAGCAACAACCGTTGCCACCAGTTAATTGGTTAGTAAAAGAGAAAACTTCTATTGAAGAAAGAACGAGTCGAGTTGTTAAAAATAGTTTGATATTCTTGAAGAATAAGCGGAAGGATGATATTCCAGTAGCAGAGCTGCCAGTTGTACAACCATCAGAGCCTTCCACTTCCAACCAAAACGAAGGGTTAAAGCTATGAGTGTTCTTCCAGAAGGAACAAAAATGGCTAAGTTAAAGAGGAAAAAAGATGAGTCTCCAGCTCAGGTCCAGCAGGAACAACCAGCAGTTGAATCAGAAGTTCTTGTTGAACCAACGCCGCATGTTGAAGCATTACCTTCAGATCATGTCTCTCCTCCTTCACCGAGCACTTCTCCTATCCACATAGATTCAGAGCCAAATTCGCCTGTTCGTAACTCTGATACACATAATAGTTCATTAGGAGTTGATGAAGTTAGAACTGAGTTTCCAAGAGAGGATGGTTCATCCTGGCTTGAAAACATTCTGGGAAGGAAGAGGAGAAAGCCCTCATATCAGTTGGATTTAACAGAGCTTAAAAGCGTCTACCAAGACACTAGACAGGAAGTTGAAGAAGCAGGTTCGCATTGAAAAGAATGTGGATGGAGAAATAATCCTTGAAACTGCAACACCGCCAAAAGATAGAAGTGTTGATGATATTGATGTTGATGACTTCAAGGTTGTCAAGGCTAACCTTGGTAGGAGTACCCGGCATACAGATGTAAATCTCTTCGAGGTTGTAGCTGATAATTTGAAGGAGAGGGTGTTGAAAGATGGAGAAGACAAAGCAGCTCTCAAGGCTAAAGTTAGGCAGCTGCGGCAGTATATTTCAAACCTTTTCCATGGCACATCACAGGCTGATTTATTGCTTCCTTCGAATCTTGAATCACTAGCCGATCAGTGGCATTTCAGTCAGTTGGTCCTCTATGGGAGGCACATGAATAAATGGGTGGAAGAATTTGTGACTAAAGGGAGAGTTGTACTTTCAGAGTTTTATCAATTAAAGTACAACGCTCATGATTTACGCTAAGGCATCCAGGGATTGCAGCAGACTATGGCAGAAAATAGACCGGTGTTTGAGATCATTATCTCTGACTTGAAGATTGCACTTGATTCTGTTGATTCAGCCGATGATAAGAAGATAGTTTCTACTTGGAAAGCGCAATATCTTTTCACAGTAAAAACTTATGATAGTATAATTTCAGAGTTGACAGAATGGAAAGAAAAGGTAGTAAATGTTCTCAAGTTTGTGAGATCTTTTGTTTCTCAGATCCCGTGTTCATATGAAAAAGAAGATGGTACCTTGTACGATCTCAGGGAAGTGCAAGCAGAGTTCCAGACTTTCGTCCGTATCAATTTTAATGATGATATCAGTGTCGGCAAGATGGGTTGTTTTGCCGCAATGACAGTGAAGTTTGACAAGGCTGTGGGCGAAGTTCATGAATTTCTTCAGATGGTTGCAAACGTGAAGAAATGTTAGAGAATCAGAATATCATTCTAGAGAGTATCAATGTTCCTGGCAAAGATGCTGTCACTCGCTTTTTAGAAGATATTGTTTCCCAGAATATGAATGGATGACATCACCAAAAAACAAGAATGTTGATGAGGATGCAATTCAAAAGAAAGCAACTTTAAATTAGATGCTTTTTGTTTTAAAGCATTTGCTTTCATCCTAAGCTCATCCATTCTATTTTTAGAAAGAAATCACTTTGTATTAGTTGGAATTTTCTTTGCTTTAAAGCAAATTGCTTTAAAGCGTTTGTTAGTTGTATCTTGTCTTAGAATAGAAATAAAGCTTGTGAGTTGGCAAGTTAGGGTTAATCAAGGAGATTTTAGGGTTCCCTACTCCTTTGATTTTAGTATAAATAAGGGCAGCTTTGCCCATTGTAATAGATCGACTTTTGTGATAGCAAATTTGCTGTGCTTATTCTAGCCTACAGATTTTGTTATTCCAAGTGTTTGTTCACTCTGTGTAATCTGTCCTCTAGTGTTTGATCGCTTGCTGTATGCATACCTTTTGCTACAGTATTGCTGTCCTGGAGTTGTGTTAACTTTATGATATTGAATAGAAGTCTCATGCCTATTTTCGCTCTGATATTCTATCTCGGATCATCAAGTTTTGTCGTCAGATGTGTGGCTTGTGTAACTTTTATTTCAGCTTTCATCATTAAAGTACAATGAGTCTTGTGATGTAAATCTGGGAGAAATTTACTTAAGTTTTTGTGTTAAAACAATCATTCCTTGTCCACTTTTAATCCCTTTGCTCTGAATTTACTTAGGAGATTAAAAGTGTTATTAGTTTAAGCCTAGTTGTAGTAGAAGTTTTAAAAAGGAAAAAAACTCTTTTGCAACGTTTAGAGTTTTATAACCTTGTGCTCGCAGCTGAGAATCAAAAATAAGTTAGGCGAAGTTTAATTTATTTATCTTTTCAGCGAACATCAGCAAAAAGGGAACTCCCCCTTCCAATAGGAGAGCAGTTTATCTGTGCATAGCTGTCCGTTTCCAACTCGCATTCTAGAGGTGCGAATTGAAACGCCAACATATATCATATTCAAAAATTTGAAACCATGCTAACATTCCACAATCATACCAAATCACCATGCGGACAACAATGAACTTGTATTGATTTTGGAAGTGTGTGATTACAACAATTTCATATGTCTCTTCAATGACTTCGAAGAGTCTCCTCTAATCTACTCTTATTCTACTCCTACTCTTGAGAGCTAACAGCTTCTAACCATCTAAACCCTTGCAAATGAGAGAAATGGGCCTTATATAGGCTCTGAAATTACATGAACGACCAAGGTTGATTTGCCAATCAACGGCCCAGATGAAGACAACAATGCATAGCCGCCTAAAAGAGAGGCAATGAAGGCATGTTTTCCAATGGAATCTTTAGAGCATCTGCCATATGGGCGCCCTCTTTGACCTCTTCTTGATGTACATGTATTGAACTTGGACAAGTGACGTGGACATGCCACCTCAGCATCTTCAAGCAAACTGGTTTGATTTTAATATGTTCATACCGCTCAGAATATTTTCCAAAATTGCTGGATTTTTTTGTGGAATAGTGTTCGAACTAGGATTTTCACCTTTGGAACTTGGCATCTTTCGAACTTGAAAACTTGGGAACTTTGGGAATTTCTTGATGTTGTCTTCATGTAATTCATGACTTTTGATGTACATGCTGATTTTCTCATCTCATGATGCTCTTGTGCTTGTTCTTGTGCAGGATTCTATCTCTGAATGGTGCAAGGAGTAGAAGATGTCTTTGTTCATAACTTCTTGGAGTAGATTTCATAATGAATGCTCTCTTTGCCTGGCGCATGAAATAGGTGACCTATGGATGATGACTTCCTCTCATGCATGGTGAAGTGATGCTCTTCCTTCGGACATATGAAGTCCTTGCTTTGTACAAATGATGATCTTGATGTAGGAATTCTCCCGTGCGGCGATGATGTCTTCCTCTTTGAATGCTCTCGAACAATACTCCTCCATGCTTTGAACTTCTCATGTGCAAGCTCTCACCATTTTCTTTCCTTGAAGTGCTCTCCATCCTTGGATGATGAAACTAAATACCTTCTCTTCCTTGTTTGTGATGAAATCTTCCCTTGATTGCTTTTGACATCAGATCTCCCTCAGGCAAGCACTTCTTGCCTCCAGTTCCTGCAAAAGAGAAACAACTTTCAATTGCAAAGATGATAATCATTAACAATATGCAATCATAGATTTCCTAACATTTCACCTTGCAAAGGTCTTAGGTTGGATCTTACTTGTTTTACACAATGAATAAGGTTTTGTTCTCATGTTTTAAAACTTTCCTTTTACCCCTTCTAGCCGACCTAGCAACTTGTCTTGGTTTGAGCACATTTGACTAATATTGAAGAAATTTCCTCAATGAGGGTGCACATGAGCATATGTTAAGGAAATTTTTCTTGAGGGAGCATATATGATAGGTGTTAAGGAAATTCTTTCTAGTGGAGTGCATATGACAGAGGATGAGGAAATTTTATTCAAGGTAGGTGCACTTTGAGAAGGTCTAGGAGATTTCTTTTCAAGGTGAAGCGCATTTGTCATGTGCAAGAGAAATTTCTCAATGGAAGGCGCCTTTGCAAGGTGTTGGAGAAATTTTCCTTTGAGGAGCGCCTTTGATGAGTGCTGGAGAAATTTCTTGAGGCATGGGTGCATATGTTAAGTGCTGAGGAAATTTCCTTTGTGAGGGCGCATTTGGCAAGGTGAGGAGAAATGTCTCTAAGGCAGGGCGCATTTGCCATGAGGTGGAGAAACTTTCCAAAGGTAAGCGTAAGGAAATCTTCAAGGTGGCACACTTATCTTTCTCCAAGTCTGAGCATATTTGCATGCTAGAGAAATGCTTCAATTTGAACGTAAGATGAAGACATATGAAAGCATTCCCTCTTAGAGCGCACATAATGATGATTGAAGAAATCCCAACCTAGGGCGCATATGACATTGGGTGGAGAAATTTCCACTTAGGGCGCATTGGAACAAGGTTAAGGAAATTTCTCATTGGGAGTGCAAATGCTGGGTGTTGAAGAAACTTTCTCAAGTGGAGGGCACATATGTCAAGGCCAGGAGAAATTTCGCCAAAGTTGGGCGCATATGCCAAGGCCAGGAGAAATTTTCTCCAAGTTGGGAGGATTCCACTAGTGCTAAGGAAATTTCTTCAGTGAGGGCGGATTTGGCTAGTGTAGAGGAAATTTTCCATACTTAGCCACTTTTTAGTGCCCGAAATCAAGTAAAGTATATGTTTAGATATTGAATTTCCTATACTTTAAATATTTTGAAATATACTTCCAGGATGTTTGAGATAGGCCTCGGATCCATGAGATTTTACATGCAGATTCTAGATTTTTGAGGATCCACCAGATTTCAGACTTAGTCATTTTTCAGGATTTCAAGACTTCAGACTTCAGGGCATCAGACAGTCAATTTTCAGTATATCAGGGACATGCTTAAGTATTCTCATTTGCACCTTGTTTGACGGATGACCTTCCTAATTTCTCACTTGCAAGGAAATTAACTTACTTGACTTGTTTCACGTCGCTCCGGAGAGGCTCATTCTTCATTTCATGGAAGAGACTAGGTTTGACAACACCTCCTAAGGATTCTACAAGCTCAAAATTGCAAAAAAAAAGGTGGGTCCCCATTTGCAATGGGGCGATGTGTGATTAGGTCACAACAAACCCTCCTGCCTGACTTACTATAATTAGTAAGTACTAGTGAATTGATCCAATTAGACTCCCTAACCAAAGCCATTAGCCTACGGGAACCTGGTAATAGGCTAATCTCCTCATCTGACTATCTGGGCTAAGTAAGGGACATTACAAATCTCAAGATACAAATCTTCCTTCTTAACTTCTAAATACAGACTTGTCATACAAAAACTTTTTCAAAAATGATCTCATGAGTAGTTTTAGAGTTACCCGAGGTCCTTTGCGGAGCTGCACGATGAACTTCCTTTGCCTGAAAAGTCAGCAATTGATCGCTTCATAGCTTGAACTGCTTGAACAAAGAGAATGTTGAGATTTCTTCAAATGAGCTTTGGACTATGAGTTCAAGGATTTGTTTTGGTATACTGAAACTCTTATAACTCAGCAATTCAAACAGGTAGAGAGGAAACTACTCGCCTATTTGGACACTAACAACTTGGTGGGTACAAGCCAATCATGATATGGAATAGTGATGACTGAACTCAATAATTTATGCTGGTATACAAATAACTGAAATAGGGTACTGTGAACTCTAGACTTTGATCTTGATTCATGTATAAATTATAACACTCAATGGACTAGTAGACATATGTAATGACAAAACTTTCCCTCTACATTTTCTTGTAGGAAAATATATTGTTTTACCATTATTGGACCCTTACCACCTGGGGAGGAGTGAATTGCTGAAGTATCTTGTAGTTTTTTCTGGGGTAGTTTGATATGTGAAACATTTTAAATTTTTTTGAATGACTAACCTTCATTTGTTTCTAATGGAGTGATCAGTCATTGACTTTGATTAACCTATGCGTATACTCTTTTTTCATAGAAATATTTTATTGCTGAAGTTATCAATGATATATAAACAAACTAGACAGGGAATTTCTTATCTGAAATTACCCTCTAATCTTAGATGACCAAGATATTTACTAATATGACTCTTGTTTCTTGGCACAGCTCTACCAACACATTGTTCTTAGTGGAGGAAGTACAATGTATCCTGGCTTGCCAAGCCGGTAATATTCTGACTCTACTCTTCAGTGTGTGCATAATGTTTTTAGCACTAGTCTAAACAGTAATGCTTTCCATATTTTATTTGCCTTTTTTTAATTAGAGTCGTAAGTCAATGGGAGAAGTTGTAATTAGTGTCATTTGCTCCTGAGCAGCAAATAAATAAGGAAATTCAGGAGTTTAAGAGATTATAAATTTCAGGAAAGGTCAGATGCTCCATACATGGCCTTACGTAATGGGGTTTAGATTTGAGAAGAATAACACTAAGCTCAAAACTACAGATTTGGAATCCTAGTGGCATTCTTAAGGTATATTCCATATTTCATGCTGGAATTTATGGTATATTTTGATGTTTAAAAAAATTCATAAACATATTAACTTAATAATAGGTGTTTTTGTAATATCCCCAATGGGATCTGCCCTAAAATTCTGAAAATAAATTTCGGAATTCTGCCCTAATTTTCTGCTTTTTAGTTTTCTGCTCAAAACCCTAATTTCTGATTTCAAACGTGTAATCACAGCGAACATATATATGCCCAAACATGACAAATAAACACGGCAAATGATGCTACAAGTTAATATCCATAACAAACATGAATTACACCATGAAATACACAATGTGGGGCATCCAAATGCAACAACCAAATCTGATTTTCTGTAGATAACCCTGCTGCTACAAATCTGAATATTCTGATCAGATTTTTACAATGAATTCTAGGGCACAAACATGACAAACAATGCCCAGATTTCTGTACTACAAATCAGACCTATAAAATATGTTTGTACATACCAAATACATGCAAAATGGATGACAAATGATCAACCCTAGCTGGGCAAATCCTCCATGAAGTGTTTCTAGGGTTTGGCTGCTCCAAACAAGTCAAATCACCCTCCAAGATGGGCGCTCCAAGCTGCTCCAAGTGTGGCGCTCAAAAGTAGGGTAAAACCCTAATGCAATATGCTCCAAAATGCCACCAAAGTGCTGCTCTAAAACTGATCTTCAAATCTGATTTTTCAATGATGTTCTTCTACTCCAAATGTCTCCAATGAAGCACAATTAGGACTCCATGATGAATCCTCCACAATGATGAGCTAGGGTTTTGTCCAACTCACCACATTCGCAAGGGTTTTTGTCCTTGGAATGAAGGCTAGCAATATTGCAGCCAAAGAGTATGAAACTCAAGATAAAATATAATGTGAATGATGATGAAAAGCCTTCAAAGCATCCTTTATTTATAGCCCTCCAAATTGTCCTTCTCAAGGCCGACCTCCTCGAGGCAATTTCCTTTATTTTATTTTATTATCTTCTCCCATAAGGCCGACCTCCCTCTAGGTGCCCAAGGGCTCAATAAAATATTTTATTTTGTTTTCTCTCCTTCACCTCGGCCGACCTAGACATGGTATTTTATTTTTTTAATTTTTCTATCCACTCTCCAAGAGGAGCGAACCACTTAGGCATCTCATATGACATGTTTTTTGACCTTCAATTAGGTCGTCCATCTCAAAGGGAAATTAGCTTAATTTATTCTTATTTTTCCTCAAAATCTCCAAAGGCATTTCTATCTATTTTCTTCTTCGTTCATTCTTCTTTTCACACTCCTTGGTCGCTTATCTCTAGGGCAAATTATTTTATTTATTTTGATTTCTCCAATAAGCTCATAAAAATATACAATATTACAAAGACATCTCTTATCATCCTTTTGCCCTAAATAAATTGACTAACTATGATATCTAGTCAATTTGGTTATTCCCTTAGCCCTCCGGCTTAGCCTACGGGAATAGGATAGGCTAGCCAACTCCACTAGGTGACCACTCGGAAAATGGGGACATTACAGTTTTGAAATTGTGTGGGATGTGTAAAACAAAATTTTGATGTAGCTGCTCAAAGAAACCCAGGTACAGCCTCATATATTATCAGTGTATCCAGGGGATGGTGTCCCTGGGGCTATTTAGATGTTCCCTCTATTCAGGGACATCTTGGGGATAGGGGGACAGAGATAGAACATCTCTGTCCCTGTCCCTGTCCCTGTCCCCATTTTAAAAATTTGTTGGGGATGTTCTTGGGACATCCACCCAATTTAGGGGATGTTCTCAATGATGTAACGCTTTGGCAACTGCTTATTGGGGATAGTGTGTCGTCCATTCCATGTTTTAGGGACATAAGGGCATCCCTCGCCCATCAGAAATAAGCTAAAGAAAAAACAGAAAAAAAACCAACAAAAAACCTAAAGATTGAAGCAAGGCATCACAACCTAAAGATTATTAGATATAGCATTATGTTAGACTACACTTTCGACACAGTTATTTATTGCTTGTGTTAATGATGTAATTACACCACATTAGTTATGTTTAAAAAGCAACTTACAATGTAACTTCTCCTTCCAATAATAAATAGAAGCATGCACACACTGAAGTGTGTGTCATCCAATTCTCTCAAACTCTCTGCATTCATGGATTTGAAGAATGCCACAATAGGGTTTACCAGCCTCCATGCTTAATTGTAGGAGTGTAATTTGAAACTCATTATTGATTGAGCTATAGACAAAATCAAAGTTCTAATCAGTCCCAGTTGATGCTATTTTCTTGGCAGCTAATTAATTGAACCTGCATTAGATGCTGCTGCAGGGTTATGAAACTCAGTTGCAAAAGAAGATGCACATTTGGATATTGAAACATTTGGGAGCAAAACTGTGTCAATACTTGTAATTTTTTAATGCAATATTGTTCAACATCGGTATATAATTATGGAAACTGTTTGCCACTGCCATATTAGCAGGGTGACTTATATGACTTACTATATGCACGAAGTATACATACCCTATGGTCTTTGGTAGGTGGACAGACGAGCAATGTAATAGATTAATTTGTTTGCTGCATATATTCAAGGTGCATGCTTGGATTCTAAACAATTCCTAGAAGCGTAACATAATGTAATGTCCCCATTTTCAGAGTGATCACCCAGTGGTGTTGGGTAGCCTATCCTATTCTCGTAGGCTAAGCCTGAGGGCTTAGGGAATGACCTAATTGGCGAGATTTCATACTTTGTCAAAACAATTAAGATAATTTGCCCTAATGTGGAGTGACCAAGGAGGAGACTGAAAAATAGAAGAAAATATGGAAAATGCCTTTGGAAAAATAAGAATAATTTATGATGTTTTTCCTTGAGGTGGACGACTTCATTTGAGGTTAAAAATATGATGTATCATGTGCCTAAGAGGTTTGCCCAAGTTGGGAAAAATAGCATAAAATAAAATAATGATATTTCTTATGTTTGGCGCCCAAAGGGAGGTCGGCCTAGAGACAAAAGAAATAAAAAGAAAATAAAAAGAAATACCTAAGGTGGTCGGCCAGCTTGAAGAGGAAAGAAAAAGCATGTATAAATATAAGATGTTTTGAGGCATTTCCATCATCATTCATTCATATCTTTTTCTTTGAAATTTATCTCTTTGGCTGCAACTTTTGGTTCAGCACCTTCCTAGGACAAAAACCCTAAGGAAGATAGGTGGATTGGATGAAAACCCAATCACATCTTGGAGGTGGACTCATACGGAGTTCATAATTGTGCTTCATTGGAGATTTGCAAGGAAAGGAGCGACAAAGCCATATTTGTTTCTGCAGAAACCCTAAGGCCAAATTGTGAGATTTGTGCCAAATACAATTTGGAGAAGTGAAGGAAAAATCAGATATTCAGATCAGACTTGAAGCGCCACCATTTGGAGGTATTTTTGCATTGTTGGAGCTAGGGTTTTCACCCTAGGTTGAGCGCCAAAGTGGGCGATTCCATTTGGGATCATTGCTGATCCGTCCTAGCTGCCGCCGCCCTCATTTCACATGCCATTTGTCATCTTCAAGGGAGCGCCGCCTAGCTGAAGAAGTTCGCCCAGCTAGGGTTTGTTTTGTGCCTTCTTTCTACATCATTTTGATATTCTGATTTGCAGCAGCAGTCTGATATTTTCAGAGATCAGATTTGTTTCCCAATTTGTTTGCATTGTTGATGTTCATATATTGTGGTTGAGTTCATGATGGATAATATTATCATAAGGGTTCAATGTTGGCATATTATTTGAGCATTTTGGATGCATATATGTTCTCTGTCCATACTTGTTTGAAATCATAAAAATAAATCAGAATTCTAGGGTTTGGAGCAGAATTCTAAAATGCAGAAATCTAGGGCAGAAATCAGAAAATAAAACTCAGAATTTAGGGCAGATCTTGTAAGGGATCTTACACATAAGCTTTGAGTACTCTTATAAGTGCTTTGTAACTTGCAAGATTTTGACATTATGCACTTCTATATTTCATTTGCTTTGGCGTCAAGTCTAATTTCAGATATCTGGGATCTCATGAATTGCAACAAATGGTAATTCTGTTTGGCAAGATCCCATTTTCTGATTATAACACCCACACAGAGATCTTCTAGAGTTTAAAATGGGAAAGGATGGCAAGCTCATATAAGAACCTCATTATTTTATGTCTTGCCTATCTTCACAATGGTGAATATCATGGTGGATTTTTTATTTTTAAACATTATAAGAAGTATGACTATCGTTGAGGACATCTGGCTGTCCCCAGGATGGTCAAGGGATGTCTCAAACATCCCCAATCGGCTCAGGGATGGCCAAATGACTCGTGGCATTTCCTGTACATATACTGCGTTTCTGAAACATTTTGCCATTTTCAAAATTTTTAGGGATGGCTAGGGGATGTCCCCTGCCATCCTGCTGTACCTGAAACAGCGTTGGGGATGGGGACGGGGGTTTGAGGGACGGGGACACGTCCCTGTGGAACACATTCACATGACAGAATCTTGAAAGCCAGCTAAGGCTTGCCCAGGCAATATATTTAGAGATAGGGTTTCCTGATTAAGGATTTTCATGTCTTATAATAAAATCAAATCCTTTTGATTTTCAATTAGGACTTAAATGGCTACACACCTGAACACTGATGTTGATATCTAATGCTACTACTGCAAGCACTAAAAATGTATGTTGTAAAAGACGTATAAGAGAATTGTTGGTACTGATAATGCTATTTGTTTATTAAAGAAGTCTTTATAATGGAAGCATTCAGAAATGTTTACTCTTTATGATCAACTTACTTAAAACTACATCGTGACATAAAATATTGAAAATTCATTTTGATTCTAAGATTCTGTTCAGCCATATTAAATGTCCTTTTACCTGCTTGTTTGTTTTTCTGAGAGTGCAGATATTTTTGGAGTTCATGTCTTTTATCAGTTATTAGAGGGGGATTATTTCCAATCTTTTTTGGTTTGTCTACAAACTTCAAATGTTGATTATGGTATATTTAAGGAGGCGATATGCTAAATGAAATCAATCTACAACTAAATTTATAGCACATACAAAATTAGTTCTTAGTCGGTTAAAATCTACAACTTTTTAGTAGATATTATAATTGCATGTAAATGTGATTCACTTTATATTTTTTCAAAGTCCTGTTTTCATATTTTGTAGTTCTGTTCTATGGGAACATGGTCTTGAATTGTTTTATGGGAAATGCATTTTATTTCTTATGACGTGAAGTGAGACTGGAAGTAATTACCATACTTGATATCTATAAGTGGTTGCTCACTATTACAGTTTTCCATTAAGGAAATATAACTTTGGAGTTTATTTATCAAAATGACAGCTATATGTTTTGAATTTTGTTTTTGTTGTTCAGTCCTTTCTTAGGCAGCAACTATTCCATGAAGTTCTTTTTAATAAATGTGTTGATATGTAAAATATCTCATTTTATTTTTAAATAAACTTTACTTTGTTATATTCATGGATATTGATTGCACTGAACCAAATATTTCCTGTACCAGTGGAAATTCCTATCACTTTTTTTTCCCACCCAGTGAAATGTCTTGGATGTTTATACTTTTCTCCATTCAATTAGTTATATGATTATGTTTCTTGACTGTTATGTGCAGGTTAGAGAAAGAAATACAGGATCGTTATCTTCAAGTTGTATTGAAGGGAAATAAGGATGGGCTTAAGGTGGGAATTCAGACCAATACTTTCTTGCTAATAGTTTGTTAGGACTCTGCCTTATGTTGTGCTAAATATGGGCTTCAGGGTGCAAGAAATGTTAACTTTTTTTTTGAATAATTATATCTTGCATAGAAAATAGTCTTCCAATGCATCCAATCAAATCATAATATTTCTATAATCCTTGTTAAGCATTTGCTTTTAGTTGTTGCTGTCCATTCTTATTTTCCTGGAGAATTGGAATATATTGTGCTATATTCTTTGCTTGCAGACATAGTGACTTGCCAGTCAACATCCATTCCACAAGTACCCTCATCTAGCAGACACAATTTCATAGAGGCACGTATTTTGGTGGTGTTACACCCCTCCAAAATTTGTCATTTGAACCTTGTTTTCCTGTGCTTCACTGAGGTCTTCTGTCAGAGAGTTAGGTGTAAGGGCTGAGAATGTTGTTTCTAGTTCTTCTCTCCAATGATGTATGCCCAGTCCATGGGAGAAGTTGCTTGTCTTCAAGGTTTTTTTTTTTTTGTTGAGCAGGCCATGTGCAGAAACAAGGAATGGTGTGGGACAATCCAAGGAGAAAAAAAGCTCGTCTGGCTGCTTGTAGATGTGGAAACATTTGTATTGGAGCACATCAGGAAGTTGTCAAGTGTTGAAGGAACAAAGAGATGTCTGTCATAGAACTTTAGTGGCAGCATCAGTCAAATGCGCACCTTGACATGTCATCCTCAGCATGTTACAGCATGGGTAGCTGAATGAGACACCCTACATGTAAAATTCAATCTTAAGTGGCAGGAGAAGCTGAAACAGGCACCTGGGTTTCTTGTTGCTGACACGAGAGCAGAAAGGAGGCACTTTAGAGGATCAGTACATCATTTAAATGGTGTTAGAAGAGCTGAAGTATGCCTGGGATAACCTATTCTACACCTAAGTGACTGAACCAGGTAAAATGAGTGCCTAAGCTTGTGTTGTCATCAGTCAAGAGGCATAAATGAAGGCAAACACATCCAGGTGATAGGTTTCAAGCCTCAGGTGACAAAAATGTGAGCCTGAGTGCTTGCAGGTTGTTGCAAGTGGCAAGATTAAGCATATGGCATGCCTGCGAGAGTTTTCAAGTGGTTGGAATGCCAAAAACGTTCGCCTGAGCCTTTGAGGTGAAGTTTTAAGTGACACATATGAGTGAAGTGTGCGCCTATGAGGTGTTACATGACAGGGGTTTTCTAAATGCATGCCTGGGTGTTTAAATTTGCACTTAAGTGGCAGAAGTAGATGGGACGCACACCTGAGTGTGTTTAGATTTGTGCTGAGTGACAAAAGGTTGGGAGGCATGTTCCTAAAGGGTTCCTGTCAGCTTTAAGTGATCGAGAGTGTTTGAAGGCATGCTTTAGTGATGACAGTCGGCTGAAAGGTGTTTTAAAGCATGCCTGGGATAAGTTAGTCAGCCTCAAGGAATGACAAGTCCAGAGGCTGACTTGTTTTAAAGCATAAAACAATGAAAAACAAGCACCTCCTCTATATATGTGATCAAACTTGCCATTGTTCCTCATTCCAGTCGCCATTCCTTCCTCAGGTGTAAACTTGGCACCAGGTTTCTGTATTTTTTGCAGGTGCCAGCATTTTTCAAAGGTCACCATTGAAGAATTAACAATTTTACTGGAGTGCCAAAGGCTGCTTCTTCTTTCTGTCATAATTGTTTGTTTCAGACCATGACTAGGCCTGCTAAGTGTTAGGATTGTTTCAAGAATCTCATTTTACTAGGTCCTTGAGGGTTTGTTGTGTTGTCACAGCGCTAGGGTTAATCCCTAATTATGTCCAAAACCCTCATTGCTACGAAAATCTTTACCTTGCTAAAGTGCATTCTAATTCTTTGTTGACCTGTTTGGCCAGTCGAGTCTATTTAAGTTGTCTCTTGAAGTCCTTATGAACGTGTGTTTACCGGGCCCATTGAATTTGTTACTTAATGTCGCCCGTAGCAAAATATTTTTGATTTTTCCTGAGCTTAGTGTGCTATTACTTTTAGCAGGTCCAAGTCAGCATATACGTGTCCTGCTATTCCATCGCAAACCTTTAATCTATCGTATGCGTGTTTGTTTGGCCCCACCCAAGTTTGCGAGCTTGCGCAATGCTGACAAGTGTTAGGACGCCCTTGTAATATCTTAACTGTTTTATTCGTAAGCGGTCTTTGCCAAGTGGCGTTGTCTTATTGCATCGCAGTTCTTTCCCACTTCACAAACTCAAAAGAAGGGCCCACCACAATGTTTGCGATATGTGAAATCCGACCGATAAGCCACTAGCACCTGATGTGGAACACACTTGGCGCTATCCTATTGCATTGCAAACTTAACAATGTGCCTTCGGGTAGTATTTGCGATATGTGATGGGCATTCAAAAAATAAAAGGGATCCGCTATTGGAATCCTTGTTGTTAGAAGTTGATTGAACACATGTGCAATGCATGATTGAGTGATCCGATGTGTCTTGACCTAAACCACGATTTGATGCTTGTCAAGTTTTTGTTCAAGGTTCATTCGAATGTCGAGCACACCGTTGATCCTTATCAGAATCAATGGCTCAA
The DNA here is from genome assembly GCA_027924645.1 of Cunninghamia lanceolata. Classification (NCBI taxonomy): domain Eukaryota; kingdom Viridiplantae; phylum Streptophyta; class Pinopsida; order Cupressales; family Cupressaceae; genus Cunninghamia; species Cunninghamia lanceolata. The sequence continues at coordinate 3,356,789 of BSBN01000124.1, read as the reverse complement.
ATCTAAAATTGGTTGTGTAAGGACAATAGCTATGCCACCCGAAGTTTGAGGCACGAACAAGCAATTAATTTGAAGGGTGGCTGAGTGTTTCTCACGAGAAGACTTGATTTTCCAAAAGCATTTTGAGCAGTTGCCTTAAATTGTTGAGGAGAAATTCTGTGAAAGATCCAGTATTGATAGTTGGTGCCTTAAACAAAAATTTAGTCGAGGAACAAAGGAGTCTGGTGTTTTCAGGTGCGCAACAGGTACATATTTCATGTCCCTTTGCAAGTATTTCACGTAAGAGTAATCACAACTATTTCAATCAGTTTGATTGAACTCTTGGTAGGGTAATTTGAAAGAAAAGGATTCCCGAGATTTGTTAGTTGTTATATTTTTGTTGCATTGTGGGAATTATAATTGTAATCATGAGTCAAGGGTCAGCCCATCCTAGCAGGGCAAAGAGAGGCCCAAATCAAGATACCTTTGAAGTATTGCCTAGCTCTGCGAAGAAGGGCAAACAGATTCAGGGAATTGGCACTTCTGCCAAGGGGTTGGTTGATGTCATAGAGGACATCAGAGACCCAATTATCCATATTAGTGGTTGGGAGCTGGTTATGCATTACCACATGTGCGCTCTGCGAGAAAAGCCTATTTCAAACATATGGTATTATGACGTGGGCAAATTGGTTGTGCCCAATATATATGTAAGCACGGATTTGGTGTATGCCATCAGTGAGAAGTATGATGCAAATACCGGACAATTGAGGACACCAAATAACAAACTCCTCACATTAAACCGAAATTCAATTGTTGAGGCTTTTGACTTGAACCTTGTTGATGATGTTTTTGTGACAACAACAACAATAGAATAAAACACTAAGTATTCTATCCTCTCTTGAACAAAGCCTCTCGAATGCTGAATTGTGTGATCAAACAAGAGCGCTCCAAAGTTCCTTATACGTAATATGCAATGGATAGACTTAGTGATTTGATGTGATCTTGTTGGTAATCACAAAGGGACTTACGCTCAATTCCTCCTTCATGAACACGGATGAAATTCCTTACTCCTGGGATGTAAATGAATGGAACTTCTTTAATCAAACTTAAAAGAAAAGGCAAAAGATAAGGGTTTAGAGAATCTATTCTAAGGACAATGAAATAATGAATTATGTCAAGATAGACAAATTCCTCATGAAACCAAACTCCGCTTTGCCATGAGAATCAACAACTACACGAAGTCGGTGCAATCTTCTAAGGAAACTCAAGGATTTTCATATTGCAAATCTTCATCCAAACACCCACAGCTGGCGCAACTTGAACAAGCATTTACAATCGAACTAAAGCAAACGTGGTTCAGGCTAACTTTGCAAAATGACTTATCATCGACAAATCATGAAAAGTATGAACCGAGAAGGAATTCATCAAATATCTTCACATATACTCATTACATCAATGAACTTTCTAATCTATTCTATTCTACTTGGAAACATTCCTCCATCACATCCAAGAAATTAGAAATCATGCTAACATTCCATCACCACACAAATCACCATGAGAACCAACAGTGAGCTTGTATTGATTTTGGAAGTGTTTGATTACAACAATTTCATAATGTCTCTTCAATGACTTCAAAGAGTCTCCTCTACTCTACTTGCTATCCTACTCTCCTACTTCTAATATATATATATCCCTTACAAATGAGAAGAATGAGCTTTACATAGAGCTCAAGAATTACAATGAAGGGCCTAGATTGATTTTGGAATCAATGGCCAAGATTTGGACAACACAAGGTAGTTACAACAACTTGCTATTTTTAGCAAAAGTAAAAGTTGACACAACTTGTGTACATAAAAACTCATAGGCAATGAAGCCACGTTTTCCAATGTGACAAGCTTGAAGTGGAATCTTTAGAATCTTCTAGATAAACGTCCTCTTTAGCCTCTTGCTTTGTTGTAAATACATTGAATGTGAACGGATGATGTGGCAAGATATGATTGGACTAGTGGTGTGCAAAGGCCACCTCAACATTGAGCAAGCCGGTTTGATCTTCAACATGTTCACACTGCTTAGAAAATTTCCCAACTTTTATCATTTTTCCTGGAATAGTCTTCAATCTTGGATTTTCACCTTTGGAACTTAGCTTCTAGAACTTGAAAATTTGGGAACTTTGGATTTCTTCATGTTGTCTTTCATGCCTTAGTACTTTGAATGTAATTCATGACTGCTTGATGTACATGCTCATTCTCTTCTTGTGACGTTCTTGTTCTTGTGCAGGATTCTGGCTTTGGATGGTGCACGAAGTAGAAGATATCTTGGGCGTGAATTCCAGATGATTGTCTTTCTTCTTTCTGGCGCATGATAACTTTGGAAGCTTGGACGTGGAATGAACCTCTGGATGACGACTTCCTCTCATGCGTGGTGAAGTGATGCTCCTCTTTTGGACATATGAAGTCTTCAAAGTAAAATGAACTTGATGTAGGAACTCCTCCGTGTGGTGATGATGATGAACTCGAGCAACTTTCCTCCATCCTCTAAACTTCTCATGTATAAGCTCTCGCCATTCTCCTCCTTGAATCCTCCATCACCTGCAAAAGAGAAACAAATATCAATTGCAAAGATGATGATCATTAACAACATTTCATTATGAATTTACTCTTATTATCTATCTCAAACACCTTGCAATGATTTCTGGCGAGGTTTTCACTGTTTGGAGGGAAAGTGTGTAGGGCGGATTTTTCTTGTTCACGAGAAATTTGCGCTCAAGCAAGGGTGCATCCTGCTTGTTCACGAGAAATTTCCACATTTTTATCTAGAACTTTTTCTAGGTTTTCTTTTTCAAACTCTTTCCTAATTGCTTTCCTCTCGGCGAATTTCTCATCAAATTGATGATTTGTTGCACTTTTCATGAATCAAATTACCTTCTTCCTAGGGCGCAAATTTCCTCAATTTTACTTAGACTTTTTCGTTTCAAACTCCCAAACTTGACAAATTTTCTAAGTATTTTCATGAGTTTTTAATGCAATTTTCATAGGTTTGAAGTGAATTTCCGAAAGATTGTTCTTGCAATTTGCATTGCAATTTCCACTTCTTAGGCAAATGGGATTTCCACTCCTTAGGGCGTAAATTTCTCGTGTATGAGAAATTTCCTCAATTGCAACCTTAGCACTTGCAAATCTTTACAAATTTTTCTAAGTCTTTTCAAATGATCTTCACTAGGTTTTCAAATATCTTGTTAGGATCAAGTTTCAAGTTTGCAAGTCTTCAAAGCGAGTTTGATTTTCTTTTGTCAATCCTCTTTCATCCTAGGTCGTGAATTTCTCATGCACGAGAAATTTCCTCAGTTTGCAACTTTGACACTTAGATTTTTTTTTGGTCTCACTTTCAACTCTTCCTTTTGCCTTAGGCGAATTGTAATGTCCCCCTTTTGCAGGTAACTTAAAAAGGTTCTAATTGTAAATTAATTTTATAAAGTATTTTTAATTGCTTTATAAAATTAATATTTTTTTAAGTTACTTGAGTCAAATTGTGTACACAAAAATAATCATTTAATAAAGATAAGTGATTGTGTACACAAAAACAATCATTTAATAAAGTTAAGTGATTGTGTACACAAAAACCGTCATTTAATATAGTTAAGTGATTGTGTACATAAAAACCGTCATTTAATAAGTGATTGTGTACACAAAAACTTTCATTTAATAAAGTTAGGCCATACCTATTTGGAGTGAGGGCTTTCTAAGGAGCAGTTGGGAGTCATTTGAAATCATGTTTTTAACTTGGCTATTTGATATTTCTTGGTAAGCTTCATGCTCTTTTCATGAAATCTACATATTTCATGTTTGTTGGGGTGATGCTCCCTCAACCTTGATAAGGTGATGTTCCCTTATCCTTTGAGAGGTGTTAACATTCAGTTATCATCATTGTGCAGGATTGAAGTCGATGTTTGCAACTTGAAGTTACTCACATCTTGAAGACACTAGCAACTTGAAGACACTAGCAACTTGAAGACAAGATACTTGTAGTTTAAAGACAATCATTGTTCAATCTAGGCGCCAAGGCCTATCTTTTGAAATCATTGTAATAAGATGAACATTGATGCTATTAAGCATCTATTGAATGTAATAAGGAGTTGTATTGACAATTGCAATAAGATATGTGAACTTCACTGTTTGTTCAATTTGATGATGCTCTCTCATTGGCACATGTGGATGGTTATTCTTCATTGTTGAGCAGTGAAGTATGTGATTTCAGTTTTAGCACAACAGGAATGGATACATTTGTGTTTAGCGTCCTTCATCTATTCATTATACTATTCAGTGGTAGAAGGATTTTCAGCTTCATTGGTTCGTTGCCTGGCATCTACAACTTCATGATTGGCATCTATATTGGTATGCATGTGTTTGCATCATTGTGCGACAGCGGAAGCGGTCCTAGGATCTTCTACACTAGCAGCCTTGAGGAGATGCATTTGAGCATGATTGAAAAGCCTCGATTGATTTGGGATCCAGGGATTGTTTGAGTGCAGATTTTCTTCCCATTGCTTGGGGACAAGCAATGTCGGGAAAGGAGGGCTGTAATGTCCCCATTTTGCAAGTAACTTAAAAAGGTTCTAATTGTAAATTAATTTTATAAAGTATTTTTAATTGCTTTATAAAATTAATATTTTTTTAAGTTACTTGAGTCAATTTAAAACACTTTATAAAATAAAGTGTTATTGTGTACACAAAAACAATCATTTAATAAAGTTAAGTGATTGTGACACAAAAACCGTCATTTAATAAAGTTAAGTGATTGTGTACATAAAAACCGTCATTTAATAAGTGATTGTGTACACAAAAACTTTCATTTAATAAGGTTAGGCCAGACCTATTTGGAGTGAGGGCTTTATAAGGAGCAGCTGGGAGTCATTTGAAATCATGTTTTTGACTTGGTTTTTGCATAAGTTTATCTCTTGGCTGAAGACAATTTTCAGTCCAATCAAGGTGATGATCCCTTGATAACTAGGGTTTGGTGATGGCCCCATTCCCGTTTTGAGAGGTGGATGCAATCAGTATTCATCATAGAGCTTATTTGAGACCATTATTGTGAATTTGTAGAAGACATTGTTGATGATCATTGTATCTCATTCAGGACATTGTTGGAGGCATTTAGGATAGTTTGAAGATATCAAGAGCATTCAAGGTTAATCTTTTCATTGCAGATTTGTACATCAGTATTTGAAGTTTCTATCAAGGATCTTATGAAGTTGAAGACATTTTCATATCAGACCTTGTTGAAGACATTGTTTATAGACATCTTGCAGATTTGAGTTTCTTGTTGAGAGCTTTGGTACCAGCTAGGAACACTCCATTGATATACTTAGATCTGAGTTGAAGATTGTTGAAAATTTGAAGGCTGGTTCATATATCCTCAAATGCCGAACTTCAAGGAGGAACATATTAAGATTCAAGGCAGCGATCAGTAATTGAAGATTCTGTGGCAGCGATTATATCACAGGGAGCCAGCGAACCCATCCCAAGAGGCAACGAATTATCATTGAGGGTCTGGACTGGGTCTGAGCAAAAAGGGACAGCGATTAACACCTTAGTGTCTTCATTGTAATCATTGGTGACAGCAAACATTAATCTGCTGATCATTTGTGGATTGAAACTCTTGAGAATAGCAGCGATCTCCTTGTAGAAGACATCCGTTGGGTTTGGAATCCAACGTCCATCATTAGAGTTGTATCGCTGAAGAAGACACCCTTGCAAATGCCAATCTGCATACACAGGGACATCTGCAGTCAGCTTGTGACACCATTTGCCAACATTGAAGACTTGTTTGGTATGCCATTTGCATTGTAATCCTCTCTGGTTTGTAACAGTGACATATGTTTGTATTCGGCTACCATTTGTCACCATTGTTAATGTATTGAGAGATCAGTGAGTCTGATTTACACATATGCAGATCTGAATCGGTTATATGTGCATTGTCACCATTGTAACTTGCAAATTCATCGTGTAGTCCATTGAAAGGTTGTCATCATCATTTTGTACTTGTTGAAACATATTATTAGCATTGCTATTATCAAAGTGCAGAATTAAAATTCAATTTCAGTCCTAGGGTTTTTGCAAGATTAGGAAAATAATATCAGAGTTTGTTTATAAATCAGAATTTAAGCAAATATCCAGTGAGGGATATTACACGAATTTCATCTCAAAGTTTAAATGATTTTCAACTAAGGAAACAAAAATCTTCATGATTGGAGCCTTCAATGATCAACCCTAAGTTAGGCGCACTTTGATTGTTGATGAGAAATTTCCCATTTTCCTTGGGTGCAAATTTCTCGTGCACGAGAAATTTCCTCAATTTCTGAGCACATATTTCTCATGCATGAGAAATTTCCTCATTTTGACTTTCAAAATTTGTGAATTTTTCTAAGTCTTTTTCTAAGTCAAGGAGCACATTCTTTTCGTTGCACCAAATTTATCAAACTTAGAATCTTTCGCCAAAATTGGACGTCAAATACCCTGGGCGGATTTTGACTGTGTACAAGAAATTTTTCATTTTCCCTGGGCGCATTTTTCTCATGCATGAGAAATTTCCGCTCAATGTCCAAGACTTCAACTTTTTTTGCCTGATTTCGAAGTGTCCTAGGTGGAAGTATATCTAAAAATATATTTAAGTATATGCTCTACTTGAAATATTTTGAAATATACTTCCAGGATGTTTGAGATAGGTCCCGGATCCATGAGATTTAACATGCAGATTCTAGATTTTTGAGGATCCACCAGATTTCAGACTTAGTCATTTTTTCAGGGTTTCAGGACATGCATCAAGATTCTAGACTTAGCCAATTTCAGGAGTTCAATTTCCATAGAGACCCTTGAGCAAGAACTTGACGAGACATGGGCAAATCTGTACTTCCAAACCTACAAACTCAAAGAAATCTAAACCCTAAAGCAAAACGAAGTGAGAAAGCAGAAAAAAGAGGGGGTCCCCATTTGCAATGGGGCGATGTGTGATTAGGTCACAACAAACCCCAAGGCAAATGTCAAAATTGATCTAGAAGAATTGCGTTGTGAGTATAACAAAGAGAAACAGTTACAGGGTGAAATGGTTGCCAAACCATAGACTAGGGGACATATCTTCGTATCAAGAAAGATATGTTGCAGCAGTCAGGAGAAATTCAAGGCCCTGGAAGAATGTCAGATGCCGCCAATTGTGAAGACTGATGAAGATGTGAAACCATTAGAGTTGTGGAGATCGGAGTTCTAGGTCATCACTCAAGCCTTAGTCACATCAGTCACTCAAGGAGATGAAATAAATCAAGTCTTATGTAATGCCAAATTGGATAACCTCCTAAATATGGAATCAGGACTTGGCAACTTTGTAAAAGGCGCCAAAATATTCTTAAATGCTAGATGTCAAGTCCACATGAACAAATTGGCGAGGATTTTGGAGCATCCCTGGCCATCCGACGAAGTTTTGAAGAATTGGGTGCTCAGATATATTTTGGGCTTGATGTGAAGTGACACTTTGGTGTTTGAGAGACATAATTAAGCATATCATATTTATCTCCTAAGTGTTAGTAGAATGGATGTGATTTTTGGCGAATACGTAATTAGTTTTGACTCCTAATGAGCTGGATTAAGAAGGTAGTTAAGGGCCTAATCATAAGAAGTTTTGGTTGTAAAGGGATGAAGGTTGCATTTGATGATCAATTTTGTTGTTAACCAATTTTGGTAATCTTTCGGTTAGAATGCAGGCCTTTTGGTTGGAGATATCTGCTGAGGTGGCAGAGTAGTTAGGTTGTTACAAGTATTTGGAAGAACCAAGTAAATGCAAGATGAAAGGTATATCTCCCTTTTGCTGAAAAGGCATGGTGAGTTTTGGTAAAGTAACAACTTGTTGCTTAAGGCCAATGCTTGGTTAGAATTCATCTCTTTCATGTTGAAAAGAGATGTGGGAACTTCATCTGTGGAAGGGCTCTCCCAAAAGGAGATGTTTCCACGATTTGGTTTGTCCAGGAGGCGGAGAAAGGGGCTGGGGATCTCATTGTTCTTTCAGTGCAACTTGTATCTCCTCTTTCGTGGCTAACACAACAGGTCGTCTAGATTTGGCTTTGGGGGGTGGTGGCCTCTCTCGACTCATTTGTTTCCCCTTCCTTTGGGCCAACTATGCATTTTACCCAATGGAATAGTCATCATTCAGGATGTGAGCAGCAGGAAGGGGAAAGTCTACTCAATTGTGCCATGTGAATGGGTGGTATGATCCACATTAGCAAAAACAGTTGAGAGGCAGGCTTTCTTTTACCCATCATTCGAGATTCCTGAAGGTGGGTGATCTTTTCCCAAGTGAACCCACGTGACCAAGTAAGGTGGTTGAAAGGTGTGTCATTTTCATGCCTTTCTCTCAACGACATGAGGGATGATAAGCAACACTCAAGGTGTCAGGGTAAAAAGTAATCAAAAAGGTGAGAAGGTTGTTTGTAAAGTTGTTGTAAAGTGACAGATGTCACTCATCTAAAGAGGTTTTGCTTTGTAATCTTTTCTATATAAGGATGTAATCCTCACTTTGTAGAGGGTTGGTTCCTAATAATACTTTCAGGCAAGATTTGAAGTATTGGAGCCATCTGGGTTTTTCTTTCAAGCTATAATGTATTGAATGTCTGGCTCATGTGTGTACAGGTCTATTTGTGAGCAAATTTCTATAATGGCTTTGTAAATCTTTAAATAAATCAATATAAGACCATACTTCTGTTGGCAAAAAAGTCAGCGTTCCCCTTCAGGATTCGTGACATGGCTTAACCGCCTCCCGCTGGTCCTTATCTGGGATGGTAGCGGTTTCTTGATAGGTGCGCCTTTTGGGAGAAACGACCAACTCAACACCCTACAAGTGGTATTAGAGCCGGGTCATGGGTTTGAATCCCCTTGGGTAACGCTGAGGAGGGGATTGTTGGTAAAAAAGTCAGCGTCCCCCTTCAGGATTCATGACATGGCTTAACCGCCTCCCGCTGGTCCTTATCTGGGATGCTAACTGTTTCCTGATAGGTGCGCCTTTTGGGAGAAACGGCCAGCTCAACACCCTACATTTTGTTATCATCTTTACATTCTGTCTCCATGGCTATTTGAATGTTTCAGGGAACTCAAGGAGTTCCTGGGTTTAGATTTGCTATACTGTATATTGGGTCTTTGTAAGTCTATATTCAAGGAATGTATTAAAAGTGCCATGCTTAGATAATTAAGTAAGCACACTTTCAGGGCTGATATGTGGGATATTTCAAATTTGTTATGGATAACTAAGAATGGCTGTGATTTTGAAAATGGGAGGGCAATTGAGGGTCTAATGTTTTTGCAAGGTAGAAACCTAGTCAATTAGGCTCAGTTGAATATTGTGATTTCTTTACTATTATGGGTTTTGGTCTAGGTATGACTTTGTTGTTGCAAGATTAGGCACTGGTCTAGCAGTTGAGGATGACCCTACACATCTTTAAAAATGATAATCATCTTTACTGTGCTTGTAAGTTATCTATAAATTATTTCTCATTTCATTAAGCACAAATTCTAGTGTTCTAAATCTAGTCAAACCCTATGTGAACTTGCCAATGATGCAAATCTTTAGAGGAGTTGTGCATACTATCTCTCTCTAGGTTAATGATGTTATGAGAAATGACAAATGAATGTATCTACAAGGATTATGAATTAGTTTATCATATGCTAGCAGCTTTATTTAACCTAGTTGCCTTAATTAGAGATCTTCCCTATTGTTTATGTGTTTTCTTCATCTTTCAAAGATCTCTGGGAATACCCTCCCAAGCTAGGTAAGGCTCAAAGTGCAGAGGAGGTTTATCCACCCTCCTGTTCGTTGGCTTTTCTTCACCCTCAATTTGTCCATAGGTTTTTTCTCTCTGTCTGAATTGTTTTGATCCTTGTGTTGTAATGTCCCAAATTTTGAGCTAAGTGTGATTTGCTAGTTGATTTTGTTCTATGCATGGAGAATCGGAAAGTTGGATCAACTAGTGTATTTTTGAGCTTAATATTGAGGTTTATACAAGTATTGGGAGTTATTTGATTGATGTATTGAAGCCCTTGATCCATTGGTATCACTATCAAGGTAGCATTTGGGCTTATTACATCATTGGAGTGAGTTTTCTATATGTTGTAGGGACTGAAATTTCATAGCAGCGAGATATTCATTTTTTTTCAGGGCTTCTTGAACATTCTACAAAGATTCCAAAGGCTGGCAATTGCATAGGAATATCATCATTTGGCTTAGGAGTGAAGATTTGAGGGCTTGGAAGCATATTTACATTGGCTGGGCGAAAAGTACACTTTCAACAGTTGGATCAACAAACTGTCATTTTATATCAGTCAATTATATCTTCATTTCTAGGTCTCTTTTGTTCAATCTTTGACTTGAAATCAATTGCCAAGTGTTTGTACATGATCCTACTTGAAGGAAGAGACAATTGGATGTCATTTTGATGTAGAAAACTTGATGTATAATGGTCTGATCAGAATTTCTGAGTGACTGATTTTTGTAACAGCAGTGAATAAATAAAGTTATTTGGAGCTTCATTCATCATTTATCCATTGGTTGATCATACTTTCATATGTATTTGATTGTGTTTTCATTTGGTGCAAGAAATCTTATCTAAATTTGATTATATTTTCAATCTTTCATAATAAGGTCTCTTACAGTGGTATCAGAGCCATATTCCTGCCAGCCTATGGGTGATGAGCTTCATTGATCCTTTGCCGCATCCTTATAGAAGAAGAACAATGGGTGATAGAAGGTAGCAAGGTAATCCACAAGTTGATATGGATCTAATGGTTAGAGAGATGGTTGAAAATCAGAGAATGGCGGATAGTCAGCAACAAACACAAGCAAGCATTGACAGGTTGTGTAGAGCTTTGGAGGGTAATAACAGGAACAACAACAACAGGGCTGATGTTGAAGGAAGTATTGCAGGATCACAAAGAACAAGGAGAACACGTGCACCAACAGTGGAGAGACCTATGCAACCTACCTTTCTTCCTAGAGAAGAAGAGGTAATTGAGGAGGAGTTACCCTTTGAAGATGAAGATGTTGATGACTTGACAACCTTGATTGATGAATATGATGCACTTCCGGATCATGTTCGAGATAGAGTGAATATCGATACCTTCTTGAACCATAAGCGTGAAACTAAAAGAGGTGGAGTGAATCAACGAAGGCAAAGAAGAGCTCAACCAAAGGAGTACAAGGATGCTTTGAACAAGATACCTCTTCCAAACTTTGATGGTAGTAGTAAGATAAGTGCTAGAGCATGGGTAAACAAATTGGATACCTTTCTTACACTCAAGCCCACGAGTGAAGAAAAGGCCATACATTTTGCTACTATGCATTTGGAGGGATTGGCATATGAGTGGTGGCATCATGGACTTATCTCTCAACATCACAATAGGATTGCTTCATATGATGAGTTTGTTCAAAAACTTATTAACAGGTTTGATAGAAAAGATATAGAGGTCTACTACCGTGAGCTTGCACAGCTGAAGCAAAGTGGAAGAGTGGATGCCTATGTGAATGAATTTCAAAAGATTGCAGTCATGGTACCTGATATGTCCGATAGGAGGATAACAATGTTGTTTGTTGAAGGGTTGAATGATAGGATCAAAGGATTGGTCAAGGTTCATAGGCCAAGCACACTTGATGAGGCCATTGATCTTGCACTTGATTTGGATATCATTCCTACATACACACCACAAAAGAAGAGCTTCAAAGATGAAGTTGCAAATCAGAAATTCCAAGAGCAGTCCACTCCCAAAAGAAATGACAAAGGTACTACATCAAAGTTGAGTTATGAAGAAAGAGATGAGTTGAGAAGGAAGAAGCTATGTTTTGATTGCAAGCAAGCTTGGGAGATTGGTCATAGGTGCCTTGGTAAAGGCAAGGTACACTACATAGAGGTATTTGATGAGGATGATGATGATGATGGACAGCCAACACTAGAACTTACAAGTGATGATAACAAAAGTTCTAGAATTGCATATCTTTCAGGAGCTTCAAGGCAACCCATTCATTTTTGAAAGTACTTTGTTTGGTTGCAAAGTATTGGCACTTTGTGATAGTGGAGCTTTGCATAACTTCATTGATGAGGGTTTGGTCAACAAAAGAGGATTGCTTTGCGATAGCTATGAAGGTTTTGATGTGTCTATAGCGGGAGGACTCACTATTCATTGTAAGAAGAAGGTGAGCAAGCTTAGTGTTAAATTTGGTGAGTATACTCTTTGTGATGATTTTTATGTACTTGATTTGAAGGACAATGAGATTGTACTTGGTATGCAATGGCTACACACTGCAAAGGATCACTCAAGATTTACAATCTATGGAGTTGAGTTTCCTACATGATGGGAAACAAATTGTTTTGAAAGCTCTCAAGTACACTTTACCTCATCAAATGACAACAAAATCTATGATTGCTATAGACCATGATCTATTTCATGAAGATGTATATGATGCATGTGAAGAAAAGTGTATGGAACCGGCATGTTATGGTAAGCATTTGATTTTTGATGTGGATTGGTATGACATCATATCTGATTTGTTTGAGGACAGCAGTCTTGTGGCTTTGCATTTTCATGAATTTGACATGCTAACACCTTTGGAGGATAGTTATTCATGGTCTACTAATGATGGCATACAAGATTGGAGTGTTGGAAATGGTTATTTGTTGAAAAACAGGGCATTATACAATCTGATTTTGTATATCAGGCTTATGAAGATGTGGAAAAGACCCAAGAAATGTGTGATATGTGGCTAGAGAAAGCAAAAAAGGCCAAACTTGTAGCTAGTCAAGCAAAAGAGCATCTTGAAATGGTAAGAACAATGAGACAATCAACTTTGTTTGATCATCATGGGTCAGCCATTGATGATATGTTTGTGTGTGGCAATAAAGATGGAGGTAATTCAGATTTGCAAGGTACATTGATTCCTTTTGTTGAGTTAGATCAAACTATTGAGTTGACACAGTTTCCTTTTGATGAGAATTTCATATGGGAGTACGTGGTTTGGTCTAGTGAGGATTCATATACTTGGGATGGCACATTTTATATCATTTTAGATGATATCTTCATATTGCATACCGTTGTTATGAATTATGACAGCGAAACAAGGGGAATGGATACAATTGTGTTTGGCACTCACATCTTCATGATTGGCACCTACATTGATATGGATATGTTTGTATCATTGTGCGACAGTGGAAGCGGTCCCAGGATCTCCTTCATCAATATCTTTGAGTTGGTATGTATGAGTTTGTATGAGCAGATTAGATGGGTTTCGATCCTGGTATTCATTGATTCTTATTTGGCACCTTTGATTGCTTGGGGCAAGCAATCTTGGGAAGGGAGGACTTGTAATGTCCCAAATTTTGAGCTAAGTGTGATTTGCTAGTTGATTTTGTTCTATGCATGGAGAATCGGAAAGTTGGATCAACTAGTGTATTTTTGAGCTTAATATTGCAGGTTTATACAAGTATTGGGAGCTATTTGATTGATGTATTGAAGCCCTTGATCCATTGGTATCACTATCAAGGTAGCAATTGGGCTTATTACATCATTGGAGTGAGTTTTCTATATGTTGCAGGGACTGAAATTTCATAACAGCGAGATATTCATTTTATTTCAGGGCTTCTTGAACATTCTACAAAGATTCCAAAGGCTGGAAATTGCATAGGAACATCATCATTTGGCTTAGGAGTGAAGATTTGAGGGCTTGGAAGCATATTTACATTGGCTGGGCGAAAAGTACACTTTCAGCAGTTGGATTAGCAAACTGTCATTTTATATCAGTCAATTATATCTTCATTTCCAGGGCTCTTTTGTTCAATCTTTGACTTGGAATCAATTGCCAAGTGTTTGTACATGATCGTACTTGAAGGAAGAGACAATTGGATGTCATTTTGATGTGGAAAACTTGATGTATAATGGTCTGATCAGAATTTCTGAGTGACTGATTTTTGTAACAACAGTGAATAAATAAAGTTATTTGGAGCTTCATTCATCATTTATCCATTGGTTGATCATACTTTCATATGTATTTGATTGTGTTTTCATTTGGTGCAAGAAATCTTATCTAAATTTGATTATATTTTCAATCTTTCATAATAAGGTCTCTTACATGTGTCTAGATGTTGTGGCAAATACCTTAGAGTTGAGGGATTGCAAGAAAAAAAACCAAACACTAGGGTTTCGAAAACATCAAATTCAAAATTCTTTGCAGCTGTTGCCGATGCTTATCAATGGATTTCAGACCTAGGGTTAGCTGCTCTTGAATTTCTTCTTCATCTGCAGGGTTTTGTGACTGTTTTTCAGCGAGAATAAGCTCAAGTGTTTGGCCGATATATCTTTCCTAGGGTTTCATTTGCATTTCTGAACATCCTGAAACCCTAGGACAACATTCTACAAATGTTAAACCATCAAGACATGAGTGAGGTTGACTATTGAAGTATGGAGCTTCATAAACATGCCATTGAGCTGAAGACGATTCTTGGGAATGAGTTCCAGCATGTGCGTGATACCTTGTTGGGGTCAAATGAACACCCTTGATCTGAAAATTGGCAAGAAGATCAAAGTGGGTAGCAAGTTTGCTAAGAGGCTGAGAGATGGTGGATTACTTTAAGCAACCTCTTTCTTAGTTGCAATTCAGTCTTTGGAGTTGGTGATGGCATGTGCACACCACTATGATTTGAGCACTAGGGATATCAAAACCTTTAAAAATCAAGTTATCTACAAATTGGATGTGGATTCATTTGAGCCCTAGGCTTGTAGCCATTGGAGGAGAAGCAAATAGTTGATCTTGAGATTTGTGAAGCAAAGTGGAATTACAAACTGGAGGGTGTTAATTTGAGTTGGGAAGCAAATGGTTGCTAGAGCCGAAGAGACCAAAATGGTTGCTCAAGATCTTGTTCCAAAATGTCTTCAAGGAGGAGCTCAACGTAATGATTACCTTGTTGAATAGGTGTAATGTCCCAAATTATAGTTTTTGAATTTTACTGATTTTTTTTGGTATTTTCTGATTTGTAAACAAAATCTATACAACACCAAACTGAGGAAGGAAACAAGTGCTGGTAATAGCTGAAAATATTTATTTCATAGTCCCATTTACAAAATCACAAAACTATGAAAACCTTGTGGCGGAAAGAAGTCAGATTTGATCAGTACACTTGATAAACAAGGGCTAGAACATGTATGACAGCAATACAAACCCCCAGATTTGATATGTACTGCAAGGTACAATTACAATACTGATTTAATAATGCTGAAACAATATTTCTAAGTATGCCAAATGTCAAAACTTCGTGCAATATGAAGAAATAATAATCAGATCTGATCTATGACAGCCAATGGAACCTGAATAGCAGATGTACAGACTGCTGGTTAGCTGGAAAAGGCGATGGCAGAGCTGTAGGTGAGTGTGGGCAGCTGGTCAATGATGTACAAGGGCTGGAATGATGCAAATCAACGGCTGATATGACTGTCACAAGGTTGGAAATGATAGATTTTGCTCTCCCAAGGGTGGTGTTCAAGTTGTATGACTGAAAATTAGATTTATGATGTTGGTACAACAACAAATTCTCCGTGACTAGGGCTGGGAACATGCAAATAATGTCAAATTTGATCGAAAATCTCCAAAAATTGATGGAGCAGCAACTAGGGTTTGCCAAAATGGTGTAAACTCCTTAGATCCAGCGAATGATGATGCAAATCTGCTCATAAAAATTCTGAAATTGTTGTAGAAACCTCCCAAACTGTAGCATCAACATTGTAGCGGCACTGTAGCAGCAACATATAACTCTCCAAAGGATGAAATCTTCAACAAATCACTGCAGCGACACTGTAGCAAGCTGGAAAATGTCTTCAAATCCTCAACAAATCAACACAAATTATGCTTCCTAGATGGAATCAGCTAAACTTGGAAAGGGTTTTCGTCCTTGATCCCAAATGTGGAATTCAAAAGGGTTTTCGTCCATGGATGCCCTAGATTGAACAAATTGTTCAAGTCTAAAAATTGGATGCAAAAGGATAACTCGAATGATGATCAAATGGAGATAGGCACCTCCTTGATATACCTTTTCGAATTGGGCCCTTGGGTCCTAAATTTCTCTCAAAGTATTTAAAAATACTTTTTAAATTTTTATTTTATTTTTTATTTAAAAGTGCTTGTTATATTTATTTTAATATACAAGTGTTTAAAAAACACCTTTTATTTTAATTATAATAATATTATTAAGTTGCTCTTAAAATTAGAAATTTTTGAGCCCAACTTAAATAATATTATTAATTATTTTACTCGAAAAAGGGAACATGATAGTCTGCCCTTCCCAGAATTGCTTGCCCACAAGCAATTGCAAACATAAGAGGATGAATCATGCTGTAATGTCCATAGAGAGCTCCTCTACCTATCAAATGAAAGAACTTTTGCCAAAAAACACCAAGCATACTCGGATGTTCAAATACCATCGTGCTAACACTATGAATCATGCTATAGCATTTGGATCTTGTTTCTGTCTAGTGGAACAACTCCTTTGGGAGACCCATGATGAGATGCACGATTATACTTTTCCATTTTCGATTTGGATCTAACAATGAAGGCAATTGACTCTCCATACACTCTGTCTTCTCCCGAATGTTTGAAGACTCCTATGCACTTGTAGAATCTAGATCCCATGCTTGTCAAGTGAAGCAACTTAGGCCAACATCTCCCAACTCTATTACCCACAACGATTGTATGCAAACTTTGCAACTTAGGAAACAATTTGGCCGACAAGTGTGCATGTTCTCCAACACAGACCTTTGAAAATCTCGTGGTGAGATCCTGAAGAGTCTCCCAAATAGCATAAGACTAAAGGTGATCCTCAAGATGATCCCTTTTGATTTGATGATGCATGAAAATATCCACAAACTCCCACAAGACTAAAGGCTGCTGTATGTACTCACCGCCTTGACTTTGTTGCGCCACTTGACCCTTCTATGTGATGAAGAATCCAGAACACTTATTAGAGCTTGATAATCCAACTTAGAGTTCAAATGACATTGTGTAAGGGATAGAAATAAGCTAGAACAGTCGCAATTCAACTGAAATTTTACCCAATTATGTACCATGGTAGCTGCAACGATGATCCCTTCAACTAAAACCTTTCTTCAACTTCTTCCATCAAGGATATTCCCCTAAATTGTGCCAACTTGCAGCTGTTCATGACTGATAACAGCTGTTCTAGTAACTTGCCAATGATATAACAGTAGCAAAACTGATATTCCCTTGCAAAAATCAAAGGTGTGAGCAGTGTAGGGGTTGAAAATGGTCTTCAAAGGATGAAATCTTCAACAAATCACTGTAACGACACTGTAGCAAGCTAAAAAATGTCTTCAAATCCTCAACAAATCAACACAAGTTGTGATCCCTGGATGGAATCACCCAAAATGGGAAACAAGGGTTTCCGTCCTTGATCCAAACCCTCCAAAGGTTGATGGAGCAGCAGCTAGTGTTTGCCAAAATGGTGTAAACTCCTTAGATCCAGCAAATGATGATGCAAATCTGCTCATAAAAATTCTGAAATTGTTGTAGAAACCTTCCAAAATGATGTGGCAACACTGTAGCGGCAATGTAGCAGCAACATATAACCCTCCAAAGGATGAAATCTTCAACAAATCACTGTAACGACACTGTAGCAAGCTAAAAAATGTCTTCAAATCCTCAATAAATCAACACAAGTTGTGATCCCTGGATGGAATCACCCAAAATGGGAAACAAAGGTTTTCGTCCTTGATCCCAAATGTGGAATTCAAGAGGGTTTTCATCCTTGGATGCCCTAGATTGAACAAATTGCTCAAATTTGCAAATTCGATGCAAAATGATAACTTGAATGATAATCAAAGGAATATAGGCGCCTCCTTGATATACCTTTTCAAATTGGGCCCTTGGGTCCTAAATTTCCCTCCAAGTATTTAAAAATACTTTTTAAATTTTAATTTAATTTAATTTATTTCTTTATTTAAAAGTGCTTTTTATATTTATTTTAATACTAGTGTTTAAAAAACACCTTTTTATTTTAGTTATACTAATATTATTAAGTTGTTCTTAAATTAGAAATTGTTGGGCCCAACTTAAATAATATTATTAATTATTTTAATCCAAAAAAGGGGATATGATAATAGGATAACGGGACAGCTAAAGACACAAATATTTAAAAATTGGATGTTCTACATTATCAACATCAGCTGTGAGGGTTAGAGCTACATTGATTGGGGGCATCTCGTCAGTGACAATATTCATAAGCAGTTGGTCAATCCTTTCCTGGTAAAGAGCTTCCATATGGTGTCTTGGTATACACATTGGCTTAGGTGAGAGCTTTCACAAGGCTGAACAAGATACAAGAGGAATGCATCTTTTACAAACAGTAATAAATGGGTTAATGATATTTTTCTGATGTTGACAATGAGGGACTTAGAAAATCAGAATCATGTCTACGACTTAGAACATGCTAGGGCAGTTATATCAGAGTGGGCTGATTGGTTTATCCAATCCCCCACATTCACTTATATTAGAGCCTGTGGATTCAATTCCTACCCATATAAGTTATTGCAGTATTTGAGTGACCCAATTGTGCTGATGGAGTATTGTAGACAGCTAGGAGTACCACATTTCATTTGCAAAAATAGGCTCAAGACAAAGGTGAAGTTTCCTATACAGATTAGCCCATAGAAGTGTGCAACAACCCAAGATGCTAAAATTATGGGAGCAGAACTTTCTAAGTTCCATTTCGAGTTTCACCATAAAAGTAGAGACTTTGATTCAAAAGGTTTTATGGTTGAAGGGCTTGGAACAAAATTTACCTGTGTTCCTAACTTTGAGTATTTTTGAGTGAATTGTGTTGATGCCTTTGAGGCTCGAAGAAGGAAGTGTTGATGTGTTTTTTATGCACATGCAAACTCAGAATAAAATACCAAGGTATTCTATCCTCTCTTGAACAAAGTCTCTCAAAGGCTAAACTATGTGATCCAGTGAGACAACTCCAAGGTTCCAGATGTCAGGTCTTGACAATACGTTGGATATACACTCAGTATATATATGATGTGATTTGCTGTGAACACAAAGGGACTTACGCTGGATTTACTTCTTCAATCACTCGACTTATTACTCCTTTTCATGGATGGAAACCTCCTAATTCCACAATAAGAAAATACAAAAGGGTCAAGGGTTTAGAGAGAATCTATTCTACTTCTAAGTACAATGAGACAATGAATGATGCTAAGATAGACAAATTCCTTCATAACAAGCTCCACTTTGCCATGATGAATTCAACAACTATGTAGAACAAGTGCAATCTCCCAAGGATGACTAAGGATTTTCATATTGCAAACACACATTTGAGTACCCACAAATGGCGCAACTCAAACAAGCATCAACAATCGAACTATTGTAATAAGTTGAGGTTCAGGCTAACTTTGCACAATGACTTGCCAGCGACAAATCATCAAAAATATGAACCTAGGAATTCATCAAATATCTTCACAATGCATTCACTATATCAATGAACTTTCTAATCTACTCTACTTCTACTTGGAAACACATCTCAATCATCTTCGAGAAATAAGAAACCATGCGATGTTCCAAAACAACCCAATTGTCACCAAGCTTCAATGAGAAATGTATAATCTTGGAAGTGATTACAACAAATTCATGAGTTCTCTCCAACAACTTAGAAGAGCTTCCTCTACTCTACTCCTACTCTACTTGTCTACAACAACTCTTATCTAATGTATTTCTACAAATGAGGCGAATGAGCCTTTTTATAGTCCTCAAAATACAATGAAGGGCCAAGATTGATTGAGCAACTGATGGCCGAGATTTTGCCACATCAGCAATTAGTTACAACAACCAACTATTTTTAGCAAAAAGTAAAAGTTGACACAACTTGTGTACATAAAAACCCAAAGGCAATGAAGGCACGTTTCCCAAGGTGATAAGGATGACATGTTGGAATTTTTGGGAATCTTCTAGATAGGCGCCCTCTTTTGCTTGAAGCTTGTTGTAGGTACATTGAACATGGACAAGTGACGTGGTGAGCTTTGATTGATCGATGATGTATAGACGCCACTTAAGCATTTCTTAAGCAAATTTGCTTGATTTTCAATATTTTTCCAATTTCTTGATGCTATTCCCAAATTGTATCTTCTTTCTTGCAAAGTCTTGAACTTGAATTTTCACTTCTCTGAAGCTTTCAACGTGGAACTTGGGAATCTTGTCCTTGTTCTCTACTCCTTGTTGTCTTTGCATTCCTTACATTTTTGGATGTAATTTGTGGATTTTCTTGATACTTATGCTCATTCGACTAACTTTTCTTGTGATGCTCGTGTAGGATTCTTGCTCTGGATTGTTGAAGTAGAGGAGATGACTTGGAGGTAAATTGCTGGAGTAGACCTCATGATATTCGCTCTTGATCTTTTGATGGATGAAGTGGATGACCCTTGAACGTGGAAGTGGTCTTCTAGATTTTCGGATGATGCAGCTTGCAAGATGGATGATGAAGTTCTTCTCTCACTCCAGCGGTGAAGTTCTCCTTGTGCATGAAATGGGAAGCTCTTGAATGTGGAAGTGATCTTTTGGATGCTCTTCTATGGATGCATAGCTCGCCTTCGGATTCTCCAATATCTGCAAGATGAAAATTCACAAGTCATAGTAGTTGAAAACATTAAGTCAAGTTCATTAATGCATGTGAAGAAATTGAAAGACAATTCATTGTATTTCACAAAATTCCAAGCAATCTTGAAGCATGGAAAAGCATGATGAAATAAAACTTTAATTCCTCTTTCTCTCACTAAATTCTCCTTCCTTTTCCAAAGAATTCTGCTCGTAATTCGCTGACCTGCTCTGCAAAAATCTGCTTTTTTGTTTTTGAATGGGATGTGAGAAATGAAGATTTAACCTCCTCTTTATACCTTGCATACTTTACCTTCCTGGCAGGTCGGCCTACTTATATTAGTGACTTTTCCTTGTTCAAAATTCAATTTTTCTCTAGGGCCGACGTACCTCTTATGTTGGGCGGGTTTTGACGGATTGTAAGGAATGAGAGAATGCCGCATTTTCCTTGTCTAGCTGGAATTGGCGCCCATTTTTGGGCACATTCTCCCTATGCATGAGGAATTTCCTCCATTTCTAGGCGCATATTCCTTATAAACATGGAATTTCCCTCATTTTTCTCTTGAACTTTTCCTTTTTCAACTTCAAATTTTACTTTCTTTGACGAATTTTCCAAGTGTTTTTTAAATGATTTTGCATTAGATCTTCATGAAATTGAAGTTGTTTTCAAAAAAAATTGTTGATAATGCTCCCTTGACTTGAGCACATTTTCCATGCTCAAAGGGAATTTCCTCTTTTAAGTGCATTCTCCCTGTGAGAGAAGAATTTGCTCACCTCCTTGCATTGAGCTTCTTTTTTCAACATTTCTCACTCCTTAGCAAGAATTTTCTAAGTCGTTTTCAATGGATTTTCAATGTATTTTTCATAAATTTGCAACAAAAGATTGAATTTTTCATTTTGACCAAGATTGCAAATTCTTCATGATGAGCACAATTTCCCCTTGTAGGTGGAATTCTCCCTAGGGCGCATATTCCATGTGTAGGAGGAATTTGCGATTTTTACTTAGCTTGGATTTTTTTCGTTCAAACCTTTTCTTGCTCCTTGGTGAGGGTTTTTCAATGGATTTCGATGGGTTTTTCAAGGGATTTTTCATGAATCTCAAGTAGGAGATGGAATTTTTCTTTTTTGGCCAAAATCACAAACCCTTATTGAGTGCAAATTCCTTAGGTGGTAGGAATTTGCGACTTTTCCTTCTTGCATTGGCGTATTTTCCACGGACTCATGGAATTTACGCTTTTCCACACATCCATTTTTCTTTCAAACTTAGTAGTTTCAATGGATTTTCCAAGGGGTTTTCATGAATTTCAAAGGATTTTCAAATGATACTTAAAAGATTTTTTGCTTTTCTCTGAATCTCCATGGAGTCTAAAAATGGCGCATTTTCCTTGTGAGGGTGGAATTTCCACCTTTTCCATTAAATGTTCTTCAATAATTTCTCAAGACTTTTTCGAAAGATTTTTAGGATTTTCCATGTTTTGCTAGGGTTTTTTTTGGAGAATTTTGAAATTTGTAAAGACTGAATGCCAAATCTCCCTGGTAAGGAATTTGCGACTTTTCAATACTTTGTCATTTTTCAGTACCTGAAATCACGTATATTTCAAAATATGTTTAAGTATATCTTCCTATACTTTAAATATTTTGAAATATACTTTCAGGATGTTTGAGATAGGTCTCGGATCCATGAGATTTAACATGCAGATTCTAGATTTTTGAGTATCCACTAGATATCAGACTTAATCAGTTTTTTAGGATTTCAGGATATCAGACTTCGTCGATTTCAGGATTTCAGGAAACATGCATCAGGATGAAGGCATAGGGATTCCTCAGTTGAATATCCATCTCTTAGGCAATTTCTTCAATCACTTCCTGGATCTGAGAAAGAACTTGGCGAGACTCGGACAAATCAATACTAGCAAACCTACAAACTCAGAGAAAACTTAAACCCTAAAACAAAACTAAGACAGAAAGCGAGAAAAAGGGTGGGTCCCCATTTGCAATGGGGCGATGTGTGAAAACATCACAACAGGGAGCATAGTTACATGACCTTGGAGAAGTTGAGATCCTTTACTTGAGAGCTTGTGCGTCTAGATATAGTGGGATCAAGAGAAGATATTTTGTCCCCTTGTTTTGTTCAAGCAAAGTTGGAACATAAACTTGTATCACTAGTCAATTGGTTTGTTAGAGACAATATTTTAAAAGATTGGATGAATAATGTAGTTATGGACTGAATGAAAGGATTCGTAGAAAGGAAGCTGTCAGAGAAAATTACAGTGATGCTGAAGGGAAAGAGATGAAAACTCTGGAGTCAAAATCAGAGCATTCCAAAGAAGAGGACAGCCACAAGTACCCAAGTGCCAATTAGAACGGATGAGAATACTGACGATGGTGATGGTGGAGATGAAGAAAGAAATTGAAGGCTTCTTGTGAAACAAATGAAATTCCTAAGGTTGGCAATCTGAAATTAGTCACAAAGAAGAGAGAGAGGAGTCTCCTCCACATGTTCAACCTAGCCCACCTCTTACTACTATAGTTTCTCATGTTGTAGCATCCATTCCTCCTCCTATTCCTTCTAGTTGTTTTGTTTCGCCATCTATTTCTATCCATTCTGAAGGTACACCTTTACCTTTTGCGCTTTCGCTTCATGACTGTTATCCCTCTTCCCAATCCTCATCTCTTTATATCTACCATGGATGATCCTCCTGAGAAATTGATCGAGAGTGCTCTGAATCCGGAGTGGGTGTAGGTGTCTTTGGCAAGGAAAAGGCAAGTGGTGACTATAAGGCCCTTCAATTTAGGCGTCATCTCTGTCATGATTGAAAAGGAAGAAATCAAGAAGGTATTGAGATAGACAAGGTTCAAGAAGGACAAAGAGGGGCGCATCATTGTAGAGATAACTATTCCACTCGTAGATAAGGATATCTAGGAAACACAAGTCTTTGACTTTCAGATTACACATACCAATTTTGGGTTTGCAAATAGATAGGGTTATATGGACATGTAGCAGTTTGCAACAAATAATGCCAAGGGAAGGATTGCAAAAGATGAAGAATAGAAGGTGGTCCTTAGGGATGAAAGCAAAGAAATGAGAGCTTATATTGCACATTTGATAAATCTCTTGGACAAATCTAGCACAACATCAACTTAAAGAGTTGAGGAAAATAATCAGAGGAGATAATTAGATGAATTGGTTTCATGTGGCAAAGGCACTCAACAATGGATTGCTAAGTTTTGTGATAGGGGATTGAAGCTAATAAATGAATTGTTTGATTTGCTCAAGGAGATTAGAGAAGCCTTACATCATGTGGTGGACATAGAGTGTGCTATGATTGTAAACATTTCTCCTTCTACAAATGTCATTATGCACTTGGAGCCCATGGAGTTCTTGGGTGAAGATGAATTAATCAGGCTGGGAGTCATTTTTGATCCCAATGAGTACCATCTTCTAGAGTGGTTGGTGGCTTTCCAGATGATTTCAGAGATAGAACTGCCTGCTTTGAAGGTTGTCAAAGAAAATATTAGGAATTTGCAAGTTGTTGAGCAGAATATCATTTCTTTTAGTGCATTTGTTTCTTGTGCATTCGTGGATAATAATCTAGAAACTCAGATGGATTTGATCAGCTAGTGCAAGTACACCTAGGAGGCCCTTCTTTTGGTTCAGATAGTATGGAAGATTTGATGAAGCTTGCAGTGAAATTGTCAATGCAAGAGAGTGAAGTGCCAGAAATCTAGGTGTTGGTTGTGAGAAGCAATAGTTTTTCTCATCATCAACTCAACAAGCAAAAAATAATTTCCAGATCTCCAATAGCTGTTGCTAGAGCATTCATTGAAAAGGTGTGATTGACTATTGAGAAGGACAATACACCAACACTAGTTTCTCCATATTCACCAGGTTCTTCAAGTTCAAATTCTTTAGTTGCAAAGGAGTTTTCAGATTGGCTATTTTAGGCCAAGTCTATTTTGGGTTGTGTTCTATTTTTGGCGAGGTGAGGAGGGCCTATTTTAGGCTGGTTTTATTTATTTATTGTTTAGAATAGTTTTGCTTTGAAGTATTTCCTTTCCTATCTTTTTTTTATAGCTTTTAGAGGGTTGTTTTAAAACAATGATATTTGGGATAAATAATTATTATCCTAAATCCCCAAAATTGGTTATTCTTCGTTACTTATAAATAAGTGCCTTGGGCACAAGAGATGGTTAATGATAGTTGAAGTTATGCTCATGCTCCAAAAATCATCCTTCAAGTGTTGAATATGAATTTTATGTGTGTTTAGTGGTGTTGGATTTTGTTGGTTGAACTAATACTATGATTCATCTTAGTTGTATCTTTGTATGCATCTAAGTTATTTGATTTATGAAATCTTGCATTGTTGGTGCGTGTCAGAAGTAGTTCATTTAACATATTTTTTTGTATGCAGTGTTGT
This sequence comes from Cunninghamia lanceolata, assembly GCA_027924645.1. Taxonomy (NCBI): domain Eukaryota; kingdom Viridiplantae; phylum Streptophyta; class Pinopsida; order Cupressales; family Cupressaceae; genus Cunninghamia; species Cunninghamia lanceolata. Next base: position 3,331,722 of record BSBN01000124.1, on the reverse strand, counting down.
TGTTAATAGGGTTATCCCCTAATTGGTTATCTTCCAGGGCTTATTCACACCTAGATTGTTAAGCTTACTTAGGGCACTTTTAGGGTACACTTAGGATACTTATCTCTTTGTGTCTCATGTCATATGATTGTGACATTTGTCATAATCTTATGTTGTCCTATGTCTCACCTTGGCCTATATAACCAAGGTTTCTCATTGTACTATTATATACACAGATACAACATTTGTATCGCATCCTTTGCATGGATTGTTATTCTATCATGTTGATCTTCTTTGATTCTTGTGATTAGCTCTTAGGCATCTTGATCTTGGAATAGCTACCTCCATAGCTAATCCTAACATGGAATTAGAGTAGGAGATTGTCTAGAGTTAGTTTATTTTAGAAGATCTAAGATTGTGATTTTTTTCTTTCTTGAAACTAATTATGCTCATCTCTTGCATCTTTGGATGATTTGGAGAATCAGAAAGGTTGAGAGAAATAATAGTTTTGGGGTGGGGGGTCTTCTTTGTGGTTTTGTATTGTAGGTTCATTTTGGAGTATGTTGGAGCAAATATGAGCTCACCATTGAGTTCAAAATGTCTAATAAAATCAGATTAGCCTTTTATTTTGTCCAAATTGGACATTGGAGGCGAAATCTACAAAGGTTAGAAGTTGGGAGGTAGTTGTCAGATTTGAAAGTAGCCACATTTTTTGAGCATTTTGGGTCAAATCTGACCTTGCCATTGCATCTACAAGCCCTCAGAACCAAAGAATTGACTGTCAATTCGTCAAATTTGGAGACTTTTGCCCAATAGGCCCTTAGGAAAAAAAATTGTCCTAGACTGTATGGATTGTAATGTTGGAATTTTGCAAAATATTCTATGAAATCTTTGCGCAGTGCTGGCGTAGATATAATCTTTGCAGGGATCGACAAATTCTTAGGCACAATTTATTATCTGCTGGGTAATTGCTTTTTATTTGTTGATTTATTAATTTATTTTGCAGTTTTTTTTATACCTATGCTGGTTGTAGGTACCCTATATCTTTAGGGTACGTTGCCTCTGCAAAGCGCCATGTGGTGTAGGACCCTGCCAATATCTTCCATTGTTGGCAGCAAAATCCTAGGGGAATTTCCCTCTATAGCTTGCAAAGCAGCTCTCATCAGTCGGAAAACCACTAACGGATGCGAAAACACCAAATAGTCTGTTAGTGGTTTTCCGCACACAGATAATTGTTTTCTTAATCAAACTAGTGGTTTTGTTCACAAAAGGGTGGTTTTTCAAAATTTGACGATGGTTTTGCAGGTGTAGAGAATATTCTGTTCAGATGGTGCATATTCTATTCGCAAGCATTGATGACGTTAGCATGATGTCATCAATGTTGGAATAAGTTGTCATTGATATCAAAGGCACGAAGTCGTTAAGTGATCAATGATGCCAAGAATGCAAGGAGTATACGACAAAGACAAAGACAAATACCTTGAGAGAGGAGCAATGATTATCATCATGATTGAAGAGGTTGATTGTATTGTTTAAATTAAAGATTTAAACAATCATTGGTATGGTGGCCGATCCAATCTAAAGGTTCGTGGATGTTACCAGTGGAGTTCAGTATGAATTTCAACGTGATTTCAATAAAGAATGATTATGGTTGTAGTACTGGTATTTAGATTGGACGATGGGATCGATATGTTTAATCATTTTGAAGTAGTAAGGTGATTGATCCTCATAAAGGTGGTCGACTTTATAAGAAATCGTGGATTTAATCAGTCCAAAAAGATGGACAAAGTTATGGTATTAACAATGAAATAGAAGTAAACTAAGGCTGACTTCCAAGTATTAAAGAGAATGAAAATCAAATGTTTAAATATGGCCGACTTCATCATATATTGTAAAAACCACCGAATATATATATGTGTGATGTTGAGCGATCAAGAAGAGATCATGAAGACTGATCAATAATATGGTGCGATTAATTCATATTGAAGTGATGCGAGCTTTTGAATAAGACAAAAGGTTGTTTTGAATAAGACAAAAGTCTTATACACATAAGTTAGTGCGAATTGTATATGGACAGCGATCAACAAAACAATAAATATGACTCCATATAAGACAAAGATGTCTTAAGAAAGATAGGAAATAAAATGAGTTAATTATCATGGCAGCAAATAAAAGAGATTTCCTTGATTAGTTCTTGGCCGACTAAGTTGTTATGATAGAAGGCAGCACTTATTATTTATGATGAAGCCAACCTCCCCATATATGGAGCGCTATATATATAAGATAATAAAAAGTTAGTTAAAGAGAAATAAAAGGAGCGATCATCTTTATCAAAGGAGCAGTGACTAAATATGTATGAGGCAGCAATTAGCTTTGAAAAAGAAAGGCAGCGATCATTCTTTGGTTAATGTTTTTAAAGAAGATCGAGGTACGATTTATGAGTGAATAAGTGTGATTGGCATAAGTGTTAATGCAAGATTAAAAAGACTATAAGATGCGCTTCAAGAAGAGGTGCAATCTGAAAAGAAGTGTCTATTATTTGTGAGAAGATATGTCTCTTGAAAGAAAATAAAAGGAGAGAGGAAGCATGTGTTGGAGTAAGAAGTGTAATGAATATTATGAGAATAAGAGCAGATTGAAAAGAAAGTAAGGGTAGAAATATGAAGTGTAACTCAGATTTATTTTGAGTGTATATGCAGCCCATGTATGAATGATAAATGCAAATATATATGACGAATATATGTGAAGATTAGAAGCAGAAATCTATGTGAAAATATTGACATGATAATGATTAGTTTTTGTGAACTGAATTAGTGCATGATTAGATCAGATTTATGAAAGAGAAGTGTGTATGATTTATAGCAGATTTGTGGAGTGGAAGTATATGAGTGTGAATCTGATTTGAAAAGGAAAGACTTACATCATATAGAATCAGAGGTAGTGATCAGATTTGTGATTGGATCAAAATTATGTTTGGATCAGATTTGAGATTGGATCATAATTGTGTTTGGATCAGGATTGTGAAAGGAAGTGTGTGATCAAATTTGTAAGGGAAGGATTTAGATCAGATTTGGAAGAAGGATATTGTGTGAGTTGTAATCAGATTTGTGAGAGGGAGATCTTGTGGAGAAGTAATCTATATCAGCCATTGAAGGATTAATAGGTTGGAACCTCTTGCTGGGTTGGAGCTCAGTTTGTGTGGGGGTTGAAGCCTCCAATAGGTTGGAGCCTATCAAATAGAGGTTGGCATCTCTTGTTGGGTTGGAGCTCAGTTTGTGTGGGGCTTGGAGCCTCCAATAGGTTATATATATATAAAAGCAATATTGTGTCGTGGTTTTCTCCCGAAAGGGTTTCCACGTAAATCATGTGTTCTCATTGTGTATTTAATTGCTGGATCTTGCATATGTGTAGTTGATGTAATTAATTGAGTTTGAAAAGTAAAAGATTGTTAGATACTAATTCACCCCTTAGTATCACTGTGTGCTCATCAATTAGTTTTCTCCCTCTCAGCCTGCCCCTTCACCTAGTTTTGGTTTTTGCACTTGATCTTTAGAGGGTGATATCTTGGTCATATTGAGGTCTTTTTCAGTGCATTTTTTTTGAAATGGGGCAGAATTTCATGCTCTTTGTGATAGTGTAGGTTATTTTCAATTTGAACTTTTATTTTTTTTTCCTTTATTAAGAGTTTTAGTTTTCTTAGTTATCTTGTTATGCAGTTTTCATTTTGGGAACTTTGACGGGTCATAACTTTTGCATATGGACTCCTTTTGGGGTCCATTTTTTTTTAAAGTGTGTATTATGCAGTGGTTCCATTAGTTTCCTCTCATCTTGTAGCAAAATTGTATTTTCAACATGTGGTCATTTTTGGACATGTGGTTATTGAATGCACTTTTTAATTTGTAAATGCACTGAAATAAAGTGCCATATCCTGTACATGTATTTTGAGGATCTTGTACATCATGTTGTGCCATTTTTGTACTTGCACTACTTTATAAAGTGCCATGGGGGGTTTGTTGTGTGTGTGCCTTGTTATTTGCAAACAACCTTGTCTACCTTCATGCGAGTGTGCCTTGTCTTTGCGCACCCTTTATAGCAGGGTCCATGAGAGTGACCTTGTTCTAGTTGCAGGTACTTCTTTGTGCATCTTCTGATGTTGCTTCTTCACCTTCTTGCACTACATTGTGACACATAGTTCCAGTGGAGCTGCCATACCTCTCCCTTGTCAACATTACGGAGGGTATCATACTATTTGTGCTAATGCTTCCTTGGTTTCACTTTGGAGTGAGCTATGTATCTAATTTTTGTTCCTATATATTAGGCGAATGCGGTGGCTGGTTACCCATGCATTTTGGTGAGATGGGATCGATACCATATAAACACTCTTGCATTCCTGTTTATAGAGGCAACCTTCTACCTTATTCAGATGATTAGAGCTCTTGCGACTGCTAGATTATTGCCTTGTTGCAGTATATTGGTGTTAATTCACCATCTGTGCATTGTTCGAGTAGTGTCGTTGGGGTCACTCATGCAGATTTGTGTCTCTTTGATCCTAATCTTCATCTTGATTTAAGTGGAGGTTCTTCATTTTCAGCAATCTAGTAGTTGTTCTTTGACAATTGTTTGCAACTTTTTTGTGCTTCAGTGGAGTTCTTCATGTTCCTAATCCTTTTGGGCCATCTTTTGGGAAGGCTTATTAAAACTTCTCTTGTTTTCTATCCTATGGGGGGGATATCTATTGTATATTGGTGAAGGAACTTATCCTTGAGGGGTCTTGTTGAGTCCTTCCTTCACTTTCTTGTTTTCTCTCTTTGGGGGGCAGTTTTTTCCTACGGGTTTTCTCCTTTTTTCCATTTGTGAGATCTTTTGTACATGGGTACCTCATGAGGCCTTGTTGTCAGGACCCATCTTTGCATCTTTGCATTTGTTAGTTCCTCCCTAAGTTGCACTTAAGGGGGGTGTTGGTGTGAATAGGGTTATTTCCTAATTGGTTCTCTTCTAGGACTTATTCACACCTAGATTGTTAAGCTTACTTAGGGCACTTTTAGGGTACACTTAGGATACTCATCTCTTTGTGTCTCATGTCATATGATTATGACACTCTTATGTTGTCTTATGTCTCATCTTGGCTTATATAACCAAGATTTCTTATTGTACTATCATGTTGATCTTCTTTGATTCTTGTGATTAGCTCTTAGACATCTTGCTCTTGGGATAGCTACCTCCATAGCTAATCCTAACATGCAGACTTACTAGTTTATTTTTATTTTAGCCAATGAAAAAGTATTTGTTGTGTTTAGTTTAGTTATCGTTTCATTTGGTTGCAAGTCTTAAATATAAAACTTTAAGATAAGTGTATTTTGTTCAAGTCCTAAATATAAACTTCGAGTCTTATGTTCATTCCCAAAACACAAAAAGATAAGTGTATTTTGTTCATAGCTTAGAGTTTAGGGCTAGTTTAGTTTTCTAGAGAGCTTCCCCTTAGAATTTGACGAGAGGTTCATCCTCGCATACTATTCTGTTTGTGTTGTCTTGAAAAAGACAAATTAAAATGCCAACAAGTGTTAAGTCTATTGCATTAGGTACAACCATGAGGATAATCTCATGATTTGGTCTTCTAGAGTCACCAGATTGATTATTTCCATCTCTCATGCTATTTCATTAAGTGTCAATGTCAAGTGCTTGATAGATTCAGTAGTTACTAACAAAAATGGCAATAGATCTTTGAGACAAGAATGCTATAAGTAATGAAGCACCTTTGACCTCTTATTGTTGGTCTTTGAATAGGGTCGACAAGTTTCCCCATTCATGGTCCAAACTATAGAGGTAGATGCACATCACCAATGTTCTATGTCTAGAGAATCAATGAATGTGGATGTTAGGAAATGAATTGCGAAGAGTGCCTTGCTTCCTCCTAGGATTGTTTAACCTTAGATTATTCTCTAAAGGAGATTATCAAATTTGAGTATGACTCCCAGGGCTTTCTTGGACGGTAGTCAAATGTATAATCTCTTGAACAGCAATGGAATTGCTTGTTATCTGCCTTCTAGGGACAAAGGTGGATCGAGCACTAGATATCATCTTTGGGAGAAGTGATTCCAGCCTTCTAGCAATAGTTTTTGCAATGATTTTGTACATCATATTGTATAGCAAAATTGGTCTGAAATCATCTAACTTTTTGACAGCCATAGTCTTTGCAATCAAGGGTATTTGAGTGGCATTAGCTGGGTCAACATTTTTTTGTTGTCTCTGGACTCCTTCCACAACCTGTAAGAGCTCAGCTTTGATCAAATCCAAGAAGTGTTGAAAAAGGAGAGAAGAGAAACTGTTAGGGTCTGGGGCCTTGTCTTTATTGGAGGAACAAAATATGGCTTTAAGCTCTTCTTCATGATTGCTGCACTGGGCATTACAATATCTTTGGCTGTGACGACTCTGTTGATATTCCAAAGATTCTTATCTCGAGCTTGAGTGCTCGTATGAATTTCCAAGGGTTCCTTGAGGAGTTGATCATAGAAACTGGTGGCATAATTGACTATATCAATTGGGTTGGAGATAGTCATGAATTTTAAGTCCAAAAATAAAATGCAAAGAAAAAAAAGTTGGTCATGAATGTATTGTGAAGTCACCAAATATTCTTGCACATTAAGAGTCCTCATCAATTTGAAGGGTCATTATGTTATAAAATATATTTGGTTGGCATGACAGAATTAAAGCAATGTCTACTAGTATTGCATTCCATGGCTTGCAGGAAAGAGGTAATGAAAAAAAAAAATCCTCCTCCCACATATTTGCGTCTTGTGTGCATATTTTTGCTTCAATTTTGATTGATAAATTTAAAGCATGTGTTTAATTCTTGATACCGTGTTTGGTGAGTTGAAATTCATAGTTGTATCTCTGCCTTTCACTCTTCATCAGTGCACCTTTAAAAGGATTTTGTAGATGTAATTGTATGATAACTTTTCCTCTAAATATTTTTCTGCACATATTTCTATATATATTTAATATATATAGTTTTGAAATCCCTTAAATAAACTCATTAAAATATTTTCCTAACTCATCACACATTAGCTTTGATCCGAAGTTTTAGCCTTATATTTTTTAAACATTTTTTTTTTGAAAAATGCCACTCATGTTTGATTTCTACAAACTCTAGATGTAAGGTCAATCATGGTCAAATTTTTCAAATGACATCCTTACAGGTGGCTAGACCTCATGCTTTTCCCAATTCTACATCTGTGATCTGCAACTCTAAGAAAGAGCTCTATCTTGCTAAGCATATTATGGGCTTGGAAATTTAATCTTAAATGCACATGCTTCTGTGACGCACTGTGATATTCATCCACCCTTAAAAATTTTGGCATTCCCGTGCAAGTCAACATACCATCCCTTTTGTAAGTTGACATTGTGCTCCTTCACAAGATTGATGGCTTTATAATATGAACTATGATTGCTTGAAAGTGTTACACCCACTCTAATTTAATAGAATATAAAATTAACTATTAACAAAATTTCGGCAGAAAGATAACTTGATTAACTAACTATCTATGAAATAAAATTTCATAAAAAACAACTAACTTTCATTTTCAGCTGAAGTAATCTTTTCCAACTGATTATATGCAATCAACATAATTAAACTAACTTTCGTTAACTGAATTCCAAATAATAAAAGAGATTAAGAGAAGTACAACTTGCATAGCTTCCTGCTGATTTTGTTTGCAGATCTTTCATTGGATTTTTGGAAAAAGAAATATCAACAAGGGTTTTAACCACCCAACCAAGACCAACTGGTCTCTCGTGCTTCTTCAACTGAAGAAACTCGACCCTTCACGAGAGTGATGACAGGAATCAATTTACAACAATGTGCCTTTGAGCCTGGTGTCAAGACCTATACCTCCTAATCGATCTTTCCCTATAGGTACCTCTTAATTGGAAATATTATTTTGACCAGTGATATATCTGGTACTTGATCGCTGACAGATGCCTATCTGCATTGTAACCTTGGCCAAGGATTTTCTAGTATATATATATATACATATATCTGACACTACTGTGTCGTCAGCCTTCACCCTTGCTCGACATTGTTATTAACTTAATGCTTTTTTCTTTTCATTCTGAATGCAGGTTTTTTTTTTACATAACATCATACATGACTTACTTGGCAACTTTTAGTCGCATTAAAATCAGAACAAAAACACAGACAGAAATTGCTCAAAAGAATACAACACTCTTATTATCGGCACATTATAATACCTAGGTTGACAGTAACAGCAATAGATTCTAAGCATATATATATATATATATATATAAACACACACACACACATATATATATATGTGTGTGTATATATATACATATACTTATACATGCATATCAGACATAGATCCAATATCAAAAGTATCTCGGCTTTAGAAATCTCAGAAGCTGAAATAAAGAAATACGAATACTGATTTTCAGAGGACTGATTCGGAAGTTCAGAATCATAACAATCGAAAGATAACATAATACGAATTGCTAAGATCATCAAACTTTTAACGAACTGTTTAAAGAAGATTTAAGATCTTGCCTGACAAGTGATTGGAAAATCGGGATAGCTAGTTGCGACTGATCTATTCAATACAATCGGTAACAAAAGACCACTTGATAAATGCACGACACAATGAAAATTCTCAGAAACAAGACGCCAACAATATGCACGCTGAAAGGTAATGCTTCACAATGATACTACAACTCGAACTCTTCTTCTTTTCTCCTTGTCCGCCTTACTCAGAAAGAAAATAAAAACGCTTAATCGAATGGCGGATGTTTCCTCTACTCTCCTATATGAAGGAAAAATGCATGCCAAGAAAGAATGGTTGATCAAAATAAACCGCTCAAAATAAACCGCTCCACGTAGTGGAAAGGAAGAGGAGTTGCAAACAAGATTTCAACTCATACACTTCAAGTGCTCCACAAGGTAAGACCCAAAGTAATTTATTAAATAAACAAAAGAGAAATCTTTTTCTCTATTTTATATATATATACTCATGTGCCTTGGCCAAGGCTACGGTGACTTTAGGATTTTGGCTAAATTATTGTTTTTCGATTCCTGTAATCACTCTCTCCTTGTTGATATCCCTTTTTCTTAGCCACCTGTTTTGTCTTGCAACCACTTAGACAATTAAGGAAGGTTAAATCATTTCCATGATACGAATAATAATTAATATCATTTTCATCATTCCATTTTTATATAAAAAATAATAAAATATTCACAATTAAAGAAAAATCATCATATATATTTTTTCAACGAACAATTTCACATTCATAGGAAAGCAGTTGTTCTCAACTAACAACATAATTAATATTTAATTGTTCAAACAAAAAGGGATGTAACAGAAAGGACTGATTGTTATACGAAAGCTCATTATAAAAAGGACATCTAATATCCCTCATTTTGACTAGCACAATTGGAAGGGTCATTATCAATCTTGTCCTCTCCAAAAGAACATATGAAGATCATCCTCCATGGGACATCTAGTTTCTTCAAAAGGATACATACTAGATTTCATCCCAAAGCTCACCACAACACTATGAAATAGTTTGATGATTATATGGTAACAACAAAGTATTAAAAGCAAGGTTCTGTATGAAATCATTCCATCTCTATAATTTATTAAATCATAATAGAATGTCAATGTATGATTGTTGACTACAGGATGTATTCCAGATATTTCTATTAATTATGCATTGGTTAGATGAATCCCATAACCTGTAATGTCCCTTATACGAATAATACTAATTTTACCCTAAATTATCAAATTCTAAGCAAACAAGCTAGAAAATACTTACAATAATATTTCTCACAGTTAAGTCAACATGATTAACAAACTCAAATAGCATTATTAATCCAACTAAAATCTAACTATCTAAGAGACTCAACCATAAGAGAGTTGAGGAGTGTGACTTCGATGGGGTGTCTTGGATCCTCTACCCTAGGCCCAAGAGCAGATATACCATCCCCCTTGGCCTCATGTGGCGCATGCCATCCATATGAGGTGGTCTACTTAATGAGGTATCTGTTTCCCGTTATCCCTTCATCTTGTCATATCCTTTCCCTTTCTTTATAATTGGTTCCTTTGAACTTGCATGTCTATAATAGGAGAATGAGATCATAAGAGAGTGCCCCGGAAGGCATCTCTTCTAAGCCCAAAGGCAGTACCCTTTGTACCCCTTGGCTCCTTGGGATTATCCAATCCTCTTAGAGTGGTGTACCTAGAAGAGTGCCCCATCGCCGTATCCTTCTTGCACCACATTCCTTCTATCATAGTAACCATAACACTCATACAACATTCCATATTAATGCATAATGAATATTAGTTGCAAACAATCATATCAGCAATGCATAATGAATTATGAAGGTGACATGTAAATGATAATGTGCATGAACTATTGATGATGATATGCATAACTATTTATCAGATTTAGACAATATCTTATATAAACACTCTACCACAATTATATGAATTCACAATCCTCTTTTAGGTCTGCTCTCAAATATATTCCTTGTTGCTGTTATCTCTGTCAAGAAATATCAGAAATTGTAGTATATATCTTATTCCATTAGATGTATTCTTATTTCCTCTTCTCTCCCTATATGTACCTCTATATCTTTATGAGGAGAGCCATCCCTTTGGAAGGGTGATGACTCTCCAAAGAATCATGACTTTTGATAAGGACTGCTGCCCTTTTTAGTATTAATCACTCCTTTGAATTTGTTTGCCAAACACATCATGATCGCTGCCTTCCCTAAGTGCTACTAATCGCTGTGTATAAGAATCTCTGCCTTTATTTACTAACTGCCTTTTGTTAGTGAGCGCTGACTAATTAGTCATTAGATCGCTGATGTTTGCTGCCCGTTTCCTCTTAAACGTTGCATACATAAAACTGTTTATTCCACGTAAGACTTTGTCTTATGCTGGTTGCTGCATATTAATCGGACCTCCTTTGTCTTATGTTAAAGGGGAGTCGGCCATTTATTAGGAATTGTAAACATGTAATTCGCAGCATATAGATCGCTGCTTGTATGGATCGCATGACTCAAGTCATGCTTAAGTCTTATGAAATATGTTTATAATATTTAATTTATAATATTTAAGTATATAATATTTACTTTATAATATTCAATTTATAATAAATATTTTAAGTATATAAAAATATATTTGATTTATCTAATATTCAATATTTAATTTAAATGTATTCCATTTATGATTTATAGATATAATAATAGATTTTAATGTCATTCATATCTTTAATTTGAATGAACAATACATCATTAGTATAGGGACATGACATAACCATAATGACGTGTTTTTATATATATATATTATATGCATTGGTTAGATGAATCCCATAACCATAATGGCATGTGTTTATATATATATATATATATATATATATGCCATTATGGTTATTGGATTCATCTAACCAATGCATACAATTATCTGGGATACATCCTGTAGTCAACAATATCCAAGACTCCATAACTTCTTTAGGATAACTCCAGAACAAAATTGACCTTAAATTAGTGCATGCAAAATAAAATAAAAATCGAGAATTACTTACTTTGATGAATTTATGTAGAGATTTGTGTTTAGGCACATAAAGGAGCTTCCTAGCACAGGTGTGCTATTACCTTTGGAAGCCAATTGCATATCCTTATATCAGCGACAACTTGTCTTATGATATTTGAACATGAAATTTGTATAAAAGCCACAATTTCTGGAGCCTTCTAGGAATGAGGCAGTTTATCAACTTTGAGAGACACTATGTATTGATTATGTCTGCACCAAACTTGGTCACTATAATGTAGTGATTATTGGTAATATGATCTGTATCCCCCCATGCAGACAACATTTAATTTTGCTGCTTGTTCAATAATACAATTTCTCTATAAGCTACAAATTCTGAGTTTCTTCTTCACAATGTAATAAACTTTCTCTGATGTGAGTTCTATTTATTAAAAAAAAGGGAAAACAGCAATTCGTTTTTTCAGTTTCTTACTGTCCCAAGGGTCAGATCCACACATCTTTGGTCATTCCATCCCTTTTGTAATTGGGGCATTTTTTTTTTAATCAATTATTCAACAATATTTTGGCCAAGGCATAAGTTCTACTTTGAGCAAACAGTCATGAAATGTGTGCCGAACTTAGTAACACTATTTGTTTACAATAGCAGGTTTCATATATAAGGCTTGGTTTGCAGAGTTTTTCAAAATCTACATAAATAAATCTAGTTTAATGGTTGGGTTTGTGTTTTGATAGAAATTACGACTAAGAATTGAGGATCCACCCAGGCGGAAACATATGGTTTATCTGGGAGGTGCTGTTCTTGCTGGGATAATGAAGGTATCTTATTTTCTCAAATTTCGAAGTACTCTGCTTGTTTGGTAATTTGGTAATTAAGTTCAACTCTATGACCGATCTTTGTTATGCAGGACGCACCTGAGTTTTGGATAAGCAGACAAGAATACCAAGAGGAAGGAGTTGGGTGTTTGAGGAAATGTGGTCAAGCATGATTTGTAGATATCAGGGTGTTATTAAAGGGCATTTCACATTTGGTTTTGGGATTCTAGATCCAATAAGGTCTGCCTTTTTCTGGTTGTGTAATGCCCTAAAATTTCGATCCAAAAAAACTCTAAAAAAAGGTGTAACAATGTTTTTTGGAATGTTAAAACATTTTACGTTTTAAATTTCTTGCACATATAATTATAATTTTGTTTGTCTAATTGTGTTTCAGTCATTGTCATGTTTTCTTATGATTTTCATACTGCAAATGATGTTTGAATTGTGTTAGTTTTTTACTTTACACTTTGACAAACATTCTTGAGGTGTTTAAGAAGGATTACAAGTTAGAAATACATAATTGGTGAACTTTTAGGGAATGATAGGCCAAAGCTGGGGTAAACAATAAGAAAGATTTAATGTTTAATAATAAAACTCAGTTTGGTCTAAGTGTCAATCTGGGGATCGTAAGCTTGCGAAAGGTCTCGTGGCTATCTGCACAAGGGCTACAAGTTGTGAGGTGAGTGGGGATGAAACGCAACTAGAACACACAGAAATTGCATTAAGGAAAATCTAATTTAATTCTGCTATTTTGTTTTTGCGATAGGAACTGCAACAGGAACTGTTACAACAGCAACAGTCTGTGAGAAGAACTATTACAGAAATAGTAACGATCTGTGACAGTAATAGCAACAATTTACAACAGAAAAGAAAACTCACCTTCTGAAATCAAATTAATAATACTGAAATCAAACACTTCGAAATCTGCTTCAAACATTCTGAAGGAAAACATTAACTTAAAACGTAACATAAACACATTAATAGAAAACAAAACAAAAATAAATAAACGTCACCGTGCTTCACCAAGGAGTGGGCCCGTGCTCCATGGTTTGCAAGTCAGGAGATCTCTTATGCTAACACAAGAATTCGCAGCACCTGAATGTCTTTTATTTCACGAACAAAAGAAGTCTTTTTATATTATTCTCTCCATAGTTTACATAACACACATATTTATATGCCAAGTCTATAACAAAAGTAATAAATACTTTGTCTTGACCTGTTACTAATAAAATAGGAAGGAATGGCTCACGTTAAGCCTTGTTTACTCTCCACAAATGAAGAACAGTTCTGTTACAACAGTGAGCAGAAAATAGGATACGAGAATATTTCTCTAGCTGGCAATAACTAGAAAACATGTCCTTTATCACAAACTAATGCTTGCGGTTTTCTTCTCCAACAACTATGCAACCGCCTCCTTTATTATACATTAGCCTTACAACCGAAGAGCCAACTAACACCATCATCCAGAGGCTGATGTCATTCACATGAATTGTGACTTCGAATACCAACTTTAATCGTGACAGGAAGTTTCTGCATAAAAGGTGACAGGAAGTTCTGTATGAAAGATGATGGGAAGTTCCTGTGAAATAGGTGACATGAAGTTTGCATGTTGCAAGTTATATTTTCCAAGGCTTGAAATCACAATGCTTATTAGTAAAGACAATCAATAATTAATTTCCATATTTTATCCAAAAAATTATATTAAATACCACTTATATATAAGTAATCATATGCAACATAAAGGTGACAAAATGGTATGACATTGAACGGAAATGGAATGTGGGAATGGGTATTAAGGTGCATGAAATAGGCTAAAATATGGTATAAAATAGAACATAATTGGCTCTCATCAGGGAATATCTCTTAGTTTACGGATCAAGTGGTATCAAAGCATGTTAGAATTACTTGTGGGCATTAGTTTTTCAGTAGTTTGGTGAAATTCCGAGTTTATAATTGTTACTAGCTTGAGTGGAAGTGGTGATTTGAGTCAGTCTGAGCCCAAGATTGGTACTAGGGAGTGGAATAGAGCACAAAGAAGAATGGATAGAGAAAGTGACAGAGATATGGATGATGGAGAAGAAAGGCTTAAAAAGTTGGAAGATGATGTTTCAAGAATCTCAAGGTCTATTGGCAAAATTGATGTGTTGGAGAGTGTTTTCAAGCAATTACTCTTAAATTGAGCACAAAAAGGGAGCCAAAACTAGAGGATCCACCCAAGAAGACAAATTTTGAACAAGCGGAAACATCCTCTATTGGAAGCAACGTCCTATTTAAGGTAAATGCAAAGATAGATATCCAAGTTTGCATAAGATAACTCACAACAACAAATCTCCTTCACTTTAGTGATCCCTTTGAAGAGCCAAAGGGGTTGCCCCCACATAGGGCAATTGAGCAAGAGGTATAATTGCTCCTCAATTGTCGACTTCCTAATAAAGACCTATATTGTCAAAGTATTTTGGAGATAAATGAGGTTCAAAATTAGCAAAAAGAATTGTTAGAGAGTCGAGTGATTAGGCTCAACACCTCTCCATGTGGTTCTCCCATATTGATGTATCAAAAAAGGATGGAACATGGGGCATGTGCATAGACTCGAGAGCATTAAACAAGATTATAGTGAAGAATAGGAATCCAACTACTCTGAATTGATGATCTTTTAGATCAGTCGCAACATGTTAGACACTTTACAAGATTGGATCTCAAGTCAGATTATCATCAAATATGAATCAAGGAGAATGGTTTATGGAAAATCACATTCAAGACTAGATAGGGTCATTGAGTGGCTAGTGCTTCCATTCAGATTATGCAACATACCAATAATGGCATATGAAAAACCACATTAAGACTAGATAAGGTCACTTTGAGTAGCTAGTGCTTCCATTCAGATTATGCAACAAACCAACAACTTTCTTTAGGCATATGAGTGAGGTTTTGAGACCACTTATTGATTTTTCTGTTATTGTTTACTTAGATGACATATGGGTTTTCAATAGGACCTATGATGAGCAATTAGAGCACTAGAAAAAGTGTTGAAAGTGTTAAGGGAGAACAAGCTACTATTGAATGACAAGAAGTGTGAATTTGCACAACAATTACTTATCTATCTTGGACATGTACTTGGAGATGGAGTGATACATATGGACCAAACAAAGATGGAAGCCACATTGAAGTAGTGTTAACCATCAAATGTCATCAAAATAAGGAGCTTCATTGGGGCAACCAAATACTTGATAAAGTTTGTTAAGCCTTTCTCATCCATAATAGTGCCTCTTAATGCTATCATGAACCATGGTAAATGATTTAAATTGGGTAAATTGGAGCAAACAACGTTTGAGGAGTTTAAGCACAAGATAAGCCATGCACATTTACATTTGAAGTGGAAAAGGATGCAAGCTACTATGTTATGGGGGTTGTTCTTATGCAAGTAGGCAATCCCGCTTATTACCATTTTGAGTTGTTTCATGGTTTAGTCCTTGGTTATAGCACTTATGACAAAAAGTTATATGTGTTGGTGCAAGTGATAAAGAAGTGGAAACACTATTTTTTGGGAAAGGAGATGGTTGTTCACACGGACCACCAACCACTCCAATATTTGCAAGCATAATAAAAGTTACATCAATCATGTCATTACAAGTGGATGTGATTCTCACACCAATTCCACTTGGTTATCAAATACAAGAGGGGTGTTACAAATAAACTTGGCGATATGTTGTTTAGACTGCCATTATTGACAGTGGTATGCACACTTTCTTTTCTTGAACCCTTTGCAAAAGAGGTATATGTAGAGGACTATGAACATGATAAAAATTTTAGAGAGTTGTACAAGCACACAAAGCAAGGTAAATTTGATGGATTTTCACCTAAATTTGGTTTCCATTTGTAATAAAGTTTGCTCTTCAAAATGGGGAAATTGTGTGCCTAATGAAAGGAAGTTGCTCTTCTTGAGGGAGGCTCATACCTCCAAGGTGTAGACATTTTGGGGTCACTAGGATCATTTCTAACCTTTAGTAGTATGTTTATTGGCCACATATACAAGTAGATGTCTCAAAACTCATAAGGAATTGTAAATTGTATAGTGTGAGTAAACTTAACTAGAAGTTGGGGTTGTATCAACCACTAGTTGTACCTTCTCATCCATGGGAAAGTATTTCTATGGGCTTCATAGGAGGGTTACCTATGTCCAAGAAGGGGCATGACTACCCCTTTGTGGTGGTTGATTGTTTTAGCAAAATGTGTGTTCTTGTTCCATGCAAAAATATACTTATAGGTAAAGATGCATTTGAGTTATTTTTTACATATGTTTGGGTTTGATGTAGGAGCATCTTAGGGGTCAAAGAATCTTGCATGACCCAAAAATATCTTCTTTAACATTTGTTTGCCTTTTGTAGGTTTTTCTTTCTTGCCATAGATGATTCATTCTAATTGCATGCTCATTTTTTGTCCACAATCATTTGATTGTTCACACAAAGTTATAGTTAGACTTTCTTTTATGCGGTACTATATTTTAAACATGAGATCTCCAAAATATAATTAGAACACCTCTAGGGGACTAGAACATGTCCAAGTGTCCAAATTTGTATTTCATTACTTTATTGTAAGATATGGCATATTGCTGTAAATGGGGACATAATTCGAATTGTGTGTCGATAATATTTGAATTTTGTGCCAAGTTGTTAGATTACCTAACAATTATTGGTCCTAGGTAGCTTCATAAGGCATAATAACATGTTTGTGATCGACGCCATCTCACCACATCAAAGTAGCCTTATAAAAGCATAGCAAATCAATTGAAGGGAAGCAACGAAGAGATGCGATAGAGTAGATTGAAGATCTGAAAATAGAAAGGACTATGAATCTTGGCATGCACTTTTTTTAACAATCCTATTGTCCTCTCTCGCACCGCAAGGGCGCTGTAACTTGGTGGAAGGATGCTCTCCTGGATCACTTGATTATTAGTGCTTCACAGGAGGATGGTTCATCTTAGGAGGATGACCACCCTCATGAGGAGGTTCCTGAAGGGGTGACGATGGTTGAGGGTGTAGTGAACCCCACAACTTCTTCGGATTCTTGTGATCGTCTCTCGGCTCCCTTGTCGACTTCTGCTTTAGGACAAATTGCTACTTTAGTAGTTCTTGTTTCATCTTTGGATTCACCTACTTCTGGTTCGACATCTCTGTGGGTGGAATCTCTGGCTACGACATCTGCTGAGGTTCCCCTTGAGACCTCTTTGGTCGCGACATTGGGTGAGGATCCCCTCTCACCTCGATCTGCGGAGTTTGACTTAGAGCTTTCTTGGATGGTGGTTAGGCTAAAGAAGAAAGGACTTCCCAATTTTGTTGCTGCTTGGCACCCTAGAGTCAAGGGTGTTAAGGCTTGCTAGATCATGATCTAGTGTTGTATAGTTCTCTAGCTAAGTTGTTGTGCCTATGCTGCTATTTTGTTGTTTTAGGCCTATTTGGGCCTACTTGTAAAGGGATCAGGACCCTTGTTTGCTACTTATCGTAATAAAAAACAATCCTATTGTACATGGATTTGTTGTAACTTTTGTCATATGAATATATACTTATAATTTGATATTTTGTGCCACTTGTTCATTCTTTTATAAAGAACTAAGCTTCTATTGTGTACTCTTGCATTGATTTTTTAATTTTTTTGTTTGTGCTATATGAATAGATTATTTTTCATAAAACCTTCTAGTTGTGACTACATCAATTGGTATCAGGACCTAGTTTCTAGGTCATTTGAAGAGTGAGTGGTAACCCCATAGTAGAAGTATTGTGCAGTTTTGCATTGTAGGTGACACATAGAGGAAATGTCTTATAGAAGACGAGGTGGCAAGAATCAAAGAGGACAACATGATAATGAACTAGCTGACATGATGAGAGCTATATGAACAAGGCTTGAGGCCCTTAAGACTAGGTAGAGGCGAGGAACAATCATAGTTGAAGATGTCAATGTTGATGAGAGATTAGATCATAAACCACACATTGAAGATGCTTCAAGTTTTGATGATGAACTAAGTCAAAAGGATAAGTTTGCTCTAACATTGGTGAGAGTAGGAAGTAAGCCAAGATTTGATCTCCCTTGTTATTTAGGAAGTTTGAATCCTAAAGATCTATTGGATTGAATCAACAATCTAGAAAAGTATTTTGAATTTAAGTTTGTGGAAGACCCTAAGAGAGTCAAGTATGTGTTAGTGTAAGAATACTAATGCTATTACTTATTATTTAAATAAGTAATTATGCATATATTCCACACATGGCTTTAAGCCACCTTAGGTGGTTAGGTGTCGACTCGGAGAGTTTGACACAACTCTCCAAGCTATGTGTCGACATTCATTTGCCACCACTCTTTGAGTGTTTGAGTCGACTTCTGATTCGACTCAAACACTTCATCTATATGTACTCTCATTGTGCATAGTTTATGTATTGCAATTCTTATTGCTTTCACCCCATTTTGATACTAGCATTTGTCTTAGTAGATCTTGTGTTTTAATATGGTATCAGAGCAAACTGAGACCGTTTGCTGGTCCATTTTGAAGGCATCACAGGCCTTCATTTTTTTTGCAAGTCTGGTTTATTTTTGGTGTCATTGGGCGAATTTTGCATACTGCAGCTCTTGTTTGGGGGTTTCTGAAACCCATTGGAGGCCGATTTGGTCTCTCGTTCGTGGCAAGTTGGAGATTGAAGAAGGCACTGTGCAAAGAAGGCCGCCAAGGCTCTTGTCGTGGAGTTCGAGAGTGGATCCGTTGAAGGCTGCACTGTGGGAGTCAAGGGTTTTTACCCTGTGCCTTCACGCAAGGCCGTTAGGTTGTGGTTTGATGGCTACATGCAGGGCTTTGAGCTTGTAGTTTCATGCCTTAGGAAGGACTTTTTTCCCTATGGTTCAATGATACCATAATCTGCGTGGTAGATTTCTCACCCATTCTGACACAGCATACCTGACGCCATAGAGCACACCATCACTACCAGAGGCGATTTCATAGCTGGCAGAGGGTCTGCCACACTCTTTTCTTGAGTTTTTTGACAACGGGGAGAGACATCCTGCCCCTGTGCATAACAGAGCCCTCGTTTGAGACAGAAAGACATTGTGCAAGGGTTTGTGAAGAGGGCCGACGACCTTCAAAGGCGAATGTTCCACGCCAAGCATCCATACACCCCTTGCACCTAGGATTCACGCCTATCAAGCCTCTTCAAAAACCCTGTATGTGATTTCTAGTCGCCCCCTCTTGGAAAAAATTTCCCTTGTTCACCTGGCCGCCCCTGCGCTAATTCGGGCTTTGTAAAATTGGGGCCTCCAAAATATTTTTTTGTTTTTTATTTTGCAAAAACATTTTAAGTTATGCTAAATGCCCTATGAAATAAAATACAATTTTTTTTGGTTGGGGGGGGGGGTCATTTAAATCTGGGGAAATCACTTTGAGAGGATTAATGGTTTAATTGTTAGTGTTAAAATTGCAAGCTTTTTTATTGAGAGGATTAATGGTTTAATTGTTAGTGTTAAAATTGCAAACTTTTGTAAAAAAGCTACGTATTAGGGCTCGATTATATTGACCTACTTAGACCTATAGCACTACATGATAAAGTGTCAAAACAAGGGGGTAATCAAGCAAAGGGGGTTATACACGCACTTAGTTATAAAGTGCCACAAATTCGGGGGGGTGTCATTGAGTCTTTTTCTTCCGTACTTCTAAGTCTGCAACATTCATCTCATCTACATGGTTTTATAAGTGTGATCAAGTCTATCTCCAAGAACTTCTATTCATATTGAGACCTTGAAAACACCCAATGAGGTCTGTATAGCTCTTTGGGAAGGTCAACGAGCAAAGAACTCACAAGCTAGAAAAAGACCTCATAAGTATAAGTCCAAGAGACTCTAATACTATAGAGGATTATGTCACATAATTTAACTCATTGAGGTTGCAACTAAAAGAAGGTGAGATTAAGAAATAGGTGGATCAATTGATCCTTACAAACACTTTTCAAATTGAGAGCCTATGGTAAATGATCCTTAATCTTGCAACTGAATCTTGCATTAGATCACATCTCAAATTGAGAGCCATTCATTATGGTTAATGTTCCTAAATCTTCATCATACCTATGGAGTCATTTTAGTCACAGTTCAACATCGACATCGAGGTACACAAGCATATTCTAGATTCATGCTTCTTTTCTCTCTTTTGGAGGGTAGTTTTTTCCTACAGGGTTTTTAACCTTATCTCCGCTTCGCGAGAGATTTTTATTGTATATGGGTCCCTGATCAGGCCTAGTTGTCGGAACCCATCCTTATTTGTGCCCACCTAAGCTATGCTTAAGGGGGGGTGTTAGTGTAGGAATACTATTGCTATCACTTATTATTTAAATAAGTAATTATGCATATATTCCACACATGGCTTTAAGCCACCTTAGGTGGTTAGGTGTCGACTTGGAGAGTTCGACACACCTCTCTAAGCTATGTGTCGACACTCATTCGCCACCACTCTTTGAGTGTTTGAGTCAACTTCTGATTGGATTCAAACTCTTCATCTATATGTACTCTCATTGTGCATAGTTTGTGTTGCAATTCTTATTGCTTTCACTCCATTTTAATACTAGCATTTGTCTTAGTAGATCTTGTGTTCTAATAGTATGTTGCCACCAAGTTGAAGGGGCTGCTACCTTATGGTGTGAGTATATGTAGAAATACCAAGTTAAAAGTAACAAGCTAAAGATTTCTAAATGGGATTGGATGGTGATAAAGTCGACAGGTAAGATCTTGCCCACCAATTATAGTTTGGAATTGTTCAAGAAGTTCAATAACTTGTGGCAAAGACAGTTGCCAATGAAGGAGTCTATTGAGGAATTTTACCACCTCAATATTTATGTAGGTCACATTGAAGATGAGTGAAGAAGGCATCTTTGTATCTGAATGGTTTGCATGCCACAATCCAAGTCGAGATTTGTTGCCTATTCATTTCATGGAGGATGCCTACTAACTCACACTAAGGGTAAAGGCGAGGTCTTGCAAGTAGCAAAGAGTGTAAGGTAAGGGCAAGAGCGAAAGAGGTAAAGAGAACAACAGGTAGGGTTATGTGCAGGGAGAGATTACAGAGTTAAGTGGTTATGCACAAGGCTTTGAGAAGGAGCATAATCCCAAGAAGGAAAGCAAAAGGAGAGGATGATGTGGAAAAACTTTGAATAGTAATCTTATAAAAATCTTCTGTAGACTCCTTGACAAACTTGTTACCTTGCTTCAATCCTTGCAACTTCTTCAACAACTCCATCTCATAGTCCACAGGAATGAACTGCTTCTTCAGTTTGTCCACCATCCAATCCCATCTGGTGATCTTTCCTTTTCCTCTTCTATTTCTCTCTAACTGGACCTCCTTCCTCCAAATACTGGCATGGCCCTTCAACTTTGTTTTTGCAAACTTGACCCGATCTAGGTCCCCCACGTCTTCATACTCGAAATATTCCTCCATGTCATTGATCCAATCAATAAGTTGTCCTAGATTCAAATCTCCAGAATAGGTAGAAACTTTGATCCTGGGCCTCTTTTCGATCTTCGAAATGGCGCTCAACAACCTAACTTCTACAGGATCTCTTGCAGCTTCTTGTTCTTCCTCAGATGGCTCTTCTTCAGCTTCATCCTCGCTTTCTTCTCTTGTTCTCGGCTCAAACCCTCTTCGCAACTCCTCTTACAATGATCGATCTGCCTTTGTAGGTCTCTAAAACCCTCTTTTGTTAAAGCATTTCTTTCAACACAGTTTCTTCGTGGAGGCATCTTGATCTCCACAGCAAACCCACAACCTTAGGTCAAGGTGCAAACTGCCTCACGGTTGGCGATATGTCTGCACACTCAGGAACCTGGATTTGATACCACTTGATGAAGGGGGTAAATCATAAAACTCACAACATAAATTGCACACAGAAAATAGAATGTTATTTTATTGATTTGGACAACTCATTACATTATAGAAGCTCAAATACAATCAGAGGAATCAATCCTCCACATGCTGCAACACATTACAGCTACCTATCTCAAGACTCTGGAATCTTCTGCCTTCTATAACCCCAAATCAGCTAGGGTTTCTATTTTCTCGCCTTTTCTTGACTCTACACTTCCCCCTTATCTCTACTACTACCAAGGGTTCCCAAAAATGGTTATTAATAGCCTTTTTTGGCGGCCTCCAGCCAAATTTTAAATTTTGCATCTCCCTCCAAAAATAGGTCAACTTCAGGGAGCCATAACTTTTGATCTGGGTGTCCGATTGACAAACTATTTGAAGCATCGGAAAGCTCGCGAGGTGCCCTACGTGCTAAGAACCCGCTCTGCCAGTTCTGCCCATTTTCGGGCCCGTACAGGGCCATTTAGTGCCTCAAACCTAAATTTAAATATTTTTCAGGCATTTTTTGGGAAACAAAAACTTTAATATCTTTTAGCTCACAAATGATCTTTGTGTGATTCCTTTGCCAAAGGTCTTATATTTCATTTATGAAGCTTCCTATAAATTTTCACTTCAATCCGTGCCCAAATGCAAACTTTCCAAAAATAGCAGTTTGCTATTTTTAGCAGTTTTGAAAAACTGAAAGTTCTACATCATTATTCAAGTGATTATGGAACTAGAAATACTAATTTTGAAAAGAAATGAAAGCAACTTCAACAATTTTGAATCATCTTTTTTTTTTTGGTGATGCAAGATTGCCCTTACACCATTGGATGCTCCTACATCAGTTTGCCAGTATTTTCCCCATCAGTACCCAAGAGGGCAATGCCACTACAAGACCCAACCCAGCAAATAATAACCATTCCTTATGGTCTGCCACATGGGTCTCCTTTCGCAGGTGGACTGATAGCCTCTCCCTCTACTTTCCAAAGTCAAGCAGAAGTTGCTAAAAAGGCAAGAGAATCTAGGAGAGAAAAGAAAAGTGAAAGAGGGTAGAGCCCCTACTGTTCCCGAAATGAGGTCTCTCTTTGACCCCACTCAACATTCTTTGACCATAACCCATATGACCCCCAATGTGATTAAACCCCATGAAGAAATGAAGTCGAAGGATTATATAACGAATGTTGTGGCTATGGACCTATCCCAGTTTAGGCCTAAAGATAAGGTAGAACTGATGAAAGAAACCTTTGCTGTGGTGACCATTGACTTTCTTAAAGCCTCCAAGAAGTTGCAAAAGGTAAAGGTTCAATTGACTTAGACCAAGGCTACAGTAAGCCACCTGACTGCGGAGATTAAAGCCAAGGACTTGGAAATTGATCAATTGAATTAAAGATATCAAAGAAATTGTATCCAAAGAAGTCTTTTAGGCTTCACAGACAAAGATAAATGGATTGCAGTCTGAATTGGCACAGGCCAAGGCTTTAGTAGAAACATTGGAAAAGGAAAATGGTTTTTTGGATAAGTACAAGGATAAGGCTTAGGAAGTCACCCAACTACAACAGAGTCTTAAGACTGAGAAGGACTAGAGTAGCAATTTGTAGAGCAAATATTTGGCAGAGTAGGAAAAGGTCAAACAGCTGACATTGGAGCTAACCTAGCAACCTCAAACTATTGGGGTTTTATCTATGGTGAAGGAGTTGTACATCTGTTCCTGACAGAGAATCTCTAATGAAGTGACCCAACTCAATCTTGCCCTTAAGTTCATTTCCAAGGCTCAACAACTTTGTGAAAAAGTGGATTCTTTTGTTGAGAAGATCCTATCCTCAGTAATTGTAAAGGTTTCCGATGCACAACTATTGCTGCAAAATTTTTATGATGCATTTGATGAAGTTTTGCAAGCAACAGGGATTACTGAGAGATTGACAGCCGCTACCAAGGTAAATGAGGTTTCGAGTTGTAGTAAAGCTGCTACAAAGTGCAAAAAATTGTTGGATCTTTTAAAGCAAGGAGTTCAGGGAATGGACACATTGAGAATCTGGTCCAGTTAGGACTCCCCTCTCCATTCCTAGGTAGCAGTACAGTCCTAATGGAGGACCAAATAAAGACTCTGCTAGTCACCAAGCCAAATGACCAAACTATTTTCCAGACCCTGAGTGACTCATCAAGTGTCACTGAAGTGGAATCAGTTCTGCTTCCAGTGGCTCAATTGGAATTACAGTTGCATGCAGTGGTGCAGAGTCTGCAGACCTGCTCCCACAAGGAAATAATTGGATTGGATAGAACTTTTCAAGCTATGTAGAAGAAGGAATATCCATTAGAGGCAGAAAGGGCTAGCAATTAAGTTGCTTTGCAGAAATTATAAGCAGCTCAGAGGGAGGTACCATTTTGGTTTTGTTTTCTTTTTGAAGTAGTAGGAGGATTGTGGTTCTTTCCACGCAGGCGCAGAGTCCCTATTTGGTCGCCATGAATTGTATAGTCAAAACCCTACATTTTTATATATATGTCTCCATATATATTGTTTCTATCGGTGAAGTGTTAATATTTTGAGGCATGTCGGAGTAGTGGAGCTTGCCATGTGTCACAACAACGCTCTTTTGAAGGCTTTTGAAAGAAAAGACTCTCCTAGTTTGCGCCAAGGCTCCACGTGGTGCAACGTTGGCTCTCTAAGTATAAAAGGTAAAAGGGGCGAAGGAACAGGTTGTGACGTCATCGTCTACCAGTAATAAATAAAGTCTTCACAAATATCGTGGAAGGTGCCAAGTGTCAGCACCGCGTTTATTTTAGAGTTTCTTTTGTAAAGCCTCCAAGTCTCGACAGAAAGCACCACTTGTCGGTAGGGTGCTCATTTGAAAGGTTTCTTTGGTAAAGTTTTGTATATGGAGCACCAGCTTGTCATGTGTCTCTGTGAGCCTTTTATTGAATGTAGCGGAGCTCGCCACGTGTTCGTATGGCGCTTGTTTATGGAGACTCTTTTGTTTAAGTGTTAGATGCTACAAAAATTTGCCATGTGTCCCCATGGGGCCCAAGACTCTTTTAAAGGAGAATCTCAGCGGAAAGTGACAAGTGTCAATGGGGCGCTTAATAGAGGACTCTTTTGTTGAAGTTTTTGTGTAAAGAGCACCAAGTTGCCACATACCCATTTGAGTCTTTTCTAGATGCAGCGGAGTGCGCCATGTGTCACAACGACACATGTTATTAGAGTCTCCATTTCGAATGGCCATTTCTGTTGTGTCATTGGCCGTTATACACAATTGTCAAAAGGGAAAAGGCGGGAAAAGGCATAAGTCTACAATGAAAAGGAAGATCTGATACTCACAGAATCAGTTACAACGGCGCAGGTGAACATAGACTCAAGATTCTCAAAAGATTTGTAGCGTGGGAGCCTGATAACAGAAGCGGTAGTTAACTGGAGTTCCAGTTACCAGGCAGTTAGGATCTCAACGGCTATAGGGGAGCTTCGAACTTCAAATTTTGTGCTATAAATAGTAGAATCCAGACCAGGAGAAGATAGATTTTGAATATCAAAGAGTTTTAGCAGCTAGATTAGAAGCATATTTCCTTGCCTCAATAGGTGCCTCTCCTAAGGGATTGAATATTGTATTTTGTGCATTTTGTCTTATGTACTTTGTTCTCCTATCAAACAATGAAGGGAGAGTGGTGTTCTGTGCATATCATGATGTGTTTCTAATTCTTGTTTCTTACTTTCTGTATGAGCCTTTGATGAATATGATAAATACATGCTGTTAATGTTAATCATGCTTTATGCTCTTTAGCTTTATCAGTAGATTCTAGAAGTTTAATCACTGTGCTATTAGTGTGGATCGTAATACATTTTTGACGCATCGCCTTAGCAGATTTAGGTGTTATTTTTTTAATCTTGTTTTTTCTCCCCTTTACATCAAAACCCATAGAGAAGAACCAACTTATTTAGAGTCTGGAGGTTATTTCAAGAATCTGTCCCACATTCTTGAAATTTCCCATTGTTGGTGATTACTTGCAAAATAAAACATGAACAATAGGTATTTATGTAAGGTCGTTAGCTAGACTCCACATATATGTTGATAAATGTCCAACGCATATGATGCATTGTTTATGTTGACAAGATGCCGACATATGTTAAACCCATATGGTGCCAATTGGATTGTTGTGACATATGGCATATACACCACCATGTGTCAAATGCGCATGGTGTGAGTTGTATGATCATGTTCTTTGGCATAAAGGATGGTAAGTGACATGCATGCATAGAAGCATAATATGTGATTGTTGATTTTCCGCATGTCACACATGTATTAGACATTGGCATGTGAAGCCATGTGTAGGGCTGCAAGATGCACGTGAGTAGTGTTGTGTAGTTGCACACAAGAACTTTATGTAAAGGTGAGGATAGTGTTGCACGAGTTAAGTGAAGTTGAGTGCACTGATGAAGTTGTTGAAGATGATGCATGAGGTTCTGATTAGACCATTTCACATCTCTAACTTGGAGATATTTTATGTAAGGCCTTTGATGATGCAATAAAAGAGATACTTGATATGCGTCCTCATCTTGCACCACAAGAAATACCACTTGGCACTATCTTAGACCATCCAATCGAACTAGGTGATTTCATAACTTGGAATTTTTAGCTTAGAGAATATAGTTTCCTAGACTTCTATGAAGGGACACAATTATTCTTGATGACTTGTTTTAACTTGATGGACTCCAAACACAAAAGATCAAACCAAAGATACAACACCTAAGAGAATTAACCTGCAAATTAGACAAAGACTCAAGATGGCCTCTTTGATCTACTATGATATTGCTTGATAGTAGGGTCAACTCTACAAACTTGATATAATTTGAAATATTGTCTTGCCCACCCTTTACCATGAACACAAAAATGGACACTTTTCATTTTTTTCTAAGCACTAAGTTTGAGCAAATTGAAGAAAAAGTTTACCTAAAGCACACAAATCTCTTATTGATGTTGAGATGAGAACCAGAGAGAGATTATTTGTTTCAACTGAACAAGGAGAAGATTGTGCTAATCAGTTATACTAAACTACTGAAGATAATAAACATGAAACAAGTAAACCTAAACGTATAAATTGAGTGACATTGAGATTTAAAACATAAAAGATTATTCTATTAGATTTACAAGCAACTATGTTAATCTTCTTTACAAGATCACAACTAAAAAGAATAACACAATCGTATTCCTAATTCAATATGAGAATATTAGAAAAATCTCAAATAACATTTGAATATATAAGGCAGTTTTGTCATAACAGAATGTTAATTTAAAATTTCAATTTTAAAAAAGAAAGAAGATAATTATATATATATATATATATATTTATATATATATATATATATATATATATATATATATATATTTATATATATATATATATATATATATATATATATATATATATATATATATATATATATATATATTAAATAACATCAATTACAACAATAATCCATTTGTTTGTTATCAACAAGTTCATATATACATATGTGAACATCACACTTAACCAATTCATTTTCCATGCAAATCTTACCATATACATATACATACATACTATACTCATACTTAGTATGATATATATATATATATATATATATATATATATATATATATATATATATATATATTTCAAAGTATATATTGTACAACAAAATTATAAAGCTAAGTATATATATACATATACATATATACCTGTGTATAACACAATATATATATATATATATATTATAAAAGAGTATTGATAAACTTTTTGTTTGCTGTGAAGAGGGCGACAACAACAATTAAAAATACAGTCCAATGTATAATGGTCATGGCCTGTGGCGGCTTGGCTGCGCCAAAGCCTGGCCACAACTGGCCCCAAACATGGGGATGGGGAGCTGTGGCTCCCCACGACTCCCACAACCTTGGCTGTGGTAGACGTGGATGCCACGACATCCACCATGGCCGCCAATATAAATCAAATAGCATTCATTTTATTCTATCATTCGATTGATACTGCTATGAAATATATATATATATATTTCAAAGTATATACTAAGTATATATATACTTAGTATGATATATATATATATATTTTTCAAAGTATATACTGTACAACAAAATTATAAAACTGAGTATATATATACATATACATATATACCTGTGTATAACACAATATATATATATTATAAAAGAGTATTGATAAACTTTTTGTTCGTTGTGAAGAGGGCGACAACAACAATTAAAAATACAGTCCAATGTATAATGGTCATGGCCTGTGGCGGCTTGGCTGCGCCAAAGCCTGGCCACAACCGGCCCCAAACATGGGGATGGGGAGCCGTGGCTCCCCACGACTCCCACAACCTTGGCTGTGGTAGACGTGGATGCCACGACATCCACCATGGCCGCCAATATAAATCAAATAACATTCATTTTATTCTATCATTCGATTGATACTGCTATGAAATATAACAAATGTAATCCTTGTTTAAACAAGGTATAACATGAAATATAATTACCAGATGTTTATCAATTTTCTAATCAGATACAATGAACACATCAATACTGTAACAATGCTTAAATCCCCTGTATTATGCAGGGTAGATTGCAAATCAAAACATCGTTTTTAAACAGAAGACTAAGTATAAAATCATAGCTATTGTAGCTATTTACGAATTGCTTTTTGCAGCCAAACATGCTCTCTAAAACTAAATATTTCCACACAATAATCCAAAGGTTTTTAAATACGAAAAACTCTATTTTATTAAACCAATACAACAACAAATAGAATTGATGCATATCCAATAAAATTCTTCTTTCCACAGAATGTTAACCATACATTGTATCAAATTTTCAATAGAAATCTTTTGTTCATAATGCAACCATCTGTAAACATGCACGCACATAATGAGCAGCCCAGTCCCACTCTCCTCCCAGCCATAGAACTTGGACTCCAAGCCCACCCCTGAGTGGGAGACAATTTCCAAATGCCCAAATGAAATCTTTTCAAAAGAAATACAAATTAAAACCAATTTTAACACAGGCTGACTCACACACAAAGAATCTATTTCAGATTCTTGCAAAGGGGGAGAAAGGGGATTCCCTTCCCTCTTGGGGATAAATCACCACAAAATACAATTTCTTTTCTTTTTCAAATAATGCCATCACAACAAAAATCTCCTCAATCCTTCAAATCCTCACACCATCACAACCTTTCAGCACAACTCCTCCATCATAACACAACCATTACCAATACAACCCTTCCATCAAAACACAATACACATCTCCATATTACCACCCTTCAAAATACCAAAACCCCCACATCCTCCATATTATGCAATAGCCACAACTTGCCCAAGAGAGGCTCCACGCCTTTCTCAACCCCACACGAGGGAGGCTCTTGGCCCTCAAGCAAGATCAACTCCCTTTACACACCCAAACCCCCAAATCACATGCATGCCAACATTGCAACAATTCATTCAAAAGAAAATCCACACAAATCATCATTGTTTCACATAAACCAGAAATCATAGCCATAACCATCATTCACATAAAATAAACAAGATATTAAAAAGAATACCAAATCCTACCTTGGTTGTCCAAGTTAGGAGCAGGCCAAGAAATTGAGGTTTTTATCCAACAAATTCCTTTTTGAAACTAGAAATTTCTAGCCACTATCCCATTCTTCCTTCCATTACCATTCTTTTCAGCCAATCCCAAAATCCAATCTTCTTGCAGCACCCAATTTGAGCAAAGAGGAGAAATCCAAGACCAAGCACACACACACACAACATGAGGAATGAATCAAATTCCTCTCATAAAAATAAATTTCATACAAACCCTTAAACTTTCAAATGGAAATCCCAAAAGGTAAATAGAATAATATAATTTTTAAATAACCAATTTCAATAAAATAAAATAACATTAATAACATCCAATAAATTATATTTCCCCACTCATTAAAATTTAACCAAACAAATAATTAAAATAAAAGAACCAAGATAATAAACCCAAATATCCTCGACACCCCACCACTGGATTTCACGCAACAAAAACTAAAAAATCAATTTAAATTGGACATTTGAAAATGTCTCCAAACTAAAGGGATCTAGACTGCCCACCTACAAAACTCAATTTCAAACATCAGTATATCATGAAAAATATAACTGAAGCAACGAATAATTAAATACTAAACATGTGAAATATCTAACATGAAATAATTTTTAAAATTTTACAATTAATCTAAATACTGATTTTTGTAGAAACTAAATGCATAATTGTAAGTACTTCATAATTAAAATATTTTATTAAATTAAAGCATATAGTGCCATCTATAATCCAAAACGATGTCCATACACACATAGAGATATAAAAATATACATATCCAAACACTTAAATACATGAACCGGAAATAGCAGTATCAACCGTGTTCAATCACAACCATCAAAATAATCAACTATAAATAGCATCACATCAATGTCTCATGAATAGTGCTAGCTAGGCCTCACATCCTCCCCCTCTAGAATTAGGCTTCCTCCTGGAAGCCATCAAAGAGGTAAGGGAACATAGACCTCATCCGAGCTGTATCCTCCCATGTCACATAAAACTCATTATAGAGATCCCACTGGACGCTGATCTAGTCCAACTATTGTCCTCGCAGAGCCAATGTTTGATGATCTAATATGCCAATGGGTTCCAGTGTTAGTTGTCTGTCCAGTGCCACTTGTAGAGCATCCCACTTCAGAACATGAGATAAATTAGACACATATTTCTTAAGCATAGACACATGGAACACATCGTGGATACGGGACAGGCTGGGTGGCAATGATAAGCGATATGCAATAGGACCAATTCTCTCCAAGATTTGAAAAGGACCAACATATCTTAGTGCCAACTTAGAGCCCTTTCCATAACAGATAGAACTCTTATGAGGTTGAACATGCAAGAAGACTCTATCTCTACCCTGGAACTCTCGATCCACCCTCCTGGTGTTAGCATATTGCTTCTGTCGATCCTGTGCTATCTGCAATTGCTCACGAATTCGGGTCACTTGCCTCTCCATCTCGCGAACTAGCTTAGGACCTACTGCAACACGATCCTTCAATCAATCCCATCTCAGTGGTGTTCTGCAAGGTCTACCATATAAAGCCTCATACGGTGCCTTGCCAAGTGAACTGTGGTGCCCATTATTATAGGCAAATTCTATAAGGTACAAGTACTTCTCCCATTGAGACTATTGATCCATAACATACATCCTGAGCATATCCTCGAAAACCTCATTCACTCTCTCTGTTTGCTTATTTCTCTCCAGATGATAAGCAGTGCTGAAATTAAGTTGAGTGCCCAAAGCCTGCTGTAGAGCAGTCCCAAAGGAATAAGTGAAAACATGATCTCTGTCTGAAACGATCCTCCTTGGAACACCGTGAAGTCTGACAAAGAGAAATGTGCCACCTTAACATACAGCATGGATGTCCGCAACCCTTCCTCATCATCATCATCATCATCCTGTTTTCCTTAACACTGTCAGCATCATCACATTTACTGTCGCCGACCGATATCCTCCTGCAGACAAGCCTTCACCCTTTCGCATGTCAGTAGCATCATCATGTTCGACTATCGGCAGCATCATCATGTTCGGCAAGCGCGAACATCCTCCTGATGTTCATTGTTCACCTTACCGACAACCTCTTTCTTCACTATCTTCAGCATCATGATGTTCAACATCATGTTCATCAGCAGGATAAAGAACATCCGGTTCCTCCCATTTATCCTGATGATGATACTCTACTTCACGCACCTTTCCTCCGATGCTTACGTCACCCTGATATCCTGATGACGGTTATCCTGATGACGATGACGTCACATGCAGCTCCTCAATATCCTGCCGCTCCGCAATATCCTGATGACGTATATCCTGATGATGATGACGTCATATCCTGCTGTTGGCCAAACTTAACTTTTTCGGCCCGCGATCAACCTGATCTTCTACCTTATGCCGATACGCTCCTCCTCGGCAACTCCTGATGATGATCACCCCGACGTTCATTCACTTCATGCAATCGATAGCATCATGCTCATTTCCATCTACCCGGATGACGATGCCCGAAGCGACTGCAGGATATACGCAGAAATATCCTGATGATGCCGTTTTGACAAACTTCCAACCTTAGCGAATTTCCAATTCGCCGATCCTCCTGGGATGACCCGATCCACTTTCAGGGTGATCTTCCAGACTTTAATCTATCAGCTCGGCCTAGCACATGCCCATGCTAGGGTCTTCAACACCTTTCGACCGCGATCCTGCACACCTGCATGCGAACAAACAAACTAAATCCTACCCTACTGTACATAACCATTCCACCGATTCGACGAATCAACCGGTGGAATGGATCAGTGAATCCATGAAACCACCAAAACAGCAGATCGATTACACAAAGGAGATCAAACAGAAGATGAACACAACAGGATCTCTTATTGATTTCAAAAGATGCAATTACAATGATCAGCCTCTCTCTCTGTCTCACTCTGTGTAACCTAACTCGATCCAGTACTATATCTAAAATCAACCGATCCTCATGCATATATAGGATCTCTGGCGAGTACTACTGACCCGACTCCAAGCGGCTGGGAAATCTCCCTAGGCGGCTAGGAGATCCAACCGGTCCTACAGCATGACAACTGTCCTAACAAACTACCTAAAAATAGCAAAGCATGGTCAGCATGATCTTAGTATGGTCAGCATGACCTTATTACATGCATTTGGTCTTATCAGACCTTCTTGGAAACATTAACAAGACTCAAAACTAACTAACTACCTCATGAAGGCCAGCTGTCAGGTAGGTGCTCCTGCACCACCTTAGTTAGCTTGTCCACGGTTACCATGATCGCATTGTGTCGATGTGCAGTCATAGGAATACCTACAATGAAGTCCATCGATATCACGTCCCACTTCCACTCCGGAATCACATGAGGATACAATAAACTGGCCGGATGTTGATGTTCTGATTTCACCCTCTAACACTCGAGGCAATGGGCAATGAACTCTGCTATATCGTTCTGCATCCCTACCCAAAAGTACAATTTCTGAAGGTCTGCATGCATCTTCTTAACTCCTGGGTGTGCTACATATGGTGCTCTGTGAGCCTCTGCAAGAACCACCTCTCTAAGATTTCCCAAAGGAGGAACATAAATACGTCCACAATGTTGAAGCAAACCATCATCATCAAAAGAATATCCCTCAAACTTGTCCTTCGAGGGACCCTAAAATTGGATGATCTCACTATACAAGGTATCCTACGGCAAAAGCTCCTATATATGCCCCCTGAAGTCCGTCTTCAATGTCAAAGAGAACAAGTCATGTCTTCGCCTACTAAGAGCATCAACCACAACATTCTCTTTTCCCTTAATATACTGGATCTCAAAGTCGTACTCGCAAAGAAACTCCATCCATCGGTGCTGCCGTGCATTTAGGTTAGGATGAGAAAAGATATACTATAAGCTCCAGCGATCTGAATGCAACTCAAATCTATGCCCAAGAAGAAAATGGTGCCACTTTGTCAAAGCATGAACCATAGCTGCAAGCTCCAAGTCGTGAGTCGGGTAATTAAGCTCATGAATCCTCAATTTGCGAGACTCGAAGGCAATTACACGTCCCTCCTACATGAGAACAACTCCAATTCCCTCAATTGAAGCATCAACGCAAACAACAAAATCACCTGCAGGATCCAGAATCGCTAAGATAGGAGCACTGGTGAGTTTCTCCTTCAAAATCCATAAAGCTCTCTCGCACTGCTTGGTCCATACAAATTTATTGCTCTACTTTTGGAGAGAAGTAATTGGATGTGTAATCTTGGAAAAACCTTCCATGAACCTCTTGTAGTAGTCGGCTAGACCCATAAAACTCTTAACCTCTGCAACATTAGTTGGAGCGGGCCATTCCAAAATAGCCTAAATTTTAGAAGGATCCATAGAAATTCCATCTCCTGATATTATATGCCCTAAATACTGGATCTTTGTCTGGAAGAATTCACATTTGGAATGATTGGCGTACAACTAGTTCTCTCTAAGGCACTTCAAAACTTGCCTCAGATGCTCCTTATGTTCCTCTACTGTGCGAGAATAAATCAAAATGTCATCCAAAAAGTTGACCACAAGTCAATCCAAGAAAGTGTGGAAAACACCATTCATCAAGCTCATAAAGATTGCGGGGGCATTGGTCAAGCCGAAAGGGACTATAGTGAATTCATAGTGACCATATTGTGTGCAGAATGTTGTCTTGTGGATGTCAGCTTTTGCTATCCTCAACTGATGATATTCTGATTTCAAGTCAATCTTAGAGAAAATATTTACCCCTTGAATCTGGTCGAACAAATCATCAATCCTTGGCAACGGGTAGCGATTCTTCACTGTGAGTTTGTTTAACTACCTGTAGTCAATGCAAAGGTGAAGAGACCCATCCTTCTTAACGAAGATAACAGGTGCTCCCGAAGGAGATATGCTAGGATGAATATGACCTTTCTCCAAAAGCTCCTCCAATTGGGCTACGCTCTTGGCACCAAATCGATGTGAAAGTCAATGTCTCGCCGTGGTGGCATGCCAGAAAGATGAGAAGGAAAAACATCGGCGAACTGACGAAGAATAGGATGATCATCCAATTAAGTCTCTGGCTTGTCTTCTGATCTATCATTGGTAGAAATGGCAAAGAATTGGCATCCTTTCCGCATACAGTGCTTAAGATGCATAACTGAAATAATCCGGAGTGAAATTGGCCTCTAAATACTTGAAATCTTTACCCTATTACCAACATCATCCAAACACAATGGATTTACCGCGACAATCAAGCTTAGCCTCATGAGCATTCAACCAATCCATACCCAAAATAACATCATAGGACCCTAAAGGAATCACCTTGAGATCTGCTAAAGTAGAAAAGGCTCCAAGTCCTATTTGACAATCTTTGACCAAAGAACTAACAAACATCATGATTCCTGAAGCTAGCTCTACTTCCCAATTAGCATTTTACTTAACAACCACTAGCTTGCACTTCTCCACTAATGATGGGGATACAAATGAATATATAGACTTAGAATCAAAGAGTATGAAAACAACAACATTACCAATCTTACTCAGAGTCTCAATGACTTAAGCCTGATGATCCGCCTGTCGATTGTCTATGGTTGCAAAGACTCGGTGGGCTTTACCCATGTCACCAACTATAGGATCATAAGCCGCCACTTGTTGCCCTCCTGCAACTGAACTATTTTGTAAACATTCTCGAACAATATGCCCCATACCTCCACATGTATAACAAGGACCCTTAGGTGGTGATGGAGTTTGAAAAGTGGGTCTACTAGAGCTATCCTAACTGCCTTGGAAGCTCTACTGAGTGCGGGCTGGCCCCACAAACTATCTGTGGTTTCTAGTCTCTCCTTTGAGATGGATCCTGCCAAGACCTAGATGGTCCTCCTTGAAAAGACTTGGCCTTCTGACCCTACTATTGCTACTGTAGTGCTAACCTAGTAGGAAAGAAATTAGCTCTGAATCCACTCCTAAAAGGTACGAATGGACAAGAGAAATTATAGTTTTGCTGTGGTTAGTTTCGATAGCGATCTATGTTATCATGATGCTTACGCTGGATCTCCTCAGTAATTAGGGCTTTCTTTACTTCCTGTCTCAAGGTCGTTGGCTCAAACAAACACATAGGTCCTGCAATACCATGGTTAAGACCTCTGATGTGTAACATCACTTTCCATAATCAACAAGATTTAACTTAAGCATGTAACTTAATCAAGTCATTAAATAAGAATTGATAGAGTTATTCAAAATTTTGAAATAAAAGAAATATATTATTTTCCATCATTTAAGCATGTTAATCAAATCAGGATATAACAAAGCTTATGATCTAATAAATCATTACAATCTTTACTGAATAACCATCACTAATCAATTACATTATATGCTCTAGGCATCTTATTCAAATCTTTACATTACAATAGACCAAATAGTCAAAATGCAAACACTGTATTTGGAACCAATGACATTTGTCTTCATAAGCCTTGGCTTGTCTCATGCTTGGGAGGGAGAGCATCATCTTGGTGCTTTTCCTCCAACCACGGACCTGCAGTCCCCCACTCATCTTCCTAACTGGAAGATGGCCTACCCTTCACAAAAAGGTTAGACATTGGAACCAATTGGTTAGCCATCTGAGTAATTGGTGTTGTGTCCTTCCTAATGTCTCATGGTCACACACTATAGATCCACTCTAACTAGTATGACACTACTGGAGATGTCACTAGGCCATCTGGATCACTGTGGATCGACAATACATGCAGAGACAGATTCATTACCTTGGCCAAAGTTTTCATACAAGATGTTATGCAATGAACGTTGTCGTATGCCCACCACCCTAACTCGACTTATAAGCTGTCATGTCCTACAGTCAGATCTTAATGACCTTGTCCTTTAGGTCAAGTATGAGTGTGGGATCCATTCGAATCACAATCAAAACTTTGAACATTCGACTCCCATCAAGGTTAATTATG
Source organism: Cunninghamia lanceolata (assembly GCA_027924645.1). Classification (NCBI taxonomy): domain Eukaryota; kingdom Viridiplantae; phylum Streptophyta; class Pinopsida; order Cupressales; family Cupressaceae; genus Cunninghamia; species Cunninghamia lanceolata. The sequence continues at coordinate 3,294,974 of BSBN01000124.1, read as the reverse complement.
ACCAAATAGGTTATTTAAGAAAAGTGAAATTAGTGACTCCATGTCACCTTGTTCCGTTCAATTCATTTCGATTTCAAACTTTATGACTGTCTTTGTCTCCTGTGTTTATATATCAACAACATTCATCACATATGATGAAGTCGGTTTCATGATACTTAAGACATACCTTGCCTTAGTAAATATATTAGTTCCTTATGGATTAATAACTCTTTTGTTAACAATTGAGCTCTTGGGTTATTCTCTAACCCTAAAAGAATTTATAACTCTTAACGTTATATGTTAAGTCATAATTCAGTCCCAAATAGATTTAGTTTATAATCTGTTATAAACTTATTCACAACTGTCTCATATAGAGACTATGACCTTCATATTCAAAGGTTCATTTAACATACATAATAGTATTAGTAGTACTACATGTAATTCATTGTCGACTGCTCAAGTAGCCCGACTGGGTTTTGTTTGGGTGATAAATGTACACTGGTGTATATATTTGCCTTCTCAGCAATCCTTACAGTCGATGGATTGTGTTTTAAGATATCAAAAGTTTTCACAATGATTATAATAGTCGAGAGACTGTATGCCAAGCACTGATGCCTAAATGGCTATCAATATAGTCGTAAGACTGTTTACTAAGTAATGATGCCTATCCAACCATCAATATAGTTGTAAGACTGTATACAAGGAAATGATGCCTATGTGGCCATCAATATAGTCGTAAGACTGTATACAAGAAATGATGCCTATGTGGCCATCAACACAATCGTAAGACTGTATACATTATCAAAAACACATGGAGTCATATTTAACTCCCCTCGAGCGCTCAAAATATTGACCCTTGTCATCATATGACGTGGGTTAAACACACATGAAAAGATTACATGCTCAACCACTGTGGCTTGAGCTCCAGTTGTCATAATACATTATGCATTACAAACGGCCGAGTTGAAAGACTCAAGGCTCAACAAGAAAGAGTCAATCTTTACAAGGCTCGACTGAGCGTATATTCAAGAATATATATTTGGTTTCCTAGTTCAGCTCTCAGCTGTATGCAAGTTTCAAGAAGTTAAATATGGTTTCAGCTCGGCTCCCCGCCTTGAAAATAGTCTTAACAGTTATTATGACTAACAAACTCAGCTGAGAGGCTTCGAGTATATATGCAACTCAATGATTATCTTTAACGGGATCGGCCAAACGACACCCCAAACCACAGTATATAACTTATTCAAAAAGAAACACAGGAATGGCTCGGCCGACTGGCCTAGAGCCATGACTCAGAGAAAAAATAATTATCATGCATGACATCACCTTGTAGTATGCGTGGCTCATATTTCCATTGAATAACAAAGACTTCAAGAATCTTAATTACCTATGTTGAGCACAAGGTCGAATGCAGACCCAGTTCTATGATTCTTTCCACTGCTCCCCATTTCCTTTTATCACTATTCTTCCTCGAATAGTTCTACCACCCGATTCTTCCCAAAAAGCCAACCTCAGCTTCTTTCTTTCCCGCAGTCTCTTTTCTTCTTTTTCTCTGCCTCGATGATGAGAGAGTAGTTCCCCCAAAAACAAGTTAACTGAATTCTACATGCCAATAAAGGCTAACAACTACCTTACATCTGGTAGTGCCCCTAAAAAGGTTGCCCGATCAAAGCACATTATGGGATGGTTGAGCTCGAGGCTTCCATCCATGTCCATGATTGACTAACCACTAAAGAATATTCCACCGACAAAACTTATCAAAATAAGATAATAGTAATATTATTATTATGGATAACATCCAATTAAAAGGTTTCATCCTTGATAAGGATTATCATAAGGTTTAGTATACATAAAAAGAATTCTCATTATTTACATTGATTATCGAGGTCGAGTGATACTCCCCCGAAATCGACTATTCCATTAGTCGAAAGACTAGGAATAACATAATGACCCTGAGAACAATAAATAAGAGAGACCTCTTTGTCTCATAATATTATTATCTCTCAGCTAGGGATGATGTTCCCAAAACATTATTTGGTCATCACGACTTGCCGAGATAACTTCATCGACCAAAGAATAAACCAAGAACATAGAAACAAAAGACAAGAGACATGACATGCGTCAACTTACGATTGGTTGAGAAGGACATAGGAGTCGATTACTCAGATGGCTAGTCAACTTATATTATCACAATGTCTAACCCCTTCCTCCAGGATGATACTCTCCTTCCTTCTTCGAAGGACGTTCGGTTCTCCTGTCACACTCAGGACCACAAGATTGTAATTAGTGCATCATTATCAAATCACGTAATTGAAAATCATTTAAAACTATTTAACATTTGTTTCTACTTCATATTCAAAAGTTAAATCAGATATTTCCACAATATCAAATCAATTAACTATGACTAATCCTCCTGATTATCATGCCAAGTTATTGATTAAGTCTAATTTGTAAATTGGGGATGTAACATGATGAAATGGTTGACAATCAACTTTTCATCCTGAATATAGTCGACATACTACAACAACTCCAAAATTTGTTCTCGTATTGAGTTACTGAGAGTCCTCTCTGTTGGAGATCATGAAACTCATCAATTTTCCACTGCCGGAAGTGTTTGGAGATGTATATTTTCTTGAATATATCCAAGGTCTCCCAAGTAACAATATCCGGAGTCAAGTGCCCTTTTCTCTCCTAACGCCACCAAGTAGTAGCATTATCCTTGAGCAAATGAATCGCCAGTCTAGCCTTAAGGTTGCTTTCATAGGTTTTGAGTGCAAAACACTTCTCAAGACTTAACAACCATGATTCTGCCTCTGTACCATCAGTAGAACTAGAAAAGTGTTGAGGTTGAAGGTGAATAAATTCCCTGACCTGTTTATCTACGTCAATGGAAACATCTTGATCTACTCGTGTAAAACGAGGAGGGGGTAGATAATGTCCTTATTCACCCATCCCTTCCTCTGTATGCTCTGCTCTTCCTCTATCAGGGCTTTTGCTATGCTCTTGAGGAATAGAGTGGTGCTCATCTGAATGACATTGTTCCTGATTCAGATTTGGGTTAGTAGTAGGTGGAGGGAGTTTATCCTGAATTACATCTAAGAGATGTTGTAGGGTTTGAAGTATTTGGGGCCCATGATCGACATGTTCCTCAGAATGATCTGATTTTGATGGTGCATAATGATTGCGCCTTCGTCAAGGAGACATTCGACAAATTAAAAAAAGTTAGATATTTACAACATTTCCCTAGAGTTCCCAAAGTGTGGCAACCTGGGCTCTGATACCTAATGTCATGCCCACCTTTTACTAAACATAAAAGAATGGACATGAACACAAAAATGGACAATTTTTTTTTTCTAAGCACTAAGTTTGAACAGATTGAGGAAAAAGCTTACCTAAAACACACAAATCTCTTATTGATGTTGAGATGAGAACCGAAGAGAGATTATTTGTTTCAACTGAACAAGGAGAAGATTGTGCTAATCAGTTATACTAAACTATTGAAGATAATAAACATGAAACAAGTAAACCTAAACGTATAAATTGAGTGACATTGAGATTTAAAACATAAAAGATTATTCTATTAGATTTACAAGCAGCTATGATAATAATCTTCTTTAAAAGATCACAACTAAAAAAAATAACATAATCATATTCCTAATTTGATATTAAAATATTAGAAAAATCTCCAATATAATTTGAATATATAAGCATGTAGTTTTGTCATAACGGAATGTTAATTTAAAATTTCAATTTTAACAAAGAAAGAAGATAATAATAATAATAATAACAATAATAATAATAACATCAACTACAACAATAATCCATTTGTTTGTTATCAGCAAGTTCATATATACATATGTAACATCATATCACTTAACCAATTCATTTTCCATGCATATCTTACCCCACACACACACACACACACACATATATATAAAATATACTATATATTTATCAAAGTATATACTGTACAACAAAATTATAAAAACTGAGTATATATATATATATATATATATATATATATATATATACATGTGTATAACACATAATATATATATATATATATATATATATATATATATATATATATATATATATATATATATATATATATATATATATATATTATAAAAGAGGATTGATAAACTTTTTGTTCCCTGTGAAGAGGGTGACAACAACAATTGAAAATACAGTCCAATGTATAATGGCCGCGACCTGTGGTGGCTTGGCTAAGCCAAAGCCCAGCCACAACCAGCCCCAAACATGGAGATGGGGATCCGTGGCTCCCCACGGCTCCCACAACCTTGGTTGTGGTAGCCATGGATGCCATGGCATCCACCATGGCCGCCAATATAAATCAAACAACATTCATTTTATTCTATCATTCAATTGATATTGCTATGAAATATAACAAATGTATGTTTAAACAGGGTATAACATGAAATATAATTACCAGATGTTTATCAATTTTCTAATTAGATACAATGAACACCTCAATATTGTAACAATGCTTAAATCTCCTGTATTATGCAGGGTAGATTATAAATCAAAACATCATTTTTAAATAGAAGACTGAGTATAAAATCACAACTATTGTAGCTGTTTACGAATTGCTTTTTCCAGCCAAATAGGCTCTCCAAAACTAAATATTTCCACACAATAATCCAAAGGTTTTTAAATATGAAAAACTCTCTATTTTATTAAGCCAACACAACAAGTACAATTGATACATATCCAATAAAATTCTTCTTTCCACAAAATGTTAACCATACATTGTATCAATTTTTCAATAGAAATCTTTTGTTCATGATGCAACCATCTGTAAATCTGCACACACACAATGAGCAACCCAAACCGCTCTCCTCCCAGCCATAGGACTTGGATTCCAAGCTGACCCCCGAGTGGGAGACAATTTCCAAATGCCCAAATGAAATCTTTTCAAAAGAAATACAAATTAAAACTAATTTTAACACAAGCTGACTCAAATAAAAAACCTATTTCAGATTCTTGCAAAGGGGGAGAAAGGGGATTCCCTTCCCTCTTGGGGATAAATCACCACAAAATACAATATGTCATCACAATAAAAATCTCCTCAACCCTTCAAACCCTCACACCATCACAACCCTTTAGCACAACTCCATCATAACACAACTATTACCAATACAACCCTTTCATCAAAACACAATACACATCTCCATATTATCACCTTTCAAAACACCAAAACCCCTACATCCTCCATATTACACAATAGCCACAACTTCCCCAAGAGAGGCTCCACTATGCAAGGGAGGCTCTCAGTCCTCAAGCGAGATCAACTCCCTTTACACACCCAAACCCCTAAATTACATGCATGCCAACATTGCAACAATTCATTCAAAAGAAAATCCATACAAATCACCATTGTTTCACATAAACTAGAAATCACAACCATAACCATCATTCACATAAATAAACAAGATATTAAAAAGAATACCAAACCCTACCTTGGCTGTCCAAGTTAAAAGCAACCCAAGAAATTGGGGTTTTTATTTAGCAAATTCCTTTTTGAAACCAGAAATTTCTAGCCACTATCCCATTCTTCCTTCCATTACCATTCTTTTCAGCCAATCCCAAATCCAATATTCTTCCAACACCCAATTTGAGCAAAGAGGAGAAATCCAAGACCAAACACGCACGCACAACATGAGGAATGAATCAAATTCCTGTCATAAAAATAAATTTCATACAAACCCTTCAACTTCCAAATGGAAATCCCAAAAGCTAAATAGAATAATATAATTTTTAAATAGCCAATTTCAATAAAATAAATTAACATTAATAACAACCAATAAATTATATTTCTCCACTCATTAAAATTTAACCAAACAAATAATTAAAATAAAAGAACCAAGATACTAAACCCAAATATCCTTGACATCCCACCACTGGATTTCATGCAACAAAAACTAAAAAATTAGTTTAAATTGGGCATTTGAAAATGTCTCCAAACTAAAGGGATCCAGACTACCCACCTGCAAAAATCAATTTCGAACACCAGTATATCACGAAAAATATAGCCGAAGCAACAAATAATGAAATACTAAACATCTAAAATATCTAACATCAAATAATTGTCAACATCTAAAATATAGGTGAAATCTTCCTCTGTCAAAAGTGGAAAGAAGAGTTGTAAAAGAAGTGTCGAAGGGCAGGAGAATGAAGATCAGCAGGCTGAGGAAAGGACAGACAAGCAGGATGAGTAGAAGAAGGAAGATGTTGGGATTGTTAAGGAGAAGGCTATGGGAAAAGACAACTCTGTGAGAAGGCTGAGTATTAGGAGGTCTTCCAGGTTGGCTAGGGAAAGGCCCCAACTGCTGAAAATTGTCGACTACTCCTTTGTTTATGAACATGAAGATATTGAGCAAGAGATTGAAATTAAAGAAGTTAAAACAACTCCCGTGTAGGAACATGATGGTGTGAGTCATTTTGACTCGATGAATAACTCATATTATGACATTGACTCTGAGGAAATTGAAATTCAAGAGACTTTGGATAAGGAAGTGATGAGTGCTAGAGTGGAGGTGGGTAACAGAAAGCTGGAGATGGAGCTCGAGGAGGTCAAGGCCCACCTCTTGGCCATGGAGAGCAAAGTCAAGGCGTTGGTTAAAATTTTTATGAAATTTTCTCACAGGGCTACTGTTGCCTTCTCTATTCTCCAGGTGGATTGGAATAATGTGGATACTCAGTTCGAGGACAAGGAGTAAATGCTTAATCTGATTACTGATGACTGGAAGATTTACTTAGTTTAGTTGTTTGTTTATGTTTATAGACTTGGACTCTGTCTTACTATATTATGTACTTAAGCTGTTAGACTGTTGTGTTTGAGCTATTTGTGGCCTTGGGCCTGTTTTACTGCTTGTAAGGCTTTTGTCATCGGGACCTACGCCTGGGTTTGCAGCTTACTAATATCAAAAACATTAAATAATTTATTAAATTTCAGAATTAATCTAAAATACTCATTTTTGTGGAAATTAAATGCATAATTGTAAATACTTCATAATTAAAATATTTTATTAAATTAAACCATATTGTACCATCTATAATCCAAAATAATGTCCATACACACATAGGTATATAAAAATATATATCCAAACACTTAAATACATGAACCGGAAATGGAAGTATCAACCATGTCCAATCACAACCATCAAAATAAACAACTATAAATAGCATCACATCAATATCTCAGGGATAGTGTTAGCTAGGCCTCACAAATACTAAGTCCAATAGTTATTATAATCATATTTAATTAAAATCTTTAATGTCTAGTAATCCAAACTCCTAATTATGCTATGGATTTACTCCATACGTTATCTTCTAACCAAAATTTTCATAGATGTCTAGATTATTACAATTGAATAATCATAATAAGTCATAACAAGTATAAGTTTAATGAATAGAGAAATAGGTTGATTTATTAACCTTCAATATTAATGACAAAGGATTCAATTTCCTTCATGATCCACATTTCCTTACAATAACTCCATTATTAGCTAGTTATCAACCACCTATAGGTTCTTAACAATAATTAGATTACATACATTGATTAAATGAATAACTATAGTGATTCAGATAATCTTATGTTGCCTACTAGGGCTTAATGCCCTTTCTCTTCCATGAAAATTTGAAGGTCATACATTCTTGCACTACACCACTCAATTTTTTATCTTGGACATTCAGTGCTCAAGTTTGATTTCCATAATTCATCTTCCGATCATTGGTTGTTCATCTATGGTGACTATGTTTCTTAGTAGAACCTACAAATAAGTCTCATTATCTAGGAATGCATCCAAATATCACTTCATTTTATTCAAATATCATCAAATCCTCATTCATTACATAAGCTAAGGTTAATACATCACTGGATACTTCCTTGTGCACTCATACTAACTACTCTCTCTAGATAAATAATGTGTGTGTGTGTTTACTATTCCACCTAACCACCCTCACAATGGGTATCATGTTTCATAGGGCAATGAGATCAATGTACGGGAGAATTATGAAAGCTAGTGAAGATTGACTTCTATGCTAATATGCTTGTCACAAACAATATATCCAACATCACCTTTATTTTGATTTGATGTGTCTCATCTTTTTCACACATATGGGATCCAACCTAGGTCATGACTTAACATGGGCTTCAACTCAACACCAAACTAGACATAAACTCATTTTTAACACTACTAGTACTTGCACAAATAAAGAAAACAATATCAACATTAGAAAAACAAATGAGACAAAAACACTAAGAATACCATTTTAGACACATGGACCAAGCTCAGATAAATCATGGAAATAAGATCACAAAACCTTCCACCTAACCTCATCTCTAGTGGTCGCTTAACACCCATGTAGGCATTGGAGCTCTGATCTCTAGTGTAGTTGAGGCCTCAACTTGACCAATTGAGGCCTCTTAACTATACAAATTTCATAACTATCCTCCTGTGCCACATAAGACCTCAAGTTACTTTTATTTGAAGTCCATATTTCAAACTTGCACACAAACACACACACACAATCCATAAATTTAAGAAATTAGTTATATGGTATCCCTATGCCTTAAGGTGCTTTAGGGTATTGGTTATATTCATTTAATTTGAATGTCATCAACCATCATGAATTACATTAAAAACCAATTTAGGGTTTCAAGATTGAGGACTATAACTTTGGCTGGTTCATTAGACATAAATACAAAACTAAATAAGACTCGAGCTTAACAAAACTTAATGTGATATTCATCATTACCTTCTACGTTTCCTTTTTTTGCCTTCCTTAGTGGTCCTCTCTAACACCATCTTCTATTTCCTCTTATCCTCCTTCCATGTTGTCCCTTCAAATATCTTCAACACTCCTCCCCTTTGGGATCTTGCTACCTCTCCATTGATTATCTTTTTTCTCACTATGTAGTTAAGGATTCTAAAAATTAGACTAACGAAAAGGATTCCAGACAATGGGGTAAAAAGAACTCAATTTTCATCCTTTATTTATACTAATTTTCTTTTGCTCACTTTGGTATTCCATTCTTTCTACTATCAATGGATCTAGACTATACATTTATTTTAGTGACATCCTTTTCGGATTTGTTATTGCATGACAATCAATTAGATTCATCGAATGTCTTTGATATTGATAGATGTTGACCTTCTTTCTTGGGCCACTTTGTTGGCCACTTCCCATGTTATCATTTGTTGTTGACTTTTTTATCTTATTTAATTCCACTTAGGACTCCTACACTACTCTCTAGATTCTTTAGGCTATTTGGTTATTTCTTGTCCAATTTTCTCACTTATCGAATAGATTTTCTATACCTAGGTCCTTTCTCTATGTTTATTGCCCTTGGTATTCTGCTCAATGTGATGACCAGTCATCTATTTCTTCTAGTTTTTCATCATATTGTCATCTATAGTTTATCACTATGTTCATTTAACCTCCACCTTGGATCTCATCATTTTCTTCCATTTCAAAGGCCCATCCAACTACACTTCATTGCAGTTGACTTCTTTAATAGTTTCCACCTTTGATTTACATCACTTTTCATGACAATCTTTAGACTACCCACTCTAAGTTTAATATTCATTAGTATCTGCACTACTTCATTTCCCTTTGTTTGATGTTTTATCTACCTTAGTGAATGCTCCTTGATATCGATGCCACATGTCCCTACTTATAATTGACTCAATTACCAAGTATCCCATAGAACAAAATATCCCCTTTTACTTTGTTTAGATTGCCACATCACTTGTTATCTTGTGCACACTCAAATTGACATATCATGACATTGAATGGGATAAAATAATTCATAACATGGTTAATTAATTAAATTTCATGTCATTATTTCAAGCATAAATCTACCTAAGGCCCTATTATGATTTCATTACATAAATGAACCCACACAACTCATCAAACAATTCAAATATTGCTTTAGTAATCAAATTTGATGACTTTCATTTTATCAAGTAGTTATAATTCAAATATTCAAACATTAGCTCCATAGGCCATTGCTATTAGTCAAATTCCATAGTCAAAACATATTTAGTTCTAATAATTTGATTCGATTCTAATGTTATAGGTATTTCTAAACTATATTCTAGCTAAAAATGCTTTAGGCAAAAGTGGGGGGTATTGGCCCATGACATCCTCCTCCCCTTTAGAAATTTCATCCTTGAAGTTCATCAAATAAGTTTGGGCACAAAAATTGCATCTATACTACATCTTCCATGTCTCAAGTTTGGGGGGACTATAATGGTTCTGCTAAACCTCCACTTGATCAATAGTTCTTTGTCGAAGTTGTAGCGATTGGTAATCTTTTTCTTGCACAAATTTATCTTGGAAGAGATCCTCTATGCATTTACATAGTTGACTAGTCAATGGTGTGTATGGGATCTACTACATACCTTCACAACCCTAGAATCATAAAACACCTTGTGCATCTTACACATGTTAGTCGACATCCCAAGTTTATGAGCAACTAAACCTTCATATTAAATTTTTTTTAGAGCTTCTAGACATCTAGACTAAATTGGGAACTGAAAAATATTATTTATCTTCAATAACATCTTAAACTTAGGCTTGATCCATAACAAAATCTATCCTACAATATTCATAATTTCTTCATTGTTAATCCAATCTTACACATGACTTGTGGAGATAAAAAAGAATCTCACCCTAATTATTGTTAGAGTTTTCACCTATACCTGAGATAACCAAGAGTCTAGTTTGTGATGACATCTTTAAAGAAACTTTTATCCAATCTAGATTATATATTCACTCCATCTTACACACAATTATCTTTTTAAAGCAATATAGTAAACACAACAATCTAAATAAATTAGTTGTTTATATCTCTTATTTTAATATAGTACATGCAACATTCTTCTTATAAAATGTGTCTATATCTTCTTATTTTTCACAAACTGCTTAACCAATATTCTACTAAGGATGAATTAAAAATTAGAAAAAAGATATCCAAGAAGCCTCATGGATTAAACTAAACCATGTATAACTACTATACATTAAACTAGATTAGTCATAAACTTAGATAACAACAACTAGTATCCAATATTCACATTTTTTCATGCACATGTGGTTAAATCTAATGTCTTTAGTTGCATTATCATGGTAATTTGTGATTAATAAGAAATTAAGAGGACAATTTTGGACTCTAAACCCTCTTATTGCTAGTATAAATTGATCTCAAAGTAGTTTTAATAAAGAGATTGCTCACAAAGGTTAGGTTATTTAGTCATCCCTTCAAATTAACTACCTTACGAATCCCATGGTCTACTTGTCTATGTTCTCTATTCTTGGATTATCGATCCATTATATGGTTATAGTCCACTTTAACCATGTAGTCATCAAATTCTACAATGCTTTTGGGCATATTGCAAAGTTGATTACCTTATCATTAATATTATTCCTAAATCATCTAGTAGACACAATATATTGTCTCCCCTCTTATCTTATACATGTAAATACATTTCATCTAAGCAACTTACAATTTAAATTGGGCCTGTTGGTTTTTTCCCAGACTGGATGCTTATTCCCAGATTTCCCTACAAGGTAGCCATCAGTGATCAACAGGATCTTCTGGGCCAGGGGCCAACAGTGTAGGAGATAGACTCTATATTTTATCTCCTCTTCTTCTTCGGGCTCTGCAAAACCTAGGGGGGTATTCCCTACTCAACATCCATGAGGATATGCATACAAAGGCTGGGATGCTGACAGAAAGCAGATAAGTCCTCCTGTAAGTAGACCAAAACTGAAAGATAAGAGCAAAGGGGCTAGCTTTGGGCCTATTTGCAGTTGTAGACAGAGGACTGAGGATCCTAAAACTAATTCTAATGTCCTAATGGTTGTTTTGGATTTTGATTTGGGTTTTAAGTTTGGATGCAAAGCTGGACATGGTTGTAACACGAACACAAAGCAAGATTGGTGCCTATCCAGGGCCTGGAGTCAGTAGACATACACCTGTGAATGATCAACATGAACAGCTAAAACTGGATTTCAGGGGGATATATGTGATACCTGCCTTACAGATATCTCCCAATACAGAGTGTTAAGTTATCTCTACTTATGGCATCCCTACTGCAGTATACCCTTCCCAATGTTCAACCTGAAAACAGTTTAATCTACCCCTTGAGCAGAAGTTAAAAGATCAGACATTCAACATAGGAATTCTATGCTCTAGAATCTAAACATTACCCAAATATCCAGATTCAGAAGAAGAATACATGCAATACTGGAGACAGAATTAACAAAACACATGCTAAGATAGCATTTCTCATATAAGATTAATCATGAAATCAGTGGGTTCACGCCAAAAACATACAACAAGAGATACATAGACTCATAGGTTAAGCTGTACAGAGCAACCAAATCAGCTTGTTTTGAATTACAGAGCCAAAAATCTTCAACTTTCAACAACCAAAAATGAGTAACACTTCCTGCTTATAACAGCCAGGTAGTGTACCACAGCAATTAATTACATGGTTGACCAAAAATCCCGCCAGATACACAGTATCAGCAAAATGGCGCTCAACGCATTACCAGATTGGCGCCCAAACATGAATGCAGCAGGTAGGGGAGGAGACAGGAAGAAATCTCGAGCCCTGCGCCACTGTCCGCTGATGTACACCTTCAATCGGGTACCAGATCCGCCCATACCTCTGCAACCTTCGCCATTAATGGCGCACCAACCCGCGGCCTTGGGAAAAACATCTAACAGTCGATCGCAACCACTTCCCGCCAAGATACATCGTCATGATATTTGAAAATATGCAGGATATCAATTATCCCACATGCACCCCGCGGTGACCTTTTCCACACTTTATATACTAGGCCATGAGCATATATAATGTCGGTGCTTTTGCTCCTGACGACACTAGTATAAGACTTCATCATCATCCTCCAACAGCATGATATCCTGTCGCTTGAAATATCACCCTGACGATGTATCATATCGCAATATAACCTGCATGATAATCGCCCTCATCGGCACAACCTGATCCATCAGAGGAACATCCTCCTGCTGAGCCTATACCAAAAGTCTGGCCGATGAACATCCTGATGACGTCATCATCATATCCTGCTGACGTCATCTGCATATCTGCCTACTGCGCACCTCCTCATATCCGGATGATGTCATCATCATGTTTGCAAATATCAGGGGATCTTCACAAGATGATCAGTGTTAGAAATATGACCCCCCCCGGACCTTGATGACGTCATCATCATATCGACATCAGGATGATATTCAGAAGATAACCGGATATTTGGAAATATCATCCTGATGCACAAATATCATGCTGCACTGTAGCTCCACTATAAGATCGGGGTGATAGATGAATATGATGATGCTTGAGAAGATCACCCCCCACTAGATAATGCACGAAGCCGGCAGGCGGATATCTCCTTGATATCAGCATCATCATGACGCTGGAACAAACATACATCCGGGTGATATTCAAAAATGAAAATATCACCCCCTCCTTCGGAAATATCATGATGCAGATAGGCAGAGAAATAGATATCACCCCGACATAAGAATGACGTCAGCATCATCAGGATGATAAAACAACGAACATGAAGTGATACAACAACATCAGGATGATATTGACTAAGATCATCCTGACATTCAAAATATGATGACCCCAGTGAATATTGGGTCATACTTAGAACTCTTCAACAACATCATCAGGATGATCATAACCAAGATCACCCGATGATAAAAATATCACCCCGGCGAAATATCATGCAGGCAGAAAATATGATGACCCCCGCAAGCAACACAGTGATAACTGGAAATATGATGATGATGATGATGATGACGACCCTTAAGAAAAAACAAGTCAGGTCGAACAACTCAGAGAATAATCCCTTCAGAAGATCGGGGTGACATCATCATCATAAAAGGGCAAGGTGATAATTGGAAAATCACCGGATACTTGAAAAATCACCCCCGCAAGCAAATCAGGGCACACTGTAGCTCATCAGCAGGATCAGGATGATATCCAAACATCACCCGATATTGAAATATGATGATCCTGATGAAAAACCAGTCGACAGAAAACATGATGATGCGGACCATCATCGAAGACAGGATGATGATGATGATCTCCTCCTCAAAGAAAATATGATGCTGCAGCTGAACAATGCCGAGGAGGTCCAACACTTAGGAAAATGGGCAAGAAGATATAGGGTTCAAATGAAGAAACCCCCTAAACATGAAAAATCAACCCCTAGGTCAAAATGAGTGCTAACAGGGCCTATTTAAGTTTCAAAGCTCACATAAGAAATTTCTTTAACCACTATTGGTTATAATTTTCTCAACATCGAATAAGATAATTAGACATTCAGGATCATAGGTCATATACTCACAAAAAATGAGCATTGTTCATATGAAGGTTATGGTAAGGTCAACAAAAATTAGTCTGTGGTACTCTAAGAAATAAAAAATTCAATCAAGGGCCTTCATCAACCTTCTTGCTTTCCCCTAAAGCATTTTTTAGTTAAAATATAGTTTTGAAATAACCATTGGACTCAAGTTAGATTATTAAAAATAAATATGTTTTGATTATGGAATTTGACTAATTACAATGGACTAAGAATCTAATGTTTAAATATTTGAATTATAGCTACTGGATGAAATGACAATTCTTGTTTTGATTGTTGAAGAAATATTTGAATTGTTTGATGAGATGTGTCATTTTTTCTTTATAATTGTTGGCGTTTCAATTTGCACCTCTGGTATGCGATTTGGAAACGGACAGCTATGCACAGATAAACTGCTCTCCTATTGGAAGGGGGAGTTCCCTTTCTTGCTGATGTTCGCTGAAAAGATAACTAGAATGAAACTTCACCTATCTTCTTTTTGATTCTCAGCTGCAGAGCACAAGGTTATAAAACTCTAAATGCTACAGAAGAGGTTTTTTCCTTTTTAAAACTTCTACTACAACTAGCATAGACTAATGACGCTTTCAACCTCCTGAGTAAATTCAGAGCAAAGGAAGTTGAAAGTGAACGGGGAATGATTGTTAACACAAAAACTCAAGTAGTTTTCCTCCATATTTACACCACAAGACTAAGAGTACTTTAATGATGGAAGCTGAAAATGAAAGCCACAGAAGCTACACATCTGACGATGAAAACTTGATGAATTGATATAGAATATCAGAGCAAAGTAGGCATGAGACTTCTATTCAATATCACAAAGTTTAATGCAACTCCAGGATAGCAATACTGCAGCAAAAGGTAGGCATACAGTAAGCGATCAAACACTGGAGAACACTGGACACAAAGTGAACAAACACCTGGAATAACAATGTTTGTAGGCTAGAATAGGCACAGCAAATTTGCTATCACAAAAGTCATTCCCTTACAATGAACACAGATTGAACAGACACTTGGAATAACAATGTTTGCAGGCTAGAATAGGCACAACAAATTTGCTATCACCACTACCATTCCTTACAATGAACACAGATTGAACAGACACTGGGAATAACAATGTTTGCAGGCTAGAATAGGCACAGCAAATTTGCTATCACCACTACCATTCCTTACAATGAACACAGATTGAACAGACACTGGGAATAACAATGTTTGTAGGCTAGAATAGGCACATCAAATTTGCTATCACCACTACCATTACCAACAATGGGCAAGGATGCCCTTATTTATACTAAAATCAAAGGAGTAGGGAACCCTAAAATCTCCTTGATTAACCCTAACTTGCCAACTCGCAAGCTTTATTACTATTCTAAGACAAAGATACAATAAACAAATGCTTTAAAGCAATCTGCTTTAAAGCAAAAAAGATTCCAACTATCACAAGGTGCTTTCTTTCTAAATATAGAATGGATGAGCTTAGGATGAAAGCACATGCTTTAAAACAAAAAGCATATGTTTTAAAGTTGCTTTATTTTGGAATGCATCCTCATCAACATTCTAGCTTTTTGGTGATGTCATCCGTCGATATTCTGGGAAACAATATCTTCTAAAAAGCGAGTGACCGCATCTCTGCCAGGAACACTGATACTCTCTAGAACAATATTCTGATTCTCTAACATTTCTTCACCATTGGCAACCATCTGAAGAAATTCGTGAACTTCACCCGCAGCCTTGTCAAATTTCACTGACATTGCGGCAAGACGACTCATCTTGCCGGCATTGATATCATCATTAAAGTTGTTGCGGACGAGAGTCTGGAACTCTGCTTGCACTTCCCCGAGGTCATACAGGGTACCATCTTCTTTCTCATATGAACACGGGATCTGAGAGACAAAGGATCTGACGAACTTGAGGATGCCGATTACCTTTTCTTTCCATTCTGTCAACTCTGAAATCATACTATCATAAGTTTTTACTGTGAAAAGATATTGTGCTTTCCAAGTAGAAACTGTCTTCTTATCTTTAGCTGAATCAACAGTATCAAGTGCAATCTTCAAGTCGGAGATAATGATCTCAAACACCAGTCTATTTTCTGCCATGATCTGCTGCGACCCCTGTATGCCTTGGCGTAAATCATGAGCATTGTACTTCAACTAATAAAGCTCTGCAAGTACAACTCTCCCTTTGGTCACAAATTCTTCTACTCAACTGTCCATGTGCCTCCCATAGAGGACCAACTTACTGAAATGCCGCTGATCGGCTGGTGATCCAAGACTCGGTGGAAGAAGCAAATCAACCTGTGAAGTGCCATGGAAAAGGTTGGAAATATATTACCGCAACTGTCGAACTTCAACTTTGAGAGCTGCCTTGTCTTCTCCATCTCTCAACACCCTTTCCTTCAAGCTATCCGCTGTAACCTCAAAGAGATTGACATCTGTATGGCGAGTACTTCTGCCAAGGTTAGCTTTGACAACTGTGAATTCATCAACCTCGACATCATTAGCACTTCTATTTTCTGGAGGTGTTGCAGTCTCAAGAATGATTTCTCCATCCGCATTCTTCTCAATGCGAATCTGCTTCTTCAGCTGCTTGTCTGATGTGTCTTGATAGACGCTTTTTAGCTCTGTTAAGTCCAGCTGATATGAGGGCTTTCTTCTCTTCCTTCCCAGAATGTTTTCAAGCCAGGATGAGCTATCCTCTCTTGGAAACTCGGTTCTCGCCTCATCAGCTCCTGATGAATCAATGCTTGCATCAAAGTTGCGAACTGGTGAATTTGGCTCTGAATCTATGTGAATAGGACAAGGGATTGGTGAAGAAGGTGGAGATACATGATCTGAAGGTAACACTTCAACATGCAGCGTTGTTTTAACAGGAGCTTCTGGTTCAATTGGTGGATGTTCCTGTTGGACATGAGCTGGAGACTTGTCTTTCTTCCTCTTTAACTTTGCCATTTTTGTTCCCTCTGGGAGAACACTCATAGCCTTAACTCTTTGTTTTGGCTTGGAAGTGGAAGGTTCTGATGGTTGCACAACTGGCGGCTCTACTACTGGAATATCATCCTTCCGCTTAGTCTTCAAGAATATCAAACTATTTTTAACCACTCGACTTGTTCTCTCCTCAATGGAAGTACTCTCTTTTACTGACCAGTTAACTGGCGGCAACGGTTGTTGCTCAATTTGGTCCCTGAAATACGTGGGAAGTAGAACTTCACCACTCTCTGTCAAACCCTCTATGTCTTCTGATAGGATATCAAACATTTGCTGAAGAGTGAACCTGTTGTAACTGCGTCTTCGCACTTCATACTCATCAGCACAATTGGCCCATAAGTCTTCAACTGCAAACTTGTGTGTACAATTCTGACCAAGATGTAATGCATAAACACCACGGGGATCATATGAAGATCTCCTGTCGAAAGACTTAAGACCATATCTGGATGATTCATTACCGATTGCCTTGGCATCTGCTCCAGATCTACATCTATAAATACTCATCCCAAGTGGAAAATTGAAGGCAGTCTTGCGTCTGCTACGCAAAAATGTATGCACTTGATAAGCTTGCCTCAAAAATTCCATAAATGCTATTTCATCTGTAGGATATCGCGGCAACATGGCTGGCTCTCCTGAGAAGCCATATACTCTGATGTAGGAAAAAGTAGGAAATTGGATAAACCAATCAGCCCATTCTGCCATTGCTATTCTAGCCTCTACAGAAAACCATATATGCAACTCCTTGTCCATGTCTCGCACTGCATGCATCAAGAATGCATCATTCACCCGCCTGTAATGTCATTCAGCTTGAGAGATCTCTAACTGCGGGAAATGATGATACACATGCTGAGTACCCAGAGTTCCAACAACATTCAAACCTCTGAATTGACCTTGAAAAGCCATCAAATACACAAGGTATGATATCATATGGAATTCATGAGCCCTTTGAAAATCAATTATTTGTTGGTGGAGACAATCACTGATTAGTGCCGACCAATCATAGAATTCGGTTCCGTCAACAATCTGGGACATGATGTAAAACATCCAAGGCTGAAATTTGTTTGCATCTGCTTGACCCATGATACGACTTAGCAGAGTAATCATTATTGCATGCTCCTCCTTGAATTCTCCACGTCCAACGTTCTTTGGCATAATATTCTACTTTTCTTTCAACCACCTCTGACCAATCTTTTTTTTGTATTTTTCCTTATCATTATTCCAAACCCTCTTGCATTCTTCAAGTGAAACAGTTAAGTTCTCTCTCCAAATAGGTATTGTAAAGCACTTTTCAATGTCATTTGGCCTCAAGCTGCAGAGCACACGTCCATCACCCAACTGAATTTCTCTTATGACCAAGTTGTAATGCATCACACAAGCAATCACAAACTTGATACTTTGCACGGTAATAGGAAAGGATGCCGCTGCAAGCAAATCAGAGTGTCCAAGATTCCTGATGGCATTATTTCCTGCATCCTCCAAGGAGTGTAAATTAATTACTTGAAGTACTTTATGCAAGTCTGTTTCACAAGTTCTCAGGTAATCATGAACCAATGCTGTTTTGTGCCTGAATTGTGTTGGAGAGTACTGCATATTGGAAGATTTGAAAATCAACTGTGAACATGCCTATGTTGGAAAAAATATTGAACAGATGGCTGAAAATTGTTTGCTGATTTTTAGAAAAAGCAGAGTGTGAGCTAAAAAAGATGGCACATGGGTTTTGTAGATAATTCCGTTTCTAAGCAACCCAGATTGTCGGATTTTGAAAAAGCAGAGATTTTCTCGAAAAAGTAGGAAAAAAGTAGTTTCCTAAAAAAAAGCACAACTCCTAATCTTCAAGAGAATGATAATCTGGATGGAGCCATCTCGACGAAAATTGAAAAAGCTCTGGTCGGATTTCTGAAAAATGATCTCCTTGAAACAAGGACCCTGAAAAAGTAAGCCTCTCTTCTTCTTCAACCCGAATCTATGAAGAAAACTGAAAAAGCACCTGGTTTGGGTCTTCGAATCTTCCTTGAAAGAAAAATAAAATCTTTCCTCTGGATGCAACCTGCAAAATATAATGAAATAAAGAAGCCCAAAGCTTGTCTTTATAAATCTTTGGTCGAAAAAGCAGCTTTACTTGTGTGAGAAGAAAACTTCATCCTCATCCATGAAGAAAGCATCTTTTAAAGCATAAATCCAAGTGGATGTCTTCGAATAGGAAGAATCCCTATTTTGTAGGAGCCTATGGTTTCATGTGTAAGATGACAAAAAATATCTTCTTTGATGATGTCATCGAATGCGCGAGTTGGAAGAAGTGTTAACAAAATTTCTTCATTTTCGACACTTCAACACTCGTTTTTACTCAAATATGGCCTATCTCCGACTTTGACAAGGTGGAAAAATGTCATCATGAACTGAAAAAGCTAACTGATCCTAACATTTTGGAGATTGATCAACTGAGATTCCATCCCTTGTCTCCGTTCGATGATCTGACATCGTTTGACCAAGTTTGACCTCCCAGAAACTGCCAAAGGGCGAAGATTGGTAACAAGGCATGTCGGAAAACACTAAAAACACAAAAATATTCTAACACTACTCAAGATGGGCGCCCCAAGCCTCCTGGGGCGCCCAGTTTCCCAACACTTAGCCATTTTTTCAATTTTTCAACTTTTTCAATTTCTTGGTTTGCGTGCGCATTCCGGAGGCACATGACCCCTATTTGGCTGTCGATTCTAACAACTGGGATGAAAATGAGTCTGATGATCTGGCAAATATGCAAGCTTGATGTAAACTAAGTTGATTGTACCTTCCGTTTGCCTCAAAAAATGTGCCAAACTGATCAACACTGAACCGGAGCGGGTTGACGGAAGGAGATTTGTGTTTTTTGAGAAAAAACATGAAAAATAAACTAACACTGGTGAGGATGGGCGCCCCAAGCCTCCAGGGGTGCCCAGTTTGTCAACACTTAGCTATTTTTTCAAAAATTATCAATTTTGTACCTTTTCTCGATTTCCATGCCAATTGCTCATGTTCGATCTTCGATTTCAATCATTCTGACGACTGTCGAGGCGGGACGGAGGGTGATCTAAGTAGTCTAAACATATCTATGATGAAATCCTGGCTTTGACTAACTTTTGACCAAGTTTGACCAACCAGAAAGGAGCTGACGGAAGCATTTTTGACGTTTCTCGAAAAACGTGAAAAAAAAACTAACACAGGAGAGGATGGGTGCCCCAAGCCTCCTGGGGCACCCAGTTTCACTAGACTTAGCCATTTTTGTGATTTTCCAACTTTTCCATTCACCTTGGATCCATCTTGCATCGTTTTGCGTGCATCATCGAGTCGACGGCCGTTTGTCAGTTTTGCATCATTGAAACAGCATTGGAAACTCGTCGAAGAGATTTGGCAGTGAACTTTTCTGTGTTGATGAATTTTGAGCTCATGCTTCACCTTGTGAAAAAGCAAAAATGACCCAGTAGAGAAAACTTGGTCGTTTGGAGATTCTGTCTGAACCGTGCCGATCATGAAGGAAAATCGACCAATGAGAATCGAGCGCGACACCTGATTTGGAGATTCTATTTTTAGAAAGTTTTGCCAACATCCATATCTCAAGAAACCCAGAAAACCTAACTCGACGTCTATTTTTAGAAATTTCTAAAAATAGAAATTTCTATTTCTAGAAATTTTGCTTTTTTGACTTTTTGACAAAAAATTTTCTAGACTTGTTTCAAAATGCCTTGATGAAGCAAAAAATTTGGTTGGGTACAACAATTGGCTCTGTCTGGGGACCATGGCGGATACTTACGCCATAGGAGAACCAAGAATCTCTGGACTTTTGCATGTTGGACCAGTGCCTTATCCATTGGGCAATAGAGTCAGGTTACATTCCTAATCACCTAGAACAAGACTTTTCCCTACATCACCTAAGACTGGACTTCCTAAAATCACCTAAGAAGTTGGAACTTCCCATAACACACAAGAAACACAACTGTCACATTACGGAAAGGGGAAAAACATTACGACATAACGGTCACATCACAGAAAGGGGAAACACATTACGAGAACAAAAAGTGTTTCACGCACTCTTTCTCCTAAGCGAGGATGAGAAGAGTTTAGAACTGTCACATGAAACTGTCAATCGACTCAGAAAAGTAAGAACCATCTCTCATTAGCTGTGAAGATTGCCTTAGTAGCACAAAACTTTTCTTTCTTTGCAACATCCTCTCAAAGAGCCATGATTCAGGAGGGTATTCACATTCAGGCCATGAGAAGTTCCTGAGAAACTGATTGATATGCCAGTGATCAGGTGGAGCATCTTCCTCCAATGCAAGCAACCTCTGCAATATGTGGAGATACAGAACTTCTTTCTGAAGATATACAGGAAAGTCTTGTGGCCAAAGTACATCTGTTGGAATGGTCATCACCACATATTGAATATGAGTTTCATTTATATCTTGTACACACGCAACTTTGTATTCAGTCAATGCATCATCTTCTAGAAAAGGTGCAAGCTACTCATACATGACTCTCATCACTGATTCCTGGCTTATAGGGTCCACAACTGTCGTTGCCCACTTTTCAAGTGCTGCAAGGACTTCTTCATTGGTTGTGTTTTCGTCCATCCACTCTCCAAAATCCGATGAATCGTCAAGATCTGAATGCTTAAACTCTGGAACATCTTCACCTTATAGCTCACTTTCCCATTCATTACCTGGAATCTCATCACCCTCTGTAGAGTACTCTTCTTCAATGCGGATATCCATCATCACTTCTTCTTCAGCATTCATGTATCTTTCTTGCTCTGTAAAAGGAGTAGAATCAAAGATAGCTTCATCTGAATCATATGTTTCCTCTTCTTCTTCTTGATCAATCTCACACGCGGCGTATCTCACAAGACATTTGTCAATAATCTTTGATTTTTCAATATCATCCTCTTTAGTGACCAAAACTGAATATTCCATGAACTCTTCACCATCAACCTCTTCATATGTTGTATTCCATACTGGTTGCATAGTATCGGTGAAGTATTTTTCTTGTACAAGTTCATAGATGGATTCAACATCATCCTCTTCACTAGTATGTATAA
Organism: Cunninghamia lanceolata; assembly: GCA_027924645.1. Classification (NCBI taxonomy): domain Eukaryota; kingdom Viridiplantae; phylum Streptophyta; class Pinopsida; order Cupressales; family Cupressaceae; genus Cunninghamia; species Cunninghamia lanceolata. The sequence goes on along the minus strand of BSBN01000124.1, from coordinate 3,272,513 downwards.
AACATTCTAGAGATGCAGGTGAAGATGGGCTAAACTGTAAAAGAAAATTTACAGTATCCTCTACTGAAGAATCACTCTCCAAGTGATGTAGAAAGCTATCAAGATCCAATGATGAATCTTCTATATGATCTCCATTTTTGAGAAATTCCTCTAATGATGAATCATCTTCAAAATGAAGAAGATCTTGTTCTTTCTCCAAATACAATGTTTTTTTGGTCTCTTCTTTGGATATATCTGACACAGGTTCTTCAAACCAACCTTCATAAGAAGAACAAATCAGATTCTTCATTGCTTTCTACAACATATTTGATCTCTTCCTTGTAATTTTGCTCTTGAGAAGATTGTTGCACTTCTTCTTCAAAGAAAGTTTGCAAATTGCACATTTCTTCGGATACTTCCTCTGATTCGTCAACCACATAGACAACCTTCTGATTTTCTTCGGTTATCTCAGACATCATAACATATGTACCAGAATCTGTTTCTTGATATAGCACTTGTGCTTGAGGATCCTGAGATTTCACCACCGTGAACCATGACTTGGTTTCTGGTTCCAATTTGAAATTACCTTTCTTTAAAGGAATGGTCGCAGATGACCAATCCAATTGTATTTCTCCTCCAAGATCTTTGCAGAAGCTTCTACTCAGCAGCATCCCATAGCTGGCTGGAATGTCAGCTACCAAGATAGTCATCATTATTTTCTTCTCTGGGCAAGTCGCTAATCGAACTTAAGCATCCTTCAATTGTCCAACCAATGGCACTGATTTAGATTCAAGCGAATAACACTTGTCATGTGTTTTGGTGCATGAGAGTCCCAAAGTGTTCATTACCTACAAAGGCATGACATTGTCTGAGGCTCCTGAATCAATGATACAATTGCTCAATTTATAACCTCCTATATACAGAGAAATATAGAAGGGCTTTGGCTTCTCTCCTGCCGGAACAGAAGATTCTAGCAATGTGGGTTGCACGACAGTCTCTTTCTTGACGTACTTGACTATTCTATCCAGCTGATCTGGATGGTCTTGAAGATACTCTAGTTGAGAAATCTGCACTTTTGTCTTCATCATGGAATCGACTATATCAAAATTTGTTGAAGATGAATTTTGAGTAGTTTGAACACTTTCACGTGATGGCTGAGCATTGGAAGCGGAAGCCACTTCCTTTTCCTTTTCTTTTGGTCTTTGTCTATCCTCTCCTTCCTTTTGTGCTTTAAAATGTTGAGTACATGTAAACACAGGAGTTGAAAGATTTTCATGATTCATTGCAAGAGAATATTGACGAAAATCGTCTTGTTCTTCCTTCATTATAACGGGTTCGTTCTGGAAGTATCCCGTGGTAGAGTCGCCATCGAAGTTGTCCGTCTGTGGTAAGACAACATTCGCACTTGGGGAAGGAACAATGTTTGAAATAGGTGCAGCATCAGCATATCCCATGATTTGATTCATCCTTAAATTTTCAGGACATGTGGCTCCAGTATGTGCATCAGTCTCATGAAAGGAACAAAACACTGTATTTTGAGCAGCATCAACTGCTTGTCTTAGTGGTGGTGCTGGCAACCTGGGCCTATAGTTATTGAAAGGCTGAAAATTGTTCCTCTTAGGCTGATATGGTTGCTGAGGTTGATACTGTTGCTGTGGTTGGTATTGTTGTTGCGCGGGTTGCCCCTGAGCAGGCAACTGTCTCTTCATGATAGTCACTTCATTTGCTACCTTATGTAGCAGTGGATCTGCAGAACTCTGAACTAGAGGCCTGATTGAATCCGTTTTCATCTTGCCAGAGGTAATCATGTCGTCCTCTAACTTGATGGCATTTTCTTGTGCATTGGATAATTCTGTTTCATTAGCCGATCTCAAAAAGAAGGCTATCTCAGAAGGAAGAGCGTTAATGAAACTGCTCAACAGAATTTGTGGAGATGGATTAAGAGTATGAGAGAGACGTGTAACTAGGTGATTAAACCTTGCCACAAACTCCCTCATTGGTTCATTATTTTCCATCTTTGAATTTGAGAGTTGGGCAAACAATCTGTGACCATCTTCGGCATTCTTGAACCTTGCCAAGAATTTCTCGCTCATAGTTGCCCAACTTGTAATGATTCCTGGTTCCAGATGATTGAACCAATTGGCAGTATTTCCCGTGAGAGTCTCAACGAAGAGACGCAAGGCAACATCTTCATGTGATACATGCAAAACAGTGCAAGCTGTTGTGAATGCAGAGATGTGTTCATCAGGATGTTGAGTTCCATCGCCATGGAACCGAGGAAAGTGCTTTCTTGACCCCTTTGGTAAATCATGATGTGCTTGTAGGGCCAAAGGTCCAATGTTATTACCCCAAGGCAATGGTGGCGGTCGCCTTTGATTTGGATCATTGTGATTGTTGTTATTTGCATCACCCATTGCTCTAGGCTGGATTACTGGTTCTTCTTGTAATTCTTCCTGCTTGACTTCAGGAACTATCTGAATTTCTTGAGCTATGTTGGATGCTTCTCCAACTTTTGTAGAATCAATATCTTGAAAGAAAGGATCCGTAGCACTGCCTTTTCCTTTTCTTGAATAAACCCTGTGAGCCAAGATTATCTATTGCCACGCGGGAGGTGGTAGTACTGGTCTTCCTGCTGCAAGATCTGCTTTGTGTTCTTCTTTGTAAAGGATAGCAGCTGCGTTTCTCCACTGATCAGGACTTTCCTTTTACGTAAATATAAAACTTCTAATGCTGCTAATGATGTCCGTTTGCTCTCCTTCTACTCGTACAAGATTTGGTTGAATAACAGGTGGTGTAAGATTTGGTTGTTGAACTAGAGCAGAAGGACGCCAGAGAGTCATTACTGTGTCATAAGCCTAAGCTTGCTTGAAGTTTTATGCCTCGTGCCCCATGGTGGGCGCCAGAAAATTGTTGGCGTTTCAATTCGCACCTCTGGTATGCGATTTAGAAACGGACAGCTATGCATAGATAAACTGCTCTCCTATTGGAAGGGGGAGTTCCCTTTCTTGCTGATGTTCGTTGAAAAGATAACTAGAATGAAACTTCACCTATCTTCTTTTTGATTCTCAGCTGCAGAGCACAAGGTTATAAAACTCTAAACGCTGCAGAAGAGGTTTTTTCCTTTTTAAAACTTCTACTACAACTAGCATAGACTAATGATGCTTTCAACCTCGTGAGTAAATTTAGAGCAAAGGAAGTTGAAAGTGAACGGGGAATGATTGTTACCACAAAAACTCAAGTAGTTTTCCTCCAGATTTACACCACAAGACTAAGAGTACTTTAATGATGGAAGCTGAAAATGAAAGCCACAGAAGCTACACATCTGACGACGAAAACTTGATGAATCGATATAGAATATCAGAGCAAAGTAGGCATGAGACTTCTATTCAATATCACAAAGTTTAATACAACTCCAGGATAGCAATACTGCAGCAAAAGGTAGGCATACAGTAAGCGATCAAACACCGGAGAACACTGGACACAAAGTGAACAAACACCTGGAATAACAATGTTTGCAGGCTAGAATAGGCACAACAAATTTGCTATCACAAAAGTCATTCCCTTACAATGAACACAGATTGAACAGACACTTGGAATAACAATGTTTGCAGGCTAGAATAGGCACAACAAATTTGCTATCACCACTACCATTCCTTACAATGAACACAGATTGAACAGACACTGGGAATAACAATGTTTGCAGGCTAGAATAGGCACATCAAATTTGCTATCACCACTACCATTCCTTACAATAAACACAGATTGAACAGACACTGGGAATAACAATGTTTGCAGGCTAGAATAGGCACAGCAAATTTGCTATCACCACTACCATTACCAACAATGGGCAAGGATGCCCTTATTTATACTAAAATCAAAGGAGTAGGGAACCCTAAAATCTCCTTGATTAACCCTAACTTGCCAACTCGCAAGCTTTATTACTATTCTAAGACAAAGATACAATAAACAAATGCTTTAAAGCAATCTGCTTTAAAGCAAAAAGATTCCAACTATCACAAGGTGCTTTCTTTCTAAATATAGAATGGATGAACTTAGGATGAAAGCACATGCTTTAAAACAAAAAGCATATGTTTTAAAGCTGCTTTATTTTGGAATGCATCCTCATCAACATTCTAGCTTTTTGGTGATGTCATCCGTCGATATTCTGGGAAACAATATCTTCTAAAAAGCGAGTGACCGCATCTCTGCCAGGAACACTGATACTCTCTAGAACAATATTCTGATTCTCTAACATTTCTTCACCATTGGCAACCATCTGAAGAAATTCGTGAACTTCACCCGCAACCTTGTCAAATTTCACTGACATTGCGGCAAGACGACTCATCTTGCTGGCATTGATATCATCATTAAAGTTGTTGCGGACGAGAGTCTGGAACTCTGCTTGCACTTCCTCGAGGTCACACAAGGTACCATCTTCTTTCTCATATGAACACGGGATCTGAGAGAGAAAGGATCTGACGAACTTGAGGATGCCGATTACCTTTTCTTTCCATTCTGTCAACTCTGAAATCATACCGTCATAAGTTTTTACTGTGAAAAGATATTGTGCTTTCCAAGTAGAAACTGTCTTCTTATCTTCAGCTGAATCAACAGTATCAAGTGCAATCTTCAAGTCAGAGATAATGATCTCAAACACCGGTCTATTTTCTGCCATGATCTGCTGCGACCCCTGTATGCCTTGGCGTAAATCATGAGCGTTGTACTTCAACTGATAAAGATCTACAAGTACAACTCTCCCTTTGGTCACAAATTCTTCTACCCAACTGTCCATGTGCCTCCCATAGAGGACCAACTTACTGAAATGCCGCTGATCGGCTGGTGATCCAAGACTCGGTGGAAGAAGCAAATCAACCTGTGAAGTGCCATGGAAAAGGTTGGAAATATATTGCCACAACTGTCGAACTTCAGCTTTGAGAGTTGCCTTGTCTTCTCCATCTCTCAACACCCTTTCCTTCAAGCTATCCGCTGCAACCTCAAAGAGATTGACATTTGTATGGTGAGTACTTCTGCCAAGGTTAGCTTTGACAACTGTGAAGTCATCAACCTCGACATCATTAGCACTTCTATTTTTTGGAGGTGTTGCAGTCTCAAGAATGATTTCTCCATCCGCATTCTTCTCAATGTGAATCTACTTCTTCAACTGCTTGTCTGATGTGTCTTGATAGACGCTTTTTAGCTCTATTAAGTCCAGCTGATATGAGGGCTTTCTTCTCTTCCTTCCCAGAATGTTTTCAAGCCAGGATGAGCCATCCTCTCTTGAAACTCAGTTCTCGCCTCATCAGCTCCTGATGAATCAATGCTTGCATCAAAGTTGCGAACCGGTGAATCTGGCTCTGAATCTATGTGAATAGGAGAAGGGATCAATGAAGAAGGTGGAGATACATGATCTGAAGGTAACACTTCAACATGCAGTGTTGTTTCAACAGGAGCTTCTGGTTCAATTGGTGGATGTTCCTGTTGGACATGAGCTGGAGACTTGTCTTTCTTCCTCTTTAACTTTGCCATTTTTGTTCCCTCTGGGAGAACACTCATAGCCTTAACTCTTTGTTTTGGCTTGGAAGTGGAAGGTTCTGATGGTTGCACAACTGGCGGCTCTGCTACTAGAATATCATCCTTCCGCTTAGTCTTCAAGAATATCAAATTGTTTTTAACCACTCGACTTGTTCTCTCCTCAATGGAAGTACTCTCTTTTACTGACCAGTTAACTGGCGGCAATGGTTGTTGCTCAATTTGGTCCCTGAAATACGTGGGAAGTAGAACTTCACCACTCTCTGTCAAACCCTCTATGTCTTCTGATAGGATATCAGACATTTGCTGAAGAGTGAACCTGCTGTAACTGCGTCTTCGCACTTCATCCTCATCAACACAATTGGCCCAGAAGTCTTCAACTGCAAACTTGTGTGTACAATTCTGACCAAGATGTGATGCATAAACACCACGGGGATCATATGAAGATCTCCTGTCGAAAAACTTAAGACCATATCTGGATGATTCATTACCGATTGCCTTGGCATCTGCTCCAGATCTACATCTGTAAATACTCATCCCAAGTGAAAAATTGAAGGCAGTCTTGCGTCTGCTATGCAAAAATGTATGCACTTGATAAGCTTGCCTCAAAAATTCCATAAATGCTATTTCATCTGTAGGATATCGCGGCAACATGGCTGGCTCTCCTGAGAAGGCATATACTCTAATGTAGGAAAAAGTAGGAAATTGGATAAACCAATCAGCCCATTCTGCCATTGCTATTCTAGCCTCTACAGAAAACCATATATGCAACTCCTTGTCCATGTCTCGCACTACATGCATCAAGAATGCATCATTCACCCGCCTGTAATGTCGTTGAGCTTGAGAGATCTCTAACTGCGGGAAATGGTGATACACATGCTGAGTACCTAGAGTTCCAACAACATTCAAACCTTTGAATTGACCTTGAAAAGCCATCAAATACACAAGGTATGATATCATATGGAATTCATGAGCCCTTTGAAAATCAATTATTTGTTGGTGGAGACAATCACTGATTAGTGCCGACCAATCATAGAATTCGGTTCCGTCAACAATCTGGGACCTGTGATACGACTTAGCAGAGTAATCATTATTGCATGCTCCTCCTTGAATTCTCCACGTCCAATGTTCTTTGGCATAATATTCTGCTTTTCTTTCAACCACCTCTGACCAATCTTTTTTCTGTATTTTTCCTTATCATTATTCCAAACCCTCTTGCATTCTTCAAGTGAAACAGTTAAGTTCTCTCTCCAAATAGGTATTGTAAAGCACTTTTCAATGTCGTTTGGCCTCAAGCTGCAGAGCACACGTCCATCACCCGACTGAATTTCTCTTGTGACCGAGTTGTAATGCGTCACACAAGCAATCACAAACTCGATACTTTGCACGGTGATAGGAAAGGATGCCACTGCAAGCAAACCGGAGTGTCCAAGATTCTTGATGGCATTATTTCCTGCATCCGCCAAGGAGTGTAAATTAATTACTGGAAGTACTTTATGCAAGTCTATTTCACAAGTTTTCAGGTAATCATGAACCAATGCTGTTTTGTGCCTGAATTGTGTTGGAGAGTACTGCATATTGGAAGATTTGAAAATCAACTGTGAACACGCCTATGTTGGAAAAAATATTGAACAGATGGCTAAAAATTGTTTGCTGATTTTTAGAAAAAGCAGAGTGTGAGCTAAAAAAGCTGGCACATGGGTTTTGTAGATAATTCCGTTTCTAAGCAACCCAGATTGTTGGATTTTGAAAAAGCGGAGATTTTCTCGAAAAAGCAGGAAAAAAGCAGTTTCCCGAGAAAAAGCACAACTCCTAATCTTCAAGAGAATGATAATCTGGATGGACCCATCTCGACGAAAACTGAAAAAGCTCTGGTTGGATTTCTGAAAAATGATCTCTTTGAAACAAGGACCTTGAAAAAGCAAGCCTCTCTTCTTCCTCAACCCGAATCTATGAAGAAAACTGAAAAAGCACCTGGTTTGGGTCTTCGAATCTTCATTGAAAGAAAAATAAAATCTTTCTTCTAGATGCAACCTGCAAAAGATAATGAAATAAAGAAGCCCAAAGCTTGTCTTTATAAATCTTTGGTCGAAAAAGCAACTTTACTTGTGTGAGAAGAAAACTTCATCCTCATCCATGAAGAAAGCATCTTTTAAAGCATAAATCCAAGTGGATGTCTTCAAATAGGAAGAATCCCTATTTTGTAGGAGCCTATGGCTTCATGTGCAAGATGACAAAAAATATCTTCTTTGATGATGTCATCGAATGCGCGAGTTGGAAGAAGTGTTAACAAAATTTCTTCATTTTCGACACTTCAACACTCGTTTTTACTCAAATATGGCCTGTCTTCGACTTTGACAAGGTGGAAAAATGTCATCATGAACTGAAAAAGCTAACTGATCCTGACATTTTGGAGATTGATTAGCTGAGATTCCATCCCTTGTCTCCGTTCGATGATCTGACATCGTTTGACCAAGTTTGACCTCCCGGAAACTGCCAACGGGTGAAGATTGGTAACAAGGCATGTCAGAAAACACTGAAAACACACAAATATTCTAACACTACTCAAGATGGGTGCCCCAAGCCTCCTGGGGCGCCCAGTTTCCCACCACTTAGCCATTTTTTCAATTTTTTCAATTTCTTGGTTTGCGTGCGCATTCCGGAGGCACAAGACCCCTGTTTGGTTGTTGATTTCTAACAATTGGGATGAAAATGAGTTTGATGATCTAGCAAATATGCAAGCCTGATGAAAACTGAGTTGATTGTACCTTCTGTTTGCCTTGAAAAACATGCCAAATTGATCAACACTGAACCGGAGCGGGCTGACGGAAGGAGATTTGTGTTTTTCAAGAAAAACATTAAAAATAAACTAACACTGGTGAGGATGGATGCCCCAAGCCTCCAGGGGCGTCCAGTTTGTCAACACTTAGCCATTTTTTCAAAAGTTGTCAATTTTGTACCTTTTCTCAATTTCCGTGCCAATTGCTCATGTTCAATCTTTGATTTCGGTCGTTCTAACGATTGTCGAGGTGGGACGGAGGGTGATCTGAGTAGTCTAAACATACCTGTGATGAAATCCTGGCTTTGACTAACTTTTGACGAAGTTTGACCAAGTTTGCCCAACCGAAAGGAGCTGACGGAAGCATTTTCGACGTTTCTCAAAAAACATGAAAAAAAACTAACACAGGAGAGGATGGGAGCCCCAAGCCTCCTGGGGCACCCAGTTTCACCAGACTTAGCCATTTTTGTGATTTTCCAACTTTTCCATTCACATTGGATCCATCTTGCATTGTTTTGCGTGCATCATCGAGTCGACAGCCGTTTGTCACTTTTGCGTCGTTGAAACAGCGTTGGAAACTCATCAAAGAGATTTGGCAGGTGAACTTTTCTATGTTGATAACTTTTGAGCTCATGCTTCACCTTGTGAAAAAGCAAAAATGACCCAGTAGAGAAAACTTGGTCGTTTGAAGATTCCGTCTGAACCGTGCCGATCGTGAAGGAAAATCGACCAATGAGAATCGAGCACAACACCTGATTTGGAGATTCTATTTTTAGAAAGTTTTGCCAACATCCATATCTCAAGAAACCCAGAAAACCTAACTCGACGTCTATTTTTAGAAATTTCTAAAAATAGAAATTTCTATTTTTAGAAATTTTGCTTTTTTGACTTTTTGACGAAAAATTTTCTAGACTTGTTTCAAAATGCCTTGATGAAGCAAAAAATTTGGTTGGGTACAACAATAATGAAATCTTAAATGTTGGTAAGTTGAACTGAAGCCAAAAATTGGTGAAGAAGAGGCACATGACATTAGATGTCGTGTGGCTCTAATTACATGTGATCATTATCACCATCTTGGAAAATCTATCTACCACAACAAACATAGCATCAAGTTGGTACTGGTTGTAGGTAGTCCACTTAAGAAATCCATGTTGATAGATTCCCAAGGTTGTGTCAGAACTGAGAGAGGGGTGCAAATTCCAAGCTCCTTGTCGCATACTTTGCAACACTACAAGGAATGGAAGACTTGATGTGTTTCTCAATGCTTGCATGCAAGGCTAGAAATATTGAAGTGTTACAAGAGTCTTGGTAATGCCAAAGTGTCCAAATTTTTTTGGCATAGTGTACTTCCCATTCACATGTCTCTTGCATGGTACATCATTTGGAACACAAAGATGTCCAAACTTGTAGAGAAGTTTGTTAGACATGTAGGATTCACCAAATTGTTTACCTTGTGGGAGATTTGACTAAGATAATTAGACATTTTGGGAATCATGGGTCATATACTCACAAAAAATAAGCACTATTCATATGAAGGTAATGATAAAGTCAACAAAAATCAGTTTGTGATACTCTAACAAATCAAAAATTCAATCAAGGGCCTTCATCTACCTTCTTGCTTTCCCCTAAAGTGTTTTTAGCTAGAATATAGTTTAAAAACACCTATAACATTGAACTCAAATCATATTATTAAAACTAAATATGTTTTGATTGGAATTTGACTAATGGAAATGGGAATAATAGGTCATATACTTACCAAAAACAACATTGTTCATATGAAGGCAATGATAACACCAACAAAAATTGGTTTACATATTCTAAGAAATCAAAAATTTAATCAAGGGCCTTCATCCACCTTCTTTTAGCCATATAACATCAACTCTTACAAGACTGTATTCAAGAAATGCACCCAAATTCATAAAGAAAAAAGACTTATTTCACACAAACCACCCTCCCCATTGCTAAGACAACATAGTTCCGTGAACTAGAATTGTCTCATGAATTAAAGTATTGATTGTACACAGGGAACAATCATCATATGAAGTTGATAGTGTTGAAATGCATAAGACAACTGAGAGGGGGGGGGTGAATTAGTTGTCAAAAAACTTTAACTTCATATGAATATCAAATCATCAAATCCTTAACTGTTGGTAATCAGAATTAAACATGAAAGCATGAAATCATAGACTTAATAACAATCACACATTTAACACAATAGGCACTAGATTTTTACGTGGAAAACCTTAAAAGGGAAAAACCATGGTGGGTGTTAGCCCACAAAATATAAGAGTTATAACAATACTAAAAAATAGAGGCTCACTGCCCAAATTGCTCACTACCAGAGGGTGGCTCATTGCCAAGGGTTGGCTCACTGCCAAAAGGGTGAACTGATTGAGTAGCATCTACTTCATGCCTGGGTTCAGTTCCTTTGAAGCACAATAAGACTTCTCTGCTCTTCTCTTTCACACCTTCGCACTTATCTCTTCATATTCACACACACATTACTTTTTCGGAACTCTATTACATGCTTTTATACAATTCATCAACCTTGGAATGTACATTAAGGTTGGCATTACATTCATCAACCATTGGAACATTCTCAAAGGTCGGCATTACAAAACATACACAGAAATAGGTCTAGAGCTATTACAACATTTAGCTAAGGAAAGATATAGAAAAGTATGATGAACATGCCACACCTTAGTTGGGACTCAAACACAATCCTCCATGCCACAACACAATTATGCTATCTTCAATGCATCTCCGCAAATAGTGAAATCAACCAAGTTGGCCAAGACTAGAGTTAACACTAGGTCTTGTAAGAACACTCTTTTTTCACGATCCAAACTTCTCTTTGCGGACTGATCCAAAGGTAGGAACACAATCAAGGGACATCCACAAGCACATTGTAATCACTAGGAACAACCGCACGATCTCTAACCACTCTGTCAAGAAGATTCTTCAAACCGGAGCATAAGAACAACACTGTTAGCTACTGTCATAAAGAAAGGATAGCTTGCGGACCGCCAAATCATGAACCATTGGAGTTGAAAGCACTTAACATCATCTCAGACTTATCTCTAGAACCGTAGATCAAAATACTTCAATGCGGAGGAATGTGGAGCATAATACTCTCTCCTTGTCTTTGCCAAATATACAGAAAAAGCTGTTTTCACTCTAGTAAACATAACTCACTCAACTATTCATACTGGAGGCTCAGACTCAAAACATAGTATCTTCAAATGGACTTCTAGATAACTTCCAATCTGCAGACAAAGATATTCATCCTACATGAAATGCGGAGCAATCTACTAGACTGTTCTTCAGTATGCAATACACTATTTTTCACTGCAACTCACTGTTTCTACCGGAGGAGCTAATTTTCTCAATATCCTCAACATTAGAATCAATTTCATGGGTGAATACAAAGCATCTAACTTATTACAAGAAAGTAACAAGATAAAGGTATAGTTGACACCAATGGCAACAATGATATGTTAACATCAATGACAACACCAGTTAAGCACATACTTGCAACAATCTCCCCCTTTGTCATTGATGGCAACATATGATGTAAAAAACTGAAAAGACCATCAAGACAAGATTCTCCCCCTTTCTCTTTACACATCTATATTCTTTCTCCTTCTTAGTTTTTCACATGATTTCTCTCCCCCTTTGACATCAATGGCAAGGGGCACATACTTGCATTCTACTGCTATGATCCAATTGAACTTTTACCAATACATCTAGCTACTCCCCCTGAGAGGCAGCCCTCAAACCATCAATCCAGATCAAAAAAGTGAGACTTTGAACACCACTGGATTGATGCATTCTCATGCATCTTAATTTAAGGTAGGAGGAGTAATGACCCCTAACTTTCCTCTGAGACACTCAAAAGTATCCTTAGGCAGAGGCTTGGTGAAGATATCTGCAATCTAATCCTTTGTTGACACATATTCCAACTTTACTTCATTCTCTATCACCTTCTCTCTCAAAAAGTGATACCTTATAGATATATGCTTTTTTCTTGAGTGCATCATTAGATTCTTGGAAATATTTATGGCACTTGTATTGTCACACAAGATTGCAATTGGATCTTCATAAACAACTCTTATATCCTTCAAAGTCTGCTTCATCCATAACACTTGAGTTCAACAACATGCTACTGCAATATACTCTGCTTTTGCGGTTGACAAAGAGATTGAATCTTGTTTCTTTCTTAGCCATGAAACCAATATATTACCCAAGAAGAAGGCACCTCCACTTGTACTCTTCCTGTCATCAACATCTCCGGCCCAATCAGCATTTGTATATGCACTAAGAGTGAAATCATTATCCTTTGGATACCATAAGCTATGATCCAGAGTGCCTTTTATATACCTCAGGATTCTCTTTATTGCCATTACATGGGATTCTCTTGGATCAGCTTGAAATCTTGCAACAAGACACATTGCATGCATAAAATTAGGTCTGGTTTGAGTTAGATAAAGCAATCCCCCAATCATGGATATGTACTTTTTCTGATCAGTCTTAGGTGATTCATCAGTTTTGCTTAATTTGCAGCCAGTCACCATCCGAGTGCATACCGGTTTAGAGTCTTCCATCCCAAATTTCTTCAATAGCTCTTTCACATACTTAGACTGAGATATGAAGATTCCTTTATCTGATTGATTGATTTGCAGACCCAGAAAGAAATTCATCTCACCAAACATAGACATCTCAAACTCCTGCATTTCACTAGCAAATTCCATATACATACTTTCATTGCCTCCAAAGATGATATCATCAACAAAGACTTCAACAATTAAGATTTGATCATCATTAATCTTGAAATAGAGATTACTGTCAACAGTACCTTTATTGAACCTTAATTGTAACAAGTACTTATCCAACCTTGCATACCAGGCTCTGGGAGCTTCCTTGAGTCCATACAATGCTTTCTTCAACATGCATACCATATTATCTTGATTTGACAACTGAAATCCTTCCAGTTGATCAATGTAGACTTCCTCTTCTAATTCACCATTTAAAAATGGAGACTTCACATCCATTAGATACACTTTGAAATCTTTATGAGCTACAAATGCTAGAAACATTCTGATTGTTTCAATTTGGGCTACTGGAGAAAAAGTCTCTTCAAGCTGAGGCATCAACACCAATCCTTTGGTAGGGGAGAAAAGATTTTCATTGAAGCTCCCCCTGAGCCAAAGCACCCAATTCACTTCCCAGAGGAAGTATCTGCACCAGAGTCTAGTGTGAACCCATCTTTGACTTCATTTACTTCCTTCTTGACCAAAAATTTATTCATCTCCTTCCTAACTTATGCTGGATCAACCTTATCCACTGGTTTCTTCAATTCTGCTTGAGTATCCTTCTTCATGTTCTTACTTCTGTATAACTTAGAAGTATGACCAAATCCATTGCAGTTGTAGCACACAACATTTCTTTCGCTAGTATTTCTTCCATTTACTCTAGATTTACATTGGTTATCTTTATGCCCAAATTTGTTGCATGTATAACAATAGCCACTGAAGGATTTAACTATTGTATCCCTCCCATAGCCATTTCTCATTTGACTTCTACACTCATTCGCCCTATGTCCCATCTTATAGCATTCATAGCACCTAATAGAATTCTGACTCACTTTACTTCTACGTATAATAGCTTTATAACCAACTTTATTGCATGTGAAACATTTACCTTTGAAAGTTTGATCATTCCTTCCTTTGTTGAAACCTTTCCTGATCTGACTTCTACATTCATTTTTGTCTATGACCAATTTTCTTGCAATTGAAACATTGACCAGAGAATGATGGAACATTTTGATTCATTCTGCTCCTACACTGAGTAACCTTATGACCAAACTTATTGCATGGATTACAATAACCATTGAAAGATGGGTACCTTTGAGCATTAGGTTATTTGATTGGTGGTCTTTTGGGTTTGTTTCTTTGATTCAGGATCTGTTTGCCTTTGTCCTTGATCTCAACATTCTTTTATTGTCTTATTTTTGAACTTTCGCCTTTCTCATATCCCAAACCTTCTTTGTCATCAGGTCTCTTCTGACTAGAAATCATCTCATCAAATTTTGTAGAACTGATCTTAAACTTTTCTTCAAAATTTTTTGTTTTCTCCAAGTCTGACTTCAGGATCCAAATTTCCTCTTCAAGCTTAGCAGATTCTTCTGATTTGTCTTCTACCAACAAATTTAGGTCTTCTTTTGCTTTTGCTCTTTCTACAACTTCCACTTTCAAATCATTCAAGGTTTCATTTGCTGATATCAATTGTTTAGTAGCCTCCTTATATTTTTCTTTGAGCTTCTTGACTTGCTCTCTTAATTTTATGATACATTCATCTGCTTCTTTGTGTTGCAAATATGTGCCTGATGTGTTGTCATTGATGTCAACATATCCTTCTGTCAAAAACAGTGAAGATAGTGCAGAGGAATGATCAGTATTTCTAGTAAGGTGAAGATCAGAGTTTACGGATTAAAGGGTTTGTATAGTGTTGTCTATTGTTGCTCCAGTTGAGATTTGAGAGGTCCGCATGAAGATTTGGTGAAGTTATGTCCCTCTGAGTAGAACAGGTTTCTGCAGTTGTTCTGTGATGACAGAGTGGCAAGAAGTTGGTCTGGATTGGTCTGGTATGAGAATATTGTGATTTGCGGATCTAAAGGCTTGTCTGGGATGTTGGTGTGTTCCCTCAACTCAAGTGGCTTGTGGTTTGGAGATGCGGAAGCAATCTTTTTAGTATAGCAGTCATGGCAGTGTGTGTTCTTGAGGATTCAGTGTGAAGATGCGAGTGATTTTGGTGATGTGAAGTGGTGTGGTTGTTCCTGTTGACTTAATTGTGCTTGTGGTGGTCTCTGGATCGTGTGACTGTTGTGTTGGTGGTCCGCATTGACAAAGGATATCGTGATTGAATATTTCCTCTTGGTTGTTGTTGTTCTTCCCAGTCTTGGCCGACCAGATGTTCTTAGCATGTTGTAGATGATCTAAAGATCATTTTATGAAGCATGGCATGTTAATAAAGGAAGATTCAAGTCTCAGCTATGATTGGCCGATAGTGTAAAGATCTGCATTAAGTTTGGCAGACTTTGTTGATCATTCCAAGATGGATGAAGTGTATAAATACTTGTTGCAGAGTTGCCAAACATCATCCTTGTGCAAAACAGATAAAATCTGAATAAAGGATCAGAAGCAGAGCAGAGAAGAAAAGGAGCGAGAGCAGTATAGAGTGTGAAGTTAGTAAAGAAGAATCTGGGGCAAAGCAGAAGTCTTTGAGCATTCATTGAAACTAAACCAGGCATGAAGTAGATGCTATTTTTTAGTTAATTCATTTTGTTCTAAATTAATTTTGTAGGCAGTGAGCCTCCTCTTTTGAGCAGTGACTCTCGGCAGTGCGCCTGAAGGCATGTGCCTTCTATTTTTCTAAAGTACTTTTAATAGGGTACAAATCTTTGTGGGTTAACCCCCACCGTGGTTTTTCCCTTAACTAGGTTTCCATGTCAAAATCTTGGTGTCAAGTGTGTTGATTATGTTTCTGCTCTTATGTTGTTGATCTATGCTTTAATGTTTACATCACTAATCTGGTAGTAAGATAATAAAGAAGGTTAAAAGAAGAAAAAGTTCAAATTGTGTGACAACTGATTCACCCCCCCTCTCAGTTGTTCGGTCTAATTCTGACACTTTGATGTTCTCCTTTAATTCTCTGATTTCTTCTTCAGTACTTTCTAGGTCTTCAAGAGAAACCTTCTTGTGCACCATCCCAGATCTACCTCAAATTGTTAGGCTTACTTCCGAGGAACTTTTCTTTGATACCAATTGTTGAAATGCATAAGACAACTGAGAGGGGGGGTGAATCAGTTGTCAAAAAAATTTAACTTCATATGAATATCAAATCATCAAATCCTTAACTACTGATAATTAGAATTAAACATGAAAGCATGAAATCATAGACTTAATAATAATCACACATTTAACACATTAGCCACTAGATTTTTACATGGAAAACCCTAAAAGGGAAAAACCACGGTGGGTGTTAGCCCACAAAATATATGAGTTATAACAATACCAAAAAATAGAGGCTCACTGCCTACAGGGCTCACTACCCAAATTGCTCACTGCAAAGAATGGCTCACCTCCAGAGGGTGGCTCACTGCCAAAAGGGTGAACTGATTGAGTAGCATCTACTTCATGCCTGGGTTCAGTTCCTTTGAAGCACAATAAGACTTCTCTGCTTTGCTCTTTCACACCTTCACACTTATCTATTCATAGTCGCACACACACTACTTTTTCGCAACTCTATTACATGCTTTTATACAATTCATCAACCTTGGAATGTACATCAAGGCCAACATTACATTCATCAACCATTGGAACATTCTCCAAGGCCGGCATTACAAAACATACACAGAAATAGGTCTAGACCTATTACAACATTTAGCTAAGGAAAGATATAGAGAAGTATGATGAACACGCCACACCTTAGCTGGGACTCAAATGCAATCCTTCATGCCACAACACGCTTCTACAATCTTCAATACATCTCCGCAAATAGTGAAATCAACCAAGTCGGCCAAGACTGGAGTTAACACTAGGTCTTCTAAGAACACTCTTCTTTCACAATCCAAACTTCTCTTTGTGGACCAATCCAAAGGTAGGAACACAATCAGGGGACATCCACAAGCATATTGTAATCACCAGGAATAACCCCACGATCTCTAACCACTTTGTCAAGAAGATTCTTCAAACCAGAGCACAAAACAACACTGTCAGCTATTGTCATAAAGAAAGGATAGCTTGCGGACCGTCAAATCATGAACCATTGGAGTTGAAAGCACTTAACATAATCTTAGACTTATCTCTAGAACTATAGATCAAAATACTTCAATGCGGAGGAATGCGGAGCATAATACTCTCTCCTTATCTTTGCCAGATATACAGAAAAAATTGTTTTCACTCTGGTGAACATAACTCACTCAACTCTTCATACCGGAGGCTCAAACTCAGAACATAGCATCTTCAGATGGACTTCTAGATAACTTCCAATCCGCAAACAAAGATATTCATCCTACATGAAATGCGAAGCAATCTACTAGACTGTTCTTTAGTATGCAATACACTATTTTTCACTACAACTCACTATTTCTACCGGAGGAGCTAATTTTCTCAATATCCTCAACATCAGAATCAATTTCATGGGTGAATACAAAGCATCTAACTTATTACAAGAAAGTAACAAGATAAGGGTACGGTTGACACCAATGACAATAGTGATATGTTGACATCAATGACAACACCAATTAAGCACATACTTGTAACAGATAGTTCCACAATTATTATCAAGTTGATAGTTTCATAATTATACATGGTTAAACATCCAAATCTTATCAACATGATCACAATTTTAATTTATTTCATAGGTACTAGATCTTTTAATTCACTAATTACCAAAATTGGCTTACTAAACAAAGGTCTACTCATCTTAAGTTTAAACAAGCCCTTATAGTCATTTATAAAATTTCTCATCATTTATGCTTAAAACAACAAAGGAAACTCCGAGAACACAAATATGAGAAGTCTCTATCACTAAACTTGTCTTGATCCTCTTTTTACCTTATTGATTGAAAAATCTATTTTAGTACAACCTTCCAAGTTATTATTTGGTTGGTACATTCCCCCCAACATTCCACATTCTCAAACCAAGAAATTGTTGTTGATTTCATCCTGCAAAGGTTAATAATATTTTGGGAAGAAGACAAATAAATCTTGTTTTAGAAAGAGATTGATTTGTTGGCATGGGTTTCAAGAATGGTTACTCATTAGGGTAACCTCATAATTTACTTTGTTCAACAAGTTATTCAAATTCTACTTTGGCCATTGCCATTTTCAATCAAGTAATCTATAGAAGAAGCTAGGAACAATATGAGAATTATTATAATTAAGCAAATAAAAAATAATAAGAATACATTATTTAACAGTCTTCATCCTTGGTCGCCAAATTAGGTGTCGCACATTCAACTCCTCTCCAAACACAACTGCATACAAGGGCTTCAAAATTCTACTATGTTCTCCAAGTTACACAAGACATCTACATTTTTTTAGATTATTTAAAGAATTTCTATTTATTGCTTGTAATAACTTGATCCAACTATAGTACATATCAATATCAATCATAACATAGAACAATAAGATATTGAAACTGTTAAGGGAAAATTGGATCAACAATGAATATGCAATAATAATCAATATCAAATACCCAAAACTTCAATGAAATGGTGAACTAAGGAGATTCAATAAAATAAAGCAATGAACAACAAAGCAAACCTTCCTTAGATCGAAGCTTCCATTGATCGCCTATCACAATCGTTCTTGCATGTATGAAATAGGGCCCTCAGAGAGTGCACTTCTTTGCTTTGTTCAAGAATGTCAATTGAGAATGGCTATAATAATACCGTCATGAAGAGGAGATTCACAATGATGGTAGTGGTGTGTAGTAGCGAATGTGATCACAAGCAATGAAGGAATTGGTGCCAAAGGCGCGCTGTAATTCCTGCAGAGTAACAATACTTAAAGCTTGGATCAATGAAATGGAAGAATGAGGTTGTACTTATAGACTTGGAAGAATGAAGATCAACGGTATAGAGAGAATGAGAAGATCAACGGTTGAGAACAGATGAGGAACGTGCAACAAATAAGAAGAAGACATGTGTCTTGCTTTCTTTTGCATGAGAGGATTTGCTAAGAATAGAAGAATGAGTTAAAGCAATTAAAAGAATATAATAATCAGTTAAGTGATTTAAAACAAGAAGAAAGAATTTGCATGAGAATAAGAAGATATTTTGCTTTATTAAATATTAGGAATATTTAATTGCATGTGCACAAAGATTGAATTATATTTAGAGATAACTCAATTTAGAAGAAAAAGCCAACTTAAATAAATATTTGATTTATTTAAATTTAGAGAAGATATTATTGGAAGAAATAATTAAATAATTGGAATTATTTAATTTAGAAGATTTTGGAAGAATGAATAAAATATTTGGTTATATTTTATTTTTAGAGATTGAAAGGATTTAAATAAATTTGATTTGATTTATTCAAATTTGGAAGAATGATTTGATTTAATTAAATAATTGAGAATTATTTAATTGTTTGGAAGAATTTAATTAAATAAAGGATTTTATTCAATTTTGACTTTAGAAGAGATAATTAAATATTTCAATATTTAATTAATTTAGAGGAATATGAATCGAATAAATAATTTTGTTTATTTATTTATTGATAGAAGAATTAGAATGGAATAAATATTAAGAATATTTATTTAAACCGAATCGTGTCATTTTTAGGCATATACATTTTGCCCCTCTTTGATGCAATGTAGTTTACGACGTTGCCTCAAAAAATAGATAGTCTGACAATGATACATGCCCCAGTTTGCCCCTGGTACAGGTTATGACGATAGGATGCCCCCTCGAGAGATTGGACAGGAAGAAGACAGAAGGACGAGAGACAGACGATCTCACGAAGATGAAGGGAAACTAGGTTAGGATGAAGGAAACAAGACGCGTTTCAGAGAAACAGGAAGAAAATGAGAAGAAACAGGTGCGGGAAGTAGTCGCAGTCACCACCTAGCCAGATTAGGGTTTGCATGCTATAAATAGGAGCTGGATCCACAAGACAATTCATTTGTACACTTGTCTTGGTTTGATTTGCCTTGGAGAGCCTAGAGCAACATAGAGCATAGAGCAGTCAGCACGAGGATGGACATTCCACGCGAGGAGCATTGATTCGAGCGAGTCCATCAATTCGACTGACCAATAGAGGCAGGACCCCCGGTACGTATCTCAAAAAAATTTCCCTAGGGTCAAGTTAGAGTGTCATAAATGCTAGGGGAAAATTAGGTTAGACAGATGTGCCAGAATGCAGAATGGCTCATATGTCGTGTGAAATGACGCATGGGTATTTCTGTGGTGTATGCATGAAATAAAGCGGCACATGCATGTAATTTGCGCATATGTAGGATAAGTCGGCGCATACATAATCTTGCGGCACATATACGATATGTTGCGGCGCATGCATTGGTGCAGCACATATGTAGAATAGGATGGTGCATGCATGTGCTTTTGCAGCGCACTTGCCAGAAGTGGCGCATAGGTCCAGAAATGGCGCTTTCATTAAGAAATGGTGCTTTTACCACATGTTGTGGCGTATATGCTATAGATAAGCAAAAGAATTAGAAAATTGACTCGATTGACGTCCTGTTTGACGTGGCAATCGATAAGCTATCTCTGAGATTGCAGGAATCTAGTCAAGAGATGTAGTGTGCCGTTTAGATCAATTTTGAAATGCTAAGTTAGTTGATATGTTTCTATAGATATGTTGAGTATGGTACTTGCAGTTTTAGATTGACGCCTTGCTTTGCGTGCTTACAGGGGGATATACGAGATATGATGTAGTCTAGGGAGCGGTTCCCTATGCCGATGCTGCAGAGATACATGCTGACAGATATAGATAGAATATGCAATAATAATCAATATCAAATACCCAAAACTTCAATGAAATGGTGAACTAAGGAGATTCAATAAAATAAAGCAATGAACAACAAAGCAAACCTTCCTTAGATTGAAGCTTCCATTGATCGCCTAATAAAATAAATTTGATTTGATTTATTCAAATTTAGAAGAATGATTTGATTTAATTAAATAATTGAGAATTATTTAATTGTTTGGAAGAATTTAATTAAATAAAGGATTTTATTCAATTTTGACTTTAGAAGAGATAATTAAATATTTCAATATTTAATTAATTTAGAGCAATATGAATCAAATAAATAAATTTGTTTATTTATTTATTGATAGAAGAATTAGAATGGAATAAATATTAAGAATATTTATTTAGACCGAATCGTGTCATTTTTAGGTGTATACAGAAACAATTGAAAATAGCTGTACAAGAATAGAATAACCTTTTGTTATATCTAGTTGATCTTGTCCTGGAATCAATTTAGGTTTATAACTTTCTTATTGGATCACTAAAATTTATTATTTGGAACCAGCTGCCAAATATAGGGGATGGCTAAGTGTAAGAAATTAGGTCCACTTTTAATGGAAAAATTGTAGGGTGAAAAATTTGTGGAAGGAACGCATACTCGTTTTGGAAAAAAACATATACCCACTTAGGAACAAAAGCCCAAATCTAAATGGGTACCTATTAAGAATGGAGACCTGTTTAGGTTTGGGCTTCCATTCCTAAATGGGTATCCGTTAGTAATGTGTATCCATTTAGGAACGGGCACTTGTTTCGAAATGGCATTATTTTTTTTCACTTTTCAACCTCATTTCTTTTTGTTTCAATGGTGGAAATGACTTGGAAAAGGAAAGAAGATGGGTATACGCATCTAGTAGCCTCAACAACATCCCAATTCCACATCCTCCCTCTATGAGAACTTGTTGATAGGGTTTTGAGGTAGGCACCTCTCTAGTATAAGCATTTCTTTGATGTTTAGAGCTTTTTCCTATTTTTTAGTGTAAATGTATTTATGGAACCCTAAAACCCTAGACCAAACTCTAAACCTTAGAACATAAACCCTAGGACCTACTCTAAATTGTAGGCCCTAAATTGTAATGCATTAACTCTAAACCCTAAATTTAGGGTTTAGGATTTGTAATAGTTTGAGGCTAAAAATTAGGGTTTAGCCTAAAACAATTTAGCCCAAAAACATGGTATTTATTAATATAAACCCTAAATCGATTAGTATAAACCTTAAACTAGCTAACCATAAACCCTAAACCAATAATTCACTAAACTCTAGAAACCCTAGACTGTCAATAGGAAACTATAAACCATGTCAACACTAAACCCTAAACCCTATTTCTTAACAATTGATCTTATACCTATACCCTGAATTAACATTTCAACAAGTTAAAAAATCAATCGTTATATCAATTTATATTGATTTATATCAATTGATATCAATTTTATATACTAATTGATATGTCAATCATTATATACCAATTTATATATATATATTTTAAGGAAAGATTTGAAAAATATATTAAAAGAATTGAAGACCAAGCAACAAAAGTTGTACCAAGATACAAAAATCAGAGGGGAGAGGGAGAGTAGCCAAAAGTGGCAAAACACCAATAGCCACCAATTGATCTAACTTTCCATGTTAGCTAAAACACAGGTTTGTTCATTAACCCAAAAGAAACGTTCATCAGAAATAAGAGAATTACTATTCCAATGAACCCATAAGGGCATATCAGATCCTGTTTTAGCAAGGAAATCAACAATTTGTTTCGCAGCTCTATTAACATAAATAGGGCAAACATCTACCAAATCTTTCCACAAAAGCTTGATTTGAGAAACTATAACCCTTCTAGATCTTCTTTTTCTTCTACCTCAAACCTAAGCCAAGATCCAGTCTTGATAAACTGCTTGGTCAGATAGGTGAGTTCCCGACTACACCTCACTCCTAAGCAGGAAGAAGAAGAGAAAAGAGATAAAATATAGAAAGGGATCAAGATAGCTAAAATGCTTGAACATGCTTGTATGATGAGAGAAGCACTACCTAGGTATGGTACATAGAAAAGAGGAAAAGTCGCTGTCCAGGTTGATCCAGCTACTGCTTTAGAATTTACACATTATACACCTGGCAGATGGCCAACACAAGACAACTTTACTATAGTAAATCCTAAAGAAAAGCTATGGGGTAAATATGATGCTAGATTGCATACTAAGGTAGGGTCTAAACAAAAGTCATCTGAAGCACAGAGAAACTGGCAATCCCAGTGGATGGTCTCCGCCCAAGATAATATAGATGATATGGCTGTAGATGTAAAGCAAGGTATTAACAGAACAATATCTATGTATGAAAATCTGGCTCAAGTCCAGGGTGTGGTTTTTAAGTCTGAAACCATCATCAACAGGGTAGAGAAACAATCTACTTCAATTCTAAATGATTTTGGTAACCTTAATTACCAAGTAAAAAATACCCAAGGTGTTATTTCACATATCCAGGCTAGTTCACAAAGAATAGAATCAATAGTCTCCCATGTTCATAATGATGTAGATTGAGATAAATTTAGGGTTTAGGATTTGTAATAGTTTGAGGCTAAAAATTAGGGTTTAGCCTAAAACAATTTAGCCCAAAAACATGGTATTTATTAATATAAACCCTAAATCGATTAGTATAAACCTTAAACTAGCTAACCATAAACCCTAAACTAATAATTCACTAAACTCTAGAAACCCAGACTGTCAATAGGAAACTATAAGCCATGTCAACACTAAACCCTAAACCCTATTTCTTAACAATTGATCTTATACCTATACCCTGAATTAACATTTCAACAAGTTAAAAAATCAATCATTATATCAATTTATATTGATTTATATCAATTGATATCAATTTATATTGATTTATATCAATTGATATCAATTTTATATACTAATTGATATGTCAATCATTATATACCAATTTTTATATATATTTTTTGAGGAAAGATTTGAAAAATATATTAAAAGAATTGAAGACTAAGCAGCAAAAGTTGTACCAAGATACAAAAATCAGAGGGGAGAGGGAGAGTAGCCAAAAGTGGCAAAATGCCAATAGCCACCAACTGATCTAACTTTCCATGTTAGCTAAAACACAGGTTTGTTCATTAACCCGAAAGAAACATTCATCAAAAATAACAGAATTACTATTCCAATGAACCCGTAAGGGCATATCAGAGCTTGTTTTAGCAAGGAAATCAACAATTTGTTTCCCAGCTCTACTAACATAAATAGGGCAAACATCTTCCAAATCTTTCCACAAAAGCTTGATTTGAGAAACTATGAGTTTTAGCCTCCAAGAGTTCAAAGTAAAGTTCAAAATAGAATCTAGAGCACCAACCATGAGTTGAGAATTTGATTCAATAATAACTTGTCTGTGGCCATGGCGGACAACCCACATAGAAGTAGACTTTATGGCTAAAGCCTCAACTTCATTGTTGGTAGTCAGACCTAGGCCATTGAGTTCCCAATAAGTAATGGCTCCCTTATAATCTCTGCAAACAAAGCCAGAGCTAGGTTTGCCTGGGTTGTCTTTAGCAGCGCCATCCGTGTTGATTTTGATCCAACTGATTGGAGGAGGTTTCCAAGTAGCAAAGGATTTCAGCGCAAGCACCTTTCTCATCAACTCAACTTCAGGATTTTTGTTCTTCATGCCATTGGCAGCCACCATTTCCGCAATCTTACTCCAAATAATTTGCCAAACCCTATCAGCAATAGAGGCACTATCCCAAAAACTTCTATTATTTCTGTCAAGCCAGATTTGCCACCAAATGAAATTCAAACCCAACTGCCGTCCTAAATGAAGAGCTTCAGACTTGAATTTGCCTCTCCTCCATATTTCCCAAATGGTTTGCCTATTGAGAAGGCTCGTGAATCTGATTTTGTGAATGAGGAACCATCTTTCCCAGATCTTTCTAGAAAAGGGATAGTCAAACATCAAAAGGTCAGAGGTTTCCTCATTCTTCAAACAGAGGACACATTGGTAAGGACCAATGAAACCTCTTCTTTTGAGATTCTCAAAAGTGAGGATTCCTTTATGCATAAATTCCTAGGCAGAGAAATTAACTTTCGACCATCCTTTAGTTTGCCAAATCTTGTGCCATGCCTTGAACAAAAAGGTATGAGGGGGCGCAAAGGAAGGATTTTACTGTAGCCAACTTTGATACAATAGACCCCCATGCTATTGAGCCCCCAAACAACTTGATCCTCTTCCTCACTTCCAAAGAGGAAATGAGTGGCTACAAGATTAGAAATAGTAGGCACAAATTCTAGAGGGACAAGAATTGGCCATTCATCCAATTTCTTGAGTTGCCTAAACTTGTAGGATCGGAGCTGACAGGAGTTAAAGTAGCATTCAACTTTGATCCAACCCCTGCTCTCCATTTCAGTTTTAACATTCTGCAATTCAGGGAACTGGACAATAATAGGAGGATTTTGATCCCAAGAGTCTGTCCAAAAACAAGCTTTGTCTCCTCTCCTAATTTTCTAAAACATACCATCTTTCAAAACTTGGGAGCCTAACTTGAGAGTTTGCCAAACTAAGGATCTAGTGCCAGAGATGGGAAGGCGGTAGAGCTCATTCTGATTTTCATCTCTCAAATATTTACTAGAGAGAATGCGACTAAAGAGAGCAGTCGGTTGAGAAATCCATCTCCAATATAGTTTTCTGGCCAGAGCTTTATTATTGAGGTCCGCCCTTCATAGACCTAGTCCACCTTTTATCTTGGGCTAAGTGACTTTATCCTAGCCGACTAAAGCCCACTTTCTTTTGTCTTTAGCACCACTCCATAAGAATTTCTGAGCTATCTTGTCTAGTTCTTTCCAAATAGTGGAGGGAGCAGCAAGGATAGAGAATTTATAGATAGCCATTGCCTGAATCACATACTGTAGAAAAATAAGTCTTCCACCATAACTTAACCATCTGTTAGACCAATGGTTAATTTTACCCTGAATAATATCTAAAATCTCCCTCCACACAGTCATCTTAAGCTTCTTGAAGTGAAGAGGGATTCCCAAGTAAGTCATAGGTAACTCCGTCTATAGGAAACCTAAAATAGAAAGAATTATGTTTTGGTTTCTTAGACCCACATTAAAAAAACCACTTTAGATTTTTGATTGTTAATGACTTGGTTTGTGGCTTTAAGATAAGTATTTAGAGTTGCTCTAACCATTCTAGCTTCTTTGCAAGTGCCCAAGCCTAAGAAGCCCATGTCATCAACAAATTGAAGGTGAGTTAGGACTTCCTCTCCAATCTTGAATCTAGAAATCAGGCTGAGCCTTCTTTTTTGAAGAAAAAATCTACCCAGGCCCTCAATGAGAATGAGAAACAAATAAGGAGAACAAGGGTCACCTTGACGCAAACCACGAGAAGCTCCAAAAGGATGATAGGGGAGGCCATTTATAAGAATAGAGTAGGTCGAAGAAGCAACACAACTCATAATCCAGTCTATCCATGCTTGGGAGAAGTCGAAGATAGACATCATTTTAGATAAAAAGGACCACTCGACCCTGTCATAAGCCTTTGACATGTCCAATTTAATAAACATACTAGATTTGCCAGAGTTCCGCATTGAGTAAATAGCCTCCTAAGCTAGGATAAATCCATCTAATATCTATCTACCCTTGACAAAACCACCTTGCTCAGGGCCTATAATTTTATGAAGAAGAGGTCTCAGACGGCCATCCATCATAGAAGTGAGAATTTTATAAATAACATTGCATAAAGCAATAGGTTTGAAATCAGAAATGTGTATCCCAGCCTCCTCTTTAGGAATAAGGGTGAGAAAAGTATGGTTCAAGGCTTTGAGCATTCTCTTATTGGCAAGAGACTCTTCAATAACAACAATAACATCCTTGTGAATAAGGCTCCAAAAGGACTGAAAAAACTCAATAGGAAAACCATCGGGACCCGGAGTTTTCCTAGTGCTCATATTGAAAATAAATTTCCTCACTTCTTCACTATCAATGAGATTTAGGAGAACCTGATTGTCCTCTTCAAAAATAATGGAAGGGATGGTAGCTAAGACTTCAAGTTGAGCCTGAAGGTCCTGGATGTCACTGGCCTTGAAAAAATTAGCAAAGTAATTTGAGGAAAATTGCTGCTGCTTAGGAATGGAGTGCAAAGGTTGACTCGTTGCATCTTGAAGAGCATCCATCTTATTCCCCTACCTTCTACCACAAGATGACCGGTGGAAAAAAGTAGTATTTCTATCCCTCGCTAGAAGCCAAAAAATGTGAACACACTGTTTCCAATAAATCTCCTCTTCCTTATCAATAGATTCAATAGCATTATGGAGGGAATCATCATAATATTTCAACTTATCATAGATGATTCCTTCCCGGAATTGTTTCTGAACTTCATCCCATTTGACAAGTAAGGGAGCTCTTTGATTCTGAAAATCATATTTATTGTTATGCTTCCATCCTTTCAACTGGTATTTGACATGATGGAGTTGTTTATGAAGTCTGAACATAGTAGTACCTAAGTTTCTGGAGTTCGTCTTTTAAAAGCCAAAAATTTTCAAATTTGAATGGTTTGTGGAAATTACTAGTTTTGATGCCTCCATCAAGAAGGATTGGGGAGTGATCAGAGATATGGCCTTCAAGGATATGAGTAGTTAAGTTCCACTTCACAAAGGCCTCCTCTGAGACCAGAAATCTGTCTAATCTCAACTTCCTGGAGTCAGGAGCTTTTCTTTTGTTGGTCCAAGTGATGTAGATCCCAGGAGCTTTTATGTCTATTAGATGCGGGGCCTGAACCTAAGCAATCATATGACAATCCCCAATGTCAAGATAAGGGGAGCCACCTTCTTGATCTCTAGAATATGGTTTGGTATTAAAGTCTCTAACAACAATCTAGTCTAAATCTTCTTTGGAGGATCTCATACTTTGGAGAGTAGTCCATTGATGAGTTAAGCATGCAAAATTTTGGTCCCCATAAAAGTTAGTAATCATAATTTGCTCCTTAGTCATATTATTCTGGAAGAGAGAAGTGATAACACCCCTCCAGGCAATATGTTCCAAAGTAGTCCATTCAAGAGAGTTCCAAAGGGTGATAATCCCTCCTGAGGCACCTCAGGAAGCCACCGCCATATGACCAACACCTCTCCATATTTTGTTGATAGCTTTATCAATAATATCCAGAGACATTTTGGTCTCTTGGATAAGCAAAAAATTCAGTATTGCAATTCTCTAATAATCTATGGACAACAGCTTGATGGGTGCTACTGTTTAAACCCCTAATATTCCATGATTGTAAAATCATTATTTACCATGGGGCCGGTACGAATCAAGAGGCCTTACCAATCCTTCATTGATGAGTTTTTCTCCTTGAGAAGCTATCAATTCTTTCGTTGTTTTTCAGCTTGGTCCTTGAGAACTATTATTTTTCAGTCTCTTTTCTATCTGGGTAATCCCAAGAAAAGGCTTTTCCCTACTCTTTTCTGCTAGTTCCATGATAATTTCTTGAACTGAAGGTTGTTCCTAGGAGCAAACTATCAGAGCACTTGCCATTTCTGATTGAGAGGTGTCATCGTTCTTAATTGCTAAAACCTCATTGGGGGTAGTTAGTATAGGAACAAGAAGTTCAACTAAATCATCATCAAGGTTCTAGACTACCAAGTCTAAATATTATTCTTCTTCCTAATCCACTAGGGTCTTGAAAATATCATACCTATTGGAAGGTTTGGAATGCGTCTAATTCTTCCCTTCTTTTTTTTTGTCTCTTGTTTCTTTTTGGTTGTTCAAATCCATCATGTTGGATTTCCTTCCCTTTTTGGGGATTGATTTGTTCTTTATCTACAGTTTGTTTACCCTTTGTATCTGGGCTTGGTAAAGTGGGAGAGGATGCATCCCCAGAGATTGGATTAGAGGGACAAAGATGAGCTAAATGACCATATTTATGGCATACTCTGCATCTAAAAGGCAAAGCCTCATAGTCTAATTGTTGTACCCAAGAAAGATTTCCCATTTCAAGTTCAATATCTACAAGTAAGGCCTGGCTGAATCCATTTCCACACAAAGATGAGCATAAACTGTAGAGGTTCCTTCCACTGTATCTCTAGAGACACCTAGAAACTTTCCAAGAGAGTTACCTATGATTTCTAATACTGGTAGAGACTAGTATTCTATTGGTAGGGTATACATTCGGATCCAGACAGGAATAACAATAGGTTCAATCTTGGGATCAAAACCAACTTTCTAAGGTTAGATAAATAGCCCAGAAGGTCCATGACTTCTTTTTTCATACTCAAAGACCTTATTTCTATAAGAGATAGAAGAAACTCTAACAATGTAGTATCCATTGCTAATAAACCAAAAAGAGTATTCCCTGTGGAGTTCCCAGTTATTCCTTATCCATGAGTGCAAAAAATTTAAAGATGGGTGAAAACCCATAAACTTACAAATTAGGTCATGATTCATCCTGTAGGAGACATTTTATTCTACTAAGTCTTGTAAGATGCTTATCTTTGGTCTCGTATTAGACTGGGGAAAGAAGCTGCTGATTTTGTGGCAGGAAGAGGGATGACCTGTTGCTGTGAAAACATTCTTAGCACTCGAGATTGGAGTGCCTGACGACTCATGAGGATAGTCATCTCTCAGCAGATCTACAAAGAAAGATGGCAGGTCAGGAGGAGCATAGGAGGAGGACCCCATTGGGTCTGATGTAGACATCAGGGCTACAGAAGACACAAGCAGCCAGAGGAAACCCTAGCGCAACATCCACCAAACTTCACTCAAATTATCATAAGATTTTTCACTAATTTTTATATATTGATTAACATCAATCAATCAATAAATTGATATGATACATAAACCCTACATTAGTAATTGATTTGATATCTAGATACTAAATTAAAAATTCACCAAATTAACAATTCAATCAATTGATATATTGATCATTATATAAATTTCAATATGATACCTAAATCCTAAATTAACAATTGATTTGATACCTAGATACTAAAATAACAATTTATTTGATATCTAGATAGTAAATTTAAAAATAATTCACTAAATTAATAATCTTACCAATATATCAATTGATATATTGACCGATTTTATTTGATACATAGATACTAAATTTTAAAATAATTAATTAAATTAACAATCCCATTGATATATCAATTGATGTATTGATCGATATCAATTGATATACACCAACAATCAATACATATAAATTTTACTATGACACATTAGAAACCCTAGCAATTAACTGATCTAATACCTACATACTAAATTAACAACTCACCAAATTAACAATTCAATCATATATCAATTAATATATTGATTATGCCAATGGATATATCAATTGATACTGATATATATAAATCAATATATTATTGATTAATATTAATCAATATATATTTCAATATGATACGGAATCCTTAAATTAACAATCGATCTAATACCTTGATATTAAATTAACAATTCCATTGATATGCTCAAGAAAATTAACAATTTATTTAATACCTAGATCAAGGTATTAGATCAATTTTTAAGATTAGTTTATAAAATATTAGAAGTAGGGTCAACATATTACTGTATAATATTTTGTGAAATCCATGGATTCACACGAGTGTTGTACCATCCACATTGCATTGCATGCTAAAGTTTATTCATCAAAATAGGAAATGTGATAGAAGTTGATGGTGACCCATTTAAATTTTATCTAGTCATTCAAAAGGATAACATATTTGATCTCTCTAATGCAACTCATCATGCATAGAGTGTCTTCTATACCTTCTCATCCTATATCTCGTGTCTACTATAAAGATTATTGGGATCCTTGGATTTTGAGACATTAAAGGAAGATGACATCCAAGCTTCCCCTTTGCATGTAATGATCTTGACTTACATGTTATGCGACCTTTAGGTTCTAATATAGATTCTCATTCTAATCAAGTTGATAAATCTCATGGGTATAAAATTAGCCCATATTATGAAGAATAAATTACCCCATATGTAAATTGGCAACACATTAAATGGAAAAAGTTAAAACATATTGCAAAAGATTGGTTATAATGGGAAAGGTTTAGGTTTGAAGCAATAAGGCATATGCAAGCCTCTAAAAATTGTTAAAAAGAATGATACCAATGGAATTGGTTATTCATGTGCTATTAGTGATGATATTGATTTAGCCATAGTTTATCCTTATTGGTACTTGATTGTTCTATGGATACATATCCTCTATTCAGTACTTTTGCAAATGATGAAGCATTAGCTAGATACTTAGGGGTATATGAGGTTTGTTCTTACTTTGGGGAAGGTGCTCCCAACCTATATATAGCTGGGGCATTAATCAATTGGATGCTAATGTTTTAACATTTCTAAATGGCATTTTTCAAGAAGAATGTATGAAACTTGAAGGATTTTTAGGCATCATTCAAAAGTCTTGCATGTTCCTAATTTTTAAAAATTTTAATTAGCTATTTATATTGCCCTAGTATATGCTTTGAATTATAAATTGAATGCATAATTATGTTTCAATGATATTTGTTAGGATTCAAATGCAATGTATTATTTTAAACCATGTTCAAAAAATATTTTTAAAATCTTTATTCCAAATGCAAAATTTGTATTAATTTAAACTACAAAATGAAATTATTTATTTATTTCGATTTGCACTACATGTATAAATATTGTACATTTAGCATTTCAATGTACTTAATTACATTTATATTTCTTTTTTAATTGTAGTTAATTTTTACTCAAATGGATTGATTGAATGAATATGAGTTTTTACTAGATGATATTTTATAGAACCAACCCCCACCTCCAAATCCACCACCTTAAAACCTCCCACCCCCTCCACTTCATGAAGCTCAATTGAGGGAAACCATAAATGAAAACATAATCGCATTAAAAGGAAAAATAGATTTTTTCCACAATGAGCCAAACATTCTCCTTCATCTTGCACGATTTGCCTCTTCGATGCAAACCATTACTGATTAGGTTAGATCTATATATATAGATCTAAGTAGATTTCATTCATGGAGGGAGGAGAGGAGGTAGTTTTATTATGATGGGTTGTCATATAAATAGATTCTTGATTTGCATATTTTTAAATAAACACTAGCCCCATTTTTTATTGACCCTTCTACAAACTTATCCATCCCTCCAACAAGAAAAATAATTTCAATTAGATGGTGTAGGCTAATTTTTGGGAGTGATGGTGGATGGTCTTTGACCATAAGCCACATGGGAATTCTGAGGTGCCATTATATTTTTTAAGAAAATTATGGGTAGATTTTGAAATGGATTTAAAACCTAATTATTTTGACATGAAATTATTCTAGGGTGTTGGTGGCAATATGTGACAACATAAACTAGGTGCATGTGTTCATCCAAATTGACAACAACCCATTCCACCCATTGTTGCTCCTCTCGTGCCAACTATTCATGCCCCCAATCACTAGCAGACAATGGTGTCAACACTTTGAGGATTAAGC
Organism: Cunninghamia lanceolata; assembly: GCA_027924645.1. Classification (NCBI taxonomy): domain Eukaryota; kingdom Viridiplantae; phylum Streptophyta; class Pinopsida; order Cupressales; family Cupressaceae; genus Cunninghamia; species Cunninghamia lanceolata. The sequence continues at coordinate 3,240,213 of BSBN01000124.1, read as the reverse complement.
ATGCTCTCTCAAAACTTAATTGATCAAGCTACCCACATTGCAGTTGAAGTCAATAGTAGAGAGCATGGAGGAGATGGTGTTGGTCCTTCTAACACCCCAAGCACATCAACACTAGTACAATGTGCACCCCATTTTTGTCAGAATTGCAATTAGCCATGTTATGGTCTTGACCACACATCCACTTTAGGGACTATAGCAGAGTAGTCATCATTCTTAACTACTTTGCTTCTCCTACACAAGTATCCCACATTTTATGTACACAAATGTATATTAAAATTAATGAACATATCTACTTTAAAATATCAACTATCAATTTGTTTAATGAATTATATACTATCTTGTTTGGTGCAGATGATTGGCCCAGAAACCATTTCTAGATTATATCACTTGGTGTTGATGACTATATGACTCGACACACCTTACACGATAGAGTGATAAATAACCCTTAATCGTCTAAAATTCATTAAATATGCTTAATTAGTTTTTAAAAATTAAATACATTTTAATAATATGGAATTATTAAAATGAGATTCAAACTCCTAGAAGAACCAAGTATATTAGGACATATTTAATAAATTTTTACTTCTAATAATTATTGGACTTGACATCATTTTTACAATAGTTGGGAGGTCATGACGCTTCCACATTAAAACAACTAGATGGTGTCATGAGCAATCCTCCAACCTCAGTTGCTATGCAGTCATTCATTTTGTGTAGTTGAATTGTTTGTACAAGTTTAGTTGTATTGTGTATTTAATTTAAAAGTTCAAGTGTGTACATGTTAAAAATAGAATTAATAGTTCATACATTTTTTTTATTAGTACACTGCACCCAAAGGGGGGTTTCTCCCATATATAGTATTATCAAAAAGTGATGATAGATTATTAACATAGAGCTTTAACATAGAACCATGCATGAAACAAAAACCTAGGAGGAAGCAGAGAACCAACTATCTACTACTATCTACTATCATCTATCAATAGTAAACTATAATATAAAATACATGTATTCAGACCCCTTTGTCATCTTTCAAATCATCCGAGATGCATGCTCTCAACCCCTTCGCTCCATCAGGTTCAATAATGCCCAGAACCTTCTTGCGAAATACATAGCCATTCTCTGCCTTCTTGCACCGCTGGTATTCCATGTGAGGCCTATTTGTGGAGATAAACATGAACCAGGAGACGATATTCCCACCATCTAGGACCTTGTAGAAATCCTATGGTAGCGCAAATCCATTACCATACCTTGCAACATTAAGCACCTCATTGAAACCACCAAGAAACTGTCAACAAATCATGATCTTCATAACCTTTCGAATGGATGAGATATTAGAATTAACCCGATATCTATGCTTTGCCTTCAAGAATTCGTCACCAATAATCCATTGGACAACAAACAAGAGCAAGGTGTTCTTTGTTTTGAAAACACATTGAAGTATTTTCTTTGAAACTTGGCCAAGAAACGCCATTTGTCATTGCATACAACTTAAGCAGATAGGCGTATACATAATGCTAGTATCTAAAATGAGATGAATGGGAGAAGCAAATATCAAAAGAACCACAATATCAAGGAGTCATTAACAACATGCCTTGAAATCCTACTGGGCTTGTGTGAGAGAGATACTTAAATTTTCATGACTTTAACTATCTCTTCAACCACCTAAGTCATATACTTCCCTACGCAAAAATGATTTCCCATAGCAGATGTCATAAATGATGAGACAAGTTGGAGGGCATATCAATAAGGAGTTCTACATCCCGCTCGATCATTGAGTTGGCCAATGAATTGACCTCTTGGTTGTCCTCCCTATTGTAATGTTCCCTTCCTAATCAGTTCAGTTTGGTGGATAGTTAGCCTATCTAGTGGGTTCCCGTAGGCTAATATGTTAGGGTTAGGGAACTTTGAGGTGACAGTTTATCCAGCAGGATGGTAGTATCAAACATGTTTTGAGCTCCGGTGGTTATGATGTGCACAATGCCATTTTTTGAGGTGATTTTTGAGTTCTCCAATACTTAATATTTTTAGTAAGTTTGTTTCAAGCATTGAATGAGCCAGCTGGTAGGATTACTATATTTAGATATTTTGGTGGGAGCAGTGGATATCAACATTTTGATATTTGATATGGTCAAATGATTTTAAATTAAATAATGATAAGTATTATTTTATAAAGTTAAATTAAAGATTTAACTTTATCCTTATTTAATACATTTATTGATAAAGTGACTATAGGGGCGCCTAAGGGATAAAATAAAGTGGAAATGAAATATAATCTATTGTGGGATGAGCGCCACTTTATGGGAGACATAAGGAGTTTAAAATAAAATTAAATGTTTTATTTCCCCAACTTAGACGTGGGGTTTTGGAAGGCAAATAAATGAGTTTTGGAGGCTCATTTGGAGCATGCTTGAATTTTTATACATAGGTTTTTGCTGGCTGAATAGAGTTCACCATTTTCTTGCTTCTTGAGGATAGAAACCCTCACGGAGAACAACATCTGTGGGAGTGAGAGACCTCTCTAGGGTGTTTGCTAATAACTTCATACAGGGGTTATGTTGGGTACTTCATTGTTGTAGATTTTTAAGGGTTTACAAGAAGATTTTGTTTGCAGATTTATTGAGAGGGATTGAGTAGAGTTTTCAGACCAAAATGAAGTAGTTTCTGTGAGTTTAAAAATTTGTATGGTGTGCATTGCTATCCGTACCATTCCTAGAGGAGGCCGTACCATTTTGGGATTGATTTGAGCTCCATTTTTGAGTGTTTTCTCTCTCCTTTTTGGCATAGATTTATGAAATCAGTTTATAGGGGTTTGGAGGGTGTTTGTATGTAGATTGAGGAGTGTTTAGATTTTATTTGCTGCTAATATCCTTCCCCAGCCAGGCCGTACAACCCCAGGACAAGGTATGAACATCTCTAGGCCAAAACACCTAGGTTTTGAGCCTCAAAACACCTTCATTGGAGGCGCCCATGGTTTCCTAACTGTTGTTCATCATTCCTTGGAAGGAGAAACTAGGGTTTTCTATTCTTGGTGATAGATTTGTAGCTTCAGTTTTCTATAATCCCCATTTCAGACCTATAATTAATTGAATCAGCAAATGGGTATGTTGTTATATGCATTGTAATGAGATTTCCCCATCTGGGTATCTTTTCTTTTGATAAGATATTGTACTTTCAGTTTGTTGTTAGGTGTTTAAAAATAGTGTCTTGTGAAGTTATTTTCAATTCTATTTAATTTGCCATTATATCTATTGTGAGAAGCAACTTTTGCATATCTGTCTTCTTTTATAAACAAACACAAAACTAAAAACAAACAACAGAAACTGGAAAAAATTAGGGTGGGACATTACAGTGGTATCAGAGATCAGCTCTTCTTGCCATCCTGTGTGGTTGTGGTAATGAATCATGCAGTGATTCCATTGAGTGAGGCAGCCCAACACACATTAGTATTATTTGAGGAGAAATAGGTCACACCCAAACCTTGAAGTTCTGGTACATAGAGATCCATTTGCAGGTGTTGACAGGCTTGAGGTAGACATGGGTGATAGAGAGCATGGTGAACTGAGTACTTGAGATATTTTAAATGTTCTTACTAGGGGACAACGAGAATTGTAGCAGAATATGAATCAGATTTGCACCCTTTTGGCTAGGCAGATTGAGGGAAATAACAATAATAATAATAACGGTAATGCAAATGGCAATGGGGGACATGGAGATGGTAATGGCAATAGAAGGAATGACGATAATGGGGATGGTTCAGTCAATAACAGGAAAGAAAATCAACGTTCTATGGCTAGAACAACGAACACTAGACCTCGTATGCCTATTTTTCCTCTAGTGGTTAATGAATCCACACAACATGAGTTGCAGGACTAGATTATGAGGGATTGGAGGGATTCATGAGTAAAATTCCAGGCTAAAATGTCATTTCACGATTACATGGATAACCCTCTAGTGGTTATTGAACCCAACTTGGTTAAGAACAATGTTTGCATAAAAAGTCTTGGTCGTTCCATAACCACTATCTTCAAGTTGATTGGCATTCTCTCTATTTATCTAATAACTCTCATGGGATAACCCTCTAGTGGTTAATGAACCCACACAACATGAGTTACAGGACTAGATTATGAGGGATTGGAGGGATTCTGATGCAGCAGCATCCAGTGGTGTAAAGGCAATCTTGCATCACCCAAAAAGATGTTGCTTCAAAATCATTCAGTTGTTTTCATTTCTTTCCATAATTAGTATTTCTGGTTCCATAATATCCTAAATAATGATGTAGGACTTTCAGTTTTTCTAAAACTGCAAAAATAGTAACCTACCTATTTTAGAAAGTGTACCTGCTATTTTAGGAAAGTTTGCATTTGGGCATAGATTGAAGCGAAAACTTGCAGAAAGTTACATAATGAAAATATAAGACCTTTGGCAAAGGAATCAGGCAAAGATCATTTGTGAGCTAAAATATATTAAAGTTTTTGTTTTTTGAAAAGCCCCTAAAAATTTCTAAAACGAGATATGAGGCACTAAAACATCCAATAATGTCCCAAAAAGTTGATAGAAATCTGTTTACGGATTTCTGGCATGATAGTTCACATCGCAAGCTTTCCAACACTTAAAATGGTTTGTCAATCAGACACTCGGATCAAAAGTTATGCTTCCCGGAAGTTGACCTACTTTTGGAGGGAGTTGCAAATTTCAAAATTTAGCTGGAGGCTACCAAAAAGTGCTATTTATGACTATTTTGGGAACCTTGGGCGGTAGTATAGTTAAGGGGACAAGTATAGAGTCAAGAATAGGTGGAAAAACAAAAACCCTAGCTAATTTGGGGGTTACAAAAGACAGAAGATTCTAGAGCCTAGTGATGTGTAGCTGTAGTGTGTTGCAACTTGTAGAGGATTGATTCCTTTGATTGTAATTGAGCTTTTGTAATGTAATGAGTTACCCAGATCAATAAAAGAAAGTTCTATTTTTTGTGTTCAATTTCTGTTGTTGTGTGTTTGTGATTTACCCCTTTCATCAAGTGGTATCAGAGTAAGGGTTCCTGAGTGTGTAGACAGATCACCGACTGTGAGGCAGTTTACACCAGGACCTAAGGTTGTGGGTTTGTTGCAGAGACCAAGATGCCTCCATGAAGAAATCATGTTGGGAGGAATCCTTTGACAGAAGAGGGTTTTAGAGCCCTGCAAAGGCAAATCGATGCATTGCAAGAGGAGCTACGAAGAGGGTTTGAGCTGAGGACAAGAGAAGAAAGCGAAGATGAAGCTAAAGAAGAGCTATCTGAGGAAGACCAAGAAGCTACCAGATATCCTGCAGAAGTTAGGTTGTTGAGGGCCATTTCAAAGATCGAAAAGAGGCCCAGGATCAAAGTTTCTACATATTCTGGAGATTTGAATCCAGAACAGCTTATTGATTGGATCAATGACATGGAGGAGTATTTTGAGTATGAAGATGTGGAGGACCCAGATCGGGTTAAGTTTGCAAAAACAAAGTTGAAGGGCCATGCCAATATTTGATGGAAGGAGGTCCAATTACAGAGGAATAGAAGAGGAAAAGGAAAGATCACCAGATGGGATCGGATGGTGGAGAAACTAAAGAAGTAGTCCATTCCTGTGGACTATGAGATGGAGTTACTGAAGAAGTTGCAAGGACTGAAGCAAGGTAACAAGTCTATTAAGGAGTATACAGAAGAGTTTTATAAGATTACTATCAGGACAGGCCATGCAGAGCCCAACAAGGAGAAGGTGGCCTGTTACATTAATGGGTTGAGGCCAAGTATTCAAGAGGAGCTGAGCCTGGTCATAATGACCACCATAGAAGATGCATACCAGTTTTCCCTGAAGGTGGAAGAGAAGCTGAATAAAAGATTTGACAGCAAGTAAAGGGGAAGAGGTCAAGGCGGAAGGACTAGTGGAAGACCCTATGGGGGCCGAAATGAAGATGCAAAGAAAAGTGAAGAAGCTGGCACTAGTCAAAATCAGAGAGGAGATAATACCTACAACCCTCATGACCAGAACAAGGTGAGCAAAGAGGAAGAGGAAGAGGCTGACTTGGGCAAGGACTCGGAAGAGGAGGTTTCAGAGGAACCTATTTCCAATGTGGAGAAGAAGGGCATCGAGCATACGAGTGTCCGCAACATCAAGGAAGGACAAATAGAAGACCTGAAGGTAATGCACAAGTTGCACATGTAGATCAAGATGCACATTCTGAGCATTCTAAAGATGTTGAAAGGGGAGAAACCCTAGTTGTTAGAAGAACCTTGTTGAATGAGGAGAAAGAACCAAATTAGAGGAAGAGTTTATTCTGCACAAGGTGCAAATGTGAAGGTAAGTGTTGTGATATTATTATTGACAGTGGAAGCACTGACAATCTTGTTTCAGAGGAGATGGTTGACAAGTTAAAGTTGACAAGAAGAAAGCTTCCACATCCATATCAGATTGCATGGTTACAAAAGGACCACAGAGCTTTGGTCAATCAGTAGTGTTTCGTGAAATTCAAGATTGGGGACTACCATGATGAGGTGCTGTGTGATATCATACTGATGAATGCATGTCATATGATGTTGGGGAGGCTGTGGCAGTATGATAGGAGCGTTGTCCATGATGGCTATGCAAACACATATTCCCTAACAAAAGATGGAGTTCGCCATAAGTTGAAACCCTTGAAGGAGTATTGCCAGAATTTGCTTGGTAGATGGTAAAATATTTTTGGAGGGTATGAAGCATGAGCGTCATTGCTTTGCATTGATTCCTAAGATTAGTCAAGAAAAATGTGAAGACGTACTAGTAGAAGTTTTAGATATGTTAGAAGAATTTTAGGACATTATCTCTAATAATGTACCAGAAGGTTTACCACCAGTAAGGAAGATAAGTCATCAAATGGACTTGATACTAGGAGCCATCTTGCCGAATAAGGTAGCCCATAGAATGACTCCAGTCGAGAGTGAAGAGTTGAACAGACAAGTTCAGGAGTTGTTGAGGAAGGGATTGATAAGAGAGAGCCTAAGTCCCTGTGTGGTACCTGGAGTACTAGCACCAAAGAAAGATGGAGAGTGGAGAATGTGTACAGACTCTTGAGCCATCAATAAGATCACGATCAAGTACAGATTTCCATTACCCAGAATGGATGACATAATGGATTGTTTGAGTGGAGGCAAGTACTTCACAAAGATTGACCTAAAGAGTGGGTATCACCAGATCTGAATCAGAGAAGGAGATGAATGGAAGACAACCTTCAAGACAAATGAGAGTTTGTATGAGTGGTTAGTCATGCCATTTGGCTAACCAATGCACCGAGCACATTCATGCGGCTCATGAACAAGGTACTGAAAGAATTTTTGGAAAGTTTTGTTATTGTTTATTTAGATGATATTTTGATTTTCAGTAAGACTTGGGATGAACATTTGATGCATATCAAAAGAGTTTTAGAGAAGCTGAGGGAGGAGAAGTTGCTGATTAATCTAAATAAATGTAGTTTTGCAAAGGAGTTGGTATACCTAGGATTTGTTGTCTTGGAGGAAGGTCTTAAGATGGACCTAGAGAAGGTGAGAGCTATCCTTGAATGGCCTACACCAAAGAGTACCACAGAGGTACAATCTTTTCATGGTTTGGCAAGTTTTTATAGAAAGTTTATCAGCAATTTTAGTAGTATTTGTGCACCCCTAATAGAGACAATGAGAGGGGATAGAAAAGAGTTTAGATGGACTAAAGGAGCAGACAAAAGCTTTGATGCATTGAAGCAGAAAGTCACAGAGCAACCTATTTTGGCACTTCCAGATTTTAATAAGGTATTTCAAGTAGATTGTGATGCTAGTGGTAGTGCTATAGGAGCTGTTTTGAGCCAAGAAGGTAAGCTCATTGCCTATTTTAGTGAGAAGCTTAATGATGCCAAGAAAAAGTATTCTATTTATGATCAGGAATTTTATGCAATAGTTTAGGCTTTGAAGAAATGGAGACATTATTTGTTGCCAAAAGAGTTTGTTTTATATACTGATCATCAGGCCTTATAGTATCTTAATAGTCAAGGAAAGTTGAACCAAAGGCATTTAAAATGGGTTGAGTTTTTGCAGAGCTATACTTTTGTATTGAAGCACAGAAGTGGGAAATCCAACAGAGTTGCAGATGCCTTGAGCAGAAGGCAAATTTGTTGATAGAAATGAAGATAGAGGTTGTTGGGTTCGATGAGCTCAAGAGTTTGTGTCCAGAAGATGCAGATTTTGCAGAGGCTTGGAAAGCTTGTTTGGAACCTATTACTTTGGACAGGACGAAATGGTTGGATTTCATTATCCAAGATGGCATGTTGTTTAGAGGAAGCCAGTTGTGCATTCCAAAGAGTTCCATGAGAGAGAACCTGATTAAGGAGAATCATAGTGGGGGATTGGATGGACACTTTGGTTGAGATAAGACCATTTCTATTATTGGTGAAAATTATTATTGGCCACAATTGCATCAGGATGTGAGGAAATTTGTGCAGAGTTGCAGAGTGTGTCAAATGGCCAAAGGAACTAGTCAAAATACAGGGCTATATCAGCCATTACCTGTACCAAAGAAGCCATGGGATGATATTAGTATGGATTTTGTTCTTGGTTTACCAAGGACACAGAGAGGACATGATTCCATTTTTTTGGTGGTGGATAGATTCTCAAAGATGATACATTTTATTCCTTCCAAGAAGACTAATGATGCTATTGATATTGCAGAGTTATTTTTCAGGGAGGTGGTGAGATTACACGGTCTACTGAAGAGCATAGTTTCAGATCGAGATACCAAGTTTGTTGGTTATTTCTGGAGGACATTATGGAAGAAGTTGAAGATAGATTCGAAGTTCAGTTCTGCACACCATCCACAGACTGATGGACAGACAGAAGTGGTGAATAGGAGTTTGGGTAACCTACTACGATGCTTAGTAGGAGATAAGCCCAAGGGATGGGATTTGATTTTACCATAGGCAGAATTTGGTTACAACAATTCTGTCAATAGGAGTACTGAAAAATCACCATTCTAGATTGTATATGGTAATAGCCTGAGAAATGCTTCTGAGTTAAGGAAGCTGGACAAAGGAGAAAATACAAGTGCTGAAGCTGAAGACTTTACAGAACATCTGAAGAATTTGCATGAAGATGTGAGAAAACACATTAATAAGATGAATATTTAGTACAAGGCTAAGGCAGATCAGAAGAGGAGATATAAGGAGTTCCAAGTAGGAGAGGAAGTCATGGGTCACTTGAGAAAAGAAAGGTTCCCAATTGGAACATACAATAAGCTGAAAATGAAGAAATTTGGACCATGCAGAATCCTGAAGAAACATGATTCAAGAAATGCATATGAGGTAGAGCTGCCGAGTGGGATCAATATTTCCCATGTTTTCAACATTGCTGATTTATTAGAATATCATGAAGGTGGAACAGAGGATTGACCAATAGAAGCGCAGTGGAGTATTCTGGCATCTACTTCAATGGAGGAGATAGAAGAGATCTTGGATAGCCATGTGGGAAGAAGTACTCGGAACAAGCAATATGAAGAATATCTGGTAAAATGGAAAGGAAGGCCTGTTGAAGATTCTTCTTGGTTGTCTAAGGCAAAGGTTGACCGTTTGGGTTTTCCTCAAACAAACACCTGAGACGTGACAGGGTCACTTCTCAAATTACCCTGGGTGTCTAATGCAGGAGCATCCAGTGGTGTAAAATAAATCTTGCATCACCCAAAAAGATGTTGCTTCAAAATCATTACAGTTGTTTTCATTTCTTTCCATAATTAGTATTTCTGGTTCCATAATATCCTGAATAATGATGTATGACTTTCAATTTTTCTAAAACTGCTAAAAATAGCAACTACCTGTTTTGGAAAGTGTACCTGCTATTTTAGGAAAGTTTGCATTTGGGCATGGATTGAAGCGAAAACTTGTAAAAAGTTACATAACAGAAATATAAGACCTTTGGCGAAGGAATCAGGCAAAGATCATTTGTGAGCTGGAAGATATTAAAGTTTTTGTTTTGCGAAAAGCCCCTAAAAATTTCTGAAACGAGATATGAGGCACTAAAACATCCCATAACATCCTAAAAAGTTGATGGAAATCTATTTACAAATTTTCAGCGTGATAGTTCACATTGCGAGCTTTCCGGTGCTTAAAATGGTTCATCAATCGGACACTCGGATCAAAAGTTATGCTTCCCGAAAGTTGACCTACTTTTGGAGGGAGTTGCAAATTTTGAAATTTAGTTGGAGGCTGCCAAAAAGTGCTATTTATGACTAATTTGGGAACCCTGGGTGGTAGTAGAGTTAAGGGGGCAAGTGTAGAGTCAAGAATAGGTGGGAAAACAGAAACCCTAGCTGATTTGGGGTTACATAAGGCAGAAGATTCTAGAGCCTGGTGATGTGTAGCTGTAGTGTGTTGCAGCCTGTGGAGGATTGATTCCTCTGATTGTAATTGAGCTTTTGTAATGTAATGAGTTGCCCAGATCAATAAAAGAAAGTTCTATTTTCTGTGTTTAATTTATGTTGTTGTGTGTTTTGTGATTAACCCCTTTCATCAGATTCAGGAGTAGAATCCAAGCTGAAATGCCTTTCACGATTACATGGATCTCAGATTGAGGCATAGGCCCTATAGAGGTGGGGGTGGTAGACTTCATAACCAAGAATTGTAGAAGAAAGTGAGTAAATTATGCATTCCTTACTTTGATGGCTCAGGAAAGACTACAACTAGGGCGTGGGTACAAAGATTAGATAACTTCTTTCAGCTCGGTCCTATGCCAGAGGATGAGGCTATTACATACGCTTCTCTTCATCTAGATGGTAGTGCCCATGAGTGGTGTTACCATGATATGGTCACTTTGGGCCATGATTAGATTACCTCTTATGCAGATTTTATTGAGAGGTTGATAGGTTTGACAAAAGGGACCCTAAGTTGCAGTTTAAGGAGTTGGCTCAGTTGAAATAGTGGGGTTCAATGGACACTTACATTTCTGAATTCCAAAAGTTATCTATGATGGTGACCAACATTTCTGAGAGGAGGTTGACTGCTCTCTTTATTGATGGTCTTTCAGATCCATTGAGAGGTTGGATTAAGGCCCTTAATCCACCTTCCTTACAGGATGCCTTAAAGAAGGTGAGAGATATGGAGTCATCCACTTCAAGGAGTAAATTTCAGACTAAAGGTTTCTTTCATAAGAAAGACAAGGACAAGAAGCCTTTTCAGAGAGACTCCAATCCACAAAAGAAGGGACCTTCAAGATTAGACAATGATCAACTCAATGAGCTCAGATGGAACAAAATGTGTTTTCATTGCAGGGAACCTTGGGACCCATCGTACAAGTGTGCTACCCAAGCCAAGGCTAAGTAGATAGAATACTTTTCAGCAGAAGAATCAAAGATGACGAGGTAGATCAACATGCCAATTCAGGGAATTTAGAGAGGGAGAACTCTTCAAATGAGTTTGAGAAGGAGCAGGAAGATGATAGTTCCATAGCCCATTTCTCTAGCATCTAGAAAGAGGGTTCATTCAGGATTCAAGGAGTTCTTGGAGGATAGAGGATAGTTACTCTCTTAACACATGAGCCACTCATAACTTCATTGATGAGGGGCTAGTAGCTAAAAGGGGACTCAAGACAGAAGGATTCGAAGGGTTCAAGGTGAGAGTAGCAGATGGTTTGTTATCACATGTAAGAGGGGGATTCCTAACTTGACTATTTAGTTGAGTGGTTATCAGTTCTAGGCTGATTATTATGTGGTGAGCATGGGGAAGATGGATGTGGTTCTTGGCATGAGATGGCTACATGCTATTGGATAATTTTACCTCAACTTGCGTACCATGGAGATGAAGTTTGAGGTTGATGGGAGGAAGCATGTGCTTAGGGGAATGTCAGATGGTGGTTTACGTGTGGTGTCTCTTAGGAGGATGGAGAGACTTCTTAGACATGATCAGGTAGAGTGGGCAATGGAGTGCTTGACTATGCCCACAGTGACTGAGCAACAAAAGCAGAGTTATCACCCTGATATACAGGCTTTGTTGTCCAAGCACAACAAAGTGTTTAGTAACATTCCACATGGGAGGCCTCCTGAGAGGGGTATTGAGCATGTGATAGAGTTAGAGGAAGGGGCCAAGCCAGTCATTATTACTCCCTACAGGCATCCGAAGAGGTTGAAGGATGAGATCGAGAAGGCTATCAAAGAGCTTCTTGAGATGGGGCTCATCAGGCCAAGTAAGAGTCCCTTTGCTTCAGCAGTAGTGTTGGTGAAAAAGAAAGATGGGATGTTGAGGATGTGTATTGAATACAGGGCATTGAACAAGTAGATGATTAAGAATCGATACCCTATCCCACATATTGATGAGCTCATCGATGAGCTACATGGTGCTTGCTACTTCTCTAAGATAGATCTGAGATCAAGGTACCACCAAATTCAAGTTAGGGAAGAGGATGTGGAGAAGACAGTATTCTGATGCCATTATGGTCACTTTGAGTTTCTGGTTATGCCTTTTTGCTTAACCAATACCACAACTACATTTCAGTCCTACATGAACAAGGTGTTTCAGAATCAATTGAGGAAATTTGTCCTCATTTTCTTTGATGATATATTGATTTTTAGCAGGACTTGGGAGGAACACCTGCAACATATTGATGAGGTGTTGAGTATTTTGGAGAGGAAGTCACTATATGCCAAAGAGTCTAAGTGTGAGTTTGGAATGACCAAGCTCTTGTATCTTGGTCACATTGTCATCTCTAAGGGTGTTAGAGTGGATCCTGAGAAGATTAGAGTGGTCATGGATTGGCCTCCACCCTAGAATCTCTCATAGCTCAAGGGATTCTTTGGTCTTTGCAGTTTCTACAGAACGTTTGTCAAAGGGATCTCTCAGGTAGCTAACCCAGTTACAAATTTGACCAAGAAGGGGGCATTTGTTTGGTCTAATGATGCACAACAATGTTTTGATCAGTTCAAGAAGATAATGAACACTTTCCCAGTATAGCCTATTCCCGATTTTTCAAAACCATTCAAGTTGGATTGTGATGCTTTTGGAGAGGGAGTAGGTGCAGTGTTGATGCAGGATAAGGATCCCATAACCTTTGAGAGCAGGAAACTGCAGGGTGTCAAGAGAGGTTACAACATATGATAAGGAGATGCTGGCTATTATGCATGCTTTAGCCAAATTTAGATAATACTTGGTGGGAGGCAAGCTTATTGTTAAGACCTCAATGACAGGCAGTAGAAATGGGTGAGTAAGCTGTAGGCTTATGATTTTGACATAGTTTATGTCAAGGGAAAGAAAAATATTGTTGTCGATGCATTGTCTCAGAGGCTGCACCTGTGTTAGTGGATATTTCAGCCGATTGGAAAGAGTTAATTTCTTCATAATATGCTAAGGATCAGTGGGCTACATGTGTTATAGAGGGTACCATTCAAGATGGTAGGGAGACCATTGTAAATGGTCTCATCATTTACAAGGGCAGGATATTGTTGGTACCTAAATATGAGGTTAAGAAGAAGATTTTGAGGGCTTTTCATGATGTCCCTATGGTTGGTCACCTCGGGAATTTCAAGACTTATAGGCAGATCTAGGAAAGATTTACATGGAAAGGACTCAAAACAAAAGTTCTCAAGTATGTTCATGAGTACCTGACTTGTTAGGAAAATAAGCATGAGCATTCTTATCCTGTTGGTTTACTACAACCCCTACCAATTCCCAATCAGAAGTGGGAATGCATCTCCATGGATTTTATTACAGGGTTACCCAAGGCCCAAGGTAAGGACTGTATCTTTTTTGTGGTGGATAGATTGAAAACATTTGCCCACTTCTTTTCTATTTTAGCCACATACATAGCAACACAAGTTGTTGATTTATTCTTTAGGGAGGTATTCAGGCTTCATGGGTTGCCTAGGAGTATAGTGAGTGACAGGGACAACAAGTTCCTAAGTCATTTTTGGCAGGATCTCTTCAGGTTGAGTGGGACTTAACTCACTCCTAGTACTATTTATCACCCACAGAATGATGGACAAACTAAAATTGTTAACAAGTGGGTGGAAGGATACCTCAGGAACTACATTGCAGGGCAGCAGAAGGCATGGGTTAAGTGGCTCCACCTTAGTGAGTATTTCTACAATACCACTTACCATATGTCCATACAGATGTCACCATTCATGCTATTATATAGCTACGAGGCACTGAACTTCTTAGACTTGTTGTTTGGGGATAGTAGAGTGCCCAAGGCAAAGGACTCATTATAGGAGAGCTAAGACATCATGAAGTCCTTGAAGGAGAACCTCCAAAAAACTTAGAATCAATAGAAGCAATACACATATCAACATTGGGTTGAGCATTCTTTTGAGGTTGGTGACATGGTCTATTTAATGCTACAACCTTACAGAAAGTCCACTCTCAAGAGGAGTGGTGCAGAGAAGTTGAAGCCACGGTATTATGGACCATTCAAAGTTTCCCGATGGGTTGGGGAGGTGGCTTATGAGTTAGAGTTGCCCGCAGGGAGCAAAGTTCATAATGTCTTCCACGTGTCTCGCCTCAAGAAAGCATTGGGCCATTATGTGTTTCCTTCTACTGATTTTTCACCTCTTGATGAAGAGGGCAAGTTGATTCTTATTCTAGAGGCAATCATCAACACCAGGGAGCGTACTCTACGGAAGAGGGTTATTAGGGAGTATCTAGTGAAATTGAAGAATTTGCCGCTAGAGGATGCTACTTGGGAGAATGGTAGATCTTGCGGCATCTAGATTTGAGATTGTTTGAGGACAAACAATTTTGGGAAGGGTGGACTGTAATGTCCCCTTCCTAATTAGTTCAATTTGGTGGATAGTTAGCCTATCTAGTGGGTTCCCGTAGGCTAATATGTTAGGGTTAGGGAACTTTGAGGTGATAGTTTATCTAGCAGGATGGCAGTATTAGATGTGTTTTTGAGCTCTAGTGGTTATGATGTGCACAATGCCCTTTTTTGAGGTGATTTTAGTTGAGTTCTCCAATACTTACTATTTTTAGTAAGACAATTTCAGGCACCGACTGAGCTAGCTGGCAGGATTTCTATATTTAGAAATGTTTGTGGGAGTGGTGGATATCGACATTTTGATATTTAATATAGTCAAATGATTTTAAATTAAATAAGGATAAGTATTAGTTTATTAAGTTAAATTAAGGATTTAACTTTATCATTATTTAATACATTTATTGATAAAGTGACTGTAGGGGTGCCTAAGGGATCAAATAAAGTGGAAATGAAATATAAGCTATTGTGGGATGAGCACCACTTTATGGGAGACATAAGGAGTTTAAAATAAAATTAAATGTTTAATTTCCCCAACTTGGGCGTGGGGTTTTAGAAGGCAAATAAATGAGTTTTGGAGGCTCATTTGGAGCATGCTTGAATTTTTATACACAGGTTTTTGCTAGCTGAACAGAGTTCACCATTTTCTTGCTTCTTAAGGATGGAAACCTTCACAGAGAAGAACATTTGGGGGAGTGAGAGATATCTCTAGGGTGTTTGCAGATAACTTCATACAAGGGTTACGCTGGGCACTTCATTGTTGTAGATTGCCAAGGGTTTACAAGAAGATTTTGTTTGTAGATTTATTGAGAGGAATTAAGCAGAGTTTTCAGACCAAAATGAAGTAGTTATTGTGAGTTTAAAAATTTGTATGGTGTGCATTGCTAGCCGTACCATTCCTAGAGGAGGCCATACCATTTTTAGACTGATTTGAGCTCCATTTTTTAGTGTTTTCTCTCTCCTTTAGGCATAGATTTATGAAATTAGTTTACAAGGGTTTGGAGGACGTTTGTGTGTAGGATTAAGGAGTGTTTAGATTTTATTTGCTATTGATATCCTTCCCCATCTAGACCATACAACCCTAGGACAAGATGTGAGCATCTCTAGGCCAAAACGCCTAGGTTTTGGGCCTCAAAACACCTTCATTGGAGGTGCCTAGGGTTTCCTAACTACTGTTCATCATTCCTTGGAAGGAGAAACTAGGGTTTGTTGTTCTTGGTGATAGATTTACAACTCCATTTTTCTATAATACCCATTTCAGACCTGCAATTAATTGAATCAGTAAATGTGTATGTTGTTATATGCATTGTAATGAGATTTCCCCATCTGGGTATCTCTTCTTTTGATAAGATATTGTACTTTTAGTTTGTTACTAGGTTTGGGTGTTTGAAAATAGTGTCTTGTGAAGTTATTTTTAATTCTGTTTAATTTTCCATTAGATCTATTGTGAGAAGTAACTTTTGCATATCCGTCTTCTTCTATAAACAAACACAAAATTGGAAACAAACAATAGAAACCAGAAAAAAATCAGGGTGGGACATTACACCTATACACATGATTGAGAGTATATTCCTTCAAACAATCCATCATCTCCAATGCTTGGGAGAGAAGGGAGTTAAGCCTCAAACTTAGGATGTTTCTAGATCTAGTAGCATTATTAATAATGCTTTAGTCTCCTTCGATCTCAACTTTTCCCAATTTTTGGTTAAGGCATAATTGCATACTAAAAATAAGAGCCTATAGTTTGGGTTCATTGTTGGTGCCATCCTTTAGTATTTTCAAGGTGGAGAAAATCACTTCTCCTTTCCAGTTTCTAATGATGCATCCTGCTCTTGACTTCCCAGGGTTACCCCTGGAGGCCCCATCAAAATTCATTTTCATCCATCCTTCTATTGGCAGACACCACTTCACCAATAGCCTCCTAATACAAGACTCATCTCTCTGAAGCCCATGAACAGGGATAGTTCAGTATTATATGTATATGTTGGTTGAAAATTAAATTATAATTTTGTAATTTTAAATTCATTGTTGAAAATATATATGTACATGTATGCAAGATGATTGCACACTAGGGGCAACAACAGGTGTTACTAGTGATGAGCCTGAGCAAGTTCTCGAATCATCTACATCATTTCAGGTAGATGTGTACATGTACGCACTAGTAAATCCTATACAATTTGACAAATTTATGCTTTATTTAAATATAAGAATTAGCAAATGATACTTTTGTCACAAATTTGACAATTATACCGAGGCATCAGGATGTGAGACACGATGAGCACCATGTAGTATGTTTGCATAAGTTTCTTTAAAAAATTGATTTCATGGTTTTGTTTTAAATATTTGATTTAAATAATATGTGTGCAATTTTGACATTAATTGATTTGAAGCTTTTTTAGTACAACTTGAGATAGCATCTACTTCAAAAGGAAATAAGAGGCCTTTTGAATTTGATGATGATAGAACCTAGTGTACAGATACATTTATTTCATAGACTATTTCAATATTTGCTATTCATATGTACAATATATTTTAAACTATGTATTTATAATATGTATATATTTCATAGACTATTTTAGTATTTTTTCCATATGTATTTATTTCATAGACTATTTCAATATTTATTATTCATTTGGTCAAGGCCTAATATTCATGTTACATGTGTACATGTATATATTTAAAATTTGTTTCAATAGATTTAACTATATTTAACATTTTCATTTCTTGAGAATAGATTTGATAGGGAAGGAACTGAAAGGAATAACTATTCCGAACAATGAATCACTTTTAAATATCTAGTTTGCTGATGTTAGAACATTATTTCCTATTCTCGAAGAGGAGAACTTATTAATTTTTTAGGAAAGATTGATGATTTTCCGTAAAGTTGCAGGAGCTAAGGTGTCTCATGCAAAATCTATTCTATTAGGCTGGAATGATAATCCTCCATTGTGGTTGGAAGCTTATTAGTGGCAATGGGGGGATTCAAACACATTGGTGAGATTCCTTGGAATCCCATTCTTTGTCAATCTATCCTTGAAGGAAATGTGGGACCGGATCTATGGGAAAATCAGTAAGAAGCTTAATATGTGGGATAAGCAATATCTTTCCATGGCTAGAAGGCTACAGGTATGCCAAAAAATTCTTTCTACTTATTCCATATACTATGCTTCTTCTTGGCTATTTGTGAGTTATCAAGTTAATCTCATCCAAAAAGGGGTTAGAGAATTTATGTGGTCTGATGGGAGGGGAAATAAGAAAAAGCATGCTATAATATGGGGATGGTGCTGCCTGAGTAAAAAATCTGGGTGGATTAGGGTTGAAAGATCTAAAAATCCTTGGTGCTACACTTGTGGCTAAATGGATTGTTAGAGCCTTTAAAGGATCTGAACCATGGAAAGTATTAATTGTTAACAATTTGAGGAAAGCAGTGCCAAAAAAAGCAAAAGACTGGTTAGGCTTGGGTCTTCATGATATTGTTTTAGGAGACTTTAAAGTCAAATCCTTAGGTTCAACTGTGTTTGCATCAATCTGGAAAGCATGGGAATCCATTAAACCTTTCCTTGGAAATAGAGAGGCCTTTGATTGTAATAAGAAGGATATTTATAAATCCAGATCCATTTGGTGGAATCTAAAATATAATGATAAGACACTAACCTTGTTGCAAGGTTGCTCAGCTAAACAATGGTATAAAATGGGAATGTTTCATTTAAAAATATTATAACTAATAACTTTGTAAAAAGATGGCACCAACTGAGGATTGAATATACTATACCAAAGACACAAAAAAGGACCTATGCAGTGTTGAAGGCACAAGACAACTGAGAGGGTGGGGGTGAATCAGTTGTATCAAAAAATTTAACTTTTCTTAAACAAAATCACATTCACATTCACTTACTTTAACCCCTTAATCTATTATGAACTAGATTAAACATGAAGTGCAGAAACAAAACTTAAACACATCAACACCATACACACATGAACACCGGATTTTTACATGGAAAATCCTAAAAGGGAAAAACCATAGTGAGTGTTAGCTCATAATATAATGTAGTAACAATACCAAATAACAAAGAGGCTCACTACCCAAAAGAAATGCTCACTGCAAATAGGGTTCATTGCTAATAGGTCTCACTGCCAAGGGGTGGCTCACTGCCATGAACTGATATAATAGCATCTACAACACGCCTGAGTTTAGTTCCATTGAAGCGCAATACATATCACCTTCACTTCCCCTACAATTTAAACACTTTTATCTTCTCATCCTCTCACACACTCACACTACACATGGATTCCTTACATTCATTTATACCAATCAACAACCTTGGTACATACATCAAGGTCGGCAATACAATCTACAACCTTTGGAACAATCTCCAAGGTCGGCAAACATACATAATTCAAATTAGGTCTGGACTTAAACAAACTTGCAGAGAAAATGAATGAAAGAAGAACACGTCATGCCTTATCTCAGACCCAAATACATCTTCACATGCTTCATCACGCTTCTACAATCCACAAAACATATCCGCAAAGAGTGTTAGCACCCAAGTCGGCCAAACTTGTGCAAACACCAAGAATACTTAGACACACGCTTCCAGGAACTTCATCATGGCTTGCGGATCAAGAACAAGCCTTCAACACAATCTAGAGACATCCATAAACAACATACAATCACTTGGGAGTCGACAAATCCAGTCGCAGCAGATCTCACTTGATGACAACAAATATCACTTGAAGACAAATCACAGACTACTCACAACAAACACTGTCAAACTTTGCTAATCAATAAATTTCTTTCTGAAGCACCAAACCACAAATCCTTTGGGATGAAGATAGCTAAGAATCTTATAAACATATGTTCAAAACCGCAAGACCAAAAACCAAACTGTGGAGAAATGTATAACAAAATACTTTCTCCCTGTCACACTGCAAATGCTGCTAGGCACAATCTTCAAACTGGTGAATAGAACTTCTACTACACAACGATCCAGGCCACCAAATTATGGATTTAGCATCTTCAAACACATCTCTAAAACATATCCAAATCTCACACTCCGGTCTTCAACACAAAAGAAATGTAGAGAAAAAACTCAGACAGTATCCTGTAAGCCATAATACATCTTCACAACTCTGTCTTCAGTAAGAACCAAACTTTCTCAAAAGCACTCAGAAACTCAATATCAGGAACATATTCTTATCATCTTCAACACTTATACAACACAATACAAAGCAACTAACTCATCACAATCAAGTAACAAAACAAGAGCACAATTGACACTAATGACAACACAAACATGTTGACATCAATGACAACACTAATTAGCACATACTTGCAACTATCTCCCCCTTTGTCATTGATGACAACATATGATGTGAAAAACTGAACAACCTGTTCCACCATCAAGACACAACTCTGCATCAGAACTCCCCCTTTCTCTTTATAAATCTAATTTCTTTTTCTCTAAGTTTTTCACATGAACTGTCTCCCCCTTTGACATCAATGGCAAAGGGAAACACATCTCTTTCCACTACACATACTTGCACTTGTTCTTAACTACCCTAAATGCTTCCTTTAGACTGTAAAATTCTCTAGAATCACTACTTTCTCCCCCTAAGAGGTAGCCTCCATCATTAGTCCAGAAAAGAATGACTCCTAAACCACATTGGACTGGTGCATTTCCTTATGCATTTAGTTCAACAAAGGAGGGGCAATAACCCCTTGAAGATACTCAAATGTGTCCTTAGGAAGAGCTCTGGTGAATATGTCAGCAACCTGATCTTTTGTGGGCACATACTCAAGCTTCACTTCTTTCTCTGCAACCTTCTCTCTCAGAAAGTGATATCTGATAGAAATATGATTTGTCCTTGAATGCATCACTAGGTTCTTTGAAATGTTAATTGCACTAGTGTTATCATAGAAAATAGGAATCGGATCCTCATACTCAATTTTGATATCCTTTAGAGTTTGTCTCATCCATAGCACTTGTTGCAACATGATGTTACTACAATGTATTCTTCCTCAGCAGTAGATAAGGATACTGCATCCAGCTTCTTGCTTTGCCAAGATACAGCTCTATCTCCAAGAAACAATACACCACAACTTGTACTTTTCCTATCATCTACACATCTGACCCAATCTGCATCTGTGTATGCACTTAGGTTGAAATCATTATTCTTGGGATACCACAAACAATAATCATAAGTGCCTTTTAAGTACTTAAAAATCCTCTTTACTGCCATAACATGTGACTCTTTAGGATCTTCTTGAAATCTGGCCACAAGACAAATTACATGCATGATATTAGGTCTGATAGCAGTTAGGTATAGAAATCCTCCAATCATAGAACTATACTTGCTCTGATAGGCCTTAGGGGATTCATCATCTTTGCTCATCTTACAACCAGTTGTTAAGGGAGTACATATTGGTTTAGATTCTTCCATTCCAAACTTCTTTAACAACTCCTTGACATACTTTGATTATGAAATGAAAATGCCCTTATCTCTCTGATTAATTTGCACTCCAAGAAAGAAGTTCATCTCACCACACATTGACATCTCAAATTCTTTTTGCATCTCATCTGCAAACTTCTTACACATACCTTGATTTCTACCAAAGATTATATCATCTAAATAGACTACAATGATCAGGATTTGATCTTTGCTTACCTTGATATACAAGTTACTATCCACATACCCTTTATTGAATCCCTACTGCAATAAATACCTATCCAATATTGCATACCAAGCTTTAGGAGCTTGCTTCAGTCCATACAATGCCTTCTTCAATCTGCATACCATGTCTGGTTTGTCTGATAACTGAAATCCATCTGGTTTCTCTATATATACTTCTGACATATTAGCTTCTTTGATCATTGTTCTAGCATCTTCCTAAACTGTCCTATTCTTTCTTTCAACTACTCCATTTTGCTGAGGAGTTTTGGGGGCAGACAATTATCTCTTTATCCCATGTTCTTCACAAAAAGTATTGAATTCATTTGAAGTAAACTCACCACCTTTGTTAGATCTTAGACACTTAATTCTCAAATCCATTTCATTTTCAACTATTGCTTTAAATGCCTTGAGCTTGTCTAGGGCTTCTAATTTTTCTTCAAGGAAAGTAATCTAAATCATTCTTGAATAATCATCAATAAGAAGCATGCAATACTTGTCATCTTGTAGACTTCTTGTTCTTGTAGGACCACAAAGGTCTGTATGCACAAGCTCCAATAGATTAGTAGAGGATTGTTCCTTGCTCTTGAAACTTATCTTTGTTTGCTTCCCAAACTGACATTCTTTGTAGATGGCATTAGCAAGCTTCACAATCTTAGGTAGGTCTCTTACAACTTGAGCTGAGCTTATTCTCACCAGATTATCAAAGTTAGTGTGACACATTCTCCTATTCCATATCCAACATTCATTTGTCTGAGCCAACAAACAACAATTGTTAGTACCTTTCAAATGATAAACATTACCATGAGTCTTGTTACCAACAACAATTAATGTTCCGGAGCTTTTCCTTATCTCACATCGATTGTTTTTAAATATCAGATTATATCCTTTGTCACACATCTGTCCAACACTTAGAAGATTATGCTTTAGGCCTTTGACATAAACAACATCATCCATATAATGCTTGCCATCAAAAGTAATTGACCCTTTTCCACAGATCTTACCAGCTACATCATCACCAAATCTAACTAGTCCTCCATCATACCTTTCCAATTTGACAACCTTACTCTTATCTCTAGTTGAATGTGATTTGAACACCCATTTTCAATGAATCATTCATCCTTTTCATCTTTAGCATGAAATGCAGATATCTCCTTTTCTTCTTTCGGACTTCCTTCACACAACTTGCAAGATTAGCAGAAACAAGTTCTTCTCTTAGGGCAATAAACAAGCATTCACTACCATTACCATCTTTAGAATTAGGTTCATCATCAGTTACACCATCATCATCTCCAACATAGTAACTCTTTCTTACCATCTTACCTTTACTTTCATTGTTTTTGATCTTCAAAGTTCTATTAGGACATCTTGAAGCATAGTGACCAATTTTACCACAATTGAAACATTTGAAAGGTAACTTACCTTTGAACTTTCCACTACCTCTTTTCATTCTGCTTGCATATTTTGCCTCAAGCTCATCAAGGTCTTCATCATCTGATTCCACATCATATTTATCTAATCTAGCAGTCTTTTCTTCCTTGGCCTTAAAAGCAGTCTTAGTTTTCACAGGGCCATCAGTAGTACCAAATTCTCTCATTTCAAAAGTAGTCAGTTTATCAAGCAATTGATCTTTTGCAAGATTATTCATATCAAACAATTCTTCAATGGTAGAAACCTTGTGACTATAAGATTTGGGAAGAGTTCTGAGTACCTTATCTACAACATCCATATCATCTATCTTTCCACCAAGACTCTTGATGCTGCTAACAACTTCATCAATCTTCTGCATGTAACTTGTTATGTTCTCATCTTCATACATTTGCATAGTTTCATATTTGGTCTTCAAGTTCTACAACTTGGCCTTCTTGACAGATGCATCACCTTCATAGATGCTTTTCAACTTTACCCAGATCTCATGAGTAGTTTCCAGATCCACAACTTTCACCATTTCAGTGTTAGATAAAGCATTTAGTAGAGCATTTTTAGCTTTGCTATTAATCTCATAGGCCCTAATCTCACTTGCAGTCCTTGGACCACCATTAGGTATTTTGTATTCATCTTCAACTATTTTATAGACATTAAAACCAATAGAGACAAGATAACTTTGCATTCGTACCTTCTAGAAGGCATAGTTAGATCCATCAAACCAAGGAATGTATTTGTGCGCCATCCCAAATCTACCTTAAGTTGTTAGGCTTTCTTCCAAGGAACCAAGCTCTGATACCAATTGTTGAAGGCACAAGACAACTGATAGGGGGGGTGAATCAGTTGTATCAAAAACTTTAACTTTTCTTAAACAAAATCACATTCACATTCACTTACTTTAACCCCTTAATCTGTTATGAAGATTAAACATGAAATGCAGAAACAAAACTTAAACACATCAACACCATACACACATGAACACTAGATTTTTACATGGAAAACCCTAAAAGGGAAAAACCACGATGAGTGTTAGCTCACAATATAATGTAGTAACAATATCAAATAATAAAGAGGCTCACTGCCAAAGGGCTTACTGCCCAAAAATAAATGCTCACTGCAAATAGGGCTCACTGCCAAGGGGTGGCTCACTACCATGAACTGATATAATAGCATCTACAACATGCCTGAGTTCAATTCCATTGAAGTGCAATACATATCACCTTTGTCGTCCTTACAACACAAACACTTTCATCTTCTCATCCTCTCACACACTCACACTACACATGGATTACATTCATTTATACCAATCATCAACCTTGGAACATACATCAAGGTCGGCAATACAATCTACAACCTTTGGAACAATCTCCAAGGTCGGAAAACATACATAATTCAAATTAGGTCTGGACTTAAACAAACTTGCAGAGCAAATGAATGAAAGAAGAACACTTCATGACTTATCTCAGACCCAAATACATCTTCACATGCTTCAACACACTTCTACAATCCATGAAACATATCTACAAAGAGTGTTAGCACCTAAGTCAGCCAAACTTGTGCAAACACCAAGAATACTTAGACACACTCTTCCAAGAACTTCATCATGGCTTACGGATCAAGCACAAGCCTTCAACACAATCTAGATACATCCACAAACAACATAAAGTCACTTGGGAACCAACAAATCCAGCCGCAATAGATCTCACTTGAAGACAACAAAGATCACTTGAAGACAAATCACAGACTGCTCACAACAAACACTATTGAACTTTGCTAATCAATAACTTGCTTTCTGGAGCACCAAATCATAAATCCTTTGGAATGAAGATAGCTAAGGATCTTATAAACATATGTCCAAAACTGCAAGACTAAAAACCAAACTGTGGAGAAATGTGGAGAAAAATACACTCTCCATGTCACACTGCACATGCTATTAGGCACATTCTTCAAAATGATGAATAGAAATTCTACTGCACAATGATCTGGACCACCAAATTCTAGATTTAGCATCTTCAAACACATCTCTAAAATATATCCAATCTCATACTTTGGTCTTCAACACAGAATAAATGTGGAGCAAAAACTCAGACAGTATCCTGTAAGCCAGAATACATCTTCACAACTCTATCTTTAGTAAGAACCAAACTTTCTCAAAAATACTTGGAAAATCAATATCAGGAACATATTCTTATCATCTTCAACACTTATACAACACAATACAAAGCAACTAACTCATCACAATCAAGTAACAAAACAAGAGCACAGTTGACACTAATGACAACACAAACATGTTGACATTAATGACAACACCGAATAACACATACTTGCAACATGCAGTACTTAATAAATCTATCCAAGGTTATATTCAATAGGGCCTAATCCTAAAGAGAGCTAATTGGAAGGAAATTAGATGGAAAGATGGGATAGATTTTAGAAAAATGGTTCCGAAGAAGCTATACAATTTGATGAAAGAAAACCATGGTATTTTTGCACACAATAATTATGTATGGAATGCCAACCTAGAGTCCAATGTGTTGTCAAAAACAATGTCTACTATTTGGTCTAAGGCCATTGAACCAAAAAAGTGTTGCTTTAGGTGGCTATTATTATTGAATAGGTTGGCAATAAGGTCAGATAACCTATGTATTTATTGTAAAATGCATGAGAATTGTGAACATATTTTCTTTGATTGTATGTTTGCAAAGTATTTATGGAGTCTTTTCTTAAGGTCTTTAAAAGGAGATTTGTCTAGATTATGTGTTACCAAAGTTAATATTCTATGTGGATATCTTAGTAATGTTGAACATAATGATAATTTGTTTTGGATATTGTTTACTACTGAGATTTTGTGGGCTTTATGGAAGGCAAGAAATGAAAAAGTGAACCAAGGAAGGGAAAGAAAGCTTACTGGGTCCTTCTTGAGACTCATATCTCAGTTGATCTGTGAACAAGCTACAACAACGTTGAAAATCCCCACAGAAAGATTCATGAAGCTTTTGGATGAAGGCTCAACAACAGTCTACATGGAAAATATTTAGACAACAGAATTTTGCCCCCACGAATATAGGAAAGTGGATCCAAGATTCCATAAGGAACACATGAGAGAACATAATAGGTACAATAAATAAAACTTGGTTGAAGATAAGACAGAAGATGAGATGGGAGCAATGGAATATGCATGCCATAACTTTGATGTTGACAATAGTTTACTTAGAGTCTTACCAAAAATTGGAACATTCAAAGATTGGGATTTCTTTGTCAATAATGATAACAGGAATCAAGATAACAGAGTGACAGAGATAAATCAGACTTAATCTAATATTGCAGAATTTGAATAGATTTGTACAAGTACAAGACATCCTGAATAGAGAAACAAAGATGGATACTAATGAATCAAGAGAATAGAATAGACTGTTGTATATTTTGATGTAAATATGCTTTTAAATTGCAAACCTTATAAATAGGTATATGCTAAAAGATGTATTTTGGGTGAATGTGTGGCTCCCTTAGCCACCTAATGTACTTTTCTCTTATTAGTAATATATATGCAAGTTAAAAAAGTATTAAAATTTACTTAAAATCATGCATCCATTTACTTTAATTGATGTTTTGAAAAGTTAAGAAAATTGAAGAAATTATTTCAACCAATTAAAAAATTTTAGACTTCCTTTGAACTAAATTTGATGGTTGCTCTAAAGGTAATCCTAGGCCTTCATCAGTCGAAGGCATTGTAAGAAATGAAAAAGGAAAAATCATAGAGTGTTTTGCAAAGGCTATTGGAATAGCTTCTAATAATCTGGTTGAAACTTATGCATTGTGGTGGGGACTACACAAAATCCATTCATATGGGTTCAAACAGGTAGAAGTTGAAGGTGACTCTAAAGTGGTGCTGGATCTAGTCACTAGGTCAGACAACACCCCCTGGATGCTTAGAGATTACATAGAGGACATAGAAGTTATTATTTCTAATATCCCCTATATCTCCTTTCAGCATGTGTTTAGAGAAGGTAACCATGCTGCGGACAAAATTGCCAACCTAGGTCTCAACATGGTTGTGAGTTTGTCCACTACACTAATAGAGGATTTGCCACAAAGTATTCAAGAAGTCATTTTTAATGATGCTACGAATACAAATTAGTATGTATACTAATGAGAGGAAGAGAAAAAAGTTAACTTTTATGATATGGTTATTAAATAATCATAATTCTTCAAACCTTCATATGGAAAGATCATGCATTAGAGTTTTCAAAATCAAATATCTTTTGAATGTTTCAAATGAGATGTCAGTTGATAGATATAGCTCTTGGGATATCATTACATTTCATGCTAAGACCCGGGATGAGATGAGGAGGCAGAGAAAGTACAAAGATTTGAAAAAGGAAATTATTAATTCACACCCTTGGCTTTGTGCGAACAAAGTCCTAATCTTGAGAACTAATAATTACATATGTTGTTATATTATTGCCCTCGATACTCAGCTTGTTAAGTTTATGACATATGTGCAAGGCTGGTTTCAAACTTTCTTTGTTGCTATCCGAGGGTTTTTGTATCTCTCTGTGCTGTGTAGAATGGGGGCCCAGTTACTTAGAGTTGAACTTGCTTCATGTGCCAACCTAAAGAAGAATCCTCAGGTTTGGAGCATTTTCAAAGAAGGGGGGCTTGGGAATTATGTAAGGACTATGCATGGGTTTGATGAATCAGTCTCTTTGCAGTTTGTTAACTCTTGGAGAAATAAGGAGGTGACTGTTAATGGGGTTTCATTTACAGTCATAGAAGAACTTATTGTTGAAGCAACGGGGCTGTCCCTGGATGGGAGAAAAGTGCAGAGGGTGGGGAATGGTGTCTATAAAGACTTTATGGGCAACTTTTTGGAGGAGAATGAAAGATTAACCAGACATCAAAATGGGTATCAAAGGACTAAGCTCCCAACACCTTGGGGGATGGTCTCCTATCATTTGATGAAGTATGTGATGCTAGAAGGAAGATTTGAGACTATTCATGGCTATAACTTCCCTATGCTCGACCATCTAAGGCACGGTAACTTCATTAACTTTCCTTTTTTCATTCTGTCTTCCCTTCAAAGGAGCATTATAAAAGGAGCAAACCCCTCTCTACACTAGGGGCTAATGCTTGTGTTGTATGAGTTCAATGTGATACTAAATCTTCCTATTCCTAGAGAAAAGTGTAGTGAGAAATCTAGGTTGCATAAGGGAAAGGGGAAAATAAACCCCTAGAGTTTAGCTGTTAAGGTTGATAGCAACAATAAGGGCAAAGATTCTAAAAAGAAAGTACCTCATAAATATAAGGGTAAAGACCTAAGTAATCCTGCACCTGTTACCCCTAACATACACTCTGCTAAAAAACAAGCTCAAAAAGATAAAGACTCCCTGGAAAACATTTTGCTGTCCTTGAAAGATAATGATGGGAAACCCCCTAAGGGTTCGGGGAAGAAAACTAAAATTCTGAACATTAAGTCTGATGTAGCCAAAGTTAATCTTTTTGCTAAATTTGTTAACAATGAGGAGAACCCCAAGTTGCATAGTGCTGGCCTGGAGAGAAGATCTGCCAGACTTGCAAAAGCTAATTTGTAGGAAAAAACTAGTATTAAGAGAAAGCCTAACAAAACTATAGAGGATTCTATTGAGGAAATAAACTCAGACTCTGAGGAAGGTTCAGATCATATAGGGGTTGATGAGGAGCAGGAAACATACTGTGAGGGGTTGGAGGAAACTAATTGGGAGGACAATGAGATTGTGGAACAGGGAGAAGTTCAAGGTCAAACAAGGGAGGAGGAGGCTGCTGATCATTATAAATTTGTTGATGACTTTGAAGGAAATGTTGTTGATGATACCTATGTTGAAGAAATGCAAAATGATATTGGAACCTTTGAAGCCTAAATGAATTGTCTTGAAAAAATTGCTAATCTCCAGACTAATTCTGACATTCAGAACCTGGCTGAAAGGCTAGACAAAATGGAAGCATTCTTTAATAAAAGGTTTAATTGCTCAACTTGCCAAGAAAGTTGGAGCAATATGTATGATATGTGCAACATATTCCAACTTAGAATTGAGAAATTGGAAAATGGTATGAAGGATCTTGCTAAGTTCATTAACAGTATAATGAATAATACTGTTGATGAAGTTAAAAAATCAAGACATAGCTGGAAAAAAGGAAGCAGATGCAGGACAAAGAGCATGAAAATGATAAGAGACAAAAGATTGACAGGGACCACACTTCCTAGGAGGATGTGTTGAAAAAGATGAAGGATGACTGGAATAGCCCTAAATTTTAGTTCTTCTTCTTGTTTATATGTTCATGTTGTTCTCTTGTTGTTTTATGACTGTTTTATTCTGTTGAACATTATCTTGGTGTGTAAGGTTATTTTTAGGATTCACTATTATAATGCTACTTATCCATATAAATTCAGTTTTGTTTTTTGGTTATGTATCCCTAGCCCTCCTGGGGTTTTTTTTTTTTTTTGGGGGGGGGGGGGGTTGGACAAGTTTATGGGACTGTAAGATAGATATATCATTGATGGCTCCCTGGCCCCTTTGGGTTATTATTAGGGAGGGTCTGTGCTATGCTGGTAATATCTTCTGATCTACATTTTGTATGGGCCTGGGACCCTTCTCCTAGCCAAACATAATAAAAAACATTACTATATATTCAATTTGAAAACTAGAATTGCATGAGTCCCAATTCTAAGTCAAAATATATAGTTAAAATTACAATTAAACACAAGTCCTAATCAAACAAGTCCTAGTTCTAATTTTAAGTTAAAATTACGATTACATTTGTCTTAATTGCAAGTCTTAATTCTAATTCTAAGTCAAAATTACAATTATATGTGTTCTAATTGCAAGTCCCAATTCTAATTCTAAGCCAAAATTACAATTAAACATTCAAGTCGTAATCACAAGTCCTAATTCTAATTTTAAAAGTCTAAATTACAATAACATGAGTCCTATTTGCAAGTCTTAATTATAATTCTAAGTTTAAATTACAATAGTTTAATGTAAATCAAAATTGATAATTTCAAACTTTAAGAAAAAACAAGAAATTCTTTCAAGTAATGAAAATGATAATTATAGGCAAGTTCCCTAGTCTACATAGTCCATGTGTTTGCATTTGAACTCTTAAATGAATGGCATTTTGTTGATCTAGTAATTGTCTCATAATCATGTTGGGGAAGAATGTTTTCTTCTTCAACTAACCAAAAGAAAAGTCAAACTTTTGAGTTTTTATTTGATCCCGTAGATAATTTTGCATTACACCCATCCATAATTGCACATCCATATTCAAATTTTGTTGTATCTAAAAATTTTAGCTACTCTATAGCAAGAGCTTTTTTCACACATGTTTTAGTTCCATCATGTTTTGCTTTACCATGCCTAGCTTCAAAGAAACTCCACATATGTTGGACATTATTTTTTATGGATCCTACATAGCCAATAACTATTCGAGCATTTTTTATCTATCTTGTACAATTGTCTGACCATATGAGATGTTATCTTATTTGAATTTATCATTCCTTTAAATTGTCATAAAATACTTCGAAACAATACTGCACAAACTTTGATGAACGTAAATGATTAGCACTCAAATAGAAATGATACTCCCTCAAGATTTATTATCATCTTTTGTATTGTTGTTTGAATGTTTGTATACAATATGAACAAAATTGACCACCTATACTAAATCTACTCTTATGGAGTAAGAGTGTAGTTTTTCTATAAATTCAACCACTAAAAGTATAATTCCAATTGGAAATATATTTTTACATATGCAAAACTCTTCATCAAGTCATCGAGCATATTGAGAGTGTTTCACATATTTGTACACAATCATATTCTTAAATTTTGTAATGAATGTGCATGCACACTACTTTGCTCTGTGAGTAACTCACAACACTTTCCAAATTTTTGATCCTTTAAAGGATATTGAACATTTTTGAACCTCTTCACATCCACTAAGTGTTGTCCAAAATCATGTAAACTACTTTCATGCATGCATTCTCCTAAAAATTAAAAGTTACCACATCTATTACATTATCTAAAAATACAATCTTTTGAATAAAATAATTGTCCATCAAGTGTTTCATGAAAGAAACTTGTTATAAACTCCTTAATTGTTGGAGGTTGCATATTAATACCACATTCTTGCATAATTTACTTAGTATGCAAAGTACAATGTATATATCATAAGAATAATGGAATTGCACAATTTTTGCAACAACAAGAGATTCATTGTTTATTAATTTTGACATACCAAGGTTTACATTTTTTTTAAATGATCTTTGACATATGCTAAAATTTTCTATAATTGAATCATCTATAATTTTTTTATAAATTCTATTTGAGTCATATCTAATAGATCTTTTGAATGAGGATCACAATTTTTTGGCTCCACTCTTAATTTCAAAACATTTATAGTATTAAACATACCCTTGTATTATCATGCTAATATTTTGCAATTAAAGTTCTAGTTTCTTTGTTTAATTTCATGTCAGTCCTACTTAAAGCTCCACATTGGCTAATTGGATCATCTTCAATACAGTTTAATTTTCTCTTTACCACTATTCTCAAAGTTTTAGCATTTACATTTAAAAATTCACTTGTCTTATTTACCATTCTTTTGTTCAAAGCTAATTTATTAACTAAAATAGTTGTTATTGTTCATTGTGTTGCATTTCTATTTGTAGACTGAGTTTTTTTTCCAGTAGAATCAATAGCACTAGCAACACTCGTGACAATTTGTTTCATTGATTCATTATTCTTTTGGATTTTTACGAATGTGCCTAATTTTTTCATTACTTTTCATATTTTTGACATTCTAATTAATTGCATTACTAGTTGACATTGAAATGCTAGACTTATTTTATAAAAAAATAGTTTATACAATTTGTTTAAATGGTTTTGTATTGCTCTCCAAGATTTCTTACAAGGAAGATTATCTAATACATTTCTTTCAATTTAAAAAAAATATTTTCATTCATACAAGGGATTTTAATATCATTTATGTAGTGTTGTTTTTAATAATAGAATTTAAGTCAACGTTTCTATATCCATATTTATTTAAATTACTAATATCATCATCATTGAATGCAACTGAAGACTTACCTAGACTCGTTTCCATTATTGTTGTTTTCATATTCTTCTTTTCCAGATTTGCATCTTCTACATTCACTTCATCCATGTTGATCTCTTCAATGTTCTCCTCTTTGATAGTCACCAAATTGGATGCGTCAACATTCTTCATTTATCGAATCATCTCTTATCTCTATCATTTTGCCTCATTTCGATGTGCTTCCATTTATTCAGGTGTCATGAACTTTTTTTGTTGATGTTTATGTGATCTCATAATTACCAAGTTATTTTGATTAAATTAATAAATGATCTTTAATTTGTAGATTGATCACTCCTTGAGCTCTTTGAAGTACAAGTAGATGTAGATCTTTCATTCAATTTATCATTGCGTGTTTGTTTCCCCTCAAAAATAGTTCATGTGCTTGATTCTAGTTAAAAATTTTGCTTATGATTCAATCTCTTTTAAAATTGAATATGATATGGATGAATAATGATGCTAAGAGATTATAAGAGACACCTACATAAAAGCATAAAAAATTGCTTCTATAATCACTATCAATTTTAATTAGTAAAAAATTACAATACTATTGTTGTACTACATTTTACTAAAAAAAGGCCTACAAGACATATAAAAGAAATGCATGCCCATTTATAAACGGATACCCATTCCTAATGAGTATCCAATTACTAAGGGATATTTAAATTTTTTAACAGGGTACCCATTTCATAGAGGGTACACGTTCCATGAAGTTTCAAATTTTACACCCTTGCTTTGTTTTGGTTTTAGACTTGGAATAGGCTTGGAAACTCAACCTTGAGCCTTGGATATGCAATTACAATGTCAAGATGCAACAAAAGTAAAAATTGACTTTGGTAATATGGCTGACAATTTTTTTTAGAATTTTTAGACAAAATTAAAATCTATTATAGATGACAATGTTTAATTTTCAAATATGTAATTTTTTTAATGTTAAACAAAATTTTCTATTTATTAATTAATTTTTAAACAAAAACATCAAAAACTTGAAATGACAAATATTACTATTTTTTTACTATTGATTCTGAAATTAAAAAAAATGAACAATTTAGACATCATTATCAACACAATGAAAAAGATTGTTACAATTATTTTAGGTCAAATTATGTGGGTTGTACATGAGGGATTTCAGAAAACACCTTAATCCTAGCAAAAAAAAATTAAAACATATTTTGACCAAACTTAAGCATCATATGCATTTTTTCACAAAAAGATTATGAAAAATACTTTTATTTACTACTTATTTTGTGGGTCGTACATGTGCATGTTTTGGCCTTCAGCATAATTTTTTAAAAACATCACTTTTGTACATCCTATACAAAACCCTTTTATCATCTGTGTATTAAAATAAATTATATATTTGAAAACTAGAAATAACATCTTACATTTCATATTTTTATGCCATGTTATTATTCTTTGTATAGATGTTTCAAATTTTTATCCCAACTATGACAAACTCTAATTTTAGGAAAAAAGTTAATTTTTTGTCAAAAAGTGGACCCATTATTTTGCACCGACTTGGATATTCTTCTTATTTAGGGTTCTAGTTAAGAGGGGTCCTCCTCCAAAATCTTTTAAATCTCAGTCTTAAGGATACCTACTTGGATTTTGGCTTTCTACAATCAAATTACAATCATTATATGCTCATAGGATTGGTTCTCGATCTTCTATTTAACAAACTCATTTAGTCAACAACATTTGATTTTGTGCTCTTGAATTGATATACTTCCTAAAAATTTGTTAATTGACATCTTGGCCTACCTCCTTACATTATTTATTCTTGGAATCAATAAGAAAACTAGTTATTCATGATTACATTCATTTTTTCATCCTTCACATACCTATATTCATTGCATGGTGATTCACGAGGCCTTAATATTCAAAGCACTCTCTAATACCACAATGTAACACCCATCACATAGCACATGAAAACCACTCCATTTTTTTGAAACTAGTCAACTTATTATGTATAACCATTAAACTTAGATAAACAAAAATTGGTCGATGGTTAAATCAAAGTTTTAATGATATGATGTTTCATGTCTTATTTTAAAGACAAGGCTTAAACTAGAGTCAAGTTCCTTAAAAACCATCATTGCTTGTTAACATTGTTAGGACTAGGTGTTGTACACCTTGTATCTATCCTAATGTTAATGTAATTATTTAATTATTGTAATGTTGTAAATGTTAGGACCTCATGGAATGGGGTAATAAACATGGAGGGAATCTCAAGATTCATTGGTTGGTACTCTTTGCCACTTCTCATTAGTCTCATGATGTTTGTAAGAAGTCATTGAAAAGGGAGGTTACTAGCATACTAGGAAAGGCAATGTTTAAAGCCTTTGTATCTCACGGCGAAGGAATATACAAGCATTTATTCCAGCCTGTATGTATAAAACAATGTATGTGTTGAAACATACATACAAGGTGCAGAATATACAAGCATTTAACTACTTTTCATAATGACTTCAGATCCGTGGCTTGTATGTAATCATTGCACATTGCAATGTATGTAATTAATATACATTGTGCAAAACATACAATGACATAACCATCTTTAATAACTTTTTGGGTCCGTGCAATGTATAAAGCCTTTGTATCTCATGGCGAAGGAAGTCTTTGGGTGGCCGATAGTGTAAGTTTATTGTGTTGTTACACCGAATACACAATCCATGTATATATCGTTAATGTATGTTGAGAACATTTCATGTGTATATTGCAAATGTATGTGAGTATCATTTCGTGTGTATCTTGCAAGTGTATGTCGAAGTTATATGTTGCGAATGTTCATTGAAAAGATACTTTGAGCTATATACTTAGGATGACCAGCTGTATCAGTGACTTCAGGGAAAGTTACATTATTTTACCAGTTGTAGCAAGTCATCAGTAAGTGATGTGAGATCGGGAGGCAAGATTAAAATTATGCTGACGGAAGTATGTCACAGCGAAGGAGGAGTCGTGGACACTTCGGCATGAAGTATGTCCGCGGGTGACAGCTTTTGCACTTTGGTAAATATATGCAGGAAGTTTTTCTTAACCTGAATTTTTTGTAGGAAGTTCTTAATGCTATGGTTTTTTTTTTTTGCAAAACTTTGACATGGTCAGAAATTTGAGTTTTATGTTTGTTCAAAATGTTTTTTTTTTTCCTGTAGATGCTTTTTTAATGTTTTAGAGGATTTTGTTTTGCATTCGGGTTCTACTCTTGTGGGAGGTTAGTTTGAGTGCAAGGATCTTTCTAGTTAACAGGCGATAGTTGGGGAGGCATTTGGCAGAAGAAGAGGTTCTTGATCTGCAGGGTCTTGATGATGAAAATTGCAGGAGGATAATTAAAATCTTTGTGTTTTGTAGACAGTTTTGTTATCTGTTGACTCTATCAGTTGGATAGTTTGTAATAATACATTTTGCACAAAGTTTTATTCTTGTAAGGTTTTAAGCCACAGACTTTTTTTGGGGTTGACTCATCCTTCTGAGTCAATTTTGTATTGTATCTATTTTAAAGGGCTACAACCGGAGGTTTTCTTTGCCGATTCTTTCCTGCCGGTATGCCTTATTGAATTTGGCATTTTGTAAATTTCATTTTATAATTAATATAATTTTAGTGGCTCTGCCACTTTTTCTCAAAAAAAAAAAATCATTTGTATGAGGTATGCAATTGAAACTATTGCACCCACATGGAGTGATTGGGAGTTACACTTGAACTCTTGGTCATGAGGGTTAAAGTTCTTCATGGAGGAGTTATTTACTATTCCAAGGGTTATGTTTGGAGGGGGCACATGGGCCCAAGTTGGACTATTTTGACCATGTGTCAGCCCATGGTTTTGGTTAACTATTTATATGGTTTCCAAAATCTTCTTGGATTATAAATTAAGTGCTTGGAATAAATATCATATGGTGGTTTGATTGTAAGGTTATGCTACTAGGTTAATTCTAGATATAGAGATTGAAGATCTCCATTAAAGTACAAATACTATAGATTCTATTGTATTCTTCTATTTTATATTAATATATTGGGTGTCCTCTATGTCAAGTTAGCTGTGTGTTCTACACCTTTAAAGAATTGTAAACATTAGAACTCATATTTATGATAGCTAAAGTTGGATGCACTTCTCTAGGAAATTATTGGAATGATCCAATAACTTAATTCTTTATTTTGTGGAATTGAGATTCCTTTCAATGCAAGTTTGCTTTAGATTGCATTTCAAGTTTAATTTTGAAACATGCTATTCTTGGGAAGTGGATTTGGCATGTATTACTTTATTACATGAACTAGGACACTTAATTTGTATGGGTGAATATATGATTTTGGTTATAAATATAATTTGTTGAGTTTGGAGAATGTAAGATGGACAAATTTTGGAGTAGGTATATGATGTTGAGATTGGTCCAAGAATTTGCTGGTTGTTTTTGATAATATAACCTGGGAAAGGGTCCCAATCCCTTACATAGCAAGACAATACAACATAAGAATAGAGAGTCTAAACATAAGCATAACCAAAGAGCACTGGTTAGCTACACATCCATACTAGGTACTAAAAAGATAAGGAACAACAAAAAGACAACTAACAAACAACACACTAGTAGCACTAAGACAGACTAGAAAGCAACAATTAAATCTTATACTTAGAGACCAGGGAGTCCTAGTCCATGCTTAAAGTCTTCAGAGGGTCTTGCTAGTTCGAAGTACCCAAAATCCTTTGATCCTCAGTTCTTTTCTTTTTTTTCTTGGATGCTTTGATTTCCTCCTCTTGAATTTGTTTTTGCTTGTTCATCTCAGCTTGAAGGGTAAGGATACTGGACACCACCTTCCACATCATATCATCAGTTATTTTCACCAACGAAGTCATCGCTTTCTCAACCATCACCAATCTGTTTTGGTACATCTTCACAGTATCATACATGGTATCCCATTTTTTAGCATAATTCTAAATGTTGAAGATCTACTAAATAACAGAGAATTAATTCTTCTTATATTATAATATTTTTACTATGAATGCAATTTGAATAGTACTTTTCTTTTTTTGGTTTTCTATAAGAGTTTCTTAGCATAAATTCTTTGTTATTTATTTGCTAAATGGTTTTAGATTCTATAACTTCTTGTAAGCGTTATATTAATATTGATTGGAATTGTGTTCATCATTCCCTTCATTTGGTATCACAGCCAGGTAACTCTTGATCCTTGTTTCAAAAAGGGTAAAACCCTTGATTTTAATCTTTGGTTTCAGTGAGAATTTTCTAAATATGTGAATATTTTTCATGTATAGAAAAATAGATAATGGAAGTTTAGAGATTATAAAATTCAATTAAATGAGTTTTGAGCCATGGAAGCTCAAAATGGGAGACCTCCTAGTTGATCATGAACAATGGTTTTCTATGGTAGATCAAAAACCATCAATAATGGTTGATGAAGACTGGAAAAAATGGATAGAAAGGTTAGGTCAAGAATTGGATTGTGCCTTGTAGATTCAATACTTATGAATGCATTCGGATAGAATACTACTAAAAATTTGTGGAAAAAATAGGGCTTTGTATTAGAGCAAGTCCTTGATTGGTAATTTTTTCAAAAAAAAGTTGTATTCTTTGAGAATGGTTGATGGTGATCTAGTTGGAGAGCATTTGAATGCTTTCAACATATTGATAAGTCAATTGGCATCTATTGATGTCAAGATGGATGAAGAAGATCAATGTATAACCTTATTATGTTCTTTTCTAGGTTCATAGAAAATATTGTTACAACAATTAGTAGTACCACTTATAAGTTGAAGCTTGAGGAGGTATTTTGAGCTTTGTTGTCTAAGGAGACAAGGTGGAATTCAATGGATTATGTAAATGATGATTTATTTTTTATAGTTTTCATAAATAAGAAAAGAAAAAAAATGGAGAAAAAATATCAAAATCTAAAGGTAGGTTGAAGTCTCTTAGAAAATCCAAGGTGAAATGCTAGAATTATAGAAAAACTAATCACATTAGGAAGGATTGTAAAGAAAAGAAGAATAAAAATGAACTTGGAGATGAATTTTGAAAAGAAACATGTCAAGAAGAATATGGAGGAGATGTATTTTTGTTCTCTTATGTCATGCATATGAGGATGCATGGTTGATAGATTTTGGCACTTATTTTTATATGCATCATCATGAGGACTAGTTTTCTAAACATGAAAATTATTATGGAGGTGAAGTTTTCTTGGGAGACAATATGTCTCATAAAATTATTGGTTACGGAAAGGTCAAGTTTGCATTTAGAGATAGAAAAGTCAAAACTCTCTCTAATGTTTTGCAATTCCTAAGTTTGGTGAAAATATCTTATCTATGGGAAAGATGAATGATTTGAGAGTGAATGTTTTGATAAAAGTAACTAGGAAGGGCCCAAACCCATATACAAAGGCCAAACAAGGCGAAAAGGATGAGTTTTACAAGAGGTAAGACAACCAAACAATGACAAAACAAAAAAAAGAGAGGAACGGGCCAGCAAGACCAGCCAAACCAAAAAAGACCAGCAACTGGCCAGACTACTGCTTGGCCATAGACTTGAGACTACTTATAGCTTGCCATTCCTTGTTGAGGAATTCTAGCTTCTCCTTGAAGGTGCTCTCCTCCTCGTCCTGTCCCTGCCAGATTTGGATCTCATTTTTGTCCTTCACCTCAGTCTGGGTCTCTTGAATCTGGTGACTCACCTGTTTGCCTTTGCTAATGTTGTCCTTGGCTTTGGGTTTACTAGTCTGCCCTGCCTTCCCTTGTTTCTAAGCCTATTGATTGGCTTTGCCAGCCATGCCCTCCCTCAAAGTTTTCCTTTTCTCAAGTTCTTCTTTTAGCACATAGAGCGTGGTGGCTAGGTTCTTAATGGTCTCTCTGCTGTAATTAACCAGCTCAGTAACTTTCTTGTCTAGATTGGCTTGATTAACTTTTATCTGCTCAATTTCTTCCTCCATACTCTCCCACTTCTCAAACTTGCTTTCCATCCTCTCCACTTGTTCCCATAGGTCATCTTTGCTCTCCTTAGGCCACTCTGTGGTTTCCTACTGGGTTATGACCTCCAACTATTGAATCTTCTTCTTGGCATGATGTAGCTATGCAAGATGCCACTTCAGCACTTGGTTCTGCAGGTCAAGCACCTAATACAGAGTAGCCACTCTATCCACAAGCTTGTTGCAAGAATTACAATCACTGTTAAAGTCCTCCTGGGTATTGTCAGTAGTCACCTTATTCTTCTTGAGGGGGGTCAACAATGTTACCTGGGGTATTACATTTTCTTCTTTTCAGAATACCTTTACCTTTATCCATGTGAACATCGGCATCTATCTCTTTGTCAAGAACAATGACACCTTCCTAAGAATTATGTTCCCTAATTCCTTTCCCTTTGATGCTACTAGGTTGGGAACTCACATCCCCTGTTTTCTGATAACCCCCCGCACCTATAGGCTCCTTGTGACTTCTCAGATGGGGCTTTCTAACAAGCACATTGTCAATAGGCTTAACTAAAGGAGTATGTTGAAGATCCCTACTACGTAGTTTCATCTTATCAAATTTCACAGTGAGGGTTTGAGAGGTTTTGTTTGTTTGGGACTTGGACACTTTCTTGCCAGTCATGATATGAGGGGGCTTGACAATATGATCCTTGGATGCAAAAATCTCTCTCTCTAGCCTAGTCAACTTCTTAGACTAAGATCCCTTACCCACTTTTTTCTTTTCCTCTGAAGAACCCTCACCTCTCAAAAAGGTTTTGCCCTCCGTGTTCTTGCCAAAAATATCATAGATGTTTTTAATAAGCTAGGGATTGTAGATTCTAGGTCTAAACCCAAAAGCTAGGGTTAAGGCTAGTTCAAACTTATAAAGGGCATAGATAAGGCTCTAATGCAGGGGAATACCTTTATCCCCAAGCAAAATGTTTTGACTAGAATCTTCAAGAGAAGTATAAATCCAGTAAGGGAAATTAATTTTAACCTCATGATGGAAATGATTGAGTAAAGGGAAGAGATAAGCATGGAACCTCTTGTACCTCCCATCCAAAGTGATGTATCTCATCAAAACTTCTGCAACCTCCTTCCAAATGCCCGGTAGCTCCTCTCTATTGAAGCCATTTTACAACCTACACACGCTCTCACCCTCTTGCAAGAATTTTAACATATCTTCGTTGTAATTCCCTTTGACCCTCTTGGAAATTCTAGACCCCTCTAGCTTGATACCTAGGGCTTTGGTAATAAGTTCTTCCGAGACCCTGAATGAGATACCCCTAATGTAAACCACCTCGTCTTTCCAAGAGTCTACAAATTCTCTGGACAGGATGGTGTTATACCCATTCATGGACTCAATGTAGGTTGTGAAGTTTCCTTTCTATAAAATCTCCCACAAATCCCCGTTCTCCCTGAGCTTGTCATGCTGCATAGGTTCAGTCTGAGTGAGGTCTCCACCCATCTTGTTGTTCTCACAATCTTGATTTCTGTAACTTATTCTGCAACTAAAAGTATGGAGAATAATCGAGAACAATATGTCGCTAACCAACACAGTGATGGTAATGAAGCATATCTACAAATGATTGTGATTAGTCATTTGAGTGATTTGGTTCGTGTGAGTAGTCCCCCGCTTCTCTAGGGCATGCTTAACATTACTATTGAAGGCTTTAGTCATTATGAATGAGTTCAGAAATATTCCTTGGGATGTCCTCTCCCATTTTCCATTTTAACAAATCATTAATGGTGTAACCGACCTTAGCAAGCCCATTAGCTTTAGCATTACCTTCTCTAAATATGCGTTGCACCTCCACATTATCCATGTGCCTTAGTTCCTCTTTGCAAAGGTTTATAATATCCTTGATATTCCATTTTGGAGTGGCCTTATTATTTATCATATCTAGGACATTTTTGGAGTCCCCTTCAACAATCAAGTTCCTGATTCCTAAGTCTTTAGCCAAGCATATTCCTTGGTAAGCCACATAGGCTTCAGCAAAGTTATTAGTTTGAACTCCCAGATTCCTAGCATAGATGCCTATGACTTTACCCTTGTTGTCTCTCACCATAGCTCCCCCTCCCGCTTGACCCGAGTTTCCCTTTGAAGTTCCATCAAAATTGAGTTTCAATCATCCAGAATCAGGGGGGGATCAATTTGGGAGTGAATGTTTCCTTTAGTAAAGAAGGTTGTATAATTTCCAAAGGAATTTTTGTTTTGAAAAAAGGGTTTTAGGTTGGAACTTTTGTCAAACTTAATGCTAGTACTATATGGAATTTCTAGGAAATTTTATCATATTCCACGCTATTAAGTATGAAAAGGGGATGATGGAGACAAACATAAAAACTAGATCAAACCCTCTTCCATAATAACATTCAAGGACAAGATTGAACTAAATCACAACCAAGGAGAAGGTGGACTCAGCTACAGATCTTGTGCTCTTGTTTGCTATGGAAAGATTTGATTTAACCAAACCTTTTATCAAAACCCTAGGTCAAATATGCATAAAACCCTAGTTCTAAGATAATCAGCTCATAATAGATAGAAAACAACTGAAACTTAGAATCTGAATGCACCAGGAAGATTACAGAGGTATCAAAACTTGTGTCTCAGAAGATGAAGTATCAAAGGACGAAATCAAGGACCGCCCAAATCCTAAAGTAACAATCTTCCAGAGGTCAAAATTGAGAAAGTGTTGTAATTGATGCTTAGATGCTAGATCCAAAGCCTAAAAGCCTAGAAGACTAGGGCATCAACCGCCCAAGTCTTTTTGGAGGAATATGCTAGAACTTCTTTCAGATTTTGAAACCTTGATTCCTGAATAGTCTTCTTGTAACTTCACTTTCCTCGAAACCTATATTTGTAACCTACACACAAGATGACAAGAGAGGGGTTTGGGGGTTGTGGTGTTTAGGGACTTGCCTCAGTCAAATCCCAGGATAACATTCAAGCTTCCCAACACTATTGTTAGAGAGTGTGTGCCCTTGCAGGGCAAAGGCTAAAGATAAACCAAATGATGAAATGATTCAAATAAGAATAATGTCGCCTTAGACGTGAAGTTCTTAGGAGGATGAAGATCCTTTAACTCATAAGGAGATGGATGATGATTTCAAATCTGCAACAACACACAATACAAACACAAATCTACTCTAATAACATAATGAATTGTCTTGAATGCTCTTTGCTCTAATATCATAAGTTCACAATATCCATCTAGGTTCATAATGAATTAAAAAACACACTTATATATGCTTTCCTGCTAACATTCGTGAGATTAAATCACAAGAACCGACAAAGAGGAACATTTTAAAGGTTCTATGCCGACATATCATTAAATGGCCCTGACTAATTAGGGGAGACTTGGGAAGTTGGTGCCCAAGTCTAGGAGCCCATTTTTGGTTTGGGATGATATTAAGAAAGAGCCCAAGGTCCCAAATTTGCATCGGTGCTAGGCAATCTCTTCAGGATGATCAATTATAATGCATAATGTCATTATGGGGACCTAGGAGCTAAACTAGTAGGTAAAAAGGCATGTGTCCACTTTTTACTCCATAACATTTAGCCCCCACTTTAATGTGTGTATGATCTTATGATCAATACATGCATTAAAGTACGGTTGAAGCACATCAAACACATCAAACACAAGAATGAAGACACACCCTAAGTTTGAAGGACTATTTGTAGCCTGAAAGCTTAGGCAAACATAAGAAAACACTTAACAATCACATAAGACATAATGAAGACAGTAAGGAAGCATGTAAAACACAGAGAAGATAGTGAAACACACAATACATGGAGAAGACATGAATACAGTCACACAATACACGAGGCATACATGAAGAGAAGACATGATTAAGAAAGTATATATATATATATATATAATTCTAACTAAAAAATGAAACACACAATGTGGAGGGAGCTCATCGCTACGCACCTTTATACCACGAAAACATAAAAAACACATAGCATGGAGAGAGCTCATCGCCACACACCTTTAGACCATGTACAAAGATGCAAGACACATAAAACACATGGAAAACACATGGAATACATGAGCATTGTAGAGTATGTCATAGACACACTATACGTCTTATACATGACAAACATGGGTGATAGGGAGGAGCTCATCGCTACATTCCACTATCTAAAACATGCCAAACACACCTGGTGGTTGAGCTACGCTACCACAACTGCCAAAGACACGCTTAAGGGTGAATAACTCAAGATCTATCCTGGCCTCGCGATGAGGACTTTGTTAAAAGGATGTGCAACTAACTCAAGAGTTACATCATCCTGCCTTCCGTAGAAGGGCTTTTAAAATGGAACCCCACCTGCATCATGGAGACACCTTATAGTGAAAAGGAAACATGTGCTCAAAGTATACAACCCCACTTGCATCACGAAAACGCCTTATAGTGAAAAGGAGGTATACGCAAAAAACAAAGTACACAACCCCACTCGCATCACAAAGATGCCTTACGGTGGAAAGGAAGTGCATGTAAACACACTTTATCAATGTCTAATGTAATCAAGCAGTTACCATGATATATGCCTCCACCTTGAAGTGGTTGATCCCGCTTGCCAGCATCAAGCACGTTTAAGGTAAAATGAAAACACGCAAGGGAACAAGAGCTTTCACAAAGCCCATGTCCCAAAGTGACATGTGCCATGATCGCTAATTGTTCCCACAAACACATCAATATCATTTGCTAACATAATCAACAATATATAAGCTTTGGTTAGAAAATCTAAACTAAAATAACAACCAAATCAATTCATGAGAGTTTAACATGTCACATCACTTACTAGACCAAGGCTACACTTATGGGTTTGGAACCAAATATAGACGTTAAGTTATACTGCAGGTATCACAGAACCAAGTGTAGCTACAAGGTGAGATATAAAACAATCCAAAGTGCATAGAAGAAGATTTAGAGTATTGCAAAGTTTTGTTACAACAAATTTCACAATATGAATCACAACACGAAGTGATTCTACTAGTCAAGCGTTAGTAATATATATCAACCCCATCTTCATATATAGACTAGGTCCATTTTTGCTTTCTTGCTGAAGGGATGCATGGTCCTTATCAGTATTTATTTGTTTTCATCATCCGCCAACTAGTCTAGAGCCACTGAAGAATGTAAACAATAAAAAAATGAGAGAGGAGACAAAAGTGACCTGGGTTTACAATGTGGGAGGATGCCCCCAAT
Source organism: Cunninghamia lanceolata (assembly GCA_027924645.1). Taxonomy (NCBI): domain Eukaryota; kingdom Viridiplantae; phylum Streptophyta; class Pinopsida; order Cupressales; family Cupressaceae; genus Cunninghamia; species Cunninghamia lanceolata. The sequence continues at coordinate 3,196,093 of BSBN01000124.1, read as the reverse complement.
ACATCCTCCAAAACGTTATGCCCCTAAGGCACAACACACAACAACAAAATAGAGGAGAGAAATAGAAGAATAGAGGAAAAAATAGAAGAATGGTCACAACAGAGGTGGTCTCCTTGTATCCTTGACCTTACAAGAGTATCAAGGGTCATCCAAAGAGACCTAAACAACATTTAACACAACACAGGGGAACACAACACAACACAACACATATAAATATATCTATTTTAAGAAGAGGCCAAACTTGCGCTCGTATCTTAGAGAGGTGCTCCATCGAGTGTGGTAAAATGTGTGAGGAATTCATACCTAATTGTCCACCATATTATTATCACTATGTTTAGGAAAAGGATTAGTGAATATTTGTAGATTCTGATTCGAAGGAGATACCAACTTATTTCCATTGTCATTCACACTAGTGACTTGTATCACATTAGATTCGATGAGGTCTTGTATTTCATGTTTAAGATGCATACATCTTTCAGTATCATGTCTTGGCGAGTGGTGATAGTGACAATAAGAATTAACATTAAGTGAAGGTCCTTGTGGCTTACTACTATCGAAAGGATAAGTAGGAGGAAGCTTCAAAATATTGTTGTTCACTGCTTGAGTCATCATTGAATGAAGATAATTTGATAATGGAGTAAATTGTCTCTATTCCTATATGAATTGAAATGGTATCGTAGGAGGCTTTGTAATAGAAAACACTTGTGATTGGAAATTATTCAAATGTTTCCCATTGATCTTAATGAAATTAATATTATTCTTCTTGAATGAATTTTGAGACAATCCAGCTATGGATTGACCAACAGGAGCCGATGAGGTATGATTCTCATACTGACTAGCTGAAAGTTGGTAATCTCATTGAGCTGTGCATATGTGTTGGATATAACTATACTTCATCAACAATATCTTGTTGCATATGTTTAGTTGTAGATTCGTAATAAATATGTTTTGAATAGACTCATCTTTAATCGGATATTGTATTTGCGATACGAGAGCTTGATATTGACTAATGAATTTTATTAATTTCTCTTTTACACCTTGTTTACAATGGACGAAATCAATCAATGAGATAGAAGGTCCAATGTTTTCTTGGAAGTGTTGCAAGAATTGATAAACTAGCTGTGAGAAGGAATTTATTGAATTAGGAGGTAGAGAGCAAAACTATTCCAAAGCGGTATCTTTGAGAGATCAAGGAAAGAGTTTTGCTAACAATGCCTCATCAAAGAAGAAATCACTACACATCATTGTGAATGCTGCCACATTATTATTAGGATCACCTTTACCACCGTACTTTTCAAAGTGAGGAGTCTCAAATTTGTTAGGCATTTGAGCTCTGAGAATTGAATAAGATAAAGGTCTGTGAGCATGATATGTTGGTAAAGTAGGTTGAGAGGAAGCATTTGTCAATTTTGTCACTTTTTGTTGCAAGGATGACATACTCTGCAAAAGTTGGTTTAGGAGATCATCATTGGGTGAAGTGGTTTGCAAATTTGGGAGAGGTGGATTTGATGTTGCAGTCATATAATTAAAAGGTGGTCGGTAATAAGTGGAGGTGATAGGTGGTTGAGAATAAGTATGCATGGGTATAGAGACATGAGGTGCTGAGTTTTGATAATTGAATGCAACAACTTTGTAATTATTTCTAATAGATGTTCCCATGGTAGTGGTAACATTAGTACAAGCTTGTGGATTGGTGGTGAGAATTGATGATGTAAAAGTGGATATGCCAGTAGTTGATATGGGTGTCGATACTTGTGAGTTTATATATGTCGGTGATGACACTTTTTCAATGATATTCATGTGGCTAGCCACTAGCATAATGTTATGTTCCACTATGTGGGATAATCCATAGAGCATTTCAACACCTTCTTGTCCTTCTTGTAACAATTGTCTTATACCTTCAACAATAGGTACCACTTCTTGAGCTAGATGTGCACGTTCTACAATTTGTTGAAATTCAGCTAGTTGCTTGTCCAATTTCTTAATTTGTTCATCAGGCACTTATGAAACTACATCAATCACATCCTCAACATCATCAAATGTTTGTTCTTCCATCACGGTGGTATTTATGATATCTTGCAAAGATGTTGATTCACCCTTTGTAAAGTAGGTGTGCAATGGGTTTTCTGATGTTTGCATATTGTCATTATTGAAAGAACTAGAACCCATTAATCTACAAATTCTCCTTAAAAAGACATTTCTAGTAGGGCAGTGGGTTATACAACTCATGCAGAGTCCTATAACACTCAATGCACTAATCAATAGTAAGATCAATAAGATTAAGGCAATTATGCTTGTTAAAATACACAATGTGTAATTGCAAACATTGAAATTTTGAAAGAAAGAATGTCAAATGATGCAACACTACAATTCAAAATCAAATTTGAATGAATGTTTATGAAAGAAGCAAAATCTGAAATAAGATTTTGACTACAAACCCTAGCTTTGCAAATAACTAGGTTATAGGAAAAAAAGCAAATTTTCAACAAAACCCTAGCAAATGATATCTTCAAATGCAAGATGTAATATTATGAAATGATTAATTGCTGTAATACGGATCAGATCTGATGTAAAAATCAGAAAATCAGATGTTTTCAATGATATGCAATGAAAATAATGCAAGACTATGCCTTTATGCAAGCCTAGAATGCTGATTTTTCCACTTTTTTCAAATTTATGCAAGATTTTGCAATGAATAATGATAAGTATGATATGAAAGAATGCAATATATTATTTCAATACTTAGAAAGATGCAAATGCTTCATGCTACAGGTTCACCAAAATGTTAAGTATAAAAAAGGGGATGATGGAGACAAGCATACAAACTAGATCAAACCCTCTTCCACAATAACATTCAAGGACAAGATTGAACTAAATCACAACCAAGGAGAAGGTGGACTCATCTACAGATCTTGTGCTCTTGTTTTCTATGGAAAGATATGATTTAACCAAGCCTTTTATCAATACCCTAGATCAAAAATGCATAAACCCCTAGTTCTAAGATAATCAACTCATAACAGACAGAAAACTATCAAAACTTAGAATCTGAATGCACTAGGAAGATTAGAGAGATATCAAAACCTATGTCTCAGAAGATGAAGTCTCGGAGGACGAAATTAGGGACCGCCCAAGTCCTAAAGTAAAAAAATTTCGGAGATCAAAATTGAGAAAGTGTTGTAACTAATCTCAGATACCAGATCTAGAACCTGAAAGCCTAAAAGACTAGGGTGCCAACTGCCCAAGTATTTTTAGAGGAATATTCTAGAACTTCTTTTAGATTCTGAAACCTTGATTCCTGCATAGTCTTCTTGTAACTTCCCTTTCCCTGAAACCTATACCTGTAAACTGCACACAAGAGAGGGGTTTGGGGGTTGTGGTGTTTAGGGATTTTCCTTAGTCAAAGCTTGGGATAACATTCAAGCTTCCCAATACCATTGTTAGAGAGTGCATTCCCTTGTAGAGCAGAGGCTGAAGATAAACTAAATGATGAAATGATTCAAATAACAATAATGTCACCTCAGAGGTGAAGTCCTTAGGAGGATGAATATCTTTCAACTCATAAGGAGATGGATGATGATTCCAAATCTACAACAACACACACAATACAAACACAAATATGCTCTAATAATACAATGAATTGTCTTGAAGGTTCTTTGCTCCAATAACATAAGTTTGCAATATATATCTAGGTTGATAATGAATTCAAAAACACACTTATATATGTTTTCCCACTAACATTTGTGAGATTAAATCACAAGAGCCAACAAAGAGGAACATTTTTAAAGGTCTTATGCCGACATAGCATTAAATGGCCCCGACCAATTAGGAGAGACTTAAGCGGTTGGTGCCCAAGTCTAGGAGCTCCTTTTTAGTCTGGGATGGTTTAAGGAAGGGCCCAAGGTCTCAAATTTGCATTGGTGTTGTGCAATCTCTTCAGGATGATCAATTATAATGCATAATGTCATTATGGGGACCTAGAAGCTAAACTAGGAGGTAAAAAGTTATGTGTCCACTTTTTACTACATAACACACACTATGTCATGGGCTATATGTATGAGAGATTGGAGATGAAAAGATATCATCAAGGTGATATCTTTAGTAGGGAGAAGACAAAACATCTCTCGGGTGATACCTCTAAGGATTTGGAAATGAAAATATATCAACCAAGAGATATCTCATTAGAGGGAAAAGGCAAGTTGAGTTGTCACTTGGGCAACACCTCAATGGAGAAGAAGAGGCAAGATGTATCTTGGGAAATACTTTATGAAGGATAAGTTCAAGGTATCATCCAAGTAAGAACTTTGGAAGATCAAAGGATTGTAAAAAGTTGGATTTGTATTAAATAATTATGTAATTTCTAAAAAATAGCACCTTGTTTTGAGTTTGTGTGAAGAATTTATTACTTCCATAAGTTGTAGTCAAGAAATCCCCATGAAATATATCACCTAGGTGATACCTAATAGGTTTTTAAAGACCCCAACCTATTTCACATGTGACACCTTAGGGTTTTGGATAGATGAGACACTAGGGTGCCACCCAAGTGACACCTCAAGCTAAAGGGAAGGAGATACAAAGTTGTCACTTGAGTGACACCTCATGAAGGGATTAGACAAGCTATCTATTGAGATATATTTGGTGTAGTTATGGATTGAGGAACCCACAAGGGCCATCAATCCTCACAAACTTCACAATCAAATCACACACACTTGCAATAATAAAAAAATTTAAGTGCAAACAAAATGGTTTATTTACTTTCTAAAATTATTATATCTTTCTAAATTACACACTATGCTACAACAACATTTCCTATATCCTGCTTCTTACAAGGCTTCACAAATAGCCACTTTCTCATTACAATACCCCCTTCAAACTGCGGAGTTTACAACTCATTTTTAAAACTCTATTATATAGAGTTAGCTTCCCTCTCTTAACTCATTATTTTCCTATTATCATATATCTCTACTCATGAACAAAGATATTTTACTTTTCTCACCCTCCAGCATACTATTTAACATCCAAGAGTCAACCCCTATAATTCTATCTCCTCCTTTAGCTATCATACCCCACTCCAAAATTACTATCCATTTATCTTCTCCTTCTCTATATTTTTCTCCAACCTCTTTGAATCCTTTAAGTCACTCTTCCCAACCATGGTTTTAGTTGACCACTACATAGTTGAAATTTTGCCATACAGGCTCTATAGAAATGGTACAACCAAGAAACAACCAAGAACCACCAAAGTAAATCCCACATAGACTTGAAACCTACAAAAAATGTATTTTATAGATTCAAGGAGCTAAGGGAATGTAAAACAACAAATGAAATAATGGATGAAGCTAGAGAATTTTCAAAAAGGAAATGACAGTCAAATACTAAATAAAATTAGTTTTATTTCACTGTCAAAGTTGAAAAATCCTTGGAAATCAATTAGTTTCCTTTGGCAATATTTCATTGATATGCATTTTCTAGGAAAAAGATAAAAATATACCAACCATAAAATAGAATGAAAGTTCTTTGATAGTTTGAAAGGATAAGAACCCATCTTTGCCAAATATTTGCCCAGTCAAGGTTCTTGAAGCCAGTTTGTTGTAGCCTAAACATATGAAAGATGAACTTGAACACAGTTTGGAATTGACTAAAGCAACACTTATTTGAATTCTAAATAGGAATTAAGAGGATTTAGAATATAAATCACACTAAAAACTTCCTAAAACAGATCACACATAGCCCTATAGTAGATTATACACAATCTAGTTGTAACACATAGTCTTCCTAAAGTAGGATGTAAACACATTAAAAATGATTTGTAACAACCTTGAGAGCCATAAGTCATCATCAAGGAATTTAAACATTATTAAAAACATGCACAATCTTTTTGGAGTACCATTAAATAAGTCATGTAGTAGAAAATAATTGTTCCTAAAGTTGTAGTTACATAGTTCCTGCAATAGAAATTAATAGTCTTCCTGTAGATGCAAACACATAGTCCTCCTCAAGTAGATGCAAATCCTATAGTAGCATGGTTAAGATTGAAATAAAATGAAGAAGGCTTGTAGAAAAAAAAATATAAACAATCTGAAGCATGGATACCAGTTTGAAACTCGTAAAAAAATTTGCAATCTTTCTATAGCACCTTTGAAGAGCAAGTTGACAAGACAACTACAAATCAACAACACACCAATATTTGAGAAAATTGAAATTGTAAACCTACAAATATTTTTGGTGATGCAAGATTTCTTGTGGACTTGAATGCTCTTGCATCAATATCTCATTAGAAGAATTTTTTTTAAGATATTACCTAGGTGATACCTCAAAGTTTTGGACTTGAAATTTTTTAAGATTTCACCAAGGCAAAACTTTAAGCTATCATCGTAACGCACTACTTTCAAAATTGTGCAATGAAATATTGTATCACATTAGTGAGAAAGGTCTCCAGGTCTTGAATTATAGGGATTTCATTGAGGGGCTTGAATAGTGGTCTTTGGATTTTTATTTGTATTAACATTGTATATATGCGAAACAAAATCATGTCAAATTTAAATTGACCTCTATCATATTGGATGGGATTTTGGATTTGGTTCATAGTGATGTTTTTAGACTTGTAAATATTCCTTCATTATGAAAACCCCTATATTATGTATCATTTATTAATGATTTCCCTAATAAAATGCGAGTGTTATTTTTGGGATAGAAGTTTGAGGTATTTACTAGGTTTAGGGAGTTTAAAGTTTTTATGGAGGATTGTACTAAGAAGTAGATCAAGGTTTTTAGAATGGACAACAATAATGAATTTTTCTCTATAGAGTTTGAGAGGTTTTGCAAGGATAGTGGTATATCAAAATGAAAGACTACTCCATATGCCACTCAACAAAATAGAGTTGTAGGAAGGATAAAAATGATGTTGATAAAAAAGGATATGATGATGCTTAGTGGTGTTGATTTGGATAAGATTTTTTGGGTAGAAGCAATTAATACTACTTGTTATCTTATAGACATATCTCTTATGTTAGTACTTGTTGATAAAATCCTAGAGAAGGTTTGGATAGGAAAGAATCCCTCTCTTCAAAATCTCAATGTTTTTGTTTGTGATACATACATGCATGTGCCCAAGGAGAAGAGGTCTAATTTGGACTTCAAAACTAATAAATGTATCTTCATAGATAATAGTGAAGGTGTGAAAGGATACAAATTTTAGAATCTTGAGATAGGGAAGATGATATCTAGTTGGAATGTCATCTTCAAGGATATCAAGTCATTTCCTAGTGAGCAACTTAGAGAGGGAGAGAAAAAGGAGTTGCAATTAGTGCTAAAGACCGAGGAACTTGCACATAATCATGGACTTGAGGATGAACCAGGGAGTCATGATGGACCATTAGTGAAAATTGGTTTTGATGAGGAAGTAGAGGATTCTATCACTCCACTTTTAAGAAGGTCAACTTGAAAGGAAGCATCTTGAAAGATATCCCCATATTACGAAGCTCAAACTATGAGGGAGGTAGTAGAATCAAATGGGTGTAAGTCTAGGAAGAAATCCATTGATAAGGAGAGGGATACCCTAGAAAATAATAGTGATTATGGTTTTTTTCAATTTCTTGAAGGAATAAAACTTGATAGATGGAAATGGGACTTCAAGGATAAGTTTAGCTTTGATGGAAAGGATAAAAAATATAAGGTAAATTGGTCACTAAGGGTTATTTTCAGGCTAAGGGAATAGATTTTGGTGAGGTTTTCTCTCCTATTACAAAATTAACTCTTATTATATTATTGTTATATATAGTTGTTGTGTATGACACGGACTTAGAGAACATTGATTTTTAAGACAACATTTTTTCATGGGGATTTTGAGGAGGAAATATACATGGTACATCCTAGGTATTTTGTGATGAATCTATGGTTTGTAGGTTGAAGTCTTTCTATGGATTGAAGCAGTCACCTAGGATGTGGTATTAGAAGTTCCATACTTACGTTTTGGAGTTGGGATTTGGTAGAGCTAAATCTAATTCTTGTGTATAATTTAAGTAGGTTGGTGATAAATTTGTTGTTATCACGTTATCTATTGATGGCATGATGTTAGTTAGTAACAAGAAGTATTTAATCAAGGTACTTAAGTAAAATTTCTCTCTAGTTTGATACGAAGGATCTTGGGGCTAATAATTTTATTCTTGAAATTAAGATAAGGAGAGATAGAGTTAATAGAAGACTCTAGTTGAGTTAGAGGAAGAATGTTAACTATATACAACTATGTTTTAGAATGCATGATAGTAAACTAGTGAATGTTCATATTCTCATGGAACCAAAAATTTAGTTGCATTAGCTTAAGATGGAGGATGGAATAGAGTACAAGAGTCATGTTTAATATGCTAATGCTATTGGAAGCCTAATGTATGTGATGTTATGTATGAGACCAAATATTGCCCAAGTACAGGGAGTCCTGAGAAAATTTATGTTCAATCTCTACAAAGAACTAGATGATTGTTAAAAGGGTCTTCAAATATCTTCATGACACTTTAGAGTATACTTTTTTCTACTAATGAGGGATTTATTTGGGTGAGGTGTTGAATATATAGGGCTTCATAGATGTAGACTGAGTTGGTGACATTAATAGTAGGAGATCCACTAGTGGTTATAATTAAAGTTGTTTGGTGGTGTAATGAGTTAGATGAGAAAGAGATAGGTTGTGTGTTGATGTGGATTTTGACACAGTACCAATGTATGTGGAATGATTAATTCATCGTGAAAAGTAGATCACCTTCCAAGGCTCAAGAAACCATTAAGACATATTTCATTGACTCAAATGTATGTGGATCTATTTCTTTACAAGGGGTGGTTGGTTGCTTACCTAGAAAATAAGATGAATTAGTTGTTCATTAATATAGTTTTAATAGTTAAATATTTGTTTTACTTGCAAGAACATACCTTAATGCTTGTAGGATAGGAAAACAACAAATAAAATCTAATCTAGACTATAATATAGTCATCTTCTAACCAAGATGAAAGAAAGATCAAAATCATAGAAAGTGTAGAGAGAAGGAGAGGGACGATCCTATTATTCTAGCCATGTAATATTAGTTTCCAATAAATTCCACATGAGTGTCTAAACTATTAAGGTAACAACAACCAAGATTATCATATTTTGAATACCAAACTAATACAATCTCCCAATAAAATGACTAATATATGCTCAAAAAGTAACCACCATAACAATGCACAAAATATAACTTGAGATATATCATTCTTAGTACATGCACAAAATATAACTTGAGATATATCATTCTTAGTACACTTAGGATAATCTATTAATCTCAACAAACTGATGGATCATTGGCCAATTCTCATATAAGCCTCAATAATAATATTCACAAAATTACAAAATCCATTTTGCAAAATAGAAGGGAATCTAGACTAGCCTAACTACCAACTATACCAAAAGGCTTCCAATCAAACTTTACAACTCTTGACAATGTTAATGCTTTGGGTATATATAGAATTCCTAAATAAAAAACATGGTAAGTTTTCCTCCTAAGTTTTGCAAGTTGAGTTTTTGGTTGGTTAAACATTAATCAATTTTGGGTATCTTAAGGTAAAAAAAATTTGAATTCATGATTGCATTTATATTTAGTTTTGGTCCCTAGGCACTCCAAGATAATAAATTATATTCTACTTCCAAGTGCATGTTCTTTTGTGATAAAAAATTGACAATTACTTTTCCTTTTTGGGATGAGCATATGTGTTAATGAAATCCAATTCAATTTTTTGGTTTCTAACACTAAGAAATCTTGTACATGATAAGCAATATAAAATTCTAAAGCAATTTAATCTTACAAAAGGCATTCATGGTTTATCTATTTAGTGTCCTATTTTAATTTCCCATGAGAAAACATTCAATCATAAATTAGCACCAAATTAAATTTACATGGTTTTATCTCCTTGTAATCAAAGTAGTAATTGTTATTTAAAAAAAATTGATTCATCATGTTACGTTAATCACTTCCCCTTGACCTGATAAAAATGATCTAAAATTAATTTCAATTTCATTTTCTCGAGTAGGTTCTTTAGTATCAAGTTCTTTAATTTATTTTCTTAAAAGATGCAGGTGTATTTTTATCCCATGGTGATCTTATGTGTCAGGATCATCAGTGACAATGTTTTAACAAGTCCATAGTTTTCATCATAATGTTTGAGTTCTAGGTGGCATTCTCCAAGTAGAATAGCTTGTTGAGTGGTGGTACACAATCATAGTTCTCAGTTCATGCAATAGGATGTCATTAAAAATCTAGAAGTAAAAATCTCAAGTTAAATCCAATTAAAAGTCCTTTTAGTCTTAAAGAGAGCTCTTAAGAGAAAACAATTTTATACCCATCAAGGGTGCTTCCAACCTAAGAAATGGATCTAAAATCATATTAAAATGTGTTGAATAGTGCTTTAGATCTAAGGTTACCTTAGAGGATAAAGTAGTTTAAAATATTACTAAGATCTTTGAAAGAAATTGGATGCACAATAGTTTAAATCAATATTTAATTGACTTCAAATCCTTGGAGACAAGTGTAATCATTGTGTAGGCTCTAAGAAAATCTTGGTTTCACTTAGAAGTGCCACAGAAAAATTTCAAGTCCAAAAAAATGTATAGGTTGTCTGTTAGGTTTGAGAACATATAAAAGAATCTATAAAGAACTAAGAAGATAGAGGAAAGGCATAAAACCCCAGATGTGAAAAAAACTAGATTTAATATCTTGTTGGATCCATTTGAAACCCAAAGAAACAATGTAAATGGTTAAAAAGTGGATTGAAGAAAGCATTCAACTAGATTTACATTTATTTTGGGTCTATAAGAACTCAAAAGGTTAAAGAGTTCAAAATACTAGGCCAAAGGTTTAGAAAGAATGGACTTAGTGAAATTTCAAAATTAATTAATAACTGATTAAAATTTTAGAGTTAAAAACAAATTGAGAGTTGATATAACTAAGGAAGTAATACTGGAAAAGAAAATATTGAAATTAAGCAAGGAATTGCTTAGAGAACATAGAAAATGAAAATAATAAACTAGGAAACCTACACTACAACAAAACATGCAATTATCGCCTAAAATAGCACCAGAATGTAGTGCATTTGAGTTCATGAATTGGACACTTCTACTGGCGCAAAATTTGGTGCCAAAATGCGTGTTCATATTGGCGCCAAAATTAGCATTGGGTTTAGCACCGGATTTAGCGTCGAGTTCATGTCGGGTTTAGTGCTGGATTTTGTTGCTTCCAGTTTGGCTTCCAATTTTGCTTCTGGTTTTGCTTCTTGTGTTTCTTCCAGGTTTGCTTCCAAGTTTACTTCCAGTTTTGCTTTCGGTTTTGCTTCCAATTTTGCTTCCATTTTTGCTTCTAGTTTTGCTTCCAATTTTGCTTTCGGTTTTTCTTCCACTTTTGCTTCCAATTTTGCTTCCACTTTTGCTTCCAATTTTGCTTCCAGTTTTGCTTCCAATTTTGCTTCTAGTTTTTCTTCCACTTTTACTTCCAATTTTGCTTCTGGTTTTACTTCTAGGTTTGCTTCCGGTTTTGCTTCCAATTTTGCTTCCAATTTTACTTCTAGTTTTTCTTCCAATTTTACTTTCAATTTTTCTTCCAGGTTTGCTTCTGGTTTTGCTTCCAATTTTGCTTCCAGTTTTGCTTCTGGTTTTGCTTCCAATTTTGTTTCTGACATAACATCACTTGTTGCTTCCAATTTTGCTTCCATTTTTATGTCTTTTGTTGCTTCTAATATGGCTTCTATTATTACATCTTTTGTTGCTTTTAAAATTGCTTCCATTATTACTTCTTTGTTTGCTACCTGAATTGCTTCTATTTTTGCTTCCTAGATAACGCCAAGTTTTGCTTTCAAGATTGCTTCTATTTTGCTTCTAGTTTGGCTTCCATTATTGCTTCTAAAAATGCTTCTTGTTTTGCTTACATTTATTAATTTAATATGTTTTATTTCAATTTAATTAGTTAAATATATCATGTCTCTTAAATAATTCATATGATTATAGAGTAAGTAATTTAATTATTTAACTCATATAATTAAATAACAAGATAATTATTATAACATGATCATAATCTATAATTAAAACAAGTGAGTCAGATATCTATAATTTAATTGAATTTGACAACATCCATCTTGAGCAGTAAATTAAAATCATCATATGTAATAAATATCCATCCAAAAATCATCGACCACTTTCAACATATATAAATTGACAAGTCAATACTGATAATCTTATAATTAAAACAAGTGAAAGTCAAATATGCCAGTAGATCAATAACATGTCAAAATGATACATGTCCAATAGTCGACATAAGTCAAAATGATACATATACAAATGATATAAGTAAAAATGATAAATTATGTAACTCAAAATGATACAAGTCAAGATGATACATGTCCAAATGATATAAGTCAAAATGATACATAAATTTATGATACAACTCATTAATATAGTACTGTAGGCCATGAAAATGATACATATGATAGTAACCATGAAAAGAGGCATCATAATGATATATCAGCAATGATCCATGATGCAGTCTATATGATCATGAATGTCACTGGCTACTACCAGCAACTACCTCATCATCATCATCACCATTGTGATCATCATCATCATCATCACCATCGTGATCATCATCATCATCACCATCGTGATCATCATCATCATCACCATCGTGATCATCATCATCATGATCATCATCGTCGTCATCATCATCGTCATCGGCCTCAGTGTCTTCTGTATCTGCATCATCATCATCCTCTGCCATGTGATCTGTACCAGAACCAACATAATCTAGATCTATATCATGAGGATCATCTTGATCTTCTAGAAGACCAGTGTTCTATAAAAAAAAAAATTTAAAATGAAAAGTTATTATTTATTTCATGCAATAATTTATTTTTCTGTTATATATATGATATTACAACATATGAAATGAAACCATAATCATATTACATCATATCAAAGTGCACATACCATACATAAAAATTTCAAAAAAGTTATAGATAATATGTCATTCCAATGATGTAAAAACATGCAACAATTCTAATAAACGTTAGTAAAGATCATAAGAAAATTTGTTATAAAATTTAACTATCAACTGTAAATTCTATTACATAACCTTAAGTGCCACAAATTGCTTGGTCCATGTATGTTCTTTTTCACTATTAATCTAAATAACCTTCATTAGATAGAAAGATTAAAGAGTTTTTAAGTAGCAGTTGATTAAATTCTCTTACATGTCATTAAGGAATACAGAGTTTTTTTTTCAATAATTATTTATCTTAAGGTTCATGAGTAACCTTAAGATAAAGGTCTATTTTGTTTGAAAAAAAAATGAAGTTACCAATATGTTTATCCAGTCAGTTTTTAGAAAGAAAAAAATGTTATCCCTATTCCCGCTCACAGGTTTCAATGTAAGTGGAATAGGGCAAATTTGGGGATTTAGAAAGAAAGATAAAGTTTAGAGTGTCTTCAAGATAGCCAGCACGGGCAAGGAGGTCAACCATGCACACATAATGATCAACTGTAGGTGTAATGCAATAAGGGTTACAAAATGTGATTGAAGTATGTACAACTCTCATCCACTAAACTTGCATGGCTGTATGCACCTAGAATACAAGCAAAGCTTACAATGTTAGGGTATGTTCCAGAGTGCTTAATTAATTCAAAGATTTTGAGAGCGTCCTTGCAAAATCCATTTTGTGCATATCCTGCAATCATTGCATTCCATGAGATGACATCTCTTTGAGGAATTTAGTCAAACAGTTCACATTTTTTTTGCCTATGATTCCATATTTTGTGTATATCTTGCAATCATTGCAGTCCATGAGACTGCATTTCTTTGAGGCATTCTGTCAAACAGTTCACATGCCTTGTCTATGCTTCCACATTTTGCATACATGTCTAACAGGGTAGTTGCAACTACAACATCTAACAAAATTCCTCTATCCTTTATGTATTGATGGATGTCCATACCCTATTCCAAAGCTCCCATTTTGACATAGGCAGGGAGGATGCTAGCAAAGTTGTGGAATTTGGCTTTACACCAGCCAATTGCATTTGCTTTAAAATTTCTAAAGCCTTTTGAACAAATCCATTTTTGTGCATATCCTGCAGTCATTGCAGTCCATGAGACCACATTTCTTTGAGGCATTCTATCAAACAGTTCACGTGCCTTGTCTATGCTTCCACATTTTGCCATACATGTCTAACAGGGCAGTTGCAACTACAACATCTGACAAAGGAAGACTTAAGCATTCAGAAACCTGACCATGCCACCTTGTGTGGATTTGATGAATGGCTTGTAGCCATCAAATCCAATGAACTCTTAAATCATGTCTTCCCTTAATCTGGACCCAGCAATGTAGAGACAGTCCTCTAAAATAGAAGAATATAAAGTGGTCTTATTTTGTTTCTGCATTTGTATCATCATTACTGTCTCCTTTGGGACATTATTTTTTTACCATCAAGGGATGGATGATTGAGACTAGTCAACATAGACCTTATGGTTACCATCAATTCCATCTCTTTGGTATTGAAAACTATAGTTGCATTAATTCTATGATGGCAATGAGAGGATGCAATGACTGCCCTAGATTTTTTTGTAATGACAACAATCCTATTTAACACTGGATTATGATTCATTCCCATAGTGGGATCTTCTCAGAGGAGTTTCAAACAACTCATACTCATAGAGTCATGGTTTTAGGTCACATATGTTATGGTAACAACAAGGGATTCCAACTATGGTTACAATAGCTAAGACTGCCCTCATTTGTGACTGTAACAAGGTTCTTGGACAACACTATCTTGCTCTTCACACTGGGTACTATATAGGCCAAGATTGGGTTGAAGAAATCACTTGATGGTTACCTATATAGTGATACCACACCCCTAATATGCCCATGCATTCTAAATAGCTTGAGATTTTATACAATGCTCAACCAAGATGAAATTGTATCACTGTACCACACTTAACTATGACAATCCCTTGACAACAATTTGTAATCTTTAGACTATTGGGATCCTTGCCACAAATAAATATTAGGTCAATGGACACAAGGCTTTTAAACAAAAACCATAATCCCAACTCTATATCCATCCCCTTGGCAGTCTCAAGGGCCACCTTGAGACAAAAAAATGCTAATGTACTATTATGATAGTTATGATTGTCCTCCATCGTTTCATTGTGCATTTGAAACTTGAGATGAGGATTAGGGAGGTCTCCATTGGTATTTTGTCATAGACAATTTGGGAATAGTAGACCCCCATCTTATCAATAAGGAAGATTATATAAATCTTGAATAAAACAAGAAAAACCTCATGACTGTCTTGCATGTTAGCAAATTGACTGTGACAGTAGTAAGTTTAGTCAATAATTTCCACACCTTTATATTCAATCTTTAGATCATTAGGGGGGTAAAGCATGGAAAATACTCATGGCAAGATATTTAAAATAGGCATATTCAACTTCAGGCATTTCTGCAAACCCTAGGAAAGGTGGATGCAAACTTAGTGACTATAATTACCACCACAAAGACTATCCCCTTTATGACTATGGCAAGGAACACTGTCATGCTCTTTATGAAAAATCCCTTCTCCAATGGGTGATGGCCTAATAACATTTATCTCCTTTATGATTTCAATGCATCTCTAATGCACTATCATAGGAGTCTTGATAGTCCTTATGTATCAGTGAAGAAGGCTTCCAACAAATCCAAAAGGAGGGCTTAAGATTACATACAAAGTCCTAGCCTTCATACCCTAGTCATATATCACCCCCTCTAAGAAGACCTCAAGACTTTATGGGTTCCAAACATAACACAAACCCAGTCCTATATGACTGTCACTACCCTAAGTCCCTCAAAATTCTTATATCAACCTTCCCTAGGTTGGTAAGGGTCTTGAAACTCCATTGTCCGCTGCTAGTCCAAACTTGGAATGGTCAATATAATGATTCTACTACAATGCATAGTTAGGGGCTACACTAAGAAAGTCCTACCTAACCTAAGGAAGTCCTACCCACACCTAAACTATGATGTATCCGTGATCTTATCAAGCATGATCTTATGATAGTGTTTGGACTGAACCTGTATAGTTTTAGGGGCATTCACACATCTTAGTTACAGTGTGGTGTGTGAGGAATTATTACTAAATGGTTGCTACCATGCACATAAACTATACACATATCTAAAAACTGTAATATGACATTATTGTGATGGAATCCTAGGTTGGAATGAAAGCTAGGCCTCATACGCATTTTAAATTGATTCCTTGCAAAAAAAATCTGATATGAGAGCCATTGTGTCCTCGAATACCATTCCACCAACACTGTGGACCTAGTGCAAGGTGTGCAACAAGTCTAAGAAGCAACAACATCCTTCTTTCTGTCATACTGAGAACCACAAAATAATGGATTTAAATCATGGAACATATATAATTGATACCTTTAATGCATATTCCATGCAAGTGAGTTTAAAACTGAATATTTGGGTGTAGGAAAGGGCTTCTGAATAAATGTTCATTAGAAAAGAAAGAAAACAAATAGTTTTGAAATGGAAAAAACAAAAATCACAAAAATCTAAAGGTTTCCATATTCCGCTAAGCCCTTCTTTATCCACACATCTACTTGGATTGCAACTTTGATCTTCCTTCAAATCACCCTGACTTCATAAGGAATCCAAAATGGGATCAATCATAAGGAGGCAGACAAACAAGGGTTTGTTGTTCATTATTAGCCCGTCAAAACTTAAGCATATGAGATAGCATGGCACACACAAAATGTTGTGGATAATGACCGCAAGATTAGGTTAATTGTAGCCACTTTTTGTAAGCAAGCACAAGGCTAGTATACATAGCTCATGTTTGTATATAAGTGATTGCCCTTACAGTTGTCGAGCTTTGTGGATTAAAATTATTGTGAAAAAATGTCTAAGGATTGTTCTATAAAGGTAAAAAGGTGCATTCATAATGAGAGTGACTGAAGTTCAAATCTCAACACTACAATAAGGTAACTAGGAGGACATGTGCACATGTCCAGGACTACAAATAATGGGACAATTGAGTGGGATCTAGGGCCAACAGAGAAGCACTTTAGAACTCATCCTACACATGAATAAACAACTCAACACAAGAAATGCAAATTGACATATTAACACAACAATATCCAACTAAGTTATTGAAATTCGACTATTGATACCTCGTTCTCCATCCAGATTACAAAATCGGTCCACGTTTTGCTTTGTAACATTTCCTTTTCAAATTGGCTTGGATGCCGGCCATATTTCTCCTCCTGTCAAAACATGGCACATGGACTAGTTAAACTAATTAATATGCAATAATTTACTTTTTCCTAGAAAATTAAAAAATATCATTTAACTTATTAAATATACTTACAAATGTATAGATCAAGGCCTGTAAACCTTTCTAGCCACTGTGATGCGTGGCATGAATTTTGTTAAGCCTAGCCTTGGAGGCCTTGTCCTGAAACATATACTAATTCAATTTAACTATGCACAAATAAAATTTAAAAATTGTTTAATAAATTTGATATAATCTTATGAGCAAATTCAAATACCTACAAACTCTCCTCACCGGACTTCCTCCATGCATCGGACTTCTCATATGCTTTTACAAGTTCTTTCCATACTTTCAAACTTACATCAATTGGCCTTTTTTTGAGCCTTAGCTCGGGAGGGAGTTTTTATCTTCTTTGTTTGGTTGCATTTAAATCTCTTGCAATTTTGAGACATTCGTAGCTTTATCTTCTTTACAGACCAACCTGTGCCAAATTCAGTCTCCATATCATGGATAACTACTTTTTGCAGGTGCATGGGTATCTTTGAGAATGGAAAATGTAAATGGTCTTTGAACCGTTGAAGGCATGATTCCTTCAACCTATTCACAAATGTTTTTCCAGCATCTATCATTCAGACTTCCCCTGAAACCACATCGTTCATATTCTATCTTGGTATCGTAGGTACCAATGCAAGATGCAAAACATGGCGTGGTGGTCGAAGAAGTCTGTGTCCTAGGAGTGGCTGGGAAATTAGAAGCCTCTGCCCCCTATCCACATTCTTAGAGGTTACTGTTATTGATTTCCTCCTGGATCTTTTGCCCAATCCAAGACTGGTTGGGGAATCAATTGATTCCCTTTGACACTATTGATTTGGTTGCAATGTTTCAGGGGTTTTACTAGATCGTTTTTCTATGTATCTGGCAAGCATTGTCAAGTCCACACCATCCAATTTGTTCACTGCCTCTACCCCCAATGTGGAAGCCAATGCCTCTTTGTCTTTGTCAATCTCATGTCCCTATATATATATAATAAATTTCTTCTTTTAAATTTAGAAATAAAAAACTAAAAACTAAAAATCAAAGAAACAATGGAAACATTTACAAATCTATAAATTGACAATGAATTACCTCATTGTGGCCAGAGTCTGCTCCCTTTGCTCTCTTCCCTCTATTTCTTGACATTTTGAGGTGACCTAGGGAAAATTATTTGTGTCCAATCTGTGGAGGCAAACGAAGTACACAATGCCAGGTATGAAAGTTTTCATCTATTTTTTTTGTATTCCTCAAGGTTTTTGACCTTTACTTTGTAGAGCAAATCATGAAGTTGTTTTCCTCTGTAAGTTTTCTACAAGAAAGTAAGCTTATACATCAATTGAAATAAAGCCAGAGAGAAATTTTATCAACTAGTGGCAAAATGTGATTTCATCCATATCAAGATAGACAACAATTTCCTTTAAGCAAAGGCTGAGATATCTAATTCACACAATTTAATCCTAAAGCATACATTTATAATATTATAGAATGTGGAAATTTGTCATCTATTATGAAAAGCCTTGCTCAGAATTATCTTCAACAGATGCCCTATGAATATTACAAGACCTGTGTTTGTCCAAACGAATCTGACATCTGACGAGAAAAAAGAGTAGATGAAAGAGAGGCGATGCCCTTACCTGGTACGAATAGAAGAAGAGCAACATGAATTGAAAAGCTGAGATATCTGGAAGCAAAGGCTATCATGGCTCGAACTCGGGACTTTTGAGATGTAAGAAAGTGAGTATGTTCTTTAGGAATGGAAAGGAAATTGGGGTTGGAATACAGGTCCCGCCATTGCCAAGGATTTGCCTAAAATAAGGGCGAACACAAAAAACCCAAATGCTCGATCTTCAAACACAAAATGAACACCAAAAATTAATAAAGTTTTGTTGTGTTTTTTTGTATTGGGGTATGTGCAAGCGGGAATTTTTTATTTTATTTTTGATCCATTAGTCGGCGCTATAGTCGGAGCAGTTAGCGACGACTTTAGCGCCGACTTTTAGGCCTAAATGTAATCTTTTTGGGGCACAAAAAGGTGGCTCAAAGTGTGACTATCAATGCAAAATGATGTATTTTGCTTGGAAGTTGATATCACTATCTAATGGAATGCCAAATTTGGTTGCTTGTAGCAACCTCACCAAATTTGGATTGTCCTTATAATAAGTAACTATATCTTGTTTCCATGATAGCATTTTGACTTCATGCTTCTCTTATGATTAGCTCAATAATGACTCACTCTTTTACGACCTTACACAGATGGTTGGTGACAATCCTTATGCAAGTGATATGGCTTTGGAAAAACCAAACAACTCTTCTCTTACTATCATGACATGATATTGTGACTATATTGGCAGCTTATGGCACTGCTTATGGTATTGTGATTTTCATTTCTATGTTCTCATTAACCTATTTTAGGTTGAAGCATGGTAACTAACCCACTAGCTATTATGACAGTCATAAAATGACTAGACAATCCTCTCCACTTTGACTATGATAGTCCTATGTATGGTGTTTTCTTCATGACAGTCCCCAATAATATGAATTATTGATAGTAGCTAGTTCAAATGGATTTTTGGATGGTGTAGTAAGTTGTCCCTATGGATCATGATAGTGCATGCCTTGGTTATGTCCTTGTGACATTACTCTCTAGATATATCCTCTTTATAGTGACAAGGTTTCAAGAACATGACAACTTGGGTAAGGTATTAACTTGTCTCTTTAACCTCTGGATTGTCATTTTTCAAGAACTGATCTCTTTGAAATGCAAAGACAACATGTTGATTGATGACTAACTATATTGTTACTATGATAGTGACTTAACATGGTCACAAGATTAATGAGACAATTTTATAGTAATAACTCTATGGATGCATACCTAGCTATCCTAGGTGTACTATGACAATAATTTAATGTTACTAGTGTTGCTTTTAAACCTCCTATGGTTGTTACCTATGCCTCATGGTATGACAACCTCTACAATGTTAATTATGATATTCATATGATGGTGAATATTGGAGCACAACTGTTATGTGACTATTGTCATTGTTGTGTATTACAGGATCCAAAGGAGGCCATGGAGAGAGGATGTGGATGGCGTAGAACTACTAAATCGTAGAGAGGAAAGTGGGTGGAAATAGATATGACAACAGAATCTGCAGATACAATAGAGGTAAGAAGAGAAAGCAACCTCAACCAAAGGAGGAAGGTGTTTATGAATTCACAAATGCTACAACATAGAGGAGATAAAGTCATTTTTCTATCCATGAGGCCTCTGAGGTCAAACTTATTGGTTGAAAATGCACAGGTTTGGTGATTAAATGTGATTCTATGATCAAGGGAAAAGTTTGAAAATTAGGATGGCCAAAACGTGATATCAATATGTCAAATATATGAGTAAAGTGAGGTTTTGTGTTGGATAGCATATTCATTGAAATGATATAATTGGTGTACTAAACATTATTTACTATGTTGTGTATTATAGGGGCCAGACGAGACCATGGCAATAGATCATGTCATATCAAATGAGGACACAACGGATGAAGCGGGACATCAGGTACTCAAATTTTGACTTAACTTAGGCAAAAATGATTTGATGGTATTTTGTGATACGTCCATCTTTTTTCACAGTATTATTAAAATTTATAATGTATTATCCAATCTTGACATAAATTAATGCATGTTGTTGATTATTTTAGATGGAGATTGGAGCAAATGCAGAGCCTGAGCATTCAACTAGAAAAATAAAAAGATATGTACGTGGACATGGACCTAAAACTGTTAAATCACGCAGAGGACAGTGGGTGGAAGAGGATATGACAATGGATCCTGCAGACACAACAAATGATTGCACTGAACAAGAGGATGGTCAGGACTATAGTACATGGGATGAATACTTTGAGAAAATTGTTGTTTGTGGATGTTCTGTATGTCATGGAAAGAAACAATTTAAATGAACAATTGTACAAAGACATTACATATATGATGAGCTTCCATTCTGTAGTATGCCTCCTACAATCAATTCAAATCCAATAGGAATTTTGGTAAGGAATTTTCCAATTTGATATAAATAACATGTATACTTCATTTAAACATTGTTTTATATTATTTAAATAACTAATTTTTTTCTTAATGGATACTTGTAGGATAAAGTTCTTGGTTTAAAGTTTCCTGGATCACTGACTTCCATCCTAGAGGGCAATGATCATTTATCAGATGATACATCTAACAAAAATATGTTCCAATATACCAGCTCGAAAGATGAGGAATTGATGAAAATAAGCAACAGAACAAGAATTGGTTTAAAGATGCATAATTTTCTTAAAGACAAGGGGAAGGTGGACTACATACCCTATGAGAATGAATGTGATGGAGATGATGACTTTCCCCTAAGTTTGAGATAAATTTACAAAGAGACATTTAATTGTCGACTATATTACACTTGGCCTAGTGATCAACAACTACCTAGAGTGTATGAGGTGTTTCAATTTTGGGGATACAGCTACATGATATGACCCTCCAATATTCATGGAGAGAATCTACGCCTCTTTATTGTCCAAAATGTACATGTGGGATCTAAACATAGAAACAATTCAGAACAAACCACTAGGAGATTAATGTCATATTATGGTCCATCATATTACAGTGGTGAATGGAGAAGGCTAGTAGAATATAAGCCTAGCATGTCAACATATGGTCTAAATTTGAATATGTATACACATCGTCTCCAATTGGAAAGTGGAAAGAAATGAATAGAGGTCATCTTATGTATATAGATGGACGTGCATACACACACAAAAATATTGTAGGATTTATAAATAGTAGTAAGGGGAGGGACCCTACTGTAAGACTGAATTGTCAATTTGTTGAGGTTATAAATGATAAAGATGGAGATATGGAAAGAGAGGTTGATAGATTGATAATGGTTGAGGCTATTATGGACCTTACCATTGGGGATGAATTATTGATTGATTACCCCTTCTTAAAACACACTCCTGCATGAAAGAAGAGGGAAGAACAAGGTCTCCCTAAGGATGTTCTTAAGGGCAAAAAACTAAAGAATAATAAATGAGTGTGGACTGATGTTTATAAATTATGTTGTCAAAAATATATTTTATTTAAATTATTGTATAAAAAAGGTAGTCTATAAAATAATGTTCCATTATTCAATTGATGTATATATGTTCATACAATTTATATTTTTATTTTTTAAGCCATATTTGATTATATTTCTTTGAAATTGATACATTTATGATTTATCCAGTTGTTACCAAACATTAAATAATGCTTGCGTTTATTGATAGGTAGAAGATGTTGATGAAACACATACTAATATCCAAGATCCAACTAGGTTATTAAGATTTCGATGGGATGATCCAAACCATCCTTTAAACCATACCAGTGTGAAAAGAGCAACATTGAAGAGAATACTACCAGCTGAGAAATTTGAAGAGCTGATGAGATCTGCATACACTGATGACATGCCACCTAGCAATAATGATGATGATCATGATAGTGAAAATGCAGTGCATGAAGAAGGATTGAAAGAAATGCTTACAGATTTCTTTGGGGATGGAAACAATGATGACAATAATGATCATATGGTTGATAGTAACGATGATAGTAGGGGTAATTACCGCCAACATAATGTTTGACAATAACAACCAGAAAGACTCCATCAAGCAAGCAGCGAAGACACCCATGTTCAAATCAGGTGCAAGTAGAACCTCAAAATTGGCATGCACATTAATATTATTAGAAATCAAGTCACTATTTGGTTGGTCAGACAAAGGATTCACTACTCTACTGAAGTGAGTTGAAACCTATTTCTTACTTTGCATTGTCAATTGGTGTACATAATTTGTAAACATTCATCAACTTCGTTTATATTTCTTTAAGGGGATTTTAAAACCATATATTGTACATAAACAGTCCTAGTATAGATTGACATATCAAACATGTTCATCATAAGTCAAATATTTAATTGATTTAATCTCTAGCAATCTTACAGGGCACTAAAAACTAAAATATTCCCTGAAGAGAATGTGTTGCCATCAACTTGCAGAGAGACACGTCTATTGTTGGTTGAGTTGGGGATTGAATATAAGAAAATTCATTCATGTAAAAATGATTGCATTTTATACAGAGATGAATATCAAAACAAGGTAGAATGCCATGTATGCAAAGAGAAGAGATATCGTACAAATGTACAAGGTCCTACAGTTCTAAAGAAGTTTTTACGTCACATGCCAATTATACCTAGACTTCAACGAATGCTTTGTTGCAAGTCACTTGCACAATTGATGGACTAACATGAAAAGAATATGAGTAAAGATGGATTCATGTGAATTCTAGTTGACTCCAAAATAATGAAACACATAGAGGAAAAATGGCCAAGAAAATTCAAAGATGAACCCTGTAGTATCAGGTTTAGTCTTGCAATTGATGGAGTATGCCCATTCTTTTTCCTGAGCTCAAATTATAGTGTTTGGCCAATCAGATTGATAGTATACAATATCCCCCCATGGATGAGTGTTAGAATGGAGCAGCTTATGCTGACTCTCATTGTTCCAGGAAAACATCAAGTTAAAAACATGGATGTTTATCTTGTGCCTTTTATTGATGAGATGCAACTGCTATGGAAAGGCATAAGAATGTATGACATATCATGTCCCCCATTAAATAGGTCCTTCATGTTGTATGGTGTGCTATGTTGGACTATTCATGGTTTCCCAAGACTTGGTGTTTGTTCTGGTAAGATAAAATATTTACGTATTTACACTCATAATTTATTTTCATCCCAACTTTCATACTTAGTTTTATACTATTTTTTGATGTTATTAACATTACTTATTGAATTGCGGGGCTTCAAACAAAGGGGATATTTGCATGTCCAAGATGTGTAGAACAATTTCAAGGGTGGTATTCTAAAGATATACATAAATTTATTTATGCAAACAATAGGGTTTTTCTACCACTAGATCATAAGTTTAGAAATCGCCTGAAGAATCAATTTGATGGAAAAGTTGAAAATAGAGGCCCTCCCATGATGATGGGTCTAGGTGATTCACTTAAGAAGTATGCAGATGCTGAATTAAAAGGTTGGGAGGATTTTTTTGATCGAGGTGATTCAACTGAAGAACTAGAACAAGTTGTAGTTAATATGTCAGAAGGAATGAAAAGGAAATCCATATTTTATGAGCTCCCTTACTGGAAGGATCTATTAATATCTCACCTATTAGATCCTATGCATGTCTTCAAAAGTGTCCCAGATTCTATATTTCAACATATATCAAGCAAAGAGAAGGACACCTTCTCTTCAAGGAGAGATATTGCTCTTTCGCATACCAAAATTGATAGAAAACATTTGTGGACAAATAGGGAAAATGAAACATATGCAGAAGCTCCATGGATTTTGAAAAAAAAAAAGAGCTAGACCAACTAAAAAATGTCATCCATTCAATAAGGACACCTACTCGCTATGGGTCATCATTGGATAAAGCTTTTATAGTTGATGGACATATCACAGGATTTAAAACACATGATTTTCATAATTTTATGAAGGTATTATATATCATCATTTAACATTTACTAGTAACATTCATTAATACCAAAATATATTTTGATATTTTGTTGTGTGAGAAAAAATTACTAATGATCTTTTCATAAATGTGTTTGATAGCATATCATGCCATTGGCAATTAGGGGGGATTCATGTCTTACAGTTGACTTAAGGAATGTCATAAGTCGATTGTTAGCATTTACAAGGTATGTGGTTATATGAAATGTTCATGTGTGAGAGACATAGAGATATTATATTGCATTTTAATTTTTGACTAAAGGTTCATACTAATTTACTATTCTTATATTAGGTGGGTGACCTCCAAGGAGATCCACGAATGTGAAGTGCCAAAATGGAAGAAGGAAATTATAGAAATTGTATGTGTATTTGAGAAGGAGCTCCCTACAAGTTTCATGTACCTACAAGTCCATTTACTTATACACTTAGTCGATGACATTGAATTGGTGGGTGTCATATCAACGAGGTGGATGTTTTTCTTTGAGAGGTATATGAAAACTCTAAAAAGATATGTCCGACAAAAGGCACATCCAGACGGTTGCATGGCTGAAGGGTATGTATTGAATGAAGCATTTTTCTTCCTGTGTGAATTCCTTGGTAAGGATTTTGAAGATGGGCCATGCTTCTGGGATGAAGAATGAGCATCAGATTTTATTGATGGAGGAAAACCACAATCTAATGGTGTTCAAGTAGAAATTAGTAAGTAAATTCATGATCAGTGTGGTTGTTTTTCTTGCAATCATTAATTTACTCTGTAATTTATTTGTTAAATTAACAACATGACATTTGGAGTTTGAAATAAACATGTTGACATGTAATAGGTGTAGACAAAAGTGCTATACTTGACAAGTTCATTATGTACCACATGGAATTTATGAACAAATGGATTGATCTGTATGATAAAAAGAGAGAAGTGTTAGAAGCAAGGAGACAGTTTAAGAGATTGAACCCAAGGAATACTCCACTTCCCACTAATCTGCTTGGGGAATGGGGCAAAGATTGCACACTAGAATGGGTTACTGAACAAATTCAAAATCAAATAGAAGATGCAGGCATAGATTCAAACATAATAGAAGATGAAATCAACATGTCTAGAGGATGTGAAAGAAAGGAACAGTTGGAATTTACAAAATGTTGTTTCCTTACTGTTTTGACACTATTAACTATTTTAATATTCTTCATTATATTTGTTTTCACTAAAATAAATGGTCTTTCATAGGCGAGGAAATATCTAGCAATGTGGGCATATGGTCAACATTATCGTGTAGAAAGTGTAGATGTAAAGAGACGATCCTTTGATTGTGGCATCATGGTTGACTTCAAGCAATCCAGTCGATCAAGCTCAAAAGATAAGAATATAATTGAAGGGAATCTACAATATGTTGGAAAAATACAAGAAATTATTGAGTTGGATTACCACTCTTTTAAATGTTGTATTTTTAAGTGTAAATGGTATGAAGCATTTGAGAGGACATGAAGACATGATACCCATAGTGGATTGTTTTCTATAGATTCCTTATGTTTCCTACCAGAGGATAAGGAGCCTTATGTTCTACCAATTCATTGTGAGTAGGTATTTCTTTAACTCAAACAGAAGCAGTAGTGATCATTAATCTATTAATTCATAGTTTATTGCGAATATATACATGTGTTTATTAATCAATAAAATTGTTATACCATACATCTAATATATGTATGTCGTTCATGTACAAGTATTTTTCTATGAAGATATTTTGGACCTGAAATGGATATTTGTCATACATTATGATCCAAGATTAAGGCATGTATTTGATGATGCATTAGTGGATACTGAGAAAAACAATGATGGCCAACAAAATGAGAGAGAGGGATTAGAGAACATCGAAGAAATTGACATCCATGATGATGTTGAAGATGGTTATGTTCAGGCACAAGAAGACAACAATCCAGAGTTAGATGATGTTATGGAAGACAACAATATGGATGGTATAGAAAATGATGATCCAAATATATCTGGTAACAATATAGATGGTCTACAGTCAAATTTCAATGATGATGAAGATGATGCAGGTCAAGATGAGGATGATGATAATATTAAATACTTGAAAGAACATATGAACATTGACAATGATACACTGGATGACATTGTAGAAGACAATAATGTTAATGACCAAGACTTCTAAATTTTTAGAATTATTTGCAATCTATGTTTAAAAAAGGATGATTCTTATGGCCTAAACTTTGAAATGCTTTAGTAATATTATTTGTGTCGATACAAATTACCTATTACAATATCCTTAAATTGTTCAATCTTTGGTATGAATTGTTGGTAGAAAAAATTAGGATTACTTGGATGCAATTTCCTTTTCATTGCTTTATATTTTGCTTGAATGTCAATGTCTCAACCTAATCCTCATTTTGCACTAAGAAGAAACCTTAGGCTTAACTCTACAATGGCCTCGATTCATTACGAGGAATTTATGATTGAGGATTTGATGACTACTACATATTTTAATGGGGAAGATGTTTTTCATCATGATGCACATGTTGCACATATGGATAGGCAAGACATGAATCTTACTACACAAATACTTATATCAGACCTTTATGAATTTGATCAATAATGTTAATTATTCAAATTTGATTGATGTTCTTCATAACTTGTTAATGGATAATCCTTATGTGATGGTAGTATTAAGTGACATAGGTCAAAGGATAATCTCATCAATTTCCTTAATAGTGTGTCTCCTCCCCTTCCTTCACAAGCCTCTTCGTCTAGTGTGCCTCCTTCCACACCTTCTCCTGCATTAGCCAAGCCACATATTTCTTCTCTTCTCTGTATTTCTTATCATTTTTCATAGCTCCTATCATTGATCCTCTCATTGTACCTACTTCTCATATTGTACCTTCCACTCATCCCTTGATTGTGTTTACTTCTCACCCACTACTCATGTTCCCACTTCTAGTGCTGTCATTCCAACTTCATTCTTTGTCCCCCAATCAACCTACACTCCACGTATTATCTCATTTTGCCATTTCCACTCCCATTTTAATCATAAATCTTAATGTTCATAGATGTCATCCTTAAAAGAATTGATGAGATGCAAAGTAAAGTTGATGCATTACCCCTAGTAATCAAAGGATATCATAGGAGAAATCAAGCATAATCCACTTTCATTTGAGTTATTTCTTATCCATTTCTAGTTTGGTCGGTGGCCCCTAGTTTTGTAATGTATAGTGGTAAAGGGGACCTTATGACACAATTGGGAGTTTGTTTTGATTATGTTTATGATGATAAACTTTTTACAAAGCTCTTCCCTAGAAACTAAAAGGATTATGCAATTGAATGGCTTTATTCTCTTCCTCATAGTTCTATTCATTCCTTCAATGATTTGGCCAATGCTTTTCTACTTCACTTTAATGTCAATATTGGTTTTGTTGGTACTCAAATTTGCAAATTATAAAACCTAAAGATATGCCAAATCTTATGATTAGGTTTTATACGTGAATTTGGCCAACTAACAGAATTGATCAGATTAATCAAAATTCTCTGCACTTTAGGCTTTGTTCAAGCCTAGGTGGGTGTTACCTTGTTTCACCAATGACAATTTACTTTCAAGTTTGTTGGTGACTTCAGAACAGATTAAGGAGCTTATGTAATTTTGTCAATTAAATCATCCACTTCACTTAACCCAATCTGGCATACGATTTGGATTAATGTTTTCTATAAATCTTTAAACCCTACTCCTAAAACAGAAAAACAAAATTGGATTTTGAAAATATATACAAGGGAATGATTTTCAAAAGAGAATGATCGGTGCCTTCCTTTGGGTTACAAAGTTTTCACTCTAAGAAGAATATGTGCTTGTCTTTTAGCCACAACTTGATTTGATTGGCAATTCTAGGTCTATGAGTTGCATAGACATGCAAATATGTAAGTTATCAGGTTCTTCTTTAACAATCCAATTTAACTTTCCAAAGTTACTGTGATTCACCTATAGGATTTTAATCCTTGCTTGAAGGAGCCCAATAAACAAACCACACAAGAAACATCAAATGTGTTCTGACAAATCAACAATATACTTGATAGGTTGATTTGAATAAGAAAGAAAAAGTAAATTGGAGACAACCAGATAAATTATTAGCAATCCAATTCAACAAACAAATTGGAACCAAAAGTTGAGCACCAGAGAATAACATCTTTTATATTTATTTGCTTCAAAGTACAAACAGTACAATGTCTCTTTCAAAAAATCAAAATCCCAAATAGATCTCGAGCCATAAGGTCTTGGTTTCCTTTTATAAAGGAAGCAACAAGCTTCAGACCTTTCACATTCAAAATGGCTCTTTGTATTCCTAACCCTTGATATTGAAATATTTCCCTTTTATAAGTCCAATTTAGATTTTCAAATATATTTGAATACATTTTGAAAACATGAAGAAAACATAAAGAGACAAAAGGAGAGTGTTCAAGATGTGGTGGTGCTATTTAATAGGCCAGCATATGGCTCATTGCTCCTTTGCACCTGAACCTGTGTTGCTGATGATTCATCTCTAAGATATTTCTCCTCCCATTTATATATTGTAAAATCGCTAGGCCATTGGTAAGCCTGAATCTGAAGCAAGTTCTCCTGGTGATCTTTCCATCTTTTATGAAGCAAAGCTCTAACATCCATCACAAATTTTTCATACCTAGCATCCAAGACAATTACTTGGTCCAATATCATGTTAAAACTAAGAATCCTGACATCTCCATCCTTCTTTAAAACATCCATAACTTGGAATACTGTTTGGCCGAATTCCATCTTCCATGTGTCAAGACTTTTGATTTTCTCTTCTTCTGTCAGTATGAAAGGAATAAATTTATGCTTTCAAAATAAAGCATTCAACCTTTGCTTGCATCTTCTAGCTTTCCCCATTCACATACTGGTATTCATCAATGATCATTTTGAACATTTGCTTAGTGGGCTTCAAAGTTGTAGGGGCATCAAGATTCCTCTGCACTACTAAGCACATTGTAACCAAAATGTGATGATAGGGTTGCCAATTTTTATACAACAAATCCAAAATAGAAAAGTTTATCTTCAATTGCTCAATGACCTAAGATAAAGAAGAGTAGCAATCATGCACACTCCCAAGATTATCCACAACCAATTTTACTCTATGCTCCAAAATTTTCTCAAAATTTTCAAAAACTTTCATCTTTGCCTCATTCTTTGTCATTTCATTTTGTTTATTCAAACTTTCACTTTCCTTTTCAAATTTCAATCTTGTTGCATTAAATTCTTCAGTAGACATTGTGACATCACTGGTTGTTTGTGGCACAGGGGGCTGATAGGGTACAATGGCTTGACCTTGAGAAGAATTCACAACTTGCAATTGTTTCTTTAATTTCATATTTTCAAAATACAATTTGTTTACTTCATCATTCATTACTTTATGAGTTTTCTCATAATCTGTTAGCCTTCATTCTAACCTCTTCACAACAACATGAGTACACATACCAGTATAAACATTAGGAGCAGATGCTTTTGTTGCTGATGTATCTTAAAAATTCTTTACCACAGCTGTACCCCTCATTTCTTGAACAATATCAAGCAATCTTGGTTTTCTTATATTCTTCTGAGTAGTCTAGATTGCAAGGGTCTCTGTCTTTGGATTAAAACCACATCCACTTATGCCATCTTCATAATCAAATTCTGAAAAAAATTGTGGATCATCCTAACTTCTAACTTGGTCAAGCAAAAATACCTTTTTCAATTCAAGGCCAGGGATGATGAGCATATTACTTTTCAAGACCATTTGTCTTGCTTCCTCTAGACTCACATCAATTTCATCTACTTTCAAATCTTTGAAAGTTTGTGTAATGATTTGATCATGTTGTGCTTCATCATCACCCATTTTATTTAATCCCACTTTTTCATTATATTCTTTCATTTTCATTTTTAGCCAAAAATCCTTAAACTCTGGAGTTTTGACGAAGCCATCATCTTCTATTAACCTCATGGCTGCTATAATCCTTTCATCCTCCTCCAACTCTAGTTCATCTTGGGTTTGCTCACCCTTCCTAGCCTCAGGCTTATGTACATCAGTGGGTTGACCAACCAATGGCTAATCAACCTCTTGCTCATCTCCCATGTGCCTCAAGATGTTAGCCACCTCATCAGTATCCCCCACCTCTTCAATCATTTCATAGGGGACAAGTGGATATACCTCTTCTATCTTCTGCTTCTTTGCTGGTGGTGATTCTGGGACCTGTGGATCTTGCACTAACAAAACATCAGGAGCAGACTCATGAATCTCAATCCCTACAGACCTTTTCATTGGAAGTTTAGTAGCCTTAGGAGGCTGCTTCTCAAATTTACCATAAATACTTTCAAAATTATTAATGATTGCATCAATTCTCTTCAGAGGGTCTTTTTCTTCAACAAAGAATCCAAGAAATAGGGGATAATATTTTTTCTTTTCATCTTCATGGCTCTTTGTATTCCTAACCCTTGATATTGAAATATTTCCCTTTTATAAGTCCAATTTAGATTTTCAAATATATTTGAATACATTTTGAAAATATGAAGAAAACATAAAGAGACAAAAGGAGAGCATTCAAGATGTGGTGGTTCTATTTAACAGGCCAGCATATGGCTCATTGATCCTTTGCACCTGAACCTGTGTTGCTGATGATTCATCTCTAAGATATTTCTCCTCCCATTTATATATTGTAAAATTGCTAGGCCATTGGTAAGCCTGAATCTGAAGCAAGTTCTCCTAGTGATCTTTCCATCTTTTATGAAACAAAGCTCTGACATCCATCACAAATTTTTCATACCCAGCATCCAAGACAATTACTTGGTCCAATATCATGTTGAAACTAAGAATGCTAACATCTCCATCCTTCTTCAAAACATCCATAACTTGGAATACTGTTTGGCCGAATTCCATCTTCCATGTGTCAAGACTTTTGATTTTCTCTTCTTCTGTCAGTATGAAAGGAATAATTTTATGCTTTCAAAGTAAAGCATTCAACCTTTGCTTGCATCTTCTAGCTTTCCCCATTCACATACTGGTATTCATCAATGATCATTTTGACCATTTACTTAGTGGGCTTCAAAGTTGTAGGGGCATCAAGATTCCTTTGCACTACTAAGCACATTGTAACCAAAATGTGATGATAGGGTTGCCAATTTTTATACAACAAATCCAAAACAGAAAAGTTTATCTTCAATTGCTCAATGGCCTGAGATAAAGAAGAGTAGCAATCATGCACACTCCCAAGATTATCCACAACCAATTTTACTCTATGCTCCAAAATTTTCTCAAAATTTTCAAAAACTTTCATCTTTGCCTTATTCTTTGTCATTTCATTTTGTTTATTCAAACTTTCACTTTCCTTTTCAAATTTCAATCTTGTTGCATTAAATTCTTCAGTAGACATTGTGACATCACTGGTTATTTGTGTCACAAGGGGCTGATAGGGTACAATGGCTTGACCTTGAGAAGAATTGACAACTTGCAATTGTTTCTTTAATTTCACATTTTCAAAATACAATTTGTTTACTTCATCATTCATTACTTTATGAGTTTGCTCATAATCTATTAGCCTTCATTCTAACCTCTTCACAAAAGCATGAGTACACATACCAGTATGAACATTGAGAGCAGATGCTTCTGTTGCTGATGTATCTTGAAAATTCTTTACCACAGTTGTACCCCTCATTTCTTGAACAATATCAAGCAATCTTGGTTTGCTTGTATTCTTCTGAGTAGTCTAGATTGCAAGGTTCTCTGTCTTTGGATTAAAACCACATCCACTTATGCCATCTTCATAATCAAATTCTGAAACAAGTTGTGGATCATCCTGACTTCTAACTTGGTCAAGCAAAAATACCTTTTTCAATTCAAGGCCAGGGATGATGAGCATATTACTTCTCAAGACCATTTGTCTTGCCTCCTCTGGACTCACATCAATTTCATCTACTTTCAAATCTTTGAAAGTTTGTGTAATGATTTGATCATGTTGTGCTTCGTCATCACCCATTTTATTTAATCCCACTTTTTCATTATATTCTTTCATTTTCATTTTTAGCCAAAAATCCTTAAACTCTGGAGTTTTGATGAAGTCATCATCTTCTATGAACCTCATGGATGCTATAATCTTTTCATCCTCCTCCAACTTTGGTTCATCTTGGGTTTGCTCACCCTTCCTAGCCTCAGGCTTATGTGCATCAGTGGGTTGACCAACCAATGGCTAATCAACCTCTTGCTCATCTCCCATGTGCCTCAAGATGTTAGCCACCTCATCAATATCCCCCACCTCTTCAATCATTTCATAGGGGACAAGTGGATATACCTATTCTATCCTCTGCTTCTTTGCTAGTGGTGATTCTGGGACCTGTGGATCTTGCACTAACAAAACATCAGGAGCAGACTCATGAATCTCAATCCCTACAGACCTTTTCATTGGAAGTTTAGTAGCCTTAGGAGGCTGCTTCTCAGATTTACCATAAATACTTTCAAAATTATTAATGATTGCATCAATTCTCTTCAGAGGGTCTTTTTCTTCAACAAAGAATCCAAGAAATAGGGGATAATATTTTTTCTTTTCATCTTCATGGCTCTTTGTATTCCTAACCCTTGATATTGAAATATTTCCCTTTTATAAGTCCAATTTAGATTTTCAAATATATTTGAATACATTTTGAAAATATGAAGAAAACATAAAGAGACAAAAGGAGAGCATTCAAGATGTGGTGGTTCTATTTAACAAGCCAGCATATGGCTCATTGATCCTTTGCACCTGAACCTGTGTTGCTGATGATTCATCTCTAAGATATTTCTCCTCCCATTTATATATTGTAAAATTGCTAGGCCATTGGTAAGCCTGAATCTGAAGCAAGTTCTCCTAGTGATCTTTCCATCTTTTATGAAACAAAGCTCTGACATCCATCACAAATTTTTCATACCCAGCATCCAAGACAATTACTTGGTCCAATATCATGTTGAAACTAAGAATGCTGACATCTCCATCCTTCTTCAAAACATCCATAACTTGGAATACTGTTTGGCCGAATTCCATCTTCCATGTGTCAAGACTTTTGATTTTCTCTTCTTCTGTCAGTATGAAAGGAATAAATTTATGCTTTCAAAGTAGAGCATTCAACCTTTTCTTGCATCTTCTAGCTTTCCCCATTCACATACTGGTATTCATCAATGATCATTTTGACCATTTGCTTAGTGGGCTTCAAAGTTGTAGGGGCATCAAGATTCCTTTGCACTACTAAGCACATTGTAACCAAAATGTGATGATAGGGTTGCCATTTTTTATACAACAAATCCAAAACAGAAAAGTTTATCTTCAATTGCTCAATGGCCTGAGATAAAGAAGAGTAGCAATCATGCACACTCCCAAGATTATCCACAACCAATTTTACTCTATGCTCCAAAATTTTCTCAAAATTTTCAAAAACTTTCATCTTTGCCTCATTCTTTGTCATTTCATTTTGTTTATTCAAACTTTCACTTTCCTTTTCAAATTTCAATCTTGTTGCATTAAATTCTTTAGTAGACATTGTGACATCACTGGTTGTTTGTGGCACAAGGGGCTGATAGGGTACAATGGCTTGACCTTGAGAAGAATTGACAACTTGCAATTGTTTCTTTAATTTCACATTTTCAAAATACAATTTGTTTACTTCATCATTCATTACTTTATGAGTTTGCTCATAATCTGTTAGCCTTCATTCTAACCTCTTCACAACAGCATGAGTACACATACCAGTATGAACATTGAGAGCAGATGCTTCTGTTGCTGATGTATCTTGAAAATTCTTTACCACAGCTGTACCCCTCATTTCTTGAACAATATCAAGCAATCTTGGTTTGCTTGTATTCTTATGAGTAGTCTAGATTGCAAGGGTCTTTGTCTTTGGATTAAAACCACATCCACTTATGCCGTCTTCATAATCAAATTCTGAAACAAGTTGTGGATCATCCTGACTTCTAACTTGGTCACGCAAAAATACCTTTTTCAATTCAAGGCCAGGGATGATGAGCATATTACTTTTCAAGACCATTTGTCTTGCCTCCTCTAGACTCACATCAATTTCATCTACTTTCAAATCTTTGAAAGTTTGTGTAATGATTTGATCATGTTGTGCTTCATCATCACCCATTTCATTTATTCCCACTTTTTCATTATATTCTTTCATTTTCATTTTTAGCCAAAAATCCTTAAACTCTGGAGTTTTGATGAAGTCATCATCTTCTATGAACCTCATGGATGCTATAATCCTTTCATCCTCCTCCAACTCTGGTTCATCTTGGGTTTGCCCACCCTTCCTAGCCTCAGGCTTATGTGCATCAGTGGGTTGACAACCAATGGCTAATCAACCTCTTGCTCATCTCCCATGTGCCTCAAGATGTTAGCCACCTCATCAGTATCCCCCACCTCTTCAATCATTTCATAGGGGACAAGTGGATATACCTCTTCTATCCTCTGCTTCTTTGCTGGTGGTGATTTTGGGACCTGTGGATCTTGCACTAACAAAACATTAGGAGCAGACTCATGAATGTTAATCCCTGCAGACCTTTTCACTGGAAGTTTAGTAGCCTTAGGAGGCTGCTTTTTAGATTTACCATAAATACTTTCAAAATTATTAATGATTGCATCAATTCTCTTCAGAGGGTCTTTTTCTTCAACAAAGAATCCAAGAAATAGGGGATTCTATTTTTTCTTTTCATCTTCAATATTTTTCAAGATATCCCATTTTCTCTTCCTACTGTATACCTCATCAAAAGTGACAAGATTTCTTATCACATCCTCATCAAATAGGACCTGATGGGATATGGTCATTTTAGTCAGAACTGATTGTCTCACAAGATTCATATGACCCTCAGGGTCACAATTCCTCTTGACTTCCAATTTCAAAGAATATTTCACCTTTAAAAAGGCTTGGAAATTTTCAAGAGTGTCAGAGCCAATAGACCAATCACCAAAAATTGTAGCATTAGGTAGAAATGTACCTTTCTTTTGTCTTTTCATTACCTCCTTTTCCATCCACATCATTTTCCACATAAACTCCATGAATACAATTATGTCTGATACAAATTTTGGCAATATGTGAGGTGGCTGGGGGCAACCATACACTCTAATTATAGTATGATCTGACATAAAAAACCAATCAGTAAAATTACGGTTGTGGCCCTGCTTTGGTTTGTGTGCAAGTGGCCTTAGCATTACCATGACTTCCTTAGTCAACCTAGGAAACAAGATACCAAGAGAATTTAATATCTTGACAACAAACAAATCATGAAATACAATGTAGTCATTATTCCGGCAACAGGAATCCCACTTGCAACACCAATACTGAGTTGGTAATATTTGTCCTTTCTCATCAACCATACTCAAATCCATTTTTCTTGACCATCTCCCTTTGTTTTGATACAAAATCAAGTGACACAATAAAGAATAGAATTTGAAATCTAAGGGTTGCTTGTTCTCCTTCACACACAAGAATCCTTCATGCAGTTTTTTCTCAATATGAGATGCAAAGTCATATTCACTGTTCACCTCTGGATGTTGTATTTTCATAGCCATCATCATTAAACTAGTTGGCATTCTTCCTTGTACATCAATTCCCAAGACCTGGCATAGTGCAAAATAGGTTCTCTTGAAATATACAACAAATTCGTTCACAGGGAAAGGCTCAATAGCATTTGATGGAATCTCAATTTTTCTATTGTTGGCCCCCTTCTCATATATATTGGAAATTCATCTCTCCTAAGTGTTTTCCTCAGGCTTGTGTAATCTCGTTCAAATCTCTGCAAATCCACTTGAGTGAGAGCTTGCTTGTTCAACATAAAATAGTCAACAATTGCATTCCTGTCTATTGTCACCAATGGCAATCCATTTGGTATTTTGACTGTTTTAGTGGCAAGATGGTAATATTGTTCTAGTGCCCTAATCAATTCCACATCCACAAATACAACGAGCACCACCAACTTTTCCAAATCCAATTTCCATGGATTTCCCATTGGTCCCTCGCCATCCTTTTTTGCATAAAAATACCAAAATAAATCCCACCCAGAGATAGGGATTGTAGCATCCTGACACCCTTCTGTTGTGTCTTTGAACATCTTCTTTGGACCCTTGTCTATGGACTGAGGTAATACTTCTAGTAGAGATTGTTGAAGTGGTCTTTTCTTGGGAACTACAGGCTCATTACCTTTACTAGCAGACTTAGACCTCTTGGGTGCCTTGTTTAATGACTTGAACAGGCTAGGATTTTTCAAAATTCAACTTACTATACCAGCAACTAAAAAATAGAGGGAAATATATGCCAACTTCTAATCAGAGAGTGCAGGAATGAACTTACCTAGTCAATTGTAGTTTGCAGGAAACACACTAAGCTGAGTTACACCTTCTCCAAGTTATGTCTAAATTCTCTGAAATGAGCAAATACCAAGAAATCTTTGAATCTAATTCAGCCAAGGAGTTCATCATATCACCATTACTCTGGTTCATACCACAAGATCATGAAATCTTAGCATTCAATTCCTTTCAAATATTAGCCATTGATTTGATTTGATCTAACAACTGGGTATGCATATCAAGATTTGACAGCAATTCTTGATAACCGCGACCCCACATTGAATGTGCCTGCCATTTATTTCTTTTACCACGTCACCGCAAGGCTCGCCCAGACCGGCTGTGAGATAGCGGGGGCTTACAACCACTACACTTCTATTTCATCCTTTACCACCAGACTGCAAATGCTTAGATTGACCCCTGTGGGACAGCGGGAAATTATTACCTGATGTCCTGTTTACTGCCCACCCGCAAATGTTTTGAATGACCGTCGCGGGACGGCGGGGCGAAAACCCATTACATTCTCCTCTTGCCTCTCTACCATGGGCCTCGGTTGAAACCTTTGCGGGGAAGCGGTAAGTGATACCTCTTGATGTTATTACTGCAATGCCATCGGTTACTTTTCAAACCTCCATGGGACTACACGAAGAGACTATCTGCACTCGAACACCACCAAGCCACAAGAGTGAGATGAACTATCCACGGGGTAGCGGTAGCTTCTTCATTACAACCACTTCCTACTGCCAAGCCACAACCTGTTCTTTTATGCTCTGTGAGAATGTGGTATGTGCCATATTTCATTCCTCTTGTTCCCGCAAAATCGCAAAAGATATTCAATTAACCTGCGGGACATCGGTAATAAACAAAAACACTCATATAGTAAAAAATAGTCAAGATTGTTTCACAATGGCCATGATATATATTCCAGTCTCAAAAGTATAGGTTCCAAGATAGATTGAAGGAAAAGGAGAGCATCAAACCGAATAGGATCAAGCAAATTCAGGGAGGTTATTAGTTAGTTGATTAAACTAGGTTATTTAATGAACTAATGATTGAGGAGGATTTTATGATAATTTAAATAAATATTATGTATTTATTTAATTGTGGGGGAATGTTGGGGTGATTGATTTAATTAAATAAATGTGGATTTATTTAATTAAGGATGAGACTTTAGAGGAAGGGTTAATTGGATTAGTTAATCAATTAATAAATTATCATAATTTATTTAATTAATGTCAGAAGAACGGTTAGATTTATTAATTAAATAGCGTGACTTATTACACTGATATTAGGAGGAATGATCAAAGTGGTTAATTAAATAAATACAATTTATTTAATTAACATTGTAAGAGGAGATGTGGGATAGATCAGGTGTGATGTTAGGCCATGGTAAGATTTAGGTGTCTACATTTCTAACAGTGCATTAGTTTTTGGGTCGGTGAATAATGATCACAATTTATCTTTGGTAATTTTTTCCTTCACCATATCATGAGACAATTTTGAGGAACAAAATTGATGATAGATTTCTCTATGGGTTGCCCATATATTTATTTCCTTCACTAAGATAGATTGAAGGAATAGGAGAGCATCAAACACGGATCAAATGAGTGCAAGCATGATTATGTTATTGGATTTCAAACTTTGTCAACAAAGATACACTATCAAATTCCTATTGATGAATTGCAAAGAATATTTGTTAAGGGCTTATTACCTACTATCCAAGTTGAGACAATGTACCTAAACAACTATTATTCTTCCATGGATTTGTGTGCAAATGTAAGAAACACTAAATTGAAACTTCTTAAGTCTAATGCACTTAAATATGGATCTCATCCTTCAAAATTTTAATACGAAAATTTAGTTTTCAAAAGGGTGAAAATAAGCAAGAAAATCAACAAAATGCTCACCATGTTGTTAATTTACAGTCAACTTCAGATGTTATTTAATCTAATTCCCAAGGTGAATTGAGGGACAATCCTATATTATCTATCAATGTAATAAGATCATAGAATACATAAAGGAAAATAGATATATAAACCAAAACACACTCAAATATAGAAGGGTTCTAACATATATGTCACTTCTATTCAAAATGAACAAAGGAAATATATAGAGAGGTAAGATGAAAATTTGTTATACCTCTTTTACTCTACAAAATGTAAAGTAGGCATTTGTTCAAGAATACCATCAGTTATGCTCCATGTAGATGTTGACAAGTATCCAACATGTATGGTGCATTTCTTATATGGATGGGATGAGAACAAATGTAATCAAACTTGTATGGTGTCAACTAGATCATTGTGGCATGTGGCATACGTGGACATCACCATGTGTCAGATGCATACAGTGCCAATTATATGATCATGTTTTACAGTACAAATGTCATTAGGTGGCACACATGTATGGAAGCATAACATGTGGTTGTTGATGTTCCATGTGTCTAACTAGCCACCAACATGTGTAGAAATGTGTATAGCCACACTATCTAGATCCTTGAAGATCCGTAAACCCTGAATAATGCCTCTAAATCCTTAATCCTAACCCCTAACCCCTAAACCATAAGCCCTAAATAATGCCCCTAAGCCCTAAGCCCTAACCCATAAACCCTAAACCTGAGAAACCCTAAACCCCTAAATCCTAAACCGCAAACCCTTAAACCCTAAACACTAAACCCAAGAAACCCTAAACCTCTATCTCCCTATCTCTATCATTCCTCTACCTCTCAATATCTCTCCCTATGTCTCTGGCCATGTCCCTCACTCTCTATATCTACCTATTGGTCCTCTCTCTCTAAACACTAAACCCTAAACCTCTAAACCTTAACCCCTAAACCACAAACCCTAAACCCTAAATAATGCCCCTAAACCTTAACCCCTAAACCCTAAACCCGAGCAACCCTAAACCCCTATCTCCCTATCTCTATCATCCCTCTACCTCTCAATCCTTCTCCCTATTTCTCTGGACATCTTGCTCACTCTCTCTCTCTCTCTCTATCTATCTATCCAGCTATCTCCGAACCTGAGCAACCCTAAACCCCAAACCCCTAAACTCTAAATCCAATCAATTATAAACCTCTATCTTCATATCTCTCCCCTATCTCGCTATCTCTATCATCCCTCTACCTCTCAATCTCTCTCCCTATGTCCCTAGCCATGTGCTAAACCCTAAACTTAAGCAATGCTAAACTCATAAATGCTAAATAATGCCCCTAAACATTGACCCCTAACCCCAAGCAACTCTCTCTCTCTCTAGATCCCACCAATTTTTCCCTATTTTACTATTTTCCACCTCTCCTCTCATCATTCTTCCCATCCAATGAACTTTAGTTTTATCTTGTTTCCATTTCATCCTGCCAATTTATATCATCCCTCTTTTCATGTCCTAGTTTTCTTGTTTCCATTTGCTTTGTTGATAAGAGAGAGAGAGAGAGAGAGAGAGAGAGAGAGAGAGAGAGAGAGAGAGAGAGAGAGAGAGAGAGAGAGAGAGAGAGAGAGAGAGAGAGAGAGAGAGAGAGAGAGAGAGAGAGAGAGAGAGAGAGAGAGAGAGAGAGAGAGAGAGAGAGAGAGAGAGAGAGAGAGAGAGAGAGAGAGAGAGAGAGAGAGAGAGAGAGAGATTGAGAGGTAGAGGGATGATAGAGAGACAGAGATAAGGGAGAGATAGGGAGATAGAGGTTTAGGGTTTCTCAGGTTTAGGGTTTAGGGGTTATGGGTTAGGGGTTAGGGGTTAGGGATTAGGGGCATTATTTAGGGTTGAGGGATTTAGAGAGAGAGCTAGAGAGAGACTTCTTTTGACATGCAATCGTAAACCTTGAATAATGCCCCTAAACCCTAAACCCAAGCAACCCTAAACCTCTAAACCTTAAATAATGCCCCTAAACCCTAAACCCTAACCCCTAACCCCTAAAACATATATAGACCCTAAATAATGCCCCTAAGCCCTAACCTGTAACCCATAAACCCTAAACCTGAGAAACCCTAAACCCCTAAATCCTAAACCCCAAACCCCTAAACCCTAAACACTAAACCCAAGCAACCCTAAACCTCTATCTCCCTATCTCCCAACTATCTCTATCGTTCCTCTACCTCTCAATCTCTCTCCCTATGTCTCTGGCCATGTCCCTCACTCTCCATATCCCTATCTCTTCTGGCTATGTCTCTGGCCATGTACCTCACTCTCTATATCTCCCTATTGGTCCTCTCTCTCTAAACACTAAACCCTAAACCTCTAAACCCTAAACTGTAAACCCTAAATAATGCTCCTAAACCTTAACCACTAACCCCTAACCCCTAAACCCTAAACTCAAGAAACCCTAAACCCCTATCTCCCTATCTCTATCATCTGTCTACCTCTCAATCCTTCTCCCTATCTCTCTAGATATCTCTCACTCTCTATCTGCCTATATCTCCCCTCTATCTCCTATATCTCTCCCTATCTGTCTCCTCTCTCTCTCTCTCTCTATCTAGCTATCTCCAAACCCGAGCAACCCTAAACCCCAAACCCCTAAACCCTAAATCTAAGAAACTCTAAACCTCTATCTCCCTATCTCTATTATCCCTCTACCTCTCAATCTGTCTCCCTATGTCCCTGGCCATGTGCCTCACTCTCTATCTCCCTATCTCTCTCCACAGTCTCCTCTATATCTCCCTATCATTCCTCTCTCTCTATAAACCCTAAACCTCTAAACCTGAACCCCTAACCCATAACAATAAACCCTAAACCCTAAATAATGCCCTTAAACCCTAACCCCTAACCCTAAACCTCAAACCCAAGTAACCCTAAACCTCTATCTCCCTATCTCTCCCCTCTCTCCCTATCACCTTTGTCCCTCTACCTCTCAATCTCTCTCCCTATGTCTTTGGCCATGTCCCTCACTCTCTATCTCCCTATCTCTCCCCTTGGTCTCCTCTATATCTCCCTATTGGTCCTCTATCTCTCTCTAAACCCTAAACCTCTAAACCTTAACCCCAAAACCATAAACCCTAAACCCTAAACAATACTTGTAAACCCAAGTAACCATAAATTAGGCACTAAATAAGGCATTAAATCAGGTGCTAAATCAGGAGCTAAATCAGATGCTAAAACATGTGCTAAATCAGGCGCTAAAGTAGGTGCTAAATTAGGTGCTAATTGGTGCCTAATTTAGCACCTACTTGTTCTGATATGCGCAAAAAATGCCAAAAATAGCGCCATCTCGATAAATAGCACCGACTTTTTAAAAAAATTGGAGAAAAATACATTAAAATAGTGGGTGGAAGCAAAAAATGGAGCAAAAAAGGGATCTAATCACAAGGATTTGTTGTAGTGCTAGAAATTTAGGAAAATCTAAACCCCAAATCAAAACCATGAGAAACTAAGTGTTAGTAGGCTACTTGGTACAGAACAAAGCCGACTGGAGGAGACTACACACTATGTGAAGGTCAGAAGCTGACAAAAGATGATGAATAACACATCCCTAATATGTAATAGATATAGTATATATAGATAAAGAAGAATAGGAGTATGGTAGATGATATATTCTGATGTAAGAATGACATAGAAGTCATATTTGTAGCTATTGAGGTAGAGACTTAGACCTATCAGAGGATGGATAGATGATGTATGTATTTGATGACTGCTAGTATATATATATATATATATATATATATATATATATATGGAGATTTACTGATACCGGGTAATACTATGTTATCTTGCTATGATGTGTATTTGATGCTCTGTTGTGTTATTCTTTATGTTTTGTTGTCAATCTCTAGCTACTTGACTGGGGTATTAATTGACTACAAAAACTTGATTGAGGATTAGATTTCTATACATGTATCCCCTCTACATTTCTTGCTATCATTTGGTTATGTTGTCGGGACCCTAAAATAAGGTAGTTAAAGATTGGAAGGGAAAAACATCTTAAGAAGTAGCGCAAAATTATGGAAAAGAGAAAAGGTGAGGTTGGCAGGAAACATTTTCAAATTGCAGAGGAATTCAAATCTCCTTAAGTTTCTACCTCTGTGAGAGGGGGGCATGCACTTAAGGGGATGGCGAGTGGAAAGGGGGTAGGGTCCACAAGGACCTTTTAAATGATGTGACTCTTCAAATAAGGATTCCATGGGATATAA
The DNA here is from genome assembly GCA_027924645.1 of Cunninghamia lanceolata. NCBI lineage: Eukaryota > Viridiplantae > Streptophyta > Pinopsida > Cupressales > Cupressaceae > Cunninghamia > Cunninghamia lanceolata. Next base: position 3,152,720 of record BSBN01000124.1, on the reverse strand, counting down.
GAGGACTAATGGAACACCGAATCAAAAAACCCATGGCGAAAGGGGAGAAGCGGAGGAAAAGAGAGATCGATGAAGAAATCAAAACTAATATGGAGTTAAGCAGAGAGGAGAGATTGAAGCAAACTCAAGAATGACAAGAGTGTTACCACAGAAGGAAGGAAAGGGCACAAGAGATGGAAAAAGGAGGGATAATAGAAGATGTGGAAGAAAAGGCAAAAGAATTTAAAGAGCGCGCCACAAAGGGTGCTGCCATAAGGAAGGAAGAAGACAAGCGCGTCATGGAGGATGCTGCTGAGTGTGCCAAGAAGGGTGTTGTTGGAGAAAGGAGATCAGAAGGAGAAGAGATAAAGGATATTATGAAGAATTCTGAAGAGCATGCCATAATGGGTGTTTCCAGAGAAGAATGCAAAAGGGAAAGAGAAGAAACATGCGACCTAGGATTTATTTAATAGACCACCAAAAAATATGAGTTAACACCAAAAATTTTGGAGATGGATGAGGAATATATAGAAGAGTTAATTTGCTAAAGCCTAAAGGAGATAAGAGAAGGAGGAGAAGATGAGGTAAACATTGAGAGGAGTTTTGAGGGTTTTGGAAGGTTATTTGAATCATCATTAGATGCTAACATAATGTCATTCACAAATGGAAGAGTATCCCCTAATTTGAAGAGATACTATGAAGAGACACAACCCATGGATGATGAGTCACACTGAGTGCCATATAAAGTCAAAAGAATTTTAGTTGAGAAGGAAGATATTCAAGCAAACAAAGAAGCAGAGAGAATAGCAGAGATCTGAAGCAATTTTATAGAGATTTTAGGAGAGGAGTAATTTGAGATCTGACTACAAAGAGATAAGGGAAGAGAAGGGAAGTGAGTTGATAGAACACAACATAACTAGAGGAGCAGACTGGAAGAAACTCATCACAGAGTACCGGGGATTTGGAGAGCACCAATCATGGATAGTCCTATTAAGTTACCAGTCTTTCAGAAAGATATTACTAAAGCAACAGAGCATATTTTTATTTTGGAGTCTATTTGGAACCAAAAAGGAGTAATAAGAGATGAAATCAAGCTATTTGACTTCATAGGCACCTTGTAGAATGAAGCATTGAATTGGTATAGAAACACATGTCCGAACAGTGACAAGGAATGGGATGACATCAAGAAACTATTTTTGGAGAATTTTGACATTCCGGATGTTTCGACAGAAGGGGTAAGTAAGATGAGAGATTTGATGCAATTAAATAATGAATCAATAAAGGACTTTGATAGAAGATTCAAGGAGACAACTAGGAAGTTGGAGGAACCACTGATTGAGAAGCAACAGATAGAATGGTTTATTTTTGGAATAAGCCCTAGATGGAAGGATATTTGAAACATATGCAGAAACAGTGACACTAGCTTTCTGGATAGAGTCTCAATCTTGGTGCAAACAAGATAAGATGAAAGAGAACCTAGAATTAGAGAAGCTAAAATTGGAATTGGAGCATTTGAAGCTGAGGCAGGAGATTGTGGCTAAGCAGGAGGAGAACACACAGAAGCAAAGACCTAATATTTGGTGCTCATATTGTACAAGAGAAGGTCACTTGAGAAATGAATGCCCTAGGATGAAAGGTGAAAGACAAGTTGCCGCAATAAAAGTAGACATCAAAACAACAACAAAAAGAATAGATTCAATATAATGTGGATTATGCGGAGAGTGGGATGACCATGAAACACATGATTGTCCTTCACATAATTTCTAGAAGAAAAGAGAATGTGCCGATGAATAAGATGAAAGTTGGTACACACATTCGACAGAGAGTAATAACATGTCCTATGTAGAGAGAAACTCACATGATCATGGCTACAAACAACCAAATTGGAGAAATTAGAGGAATGTCAATGTAATACAAAATTCAAACTCTGGCAGCCCATCCTATGGAAACAACTATAATAATGATGACAGAGAGAAATTTGGATGTTACAGAGGAGGCAAAGGCCATAGAAGAAATCAAAGAAGAAGGGAGGATCCAACATGTTTCAATTGCGATAAGCTAGGACACTTTGCTAATGAATGTTGGGTTGAAAGGAAAACACAGTGTTCATTTTGTAATAGTACAAAGCATGATCTATTTTCTTGTGAGAGGGCACAATAGTACATTTGGAATGTACAACCACAGTCTAAGAGTGATGAGCTACAAAACCAAAATAACCAAAAAGGAGAAAGGATCATAAGAAGGGCACCAAAGGATCAAGGAGAAAGGACCTTTTGGAAGAACAACAGGGAGGAAAAAAACATATCTTCAACTGAATCTATAGAAGAAGAGTACTACTAGAGAAGCAAGCCAAAATATACTGGAAAAGATAGAATAAGAAGGAAGGAGAAAGATGCAGTACTAACAAGACAAGGAACAAATACTGGAAGGCACTATGTAACTGAAACAGAAGAGGAAGTCAGTGAGGATGAAGAAGAATTTGTTCCCTCTAAAAAGTAGCATGAGGAAGTTGTGAATCCAAACAAACTATAAGGAAGGAATAAGAAAAGGAGAAGCAATACAAGCAATTTTTCATTGAAGTAGAAGTAGAAGCTCTCAAACAATTAGCTCATCTGACACAACAATATAGACTTATTGAGAAACTAAAACAATTTTCTAAATATTGGAATAAGGAGCAAGGTCAGAAAAGTCAACTCCAGAGGATGAGAAGAATAGATAGAGAATGGAAGAAAAACCCACTTATGGTAGATGTTCACATCAATCACAAAAAGGTCTAGAATGCCATGATAGATCTAAGAGCAGATGTCAACATGATCACAAAGAATCTGTGGGAGCAGCTAGGAAGACCTAAGTTGAATGAGACAACTTACAACATTATTTTAGTAGATGTATCTAACATGAAGACAATGGGAACATGGAAGCAAGTGGAAGTTAACCTAATGGGAGTTAAACATGTCCTAGATTTCACTATAGTAGCCATGAAGGATCAAGGTGAAACTTTCAATGCACTATTAGGGTTGAGATGGTTTGTAGATGTAAACGGTGTCATAGACTCCCAGAGAGAGGAGATATAATTTGCAAATGAGAATAAGATTGTTCACATTCCTTAGAGATCATCAATGGAGGAAGCATATATAGAAGAATCCAATCAAATGGAAGAGAGTGATAAGGAGCAAATAATCTCTATACAATTTTGAGGTTGGAGATAGGAGAGACAACAAAAGAGCCTAATTCTGAGGGAGAAGTGGAAATAGAAGATGATCACTATAGTATATATAGTGAGGAGGTCTTAGAAGCTTGGATGAGAGAAGAATTGCAACTCAAAACAAGGAAAATGTTGGGATACCAGAGCATATGCATGATCAGGACTAGCAAGGAAAACACACTGCAATTCTCTACATTTCATGAAAACTCACCACATATCAATAGCGACACATTAGGGATGAACAAGAATATTATATCTCAAAAGGCTCAGCAAGTGGAGGAAAAGAAATAAAGAAATCAACATACCAAGGTGACTAGGTTACCAGAGATACAGATAGGATAGTCACAAGTAAAGCATAAGAAAAAAGGGAGAAAGTAGGCAAGAAAAACATTGGGGAGACATTGTTTCAGTTACCAAAACACTAGATCATCAATCTCCAAAAGAAAGAAATGGATTGTGGAAGGATTCCACCATGGGAACACATTGTCTCAAAGCCTATCCACTAACAAGGAGTAGAACTTAAGTCATAAAGAGAAAAACAATAAAGTAATAAAAGAAAAGAATACAAAGGTAAGTGAGAAAAATTAGGGCATAAAGGAATGGTATTTAACCCTAATCTCACCCTAGGAACTTCACTTTGCACTCATACTTTGGTGAAATCCAAGCTCCGAGAGAAGAAGCAAGCGGTGAACGTAGTAGTGAAGAGTAGAAACACATAGGCAACCAACAAAGATACAATGGCAACCCCTGAGCTCATCAGCATTACACACAAGCCACGAACAAAGTTCAAGAAATACCCTAGAAAGTCCCAGAGGTGGATTTAGACGGTGCATTCTTGAATGTGCCAGTAGATGTGGTTTATACAGAGGATGTAAGGAAATATATTCATAACACTTTGGAAGAGATCAACCACATGAAGTTTAAAGAGCTAAGGGACACACTGTTGGGAGATACAGGGTATCTACTTGAATATCTAAACATTCTGGCAAAGAAATTGGATATATGGAAAGACTTCCTTGACTTCATAGATGCCCACAAACGGGTAAGGATCATTCTAAGCAGAGTGCATGATGAGTTTATATACATGGAAAAACCCTATAGAATAATAAAGGAGGCCATTAGGGCAGTCACAGGGTTGAGTGTCGTAGGACCCCTACTGGCCATGAAGGCTATCAGAATAGATCAAGTGAGGGAGCTAGCCGGAGCTACAATATATGGGAGAAATATGAATGTAAAGGATATCACTGATTTGGGGGTGAAATATGCCACCAAGGGCATTGCATACAAGGTCTACTATACCAACTAGGAGGGTTCAGCCACAACAACTGCAATTCATACTGCCTACGAGATGGTGAAAGAGGGCAAGGATTTTGACCTTTATGAGGTGATGTGCCAACAAATATTGGAGAACCTACAAAAGATCAAGGATTCTAACTATAACTTCCGGTATGGCACTTTAATCATTTGTCTTGCATTTTATTTTTTGAATGAGCTGCCGGGGTATAAGGGGAAAGAATGGAAATCAAATATATCGGTAGGGTTAGAGGTTAAAAGACATATAGCCCAATTTTTTGACACCAAAGCATTTAGTGCCACATACTAGGGGTTTTTCAAAACCATACAAGAGGAGATGAGGGAAAGGGATAGATCCCTTATGGAATAGTCAAACAATACATAAAAGATATCACATTTTTGGTTGACAAAGACTTCACATATATGGAGGCAGTGTAGCCAAGAACATCATGGATACCTAAATTGCCATATGAAATAACTACAATAGAGGTCAATACTTATGCACAACACCTACTAAGAAAACCCAAGGACACAAGTATAGAGAGATATGGCACTTACTCAGAAGTTATGGACAAACAACATAAAAAGCACGTGGAGGAACATCTCAAAAAACACAAGGATAAGCTGCACAGATAGTGGAGAGTTTCCAAAAAGGGAACTACCTCAGCTCTAAAGCTAGCCACATCAGCTCCCTTGCCTACCAAAGAGGCTCCAACAGTAAGAAGGTCAAAAAGGACCACATCACAAGTGCCTTCATCATCTACCATATCATCCAGAGGGAGAGTAGCATTAGAAGTTTTATCAAGGATGAAGAAGACCACACAGAAGAAGGCTCCTCGATAGATACAACATGCAAAAAGGAAGAAAACTCAAGACATTCTAGAGGAAATTGAGTCAGATGAAGGAGAAGAGAAAGAATCCAAATTTAAGAAAAAGAAGAAAGAACAATAGAAACTAGAGGAAAAATTGGCACAACAAGCATCAGAGGAATCAACACAAGAGCCCTACAATCTGGAGGCACTGCTCAATGCTATGGAGAATGTCGGTATGTTAAAAGAAACTACTATTTTATATGATGAGTCATCTGAAGGAAAGATACAACTAATAGTACAAGCAATAATACAACTCATGAGGAATAAGAATAAAACACTAGATGAAATAATGGAAGGATTTCCTGATAGTTTGATAGATTCTTTATGGGAAAGGAGAAATAAGGCACTCCAATTGGAGGAAGAAATAAGTTACGGGCCATTGACAAAATCAGTGACACATTGTCACTAGAGGAGAAAAATGAATTGTTACAACAACAAGCCATGGAGCTGAGAAGAAAACAAAGTGTAGACACCCTTATGAGCAGAAATAAACAGGAAAAAGAGAAAATACAAAAAGAGACAAAAGAAGTCACAACGAAGATATATGAGGCTATCAAAGAGCAACAACAACAATTGGCACCATCACCTCCGCGCAACACTGAGATACTGGCAGGAGGAGAGAACAAAAAAGGGAAAATTTGTTAGAAGCTTCGACACAAGGGTACCTCCTCTGGAGAACACAAGGATGGAGGAGAAGAACACAAAACAACAAATAGAGAACCCATAGAACAAAGAAGATGGAAGAGAGGAGAACACAGAGGAACAAAGGGAATCAAAACAAATTGATATTTCAGAGGTCCCATCATCTTCAACTGAATCAATCAAGGAATTTTTCGAGCAGGAAAACAAATAATGCCCATTATGACCCCATAGTTGCTACAGTTACCGATAGTGGAAGGCCAAATAAACCTTGCCGGAATATCCCCACTATAGAAGCTACACTTGGGAGATGTGTTTCATTCCTCTGCTAGAGCATAAATTTTGAAGCAACATGTGGAAGGGAGTGAACTCTTGCAAGATGTGGTGGACAAATTGGCCAAGGAGATGTCGGAGACACTGAGAGATACTACCTTACCCTTGTCAAAGCAGTTGAAATAGTTAACACAAGGGTTCAAGGAGTACTCTAGCCAGCTAGAGAAGAAGGTAACTCATCATTTGAATAAGAAAAGACTGACATAAATGATGAATAAGTGTGCCAAGGCACACACTCATCTAGAGATTAAAATCAAGAACATACAACAAAGTATTGTGGAGGCTAATATCATATACCATTTTTGTTTAAAATAGCCACAGTCCAAAAAAGCAATAAAAGATCAAATGGATGCTTTAGAACTTCAAATGTGGTAGCCCAATATGACCCTCTGGCGGATAAGAATGGAGTGATGAGGGCACATGTGGAGACATTGCATAATCAGCACCAACAACTCCAAGATCAAAGGGATCAAATAAAAGTCCAAATAAAACAATTCAAGGAAGTAGTTAACCTCAGACTGGCTAACCTAACCGATAATTTTTTAGAGGCCAAACAAACTACACAGACCATAAAGATATCGGAAAGTATAGAAGAAGTAGAGGAAACATACATAAAAATAGAAGGACAAATAGCTATGTTAGCTAAGGCCAAGAAACAGTGGGTTACCAATCTAACACAACTCAAGAAAATCTATAAGACTATCCTACCTAGCAGCTGATTTTGCATGTCTTGAGGACAAGACATAATTTTGTGTGGGGGATGATGTTAGCAGGTTACTTGGTATAGAACAAAGCTGACCGGAGGATGCTAGACACTATGTGGAGGCCAGAAGCTGACAAAAGATGATGAATAACACATCCCTAATATGTAATAGATACAGTATATATAGATAGAGAAGAATAGGAGTATGGTAGATGATATATTTTGATGTCAGAATGACATAGAAGTCATGTTTGTAACTATTGAGGTAGAGACTTAGACCTGTCAAAGGATGGATAGATGATGTATGTATTTGATGACTACTAATATATATATGGAGATTTGTTGGTACCATGAAATACTGTGTTACCTTACTATGATGTGTATTTGATGCTCTGTCCTGTTATTCTTTTTATTTTGTTGTCAATCTCTAGCTACATAACTAGGGTATAAACAGACTACAAAGACTTGATTAAGGACCGGATCTTCGGACCGGTATCCCCTCTACATTTCTTGCTAACGCTAGGTAAACCACACATTGAGGATAAATTCTTATAAGTTCTAAAAAAGAGGAAGCTCAAAAAGGGGGCCCCAAGTTTGAAGAACTTGATTATATTATGGTATAACAAAAGTCCAAAGAAAATAAACAACCAAAAATGTAACTAGGACTTGATGTGCAATGGGTCACAACAAATAGTGACTATTGTAGGAAAAATATTTTTAAACATTTGGAATCTAGAATATTTGGTTAAGAAATAATTTAAATCAAATAAATAATTTTGTAGTAAATTTTAATTAAATCTTAGAAAAATTCAAACATTACTCAGCGTGTACTCAACATTTTTTGATCAAAATTTGTGTGCATGTGTATTCATTTACCCTTTGCAAGTTTGTAGAGACCAACATTAATGGAAATGAAAGAAGAATCAAAATTATATAAATTTGATCCCGAAGCAAATAGTGTTCTACTAACAATATAAAATATTCATGAGCATACATGTTTCCAAATTCTAAGCATTGCTCTCTTTCTAGGTAAGCATTTGTAACCTTAACAAGGATATGTTTGGTCTCACTCTAGGCATTGCTCTACTACTAGTTGAACATCCATAGCTCTAGTAGAGTTATTTGAATCACTTGACCAAGATTTTTAAATTATTTTATTTTCTTTTATTTTTAATCTAAAAATATTTTAATATTCTCTTTTTCTTTTCACATAGGCACTAAAGCCTATTCAAGGTTGGAGAACACCATGGAAAATAGAGGGTAAAACATAAGATTTATCTTAATTACTTAAAACCATAGTGTATCACCCAAACAATTCATAAATTTCTAATGTAATTAAAATCTTCAATTAAATAACATAGTTTTACATTCCAAATACAAGCCAAATTTAAACCAAATTTACTTTTAACATAAATTGAACAAAGGATTTTAACTTGTTTGAAACATTCATACACTTGAGGTGAAAGGCGACACCCCCCACAAGAAGGTTAAGGTTGGAAAAGACGGGGGTAGCCTCTCTGTGAATTTTGAGAATAACCCTAGCATGGAGATTCAAAAGCTGGAGGAAGGGGACGAGGACTCTGTGGATGGTGTGGATGGTAGTGAAGACAAGATAGACAAGGAGTATGTTGCACCTCAGAGTAAGGATAGGGTTCTAATGACCTGGAGGTCGACCAGATTGGCTGCCAAACCTACCCCTATGCGTAAGGAATAGAAGTACATTGTTGAGTCGAAGGTGCTGAGGATAACATTGATGGTGAGACCAAGGCTGAGAACCAGGAGGACACCATGGTTCTGGAGACTATGGATAAAGGACCGAGCAACTTCCCTAAATTCAATGCCCAAATTTTGAAGATGAATAGCTTAGAGGAAAAATAGGAAACTGACAAAAACAAAAAGGTTAAGAAGACTATTAGTAAAGGTAAAGAGACAGAGGATATCGACACCAGAATGACTATGCTGGAGAATAAGTTTATGATGCTGGCGAGGTTCACATCCAAGGTCATGCATAGGTCTGTGACTACCTTGGTTGTGATGCAGGATATCGAACTCACCAAGCATGGAATGAAGGATAACGAGTTGAAGGAATATCAGGACATCTACCAATTTCTCACTGAGGATTGGGAGTAACTCTTCAACTAGCCTGTGGAGCTTTTTTGTGTTTTCTTTGTTCTATTTACTGTTTGCTAGCCATTAGTCTGTTGTCTCTGGTTTTTTCACATTGGTTCCTTTTTGCTATTATGGTCTTTTTGTTGACTCTCTATTGCACCCTTAAGGCTACTCTATAATGGGTTTGACACCCTGGTTTTTCTGCTTATCTTATCAAAAACATTCATACACTTGAGACCTCGGTTTAAACACATAAGAATATTAATTAGGATGTCATGTTTTAACCTAAGATCAAATATTCCTTAGAAGTTAAAATCATGGACTTAGGGAGGCAATCTTAATCAAACTAAGAAACCTAAAAATTCTAACTTAGAAGCTTTATTTAGACAAACTAAAAAAACTAATCTATGCATATAGTTATAAACTAAATGACTAGGACTTTAAAACAAAACAACAAAAATGAAGAAAAACTAAACAAAAAATAAACGAAGCAAAATTTCCTAAATTACCTATACAATATATACATATATATATGGGGGCTCAAGACATTGGGTTTCAAAATTACTCCTATTTTATTTTTTCAAGATATTTAGGAGGAGGTTTCAAAATAACTCCTATTATATTTTTTCAAAATATTTAAGAAGAATATTTGGAATGTTAGAATCCTAAATCTAAAAAGTACATCCTTTAATTCATATTATTTTTAAATCTTGAATTTTAGACTCTCAACACTTAAGATTAATCCAAATACAAGTTTTACTCCCTAAAGTAGCACAATCATAAGTAAAATAAGAATAGGGTATATTTAGAGAAATATTATCCCATATCTCTAAGAAACTAGCCAAAAATGTCTATTCTTTTGTCACTATATATTCATTCTCAATTTGTATCTTCTCATCATTGGGTGTGTCTATAAATTACATATCATGAATTAAAGTGTTTATTAATTGCCACACACACATCATTATTTTCTTGACTCACTTCGAACTACTCTTCATCATTTTCTTTGCATTCCTACACATCACACATGTAATCATCGGACAATAAAGAATTCCACTAGTCATTATATATTGAAAATTTTATACTATCATTATCTATAAGCATATCTTCTATGATGCTAAAACTAAAGGAATAATCATTAATGGTCATACCTAAGTCAAAGTTATATATGTGTACATGTATGAATTTAGATGATATTAGATTTTTTGAGATCTAAAATTAGTGACAATAAAAAATTTAGAATTGTTAATACTATCATTTGTTTCATCTAATCTCAAGTGCCTCCTCTTGGGACATAGAACTAAGGATTTCTTCTTTTATATTATCATTTGAAAACTATGTATCTATAAATTTTGACTCATAAGAATGAATTCCCTTTCTAATTTGGTTATTCAATGGTTAAACATAATAAACTCCTATTACATTATATTCAACTTTTTCTAGGGAGTGCATAAGGGTGACAACCTAGTTGTTTTGATTAAAGTAACCGAGAAGGGCCCGAACCCATGAACAAAAGCCAAAAAGGTGAGACGATCAAGTTTCACACAAAATAAAACAACTAACAACAACAAGAAACAACATAAATAGAGAAAGGGCTAGCAGAGCTAGCCAAACACAGAAGGACTGACAATAGACCATGCTACTGCTTAGCCATAGATTTTAGTCTACTGATATCCTACCACTCTTTGTTCAAGAATTTCAACTTGTCTTCAAAGGTGTTCTCCTCCATATCCCTATCCTGATCTTCTTGGATCTCCATGCTGATCTACTTTCCCTTGGCACTCTTGTTCCTCGCCCTCGTTCTATTGGTCAGGCCATTAGTGGGCTAGTTCCGTATACTTGAGCAGTGACCCCTGTTTTAGCTTCTCTCATGGCCCTACGTTTCTTCATCTCCTCCTGAAAAACTTAGAGAGTAGTGTTAGAGCTCTTAACAATTTTCCTGCTGAACTCCACTACCTCAACCAAATTTTCCTTAAGTTGTTCCTGGTTAGCTTTTATTTCATAATTTCATCCTCCATGGTCTCCCACTTCTTGAATTTTCTGCCCAAGTTCTCTACTTCTCCCCACAACTCATCTTCATTGTCCTTAGGCCATTCAGTAGTCTCAAGCTGGGTGATCACCTCAAGGTGTTGTATCTTCTTCTTAGCATGATGAAGTTGCACCAGTTGCCATTTTAGGACCTTGTTTTGTAGATCAAAGGCCTGGTAAAGAGTGCCAACCTTTTCCACCAACTGGTTGCAGGAATTGTAGTCTTTCTTCAGTCCCCCTTGGTCAATAAAAGTAACCTGAATCTTTTTAGGAGGGGGCTCCTGTTTCTTAAATTTCACACTCTGGTTATCAGCAGTATCAGTGGTCTTTCTCTTTCCTATGTTATGGCTGATTTCCTCACAAACAAGGGTGCCTTCTCTGGTCTTATCCTTACCTTTGTCCTCTCTTATTTTATCCTTACCTTTGAAATTCCCAATATGTTCAGGAGGAACCTTCTCAGTTTCACTCTTTCTTTTATGCTGATCCCCCTTGATATTGAGGTCCTTTCTATCCCTGAGAATAGATTTTCTGGGGGCCTCTTCTAAATCTATCCCTATACTAGTCTTAGCAACAGTATTAGGAATTCTCCTCTTTCCAATCTTATGGGTCCCTTCTTTCGTAACAGAGGTCAAATTGGTATTATCTTTCCCTTTTTTCTGAGTAAGGGACACATCCTTAGCCATACCCTTACCCTTGTTCCTATCTCCCTTGGCAGGGGGGTCCTTGCTGGTTTACACAATATTTTTACTAGAAGATTCACTAGTAGCCTTGCCTAACATGTGCTCAGTATCCTTGCAGATTATTTTGTAATGGGTTTTAGAGGTTGATGCTTCTTGGTTTTTGGCTGATAATAAACCCTCATCCCTAGTAAGGGTATCATCCTAAATGGCATGCTTGTAACCCCCCAAATTTCTCCCAGTAACCCCAGGGATATTCTCAACCAATTGAGGGTTGTAAATTCTAGGTTTGAAGGCAAGAGTTGGGGTTATAGATAATTCAAATTTATACAAAGAATATATTAGGCTTTGATGTAGGGGAAGGGGCTTTTCACCTAATAATTTTTTTTTGCACAGAGTCCTCTAAGGACGTGAAAATCTAGTAAGGGAAGTTTATCTTCATTTCATGATGAAAATGATTAAGGAGAGGAAAGAGATATGCATGAAATCTTTTAAACCTGCCCTCTAATGTTACATACCTCATCAAAACTTTTTCTACCCTCTTCCAAAGCCCTGGAAGATCTTCTCGGTTGAACCCGTTCTGAAGCCTACTAACATTTTCACCATTCTGGAGGAACTTCTTCATGTCCTTATTATAGTTCCCCTTAACCATTTTTGTAAGTCTCATGCCTTCAATGCTCAGGCCCATCACCTCGGCTATCAACTCCTCAGAAACTCTAAAAGAAATCCCTCTTACATAAACCATCCCTACTTTCCATGAAGAGGCAAATTCTCTAGACAAAATAGTGTCATACCCATTCATAGTCTCAATGTACTGAGTGAACTTGCCTTTCTACAGAATATCCCATAGCTCAACATCTTCCTTAATGCTTTCATAACCAGTGGGTTTAGTTTGAAGGAGGTCACCACCCATCTTGCAGAACCCTGAATTCTCAACACTCCAACTAGCTTTGAAAGTAACAAGGTTGAGAAAAATCTAGATACACTGAATAATAAAGGCATAAGGAGTGAGACATATCAGGCCATGATTAATGGCAGTCCTTTTGCTGAGAAGCCTCATGTGACAAGTCCCTTGCTTTGCAGGGGCATTCATTACTTTAATTTGGATTGGCTTCTTCATTACAAATAATGTCTTTAAAAAGATCAAGGATGACCTCTCCTAAGCTCCACTTTAGGACATCATTAACCTTAGTGCCAATGTTAGCTAAAGTATCAGCCTTAGCATTTCCTTATCTAAAAATGTGATGATAATTGACTTTCTCCATGGTGTTTAACTTAATTTTTCTTATCTCAATTAGGTCCTTTAGAGACCAATTGGGAGTGGCCTTGGATTGGAGCATGTTTATCACATTCTTAGAGTCCCCTTCCATAATCAACATCCTTATCCCATGATCCATGGCCATACAGATACCTTGGTATGCTGCATAAGCCTCTACAAAATTGTTAGTTTGAATTCCCATATTCCTTGCATCCCAGAATCCTTCCTTCGTTGTCTCTTAAAAGACCACCCCCTCCTGCCTGACCCGGGTTCCCTTTAGGGGCCCCATCTAAATTGAGTTTGATCCATCCTGGGTCAAGGGGGGTCCATTTGGTATTCTTTCTAGTGATTTTCTTACTTTGATCCCTCTGAATGAGTTTCTCACTTAGCCCCCAGTTCTTAGCTATGATGCTTTCATTAGATGAGGGGTTTTGATTGGGAGATTTAAGTTCAGAAACTTTGACATTTTTTGTGATTCTAATTTTGATAACCTCTGCAGTTACTTTTTGCTTCCTCTTCTCACCTCTAAATATCATATTATTTCTTTCTCCCCATACTCTCTACTGGAAAATAGAAGAGATTTCCACTATAGTTCCTTGATTAAGGGATGTTTGAAAGGTGAAGCCCAGATTTTAGTTATTTTCTTTATATTTCCCTACCAAGTCTAGCTGAGGAGGGAGTTTCTCATTATATCTTGTCTAATTTTCCACGTAAAGCTGCAATGGAAAAGAAAATGGTCAACACTCTCTTCAACCTTTTCACAAAGCACACATCTGTTGGCCATTTGAAAACCTCTCCTTTGGAGATTGTCCACTGTGATGATTATGTAGTGATTAGCCATCCACCAAAAATACTTTACCTTGGGGATGGAATTGTTTTCCTAGATTTGTCTCTAGTTGCATCCCTCCCAACCAGTCTTGTCTAAGCTGTTATACCCAGACTTGACCATGCAGTATCCTAATTTGTCTTCTTTCCATATAAACTGGTCCTCTAAGAATTTTCAGTGAAATCTATGATTCTTTAGGATATTCAATAATGTTTTAGCCGTAATGTTTGGTGGATACTCATAATCCACCTTGTTGAAGTTCCAGGTCTCCTTACCATCCTTCGTACTCCAGTAATTGTAGACTTTCCCTCCCGTTTTCTTTTGAAGGATGCTCTAGATAGATGAGCAAATGGGATGATAGTCCAGTGGGGGAGAGGATATCCAGGGGTCCTCCTAGAATCTAACTCCATTTCCTTTCCCACATTCCAAAAAAGACCTTCTGAGAGAATGCTTTTAGCCTTAACTATATTGTTTCATATGGAGGACCCTGTAGGGAGGATTTGAGAGTGCATGAGGGCTATATATTTAGTATTGTTTAGATACTCAGCCTTCATTATTTTAGTCTAGTCATTTTCATCTGACATTAGTCTCCACCCCACCTTGGCCAATAATGATTTATTGAGAGTTGATAGCTTTCTAACACCTAGTCCACCTCTATTATTAGGAGTGCAGACCACATCCCAAGCCACCAAAGATAGTCTCTCTTTCTCCTCGGTTCTGCTCCATAAGAATCTTCTTTGAATTTGTTCAATCCTGTTAGCAATGAATCTAGGTAATTTGAATAATGATAGTAGATAAACCGGTGTACTTTGCAAGGAGGCCTAGAGAAGTTGAAGTTTACCAGCATGACTTAGATGGGAGCCCTTCTAAGTAGCTAGTTTTCTCTGCATTTTTTCAATTAAAGTGTTCCAATAGAGTTTTGGGAGCTTCCCCAAAGTGAGAGGCATACCATTTTTGGGTGACAATCTAGTTGTTGATTTCATCCTTAGAATTTGAATCACACAAGAAACAATCTATGGTTTTTCATGTTATATTAAGGATAGACCTAATTGTGTGTAGATCATGGGATATTACATTAGGTAAATACAAAATTAAGATTAGATCAAATAAATAAAGTATCAGGCTTGGTTGAGGGGTATCTAATTACTCTAAAATTCCTCAAAGTCTAAAATTTGGGGCACTTCACTATCAACTTAGGAATGATCTATGTCAGCCTATGTCTCAACAATTTCACCATCAAACAAATTTTGAACATATTTGAAATGGTCAACTTTACTTATGTTAGATTTAACTATTTCAATAGGATGTAATCTACAAATTCACTTTGGGTATCATCATCTAAATTTTAATCTCAATGGGAAATCTCAAAATGTGGGACCTGATTTTGAGAAAACCTCTGGTTTCAAAGAACCTGACTCTTCTGTGTTTCTTGTGGTTTGAGAAAAAGGATAGAATGATAGAACTAATTTGAATAACTAAAACTATTCTAAGGCGATGCGCCAGATTAATTTTGGTATTCTCTGTGAAGGAAAAAAAAATCACTTCTTATCTTTTCTGATTAATAAATGAAACAATCACAACTATCCAAAGAGCAACAATGCATGATTTGATAACAAATTGCATATTTCATTACCTCAGCTAATAGATAAAATGAATTACAATATGACAAATAAGCAAATAAAAGACTCAATTTTCAGCATAGAATGTTATTCCTCTTCATTGACAAAAGGAGAATAGAGTATACAAGGCTCTTAACAGATGCACACACATACAATATTCAGAATCCTTTGTTGGGAATTAAGGTGTCTTAACCTTGGTAATTCCTTGCATTATTTATGTTTGTATGTATTAATTCATTGCCTATGTTGTAAATTAATTGTAAATTCCATATTGTCATATTGTGGGATGTGGCACGGTGATGTGTCATCCTACATGGAAGATGACAACTTGTAATTTTGTCCTCACATGAGGAGATAGGCATCCCACTTTGTGGTAGGAGCATTTTGCCATGTGTTAGCATCTTTCATGTTGTGTAAGGGAATGTTTGATTGAAACTGTTATGACGGATTCCTATGACGAAGTTATGACATGTAAGAGTCAGAAATAGAAGCATGTAAGATAGGTGAAGACATGTGTCATGAAGCATATTTGAAAAAGGCATATTTGGGTGCCCCAAGGTGGACTATGACATGTTGTAAGAGAATATGCTATTTATAGCCTGTGTATGACAAATTCTCTTACAGCTGTAAGTTGTAACCGCTATGACAGATTGTATAAAGGTAGTAAGTGTCGTAAGAGCATCTGTCATAGCCCATTTTGGAAATAGACAACCTCTTTGGGATGGGAGCTATGAACAAGTGTCAGGAACATTCTACAATGTTGACCAAGTGTCCTTAGACATGGATTTTGGGCCATGAGGCCAAGTTGGATGCCCATTCCAAGATAGGACTAATATTGCCTTGTATAATCTATATAAACAGGTGCTCAGAGGTGGAGAAGTATCACAGGTTTTACAGGTACTGTTACTCTACTGGATTGACTCCAGATACGAGTGTCGAAGACCATTGAAGCTTTCATTGCAAGTGTGTTGTAAACATTCTTTGTTTTGATAATACATTGTGCAGGTTTCTGAGTGTGGGGTTTTTCACCAAATAAGGGTTTGCCTCATGTTATATCTTTGTCTCTCTTCTTCTGTCTTCTTTCTGGTTCATGTGTATTGCTACTATATCTCTGTTAGATGTTCTATGTTGTTGTAGTTGTAAGGATTAAATGAATTTGCATAGCCCTCTCCTCATTAGATTAGTGTAGGAAGCAATTTCTGTACACCTAGCTTCCTTTCAGTTGGTATCAGAGCCTGGCCAGTTTTGGTTCTAGTTGTTGGGTAGGTGTTTTTTGAGCTGATCTTAAGTTGAGTGGGATTTTGTGTAGAGTATTCTAAATTCTATTGCAACAAGGAGATGGCAAGCACATTCGGAAAGTCTGAAGTGGAGAAATTCAATGGCACTAATTTCAAGCTGTGGAAGCTCAAGATGGAAGGCATGCTTGTTGATCGAGACCTTTGGGAAAGTGTTAATGGAACTAAACCAGCTGCAATGTCACAAGATGATTGGGATCTCAAGGATCGAAAGGCCAAGGGTCTCATAAGACTTAGTCTTGTTGATTCTGTCTTGTTAAATGTCCATGAGGAGAAAACTACAAACTTGCTTTGGAAGAAGTTGGGAGATGTGTATCAAATCCCTGGTTAACAAACTTTTCATGAGAAATAAGTTGTATTCCCTTTGAATGGAGGACGGGGGATCTGTTCCTAAACATATGAATGCTTTTAACATGCTAGTTGCATAATTGACATCTATTGGTGTGAAGATGGAGGAGGAGGATCGTTGTATGACCTTGCTTTGTTATTTTCCAGACTCGTGGGATCCCCTTGTCATGGATATTGGAAGCACCACATCCACATTCAAAATGGATGAAGTGGTTTCTTTGCTGTTATCCGAAGAGATGCAGAGAAAGTCTTCTGATGCAGCCAAAAAGGCTCTTGCAATTCGTGGAAGACCCAAGGAGAAAGGGAAAAAGGACAAGAAAGCTGAGAAGGGTAGATCCAAATCCCATGGGAGATCCAAATCTACTGGAAAGTCCAAGGCTATCTGTTGGAAGTGTGGTAAATTTGGGCATTTCTGAAAGGAATGCAAAGAAGAAAAGAAAATGAAGAAGAAGACCCCAAATTCAAATTCTGACAAGTCACAAGATGATGGTGATGCTTTCATCGCAGCCCTGGCAACCCATGCATCTGATGATGTGTGGCTAATTGACTCTGGTGCATCATTCCACATGACCTCGTATGGAGATTGGTTCACTAAGTATGGGGAGTTCGATGGTGGAAAGGTGTACTTGGGTGACGACTCTCATCTGAAGATTGTTGGTCATGGAAGAGTCTCCATCTGATTCCCTAATGGATGAGTGAAGGGGATCTCTGGGGTTATGCACATCCCAGGCTTAGCACAGAACCTGCTTTCTATAAGTATGTTGAATGATGCAGGTGTGCAGGTTGTCTTTTAGAAAGAAGGATGCAAGATGACTAGAGGAGCTATGGTACTTTCTTAGGGTACTAGGAGAGGTACTCTGTTTCAACTGGAGGCATGCATTTCACAGTGCAATAGTTCTTCTGACTCAAGGAAGAGGGCAGCAGTCACTTCATCCCCACCATCTAAACAAGCAGTTAAGAAATCTATTGTTTCTAGTTCTGATGTTTGTAATCATGCCTTGGAAGTTAAGCTTACTGTTGAAAAGATAATGTTATGGCATAAGAGATTTGGCCACATTGGTGAGAAGGGTCTGTGTATCCTGAAAAATAAAAACCTCGTTGAGGGGTTAGATGATTGTAATCTTGAGTTTGACTTTTGCGAACATTGCATATATGGCAAACAAAACCATGTTCAATTTTATTTGAGTTCTCATAAGTCTTCTAGTGTGTTGGACCTTGTTCATTCTGATGTATTTAGTCCTGTTAATGTTCCTTCGTTATCAAAATCTATATATTTTGTATCTTTTATAGATGACTATAGTAGAAGGACATGGATTTATTTTCTTAGAAGCAAATATGAAGTCTATAGTAAGTTTAAGGAGTTTAAGGTCTTTGCTGAAAATCAGACTGGTAAAAAGATTAAGTGTTTGAGAACTGACAATGGTGGTGAGTTCCGTTATACAGAATTCAATAAATATTGCAAGGAACTTGGGATTGAAAGACATAAGATAACTCCATACACCTCGCAGCAAAATGGAGTTGCAGAGAGGATGAACAGGACACTAATGGAGAAGGCTAGGAGTATGCTTAGTGGAGTTGGCCTAGAACAAAAGTTTTGGGCTGAAGCTACTGCCACTGCTTGCTATCTTGTAAATAGATCTCTTACATTAGCTCTTGTTGGAAAGACACCCATGGAGGTGTGGTCTGGTAGAAAGCCTTCAATAAGGCATCTTCATGTTTTTAGTTGTGAGGCATATGCACATGTGCCTAGGGAGAAGCGGTCAAAATTGGAGAACAAGGCTGTTAAGTGTATCTTCATTGGCTATGGTGTCAGTGTGAAAGCATACAAGCTTTGGGACCTTGTGGCTGAAAAAATGTTGTATAGAAGAAGTGTCATCTTCAGAGAGCTTACACCTTCTTCCACTATTTTATAGCCAGAAGAAAAAGAAAAGAAAGAGGATGTTGTTTAGTTTCCTCCTACCCCTAAGACGCCTGAACAAAAAGACAATGTTGGACCTAATGATAAGGAGAGCTCTTGCAGCTTTGAAGAAGTTGAACCTCAACCTCAGCTCTTGAGGAGGTCTACATAGATAAGAAAGCAACTTGAAAGGTTTGGTTTTACATTGCTTGATTCTAGTTGTGCTTTTGCTTTGCTTACTAACAATGATGAACCTAGAACTATATCAGAGGCTATGGACATGAAAGATGCAAGTTCCTAGAAGGAGGCCATGGAGGATGAAATGGCTCTTTGGAAAAGAATCAAACTTGGGACTTGGTGCCTTTGCCTCTTGGACGGAAACCCATTAGATGCAAATGGGTGTTCAAGAAGAAATTTGGTACAGATGGCAGTGTTGAGAAGTATAAGGCTAGATTGGTTGCGAAGGGGTATTCACAAGTGGAGGGTATAGATTATGGTGAGATCTTCTCTCCTATTGCAAAGCTGACATCCATTCGATTCCTGTTGTCTCTTGCAACAACTTATGGCTTAGAGCTAGAACAGATGGATGTGAAGATAACTTTCCTTCATGGTGATTTGGAGGAAGAAATCTACATGTCATAGCCAGAGCATTACATGGTGAAAGGTAAAGAAAATTTGGTTTGCAAGCTTAAGAAGTCTTTGTATGGTTTGAAGCAATCCCCTAGGAGATGGTACTTGAAGTTAGATGCCCTTATGTTGTCTATTAGATTTGTGAGATCAAAATTAGATCACTGTGTGTATTATAACTTTGATGGTGATCGTATTCTCATTGTTGCACTGTATGTTGATGATATGTTGCTCATTAGGAAGGGTAAGAATATGATTTCTGATTTCAAATCTTAGTTGTCAGCACAGTTTGAAATGAAATATTTAGGGGCATCTAGGTACATTCTAGGAATGGAAATCAGAAGAGACAGAACCAACAGAAAACTTTGGTTAAGATAGAGTAAGTATGTGAAGACAGTGTTGGATAGGTTCAGCATGGCAGATTGTAGACCATTGTGTGTTCTTGTTTCTTTGGGAACAAAGTTGTCTATTGTGGATTGTCCAAAATCTCCTAGTAAGGTGGAGCACATGAGCAGAGTACCTTATGCTAGTGTTGTTGGCAGTTTGATGTATGATGTGGTCTGCACAAGACAGACATTGCCCAAGCAGTGGGAGTCCTTAGTCAATTTATGGCTAATCCTGGACGGGTTCATTGGGATGCAGTTAAGCGAGTGTTCAGATATTTGAGGAGTACTTCCGAGTATTCCATATGCTATCATGGTAATGTTACAGGACCTCCGCATTCTGTTGATGTTTGTGGATTTGTGGATTCAAATTGGGTAGGTGACATTGATAGTAGGAGATCCACCAGTGCTTATGTGTTTACACTATTTGGTGGTGCAATTAGTTGGATGAGTAAGCGACAACCTATGGTTTCTTTGTCCACTACAGAAGCTGAGTATATGGTAGAAACTCATGCTTGTAAGGAAGCCATTTGGCTTAAGAGATTGTGTTCCAATATTGTGTTGATGTAGGTCAGATTACGATCAGTTGTGACAGTCAGAGTGCGATTTTCCTTGCGAAGAATCCAACTTTCCGTGCTAGAACAAAGCACATTGATGTTCAGTTTCATTTCATGCAAGACATGGTTGAGGATGGAAAGGTAAATTTGGAGAAGGTGGATACTTTGAAGAATGTTGCAGATGCATTGACGAAACCAGTGGGCACAGAGAAGTTCAAATGGTGTTCAGAATCTATGGGCCTCTCGGCCTATAGTAGTTAAATCCTGTTATTCTATTTGCTCTTACAAGGTGTTCGACAAGTGGGAGAATGTTGGGAATTAAGGTGTCTCAACCTTGGTAATTCCTTGCATTATTTATGTTTGTATATATTAATTTATTGCCTATGTTGTAAATTAATTGTAAATTCCATATTGTCATATTGTGGGATGTGGCACGGTGATGTGTCATCCTACATGGAAGATGACAACTTGTAATTTTGTCCTCACATGAGGAGATAGGTGTCCCCCTTTTTGGTAGGAGCATTTTTCCATGTGTCGGCATCTTTCATGTTGTGTAAGGGAATGTTTGACTGAAACGGTTATGACGGATTCCTACTACGAAGTTATGACATGTAAGAGTGAGAAATAGAAGCATGTAAGACAGGTGAAGACATGTGTCATGAAGCATCTTTGAAAAAGGCATCTTTGGGTGCCCCAAGGTGGACTATGACATGTTGTAAGAGAATATGCTATTTATAGCATGTGTATGATAGATTCTCTTACAGCTGTAAGTTGTAACCGCTATGACAGATTCTATGATGATTGTGTCGTAAGAGCATCTGTCATAACCCATTTTGGAAATAGGCAACCTCTTTGGGATGGGACCTATGGACAAGTGTCAAGAACATTCTACAATGTTGACCAAATGTCCTTAGGCATGGGTTTTGGGCCATGAGGCCAAGTTGGACACCCATTCCAAGATAGGACCAATATTACCTTGTATATTCTATATAAACAGGTGCTTGGAGGTGGAGAAGTATCACAGGTTTTACAGGTACTATTACTCTGTCGGATTGACTCTAGATACAAGTGTCAAAGACCATTGAAGCTTGCATTGCAAGTGTGTTGTAAACATTCTTTGTTTTGATAATACATTGTGCAGGTTTCTAAGTGTGGGGTTTTTCACCTGATAAGGGTTTTCCCCACGTTATATCTTTGTCTCTCTTCTTTTGTCTTCTTTCTGGTTCATGTTTATTTCTGCTATATCTCTGTTAGATGTTCTATGTTTCTATAGTTGTAAGGATTAAATTGAATTTGCATAGCCCTCTCCTCATTAGATTAGTGTAGGAAGTGATTTCCGCACACCTAGCTTCCTTTCCTCCTTCAATCTGAGAAATATCCCTAAGGCTTAAATCTTCTTCTATACTATCTTTCTAATAAGTTCCAACCCCCTTTATTACAAATATTCATGCTCTTATATAGCCTACTGAGTAGAGAAAACTCTAGAGAAAGCAACAAGTAACTAAAGCAAAAAGCATCGAAAAGCTTGAGTTACAATGTAAAAATGCCTATTAAAGCACCCAAAGCACTGCATGATCACTGCATGGAAAGAACAGACTACCACACGGATTCACCATCCAATAGTGCAATGGAAGAGATCTATCAAAAAACTCGTGCTTGCAAAAAGAGCAGCGCTGCCAAGTGCTGCCTTATCTGAATCCACCTAGGACCCACCTTCAACATGCCACTTTTCCTTAATTAACTTATACGTAATGCTGGGACACTGATGGGCTGTAGAATTAGTCTCTTTTATGCTACTTTTTATATTTCAAAGACTTCTTTCATAGCATCCTTTAAGACATTTATCCATGCTTGCACTATGACATGTTGACCTTCTTTATACTTCTAAGACCTGAACTTATAATATTAATATGGAATGTGATGATCATATTATCTAATGAATGAATTAGATATAGATATGTATAAAAGTATAAATGAGATGTTTTTATGGTTAGTCATGGAAAATGCTTGTGGTATATGCTTTGGGAACTAATTCTATGTGTAGAATTGGACGTGTCATGATGAGATCGAGCATTTGTAGTAGGTTGCAGACAAAGGAGTTAATAGAAGTGTGAGTTTCAACGCTAAGAATGTAGAGACAGCTGAAGACAATTATGGAGCATCATGGATAGTAATAAATTAAGGAGTGGATTTGTTTCAAATATGATTATGGACATTGTTCATGCACCAGACTTCTAATTTGATTTGAATTCTTCTTCTTATAGTTAATTAGAATAAGAATGTGATCTTGACTCCATGACCTAGTATCTAGGCACGGTAAATGATCAGAGTCAGTTAATTAATAAATAAGGCTCTCTCTCCATTTTATATAGTAAGGGGAAGATGAGATATATAAGGTAATAGAGTCAAGTTGTTAGGAGTGTAGTTCAGTTATCATTTCCTTTTCTATGTGTAAAGACTCAAGGATGTTACATTTATGTAATACAATCTAGATATGACAGAAAAGATTTTATTGTTGAACAATTTGATGAGTTGATTCTATGCATGGAATAAGTTAAGCTTTGATATGTGTTACAAAGATACGTAGAATCTAGATTAGATTTGGTTTTAGTTAAGGAAGATAGTCTCTTGAGCTAGCCACTCAAGGTACTGATTCTCTCCTTGTTTATTTCATTTCAGTTAATGTTGGTTTATTAGTTTTCTGTTAATCGTAATTTGAATTCAAGTTAGTATTATATTTTGATCAAATAGATATAGTTCATAAACAATTGCATATTAGCATGTTTACAAATCCTCAAGAGGTCAGTAGTTAGTCATTTAATTCTTGTCAATTCATTAAGTTAATTCTACAGTTTCTTTGTTGTAATAGTTATCTACAAACCTTGCTGTAGGTACCTGTAGCAACTAGGATTTATAGTTGTTCTCACTATTTTGTAATTCTGTCAATTCTAGCAAGGTAGATGTTTTTGTTTAAAGTTAAGATAGAATGATTTAGGAACCATATGAGCCCTGAAGGCATATACTTTGCAAGTACCATCATAAGCTTACGCTCCCTAGTCGATAATTCAATGTAGGAATGCATAGTGATAGAGTGGACTGTTTAGATAGGTTTCCCCTGAATTAGTTAAGTCTACAACACATTAGTTTTCCTCTACATTTTTGGTGTCATTGCCGGGGATGGTGCTAACTTCTTAGGCTCATTTTGTTTTTACATGTTTTCATGTTTTATAGCATTAGAGTTAATCAAAACACCTTTTAGGAAACACCAGGCATTCTATTAGCATTGTGCAGGGCCACTGAAACATAAAGCTCAATTTACTATATGTGGAGGTAGAGAGACGTTCGAGGTAGATTCCTCCCATCAACTTCTCAGAACAACAAGGGTACAGCTGATTTCAACAACTACACAATAGGAAGTGCTGAAGGAGAGTTTCCTTTTACATCTTCATCAACACCCCCTACATCTCCATCAGCTTCCTCTACTGCCACAAAGGGAACTTTCAGAACAATGGTATAAGCAGTAGAAGATCCTCCAGGACAAGCTACATTTGAATTCCCTATACCAGACCTAGCCCAGGCAGCTACCCTAAAAAATATACCACCATCTACTTTGCCTGTTTTCTATGGTTTGGTGACTGAAGATCTTGACACTTTCCTGTTCAAGTTTGATGTTCTATGTAGGATTTATGATAATACCACTGATCCTTATAGACTCAAGCTGTTCCCTGCTACCCTAAAAGATGTTGCTTTAAGGTGGTTTATGGGACTAGGGAAAGATGCCATTCCAGACTGGGATACCATGAAGACAAAGTTCCTAAAAAAATACAAAGACTACTATAGAGGACATGATAGGAGGAGAGATGACATCTTTAGGATGTCACAAAAGGAGGAGGAGCCATTAGAAGACTATGTGGAAATATTCCAATTTGCCTTGAAGAAAAACCCTCAGAATAAGTTGTCCGAAGAATCATTGAAGCTGGTCTTTTTAAGAGGGATCAATGATGATTGCATGGATGCCCTAAATCTCATTGGAACAAGGGATATCTCCCAATTACCCTTTGAAGATATTTGTACAGTTTGTAGGAACTACTCCAGGACTTTTTTTAGAAAACCTAGAGGAGAAAGAGTAGCTATTGCAGGCAAATCAGTTAATGGAGTTTCTCAAGTGGAAATTAGTAACTTGCTGACTAATATGAAAGAAGATATCATTAGCCATATGGCTATGCAGTTGGACACCTTCCACATTAAAAAGAAATAAGAAGAGGCAGATGCAATGCTCACTGAATACTACCCAAGCTATAGACAAAGGAAGGCCAATTGTAAATGCAAAAGGGTAGCCAGTATCCAACAGGAGAAGATTGGAAGGCCAGAACTTCAACCATTTAAAGGTGATGATGGGCAACTATTCTTTATTGCTCAAAGAATACTATGGCAACAAAGGCAAGGTATGCCCCCTGATCCACTTAATTATAATTCATCTTTTCTTACTGCCAATCAAAATTTTTCTGCTTGGAATAACCAGCCCTGGCTTGCTAATCCAAATGCTTGGCAAAACCCACCATGGTCTACTCCACAGGTAGGGTGGAACCAAAAACAACAAATGGCCTCAACAGACTTTCCATGGCCCTACCTATAACCCCCAATGACATACTCAACAATAGCAATGGCAAGCTCAATGGAACAAGGGCCAACCATGGCAGCCAAACGCCCAATCTCAACAACCCTTGCTTCCACCTCAGCCACAACAACAAGCCATCATGCCTCCACCAGCACCTCCAAATCAACCTCCTAGACCTACCCAAATTCCTCACCAACTTGTACCTAACCCTAACAACAAGCCTGTTCAACAGGCTTCTACTAATGAGGTAATGCAGTACCCCACCTATGGAGTTGAGGTAAGTAATGTTCACCTCAGATGAGGGAAACACCTTGCAGGTCCTTCATCTCCCCAAATCACAGAGCTGCAGGATGGAGAACCCATGGAGGAAGCCTTAGATGAATCACCTTTGGAACCTAAACTAGTCTAGGAACCTCAATCTATATCACACCCTAAGCCTCCTTTCCCTGAGCGCTTGGTCATCCAAAAACAGCCAGAACAACCTACCAATGACCTTATAGGACAGTTGCAAGATATAAACATAAAGATACCCTTGATTTAAGCCATCAAAGATATTCCTATCTACACTAAGACAATCAGGGATCTCTGTATCAAGAAACCAGGGAGAAAAAGAGTAGACCCAAAAACAATCCATGTCTTAGGTAACCTTGCAGACATCGTGTTGGGAAATATCACTATTTCTAAGTATACCGATCCAGGAAGTCCAGTGGTCGATGTCAAGATCAATGGAGCCCTAATCAAGAATACCTTAATAGACTTGGATGTAACAATCAATGTCATGACTAAGGACACAATGCTAATGTTGCAATTAACCAATCTTAGACCTACTCAGATTGTCATGCAATTGGCTAATAGGTCCATAGTAAAACCTGAAGGTATCATTGAAAACTTAGTCATTGCATTAGATTCCTAGGAATATCCTACTAATTCCATTATATTACAACCTAAAGTCAATCTTGTTGGTTACCCTCTTATACTAGGTAGACCATGGCTTGCTACAGCTGATACATTTATAGGTTGCCAGTCAAGAAACATGATTATATCTAATGGAACCATTACCAAGAAATTGGTGTTGTATCAACCAGCCCTATCGTACCATGAACTGGAGCAAACTATTTGGCCTACTCTAGAAGAAGAGGACAGTTATTCTTTGCAAACCTTGATGACCTTTGTTGGATATCCAAGATGAAGATGAGTTATTGGCACACATTATCCAAAATGACTATGGGAGGCACCCACAACAGCAAGACTATATGTCCTGTCTATAGGATCCACTGAGAAGTATAATACATAGCAGCTCCACAGAAGAAATCTCCCAATTGTTTCATGCCTTACTACCCCAGCAGCATCTATCAGTCTTTCCTAGCCTTGATGTGTCTTCCATTCAACCAGTGACTAAACCATGAGAGATACGGCCTGGAAAGATGTTGACTATCAATAATGCCTTGACCAAAGAACAGGAGAAATCCCTTCAAAATGTCATACAGTCCAATTCAACAACTTTTGCATGGGATTATGGTGATATGAAAGGCATTGACCCAAATCTATGCATGCACAAGATCTATATTGATGCTAATTTTAGACCTATTAGGCAGCAACAAAGACGTATGAACCCTTCTCTAAGGAAATAGTCAAGGCTAAGCTTCAAAAACTTCTAGATGCAGGTTTTATTTACCCCATTTCAGATAGTGAATGGGTTTCACCATTGGTGATAGTTCCTAAAAAGGATGGCAAGTGGAGATTGCAAGTGGAGAGTTTGTGTTGACTATAGAGAACTCAACACTGCCACCAGAAAATATCACTTTCCATTGCCCTTTATTGACCAAGTCCTAGATTCTTTGGCAAGAAAGAAGTACTTCTCATTTCTTGATGGTTTTAGCAGATATAATCAGATAAAGATTGCTCTAGAAGATCAGGATAAAACCACATTTACCTTCCCCTGGGGGACCTATGCATACTCTGTTTTGCCATTTGGACTATGCAATGCTCCAATTACTTTTCAAAGGGTAGTCCTTAGTATTTTTTCTAATTTTGCTCATGATAGCATGGAGATCTATATGGATGACTTCACCACATATGGTGAAGCATTTGATGAGGCTTTGCAGAATCTTGAAAAAGTTTTGAAAAGATGCACAGAGCACAATTTGTCCTTAAGTAATGAAAAGTGTTTTATGATGATGACTGAAGGAGTGGTGTTGGGACATTTCATTTCATCTACAGGTATCCAAGTTGACCCAAAGAAGATAGAAATAATCTCTACACTTCCACAAAAATTGAAGGATGTTAGAAGTTTCCTTGGGCATGCAGGTTATTATAGAAGGTTTATTCAAGATTTTAGCAAAATTGTTGCTCCCTTGTTTGCACTTCTATCTAAGGATATTGAATTTGCTTGGACATTGGAATGTCAACATTCTTTTGAAAAATTGAAAGCAATCCTAACACAGGCCCCAGTCTTGAGAGGTCCAAATTGGAAACTGCCCTTTCATATTCACACCGATGCATCAGATTTTGCCATTGGGGCAGTTTTAGGCCAGCAAGAAGGCAACAAGGAATATGCAATTTACTACATCAGTAAAAAATTGCAAGGAGCTGAGCTAAACTACACAGTAACAGAGAAATAAATGTTGGCAGTGGTTTATGCCATCAACAAGTTCAGATACTACATAACCGGCTACAAAGTATTCATTCATACAAATCACACAGCCATCAGATATCTAATGAACAAACCAATAGTGGGTGGTAGGCTGGTCAAATGGTTATTGTTATTTCAAGAATTTGATATCACAATTGTTGACAAGTTCGGTAAGGCTAATGTGGTTGCTGACTTTTTATCTATATTACCCACTCAATCCTCAGATGGTGTGGTTGATGATTCTTTCCTGGTGAGCATCTATTTGCTCTCACTATAAACACACCATGGTATGCAAACATAGCAAATTACTTGGTTACAGGGCAGATTCTAGGATATTTTTCACCAAGAGAAAGGAGACAACTTGTTCACAAATGCTTTCCTTACTCTTGGATTTCAGGTTTTCTCTTCTATACTGGACCAGACAACATCATGAGAAGATGCATCCGAGCTGATGAAGTGTTTGATATCATGAAGGCTTGTCATGATGTACCATGTGGGGGACACTTTGCAGCAAAAAGAACAACCTTCAAAATTTTGACAACAGGGTATTATTGGCCAACACTTCACAAGGATGCTATCAAATATACAAGAGGTTGTGATAGGTGTCAAAGAATGGGTAGACCAACTAAAAGTGATGAAATTCCATTACAACCACAAATCTCATTAGCTCCTTTTGACAAGTGAGGACTGCACTTTGTTGGTCCTATTTCTCCAACCTCCAACGATAAGGAGTATATTCTAGTATGTATTGATTACCTTACAAAATGGGTTGAGGTCAAAGTATTACAGTTTGCAAGAGATGGTAATGTAGCTAAATTCTTATATGAGGACATTTTCACTAGATATGGTGTGCCAAGGGAAATAGTAACAGATCAAGGTCCTTAGTTTACCTCTAATCTAATCACAAAGTTAGTGGAGGAGTATCAAATAAGGCATAAAAAGTCTACCCCTTATCATCCTCAAGCCAATGGACAAGTTGAGGTAACCAACAAATAACTGGAAAACATCCTGACCAAAATAGTACAACTCCATAGGCAAGACTGGGTTACTAGGTTGCCAGAGGCTGTTTGGGCCTATAGAACCACCTGGAAAACCACCACAGGGTTTTGTTGTCTCTCAGATTTGCACCCTTGCTGCAGTTGTCAAACTTCAGCAATTTAGAGAAACATGGGAATGATCTTGAAGTGTGGGACCTTGCGAAGTGAGATAAGACCTCTGAAGAAGGTTGGCTTCCTTAATTGGTTATCACCTAAAATCTACTAGATCTTCAAAGGAAAAGTGGGAAGGAATGCTTTTAAATGAAAGATAAACAAAAAACTTTGAAAATAAAGGGGTGATTCACCAAGTTGAATAGAATAACCCTCACAGTACTAAGAAAATGCACAACATAACCAAATACAACAAGTAGACATACACAGATTCAACTGATTCTAGCAGAGGTAAGAAACACAATGATTGAGAGGAACAAAGATGTTCACAAACAGTCACATGCAGATTTACACTAAAACCAAAATCAATAAAAGAGGTAAAAATAAATTGCATATATTCAATAAGAAGGCATAGTTATAGTAGCAGAAAGCTTTGTTTGGAAACAGAAAGCCTCAATGCTAAAAATTTCCAACCCTATTTACATTTCATGCTATGCATATATAGCATCTCAATCTGACCTAAGTCGGTTACAAAAATCCGCTCCATGAGCTGTAACAGAAAAATATCTATCTGAAGGGGCGTCCATCTACAAGAATTCAAGGCATAAACATATTTGGAATAGCGACAGATGGAAGATATTTTGACTCTTTAATGTAAGTTGCTGAATCATCGATTTGAAACAATGAATCGGTGGAAGATATTCTAGGCATTGAATGCGAGCAACTTCAATGGTTATCTTCAACAAGGAATATATGAAATATCTGAAACATGGTGGTTTAAGAGATATTTCCAGTCATCAATGCAAGCTGTTGAATCTTTGTGCAGTAATGAATGCAAGAAATATCTGCATCTTGCCCAAAAAATGGTCGCTGAAACGTCCAGCCTCTAAAACATGCAAATTCAGATCCAAAATTGAAAGTGAGAATATCCCCCTCAAAAGCCCGCCAAATGAAAGAGGAGGCAAAATAATCATTTTTGCCTTTTGCAGCATGAAGAAATTCGCCAAGATGTGCAAGATATTCATGGTCAAAGATGTGGTCAATTGCCTATGTATATCGCTTTGCATCTGCGACTTGAATCGGCATCTGAATGATCCTTTGAATATGCGCTTTGTATATGTATTTGAATCTGTCTTTGAAGTGCCTTTGCATATGCATTTGAATTCATTCCTGCGGACCTTAAATGATTATCCGCTATATTTGATTCCCAGTCGGGTCCAGCTTGTATGTAGCCGATTGCATATCGCCTTTGTATATCTGTTTGTATGTTTAAACATACAATCGCAAATATACAAATGCATGTATATACAATGCGCGAACCCCAACACTTTATAAAGCAAGTTGAAATTGACATCGGGTCCAGCCTTTGTATCCTTTCCTTTGCATATCGGCACATACAAGCACCTTTACATACAACTCGCGACCCCAAAATGACTATCCGCTGCTGCTTTTGATCTTCCAGTTGGGTCTACCTTGCATATCACTATTGTATCTACCCCTTTACATATCGCATATACAATGCGAAATATACAAAGAAAAACTACATACAAACCACTTGCATGCAAACGCTTCATTTCGGCATATACAGTGACCATTGTATATTGGCTTTGTATATCGCCCTTGTATGTGTAAACATACAACACAAAACATACAAACAAAAGATACATTCAATTACTTGTGCCTTTATCAACCAGAATGCATATGCATTTTGGGTCTAGGCCTTGTATGTCAGGAATGCATATCGCATATACAAGGACTTCTACATACAACTCGCGGACCCCAAAATGACTATTAGCTGCATTTGATTCCCAATCGGGTCCAAACTATATGTAGGTTTCTCCTTGTATCTATTCTTTGCATGTGCAAACATACAATCACAAATATACAATTGGCGGACCCCACCCTTTGTATCTTTTCTTGCAACTTTTCCTTGTATGTGCCCGATATACATTTGCCTTTGTATGTCGCCGATATACATTGGCCTTTGTATGTCGCTGATATACATTGGCCTTTGTATCTTTCCGCCGATGTATCCTTGCATCTCTTTTCCTTGTATATGACCCTTGTATGTTGGCCTTGTATGTTGCCGATATACATTTACCTTTGCATGTTCCATTGCATATTTGTCTTGCATCTTTTCCTTTGTATGTGCGATTGTACATTTGAACATACAATGCGAACATACATTCATCCCTGCATTCCACCCCTTGCATATCCCCTTTGTATATTTTCTTGTATCTCGTTGATGTACATTTCCTTTGCATATGCGAACATACAATGGCGAATGTACATGCAAACATACATTCAAAAATGCATATACAAATACTAAGTATAAAATTGAGAAATCTCTGCGATGGAAAATACTTGAAGCCAAACGATTTCTGGGTTTTTTGCAAGGATTCTTCAGGCAAGATTTTGGGTTTTTTTTTGCAAGGCACAGCATAAATATTGAAGTATCTAAGCCCTGTAGGGTCATTTTCTAAAGGATTTTCGAGGAAAATACAAGGTGAATTATTTAACTCTGAATAGAGGAAAATAGGTCAACAGGTTTACCCCATATGAATTGGTTTATGGAAAAATAGTAGTCCTCCCAATTGAATTTGACCATAAAACATTAAGGACAACTATTGAGGTTGTGATGGATTTGACAATAGCACAACAAGATAGGATTCAACTTCTTAATGCTCTGGATGAAATAAGGATAGAGGCACTCCACCATACTGAAGTTGTCCAGAAATAGAGGGTCAAATGGCATGACAGTCATATCAAGAACAAAGCATTTACAGCCAGTGATTGGGCACTTTTATATGACTCCAGGTATAAAGACTTCAAGGGCAAGCCCCAATCCAGGTGGTTTGGACCATACAAAATCATGCAATTTTCCCCAAATGGAGCAGTTCAGTTGCAAACTATAGATGAGGTCCTATTTTCACACATGGTAAATGGACATAGGCTAAAGTTGTATAAGAAGCCATTATAGAAGGAGGACTTAATTGTTTCCTTAGCTACTGCATATGGTGCTTCTGGCACTCTTGATGAGGATACTATGACACCAGTTGATACTGTTATCACTGGGAATTGCACTCGTATGCAAAGCTGGTGAAGCACTACAATTCCGTGTAACATGGGACTAATTTCAGGTTGTGGGTGCCCTATGATGAAATTAGACCTCTAGATTGTGGGCTGGTTCCCTTCAAATGTTCTATTGAGATGTATGCTTTACTATTTGGGAAAAAAGAATAAATAAACTAATTGAAAATAAAAGATAAAATGATGATGCACCTAATTTGGGTAAAAATAATGCAATCTGATCCACAATGTTTGCTTAGAAAACTAACTTTTACACAATCTAGACTTGGCATAAATACCACAAAAGTGATTCTAAGGAAGGTTTGAAAATAGGTTTTTATGAAGGAAATGGTTTTTTCACAACACAAAAAGACTATTTCTGGTTAACACAACCTAAGACCTGTGATAAATATATGCTTTAATGCTGTAAACAAGGAAGTGAGACAATAATTTTAAAGGTTTAATGGTAAAACATAGTAAAATTTCATCAAAATCACTTCACCAATAGCACTAAAAGGAAAGGTAATTCAACTGATCTAAAATAAACAAGGGAAAGTTTTGCAAATAAGATAAAAATATAGCATGTAACCTGCCGATCTCTTAATAAAACTGTAAAAAAGAAAGCTACAAGAATTCTCTAATCTGTCTGAATCAGAATGAGAATCAAGAACTAGCAAAAACAAACTTTTGCTTTACAATATATA
This sequence comes from Cunninghamia lanceolata, assembly GCA_027924645.1. Classification (NCBI taxonomy): domain Eukaryota; kingdom Viridiplantae; phylum Streptophyta; class Pinopsida; order Cupressales; family Cupressaceae; genus Cunninghamia; species Cunninghamia lanceolata. Next base: position 3,119,901 of record BSBN01000124.1, on the reverse strand, counting down.
GGTTTTCTCTCTCCAAGAGGCATGCAAAAAATATGGACTTGCAGATAACTGCCTCTAAAAATACTCATTCCCGAGCAACCTCCAAAATCCTCAAAATTAGGGCCTAAAACTACCGCAAATTGAGCAAAAATAGCTTCAATTTGGGTCTCTCCATATGTTTGACCAAAAAGTTGACCAAGGACCCTAAAATACTCATAAAAGTCATGCAAAACCTCCTAGGTGGCCTAGTTAACTCAACTAATCAATTTGCATGATTTTCCATGAGCAAAAATTGATTGTGAGTAAATAATAAAGTAATAGAATAATTACTTTATTATTGGTTACAATTTGTTGGATTTTTGATTTTACAACGTGTGGAAAATAATAAAGTAATTTGGAAAATATTACTTTATTATTTATTTACAATTAATGACTTTGTAAAATCGTGCATGATTAGAAGAAAAATATCACTCCAATTACATTTGCCTAATTTGCATGATATGAGCAAAAATAGGACTTAGGAGAAAAAGAAAACTCCTTATACCTCCATGTGGGAAAAATAACCCTATTTTTCATGATTCCACTACACATTAAGGCAAAAAAAAATTTACTCTTATCACTCCATTTACAATGAAAAAAACTTAGGCATGAACAATATCCCTTATCACTCCACATGCACTAAGGAGAAAATGATATCACCCTTATATCTCCATGCATAGTAAATGCCTTCCTGCATAAATTTTATTTCTCATCATAACATGATAACAAACACCTTATTACTCCTACACATTATATCAATATGCATCAAATGTATCTTCACCTTATATCTCCATTGCAACTTAAAGTCAAGAAATAAAAAACAACTTGATGATCGATCACTACACCAAAATACTCCATTATATCTGCATCATTATACTACCACCATGCATAATCACTTACCTTGGAAGACTCCATCTCAGTCTCATGCATGCCATGTTTGAAAACATACCCCATTGGCTTTGTTAACCACTATGCATAATCAAGAGGTATCCTTACCTTTGGATGTTTTGAATAAGGACAAGGAACCCCAAGCATGTGTATCATTGTCCATGCAATACCCGACCACCAAGGAATCTTTAAAAGGTTTATAAGGCATGAAGCCTTTCTCTCCCATCATATCGGCCCTCTTGACTTAATAAAAATTAAGCTAAAAATTAAGCATTAAGCTTTGCTTGTCAGCCACTCCATGTTATGATGTCCAGGATCTTCAAGAACAAAAGGTCTTGACCACGGCACTCCTTTGGATAAGGTAATTATTTGTTTTTTGCAAGTCAAAACACACTTGGTAAAAGGGAACTTCGAACAAAAGTAAGGAAACAACCCTAAATTTGTTCATTCTTCATTTGTTCTTCCTTCTTCGGAGCACTGCAACTGCATTAAGCTAGCTTAGGGTTTGAATGCCTCCATTAGCTTTGGTCTTTTTCCCATCGATGGCTCTTCTTGGTTGTAAACTTGGAGCTCTACACTGTTAATGCAGAAGGTAACACCTGTATGAGTTTTATATTAGGCATTTTATTGATCTGTGGTTTTATCCTTTCATAGCTGCGGCCTTCTTCTTCATTCATGGCTCTCTATTTGTTGTGCATTCTTTAATACCTTCTTTCTTGTTTCTGTATCTTTCTTCCTTCATGGTCTTCATCTATTCTTGAAAGTTTAAGGCCACTGTGAAGTCGTGGATAGATCTCTCCTCCTGTCAGCAAAAGAGGCAAGCACTTGTCATTTTCATCTCTGTAGCTTCATTTGTCTTTCGTTTTACACTTTGTGGAATGACAAGTCTGTTGGTAGACATGTGTTTAAAGTTTTGAAATGAGGCTTTGTTGTCTTCTTGCACTTTTAAAGGCTTCCACCTTGTCACGACCATGCTCCTTCTGAAAATAGGCACCAAACTGTGTAATTTGTTGAGGGTTTGTTTATTTTTGAATCTAGGGTTTCAACCCTCTTTACATGAAATTTCTTTCATAATGCCACGACCATGCTCTTTCACTTAATTTCTTTCTCTTTTAACTATAAAGAAACAAGGGTTGAACCTTCTATCAAGGGTTTGCTCATTTTGCACTTTCATGGCTTCAAACTGTTATGGTCACTCTCCTTTATTTGAATCTTCTTGACTGTGTTTGCAAAAATGACATTAGGGTTTGATATCTTGATATGGGTATACATTTTTAATGAGCAATCTTCACTATATAGCACCTTCTGACTGTGGTTTTTCTCCATCTGTTGGCAAAAGCATTTAAGAGTTTGAAGTATTAGTAAATGGAGTTTCACACAACATCCTCTTCTCTTTCTCCTTGTGACTGTCATGGCATTAATGATGATACACTTTACCTTATCTATCCCATTGTAGCTATTGGGTATAAGCAAGTCTTTTGATATTCTATATGATAACAAATCTTGTGATATTTTGTATGATAACTATTATCATTTACCTCCATTTGCATGAGTATCATATATTGACACTTTTGTTAGATTCTCCTGTAGCATAGATGGTCTCTTTAGCTTATTTGCATATGATAAACTTGTACTCTTCAACTTGCAAACTGTAGTATGATGGAACTTTGTCATGATGCATCATATTTGATTGTGTGTTGTTTTTTGTTGCATCTGGATTCTACCATGGCATAAAGATCATGCTATCTTCTCATTAGTTGTTTGTATATTTTCTAAATGCACGTGTAGCTTAGATTGCATGCTCTTATCTCTCATGTTTATTTCATCACTTGAATGTCTATTGCATCATATGTATCATCCATCTTTCTCCTACACCTGTAGCTGTCCTTGTGCATTTTTAAGGTATACCTATAGCATCTTTATCTCTTCTTGGCTGTTATGCAATCTTTAAATACGCCTGTATCTACCTTTGTGCATAATGACTATTTATCTTATCATTTGGCTCTCATAGTAACATATATATCAAGCATCTTTTCTTCATCTTTGACCATGGTAATTGACTACTATGACTACATCATGAAAGCATAATAGCATAAAAGCAATAGGACTGTTTACCTTGTGACTTTCATGTTCTTTGTCCATCATCATTGTAGCACTTGATATAAGTCTTGTTCTTCTTTTCTGTTGTTTCTCCTTCATCACTAATGCACCTCTGTAGATGGATATGGCAACTTATGGTATATCCTAACATATTCTAACTGTATCTTGCTTTGTGTAAGCTACTTTATTGATCCTGTCCTAACTGTTCATGGTGAAAGTGACTGTATCTCTCCTTGATCTTGCACTATATCTCTCCTTGATCTTGCACTATATCTGTCCTTAAGGCATGGCACCCTCTTGACTACACCATGGCATCACTATAGCTTTAGGCATGGGGAATAAAGTTTGTCAAATCAAAACAATGATGAAATGCATAGAATCCACCTTGTTTATCCTTGGACTATTGCATTCTTTAAACTTTACTATGCTCTATGTATTTGAATCTTTGTGTGCTCTATACATGATAGTCTCTTGCTTTTGAATATGTACTTGACTATCATGTCAGTGATGACATATGTAGCTACTCCATAGCTTGTTATTCTTATAAGGTTTCTGTTTTAGGTGACAATCCTTATCATTTGATGAATTGTGAGCATGATGTATGTATCTGTTATTTGCATCTTTGCCTCTAGCATGTGACTATTACACTTACTTCATATATCTTGTGAAGTTTACTTTATGATAGTTAAGTTGACATATTGTTTATGATTGTCTTGACTTCCACTGTTTATCTGTTGTTCCATGTGGCATTTTGCTTGACTATCTTTATGAGACACTTGCAACTTGAATGTGATATAACTGTTTAAACTTTGATCATCTTTAATAGTATGAAAACAACATGAGAAATACCTGGTATAGAGTGTTGTTTCATCTTACTCCTTTCTCATAATGAGATGACCCTTCACATGATTTATTCTGAATCTTGTTCAAATGATACATAAGTTCTTGTATCCTTCTTTACTTTGTCTCTCTTCTTCTTTACTAGGCACAATAATCTAAAAACTTGTATCACCTCCTTAGATGACTGCAATCTAATTTTTGCATTTTTGTCTTTTTGTCAATCCTGACTCTGTCATGTAACTTTGATTTGCTTCAATCAACTGTAATAATGTCATGATGACATCTCCTTTATGTAAGTTGATTAGATGATGCATGATATAGCTTAGAATAATGCATCTTATCTTTTTTGATACTCTTTTCAAAAAATGAAAAGAAACATGCTGGGCTCAAACCCTTGTGGGAGCCACATTTAATCCACATGTTTATTTGTCTTCAAATCAGCAACAAAACTTGTCCTATACCTGCACAGTGAACAAACAAGTTATCAATAAAGTAACCTAATAGAATTGATTGATTTTCTTCATGATTTCTTCCTGATTTGTGTCATTATCTGATCTGATTTCTCATCCGAATGCATGATGTGATAAGTATATGTATCTATTTGATAAAAGCATGTGATAATTTTAAACATTCGGAGCACTAACAGGGCTATCCCCAAAATTTTGCAAGGTCAACTGATGATGGCTTGGAGTGAAGACTAAAGAATGAAGACTTGAAGGCCAGCTTCAACAACAACCTCCATCATCAGGCAATGATGGATGTTTAACCTTATCATGTGTTTATTTCTCTCTTTTATCAAACAGATGCATAGCTTACATGTCTGTAATTGCTTAGTCTAGTTACTCCCACGACTTGTGTGGGACATATTTGAACACTTCTTTTAAACATGATAAGTTAATTTCTCTGATGCATATGATGTATATGTATTTCCTTTTTCAATCAATGCATGAGATAAAGTAACAGATACTTGAATGTATGTTCAAAACATGACATGAAATAATAGTGCAATACAAAATATCTTTCTTTCTCTTATTCAAAATTGATTAACTGAATAATCAATTTAACTTATAACTCCTGAAAGATTAAACTGTGTAGAACAACTGTATCTCCCTGAATGTTTGATTTCTTGACAATCAATTCTTTTGTCATGATAACTTATCAGCCCTGATTGGACTGATGGGTTATCCTGACAACTAGATATTCTCTTCTACTCTGTCAAGGCATCAACCATTCAATGAATGCATAACTTTGAGTTTTCTATTATTCCTTCTGAACAACTACACTTAGGTCCAACTAATTTTAAGTGTGAACAAAAAATTAGTAACATTTCTGGTGACCTCTCAGGGGTGTTTGCCTGCTAAACAGTTTAGAACCAGTAGCCTAGCCTTTCCATTAGGTATAGAGTCATTTCTTCCCTGAATTTAGAGAAATTCTGCAACTCACACTAACTGAAAACAGCAGCAACAACTAATTGAAAACTGAAACTAAAACTGATTTGCCTAAAACAAAACCAGCAACATGTGCAAAAGCACTTCTTGGAAACAAAACAACAAAACTAAAACTAACTATACAAAAGCACTTATTTGTAGCATAAGGCTGCCTTACTTAATAGTATAACTTGAGGTGAATCCCACTCACCATCTAACTTAGCAAGCTGAAATGCATTGTGTTGCTTTCATTCTGTGATTATATATGGTCCATCCCACATTGCATCAAACTTTGTATGTTGTCCTAGTCTGCTTTTCAATTCATTCCACTTGAAAACTAGATCTCCTTCTTTATAAACTCTTGGTACTGCTCTTTTATCAACAATCCTTTTCATTTGGGCCTGGTGTACTTCCAATGTTTTTAAGGCCTCTTTTCTGATCTCTTCAAGTTCAATCAGATGTGCAAGCCTGATTTCCATTGGTTGTTCCTCAAGTAACTCTAGCTCTTTTATATAGCTAAGTGTTGGCAACTCCACTGTTATTGGTAACTTAGCTTCCTTTCCATATGTAAGCACATAGGGTGAATTACATGTTGATCTTTTAGGTGTTATCCTATCAGCCCACAATGCTAACTTTAACTTATCATGCCAAGACATCTGATTCTTATCAACTATTTTCTTTATGATCTTAATTAGATTTTTGTTAGTTGATTCAACCTATCCATTACCTTGAGGGTAATAATTTGATGAAGTATTCAAGAATATGTTGTTTTTGATAGACCAATCAGATATTCTTAATCCAATAAATGCTAAAGCATTATCTGAAATAATTGAGTCAGGAGTTCCAAACCTGGACACTAGATCTTGGTAAAAATTCAGGACTGATGTTTCATTAGCATCTTTCAAAGCAACTGCTTCAATCCACTTAGTGAAATAATCAGTAGCAGTCAAAATCCACTTGTGTCCTTGGCTTGAAGGTGGGTTAATAGGACCAATGAAGTCCAATCCCCACTTACCAAATGGTTGTTCCACTTGAATTAGATGCAAGGGCATTGCTACCAGCCTTTGTTTACCTACAAAAACTGAACACTTTAGACATTTCTTTACCCATTCATGAGCATCCTTGAACATGTCAGGCTAATAGTAACTAACTCTCATAATTTTGAGAGTTGTTGTTCTAGCTACAAAGTGACCTCCAGCAGGTCCATCATGAAATTCTTCTAGAATCCTTTGAGTCTGATCTGGTTGTACACATCTTAGTAAAACATTGTTAAAACCTCTCTTGTACAAAATTCCATCAATTATAGCATAAGGGATTGCCTGTAATCTGTAATATCTTCTTTTAGATCTGTCCAGGCCTTGTGGACAATCACCAGTGTGCAGATAATGAATCATATCATGCACCCAACTTGCAGGGGGGTCTGGGACAGCAACTGTTTCATCATTCTGAAGCACTGTCTCAGCCTCTCCTTCAAGTTCTTTGATGTATCCTTCATTTCCTGTAAGCTATTCACACAGTCCTTTGCCTCAGACCAGCTTGGTTACCTTAATTTCTATGTCATATTAAATGAACTTTGTTATCCACCTTGCTCTCATATCATTTAAATCTTTATTGAGCAAAAATTCTTTCACTGTTGCGTCAGCAACCATTAACTGAATTCTATTATTTGAAAGCATATGTTTGAATTTCTTTAAGCTCCTGATAACAACTAATACATGTTTTTCAACAAAAGAATATCTTACCTCATAATCATGCAGAACCTGGCTGAAACATGCCATAGGTTGTTTCATTCCTTCATTGTTTTGCTGAAAAAACATAGTTGATATAGTATCCACATTGCCAAATGCATATAATGAAGTCTTTATCAAAGTTTGGATTTATATTTGGAGTAGCAACAAGTGCTTCCTTTATATCTTCAAAACTCTACTTTCCTTCTTTGGTCTAGCTGAAGGGAATATTCTTCTTCAGCATTGTTGTAAGAGGTTGTAAAAGTACTGCTATGTTAGGAATAAACCTTCTTATAAAGTTAATTATTCCCAGAAAGCTCTGTAAGCCTTTCTTATGCACAAGAAGAGGTAATGCCAATATTGCAGTAATTCTTTCAGGATCAATTGATATTCCATCCTTAGACACAATGTGTCCCAACAATTTGCCTTCATGAATAGAGAAAATAATATTCTTTGGGTTTAATGATACCCCATATTCTCTACATCTTTCAAAGATTAGTCTTAAATGATGAAAATGATTTTTAGCTTTTTTAGAAAAAATAGTTACATCATCTAAGTATACAAGTACAATTTTATTAATCGAGCCTTGAAAAGCCATGTGCATTGCTCTCTGAAATGTTGCACCTACATTTGATAAGCCAAATGGCATCTTTCTATATGCTAGTGTGCCCCACTTTGTGGTAAAAGTTGTCTTGTACTGATCTTTCTCTTTTACAAGAATTTGGTTATAACCTGAATGACCATCCAATAAAGAAAATCTCTCTAATCCATAAACAACCTACAATATCTGCTCCATAGATGGTAAAGGATAATGATCCTTTAAAGATGCTCTATTTAAATCATAGAAATCAACACATAATTTGATTTCTCCATTCTTTTTTCTGACAGGAACCAAGTTAGAAACCCATGAAGTATGTTTGATAGGAAAAATGATATTACCTTCAATGAGTTTATTGAGTTATGTCTTCATGAGCACTTCCAGTTTGGGATTCAATGGCCTTTGCTTCTGTCTGACAGGTTTAGCTTTGGGTTCCAGTTCTATTGTGTGTTGAGCTAACTTAGGATTGAAACCTTTTAGATCTCCATATTCCCATGCAAAAATATCACTAAACTCTTGACAAAGATGGATGAATGTTTGTTGTTCTTGTCTTATACATATCTTTCCTAGCTTGAGCAACTTTCCTTTAAAGATCTCTATAGGTTCATAATGCTCTTGCTTTATTGAGAAGCTGGCCTTGTCTTTTCTTACTTGATCATCAGTATTAAAGATAGATTCCAAGGTCACTAAGCCCTTGTGTAGCTTATTTGATTTTAACTGAAGAATCTAGTCATCATATTGCTATGCAAATTTTTGTTGATTACATGCAAAAAATTCAGCCTCTTCCATTAAGAAATTTACAATTTGTTCATCACTGTCAAACACCTGCCAACTGACATTATTATCTGGAACTAATGGTCTAATAGCAACTTTCACATATAAGGGAGAGTGGATATTTTTCATTGCAGCAAAAATATCATATTCAGCTCCTATGGAAGCTAACTTGTCAGCTTGTTTGTTATCAATTCTAGGTACAAATATCAAATTAAATGCATCAAACTCTTCTATCATATCCCAAACTCTGTGTTTATACAACTTCAGCAAGTCATTTTTAGTAGCAGCAAGATTTCTGACTTGTTTGACCAGTAATTCACTGTCTCCAAAAACTTTTAAACACTTGATTTTCCTTTTCCTTGCCCATTCCAATCCATGAACTAAAGCTTCATACTCAACTAAGTTGTTAGAACAGCTAAAAGCAAATCTAAAAGATGAATAATATTTCTCACCCATGGGAGAAACTAAAATAACACCTCCTCCAACTCCTACTTTGCTTCTAGAACCATCAAAATATAGTTCCCAAACATCATTTTCAGACTCTACTTTTTGTTGTTTTTCCTCTTTAATCAGATTTGGGATAACTGCATTATTTTCTTGAATCATGTACACACCAAGGCTTATCTCATCCATTTTCTCAAATGGATCTGTTTCATGATTTTCTACTGTCCATTGATCTAAACTTTATTTGGAATTCCTTCTAAAGGTGTATTTAGGTCTTGAACAAGAATCAGATCTTCTTGATAAAAAATGGAAAGATTAGCATTTATAGAACTGGGTGTGTAAGGTTCCAGGTGATCTTTTGCTAATGGTTCAGACTTGATTGTAACCTTAGTTCCATATCTAGTTTTGAAGAATAAATGTGTCCAATCAGATGATAAATACCCACCTAACCTTGCTGTAAAATCTCTGGATAAGCAAATGGCAAAGGTAGGTGGCAGATCAATGACATAAATGTCTTGGTATATAACAAAATTTGGACAAGCATGCAAAGTAAGGCCTAAATTTTTGAACATTCCAACTGTACTCACTTTAGTTCCATCCATTTGTACAACACCTCTAACAACAGGTTCATATTTTAGATCTAACTTATCAGCTAGTTGTTTTGGCCTAACTGAGTTGCTGGCTCCTAAATCTATCATGCAATTATGTACTAAATAGTCACCTACAATCAAAGTGACATAAAATGGTGGAGGTTTGCCTACTGGTTTAGGTTGTTCTATTCTTTTTTTGCCTCATTTGCAATCATGATCTGAGGTTGATGTGATTTTTGTACTTCATTTGACAAAGGCAACTGAGATAATGCATTTTGTAACAAGTCCTTTTGTCCTGGAATGTGTAAAGCATCTAGAATAGACATGCTTACTATTGTCTTTTTCATATGATCCAAAATATTAAAAGCAGGGCCACTAATCTTTTGCTGCACTTTTGGGATAGCAACCTCTGGTTGGTCTTTTGCCACCTGTTTACTTTCTGTAGTTGGCTGTCTTGACAAAATGTGCAAATCCTTTGATGTAGAAGCTTAATTCTATTCATTCTGAGTTGTAGAAACTATATTTTTTCCTTTATCAGCTTGTTGTGGTACATTTCCAACTTGCTATTTACCAGTTTCATCTTGTTGATTTACATTTTTGGACTGTTGTTGCAAGTCAACAGCTCTCTTTTTTGATCTTGTATTCGCTGCAATATTATTAAAAGATTGCTTTTGACCTGGCAACTGATTTACACCACAAAATTCATTAGCTTGCCAATTCATTAAAGCTACATGAGGATTAACATACTGAGTCTGAATGTCTAGCTGGTTGTTTACATCACTTGCTGAATTTCAGTACCAGCATAGTTATTCTGTACCATCAAAGCTTGATTTACTATTCCATTTGGGCAAGTGGCCTGATTATGAGGCTGATTATAGGGATAACACCATGCATAGTCTTGAACCATGTTGTTTTGTATAGGCACTATTTCTTTTGACGTACTGACAGCATTTAGATTGTATTGTTGATTTGGCCTATTGTTGTAATTTCTCCTTTGACCCTGCTAATCTACATGATAACCAGGCCTATTTGTTTGGTAAGGTCTGTTATTCTAATTTGTTTGAATTTTTAGACTCACTAAGTCATTACTCACAGTTTGTAATATTTTTGCTATACTTTGCTGGTTTTCTTTGAACTCTCAAAATTTAGAATGAATGGGATCTGTGCCATTTTGTGCATTTGCTTGATAACCAAAAGATGGTATTGCTGAAATATGTGGGGCTAAAATTGGTATTAAAGGCTATATATCTGGAAAAATTGGCATTGGGGGCCTAGGTGCTATCTTACCAGCCTGTATTAAACTATTTTCTGCTCTTATTGCAATATCAAAAGCAGCTGGTAAAGTTACCCCTCCCATGGATTGTATCATAACAGCAATATCATAATTTAATGCCCTTAAATAATACAAAAAAGCATGCTCTGGTGATGGTTTCATTGTTTCAGGGATTTTATTCCATGTTTTCTGAAATCTAAAATTAAAATCTATCATTTGCTCTTGTGGAGCCCTCTTAATAGTAGTCATTTGTTCAACTAATGATAAATTATCAGACTTGTCTTGAAATTGTCTATTCAAAGAAGAACCTAATTCATCCCAAGATCTAATTGAATTAACTACTAAACCTCTAAACCATTGAAGAGCCTTACCTTTAAATGATGCTGCCAACAACCTAATTGTAATGTTCTCCTTGATGATGTGGTGAATAGAACACAAAGAAGCCACCTGTCTGATATGTTCAATGGGTGTAGTCACATCTTCCCCTGTAAAGCTTGGTAAAATTTTCAATGCAGCCATTGGTATGTCATCATGTCGATTCAGATTCAAATGGATGCCTCCATTAAATGAAACAAAAGGCTGATTTCGAGGTGGTGGTGGATTTCTTCCACCTCCTCCACCACCTCCGGGTGGTGGTAACACTCCTCCTCCTCCTCCTAGTAAAGACATTAGAGTAGGTAGAACTTGAGCTGGTGTTTGGATTGAAACAACTTGGAATATTTCTTGTAATACAGGTTCTTCTTCAATAAACTCAAGAAGAAGTGGTTCCTCTTGGAAAACAGGAATCTGTTCTTTTGGGCTTGCTGGTGCAGAACTTAAAAATTTTGTTGATGAACTTGCAAACAATAGATTCTGATGTGAAGCAAACTCAGGATGTGTACTTGGCAGATCTAAAACAATTGATGAATCTGCTGTATTGGCCTCTTTTTCTACTTTTATTCTCCTCTTTGGTGGAGATAACTGATTATGCTTCTTCTCAAAAATTTTACTTGACCTTGTTTGATATTTTTTCATAGGTTGCAAGATCTGATCTTAAAAAACCAAAGTATTAGAGTCGCTAGGTACTTGATAATGAACCTCTAAAAGGCTGGAATTCTACTATTCATATCGAAAAACAACAAAAAGAAATAAGTCCTTTTGAATTGAAAATTAGTTCAAAGTCCCACCGGGCGTGCCAAAAACTATTATCATTGGGAATTGCACCCGTATGCAAAACTGGTGAAGCACTGCAATTCCATGTAACATGGGACTAATTTTAGGTTGTGGGTGCCCTATGAAAAAATTAGACCTCCAGATTGTGGGCTGGTTCCCTTCAAATGTTCTATTAAGATGTATGTTTTACTATTTGGGAAAAGGGAAGAAAGAAATTAATTGAAAATAAAAGATAAACTGATGATGCACCTTATTTGCGTAAAAATAATGCAATCTGATCCACAATGTTTGCTTAGAAAACTAACTTTTACACAATCCAGACTTGGCATAAATACCACAAAAGTGATTCTAAGGAAGGTTTGAAAACAAGTTTTTATGAAGGAAATGGTTTTTTCACAACACAAAAAGACTATTTCTGGTTAACACAACCTAAGACCTGTGATAAAAATATGCTTTAATGTTGTAAACAAGGAAGTGAGAAAATAATTTTAAAGGTCTAATGGTAAAACACAATAAAGTTTCATTAAAATTACTTCACCAATAGCACTAAAAGGAAAGGTAATTCAATTGATCTGAAATAAACAAGGGAAAGTTCTGTAAATAAGATAAAAATATAAGCTGTAACGTGTCGATCTCTCAATAAAACTGTAAAAAAATGAGCTACAAGAATTCTACAATCTATCTGAATCAGAATGAGAATCAAGAACTAGCAAAAACAAACTTTTGCTTTACAATATATAGGTTTTCTCTCTCCAAGAGGCATGCAAAAAAATGGACTTGTAGATAACTACCTCTAAAAATACTCATTCCTGAGCAACCTCCAAAATCCTCAAAATTAGGGCCTAAAACTGCCACAAATTGAGCAAAAATAGCTTCAATTTGGGTCTCTCCATATGTTTGACCAAAAAGTTGACCAAGGACCCTAAAAATACTCCTAAAAGTCATGCAAAACCTCCTAGGTGGCCTAGTTAACTCAACTAATCAATTTGCATGATTTTGCATAAGCAAAAATTGATTGTGAGTAAATAATAAAGTAATAGAATAATTACTTTATTATTGGTTACAATTTGTTCTATTTTTGATTTTACAACTTGTGGAAAATAATAAAGTAATTTGGAAAATATTACTTTATTATTTATTTACAATTAATGACTTTGTAAAATCATGCACTAAGGAGAAAATAATATCACCCTTATATCTCCATGCATAGTATATGCCTTCGTGCATAAATTTTATTTCTCATCATAACATGATAACAAACACCTTATTACTCCTACACATTATATCAATATGCATCAAATGTATCTTCACCTTATATGTCCATTGCAACTTAAAGACAAGAAAGAAAAAACAACTTTATGACCCATCACTATACCAAAATACTCCATTATATCTGCATCATTATACTACCACCATGCATAATCACTTACCTTGGAAGACTCCATCTCAATCTCATGCATGCCATGTTTGAAAACATACCCTCTTGGCTTTGTTAACCACTATGTATAATCAAGAGGTATCCTTACCTTTAGATGTTTTGAATAAGGACAAGGAACCCCAAGCATATGTATCATTGTCCATGCAATACCTAACCACCAAGGAATCTTTAAAAGGTTTATAAGGCATGAAGCCTTTCTCTCCCATCATATCGGCCCTCTTAACTTAATAAAAATTAAGCATTAAGCTTTGCTTGTCAGCCACTCCATGTTATGATGGATAGGATCTTCAAGAACAAAAGGTCTTGACCAGGGCACTCCTTTGGATAAGGTAATTATTTGTTTTTTGCAAGTCAAAACACACTTGGTAAAAGGGAACTTCGAACAAAAGTAAGGAAATAACCCTAAATTTGTTCATTCTTCATTTGTTCTTCCTTCTTCAGAGCTCTGCAACTGCATTAAGTTGGCTTAGGGTTTGAATACCTCCATCATCTTTGGTCTATTTCCCCTCGACAGCTCTTCTTGGTTGTCACCTTGGAACTCTATACCGTTAATGGAGAAGGTAACACCTGTATGAGTTTTATATTAGGCATTTTATTGGTTTTATCCTTTAATGGTTGCGGCCTTCTTCTTCATTCATGTCTCTCTATTTGTTGTGCATTCTTTAATGCCTTCTTTCTTGTTTTTGTATCTTTCTTCCTTCATGGTCTTCATCTGTTCTTGAAAGTTTAAGGCCACTGTGAAGTTGTGGAAAGATCTCTCCTCCTGTCAACAAAAGAGGTAAGCACTTGTCATTTTCATCTATGTAGCTTCATTTCTCTTTGGTTTTACACTTTGTAGAATGATAAGTCTATTGGTAGACATGGGTATTGCATTTTATAGCAAAAAATGCTATGTCACTGTCAGCCATGACTGTATATATCTTGTTTTTTCCTTGACCTATCTGTATCATGCAGAAAACCTGAGGGTTTAAAGTTTTGAAATGAGGGTTTGTTGTCTTCTTGCACTTTTAAAGGCTTCCACCTTATCACGACCATGCTCCTTCTGAAAATAGGCACCAAACTATGTAATTTGTTGAGGGTCTATTTAGTTTTAAATCTAGGGTTTCAACCCTCTTTACACAAAATTTCTTTCATAATGCCACGACCATGCTCTTTCACTTAATCTCTTTCTATTTTGACTGTAAAGAAACAACGGTTGAACCTTTTGTCAAGGGTTTGCTCATTTTGCACTTTCATGGCTTCAAACTGTTATGGTCACTCTCCTTTATTTGAATCTTCTTGACTGTGTTTGCAAAAATGACATTAGGGTTTGATATCTTGATATGGGTATACATTTTTAATGAGCAATCTTCACTATATAACACCTTCTAACTATGGTTTTTCTCCATCTGTTGGCAAAAACATTTAAGAGTTTGAAGTATTAGTAAATGGAGTTTCACACAACATCCTCTTCTCTTTCTCCTTGTGACTATCATGGCGTTAATGATGATACACTCTACCTTATCTGTCCCATTGTAGCTACTGGGTATAAGCAAGTCTTTTGATATTCTCTATGATAAAAAAATCTTGTGATATTCTGTATGATAACTATTATCATTTACCTCCATTTGCATGAGTATCATATATTGACATATGTTAGATTCTCTTGTAGCATAGATTGTCTCTTTATCTTATTTGCATATGATAAACTTGTACTCTTCAACTTGCAAATTGTAGTATGATGGACCTTTGTCATGATGCATCATCTTTGATTGTGTATTATTTTTTGTTGCATTTGGATCCTACCATGGCATAAAGATCATGCTATCTTCTCATTAGTTGTTTGTATGTTTTCAAATGCACATGTAGCTTAGATTGCATGCTCTTATCTCTCCTGCTTATTTTGTCACTTGAATGTCTATTGCATCGTATGTATCATGCATCTTTCTCCTACACCTGTAGTTGTCCTTATGCATTTTTAAGGTATACCTGTAGCATCTTTAACATGTTCATATCTCTTCTTGGCTGTTATTCATTCTTTAAATATAGTTGTATCTGCCTTTGTACATAATGACTTCTTATCTTATCATTTGGCTCTCATAGTAAAATATATATCAAGCATCTTTTCTTCATCTTTGACCATGGTAATTGACTACTATGACTGCATCATGAAAGCATAATGGCATAAAAGCAATAGGACTGTTTACCTTGTGACTTTTATGTTCTTTGTCCATCCTCACTGTAGCACTTGATATAAGTCTTGTTCTTCTTTTCCGCTGTTCCTCCTTCATCACTGATGCACCTCTGTAGATGGATATGGCAACTTATGGTATATCCTGACATATTCTGACTGTATCTTGCTTTGTGTAAGCTACTTTATTGATCCTGTCCTGACTGTTCATGGTGAAAGTGGTTGTATCTCTCCTTGATCTTGCACTATATCTCTCCTTAAGGCATGGCACCTTCTTGACTGCACCATGGCATCACTATAGCTTTAGGCATGGGGAATAAAGTTTGTCGAATCAAAACAATGATGAAATGCATAGAATCCACCTTGTTTATCCTTGGACTATTGCATTCTTTACACTTCACTGTGATCTATGTATTTGAATCTTTGTGTGCTCTATACATGATAGTCTCTTGCTTTTGAATATGTACTTGAATGTCATGTCAGTGATGACATATGTAGCTACTCCATAACATGTTCTTCTTATAAAGTTTCTGTTACTAGGTGACAGTCCTTATCATTTGATGACTTGTGAGCATGTTGTATGTATCTGTTATTTTCATTTTTGCCTCTAGCATGTGACTGTTACACTTATTTCATATATCTTGTGAAGTTTACTTTATGACAGTTAAGTTGGCATATTGTTTATGATTGTCTTGACTTCCACTGTTCGTCTGTTGTTCCATGTGGCATTTTGCTTGACTATCTTTATGAGACACTTGCAACTTGAATGTGATATAACTATTTAAACTTTGATCATCTTTAACAGTATGAAAACATGATGAGAAATACCTGGTATAGAGTGTTGTTTCATCTTACTATGTCATAATGAGATGACCCTTCACATGATTTATTCTACAACTTGTTCAAATGATACATAAGTTCTTGTATCCTTCTTTACTCTGTCTCTCTTCTTCTTTACTAGGCACAATAATCTAAAAACTTGTATCATCTCCTTAGATGACTGTAATCTGATTTCTGTATTTTGGTCTTTTTGTCAATCCTGACTCTGTCATGTAACTTTGATTTGCTTCAATCAACTGTAATAATGTCATGATGACATCTCCTTTATGTAATTTGATTAGATGATGCATGATATAGCTTAGAATGATGCATCCTATCTTTTTTGATACTCTTTTAAAAAAATGAAAAGAAACATGCTAGGATCAAACCCTTGTGGGAGCCACATTTAATCCACATGTTTATTTGTCTTCAAATCAGCAACAAAACTTGTCCTATACCTGCACAGTGAACAAACAAGTTAGCATAAAAAGTACCTGATAGTATTGATTGACTTTCTTCATGATTTCTTCCTGATTTGTGTCATTATCTAATCTGATTTCTCATCCAAATGCATGATGTGATAAGTAGATGTCTTTGTTTGATAAAAGCATGTGATAATTTTAAACATCCGGAGCACTAACAGGGCTGTCCCCAAAATTTTGCAGGTTCAACTGATAATGGATTGGAGTGAAGACTAAAGAATGGAGACTTAAAGGCTAGCTTCAACAGCAACCTCCATCATCAGGCAATGATGGATGTTTAACCTTATCATGTGTTTATTTCTTTCTCTTTTATCAAATAGATGCATAGCTTACATGTCTACAATTGCTTAGTCTAGTTACTCCCATGGCTTGTGTGGGACATATTTGAACACTTCTTTTAAACATGATAAGTTAATTTCTCTGATGCATATGATGTATATGTATTTCCTTTTTCAATCAATGCATGAGATAAAGTAACAGATACTTGAATGTATGTTCAAAACATGACATGAAATAACAGTGCAATACAAAATATCTTTCTTTCTCTTATTCAAAACTGATTAACTGAATAATCAATTTAACTTATAACTCCTAAAAGATCAAACTATGTAGAACAACTATATTTCCCTGAATGTTTGATTTCTTGACAATTAATTCTTTTGTCATGATAACTTATCAGCCTTGATTGGACTGATGGGTTATCCTGACAACTAGATATTCTCTTCTACTCTGTCAAGGCATCAACCATTCAATGAATGCATAACTTTGAAGTTTTCTATTATTCCTTCTAAACAACTACACTTAGGTCCAACTAATTTTAAGTGTGAACAAAAAATTAGTAATAGATACAACATCAGAGGATGATCCACACGGCCTGACTAGTGATGCAGAGGTTGAGTTGGAATACTCAACCCCTGTAGATGAGGCATAATATCTTTTTCTTTCCAAACACATGCACACACAGCACCACATGCACACACCACACCTTTACCATGATTTTCACAACATTTAGCTGGGACTTGTTCACAACATTTAGCTGGGACTTGTTTACCACTTTCAGTTGAGACCTGTTTACAACCTTCAATTGGGACCTGATTAATTTTGCACCTGTTCTGATCACTCTCATAATCTGCACTTTGGAACAATGCTGCAAGCACCTATAGCAATTGTAGATGTCTTCAATGCAATGCACCGCCAATCCACTCAATTTGTACACTACGCCTTGCTTCATCACCATGTTGTACCTCACGCACTGAATTTCAAGCACTTCTATCAAATCACACATGCTGACATGCCACCTCACCATTCATCCACATGCATGACCTTGCAGTTCTAGCGAATTAATTGCATCGTACACAATATCTCCTTTCGAAGAGTGCTCCCACATTTCTTTTCGAGGCATTGTCCCAAAGGCAACTTTTCATGATCGCCATTAAAATTCTTTTTTATGCATTTATCATTATCCCTATTTACTTCATGCATGCGATAATATTTCAAAACATTCCAGTTAATAATTACAACTTCCTACCACTTCCTTTGCCACATGAGTGAGGTCACTTCATGTTCAATTGGGGGGAAGGGTTGTAATTCTTGATTTTTTTCGACTGGTTTTCAAATGAGTTGTCATCCCTGTGTACTGTGTAAATAACCAGTGAGAGTTACCTTCCTAATATCTTTACGTAAGTCAAATTGAGTTAACCCTGAGCAATAAGAGGAATTGCAGAGAGATATGAATAGGGGTTAAGTCTAGCAAGGTGGCGAAGTGGAATTATACAGAGGATTATAGACATGGGAGGTGAGTTAGTAAGGAGAGAGCCATCTCCACACAAGGAAATTCTTGAAGATGTGCTAGTTTTACCGCTCTTCACCAGAGTTGGATGGCTTGAGTACTTCTTAAAATTGACAGAGTATGACAATGATATAGCCGCAGAATTTACAATTACCTTGCAAAGTGACAAAGTAGTAGTGAAAGGGTTAATGGTTGATGCTTCTGAGGTAGCTATAGCCCAAGTGATTGGACTTCCATGCATCGGGTCAGAATACCCAGCTCGAGCTGATGCAACCGCTGCCAGAGAAGAATTCTGCAAGCGAGGTGAGCATTTAGACTCAACAACTCAAGGTACAAAATGCCTATCTCTGCCATTTTTCTAGGGCAAATGTGCTACCTACATTATCAGGTATTTCACTTGTGATGGGAGGTATAATATATTGTACACTGTGCACTTTAAATTGTTGAACCATCTTCGTCATGAGAAATTGGTGAATGTTCCGAACTACCTCTACAACTTCCTAAAGAGAATGGCTTCAGAATACCAAAAGAAGCCAGCAAATACTTCGGTGTCTCATTATTGTCTAATTGCACTACTGGTTAAGAGGAGTTTGCGGATACAATACCCACAAATTGATTGGTAAGCCTTTAAGGATTGTGTTGATATTTCTACCTTGTTGAAGCAACCTCATGAGGAGGAAGAAGAACCCCCATACAATGTTGAACATGAAGATGAACATGTTCATGAAGAGCCGAAGGAGGAAAATCTCCCTGAAAATAGACCTGAAGAAACAAGGGAACCTTCATTTTCTCCTCCTGAACATGTGACCCCAAAACTTGTAAGAAAGAAAGGAAAGAAGAAGAAGGAAGGAAAGGATATCAACATAGAAAAGACAAAAAGGAAAAAGAAAGAGAAAAATGCCAATACAGGGGAAGCAAAGGAGAAACAGAAGGAGAAAGGTAAAAAGTAGATAAAAAGGGTTGTTGAACAAGAAACCACTACCCCAAGGAGATTAGGCAGATTGAGGAAACAGATGGCTGAAGAAAAGATTTTTAAGCAGGGACAAGATTCTGAGGAAAGAGGAAATGCTCCTGGGAATGTTCCTATTGATATACTTGAAGATGATATCTCTGCAAATAAGGATGATGTGAATGTTTCTTCAAAGAAGAAAAGGTATGTTTCTTCTTTTGACTCTGAATCAGAAGACCCATTTATTGCCAAAAAGATGAGAAAAGCAACCCCTGGTAGCCCTGTTAAAGAAATTTTCAATGCTTTTGATAACAATGATAGTGGTAATGTCAGTTTTGAGAAAATAAATGAATTGTTAGAAGAAAGAGACCTCTGGAAAGAACTTCAAGAGGCATTGAACAAAATCAAAACCTTGGAGGATCAGGTAAAGAGGTATGAAGAGAAGGAGACAGAAAAAGAAAAGAGGATACATGAATTAGAGGAGAGGATTCAGAAACAGAATCAAGGGTCTAAATTGGACTTATTAGCACAATTGGTTGTTAGCAAGATCATCTTAGATGAGGAGAAGGAACCCCCTCCATCATTTCCTGAGGTAAGAACTCCAACATACCATACTACTATTTCATTGGGTTTTGAGTTGCTAAAAGTCACTAGTAGGTCAAAACAAGACACAAAGAATTGGGATAAAGAAAGGAAAATTTTTAATGAAATAATTGAGAACCAAAATCTTGAAATTAAGAAATTAGAGGCAAAGATGGCAGGCATAATTGACAGGGCCATGGAAATCATTGAATACAGACCACCTTGAAGGGTTTATGCATTATTTTTAAAGGAGAAATTTCTTAGTTTTGAATTCAATAAATTTGTTAGTGACCAACCAGCTTTGCAGTCTAGATACAATTTCTTCAGTTATTTTCAAAAGGTCAGTCTAGAACAACAAGATCAGCTATGTGAGTTTTGTTTGCACAACTACCTGTTGGAGGAAGATACAGAATGGAATCCCTCTATAAATGTTGGAGATTTACAGCTGAGAGCAGTAGCATCATACCTAAATAATGAAAAGTTGAGAGGAGAATTGATGGATAGGTATGAAGAATATGAGAAGGTATCACTACCAATTAGACAAGAGGCATTTAACCCTGAAGATATCCTCATAAAATGGTATAGACTTCTCTCTCATAAGGGCCTAGGAAAAATCATTATGGACTTAAGAATAAGGGTTCATAGAAGGATACATAGAATGATGGGATCCATGTTACAAGTTTGTGTTAGATATGTGCAAAGCAGATGGATTAGTTTGACACCTACTCTTCAATGGAAAGAACCTCATTCCTTACATAACTTTATGAACATGTCTGAAAGATTACACAGGTACATTCAAATTTCAGAGAATCAAGGTGTGGCATGGTTGCCTCTTACCTACCATCCACTTCTACTCTTATATCTAGTTCCATACTAGACAGGAGAAAAGGGAGAGGAATGCAGGACTACAGAAGCTATCAGACTACAAAGGCTTTCATGCTACAATGGGTTCTATTTGAAACAGGGTGAGGGTGTCAGGGTAGTTATGGACTTGAAGAAAATAGTTTTACATTATAATTCATTCTCCTAGGTATCTGTTTGAGTAATTTTGCTTTGAGGGCAAGCAAAAGGTTAGTTGGGGGGAATGATGGGCTACAGAATTAGTCTCTTTTATGCTACTTTTTATACTTCAAAGACTTCTTTCATAGCATCCTTTAAGACATTTATCTGTGTTTGCACTATGACATGTTGACCTTCTTTATACTTCTAAGATTTGAACTTATAATATTAATATGGAATGTGATGATCATATTATGTAATGAATGAATTAGATATAGATATGTATAAACGTATAAATGAGATGTTTTTATGGTTAGTCATGGAAAATGCTTGTGGTATATGCTTTGGGAACTAATTCTATGTGCAGAATTGGACGTGTCATGATGAGATTGAGTATTTGTAGCAGGTTGCAGACAAAGGAGTTAATAGAAGTGTGAGTTTCAATGCTAAGAATGCAGAGATAGTTGAAGACAATTATGGAGCATCATGGATAGTAATAAATTAAGGAGTGGATTTGTTTCAAATATGATTATGGATGTTGTTCATGCACCAGAATTTTAATTTGATTTGAATTCTTCTTCTTATAGTCAATTAGAATAAGAATGTGATCTTGACTCCACGACCTAGTATCTAGGCGCGGTAAATGATCAGAGTCAGTTAATTAATAAATAAGGCTCTCTCCATTTTGTATAGTAAGGGGAAGATGCGATATATAAGGTAGCAGAGTCAAGTTGTTAGGAGTTCAGTTCAATTATCATTTCCTTTTCTATGTGTAAAGACTCAAGCATGTTACATTTATGGAATATAATCTAGATATGACAGAAAAGATTTCATTGTTGAACAATTTGATATGAGTTGATTCTGTGCATGGAATAGGTTAATCTTCAATATGTGTTACAAAGATACGTAGAATCTAGATTAGATTTGGTTTCAGTTAAGGAAGAAAATCTCTTGAGCTGGCCACTCAAGGTATTGATTCTCTCCTTGTTTATTTCATTTCAGTTAATGTTGGTTTATTAGTTTTCTGTTAATCGTAATTTGAATTCAAGTTAGTATTATGTTTTGATCAAATAGATATAGTTCATGAACAATTGCATATTAGTGTGTTTATAAATCCTCCAGAGGTCAGCAGTTAGTCATTTCATTCTTGTCAATTCATTTTAAGTTAATTCTATAGTTTCTCTGTTGTAATAGTTATCTACAGACCTTGTTGTAGGTACCTGTAGCAACTAGGATTTATAGTTGTTCTCACTGTTTTGTAATTCTGTCAATTCCAACAAGGTAGATTTGTTTGTTTAAAGTTAAGATAGAATGATTTTGGAACCATATGAGCCCTGAAGGCATATACTTTGCAAGTACCATCATAAGCTTACGCTCCCTGGTCGATGATTCAATGTAGGAATGCATAGTGATAGAGTGGATTGTTCAGATAGGTTTCCCCTAAATTAGTTAAGTCTACAACACATTAGTTTTCCTCTACAGATACCACGTGGATTCTCTGGCCAATAGCGCAATGAGAAGAAGCTATCAGAAATGAGAGCCTTTAGAACATGCAAGAGGATGACACCTGGATTCCCCAGCCAATGGCGCAACGAGGAGGAGCCAGTCAAAGTAGAGACCCTAAAGGAAGTGTGCAAGAATGAAATGTAGCCTGTACTATGTCCCATCAATAACAATGCAACTCTGAAAAAGTGTCATCACCCTGGGCCCCACTTAAAACAACGACAATGTGCCGTGTGGATACCTTAGCCAATGGTGCAATGAGGAGAACCTATTAGAGTTGAGAATCTTCAAAATGTGTAGGAAAGTGACATGTGGAGCTCCCCAGCCAATGGCACACCAAAGGAACCATCCATAAGCAATACCACTCTGAAGTAGTGCCAATAAGACTCATGGATTCTTCAACCTATCTCCCCGAAACTAAAAGAACCTGTATATGCCCAAAGCCTGGATATGTATATATATTGGTGTCTCTAAAACCATCTTCTTTGATATATATATTTTATTTCTACGGTGCCTCTCCTCCCAAATCAAAATGAATCTACCTCGAACCCTTTAGAACTCAAAATGTAGAGTTTTTACTCTACAGGTCTTGGCGACTCACTAGGGAATCTATGCCTGCATAGAAGAACCAAAAAGACTGCAAAAGAAAGAGAACGAAAATATACTAACAGTAATTTGTTCAAAGCTTCTAGAGAGCCTACTATAAAGAAGTCCATTCAGCTTTAGAGGGTTGTTCCTTCTTTTTCAGTGCCTCAAACACCTTGTCCAGGTCTAGTATCTCTTTGTATGAAAAACCCTACAGGCTGTCAATGGTGGCTTTAATCTAGAATTCTAACTATGCAAGAAGCTACAAAATTGCTTCTACCTCTGTGAAATCAAGGGTTTGACTCATAGTTGCAAGCACCATTTGATCATTTTGTTTATTCAACAACAATGTCTTGATCTGGTCCTCATAGAGGACCATTGAATAATCAAGAAATGGAGAGGGGAGTCCTAGCTGTACCTGATGTTCAATGTGTCCCTTCATTTCTTGGACCACTTTCTTTAGAGCCTCCAAATAATATTTACATTTTAGGGTTGTCTTATTGTGACCCAAAAACTCATTCAGTTTTACGAAAGTTGTTCTCCTATTGTCCACTCCAGATGCTACAAAAGATTCCTCCGAAGAGCTATAAAGATTTTGCACCAACTGTTGGGATTCAATGACCTTAGGAGTTACCAGAGACAAAGTCCACTCCACTGAGACTTTGGGCATACGAAATAAACGTAAGCGTAGGCTTAAGTTTGGAGGTCTCCTCCAAAATACGCCTCCAGAATGAAGTATATAATTCTAGAATGAGAGGAAGGACGTTCACTATGGGAGGCTATTGTGCGAGCTCCTGTTTGAGCTAAAGGAGTTGCTACTCACTCTTTTGGACCTCCTCTTTCAATTGTTTATTTGCATCACACTCCTCTGCTAGGTTCTTATGCACTTGTATTAATTCACTCTATTTGTCACTATGTTTTTGGTCAACCTAGCTCTTCTCTTTCTATAAAGTGTCCAACTATGTCTTTAATGTTCCCAGCTCTAAGTTGAGATTAGCATTCTTGTTCTTCTTCACTTGCCATGTCTCCTTGGAGATCAAATTTTGCATTTTAGATGTGAGCCTAGAAATCTCTAAATCTTCTGCCTTGGATTCTACCCTTAGCTGGTCTACTGTGTTCTTGACCTGAGCCAATTCTTGAAACTATTTTTCAAACTTTCGACTCATTTTTATGTAGTCTGTTGTGACAGACTTTTGCATCTCCTCCATCAGTCCCACCTTGTCTTGTGGCTTGGCTTGTGCGAGATTGAGACCCACAACATGGATGGAATAATCATCACATTGCATTTGCTTCTAAGGCTTAGTAACATTTGGGGTCATTTGAGATATCATCAAGGCCTGTTGCACATGATCATATAGAGAGTGCATGCGAGTGATTGCAGGTGCTTTGCCTTATTTTATTCTTTGCTTTGTTAGGCGAGCCTCCCTAGCCTTTCTAGTAGTCTCGACCTATTGGTGGAAAGTGGATGGAGATGGGATCATCCCGTCGATGAATGGAACACCTTGGGGTAAAGCATAGGGTATATTGACTTGTTGTTGCACAGAGGCAAGGCTGAAGCTGAGAGAACTAGGGAATGCATCAATAGAATAGAGGGAGAGAAAGGTGGAAAACTAATGAGAGGCAAGGCAATAATTTGAGTGGCAGCAGGTGTGGAAAATGCAGTCGGTGGAGGCAAAGGGGAAGTGGATGAAACTAGAGGAGGGAACACATTTAGTGGCATTTGGAAAGAAGGGGATACAGACTGAGAGAAAGAAGAAGGTGAAGAGATACTTACCTAAACCATAGATGATGTGGTTGTGCTTGTTACTGAGCCAATGATTAGGACCTCCTCCTCTTCAGACTCTGCTTGCAGCATTAGCTTTCTTTTCTTTCTTCTTTGATGCCCTTGCTCTATCTCTTCTTCCTTCTCTGGGTCAGTTTCAGTTTTAGCTTCTTCCTCTTCGAAGATCTTTCTATTATCATCTCCAGGGGGAGGATGTCTCAACATGGTATTCATCCCATATTTTCTCCCATTCTTCATCTGTCTCTATTTCCCTGAAATTCTTTTCCCATTCAAAAATTTCCTATCGATATTTCCAATAGGCATTTATTTTGTCCATCGACCAATCATCCTTTAGCAAGACATTTTTCATACCACGCCCTATGGGTTTAGCAGGATCATAGGTTTTGATTAATTGATAGAAAACTTCCCAAGGGTGCCTGGATTCCTATGGAGTCTGTGCCAAAACAATGTAGTCATCAGTGGTGTCTATGAGTGGTGACCTTCTTGACTCAATTGTAGGGCGGGTCTGATGTTCGAAAGCCATTGGAGACTTTGATGCAAACAACCACTTCTTAATCACCCCGTCAGGATCATATTGCCATTTGTCCATAACTTGATCTAGACCCATTTCAACAAGTTTCATCAGGAGTAGTCGATTCACCTACCACTTGAGCTCTATCTCTTCTTCCATGCCCCAAATTCTGAGTCAATAATATCCAACTAATGAAACATTTCCAGCAAGACTACCTTGTCGGTGAGAAATTTTGGCTGCCGAACTGGTTCCTCTTTGAAGCCATGTACATGAAGCAGGGTGAAATGATCACCAAAGAACCAATTGCACGGAAGACACAAACCAGACATCTAGGCCTTCTGCTTGTCACTTACCCGAAAAGAGATAATTATATTTGGGCTAAGGTCTATCAGGACTGGAGTTATGAAACACTCTGAGTATTCATAAAAATTAGAAGTTCTTGACAGGAGGGGAATCCATGCAGATATTGGGATTATCTTTGGCCCATCAATTGTGTCTTCAGATTCCTCTAATTGCATGTGAGATGTGAAGAAATGAAGAATCTGAAAAAGCATTAAATGCAACAAAAGAGACATGTACCTAAAATATTGCTAGTGATGGAAACTGCCCAGCTGGTAATTCATTCTATCAAATATGATCTCTGAGAGATCCACCTTGTAGGCCTATTTCTGAGAGATTGTTTTAAGCTAGAAAATGGCTCCTAGCTAATAATCATACACATTTATATCGTTGTCCATGCAACAGATGAATGTAATCATTGAGCATGCATCTTGTACATTGTTGTTAAAACTAGCCAACCCAATCGGTAAAGGAGGTATAACTGTGTTACTGGGGTCTAGATGCAACTCCTGGTTCAAAAAGGCTAACTAATTGTCCCTTGTATCCCAAGTTCTCTGCCATTTAGTCATGCTACAAAAATCTACAAAAGCATCATAGTAAATCCCCAACATGTCCCTCACCACCTGAGGGGAGATTGTGACCTTGATATTCTGACCAGTGATAACATGGGTATCCTTGTCATAGCATTTAATGCATGCTTCTACTAGTTTTGGAATGGGAAAAACTTGAGGTACTAAAAATTGGGCTAACTGAGAGGAGCACAGCCTAACCCCAAAAGTCTCCACTTCTCCTTTTTTCATCTTTGCTATCATACGTACATGCACTCCCTCCCGGAGGTTCTTGGTATGTTTCAAGAGAATGGGATTATAGATATTATCAACTGAATCAATGACAAGGGAAGAATCTTTTCACCTATCTCTTTTGTGCTCTCTAATTTGGGGAGGTTTTGTCTTGCATTGTGCAGGCGTCGAGGCATAGGTTTTTCTATTAATCAACTCCAGAGGCAAATCACCAGTTGTCCTTGCTAAAGAAGACCTCCTCCTCTTGGTGCTTCCACTACTTCCTACCTCCATTGTAGATACTTTCTCAAAGACTCAGAAGATTAAGGGCACTCAAAAACTCAAAAATCTTTGGGATCTAGGGACTCAGAAACTCTGCAACTCATTTGTTCTCGCTGAAAATTGTAACAAATGAATTATAACAAGCCTCCAAAACTTAATATGTAGCCGCTCCAATCATGCGCCATCAATGATTGCAACTTTTGATTAGTGAGGTCCACTAGCCGCCTTAAAATCGCACGTACTAGAGTTGTTGTCAGTGATTCATTAATCAATCTCCATGAAGATATGCTATTTAATACGCGCCTGCTGAGTAATGATTGGAGATCTCTGGCAGTTGGGCAGCTCTGCAATTGTAAGTCAGGCTGGGCACGTGGCAAAAGCCAATGACTTTATTGAAAATAGAAAATGTGCCACTGACACTTATTTGAAAAGAGGCGGGAAACTCAACCTCTTGGGAAACACACGTCTACGCTAACTATGTACAAGTGTCATAGCCTCTTCGGTTATGGAATCTCAAGAAAATCCCATTTACAGGAATCTTAGTTACCTCATCTTTTTCATCCTCGAGGTTGAAAGCGTTATTTCTTTTGCAAGCAACTATCTTGAACGCGCCTCTCCACAAAGAATCAAACTTTGCATACCCACCTAGTTTCACAGCTCTTTCCTCCTACTTTAGAACTGAATCCCCTACTCTAAAACTGTTAGAATAATAATAAGGCTTACATATATATT
Source organism: Cunninghamia lanceolata (assembly GCA_027924645.1). Lineage (NCBI taxonomy): Eukaryota > Viridiplantae > Streptophyta > Pinopsida > Cupressales > Cupressaceae > Cunninghamia > Cunninghamia lanceolata. The sequence goes on along the minus strand of BSBN01000124.1, from coordinate 3,092,328 downwards.
AGTTAGTTTATAATTAAATATAAATAAATACATGTTAGTAAGTAAATAAATTAGTAATTGTTAGTTCTGGGGAAGTTACATTCCCATTCATTCAGTGTCTTTCGAGCCCCATTGAGTCTCCTTATATACGTATCAACTTGACGTTCTATCATTTCCAAGTATCTGATTATATCCATAAATTAATATATTCTATATTTTTGATATTCTTGTGTAATGGTTTAATCTATTTGTTTGCTCTAACATTTTCAATATGGTATAAAGCATTCATGATTGGAGGCCTGTGAGGAAGCAATGAAAAGGTTGCTAGCAAAGAAATGTTGAGGAAAAGAAGAACCGGTTGATGATCCATATGAAGATTCTAATTCATTTGCAATGAGATTACTGTATGTGAACTCTCATTGCTGCTCATAAAAAGTAAGAACTATATGTGAATTTTTATTGTTGTGTATAAGAAGAATAATAGCGTCCAGAAATATACAGCCTCATTAGAATCATGATATCTTTCTCATTTCTTAACGAAATGTAGAAATTCAACATGTTTTGGAAAGCTATACAGCCTCATTAAAATCAGAATCATGATATCTTTCTCATTTCTTAACGAAATGTAGAAATTCAATATGTTTTGGAAAGCTAATAAACAATAGAATGAAACCCAGAAAACTTTTGAAGATATTGGAAGTATTTAATGAGCAGTAATATAGTGACGTGATGGATAAGCGCAGAAGTCTCGTGGAAGCTCGTTCATGTTTTTGATAATTAGAAAACTAATATTTTGCAGCATATAAACCTCTCAACACAATCTCAGATTTTGAGTAAAACAATAGACAAGCAGTGACTAAGTAAGCAATTTTCCAGCATGTCATTTATCCCCTAGGAGTTTAAACAAACTGGGAGATTCTTATTCTCTGCCAAATTTATAATATACAGTTATAATGAAAATATGGTTGAAGTATATTGATGATAGGAGTTATAAGGATTTATATGTGTGAAGTTTATTTTGGAGATATAAGGATTTTTCCTTTTGAAACAAGGTTTAATATTATTTTTGAGAAATAAGGAAGACAATTTATGGCTGCAAGTTAAAGTGGGTCCCCTTTTATTTCACAGTGGGCATCATACTTTTCTACTACCAGGTAAATATTGTTGCATTTTACTTTGTTGTTGAGACACATTCTAAACTATAGTCTATGTATAAATAAGTGAACAAAGTTGATATGTAGATGAATTGGCTGATGAGGGATTTGATAATTGATGTAAGAGGTTATAAGTTCAAAACTTGCCTATTTTATTATGGATGGTAAAACAATTTGGAGTGATAAGTGAAAAATAATGTGTGATTGGAAAAATATTTTTACATTTTTTTTCGTCTCAAATGCCATCTTGGACGATGCAAGACGATGAAAATAATCTAGACCATTCAGATTTCCGTCATCTTTTTTTGTTTTTCGTTTGCTGCCGTTCATTTTTTTGTCCGTTTTCTTATCGGTTATTCTCACGGCCGAAAAAACGTGTCAGAAAAAGTCTCATGTCGTTTAAATGTACCCCGCCGGATTGATGCGTGTAGTTTAAGCCTCGAATGAATGTAAAAAAAACTGATGTCCTCCTAATCAATTTATCTTAATTTGTGCAGTTTAATTATGAGTTACCGTTCATTTTGATTGTGCATTACTTTTTATTAAAAAAATGCTTCAAAATTTTGCATCATTTTTATTTGAATGAAATCATAACTATTTGTTTGCCTAATGTATAGAAGCATTTTTATTCGAAACAGTTTTAAGAGTTTATCTATTAATTGTATAAAAGTTTAAATGTATAAATTAGATGATAAAATTTAGCAAATGCCATGCCATGAATGTATTAATTATCTTTTTTAAAAGGTGATTTTTTGAAATTTGAAATTTGGAACAATAAGAGGATGATACAAATAATTAATGTGTAATCCAGATTTTAAAATCAAAGGGTGATTTAAGAGTATATGTGTGATTTTAGAATAAAGAGTGATTCTTGAGTAATGAGTGATTATGGACTAATGAGTAATTCAAGAGGATAATTGGTGGTTAATTTTTTAGTAGTTTAGTTTAGGGGTGATGTTCTTTTATATTTGACTTAGAATGATTTGAAAGTTTTTTACACGGGGATTGGTACATAATGTCTTATTGGAGAGAGATCATCAAGGACCCATTGTTAAATTTGAATTTGAAATATATAAAAGGGAATTGGGTCAAATTTGTAGGTGTAGAAATGAATCTAAAAAAGAAATAGACAGTTATCAAGATTATCTAAACATGAATTAGATTATGTTTTTAAAAGTTAAATTAGAAAATTAGGTCAAAAGAAACACTAAGAGTCTAAATCATATGCTAAAACAAATACTTAAAACACCCACACAAATGAACATAAAACAAATAATAAAAATACATAATACACACTTTTCACCGTTACATAATTTAATCTAAAAGAATATAAAAAATGTTCATAATCTACCAATAAATTTTTAACTCCACTAAATTTTCACTTTAAAAAAAAACACTTAATAATAAACTTAAATATAGATTGGTTTATTTTGATGAAAAAACCATATATTCAAATAAATACATTAAAATATTATATTAAAAAAAGTTAGATAGAGATATTAAGTGTCATATATAATTGGTTTGGGCAATGAGCGTTAAAAATGGCCACATATAGAGTGTATTCAACTTAAAAATTAAATTACATATTATATTAAATATATTATATTTATATTGTTTTAATATAGTATTAAACTTTAAAGTTATATATTTATAATAAATATATTGATATTTAATATTTATATATAAATTATATATTATAAATATATCTATTATTATATATTTATATTAAATTTATTATCAATTAAATATTAATATATAATTGTTATTTAATTAATTATTATTTTTATTTTGTATATAAAAATATTTATTATGTTTTATATAATAATATAAATTATTAAATATAGACATAATATATTATATAGAGAGAAAAATATATAAATATAATAAAATACAATAAATTGTATTTTTATAAGTCAAATATAACATATAAAATGAGTTTTAAGATGTTTGTTAAATTTTGAAAAAAATTAATGTCTTTAGCTTTTTTATGAATCAACCCATCTGAATTAAAATAGGAAACATAAAAAGAAAAAAAAAATGACTCCCTCGTTTCCCTAGCCCACACACCATACATGGATGATCACTTGTCCTCCTATTGTACAATTAAACCTAACTTTCATTACATCGAATTGTTTAGTAGGATAAAATAGTATTTGTTTTGTTTTTAGCCCTTTATGGTTAATTAAAATAGTATTTGCTTTTAGAATAAATTAAAGGATTCTTAGAAGATCATTTATTTTATATTTTAAAATATTAGTTTTTCATGACATTTTTATTGTATGTTTTTACATGGACTTTATTCTAAATCATATGTTTAAAATAAAATAAAATAATTATTATATTAAATATTATACATATTTAATTAACTATTATATTAAATATATTCTAAATGTCCCCGTTCAAGGGGTCTCAAGGGATCACCCCTCAGATGACAGAACAAAGGCAAGATGGATGGCCTCTGAAAGCGCATTGGGACCATGTCAAATAATGAGGCAAAAATGCAAGCCTTTATTATTAGCTTGTAGTTGTGTCTTTCTTTAGGGATCAAAAGGGTACACATAGAAGGAGACTCTCATATAATTATTAATGCAATTCAGAATAAACAAACACTGAATTGGAGACTAAATAACCTTCTCAACATAGGATTGGCCCTTTTAGACAAATTTTTAGAATTTAAAGTCAATCATGTATTTAGGGAATCTAATAGAGTGGCTAATAGATTGGCAAATGTGACATTTGAGCTAAAGGAAGAGATGGTGGTTGGTCAATCCATAGTTGAGTGAGATACAGCGGCCCCTAACTTAGACCTGTTGCTTCAAGTTGATAGTAGGAACCCTTCGGAGGAGAGCTCAAAAGAGTTGCCATATGCCCAGGGGTGGGAGAGTGTGGTCCTGCCAACGTAAGGAAGGTGTGGGGCCAGGATTGATGATGAGGTGTGTGACAAATGGCTCGCGATGGACTCTGAACAGGTTGTTTGACACGATTTCTTGCAGAGAAGGTAGGAGTTAAGGTGGAGATGATGCAGTTAGGAGTACTGAGAGGCGTAGGAGAGAGCTGAAGTGTGCTAAGCAATAGTGAAGAAGTAATTGCACCTTGTGCTAAAGATCAATTCAATGCCGTTAAATTTCAAGAGGTTGAAACCAAATGCATTGTCTCTTTTTCATTGCAATGGAGTCAACAGTGCTTCTTACTAGCTTACAGAGGCAAATGGCTTTCCAGGGGCTGATTACAGATAAGAGGCTTCAAGGGATTTTCAAACTGAACTTAACCATTGGTCTTCACGCGATTGGTATGATTCTAGGAGATGCTTTTATGAACTTGAATGAAAACTATAGGGTTGACACATATATCTCTGGTATGTTTGTTGGCGTCCTTCTGGATTTGGGTGAAACAAAGGATGTGGTTAAAGAAATGGGGAGGGCACTCATTCGTGCCAAGTGGAGAAGGGGTATGGATAAAGTGCTAAAGCTTTCCATCCCTGGACTAGGATTCAAACCAGAGGGTGGTCAGAGGTGCTGTCGAGATACAACGGGTCATGGATTATGTTTGTGATACCTATTGCAAGTCATCTAGAGGTAGAGAGATGATACGAAGCTCGCTGGGGGTGGCATTCCTGAAGACGGTGGTTGGCATCGTTAATGACATTGGAGTGGACTGGTTAGAGATGCAACTCTCAGAGGATACAAAGGAGGACTCAGGTGATGCAGGGGCTTGAGAATGAAGATGGTGAATTATATAGTATAGATATAGTTAGTATGTTTGTAAATATTAGCTAAAAAATCTAGTATGTTAGCCTATTATGTAGTGATCAATTTCGGTATGTAACTCTGGTATTATGTGACTAAAGATAATATAATTGCCCTCATTTGATGAGCAGCCAATTTTGGTTTTTTCTTGTGGTTTCCATCTATACATGGGTTCTGGCTCCCTTAAACTGAATTGAACAATCAAATATATATTTAATATAATATATTTATATATGTTCCATTTCATATAATATTAATATATTTAATATTTATACATATTTATTAATCAATTTTATTTATTATTATATATATATACCATTTAATTATTATATTTATTATATATTATATAATTTATAATATGCATTATTAAATATAGAAATAATATAATATATAGTTAATAAAGGGTAAAAGCACAAACTCATGTCACACTTTATAAAGGAATCGGCCAACAACAACAAAAAAAATTGAACTTCAACCTCATATAGTGGCATTTATGTTTTGAATTTTAAAATGATGTAAACTAATGAAATGTAGATCTCTTGATGAATTTTATGCTTGTAATTTTTTAAAAAAATTTAAAAAATATTTTGACATTTTTTTATAACTTTAAAAGCAAATTTTGAATTGCTAAAAATTTGGAAAAAGTTGACTTTGAGTCCACGTAAAAAAAAAAAGAGCAAACAATCTTATTTTTCCCTAATTTTTTTTTCCCAAATAGATGAGTTCAATATCTAGTGAATGGAGAAAAAAAATCAGTTTTCAATACATAATTTCTTCGTAATATCGTTTTAAAGTCAAACTTTATATAATCTGAATGTTTTCATTCCACGTCAACTTTTGTATATTTTTTTTATTATTTTCACAAAACCAATTATACCCTTTTGGAGAGGACTCTTTCCTCTAGTGAACCATATAATTTTGAAAAAAATTGGATGTGTTTTGATTTTTTTTTTAATTTCTAATCAGTGTCATCTCTGATTTTAACAACCTACTTGCAATAATTTAAAACAAAAATATATTAAAACTAATCAAAATATTAAAAAAAAACATATTTGGATTCTAGACTCAGAGCTCTACAAAAGGGTTTTTTTTTTTTTTGAAATAATTCATTTTGATTGAAGAAATATTCAGTTGAAGTTGAGAATTTTAGAAAACTAAGAAAAATGATGAGGTCGACTACCACATAGATAATTTCAGGTGAAATGATTTCGCCCCCAAATCATTTGGGGGCCAAATTTTCTCGCCCGAAATTACAAAAACCGGCGACCACCACCGGTCAGTGAGATTTTTTTTTTTTAAGAAGTTTTTAAACTTAATTATATATATAGGGGTTTATTTTTTTTGCTTTTACTCAATTCAAGCATCAAGGAGAAAATAGAAGAAGCAGAATTTTCTGCAATAGAGGCTAAAAATTATTTTTTCAATTTTTTTCAATTCAAGCATTTGGAGAAACCACACAAAAGAAGTTTTTTTGGGAATAAAGGCTACAAATTTTCAAGTACGTAACATGATTCCCAACTTATTTGTAACTCATTTTACCATGTAGAAATTAAACTACATGTGTTATTTATTAGGATGTATATGTGTGTGTAGGTGAATTAAATCAAGCAATTTGTGATGGGGAATAAAAGAAATAGATTAAGGTTGTATGACCAAAAAAGAGTTGAAAAAACCGTAGGAACATCTAGTCAAGAACAACCCATTGAAATTATTGATGAACAAGTTGAAGGGCATGTTAATGAACAAGTACAAGATGAAATTGTTAGTAGTGATAGACATTTTTTGCATGGAATGGAAAATCTTACGGAGATGGATGAGGATGCTCTTTTCAAAAACATTTCACCTGAACATATGTTACCTGAAAGCACAATAAAATTGCACTCTAAAAGAATTTGGGATGAGTTTTTCGAAGATAAATCTCTAATTGGAAGAGCACAATTATGTGCAAAGTTATTTAGGCAAAAAGAAATGACCCTCGTTTTGGAGTTGTTAAGAGTTGATAACAAGAAAAAAATCTTCAAATTTAGTAAATCAAACAGTAATTGAAAACTTGCAAACAACATTGGATAGTATTCAAACCAAGAGTTGAAGTTCTGATTTAAGTGTTGCACGTAGAGCATTGATGACTATAATTTCTAGTAAGAGATTATCACATAGAAGACAAGTTAAAGCAATTGCCTAATTAGTAAATGTATCTAGGAGAACTGTTCAAAGATATATCAATAAGAGAAACAGATTAGATGAAAATATTGAAAATAATTGGGTAAATATTTGTCAAGTCCCTCGGAGAGATAGAGTTTCAGAAGATGTAAAACAAAAACTAACTAGATATTGGACTGACAACTCCCGTGTTTCTTCAAATAGAAGGGACACTATATAAAAGACGAAGATGGTAAAAAAAATTCTCATCCAAAGCATTTTATAGATACAACACAAAGTGAATTTTTTGAAGCATTCAATCAAGAATTTTCACAAGTGAAGATTTCTCAAAGGATGTTTGAGAATTTATGACCAAGTTTTGTACGTATAAATAAAGTACGTGAAACTTGTTGCTGTGAAATCATGTTGAATTTGATCTACACCTACATTCATATAAAAAACTTATGGCAATAGTTAATCCAAATGTAGCCATTCCTGGAAGTACAACACAATTTGTGAAGTCTATCTTATGTGAAAAATTAGAAGATTCAGATGAATTCAATGTATAGTGTATAAGAAATATATGGTGGATGTGGAAATTTGACGAATTTTTTACCATTTGAGAATATTGATCATTCAATGTTAGTTTTTTGGAAGAGATTTGAATATGAGAAATACTCAACGAAGTCAGGAGTTGAATCTAGAAAAATTGTTTTGAGAGAGAGTGAATTGCCCTGCAACGAGTTTATGAATAAATTTCATAACATTGTATACCCACATATCCAGCATTGTCATGGCGCAAGATGGCGGGCTAAGCAATTTCGTGACTCAAAGAATTGTTTTCCACTGGGTTGTATTCTCTCTATTATAGATTTTTCTAAAAATTATACATTTAGTCCTCAAACTGAGATTCAAAGTCAATATTATCATTCAGAGCAAGTCACAATCTTTGTTGTAAATGAGGTAGAGAGTACCGAAGATGAACGAATTATCATCAAGGAGGTTCACTTTTATATCAGTGATGATACGGGTCATGATAGAAGCTATGTAGCACATTGCCTTCAAATGTTTTTTGAAGATTTGGGACAACGTGGCATTGTTGCATCACAACACTGGATTTGGTCTGATGGATGTGCTAGTAAGTGTTGATTTTATTATTATTTTTTAATTTTTAATTTAAAATTTAAAATTTTATATTTAATTTTAAGATTTGAATTTTAAACTAATTTTTGGTTTTCAAATCATTGTTTATATATAACTATTTATACAGAACAATTTAAGTCTGCAAAAGCATTTAATTGGTTAACGCAACAACATGCTAAATTTGGCATAAAATTTTTGTGGAATTTTTTTGAGAGTGGACATGGAAAAGGAGAGCATGATGGAGTGGGAGCATGTGTAAAACGTGTACTTCACCAATATGAACTTGTAGGTAATATATACAAGATACAAAATTTACAAAATAATTTAAAATTGTTGAATACTTCTATGTAATGATTTATGTAATTGATCTATGTATGTGTATTGTAATAGTTGGATGTACATGTGAACTTTTTTAAATTCTTAAACCTCTTACCTGGGCACTGAACACCAACATGAAATTGTAGGTAACACCATACAAAATGCAAGTCAAATTGTTGAATGCTGCAAAAGCCATTTTGCTACCCGTGACTCAATATACAAAAAACACTATTTTTGGGAAGTTAAAGGTATGTTAATTGAATATATGTTATTTGAAAACTTTAATATTTAAATTTAAGTATGTGTGCATGTGATTTAATTTCAAATTTAAATAGTTTTAATTGAGATGCTCAAAAATTTGTTCATACGTGCAGATATTGATCGATCAAATCCATATAATTGTCAAGCTATTAATGGTGTTAGAAGTTTGCATCAAGTCATGACTACAGGACATAGCAAGCCTCTTTCTATTCAAGTGAGAAAAATCTTCTTTTTGTGTTGATTGCATTGAGAACAATGCAAATATTCTATAATGTCCAAATGTAAGGGATGGATATGTTTCACAATGGGAAATAAAACAAATAGTATCAAGTCATCCTTTTGAAGATAGTGACATTCTAGATGTATATGATCCTATATATTCAACTGATTATGAACATGTATCAGATTTAGTTGTTATAGGTAAGTTATATAATTGATTTATATTCGAGATTGTAATAAAGTTTTGAACATTTGATTTACATTGTTCAACTCAAATGTACATTTACATGTTTACTTGTGGTGTGTACAGGAGATATCTTTGTTGTGGTTGTAGATCTTGACAATACAATAGGTGTAGATTACTATCTACTAAGATGCACACAAGTAAAATCAAAATTGTTAGAATCAATGACAGATGGTGATGGACAATCATATCCCATAGGATCAGTTGTTGTTGAAGGCACCTATTATCAACAAGTAAAGATAGATAAAAATGGTATTATATTTATTGAATATATGCCAGGACAAAAGGTTCTACAGTATAGTCACTTAGTTTTAGCAACAAGATTAAGTTTGGAAACATTACAAAAAAGAGGACGTGGCCAACAAAAGTGGAGGTTGTCTATTGAAGATTACAAAAATATTTTAGAGATAATAAAAGATAGAGAAGATCCATATTATATGTACCAAGAGCTCTAACTACATTATTGAAGAGCGAGTTGAAGCAATCAATACATCCAGTATGAGGTCTTTGCCTATAAGGATTTCAAGTTATAAAATTGAACTTCATGTTGTGCAGGTATGATCTCTAAACTATATATAGATAGTCTTAAATGTCTTAGGTGTCTTAGGTCTTACAAAACTTCTTAGGTGTTTTAGGTGTCTTAGGTGTCTACCTGTGTCTTAAGTATCTTAGGTGTTTTAGGTGTCTTAGGTGTCTACCTGTGTCTTACTTGTGTCTTGGGTGTTTTAGGTGTCTAGGTGTCTTAAATGTCTTAGGTGTCTTCTAGGTGTCTAGGTGTCTAGGTCTTAGGTGTCTTAAGTTGTACATGTCTTAAGTTTCTTAGGTGTCTTAAAGATCTAGGTCTTAATTCTTAGGTGTCTAGGTGTCTTAAATGTCTTAGGTGTCTTAGGTCTTAGGTGAGGCCACTGAGCTTCCACCTTCACGTGACCAATCTTAGGTGATTTAGGTGTCTAGGTGTCTTAAATGTCTTAAATGTCTTAGGTGTCTTAGGTGTCTAGGTGTCTTAGGTCTTAGGTGAGGCCACTGAGCTTCCACCTTCACGTGGTTGGCCTTGTTAGTATAGAATAAATATTTCTTGAAGCTAAGGGAAGCTCTTTTTTTTTGTATTCTTATCATGTAGGGGTCTCAAACTCAACAAACATGTGCATTAGAGCAATTGGAGTCACTAGATCTTTCAAATAATAAACTGCATGGAGAGATTCGAATTGAACTACTAAAACTCTCATTTATGAGTGTTTTCATTATATCTAAAAGGTTGAAGAGGGAGGAGAAATTCCGTGGCATTGACCTATGTTGAGTGGACGGCAAGTTTTGCTACTAGATTTTGGGGGTTTTTTGGAATCTTGATTGTTAAAAGGTATTGGAGAATTTATTGATGAACATAATCTTCATCAACATAAATATGCAAGAGCTAGAGTTACTTGGATTTATAAATAGAATTATCAACATAAATAGATGAACATAGATTCATAAATAGATTTATTGATGAACATAGATTCATAGTCTTAAGGTGTTTCATGTGACCAAGAGCTAGAGTCACTTAGATGCTAGTGCTTAGCATAGAATTTCATGCATCACACTAGCATCTTGCATCTATGTGGCACTAATTGACTATTTATTAGCATTTTTTTATCACCCTCAACGACGTTGCAAATGCTTCATGTAATGCCTCCATACCTCTCAAAATAGCATTCTTTGACCTATCTCCCTCATTTTCCCTCTATTCTTACATCTTTAAGTCCTATCTCTTTTTCAAAAGAAATCTATGGAATTCTTTAGCTCTCTAAATTCTACAACTTAGTGATATTTTGTGAACCATTGCTCCTATTATGCTCATTTGTAACATTCTTTTTGGCATTCCGAGCAAGGATTATCCATGGTTGTGTTCTTATTTAGTTGGCCAGTTTGCACCTTCATTAACTAGGTGATTAGGTTTCATTTACCTTATTTTTATCTCTCTTCGCTAGTGTAATCCATTCGACCATTAAATGTAGTCATGTGGAAACTAGATATTTAATTATTTTAATGAGTCAAATACTCTACAATCATGCTAGGAGATTGATAATATTATTTTAATTATTTTGTAAAGTCCTAAAAAGAGGTGGTTATAAATTAGTTACAAAAATGGGGAATTATATATATACGAGTTATTTCCAATTGTAAAGGGCTCTTTTCTTCTTTTCTGAGGTCCTCCTTTTTGGAGGTTTTTCTCCACTCAACACAAGCCTTCCATAGAAACTATTAGAAGACTTTGTGCTCCAATTTTAGAAAAATTGAAGACTTTTCCTAGACTTTGGTTAGTTATTCCCCATCGATTGCAAGCTCTTTGTATGTTCAACTTGTAATCATTTCTCCATATTTTCCAAGGTTATACTTTTGGTTGATTAATTCCTCTTGTTTTCCTTATACATTAAAGGGATAAATTATAAAACTATTTCTCTTCCACTGATGTTATATACATGAACTAGAGGACTTTGTATTTCCATCAGTTGTTTCCATTAGTTCTGGTTAAATTTCAACATTTTGAAAACACCTTTATCTTTAATGTGCCTATTTATTTAAGAAAATGATTTTTCTTCTTATATAAAAATGGACTACCAATAATGTGCACCTTTATTGAAAGTTAATAATTTCTACATGAAATGTGGACCTTATGGTTGTATTTTGTACATTTGTGTATATTATTTCTTTAATAGTAGTAAGTTCTAAGAGACTTGAAAAATAGAACATAAATTAAACCGTTTATGATCCACATGTTCAAAATGTACACAAAATATACATAATTTACAGTGCTATATTTCTAATAATTAATTACAATTTAAGTGCCTACATACTTAATATTTACAATTTTGAGCATTTAGAAGGTCCATTTTCTATCATAATTGATTTAAATTTGGATCATACAAACAATATAAAGTTGATTAACTTTTGAGAGTGTTACAAAATGTTAAATGAGTTTTGTTATAATGGAAAAACATCAAAAGAGAGATATTAAAAGTTGAATTTTTTTAATATTTAAATTTCTCAAAACAATAATCAATTTCAAAATAAATGGTATCTCAATTCAAGATTATATGTAAAATAAATCCATCTAGGAGGCTTTAAATAAAAATTTATGATAAAAAAATGTTAATTCAATTTTTTCACATTAATTTTAAACTTATCATTACAAGATTTTTAAGTTTGTAATTTTTTTAAAAATTAAAATAAACAAAGGTGAATAATAACATAGACATTGAATAAACCCATGAAGTGACAAAATTTTCTTTTAATATTTAGTTAGTTCTTGTTTCTATTGTGCAGGTGGCAAGGTGTACCAAAATAATTAATCCAAATGTCCAAATAATTAGGTTGCAACTACATCTATCAAAATTCCTCTGTTTTATGCTTTTATTTTTAGTGTATATTTAGTTAGTCCTTGTTTCTGTTGTGCAGGTGGCAAGGTGTACCAAAATAATTAATCCAAATGTCCAAATAATTAGGTTGCAACTACATCTATCAAAATTCCTCTCTTTTATGCTCTGATTTTTAGTGTATATTTAGTTAGTTCTTGTTTCTGTTGTGCAGGTGGCAAGGTGTACCAAAATAATTAATCCAAATGTCCAAATAATTAGGTTGTAACTACAACATCTATCAAAATTCCTCTCTTTTATGCTTTGATTTTTAGTGTATATTTAGTTAGTTATTGTTTTTGTTGTGTAGGTGGCAAGGTGTACCAAGATAATTAATCCAAATGTCCAAATAATTCATATAAAGCATGTAAATCCTAATATAAATTTTGAAATGTAAATATAAAGCATGTGACTCATAATAAGGTCTCTAAGATTTAAAACATAAGTGTATACATATAATGTCCAAATATAAAACATGTGACTCAAATACGTCTAGATAAAAGATAATATAGCATGTAAGTCATATAATGTCTAGAAATGTACTGTAAATATATAAAACATCCAGGAATCATAATAACAACTCATAAATTATGTCTTGCCCTATGAGTGGATTGAGCCTCACTGTGTCTTGAGTTGTGTCTCGAGCTATGACATCTCAATCCCTCATTGGAGCCATCAACCGATCCATGACCCAAGCGCTGTGCTGAGTTGTGGGTCTGGGTCTACACATGAAACACCATAAATTTTTCAAATTATATATATATATATATATATATATATATATATATATATATATATATATATATATATATATATATATATATATATAATATGTTTTGATTTTAAATAAATAAACAATACTTGACAAATCTAAAGTATTACCTGACATACACGGTTTGCATCATGAAGAGGAGTCTCAATAGAAGCATGACCGGATCCTGCAACCTATATATATGACATGTGTTGAATACAATATATAAGCATATATGTGTATTTAGTTAGAAAACTTGTACGCTTGATTTATGTGTGTGTGTTCACTTAAATCAAACTTATATGTACATGTGATAAATAGACCTAGTTTTTAAATACCTCATGATGATGACTAGGATCACCAGCATGATGCAAATCTCCATATCCAGGTTGTAAAATAGTAGCACAAGTCTAATACACATGTACATTTAAGATTGCAGTCAAGAGTCAGAGCTTCTTGATGTATGTGATTTTATTTAAAATTGAACAATTTATACTTTTTAAATATATAATTTATGAATTTATATTATAATTTTTAAATACATTGTACCTCAGCTTCACCAGCAAAGGCCCTCCCAATCCCACTAATGTCAGAATCATGGATATGTAATGATACATGTGTAGATGGTGTACTCCCAGTGCCAAAAAGAAGCCTGCTATACTCACCTCCCATAACATGTGCAGCAACCTCAATCTCAGGACCAACTGGAACATTCAGAGGACTGGAACATCTTGGTCTCCCCCCAAACCCTGTGAACCTGACTCACCATGCCTCCTCCGTCTACCAAAATATTGCTCGAGATGTGAGGATATAGCATCAAGTGGGATCCCATGCTGATCACTTATGAACTGGTATGAATCTAATAAATCACTGGCTAGGCATCTAATCATATTCTGCAAAGCACTATCTCCACTAATCTGTGGCACATCATGTGGCGATGGTATATCAGCACGAATGTAACGATCTGAAGAGCTAGTCGATGTAGCCTCAGTGGATGGAATGTCAATCCTCAGGCGTAACAAATACCTACCAACACGATCAGATGACAACTAATCAACCTCAATGGCAATAGTTGCCATGCTCTCAAAAAATGTGCATCTCGAGGGGGTCAATGATGGTTGGGTGGCATTTACTAGTTCCACATGTTTTAGAAGAACCAAAAGATTTGGGCCAACTAAGAACCTCTTGTTCTAAAGAGGTGGCACACCTTGTCTTCTATACTCAGGTCTCTCTGCAAACCTCCCTTTCCCCTAACCAGCATGTTTAGGGAAAGATGTATAATAGACAGATAAATCTAAATGGAACTCTGTATATAGTTTTTTGCAAAAATACAATGGCAACTCATCATTGTTTGGCCATTGGTGATGAGCTGCCAAAAACCTAAGATAGATGAAGGACCGACAACTGCATCCACACACTTGGTGGGAGAATAGCCTCTCACTCTCTCTTTTCCCCTATAAGAAGGGAACATGCTGAGAACATTTTCTACTGAAACCAACTTAGAAATAGATGGCCATTTCTCCATGCTGACAACACTCTGAGAAAGCGATGCATAAAACTTATCAACACTAATGTCATCATAGGGATTGTATGATCGAACAACTTGGATCATACGTGTTATCTCATCCCTAATCCTAACCAACCTGTCTCTACCTGATAGGTTTGGTGTATTGTGAATAGTACTATTCAGTTCATCTAAAGCTCTTTGAAACCTTTGAATGGTCTCATCATATGATGTAGAATTATCACCACTGTCAGGTTGACCTGACTGATGTGATTGATGTGAAGATTGGTCATCCATTTGGACCTAAATTTATCTGTAGTATGATAATTGAATTTCTGTCAAACATATTGTATGTCAAAGCTGAGAATCTTCAAAGTGTGTGGGAAAGTGACACGTGGAGCTCCCCAGCCAATGGCGCACCAAAAGAACCATCCATAAGCAATACCACTCTGAAGAAGCGCTGATAAGACACGTGGATTCTTCAACCTATCTCCCTGAAACCAAAAGAACCTGTATATGCCCAAAGCCTGAATATGTATATATATTGGTGTCTCTGACACCATCTTCTTCGATATATATATATTTTGTTTCTACAGGTGCCTCTCCTCTCAAATAAAAATAAATCTACCTCAAACCCTTTAGATTTCAAAATATAGAGTTTTTACTCTACAGGAACAATATCAAGAATACTAACGTCAAAGACTCAACCTTGTGGAACTCATTGGAATTTATATTAGTCATAGGAAGAACTTAATGTTGATCAAACGATAATTTTTTTTATTATATTGGACAAGATTGGTCATTGAGTTAGGAAATCATGACAAGAATGAGTAATACATTGCCTAGGTGTTATAGATAGCATTTATTAAATTTTGACCAATAAAAGGCTATGTAAAACAAGGGATGAGATTGGTATTTATCTGACAAGTCATGAAAAATATCCTTAAAAAAATTCCTAAGTCTTAAGATGTTGATCCATTGTGATGTCCTCATTATAAGAACTTGCAAGAGTGGCCACTCTAGGTACTCACTTGACAAACATTGAGGTTAAGGGATTCAATAAATCAAACATGAATCTATGGAAACTAATTCAATCAAGACAAAAGTGTATGTAATCCTATTAAGAATCTTCTAAATTCTAGTGTTAAAAAACTAGATAGACTCATGGGGCTCACACTTAATAGCAAAACGTTGTAGGCAAGCTCCCCTTTTGTCTATGATTTCTCTCTATCAATGAATGGATAGAATTAGGTGCAAGATTGTGAAACTAGAAAAGCACATCATCTTCCATGGTGAATGCAAAAAACGTCTTATGTCTTCATGGATTACCCCTAAGATTATTAAAGTATATTTAAATTCCCTAATGTGCTCTTGTGTGGTTCTCCTACCAGTCGGGGAATATGTAAGAAGAAATTTATGAGCACCCTTAGGATTGTCTTAATTGTCACTCAAAATGTTAATTGGACTATTATTTAGCTGACAGTGATTGAAAGAAAACTATACCTTAATAACTAAAAAACTCATGCTATAATGCAATTGAAACCTTAAATTCTCATATTTTACAAACTCTAAAAATGCTAAAAAATCATTTGAATGTTTTCCAAATTCATAGAATGGATTTGTTTTCCCTCCTACTAGAAACAAAAATTCTGACATGTCTTTTGACATGCCAACATATGCAAAATGATCGATTTCTCTTGAAAAGAGAAATCATCCTCCAAGGCTCAAGAAACATATCATAGCATGCTTGGTTAACTCTATGTTGATATGCTTCCTTATAGGGTCCTATTATTTTCTTACTAAGTAAACAAGATGAATTAGTTATTCATTAATCTAGTTTTAGTAGTCATATTTTTTTACTTGCCACAACACACCTCAATGCTTACAAGATATGAAAGAAAAAATTCTAATCTAATCTAACCCTGTTCTAACTAGGATGAAAGAAAGAGAAAAAGTAGAGAAAGGTTAGATGGAAGGAAAGATACAAGTCTTTTTATATATCCATGTACTCTTGGTTTCCAATAAATTTCAAATGAGAGTCTACATTATCAAGGTAGCAATCAAAACTATCACAATTTGAAACCTCAGATAATGCCATCTCCAAGGAAAATGAATAACATATGCCCAACAAAGTAATCACCATAAACATGTGTAGATTACAAATTGAAACATATAATTCTTAATAAAATTAGTATAATCTTTTAAAGCTCAACAAATTGATTTATCATGAAATAGTTGTGATATAAACTTCAATAATAACATTCATAGATATACAAAACCTAAATTGGTAAACAAAGAGGAATCTAGACTAACCTAACTAAATACTATACCAAAAGGTTTCCAACCCTTTACAAAGTCAATACCATAGGTATAATTAGAATTCTCAAATTAAAAACATGGTAATTTTTCCTACTAAATTTTCCAAACCAATTTTTTTTATGGTTATAATAATTAATGCCTCAACATCCCAAGGTAAAAACTGAAAGGAAGCTAGGTGTGCAGAAATCGCTTCCTACACTAATCTAATGAGGAGAGGGCTGTGCAAATTCAATTTAATCCTTACAATTATAGCAACATTAAACATCTAATAGAGATATTGCAGCAATACACATAGAACCAAAAAGAAGACAGAAGAAGAGATAAAGATATAACGTGGGGAAAACCCTTATCGGGTGAAAAACCCCACACTCAGAAACCTGCACAATGTATTATCAAAACTGAATATGATTTACAATACACTTGCAATGCAAGCTTCAATAGTCTTCGACACTCATGTCTAGAGTCAATCCAGCAATGTAACAGTACCTGTAAATCACATACTACATCTCCTCCTCCAAGCACTTGTTTATATAGAATATACAAGGCAAAATTGGTCATATCTTGGAATGGGCATCCAACTTGGCCTCATGGCCCAAAACCCATGCCTATGGACACTTGGTCAACATTGTAGAATGTGTCTGACACTTGTCCACAACTCCCATCCCAAAGAGGTTGCCTATTTCCAAAATGGGCTATGACAGATGCTCTTACGACTCTTACGACCGTCATAGAATCTGTCATAGCGGTTACAACTTACAGCTGTAAGAGAATCTGTCATACACATGCTATAAATAGCATATTCTCTTACAACATGTCATAGTCCACCTTGGGGTGCCCAAAGATGCCTTTTTCAAAGATGCTTCATGACACATGTCTTCATCTATCTTACAAGCTTCTATTTCTTACTCTTACATGTCATAACTTCATCATAGGAATCCGTCATAACCATTTCAGTCAAACATTCCCTTACACAACATCCAAGATGCCGACACATGGAAAAATACTCTTACCACAAAGTGGGACACCTATCTCCTCATGTGAGGACAAAATTACAAGTTGTCATCTTCCATGTAGGATAACACATCACCGTGCCACATCCCACAAAATGACAATATGGAATTTACAATTAATTTACAACATAGGCAATGAATAAATAAATACAATCATAAATAATGCAAGGAATTACCAAGGTTGAGACACCTTAATTACCAACATTCTCCCACTTGTCGAACACCTTGTAAGAGCCAATAGAATAACAGGATTTAACTACTATAGGCCGAGAGGCCCATAGACTCCGAATACCATCTGAACTTCTCTGTGCCCACTGGCTTCATCAATGCATCTGCAACATTCTTCAAAGTGTCTACCTTCTCCAAATTTACCTTCCCATCCTCTACCATGTCTCACACAAAGTGAAACTGAACATCAATATGCTTTGTTCTGGCATGGAAAGTTGGATTCTTTGCAAGGCAAATCACACTCTAACTATCACAAATGATCGTAATCTGACTTGCATCAACACCAATATCTGAACACAATCTCTTAAGCCAAATGGCTTCCTTACAAGCATGAGTTGCTACCATATACTCAACTTCCGTCGTGGACAAAGCAACCACAGGTTGTCGCTTACTCATCCAACTAATAGCACCACCAAACAGTGTAAACACATAAGCACTGGTGGATCTCCTGTTGTCAGTGTCACCTGCCCAATCTAAATCCACAAATCCATGAATATCAACAGAATGCAGAGGTCCTGTAACATTACCATGATAGCATATGGAATACTCAAAAGTACCCCTCAAATATATGAACACTCGCTTAACTGCATCCCAATGAACCCATCCAGGATTAGCAATAAATCGACCAAGGACTCCCATTGCTTGGGCAATGTCTGGTCTTGTGCAGACCATAGCATACATCAAACTGCCAACAGCACTAGCATAAGGTACTCTACTCATGTCCTCCACCTCACTAGGAGATTTTGGACAATCCTCAACAAACAACTTTGTCCCCAAAGAAACAGGAACACACAATGGTCTACAATCTGCCATGCTGAACCTATCCAACACGGTCTTCACGTACTTACTCTGGGTTAACCAAAGTTTTCTGTTAGTTCTGTCTCTTCTATTTCCATTCCTAGAATGTACCTGGCTGCCCCTAAATCTTTCTGAATGCAGGAAAATTCACATCATTTGCAAATTCAAACAACAAAACCTACAAACCTTCAAGAAATCAAATCTAAGTGATCAAAAAGACATGCAAATTAAACACTTGAACCACCCAGATGATGTGATTCCTTGGTTTTCATTGTTGATTGCTCATGTTCTACAACTATAACGATTGATAGAGACTTGATTGGATTGAAGAAGATAGATGGAAATTAGATAGATGAAAGATAGGTAGAGGTTGATGGATGAGAGATTGAGAAGAAAATTCAGCAGAGTGATGGTGCTTAGAAAATTCATCCATGTAAAATGGATTGAAAATGGGCAAATTTATAGATTTTTTGGTGAGAGAATGGAGGGATAAAATTTCCATTTCATGAGTGATAATTGAATTGGAAAGTTTCTATGCAACTTGGGAGAGAAAAGTGGAAGGTGGAGTGATTTGGGAGATGGGATTAGAAGGTGTAAGAGATGAGTTGAGTGATGAGATAGAAAGTGGAAGAGATGAGTTGAGAGATAAATTAGAAAGTGACTTTAATTAATTAAACTAAAATTTCAATTAATTAAGTGGCATGATTGATTAAATAAATAATAATTATTTATTTAATCATGGAAGAGAGGGGAATAAATAAATAAATAAGATTTATTTATTTATTTGTATGGAGGATGTGGCTAAATTAAATAAATGTTATATTTATTTAATTTATTAGAGGAAGACGTTAGGTTAGGTGGAAAAGGGGATCTAGGGCAAAGATGTTACAAGATGTTCTAACTGATGCAACGTTGTGACAAGTGGACAATTTTGGGTGTCTACATTTTGCCCCTCTTTGAGATGATGTTCGAGATGATGAGATTTATGCTGAGCAACATCATTTCAAAGAAGCTAAGATATGGATAGAGGAAAAAACTAATAAAGGAAAGATAAGATGAGGATGGGATGATGATGCCCCCTCGACAGGATAGGCAAGTTGGATAAACATGGGTAGGCTCCCGAAATTAAAGGGATTGGGCGAAAAAGATTAGAGAAGGGAACAGATAGAAGAAAAGGAAGATGTGTTATGTTGCAATGAAAGTGAGCAATCATATGTTTGATATAGCATGAGATGTTATGCACCAGGGTATAAGGACCAAGGTGACAATGTGTCTCATGCCCCAGCATAATACAACCTTGTCTAGGTACAAGATATGAATATTAGCCGGGAAGATACAGATGCAAATGCAAGATAAAAATGATAACACACACACAAGCAAGCAAGAAAGCATGCACAAATGATTCAAAAACAAACAGGGTATTGCTCCTGTCAAGCTGTAAACTGATGATTGAGCGATGATTGATTGATGATGATGATAGTGTTGTCATTGTGGGGAACAATATATCCCTAGAGCAACACAAGGATGATGGATTGATTTATTGATTGATAGCTTAAATGATTGGGTTTACAACAAGATTAGGATCAAGACCAAGGATTGTGATTGGATAATTTGACAAGATTGATTGACTTGGTTGGTATGGGTTGAGGATGACTTGCATTTGAGTTTATTGCTTGGATGATGAGATTGATTGGAAGAAGTGATAGAAGAATTGATTGATGAAGAATTGTTTTGAAAGATTGATTGGAGATAGATGATAGAAGATAGAAGAAGATGATGAGATGGAAGAAAGAGCAATATCGTCTATGCCTGAATCTGGGCACTTCCTTCATACTCCAGACTGCCTACATACCTTGTATCCATGGGATCAAGGCACGTAATGATAGAAATGAGATGTAGTTCTGATTTTTTTAATTGATGATGATGATGACTGATTTGATTTTTGTTGATTGAATTTGATTGATTTGCTTTGATTGGAATTGATTTGGTGAGATAGGATTTTGATTTGATTTCGATGATGTGATGATATGATGGGATTTGTTTTGATGGATTTGATGTGATTTGTTTGGACTTTGATGATTTGGTTGATCAGAATGATTTGGCATTGATTTGATGGATTGATGTGGTTTGAAGTTGATGATTAGATGATTTGATTGCCAATTCGATTTGATCAGAGTTTGATGTTTGATTTGATGATTTGGAGTGATTGGAAGAATTGGATTTGGTGAATTGATTTGGCATGATTGTTTGGATTTTTGTTTAATTTTATGATTTTTTTGTATTTTTGGGAATATTTAACTTTTTTGTATTTTTTTCAGGACGTTTTATAATTTTTTTGGATTTTTTCAAGGCTTTTTATAAATTTTTTGGATTTTTTCAAGGCTTTTTATAATAATTTTTATTTTATTTTTTCAGGACAGTTTATGATTTTTTGGATTTTTTCAGGACTTTTTATGATTTTTAGTGTTTTTTTAATGTTTTGGGATGTCAATGGATTTACAATTTGTGCAGCCTTTCGTGCTAGATACCAATGAGGAGGGAGGACCAAGTCTAGGTGTAAGAATGAAAGATAAGATTAGATGGATAAAAGGATGGGCGATAGAATGGAAAGCTTATGATAGATAGATAGGTAAAAGGATATGCTATAGTGGATAGGATAGATGACTTGTGATAAATAGAAGGATACGGGGATAGGTGACATCGGATGTATGCATAAGAAAGCAAGGATGTGATCTCGAAGGCTATTTCGCATCGGAATAACATGCCCCATTCTAGGTATAGTACTTAGGATTTTCATTACAACGCTCAAGACAATAGGATCATGATAGGATTAGGCTAATGACAATGGGATAATTGTAGGATGATAGGATGGATTGGAAGGGATAAGGTACATCAAGAGATAACCAAAGCATGTTTTAACATTTTGCCCCCAATCTTTATCAAGACCGACAGGAGGAAGGGAGGATGAATGGACTCAGTAGGGTAGGTGTATATATGTAATGGATAAGGATGGTAGGAAATGGTATGGTAGGATAGAAAGTGATAAGGTGGGTGAGACAATGTGCCCCCAAGTGTAGGTGACATAGAAGATCAAACTTACGCATGACACTTGTTTGCCAGGTTTTCATCATGGTACTTATCCAGGGTACCTGTTTGCTAGGTTTTCACCGTTGAACGAAGGGATTTCTCTTTACTTTTTTTTCTTCTTTTTTTTTATTTTTATTTTTTTTTCATTTTTTCTTCTTTTTTTTTACTTTTTTGAATTTTTGATTTTTTTTTTTACTTTTTTGCTTTTTGGATGGGATAGGTGGATTATGGATAGGAGGACTCTAGTGTCTAGTTCCATGGTAGTCCCGCTAGATGGATGTCATTGCATGGACCATGTCAAAGTATGCTCATAGATGTTGGTAAGGGAGATGACGTGAGAGGAAAAATGATTAGGTAGATGGAGGATTATGGAGGTGCGATAGTGGATGGAAGATTTATGCAAAAGCATGGACCATAGGAAGGTGATGTGGAAGATATGTAGGATAGTGGACAAATGATGGGGAGATGGAGGTATGTGGAAATGTTGCAGAATGGAATGGAATCATGACCAATGGCTGCACACACCGTGGTAAACATTGAAGCTTTTGGGCGGATGGTGGTGTAGGAAGCAATGGTGTTGTTCGCATAGGAGATGGATGACGAAGTGCTTTAGGGACCCACATAGACTAAATATTTTTATGATTTTCGCTTTTCATGTGGGATGGAGGGTTTTGCTACTTCTGGATGGAATGGATAGAAGGAGATGGTTGGGATTCACGAGAGTTGGATGCCTCATTTGACTTGATGGATTTGTGCTTAGGGATCCAAACCAATTTATTTTTGACTTTTTCTTTTTGAGGAATGGGCTTGAATTGTTGCTTTAGAGATGGATTTGAAGTAATTGCTTGTTTCTTGGGGACCCACACCTTTTTTGTTTTTGCTTAGAGGTGTGTGGATGTCTTTTGAGATGGATGTTTCATTGATTCTTGGCTTTTATGTCCTAAGGCATGAGGATTTGTAGGATTTTTGGCTTTCTGAATCCCATGGGGTGAGTGGAAGGAGAGGTAGCTTCATGTTTAGATAATATGTGCATTTGTTGGTCACGATTGGGATTTGCAGAAGATTTATGGGTGGATGGATAAGGTGTTGGAAGTAATGGAGGTAGGTTCGATGGAGGGATATTAGGAGTTGGAAGTAATGGAGGTAAAGTTCATGGTGGGAGGTGTACGGACACATGCTTTTGCGATTTGTAGGATGAGGGAGGCGGAATGGCAACATATGATTTAGGTGTATGATGGGATGTGTGAAAGAAAGTGGTGGACTTAGGAGAGATGGAGTGATTACCAACATCGTTAGAGTGTTGACCTTGAGGTGTGTATCCAAGGCCAAATGAGCATAGAGGGACATTGACATGGACACGCTCCAAAATACCTTATTCAAGAGGGCCTAAACCCTTACCTTGATAGTTCATGTTTTGGAGGATGTGATCGACAATAGGACTAGGTGTAGGTGGAACACTAGACACGAGCTCCTTATTGGATGGAGAAGGTGAAGTGGATAAAGGTTGTTGGTGTTCTAAGGAGGAACACTCATGGATAAAGGTGGATAGACTAATAGGACATGATGGCAGATTTGGAACATGATCGATGGTGGACGCGGAAGGATCATTAGGATCTTGCTTTTGCTCATTATGATCCAAGGTATTTATTTGATCTTCTATGCTTATGTGTTCTTGGGAGGCACATGGCTCATCATGAGAAGCAAACATTGTCTCATTAGGGTTAGATGGAGGATGGATAGGGGCAATTTGGATATCTTGCTCATGGAGGGGTATAGGATCATGGATAAGATCAAGGTACTCATGGATAGCTTCTTCATAGGTAATATCATCTTGATCATGGAAGAGATAAATATTATGGATGGGTAGCATAGATGGAATGTAATGGATTTGATCCTAACTCGGATTAGGGACTAATGTTTTCACATACTTAGGATCATGCTCTTGATATACCTCTTGGATTGTTTGCGTGGAAGTGGATGACTCTTGGATAGGCTTTTGGTCAACAACATGAGGGTATGATAGGCCTTGATGTGGACTCATGGGAGAAGTCTATTCAATAAGCTCAATGGTTTGTGGACCACATGGTGGAGGTGGAGGAATAAGCAAGGTATTGGGAGATTCTTTGATAAGCTCATGAATGGGACTTTGATGACATGGCAATGATTTATTCCTCGCTAATAGCCAATGGATCACATCCTTTGCAAGGGTATGGGTAGATGGATAATATAGTGGGTGGATGATAAGGGTAGATGGTGTTGTAGGCTCATGATTGGGATTAGGTAGAAGACTAATTGGATTAGGATGGAAGGATACGGGGATTAGATGGATTGGTTTTATCTAACCCAATCTTACCACAATCTTTTAGGTTCTTGATCAATCTTTTGAATTGTTTACAAGTGGATATGAGATGGCCCTTACACCTATGGTATGCACAATATTCATTATCTTTATACCAATGGGGTTTAAAGTAGACTTCTTCAAAGGATATTATCAGTGGTAGCTCAATCAAATTTTCTTAGACCAATTGTTGTAGGGTCATCTCTAAGGGATCCTTTAGCAGAGGGCTTAATGGAGTAGAAGGTTGACATGAAGGTGTTGGGAGAGGAGTAGTTGACTCATGTATTGGCATGTGCTCAGACGGTGATGGAGGATGCTCATAAGATGCTTGCTCTAGGTTGGTGTCTCCCTCATCAAAGACTATTAAGTCTTGTAGCATAGGTTGACTTAAGGATACTAGATTTATGTACAAAATTAGGTTTTTCTACAAAAGTGGACTTGGGTTGACTTGAGTTATGTACAAAGAGCCACTCGGATTTGCATGTTCATGTTGTGGGGGCCAATGATAGTCCTATGAATGGGTTTGATGAAGAGATGAAATGGTAGGATATGTAGGTAGAAGATCTTGGGGTATGGGTTGTTGTGGATAATGGTAGATATTAGAGGAAGTGGGGTATGATGATGAGGCATTGTTATGGGAAGATGTGAGATAAGGTGATATGGATTTGTCATGAAAAGATGTGGGATTAGTTGGTGTGATAATATGATGATAAGATGTAAGATGAGGTGATGTGGTAGTGATTTGAAATGTGGATCGATTTGATTGGTAGGGAATAGGATAAGATGATGAGGAATCATTATGATATGTGGATAGGTTAGATTGGTGTCAAATGGAAGGGGATGCCACATATGAATGAGATGGAATTGGTTGGTGTTGAATGGATAAAGGATGGTGATATACTTGTTGGGTTTGACATGTGTCTAGGAGGTGTTGGGCCTGTGCTATAAGATGTTGCATGTGAGGTGATTGGCCTTCTTGAAGTTGAAGTTGTTGAATTATGTGATTGACCCTCTGAATCATTTGTTGGCTTAGGGGTGATCAGCTTGTTTACACTTTGTGAAGTAGGTCAATGATCTCTTGTGCCACGTCCTCTAAGTTTGGCATGGTGTAAGATGGTATGGGTTGGATTAGAAAGAGGATGAATGCGGATTGGACTTATGCGACAAAGTTGAGACTCTTGGATTGAGTGGTTTTCTTGATTGATTGATTGGATTGGCTTGGTCGATTAATTGGATTGGTTTGATCAGTTGGTTGATTGGATAAGATTATCTCCCAAGAGATAGACTCATGAACTCAAGGGTAGACAAGGTTGGTTGATAGTGGTGATATGATCAAATGCTAGATAAGGACCAAAGCCAAAGGACAATGTTGGTTGACTAGATTGATGTTGGATAGCTGATGTAGAGTCTCAAAAAGGATGTAGGGCTCAAGAAGTCCAATGATATGATATGGTCAAACTGGATGAGATGGCGTAGAATCATGCTGATTGGATTAGAGAGAGGATAATGTGTAATTATGGAGCTAGATGACTTGGGTTGATCAAGATGCAGTTGATTGGATGACCAAGATGATAGGATGACAAGGATGATCTGATTTGGAAGGATTGGATGAAATGTAATTATTGGGATATGTGTTGTGACAAGTAGGATTGAGGATGAGGTGGCAATATCAAACACAAGATCTCACATACACATGCATGCACACCAAACACACTGATCAATGTGTACACCCTACGCTAGGCAAGGACAGTATTTTTTGGATCCCCTAGCCATGCCTATTCAAAGCGGATAGCTTCAGGATCTTGGTAGCACTAGCTCCCCTCCACGACACTCACTTCTCACGCATACCAAGATCCAGGTTTCCCAAGGCTCGTCCCCCCACTGAACTTAGGATTTTCCCTGCTATCTCTACTAAGAACCACGTGAATCAGGGTGGCTTCAAAGGTTCAACCTTCTGCGCCAACAAATAGAGGGTTTTTGGCCACTAGGACATCGTTTTTAGTTTAGGTTTCCATTTGGGTGGCTATACATTTGGCAGCACTACTCTCCATTATGGAGTCTCCCAGCCTAAAGAGGTTACGCTCTATGAGGTTTTGGGGGAGGTTAGTTGTCGGTATAGCAGAACAACACCCGTTGTTTGTAACTTTCATCACAAATGCATTATTTATATAGAGGATTGGAATGGTCTGGCTTTGACCTATTTCCGCTTGAGTCATCCACTTCTCATAATGGGAAGGTAGGCTCGCCTAAAAGTTAGCAACACGTTCTCTTACACCCCAGATCCATTGGTTAGGCAGGGGGAGAGGATACTTGTGTTGCTACCTTGGGTGACAATCAGACAATACAAGCAAACAAAGAAAAGAAAAGCAGACACAATGAAGACAAATTGTTAATTTTATGCACCAAATTGAAGTGTGCCTACTTTAGTGATGAAAAGATTGTTCTCTGACTGCTTAGACCTGCAGAAGATAGATTAGAAGTTTGTTTGCTCCATTCTTGGACACACGACTTTAGTCAAGCTACACCAAGAAATGATCATTTTTCCAAAAAAACCCTAAGCCTATGACGCAGAAACTAGATGCGTATAAGAATAACCAGAGGCGATTTTCTGTAATTCAAATGCGAATAGGATCTTACCAACTACGATTACTCAAATGCGATCTATGATCAAATGTATTTTTCACCTACAAAAATAGAAAAGACCCTAATACAACCAGATGCAACTAGATACAACCAAAGGCAATTTGTTTTTGACCATTTGCGACTAGAAAAACCAAAGGCAATTTGTTTTTAACCATATGTGCATAAAAAAACCAAAGGCGATTTGTTTTCAACCATATGCGCATGAAAAAACCAAAGGCGATTTGTTTTTGACCATATGCGCATAAAAAAACCAAAGGCGATTTGTTTTTGACCATATGCGCATGAAAAAACCAAAGGCGATTTTCTGCAAATCTGAACGCTATTTTCTTTGCCAGATGCATGTTTTTTCATGAAAAATAGGCAAATTTATACTTATTTTTCATGGAAATGCCCCCTCGGACGCAATGGTGAGGTTGGTTTGAGCCTAGGAGGTCATCTTTAATAGAAAAAATTCAAAACTTGCAATATGAGGGTTAGAAAACACAAATTTTTACCATAAAAACTTGCAAAAACATGAGATTTAATCAGGAGAAGTGAGTCCCACCGGGCGTCCCATTTTATGTATGTAGGAAAATTCACATCATTTGCAAATTCAAACAACAAAACCTACAAGCCTTCAAGAAATCAAATCTAAGTGATCAAAAAGACATGCAAATTAAACACAAACCACCCAGATGATGTGATTCCTTGGTTTTCATTGTTGATTGCTTGTGTTCTACAGCTATAACGATTGATAGAGACTTGATTGGATTGAAGAAGATAGATGGAGATTAGATAGATGAAAGATAGGTAGAGGTTGATAGATGAGAGATTAGAAGAAAATTCGATAGAGTGACGGTGCTTAGAAAATTCATCCATGTAAAATGGATTGAAAATGGGCAAATTTATAGATTTTTTGGTGAGAGAATGGAGGGATAAAATTTCCATTTCATGAGTGATAATCGAATTGGAAAGTTGCTATGCAACTTGGGAGAGAAAAGTGGAAGGTGGAGTGATTTGGGAGATGGGATTAGAAGGTGTAAGAGATGAGTTGAGTGATGAGATAGAAAGTGGAAGAGATGAGTTGAGAGATAAATTAGAAAGTGAATCAAGTTAACTAGAGAGATAATTAGAGATGAAATTTGTAAGTGACTTTAATTAATTAAAATTTTAATTAATTAAGTGGCATGATTGATTAAATAAATAATAATTATTTATTTAATCATAGAAGAGAGGGGAATAAATAAATAAATAAGATTTATTTATTTAATGATATGGAGGATGTGGCTAAATTAAATAAATGTTATATTTATTTAATTTATTAGAGGAAGACGTTAGGTTAGGATGGTGAAGGGGATCTAGAACAAAGATGTCACAAGATGTTCTAACTGATGCAACGTTGTGACAAGTGGACAATTTTGGGTGTCTACACTTTCATTTCAAACTGTGTTGACAACTGAGATTTAAAATCAGAAATCATAGTCTTACCCTTCCCAATGAGCAACATATCATCAACATATAATGCAACAATGAGAATACGATCACCATCAAACTTATAATACACACAGTGATCCGATTTTGATCTCACAAATCTAATAGACAACACAAAGGCATCAAACTTCAAGTACCACCTCCTAGGAGACTGCTTCAAACCATACAAAGACTTCTTTAATTTGCAAACCAAATTTTCTTTACCTTTCACCATGTAATGCTCTGGCTATGACATGTAGATTTCTTCCTCCAAATCACCATGAAGGAAAGTTGTCTTCACATCCATCTGTTATACCTCTAAGTCATAAGCTACTGCAAGAGACAACAGGAATCGAATGGATGTCAACTTTGCAATGGGAGAGAAGATCTCACCATAATCTATACCCTCCACTTGTTAATACCCCTTTGCAACCAATCTGGCCTTATACTTCTCAACACTGCCATCTGCACCAAATTTATTCTTGAACACCCATTTGCATCCAACAGGTTTCTGTCCAGGAGGCAAAGGCACCACGTCCCAAGTTTGATTCTTTTCCAAAGAAGCCATTTCATCCTCCATGGCCTCCTTCCAGGAACCTACATCTTTCATGTCCATAGCCTCTGATACAGTTCTAGGTTCATCACTGTTAGTAAGCAAAGTAAAAGCACAACTAGAATCAAGCAATGTAAAACCAAACCTTTCAGGTTGCTTTCTTATTTGTGTAGACCTCCTCAAGAGCTGAGGTTGAGGTTCAGCTTCTTCATCTGAGCTTTCAGAGCTGCAAGAGCTCTCCTCATCATCAAGTCCAACATTGTCTTTCTGTTCAGTCTTCTCAGGGGTAGCAGGAAACTGAACAACATCCTCTTTCTTTTCTTTTTCTTCTAGCTGTAAAACAGTGGAAGAAGGTGTAAGCTCTCTAAAGATGACACTTCTGCTATACAACACTTTTTTAGCCCCAGGGTCCCAAAGCTTGTATCCTTTCACACCAACACCATAGCCAATGAAAATACACTTAACAGCCTTGTTCTCCAATTTTGACTGCTTCTCCCTAGGCACATGTGCATATGCCTCACAACCAAAAACACGAAGATGCCTTATTGAAGGCTTTCTACTAGACCACACCTCCATGGGTGTCTTTCCAACAAGAGTTGATGTAGGAGATCTATTTACAAGATAGAAAGTAGTGGCAACAGCTTCAGCCCAAAACATTTGTTCTAGGCCAGCTCCACTAAGCATACTCCTAGCCTTCTCCATCAGTGTCCTATTCATCCTCTCTGCAACTCCATTTTGCTATGGGGTGTATGGAGTTGTCTTATGTCTTTCAATCCCAAGTTCCTTGCAATATTTATCAAATTCTGTAGAATAGAACTCACCATCATTGTCAGTTCTCAAACACTTAATCTTTTTACTAGTCTAATTTTCAGCAAAGGCCTTAAACTCCTTAAACTTACTATAGACTTCAGATTTGCTTCTAAGAAAAAAAATCCATGTCCTTCTACTGTAGTCATCTATGAAAGATACAAAATATACAAATTTTGATAATGAAGGAACATTAACAGAACTAAATACATTAGAATGAACAAGGTCCAACACACCAGAAGACTTATGAGAACTACATGGTTTTGTTTCCCATATATGCAATGTTCGCAAAAGTCAAACTCAAGATTACAATCATCTAACCCCTCAATGAGGTTTTTATTTTTTAGGGTACGCAGACCCTTCTCACCAATGTGGCCAAATCTCTTATGCCATAACATTGTCTTTTCAGCAGGAAGCTTAACTTCCAAGGCATGAATACAAACATCAAGACTAGATACAATAGATTTTTTCACTGCTCATTCAGATGGTGGGGATGAAGTGACTGATGCCCTCTTCCTTGAGTCAGAAGAACTATTGCATTGTGAAATGCATGCCTCCAGCTGAAACAAAGTACCTCTCCTAGTACCCTTAGCAAGCACCATAGCTCCTCTAGTCATCTTGCATCCTTCTTTCAAAAAGACAACCTGCACACCTGCATCATTCAACATACTTATAGAAAGTAGGTTTCGTGCTAAGCCTGGGATGTGCATAACCCCAGAGATCCCCTTCACTCGTCCATCAGGGAATCAAATAGAGACTCTTCCATGACCAACAATCTTCAAATGAGAGTCGTCACTCAGGTACACCTTTCCACCATCTAACTCCTCATACTTAGTAAACCAGTCTCGATGCGAGGTCATGTGGAATGATGCACAAGAGTCAATCAGCCACACATCATTAGATGCATGGGTTGCCAGGGTTGCGATGAAGGCATCACCATCATCTTGTGACTTGTCAGAATCTGAATCTGGGTTCTTCTTCTTCTTTTTCTTTTCCTCTTTGCATTCCTTTCAGAAATGCCCAGATTTACCACAGTTCCAATAGATAGCCTTGGACTTTCCAGGAGATTTGGATCTCCCATGGGATTTGGATCTACCCTTCTCAACTTTCTTGTCCTTTTTCCCTTTCTCCTTGGGTCTTCCTCAAACTGCAAGAGCCTCTTTGGCTGTCTCAGAAGACTTTCTCTGCATCTCTTCAGACAACAACGAAGAAACCACTTCATCCATTTTGAATGTGGATGTGGTGCTTCCAATAGCCATGACAAGATGATCCCACGAGTCCAGCAAAGAACAAAGCAAGGTCATACAGCGATCCTCCTCCTCCATCTTCACACCAACGGATGTCAATTGTGAAACCAACATGTTAAAAGCATTCATATGTTTTGCAACAAAACCTCCATCCTCCATTTGAAGGGAATACAACTTCTTTTTCAGAAAAAGTTTGTTAACCAGGGATTTGGCTTGATACACATCTCCCAACTTCTTCCAAAGCAAGTTTGCAGTAGCCTCCTCATGGACATTTAATAGGAAAGAATCAGCAAGACTAAGTCTTTTGAGACCCTTAGCCTTTCGATCCTTGAGATCCCAATCAGCTTGTGACATTGCAGCTGGTTTTATTCCACTGATAATTCCCAGAGGTCTCGATCAACAAGCATGTCTTCCATCTTGCGCCTCCACAACTTGAAATTAGTGCCATTGAATTTCCCCACCTCTATCCTTCTAGATGTGCTTGCCATCTCCTTGCTGCAATAAGATTCAGAATACTCTACACAAACTCCCACTCAACTTAAGATCAACTCAAAAAACCCCTACCCAACAGCTAAGGCCAAAATTGGCCAAGCTCTGATACCAACTGAAAGGAATCTAGGTGTGCGGAAATTGCTTCCTACACTAATCTAATGAGGAGAGGGTTGTGCAAATTCAATTTAATCCTTACAATTACAAAAAAATTAAACATCGAACAGAGATATTGCAGCAATACACATAGAACTAGAAAGAAGACAGAAGAAGAGAGACAAAGATATAACATGGGGAAAACCCTTATCAGGTGAAAAACCCCACACTTAGAAACCTGCATAATGTATTATCAAAACTGAATATGGTTTATAATACACTTGCAATGCAAGCTTCAATAGTCTTCAACACTCATGTTTGGAGTCAATTTGGCAGCGTAACAGTACCTGTAAATCACATACTACATCTCCTCCAAGCACCTGTTTATATAGAATATAGAAGGCAAAATTGGTCCTATCTTGGAATGGGCGTCCAACTTGGCCTCATGGCCCAAAACCCATGCCTATGGACACTTGGTCAACATTGTAGAATGTGTCTAACACTTGTCCACAGCTCCCATCCCAAAGAGGTCGCCTATTTCCAAAATGGGCTATGACAGATGCTCTTACGACTCTTACGACCGTCATAGAATCTCTCATAGCGGTTACAACTTACAGCTGTAAGAGAATCTGTCATACATAGGCTATAAATAGCATATTCTCTTACAACATGTCATTGTCCACCTTGGGGCGTCCAAAGATGCCTTTTTCAAAGATGCTTCATGACACATGTCTTCACCTGTCTTACAAGCTTCTATTTCTGACTCTTACATGTCATAACTTCATCATAGGAATCTGTCATAACCATTTCAGTCAAACATTCCCTTACACAACATCCAAGATGTCGACACATGGAAAAATACTCCTACCACAAAGTGGGATGCCTATCTCCTCATGTGAGGACAAAATTACAAGTTGTCATCTTCCATGTAGGATGACACATCACCGTGCCACATCCCACAAAATGACAATATGGAATTTACAATTAATTTACAACATAGGCAATGAATAAATAAATACAATCATAAATAATGCAAGGAATTACCAAGGTTGAGACACCTTAATTTCCAAAAAAAACAATTAAATTTATAATTGCATCTCTATTTAATTTTGGTGCATAAGCACTTTGGGATGATTAATCATATTCTACTCCTAGGTACATTATCTTTTGTGATCAATAGTCGTTAATTAGTTTTCCTTCTAGTTCCATGAGTAACTACACCAGTGAAATCTAATTAGATTTTCTAATTTCCAACACTTAGAAACCCTTCACATGATAAACCATATCAAATTACTAAGATTTTAATATTTTTAAAGAAATATAATCATGTAAAAAACATTTAATTTATTCCCAATAGTTTATTTATTTAATATCCTATTTTAATTTTGCATAATAAAAAAAAGTTGAGAGTGTTTCTAGATATATTTGTGTGTTAGTTTTTCTTTATTGGTAAGTGCAACCATGGGGGTTGCTCCCTATTTTATATATCAACCAAAAAAGAATAGTATATGTTTTTGAATTATAGAATCTCCATTAACATCGATTCTATAAGCCAGATAAACACCAAATCCTGACAGCTATCAAAACCTACAAACTACTGAAAAACTATAAATTGAAACAAAATAAACCCATAGAATTCATACTAGTATTTGGGTACCTTCTGCCACCTCCTCCTCGATAATTATATTGTTCTACAACCAATCGCTCCGTCTGGGTCCTTCATCCTGAGCACCTATTTGAGAAACTCCACACCCTTCGCCACCTTATGTCTCAACCTGTAAGTTGATCTTGGTTGATTTGTTAAAATAAAGGGAAACCAATCCACAGAGTCACCAACATGATTGAACCTGTGGAAGTCACTGGGTAGGGGCACACCATTGCCATATCGATTCGTCACAAGAACCTTGTTCAAACCCCCCAAAAACTACTTTTTGATCAATGCATTCAATATGAACTCCAGCTCCTCTTTGAGTCCCCCCGGGTCCAAAAGAGATGCCACATACATTGAAGAAACATTTGTGTTCACCCTATAATGGTGATTTGCAACCAAGAATTCCTCCCCAATACCCACTGAACCGCCAAAACGAGAATGACACTCTTGGTCTTAAAAATGAAACTACCATACCATTCTTGAAACCTCCAATAATGAAACTACCACACCATTCTTGAAATAGTCTCAACAAATCTTAGCATGAAATGTGTTGGCAAAGGACTTCGAATGCGTCTAAGACATTGTTAACTACCACTTCACTTGTCATTATCGCCAAATTGAAGTGAAGAGAATTGGAGGTTACATAAATTCTCATGATGTTTGACTCATCATGGATAAACCCACAAGTGTCATGCAACAGCTAGCCCTTCCACCTCAAGCTCCTCCAACTAGCTCACCATTGAGTTAGCCTCCCCATTGGCCTCCTGAAACATGTGATTGACAGTAAATTCTCCCAACTACCCTAACAATTCTATGGCTTCTTCAAGCAAAGGATTAAACTTCCAACATAGAGAACTCTTCATCCCAACCACATTGATCACCAAAGAAGAATCACCTTCAATTGCGATCTTAGCCAAACAAAAGTTGATGCACAATTGGAGGCCCAGAATTAAATCTTGGAATTCTGCCACATTGTTGGTTCCCAGACTTAACCTCTTAGAGGCCCTACATATCACCTTCCCTTCCCAGTTTCTCACAATGTATCCTTCTCCTAGCGGCAACCTACTCCTGAAGGACCCAGATTCCCCTTAGAGGTGCCATCAAAATTTAGTTTGAACCAACCTACCTCAGGGGGAAGCCATTTAACCTCCAGGTGCAGTTTGCAGGACTTATCTCCACCAACCCCATTAATAGGGGATAATTGTGTGTTAGTTTTTAGTATCTATGTTTCAAATCATATTTTTGTATCCATCATCATTAAATTTTCCTCATTCTGATGATGGGTCATAGAGTGTGATCTAAAACATTGATGCTAAAGACTAATACATAGTTATATCTAGAAACACACTCAACTTATTATCATAGATTATGGAAATATTATGTCTATTAGAGAAAAATTCAATCATAAATTTGAATAAAATTAACTTTACTTAGTTTTATCTCCTTGAAATTAAAGTAGAAATGATTAAAAGAAAAATAGAGTCATAATGTTATATTGATTACACCTCATTGATTTGATCAAAAAAGCTTTAAAATTGATTTCAATTTCATTTTCTTGGGTAGATTATTTTACATCAGGTTCTTCGCCTAATTTTCTTAAACGAAATGTGCATCAATTTTATCAAGGACAGTCCAATGTGTTAGGACCACATGTGGTAATGTTTTAACAAGTTTACAGTTTCTATCGTAAGTTCTAAGTTCCAGGCAACATTCTTTGATTAGACCATCTAATCAAGTGGTGGTACACGGTCACAATTCTCAATTACAACAAGCTATCATAAAAAATCTAGATGCAAACGTATCATGTTAAATTAGGTTAATTTTTTTTTCGATTGTGAAGATAGTTTGGAAGAGAAAATGGTTTTATACTCATCAAGGGTGCTTTGGAGAGGAAATGGATCTAAATTTAGATTAAATGAGTTGAATGGTTCTTTTAAATTTGGGGTTACCTCATAGGAGAAAGCAATTTGAAATTCTACCAAGAGGCCTGAAAGAATTTGAATGCAAAATAGTTTAAATCTAGGTTTTAACTAACTATAAATCTAGGGAGATGTGTAATCATTGTGTAAGCTTGAGTAAATTCTTAGTTTCCCAAGAGTGCCATCTGGCAACATCTCATCAAGTTTGGGAAAAATAGGTGTAGGTCATCTATTAGGTTCGAAGAGAACATGTAAAAGCATCTATTAAGCTAAAGTAAGACAAAGAGGAAAGGCACAAAATCCCTAATTTAAAAATAACACAAACTAGGTTTAATGTCTTGTTGGGTCCATTTAAAACCCAAAGAAATGGTGTAAATGATTAAAAAGTAGACACAGAAAATATTCAACTAGATTACAATTGATTTCAAGTCCATGAGAAATTAAGAAGTTAAAGAGTTTAAAATACTAGGCCAAAGGGTTCAAAAGAATGGACTTAGAGACATTTCAAAATTGGTTAATAACAAATGGAAATCCAAGAATTAAAACTAAACTGAGAGAGAATATAACTAGGAAAGTAACACCAAGGAAACAAAACCAAGAATTAAGCCTTGAATTTCCCGAACAACACATAGAAAATAAACAAATACACTTGGTAATCTAAAAAATTAGGAAAAAATTTTAACCCAATCCAAAACTACGATAAATGAAGAAAATCACAAAATGAGGATCAATGCTTAGAAACTAGACAAGTGGAAGCTCAAAAAATGGGCCCAAGTTTGAAGAACTTGGGTGTGTTGTGGTCACAATATTATGGTTGCTCTTTTGACTATAGAATTTGAGTACAGAGCTAGTACTCATTATCATAGAGATGCAATTCGACTTGGGTGGTTATGTTCATATGTGGGCCCAAGATATGAAATAGTCTAAATTAACTATGATAGTCAAAGTGCTATTTGTTTGTCCAAGAACCCTGTCTCACATGCAACATCAACAAAACATGTTGATGTGCAATATCATTTTTTCATGACATGGTGGATGATGAGAAGATAATTATTAAGTAGGTGGAAAACTTAGAGAATGTTGTGGATTTGTTGATGAATCTTGTGAGCATTATGAAAAACCACTGGCGGCATATTAGCTATGGGAATTGCTTCCCTTGACTATTAATTTATATCGTTGTAGTCCCCTTTGCAATGCATATAACAAGTGGGAGAATGTTAGGCTAGGTGTGTGTTGTACACCTTACAAATATTTTAAAAATTGTAACTCACACTTAGGATAGATAAAGTTGGGTGTACTTCTCTAAAATATTGTTAGAATTATCTAATAAGTCAATTCTTTGTTTTGTGGGAGCTGAGATTGCTTGCATTGCAAGTTTTATTTAACTTAAAAGTTAAGTTTGTTGTTATAGCATGATATCCTTGGGATGCAGATTTTGTATATCCTACTTTATTAAATGAATTAGGGTGCTCAAATTCCTTGGTGAATATTGTATTTTGGCTATAAATCAAATACTAGGTTTGGAGAATGTAAGATGGACAAATTTTGGAGTAGGTATATACTACTAAGATTGCTCCAGGAAGTTGGTAGTTATTGATACCTATAACTTCTACATGTTTAATATCTCCTAAATAGTTGTTGTCATGCTTTTGGTCATTCTTCGATAGTACATACTCCTCATTGGGTAACCTTGTGTTGACTTGAAATTGTCACCCCACCTTGTGTTTTTCCCCATGGCTTTTGAATTAGTCCACTCATGTGTTCAAAATGTTTTCGTAATATTAGAACAAGTCTTAAATTTTTTGAAGAAAGACATTTGAATTTGTATAAGAAAAAGGGAATGAGTCAATAAAGTTGAGTTTTGAAGGTTTTGTAGAGATGTGGAGTTCTCATAGCTCTAAGGAGTTTTGGGCATGATACCTTGTAATTTTTGTATTCCCATAAAGTATTTACATACAAGGTTTGTGTATAAATTGGCTCCTTAAGGAACTTTCCCAATACTTACCATTTTCTTGCAACCTTGAAGTTCCCACATTCTCCCAAACCTTTTGCATTTTATGGTAGTTCAAAGTTGTCAAGGTCTATTTGGACATATGCCCTTTATATATCTACAAACTTCTCATGGCGGTTTAGAAATGTTTTGTTCCTTCTTTCCCTCTGTGTTCCACATTTATGCAAATGTAGGTTTGCAGGATTGCGAAACAAGGGAAGACATACACCCAACTTCGTATATATTTCCAACCCCTACACTTCCTTATAGCAATGCTTTGTAGGATTGCAAACCTCATAAATAGGTGTGTCAACTACCCAATACCTACTTCCATCTACACTCCATTTCTCTACAAAGACTTTCACACTCTATTTTTGTGGAACTTTATAACTTTTGTGGACATGAATTCCTTCTACAACATGGTTCTCCACAAACCCTAAAAACATTAAATTCCTGGACATTTGAACTCAAATTTTATAAAACTTGCATCTTTTACCCATTTTTCACATTCACAAACACATTGTAGCTCTCTAAAAATGCATTTGATGATTAGATTGTTGTAGATTTTCACCTACATTTTATCACTTATTGATCTCTATGTATTCCTCAAGGATCTAACATGTAATTTACTTGTCCATGAGTCATCTAGGGCACTTTGTTAGAGGTTTCCCAATTGTACTTCACAAACCAAATATTCTACTATGATCCTTGTGATATGATTGAAAGTGTTTATAAATTCAAATTTGTGCTAAATTGTTTACCTTGTGAAAATTTTGTGCAATTCACTTAGTTTTTTTTTAATTTTTCTATACAGATATATTGTTTATTAAAATTCTCAACCCTAAACCTTAGGATTTGTTGTTACACCTACAAAATCTTTTACCTGATGTCCTAGAAATTCATCTTCACACATGTATTGACAAGTTTACCTAATCCTGACTCTTGTCCACTCAAAGCTCCCATTTCTATCTTTCTTTCTTGTTCCTACATTTTTGCGAGCCTATAACTACTTAAGAGTTGGACATATGAAGGATATTCATTCCAACAATTGAGGTAATCTTTTGTTTCTTTCCTCCATATAGAAATCCCATATGACTTCACCTAAACCAAAGGAGATGAAGTACAAACTTAAAGGAGTGACTCCTTCTAATATTGCCTCTACACTTAATTAAGTGTTAGATGCTAACTTAGGGCACATGAATATAAATTAATATTTGGAGATGATGTTTAGTGATGATAGATCAACAAAAGTGAGGTATATTTCTAACAATGGGATTGTGCAAGTTGTAGGTTTTCCTACCTCAATCCAGTCTCCTAAGCTCATTATGACGTACCAAATTCAATGATCCTCATAACATGAAGATTATAGGGATTAAAAATTAAGTTTTTCTTGATCTCGGCCTTGAAACTAGTATAAAATCCTTCCAAATTCCTTATCATGAGGAGGTCATAATGCTTAATATTACTGATGGAGTCAAATTTAACAACCTCAATCCAAATTTGTGTTTGCAAGCTCTAAACAAAAATTGGTTGATCAAAGTAAGAATTTCTACTTTTAAGCTACCCAAGACACTTTTAAGGGCTTACTTACAAAGATAAATGACCTAATTACGCTTATGAATAGGATAATTATGCTTCTTAATGCTTGAGAGTTTCAACCATGGATGTTCATATTTATCAAAATTATCTTGGAGGATAAGCAAGGAATTGACTGGGCCACCATCCTTAATGGCAATCTTCTCATACAACTCGTAGAAGTCCAAGACTCAAGAAAATTCTACATGACTTATGACATTGTGTCTTTAATAGCTAAAAGAGCATTTTTTCCTGGGTTGACTAGGGTTGGGACATTTGGTGTTGAAGAAGGTTAGAAGAAAATCTATGAATTCTACCCCTAATAAGAGCTTAAATAAAGTCATAAACACTTCAAAAGGGTTAATAATGATTTTGAAATTTTCCTCATTAGTTGAATGAAGGGTGATCTCAATAAACACATCTTCCTATAAGCTATTGCAATAATTGCAAAGTAGGAGAATTGGTTCATACAATTTTCTACATTCACATACATTAGACTTGGAGGGTTTATAGGTGATCCATATAGGTTATCAATATATGTGAGTGATAAGGTCATCCTTTTGGAACTGACAAGAAAATTTTGTAAAATGCATAAGATATTATCTAAAAAGCATAGAATTGGTGTAAATTTTCCCATCATTATCAACTCATACACTTGTTCTTCCGTCTTACAGGCCAAAGGATCAAATAGTGAATTATCTTAACTGAATCTATACATTCATGATAAAATATCATCCTTTGGTCCTAAAGGGAATATTTAGAAGTTTGTTGGCTCTATCCATAAACACAAATTCAACTTGGAAGATTTCTGAGAAGATGATGAAGATGAACATGCAATTAGGAAGAAGAGCTACTATAAACTAACTACTTTTCATATCAGAGCATGCAAAAATGCTAGTGCTCCCAAACTAATATTGAATTATTGGAATGTTTTAAGTGATACTAATGATAAGAGAGGTATTTTCAAATTACCCATTCCACCTATTAATTAGTCTCAATGAGAAGAAATCTCATTGGAAGTTATAAGAAGAGTTGTGATTGATAATAGTTTGGCATGGTTGGATAAAAATAAGAAAGAATTAGATGATCCTACCAAGAGAATAACAAGAAGCAATAAGACTCCAAAATAATCTTCTAAGAAGAAACCTTAGGTCGAAGAAAAGAGGAAGAGTGTAGTAAAATCAACCTTGCCTAACTTGAGTGTCACAAATTTAGATATAGAAGAAGAAGTTGAAGGAGAAACACTCTAGAGGAAAAATATTACCAATTACAAATTCAAAGTTAGAGATCATTATGAAGTAGTGTGTGAAAAATCAATAGCTACTAAAATTCCCACCTCATCACAAGGATGATTTTTAACTCAAGCACTTGTTCATTCCCCTTTATATAATTCTACAAAAGAGCCCCTCCAAATCCCTTTAAAATATCTTATTCAAGCTCCTCCCTCTTCTCCTTTACACCTTCCTCTAGTCTCCACATTACAAAATCAAATTCCTCCTCCTAAATAAGAATTTTCTTGAGGAGAGGTGACTAATTTATCAATCTCACCTACAAGAGATTAAAATCTTGAGGATGCTACTCCTAGTGAGCCATCACCTACTCCATCCTCAAAGAGAACTCTCTCAATCTATGCCTATTTCTCTACTTGTACAAAATAGAGAATAAATACTACAAGGTGAAGAATAGGTAAAGTGAAACAAAGAGGAGACAAAGCAAAATGATGAAGAATAAATCTTGACCAAAGTTAGAAACAAGTGTTACAAAATATAGAGGAAAGTATGGAACAAGAAGGTGAACTAATCAAAAGTGTTGAACATGCTATGGAAAACACTAAGTGATTCAAGGAGATTTAGGTCAAGGAGAAACTTCTCAACATGATGATTCCACCTTAGTCATAGTTCCCACTTGGCTATATATTATGATTAAAAAGAAGAAAAGAGTTTTGAAGCCATTGTTTGATGATTTTCATTTATTTCTTCCATGATTGATAAGCTTGCACCTAGCAAGAAGCCTAGGGTTATTTCATCCATTTTATATATGCACAAGGTTTGAGAATTGTTGATATTGAAACTCCTATAGTTGATAAAGATGAGAATGATTCAATACCATCTAAGTACCAAATTTTAAGCGTTAAACTAGGAAAACAAACTAGGGATGTTGAAGTTCATGATATGCAGAAAATTGTAAGTTCTATTGTTTCAAGCATGGACAAAGATTATAAGACTAAAGAAGAGTTGAAAGAATGGGTAAAGCATTTAACTTCCTACATCAAACATTTGGTTGGGCCCTTCCAATCCTTTAGTGATCATATGTCTACTCCAACTACAATTTTTATATAAGATGCTTCAACTATAGAGGAGATGAAATGCATTGCAAGTGCTATTAGGCGATGGTAGAATGATTTAATTGCATATGGATCAAAAGTGTCAATCAATGAATCCACGGGCTTAAAAAATAGTGCTGAAGAGGATTCTAAGATGATTAAAGATTTATTGAACATATTTAAATAAGAATTGTACATTTACTTAAATAGCCTTCCACAAATTAAGGCCATGACAAAGGTTAATTTTGATACACTAATCAATGAAGACATTTTGGATAGGGATAATACTTCTTTGCTAAAATAATGGATATAAATTATAAATTTGAGAATTGATTTATTTGAGGAAGGTATTAATAAAATGGAGGTTGCTCATAGTGAACTTGTTGATATCATAATGGATACACATGATTTAATTGAGAAGAGTATAGTGCATTATTATCATGAAGATCAAACTGTCAATAATTTTCATACTCCCAAACAACATTTAGTTGAAGTAATTAATCAAGGCCTCAGTCAACCATTCAACTTCAATACTTCTTCCTTGGATAGATTGGTGGAAATGAGATTTCCATTTAAAGAATTTGGGGAACAAGTGATCAAGAAGCAAGTAAAGGCTCATCAAATTTCAAATGTATACATTTCTTATCATTTTTCACTTTAGCTATGTTAAAGGCCAAGATATGGATACGATCAATGAAACATTGAAAAAATTTAAAGATTACCAAAGGAAATAAAATCCATATAGAATATCATTATCATTGAAGATGTCAACATGGATGGAGAAGATACTAGTCAAGAATCAACAACATGAACACTTATGATTGTCATCAAAGTGTCAAGATTAAGATGAAAACTAATGATTAAATATTTCCCTCATATGTAATGTTTGGACTTTAATATTTCAAGAAGACTATAAGTTCATGTATATTATTAAAAATATATATTTCTCATAACTTCTCAATAGTTATGAAATTAGGCTATAAATATATGGATTTTGTAATTGCAAAGGGTTAGAACTTGGAGCAAATTTTCTACAAAGTTGTATTTGAAGT
Source organism: Cunninghamia lanceolata (assembly GCA_027924645.1). NCBI lineage: Eukaryota > Viridiplantae > Streptophyta > Pinopsida > Cupressales > Cupressaceae > Cunninghamia > Cunninghamia lanceolata. The sequence goes on along the minus strand of BSBN01000124.1, from coordinate 3,049,904 downwards.
TTGAGACTTTGAATCTTCAGGATTTTTGAGAAATAATAATATCATACCTGAATTTTGGATCTCTTATGTTATTATTATATCTTTTGTTATGTTAGATACAACTATTTTTCCTAAAATTCCCCTTTGCAATTTAAAATAAATTTTTTGTGAGTTCTTCCATTAAATTTATTTCCTTATCATTGTGCATGTCTGTGGATATATCAAGCCTTGTCCTTCTATTTGATAATTCTTCTTGATTTCCTCTTCTTCCCTTACTGCTTCTTCTCTTTTCTACCTTAGTAATGTGGCCAATTCCTCTATAAATCCTTCAATTATTTCTACCAAGGTATCAGGTGTACCAAATATTTAATCTAGAAGTTCTTGTTCAATTACTCTTTTGTTCTTCGCACCTACTTGTAGATACATTTGTGTGGTCTTTCGTAGCATAACTAGTTTGAAAAGAGATCTATACAACAACATTGGGTCCATTAGTTGCTCATCTTGTTCTTTCTTTGTTACTTCTAGTGTGCCCTCGTTTTGCAGAGGTCCTTTTACTTTCTTTCATGGTGGAGGTTTCTCTATTGCTACCTCTTCTTTTGTTTAAGAAATATCTTCCTATTTTGTTTCCTTTGTATCCTTTGTTTGTATAAGGATGTACTTGCATTTAGCCTTTTGCTTCTTCTTTGGTTGGGAGGTCTCCCCTTTTTTCTTTTCACTGCTCATTCTAACAAATCCTCTATGGCTTCCCTTACAGGTAATTTGTGTACCTATGTGTTTGTGGTGATGAAACTAATAGTTTTTTCTTGTGGGGACCTGTGGTGACCTCTTTTCTAAATCCTCTTTCCCCAGTGTCTTGTGTGTTTAGGAGTCTCTTATCTCAAACCCTATAGATTCTAATTTTAGGTGCTTAGAGTGTCACACTTGGAATGTCCCTACTTCAATCAAGAGTGGGGAATCAAATATTTCTATCACCTCCAGTGGGGTAGGATCCTTTGATATCCCCCACTTTTTATGTAACTTATCCTTATTTTTCTTCATGTATTCTATAGCCTTTTGCTTGCTTTGTTTGTCCATGAATTATTTATATGTTTTGAATCTCTCCACTTTAAGATCCTTGGGGAGAGTTAGTAGTGCCTTAGCATTTGCATGTATCAATTTGTCACTTACTTCATAAGGTAGTTGCAGTATCCATGATGTGCACAGTTCCACCACCATCCAAAAAAATATGATCTTTTCCAACCACAAAGGTGGTATCATTTACATATTTTCTCACCACATCATATGAGATTTAGTCCCTTACTTGCATCTCTAATTAAAAATTCTTGAAAAAACCCCCAATATACTTCATTATAAGAGGTAGCTTTCTTGAAATGTTTGACGTGTTAATTAATTTGGGTAGGTACTGGGGTGTCTTGAGCCCAAATCTTACTAGCAAACCTACGAAATCTATTCATAAAGTAGAAGCTAAGGAAATAATTAAGGAACTATACCAAAATTGATAGGAAGACGCTTCCTTTGGTTCTAGTGATGTCATCCATCAGTTGTTCCTAAAGAAACTCACACAAATCAAACTCTTTCTCTTGCATGACCATCTGGTAGGCAGTAAGTATGGCGACGCCTATGGAAGATCCTTCCTGGCTTATATAATAGATTTTATGGGCTATGCCCAAAGTGGCATACTATAGGGTTCATAATTTTCTTTACCGCCAAGTTTCTCCCATCTAGTGTAGCCATCATTAGTTTTGTGGCCTTTTGGTTTCTCACATTGTTCTTCAAGGACAGGTCACCTTTGTTCCACAATCTCATTACTATGTGGATGGCTTCTTTGGTGATGTGGTAGAGTTGGTCTAAGTATATATAGTCATCATGAATTTTTTTGAAGATAATTTTGATCCAACCCTCTTTGGCACAAAAGTATGTAAATTCCTTCCATACATCAATCTTGAATGTACCCACTTTCTTATATTGGTCTAAGTATTCCTAATGCCATATTTTCAACAATGTTTGGTGCAACAACTCAAATTGGGTGTGATCAATCTCTATTAGCATCATGTGTATATATTTTCTTACATCTTTTGCATAAATCATTCCAGTGGGAATGTTAGAGGAAGTTCCCTTAAGGTCCACCTCCATTGCTTTGAACAAGTACTTATATTTTGGTTGTGAGTTGTTCTGCGTATCTACGAGAATAGGGGTTATCATTGTCTCTATTTTCTTTACTCTTTTCTCATCTTGTGATTGAATTCTTAGGCAAGGATGTTCACCAATAGCTCATTGATACTCAGGGTTTGTAGCAGAGACACAGCAATTTTTCACAAGTGATTTCTTCCATCACTCTTAGTTGCCTTTACAAATTTTTTACGATGGATGTGCATTTATTTTGCCTACCTACCCCTTGTCTTTTCACCTTTATTTTTGTTGGATACATTACTTATTGGCTATGCTACTTTATGGTACATGTAATTATACATACGATACACTTTTTTTCTAGTTTCTAGTTTTAACATTACTTCATAATAATGTTTTAACCTAGTTCCATTCACATTACCATTTAGTGGTTCATCTTGTATTGCTTTTAACTTGATGGCTCCATAATCATATATTTATACAAGTTTATAAGGGCCTATCCATTGCATCTTTAATTTGTGTTGTTTCTTAAATTTGCTATCCTACAACAAAACCATATCTCCAATTTAAAAAAATTACTACAAATTTCTATCATGCCATGTTTTTTGGCATCTCTTCTCTAAACTTTGGTGATAAATTGCTAGTAGTCTTTTTTCATCTAATTTCTCTAATTTTATTAATCTTTCTTGTAAAGAATCTTCCTCATTTAACTACAACGTAGTAGCCAATCTTAAGTTTGGTACAATATACTATATGAGTAGTGATGCATCAATTCCATATACCAATTCAAATGGGCAAAGTCTGGTTAGCCTTTTGCAAGTTGTTATGTAAGCCCATAAGACTGTTGGTAATTTAATATCCCAATCAGTAGTATTGTGATTGCATATTTTGGTAAGTGCAATGCCTATAATCTTATTCAAAACCTCACTTTCTTTATTTTATTGAGGATGATAAAGGTTACTTTTGTTGTGGCTAATCATGAAGCTCTCTAAAAGTTTTGCAATTGTCTTATTCACAAAGTTCTTTACTTTGTCACTTGTTATGCTAAGAGGACAACCAAACCTTGTTATGATATTTTGATAAATGAATCTTGTAGTATTTTTAGTAGTATAATCTTTTTTCGCCTCTTCTTCAACCCATTTTGTAAGGTATTCAATCCTTGTTATGATGAATCTTTCTTTTGATTTCTTTGCGGGGGTCAATATCCTCATCCAATGAAGTCAAAATCCCATTTCTTAAATGGGCCTTGTGCTAGTACCAATTGCAAGGGCATCTCATCTCTTATGGTAGGATTCCCTACATTTGGCATACATCACAATGCCTTACATATTGGTTTGTATCCTTAAAGAGTGTAGGCCACCATAAACCTACTAATGATACCTTTCTTGTGGAACCTTCTCTAGAGTTATGTCCTCCACATATTCCTCCATGAGCTTTTGTCAAAATGTCTTGTATCTCATGTTCAAGCACAACTCTTATTATAATATCATCCCTTCCTATAATATGGAGTCCTCCAAGTCAATTAGTGTGTAAGGTAACTTGACTTCTACAACAGTTTATTTCTTTCACTTTTGGAGTTGTTTTCTAGAAATTGCCCTATAGGGAGTAGCTATGCTACTTCTATAAGTTCTTATGGTACTTAATTTACTCTAAACAAATTTTCTTTAGGCAATTCTTCTTCAATAGGCCCTATCTCTTCTCCTCTATCAATCCTAGATAGATAATCTAGTTCTTGATTTGCTTTTCCTAGTTTGACCATGATTTTGAATTCAATTTCTTGAAATAGAAGCAACCATCTATAAATTATTATTTTTAACTAACTATTCATTAAATATTTAAGTGGTTTATGGTCTATGAAGAATGTGAATTAGGTGGCCAATATGTAGCGTCTAAAATTTTGTAGCCCATAGACCATGCATAGCACCTCTCTTTTTGTTGTGGTATAATTTATTTATGCCTGCAACAATTTACAGCTAGCAAATACAATTGGGTAGTTCTTGTTTCGTCTCGGTTGCACCAACACTACTCCAATTGTGGTGCCTAAAGAATCCACATGAACATGAAAAGGGATATTCCAATCAGGGAATACTAGGATTTGTACCTATACTATTTTCTTCTTTAGTGTATCAAATGCTTCTTGGCATTTACCTATCCACTGGAATGTCTTCTTTGTTTTCTTTTACAAGAGCGCTTTGATTGGCCCAAAAATTATCACATATCCTTTAATGAACTTCCTATGATAGCCAATATACCTTAAATAAAATTTTACTTTAGTTACTATTTTAGGGTTGGGATATTTAGGATAATTGCTACTTTTAATGGATCAACCATTAAGCTTTCCTTGGATATTATGTGGCATAGTAGTGTTCAAAATGGTACCACAAATATACATTTCTTCAAGTTAGTAAAATTTGTAGACTTCTACATCATTCCAGCATCAACCAAATTACTTGGACATGATCTTTAATCAACCCATACATTGTTCAATCATCTAGGTATACCTCTAAGAAATCATGAATAAAGTCCTTAAATGCATTGATCATTATCTTTCTAAATACCATAGGTGCATTCTTTAGGTTGAATGGCATTACAATGTACATGAATGATCCACATTCAATCACAAAGGAGGTTTTAGGCTAATCTTACTCTAGTAATTTCACCTTATGGTATCTTGAGAAGCCATCTATGAAGGAGTAACCTTCCCTTCGTACTATTGATTCAAGCACTTCATCTGTAAATGGAGTTGGAAAGGGATCATGCACACAATCTTTATTGAGTTCCCTAAAGTCAATGCATACCATTATCTCACCTATTTTCTTATGTTGTACAACCATAGGACTTATTCAATTTGCATCTTCTATTGGCTTGATTATACCACCATCCAACATTTTATCTACTTCATTCTTTACTTTGGTTTTCACATTAGGATTAAGTCTATAGGGTCTTTTCCTTTGTAGCTTCATGCCCTATTTTAATTGAATTATCATTACTCTAGCTTCCTACTTAATTTCCTTTAGATTAGTAAAAGTGTGGGGAAATAGGTCTTCATATTCTTTCAACTTGAATAACTTGCCTTTCATCCCAATAGTCTCCAATTTTGGTTTGTTTAGGGCTCCCCTCTATTGATATATTCTCTTCTCTTGTATTTAAAGGTTGATTAAAGTATTCATTTTATGGTGCATTTATAATGGCTATTTCTCTTTCTCCTTCCTTGACTTCTACTTCTAAATTTTATGGATCCTCTTCCTCATCTTCTATTCTCTTCCTTTAGGTATAACATAGATTTTGTGATGGAATTTTCACCCTATCCATCCATTCTATAAGTTTCCAAATACCCTTTTCTTTTGGTGGGATGGTCTGATATCTCCTATCTCCACACATGTTCCTAACATCTTTTGTTGGGGAAAAGATTATTTCTTTCATCCTTTGTAATGTATTTCGTATAATTCTATTGAGGCTATGGAATGAAAAAGTTTTACAGAAGTTATTTTGCATCATCTCCCATCCTTTAGTTTCTCCTCTCTTATCTTGGTTGATATACCAAGTTTTTTATGGTGGGCAATAGGGTCCAATAAAATAGCTGAGTATAGAGTTTGTCATCATATTCTCTTTTATCAGTCCCCTCCTTGATGCAATTCTATAAATGTGTCTCGGCTTTTATTTCACCATAATATTCAGAGGTAAGCTTCTAATCCCCTTCTTCTCTAGTAGGTATCTAGTTTTTATTAGAACTATAAAGGCTTTCCACATTGGGATGTGTGTCTTGTGCATATACCATCATCTTGTCACATTGCATACTAAGGTATCCTATAGTGATTCTAACCTTAGATCTTCCCTCTCAAATATTTCTCCATGCCTTCTATTTAGGTCATCAAGTCTCTGACTCTAGAATACCATGGAAGCTTAATATGTGAGATACTGCATGAAATATGGTTCAAATGATGTGAAATTTTATTTTTTTTCTTTTTCTTTCTTACTATTTTAATTTTATAAACTTTGCGGTGGGTTCACATTATTTGTGGTGATATCATTAGTGTCTTTCTCATTTTTTCTTAGGCTATAGATCCTTCTTGCTCCCAATATATTTGTAGACCTTCTTTCTAATTTGTCCCAAAGCCAAGCCTCCATTGCATCTTTACTATTTTTTCTATAATTGTTGCTATCAAGGATAATCTCCCCCTCTAAGTTAGGTTCATTAATGGTGTCTTTTGTGGGAAGCTTCCCTAAGGAGTACAATACCTTATTATCGTCTTCCTTACTTTCTTCTTGTGCTTTCTCCTCTATATATGTGCTACTCATATCTGTGTCTAAATGGATGTGTATCACCTTATCCTTGTCATAGAATGACAATTCTTCCTTGCAGATTTAGTTGTACCATTGTAATTAATGAACCATTCCAAATTCAATGGAATGTTAAATGTGTCAAATGTTTTCTTTGTTTTAATTAATTTGAAGTCAATTTTCTTCTCAGTCTCACATACATTAACTTCTACATCTCTCCAAGTTCTAATTGTGTTGATTTTCATGCCATTGGCCAAAGTAATGTTCTAACATGTATCATACAGTGCTAGTCTCCCAAACTCTTCTCAGACTCTCTTGGGCATAATCCTAATATATGCTCCTAAGTCAATTAGTTTATTTTTAAAGTGTCTATTATTTACCCAAAGTTCTATCAAAATTGGTTTCTTTTTCCATCTTCTTGAGGTCTTTTCCACACTAAATCTATGGTCTTAAATTAGTGTTTCTAGTTTTATTCCAATATTTTAAAAATTGTTTTATTTTTTCTAAAATACCTTCTTCTTCCGCAAAGTTTTCCAGTTCCTTCAATAGTTGAGCTTCTTTTTCTAAAAAGCAAGCCTTGTGGTATACCTCCTTTTTCTTTTCTTCTATAATAATCTTCCTAGTATCTTCATCTATCCATTCATGCTTTGATTTTCTAGGAAAGTCATCCTCTTCTTCTAGATCATTAACTAATGGGTTTCCCTTTGTAGTGTCAATTCCTCCTTTGGATATTACCACAAAATTATTTTTCTTTCCACATTTCATAATGGATTTCTTCCTTAGTTCTTCCTTTTTCTCTAGGAATTCTTGCTATAACCATTCTTCTTTTATGAGTGATGACCAAATTCTTATATCTTCCTTGTCTAGTTTTGTTTTCATGCATTTCCTAGCTCCTTCAGAATTTTGTTTAGGTATCCTCATTATGAATTTAACTCCTCTAGTTGCATTAGGTCCTAATAATTATTTGCTTTTTATCTACAGTGGGGCATTCTTGAAGTATTGTTGAGCTCTAGCACAAGTAAATAGATCATGACTAGACTCACTGCAAAATCCATATTTTTTCTTCTTTTCTTCTTGGCATTCATTTGTGTAATGGCCCATCTAACCGCATATGTAGCAAGTATCACCCTCTCTTCTTCTTTTCCCATGGTCTCTTCCTCATCTACACCCCCCTTTATAGTTATTGTAATAGCCTCTGTTATCATTCAGATGGTATCGTATGGAAGGTTTCTCATTTGTAATATGTAGTGGGGCATACTATGTTGCATGGATGTTGTGTTGATTCTTCCAAGTGGGATGCTTATAGTTGTGATCATAGAATGCTTTCTTAGACAACCCTTTAGCCCTAGCCATTCCTTTATGTATATGATCATTGTCTTTGTATTGGTGGTTTCACCAAGGCTCATGTTCATCATCCTGAATCTAAATAGAAGAGATGGGCAATCGTCTATTTCATGTTCATCCCATTTGTCATAAATTCTACAATATACACTTTTTAACTTTCTAGGATCTGATTGTAAGTCCACTCTAAGTGTCATAGCTCTTTTCTCACCCTTCACCATTGGACATTCATTCCTCAAGTTCCTTTCCTCATAATAGTAAGTACACTAGATCTTTTTCCTCTTATTTGATGATGATGATGATATGCTATTTTTACTCTTGGCTAATATATCCTATTTGATTTTTAACAATTCCAATTCCAGTCTCATCCTTTCCAATTCTTTATTTTCTATTTCCTTATTCTTCCTTCTCCATTTTTTCTTCCACCATGCATTCTAACTCTACCATACTTGAGTAGGTTTCAAACATTCTACCATCCAATGTACTTCTAGGCTCTAGCAGCAATCTAAACACAAACCATTCAATTCTCTATTTTTTAGTAAAAGGTTCCTCCATTTTTCTTACTACTTTGAATCTATGGTCACACTCATTAATAGCTTCTTCCTCTTCTTGTATCATTTCTCACATTTTACTAACACTCTCTAATAGAACCTTAAGAGATCAAAAGTTAGATAGGAATTCTTCCTTTATTTCCTACCATTCCTTATCATGTTTATGTCACTTCTTCATATACCATTTCAAAGCATCATTTCTCAGTGTTCCCACAAAATCATAAATTTTATCCTAGTTAGTCCAAGTCCCATTCCTTCTCCAAGTATATTCCAACACAAAAATGTGTTTAGATGCTTCAATAGTATATTTTCCAAAGATCTAGTAGCTTCATATTGTGTTCCATAGTAAAAGTATGTTCTTTGGATCTATTCGTACTAGGTAAGGGTTCTTCCTCTCTTCTTTGTAGACTTTTATCTTTTAATTTTGAATTGAACTATTTCTTTTCCTTTATTAATTTCTTATCACAATCTCTTTGTTTCACTAATTTCCCGCGTCTTCCTTTGTCTCTTGCTACTCTAATTTCAAAGAATTCAATTCCCAATATCTCTACAGAATTACTTAAAAATTCTTGTCGTTGGTTTTCTCTTGTTTGGGTTGAATCACTATAAATACCTTCTTCTAGCACTCTTATTTTCTTAGTCAACATGAGAGGGGTTCACCTCTTCATCTGACTGTTTCAATTAGGAGATGACTTTTCATTAGTTAATGACATTTTGTCATTTAATATAGGGTTTTCCCATCCTTAGTTAATCATTTAAATAGTATCCATGGCAAGGTCTTTGAACATGTTTTCAACCTCTTTTTCCTCTACAATATTCTTATTTTCTTGTAAATTCAAATTCATCATCTTCTCTTTTTGTAAACCCACACTTCTACTCACCACTTATCTAAATAGTCCACACTAAATTCTAGAGGTTTTAGTTTTGTTAAAGGGGTTAATTGTTCCTTAAACCCATCATAAACTATGATTTTTAGGCTAGACAAATTAGGTTCCAAATGAGGTGTATGAGTCAAAAATTAAAATGGCAGAGCACCCCTACTTCTACACCCTTCTTTTAGTGACTCTCTAGATATCACATATTCTTCAATTTGTTTTGTTAATCCTTCTAGGATCCCAATTGCTTTATTTGGATGGATATTTACTTGCTTAGATGTGTATCTATTATAGAGCGATATGGTGGACCCTTGTTCCTTTGTTTGCATAGCCATAGTGGTTTCCATAGAATTCTTGTGTTTAGTTGTAGCCCCCTCGATGCTCAATTATTCTAATGGTGGGTTTTACTTGTCTTCCATAAATTCAACAATAGTCCCTTTAGTGTGCTCTAACTCTTCCATAGTATCATTATTAGTACCAACCCCCTTGGCGCACTCTAACTCTTACTCAGTATCATTATCAATAGTAGTACTCCTGGCACACTCTAACTTGGCTTCTCTATCATTTTCAATTCATTTGTGGTATATTTCCTATCTTTCTTAAAAAAAAATTAGTTTCTTTTCTTCCATGTTCAATTCTATTGTCAATTCAATATCTTCCCTAATTTCTCTTTGCTTCTTGTTATCTCCTTTTGCCATGAGTTTTTATTAATTTGGTATTTCATTAATCCTTTTATCCATCTCTAATAGCTCATCCTTATCCTTCTTCTAGTGGTTACATCTCTTAAAAGATCCCTTCAAGATCCCCCCATTTCCATTTGTCATCCCCTAGATGCCTAACCCACTCTCACAAGGATAGCACCTAGAGGATCCTACCACAAATCATAAAATCTTGTTTCTTTTAAATTGTAACCCTTCCTTGTTAACTTCTTATCTACAACAAATAATATATTTATTGTTTGGATCTCTCATTTATCCTTTACTAGGTTCCCAGCAACGAAACCAAAGGTTAGTAAGAACAAGTACAGATCAGAGATCTAGGCCTAAAGTTACTTGAGTTTTGTATTTATACCTCGATGTTAGAGATAAGAGGAGGATGAGAGCTTATGTGGTGAGTTATAGAAGATTGTAGTAGGAAAGGATAACTAAAATTGATAATATATACATCCAATAACATGCACAACATATATCATAACACATTACACATTAGCCAGACCTACTTGCAATATATTATATTCATCATATACATTTTGGTATAGAATCCAATTCATACATCAATCTGTTGTCTTTTATTACATCAGATATCCTATCATATATCTATCTCTTTCTATATTCTTATATATTCTCCTATATTCCTCTATTACATTTTGCATCTTTGAGCCTTACTTATACCTAAGTATAAGTATCTCAAGAAGTGTGTCTCTTGTGCATGTATTATGTCTTTTAGATGCATTGGTGGTCGGCTAAATGTTCCACATCGTCTTTTCGGTGGATGTAATTAACTACAAAGTTGTCTCTATCCTTCCAACATGTCCTATCCAAATCATCATGCCACTGACAACACCTAGGATTATTTGAAGGAGACAAAAGTGGAAACTTTGTGTCACCTTGGGAGATAGTACAACATCTCCTTGTATTCATCAAATTTATAAGATCTCTTTCATTGATATAGTGTGGTACTATAATCATGATCTACTAATGCAAGAGCATTCAATGTCAACAAGTAATCATGTATCAATCAAAAAGAGTTATTTTCAATAATGTTTTTCATTGTGGTGCAATTTCTTAGTTTGTTTTTAGAGTTATAGTTTGTAGTTTTGTCAGTATGTTTTTAGAGGTCTTGAGATGTTGTGGTGAAATAAAGGTAATTGGTTGTGGCTTTCTTGTTACACAAATACATAGTTGGACCAAGTGTATTCTTACACCTTACTTAATAGTTTGAATTACATAGTATTAACTTGATCATTATTTTCATCTAGAAGTTGTCAATTACTCATTTAGGCATAAATCCTCATGATTACATTCTTTCAAAGGATAGATTGACTAGGGTTTCATGTACATATCTTTTATATTCATCAATAGAGAAACATTTTCTTGTGCTTAGCCTTGAATTCAAGTTTTCAAATCTCTTCTATGATGGATTCACACCTTAGGGACATGTTTCATGGGGTTGTTAAACAATTATATTTTGTATCATTGGCACTATACTCCAAGTCACTCTCACTCTCATGGAAAAATCTAATCGAGCAGAAGCGAGACCCAGGGGTTGTCATGTTCGCTTGGGAGTGGGACCTCGTGAAGAGCAACCGACCTGATCAGGGGCCTATTGTTGTTTTGGATTTGTCTTGTTCTTTGTATAGAAGTTGTTGTTGAGATGACTATATGACCCAAAGGGTCACTTGTAGTTTGTCTTCTATTGGGGTTTATAAGATTCCAATGCCTAGATGGATCTTGATTTTCTTCGTTTATGTCTCTAGCACATTGTAATCTAGCTTCAAATGCTTGTATGTGTTGTTGAATTTGTCGATCTTGTTCTATGACCCTGATGAAGTGTTGTTCTTATGTGAGTTGTGGTCTTGGGTTTAACTCTTTAATCTCCTCAAGGACTGCCTTCACCCACTCACCTCTAATTCCAGGGCACATTTGAATTCTTGGATAGGAAGTAAATTTGAGTTGACCAAGAGTTGACTTAATGATGATAACTAAGGTTTTTCTAGGTGTTTTCTCGAGTTTGTTGACCTCGTGATGAAATTGAGGAGTTATGACTTGTATTGACCTTATGTTGACCTCATGATGAAATCGAGGGTTTGTGTGTACTTGTTTCACTTTTTGATGTTTTCTATTTTTTTGGTATTTTGTGGGTTTTTCAATGTATGCAAGCTATGATGTATGCAAACAATTTTTTTTGTTCCAAGCTTTGAAATAAAATGAATTAGATTAATCTAGGAATTGAAAGATGTATGCAAACTAATATGAACTCACCTAATGCAATTATTCTATGTTTTTTGTATTTTCAAGATTGATTTTGGATTAAACTAAGAATTGAAAAGTGCATGAAATGAAACTAATCTAAAATTGCAATTTAACTATTTAAAAAAAGCTAATCTAAGCAACTTAAATTAACCTATCAAGGAAATCACAATGACGAGATTACTATTCCAAGAGAAAGATTTGTGATTTAATTACTACTAAAACATGAAAAACCTAGAATATGGAGACACATGATCCTTCACTACCCTTAGGAATCCTTTTGTATGGCAACCTCCTCGTCCTCTTGCAGCAACGGGGTTGTCCTATTGGCAAAAAATGGGAGGGGAAAGCATAAGAATGAGCTTTTGGAAAACTTTGAATTGAGCTCAATGTGAGCTGAGAGCACTATGGCTTGAGAATTGGCAAGCATAACAATGCTATGAAGCCTTTGAATGCTTTAGAAAAATAACAACAATAAATAAAAGGCACCTATGTCCTACAATGAGCATATGCATGCTACTTGGAGAGCAAAAGCCAAGCAAAAGATGGATTTCAATAATGAATTTGCCTCTCCTATTTCTTGTAGGAGGGGTATATTTATAGGTTGAGAGAGCATGTAAAGGGTGGGGATTATTGAGGAGTTAACTCCTTTGATTGGAGAGTTAACTTGCTTGATTGATCAGAAGATTGAATTGATTGGGGAGTGAATAGGCTTTGAAAGCTTATCACTCAAGAAGAAATGGGAGTTAGCATGAGAGGAAGAAGAGTTAACAAGAATAGATTGGGATAATTTTATATGATTGGGAGTGTTGATTGAGTTAAGTATGGCCTCCTCTATGTTCAACTTGAAATTGCATGCAAACTGGGTGAAAACAGAATCTTTTTGGGCTCAAATCAAAGAAGAAACTCACGTTTAAAATCCAAAAGGGTCACCCCTTTCACTAGGGAATTTGGGTGACCCACAAAGGGTGACATTTGGGTGAAGGCATAGTTGTGTATACTTGATGAAAGTCTAAAAGGGGGATCTAGCATCTGAAGCAGGTGGTAGGATGAACTCAAGTAGGGTCGTTCAGGGAGATTTGGTCATTAATAGGGTGACCCACAGAGGAGGAAAGTTGGGTAGAAATTGAGACATGGGTTTGGTTTGAGGAAGTATCGAGCATTGGTTTGATTTCTTTGAAGTTGTCAAGAGACAAGAGAGCATATAGGCTTAGATGGTGTTAGGCACCAATCATTCAGTGCATAAAGCACAGTACCGTGTTTGCATGGGGTGTTGACATCTTAGGTATGGTCTACTGAGATTTATACTGTATTTCATGTTGAGGGGCTCTTTATTTCAATCATCCCTCCCTAATCATGATATGGATTTATGAGAACATTCAACCATTTCAGAGGGAGATTCTACTTGCTAACCCTAGACTTCTGAGGGCTACATGATGGGGTCAGTACTTTGACTCTAGTTTGCTTGCAGTGGCCACTTTGATTGACATTGACATGATTTTTGATCCCTACATTGACATGGAGGGTGCATGGCCTGGTGACACACAAATCAGAGTATTTTGCAGGAGTGTGGTTCAGCTTTCAGATCAAGATGGTTTTGTCAAGCTACACCACATTGAACGAGTCTTACAGCAGTTAGGAAATGAATTTCTAGAGGACTTGCTGGTGCAGGAGCACATTCTCTGTAGTGCAGGGTTATCTTTTCTTTTGTTTTCTCATAAGGCTCTTAAGCCATTTCATTTTGTAATAAGGGTCAATTTGGTCCCATGAATGTAATTGTGCAAGGCACACATGTAGTTTTGCTTGTATGAAGGGTAAACCAACGGCTAACTGATTTGAAAATTAGTTTGCACGGTTGGAGGGGATAACTGCTGTCTCTACATCTTCTTTAGAGGCAGGTTGTATGTCACACGGGGAGGGAGAGAAGTGTGTATTACAACAAGTTCTTTTTGATAACTGAATAAAGAGAGTTCTGGGTATGATCTGTGTTGATTTTCTTGGTTGTTCTTAGTGATTTGGTATCTTTATCCTGATTTTGTAAATGGAACCCTAACCGAATGCTATCTGTCAATCCATAGTGACTCTGTAGTGTACAGACGGTGTAAAATCCACGGTTCCACAGTGGCTGGTTCGTAACCTAGGAGTAGGGTTTTGATTCATACATGGAGGCCCTTTCCTCTGTCCACTGAAGCCCTGTATAGTATCAGTGTGATGGGCGAAAGACTTTTCATGTTTGTTGTTGTTGAATTCTTACCCAGGAAGCCAGCGAACTCAGTCAAGTTCGACTAGACATCGTCATGTGGCTAGTCGGGAAATCGGCGTGAAAGGCTCTCCGTCTTGTCGAAGATTGGTATAGTGTCGGAGACACATACCATTGTTATTCGCATCGGTGAGAGAAACGATATCGGGCTAAGGAAAATACACTTAGCCGACGGTATACAGTTTCACCGATCGGTGAGACATCCTCGGAGTATCGCCGATAAAGAGTATCGGCGTGAGGAACCTCGTCGAGGGAAGCCGAAGAAGTCTCAGCGACCGTTAGAGTCCCGCCGATAGAAGCTCATCGGGAGGAGTTCAAGAAGTCTCGTCGATAGAGACTCATCAGAATGAGATGAACCATCGGGGCTGCGAACTGGAGTCTCACCGAAACGGAGGATCTGGCCGATGTGCCTGACGATATCGGCGAGAGACAAGGTGTCGGCGCAGGTGAAAGGAGCTTCGCCGAAGGAGGGAGTCTGGCCGACGAATATTGGTCATCGGAGTGACGGAGTATATCGGCCTAAGAAATTTCTCGTGGTCTGATAGTATGAGGTGTTGCCGATAAGCAACTAACCGTCACGGAGTTATCGGTGAGAACTTGGCCATCGGGATAAAAGAATAAGGAACAGCCGATGGTTCATGTCTTCCCGATAGAGAAGTCATTCTTGGCTTCGGTGAAACATTGGGAGACCTCTTGCCGATAGGGAAGATATAGTCAATCTTCATTCGCTTCTTCTGGCACTCTGCATCACTTGCCCCCAGTTCCCACTTACTACAGGACTATTTAGGAGATGGGAGATTCTAAGCAAGGGTCGATCACATGGACTCCCTTGACTCTTGGAGTCCTAATTACTAGGCCAGTTCGTACACCTCACAACTCAAGTTCCCGCCATAGGAGGAGAGGGTTTGCTCCTCATGGATTGATTGCTCTTGTTAATTCTAATTCTTATGATGAGGATTGTGATCTAGAGGGAGAGGATCATGATGAGGTCAACAAAGGAGAGGATGGGGAGATTCCTCTTGAGGAGGAGTCTACCACACCTCCTATTTGTGATCATGCACTAGATGACCCCTCTTGGGAAGATGGTGACCCTCGTAAGTACCCTTTCTTTTGCTTTTGTTTTTTTTTTCATTTTTGTGCACTTGGATTGTTTGACTAACTCTCTCTTCTCTTCTTTCTTCTCTTTAGGTACTGCTATGGGTTGAAGGGAACAATTTCATGACTCTAGCTTAGATCTTTTGGTTCCAGTCATGGGCCATTCTTGTGAGTCTCTACTTGTTGATTCCCATCTTCCTTCTCGAGTCAGTCATCACACAAACATTCTTGCGCCTACATGCTACGCAATTCAAGAGATTACTTCTTTGTGTGGTGAGGTCAGGGCACTTAGAGCTAAGAATGTTGTCCTCCAAGAAATGGAAAGTCTTAGAATTCGCAGGCATGCTTCTTGAGATGATATGACAAGTCCTTCACATGTTCCTAGTAGAGTTCTCTCTCTTTCTCATAGGACCCACAGGGGTTCTAATAACACTAGTCATAGGAGACTTAGGAGACAGATCCCTGGTGGCTCTATTGGTCAAAATCATCCTTGAGTTTCATCTAGGTTTTTCTTACTTCTATTTTTCCCCTTGCATGGGGAGACATAGAGCATTTTGTCTTCAGCTCTACATTTTAATTTGTATTGGCTTTGTATTAGCACTCTTGGAACTCTCTTTATGATCATGATTATCTCTATCTTTTGTGTTCATTGGTGATTTAGAACCTTTATGATTATGATCTCTAAGACTTTACACAAATTTAGACTGATTATGATATTTTTTTTGGTATTTTTTAGAATATATATGAATTCATGCAATGTATGAAATGCAGGGACACAAGAAGGAATGTAACACACTTTAAACCTATGGAATGTCATCAGTTATGACATAAACTTATTGCTTTTCATTTTTTTAATTTTTGGTATGATAAATACATGATAGAACAAACCATGTTACATCTCTTTAGTAGGATTTTTTAATCAAGGGATTGCAAATTATCTTGGTATAGGAGATTTATTTAACTTTCTGAGATAGGATTTAGGAATTAAGTGGGAATAGAGGGAAGGTGCAATGTTTCTGAATTTTATGTTGTGATAAAGGTTGAACGTTGCTCCTTATCTAGACAAAAAATTTGGCAAGATTTAAACTTAGACAAGCAACAAATCTTATTAGTTCTCACCAAACTTGGATCGAAGATGACCAACAAGATAGACCTGGGGTAAAGGAAGAGACTCCATAGTAGAAGATGACCCTAAATATAGCTACTCCTAGGATTGCATAGTTGGTGCGTGTGTGTGCTTTGTACTTTACTTTCCCTGGTAGATTGTCACCCTCATAGCTTCAAGATTAGATTTATCTCCACTCAAGAGTATGGACAATTGTCAATCTTCTCTCTTTTCACTCTTTTTTTTGTATTTTGCAGTATCTCACTTGAATCTCTCATTTTTTTGATATTATTAATGCTTTTTAATGGGATACTTTGAAACTTTATTGATGCTTTGGATATTTAGCTACTTTAGAGCTTTCCTTATAATTTCACTTTTCTCTCATACTCTTATTTTTTTATCACTAATTTTTTTATTTCACTTGTATTTTAGATTGCTTCCTTCATAGCTATGATTTTCTTGACATTTTTGGCCATGAGAGATAAGGGGCTGAGTGCCACTAAAAGTTTTCACTATCTAGTTGGACTTCCCTTATACTAAGAAGAAATGAGGGAGGTCTACATGCAAGCTTCTATTGAGTACTATAGGTTTGAAGACTGACTTTGTTTAGACTTAACATCATGGATTGCTAAGATTGGGATCAGTGTAGAGCTAAAATCTAGGATTTGATTGGAATCATTAGAGAATGTGAATAGGGGAATGATAAATGGAAATTGTGAATATAAGGGATCTCAAAATCTAAGAGGATCAACCTACACCTAAGTAATTTTGGACTCCTTACTGAAACGAAAATCCTACAAGGGCATGTAACTCACAAATATGCAAGATGAAACATAATGAAATAGAAATGCCTGAAAGATTTGATTTTTGTATGATTTTATAATTTTTTGGATGTTTGGAATATTTGATTTTTTTGGTGTTTTTATGTTTTATGATTTTTTTATTTTTTAGACATATTATTTCTTGAGATGAAAGGCATTAACTGTCTCACCAAATTCCTCACCTTCCATCGTGAACAAAAGATAAGCGTCATTTCCAACGTCTTCATTGACCATATAAAAGTTTTCCAATCTTCATGAAATTTCCTCTTTTTCTCGTGTTTCTTATTCCTAGTGCTCCCTTTTCGGATGACAAGCTCACCTATTATTTAGGGTCTTGAAGGTTGACTTTTCTCTAGTTTATTCAATTGTGGGACCACTCCTATTAAAAATATATGCAATAGGGCGTGAAAGGATTTTTGATGAGATGGAGTCTAATACAAGGATCTTTCGCAACTTAAAAGCTCGGTGAGTAAGTCGTACTCATCTTGCATGTAGATCTTCACTATAGGATGTTCTTGAATACTTTGCAAGAATTGGAACAATTCAAAGGGGGTTTGTGGCTTCCTTTGTTCATCTGGAGGAATAAATCTTATGCTTGTTTTTTCATTTGGTTCTAGCCTCATATCTATTGAATATACTATGTACTTCTTTGGAAATTAAAAAATGATAGGATCTTCCATTCTTATGGTTACCCACATCTTACATTATTTTTTAAATTCCCCCACTCACATCTTCATCTAGGAATCTTTCTACCATCTCTATCTGTACTAAGGGTGCTTCCATTCGTCTACATCATTAGATTATACTGAAGTCGAGGTAGAAGGTTGTTCATGGTTTTGAGGGGCCAGGAAGGCTTTTGGTGAGCTTTTTAGAACGTTTGTTGATTCATTGACTATCAAGTTTGATTTTTCTTGATCCTGTGCTTTTACTTACGTGGGTGGCATAAGTGGTGTGTAGGAATCCTCAGAAGGTGAGAGTGTTGTGTACGAATTGCTTTTCTCTTGTGTTTTTGTTACGTGTATCTCACTAGAAGTTGTTTCCCTTGGTGGAGTTAAAGGAGTGTAATTTTCAGAAGAATCCTCCTCAGGATCTGAGAAGGCATGTAGGTCTACTCTATTTAAGTCCAATGTCTTTGTTTCAAATTCAGGCCACGCTATTTGTTGAGGCTTTTCTCCTATGCATGGGAAAACATGATTAACTTGCTCATCTTTTGGGGATATGTTGATGATGAGAATCTCTAGAGGGAATTGTAGAGGTCCATCTTTTTCCAACCACTCCATGATTTTTATCATTGTTTCTTTGGGAACCATTTTCTTTTGTTTCAATGATTCTCCTTTCTCATAGGTTCTTATGTATGCAATGTTGACAGTTTTGGTAGGCATTTCTGTCCTTTTAATCCATATTGATTGAGGTGTGGGATCTGGGGAAGAAATCTTGTTCGTTGGTAGCTCATAATCTATCAAGATTCCTATCTTTTTGGTTACATCAGTCTTAACCATGCTAAAGGGTTTTGGATCCCCTTTTGCAACACACTTTTCTGAGCTACAAGAATTTGACTTCCTAGAATAATCTAGAAGGGACGACCTTCATTCGGTGTGTCCATGGTCTTCCGAGTAGTAAGTTATACTTGGTATCCTTGTCAATGGCATAGAATGTGATAGGAATCATTTTTGGCCCTAATGAAATAGGCAATGTAATATTTCCTATTGTGGCAACTTTTAATTTGTCATACCCTCTCAAAGTGTCACAAGACGCAATGATATTGGTATGTCCATCTCCCATCCTTTCCAGAAGGGAAAATGAAACTATATTCATGACAACCCCATCATCAATTAAATTCCTTTTTATGCATGCATCATAGATCCATACTTGTAAGTAAAGAGCGGTATCTCCCTTCTTAATTAGATCTGCCTCTGAAGGCTTTTTCTTAAGATCAAATAAGAATCCTAAGCCTTTCAGTTTAACATTGGGTGGATCTACATTGAATTCAATCTGGTTTATTTCTTCACTAGGTGGAGGAGTAATTTGGTCTAGGTACCTCAATCCTATTGCTTTTAGAAGGGTCGAACAATGAGATGGAAAATTTTTTAGAAGATCAATGAATGATATGTGAGAATATGTCTTCTTTAGATCCTCAATAAATTCATAAGGTCTAATTGGAGCAAGGATTGTTTCCATAACCAACACTACTCCCTCATGAGTTTCTTCTTTTTGTTCATTGTTGAGTTCATTTTCTTCGTCATGTAATACTTTGACTAGTCTTGACATCTTGGTTTTCTCCCTTTGGTCCTAGTTGGACAAGAATGTTCATTTCAGTTGTTCTTGTTGAGCTAGTCATTGCATCTTGGTTGTTTGTTTCAGTATTTCTATGAGATGGAAAAGGATCGTGGAAGATCTTCATGTCTATGTTTTGTGGAGCAATGGAAACTTACGTCTGTTTTGAATCCTTGTTATTATTTGGCATGACCTCTTGTGGATTTAAGAAGATTTTGATGAATAAACATTATTGGTCCTCTGGTAGCCGAGCAATGAATCTATTGTATTCCCAACATGACTAAGTACTATGCCCCCTAGTCCTATGAAAGGAATAAAACTGATTATACTCATAGGGATGCCGTTCGTACCTATTGTCGTTCTGATTCCATGTTTGATAATTATCAATGGGCTAATAGTTATTGTTTCAAGGTCGATCAATTGCATTGACATTTAGAGGATAGTAATCCCTACCATTGTAATTATCTATGACTTTGCTTCTGATGGGGGGTTTATCTGTTACCCCATCTATTGTATTTCTGTTGTTTTTAAGTACCTTTATGGTAGAGGTGTTTCTCCCACCATTATCTCCTATTAGTATTCCATTCTTACCATAAGTTCTATGTCCACTATCTATTGTAGCTTGATCGATTCTCAAAGCACTTTCTAAAGATTCTTCATATGATTTATACGGTAAATTTTGTACCTCCTCTCGAATATCTCTATTGAGGGCATGAAAGAAGAGATTGCATAATTCATGATGATCCATGTTTGGGGCACTTATGGAAGACTAGAGTACATGTCTCCACCTCGTGACGAAGTGTGCCACTAATTTATTTGATTCTTGTTTCATGGTTAGGAACTTACAAATCCCTATTTTAACAAGTTTGTTCATGTCAAAAGCCATGACAAAATATCCTATTAGTTATTGGAATGAGTCAATAGAAGCTTCAGGAAGGCGGTAGTACCAGTCCAAGGCAATCCTTTTTAATGCCTTTGGAAAGATTTTGGCAACAACCCTATCCCAAGGGAGGAGTTCCCTTACTATTGTAGTGTAAGCCTTTATATGAGAATTTGGATCTCCTTCTCCCTCGAACTTTGGCAATTCAGGAAGGGGACATGGCAACATTACATTTATTATAGTGTGGTCAAGTGGCTCTTTCAAGTACTTGAGGTACATTCCTAGAAAAGAAATTTTTGATTGTGGGGTTGATAACATTAACCCCATAGGTGGATTTTGATATCCAAGTGTTGCAGTTTGATTTGTTTGAATAGTTTGTTAATTTTGCATAACTTGATTTCCATTTGGGAAAATTTCATTACTCCCATTTCACGAGTATAAGTTCAAGTAGGGGGGTCCTGAGATGCCCCTTGGTCTTTCTCTACATTGTTGTTGTCTTGAATAGATCATTTCTCTTCAAGAGTTCTAATTCTTTGGACTAACATTACAATAAGGTCGGCAAGCATTGCACTTCTTTGTATCTTGTCATTTCTCAGAGTTTTACCTCATGTGTTTTCCATTTGTTCACATTGTTCTTCTTGAAGAGTGACTTGCAAAGCCTCTTGAGTGTCCTTGGCTTCTTGAAAATGTCTCTCCAAGAGTCTTATCTCATCATCTAGATTGGTATTTTGATTACTTGTTGAAGGTTGGTCTACTTGATGAATCTCTGATCTCACTTGTACCCTTCGTGCTCTAGGTTGAATTGTTGAATTTTGTTCCCACACAGGCTTTTTGAATGTTAATGAATGCCTAGGTTCTCTTTTGTCACCTTCATAATCTGAGTCTTCGTAATCGTAGAAATTTGAGATGGGTGCCATTGGATCAGGAGGCACGTACCTATCGAAAGAGGGAGTTTTAGGTTCCCTTGAAGGGAGATTCCCTAGGTGCAGTTCTAGTTCTGACATATTCGAGGGTGCCATAGACACCTCAGAATAAATGGAATGAACAAAGTGAAAGATAAAGAACATGGATGAAATGAGCACGAAAATGACAATGAATGCAAAAATGATCGTGAATGGAAATGTGAAAATGATGTGAGGAGTGAATTTAGATCATTTAACGGAAACACAAAAAGCCCTACTAAAAAGGTTTTTCTCTTCACATCAGGTTCACCAAAATATGTACTCTTCCAAATGAGACACAAGCACAATCATGGATGAGTTAGCTCCGATGTAGCACATGGGCCCTCTTCTTTCTTTTGGTGACCTCCAAGTCATTCTCACTCTCATGGAAAATCCTAATCAAGAGAATGTGAGACCCAAGGGTTGTCCTATTCACTTGGGAGCAAGACCTCACGAAGAGTAGCCAGCCTGATTAGGGGCCTATTGTTGTTTTGTATTTGTCTTGTTCTTACTATAACAGTTGTTGAGATGACTATATGACCCGAAGGGTCAGTCGTGGTTTGTCTCCTATTGGGGTTTATGAGATTCCAACGACTGGATGGATCTTGATTTACTTTGTTTATGTCTCTAGCACGTTGTAATCTAGCTTCAAATGCTTATATGTGTTGTTGAATTTGTCGATCTTGTTCTATGACCCTGATGAAGTGTTGTTGTTCTTGTGTGAGTTGTGGTCTTGGGTTAAACTCTTTAATCTCCTCAAGGACTTCCCTCACCCACTCACCTCTAATTCCAAGGCACATTCAAATGCTTGGATAGAGAGAGTACATTCAAGCTGACCAAGAATTGACTTAGTGATGTTAACTAAGGTTTTTCTAGGTGTTTCCTCAAGTTTGTTGACCTCGTGATGAAATCGAGGAGTTTTGACTTATATTGACCTTATGTTGACCTCATGATGAAATTGAGGGTTTGTGTGTACTTGTTTTTCTTTTTGATGTTTTCTAATGTTTTTGGTATTTTGGGGTTTTTCAATGTATGCAAGCTATGATGTATGCAAACAATTATTTTTGTTATTTTCTCCAACCTTCGAAATAAAATGAATTAGATTAATCTAGGAATTGAAAGATGTATGCAAACTAATATGAAGTTACCTAATGCAATTATTCTATATTTTTGTATTTTCAAGATCGATTTTGGATTAAACCAAGAATTGAAAAGTGCATGAAATGAAACTAATCTAAAATTGCAATTTAACTATTTAAAACAAGATAATCTAAGCAACTTAAATTAACCTATCAAGGAAATTGCAATGACGAGATTACTATTCCAAGAGAAAGATTTGTGATTTAATTACTACTAAAACATGAAAAACCTAGAAAATGGAGACACATGAGCCTTCACTAACCTCATGAATCCTTTTGTATGGCAGCCTCCTCATCCTCTTGCAGCAGTGGGGTCATCCTCTTGGTGGCAAGTGGGAAGGGAAAGCATAAGAATGAGCTTTTGGAAATCTTTGAATTGAGCTCAATGTTAGCTAAGAGCACTATGGCTTGAGAATTGGTGAGTGTAATGATGCTATGAAGCCCTTGAAGGCTTTGGCAAAATAACAATAATAAAGAAAAGGCACCTATGTCCTACAACGAGCATATGCATGCTAATTGGAGAGCAAAAGCCAAGTAAAAGATGGATTGCAATAATGAATTTGCCTCTCCTATTTATTGGAGGAGGGTGTATTTATAGGTTGAGAGAGCACATGAAGGGTGGGGATGATTGAGGAGTTAACTCCCTTGATTGGAAAGTTAGCTTGTCTGATTGATCAGAAGACCGAATTGATTAGGGAGTGAACAAGCCTTGAAAGCTTCACTCAAGAAGAAATGGGAGTTAGCATGAGAGGAAGAAGAGTTAACAGGAATAGATTGGGCTAAATTTGCATGATTGGGAGTGTTGATTGAGTTAATTATGGCCTCCTCTATGTTTATCTCGAAATTGCATGCAAACTGGGAAAAAATGGAGTCTTTTGGGCTCAAATCGAAGGAGAAACTCACATTTAAAATCTACAAGGGTCACCCCAGGGTCGCCCCTTTCACCAGGGCAAGTCACCTCGAGTGACCCCTAGGCGACCCACAAAGGGTGACACCTGGGTGAAGACAAATAGTTGTGTATGCTTGATGAAAGTCTGAAAGGGGGATTTGGCATCTGAAACAGGTGGTAGGATGAACTCAAGCAGGGTTGCCCGAGGATATTTGATCATTAATAGGGGATAACCACATAGGAGGAAAGTTGGGTAGAAACTTAGATATAGATTTGGTCTGTTAGGTTGTCTAGATGCTTCCTAGGGTCAGAGACCTTTAGAATGGGGTGTTGAAAGGTGAAATTAGCATGAAAAGATGAAAACTAAGCATGTAGGACAGGAGAAGAATGCGACAAAATAAGAATCAACAAAGGGGAAAAGAATAATGGTTAAAAGCAAGAAGAATCGACAAAGGAAAAGCCAACTGACACGTGTCAAGAAGAGGAGTACTGCTAAGAGGGCATTATTATTCATGCTTATGTGTACATGTGATTAGGATTAAATATCATCATGGGGTCCTTGGGCAAGCTCATGTGTATTTTTAGTGCTTACAGACACATGTTATTGGCCTAATCAAAATACTCATCAACATTAAACAAATAAGTTGAACTTAAAACAAAGTGCCATGTTTGGAGGGTAGTCCTAATTCAAGGGGATTGTAACGGCTTTATGTTGGGACCTTGGTGTGTATAATTATGCACTCAAACTTTATTGCAAAGGGATATTGGAGAGGTAGATGGAATCAATCTCCAAGATAGAAGCTTGATAGTAGAGATCAATTTATTTTGTAACTCATTTGTCCTTATGCCCATTGTAATGTTCAAATTATATGGCTTAAGTATTTGATCTTCCATCACATTCTATGTTTTTTAGAATTGCGCTTGTTTTTTTGTTTGCTACTCAATTGATATATTTTTGTTAGCTTGTTAGGTCTTGACTTGAACCATCTACACATTTAGAATAGTTTCATAGATGGATGTCCAAACTAAAGTTGACTTGATATTGTCTTCTTCTAACCTTTTTAGACAATTCCCTAAAAATTTTGATGAATCAACTCAATAGTTTCAAAAAGGTTCTATTGTTTTTTATGTAAAGGATCTTCCTAACATACATCATCAAAAATATTCATTCTTAGAATCTTACAAGGATCTTCCCCATATAGGACTTCTTTTGAAGAACCTTGTCAAACATTTTAGAGGGAACTTCTAGAAGAATACTAGGAAGATTTTTGGTGGAATTAAATTGTAAATAAATTTTGATTTATTTAGGTTAGGAAAGAAATTAGTAATAGTGTTTTATATAAAGAATTCTATTGGTTGTTGTTCTATTTGGGGAGGATTTGTTTCACTGTTTGAATGTTAATTATCCTACAAATACAATTTCAAGAAAATTAGTTGAATCTTCCTATCTTGTTAACAAAAGGTTAAATCTTAGTTGCATTTAATTAATTAACTTTATTTAGTTGATTAATTGCATTAAGTTAATTAAAATAATTTGATTGATTAAATGTATTTAATTGGTTATTTATTTTTAATTAATTAACTTATTTGTATTTCACTTATCCACAAAAACACAAAAAAATCATAAAAGGATTAGTTGTCATTTCTTACATGTTAGCTTAATCATTTACTTGCCTACAAGAAAATAGTTTAAGTTTATCAATTCACTTCATTATAAATGGTTCTCATTTCTATAATTCGATGAATTAGTTAGATTATTTATTTTAAACATATATTGAAAACCTAAAAATACAAAAAACATACAAAATAATTTTTTTAAAAAAAACACAAATGCTTTCAACACTTCAACAACATATTTCAAACAAACAAGAAGATCGCAACATTTCTTACGCATTCATTTCCTTCAAAATATCAAAAAATATTTCCAACAATATTCAACTATTCTCACCACAAGCTTAAACATCTATTTAGCATTCATGTGGCAACTTGAATCAATACAACCTTGAGAAGTCATGTGTACCATATTTTAGGGCATATAAAAATTGGTGAAATCCACATGAAAGCCAAATCTTTTTGTTTACCTTTCTTCCACTTTTCCCCCTCTATCCACTTTATTATGCGGTGCTTAGTGTTGTGGCCTTCTTACCATGACATGCTTAAGTCCTTTGTGACTTTAGAACCCTGAAAAATTCTTGATATCTCTTCATCTTTTGCTAATCACTTGGGTTTTATCATGCATGACTTTGATTACTTGGTTTATTTTTTAACTCGGATGATTTATTTGACATTATTAAATTTAATATTTAAATATTACTTTTAATTCAATTTTAGGTTTTAAGTTTTGTATGTCTCCTCAAGGTTTAAATAAGATGAAAATGTCCTCTATAATTTTATTTCATATAGGTGCAATATTCTTTTAAAATTAGTAACAACACATAAACATGTTATTGGATGGCTGATAGACATATATATAAGTAGTTTTGTTGGCCAAACACTGCATATTTATATTTTTTGTCAAAGTCATTGTAAGCAATGCTTGACCAACATGACTATTTGTATATGTGCATATCGGTCATCCAATAGCTCCTTAAGTATTCTTACTAGTTTACAACATTCTCATGAATGCAATAATTTAAGAGATTTTGATGAATATATTAAGAAGTGATTTGGGCCAAATTTTGACAATTGCTAGTATATTTATTACTTTCAATTATTTGTGTTTACAATGCAGAGAATATGACCAAGATTTTGCAACTTGTACTATACACAAATGATCTAATGTCATGGGGTGTTTCATATGCGTGGATGAAGCTTGTTCTAAATGAATCATCATCATGGTTCAATTGTACATAGTGGAATACCTTCCATCCAACATGCAAAAAAAAGAAAGATCTAGTGTATTCTATAAGAAGGTGTTTTAATAGTTTGTATCGAAAGTCATTCAAAAATCATTGTAGAGCACCTATAAAACCCTAGATAAATCTTTGAACACTTTGTTGGTAAATATCACAACTTATTCTAGACTGTCAAATAAGTGTTATTTGTAAAAGGCTCTAGACAGTGTGTAAAGCTAAAGCTATTAGTTGTCTTGCAAGTTTATGTTACATGTGGAGAGAGACCCACCCTTTGGGTTCCGACCATTGAGTTTCGAGAATTAAAGAAGGCAAGTTACAATGTAGAGCAATTACAAGTAAAGAAGGTACCAAGAGAGACAATTAAAGAACACAAACATATTTGTCAATTTATATTTTCCAAACTATTACATAAATTTATTTGCTTTTTTAACAACCTTGCTATTTTGTTTTATATCAATTTGCCACAGTAACCCCCTTTTTAAAGGTATAGTAAGCATAATTACAAATACAAATGTCTCTCTTTGAGAGAATTCCTTCTTGTTGCTTGGATTTACCTATTTGGGCTTAGCTCCTTCCTCCTTCCTCATATTTACTATTATTGTTTTCTAACTTCCTACTTTAGATGTGCCTCTTCTTTTTTTGAAGTGTGGATGTTCCTTTTACCAATTTTGCTTTAAAGTAACTATGATGGAATTTTGAGTGCCATTGGCCAATGATGGCCAACTGCGGGCACTAATACATTTGTATCCTCAAAATTGCCTTTCAAGTTGAACCAGAATTCCGAAAAGAAATTAATTGTTATTATCAAGTAAACATGGTCAAATCCACCTGAAGAATAAGGTCTAGCTCAATCTGACATCCATCCATTTCTCTCTTCATACCATAACTCCACATTTTTCCATCACACTGATGGAACCCAAAATCCGGAGGTAGTGACAGAGGTGCCATTATCATAAACAAAAACAAATATTACCGTGCAATGTACAACACATTCAGGGAATCAAGCATTGAAGGAAACATAACATTTCAACTTAGTTAATATAGATGAATGGTCTAGTGTAACCAAACATTGAACAACCAAAGTTGATAATATAGTGTGATGATTTTGATAGGGAAAACCAGAGTTCATAGATGCATTGAATCACAGGTTGAAGCATCATCCAGGTTAAATGGAAGCCGCAGCAGTGATGGAATGGCTGTTAGAGGAGAGCCCGTACATGAAATCGACAACCAAGGTGCATGTAACAAAACCCTTCTTAAAAACAGCCCAAACAGGACAGCTACGCCTGTGGACACCCCCACAATGGTTGGGCCCAGATCAGAGTCATCCAGACGGCAACGCATATGATCAACAGAGGAATCAATTCTGTCAACGACAATCCCATAATAGACATTGCTAGAGACAAAGCCCTGCATTATGACACCTTGTAGGGCACAAACAACAAAATACTTAACACATCTGGTTACCTTGTGCCAGGTTGTTGAGTTTCGCCCACTCTATTTAAATACCATCCATTTCAATGGTCAAACAGACAATAGTGTTGATTTTTTGTAGTTCGGAAGGTGGGCCCGTGTGGAGGGTGGAAGTTGCTTAAGGGCAACTCGAGTTGGATATTTAGCAACAACATGATTTTTTTTTTATTAATAGAATGTTTCTTGAATTGTGAGGTGGAGATAACACCAAGAGTGATTTTATGTGTAAGGAAAGCCAAGTTATGTAAGGAAAGTTTTTTTTCTCTTGCATCAACAGGGCTATATATGTAAGATTGTTGTAGCAACAAATAATTGTATTATGTGTGGAAAGTTTGCTGTTGAGGCTTAATAGAAGATCCAACATTTGCAGGTTTTTCCCCATATTGGGGTTCCTTAGTTATATCTGTGTTATTGTCTCTTTGTGTATGGCTTTTTTTTTTTTTTTGCTTCCGCTATTATTCGTTGTTAATTAACCCAGAGTATTGATTGTTATAAATCAGATAGAGGTTCTATTCTGTGAATTTATTGTGCAATTAATTTGTAACTGGGTTATAAGAAATTTAACATGGTATAAGAGCTCTAAACTCTGAATACGAAGCCAAGATTTGTGACGCAGATTTCAAGAAAAAAAAATCAGATTTTCATCTCCAGTTTCTTCTGTGGCTATGGCAACCAGTGTTCGATATGAGGACAGGCTTGAGGGTGCATCCAACTTCTTACAGTGGAAGGTTCGGATTACATCCATTCTCAAGGAGAACAGGTTGTGGATATATGCTAGTACAAAGGTGACACCACCAACAAATGATCATGTTGCCCTAGATTCGCATGAAGTTAAGGAGGCCAAGGCTCAGAGGATTATCTTGGATGGGGTAAGAGATCATCTAATCCCTCATCTATTGGGGAAAGACACTGCCAAAGAGATGTGGGATTCGCTCACAAAACTTTATCAAAGCGACTATCAAAGTCGTAAGATGATGTTGAAAGACAAATTACATAACACCAAGATGTCTAAAGGCGAGAGCATGACCTCTTACTTGTCCAAGCTGACATAGGTCAAGGATGAGTTGGCTGTTGTTGGAGAGATGATTGCTGAAGATGAGTTGGTGTGTATAGCCTTGAACGGTTTTTCGAAGCACTGGGAAGTGTTTGTCAAGTGTGTTGTTGGCAGAGATCAACTACCTAATTGGGCGAGGCTTTGGGATGATTTCGTTCAGGAAGAGATCCGTGAAGGTGCTCATCGAGGAGATCAGACAAAGAAGAGTCAAGATGAAGAAAATCTTGCTCTTGCAAGTAAGGGCAAGCAAAAGTCCAATAAAGGGCAAACAGAAGGTTCTTCCAAGAATGGGAAGAAGAAAGATCTAAGCAAGATAAAATGTTTTTGTTGCCATCAGATGGGTCACTATGCCAGTCAATGTCCAAATAAGAAAACTAAGGACAAGCAAAAGAAACAAGTTGCTGCCACAGCAGAGGTGGACGAGTTTGCATCACGATTTGAGAATGAGTTTTCACTCATTGCCTGTCTCTCAAGTTCAATTGCCAACAGGCTATGGTATATTGATAGTGGGGCTTCTTGCCACATGACGGAAGTCAGAGAATACTTCACTAAGTTGGAGGAGAAGAAGATGGATTTCTATATTGAGCTTGGAGACAATGCCAAGTACCATACAACTGGTATTGGCACCGTCAAGTTTCAGAGGGAGTCTGGCAAACCCTTGTTGGTGGAGGATGTGTTGTATGTCCCTGGCATGACGAAGAATTTAATCTCGGTTTCTACCTTGGAGGAGAAGGGTTACATCATAACCTTTGAAAGGGGCAAAGTCTATATTCATTCCAAGGATTCCAAGGTTGCAAAAGTGATTGGAGTTAGGCGTGGAAGCTTGTTTTGGTTACAGTTTGAGCCAGCACATGCATTGGTAAGTAGTTGTAGAGGGCTAGGAGAATTGTGGCACAAGAGGATGGCTCATCTTCACCATGGAGCACTTAATGTGCTCAAGGAAATAGTGACGGGGCTGCCTGAGATGAAGACATAAAACCATGAAGTGTGCAAGGGTTGTGCTCTTGGAAAATTTGCCAAGACTAGTTTTCCAAGCAGTGACACTAGATCCAAAGGGATTTTGGATCTTGTACACTCAGATGTGTGTGGGCCCATGTCAACAGTATCCTTGAATGGGTATGAGTATTATGTTACTTTCATTGATGACTTCTCCAGGAAGACGTGGATATATTTTTTGAAGAACAAAGATGAGGTCTTTAGTAGGTTCAAAGAGTTTAAGGCTCTTGTGGAGAACCAAACAGGGAGGAAGATCAAGATACTGAGGTCTGAGAATGGAGGCGAGTATACCTCGAATGCCTTCAAAGATTTCTATACTCAGGAAAGTATCAAGAAAGAGTTGACGGTTCCATACAACCCTTAGTAGAATGGGGTTGCTGAATGGAAAAACAGGGCTATAGTTGGAGCAGCCAAGGCCATGCTTCATGATCAGGATCTACCTTGGTTCTTATGGCAGAAGCTTGCAATACAGTTGTGTATTTGCAGAATAGGAGCCCTCACAAAGTGTTGGGCAAATTGACTCCAGAAGAGGCGTTCATCGGTAAGAAACCAGATTTGGGGCACATTCGCATCTTTGGATGCCTTGTGTATTGTCACATTCCTATGGAGAAGAGAACCAAATTGGAACCAACTACAGAGAAGGGTATCCTTGTTGGGTATAGTGAAACTTCTAAGGCCTATAGAGTTTTCATTCCTTCCCTCAGGAAAACAGTAGTTCGCAGAGATGTGAAGTTTGAGGAAGAAAGGGCTCTTCAAAAGCCTAGCAGTTTGATGAATGAGGAGAAGCAACCACCTAAGGTTGAGGCAGAACAAATCCCTCAAACTTTAGTCCTGCAAGCTGGAGAGCAAAGCCAACAGGCTGAGCAAGTTGATCAAAAAGAGGAACAAATAATTCCTCAGCCTCAAATTCCTATTACTGAGAAGAAGAGAAACAGAGCGGCTAAGCAGACACTGAGAGAGGCCCAGGAGTATGTTGGTGACCCACAGAATTTAGTCAGACAGAGAAAAGCTCCCAAACGTTATTCTGATTATGTGGCACTTATGAGTGAATTAATTGAAGAGGAGCCTTCCAGCTTTCAAGAGGCATCCAAGCACCAAGTATGGAGGGATGCCATGGTGGAAGAGTATTCTTCCATCATGAAGAATAGCGTGTGGGAGGTAGTACCTCGGCCAGAAGGTAAGTCTGTGGTGGGCTCAAGATGGTTGTATAAGATTAAGCATGTTGCAGATGGTAGTGTGGAAAAATTTAAAGCCCGATTTGTGGCTAAAGGGTTTTCTTAGAAGGAAGGAGTCGACTACGACGAGACTTTTGCTCCAGTAGCCAGGTACTTATCCATAAGAGCTACCATTTCTATAGCAGCACAGATGGGTTGGATGATTCACCAAATGGATGTAAAGACGACCTTCCTCAATGAAGAGATTGAGGAAGAGATTTACATAGAACAACCAGAAGGATTTGAAGCACATGGGGGGGATTCTCATGTATGCAGGTTGAGAAGAGCATTGTATGGGCTCAAGCAGGCTCCCAGGGCGTGGTATTCACGTATTGATAGTTACTTGCAGAGCATGGGCTTCATCAAGAGTGAGGCAGATCTAAACTTGCACTATGTTCAGGTGAAGGATGAACTTCTCATATTGGTGTTGTATGTTGATGACGTATTTCTCACAGGGTCAGAGGAGCTCATAGCCCATTGCAAGCGAGATCTTGCAAGAGAGTTTGAGATGAAGGACTTGGGGTTGATGCACTACTTTCTGGGATTGGAGTTGTGGCAGAAAGAGGGAGAGATCTTCCTTGGACAAGGGAAGTACATAATTGATATCCTGAAGCGATTCATGATGGAGAACTGTAAGCCCATGTCCACGCCACTTGTGACCAACTGGAAGAAGATTGATGCTTCCAGATTAGAGGCAGTGGACCTGACTTTATACAGACAGTTGATAGGCTCTCTTTTGTATCTGGTCAACACCAGGCCAGACATTTGTTTTGCAGTGAACTCACTTAGTCAGTTTATGGTGGAACCTAAACGTGTGCATTGGATAGCTGCGAAACATGTTTTGAGGTATCTCCGAGGCACAATTGATTATGGGCTGAAGTATGTCCAACAGGATGGAGTGAAGCTTGAGGGGTTCACCGATGCAGATTGGGCAGGCACTACAACTGATTGAAAGAGCACTTCAGGGTGTAGTTTCAGTTTGGGATCAGGAGCAATCTCTTGGTACAGTAGGAAACAAAAGTCAATTGCACTGAGTTCTGCGGAGGCCGAGTATATGGCAGCTAGTATGGCTACATGTGAGGCTATCTGGCTTCAAAAACTTCTAGCTGGGCTCTTTGATCAGGGGCTAGATCCTACAATCATTTATTGTAATAATCAGAGTTGTATCAAACTCTCTGAGAATCCAGTGTTTCATGACAAGTCAAAGCACATTGAGATCAAGTACCACTTCATCAAAGATTGTGTGGAGAAGAGGACAGTGAAGCTCCAGTACATTCCTACTGACGAACAAATAGCAGATATCCTGACCAAGCCCTTGATGAAGAGTAAGTTTGTATTCTTCAGGGATAAGCTGGGTGTTGTACAGAACACCTTCCTCGCTAAGAGTGAGTGTTGATTTTTTGTAGCTTGGAAGGTGGGCCCGTGTGGAGGGTGGAAGTTGCTTAAGGGCAACTCGAGTTGGATATTTAGCAACAGCGTGATTTCTTTTTTTATAAATAGAATGTTTCTTGAGTTGTGAGGTGGAGATAACACCAAGAGTGATTTTATGTGTAAGGAAAGCCAAGTTATGTAAGGAAAGTTTCTTTTCTCTTGCATCAACAGGGCTATATATGTAAGATTGCTGTAGCAACAAGTAATTGTATTATGTGTGGAAAGTTTGTTGTTGAGGCTGAATAGAAGATCCAACATTTGCAGGTTTTTCCCCATATTGGGGTTCCCTGGTTATATCTGTGTTATTGTCTCTTTGTGTATGGCTTCTTTTTTTTTTTGCTTCTGTTGTTATTAGCTGTTAATTAACCCAGAGTATTGATTGTTATAAATCAGATAGAGGTTCTATTCTGTGAATTTATTGTGCAATTAATCTGTAACTGGGTTATAAGAAATTTAACAAATAGGAATTTTACAATCAACAGAGTCATTTAGATGGCCACACATACGATCAACAGAGGAAACAGTTATGTCAACGACTATCTCATGATAGACATTGCTAGAGACAAAGCCCTGCATGATGACACCTTGTAGGGTACAAACAACAAAATACTCAAGCTCAGTGTGTCAACATACCTGGTTACCTTGTGCCAGGTTGTTGAGCTTAGTCCAGGCTATTTAAATACCATCCATTTCAATGGTCAAACATTCAATAGGAATTTTACAATCAATAGAGTCATCCAGACGGCCACGCATACGGCCAAGAGAGGAAACAATTCTGTCAATGACAATCTCGTGATAGACATTGCTAGAGACAAAGCCCTGCATGATGACACCTTGTAGGGCACAAACAACAAAATACTCAAGCTTAGTGTGTCAACAGACCTGGTTACCTTGTGCCAGGTTGTTGAGCTTCACCCACTCTATTTAAATACCATCTATTTCAATGGTCAAACAGTCAATAGGAATTTTACAATCAACACAGTCATCCAGACGGCCACACATACAATCAATAGAGGAAACAATTCTGTCAACGACAATCTCATGATAGACATTGCTAGAGACAAAGCCTTGCATGATGACACCTTGTAGGGCATAAACAACAAAATACTCAAGCTCAATGTGTCAACATACCTGGTTACCTTGTTCCAGGTTGTTGAGCTTAGTCCACTCTATTTAAATACCATGCATTTCAATGGTCAAACAGTCAATAGGAATTTTACAATCAACAGAGTCATCCAAACATCCACACATACGATCAACAAAGGAAACAATTCTGTCAACGACAATCTCGTGATAGACATTGCTAGAGACAAAGCCCTGCATGATGACACCTTGTAGGGCACAAACAACAAAATACTCAAGCTCGGTGTGTCAACATACCTAGTTACCTTGTGCCAGGTTGATGAGCTTCGCCCAGACTATTTAAATACCATCCATTTCAATGGTCAAACAGTCAATAGGAATTTTACAATCAACACAGTCATCCAGACGGCCAAGCATATGATCAACAGAGGAAACAATTCTGTCAACGACAATCTCATGATAGACATCGCTAGAGACAAAGCCCTGCATGGTGACACCTTGTAGGGCACAAACGACAAAATACTCAAGCTCAGTGTGTCAACATACCTGGTTACTTTTTGCCAGGTTGTTGAGCTTCGCCCGCTCTATTTAAATACCATCCATTTCAATGGTCAAACAGTCAATAGGAATTTTACTTTGTCATTTAGAAGAGAACTTTCATAGAGGCCTAAAATAAGTTGTTTTTCAAGTAGCCAGGAAGATGTTATATTTATGTTATTGCTTCTTCTCCATTAATGCTACAGCTTCACCAAGTCTTAATAGAACTTGCCTTAACAATAACATAGCCAAGAATGCAACTTAAGAGTATCAGTAATATTTGGTAAGTTGCAAGATGAAAAGAAAGACTCGAACAGTAGGTTATGTGATGATATTTAAGTAGAGTGGCCTGAGAAACATAAATAAATTATTGATTTAACAGTGGCAAAGCTAACTGTCTACCTCATTCATTGATTGCTAATTTGTTGTTTTACAGGGACAAACCAAGAAACTTGAAGATTAATTGCGTGAAGAGCACAGCATGGCCGTAGACTTGAGCGAATACAATATAAGGTGCTGCTGGAAATAGTCAGTCCATTAGAGGAGTATGCACATATACACTATAGTTGCAGTAGAGGGTTTCAGTGGGTAATGGAAAATATAAAGACGAACTGCCAAGGGCAAAAGAAGTGATTTTGAAAGCTGTGATACAAGGAATTTCGAATCGCAATGATCCAGAGAAAGACAGATGAGTAATAGTATGTAATAGTAGCATTGGTGACAAACAACGCCAAAGATCGGGAAAAAATGAGGGCGCTGTCAATCATATCATTGTGGCAAAATCCAGAAGTTATGGGGATTGTTTTTTCAGTTGGTATTCTAGCGATATAGATATGAATGAATGAATGGTTGATTGATCAAGCAGTTTAAGGGATTAATGAAGTGATTCTATGGAAGGGTTGGAGGATCTATTTTTATTGAATGGGAGGTTTTATGGAGGGGAATTCAAGATCTATTTTTATGGAGTAGGAGATTCTATGAGATAAAGAAAAATCTGTTACATGATCGCTTGTAATCTTATCCTCGAAAATAGGAGTCCCTACTTTTTAGTTTAGTAGGGGCCTTTGGAGTGGGGCTGCAAGTTTCCACCACCAGCTTAGGAGCATGCATCTACAATTTTTAACTTAATTGTTGCTAAAAAATTACTTCAACTAAATTAGTTGTTAATTAAAAAAATATGAGACCATCAACGTCCTAAAAATTTTGAGTTTAAAATTTTAAGCTTGCCCACTACTATAAAATCTATGAGACCACATGTCTATGAAATACTCCTAAAAACTCTCATCACCACCTCCTAAAATATTTTAGGAGGCCCCACTCCATGAAATTGCTATCTAAGAGGAGCAACAAAAGGAATAGTGTGCAAACCTAACCCAAAAAGTAAGGGTCCCACAAAAGTCGTAAGCAATTTTTAAGTTCTTTTTGATGTTGGATCTTCTATTGTAGATCTTAATCAAAAAGTTGGTCATTTTTTCTAGCCTCATCTCTTCAAACAAGGCATTTAAATTGTCTATTCATAGGTAGTCTTCATACTTATACAGATGTCACTATAAGCCAAGCATTCCATGATGTAGTGACATTCCATTTCCGCCACTCCCTTGTTGCAAAATAGGCAAGATCTTATTTCCCACTCCACCCTAGGTATAGTCCACTAATTGGTATCGCGTCTAAGATGATGCAAGATAGTCCTTAACTAAGTCATCAACATTTTCCCTTCCCATTTTATTTTGGCTCCTATATAAGTTTTTCTCCATGATCCTATGTGAGGTTAAATTATTTGATATAGTGAGCTTTCTTCCCACCAAATTGCTTTGTTCACATGGTAGTCTAAGCTTTCTTTGATAAGGAAGAGTGTAACAAGTTTTGACTAGACATGCACCTGCTAAAAATTAATGTATGTATTAAGTTGATTTTAATATACTTTGTAACTAATTTCTAAGTGCCACTTCCTATTTTGGGAATTTTATTTTATTTTGAAAGTCTAATGTGTGAAGAGTCAAGCAAATCTCGCAAACATCTTATAATCCCACCTCACAAACCTCTTATAATTCCTACCCACTGGTTAACTAAACAACTAGATAAAACGTACCTACCATATTAATGAGACCATAGGCTCTTAAAGATCTTATGTAAAGAAAACAACACCTAGCCAAAATATGGCAAAATGAGGAGTGGCATGTGTCATAAGCATCAAGGCATTACCCAATCAACCTTATCCATTTCGTGCCCACCCATATACGTGTACAAATGGGCATAAACACAATGCAACATTTTTTCTTTGATTTACAACTCAAGTAAACTAAGGGTAATACTACTTCCAGTAGTGAATGATGTGTATTCATCATCATTATGCGTGAAATGAATGAGGGTACACTGTTCAAAGTGAAAAGAAATAACAACATTAGTGGGTGTGACGGATCTCTAGTCGCAACACCCTAGAAGAGTAAAAGCAATCTAACAAAGTGTCGTTATCATTATGCATGATGTCATAAGGGAAAATCTCACATGCATTGATTTCCCTTTTGGTTTCCTAAGTGAAAGTGATAGCTCACTCACGTTAGACTTGCATAAATAAATTCTAATTGTCAATAATTAAACCCAAATTTAATAATTAAAATAAACTAAGCATCTAACATTATTTTAATTACCTCATTAACTAATTTTGCTATTAAATTTAAATGGCATAATATAAGTCGACTCATATTAAAATTTTAAAAAATAATTAAAACTAGTATAGATATCTTAAATAAATCTATCTAAAATGAGGGGAATAATGAAGGAGATGGCTCTGTGTCGGGCGTCGCTCAGCGGCTAAGGCACGGTTGTGGCCACTGTCCAAGCCCTTTGTTCTCTGTTATCTGCGTTTCGTGGCTGTGGGGTACGACGTTTGGGGAGATTCCTGTGCATTGAGGGGGTTCTTGCTTATTGCCTATTGTTTGGGACGGATTTTTGACAGGGTGTTTTTGTTGGTTGAGAGTTTTATCTGGGGTTGTGACTGTGTTTGGAGCTTTTTTTGCAGTGCGATTGGGTTCCTGTTGGTGTCAAGAGGGTTTGCGGCCTGCAAGGTGCTAGTTTTGGTCTAACCCTAGGTTTAGGGTTAACTCTTCAAGGCTTTTCAAGCGATGGGGTCCTCAGAAGGGGCGGGGGAGGCTTCTAAGATCTCTTTCAGAGATGCTTTCAATGGAGGAAACCTTTCGTCCTCAAATCACGTGCATGCAGTTAATTTCTTGGCCAATGTCATGGCAGACATGGAAAATGCTAAACAAGAGGTGAAAGTACCGAGGATCAACAGTTTCCTGGAGAAGAGTAGAGATCAGCATGTCCTCGTTATTCAACTAGATTCGGTAGCTGATGATGTGCTTTATCTGGAAAATCACACCCTCATCTGCAAATTTATGGGAATCAGGGTGTCCTTGCCCTTTCTTGAATCATGGGGCCAGCAGACTTGGAATACTGACGGAGATGCGGAAGTGATCATGGCAGCCAATAACTATTTTTTTTTGGTGTTTTCAAGATTGGTGGATAGGGTTGTTGTGTTCGAAGGCGGACCATATTTCTACAATCAGACAGGCCTGTTCATGAAACCCTGGCATATGGGGTTCAATCCAACAGAGGAGCTTCCTTCAAGAATACCGGTATGGGTGTGCCTTCCACGGCATCCAATGGAATTCTGGAGATAGGATATATTGCACATGATTGCTTTGTTGTTGGGTAAGCCGGTGGGACCTTCCCAACAAATGATGGATCGTAAGGTAGTTTATTATGCTCGCTTATGTGTTGAAATTGATTTGAATAAGCCACTTCCAGATTCTATGGAAATTAGATTAGGATCTTTATCATGGATTCAACAATTGGATTATGAAGCACTGCCTTTTAGATGTTGCATATGTCATGAATATGGGCATCTCCAATAGAAATGTCCTAAAATAGCCCCATCAGCTCCTCAGGCCCCCTCCTCCTCCTACAGTGGAGAAGGGGAAAGCCCCGATCCCTGGTGGGAATGGCAATAATGATGGTTTCATTCCAGTCAAAAAATGTAATAAGGGGAGAGGGTTGAAAAGACCTTTCAAAGAGCATCAGAAGGATCAATTTTTTAACAGATTTGATATGTTGGAGACTGTTAAGGACCAGGATGTTTCTACAGGTTTTCACTAGCCAACGGTTGAGGACATAGAAGAGGTTCATATTGACTTGAGTAAGAATGGTAGCTTGGCCCAATTGCAGGAGGATAATCCCTTTGACATTATGGAGATAGATCAAGCTCTGACAGTGTCAGGTCCATCTGGCCCGCCAGGGAATGAGTCAATGCTCATGACTCCTATTCAGGGTTCCTCTCCCTCTTAGGCTATCGGTGAGGTTATAGAGGAGAGTCGGTTAAAGAAAGGACCTCAAGTGTTAGGGATACAACAAAAGGCTCTTAAGAAGGGAGTCCCAGAGAAGACCATGAAAGTGGGTCGCAAGAAGGATTAGGATAAGGTGAAGTTATTAGGGGAAGCCCTAGTGGAGTCGGGTTCAGTGAGGCCCATTGACTCACACTTCCATAAATGATAGTCCTCTCATGGAATGCAAGAGGTTTGAACAGCATCCCTAGACAAAAGGTTATTCAAGGTTTGATCTGAATTCACAAACTGGATATGGTTTTTTTACAGGAGTCTAAGCTCTCAGTTGATGGGATTCTTAACATAGCTCCTCTAGAATTTTGGGGTGTGATCAATGTCAATGTGTTGGAGCTCAAGGTAGTGCTAGTGGTATAGCTTGCTTATGGGATCCCTATAAGCTTACTCCTCTCCGATGGATTACTGGTAGACATTCGATCTTGGTTATGGCGATCAATTTTGAGTTAGGGGAATCTGTTTTCTTCATGAATGTATATGCCCCCGCAAACTTTCCTGGTAAGGTGGATTTGTGGATGCATATCAAATTTGTGTGGTCTATGGTCCCTCTTTTTCTGTGGATCCTAGCAGGGGATTTTAATGCGGTTATGAGTTTGGTTGATAAGTAAGGAGGAGTTGAAAGGTTGGATGTTGCATCCAAGTTGCTCCAAGAGAGTATAGACTCTTTGTTCCTAGTGGATATTCAGCCAAGTAATGGGCAGTTTACCTGGAATAACAAAAGGTGTGGTAGGGATTCGATCTCTGAGAGATTGGATAGATTCCTAGTTTCCATCTATTAGGTGAGTAATCATTGGCTTTCTATCTCTGAGAATCTAGATTGGCGGGGGTCTAATCACTGACCCATTTTTCTGAGGGTTTCTCAATTGGAATCCTCTAAAAAGCCCTCCTTCAGGTTTCATCTTATGTGGTTGTGAGAGGATTCTTTATAGGATCTTATGGCAGTGTGGTAGTAGGAGGGGAAGCCTACGTGTGGTACTACTATGTATTCTTTTGTCAAGAGACTTTAGTATGTGAAGTACCAGCTCAAGAGGTGGAATAGAGAATGCTTTGGGAACCTCTTTTAGGCTAAGGCAGATATTCAAACCTATCTGGATATGGTCACGTGCTAGACTAGGGAGTCTGGTCTTACGAAGGAGAACCTGCTAAAGGAGTCAGATTTACTCAAGGAGCTCTCAAAATGGGAACTTAGGGAGGAAATTTATTGGAATCAAAAGGCTAGGATTGATTGGCTTCAGGAAGGTGATAGGAATACAACTTTCTTTCACAATTCTATTAAAGATAAAGCAAAGGAACATTGTCACTTCTATCAAGTCATCTAATGGGAATATTCTTTCTTCCTCGCAAGATATCTGCAGAGAGGCCATGATGTTATTTTCTTATCTTCTTCTTGAAAATTCCCCTCATTCACCTATTGGGGAAAACTTGGTCCTTGACTGCATCCCTCCCATTGTGTTGACAGAGATGAATGAAGAGCTCATTAAGTTTGTTTCTTTGAAGGAATTGGAAGGGATTGTCTTTCAGATGAGGAAGGGGAAGGCACCTAGACTAGATGGTTTTGTGATTGAATTTTTTCAATCTTTTTGAGACATTCTTAAACTTGATATGCTGGATCTGGTTAGGGAATCTCAAAGGAGTAAGCAGATGTTGAGAGCCATGAATGTGACTTTGTTGGCTCTTATCCCCAAAAAAGATGAGGTTCAGTCTTTTGATCATTTTAGTTCTATTGCTTTATGTAATGTGGTCTATAAGATTATAACTAAACTTATTGTTGAAAGACTTAAGAAGAATTTCAACTCCCTAGTTTATGAGGAGCAAGGGGGCTTTGTGGCTGGCAGGCAGATTCTGGATGGAGTGGTGATTACAGGGGAGGCTATTCACTCTATGGAAGCCTCGAAAGAGAAGGCTATGTTCATCAAGTTAGACATGTCTAAATCATATGACCAAGTCAAATGGAGTTTCTTGCAGCGGATCCTCTTAGCCTTTGGCTTTGGTTGGGATTGGGTAGAGTGGGTTAAGTGATGTATTACCTCTCCTTTTTTGGTGATTGTCAATGGTGTCTCATCCCCCCTGTTCAGAGCTTCTCAAGGTCTTTGGCAGGGAGATCCTTTGTCCCCATATTTATTTGTATAACCAAGAAAATGAGCATGAGAAACAAGTTAAACAACTAACCTATTTCACTCAAAATCTAAGCTACCTCAGATTGAGCAAAAGGAATGTAAAACAAGAAATAAATCTATGCTATTAACCCCAAATGCAAACCTTGATACTTGGATGTGCTCCTTGATGGTGTTGATATGGATGGCTCCTCAAATGGGCAACATAACCTTGCTTCTCATCGAGTCTTGGAGTGGAAATGGTAGCATTATGTTGCATGAAGAAGTTGTATTATTTGTGAAGGGGTGAGCTCCAATTTATAGATTTTTGGAGACTCAACTGGATGATCAAGATTCGATTTGGAGATCAATGTATGAAGATTCTTGAGAGATCTCAAGCAAGGAGAGCTCGCCAAGTGTCATGATGAGATTGGTGGATGGGAGATGTCCTTGGATCAAGGAGGAATGGATGGTCAAGATTGGGCTTTGGGAAGATTGGAGGGATGAGATTGTCTTGGTAGATGGGAGGTATGGGTTAGATTTTAGTTGAATTTTAAATTGAGGAGCATGGGTACATGCCCAATTTAAAATTGAAGGAAAAAGGATGAGTTGTCTTTGATTTGAATTTTAAATTGGAAGGATGGGTACATGCCCAATTTAAAATTGGAGGAATAGGGGATGGAGGACAAAAGGACCTTTATACATGGATCCTTGACCATGCCTTTTGTAAGAAGGCCATGTGGACATGTACAAGAGGCCCATACCTTTGTACATTTTGGAGAATGGAGAGGATTTGACCAAGGTTAGATTAGGATTTAGGTTGTGCAAGTGGGGGATTAGGTTAGTTAATTAGGTTTAGGTGACCTAATCAAAAGTGTAGAAAATAAGAATTAAATAAATACAAATATTTATTTAATTCATGGGATGGGATAAAGGGATATTAGATAAATTAAATTTATCTAATGTTTGGACTATGGAGGGATAAATAAATGATTAATACATCATTTTGGCATGGCTAGGTACTGATGCAAGTACCAATGCGGGTATGGATGAATAGTAGAAAGTACATGAATACTGATTGTGACAATAAAATATTGTAAAATCACATATTGAAGGGGGAATTGATCAATTAACTATCTAAACATGTGTTTATTTGAAGTAAATTGTGGAGAAAATGTAGTTTAGGGGTGTCTATAAATGATTTGGATATGTTTAGGGATGAATAGGGATAGTTAGTGATGAATAGGGATGAATTAGGGATGAATTAAGGATGTTTAGGGCTGACACAAAGAGTGACCAATTTTAGGTGTCTACATTTTGCCCCTCTTTGAGATGGTGTTGTGAAGCAACATCATTTCAAAGAAAGATATAACATAGTGTTGGATAGGATTAGAAGAAGGTGATAGGATTAGCAATAAAGATGCCCTAACTACTCGAAGCGAGAGTAACAAGGAGAGATGATGGTAAGGATGATGGTAGGGATGATGCTCCCTTGAGAGGGCAGGCGGGTGCAAAGAATGCGGGTGCGCTCTCAAAAGGATGAAGATGATTGGATTAGAAAGAAGAGAGTGGAATTTAAAAGACCACATGGATGGGGGATAGGGTAGATTGGAGGAAGGTGATGATGGGGGATAAATGATAAGATAAATGATGAGATAGAAGGATGGGATGAAAGGATTAAGGAGGATAAATGGATGGATGCAACATATACATGCCCAACATAATACAACCTTGTCTAGATGTGTGAGGAAGCAAACTTAGAGCATAAGTCCTGAGTGCACAGAAGGTATTGAATGGACTTAGATGCAAAAGGACAACTGGTATGCAAAAAGTTGTTCCAACACACACAAGATATGAATATTAGTTGGAGATAGTTCTTGACCCCATGGTCTATGCATTATGCTACACTGATAAATAAGATCCATCCTTATTTAATATGGCATGAGATGTTATGTACCAAGGTGACAATGTGTCCCATGCATAAAAGCCAACCGATTAGGTCACAAGCAACCCTATGTCGTATAGCACCATGATATGGAAGACCATGATACCGCTGAGGCAGGTAGGTTATAGGGACCCATACTAATGGAAGATACAAAGATAATGCACATACACAAGCAAGCACACATACGCCAAAAGATTCAAAGAAAAACACAATGTTGCCCCTAGACAAGCTGAAAATCCATATCATCTATCTTTCCACCAAGACCCTTGATGCTTCTAACCACTTCATCAATCTTCTGAATGTAACTTGTTATGTTCTCATCTTTAGACATCCACATA
This sequence comes from Cunninghamia lanceolata, assembly GCA_027924645.1. NCBI lineage: Eukaryota > Viridiplantae > Streptophyta > Pinopsida > Cupressales > Cupressaceae > Cunninghamia > Cunninghamia lanceolata. The sequence continues at coordinate 3,006,964 of BSBN01000124.1, read as the reverse complement.
GTTTCATATCTAGTCTCCAAATTCTGCAACTTGGCCTTCTTGATAGATGCAACACCTTCATAAGTACTTTTCAACTTTTCCCAGATCTCATTAGCAGTTTCCAGATCCACAACTTTCACCATTTCAGTGTTAGATAAAGCATTTAGTAGAGCATTTTTAGTTTTTCCATTAATCTTATAGGCCCTAATTTCACTTGTAGTCCTCGAACCACCATTAGGTATTTTGTATTCATCTTTAACTTTTCTCCAAACATTAAAACTAATGGAGACAAGATAACTTTGCATTTGTACCTTCTAGAAGGCATAGTCAAATCCATCAAACCAAGGAATGTCTTTGTGCGCCATCCTAGATCTACCTTAAGTTGTTAGGCTTTCTTCCAAGGAACCCTACTCTAATACCAATTATTGAAGGCACAAGGCAACTGAGAGGGGGGGTGAATCAGTTGTATCAAGAACTTTAACTTTTCTCAAACAATATCACATTCACATTCACTTACTTTAACCTCTTAATCTGTTATGAAGATTAAACATGAAGTGCATAAACAAAACTTAAACGCATCAACACCATACAAACATGAACACCAGATTTTTATGTGGAAAACCCTAAAAGGGAAAAACCATGGTGAGTGTTAGCTCACAATATAATGTAGTAACAATACCAAATAACAAAAGAGGCTCACTGCCCAAGGACTCATTGTCCAAAGAAATGCTCACTGCAAATAGGGCTCACTTCCATTAGGGTGGCTCACTGCCGAGGGTTGGCTCACTGCCAGGAGTGGTGGCTCACTACCATGAACTAATATAATAGCATCTACAACATGCCTGAGTTTAGTTCCATTGAAGCGCAATACAAATCACCTTCATTGTCCTTACAACACACACACTCTCATCTTCTCATCCCCCACATCAACACACAGATTCATTACATTTATTTATACCAATCATCAACCTTGAAACATACATCAAATTCGGCAATACAATCTACAACCTTTGGAACAATCTCCAAGGTTGGCAAACATACATAATTCAAATTAGGTCTAGACCTAAACAAACTTGCAGAGAAAATGAATTAAGGAAGAACACTTCACAGCTTAGCTCAGACCCAAATACATCTTCACATGCTTCAGCACACTTCTGCAATCCACAAAACACATCTGCAAAGAGTGTTAGCATCCGATTCAATCAAACTTGTGCAAACACCAAGAATGCTTAAACACACGCTTCTAATAACTTCATCATAGCTTGTGAATCAAGCACACACCTTCAATACAATCTGGAGACATCCACGAACAACATAAAATCACCTAGGAGCCAACAAATCCAACCACAATAGATCTCACTTGAAGACAACAAATATCACTTGAAAACATATCACAGACTACTCACAACAAACACTGTCAAACTCTGCTAATTAATAACTCGCTTGAACCAGAGCACCAAATCACAAATCCTTTAGAATGAAGATATCTAAGGACCTTATAATCATATGTCCAAAATTGCAAGACCAAAAACCAAACTGCGGAGAAATGAGGAACAAAATACTTTCTCCCTGTTACACTGCAAATGTTGCCAGGAACAGTCTTCAAACTAGTGAATAGAACTTCTGCTGCACAGCGATCTGGACCACCAAATTTTGGATTTAACATCTTCAAACACTTCTCTAAAATATATCCAAATCTCACACTCTGTTCTTCAACACAGAAGAAATGCGGAGCAAAACTCAGATAGTATCCAGTAAGCCAAAGTACATCTTCACAACTTTTGTCTTCAATATGAACTAAATTTTCTGAAAAGCACTTGGATACTCAATATCAAGAACATATTTTTATCATCTTCAACACTTATATAATGCAATACAAAGCAACTAACTCATCACAATCAAGTAACAAAAAAATAGCACAGTTGACACTAATGACAACACAAACATGTTGACATCAATGACAACACCGATTAGCACATACTGGCAACAGATGGAAGGACAATAGTATGGATAGGAAGATGGTGGATGGGAAATAATAGGATAAGTGGATAGGGATAGTGAAGGGAATCAATGGATAAGTAGATGGATAGGATGATAGGATGGGGAAATGATAGGCTAGGATAGATTTGCAACCAAGTGTAGGGTGCAAATGGAGGAGGGATTACGCATGACACCCATAAGGGGTTTTCATCATGGTACTTGCCCAAGGCACCACGAGGAGGGGTTTTCACCATTGGATGGATTTATTTCTCTTTACTTTTTTGATATTTTTTCTTTTGGGATTTTTTGAAATGTTGGGATGGGATGGTGGATTTGGATAGAGGAAGGAAGCATGAAGGAGGATGAGGACTCAAGCATCTGTTTCCATAGTGAGGTGAAAGTGTCCCATGTGGATAGATGGTGCACATGGACCATGTCAAATGTTATGACGTGCATGTATATTGGTAAATGGTTGCATGAGATGGAGATGGATGGGGTGGAAATAGTGGATTATGATCTGGATTATGGATGGGATAGATGTATGATGGACGGTGGGATTATGAAAAATCATGGACCATAGGGATGTGATGGGGGAGATATGCAGGATAATGGATATATGATGGGGGGATGAAGGTATGTGGGAATTTCATGGGAATCAAGACCAACCGTTGCACACACCGTAATAGATTTTGAAGCTTATATTTGGGATGGGGAGTGTTAGTAATGGGGATTTGAGATTCATGATGGATTTGTAGGATTGGGATGGGGGATTTTGGGATTGCCGATTTGGGGTTTTAGGAACCCAAACAGTCTTAGGATTTTAAGGATTTTTTGATGGGGAGCAGGGTTTTTGGGATTTGGTGATGGAATGGGATGTGGATGCTCCACTTAGATTTGTTGCTTGTTGTTTAGGGACCCACACAAATTTTTGTTTTTACTTTTGGAGGTGCAGACTTATGTAGCCTTTTAGATGGAGTGTTCTTGGATGTTGTGTATTGATGCTCTACAACATGATACTCTTTAGGATTTTGTGGATTTTTTGCTTTATGTAGAGCGGAGTCCAAAGTATTATTTTTGAATCCCATGGGTTTCAATAGCTTCATGTTTGAGCGATGCGTGCTTTGGTTGATCTTGATTAGGAATTTTAGGGGATCAGGATTTATGAATGGGGGTGTTAAGGACGGGGGATAAGGGGATTTGAGGATGGGGATATTAGGAGTTGGTAGTAGTGTAGGAAGTGTGGATTTAGGGAGATGTATGGTCACATGCTTTTGGAATTGGTGGATGAAATAGTATGGAGGAGGAGGGATGGTGGCATATGTTTTGGAGGTGTGATAAGATTCACCGGGTTTGGGATTGGATGAATGGATTTTGGAAGGTGCGTGGGTGGTACCAACATGTTTGGATTGCTTTCCTTGGGATGTATAGCCAAGACCATGTGCACGTGGATGGATCATGACATTGATGGGCTCCAAAATGTCATTTTCATGAAGTCCTAGGCCTTTACCATGATAGTTCATGTTTTGGAGTATACGATGTGCGATGGGATGTTTGTTGTTTTGGAAACAAGACACAAGTCCATTATTAGATGGAGGGGGATGATCGGTGGAAGAAAGTTGTTCATATCCTATGAGAGAAACACCACAGATGAAGGTAGCCAGACCAAGAGGATAGTATGATGGATTTGGGACGGGTTCAATAGGTGATGGTAAAGGTATGATGGAGGATGATGGGGGATCAATAGGAGATGGTGTGGGATTGGGAACAAGAATAGATAGGATGCTTGGATCATGATTAGGAAGGGGGTGGATGTTTTGACATACTTTGGACTAGGCTCTTGACATAGCCAAATTTGTGTGGATGGTATGATGGGAGAAGAGCAAATAGTTTTAATTATTTGAATAGGATCCTTGGATGGGGTGGATGGAGGAGAGGGAGATACTTTGGATAAAATGGAGGAACATGGTGATGTGGTTTTAATGAGGGTGAGGTAAATGATAGGGTCGTTAATGATGCATGTAGGTGATTGGGGAGGAGTGGGGTGATATGACTCCACAAGTTGGATTGGACGATTTTTCTCTAGGTCCTTAGCAAAGAGTCCTTGGAGAAAGAATGATATAGTTTAGTAGGGGATTTTGATGATGGAGTAGATGGGGGATTGGATAGTGGGGTCAATGGTGAGGTTGATGGGTAAGGAGATGGTGGTGGATATGACGGATTCGGATAAGGGGGTGGTGGATTTTTGTATGAGGGATTTGGATAGGGAGAGGATGGATTTGGATAAGTGGAATAAGGATAAGAAGGATGTGATGGATTAGGGGATGGTTGATAGAATGGATTTCCCTTATCAAGGGTAACATAAGGATGACCATAGGATATGCAATTATGTGTGGGGGTGTAGCTTGTGCTATCCAATGCATGGTCATAAGAAGCTTGCATGTTTATGGATGGCTAAGGATGGTTTATGGAAATCTTACTTGCAATGATTTCATCAAGGATTTCAATTTTATCTTGTTCAACAACATCATCATTAAAAGGATATGAAGCCATGATTATATTTAGATTTGGGATGTTTTGATGTAGGATGACTTGATGAAATTGATTTTGATTTTGATTTAGAGGGGGATTTCAATTGATTTAGATTAATTGGGATTGGATGATTTGGGATTGATTTGGGATTTGGATTGATCAAGGTCAACGATATATGACACTTAATTCTAGGATGGATTTGATTTGATTTGTAGTCAAGGTCAACAATGTATGACACTTGACTGGATTTGGATTGGTTGGGGTTGATTTAGAATTAGGCCAAGGGCCATTTGATGGTTAGATTAGATTGGATTTGATTAAGGATTAGGCCAAGGTTCCTTTGGATAATGATTTGGATGGTGATTTGGATGAAAATGGTTATGGGTTGGATGAAATTAGATGGGTTGTGATTAGGATTTAGAGAGGATTGAAGGAGGTTAATTCCTTAACCAAAATTTGATTTGAAAATTATGGTTTTGGATTAAGGATTGGAATTGAGTTATGATGAAGGATGGTTAGAAGACCATGATGGATAATGGATGATTGATTGGATATGGGAGATAAGTGGATTAGATGATGATTAGGATGGAATTGGATTTAAACTCAATTATGGGATTATGATTAGAATTGATTGATGGATGGGATGATTAGGGATGATTGGAATACAATTAGGGATTAGTGGATGAAGAGATTTGGGATATTTGATGGGATTGGATTAGAATGGATGATAGATTTGATAGGGAGATGGATTGGATTAAAATTAGGGATGGAATGGATTAGGATTGGATGATGAATATGTATTTTGATTACGGATGAAATGGATTATGAGAGACTTGATTAAGCTCAAATAGTAAGATTGGGTTAATCTCAATTGATGGGAATCACTTAAGATAGCGATGATGATTGGGAAATGGATGAGGTGGATAATAGATGCAGGATTAGAGGGATAGATGATTAGGATAATGGATTGGATCAGATGTGGAAGAGAGTTTGGGTTATGTGGATAAGGGATTTGGTTTAAGAGGATGAGGAAGTGATTAGGATTGAATTAAGATGGAGATGGAGAATTAGATTAGGAAATCGATGAGATAATTAGGATAATGGGAGTGGACTAAGATGTGGATTAGGAAGACAATGGATATTAGATTATAAAGTGATTAGAATGATAAGATGGGATTAATCTCAAAGATGGGATATGATTAAGCTCAAATGATGGGATTTATATTAAGCTCAAATGATGGGATTTAGATTAAGCTCAAGTGATGGGATTAGATTAGGATAATGATGATGAAATTGGATAATTGGATGAGTGATTAGGAGGAAAATGGATTGAGATAAGGTGGATTAGGAAGAAACTGGATTAGGATAGTGTGGATTATGAATATAATGGATAATTTGGATTTGGATTAGGAAAATGGATGATTTGGATAGAGTAATTAAGAGGCGATTAAAGATGGCTTAGGGGCTTGACCTTAGGAAACTTTGCAATAAAATAAACACACATAAATGCACAATGCTTGCAAAGGATTTGGATTTGGTTTGAATTAAAGGGATTCACAGGTTTCGACGATGAAGACATGCCAAACACACCAGCACCCCTAGATTAGTCAAGTAGGTGTGACATATCTTTTGGATCTCACAAAATGGTCATGGGTCAATCTCAACTCAAAATAGAGAAGCGATTCCCACCCCCATTAATACCATGATGCTATAGCTTGGATAGATAGGGAATATATGGTCATGTACCACCATATACCCCTTACCTTGGAGACTTTCATCTTTTCCAAAGTAGACCCTATCTCAAGTATAATGGTATGTGTGAGCATCTTCCCCTCCTACTGTAGCAGTACACCACAAGATATGACAGCCGAAGGGTCTTAAGCTAGGATGTATGAGCTTCTAGGGGATATCCTTGATACACTCAAGGTGCGTGAGGCCTAAATCCATGAGATGAGGGGTATGTCTAATGGCATGGTGCAAGACAGTAACCCACTCTCTTCCTTCACTTTGCAAGGTATAAAGTTCTTGCAAGCTTTGCCCAAATGACAAATGTCCCCCAATGGAAGAGTCTTTCGATTCTCTTCCAAATTTGTATACCCCACTAGAACATGAGGGTTGAGGTCATCCCCTTGGTGATGAAATCCAAGGTAGGCCCCCCTAGAGGAAAGAATCCAAGGTGTTTTTGATCTCCAAGATCGCCAAATGGCACGAGGAGAGAGCATACACACCAAGGACCTTGGGATGAACAAAGATAACAAAGATTGGATCAAATCAAGGTTTTTGATCTCCAAGACACCAAATGGAGCGAGGAGAGAGAATACACCTTAAAATGACCCCAAACAAAGCATGCAATTTCTTTTTATCCCCAAAAATAAATGTGTCTAGCTTTAGTGGAAAAAAAGATGGATCCTTGGACAAGCGGGGCTACAACAACTTGTTAGTAGTTTGGATGATTTTATCTTTGACCAACGATGTGCTACAAACGAGTGTGTTAGATTGAAATAATAAAATCTGAAAAAACAAATATTAGATGGAATTATACAAAAGATTAGATAAGCTATTCATATTCCTTGTGAAATTTTAAGCCATTTCAAAAACAAAATCATCAAATTTTCTTATCTTTTGCAAAAGTTATGAGCATTTGAAGTTTCTAGGATGCATGCGCTGACAGACAGGTATAGGCGCTAAGGGAAGAAGGATAGGAACCAATCTAGGTCCTAGGTGCTATAGAAATATGTATAGGTGCTAAAGAATGTAGTTTAGGTGCCAATCTAAGTGTAGGCACTAACAAAGGTCTGATACACGCTAATTGAGGAAAATTAGGTGCTGACAGAGGGATGATAGGCGCTGACAGAGATATACGATGCAAGAAAGGAAGATCTAGGTGCTGATACAGGCAAGAGCGTTAATCCCTAGGGTATGGGTGCTAAAGAATGACAAATAGGTGCTCAAAAGGCTTAACATAGGTGCTAAACATAGGGAAGATATACCTGAGTGCAGGGGTGCTACACCTGGGCACTAAACTGGGGGGTGCAGGTGCGGATATGACACAGAGAGGATGGGGGCTATAATTTGATGAAAAACCTACAAAATAGAGGGTTAGACCTGCAAAATAGGTTGTTAGGACATGTTAGGGATGCAACCAAGTCAAACACAGGTGTTAGATGCCAAGATTCAAGACATAAAATCATGATGTGAAAAAATCTAGGCGCTAATCCCTATGGTATAGGTGCTACACCATGAAACCCATGTAAAAATAGAGCATTAGCAGACACAGGCGCCACAGGATGAGGTGTAGGTGCTAGAAGAAGGCTTGTGGGCACTGATCCATAGTCATAGGCACAACTATAACCTACATGACACCACTTGATACGAAAACTCACAAAGATATTAGATTAGAAGGGTGGGGGTCCCATCGGGAGTGCTAAAATGTATAAACAAGAATATGAGCATGAGAAACAAGTTAAACAACTAACCTATTTCACTCAAAATCTAAGCTACCTTAGATTTAGCAAAAGGAATGTAAAACAAGAAATAAAGCTAAGCTATTAACCCCAAATTCAAACCTTGATACTTGGATGTGCCCCTTGATGGTGTTGATGTGGATGGCTCCTCAAATAGGCAGCATAACCTAGCTTCACATGTAGTCTTGGACTAGAAATGGTAGCATTATGTTGCATGAAGAAGTTGTATTATTTGTGAAGGGGTGAGCTCCAACTTATAGATTTTTGGAGGCTCAATTGGATGGTAAAGATTGGATTTGGAGATCAATGGATGGAGATTCTTGAGAGCTCTCAAGAAAGGAGAGCTCACCAAGTGTCATGATGAGATTGGTGTATGGGAGATGTCCTTGGATCAAGGAGGAATGGATGGTCAAGATTGGGCTTTGGGAAGATTGGAGGGATGAGATTGTCTTGGTAGATGGGAGGTATGGGTTAGATTTTATTTGAATTTTAAATTGGGGAGCATGGGTGCATGCCCAATTTAAAATTGAAGGAAATAGGATGAGTTGGCTTTGATTTAAATTTTAAATTGGAAGCATGGGTACATGCCCAATTTAAAATTGGAGGAATAGGGGATGGAGAACAAAAGGACCTTTGTACATGGGTCCTTGACCATGACTTTTGTAAGAAGGCCATGTGGAAATGTGCAAGAGGCCCATACCTTTGTACATTTGGTGGAATGGAGAGGATTTGACCAAAGTTAGATTAGGATTTAGGTTGTGCAAGTGGGGGATTAGGTTAGTTAATTAGGTTTAGGTGACCTAATCAAAAGTGTAGAAAATAGGAATTAAATAAATACAAATATTTATTTAATTCATGGGATGGGATAAAGGGATATTAGATAAATTAAATTTATCTAATGTTTGGACTATGGAGGGATGAATAAATGATTAATACCTCATTTTGGTAGGGCTAGGTACCGATGCAAGTACCAATGCTGGTATGGATGAATAGTAGAAAGTACATGAATAATGATTTTGACAATAAAATATTGTAAAATCATAGACTAAAGGGGGAATTGATCAATCAACTGTCTAAACATGTGTTTATTCAGTTAATTGTGGATAAAACATAGTTTAGGGGTGTCTAGATATGATTTGGAGATGTTTAGGGATGAATAGGGATAGTTAGTGATGAATAGGGATGAATTAGGGATGTTTAGGGATGACACGAAGAGTGACCAATTTTAGGTGTCTACATTATTCATTTTGATGGCCAAGGGTTTGGGTTGGACTTTAAATCATCATGTGAGACAAGGTTGGATTCATGGTTGGTCTTGGAGTAATACTTTGCCTTTTGTCTCTCATATACAGTTTGTTGATGATACAACCTTACTTGGCTTGGCCACGATCAGGGAGGCTAGGAATTTTTGAAAAGCTCTAGATATTTATTTAACTGCTTCTAGTCAAAAGATTAATTAGGACAAGTCTTCCATCATTTTCTTTAATACTCCTCCTTTGGTTCACTGTCAAATTGTCAGAATTCTTAGATTTCAGGTGGGGGCTCTCCCTCTCACTTATTTGGGTTTTCCCCTCTCTGTTGGGCCCCTTTCTAGAGGGTTCTGGCAGTTGATCCTTGATAAGATCCATACAAAGGTTAGTCATTGGACCTTCCGTTGACTCTCATCTACTGGGAGAGTTATGCTTTTAAAATCTGTGATTGAAGCACTTCCTATCTACATGTGCTTTCTTTTGGCGGCTCCTTCGAGTTTCATTAGGGATTTTGATGTTCTTTCTTGGAAATTTCTCTGGGTAGGGAATCTGCAAGCCTCAAAATGGAGTTTGGTCAATTGGGATTATGTCTATTGCTCTAAATAGAGTATGCATCTAGGTGTTCAGCATACTTCTATCAATTGTCAAGCTCTTGTTGCCAAGTGTTATTCGAGTGCTCTAACTCTCAGCAATCTTGGACGAGGATCCTTACTTATAAGTATTTACGGGAGATTGGTAGTAAAGATATTTCTAGGGTTGATCTCTCTGGGAAAGGTTCAGTGATATAGAACACTCTTAAGAAGGGGGCTAATCTCATCAAGCAAGGCTTATTTTAGATCTGTAACAAGGGCTCAGAAGCTCTTTTTTGGCATGATTCGTGAGATGGGTTTCCTCCCATCATTTCTTCTCACCCACAATTATAGGATCTATTTGATAGATTGACTAAGGCTGGTTGGATTCGAGTGGCTAATTTTAAGTACACTCGGTCTTTTGTCCAAGTGGAGATAGCTTGTTGGAGAAACCCTCGGGAGTGGCCTAGGGGGTTCGACAGAGGACAGAAAACTTTTGTCTTCAATTCTATCATAGAAGATCTATAATTCCTCAAGTGAGAGGGACATGTTATCTTGGAGATTTAATCCTAATGGATCTTACACTATGGCAAGTGGATACTAGACTCTTGTTCAACAAGGTGGTGGAGATCGGGAAGTCCCCTAGTGGAAGAGAGTTTGGAATAATTTTGATTCGCTGAAGTGTAACTTTTTTCTTTGGTTGGTTGCTAGGAATAGGTGTCTCACTTGGGATAATTTGCAAAAGCATGGTTTTTAGGGTCCTTCTATGTGTTCCTTGTGTGGGCATAGTGAAGAATGCATTCCTCATCTTTTCTTCCAGTGCTTATATGCCAAGGAAATCTAGTATTCTTGGTGGGGATTGTGGAATAAGGGTTGTGTTCATGCCACCTCTCTGGTGGATTTTTGGAGCAGGTTGGGGAGGCCTCCTTCTAGGTCTTCTTTCCTTCAAGTGGTGTGGGAGATTGGGCCTTCCTGTATCATTTGGTAGCTTTGGCTTGAAAGGAATAGGAGGATTTTCCAGGGAAGTCAGATCTGGGTCCAACAATTGTGGCAAAAGATTGTTAGTATGATTCAGGAGACCATAGTGGCCAAGTGTGATTTGAACGAGTCTCTAGAGAAGGACCTTTCAGTGGTTCATGGGTTAGGACTTAGCGATAAAGTGGGTAGCAACCCTGATGCTATGAGGGGACATGGTCCAAAGATGAAGGTTTCAAGGGAAGGCAAGTGGACTTCCCCCCCCCAATTGGGGTCTTTAAGATTAACATAGATGGCTCTTCAAGAGGGAATCCAGGCCATGTTGGGATTGGTGGTGTTGGGAGAGAGAGTTTTGGTACAACTGTCTTCTTCTTCTCCACTTATTTGGGGTAGGCAATGAATAATTTAATGGAGGCTCAAGCTATTCTTGTGGCTATGGAAAGGGCTTGCACTCTAGGTTGGAGGAAGATCATTGTTGAGGTTGACTCTATTATTGTGATTAATATGTTGAATAATAGGTAGTTTGAGGGAGTTCATTAGTAATTGGTTGTGGTGGGCAGGTAGATTCTAAGATTGGGTAGCTCTTTTGAGCTGGTTTCCTTTGTCCATGTCCCTAGGGAATGGAATGGGGTAGCAGATTGTCTTGCTAAGTGGGCCTCAGAGTAGCAGTATGGTTGGGATGTTAATGGTTAGGATCAGTTGTTGGTGGATAGGTCTCAGAGGTTGCATCAACTGTTGGTGGATGATAGACTGGCCTGATGGGAGGTTCTCAGTTTTGGGCTCCTGTGGCCTTTGGGAGCTTGTTGGGTTGGTTGCTTTCTGGGGGCTTTGGATTGTGTTTCTTTGTCATTCTATGTATCTTGGACTTGTGGCTTTTGATGCCTAGTTTTAATAAATAAATTTTTACCCAAAAAATGAATAAATAAATAAATCTATTTAAAAAACGCAAAGAGATATCCATTTGAATTTATTTTATTTACTTTGAATTATTTTATTTTACATTACAACCATTTTATTTACTATATACATGTATACATAAATTTTATTATTAAATATTAATATTTTGGATTTATTTTGGACTTATATTATGCTTATCATTAAATATTAATATTTTTACATGTAAATGGCTATCAAATTTAAGGTAAAAGGTAAGAGTTTTTGTAGAATGCCTCTGGGCATTAATAAATTTATGTAGTGATAAGTATTTTTTTTTACTACATGGATAACTCGCATTAAATAAATTACTAAGAGTCAACATTTTTTTTTTTGGTAAGTGTTGCCAAGGGGGCAGCTCCCATAATATAAAAATCCAAAAAAAGAAAATTAGATGCATGCCCTTGCCACAAGGGGTGCATATCAAAGATGGTACATAGCTGTGCCCACAAACTACTATCACTGGGGAGTTTCAGAAAACCCCGCCATAGAGGAGGATGCATTCAGTCCATTGATCCCATTTTTCATTAAAGACCTGGGCAATGTATGATGTGTGCTTGAGGGAGACTTTTTCCTCTTAACCTCTGTCCAACCTTGCTCTGACTGGGAGGGAACCGTAGTGTTTTGGTCTACCTCGTTTGAGGGAGATTTACCCTTCAAGGCTTCAGACCCTCCCAAATCTTAACAGACATTGACCTTATCATCGAACCCAACCATCACCGGGGTATCCGAAGAAGACGCTGAAGGAGTTTTGGGGCTAGAAGGGCTTCTTTTCAAGGAAGGAGCATTGTTGTTAGAAGCTTAAGGAGTAGACCCAGAAGACAAATTTTGGGGTTTTTCTGAAGGAGAGGAGGGATTTGCCTTTGAGCTTATCAATAAAGGGGCTTCAGGAGCACTCAATGCAGACTTAGAAGAGACCAAATAGTGATGTAGTTCAACACCAATCCACCACGTTGAGGTGTTGCTCGAGACTTGTTTAGAATAATCATGGTTTTTTGAATTGGGGCAAAGAGGAGTGTGATGTACAATTGAGAAGCACCTCCTACATCTGAAGGCAATCTTTTCATAATCTACTTGCTGCCTCCATAATTTCTCACCCACTTTCAAAGAAATCTCAGCACGGAATCCAATGGAGAGATAAATCTCCACGCAGATCTGAGCACAGGTGGTGCTCTCATAATTGACTGTCTCTTCGGAGGCACCTAGATACTTTCCCAAACCATTTCCAATGGACTTCAAACAATCCAATTCCCAAAACTAGTTTGGGAGGTATGGTAATCGAACCCAAAGAATAGAGGATTTGAAGGTTTCTGTGCGAGGATCAAAGGAGGGATACCAAGCCTTCATGCATAAAAATTCACCCTGAAATGCCCATGGCCCATTCTTTAACACCTTCTCTTTGTCTTCAAAGGACTCAAACTCAAGAATGAAGAAACCCCTGGCGCAGGGAAAGATACTAATCTCATCCTCCAGGCTATCTTTCCAAAGGGTGTTGATCCATGCATGAAGGTCACTCAGCTTGGGCCAAGTTTTGGTGAATCTACAAATAAGGGCATGGTCTTGGAGTAATTCCTCCCAGTCATGGACAGGGCCTTCCACACATATCTCTGGAACAATCATAGATTGTTTCAGCTGTAACAAATGATGACCTATGACGCCCCCACCAAGGGCAGAATCGGCACCTCTGCTATGATCCACATCGCCCTTCAACTTGGAGGCGTAGCCCTAGCATATGCGTGTAGGTCTGAGCCCACATTGCACCCTAGGGTGCATTTGTTTTGCATTTTCACTGGTGAAAGGAGAGAGGACACCCCCAAACCCCACGAGCCAGAGTCAATAGAAGGGTGTGGGGCAGGCCGGCCAACACTAGCATCATTTTTGAGGGCATCGGCGAAGCTAGGGCTAGTAAAACCTGTGAGAGCAAAATGGAGAGAGGCGTTGGAGAGACTAGCAGCCGCCGAAACCTTGTCCGCAAGTCCATCACCCACGTGAGAGCCACTCGGATCACAAAAACCCTTATCCCCATGCCATGTGAAGGTTCAGTGAAGCATTGCAGACTGAAGCCACGTGAAGATTTACAGAGCTCTCTAACAATACTCATATATAATCTCTAAGAGTCAACATTTATTTTATTACTCATTTCCACAATAATAAAAAAACTAATTTAATAATTAAGGTAAATAAATATAAAAAAATAATTTAATAATTAAGGTAAATAAATATTAATTAACTTACACTCTAAATTTAATTCACACTTTATTTCCATTTTTCCTATTTAATTAATTAATACTTAGTTGATTTTAAATCCTCACATTTAAATTTACAATAAAATATAAATGCAAGTCTAAAAAAATATATTTAATTTTAAAGAGCCATAAAATAAGGAATCAATTGGGATTTGATTTTACACAATTAAAATAAAATCAAAACTTAAATTAAATATTAACTAATTGAATACTAGAATCCTAATTTAAATTTTTACATTTACATTTAAAATAAATATAAATACTACTCTATGATAAATCAATTAAATGGCATGTCACATGGAACAACCATCCATTTTCTATAATTTAGGGATATGATTATTTAACTATTTATTATTTTTTTTTCTATTGAAGCTAATTATTGTTGTTTTTCTTTTTTTTTCTATTGGAACCCTAACTTGGATTCATTTGGTTTGATTTACAAACCCATGGTCTTGGTGGTGCATGAAGAAGTTATCCAACATATTCAAGTTTAATTAGATGCCTACAAATTTCTGTGTTTCTCTTGTGCATGCAGGTTTTATTTGTGTGGGAATGGGGTTTTCCAGGAATAAATCTCTCCCACTTTTGGTGCTTGTTTGAGTCCAAAGCATAAGAATATAGTTATAATTGATCTCAAATAACCCAATTTTGTTTGGGAAAGAGAGTTGTTTTTTAACAAAAGATGTAAATTTAATTTACTTACAACAAAGGAAATTAATAAATAAATAAATAATTTACTATCATAAATACATTTCTCCTTTTATTATTATTTATATATATGTCACAAGAAATCAGCTATAAAATGGAAGAAACACAATAATAAAAGAGAGTATATATATATGGAGAAGAAACAAAAAGAATAGAGAGTGTTTTATAGTAGTGCTCTTCTGTTTATCAAGAAGGTTTTGCAATGGAGAATTTATTTAATCAAAAGGAAATTGGATACTCATATTTAAATAGAGAAAGGATATGTTTTCTTTTACACATACATCCTTGTAATTAGGAAGAGACATACATAAATTTATATCTATGGAAAAATATAACTCCAATATGTGCATGATACAAATCATATTTTATATGTAATTATATAAATGCATAGAAATAAAATGATACCGAGATTATGAATATATACAAGAAGAAGAAAAATTATATAGAAATTATTAATATAGTGAAATAATGAGCATATCGATTAATGAATATAAGAAATGATGATTATACAGAAATAGAAATGAATATTAATCATATAGAAATAATAATCATACAAAAATGACAATCATGCAGAAATGTTACTAAATAAGTGTTTTCTTTATACATACAAAAATTAAATCTCTACATGTGAATAAGTGTCTCAAGGTAGAACTTATAGCATAAAAATCATATAGAATTAATTTTTTATTTATGTATTCACATCTAATTTGAAAGTGATGCAGGAGCATCCAAGGTGTAAGAGCAATCTTGCATCAACCAAAAAAAATGTTGTTTCTTTTCAATAAGGGCTAAATTTGGCAGTGTTACTATTTTTAGTAAGTTTGCATTTGTGCATGGTTGGATACAAAATCTTAGATGGACCTCCAAAATGGTGAATTGAAGCTAATGGTGAAGAAATCACTTCAGTATCATCTGTAATTTGTGAGATATTAAAATTTCAAATTCCAAAAATCCTATTGAAATATTCAAAGTCAAATTTGAGGCACTTAGACGCTCCGGATGGGACCGAAATTTGGTGGGAAACCCAAGCAGTCTACTTTTAGGTATTGCTTGTGCACAACCATCTTTTTGAGAGCTTTCCGAAAAGGTATTATAATTGAAAATCCAACAGTCGAATCGAAAGTTATGGCCCCGTGAAGTTGACCTATTTTTTGGGGGATGCAAATTTTAAAATTAAGCTGGTGGTCGCCAAAAGGGGCTATATATAACCATTTTTGGGAACCCTTGGGGTAGTAGAGTTAAGGGGGAAGGTGTAGAGTCAAGAAAGGGCAGGAAAATAGAAACCCTAGTTGATTTGGGGTTACAGAAGGCTGAAGATTCCAGAGTCTTGAGAGAGGGAGTTGTAATGTGTTGCAGCCTATAGGGGATTCATCTTCTTATTGTATTTGAGCTTCTGTAATGTAATGTTTTGCCCATATTAATAAAATATCATTCTATTTTCTGTGTGAAATTTCTGTTATTGTGTGTTTTATGATTTACCCCCTTCATCAGAAAGACAATTAATTTTATTGAGAAATAAATTTTAATCTTGGTCTACTTATTATTAAATCTATATAATATACTACAAGAATATGAATTGTAACATCTTACTTCCTCCAATTATTTTATTTTTTCACAATGTCATAATAAACTTAGAAATAAGGAGTGGAAGTAATGCACTTTAAATTTCTGAAGGTGTACAAATGAGAAGAAAATTTCTTTCTTTCTCTGTAATAATGAATACAACATCAAATGGAACAATCCCTCCACCTAGATACTTAACATAACTCCTTCATATAACTAATGCGTCAAATCAAAAAGAGTAGTAATACACATCTCATTTACAAAGAAGATTTAAATAATATAAAGGAAGAGTTTTCTCATGTCTTCCCATACAGATTTTCTCCTAAGACAAGCTTAAATATGCAAAAAAGATAAATCATAAAGCCTCACATGACCAAGACTAGCTCACCTCCCAACCATAGGACTTGCAAGCAAGTCCACCCCCAAGCTAGGAGGCTCCTAAGAAACCGGTATGACAACATAAAAACACACGCAAATACTCACAATTATGCAAACTTCTCATTTGGTTAACACACACAAATGAATCTCTCAATATCCATAACAAGGGGAGTTAAGGGGACTCACTAACCTCTTGGGGAAAGATTGTAAATTAAAAAATTCATCTCTTCAAAATCAAGAACCCTCAACTCTTCAAACACCACAATGCTCCTTCATCCAAAACACATAATCACCTCAACATAATTAAACCATATAATATATAACACATCTCCACAACCCAACCACCACATCCATATAGGAACTCGTGTCAAACACATATGATAGATATTTTTCTCAAGAGAGGGTCCACACCTCTCTCAACCCCAACACATGGGATGCTCTTAACCCAAATGGGAAGATCTGCACCCAAAATGACCAATACTTAAATAGCAACACGCAAAGGAGTTTTTAACACATGAAAATAAGAGGATTCATACAAAAATCATATTATTTCATAATAGTTATAAAAAATGCTATTACAATCTAAACAATGGCTTAAAAGCTTATCTCAATGTTTCAACCAAGTTAGATGAAGCCTTGATCCAAAATCCTCTATCTTTCCTCTTCTCCAAGCTCCCAAAATTCTTAATACTCCAAAATAGAAATTTTCATAATAGAAAGGCCAACTCCCTCACCAAGCTTCCAAAAAAGAATAAATAAAAATAAATAAATCTAGAGTTAGGTTTTGACTTGCATTTCAAATTTAGATTTTACCTCCTAAAAACTCGTCACCTATCTTCCAAGGCACTTTTCAAGCTTGTAGATACTTCCAAAACACTTTTTATGGATTCAAACATCAGCCCCACTCATAGGTTGTTACTATAGGGAATTAATTTTATACAAATAATAAAGAAAATAACACTTTATGACCCCAAAATCTCTCGCTTAAATTCAAATCCGATGTTTAACAGTTAAGGAAATTTAACCACACCCCGCATAGAATAATAAAAGTAAAAGTAGACAATTTATTAACACACTCACACCCACAACCCTTTTACAAAGAAGATCTTAATCCTCTCTTAGGATAAGGCTTAGGTACACTGGGAAGCACAACAATGGTTTTTTGGAGAACCTCCACTGTTTTTCCATTGGTCATGAAATTTAACTTGCACACTTGCACACAAATGTCAATATATCCAAGATAATAGTCAAAGTAATATTTGCAATTTAATTAATATACATAATACAGATAAACCATAATTAATAACATTATCATTATTAAATGAAGATCCATACAACAAGTTTAATCCATCATCTAAATTATTTTAACATAAATTACATAACACATAACATTTAACCAAATATAGATTAGATTTATCATTCACAATTAAGTTCATTCCAAGATTGATCCATAGAGATAACTAATTATAATTTATAACTCTAATCTAACAAATATGAACAAGTCCATAATTAATCAACCAATTCTTATTTGAAACTGATAATCAACTTCTATTCTAAATATAATATCAATGTCTACATTGTCTATGATCAAAATTTAAGGTAAAATTGTATATCCATGAGTGTTTTACACAAACAAGTCCATTAAGATAAGATGAGAACATGAGGGAAAGGAGTGGGCCTTACAATCCATTGGAAATATTTTATTGCATGTGGCAAGCTTTGACCTAGCATTGGAGACAAACTTATTGAGTAATTTAAAAGGCATGCACTTGCATTGTGACAATTTTTTATCTCCAAAAATACTATAAAATTCATGTACTCAATTATGCAATAGAGCCTAAGAGTGGAAATAAAAGATGTTTTAAAAAAGCATCCATGTATTTTGTTCATGTGGGGTTTAAATTCCTTCTCTCTTAAATTCTCAATGTTCTACTTTCTCTCTACCCTATCTTTCTTTTGTCATTTTTTGAAACTCTAGTAGTTTAAGGTAGTATAGGATTAGAATAGGAATTATATTTAGATTTAATTTTTATATTATACATGGACTTTCAATGTTAAATATTGTGATTTTGTCTATGAGAGCTTGGATTTTAAATCATTGGGCTGTCATTCCAAAAAGTGAAAACAAACCCTTAGACTTATATTTGATATATTTCTTCTCATTATTTTTATTTTTGTAATATTGAACCATAAACATTGGAAAACAAGCACATATACATGTAAATATACTGAAACTACTAAAATATATGTTAAATCAGGCAACTAAAAACTCAAAAATTCTTAGAAAACTAGTGACTCCTTAACAAAATAGTTCACATAGACCTCTAGGTAAACCAAGCAAACTTAGACCAAGTAAATGCAACCTTGGGGAAAGAAATTATATTTCAAGTGGGAACATTTATTCCACTAAAGTTAGTGTGTAAAAACACATATCAACACTTAACACCCCCAAATATGGCCAATTAAGAGACTCCTCACATTGGAGAGTCAAATCCCCCTCTCACTGAAGATTGGGATGACAAATTTGATATGCCATTTCATGCAACTCAATACATTCATGCCTTCAAACTTTCAAAAACCCTATATGGCAATGGGGTGCCTTAGAGGTTCACACGTCTACAAAAGCACATAGTCCTATTGTTAGGAATTGAATGCAGAAGATATCAATTAAATGCAAATAAAGATTAAAACGAGGAATGATAATACAAAGAAATAATAACAGTGAGAGAATTTTTAACGTGGTTCACCCAAACTCGGGCTACATCCACCAAGAGAGAGTCCAATATTATTATCCAGCAATCAAACTGATTCCAACCAACAATCCTTGCAACTCAATACCGTTGCAAATGCTACAATACAATATCAACGGAAACCCTAACCCTTAGCCGTTTTATCAAGACTTATGTCGGTTACAAAAATAGGGTTTTTTTATGTCGGCCAATAGAAAAATAACTCCCGACGCCTTTATAAAACAATAGGAAATTTACAACACCTATGTCCCTTCCTTGCCACGACCATTCCCATGAGACACTAAGTCCTCATATATGCCTTCTCACAATCCCTTAAATGTACCCACAAGCCTCTCAACATGAGGGAGAACCCGATTTAAATAGTGTGAACAAGAGAGTCAGATAAATTGAACAAGAAATTAGTTAGATCAAAGACTAGGTAGCTTGTGTGAATTGTCACCATGTAGTTGCAAAAGAAAACTCCAACCAAGATTGTAATGTTTAGCCAAGGCTGAGTAATGAAGCCTAATCCAACAAAAGACCATGACAAAACCTAGAGGCTTTTCACTGTTAAGAAAAGGGTGTTGTACACCTTGCACAAGTATGTAAAATAATTTTTTTTTGTGGTGTATTTAGGAGATGTGTTTAGCCACATTAAATATTTATTTGGGTCCACTTGTAAAGTTGTATTGTAACATTGGTTAGATATTTTATGTGTGGGAGGCAAAGAATAAATAATTAATATTTGAAAAACTTAGTACTAAAAAGTGAAAACTTAGTATCAAGAATTAAATGAGGGGGTCAAAGGTTTTGTACTCTCATAGTTTTGAGACACGTGGTTTTGTCAATACCACAAGTTGTATTTGTGTGAGCTTGAGTCTATAAAAGCAAGCATATGGTTAGTGGTTTCGGTTGGTTGGTTGAGTGGGTTGTCATTGTATTGAGTTTCTCTTGTGAGTGTATATGTGAAGCATGACATGGAATGTGTGGTTATATGCTTGGACACATGGAGGATGCATTAGAGGAGATTTATGTTTCACAAGTATTCATGGAACTCTATAAGTGCATTGTAATGTTTTATTGTTGAATAATAAATTGAGTGTGGATGATTTTGAAGGATAGGTTCTTCCCTCTTTAGGGTTTTCCCAGGGTATATCTTGTGTCACCTTGTGGTGTGTTTGCCTATTCTTTTGTATAGTGGATTTTGGTTATTCTGGTTAATATTTGTTTGCATATTCATCTCTCATGAGGTTATGTGAAAATATTCTTTATTATTGTATTTTTCCTTTCAAGTGGTATCAGAGCCTAGTTGTCAGGTTGTGTGAGGAGATCTCCCTAGTATTATAACCTTTGCAATGAGTAGATTCTTGTGCATAGTTAAATACACGGTCTTACAAGATGAGAATGAAGGCATTTTCAAGGTCACAAGTTTGTTTGCAGACTTGGGTTGTTGCAGATCTAGGGTTTGATGGAGATTTGATCTAGGGTTGTTACAGATCCAAGAATTGTGTTCATTTTTATATGTTTTATTTATGTTTGATAATATTTTATAGGTCAGATCCTAATAAGTGGTATCAAATCCATTTCTATGGCCACATTTTGTATCAGCAACAAAAAATTAGTGGCTTACAAACACTCACCATGCCCTTACAAGATCTTGGTGATCATGAAGTCATGAAAGTAATGGGCTACCAACCATTTTTTGAAAGGAAGATAAGGTGTAGAAATGCTTCCTACACTAATCTAAGAGGAGATATGAATAGAAAATATGATCTAAAATAACTTGTAGGTAAGAAACAAAACAATAATATCATTCACCACAACACAATGATGTATCTTGGGAAAACCCCTTTAGGAAATTACCTATCCTCCAAACTTTAAACGAATGTATTAATCATAAACAATGGTGATTACAATACAATCCAAGCAAGGATCCTTCATAAGAGACAACACCAACACTCAGATCTAGAGTAATACCGATAGCATAACAATACCTAAGAAATACACTATGCAAACTCCATCCCAAGCACCTAATAAATAGAGAATCTAATACATGAAACCACCATAGGGGAATCACAAAACCATGAGCTATTGCCACATAAAAGTGGTGTCCAAATCCCAAGAGAAGTCTTATAAGAATCTATCATAACATGTCATAGTTATCTCACCAACTAAGGCACTCAAATTTTTCTTATTCAAACCCTCCAAAGATGTTTTAAGATAGTCATAATGACATGTCACAAGTTGGTAAATATCCTTGGTTAACAAGTGTAACTCCCTCTTATATCTCTCTTATGCACCATAAATGCTCTTACATTCCTAAAACTATGGGAACCTAACTTTTGGAGTCCATAACTTTTGATTTGGGAACCTGATTAATCTCATTTTTTAAAAATTAAAGATCTTAATGAGCTTTATGTCACTATGTTAATTTACAGATTTGTCACTAAACTCTATTTTCTCAAGCCCATGTAATGACAAATGAACTAATAGTTGAGTTCAGTTGCAATTGTATTTGCAACTACTCTCTGCATTTTTTACAAGGAGCATCTACCTTCTAAAGATTTGAAATGAATAAATAACTAGGTATGCTTTTAACTAGAAAGCAGAAAGGTTGTGCTTTTAACTAGAAAGCTATAAAGGCAATCAACTTAAAGAATAATTAAAGAATAGAGAAGTACAAAGACTTCATGTAGTAACACTCACAATCTAATATTTTCCATAATATAATCACCACTATAATTTATTTATCGAAAGAGAAACAATCCATAGTAATGAGCTTTAAACAAAGATTTCCACTCCTTTCAATATAAAACTATAATCCAAAGAGTTGATAACATTCAACATAAGAATAATGTAACATCCATCTATTGTAACACAAAGTCTACAATATCTATCTACAACTCCACGAATTTCATTCATATATTGAAATAAGTAAGTGAAATAGAACAAAATGATGACCATTCAACAATACAAAGTTTTCCAAAAGATCCTACCAACATCGTTAGGCTCCATGTATATAGCCTTGTCTTAAAAGTAACTGTCTTAAACAACATAATGGCTTTTTGAAGATAGCCGATTAAAACATAATTAATAATAATAAAAGTCTTTTAAAAGCCAAGTTTTCAAAGACTAAAGAAATCACATAAAACAAGAAAATCCATCATCCGGCAACATCATGATCATCCTCCCGAACTGCTTCATCTCCTTTCTCCTGTTCTCCAACATCTGTTGAATCCACCTATGACCTCATCTTCATTTTGTAACTCTTGAACCTGGAAATGATGGGAGTTAAGATCTTTCCACTTGGGCTAAGGGTGATGTGTATTCGAATCTTCCCCATGCCAATAGTTCTTTCTGCATCCACCATCCTCTTATTGACACCATCAATTTCATTTTTGAAAGTTTTGAGATATATTGCTATGTGACCGAGTTTTCCCAATGAAGTGTCGTTTACACTATCAACACCAGTAATTTCTTTGTTGAGCATCTTTTTGAAGCTTTGTTTAACCTCCACATTGAGAAAATTCTCTCCACCTTTATCAAGAATATTAGTCTCCAAAATAGCACATTTTTTCTTGATATCCACCAAATTACCATGATATTCATTCAAAATTCTTCTTATTTCACTAATAAATTGTCTAAACATAGACAATTTCCATTCAATTGCATCCAACCAAGAGACAGAATCATTTTCTTTGGGATCATTCAACACCTTTTCAACCACTAGAATATTAGTATCAATCTTTATCATCTCTTGTACTTCTTTAGACACCATGAGTAAAGCAATCTCATTCTTTTTAAAAGTCTGTAATTTTGCAATCAACTCTTTTATTTTGCTAGAAATGAGAGCATACAATTTCATTGCTTCTTTAATAAACAACAAACTACCAATCGTAACTTTCTCAATCCACTGCTCAGTGGCTTTGTTCAAAGTTTGATACTTTTTGATTTGTTGTAATATTCTTGGGTCTACCCCATCGATAGGAACACATAGATTCATATCAAGAGGTTGAGAAGTAGCATCCACAATTTATTGAATAAACAAAGTTAAAGCATTCACCTAGGTTTATAACCTCACATTTTCTTACTTCTCTACTTTAACTCTTTTAGCTAACATCCCAATAGAAAATTTAGCATGATAAATATCTCCCTCTATGGTGGAAGGACCCATATCAACTTTACTCATATTGAAATGCACTTATGTAACGTTATGCTCATCCTTATCCCCAATGGGATCAGTGATTTCAAGAAACTGGTGTCCAAAAGAAGAACCCCTAACTACCCTCAACATCCTTTTAGCTTTCTTAGGCTGAGGGCCAATTTGTAGCAGTTTAGCTATAGTATCCATATTAACATCAATCATGGGGGTTTATCTTCTTTTATTTTCAATTGCCTTCTTGAGCCAAGAAGGAGATGGCAACACTGCACTGTTATGGCTGGCATCCAAAATGGTATTTTCTGGCTGGCTCTTAGTACTACGTACAAGAATCTCATTCGAATTAGGAGAAGCTAGAATGTCAAATAAAGTGTGAAAGGCATTATCTTCACCAAGCTGTTGAAAACTTGAGGAATCATTACCTGGCATAGGAGACATAGGAGGAGTCATATGATCCGCTTGAAATTGCTGCGGAGCATCAAGTCTCTTTTCTGCTCCTAATTATTTGGATATTGGCTCACCATCTTCTTCACATACATTTTTTAGTTTTCTACTCTCCTCAAGGTCTTCCCCATCACTGGCCTGTTGTAAACTAACCCTTGACCTAGTTATCTCCACACTGATCGAAGATCTCTGGTGTTTAATATTATGGGAAGACCCCTGCTCCTTTATTGCAGGTTCTTTCTATGAGGAAGAAGACACGGTGCACTCATGAATTTTCCCTTGAAGCCACTTCTCAGTCTTGTTTAAGACAAAAGAAGAGCAGACCTTAATGTCAGTGACCTCTTTTTCTAACCACTAAATGTGTGTAAAAGGCTTAGAAGCAACAACAAGAAATTCTTTGTTAATGATATATGAATTATCATCTATTCTATTAGGAATTTGCAATGGCAAATTAGAAGCACGAATTTGATTTAGAGTCAATCTCATCTAGTCTTTTCTCTGTACCTCCCTTTCATTTGCACAAACCTCCCAATAATCCTCAAGATGAGGTTGATGCTCATACAGACTCCCTCCATATAAATTCTTTTTAACAAAATTCTTGTTGTCAAAGAATGATTTAACAAAAAGAGGATGATTATACTCAGCAAGAATTTTCTCCATGTTCTTAGCATTATCATTCATTTTGCAAGTGAAAAAAATGACAGAGACACAGGGAAAGAATAACCCTTCTTCTTCATGTTGTGGTATTTCTTATTTACATATGCCATCTGGCGACAAACTACCAAGAAAATGAAAAAGTCACAGGCATATCTGGGCAGTTTCAAAGGGGCATCTTCGAACCCACCAATCCTGAGGTAAGTAAATATGTCAAACTAAATATAAACACTTACAAACTCCATAATCAATTGAGCGGCTTTGGGGGATATCCTTACCTCCAGATTTCCTTCAATTCTCCTCACATTATGCATTAAAAAGGCATCATTAACGCGATGGAAATCCTCGTTACCTACTTCCTTTCGCAGTTGTGGAAAATACTCATACACAGGTGTGTCTGGAGTAAAAAAACCGTGGGTTCTCAAACCTAGCCATACAACCTCTTTACTGGCTAGCATATAAAACAAATATGAACACATATAAAAAGAATTCTTCTGATGAAAATTTGCCAATTGGCCATTCAGATGGTCACTTATCAATTTGGCCCAGATGACATATTCAGACTCACTACACACAATCAGAATAAACTGGCACATCCACTTCTCAAAGGAATTCGAGTCTTCATTACCAACCATGCAATGCAACAGCCTGATCATGTCGGATATGTCTTCTTTAAAATGTGTTCTCTTCAAATTAGAGGGTACTTGGGACTTCCCCTTCTTTTCAACTTTGACCCAGCTCTTCGCAATGGAGGTCAAACGCCATTTTTTCATTTTCAAAAAATAATTCCAACCCATATCCATAGACAACTCTACAAATTCTTCTCTCTCAAAAAATCTCAAAGCACGAGTGATAGTTTCTGCATCAATCTTTGTCACCACAGAGTTGTCATAAGCTCTGATTTCTTAAGATTTGGGGTGATAATTCTTTACACATGTGAGGACCAGGTCTGAGAAAGACATAGCTAGCAGGAAACCCTTGAGCTAACCCACTTGTGAAGGTTTTCTTGGCCAATGGCAACCTGGGGTTCTATTCCATCCTTTTCCAAAAATCATTCAAATCAATGTGTCCCAACTCAGTGTCTCTCACATTAGCCAAGCCATTCTCAATAATGGAGGCCACCAGAAACCCTAATATTTTTATTTCATTTTCACCAATTTAAGCAGCCATTAAATGTATGCTTCTGAGATTACCAAGAGCACCAAACAGACTCCCAAAACATTTGGGGAAAACGAACAATTCGAATTCATGAAATTTGAATACTCTTTTCTATTATAGTGACTGAAAAACTTCAAATTCACAGCAGAAGAAAGCAAGTGAAAGAGAATTACAGTCAGCTGACCTGAATAGAAGGGCCTACGTACAATGCTGGTAGTAGACACTGTGCCAGAACACTCGGAAGTAGCATGCCAACATCAACATGGAATGGAATGTCTGTGAGGATGGCGGCCTTTATAGAAGTCCTTTAATAAATATCATTAAATAGGACATCGCGTATAGAAATACACTTCATAAATGAGTTGCATTTAATCCTTTAATGAAATATGTGCGATTGAGCATTTCAAAATAAATCACATTTAAGATGAAAAGACAAGTGCCTCTTTCTCTGTGCATGGAAATAAATGAAATGTTTTCTTAAGATATGTGGACCGGACGATGGAGTCGGGAATTGGTGATTTTCAAAACATATGAACCACAAAGGTTGAGATAATCAAATGTTGGGAAGTTTGAAGAACTTGTGACTTGCCAATCAGGAATGACTTAACTTTTGGGAATGAAACATAAGACCAATGAAGGAGACTTGGTTTACACTTCAGAGTTATATAGCTGATTGGTGAGTTTTAGAAAGTTTGAACTCGTCGATAGAAATTATGAAAAGTTCAAAAATGTTGATTACAAATGGAAAAGGTCCTAAAAAGTGTCATGAACTTTTTAAAGAGATAAAACAACAATTAAAGACT
This sequence comes from Cunninghamia lanceolata, assembly GCA_027924645.1. Lineage (NCBI taxonomy): Eukaryota > Viridiplantae > Streptophyta > Pinopsida > Cupressales > Cupressaceae > Cunninghamia > Cunninghamia lanceolata. The sequence continues at coordinate 2,980,443 of BSBN01000124.1, read as the reverse complement.
AAGGGAGGAAACATAAATGCCAACATAAAAATGGCAAGTTTGAAAATGGGTTAACAATAGGCTCTGATTGGGGACGAGGACTAGAAGGATGCAGAGAATCTAGGAAAACTAGCATAAGGCCTTATTTAATAGGCAACAGAGTCACCTAGGAAACAACAAGAATGAACACACAGGGAAAACAAAACAAAGACTATATACAAGGGGAAAAGGGGAGACATTACCACTTGTATAGTTTTAGATCTTTCCAATTATAGGCAAGAGGCATAGGAGTACCATCTGGATATGCCAATAGGAATGCATTCTCTCTGAGTACCTATCTGACTGTGAAAGGCCCTCTCCATAAAGAGTCCAATTTCTTATGCACTCCTTTATGTTCTCTCCTTCTGTCCCACAGCAGAACAATATCCCCAACCACAAACTTCCTTTGCCTGGCCTTTCTATCAAAAATTCTCTTTACGTTTTCCTGATGTCTGGTAATCCAATAGACCACTTCATCCCTCTTTTCTTCTATCTAATCAAGTACATGATTCTCTTTTCCAAAGCAAACTGAAATTGTTCATCTTCAATAGCCCTTTGCAAGTTTAAGATGACAATTCCAAAGGAATGGGTAGAGTGATCTCAATTCCATAGACCAGTTTTGAATGGAGACATGCCAATAGCCCTTTTTGGAGTGATCCTATTAGCCCATAATGCTTCATAGAGACTTTTGTGCCACCCACTTTGATTACTATCCACCAGCTTTTTAACAACATAGATCAATTTTTTGTTACTTGATTCAGCCTGCCCATTACCTTATGGGTAATAATATGAAGAATGGGCAATACTAATACCATAATCATAATATAAAAGAGAGAATTTAGAAGAGGAAAAGCTAGAGGCATTATCTACAAAAATCTTTTTAGGTATGCCTAATCTAACCAATATGTTCTCTTCAAATGACAAAATTACACAACTTTAGAAGTAGTATGTTTTACTGGAATAGCCTCTACCCACTTAGTGAAGTAGTTTGTAGCAGTTAAGATGTGTGTATGACCGGAGCTACAATTTAGATTTATGGGCCCTATAAAGTCCAGTCCCCAATATTGGAAAGGTTTATCAATGACCACAGGCCTCAAAGGCAATGCTGCTAACTGAGGTCTACTGGTAAATTTTAGAAATTTTTCACATTTGGAAACCCATTCATAAGCATCTTTAAACATACCTAGCTAATAAAAACATTGCCTAAGGATTTTGAAGGTTGTTATTGATGTAGAAAAATGTCCTCCATAGGCCTCATTATGAAAAGTTTCCAAAAGTTTATTTTGTTGTTCCTTGTTCACACTGTTGGTTCCCAGATCTGCACACATCAAATTCTAAAGATTTTCCAATTCTTATGGTCAAATTCAATGGGAGACCTAGCCAATGAATGGGAGATTGTTTACACCTATCTCCCCTATAGTTTAGGTTCTTCCAAACCTAGATGGGTATCCTTTATTCCAATGTCAACAGATTTGTCTTTCACTGTGTCAAGTAGAAATGTTCTCATAGATTTGCACCAAGATATGTAAGATTGACCTCAAACTTGGCAAAATTCTTAGATATTTTCACATTGCTGGCTTTGATAACATGTACTAAAACCTACCAAAACTAAAACAAAACAAAACATAAATTGATTCAAATGATTTTATCTTTAAATTCAGTGTTCTTTCTAGACCTTTGGGCAAACAATTCCTCAGATTGGTGTTTTATCAAGGCAACAGAGTCAAAACACTACGATGCAGATGTTTCCTTTCTGACATCAAAACTTCAAATTCAGAGGATAAAATTGTATCACTGCCTTACAATGACACACCCAAGAAAGAGTATTTCCTACAATTCTTCTTCAATAATCCCTAATGTAATACATCACTCCCTGTATCTTACTCAAAGCATATTTAATCTGTTACTTGAACAGAAGCAGTAAAATAAGACATTCAATACAACAAGTGTACATAGATGAACTCAAAAATCCTTGATTCCTTCATTCACAAAAGAAATGCTTATATTCAAGGAGATAATTGCAAAAAACACACACATGGAGTGTTATTCATATAATTCAACCTGAACTGAAAATGTCATACAGAACTTTATTCATCTACAAGCAACATTCTGCTCTACAGACTAATAAAATGAACATACTCTGCAAAATAAACTACTCCCCAAAAGTGTGGATATCTTGTATCCAAAGCCCAAAATCATACCCATATTACAATGCTACCAGTTCTTTTATAACAAAGCAAATATTAGACTACAATAGTCAGTTACAAATTTGATGTTACATTTAATTCCTACAACCTTGGAAATTTGCATCTATCATCTGATTGGATCCTCCTAGTAACATTTTTTTGTGATTGATCTATCCCATTAAAAATGATTTGGGATTGTTACAGCTCCTCTTTTACAGTGCGTTCTGTGTTGAAAATTATGAGATTCTTCGCTTTTGAATGTTGGTCGACAATATGAACTTGCCGCAAACAAATGAAGAGTTTAAAACAGATGGGAAGGTTGAAAATATCTAGCACAGCACTGAAAAACCATCGACTAATGATATTCCAATATTTCCAACCATGTTCCATGTTGACGGCCAACATATCCCCGTGTCCTCTCATCGTGGAAGCGCAGGCTTGGAAGGGACCCACACTACCACCCTTGCGCTCATGTGCTAAACTTTACCTTAGCTTACATGGACTAGACTGGGACCCACCTTCCATGTGTCACCTTGTTGCATCAGCACAAGGAATATTCTTTGGCATTTGTTTGTAGTGCGCTCATGAGATGAGCACATCTCTGAACGTTTAGTTAACAAGACTTGGACCCACCGACTTGAGATCAATGGCCAGCGCATCAATGTAGCTCTAACAGATATGGCAGATCTAGAGCCCATGATGCCGCGATAACCGTCAGCATGTCTTCTATAATCTAGCATTCAGACTTAGGAAGTATTATGGGGACTGGTAGAGTCGGTCACTAGGCTCAAGGGGTCACTTTAAGACGAGGCAAAAGACATAAGGTTGTGACTTAAACTAGGGGTGACCGCCAGTACAAGTCAACACAAAAATATAATGTAGGCTTTAAAATGAAAGGCCAAGGGCTTAGGGTTTAAGACTTTTAGGCACATACTTAACCATTTCAGGGTTTAAGGACCATAGGGCTAGAAAATTTGGGGGGTTCCACCACACACATCTAAGGAAAGTACCATCCACTCCCCTTTTATACAAAGTTTCTCCCCATAGAACATATTTATTGGCCTTTAACTTCAAATTCCTTTTCTCTCTTGCTGATAGATGAGGTGGGCACTCCTCATATGTCAATAGATAAGCAACATTGGAAAATCAATCATCACTGGTGTTAGCAATCAGAACAAATGGCATATCTTCATCCTCTGTAGGTTCATTTTTGACAATTACTTTACATAAAACTTTGCCCCTGACTAGAGTGGTACCTCTTATATCAACATTATATTCTTGAACTTTTGCGACCCAGGTTAGTCTTTTGTTGTAGTCAATTTCTTGCTAGGTTAAAATACTCTTTACTAAAGGGTCAGGAACAAAAATGATAGTTTGGGAATTGAGAATATAAAACTTGAACTGCTTCACTGTCTTCACAACTGCATAAGTGTGTTTTTCTAGTGGAGAATAGTTCAATTCATTCTTTTTCAAAGGGATTGTCATAAAGGCTATGGGTGATTCAATTCCTTGTTTGTTCTTTTGTAACAGGATAGATGACAGAGTGTGTTTTGAAGCATAACAATAAATGATAAAATATTTATCAAAATTGAGATGAACCAGAGTGAGAGTATGAGCAATTGCTACCTTGATATCTTCAAATGCCTTTTTACCTTCCTCACTCCACCTAAATACTGGATTATGGTTCAACATTTTGACCATCTGGGGAACTTATCTCTCCATCAAGAGTTTCACCACTCTCAGTAGCGCTACCTTCAAAGAACAGGTTAGCAAAGGTTTCAACTTTCTCCAAAAAAGAGATGATATGTTGATCATTGTTAAAAAATTGCCAATGTTGCACATTATCAGGCACACTAGGCCTGTATATAACCTCTACTCTATAAGACTCATCTTTAAAATCAGGATGTGGGAGGAGTAGAGATGTTGAGACAGCTAAGGAATCCACTCTCCTGTTCTAATCTCTAGGAACTGATTCAATATAAAATGCATCAAAATACTCTATGCTATCCCACACTCTATTTTTGTAATGTTTCAACCTCCCATTCTTAACTGAGTAGATATTTCTCACTTGTTTAACTATAAGTTTAGCATCCCCCTTGGCATTTAATTGCTTAATTCCCTTTTCTTTAGTCATTGCCAACCCTAAGAACAAGGCCTCATACTCAACAGTATTATTAGTATTTTCAAAATCCAATTTGTAAGCAAAAGGGAACTTATAATCATTAGGAGAGATCAAAACCACACCTGCATTGGATCTAGAAGTTGAACAACTACCATCGAACTCCAAAGTCCACAATTCATTTGATACATCAGGTCTAATTACATAAGGACTTTCCTCTGAAGTAGAAGAAAACATGTAAGTACCTAGGCCAGTCTCTACATATAGTATCTCTACTCTCGGATCCTCGGATTTTAGTACTATAAATTTATCTATAGGCTCAGGGTCCAAGCAAACCTTCTTTCTATCTCCAAGAATTAGAGCATGTGACCAATCCATTTGAATTTCTCCACCAAGGTCTTTACAGAAACTTCTACTTAGATGCATACCATAGCTAGAAGGAATGTCAGCTACTAACATGGTCAATTTCATTCTCTTCTTAGGGTATGTTGCCAGGGCTACCTGTGCATCTTTAATTTGTTTCAAGATGGGCACTTGCTTTGAATCCATAGAATAGCACTTCCCATGAGTGGAGGTAAGAGATAGGTCGAGGGTTCTAGCTACTTGGGGGTCGCAGGCATCATATTATCAAAGGCAAAAAAATCTATGACGCAATTGCTTAATTTATAACCAACAACGAATAGAGACACATAGAATAGTTGAGGCTTCTCAAAAGGGTTTTTAGGTTGGGATGCCTTAGGGTGAGAATTTGAGTAGTTATGAACTTTAGCATTATCAATCATTTCTCCAGATACTTGTGCATTTAAGTGAGAAGGGGAAGACTCTTGTTTCACATACTTAACTAGCCTATCTAACTCAGTAGGATTTAATCTGAGGTATTTAGCTTGGGAGATTTGAATTTTGGTACTTTTACATGACTATAATATCAAAATAATTAGAAACAAACTCATTAGAGGAAGAAGGAAAGGGTACCTCAGGGGAAGGAGCCTTGGGAACATTAGGCTCTACTTTCTTGGATCCACTTGTTGCATGTCTCGACAAAATGTATTTGGGAGTAGAAGAGGAATTTCCTGGTTGACCCCTGGAATCATGTTCTCTCTTCTGAGAGTGTTGATTCCTAGTAAATACAAGATAGTTGGTGCTATCCATCTTAGTATATGCATCTTCACCTCGATCTAAATTTGACTCGTACTCAAATAAATTTACACTAGCATCTCCAGGCTGAGGAGTAGGATCCTCTTCAACATAGGGTTTTTCAGCATGCTCATTCATAGATAACATCTGCATAAATCTTGTCATCTCAGGACAAGAGGCACCATCATGATCAATGGTCAGATAAAGATTGCAAACCATATGGTTTCCTTTGCTAGTTGATGGAGCACCCTCAATAGCAAGCCTTTGGGCAGGGCCAATCAAAATATAATGCCTATTGTGATTGCCTTGCTGAGCGTAATATTTTCTAGGTACATCATGATAAAAAGGTTGTTGAGGTCCTTTAGATATTTGCCTTTTCAAAGTAATAATGTCATTGGCCAAATGTTGAATGATAGGATTTATTGAGTTACTAGCCTGAGGTTTCCCAGTTTGTAACTCCTTCCATTTACCAGTTGTTATTAGATCATCTTCTATGAAAATAGATCATTCTTGTGCTACTGTCAAATCAGTCGCACCTTCTCTCTTGATAGAGAATCTAACATCTGGAGGAAGAGTATTGATAAAAAACACTTCAAAAGAACATTTCTAGGTCTCATGTTTCTAGGGATCCTGTTTACTAATTTGTTGAATTTGGCCACAAATTCCCTCATAGGTTCATGTATCTCTTTCATTAACAAAGATAACTAAGCTAAGAGAGTATGCTCATTCTCTATTGTCTTGAACCTATTTTCAAATTGGTTCCTTGTGGTTGCCTAATTGTTTATTGATGCAGGAGGCAAATGGTAAAACCACTTAGCTGTAGCATCAGCTAAGGATTCCACAAATAGTCTAACTGAGACATCTTCATGTTGTACACCTAAAATGGAATAGGCTACAAAGAAGGCATTAAAGTTTTCATTTGGGGTAACCTTTCCATATCCCCTAAACTTAGCTATTATTTTTCCAGATCCCCTCGGTAAGTCATGTAACTGCACCCCTAAGTTTAAAGGGCCTATAGTAGTTCCCCATGGGACAGATTGAGGTTGAGCCATATTGACTAGAAAATTGATTTGCAAAGGTAAAGAAGTTCCATGCAATACAAGGGCTTGACAAGAAGGGCTTGATGTATCTCTGACTAGAGGACGGGAACATGGTCTACTAGCAAACTTTTCTCTATGAGTTGATGGAAAGGTAGATAAATTTAAAGCTTGCAATAAATCAAAGTCAGAATCAGAAATACCTTTCTTTTTATCTCCTTGGGTATACCTCTTAGTAGCCAGCTTTAGAGGTAAAGAATGTCAATCAATAGAGTTGCCAACACACTCACTGATTATCCTAAGGTTGATTCTATGGGTAATCTTGGTTCCTTGGTCGGTTATAAGGAACTGCGTGAATTTGAAAAGGTCTATCTCTTCTAGGAACTGGTACAATCCTTTCAATGATATGGTTTTGATGGAACACACCAAACTCTCTTGCTTGTCTTCTCAATTCTTGTTTGACAACTTCTTCTTCGTCCAATACTTGGTTTACAATATGAAACTATTGGTTTTTCCTCCTATATCTCCAGGCTAAGTTTCGTAAGTTAGTTATAACATCTTCTTGTTCCATGTCTAGATAATTGATATTAGGTTGGAGTATAGGTCTAAATCCCCTCTGGAGTACCATAAAGACATTTTATAATATGATTAGAGTAAATAATCCCCAGTAGAGTCACTAAAAATGTGTTAGTTTACAGATTTGCCACTAAACTCTATTTTCTCACGCCCATGTAATAACAAATGAACTAACAGTTGAGTTCAGTTACAACTGTATTTGCAATGACTTTGCATTTTTTACAAGGAGCAGCTACCTTCAAAAGATTTGAAATGAATAAATAACTGGGTATGCTTTTAACCAAAAAGTAGAAAGGTGGTGCTTTTAACTAGAAAGAAATAAAGGCATTCAACTTAAAGAATAATTAAAGAATAGAGAAGTAGAAAGACTCCGTGTAGCAACACTCACAATCTAATATTTTCCATAATATAATCACCACTGTAATTTATTTATTAAAAGAGAAACAATCCACAATGATGAGATTTAAATAGAGATTTCCAATCCTTTCAATATAAAACTATAATCCAAAGAGCTGATGACATTCAACATAAGAAGAATGTAACATCCATCTATTGTAACAAAAAGTCTACAATATATATATATATATATGTCTGCAACTCCACGAATTTCATTCATATATTGAAATAACTAAAAGTGAAATAGAAAAAAAAGATGACCATTCAACAACACAACGTTTGCCAAAAGATCCTACCAACATCGACAGGCTCCATATATATAGCCTTGTCTTAAAAGTAACTGTCTTAAACAACATAGCGGCTTCTTGAAGATAGCTGATTAAAACATAATTAATAATAATAAAAGTCTTTTAAAAGCCAAGATTTCAAAGCCTAAAGAAATAGCAAACAAGAAAAGCCATCATGTGGCAACATCATGATCATCTTCCTAAACCGCTTCTTCTCCTTTCTCTAGTTCTCCACCATCTTTTGAATCCACCTATGACATCATCTTCATTTTGTAACTCCTGAACGTAGACATGATGGGAGATAAGATCTTTCCACTTGGGCTAAGGGTGATGTGTATTCGAATCTTCCACATGCCAATAGTTCTTTCTACATCCACCATCCTCTTGTTGACATCATCAATTTCGTTCCTAAAAGTTTTGAGATATATTGCTATGTGACCGAGTTTTCCCAATGAAGCATTATTTACACTATCAACACCAGTAATTTCTTCATTGAGCATCTTTTTGAAGCTTTGTTTAACCTCCTTCACATTGAGCAAATTCTCTCCACCTTCATCAAGAATATCAATCTCCAAAATAGCACAATTTTTCTTGATATCTACCAAATTACCATGATATTCATTCAAAATTCTTCTTATTTCACTAATAAATTGTCTAAACATAGACAATTTACATTCAACTGCATCCAACCAAGAGACAAAATCATTTTCTTTGGGATCATTCAAAGCCTTCTCAGACACTAGAATATTAGTATCATTCTTTATCATCTCCTACTTCTTTAGACACCATGAGTAAAGCACTCTCATCCTTTTAAAAGTCTATAATTCTGCAATCAACTCTTTTCTTTTGCTAGAAATGAGCATACAATTTCATTGCTTCTTCAATATATAGCAAACTATCAATAGTAACTTTCTCAATCCACTACTCAGTGGCTTTGGCCAAAGTTTGATACTTTTTTATTTGTTGTAATATTCTTGGGTCTACCCCATCAATAGGAACACCTAGAGTCATATCAGGGGGTTTAGAATTAGTAGCATTCACAATTGATTGAATAAATGAAGTTAAAGCATTCACCTAGGTTTTTAACCTCACATTTTCTTGCTTCTCTACTTTAACTCCTTAACATCCCAACAGAAAATTTAGCATGATAAATATCTCCCTCTATAGTGGGAGGACCCATATCAACTTTACTCATATTGAAATCCACTTTTGTAACATTATGCTCATTCTTATCACCAATGGGATCAGCGATTTCAAGAAACTGGTGTCCGGAAGAAGAAAACCTGACTACCCTCGACATCCCTTTAGCCTTCTTAGGTTGAGGGCCAGTTTGTAGTAGTTTAGTAATAGCATCCACATTAACATCATTTATGGGGGTGTATCTTCTTTTCTTTTCAATTGCCTTCTTGAGCCAAGAAGGAGATGGCAACACTATATTGTTATAGCTGGCATCCAAAATGGTATTTTATGGCTAGCTCTTAGTATTACGTATAGGAATCTCATTTGAAATAGGAGAAGCTGGAATGTCAAATAAAGTGTGAAAGGTGCTATCTTCACCAAGCTATTGAAAATTTGAGGAATCATTACCTAGAATAGGATACACAGGAGGAGTCATATGATCCGCTTGAAATTGTTGCAGAGCATCAAGTCTCTTTTCTGCTCCTGATTCTTTGGATATTGGTTCACCATCTTCTTCACATACATTTTTTAGTTTTCTACTCTTCTCAGGGTCTTCCCCATCACCACTCTATTGTGAACTAACCCTTGACCTGGTTATCTCCACACTAGTTGAAGATCTCTGATGTTTAGTGTTATGGGAAGACCCCTGCTCCTTTGTTGCAAGTTATTTCTATAAGGAAGAAGACACAGTGCATTCATGAATTTTCCCTTGAAGCCACTTCTCGGTCTTGTTTAAGACAAAAGAAGATTAGACCTTAATGTCAGTGACTTCTTTTCCTAATCACTGAATGTGTGGCAAAGGCTTAGAAGCAACAACAAGAAATTATTTGTCAATAATATTTGAATTATCATCTATTCTATTAGGAATTTGCAATGGCAAATTAAAGGCATGAATTTGATCTAGATTTAATCTCATCCAGTCTCTTCTCTGTACCTCCCTTTCATTTGCACAATCCTCCCAGTAATCTTCAAGATGAGGTTGATGCTCATACAGACTCCCTCCATACAAATTCCTTTTAACAAAATTCTTGTTGCCAAAGAATGATCTAACAGAAAGAGGATGAAAATTATACTCAGCAAGAATTCTCTCCACGTTCTTAGCATTATCATTTGTTTTGTATGTGAAAAATGACAGAGACATGGGGAAAGAATAACCCTTCTTCTTCATGTTATGGTATTTCTTATTTACATATGCCATCTGGCGACAAACTTCTGAGAAAATGAAAAAGTCACAGGCATATCTGGGAAATTTCAAAGGGGCATTTTCGAACCCACCAATCCTGAGGTAAGTAAATTTGTCAAACTAAATATAAAAACTTCCAAACTCCATAATCAACTAAGCAGCTTCGGGGGATATCCTTACCTCTAGATTTCCTTCAATTATTCTCATATTATGCATTAAAAAGGTGTCATTGACGTGACGGAAATCCTTGTTACCTACTTCCTTTCATAGTTGTGGAAAATACTCATACACAGGTGTGTCTACAGTCAAAGAACCATAGGTTCTCAAACCTGGCCATACAACCTCTTTACTAGCTAGCATATAAAACAAATATGAACACATATAAAAAGAATTCTTCTGATGAAAATTTGTCAATTGGCCATTCAGATGGTCACTTATCAATTTGGCCCAGTCAAAATATTGAGACTCACTACACACAATCAGAATAAACTGGCACATCCACTTCTCGAAGGAATTAGAGTCTTCATTACCAACCACACGATGCAACAACCTGATCATGTCAGATATGTCTTCTTTCAAATTTGTTGTCTTCAAATTAGAGGGTACTTGGGACTTCCCCTTCTTTTTGACTTTGAGCCAGCTCTTTGCAATGGAGGTCAAACACCAGTTTTTCATTTTCAAAAAATAATTCCAACCTGTTGATGCTTAGAATTGCGCTGTTTCCAACACCAACATGGGAAGTTTCAGGAATGTGGGACTTGCGACCTAAAACGACCTCCAGATTTTAAAGAAGCTGGCTCTTCTTTATCTCAAATGTATTTTGGGAAAAGGGTAGGAATAAAACGGAATCACAAATGCAATGAAAGAAAATTTAACTATGGCGATGCACCTGAGTATGATTCGTTCTTTAATACTAAGCACAGTGAAGCTATTTTTAGGATTCAGTTACATTAAAGAGCAAAGAATGCATGATCAATGTAAAAGATAAACCAAATAGAATCAAAGGCTCACAACTTAGAAGATTTTGCAATAACACAAAAAATATCAGCAAAGGCACAGAACTCAGTCTTCTTATTAATTTTCCAGTCACATAAAAGGCACTGATACATGCACAGTTATACAAACTTTCTAAATCAAGAAAACAGAACAAAGGCAAATGATATTACTGGCCACAGCAAAAGGTCTTCAAATTTCTCTTAAATCTCTGATAACAATCTGTATGCAGAAAATTCTCTATATTCTATATCTTTGAATCTACGATCTGAACCCATATTTATAGCATAGGACTGGCTCAAGATTGCCCACACAATCAAATCCCAACGGTCTAACCAAACTGAAACTTAACTGGAAGTGTCTGACAGAAGATATCTTTCAGATTTGAAACGGTTAGCCTTTCTGCAAGTTCATTGGCTGAAACAGATACATGTGACACTCCCCACTATGAAACAGGCAAGGACACTTGGCAGCATCCGCTAGTCTTTGCGACTATAAACCCTTGAGATCGATGGCACGCATATGCGCCCTTTACTTGAAACTCCTTCATCTTTCCAGAAAAAAATAGGAACTCGACACGTGACACTCTCCGCTACATTTAGAAACATATACGTGGCAGCTTCCGCGATATTTAGAAACAAAACCTTGAGACAAATGGCAGCATCCGCTTGCTTCACTTTGAAAACCATCTCATTATTCAAGAGGCACCAGAAAATGACACTTGGCAGCGTCCACGGCCCTTGCAAAAAGATACGTGGCGGCTTCTGCTACATTTCGCTCTTTACTGTGTCTTTGCATTGGGAGTGCTTCGCCTTTGACATATGTCACAGTCCGTTGCCTCGAACCTTTAATCACTTACCAAAAATGGGACCCACAATACTTCTTGCCTGAGCAGCTTCAAAAAGGAACAGGGACAGGTGGCGCTTTCCGCGGCTATTACCAAGTGATACGTGGTAGCTTCCGCTTAACTTAACGAGACTTTAGATACCTTTTGAGAGTCCTGCAGAAGATGACACATGGCAGTTTCCGTTGACTTTAGAAGCAGTATAGAAACATTTGAGACTCATTTAGACTGACGCAGACGATGACACTTGTTGTGCTCTGCTTAACTTTTAGCTACTTCACCGGGGCCCACCAATAGTCTTTACTCAACAATGAAACAAAAAGAAGAAACTCGCGGACGATGACACATGGCACGCTCCGCAGATATTACAAGGGACACGCGGCACTTTCCGCTGGTCTTAGATGAAACATATAGAAACTTTCCGTAGCTGCCACTTGGTGCCTTCCGCGCTCACTGAAGCTTTGAAACAGGGACCCGCCACATTTTGAGAAACATTTAAAAGGGGCTTTTGAAGCTTATGAGAAACTGAACACGGATGCCGACACTTGGTGCCTTTTGCTGCTATATAACAGGACACGTGGCGCTATCCGCGTTACTTAGAGAAACTTTATAATGTGTCCCGGCTAATGACACATGGCACTCTCCGTGCTAACCTAGGTCTTAGGCAAAACAAAAACTCGCGCCCGCGCTCTGTGTCAAAATCCTCATCAAAACCCTCACTGCCAAAATTGAAACGCGCAGAGACAAAATGGAACTCGCGCAACTGAAACTCAAAACAAAATGTAGAGTATTTTACTCTATAGTTCTTGGCGACCCCTAGGACTTTTGAGCCGGCTCAAAAAAAGAATCCAAAGAATGTGCATATATACAGCAAGAATTCACATATTCTACAAGGCCGTCTGATAAACAGACCATTCAGCATCAGATAGTCCCTGTTTGTTTGGCAAATCTTGGAAGGCTAAATCAAGGTTAATGATATCCTTGTGTGAAAAACTCTGGAAAACATGAACTGCAGCCTTCAATTGGAAATCAAGCTGGGCCATGGGGATCAAGACAGCTTCCACTTCTGGCACTGATAAAGCATCTGTTAAACCCTGGAAGACTGACTGATCATTTTGCCTGGCTAACAACAAAGGCTTAATCTCATCAACCATTAACACAGTGTTGCTATCAGGAAAAGGGGAGGGAAAACCTAATTGCACCAGATCTTCAATATGCTTCTTCATGTCTTTTACTCCCTCTTTAACCACATCTAGGAGCTCTTTGCAATTAATTGCAGTAGAATTGCAACTGAGAACTTCGTTCACCCCTTTTGCAGCAATCATTTTGTCACTGATCCCTGCTGCTGATAATGTTTCATCAGTTGTGTCATACAACTTCTTCAACAACAGTTGAGAATCTGAAAACCTCAAGGAAACAGTGGACAGAGTGGCCCTGAACTGAAGTCTCTACCTTCTCACACAATTGTTGTGCATGTAGCAGGAAAGTTAAAGAAGGTTTGAGCTGTGTAATCTCCTCAGAGATTCTCTTCCACACTGATACATATAGCTCCTTAACTAGGTTCAACACTCCTGCATTCTTTGGCCTATTAGCCAACTCAAGTGTCAACTGTTTTGATGTTTGTTGCTCAGCTCGAAGTTGGGCCTGCATGGCAGCAGCATTATTTTGTTCATTCAGTAGCTTCTGCTGGAACTGTGTGACTTGTTGCAGGTTTTCCTGATCCTTTTTCTGTAGCATGGCCTTTTCCTGCCTTAGGGTTGTCACTACAGACTTTACTTGTACTAGCTCTTCTTTCAAAGAAGCATTTTGGCTGTGTGTAGCCTGATGAATCTAACAAGAAATAGTATTTTGCAACTGTTTGTTGAGATCCTCTATTTCATCATTTTTTATTTAAGCTCTGCAGCAAGGTTACCACAATGTGTCTTTTCTTGAGCTAAATCAGCCTACACCTTCTGCAACTTTCTTGATAGTTTCAAATAATCAGTAGCTACAGCAGAAGTGGTTTCATTTAGCAGCTTGACCCTGTCCTATGGTCTGAAAAGTGACATATCCATAACCACTGCACTCATGGTATAATCCTGGGGTTGCATCTGCTCATTTGGCCTAACTACATTGGGTGACAAATGAGTCATAGTTAGCTGTTGTTGGATTGGGTCAAATAGTGACCTCATGTGTGGTACAGCCTGAGCTTTATTATCTTTCTTCCTCTTTTTATCCATCCGGGCTTCCCTAGCCTTTTTAGCAATGTCTACTTGAGCTTGGAAGGTAGGGGGAGAGGCAATATACCCGCCCGCAAAAGGATGACCCTATGGCAAGCCATAGGGAATAGCCAAATGTTGGCTAGGAGGAATCTGGTGAGGTATTCTCTTTGGAAAAGAAGGGGAAAAGGGAGGCAATGATGTGGCCTGTGATGACATGGCCTGAGTAGTAACAGGTGGGGTAAATTGGGAAATTGGCACAGCAGAGGTGGCAGGGGAAAATATTTGGCTAGTTGGGATTGCCACCCCTATGGAAGAAGAAAAAGACTGAGAAGAAGGAGAAAAAACACGTACCTGAGGAGCAACAGATGTACTTGGTGGTTGTTGCTGTGTAGGTTCTACCTCCTCATCTGAATCAGGCTAAAGTTTCAACTTCTTATGTTTCCTTGGCCTTTCTTCTTGTTGTCCTTTCTTCTCTTCCACATTTACCATTGCTGCTAGTGGTGATTGCACAAAACTGGAAACCCCAATGGCTAACACTGATGGAGAAGCTCTAGGTGGTGAGGATACCACACTCTTTTGCTTTTCTATGGCACTGAGAGATTGGGGCCAAACAGTTATAGGGACTGTAGATGAGGCTTGTCCTGGGGCCTGTACTATATGAGTGGACTCAGGATCTTCTTCAGACTCCTCACCCTTCCTATGGATCCTGCTTGTATTAGGGCTAGAGACTGGAGAGGGATGCCATTCATCCCAAATGGACTCCCATTTTTCATCTATATCAACCTTGCCAAAAGAGTGAGTTGTCTCAGATATTTCCTACCTATATTTCCAATAGGCTTCAATTTTATCTGCTTTCCATTCCCTGTCTCTTAATAGATTTTTCTTCAATCCAGTGCCCATTTTGAGCTTAGGGTCATAGGCCTTTTGTTTATTATAAAATATTTCCCATGGCCTGGGCCCCTCAAAGGGCAAATCTGTCAATTCTACATACAAATCAGGATTATCCTCCTTAGGGTTTCTTCTGTCTTCCCAAAAGGGACGGCCCTCATGCACAATTTTAGCGCCGACATTGTTATTCTTGACCCATAAGGTTATGAAACTGCTTGGGTCATATCTCCATTTATCTTCAATCAGAAAGAAACCCAGGATAGCTAACTTCCTCAGCAACAAGTGCTCAGCATCTCTGACCAGTAGGGCCATGTTTTTCTTCACCCATGGAATATCATACATTTTCTTTTTCTTCTTCCTAGTGCCATAGTCATTATCAACCACAGACATTTGTCGGGTGACCTCTAAGAATGCTAACCTAGGAGTCAAAATCTTGGGTAGCAACACTGGTTCTCCATTAAAACCATGGACCCTAATGATGGTGTGATGGGACCCAAAGAAATAATCACAGGGAATGGGGGAATTTGCCATGAGGCCTCTAACACTTAATGTTAATCTATTCTCAACAGGCTCTGGGCTTAGGTGCACAAAGGTAGGGGCAACAAAAAGTTCCCAAAATTCATAGGGATCAGATGCTTCAGATAAGACATGTGTCCATGCGGACACAGGAATGGTCCTATTGTGACCGAAACTTGGGTCATACATATTCAGATGCATATATTGTGAAAAGATGGTAGGGTTTTGATATAACATGAGGTGAAACAAATAAGAAGAATACCTGAAAACCCCTGTTGATTTGAAGTGGGTGAGCTGGTCGACCATTGAATAGGCAATCTGCTCTGAGAAGTCCAGCTGAAACTCATGGGATTTGTCCACAGTCTTTAATCGAAACAAAATGGTAATTTACCAGTCATATACAGTAATGTCCTCCTTCATTCCAAAGATAAATGCCATCATTGACAATGCTTCCTGGCTAGCCTGAGCGAATTGTCCCCTTCCTATTGGTAGCACTGGCATTTGAGTGTTTTCATCTCCCAGCTGCAACTCTGAATTAAGAAATCTCAATTGATTATTTACATTTGCCCATGTTTTCTGCATTTTGGCAATGGTGGGAAATGTGGTTGTCTTGTCATGGTATAGGGCCAACATGTCCCTGATAGCCTTTGGTGTAATTTGCACCATGAAGGGACCCTTTTGTATGGCACTTGAGGGTGCATGAAACAATTCTGCGCACATCTCAATCAGGTCGGGGCATAGATGCACACTTGGGACAATAAATTTTGCCAATTGAGAGGTCCATATCCTCATTCTGAATGTTTCGAATTGTCTAGCCTTGGCCTTCTGGATACATCTTTGGTGTGCCCCTTCTCATAGAGCTTTGCCAGGCTTTTGAAGGACTGGGTCCGCGATACCGTCTGCGAAATCCTTCACTTTAGCTGGGTCAACTGTATAACCAACCTCGGGGACCCTAGTCCTTGGATAGGTCCTTAAGGGTTGTGCAGGGGCCGAAGCATATGATTTGCTGGCGAGAAGCTTATCAATGGACTCGTAAATCCCCAGCCCCTGTTGTGAAGACTGTGCCTCTGCCATATCTGAATCAATACTGGAAACTAGTGAATTTATGGTAACAAGTATGGAAGCTTTGCAACAGGGAAGACACGCTTATGAAGCAAGTTTTGCTATGAATTGAAAATGCAGGTAACGGGAATTTTTTGAGCAGACGTAGGAACAAATGAGACATAGTTAAGCCTTAACTCTTGTTATTAAGGCATTTTAATGACACATCAAGTCTCATAAATGGCATTAAAACTGGAAAACCGTTAGAAAATCTTATGAAATCTGCGTGGGACAGAGTGTCAGCACGTCATAAAGGTGGCTGCGTAAAGGTACCTTTGGGGAATTTTGGGGATTGGAGAGAGACTTAGTGAATGCGAGAGTTTCAAAAAATGAAGAGACTTGAGCTGTGGCCATGTGTTCATAGAACACTTATTTAAAAGAAAGAGCGGGAAAACGAAGCGGGAAAACAAAGCAACAAGGAAAGGGAAACTATCTAACTATAATACATAGGAGACACTGCTTAATTGAAATGCTTCAAGTAGATCCCATTCACAGGAATCTCTTCAGGTTCACCTTCCATTGTTTCAAGCTCAAATGAATTCTATTGTTTACATGAACGAATCTTATAGGGGTCAATCCATAATGACTCAAATTTACTGTGTCAACCCAGCTTGGCAGCTCTCTCATCCCATTTCAAAACAACTGAGCCTACTTTGAAATAGGGGTTTGAAGTCTTCTTATCGAAGCAGTCTTTGATTATTTTCTGATGTTTTAATAATGATTCATGTGCTGTATCCCTCTTTTCTTGAACTTCGAGGAGCTCAGCGAGTCTGACCTATATGGGGCCATTTTCCTTAATCTCAATCTATTTTAATAACTGGAGAGCAGGAATCTCCAAGCTCAAGGGCATTACAGTAGGCTTACCATAGACCAATTCATATGGGGAGATCTTTGTCACTTGTTTAGGTGTAATTCTATCAGCCCACAGTGCTATATTAAGCACTTTATGCCACTCTTTGTGATGATCAACCCCTATTCTCTTAATAAGTCTAATCAGATTCTTGTTAGTTGATTCTGCCAAACCATTACCCTGAGGATAATAATTTGAGGAGGTTTTCAGATAAATTCCATGTTTTAGTGCAAAGTCATATTTTTGCCCCTAAAAATGCCTTAGCATTATCTAAAATTATGGTACGAGGAGGCCCAAAGCGAGTAGTGATACCCTCCAAAAAGTCTAGGATTACCTTTTCTGTTGCTTCTTTGAGTGGTACTGCCTCACTCCATCTAGTAAAATAATTTGTGGCAGTTAGAATCCATTTGTGTCCCATGCTTGACACTGGATTGATCATTCCAATGAAGTCAAGACCCCATTGAGCAAAGGGTTCATCAATAATTATAGGACTAAGGGGCATTGCTGCATTCCTTCTCTTCCCCACATAATACTGACAAGATTGGCACTCTTTGACCAGTTGATAACAGTCTGTAAATAAAGTGGACCAAAAGTAACCTGCCTGACTTATTTTTATAGTTGTGGTTCTTACAGAAAAATGTCCACCTGAGACTCCATGGTGCATTTCATGTAATATTTTCTGAGCCTCATTTTTCTCTATGCATCTTAGAAGTTGCCATCAGCATTTCTTCTGAAAAGAACTTGGTCAATTAAAACAAAATGGACCCCTTGCTGCCTATAGTATCTCCTCTTGTCATGAGAGAGTTCTTTTGGGAAAATCCCATGTTTCATAAACTAGATTCTGTTTGTGACCCAGGAGTTCTGATCAATTTCTTGTATCCTCAATACATTTTCTTTTTCTCTTTCTTCAGTTATCATCTTTTCCATATCTTGAGCCATGTATTGGCACAACCCCCTACCTCTGACCAACTTAGTGGGTCTGACCTCTACATCATACTCAATGATCTTTGTTATCCAGTTTGCTCTTTTTTCAGTGATTTCACCTTCCATAATGTATTCTCTAACACTAGGATGAGCCACAAGTATCAGAATCTTATTTCCTATCACCATATGTCTGAATTTCTTGAGTGCTTTTACCATAGCATATGCCTGTTTCTCCACAAAGTTGTATCTGGCTTCATACTCCCTAAGAGTTCTTGAGAAAAAGGCTATTGGGTGTTCTCCCTCTTGTTGATCATCTTTCTGTGTTAGGACAGCAGCAACACTGAACTCTCCTCCATAGACATACATTATAAAAGACTTAGAGAAGTCTGGGTTCCTAAGTACTGGGGCTATTGAAATTGCTTTCTTGACCTCCTCAAAAGCTTGTCTTCCTTCTGTAGTCCACTTGAACACCAGGTCTTTCTTCAACAAAAGTGTCACTAGTCTTATTAGGCTTGCAAAGTCTGATATGAACCGACTGACAAAATTAATCTTTCCCAAAAAAGACTGAACTGCCTTCTTATTTACTGGCAGGGACAAGTTCATTATGGCTGTGACTCTCTCTGGATCTATAGAGACTCCTTCTTTGGATACTATATGTCCCAGTAGTTTGCCTTGAGGTACTGCAAAGATGCATTTCTTAGGATTTAGGGATATTCCAAACTCTTGACACTTCTTAAAAATAGATTCCAGATGATCAAAATGATCAACAACATTCTTGGAAAAAATAGTGAGATCATCGAGATAAATCAGAATGATTTTATTTGTGAGTTCTCCAAATGCTACATCCATTGCTCTTTGAAAAGTGGCTCCAGCATTTGACAGGCCAAATGGCATCTTGGCATATGCAAACGTTCCCCATTTGGTAGTGAATGCAGTCTTGTGTTGGTCTTCATCAGCCAACCAAATCTGATTGTATCCAGAGAAACCATCTAACAAAGAAAATCTCTCTGATCCAGCGACAGTCTGTAAAATTTTTTCCATAGAGGGCAGGGGATAGTGATCTTTCAGAGATGCTCTATTTAGGTCTCTGAAATCCACACAGAGCCTTATGTCACCATTCTTTTTTCTGACTGGTACTAGATTGGACACCCAGGTTGAGTGTTTGATTGGGAAAATTATTTTAGATTCTAAGAGTTTCTGCAACTCATCCACCATTAAAGGTTCAATCCTTGGATTCACTGGCCTATGCTTCTGTCTGACTAGCTTAGATCCTTTAGTCAGGTCTATGGTGTGCTGAATGATGTCTCTGTTATAGCCATGAAGGTTTTCATAGGTCCAGGCTATTACTCTATCATATCTTTCACACAAGTCAATTAGTCTTTCCCTTTCCTGTTGGGTTGTGGAATTTCCAATCTTTAGTTTTCTCCCTTCACTCACTTGTATCTCAGAATAATCTACTTTTTTTGCTTGGAACCTTTTCTTCTCTAGGCTTACATCTTCTGGATCAAATAGGTTTTCTAAAGTAATCAAGCCTTTGGGAAGCTTATTGGTCTTTAATTGAATAATCTGGTCTCCATATGCTTCTTCAATTTTGGGTTGCAATTGATCAGCAAACTCCCCTGACTGTTGCAAAAATGAGAGTACCTGAAAATTATTTTCAAAAACTTGCCAATTTTCATCATTGTCTGGGATAGTTGGCCTTACTATAACTTTGACTGACTCATTGTTGACTAATAGATCAGTTGCTGGGTCAAATTGTGAGCCAATCTGTGCCATCCTATCTGCTTCAGAATTTTGGGTTCTAGGAACTACTTCAATATTGAAAGCTTCAAAATCATCTATTAAGTCCCAAATTATGTGTCTATAGGACCTCATCCTTACATTTTTGGCTACTGCCTTTTCTCTGATTTGTTTCACCACTATTTCTAAATCTCCTTTGACTATCAGATTCTTTACTCCCTTTTTCTTGGCTAACATCAGCCCATGTACTAAGGATTCATATTCAGCATCATTATTAGTGCAGGCAAATTGGAAATGGATAGCTCTTAAAATTTTCTCACCATTTAGAGCAACAAGACAAATTCCTGCCCCAGCACCATTTTTACTTCTAGCCCCATCAAAATTTAGGGTCCAGATTTCTAAGTCCTTTTTCAGATTCTTGAGTCTTTGGTGTTTCTTCCCTTAGAACATTTGGGATTTCATGGTCTTCATCAAATATGACATAAGTGCCCAGACTAGTAGAGTCATAATTTCCATATGGGTCACTTTCCATCATAGTTAACAACTGGTTATTTTCCTCCTCTTGGTCATGTTTAGTCCAGTCACCTAACTCTTCAACAAAGACCCTTTCTTCTTTATTCAGTATTGCATGAGCTGCCTCTAATTTTGGAGTTGGTTCATTTGTGATGTGATCCTTGGATAATGACTCATATAGTATTTTCATTTTTGTACCATATTTAATTCTTAGGATGAGGTGAGACCAATCAAGTGACATATAACCTCCTATCTTGGTTGTGAAATCTCTGGATAAACATAGGCCAAATACAGGGGGTATATCTATGACTACCACATCCTGGTTGACAATTATGTTAGGACAAGTATACAATTGCAATGGGAGTTGTTTAATTTTTCCTATTGTTTGCACTAATTTCCCATCCAGCTGCATAACTCCTTTAGTAAGTGGCTCATACTTTATCTTTAAAGCATCTGCTA
This sequence comes from Cunninghamia lanceolata, assembly GCA_027924645.1. Lineage (NCBI taxonomy): Eukaryota > Viridiplantae > Streptophyta > Pinopsida > Cupressales > Cupressaceae > Cunninghamia > Cunninghamia lanceolata. Next base: position 2,959,299 of record BSBN01000124.1, on the reverse strand, counting down.
TTTGTTTAGGCATTACTGTAGTACTAGCCCCTAAGTCTATCATTGCATTATGTAACAGTTTCTTTCCAACTATCAAAGTCAAATAGAAGGGCTCTGGTTTGGATTTGCTTACCTCTAGTGCATTGTTCAAAAGGGTTGTTGTCTGCAGAGGAACAGTGTCTTTGAGCTTTTCTTTATCAGCAGGTCCTCCTTTGGTACCAGTATGTTTAGGCACTGCTTGGCCCTGCAGAGCTTCTTGCAACAGTGTCTTTTGCTTAGGAATAGCTAACATGTCCCATATTGACACATGTGCTGGAGTCCTCTTCAGCTAATCCACCACATTTATAGGTCCTAGTGTTTGGGTTCTTGGATAATAAGGGTACCTTGCTTTTTCTTGAACTTGTCTAGAAACTACTTGGTTTTGCACTGGCTGAGGTATTTCTTGTCTAGCAGTTGTGTTTTGATGATCTTGAAATGGAGGAATCCCCATAATTTCCTTATTTGTGACTTTAGGCTGTTCCATCATCCTTCTCTTGGCTCTAGTATAGTAATCTGATTGTACCAATGGCTTCTTGGAAGTAGAAGCTTCATTCAAGAATACCGATTCTTCATCTTCAATCCATGAAAACAAAGCATGCTCAGGGGCTATTTCTTCTTCTTGCTGTAAGGACATCCCTTGCATCTGAGCCACCAGGACTGAATTTTGCATACCAGGAGATTGATAGGGTTGAGTGTCAGAATTATTTGCAAATTGTCCATCCACTCTTCTTTGCTCTGCTATCTTTTGCTGTAGATTACCCCTGGGACAATCTCTGGGCATATGAGCATTATTACAAGGGAAACACCAGGCATTGGTGCCATCTGCATAATTATTCTGCCCTGGGACAATCTTTCTGTTTGGATTGGGAGGAACAGTCTGCAAGGGTGTAGGAACTGTAACTAATTGGTTTGATGGCTGAGGATTAGCCTGTCTCTGAGGACCTTGGTATTGATTTGGCTGAAAAGGTCTATTCCCTTGATAACCTTGATATTGGGGCTTAGGATAGGGATTTTGTTGTCTTTTTAGGTTAATTATCTCATTAGAAAATGTCCTTAAGATGTTCTTGACATCATCCATCTCAGATGACTGGACAGGGACAGCTACTTTAGCAGGTTGTTGAGGAAATGTATACATAGACACAGGTGGGGTTATGGGATTAGGGGCTTCTTGAGGCAAGGGTAAGGTAATCTTTGGAAACATGGGCATGGGAGGCCTTGGGGGCAACTTTCTAGCATCTATTAAGTTGTTTTCAGCTCTGACTGCATAGTCATAGGCTTCTGGCAGAGTCTGACCTCTAAGTGGCTGAATCATTACTGATATATCTGAATTTAGGGCTTTAAGATAAAATACTATAGCCATACCTAGTAATGGTCTTGCTATAGCAGGAATTCTTTCCCAAGTCTTTTGAAATTTTGAATTAAAATCAGTCATTGCTTCTTGTGGTGCCCTTTTGATAGTAATCAATTGTTGCAACAAAGAAGATTTATCACCCTTTTCTTTAAATCTTGCAAAGAAAGCATCTCCAAGCTGGTCCCATGTAGATATTGTATTTGGGGTCAAAGATCTGTACCAGTCTAGAGCCTTCCCCTTAAAAGAAGCTGCTAACAATTTTATAGCCACATTCTACTGTGTGATCACATGTATTGCACAGACATCAGACACATCCTGTAGATGTTCTTCAGGTGTTTTGAAATCTTTCCCACTGAATTTGGGCAGAGCCTTTAGGGCATTTGCTGGAATAGGATCCCAAGTGGCTAGTGGTACTGGGAGAATCAGAGCACTGCCAGTGTTCTAATTTGCATAATTCCTTCGGGCTATAGGTGCTCCCATGTTTGCTCGTGGTGTTGCTATAAACTGTTTGACCCTTCTTCTTGAATTAGTTATCAATGGTGGTAAAAGAATACCTGGGTTCATAGCAGATTGAGCTCTTGTTACTAGTCAACAACTCTGACTCCTTGTAGCTCTCTGGTTCATACAGTCTTGAAAGGAACTTCAAGAATTGTCCCACCAGGTGTGCCAAAAACTGTTGATGCTTAGAATTGCGTTGTTTCCAACACCAACATGGGAAGTTTCAGGAATGTGGGACTTGCGACCTGAAACGACCTCCAAATTTTAAAGAAGCTAGCTCTTCTTTATCTCAAATGTATTTTGGGAAAAGGGTAGGAATAAAACAGAATCACAAATGCAATGAAAGAAAATTTAACTATGGCAATGCGCCTAAGTATGATTCATTCTTTAATACTAAGCACAATGAAGCTATTTTTAGGATTCAGTTACATTAAAGAGCAAAGAATGCATGATCAATGTAAAAGATAAAACAAATAGAATCAAAGGCTCACAACTTAGAAGATTTTGCAATAACATAGAAAATATCAACAAAGGCACAGAACTCAGTCTTCTTATTAATTTTCCAGTCACATAAAAGGCACTGATACATGCACAGTTATACAAACTTTCTGAATCAAGAAAATAGAACAAAGGCAAATGATATTACTGGCCATAGCAAAAGGTCTTCAAACTTCTCTTAAATCTCTGATAACAATCTGTATGCAGAAAATTCTCTATATCCTATATCTTTGAATCTATGATCTGAACCCATATTTATAGCATAGGATTGGCTCAAGATTGCCCGCACGATCAAATCCCAATGGTCTAATAGAACTGAAACTTAACTGGAAGTGTCTGATAGAAGATATCTTTCAGATTTGAAACGGTTAGCCTTTCTGCAAGTTCATTGGCTAAAACAGATACATGTGACACTCCCCACTGTGAAACAGGCGAGGACACTTGGCAGGGTCCGCTAGTCTTTGCGACTATAAACCCTTGAGACTGATGGCACGCATACGCACCCTTTACTTAAAACTCCTTCATCTTTCTGGAAAAAATAGGAACTTGACACGTGGCACTCTCCACTGCATTTAGAAACATATACATGGCAGCTTCTGCGATATTTAGAAACAAAACCTTGAGACAGATGGCAACATCCGCTTGCTTCACTTTGAAAACCATCTCAATATTCAGAAGGCACCAGAAAATGACACTTGGCAGCATCTGCGGCCCTTGCAAAAAGATACGTGGTGGCTTCCGCTACATTTCGCTCTTTACTGTGTCTTTGCATTGGGAGTGCTCTGCCTTTGACATCTGTCACAATCTGCTGCCTCGAACCTTTAATCACTTACCAAAAATGGGACCCACAATACTTCTCACCCAAGCAGCTTCAAAAAGGAACAGGGACAGGTGGCGCTTTCCGCGGCTATTACCAAGTGATACGTGGCAGCTTCCGCTTAACTTAACGAGACTTTAGATACCTTTTGAGAGTCCTGCGGAAGATGACACATGGCTGTTTCCGCTGACTTTAGAAATAGTATAGAAACATTTGAGACTCATTTAGACTCACGCGGACGATGACACTTGTTGCACTTCGCTTAACTTTTAGCTACTTCACCGGGGCCCACCAACAGTCTTTACTCAACAATGAAACAAAAAGAAGAAACTCGCGGACGATGACACATGGCGCACTCCGCAGATATTATAAGGGACACGCGGCACTTTCCGCTGGTCTTAGATGAAACATATAGAAACTTTCCGCAGCTGCCACTTGGCGCCTTCTGCGCTCACTGAAACTTTGAAACAAGGACCCGCCACATTCTGAGAAACATTTAAAAGGGGCTTTTGAAGCTTATGTGAAACTGAACACGGATGCCGACACTTGGCGCCTTCCGCTGCTATATAACAGGACACGTGGCGCTATCCGCGTTACTTAGAGAAACTTTATAATGTGTCCCGGCTAATGACACATGGCACTCTCTGTGCTAATCTGGGTCTTAGGCAAAATTTAGGCAAAACAAAAACCTGCGCCCGCGCTCTGTGTCAAAATCCTCATCAAAACCCTCACTACCAAAACTGAAACGCGCAAAGACAAAATGGAACTCGCGCAACTGAAACTCAAAACAAAATGTAGAGTATTTTACTCTACACAACCCATATCCATAGAAAACTCTACAGGTTCTTCTCTCTCAGGAAATCTCAAAGCACAGGTGATAGTTTCTGCATCAATCTTTGTCACCACAGAGTCGTCATAAGCTTTGATTTCTTAAGGTTCGGGGTGATAATTCTTTACACAAGTGAGGACAGGTCTGAGCAAGACACAGCTGGCGGGAAACCTCCTGCATGAGCTAACCCACTTGTAAAGGTTTTCTCAGCCAACGATAACCTAGGGTTTTGTTACATCCTATCCCAAAAATCTTTCAAATCAATGTGTCCCAACTCAGTATCTCTCACATTATCCAAGCCATTCTCAATAATGGAGGCCACTGGGATACCCTGATATTTGTATTTCATCCTCTCCAGTTTAAGCAACCAATAAATGTATGCTTCTAAGATTACCAAGGGCACCAAACAAACTCCCATAACATTTGGGGAAAATGAACAATTCAAATTCATGAAATTTGAATACTCTTTCCCACTATAGTGTAATGCCCATGAGAAAATAATAAAAATAAAATGAATAAAAATGATTCAAATTTTTAAGCGAATGATGGATTTTCAACTAAAACATAGAAAATTTACTTACGTTAAAATCTATTAGATATTTCTTTATAGAATCAAATCAAGTTGTCAGAGAGAGAGACTTGTCCGAATGCAACTGTTCAATAGACATTTACTAAACATGAGATTTGACTGATCAGAGCAAGAATTTGAAAATAACTTAACTCCTATAATTGCTAATCTCATCATGAAAGCATCATTAAAACTTTAAATATAAATTATTTTAGTAATGAGGAAACAAAAGTGATTTAATAACTTAGATACTTACACTAAAATTTTCTTGCATTCCTTTACAACATGATAATAACTACAACCAATACTTGATGACAGCAATTTGATTACAGGAAAATCCAATATGTGTTAGGAATGAAACTGAGTTCCAATTTATATATATATATATATATCCATCAAACTATTTTTAAGATTCACTTTCTAAGGAAAAAGATCCACCCTGCAACTTGATTCATCTTAGTTCTACAGATAATTCGTGGGTAGGGAATACGAAATTTTCTTTTAACTACAACCCATTGTTTCTTTATACAAATCTACAACCTTTAATAACATAGCAAATACCACGATTTTTTTTAAATTAAGTTCAAAGGAAAAAAATACAAATTCATTAGAATTACATTTCATAACAATTGATTCAGTCAAAACTTATTTGAATAGCCATGTCAGAATTCAGATAGAATTTCTTAAGTAACGGAGAATACAGATTATATATATATATATATGCACGTAATAATAAACGCATCAAATATAACTGAGTAATGCATGAAATGAAGTCTAAATAAATCTTAGCAGGTATAAAATAATTTTGTTAACGCCGAACTATGGCAGCTTATGTTGGCCACAGTCCATGGCATAGAGTTTTGTGGGAGTCGTGGCTCCCACGATTTCAAAAAAGCAAACATTGCGCCCAAATGAAATACAGAAAATGTAATCTTTTATACAGCCAACATTAAATTTAACAGAAATCTATTACAATGACTATCAATACAAAGAATGTTGTTATATGTTACTATCCTTCATTTACTCAGCTTGACACAGTTAATTTATTTCTGACAGAATATTAACGATCACAAATACAATCAAGCATTTGTAAGAAAGGTAGTAAGAATATTTCTATTTCATAATACTCTTTAACTACTTATCCTGTTACAGACTTATAATCCACACTAGAAAAAACTATTCATCTTATTACACAATAGGGTGAACAATTGCTTGATTATTAACTCTAGATGATGAATCTTTCTTTCACAACAACCTGAAACACAGTAAACAATTTGATTCAGCGACAATAATTTTGTACATTAAATTATGAATGCACTCTTTTCTTTATCTACATAATTTTGATCCAGAAATTCCTCCATAACCTGTAAGCACACAAATTAGAGCAGCCCAGATCTGCTCACCACCCATCTGTACGACCATGAAATCCAGTCCACCCCCGAGCTTGGAAACAACCCCAATGCTCAAATAAATTAGAAAACTAACCAAAAATTAAGATATTCATACACAAGGAAAACCAAAATATAATTTTTCTGGTAAGGGGATGAAGAAGGGGGGTCCTCTTTGGGGCATAGGTCCCTGTAGCTCCCAAATCACAAACCTCAACAACACTATTTCCACAACCTCCATTTCACCAAACCCCCATTCTCTATTTCTCGCAACACCATCAGCCACAACACCATCACCAACTCCATGTGCATCCCCAAAGAGGCATCCACCATTCTTATCCCCACACAAGGTAACCCAATACCAAACCCTCACATTCAAGCACAAATTTCATAGAATCAACATATTACTTACATACAATCATAACAAACAACAATACATTGGAAAATAGATCACAAGAACATCCATACCTTGGCTGTCCAAGTCAGGATCAGCCCATTAGATTTCCAAGAAGATGAAATTTCCAGATTTTCCAGCCACACTCCATCTCAAGCCTCCTTTTCCTTTCAAAATCTACCATTCCAGAAAACTTATAGTAGTCCCATATCCCAGAAAGAACCCGTTACAAGAAAACTATAGCACTTTTGATTTCCAGATATGATGAAAATGATTCCCATTTCCCCCTTAAAACAAGACCTTTTTCTCCCAACTCTTTACATCCACACACATAAAATAAAACAAATAAACATAATAAAAGAAAACTACATACTTTCAACACAACCCCCTCCACATACAATTAAATAAAAGAATATTTGAACATTATGGGTTTTGTTTCCATCCTTTAAGAACCTAGGCCACTGTACTTGCAAAAATCTTATTAAAACATTGGTACATTAAAAACTTATAGCCGAAGCAATTTTAATCATTTACTTAATCATTTCTAACAACCATTGTGATGCATGAGGGTACTCCCCTCTTGACAAAAATACAAACAATTGACAAACAAACTCACACAACCAAATATATATACACATTCATATGGGCATGCTCTGCTTCACTTGCAATACCCAATTTCAACAAGATTGCAAACAACTACATTCATATGCCAAATCATAAATAGCTAAATGCAAATACAATGGTATCACTGATTTTATTGAAAGGAATCAACTATCTTACATTCAGATTTACAAACAATCCTTCAATGGCTTTCTCAGCTTCAGAGAGAAATTCAAATATTCTATCCTTCCTTCTTGTATTCTACCAAACACTTCCCTCTGTTGGTGCTCACAATTGCATTTAGTTTCTTCTATTGAACTCCTGTCAATAACTTTTCCTTTGGACAACAAACTTGGATTCCTCTTCTATTATATTTTTGTGTTATGGGCAACCAGCTGATATCATTCCCTATTTACTGTATTTTATTCCTCCCTGGGCAGCGACTCCATTCTCTTTTCTTCTTATTATTCCTGCTCCTCCCACAATCTATCATGAGAGTGCTGAAAACAAAAATCCTTTTTGGATCTACCAGCAGCGACCTTTCCTCTCTCCTCAAATTTGCATTTTTTGGTAGCACTCCATATGAAGCGCTTTGTCTTCTCTCTTCACGCCTTTGTCTTTTTATTTTTTTTTTAATTTCTTGTTTTCTTTGATACATTATGCTTTTAAATTCATATTAAATACCTTAATGAAAGGCATAAATCTGCATGATGATATTTTAACTCTACAATTTACCTTTTCAATCCACAGCCCACCAATACATTGTGTCATTCAAACTCTATTGACTCACGAGGAATGAAGAATATATACCAAGATTTTTACAATGGTGGCAACCTATCAACATCTCTGTTATTTTAAATACCTCATGGAGTTGTATAATCAATTTTGACAAATTTCAACTTCCGGCAATGTGTGGAATCGGGTGCCGCAGGCGAAAAAAATTCAAACTTCTCATAATTGAATGAAAATTGGCAAGTAGGCTCAGAATGATGTCCCAAGGTCCCCTACAAAAGGATTTTGATCCAAACTTCCAGAATTAGGAGATATTAAAATTTTCGTAAACCGATGACACACTATCAACATTAAAACACCAATTTCCATCATTAATTTCTCTCAAACCATGAGAGATATGACTTCAATTCTTTTTGCACTTTCGAGATGGTACCTCCAAGAATGCCCCTACAAAAGGATTCTGCTCTAGCTCTTATGGATCTTTGAGAATAAATTTCACAAAACTGTCTGTTGTGCTCCGAAGCCAAAGTACAACAAAAATTGAAAACTTACGAATTTTGACTCGCCACTTACTCCAATAGCCAAGAGATGCCAAATGAAAACCAAATCACAACAAAAATGAAACCCAAACCTCACACTCTATTTTTGGTTGATGTTGATCGCCAGTCCGCCTAGATGCTCTTGCATCAGGCACACCGGGTAAGAAGTTTATGAGCATACACTCACAAACGTGGAGTTGAATGGTAGAACCATTCTTCCATTTGCAAGTAATCTGCAACGAACTCCATTGCGGAAATGTGTGCACCAAAAATAATTTATTTTTCCTCTTTTTCTAGTATCTCACTGTAACAAGCTTCACACTTCTCCCACAAACCTACACTCTTTTCCTCCTTCCTCTTGTGGATTTGCATCCACCATGTACCATCCTCCTCCTCCAATGATTCTCTCTATTCCTATCCTTTTTCGTGGGATCCAACCCATTATTAACAACCGGCCACCTCCACCAAACAAACTCACTACTCTTCTCCTCTTTCGTGGGCTTTGTCCCACCAAAATCTGACCACCTCCACCAAATTTTGTCATCATACACATCACAATCTGCATCATATGCATACAAATCCACCCCTACATCTTCATAGAACTCAACAAATCCCAATTTCTCTTCTCCATACTCATCTTTCAACATCACAAAGGAATGCAAAACAAAATCATCACAAAATGCAAACAAGTTTACCTTTTTGTTCACTGTTGCAATGTTTCCTTTGTCCTCATCAGCTGCAACCTTCATCTCATCCTTTCCTATGAGATTTTCATTTACCCCATCTATTCCCATCATCATTCCCATGTCATCAACTGTTGTATCATGTTTCCCAACTATAGCATCTTCAACAACTTCTTCACAATAACATGTTACATACAAATTTGCATCTTCATTTGTTTTCATCCCATCCTTTTGCAACTCCTTATCCACCTCAGCAACAAACAAATCTCCATCAAATTCCTCTTCATACAATTTAGAAAAATCAAGTGTTACCTCTTCACTCTTAGCTGCCCCATTCATCTCCTTCAAGTGTTCACTTAAACTAACCAATTCTTCTATCCTCCCACTTTCTTCTTCAAACAAATTGTGTTCCTCTTCAACAAACAATTATGTAGCCTCCTCATGGAAATTGAAGCCTTCCATGTATATACCCTTTTAGTCTTCTATATCCTCTATTGTTTTCATCATTTCAAACAAATTAAACTCAAAATTTTCAAGTATTACCTCATTTCTTTTTGTTGCTCCAACTTCTTTGTCTTTATTTTTTGCTGCACCATTCAACTCTTCATGGTCTTCTATGCAATCTCCTTCAAGCATCTGATTTATTTTCTTTATCTCCTCTTTCCATAGGAGATCATTCTCTTCTTCATCCACTTGTTTATCAAACCTAGGGTCTTCCAACTTTGTGTTTTCTGCCTCTACATTTGTTTCAACTTTTTGCGCCTCAACTGCAAGCTTGTGTCCTTCTGCTTCTATCTTCATGTCCTCCAAAGGATCTATTGTTGTTGTTGTTATGTCAATTCTATCTTCCTCATCCATGTCTTTCAAAAGACCTACCTCTACTGCAAACTCTAATGCTTCTACTCTTTTCATGTCTTCATGAATTATCTCTTCACCACATTGTTGTCCCACATATTTTATGCTCTTCCATGGGTCCTTCTCTGTTGCAATTTCACATTCCACATCTTTTCTACCTTCAAATTGGCATGCTACAGTTGGATATTCTTTCTTTTTCCACTCTTTTCTCTCTTTATTTCTTCTCTTTTCTGATTTATTTTCATTTTAGAATGTATGGGCTGCTCCCATATTCTCTTCTTTACATGCCCCTTCTACCAAAGGGCTGCAATTCTTCTTCTTCTCCTTTGCAACCTTGGTTGCAATCTCCTCTCTTCCCTCTCAATCCTTTTGCACAATGATCTCTTCTTCAATCTTTGTATCCGCTACCACTTCTTTCTTCTTTTCATCTTCCAAAGAATTTTCATCCACTTCTTCATTTTTCTCTTTCTCTTTCTCACCCATTGCAACTTTGATATTGCTCTCTTCTTTCATACACTCATTAGGGCATACTACTGTAATTTCTTTTGCCACTTCCTTTTTTTATCCCTCAATGGATTTAAAACATATTCCTTCCCATCCTTGATTGTACTATAGGCGTTATTGCTACCATTATGTATAGCTTCTCTATCCCAAAGCCAAGGTTGCCCCAATAAAACATGACAAACATCTATGGGTACTATGTCACATACAATTTCATCTTTGTATCTTTCAATGTGAAAATTTACAATGCTTTGTTCACTTACCCGAATTTGATGACCTCCTTGCAACCAAGAAATGTAGTATGGCTTAGGGTGCTTCATCTCTTCAAATTCAGCTTCTCAACCATTTCTAATGCAACCAAATTATCTCTACTACCGTTGTCCACCATCACCTTGCAACATTTTCCACCGGACTTGCAAACAGTTCGAAACAAATCACTCCTTCGGATGGGCTCTTGTTTCTCTTTCTATGGCTCCAAAAATTTCTTCTTCATCAACAAACACTCTCCATGTCTCCAAAACATTTTGTCAAACAATTGTTGCACACTCTCAATCTGCACACTCAAACATTTAGAGCCAACGTTCTTAGCAATCACAAGTTCTCCCTACAACAAAACTCTCACAACTATCCTCTACCCAACGAGATTTTGGAAGATGCACGTCTCCAAGACCTCTTCTACCCACTTCCTCTCAGTGGAAAAAGTTTGCACACCTTCTACCCAACTTCATCTCTGTTGGAGGACAGCCAAAATGATTCTCACATAATCAACTCTTTTTTGTGGCTTCACCACTTCGCTCTTCACCACTCTTCACTCCTCTTCACCCGTAGGTCCTGGTGCATACTCTGCACTCTCAAGATCTTGTGGCTCTAATACCATATGATGTAGGAGGGTACTCCCCTCTTGACAAAAATACAAACAATTGGCAAACAAACTCACACAACCAAATATATATACACATTCATATGGGCATGCTCTGCCTCACTTCCAATACCCAATTTCAACAAGATTGCAAACAACTACATTCATATGCCAAATCATAAACAACTAAATGCAAATACAATAGTATCACTGATTTTATTAAAAGGAATCAACTATCTTACATTCAGATTTACAAACAAACTTTCAATGGCTTTCTCAGCTTTAGAGAGAAATTCAAATATTCTATTCTTCCTTCTTGTATTCTACCAAACACTTCCCTATGTTAGTGCTCACAATTGCATTAACTTTCTTCTATTGAACGCCTGTCAATATCTTTTCCTTTGGATAGCAAACTTGGATTCCTCTTCTATTATATTTTTGTGTTATGGGAAGCCAACTGATATCATTCCCTATTTACTGTATTTTATTCCTCCCTGGGCAGCGACTCCATTCTCTTTTCTTCTTATTATTCCTGCTCCTCCCACAATCTGTCACGAGAGTGCTGAAAATAAAATTCCCCTTTGGATCTACCAGCAGCAACCTTTCCTCTCTCCCCAAATTTGCATTTTTTGGTAGCACTCCATATGAAGCGCTTTGTCTTCTCTCTTCATGCCTTTGTCTTTTTTTTTCTCATTTTCTTTGATACATTATGCTTTTAAATGCATATTAAATACCTTAATGAAAGGCATAAATCTGCATGATGATATTTTAACTCTACAATTTACCTTTTCAATCCACAGCACACCAATACATTGTGTCATTCAAACTCTATTGACTCACAAGGAATGAAGAATATATACCAAGATTTTTACAATGGTGGCAACCTATCAATATCTCTGTTATTTTAAATGCCTCACGGAGTTGTATAATCAATTTTGAGAAATTTTGACTTCCGACAATGTGTGGAATCGGGTGCTACAGGCGAAAAAAATTCAAACTTCTTGGAATTGAACAAAAATTGGCAAGTAGGCTCATAATGATGTCCCAAGGTCCCCTGCAAAAGGATTTTGATCCAAACTTCCAGAATTAGGAGATATTAAAATTTTCGTAAATCGACGACACACTGTCAACATTAAAACACCAATTTCTGACATTAATTTCTCTCAAACCGTGAGAGATATGACTTCAATTCTTTTTGCACTTTCGAGATGGTACCTCCAAGAAGGCCCCTGTAAAAGGATTCTTCTCTAGCTCTTACGAATCTTTGGGATTAAATTTAACAAAACTACCCGTTGTGCTCTGAAGCCAAAGTACGGCAAAAACTGAAAACTTGCAAATTTTGACTCGCCACTTACTCCAATAGCCAAGAGATGCCAAATGAAAACCAAATCACAACAAAAATGAAACCCAAACCTCACACTCTATTTTTGGTTGATGCTGATCGTCAATCCGCCCCTGCATCACATTGATCCACATGAAAAAAAATAATAATATTCATTTTACAAAATTCAAACATATAATCATCAATATTTCATAACCATTTATTTTATTAAATAAAGTTATTATTTTGTTTCAAATAAATAATTAAATATCTATTATAAACATAAAACATTTAGTGTCCCATAGTCAAAATAATAATAATAATCTTAGTTTGTGAACTCAACATCAACCAAGTCTATTACACACTCACACACAACAAAATATAATATCAAATATCTAAATTAATGCTAATTAGGCCTCACATATAGTGACTAAGAAACTTCAAATTCACAGTAGAAGAAAGCAAGTGAAAGAGAATTACAGTCAGCTAACCTAAATAGAAGGGCCCATGTATAATGCTGGTAGTAGACACTGCGCCAGAACACTCGAAAGTAGCACGCCAGCATCAACATGGAATGGAATGTCTATGAGGATGATGACCTTTATAGAATTCCTTTAATAAATCTCATTGAGTAAGACATCACATATAGCAGTACACTTCATAAATGAGCCGCCTTTAATCCTTAATGAAATATGTGCGATTGAGCATTTCAAAATAAATCGCATTTAAGATGAAGAGACAGGTGCCTCTTTCTCCCTGCATGGAAATAAATGAAAGATTTGCTTAAGATACGCAGACCGGACAATGGAGTGGAGAATTGGTGATTTTCATAACATATGAACCACAAAGGTTGAGTTAATTAGAGGTTGGAAAGTTTGAAGAACTCGCGACTTGCCGATCAAGAATGACTTAACTTTTGGGAATGAAACATAAGACCGACGAAGGAGACTTGGTTCTCACTTCGGAGTTGTATCAGTTGATCGGTGAGTTTTAGAAAGTTTGAACTCACCGATAGAAGTTATGAAAAGTTCAAAAACACCGATTGAAAAAGGAAAAGGTCCCAAAAAGTGCCGTGAACTTTTTAAAAGGGACGAAACAACAATAAAAGACTAAGGGAGGAAACATAAACACCGACATAAAAATGGCAAGTTTGAAAATGGGGTAACACACTGTAACTAACTTTTGCTAGATAAAGCTTGTTTTGGTAAATTTTAGGGGGAAAAATGACCTCTATAGCCCAAATATTGTGTTTGCACATTAGGATGCAAGGTGGAGACACCTTGTAATAGTGGTCTAGGCTAGAAACCTTGTGCTAGGGGTTTTTTAATATCCCTAAACAATGATCACCTTGGATAAGCACAATGAATTGGTGTGTGATTTGTATAAGGCCCTAAGCTTCCATGTACATCTATATACTATAAGACCCTTTAGGGTTAAGAGAAACCTTGCCATGTGAAGCCATCAGCCATTTACACTCTATAGTGCACTAGCTAGTGGTTAGCACCAAGAATTTACTCTCTTTGTACCTCAAAAAAGGGATAGTGTAGCTATAAGAAGGTGTAATCCTTTGTAGTTAGAGCTCTAAAATATCATCTTAGTTCACTATTTATAAATGAGAAAAGTATACCAGAGAAACTATAAACTAGACACAGCTTGGCTTCATAATTTCCCCTTTAAACCTTAGTTGTGAATAGATTTGGGCATATTTGGTTAGAGATGGTAGATTTGAGTAGAGGCGCACAAATCCAAGTAGATTTACATAGATCTAATATAATTTGCATGGATTTAAATATATTAATACAATAATCTAGTGGGCTAGTGTGTAAAGGTGTCTAGAAGGGAGGTATTGTGTCAATTGTGTATCATTTATTTGACTCTTATATAATCCAATTGATAGAAACTTCTAGGGTAAGTTTCACTCAAATTGGGAGGAATTTGACATTTATGTCTAAAAATTAGCCCATTGGGTATATCTATAAAAAATAGTCTATATCTACAAATTATCTCAATTTGATCACCTCATCTTACTGATCATTTTAGTATAATTTTCTTGTAACCCCTCTAGTAGCCCCATGTTCCCAACGTGGCGGGTAGCTACAGATCACAAGACTAGGACATTTCTTTGAAAAAGTTGGATGAAGAACTAAAATAACTATGATCCACTCTAAATCAAGAACTGTCTAAAGTTTGAAAAGCAAGATCGCATTGATGATAATAATATCCACCTGGTTAGCCTTAATGCCAAATTTGACACCATGAGACAACAACTACAATAGGGTGGACACTCAAATATTTGACAAATCTCTCACACTAGATTGAATAGTTCTTAAAACTAGCAAAATCTTGGCAAGACTCAATGCACACCTAAATTTGATGGTGATGACCCTACAAGTTGGTTATAGAAAGCAAAATATTATTTTATAGTCCATCAAAATTCTCAACTCAAAAATTCATCACATCTTTCCACTTGGAACATGAAGCTATCCAGTGGTATCAATAGATGGAAAACACATTGTTATCTCACAAGGGACAAATTTTATAAGTATACCATTAGTTGATTTGGTCTAAGTGAGTACGAAGAATTCATAGGGGCATTAACTAAATTACAACAAACATATTCATCCCATGACTACCAAACTAAGTTTGAAAAAATAGCCAATTAGACAAGTAGGCTTGATGATATTTTTTCATAAGTTGTTCTATTAATGGCTTGAAAGACAACATGTGTACAAAATTTAAAATGATTAAGCCTACCAAATTTATGAAAGTCCTTCGGTTAGCTAAATTAGTTGATGATAAATGAATATCCCAACATCATACATATAAAGCATAACAACCCAACACTTAACAAAGACTTCACCACACACTATCGCATGACACCTGCTCCACACAAGTCCATTTACCCAACCAACCACCAGGCACCTCACATATGAGGAAATATCAACTCATTGAGTGAAAGGACTATGCTACAATTGTGATGAGAAGTATGCTCAAGGGCATAAAGGCACTAAACATAAACTGTATGATGTAGAAGTATACCTTCCAAAGGCCATAACTTTTGATCTAGGTAGCAGATGAAGCCCATTTTTTTTAAAGTATATATCTCAGAGGTCTATAGTTTAGTAATCAATGCTAGCCAATTATGCCAAACTTTGATAAGATTTCGAGGCCAAATTCAACCATTTAGGGATTTAAATTTACAATTTAATATTTCTTTCAGGATTTTTAGAATTTTATAAGTTTAATAATTTGGTGTCTGAGTGTGGTCTTGGGTTGAAATTCACTCTCAAGACTCATTTAGTTGTGTAGGAGTTATGGGTAAACTTTTAGGTCCAAACATTCTTAAATGCAAAATTACTAAAATTAGCATTTTGTTATTTTTAGCAATTTTGATTGCTCTAGGTAGTTTTTAGTTTGACTACTTGTTGGTGAATCTTAATTATGCTAGATAGTGGGTGATTAGCATATTTCCTTGTAAAGGAATACTCTTATGTATGTTTGGTTTAACTATTGAAGAATAATATAGTGATTTTTGGCCTTTTTACTATTAAAAGATTTTTTTATTTTTTGTTGCATTTCTAGATTCATCACTTTATCTCCTAGTTGTTGAGGTACCTTCTTCATTTGACATAATGGATGCTTTTGAATATAGTTCAATTGAGGAATAACTTAAAGAGATGAGTTTGGGTGATGATTCAACCATTGAAGTTCCAATGCATGCCTTGGTTGGAATAACCACACCCCCAACAATGAAGGTGTTTAAAAGGGAATCACTTAACCATCCTCATCAATTTAGGCAACACCCATAACTTTATTAACCCTTGAGTTGCCAAGAAGATAACATGTTATGTGTATCCTTACAATAATTTTAAGCTACTAATCACCAATGGACGTATATTGGATTATAAAGGCAAATGTCAAAATGTTTGTATTTCAATAGGTGATGACACTCTACAATTTGATATGTTTGCACTTCTATTAGACGAGTGTGACATAATATTGGGCATTTAGTGGATATACATTATGACCCATCTAGTGGGATTTCCCTGAACTATATATATGATTCTTTACCAATGGGTAACAATATACCCTAAATGGTGTGATAGCTGGTCCTATCCAAATTATTAGGTACATTACATGGATAAATTACCAAAAAGGAGGGTCTCAAGAAATCATAACTCGACATTTAAAGTGTAAATGGCACCACTAGATGGCTCAACTACTAGGCAAGCGTGACATAATCTTGGGCATTTAGTGGATGTACATTACGACCCATCCCATGGTAATTTGTTAAACTATATAGATGTGCTTATCTAATCATGGGAAACAATATACCCTAGATGGTGATAGCTAGTCCTACCCAAATTATTAGCTCCAATCACATGGAGACGTTACTAAAAGAGGGTCTCAAGCAGTCATGGCTTGACATTTTATGGTGTAAATGGCAATGCCATATGACTTAACCACCACTCTAGACTTTTAGTTACACCTTAATAATCATTCATTAACTATTTTTAAAACCTCAAAGGTTATTGATACATAATTTCCCCAAAAACTAGTCAAAAATAAGGAATCAAACAATTAGCCTACTATCGTATTTAGAATCTAAATTACAATCATTAATTAAGGTGTTAGAGTGAGGGGTGAAAAAACCAATTGGTAGGAGCAATTACTCTCTACAAGAGTGTATTACCTAACAAAAACAAGTACAAAGAGATATGTAATCCTCTATCAAGCCTATCACTATGTCAACCTCTCTTTCAGGGATATATAACCTCCAATTATCCTCCTATACTTTCTTTAGACCCTCAAATATTTCTTATAGAGTGTTGGAAGACTCCCTCATGTGTACCAAGCCTTCTACTCAAGAACTGAAGAGATAATGATGCCAAATCATTTCAAATTCTACTTGTTTTTCTAATTTAAGTGAAGCTGCCACTATCAACAAGATACTATTTTGTAACTGCTAATGTTTATTTTCAAAATTACCATTGATATTACAAAACTACTCCAATGGATTCAAAACTACTAGTGACACTTCTAAAACCGCTAAGATTGGCAATTTTAAACCTTGCATCTTTTGAAGGTCGTATCTTTTGTGTTGGGAATTAAGGTGTCTCAACCTTCGTAATTCCTTGTATTATTTCATTGTATTTATTTATTTATTGCCTATTGTGTAATTAGGATGCAAATCCTATGTTGTCATCTTGTGGGAGTTGGCACGGTGATGTGTCATCCTACATGGAAGATGACCAAATGTATTTATTTGTCTCATATGAGGAGATAGGCATCCCACTTAGTGGTAGGAGTATTTTTCCATGTGTCAGCATCTTGTATAGTGTGTAAGGGAATATTGATCGAAACTGTTATGACATATTCCTATGACAAATCTATGACATGTAAGAGTCAGAAATGGAAGATTCTATGATAGGTGAAGACATGTGTTGAGAAGCATCTTTGAAAAAGGCATCTTTGGGTGCCCAAAGGAGGGTTATGACATGTTGTAAGAGAATATACTATTTATAGCATGTTTATGATAGATTCTCTTACAACTGTAAGATATGTCAGTATGACGGATTCTATGATGGTCGTAAGAGTTGTAAGAGCATCTGTCATTACCCAAATTGGGAATAGGTGACCTCTTTAGGATGGGGTGACATGACAAGTGTTAGGAACATCTTACAATGTTGGACAAGTGTCCATAGGTGTGGGTTTTGGGCCATGAGGCCATGTTGGACGCCCATCCCAAGATAGAGTCATTTTTGCCTTGTATCTTCTTTATAAACAAGTGATTTGGAGAGGAGATGTATCATGTGATTGACAGGTACTGTTATGTTGCCGGATTGTCTCCAGATATGAGTGTTGAAGACTCCTGCAAGAGCATTGGCTCTATGACTGTATTGCAACCTTCATTGTTTACAGAATACATTTGAGTTGTGTTTTGGAGTGTGGGGTTTTTCACCCGTAAGGGTTTTCCCCATGTATATCTTGTCTCTCTCTTCTTTTGTCTTATATTCTTGTGTATGTGTTTGTTGCAATATCTCTATTAGTGGGTTAACATTATTGTAATTGTAAAGATTAAAATGAATTTGCACTCATCTCTCCTCATTAGATTAGTGTAGGAAGCGATTTCCACACACCTAGCTTCCTTTCAATTGGTATCAGAGCTTGATCACCTTTGGTCCTAATTGTTGGGTAGGGGTTTTTTGAGCTAATCTGAGCGGAACCTCCTGCAACAATATAATACAAAATGCACGAAATAACAGAAATAGTAGAAACACAGAAGGAATTTATTTATCGTAGGCCACTTCGAGGGGGCAACCTCCTTTGAGCAAGCTCAATACAATAAATTCGTCGATGCCTTCATTGGCCTCAACACGTACTTATATACTAAGTCTAATCTAAACAACTATTACTTCCCATGAATGTGGGATAATACAATATGCTCACAAGATGACTTACAAAGCATATGCTTCCAAATGTAATATACTAACAAAGTAAAGAGAAGGGTTAAACACGAGTTCCTAACATCCCCTCCCTCTTAGAAAAGCTTTGTCCTCGAAGCGTAAGATGTAGAAATTGTTGCGGATCTGAAGGAGTGGTTCCCCTGGAGCAATCTCTGGGTGCATTCCATGCCACTAAATTAATACATCTGTGATGGATCTGGAGTGAAGAGGATGAGTGCACCTATCGAGGACTACCTCTAGCTCCAAAAGGATGGATCCTTCATTATCCAGTTGTGGTAAAATAGTTTGTGCTCTGTCGTTGGCGCCAAGAAATTTCTTTAGACAAGAGACATGAAATATTAGATGAACATGGGAAGAAGGAGCTAGCTTATGATCCCCAATCTGATCCTGGGTGCAGAGAACCATGTCGACTGCCTGAACTTGTGAACTGCTGGGGGAGTATGGAAGGGGCACTGGCGGTGCCTGACCATAGACTGCTTCATATGGAGTCATGTTAGATGTAGTGTGGTAGGAGGTATTGTACCACCATTTAGTGATAGGGAGCCACTTTGCCCATTGATGTTGTTGTTCTGAGGTATCACATGCAGCCACAATCTGTTGAATTGCCCTATTCATTTCATTCCCTTCCAAAAGAAGTGACGCCATGCCTGCTCATAAGTTTTGAGGAACCCAAAGTGCCCTACCGATGGAGAAACATAGAGTTCATCCAATTTGGAATAGACATAGAAATAGCTGAAAGAGAAGCTTGGTCAACACATGTGCGAGAAAGAGAATCTGCCACAATATTGTCCTTACCCTTCTTGTAAGTGATCTCATAGTCATAACCCATGAGTTTGCTGATCCATTTCTGTTGAGTTGGGGAGGAGACCCATTGTTCCAGGAAATATTTTAGGCTTTGGTGAGTAGCCCTGATGCAAAAATGATTCCCTAGTATGTATGGCCGCCACTTTTGTACTGCATGCAAAATAGCCGTCATTCGTTGTAGAGACGAAGGAGTACTGGAGACCACGGATGGTTGCATCTGAATAGAGTGAACTTGAGTGATGAGACCATGTGAATTCTTCTTAAGAATCTTTTCCAGGTAATGTGAACTGATGATGCTAAGAGACCCCGGTTGTAAGCCCTTCAATGTGTGTTTGTGCCCATTGTCTGAAAACTACATCCAAAGTTCAACAAAATCCCATAAGATGGGTCCAAGTGTGCGTAACCATTGGGCGCCGAAAACCACATCACATCTGCCTAAGGGCAAGGCAAACATGTCAGAGCGCAGCTTATAATCTCTAATAGAGATATGCACATTGTGACACTTCCCTTTGCAAGGTAATGTGCCCCCATTGGCAATCATGACTTCAAAGTTTGAGCAAGGATGAACAAAACAATCAGCTTGTTTGGCTATGCGAGGGTCAATGAAGTTATGAGTACTACCAGAATCAATGAGTATTGTAAGAGGGAGCTTCTTGAAGTAACCCTTGACCCGCATGGTTTGTGGGGTGGTGACTCCTACTACGGCATGGAGAGAGATCTCTGGGTGGTCTTCCTGAGAAGTAGGGTCAATAGGCGACTCCTGAGTTTTAACCTGATCAGCTACTGTAACCTGAGCATCTGCATAAACTTCAATTTCAAGCGGAGAATCCACATCTAAGAGATAGAGTTTTTTCTCAACACATCTATGTCCCCGAGTGAATTTGTCATCATAATTATAACAAAGCCCTTTTTCTTTATGTGCCCGCATCTCTGCTTTAGTCAAATGCTTGATAGGAGTTATTCTAGGAGCAGGCATTATTTGATGGCTTTGGGGATCCATATTTCTGAATGGAACAAAATTAGATTTGGAGCATTGTTGAGCTGTGATCTTGTCCTCCACCAACTTAGCCAACCCTAAGGCTTCCATCATTGTGCTTGGACAGAACATTTTAACCTCAGAGCGAATTTCATCCTTCAAACCACTAACTAAATAACTCCTAAAGAATTCATCAGACAATCCCTCTGTGTGATTGGCCAATTTTTCAAATTATCTATGATATTCTCTCACAGTGCCTGTTTGGCGAAGTTTAGTGAGTGCTCCTGTGAAGTCATCAAAAGCACTAGGGCCAAATCGTTGCAAAATGAGTTTGCAAAAATCTATCCATTTTGGCTATTCATGAGCTTTGATGTACCAACGGAACCATTGAAGGGCTTCATGTTCCAAATGAAAGGAGGCAAGTGGGACTTTGTTGACATCAAAAGTATTATGTAGATTGAAATATTGTTCTGCCTGGTATGACTGTCCAGTCGGATCATCACCATTGAAGCGAGGAAAATCAAGCTTCGGTTCACGAAGCCGGAAGAAGAAAACCCTATATCTGCAGAAGACTCTAGCTGCCGTCTATTGTTCATGGTTGAATGCTGAAGATTGAGTCTGAGAATTTTGTCATCCAGATCTTGGAGTTTGGTCTTGATGGCTACAAGTTCCTCCTCCATGTTTTTTGCTCCTACGCGAGTGACAACCATAACCAGGATTTTTTTTTGGAATGGGTAGAAAAATGAAAACAGAAACTTTTTTAGTAAAGGAAAATTTGGATTTGGGAAAAACTCTTATGGGTAATTGGGTTTTGACTAGGTTTTGGAAACTTTCTAAGGGACAGGGAAGCAGAAAATGGGGATTTCAGAAGCAAGGTGAAAGAATGGGAAAATTTGTCTAAGAGGGACAAAGGAGCAGAAATAAGAAATGAAAACTGTGGCAAAATTTGAAGGCAATTGGGTGAGAATCGAAGAAGTTATGGCAAACCCTAAAAAAGACAAATGTGGGATTTCTGGCTTCGATAAGTGGAATTTGGGATAGGGTCCTCAAGGAAGGAAATATGTAGAATGGAATTTCAGGGGTTCCAGTGAATTATCAGAGGAAACAGAGCTAAAGCAAGGAAGATATGGCAAAAAAATAGAATTTTTTTTTTTAGAAACGATCTGCAACGGGATCTACAAATGGCTCTGGACAGATTCAATCTGCGATTTGTTAGCTGGCAATAGATATGGACCTCAGGTATGTTCGTCTTCCTAAAGGTTCAGGGGATTCACTCGGCTACCAATGTTGTCTAACGGCTTGCGTATTGGGGTAGTGCCCCTCACTCCACGGCTCAGGTAAAACTAATAACCGCTTTGCCACAAATGACAGCTCTTGGTTTACCTCACGGATGGGAACTAGTCAATCAGGTAGGGGTCGTTGCCCTTTTCGCTGGTAGGTCCTCTCAATGGGCCAGCTACTTCGGGGTTCTTGTGGTACTCCTCACAATGAGTTTTAGGGCTATGCCCAGGCACTTCCCACAGTTAAGTGGATAGGGATTATTCCTTGATCTGAACCTGCAATTGAAATGAACAATACAAATGCAAAGAAAAAAGAACTACTGCAATAATCACAGTACCTGGAGGCCACTGCAAAAAAAACTCAACAAAAATTCCACCCAGTGAGCCCAAGAAAGCGCTCTGATACCAGATGAGAGGAACCTCATGCAACAATATAATGAAAAATGCACGAAATAATAGAAATAGCAGAAACACAGAAGGAATTTATTGATCATAGGCGACTTCGAGGGGGCAACCTCCTTTGAGCAAGCTTAATACAATAAATTCGTCGATGCCTTCATTGGCCTCAACACGTACTTATATACTAAGTCTAATCTAAACAACTATTACTTCCCATGAATGTGGGATAATACAATATGCTCACGGGATGACTTACAAAGCATATGCGTCCAAATATAATATACTAACAAAGTAAAGAGGAGGGTTAAACACAGGTTCCTAACATAATCTTAGGTTGAGTGGGAGCTTTGTGCAGAGCATTCTGTAATCTTGTTGTAGGAAAGAGATGACAGGCACATCCAGAAGATTAGAGGTGGAGAAATTTAATGGCACTAATTTTGAGTTATGGAAACTTAAGATGGAGGACATGCTTGTTGATCATGACCTATAGGAAACTGTATCCAGTGTAAAACCAGCTGCAATGGCACAAGATGATCGGGATCTCAAAGATTGGAAGGTTAAGGGTCTCATAAGACTCAATCTAGCTGATTATGTTCTATTAAATGTCCATGAGGAGAAGAGCACAAAAGATCTTTGGAAGACGTTGGGTGATGTTTATCAGGCCAAATCCCTGGTGAACAAACTTTTTTTGAGAAAGAAGTTGTATTCTCTGAGGATGGAGGATGGAGGATCGGTTGCAGATCACCTCAATGCTTTCAACATGTTAGTGTCACAATTGACATCCATTGGTGTGAAAATGGAGGAGGATCATTGTATGACCTTGCTTTGTTCTTTACCAGACTTGTGGGATCATATTGTGATGGCTATTGGGAGCACCACATCCACATTCAAAATGGATGATGTGGTTTCTTCGTTGTTATCTAAAGAAATGCGAAGAAAGTCTTCTGAGGCAGCCAAAGAGGCTCTTGCGGTTCGTGGAAGACCCAAGGAGAAAGCAAAAAAGAAGGATGAGAAAGATGAGAAGGGCAGATCCAAATCTCCTGGAAAGTCCAAAGCTCTCTATTAGAACTGTGGCAAAACTAGGCATTTTCGAAAGGAATGCAAGGAAGAAAAGAAAAAGAAGAAGAATGTCCCAGATTCAAATTCTGAAAAATCTCAAGATGGTGGTGATGGACCTTCATCGTAGCCCTGGCCACCCATGCATCTGATGATGTGTGGTTGATTGATTCTGGTGCTTCATTCCACATGACCTCGCATCGAAGCTGGTTCACGAAGTATGAAGAGTTCGATGGTGGAAGAGTGTACCTGGGTGACGATTCTCATTTGAAGATTGTTGGTCATGGAATAGTCTCAATCTGATTCCCTGATGGACGAGTGAAGGGGATCACTGGGGTTATGCACATCCCAAGCCCTACACAGAACTTGCTTTCTATAAGTATGTTGAATGATGCAAGTGTGCAGGTTATCTTTTCTAAGGATGGATGCAAGATGACTAGAGGATCTATGGTGCTTGCAAATGGTACTCGGAGAGGTACTCTGTTTCAATTGGCGGCATCCACTTCATAGTGCAATAGTTCTTCTGACTCAAAGAAAAGATCTGCAGTCGCTTCATCCCCACCATCTGAATGAGTAGTGAAGAAATTTGTTGTAACACATTCTGATGGTAGTGCACATGCTTTGGAAGTTAAACTTCCTGCTGAAAAGACTATGTTATGGCATTTGAGATATGGCCACATTGGTGAGAAGGGTTTGTGAACCCTAAAAAATAAAAACCTCGTTGAGGGTGTATACACCTAAAAATGATATGACTCTATCTAAATAAATATTCTAAGGATTTATTTCATCTTAATATTCCTCTATCAATAAATAAATAAATCAATTTATTTATTTGGTTCATATTCCTCCCAAAAATAAAATAAAATCACTTATTTAATTAGTTTCATCAAATTCTTTCAATTTCCTCTTATATACAATTAAATAATTCTTAATTATTTAATTAAATCAAATTGTTCCTCCAAATTTAAATAAATCATTCAAATTTATTTAAATTGTCTCAATCTCTAAAAATAAAATATGATCAAATGTTTTATTTATTCTTCCAAAACATGCACAAACAATTAAATAAATTTATTTACTTAATTTGTTTTCTTATCTTCTAATTCCTCAAAAATCTTCCAATTCTTCTAAAAATAAATCTTGTTCATCATGCACACAAAAATTAAATAATTTATTATTTAAGTTCTCTCAAATCATGCAAAAAGCAAATCACAAGTTGAGTTAATTGATTTAATCAATCTTGTTTTTATCAACAACTCTTAAATTAGCAGAAAGCATTCTAATTTATGAAATCAAATCTTATCTTTATCAAGAAAGCAATTAACTCAAACAAAACAGCTTTTTGTGTGACACTTGTCTTCTTCCTATTCACGCACATCCTCTCAAATCTTCTCAACCGTTGATCTTCTTATTTCTTCTATACCGTCGATCTTCCTTCTCTCAAGTCTATAAATACAACCCTTTTCCTCCATTTCAAATTTCAAAACTTTTAGTAAACTTACTCTGCAGAATTCACAGTGCGCCTTTGGTACCCAACACCATTTCATAGCTTGCGATCACCATTTTTATTGTATTGAAGATCCTCTTCATTACAAGATCTATCATAGCCATTTCTCTATTGTCATCTTGAAGAACAAAGCAAGGAAGTGCACTTTCTGAGGGCTTCATTCACATGAAAGATCAATTGAGACTAGGTGACCAATGGAAGCCGCAAAGTAATAAGGTTTGCAAGGTGTTTTCTTTGTGTTTGAATCTTGATTATTGCAATTTTTATTGATTTATTGAGTTATTATTAATCATTGATATTATCCACATTCCTGTAACATTTCTGGCACCCACCGTGGGGCCTTGCCCCAAATTTAACCTCAAAAATTGAGTTTTTGTGCGTTAGGTTCCGTACATAGGAAGTTTCTGCGCAGCTGCTTATTGAAACCACGCATCTGATCGCTGCTACAACACATCTGGAAGATCTGTGCATCTGCTCACTAAATCAGTGCATCTATTCTCTGAATCAACGCATATATCTGACCTGCCAATATATTCTCTAAATCAACGCATATATCTGACCTACACTTTTATTCTCTGTTTCAACGAATTTAATCTCTGTAACTATTCATTTATCATAACTATGCATCTGTTCTTTCTTTCAGTGCATGTATTATCTGTAACTATGCATATACCATATATGTGCATCTGTGTTCTATATCTATGCATGTATCCTCTATAATTGTGCATATATCTTCTGTAATGCTAACACAATCTGCAGGCACATTCTCATATCTGATTTGCAGGTTAGGAGCTGGTTAGTCATATAGCTGCATTGTTAACTCACACATAGATCTAATTAGCAAGGAAAGTAATTGGAGTGTTCATGGAAATCTCATCTAGACCTAGCTAGGAAGGAAGTAACTTGATCTTGTTGCATTAACAACTTGAACGTAGTCCCAATGCTAGGAAGGTTAAAATTGAACAAGTGCTTCTTGCTTTCAAAGTTAACAAATCTCGTGTGTGCCCAAATAGCATAACCCATTTAGTTTTTTTCTTTTAAATAGGAGGAAAAGAACCATTGTTTTTTATGTTTTTATAATGATAGTAGGCTTATGCTATCCCCTTTCTTGGGTGACCAAAATGCCAAACCTATCATTTTGCATGTTTAACCTTTAGAGAGGCCTACCCTTGGATATCTTTCCGTCCAAGTGGGAACGACCTTAAGTAACAAGTTAAAGCCAAGCTCTGCCTAGCCACTATAAATAAATTGTGCTTAAGGTGAAAGCTTCATGCAACGAGTGTTGATTAGTTATACTGACAGCCAACCTCCCCCAAAACCCTCCAAGGTGTAACCCTTGAAGGCTAGTAGACTCCATAACGAAGAGTAGCGATGTCGCACGTATAACCACTTGAACGGTTGCCCTTACTACTTATCCATTCTTTTAGAAGCCAAAATCCCCTATAAACCGGTGCCGAAAAGAGCGATTATCATCTTCCTAAGACGACTCATGTTCTTATGATTCAATAGTAGAGATAACAGGGAAATCCTAAGGTTTGCGAGCCTTGGGAACCCAGAACTTGGTGTACCAGAGAAGTTTGTGCACTTGTAAGGGGGAGCCCATGTCCCAAGTTCCTAAGTTATCCACATTGAAATATTGTAGCTAGTGTAAAAACCAAGTGAGAATTTGGTTTATATTGTCCTTGCCATCTTAGGATTTGTACTTGTTTTTGTCAAAAAGAGTCAAAAAAAAATCTAAAAAAATCAACAATCATGAAAAATTCTTTGTGTGTTGTGTCTTTCTTGCCACAATTAAGAAAATCAAGTCAAAAAGACCAACTTTCAGCCGAAGAAAACCAAAAACATCAAAAAATGCCAAAAATTAGTCAAAAACTACCAAAAACATAGAGCTACGCATTTGTTCATTCTTATTGCGCATGTGTTCAATCCTACTGCGCATCTGTCCTTTATTACGCATCCATTCAATTCTGATGCACTTTTGACCAATTTTGTTGCGCATACATATTTTACCATAACGACGCATTTAAACTCTGTTCCTGTGCTTTTACTTTTTACCAGATCTGCGCATTTACTCTTTGTTGCTACGCATTTACCCTCTATTCCTGCGCTTTTACTTTTTACCAAATCTGCGCATTTACTCTCTGTTGCTATGCATTTACCCTCTGTTCCTGTGCATCTGTCATAGTGAGCTATTCCGTACATTTGCTAAGGAAAACAATTATCTTTTCAAGAACCCATTTCAACCTTGTTTCAATTTCACAGATCAGATTAACCATGCAAGTCACTTATCCCGTCCTTTTCCACAACATAGCCGCTTTTCCAACACTCACATCATCCAAAAACTTCATAAATCTTCCCAAAATCAAACCAAGTATCAAAACTAGGTTAGTGCAAAGAAATTCTAGATCATATCAACCTCAAACAACCCTAGTAAGTCTCCACTATCAAAGATCTATCATCCTTCTATCTCGGAACTTCACTAGTGGCTTGTACAAAACTAGTCTATATCAAGTAATCAGATTCCAATCATCTTTACTTTTGGCTATCATTTTGTATCAACCAACTTGTTTGACATCATTGGTCTAAGGAAACCCTTGTTCGAACCTCATCACCACAAGTATCCCCTTCACCACAACATCATAGCACACCTTGTCAAAACTTCCAATCTCACTCCATCCCATCCCAAATCACATTGCATGGTTATAACTAGATCCCAAAAACAAAAACAACTTGAAATGGTGGGCACACCCAACAAAATTGTCCCATCCCCTCACGACAGTGATGAGGAGATTTCTCATGAGGACATTCTACAAGCCCAACAAGACCGAAAGTTCCAATGGATGATGGACAAAGTGCTCAATCAAGACTCTAGCAAATTCTTTCTTTACCTAGCAAACCAAGGACTTAAGCTCCCCAAACACTTTGATGTCAATGTGTTAAAGGAAACCGAAGAAGAAAGAATACATGAGGATAGCACATGAGAGGAGAGAACCATAGAAAAAGGCAAGATGACCATTGACTCTACAAACCCTCTAGGCTTATTGACTCAACAAATCCAAGCCTTGCAGCAATAGCTCGCAAACATTCAACTGGAGCATCAACAAAACACTATTCTCTAGAAGATATCTCATCATATCCTTTTGACAAGACCTTGATCATGATACCTTTCCCCTCAAAGTTTGAGGTACCAAAATTTGACAAATATCGCAGAAAGGGTGATCCAAGAGACCACATCAGAGAATTTAGTGTAGCATGCCTTAAAGTCACCCAAAATGACACCTATCTCATGTGACTATTTCCAAGGAGCTTGGGAGGACAAGCTATGGAGTGGTTCTCTCGACTACCTCCTGGCATTCGAACCTTCAACGAACTAGTGGATAAGTGTGTCACGCACTTCTCCTACAACATTGAGCATGACATCTCACTTTTAGATCTTTGTAACACTAAACAAAAGGGTGGAGAATCCTTCTCCTCTTTCTTACAAAGATGGAGACAATTGGCAAGCAAATGTCTACATCTAATACTAGAAAAACAAATGCTTGAGATGTTTGTCCATAACCTACACGTTGACCTAAGCTACCAAATACAAATCCAATGCCCTACTTCTTTTAGTAAGGTCATTGAGATGGGTTTACTCATTGAAAAAGCTTTGATAGAAAAAGGTCAAATCAAACTTCACAAAGACACTCCTAGTGCAAATGTCAACATAGATAAACCATGATTTTGGACTAAGAATAAAAATGTCATGAATGATGGGGTGGTTGATGCCAAAAATGTGACACCAAAGCAAACAATTTTCAACTTATCAAGCCCACAAAACAACCTCCCACAAAACAAACCACGAAACACCGAATCACGGTTTACAAACTATCATCCTCGGAGAAAATTCACACCTCTAGGAGAAACGTTGGAAACTGCCCTATAGAAGCTAATAACAAATAAACTCATAACACTTCCAACAATGCGGGATTATGAACCAAAAGTCAAACCTCCTTGGTGGAATGACAGTGACTTCTATGAATATCACTGAAACAAGGGACACAAAACCAATGACTGCATTGTGCTCAAACACACCATTCAAGATTTGTTGGACCAGAAAAAGGTATCACTTGATGGACATGCCTCTAATCATAATCACTTAGCGTTCAAGAATCCACTTCCCAACTATGAGCAGGGAGGATCTTCAAATCAAAACAACAGTGGAACTAACAATGTCAATTATACAAACGTATCATTTGACTATATTGTTAACCACATTTCAGAGAGTGATTCACATATCAATGTAATAACTATAAACAAAACCTCAGATTGTAATGTGACCACTCGTGGTGGAAAAGTTACTCTTAGAGGAGTCCCGTCCAAACCATCCTCTCCGTCCAACCAGTACAATGTCCTGGACCAACTTCACAAGACACCCGCACATATCTCCATCTTGGAACTTTTATGTTTGTCCATGTCTCATAGAGCCATACTTGACCAAGCTCTTTCAGAAGCCACCATTCCAACAAACCTCGCCGAAGAATAGTTTCAGACCATGGTAGGTCATATTACCACACCTCATTCCCTATCATTCACTGAAAAGGATGATATTTCAATCACTCAACGTCATAATGCATCTCTCCACATAGAAGCCTTCATCCACAAGCACAAAATAAAAAGGGTCCTAATCAATGGAGGAGCTGGTTTGAATATTTGCACCTTAAAGCTAATCTTGCATTGGGGTTTTTCAGAGAATGCTATCGATCCTAAAAAGAAAATCACCATCAAAGCTTATGATGAAGAGGAAATAACTTCAAAGGGAATTATTGTTTTGCCTATCAAAGTGGGACCTATAGTAAAGGATGTAGCGTGCCAAGTCCTTGATATGGAGCTTGCGTATAACATTCTCCTTGGGAGACCTTGGATACATGCTCTGAAAGTAGTACCATCAACCTATCACCAGTGTATCAAATTCCCCCATGAAGGCCACAAAATCACCACCCAAGGTGATCCCAATCCATTTCAATATTGCAACTTCATTCAATCTAAACCTGAAGTTGTCATTCCCCATAACTATGCCTCTGCTTCATCTTCATCCCATGTTGACCCAACTTCACTCCCTTCCACATCGAAGACACCTCAATCTGACCTCAAGGTCAAAGACAAGGGTCTCGGTGAATACACAATTGCACAATCCTTTTGCTTATCATAGCTCCCTATCTCCCCTAGATCCTATGGAAATCCTTCCATGAGCAAACCCAAAGCAGTAGAAACTACTAAAGGTCCATTTGTCAAATGGGGAAGCCTTGAAGATGAGAGCAATGAAAAAGACATCCTACATTGGTTATATAAAGATGAAGACAGTCTATCCAAGAAACAAGACCATCACTCCACGATGCAAACTGAACAATGTGGTCAAGGATTCTCAATATTACAAAGGATGGGGTATCAAGGTCAGGGGCCCATCGGATTGAGAAAAGAAGGTATTACTGAACCTATCCAACCTCATACATTAACAACCTGAGACACTACAGGGCTAGGTTACACCGGAAAAGCGAAGACCAAAGGAATAGATAAGCATAAAGGCAAACAACCACAAACATCTACTACTAACCTAGTAGATCAAATTCACTGACTACAAGGATGGAGTGAGACTGACTCCAATGAGTATGAATGGGATAGTCTCTTTGAACTATCTTGTGATGAAAAAGATATTGATGTGGTCCATGAGTATGACGCTACCCATGCAACTAATGAGGGACAAAGTCCAAGGGCTAGACCTCTAGAGTTCAACCCGCATAAGAACGATAGTGAGATTCGTGAGGAAAGAATGATACCGCACTTGACAGATCAACTAGTGGAGAGTACCATCGCAGGCATTGTCAATGCTTATAATAACCACCTTAACTCCTCCATCTTGACCATCAACGTCCTCGAACCAGACCAACCCAATGACCCTCTACCACTAGTGCATCCAGAACTCATAGATTGGGACCTACAAGACACTACCCCTGAGCTAGATACCTTTCAAAATGATGAAGCCATCATAGACTATCTAGAGCTTAGAGACCATATACTCGCAAGGGATCACAGGGCTGGCTATGCCATAGAACTCAATGGCAGGGCTTATTTTGGAGAGAGTGTTAATCCTTTAAGTCTCAAAAATGTAAAAATGAAAGAAAGATCTAATGGTGAAAACTGCTCTACGGCAGTGTTAGATCATGAAAATAGTAAAAATATGAAAGACGTATCCAACGGTGAAAACCCCTCTGGGGCGCCGAAGGATGAAAGGCTTGACCCTCTCCCCAATCTAACACATCAGGAGAGGTCCTCAATCTTGATAGAACCAGCAGACCAGATCAACATCAGTATAGGTGACAATCCAAGGATGATCCATATGGCACAATCTTTAACTATATAAGAAAAGCTAGAGTTCACTAAATTCTTCAAACGGAAACAAATCAACTTTGCTTGGACATATGCGGATATGCCAGGGCTAGATCCAATCTCATAATGCATCACTTATCCTTAGCTCTAGGAGCTAAGCCAGTTAAGCAGAAACTCAAGAAGATGCACCCGCATGTCGCCCTCATGGTAAAAGAAGAACTGAAGAAGTTGCTCAATATCAAGTTCATAAAACCAATAGACTATCCTGAATGCATTTCAAATATAGTGCCAGTCGCCAAACTGGATGGAAGAGTTTGACTGTGTAATGACTTTAGGGACCTAAATAAAGCTTCTCCAAAAGATGATTTCCCTTTGCCAAACATTGACATCATTGTAGATCTCACGGCAGGGCACACCATGTTGTCACTAATGGATGGTTTCTCTGGATACAACCAGATCAAAATTGCACCTGAAGATCAACACAAGACTGCATTTACATGTCCATGGGGCACCTATTGTTGGTGTGTCATGCCATTTGGATTGAAAAATGTAGGGGCAACATATCAGAGAGCTATGACCACAATCTTCCACAGCATGATGCACACCATAATGGAAGATTATGTAGATGACATATTAGCAAAATCACTCACAAGAGGACACCTAGCAGTATTAGACAAAATCTTCATAAGATTGGAACAGTTCAATGTGCGCCTCAACCCAAAGAAGTGCGTATTCAGAATCACATCTAGCAAGCTTCTAGGATACATCATGTCTGCCAATGGAATCGAAGTAGACCTAGCTAAGGTGAAAGCCATCATGGAAATGCCACCTCCCAAAAATCTCAGTCAACTAAGGTCTCTACATGGAAAACTACAATCTATCAGAAAGTTCATTTCTCAATTGGTAGACAAGTGCAACCCATTCGCACACCTCCTACATAAGAACATTCCTTTCAAATGGAATGATTCGTGCAAATAGGCATTTCAACAGTTAAAAGAGTATCTCATGAAACCACCTGTATTGATGCCACCGATCCAGGGTAAGCCTCTGCTACTTTATATCTCCACCACACCAACAGCTCTGGGGCAAAATCATGACGGGAAAGAACAAGCAATTTATTACATTAGTAGAACACTGGTTGGCTATGAGCTACAATACACGCCAATTGAAAGGGCATGCCTCATTGTGGTCTTCACTTCACAAAAATGGAGACATTACATGCTATCGCATTCCATCAACCTAGTAGAAAAAATCAATCCACTAAAGTATTTGCTCAACAAAGCTGCCCTTACAGGTAGATTATCCAAATGGGTCATGCTTCTCAGTGAGTTTGACATCGAGTATGTAAATAGGGGTGCCATAAAAGGTCAAGTACGTGCAGATCAGCTAGCAGATGCGCCTTTAATAGATGATAACCCTTTGAGCTTCAAATTTCCAGACAAGTCCATCTTTCACATAACAACAACCTGGAAACTCTACTACAATGGCTCCTATACTCAGCATGGGTCTGGGGCAGATATCTTGTTGATCACACCTAATGGAGACACTATTCCAAAATCATACAGACTACTCTTTCCTTGCACTAACAATGTGGCAGAGTATGAAGCCCTAGTCATTGGCATTAAGCTGGCAGTTGAGTGGAAGATCAAAGAACTTCAGGTGTATGGTGACTCACAACTGGTTATCAACCAAGTGAAGAACGACTACCAAACAAAGGATGAGAAGTTAATACCATACAAATGAATGGTAGATGACTTCAAAGAGTACTTTGTTGAGATCTCTTTTGAGCAGAAACCAAGGATAGAGAACAAAGTAGCAGATGTGATGGCAACGATTGCATCTCTCCTTGACATTCCTGACAACCAATCATGTTATGAGTTCTTGGTAGAGCCAGTGTCCCATCCTGCATACAACACTCCTGAATCCCACATCATTTTCCACATTGTAGGATCTGATTCTCCCCTATACAGAAAAGTATTTACCTATCTTAAAGAGAATACCCTACCTAGGGTTGATCTCTCAAATAACCAAAAATGAACCTTCATTTGCCAAGCATCTCGTTACGCCATTATCGCCAATACCTTATATCGACGTGGTCTCGATGGTACTCTCCTTAGATGTCTCGATAGTGAGGAATATCAAACTACCCTGAGCAAAGTGCACGATGGTATATGCGGGACCCACTCTAGTGGTCCTACCTTAGCTAAGAAACGCATACACATGGGATACTACTGGCCAACTATGGAAAAAGATTCCTATCATTTTGTAAAGAGGTGCAAGAAATGCCAAATCCATGGGAACCTGATACATGCACTAGCACAGGAGCTGCAGCCTTTAACAACTCCTTGGCCTTTCTGTCATGGGGACTCAACTTAGTGGACAAGATCCACCCTCCATCATCCAATGGCCATAAATTCATAATCACTACCATCGAGTACTTTACAAAGTGGATTGAAGCCGTACCCCTCGCCAATGTCACAGGCAAACAGATTGCCTCTTTCATCTTGAACTACATCATTTGCCGCTATGGTATCCCTTTATCCATTATCACAGATAATGGACGACCATTCAAAAATCAGGATGTCAAAGAACTGTGTAACAAGTTCCACATCCAACACCACTTTCCCACCCTGTATTACCCCCAAGGAAACGGCCAGGCAGAGGCATCAAATGAAACCATCTTAAAAATCTTGAAAAAGACTGTTAATGATGCTAGTCGTGATTGGCACATCTAATTGAATCTCGCACTGTGGGCCTACTTCACAATTATCCCCACACCCACAAGTGCAACACCATACTCCCTGGTCTACAGATATGAAGCCATCTTGCCCATTGAAGTCAAGATCCCATCCTTGCGAGTATCGTTAAAAGGCCTCATAACAGATGAAGAGTACAAAGTATCCAGACTTCAAGAGTTAGAGCTACTAGAGGAAAGAAGGCAACAGACCTTTACCCATTTCAAGGCTTATCAACAAAGGATGTCCAGAAATTACAACCACAGAGTAAAACCCTAGGTATTTCAAGTCAGTGATCTGGTGCTTTAGGAAAATCCCTACAATCAGCAGGATCAGGAAAAGAAAGGAAAGTTTCAACCCAACTAGCTTGGTCCCTATGTCATCATTGATGCCTATGGGTCAAGTGCATATCAATTGGCTACATCAAAAGGTGAACTATTTGATGATCCCATCAACAACATGCATCTTCACAAGTTCTACACTTAAACCGCAATGTAAAGGAGTCGAAAACAACAAAAAATGGAAAAACAAACAACAAAAAAAAAAGGAAAAACAACAAAAAAATCATCCTCTGGTGAAAACCTAACAAATAGGTGCCTTGGATAGATACCATGATGAAAACCTAGCAAATAGGCGTCATGTGTATTTTGGCTATCGTGCAAATAAAAGCAAGTGGTGAAAACCTGGTAAACAGGCGCTACTTGTGATAAACCGCCTTCTCCATCTTTTCCACCTTGTTCCTCATTCATACATCCTAACAGCATCCACCCGATCACATCAGTACTTACCATGGCTTGTTGTTCGCTCGTCCTTATCACCTTCTTCTGTCACGCTGCTAATCCAAACTTGCGTCCATCTTGTCATCCATCCTGAGCTAATCCATTAAACCTCAAACTACGTTGCCTTTGATTTATCACGTAGGTAAGGCCATCTTGCATCGATGCGCCCCCGAGGCTCCTTTCCCATCCGTTGCATACCCCTTTTCACCCATCCGTTGGTCCGTCTACATCCACACCATTTCCCATCACCTAGGTCATAGGTTCACTAAGTTCACCCTGAACTACATTATCTCTACGTCATCACGTAGGAAAGGCCATCTGTCAATGCACCCTTGAGGCACTAGGCCATTCCCGTAGGGCCTGTTTCTTCATGTCCATTGTCAGTTCATTCATAATAAATCAATCCTTTGCTTGATCGGGGGCAACTCCTTGACCTAGTTACATAATTGGATTCTTGAGTGCCAATTGTTCTAAGAGGACACCAATAAGGATTGTGGTACCTTTCACTAGACACGCATGCGCAACAAAGCACGCTTCTAAACAAAAATTTTGACGCAAGACATCAACCTATCCGAAGCAAAACAAACAAGTACCTAAACACTCAAAATGATTTTATCTAAATTATGGCAAGAAGACACATCTAATGCAAGAATGTTTTGTGTTTGTGAGCAGGTTAACTTACAGAGTCTTGATTTTTGTTATCATGTCTTTCTACGCTACTCAAGGATGCCTATAATCTAGAGATAATGTCATGGGGGCATAATTATCTTCTTTATTTGTTGTTTGTGGATCAATCTTTAGTAATGTGCTGACTTTTATCTAATGACATGATCAGCAAAAGGTCATCAAGGACTTCAGAGGTCTAAAAACATGAAAAGGGGCAATCCTTGTCTGTTGAAATGCAAGAAATACTCAAGTCATCTAAATTTAATTTTGACTAGATGCTTGTATTAACTTGCTATATCAAAATCCATGTAAGTAATACTTAGGTCATCTCGGTTCAATTATACCTAGATGCTTGTATTTTCTTACAACATTTCAAAAGAGAAAAGAAACAAAAAAAATGCCTAATGATGAAATAAGCACTTCAAATTACTTGCAATATCAAGATGACAAATATCCGTATCCATCCATATCAAATTGCATTCCATATACCATCCATTAATAAAGATTTTGTTTGCAGTGTCAGAGTTTACAAAAGCTTGTGAGTACTTCAATCAAGTCATTCTTCTGTCAAAGTCACATTTCTATCTATCATCATGTCTTTCATTGAGTCTCTTTTGCAATGATCCACATGCAAGTCCGCCCTTAAGCCATACCAATCGAGCAAAATCAATCTAGTCAAATTATCCAATTGAATTAGTGGTCTTGATCCTAATCTCATTGTAAACCAACTCAATCAATCATAATTATCGGTGGGATATATCTTTCCCACGCCTATCGTGTTGATCTATGGATATATCTTTCCCCGCAATGAAAAACACTATCGTCAATCATTATCGATTAATCATTGGTTTACAGCTGGACAGGGGCAATACCTTGTTTGTTCTTGTATCATTTGTGCATACTTGCTTACTTGCTTGTGTGTGTTATCATTTTATCTTTCATCACGTCTCATTCAACTCTTTCTTCATCTCGTTTTCTCAAGCCGTAACCTGTTTTCTTCACCCTAACCTAACTGTTCAACCTATCTCATGGTGAGATTGTTCGTCTCATGCCCTCGATTCTTCTTCCTGTCCAATCTCCCGAGGGGGCATCCTGTCATTGTAATATGTACCAGGGGCAAACTGGGGCATGTGTCATTATCATAAAATTTTATTCTTTGAAACAATGTGATAAAACACATTGCATCAAAGAGGGGCAAAATGTATACACCTAAAAATGACATGACTCTATCTAAATAAATATTCTAAATATTTATTTCATCTTAATATTCCTCTATCAATAAATAAATAAATCAATTTATTTATTTGGTTCATATTCCTCCCAAAAACTAAATAAAATCACTTATTTAATTAGTTTCATCAAATTCTTTCAATTTCCTCTTATCTACAATTAAATAATTCTTAATTCTTTAATTAAATCAAATTGTTCCTCCAAATTTAAATAAATCATTCAAAATTATTTAAATTGTCTCAATCTCTAAAAATAAAATATGATAAAATATTTTATTTATTCTTCCAAAACATGCATAAACAATTAAATAAATTTATTTATTTAATTTGCTTTCTTATCTTCTAATTCCTCAAAATCTTCTAATTCTTCTAAAAATAAATCTTGTTCATCATGCACACAAAAATTAAATAATTTATTATTTAATTTCTCTCAAATCATGCAAAAAGCAAATCACAAGTTGAGTTAATTGATTTAATCAATCTTGTTTTTATCCACAACTCTTAAATTAAAAGAAAACATTCTAATTTATAAAATCAAATCTTATCTTTATCAAGAAAGCAGTTAACTCAAACAAAACAGCTTTTTGTGTGACACGTGTCTTCTTCTTATTCGTGCACATCCTCTCAAATTTTCTCAACTGTTGATCTTCTTATTTCTTCTATACCATCAATCTTCCTCCTCTCAAGTCTATAAATACAACCCTTTTCATCCATTTCAATCATCGAAGCTTTTAGTAAACTTACTCTGTAAAATTCACAGCGCACATTTGGCACCCAACACCATTTCATAGCTTGCGATCACCATTTTTATTGTATTGACAATCCTCTTCATTACAAGAACTATCATAGTCATTTCTCTATTGTCATCTTGAAGAACAAAACAAAGAAGTCTATTTTCTGAGGGCTTCATGTTCACACGAAAGATCAATTGAGACTAGGCGACCAATGGAAGCCGTGAAGTAATAAGGTTTGCAAGGTGTTTTCTTTGTGTTTGAATCTTGATTATTGCAATTTCTATTGAGTTATTGGGTTATTATTAATCATTGATATTATCCACATTTTCTTGTAACAGAGGGGTTAAATGATTGTAATCTCAAGTTCAACTTTTGCGAACATTGTGTATATGGAAAGCAAAATCATGTTTAGTTTTACTCTAGTTCTCACAAGTCTTCTGGTGTATTGGATCTTATTCATTCTAATGTGTTTGGTCCTATTAATGTTCCTTCGATTTCCAAATCTATATACTTTGTATCTTTCATAGATGATTACAGTAGAAGGACATGGGTTTATTTTATCAAAAGCAAGACTGAAGTCTTTAGTCGATTTAAAGAGTTTAAAGCTTTTGCTAAAAATTAGACTAGTAAAAAGATTAAGTGTTTGAGAACTGATAACGGTGGTGAGTTTTGTTCAGCAGAGTTTGATAAGTTCTGTAAAGAACAAAGGATTGAAAGACATAAGACAACTCCATACACCCCACAACAAAATGGAGTTGCAGAGAGGATGAACAGGACACTAATGGAGAAGGCTAGGAGTATGCTTAGTGGAGAAAGCCTCAAACAAAAGTTTTGGGCTAAAGTTGTAGCCACTGCCTGCTATCTGGTAAATAGATCTCCTACATTAGTTTTTTTTTGTAAGACACCCATGGAGATGTGGTCTGGTAAGAAGCCTTCAGTTAGACATCTTCATGTTTTTGGTTGTGAGGCATATGCACATGTGCCTAGGGAGAAACGGTCTAAATTGGAAAACAAGGATGTTAAGTGTATCTTCATTGACTATGGTGTCAGTGTGAAAAGATACAAGCTTTGGGATCCTGTGGCTGAAAAAGTGTTGTATAGCAGAAGTGTTATCTTCAGAGAGCTAACACCTTCTTCTGTTGTTTTACAGCCAGAACAAACAGAAAAGAAAGAAGATGTGGTTCAAGTTCCTACTACCCCTGAGAAGATTGAACTGACAGACCCTATGAGACCTAATGATGAGGAGAGCTCTAGCAGCTCTGAACGTTTAGAAGAAGAAGCAGAACCTCAACCTTAGCCATTGAGGAGGTCTACATGAACAAGGAAGCAACCTGATAGGTTTGGTTATTCATTGCTTGATCTTAGTTGTGCTTTTGCCTTGCTTACTAACACTGATGAGCCTAGAACTATGACAGAGGCTATGGGCATGAAAGATGCAGGTTCCTGGAAGGAGGCCATTGAAGATGAGATGGCTTCTTTGGAAAAGAATAAAACATGGGACTTGGTGCCTTTGCCTGAAGGATGGAAACCTGTTGGATGCAAATGGGTGTTCAAGAAGAAATTTGGTGTAGATGGCAGTGTTGAAAAGTACAAGGCCAAACTAGTTGCGAAGGGGTACTCACAAGTGGGGGGAATTAATTATGGTGAAATTTTCTCTCCCGTTGCAAAGCTGACATCTATTTGGTTCCTATTATCTCTTGCAGCAACTTATGACTTAGAGGTGGAGCAGATGGATGTGAAGACAACATTCCTTTATGGTGATTTGGAGGAAGAGATTTACATGTCACAGCCAGAGCATTACATAGAGAAAGGTAAAGAAAATTTGGTTTGTAAGTTGAAAAAGTCTTTGTATGGTTTCAAGCAGTCTCCTAGGATGTGGTACTTGAAGTTTGATGTCTTTGTGTTGTCGATTGGATATTTGAGATCGAAATCAGATCATTGTGTGTATTACAAGTTTGACAATGATTGCATTCTCATTATTGCATTGTATGTTGACAATATGTTGTTAATTGGGAATGGTAAGAATATGATTTCTAATTTGAAGTCTCAGTTGCCAGCACAGTTTAAAATAAAAAATCTAGGGGCAGCCAGGTGCATTCTGGGAATGGAAATCAGAAGAGACGGAGCTAAGAGAAAACTTTGGTTAAGCCAGAGTATGTGAAGACCATGTTGGATAGGTTCAGCATGGCAGATTGTAGACCATTGTGTGTTCCTGTTTCATTGGGGACAAAGTTATCTATTAATGATTGTCCAAAATCTCCTAGTGAGGTGGAGGACATGAGCAGAGTACCTTATGCTAGTGTTGTTGGCAGTTTGATGTATGCTATGGTCTGCACAAGACCAGACATTGCCCAAGCAGTGGGAGTCCTTAGTCGATTTACAGATAATCCTGGACGGGTACATTGGGATGTAGTTAAGTGAGTGTTCAGATAATTGAGGGGTACTTCCGAGTATTCTATATTGTTGATAACTGAGAGGGGGGGGTGAATCAGTTATCCTAATTATTTCTTCTTTTGAACTTTCTTATTAATCAATGCAGCATTGAATCAAACAAACAAACATTATCATGAAATGAAAAACACATGACACAGTATTTTTTGACGTGGAAACCCTGTTAAGGGAGAAAACCACGGGGTGATTAACCCAAAGATTATTCTCTGTTAGAAGAATAAGGAATTACAAAATGGCACTTCCCAATTAGGGCTCATTGCCCGAGCACACTGTTCACAAAGAGGCACACTGCCTACAAGGAGACACACTGTCTACAAAAGAATGTTATACAATACTTGAACTGATTGGAAGCATCTACATATGCTGGAGTTCAGTTCCAGTTAGGCTCAGTACACTGATCTGCTGCACTTCATCTTTCCTCTACTCTTTATTCTACTTTCCTTTC
Organism: Cunninghamia lanceolata; assembly: GCA_027924645.1. Classification (NCBI taxonomy): domain Eukaryota; kingdom Viridiplantae; phylum Streptophyta; class Pinopsida; order Cupressales; family Cupressaceae; genus Cunninghamia; species Cunninghamia lanceolata. The sequence continues at coordinate 2,918,954 of BSBN01000124.1, read as the reverse complement.
ACATACCAGATCTTTCTTACTACTTCTGCTCTGCTCTGCACTTATTCGCATACATCATCACACAACTACACTTCTCACAACTAAATCCATCCTCTATATATATCCGCACTAGTGATTTCATTATCTTTCTAGTCGGCACTCAGAATAGTCTATCTTCTCACAAACTCTGTTCTGTCAGCTGAATCCTTGCTCATCAAGTAATGCGGATCAAGCATATACTTGTAGATATCATTAATCATGTCAGCCAAACATAATCCATGTCTTCATAACCTTTACCACTGTCAGAAACACATCCGGAAAGCAATCTGATGTTCTGTCAGTCAGTTCTTCCTCTGTTCACACTGTTACTCAGGAATCTGGTATTCAACTATTCATATCTTTTTCCTTGTCCATCACCAGAAGATAAATCTTTGGAATCTATTACTCAAGATAGTCCTCTTGACTTCCCCAAATCCACACTGCACCAAGACACTTCCTCTGAGAGATCCGGACCAATCTGTCAGACCTTGCCACATGCTCTGTTCTTGTTCACCGGACCACAACAATCTTCATTCAGACTTCCGGTAGAGACACACCATGACTTGCGGATATGTGGGATGACCTTTGTTGCCATCAATGACAACAACCATGAATCCATATAGTGTCTCTTGCCAACAATCTCCCCCTTTGGCATTGATGGCAACACTTAGTGAAAAATGACTAAGTGTTTACACTATGCTCCCCCTTGGCTGATTCCCTATCTTTATATACAATTTCTGGAACTCCCCCTTTGTTGGATTCCTCATTTTTCATTGTTCCTCACTCCCCCTTTGACATCAATGGCAAAGGGTAGGGTCCGCACACCAAATTTTTCAAAAATTTACTATACTTAGCCGCATATTACATACTCACATAAACTGAAGAATGTCTGCAAAGGATGTCTTCAATTGGACCAGTTCTGTAGCCCAACTTTGCTTCATTCTATCCAAAATTGAAATGTGACCACTCAACAAAAATGCAAAAGCTTCTGCCCTCTTGAGATCTGTCGGATCATTGGTTTAGGCGGTAGTCTGAGCATCACTATGGCCTCATGCATAGTTTCTAACTTCGGGATAATAATCCTTCTAAGTTCTCCCATCCGGTTAATTATATTCTTCCTTTCCTTCTCAAAGTTCTTTATTGCATTTGTGATAGCACTAGTTTGACATTCCTGAGTTACTATGGAGGAAGAGAGAGGATCAAAACTTTGAGACAAACTCAGTAGTTTTTCCTGTTCCTCTTTTATTTTCTTCTCAATTTCTACTGTTGCTTTTGACCAGGAGATACAAAATTTGTAAATGTCCCTACCATCCTTAAGAGCATTTTCTAAGCTCTTTATTCCAATACTCATATTTCTCCTATCATTAGAGATTAATCCTAGTACTTCTGAAAATCTTTTATCCAAAAATTCCTTCCGGACCTTTTCTTCAGCTGATTTTTCTAGAGAATCAAAATGTGTACCAACACTGCTAACTAAGGTTTTGAGATTACCGGAAGAGGAGGCTGTCGGATCTATCTTGACCGATGGCATAATCTTTTCAAGCACTCTGGAAGCAACCTCTATCAACTCATAGTCTTCCATATGAGATTTTAGGAGCTTTTCATTTGCCTTAGCATTTGCAAATGAAGCTATCTTCATTGTCTGTACCAGAGAGAGGGAATCAAAGTTGAATGGACCTTTTAGAAGCTCCGGTTCATCAATCTCTATTGTTTCTTGGCTCAGAAATTTTTGAACAGTTTGTGCAGTGTCTCTTGCCGAAGACAGATGTTTCTTCTCTTCTGCAGTCTTGGAACTGTCCTTTGGAATTTCCACATTCTTACCACTATCAGTCCTGGTTTTCTCTGTTGGAGTCTTCTCTTCCTCTGCACCCTTGGTGCTATCAACCTCTTTCGCTGCTTCTTTCTCCTGTAATTTCTCTTCTTCTTGGGATCCGGAGACTGTAGGGGAAACTGGAGGAGAAATGTTGGTTTGTTCAGGGCCCATCTCTTCTGTTGCTTTCTCAGAAGTTTCTTCTGCAGCACTTGTGGATGAGGGATCAGTACCCAAGTCCTCTACAATAGGAAGATTAAACCTTTTGAAGGCCTTCTAGAGGATCTCTTCTGTCTCTATGGCCACCTTGTTAGTCTCACCAAGCATGAGTTGATTCATCCTTGCTTTACTCCTGAACTCATCTTTGTAGTCTTTGAATATTATGTTCATTGTCTTGGGATCAATTTGAGGATATAGCTGAATAGCTATCTGCTCCCAGATCTCAAGATCTTTTGCCTGGGCATTGTTCTTTCTTATTTCTAATTCTTTTTCTAGGCTTTTAGGAATTAGAGATATAATCTCAATGAAAGCCTTATTGTATATGTTCAGATATTTGATTGTGGCTTCCTGCAGAATCTTTTGGTCAGCCTCATTGTAGTCATCATAGAATTCAGTCATTGGTTGAAGGTTTCCATCCACCGTGACTGACTTGATTACACTTTCTAGAGACAGGGTGGGCTTTTCAACAAATACCTCTGCCATTTCTTCCTTGTCTTGGCCTGTGGAGGGTTTACCGGATCCTTTCTTTTTCTGCTTCTTTATTTCTTTTACTCCCTCATCTGATTCCATTTCCTCTTCATCTTTCTGACTTGTATAAGCCCTTGTGGCTTTTATTTTAGACCTTCTCTCTCCTTTACCGGATGTCTGACCTTCTAGTTTAGATATTTTTGAGCTTTTGATTTTGACAGGTGTAGATCCTTTTGATGATCTGGTCCGGGTTGAGGTTTCACCGGAGCACTTTTCTTGCTTTTCTTTTTTGCCTCTTTCTTTTCTTCCTCAGCCTTTCTCCTCTTTTCCCGGTTGGCATCAAGTGCCTCCTTTGGGATGCCTAGGCCTTGAGCAATATGCTCTACTTCTTTTCTCACCTTCCTCTTTATCTCAGGTTCTCTGAGTTCCACATGGATCTTCACACTCAGCTCCTCAAAGGTTCCAAACCTTTCTGTCTTTGGATCTTTGGGCTGACTAAGCATGTGTTGAACATGCAGTTCCACAATCTGTTCATCAACCTCATACCCCATGGGCATGATCCAAACTATCCTTGGCTCCACTGCCTCCATTAGGCACTGATCAGTATCCACCATAAAGCAAACTGAGTCTTTGTATTTTTCAACAACAGACTGGGGAATTCTTTCTATTGCTTGCATCGTGCTTTGGAAGTTTTTGAAGTATCCCCATAGGGCTATATTTCTTGCTTTGGCATCCCCAAGCCCATGTAAATAATCTCTTATCTGGACTGCAACAGGTTTGTCATTCTGCCATACCCATCCACTTGATCCGGGCAGCTCATTCATGAAATAGAAAAATAGACATAATATGAGAGTACCATACTTAAAAGAATTATTTTTGTCCTTTTTGATCTTCTGTATATTTTCCATTAATTGGCTTAAAAGAAGTTCACAGAGATCATAATCTGCATTCTTCCTCAGCATCTCATAGGCAGTGTATACTGCAGTTCCGGACACAGAATTTTCCCTACTGGAGTGATAAATCTTGTATCCTATTATCATAGATGCATACTTGATATCCGAATCAGAAATATCTTTAATGGTCATTGCCCTCTTATCAAATTTTGATCTGGTAGCCTCAGTTACAATGTTATTTTTGACGGATTTGAGGATAGGTATCCCTCCGGAAGAGTATAGACCAGTCACTGCCCTAATTGCCTCTTTTGTGATCTTGTAGGGTCTATCCAGCCATAGGAAGTTGTCATGCATCCTACTCAATACATATCAGACCCATTCTTCTTCTTCAAAGCATGGGAAATGAATGAATTGATCAAACTGTTTCTTCTGGATACCCTTATACTCTGGTTTAAGCTCAAAGGCATTGTCTATCAGTTGTTTGTGATAGAAATCTCTCAATTTGAATTCCCTGAATTCCTCAATACTTGCATGTATGTAAACCCTAATGTCTTCTGTGTGTAAAACGCCATGAGGAACACTAGAGAATGCTCCTAAGGGATCTACCTCCAATGACTTGTATGGGTGTTTCTTAAATTCAGGTCGGGGCCTATCTGAGATCTTTACTATATTCAGAGTAGCCATTTCTCAAAAGATTTGTAGTAAGATATCGAAAATGGAAAATACCTTATGCGCCTTCGGTTACACGGAGTGGTTGGATTGATTTCTGTATGTAATGACTTCGGTAGGAGATCTTTGGTGAGCTTGATGAATCTTGTTGCAGAGCTCCATTTTTCGCTTCTTCTTGAGTGCAGAATGAGCAAGTGATTTATGAGAAATCCCTTATATTGCTCTGCAAACCCTAATATCTGATGGCAATAAATGCTTGACCTACATTATTCCGGTTTGCCTTACTCGGATAACTTGAAGAACCGGATCAAACCTGATCTATGAACATCATGCGGATCTTCCAATCATGAACAAATCAAGATGACACATCATAAGGACATCCCAAACACTCTGTCCAATTCGCAAAATAAGACAATGCGCTTCCGAATCTCTCCGGACCTTTTTGTAATCCTCTGTCATTCTGGAGCATCTCCCGGAACAGGTCTTACTTGATCAACCACAACTTCTTCACATCTCTATGCGGACCTCTGAAATCTTATCTAGATCATCTCAAGACTTATATCTTTAAACCCTTTACTCCACATTTTGTGCCACATCCGGCACCACTTGATTGGCTGGGGGGAACAGGATTTTCTTTGAGTCTCCCCCTGAGCCAGAGCTCACCTTTTAATTTTCGGAAGGAATATCAGCACCAGAGTCTGGTGCGGATCCAACTTCTATATTCTCTAAACTTTTCTTCACCTAAATCTTGTTCATCTGATTCCTAACTTCATCCGCATTCATTTTTTGTTTACCCTTGTCTTGATTCTGATTATACACCGGACCTCTTTTGTCCTGATTCTTGCTTCTGCAGACTTTTGCATTATGACCGGACCTATTACAGATTTGGCAAATAACATTTCCTTGCATATTTAACTGATAACCTCTTAATCTGCATTGATTAGCCATATGACCTACTCTATTGCATGCAAAGCATCTACCATTGAATGATTTGTTTATTTGCATATTTCTGCATTCATGAGACTTGTGTCCATACCTTTTGCAATTAAAGCACTGTCCGGAGAAGGATGAATTAGTCTGATTCATTCTCTTTCTGCACTGATTAGCTTTGTGACCAAAGTGATTGCAGCTGTGGCAGTATCCATTGAAGGATGGATATCTTTGAGCATTGGGCTGTCTTACTGGAGGTCTTCTAGGCCTATTCCTTGGATTTTCTGATCCAAAATTCTTTTGACCAGATCCAGAGCTTTCTCCTTTCTCATATCCCAAACCATACTTGTCATCTATCCTCTTTTGACTTCCAATAAGAACTTCAAGTTGAGCAGAACTTATCTTGAATTTTTTTTTATATTCATTTGTTGTTTGAAGATCTCTTTTGAGGGAGACAATTTGATCCTCAAGTTTTTCTTCATTATCTTTGGCATCTTCAAGATCAGATTCAAGATGTCTGATAATCCAGTCCATCTGGTGGCATTCTTCTGATTTCTCTTTAAGAGATTGTCTTAGATTGTCTTCAGCTTTTCTTTTCTCTTCAATCTCTTGAGTAAACTTTATAACTCCTGATTCCATTTCATGTCTTACCATAATGACTTCTTTTGATAACTTTTCACATAACTTGGTTTTCTCAGTCAATTCTTCATTTGTATTGCTTTCTTCACTTTGTCTTGCCAATTGTTGGAGTAGCTCCTTTCTCTTTTTCATAGAGAGACTTAATTTGTCCTTTAGTTCTCTCATGAATTCATCAGCTTGTTTGAGTCTTTCCTTTAATTCATTGACTTCAGAGTTTGACTGTTCAAGATCCTCAAGGGCAGTCTTGAGTTTCTCCCTTAAACCATATGCATCCATTTGAACTCCTAGATCTTCCTCAAGCTGTTAGGCTCTATTAGGAGGAACTTAGCTCTGATACCAATTGTTGATAACTGAGAGGGGGCGGGTGAATTAGTTATCCTAATTATTTCTTCTTTTGAACTTTCTTATTAATCAATGCAGCATTGAATCAAACAAACAAACATTATCATGAAATGAAAAACACATGACACAGTATTTTTTGACGTGGAAACCCTGTTAAGGGAGAAAACCATGGGGTGATTAACCCAAAGATTATTCTCTGTTAGAAGGATAAGGAATTACAAAATGGCACTTGCCAATTAGGGCTCATTGCCCAAGCACACTGTTCACAAAGAGGCACACTGCCTACAAGGAGACACACTGTCTACAAAAGAATGTTATACAATACTTGAACTGATTGGAAGCATCTACATATGCTAGAGTTCAGTTCCGGTTAGGCTCAGTACACTGATCTGCTGCACTTCATCTTTCCTCTGCTCTTTATTCTGCTTTCCTTTCACATACCAGATCTTTCTTACTACTTCTACTCTGCTCTGCACTTATTCGCATACATCATCACACAACTACACTTCTCACAACTAAATCCATCCTCTATATATATCTGCACTAGTGATTTCATTATCTTTCTAGTCGGCACCTGGAATAGTCTATCTTCTCACAAACTCTGTTCTGTCAGCTGAATCCTTTCTCATCAAGTAATGCGGATCAAGCATATACTTGTAGATATCATTAATCATGTTGGCCAAACATAATCCATGTCTTCATAACCTTTACCACTATCAGAAACACATCCAGAAAGCAATCTGATGTTCTGTCAGTCAGTTCTTCCTCTGTTCACACTGTTACTCAGGAATCTGGTATTCAACTGTTCATATCTTTTTCCTTGTCCATCACCAGAAGCTAAATCCTTGGAATCTATTACTCAAGGTAGTCCTCTTGACTTCCCCAAATCCACACTACACCAAGACACTTCCTCTAAGAGATCCGGACCAATCTGTCGAACCTTGCCACATGCTCTGTTCTTGTTCACCAGACCACAACAATCTTCATTCAGACTTCCGGTAGAGACACACCATGACTTGCGGATATGTGGGATGACCTTTGTTGCCATCAATGACAACAACCATGAATCCATATAGTGTCTCTTGCCAACATATATGTTATCATGGAAATGCTACAGGACCTCTGCATTTAGTTTGTATTCATGGATTTGTGGATTCTGATTGGGCAGGTGACATTGACACCAGGAAATCCACTAATGCATATGTGTTCACAAAGTTTGGTGGTGTAATTAGTTGGATGAGTAAGCGACAACCTGTGGTTGCTTTGTCCACAACAGAAGATGAGTAAATGGCAGCAACTCATGCTTGCAAGGAAGCCATTTGGCTTAAGAGATTGTGTTCAGATATTGGTGTTGATGCAGGACATATTATGATTTGTTGTGACAGTCAGAGTACAATTTGCCAAGCAAAGAATTCGACTTTCCATGCCAAAACAAAGTATATTGATGTACAGTTTCACTTCGTGTGAGACATGGTAGAGGATGGGAAGGTGAATTCGGAGAAGGTAGACACTTTGAAGAATGTTGTGGATGCATTGATGAAACCAGTGGGCATAGAGAAGTTCAGATGGTGTTCAAAGTCTATGGGCCTCTCGGCCTATAGCAATTAAATCATGTTAATTTCATTGGCTCTTATAAGGTGTTCAACAAGTGGGAGAATGTTGGGAATTAAGGTGTCTCAACCTTGGTAATTCCTTGTATTATTTCATTGTATTTATTTATTTCTTGCCTATTGTGTAATTAGGATGCAAATCCTATGTTGTCATCTTGTGGGAGTTGGCACGGTGATGTGTCATCCTACATAGAAGATGACCAAATGTAAATTTGTCCTCATATGAGGAGATAGGTGTCCAATTTAGTGGTAGGAATATTTTGCCATGTGTCAGCATCTTGTATAGTGTGTAAGAGAATATTGATCGAAACGGTTATGACATATTCCTATGACAAATCTATGACATGTAAGAATCAGAAATGGAAGATTCTATGACAGGTGAAGATATGTGTTGAGAAGCATCTTTGAAAAAGGCATCTTTGGGCTCCCCAAGGAGGGTTATGATATGTTGTAAGAGAATATGCTCTTTATAGCTTGTTTATGATAGATTCTCCTATAAGATATATCAATATGACAGATTCTATGATGGTCGTTAGAGTCATAAGAGCATCTGTCATTACCCAAATTGGGAATAGGTGACCTCTTTGGAATGGGGTGACTTGACAAGTGTCAGGAGCATCTTACAATGTAGGACAAGTGTCCATAGGTGCAGGTTTTGGGCCATGAGGCCATGTTAGACATCCATCCTGTTAGGTCTCAAAAATACAGGTTGCAAATCCTAAGAGGATGCCAGAATCTATGCTTAGATTTACAACATTTTTGAACTAACAAAATGGAGTTAACCTATAGGATTGATGACTCCCTGCACTTCAAGTTTTGCTAAACCTAGGTGGGTGGACCTTAATAGCTAATGAAGCAGATAAAAGGAATGTATGACTCAAATGAATTTAGGGATCTACCCACAATGGCATAAAATGTGGAATAGATGAAAGCTTGCAAACTACTTCTACTCCTAATACTAAGATCTAAGATGTAACTGTTTGAATAAGATTTTATGGAATCCTAGAGTGGAATTGGTATGACCAGTGCCTATTTCTATTGGGCTAATGGAGTCAAGGTGTATATGATATATGATTTACTTACTGGTTACTATTCTAATTGTTTGGCACTTGTGTTTGTTTATACCTTGTATAAACGTGCAAGAATGTGACTAACAGACTCTACTTATTGATCCACTCAATCCTACTAGGTTATTGTGACTTATTGAAAGGATTTTAATCCTTGCTTGAAGGAACCAATCAACAGAATCACACAATGACAGCAAGTGTGTATTGACAAATGGAGTAGATCCTCAATTTGAATAACAAGACAATATCGAGTTGGAGACAGTATGGCAATCTTGTCAATTATATGGCTCTTTTTATTGGTCCAAATGTTACTTCCAAGTTACTATAATCAATCAAAAATATTTTAATTATTTAATAGAAACCAATTAATTTGATTACACAAAAACAGCAAGTGTGTCTCGATGAAACTGAAATATCAACTTGGAAACTCAGGTTCAAATAACAGAGAAATAACAATGTGGAGACAACCAAATAATTATTTAGCTCAACAAAGAATATACACCAATATTAAATCACCAATTTATGCATTCTTCTCCATTATACAATTTCAAAAGATTTTACAATATACAGCATAATGTTTTATTTCGGCAACTGATCAATCCATCCAGTTATCTAACTCCTACTTTTGATCATGATGTTTTTCTAATCTACTGATGATTCTCATTCTTTGATTTGCATCTCCCATATATATTTTTCAAATTTAGGGTTATGACCCTTCACATTCATCTAGGGTAACCTTTCATTACACTTAATTAATTTTTTATTTCCCGGCTTCACAAATATTTGATTTTAATTTCCCTTTTGTCTTCATATCCCATGAAAATAGTTTTAATAATTATTATCTCTCCTTTGGTGGAAATCTTTACATTCACATTCACTTCTTGTTGGAAACATCTCACCTTTAATTAGAAAAAATATCACCGGGGTAAAATAATCACCACTTTATAACTCTTTGTGAAAATATTTCACATTTTGGTGAAAATATGTTACAACTTCATTTTATGTCAAGAGATGATTAAATTTAATAAATGTTTACCTCCTCCTGAATGTATTCACCTTGTTTTAATTAAAAGATATTTGATATACTCTTCCGTGAAGAATAAAGTATTTCATAATACTTTAATTTTAATCTCTTTGTTGGCAAATATAAACCTGTATGCGTTTTCACCTTTGTTTGGCAAAAATATACATTTTGGGTGAAAATGATTACCCCTCCTTACTTCTTTAGTGAAAATATCTTCACAGGTCATTATATGCACTTTCACATAAAAATATCCTTTAGGTAAATTGATTACCCAGTTGATTAATTCTTCAAAAAAAATGTATTTCATCTCCAAGTGAACAATTATTAAATCTTCCTTTGATTATTTACCTTATATCCTGGGTAAAAGTATTTGCTCCTTTTGTCATCGGTGAGATTAATTTTCTCTTGAAGTGATATTATCTGTAGATATGATAATATTTTTTTATTGTGATGTCATAATCGCATATAAATCCTTGAAATAAATTAATCTTATCCATCTGTAATTTTATCTCTTCGTCCTATCGGAGAGACTTGGAGTATCGGTGTGTTTTAAATAATCTCTATCGATAAGCAACTATCTCCCTGATAAACATTTCACACCCTGCCTGCATCTACATCGAAGGGACTTAAAGTGTCGAGGAGAGTTTAAAATCGTGTGTCGATGCTTCTACCTTTCACCGATGTGTTTTCCTTTTGATAAGCTTTTGCTTTCCATATGTATTTTTTAATATCTCCTCCTCATCGAAGTGACACACACAATCGGTAGGATTTGGTGAACTCACTCCATTATAGTTACTATTACCGATGAGTGAGATTTAGGGTTTTCTCACTTTAGGATTTCTCCTTCGTTTGTTATCAGACATAGTAGCAGACAGAAACACCATTTTTATAGAAGGTGGCAATAAAATTATACTCTCTTATAACACCACGCTCACAAAAAAATATAATTTGCTTTCTATCAATCATAGATTTGGTATCACTGGCCACGGAGCATCTGCAGCCGCTCTCTCAAACTCCTTCATGATGTGTTATCCCAATGGCATATAATTGGAACCCGAGCAACTTCAATTATATATTTAGATGTATTTCCTTCACGGCTGAGGTGCAGATTTGGGTGGCTTCTTACAAACTCCTTTCACCAGACAAGAGAATACAGTTATTCGAAATTGGTTACTTTTGTTGACATTTTGGTGTGTCTTGTGGGCTAGTGTATATATGCTCTATCTTTTTAGCTACAGTATCCTTTGTAGAAGGAATATGATGGACTAACATATCTATGAATTCAGTTGCAGACTCAAATATAGAATTGCAGGCCAATCTCAACAATGGCCTTGCATTACATTTGTATGCTGCATAGCTAAGTGTCACCCCTAACTTTGCCAAAGTAGTCTCCACAATCTTCTTGTGCTCGTTGATCATTAGGCTGTAAATTTTGTATAAAGGTTCAAGAATGAACTACACAAATGACCTCTCACCTCCTGTAGGCATAGGTATTGGCTTCAGAGAGCCACAATACGAATGTCAATTCCTCCTTATTATACCGATAACACAAGTTGTCACAATGGGACCTTGCATTCCACATACCACAATCGGATTGCCTTCACGTAGCACATTATTTTTAAATAACATCAATTGTAGTTATCAATATTACCTGATATCTCAAAAAGATTTAGAATAGCAAGTGCCTTTCCAGGTTCAGGCTGCCATTGTCAATATTTTACCCTTGAAATAGCTTTCTTCATGGCCCTTATAGCTTCATAATTGCGTGAAGCATGCTGGGTCCCTTGTGGGCCCGACTAAAAAAAAATCATTTTCAAACAAGTTTTTTCTCTTGAATTGACTTTGGACTACCTTAACATGCTTCTAGAGTGAAGATTTGAAATGGGCCATCATTAGAATCCACCTTCAGGTATCTTACACTGTGAGCAAAATAGGCCAAGTAGCCTTCGAAGTCAGTCTAGGAAACCGATCAAAACTTCTCCCAAAGTCATGAAAATGCTCCAATATGTTGAGTTATGATAGGGGAGTATGGTTCCAGAATGGTTTGGTGTGAAGTTATTAGGATTAAAAGCTGCTCGCAATCAAATTAGCTCATTTAGCATGTTTTTGCGCTTGTTAAACTCAACTGAACCCTGTCATCTTGCCTCTTTGGAGAAATATCAAATCTGATTTTGAGGAGCTACCATCTTGGAGATTAGGTCATTTAGCTTAAATGAACATGTGTGCAAAAAGGATTTTTCATCATTCATCTTCCTTCGCAAAATATCAAGTGCCAAAGTTGACCTTTCTGAAGCTGCCTGGGAATGCAGTCAAAAAACTGTGTAAAACCCATTGGATTTGATTTTGAAAAAATATCAAACGAAGTGCTGGGATCTTGAGAACTGGCATGAAGGCACATTAATATGGGAAGAATTTGAGACACCAATTGGTTTGTCATGAACATGACCTGATTGCTAGATATTAGCCTCCAAATTAACCTTGTTGAAAATTGCCCTTGTCAAAACCTGATTTGAGCTCACTAACTTGCAATTTTAAAAAACCATTAAATCTCTTCCTGGGAAGTTGTAACTGGAGAGTTTAGTTCATTTAGGCTTGATGAGTGTGTGTGCAAGAAATTTTTTCACCAATCATCTCTGATCACAAAATATTTAGGGCCAAAGTTGACCTCTCTGGAGGTGAAACTATGAAATCGGGCTAAATGCATTTGCTTTTCATTTTGAAAAAATAGCAAACGATTTGTTGGAGCCTTCAAACCAGACATAGAAGTAGATTTTGATAAGTTTAATCAGGAACACCAATTGGTTCATTATGAACATTATCCATCTGCAAGATATTAACCTCCCAAGTTGGCCTCCCGGACTGATTTTACACTGTGCAAACAGCAAAAAATTTCCAAAACCCTTCAACTTGACTCCTCAAAACTTAGTCAAATATCATCATAGGAAGCTGAAATCAGACATGTGCACTCACATATGATAGGAAAGTATGTTTGCAAAGTGATTTTGTATAAAACTGAGCAAGCTTAAAATTATGGTTCTCCAAAGTAGGCTCCTCAGGTAGATTGCACAAGTATATTTTTGAGAGTTGTTGATTTTTTCACATGGAAGCCTAAATTTTTTTGCAAAAATTGGTATGCAATTTTAGGTTCCAACACATCCCAAGATAGAGCCATTTTTGCCTTGTATTTTCTTTATAAACAACTGCTTTGGAGAGGAGATGTATTATGTGATTGACAAGTACTGTTATGCTGCCGGATTGTCTCCAGATATGAGTGTCGAAGACTCCTGCAAGAGCATTGGCTCTGTGACTATATTGTAACCTTCATTGTTTATGGAATACATTTGATTTGTGTTTTGGATTGTGGGATTTTTCACCCGTAAGGGTTTTCCCCACATATATCTTGTCTCTCTTCTTCTGTCTTACATTCTTGTGTATGTGTTTGCTGCAATATCTCTGTTAGTGGGTTAACATTATTGTAACTGTAAAGATTAAAATGAATTTGCACTGATCTCTCCTCATTAGATTAGTGTAGGAAGTGATTTCTGCACACCTAGCTTCCTTTCATTTTGCATACAACTCGAAATGAGCTACTATTTATTTTGAAAGTGCATAGCTTTTTTAGAGGAACATGAATGTGTAAACATATTTGAGTTTTGGTTCCATATAAATATATTTTTTGGGGGCTACAAAATTTTGAAGTTTCTCTTTCTTTGAGAACGATTTTTACTCCTAGATTCAATATGTATCATATGCCCCTTATTAGAGAACTTTTGGTCCCACAAAAGTTTAAATTTAGGATAAAATATAATCTCCTCCCATATGTGTAACAACTTAACAACACCCATTATCTGGAAACTCTAATAGCTACAATCTCTTGTGATGCTCATTGTATTCTATAATGGTTGTTATTTAGGAATGAGAACTCCAAACAATTTAGTGGGACCAAAATGGGTTTGAACAAACCTCCTTTACATGATTTTGGTGGTAACCAAGTGGTGCTCATGCACTCAATTAATTTAAAATATAAGGTAATGTCACTCTTTGTATACTTAGTTCTCTTATGATTAGTTGGGAATAAAACCCCCTCACATGCTCTTAATACTAAACAAGTGATGATTAACACAAACAATGCCCTTATGGTAGAAGGATGGCAATGCTCCTATCTTGCTCCTCACATTCAAAATTATGCTCAACACAAATAGTGCCATGTATTTGTTGGCAAGAGACACTGCTAGGCATGTCGGGTGTTGTCATTGATGGCAACTAAATCTATCTTACACATCTGCATTGTATCATTTGTTCATACCAGAAGTCAGATTGCAAATTTGTCTAAGTTCGGATAGACAAGAACAGAGCATATGACAGGGTTCAGCATTTGGACCAGATTTCTCCACATGTAATCATATTGTGTTGCATATCTGAGGGAATGTTAAGAGATGTCAAGGATACCTAAATCCAAAGTGTTAGCCTCCGGTGATGAAGGGATTGAAAGTTACAAGCATATGAGTATCGAGTTTTGGTTAGACAGTTCATTCTGGTGAAGAACAGGCCGACTTGGTGTTTGATCCTTGTACGGATTAACAGAAGTGGTTAGTTGAGTAATTTATGAGATCTAGTGGTATTGGCCGACATGTGTGGTGACTGGAATACATAGGATTTGGTTCGCATTGATATTTGTGCATGGATTCAGCTGACAGAACAGTGATCTTGAAAAAGTTTCTAAGTTTTCTTGAGGCCGACTGCAATTGATGAAATTTCATATATATGATCGATGGGTTTGAGCATTTTGTTATATCGATGTGCGAATATGAGGAGATAGGTGTAAAGTGTGGCAGTATCAAGTGCAAAGCAAAGAGATCTAAGCTCTGGATCATGGCAGAATAGTGAAACAGGGCAGTAAGAGATGAAGTGTGTGAAGTCAGTATATTGAGCCTAACCAAAACTGTAATCTTGCATTGTCAGATGCTATTCTTCAGTTCAAGTATTTCAGTGAACTCTTTGTAATTGATCTTGTAGGAAGTGAGCCTCCTTTGAGCAGTGAGCTCTGGGCAGAGTACCCAAAGGTATGTGCCTTCCCATTTGTAATACTTTTAACAGAGTATAAAATCTTGTGGGTTAACCCCCACCGTGGTTTTTCCCTTAACCGGGTTTCCACGTAAAAATCCTGGTGTTCATGTGTGATGATCTTGTTGTTGTTGTTCTTAAGTTCATACTTCTTTATTTTGAATGTATGTAGTAAATTAATAAAGGAACATAATAATAAGTTTTGCAGAACACTAATTCACCCCCCCTCTCAGTGTTCCTTAATTTCAACAATTGGTATCAGAGCTTGGTTCCTTGGAAGAAGTTTAACAGCTTGAGGAAGATCTGGGAAGGTGTTTCAATGGGTTTATTCAGGTATTCTGATGGCATCAATTAACAACTTCAAGTTGCTTTAGAAGATCTTGATCAGTCCAGAGCAGAAGTCAAAGAACTACAAGAGAACCTTAAAGATGTTGAGGATTTCATTCAAACTTTAAAAGGGCAACTGAGCAAATCTATGGAAAAGGGGAAGGAGCTACTTCAGCAGTTAGCTAATCAGAAGGAAGACAATGGCATGGATGAGGCTCTAAAGGAGAAGACAAAGGAATGTGAGAAGCTATCAAAAGAAGTCCTAAAATATGAGATGGAATCAGGGGTGATAAAGCTAACCAAGGAAATCAAGGAAAGGAAGAAGACTGAAGAAAACCTAAATCAGTCTCTAAAAGAAAGAATAGAAGAGTGTTGCAGACTGGATAGAATAATTGGCCATCTAGAGTTTGATCTACAAGAAACTAGGTATAATGAGGAACAACTTCAAAGGCAAATTGTCATTCTAAAACATGACCTAGAAGCTGCAAATGAATACAAAGAGAAGTTCAAGATAAGCTCAGCTAAACTTGAGGTGTTGCTTGACAATCAGAAGAAGGCAGATGATAAGCATGGTCTAGGATATGAGAAAGGTGAAAGCTCTGGATCTAGTCAAAGAAATCCTGAATCAAGGAATCAGAGAAACAGACCTAGAAGACCTTCGGTCAAATAGCCTAATGCTCAAAGGTATCCATCCTTCAATGGAAATTGTTTTAATTGCAATAAATTTGGTCATAGAGCTACTCAATGCAAAAGTAGAGTGAATCAAAGTGGTCCATCCTTCTCCAGTCAATGCTTCAATTGTAAAAGGTATGGTTATAGATCCAATGAATGCAGAAGTATAATGAATAATTCTAACAACAGAGGAAATGTCTATTCTTTAAATGGCAAATGTTTTGCATGCAATAGATTTGGACACATGGCTAATCAGTGCAGATCAAGAGGAAATCAAGTAAATGAGCAAAGAAATATTGCATGCTTTAATTGCAACAGATCCAGTCATATTGCAAGATTCTGTAGAAGCAGGAATGATGATAGAAAATGTCTAGTAAACAGAAACCAGAATGTGTAGAGACAAGATAAAGGCAAGGGAAAAGTAGATGTGAATGAGATCTAGAATGAAATGAACAAAACATGGGTGAAGAAAGGTGAAATGAAAGATGGTGATAGGTCCACACTAGAATCTGGTGCTGGTAGTCCCTCCAGGAATTGAAATAGGAGCTCTGGCTTAGGGGGAGCTGCATTGAAAATCTAATTCCCCCTGCCAGTAAGTGGGTGCCTAAATCTAGCAGGATGAATGAAGATAAGGAAGCCTATTGCAGATCTGTTGAAGTGAATTCTGGAAGAAAAGAAGCTAATGTGATTGATTGTGGAGTAATTGAAGGTTGACTATATTAAGAAATAGTGTAACCAGATGAATTAGGGCAAAGCATTTATTACAATGGTGAATTAGGTTTTGCAAAGCATAAAAGGTCATTCAATCAACATTTGAATCACTTTGCATTTGAAGAGAACAAGCAGAAGAGCACCTGAGCTGAGATCTCAAAGATTTGGAGTGCGAAAAGCGAATTCGACAACTAACCCTAATCCCGTGGAGAAAAAGGTATTTTTCTGCGAAGCTTTGAACTTGTGATATTTTTAATATGGCTACTCCATTGGTTGTTAACATCACTGAAAGGCCCCGACCTAAATTCAAAAATCATCCACACAAATCTATAGAGGTTGATCCGTTAGGTGCCCTTTCTAATGTTCTGCATGGTGTGTTGCACGTAGAAGATATTAGGGCTTACATTCATGCTAGCATAAATGAGTTTGGGGATTCAAAGTTACTGGATTTGTTTAAGAAACACCTGAGGGATGAGATTAATAATCTTAAACCTGAGTACAAGGCATTGGAAGACAAACATTTCATTCAGGTTATTGGGTTCCCATCCTTCGATGAGGACGAGTGGGTCCGGTATGTACTGAGTCGGATGCATGTTGAATTTATGTGGTTGATGAAACCCTTTAAGATCACTAAGGATGCCAACAAGGCCGTAACAGGATTGAACTCATCTAGTGGACTGCTGATACTAAAATCAGTGAAGAAGCTATCAGCTCAAAGTTTGATAAGAGGGCAATGACAATAAATGATATAACTTATCTGGATGTCAAATTTGCATCTATGGTGATTAGGTATAAGATATACCACTCCAGCAAGGAAAACTCATTGTCCAGTATAGCCATTTATGTTGCTTATCAGATGTTAAGAGAAAATACTAACTATGACTTGTGTGAGCTGTTGCAAAACTAGCTAATGGAGAATCTGAACAAGATCAAGAAGGATAAGAAGAATACATTCAAGTATGGTATGTTAGTCTTGTGCTTGTTCTTTTATTTCATGAATGAGTTGCCCGGGATGAAAAGCTTGTATTGGACTAGTGACAAGCCTGTTGCCATACAAATAAGAGAGCACTTGCACAATATTGGTGACTCCAATGCCCAAAGGACTGCTCTTTGGGTATATTTCAAGAATTTCCAGAATATGATGCAATCAAGGGAAAGAATCTCTAAGTCTATGGTGGAAAAGTACAAGGATACAATTTGTTTCATGGTGGAAACAGATCAATGCTTGATGGAAGCAGTTGAACCAAGGACTGTATGGATCATGCCCATGGGGTATGAAGTTGGTGAACAAATACTGGAAATGTATGCTCAACACCTTCTGAGAAAACCAAAAGACACCTCAGTTGAGAGATTTGGTACATATGGTGAACTTAATCTGAAACTGCATGTTGAGCTTCGGAGACCTAAAACTAAGAAAAAGGTCCAAAGGCAAGTTGAAATGTATGCAGAAAGTATTGGAATAACCAAGGAAGTTGTGAGACAACACAAGGAAAGGACAGAGAAAGCTGAGAAGGAGAAGCAGGATAGGGAATAGGGAAGTGTTCTGGTAGAATCCCCTTCTAAGTCAAGGACTACTAGGAGTTCTGGTTCAACCCTCGGTGCATCACCTTCTCCTATTGCAAAGAAATTCAAAGAAAAACCTACCATTAAAGAAGGACAAAAGGACAAAAGTAATGGGCAAAAGGTCATATGTTAGTGTGGAGAAGGAGGATGAAGAAGAGACTGAGTCAGATGGTGAGGTTAAAGAGTTGAAGGCCTCAAGCACTAAGGCTACTAAAGTGTCTAAGGAGAAGCCCTTCGGAAGCAAAAAGTCAAGTAAAAGGCATAAGTCAGAGGTTTATGTTGAGAAGCCTACTCCTTCTATGGAAGACATCATAAATTAAATCACTGTAGATGGAAACTTAAAGCCAATGACTGAATATTATGACAACTTTGATGATGCCAACAAGAAAATTTTGGAGGATGCTACTGTTAACTACTTGAATACATTCAACATAGCACTTGTGGAAATTTTGTCAGAAATCCCTAAGAGTCTAAGAGACATTTTGGAGATGAGAAAAGAAGCTACTAAAGCAAAGGATTTGGAGCTCAGAGAACATGTGTGTCCAGTCTGTGTCCGGTAATCTCTAGGAAGGAAGTAAATCAAATTTTCAAAGAAGTTAAAGATGAATTCAGAAGCAAGAAAAGGATGAATAAGCTAATGATTGGAGACATTGATGAAGTGGTCAAAGAAATAGAACAAATTCTTAAGAAAGCCCTGGACAAGAATAAGTTTTATGTGGTCACTGAAGAACTTGTTGATGCTGATGATACATCCATTCCGAATGATGAAGAGTTGAAGAAAAATGAGCAACACCCTGAGGTAGATGATTTCTCTATTCTGGAAGAGGAAATATTAAATAAAGGAGATGAAGAGATGGTGAAGGAAGATAATAATGATGTTGCTAAGGATACACAAAATCCTCTGGAAAAGAATGCAGAAGACATTTCTGATAAAGATAAAAAGAAGGATGCCTTTGCTGATGATGTAGAGAAAGTAGTAGCAGAGAAAAAGAATGAAAATGATAAGCAAGACAATGTAATTGACTCCAGAAAGGGAAGAGATGTAGGCCCTAAAGAGCATAAAACTGAAACATCATATTGGGCAAGAGACACTGCAGAAGTAGTGAAAGAAATTTTGGAGAAAGATAAACAAGTTGCTGAAGATCCAAATATAATACAAGGTCCAATCAATTCGATACTCTATCACCGGTACAGAAGATGAAGTTGGCCTCTTTTACACAATTTAAGGCTAGAGAGGGAATCTTGAAGTTCCATATAGAAGATAGTGAGTTGCTTGATCTTGTATCCAACATTTTGGAGAAAATCATGCCTTCATTTCAAAAGGATTCATCAGCATCCCCCTCTGGTCAGTTGAAGAGTCTGATAAATTCTGTAAGTACTCACTTTGAATCTTTTGAAAGGTCAACAGAAGTCAAAGTCCGGAATGAATTTAATGATAAAAGATTTAGTGAACTGAAATGAATGATTGACAATGAGAGAATTGTGTTGGATACTAGTGTAAAGAGTATTTAAAATGCCCTCACTGAAGGTGGAGATGTGTACAAATTTTGTTTATCTTGGCCAAAAGTTGTAGAGGATATTGAGAAGAAAATAAAAGAGTCCGAGCAAAAATTGTCAAATGTATCTCAATCCTTTGATCCTTTGATAGTATCTCTGGCGAGTCAAGAATGTCAAGTAATTAGCTTGATTAATGAAATAAAGAAATTGGTGAAAGGAAAAGAAAATATTGTGGCAAGGATGTGTGAACTCCGGGGACTGATTTCCCCTAAGTTAGAAACAATGTTCAGTGCATTGCTCAAGTTGCTGCTCTGACAAGTGATCCCACTGATCTACAGAAAGCAGAACCACAGTTATTTTTATTCAGTGGTCATATTTCAGTTTTGGATAGCATGAAGAAAAGTTGGGATAGTGAATTGGCATTGTTGAAAAATATTTTTGGCGATATGTTTAAGTTCATGTAGATAAGACATAAGAATTGTTTGTATATATACGCCCATGTACATAGAGTTTTTGCATGAATTTTGGTATTCGGATCTCAGCCTTTGCCATTGATGTCAAAGGGGGAGTGGAAACCAGTGAAAAATGAGGAATTCATCTAAGGGGGAGCATTGGAAATCACAAGTGTACATAGTAAGGGGGAGTTGTTCTAACACTTAGTCATTTTTCACTAAGTGTCTCCATCAATGCCAAAGGGGGAGATTGTTGGCAAGAGACACTGCTAGGCACGTCAGGTGTTGTCATTGATGGCAATTGAATCTATCTTACACATCTGCATTGTATCATTTGTTCATACCAGAAGTCAGATTGCAGATTTGTCTAAGTTCGAATAGACAAGAACAGAGCATATGACAGGGTTCAGCATTTTGGTCTAGATTTCTCCATAGGTAATCATATTCTATTGCAGATCTGAGGGAATGTTAAGGGATGTCAAGGCTACCTAAATCCAAAGTTTTAGCCTTTGATGATGAAGGGATTGAAAGTTACAAGCATTTGAGTATCGGGTTTTGGTTAGACAGTTCAATCGGTGAAGAACAGGCCGACTTGGTGTTTGATCCTTGTACGAATTAAGAGAATTGGTTGGTTGAGTAATTTATGAGATCCAGTGGTATTGGTTGACATGTGTGGTGACTTGAATACATAGGATTTGGTCCACATTGATATTTGTGCTTGGATTCAGCGGACAGAATAGTGATCTTGAAAAAGTTTCTAAGTTTTCTTGAGGCCAACTACAGTTGATGAAATTTCATATATATGATCGATGGGTTCGAGCATTTTGTTATATGGATGTGCAAATATGAGGAGATAGGTGCAAAGTGTGGCAATATCAAGTGTGAAGCAAAGAGATCTAAGCTTCAGATCATGGCAGAATAGTGAAACAAGGCAGTAAGAGATGAAGTGTGTGAAGTTAGTATATTGAGCCTAACCGGAACTATAATCTTGCATTGTCAGATGCTATTCTTCAGTTCAAGTAATTTAGCGAACTCTTTGTAATTGATCTTGTAGGCAATGAGCCTCCTTTGAGCAGTGAGCTCTGGGCAGTGTGCCCGAAGGCATGTGCCTTCCCATTTGTAATACTTTTAACAGAGTATAAAATCTTGTGGGTTAACCCCCATCGTGGTTTTTCCCTTAACCGAGTTTCCACGTAAAAATCTTAGCGTTCATGTGTGATGATCTTGTTGTTGTCGTTCTTAAGTTCATGCTTTTTTCTTTTAAATGTATGTGGTAAATTAATAAAGGAACATAATAATAAGTTTTGCAAAACACTGATTCACCCCCCCTCTCAGTGTTCCTTAATTTCAATAGTATTGAATCTCAACTCTATCGTTATCACAAAAAACTCCATGGTGGCAACTTCTTCAATCCCCTGTAGTAAATAAACTTGTGCTACAATGATTTCTATGCTACAATATATGTGACTACCATGTGTTGGTAATCATCTATGTCTAGGGTTTTAAGCTTGAACGTTTGTAGGTTTTCTCATTCAAACCCTGAATTTTCTGAGTCATGGGATCTTGCATTGTTTTGTCTATTCTGATGTTGGCCTTCTGTGGTGGGTTCCTGGTTAGTAAGTCTCATCCTCATGCTTTAGTGTTCGAAGGTTGACCAGCCCCCATGCAATGTTTCAATGCTTTTTCCTGTCACCTTGAGAAAAATGCTAAGTTCTGTATATGCAAAGGTGAAATGTATGTTGGCAGGCTTACGAAATCTCAGTCGGCCTCCAAAAAATGATAAGGAATTGAGTTATATGCATTTTAAATGCATATTGGGTTGCATATCCAAAGGAGGAATCTATCACAGATTCCTGGGTATATTCTGCAGTTGTATGCATTTCCAAATGCATATCGGGCTTACAAGGAAAAATATACAACGATGGAATATACATCACAGATCCCTGGAATATTCACTGCTTGTATATCGGGTCTACAAGTATATTTGGTTTGTATGTTTAGACATACAATGGTTAGATATAATCGAACATGCATTCCAAAGATGCAAGGCTGAACCCGAAATTGATTTCAATTGGCTTCATGAATAGTTTGGGATCCGCCTTGTTTAAAAGGCAATTGTATGCATATGAAGGGGCCGATATACAATGGGGTGGGGCCCGCGGATATGCAAAGCCTACATTTGAAAGTTTTTCAAATCCAATGGATAAATGGCAGAGGTCCGTCGTATGTATATCGC
This sequence comes from Cunninghamia lanceolata, assembly GCA_027924645.1. Classification (NCBI taxonomy): domain Eukaryota; kingdom Viridiplantae; phylum Streptophyta; class Pinopsida; order Cupressales; family Cupressaceae; genus Cunninghamia; species Cunninghamia lanceolata. The sequence continues at coordinate 2,896,743 of BSBN01000124.1, read as the reverse complement.
GTTGGTATGATGCGATATGCAGGGAAATGTACAAGCGCGTATATACAAGACCCGGACGTGATGGAGGAATGAAATGCATTGAATGAAATTTGAGGTCTGCGGGTTGTAAAAAGCACTCGTATATGCCGATATACAAGCCGATGTGCATTGAAAAGGATATATGCTGGACCCGATTGAAAACTCCAATTTGCTCTATAACAGTTTGGGGTCCGCTTTGTATATTAAGCCGTTGCATGTATATGCATTTTGCATATACAAGGGATTTTGAAAGGGGAACAGTGGAGATTGTATATGCATCCGTTCTTGCATATACAAGGGTGAAATGGCAAAATGGAGAAGGCAAAAACTCAGCGATAGGAACATGGAGTGCCTACGTGGCACGTAATCATTGGCTGTTATCTTTTCTGCATGTTTTTGGGGCCGTTAGATCTCAACGATGGAGTCGTGATCGACGGCTGTGTTTTGAACCTTCTATGTGAAATTTTTCCTATGTGTGTGCAACGGTTTTGAGCGGGAAAACTTCAAATGTGTTTGTTGCTACATCCCGCGAGTAGCTGAGTCATTAATGGCGAAATGCAGAGGCATCGATGGATGAAATGACAGATGAACTACCAGGTTTGTGAAAGAAGATCTTTAGGCGGTGGTGCAGATCCTGAACCTACCTGCTCCTTCCTCTTTGTCCCTGTATTGCATTGACTGATTTGAGTGCCATTTCTCACGATGCATTATGCCTGGCAATTTTTGAGTTGACTGTTGTAATTTTGGCTGAGTACACAGTTTTGCTATAAAAGGCAAACTGTGTCACTCACATTTGGGTTGTTGAAAACTGGATGAATTTTGGTGCTGTGATAAGATACAACTTCATTGGTGGCCCTGTTCTGGATGTCTTGTGAGTTTATGAGTCTCATGTTGTATGTTTCATGCATAAATTTACTAGTTTCATGTTGATTTAAATGAATAATGCTATATTGCACGTGTTCTAGTATCTGTCTCCAAAATGAGTGTGTTCTTCTTCTAAATCGAAGCATCTAAGGGGTGTTCATGATTCTGGAATATATGTTCATTATATTGAATGCTTGATTTCTTACTTCTGCTCAAGGAGTAGATTAAATGTTTCAGATCAAGTGTTGGGAGGAATGTACTACAGTAAGGATGTTTGTAAGCATAGATAACTGAATACTCAGTCTTGGGAAGTATCTATAAGGCAGGTGCTAAACAAACCCCCTTGAAATCCAGTCTTTGGTGTATGTTTATGTTGATCATTCACATGTGTATGTCTATTGACTCCGAGCCCTGGATAGGCACCAATTTTGTTTTGTGTTGAGGTTACAACCAAGGTCTTAGTTTTGCTTCCAAATATAAATCAAACTCAAACTTCAAATACAAACCTTTTAGGATATTAGGAGTAGTTAGGGACCGAAATCCTCTATCTCACAACTGAACATAAGCCTGAAGCTAGCCCCTTTGCACTTATCTCACAGTTTTGGTCTGCATAAGAGAGGATTTATCTGCTTTGTGTCAACATCCTAGCTAATTTGTAGATGCATTTCATAGATGTTGAATAGGGAATACCCCCCTTGGTTCTGCAGAGCCTAAAGAAGAAGAGGAGATATTTATAGAGTCTATCTCCTGTACTGTTGGCCCCTGGCCCAGGAATCCTGTTGATCAATGATGGCTACTTTGTAGGGATAACTGGGAACAAGCATCTAGTCTAGGAAAATTACCAACAGATTTGGTGACTCTGCTGGGGACTGTTTGTGTAAGAACCCTGGTTTAAAAGAAATTAATTCCTAGTTATAGGTGGTGACTCCAAACAATCTCCCAACCGGTAAGGTAAAAATTTATATGCTAGGGAGAAGATCCCTACGTAATTCTCTGTCTGAAGAATTACCCAGAAAAATGATGTACAAAAGAAAAGGGACTGCTCAATCCAGTCAAGAGGGTTCTCCCAAAAGTAATGATAATATTCAGGACAATCCAGGATCTTCAGAGTGGACAATACCTTATTTTTCAAACACTGAGGCTGAAATCCAAAACGTATATGAAAGACAACAGGGTGGTGGACTAAGAATGAGATCGGAGGTGTTTCAAGAATGCCCTTTCCATGATTCCCCTAACAGATTTGAAGAAGTTGAATCCCCAAGGGATGATAATGATGATCAGAATGTAATAAAACCATCTTCTTCTATGCCCAGGGAGGAGGAATTAGCTGAAGAAATCAAGAACCTGAGGGTAGAATTAGATTATTTGTAGGCAGTAAAAATTAGAGATAACCTGAGACAGAAAGTGCAAGCTTTGAGAGTTGCTCAAAATGATTCAATTCCTACCCTTGAAAATGCAAATATGCAGAGAAATCAACAAGGAAATGAAGTCCAGGATCAGCATAATGATCAAAGACAGAATGCAAATAATGCTGGAATACTATTAAATAATGTAAGAAATCAGAATGCAAATAGAAATGCCCATGTTAATCAGTTTGGTAGATAGCCGATGCAGCTGGACAGATTCAGACAGCTTATTTTTTATGGCATTCCTGGTTACCCTAATCCTATTGACAAACATGTGAGGCCGCAAGTGCCTAAATTTTTAGGAAATAATACTATGTCAGGAGAAGACCACTTAAAAGCTTTTCAGAATATCATGGACAACTTTGAGGTTGAGCATGAGGATGTTTTTATGAAATTGTTTATGCAATCCTTAGTTGATGAGGCTAGAGAATGGTACAAGGGTCTGCCTGATAGGAGTATTTCATCATGGGATGACTTCAGAAGAATTTTCAAAGAACAATATGGTGACAAAACTGACCCAAGTTTCTTCATTAATGAATTCACTGGCATTACCAAAGGATCAAATGAACAGGTTGTTGATTTCAATGCTAGATTCACTAAGGTGTTGAACAAACTGCCACATCACTTGAGGCCTAATGAACCTATGTGCACAGTGTTTTACATAAATGCTTTTGATGCCAAAACAGCTTATGGGTTGAGGGATAAAGGTCCTGCTAGCCTCAGAGATGCCTTCAAAATAGCAATAACTATTGAAAATAACAGAAAAGCATTTGGTAAGACAAACATAAGAGATGATGTAAAAGTCCTGCAAAATCCAAATACTAAATCTCAAAGTGTTCAAGGCAATGCATCTACTTCTGAGGATAAATTAGATAAATTGACAACTATTGTCAAAGACCTGAGCTATAGAATGGCTAAAAATGAAAAGGGGGTTGGTCCTGATAGACAGGTTTACCAAAGGCAAGAAAGAAGACCATCATTACATGACATGCCATATAATACTAATTAGCATAATGGTAAACCCATTCTCCCAAACAGCAACCCAAATCCAAGGAATCAAAATGTTAAGGAAACATCTGACCCTTTGAAGAAGGCTGTTAATATTGTTAATGACACCCAATGGTGTATAATATGCCAAATGCCTCACTCATAGTCACAATGTATGATTGCTCAGTCTCTATATAATAATGTTGCTCCTGTGATGAATGCAATGAACCACATTGCATGGAGGATGACAATGTCAATATGTTGTCTACAAATGGGGAGTATCCGTCTCATGATGTTGATGCAAGCACAAATAATGAGATTCAGGTCTGCCAACAGTTTCCCTGTGATGAAGATGACGAAGATAATTATGCTTATGCTCAGGACTCACACAATGTTTTGAATAATTTGAGGAGACCATCTGATGAAGAGATTAGAGCCTTCACAGCTACCGCAGTTGCCCAAGTCAAAAGCAATTACAATCTCAGGGGTAAAGCTCAAGTAGGTAACTCACACCAACCAAAGAATACTTTTGTGAACCAACCAGTGCATAGTCATAAAGGGACTGAAACACAAAAGAAGCAATGGAGCAATAATAAGCAAAAAATAGGTCAAGATTCTCTAGGGTCAGAAAATAGAATCCCCCAGGTTGAGGATCAAAACAAAAATTTCCAGATCAAAGATGACAGTCAGGGAGCCACAAAAATTAAAGCTGGATCATACCAAAATAAAAATAAAACCGTGGATCAGGCTACAACTGTTATACAAAATTATGCTCCATTTGACATTGCTCAAGTTTTGTCCCAGGTAAAGATCTATGTTCCATTGATGGAGCTGATGAAAGTTGAGTTCAAAAATAAAACATTGTCCCTGATTTCAGGAGTACCCTGTCAAGATAATCAGAATATTGAGACTCAGGGTAGGAAACAAACTATGTCTATTCATTAGGATGAGACCCCTAAAGTATATCTGGGGGTAACCATGACAAAATGTCCTTCACAGGTTGAACCATTTTATGTCTCTCTTGTCATAAATGGAAAAGGGACTAAGAATTGTATGCTTGACTGAGAAGCATCAACGAATATCATGCCTTTGGCCATTATGCAGCAAGCTGGGTTAAAGATAGATAAGGCATGTGGGAAATGCTATGCCATGAATGCTAGAGAAGTGCCTGTCATTAGAATTATGAAAGATGTGGACTTCAGACTAGCAGCATATCTAGAAAAAACTTACAAAATGAACATTACAGTTGTTGATATAAAGCCACCATATGGCATGTTGTTGTCAAGAAGATGGGCAGCATTGATTGGTGGGAGTATGCAATTAGACCTGTCATATGCTATGATTCCAATGAATGTCAAGGATGTCAAATTGATTACAGAAGAAAGATCACCAAATACAGTTGAGGATCAAGAGTCAGAGGAGCATATTTGTTTTGTGGACATTGACTGTGATAATTTTAGAGTTGTCTCAGATGATAAAAGGGGTAAAGAGGGAGATATGTGCATTCAAGAGCTTGACCAAAAGGATCTGTGGACCATGTATTTTGATGGAGCTTGTTCAAAGGAAGGCTCTGGTGTTGGAATTGTTTTTCTGTCTCCAGCTGGTAAGCTTCTAAAATTCTCTTTCTTGTTGAAGTTTTCTTGTACAAATAATATTACAGAGTATGAAGCTCTGTTGTTAGGATTGAATGTTTCTTTGAAGCATGGGATCAGGATGCTCAAAGTATTTGGAGATTCAGAGTTAGTTGTTTCCCAAGTCAGAGATAAGTATGCATAAAAAAATAAGAGGTTAAAATAGTATAAGCATGCTGTTTGGGATTGAATTGTTTGATGCTTTTTCAATAAACTGGATTGAGAGATCAAAAAATGAGGGCAGATTTTCTAGCTAATGTAGCCATAAGGCTAGATGACATTACTCTGTCAGATGTCACAAGTGTTGAAGTCAAACTTAGACCTACAGCACCAGATAATGTATGCAGCTGGCAAGTGTTTGATGATGACATTGATTTGCTGAGATTTCTACATTGCATTGATGAATATGAGAACCAGGAAATGGATTTTTAGAACTTTGTAGAAGTTGTAGATGGGAAAGAAACTCTTTTAGGGAAGGAGGTAATTCAACTCAAGACAAATAAAATCCCTAGAGGGCTGGTTGCTTTAGAGAGAGCGTTTGATAATAGGGACCAATTTGTTACAAAGGCATCTCCAACAAACAAGAATGATTTAGAAGAGATAAACTTGGGGACATCTCATGCCCCCAAAAGGGTATATATTAGCAAACGGCTCAAGCCACATATCAGAACTATGTTGATTGCACTACTGAGAAAGTATAAGCATGTTTTTGCATGGTCATATGAAGACCTAAAAGCTTATAGAGAGGATTTATTCTAGCATGAAATCCCTTTGAAGCCAGGAACTAAGCCATTCAGACAAAAACAAAGACCTATCAACTCAACCTTGGCTCCAAAAATGCAAGAAGAACTCATGAAGCTTAGGGACGATGGAATAATTATGCCCATCAGACACTCGACTTGGGTGTCCAATCTTGTCCCAGTTAGAAAGAAGAATGGTGACATAAGACTTTGTGTGGACTTTAGAAATCTCAATGTATCTTCTTTGAAGGACAATTATCCATTGCCAAACATGGAAGCCATGTTGCAGAAGGTGACTCGCTGTGAACTTTTATCCATGATGGATGGATTTTTGGGATACAATCAAGTGAAAGTAAAAGAATCAGAACAGTTCAAAACTACCTTCACTACCCCATGGGGAAACTATGTGTATGTGAGGATGCCATTTGGACTGACAAATGCAGGTGCCACATTTCAGAGGGATATGGATGTTGCTTTTACAAGATTAATTGACTCAATCTTGGCTGTGTATCAAGATGATTTGATAGCTTATTTAGAGAAGGAAAAGCAACATTGCATGCACTTAGAACAAATTTTTATTAGAGCATTGGAATATGGCATCTCACTCAACCCAAAGAAATGTGCTTTTGCAGTGGTGGAAGGAAAATTGCTTGGACACATTGTTTCCAAGGATGGAGTCAGGATTGACCCTGAAAGGGTGCTGCAATTAACAAAATTCAGATCCCTAGAATAGTGAAAGGTGTTTAGTCCTTCTTTGGACAAATTAATTTTGTTAGAAGATTTGTTCCTAACTTTGTAGAGACCACAAAAGATATCTCTAAAATGTTGAAGAAAGGTGCAACTGTCAAATGGGAGGATGAAGCAACTAAATCATTCCAGAACATCAAAGAAGCCATAAAGATGGCTCCTATGTTAAAATCCCCTAATTTTTCTAAGCCCTTTCAGCTGTTCTCATTTGCTTCTTTCCATACTATTGCTGCATGCTTATTGCAAAAAAATGCAGAAGGTTTTGAACAACCTATAGCTTTCTTTAGCAGGTCATTACAGGCTGTTGAGTTGAAGTATGACATCATGGAAAAGTAGGCATATGCACTAGTTAGAGTAGTCAAGAGCTTCATGCCATATTTGGTAGGCTCTCGGATAATTGCATATGTGCCTCATGCAGCAGTTAAAGATATCTTTACTCAGCATGAGGTAACTGGAAGGAGATGCAGATGGATAAATAAATTGCAAGAGTTCAATATTGAAATACAGATCACAAAATTGGTAAGAGGACAAGGTTTGGCAAAACTGATGACACAGTCAAACCTAGAGGCATGCCAGGTGAATGTAGTGCATAATGAAATTATAAATGTCAGAATCTGAATGGTATAAGGACATAGTACATTATTTGCAGAATCTGAATTGTCCTTCTCATCTCAGTGATGATCAGAAGAGGACCTTGAAGCTACATGCTATTAAATACATCATTGTTCAAGGAGAGATGTATTGGAAAAATCTTGATGGTGTATTGCTCAGGTGTGTAGATGAAAATCAGGCTAGAGATATTCTAAGTGACATGCACAATGGAGTGTGTGGTGGACACTATGCTGCCCATACAACAGCCCACAAAATTCTCAAAGCGAGCTATTGGTGGCCAACTCTCTTCTCAAACGCACACAAAATGGTAAGAAAATGTGAGTCTTGCTAAAGGTTCTCAGGGAAGTTGAAATATGAAGGTGCATTGCCCCTTAAGACTGTAACTGTAGAAGCTCCATTTCAGCAATGGGCGATTGATTTTATAGGGGAAATCTCAGAAAAATCAAGTGGAGGACATAGTTGGATTTTAGTGGCTACTGACTACTTCACTAAATGGATTGAAGCCATTCCAACTAAAAAGGCTACAAGCAAAGTGGTGATGGATTTTATTCTAGAAAATATTATTATCAAATTTGGATTACCAGCCAAATTGGTCACAGACAATGCTATGTGCTTTAGGTCTGGCGAATTTATTGATTTTTGCAATAACTATGGAATTGATTTGTCTCATACATCACCATACCATCCACAAGGAAATGGTCAAGCAGAGTCAAGCAACAAAAGTCTCATGAAAATCATCAAAAGGCTGATAGATAAAAACAAGAAGACTTGGGATTCCAAGCTGAAGTTGGCATTATGGGCTGACAGGGTGACAGTGAAAAGAGCAATTGGAAGGTCGCCTTTTGAATTAGTATATGGTGCAGCAGCTAAGTTGCCTGTGAACAATCTCTTGCCAATGTACAAATTCATACAAGAAAATGATGAAGAGGTTGAGGACCCAATGATCAAAAGAATAAATCAGCTGGTTGCATTAGATGAAATCAGAAGAGATGCACACAAAACAAACATCAATAAACAGCAAAAAGTGAAATATATGTTTGATAGAAGGGCTACGGAGAGAAGGTTTCAGATAGGTGACTTGGTCCTTATGTGGAATTGAAGAGATAGGGGTAAGCACGGTAAATTTGAGCCCCTATGGATTGGCCCATATCAAATTTGCAATATCCATGAAAATGATTCTTATTTTCTCCAGGCCCTCAATGGTGAACTATTGGAATTGCCTGTGCATGGTAAATTCCTTAAAGCTTTTTTCTCATAAATGAGTACCTTATGTGCACACTGTAAATTAGGTGTAAGTATTTTGTACATGCCTTGTATAGTCGGTCATGTTTTGAGTTTTGCGTTTTGTCTGGTCTGCCCTGGAGTAGTCTGGTCTTCGCTGCAATCTTATGCCTGCACGTCCCCAATCGAAGCCTGTGTTGGTAATCATTTATGTTTAGGGTTTTAAGCTTGAATGTTTGCAGGTTTTCTCATTGAAACCTTGAATTTTCTAAGTCATGGGATCTTGCATTGTTTTGTCTATTCTAATGTTGGCCTTCTATGGTGGGTTCCTAGTTATTAAGTCTCATCCTCATGCTTTAGTGTTCGAAGGTTGACCAGCCCCCACACAATGTTTCACTACTTTTTCCTGTCACCTTGAGAAAAATGATAAGTTTTGTATATGCAAAGGTGAATTGTATGTTGGCAGGCTTATGAAATCTCAGTCGGCCTCCAAAAAATGATAAGGAATTGAGTTATATGCATTTTAAATGCATATCAGGTTGCATATGCAAAGCGGGAATCTATCGCAGATTCCTGGGTATATTCTGCAGTTGTATGCATTTCCAAATTCATATCGGGCTTACAAGGAAAAATATACAAGGATGGAATATACATCGCAGATCCCTAGAATATCCGTTGCTTCTATATCGGGTCTACAAGTATATTTGGTTTGTATGTTCAGACATACAATGGTTAGATACAATCAAACATGCATTCCAAAGATGCAAGGCTGAACCCGAAATTGATTTCAATTTGCTTCATGAATAGTTTGGGATCTTCCTTGTTTAAAAGGCAATTGTATGCATATGAAGGGGCTGATATACAAAGGGGTGGGGCCCACGGATATGCAAAGCCCGGATTTGAAAGTTTTTCAAATCCGATGGATAAATGGCAGAGGTCCGTCGTATGTATATCGCGTTGGTATGATGCGATATGCAGGGAAATGTACAAGCGCATATACACAAGACTCGGATGTGATGGAGGAATGAAATGCATTGAATGAAATTTGAGGCCCGCAGGTTGTATAAAGCACTTGTATATGCCAATATACAAGCCGATGTGCATTGAAAAGGATACATGCTGGACCCGATTGAAAACTCCAATTTGCTCTATAACAGTTTGGGGTCCGCTTTGTATATTAAGTTGTTGCATGTATATGCATTTTGCATATACAAGGGATTTTGAAAGGGGAACAATGGTGATTATATATGCATCTGTTCTTGCATATACAAGGGCGAAATGGCAAAATGGAGAAGGTGAAAAGTCAGCGATAGGAACATGGAGTGCCTACGTGGCACGTAATCATTGGCTCTTGGCTTTTCTGCATGTTTTTGGGGCCGTTAGATCTCAGCGATGGAGTCATGATCGACAGCCGTGTTTTGAACCTTCTATGTGAAATTTTTTCTATGCGTGTGCAGCGGTTTTAAGCGGGAAAACTTTAAATGTGTTCGTTGCTGCATCCTGCGGGTAGCTAAGTCATTAATGGTAGAATGCAGAGGCATCGATGGATGAAATGACAGATGAACTACCAGGTTTGTGAAAGAAGATCTTTAGGTGGTGGTGCAGATCTCGAACCTACCTGCTCCTTCCTCTTTGTCCCTCTGTTGCATTGACTGATTTGAGCGCCATTTCTCACGATGCATTGTACCTGGCAATTTTTGAGTTGACCATTGTAATTTTCGCTGAGTACACAGTTTTGCTATAAAAGGCAAACTGTGTCACTCATATTTGGGTTGTTGAAAACTGGATGAATTTTGGTGGTGTGATAAGATACAACTTCATTGGTGGCCCTATTCTGGATGTCTTGTGAGTTTATGAGTCTCATGTTGTATGTTTCATGCATAAATTTACTAGTTTCATGTTGATTTAAATGAATAATGTTATATTGCATGTGTTTTGTTATCTGTCTCCAAAATGAGTGTGTTCTTCTTCTGAATCTAAGCATCTAAGGGGTGTTCACGATTCTAGAATATATGTTCATTATATTGAATGCTTGATTTCTTACTTTTGCTCAAGGAGTAAATTAAATGTTTTAGATCAAGTGTTGGGAGGAATGTACTGCAGTAAGGATGTTTGTAAGCATAAAGAACTAAATACTCAGTCTTGGGAAGTATCTGTAAGGTAGGTGCTAAACAAACCCCCTTGAAATCCAGTCTTTGGTGTATGTTTATGTTGATCATTCACATGTGTATGTCTATTGACTCCGAGCCCTGGATAGGCACCAATCTTGTTTTGTGTTGAGGTTACAACCAAGGTCTTAGTTTTGCTTCCAAATATAAATCAAAATCAAACTTCAAATACAAACTTTTTAGGATATTAGGAGTAGTTAGGGACCGAAATCCTCTGTCTCACAACTGAACATAAGCCTGAAGCTAGCCCCTTTGCACTTATCTCATAGTTTTGGTCTGCATAAGAGAGGATTTATCTGCTTTGTGTGAACATCCCAGCTAATTTGTAGATGCATTTCATAGATGTTGAATGGGGAATACCCCCCTTGGTTCTGCTGAGCGTAAAGAAAAAGAGGAGATATTTATAGAGTCTATCTCCTGTATTGTTGGCCCCTGGCCCGGGAATCCTGTTGATCAATGATGGCTACTTTGTAGGGATAACTGGGAACAAGCATCTAGTCTGGGAAAATTACCAACACCATGAATGATCCTTCTTATCAATGAAGGTCATTTTAATATACAAATTGATCCTTCCTATCATACAATCAAGGACATACATTTTACAATGTTTAGAATAAATTTTTGGAAGACTCTCCATCCTACAACTATGTTCATGCTACAATTGTGATAATATTTTGTACACAATACAATAATGTTCAATACATCATTGTTATGCTCTTGGCTATCCTCGTGCTCATCTATGATTCATAAAGTGCCTCCTTTCCTTGTCTATAAAAGAAAATAGTGTTTGCTCTTCTTTCCATATCAACTAAAAAGTGAGATATGTTACATGTAACATGACACATTTTCTATATTACCATGGAATACATGCTTACAACACCTAAGAATGTGCTTGCCTCATTTCCCATGGCTAATCAAGAAAGTGCACATGCTTACAAAACCCAAAAATGCTTCACAATGTTACCCATGCTCAATCCAAGGAAACATAAATGCTTTACAACACCCACAAAACTATTATAATGTTGCACGTGCTATGCAATAAATGGAAATCTTCATGCCTACAACACCTAATTGCTTCACAATGCTACCCATGCTCTACCCAAGGATACATACATGTTTTATAACATCCGCAAAATTATCATAGTGTTGCCCATGTTACCAATGCTTACTAGAAGCTCATGTCTTCATGCCACAATGGAGAACACATGCATCCAACATCCAATAAACTTGTTGGTGTTGTATGTTCTCTCAAACAAGAAGTATAAATACACTACAAAACTCAAAAATATGCTATAGTATTGTCCTGGCATGTCACCTACACATGCTTCATCCCTCTCTTGCTCATGTAAACATAAAAAATGCACTTTCCTTCTTTTATAATCACATACATGGATACTACACATGAAAATAGATTCCTACAAGATACCCATGTTGCTCTTTCATGATTGTAATGTTATAAATAATGATATCTTCATGCAACCATTATCTTCATTACCCATGCTTTCTACGAAGAACAAGTGGATGTGCAACTTTTACAATCTATCAAGAAATGTGAGGGCTGGAAACTTGCATTTCCTTATATATTTTTTTCCTGTCCTTACTTGTACTTGCCCCTTAGTGAGTGGAATCTACTCCTTTATTGCACAACCAAATGGAATTATCCTTGAACACAAACCTAATCTATAAGAGAAATTTTGGATTCTATCATATGCCCATACACATGACAACAACACTCTCTTATCTGCTATGCAAATTTAGTAAGTGCTTTATCCAAGCATCATAAGAAAACCCCTTACCATATATTAGTGGTGGAAACTTACAAGAAGACTGCTCCTTGTTACTTCATATTTTTTTTATTCTTCTCTTGCTCAATATGTTACTCTTTCTTGTTTTGCCCATGCTTTAGGTGAAGCTTGAGATGAAGCCTCCAAACTTGACATCCCAATACCCTCCAAACTTGTAATCCCAATATCCTCCAACCTTGTAATGAGAACAATAGTCGTTATCATTACACCAACTGAATTAGATTTCTTGTAACCTTCCTTGAGTGCACCTTTGCCCTTCTCTTTTCTCAGTTTAGGTGAGAGGCTCCTCCTTTTGTCATCCCCACTATGAAACATACACTCCTTAATAATGCATGTTGTTAAATTTGCACAATAAATCATTGTGGGGTGAAATTTCAAAGCTATGTCACACTTTTATGAAGGAAATGGCCAACTTTCATCTAACTTTTTAACTTGAATCACTACAAAGAGACATATATATTTTAAATTTTGAAATGATGTAAACTAATGAAATGTAGATTTTTTAGTGTATTTTATGTTTGTGTTCAGAAATAAAAATAAATAAAAAATATTTGCATCTAGTTTTTTATAAAATTGACACTATAATTAGTTGTTGTTAAAATGTTAAAAATGAGATTAAGATTTTTTTTCTTCAATTTTTTCTTTCCACATTTATAACTTGGAATAGAGCACCGGGTATAGCCAAAAATCTAAAGAATGAAAGAAACTTAATCTAACATGATAATTTAAACAAAGTCTCAAAAGTACAATGAAAGAGAAGAAAGAGAGCAAAACTTATTGTGTTCAATGAGCTACAAGTACCTGTTTTGGGTCAGACAAAATTGTTCAAACTGCTTACAAGCTTGTGACAAATGATCAAGCCCCTTGTTTATTCATTTGACCTCCATAGGAAATCAATGGAATGAGGAAATTTGAAAGTAGTGTGTGCTCTTAAATTCTACGTGTATCTAGAATTTAAGAACAATAGAATAGTAATGATCTTTAAGTGTTAATCTTTGATCTATAGAGAACAACACCCTATTGTGTATGGAAGGAAAAAGGAGGTGATAACTGCATGGTACCAAAGGAGATAATGAAATGCAAAGTCATAAAGAAGAGAGGAAGATAAAAGACAATGATAATGATCTTCACAATGCCAATGGAGGATTCTCATAAGGCCAAGGATGTGTAACAAAGTGCTAGAATGCTATCAAGAGCCAAAGAGAGAGTTGTAAACTATATTGGAGAACTCAAGATTGCATGAGGTATCACAGAGTTTCATGAAGCAATTAAACTCAATCTTGGAAGGATAAGAGGGAAGCCCAATAGTAATTCAAAATGCAAAGGTGACTATTGCACTTCCAAACTGTTGGGCATATGACAGTTACAAAGGAAATTTTAGAAGTTGAAGGGTCATTGGTAGGTCAAAATAGACATTTTATAATTGTATAGTCAAAGGATGATAGTGCATTGTGTAGACATCTATGTCTCACACTAATGTCCAAGTACAACATGCTCAGAGACTTCATAGGATGGGAAACACAAACATAGGGGTCACATGGCAACACATAAAATAGGGATGAACACACATAAACACAACATAACACTAGCACTAGGAGTGCATAACAAGGCAATACTAGGATATTATGATCCTAGAACATGCTATGAGAGTGGACACTAAAGTAAGGATAATTTGTAGTATCAAAATTGTAGGGTATGTAATTTTTGAACTTACATTTTGCCCCCACTTTAGAAGGTTAATGTCACTAAATAATATAGTTACAATGAAATAAAAAAAAGGAAATGCAAAAAAACAATATTTTGAGGATACAAAAAAATTGATAAACAATAGTCTTCAACTAAGAAATCCATGCCCCCAAACTAAGATTTGCAAAACAAACATGTTAAACACACAAAACCTACAACACAAATATATTAGAAAAATATAACCTACAAAACAAATATGTCAAAAAAACATAAAACCTACAAAACAAACTGAGTTAGAACATCACAAACATATATATGGAACAAACAAACAACATACATAATGAAATAACTAGACATGAAATCTTATATGGCAAGAAGAATGTGACAAGTGGAATATTTGACTCAAGAAAGAATAATCGTTGCGTGTTTTTTCACCAAAAGGTTAGTCTAGGTGTGTGATCTCACAACATCATTGGGTGCACATTGTTACACTCCATACTTTCATGCTAGGATATCACTCAAGGTAGTCACTTGAGAGCTCACCCAAGTTGTGAGAGCAGATTGGTCCAGGTTGGCTTTCGATACATCACAATGATGTTAAGGAGAGATCAAAAACTCAAACCACACATATAATTATATCAATGAACAGAGAGACATAATAGCCTTAAAGACATATTAACACAAGTAGAACATCAACCACTCATTAAACTCATTCAAATTGGTTGTAACATTAGTTCCACATTTTATCTTCAACCTAGTTCTCTTAAGGAACAAAAGTGATAATAGAAGTAACCATATTTATCTAATCATTACATCAAAACTCTCTATGAGTACAATCAAGAGTGGCAAACTCGTAACCAATAACTCCTTTCCTAGACTAAAAAGAGGGATATATATAGTAGTGAGGCATTGCCCTTCACTAATTACATTTGATAACCACCCTCTTAACTTCCCTAAGTTTGCCACTATTATGATTGCCTAAAAATCTACTCACAATATTTGATAGTTGTGCTCCATGCTTCATTTGCCTTGTAGTCCCTAGATCTATGGGAACCTCCTCTGAAATTGGTAACAACCTTCTGCATGCACTCCTAGATTTGTGTCTCCTTTCTCCACTTCTTGCTTGAATCTGTTATGTGTGATTCTTTCATTAACCATTGTTCGATCCTATGTACAAATTGTAAGAAGGGTTTCCTTTGTCTCATGCCATCTATAAGTCCTTTATTGATCTCTTTCATGCCTTTAGATTCTTTCAAAATTGGTGACACATCACACGCATTTTGTCAAAACTTAGGCCTTTTGACAAAATTTGGTTACAACCCAAAGTTTTTGCCTTAACCAAAATTGGGATCAACATTAACCCATACTGATTTGGTTGACCATACTTGATCAACGTTTGCTCAAATTTTGCAAAAAGCTCAAGAATTTCTACATGTACAATGTTTAACCATGTTTCCCACTTCAAAATAGTTGGTTGAATGATGCTACTAATCTCACTTGTTCTAGCACTCAATTCTTCCAACTTTACCAAATCCTCTTGAATCAAAGGTAAGATATTTTAGTTCTTCAAATATTATCTTTGCTCTTGCACTTGTCTCCTCAAGCTATCCCCCCTCATCTAGGATTTAATTCTGAATTTACCCAAATTGTTCCTCAATTCTTTCCTAGTGGTGGTAGCCTTCCCCATATCTTCCAAATCCTTCAAAATGTTTGCATGTCCTAGCTTGTCCTTAGCAGATTTACTATCATTTTTAGGGCTTGCTTCTTTTGGATGTCTTCTAGGAGATGCGCAGCAACGAAAGCTTTCTATTGAGAAAACCCCAAAAATTCTTCTTCAGCCTTAGTGACCTTCCCAGCAATATTTTGTATAAGGTTAGTGCATTCATCAAGTTTTTCCTAAATTCATTCCTTGGTTTCCACCCTCTTTTCTCACTCTTCCTCTCATGCACCACCTCTTTTCTTCCACCATCCTTTGTTTCAACATTGAATCAATCAATACTTCAAGATTTTACATGCCTCCTAATTGGTCGAGTGTCACTCCATCTAAAACCTTAGGATCTTATTGTATGATGCACTGACAAAGTTGTAGATGTTTTGAATCCATTTCCATCTTTTGGTGTTTAGCTTCAATGTCCTTCTCCTTGATTTCCTCCTCTTCTTAGAGCCATTTATTCTCCCCCCTGAGTTGTTTGTTCTCTATCTCTAGATACTCAATCTTTATTTCCAGTTCTTTTACTTTTTCTGATAATTATCATGCATCATAAAAGTTCATGATATTTTTCTTGGCCACCTTTGCATTTGTTTTCATCAAGGCATTCCCAACCTAGGTAGCATTTAGGCACAAGGGGTTGGGCAACACAAGACCCTTCTAACAAGCCAACTAATTGCATGGTTGGAGAACCAAGTCAATGTGACTCATCAATATATGAATTTAAGGTAAAAGATACTTCTTAGCAAGTCCTTGGTAGGGTGATCTCTTGATTCATTAGGTCTCATAATACAATTCCTTGATAGGGATTCCATGCTAGTAATGAGTATGCAAAACCAAGTCATTGTCCCCATACAGCTTCTTTGGGACTATCCCCTTGGCCTGTACCTGCTATCTTTCTCTCCTTCCTCCATCCCTTCCTTGCTTAAACCAAACTTATCTTCCTTTGGAGACTGGGATTCTTCTTCCTCCTACCCAGGAGATCCATCTCCCTCCTTTGTGGCCTCATCTTCTTCTTCCTTAGTTCCTTCAATTTCGTCTATTTCTATCTTGGGTTGTTTCTTTGCATGCCCTTGATCTATTTCACCATGCTCAAGGGTCAGGTTGATGGTTTTGTGCCCCTTTTCTTCTTTTGAACCCTTCGGGCCTAAATCTTGCATATTCTCAATGATTGGTTCCTTATCTACATCGAGGGCAAATTTTGGTGGATCAAGGGTGTCATGAGTGGGTGACTAGACCAATTTGTGTTCTTCTTAGCGTGTAGAGCTACCTTCTTCACCCAATGCCTTCTACAAGATTTCAATTGATCTTTATACTTTCTTTCTATTTTCTTCTAGACCCTCTTCTTCATTTAATTCTTCTTCCTCTAACTCCTTGATAATTGAACATGCATTCTCTTCCCTTTGTCTCTTCTTTGACCCTTTTTGTTTAGTCACATTTTCACTAGAGCACTTAACACTTTGACCTCATCCTTGTGCTTGTCACTCTCATCTTTCCTCTTTGGCTTGAGGTAGTAGAATAACTTTTGCACAGTGTTGTTCACCACAATGGTTATCTATGGGTCTAATTGGGTCGCATCAAACTCAAATTGCTTACATAGGTGCTCTTTCTAGGGTAGACATATGTAATACAAAGAAAATGGGTATCTACATCTACATGTTCAACATCAATTTTTATTCTCTCAACATTTGAAATTTGGTTTACAAAATCTAGAAAATAGTTGGTTGTGAACACACAAGGGAGTTTTACCCATGGTAACATGTTACCATCCTTTAAATGAATTTTTGCCAAAGAGTAGTGTTGTATAACAACAAATTCTACTTGGCTTGACACTATGTTAGGAAGAACTTTGGATGCAACACTCATTTTCAAAGGTTGTCATGAAGTGTTTGAACCAACTGTCAAGCCTAGTCTTGTATTTGCTTGTGATGGTTCTCAGGCATGTGAACTCCTAAAACCTCTTTATTGGGGACTTGTCTTCCATAGGGAAACACCATTTCACCATTTCTTCTCCCTCAAGCACATGAATCTTGCAAAAGACTATAAGGAGAAAGATTGTGTCCCATATGAATTTGCCCCCAATTTTATGCATTATTGTGGCATCTTATGTGATTCTTTATGCAATATACTATGATATGTTGAATCTAACCCCCTTGACCATTTGCCCGGCAATGTGTAAAAATCTCCTATTTACTTCCCCCATCATTCAGAACCTGCTAGTTTGCAGCTTACTAAACATGTAGCCACGTTTTTTGTTGGGTCCTCAATGTTTGAAATTATAAATGTGCACCCTTCCTTCTTATTTTTGAGTTTGATGGAATTTTTATCTACGACCTCCTCATCCTCAAGCACCAATGCCATATCCTCATAAGTACATAGCAATCATGTTACATGGCTAATGAGCATTGAAGTAAACCTACTCCTATGCCTCACAAAGTATAAATATCCTTCGTGGATGTATGAGAGGAAGAATTGTACCAACTCTTGTGGCCTCTCAAAGTAAGGAAGTTCAAAAATCTAGAGAACTCTTGTAGACTCAAGCTTGCACTTGACATTATCATCAAATATGACACCTCCTTCAAGATTCTTCTTATTGGTTTGTTGCATGTAGTGCTTTACTAAATCTAATTCATGACCCAACCCATAGTGGTTGAATTTAGAGATCTTACATGTAGTGATGAAAGAGGTCCATTCTTCTCCTCACAACATTGTGTATGGGTATTCCATCTTTGCAAAGATATTATATGATGGCTCATAGGTCTTCACTACCTTCTTTCCCTTCCTATTAGGCATCATTTGTTTATTTCCCTTCCTACATGTGCTTTCTTCACTTCTCTCTTATCCACCACCTATTTCTTTTGTGATTACATTTCCACTAAATTCCTCCTTGTTCATGATAAAAATAGGTTATTTTTGCATAGAATCCACCATGGGTATGTCTATGTTTTGTCTATTGTAAATCTTACGTCTTTCCTCTCACTGGAAAAGTTTTGGGTGGTTTATCACCCCAAACCTTCTCATTTTATCAATGGCCAAGCTTAACCCCCATACTAGCGGCGGTTAAGCATTTATGTTACCTATAATTACGAATAGTTAGGTCCTAGATTTCTCACCATGTACCATTTTCTTTAATGCTTCAAGCTTTCAAGGTTGTCAATGGTCAACTCTTCCTCTCTTTTTCTTTGCAATTTCCTTTTCATCTTAGAATATTTTATGTGTTTTCCAAATACCCCCTTAACCCTTATTTATAGTCTTTCAGCACTTGGCGTCCTTTACCCTCTCGCCTTTACTTTGAAATTTTGCATGCTTGAGATTTCTTTTCATCATAAAAGCATTAACGGTCCACCAACACCACTTTGCATCTTTCATTTAAAACCCACTCTTTATAACATTTTTGCTAGCTATAGTTTTTTAATAAATGGGAGGGTTAGGTAGTCATACAGGGAACCATTTTATGTCATCACCCTGTTTTCTTTGCTTGGCACAATATTGAGAGCAATCCTTCATATGTTTTGATCTTGGTGCCCTTTGTGCTTTCTTTCCTATATTTTAGGGCCATGTGCTTCCCTTAGCATGGCCTATTATGCTATTCTTTTCATGCTTCCTTTCCCTCCTATGTTCCTGGGCCATGTGCTTCCCTTAGCATGGTCTATTTTGTTTCTTTCCTCACACTCTTCCTTGCCTCATAGATTTTGCATATATGATGTGCTCTTCAACACTTAAATTTGGTGTGCTTTTCTATCCCTTATATATTTTGCTTTTCAGACTACCCCTACCCCATACTAAATATGGCATTGGTCCTCAAATGCATAGAGACAAAAAGATAACCATTGAATTAAACAAGAAAAGAAACTTTTTTATGAAAGTAAGATGCATGAGTTGAAACTGAAACTCTTGATTGGTGTAATGCCCACTTATGTATTCACCTTGTGTGCTTCTGATTCTTATGATTTATGTTATATTGAGTGCTTATTAGTGTATTATGTGTTTCTTGTGTTATGAGTCATTGCACTAAACTTGTCGATGAGATATTTTGTGCCATCGAGGGGTTCTGATGGTGTATTCAAGATGCTTTTATAGATATGTTCTATATGACCAACGAGGTGTTTTCGATGGGGTTTTGTATTGGAATTGGATTTCTAACTATGCACTATGGGATGCCTATGTTGTGCATGTGTATGGTAGATCATTATAGTGTTTCAACTTCGTTGCTTTCACTATATTTATTATAGTTTTGATTATTATATTTGTTTTAGCATTATGAAATATTGTGATTATGCATCTTGTTCTTGGATCATAATAGTCATAGATGATTTACAGTAGATGTGATGATTTTATATCATGTTTTGATTTATGTCACGTTGGGGTGGATTATGTTTCTTTGGCTATTATTATGTGGAGCAGGTATGCATGATGTTTGACCTGACTCTATAGGTACAAAGTTATTCCCCAAATGTGGTTATATTGGATATGGTTGTATTTAAGTAAAGCATATGTGTGTTAACCACTATCTCAGTTGGTTTGAGTGCAAAATGAGTTTTTTGAATCCCTGTGTTAACCTAGATCCAAATTGATGGTGATTTTGGAGTCTGCATGTTGTGGAAACCCATAAAATGTGTTTGAGTCCTTTGCATGTGGTTCCTTTAGTCTTTTGCATTGCATTTAAATTTATCTTGAAATATGTGTGTTTCCGTGTTTGCAAAATATTTTATGGTTGAGTAAAAAAGGATTAATTTTACCTTAGCAAAAAAGTTTACTACATTATTTTATTCTAGTTGAAGAAAATTAAAGCAAATTTAAACTTTTCTTCGAAATGAAATAATTTGCATTTTATAGGTAGAATTCGCATTATAAGGGAATGTAATATAATTATGTAAGTTATTGGAAATATTGAATATTGATTAAATTATGTTGCAATTGCCCTGTGGAATTAAGTGCATTATTTTAATTTTAATTGTTGAAATTATCTATTCTCTTAAGTCATTTTTAGAAAGGTAATAGGGAAATAATAAAAGAAATAAAGAAATAAAGGAAATGGAAAAAGGGATTTTGTGAGGATAAAAGGAAAAGTAGTTTCTATTTTTATTATGCAGTATTTTTTCTCCTCAAATCCTCTTCTTGCTCCATGGGAAATGGATTTTGGGGAAGACTGAAGGGAAGAGATTGTGTATTTCTTAGATTGATGATTTCCTGGAAAGGATTGGGTGTGTGTGGCAAAGGATTGTGGAGGCATTTTGGCTTCAAGACTCCAGTTTTGTAAAAATTGCATTGGAAGGTATTTTCCCTCTTTGAAACCTCTTTTAAATTTGAACTATTCCATTGTCATTCCACATGAAGTGGATTGCTTATGGCCTCTTTGATTGAAGGATTTAATCTGATTTAAATTGGAGGTTGTAATTGTGTGTTTTAAATTTTCAAAATGTGCCAAAAAGAGCCATTACTATGGCAAATTTTATTGAAATCTTCTTTTCCAAATTTTATTTGAGATTATGGTTGTTGTGCATATTTGGAATAAGAGGGTATGTTTAGATTTTTGGAATTTCTTTTATTTTAAAAATTTGAAAATTCCAAGCTTGCAACTAATTCCATTAATGGATGAATTGGGGGGTTTTTATGGTTCTAAGAATTTTAAAAACGAATGAAAATTGCATTATAGGCTTTGTATGAATGTTTCATAATGTGGGATGAGTAGTCTCCCTATTATTTTAAGATTCTACATCTTTTAGAATTTTATATATATATTATTGCATTGATTTTTGTGACATGCCCGAATTGTCAATTTGGTGCATTAAATTTATAGGATTGAGGTATAGAATAGGAAAGGAGTGGGCTCTCATCACTTGTCATGATACAAAGGGATCAGTGGAAATAGTGTGTGGAGGGTTTATAATTAAGTGATAATGCATTACAAACTAGGATAATAAAATGTATGTTTAATCAAGATATATACACCAAGATTTGAATGCTCGGTAAGGTTCAGTCTTGGGCATAAAGGACATGTCACAACTTAAGGAGCTAGTGAATGCTAGAGTATTCCTCGTATGAGGATTGTTTTTCTACTCAACCCCTTCATGGTCATCGTGTTATTGGAATGACACTCCTTGGCCTACTTATAGGAGCCTCATCTCGTCCCTTCTTAAAATTTGGCATTTAAAATGTGTTTAGACGACTCGTATGTATGCTAATGGGTTCATTGTACTATCATATATGTATGTGTGCTGGTATTTTATTTATGTCTTGTTTGGTGTGCATTGAAGGTGTGAAATACCTTATGAATGTTGTGATGGCATTCTCTTATGTTTGTTGGCTCGTGTGAGCCATTCATAGTTTGTATGCATTTGATTGGAAGTTGTGCCACACATTATCTCATTTGTAGTGATAGGCATGAGTTGCCACATGTAATTATGTATGCTTTGATTGGCATGAGTGTTTCCATGTACTCCTTGATTGTGTGTGTGCTTGTACCCATTCGACCATCTCCTAGGACAGTGAGGTCATCTTGAAAGTACCACATGGTTGGGTGGCACTAAACCACAATTACGAATCAATAAACTTGGAGGATGCTTCTTGGAGAACATGATGTACTCCCCTAGTATCTTATGCTTTTGTACCTCTCATTATTATATATTGTTATCATTGTAAATTGGGTCCATAGACCATTGTAATAAGATTGTAATTATGTTTTGATGTACTCTCTTATGTGGATTATGATCCATCCATGTTTGGGATGAGATCCTCTCTATGTAATATTCTTTTGATATCTTTTGGGATGCTTCACGCCTTAGCTTGTAAGGATGTTGGTATGATTCACATGTAATATTGATATCGTAGCATGTTAGCTTCATATTATTGTGATGTTGCATTGATGGAATTTAATGTTTTAGTATTGGATCATAATTTATCCATGTAGAAGGCAATAATCATATCTTCACTTTTAGCGCATGTCTACGTTGGTGTCGAATGGGCATAGCATTTTGTAACAATTTTATCATCTTTGATTATGTGGATGTTAATTGTTAAGTTGCCTAATTTTATTTTGAGTTTTCAACTTGCATCTTGAATAGACAGACTTAATGCATTATTCATTTGGTGTGTCGAATAGCCTTAAGTTGGTTGTCAACAGTTGCATTGGGATGTTGTACCCCTCAAATATCTAGCATCTCCTCTACATGTGGTTATATCCACATGAGTCACAGTGTGCCTTGTTGGTGTCTTGTGACATTCTATGTTGTCTTGTGAATGTTCCACTTGGCAACCATCCCTCTTGGATTATGTGTACCTCTGTAGAGAGCATTGTTCAGATATTGAGCAAGTTAGAGGTCATTTGATGAGTCCAAGAACCTATTTAGTCTTCTAATGATTCATAAGTAGTTTAAAGGCGATGTACTTGTTAGGTGGGCCTTTGTCAAATCTTGTGTCAAAGTCTTGGACTTGAATTCTAGAAAAAATTACGTACAAGCACTTTTTTAGGATGACAACACAAATTTTGGACACTAGCGCATCAAAAGGAAACTAGCACCCAAGAGGGACACTAATGCCCATAATGAACACCTAAGTGGGTGCACTATAGTCCATTTCTGGCATTGTAGTCTAGTTTTGGCAGTGTTGTCCTCTAAACTACTCTGACGTCCGTGTAGTCTTGGACAATGAGCACTTCATGACTTTTCTTGAAGGCAATTTCTATATGGAAGTTATTCCCATTGGTCTGTTAAGTCTCACCATGCTAATACTTTTTTTATAGGTGTTCTAATCTAGAATTTATCCCCTCTTTTTCATCAAGGGAAGTGTGCCTTTGCATGAAATTAAATGTTGGTCATTCCAATTGATCAAGGTCTTGTATCTCTTAGTCGATCCACCTCTTGTATAGGTTTCCCCTTGTTTTTGGGTGTTGTGTGATTTGTCATGGAATGGATTGGAGGTATTTATTTGTAAGCCTCATCCTACTTGATGTGTTTGCAAGGAAATGAGGTCGTGCACTTGTTTCCAATCGTCATCATGAAGGAAGCTCCATTCTCTCACATGATCATTGTGGTTGTCACACAATGGGTGAAGTCTTTTGCTTCTGCCACCTTGCCTGGGGCAATAGTGACATCTTCTAGTGTGATGTTGTGCTTGTCACAATACCTTATGTGTACGTAGGTGCAATGCAACATGTGAATGTCACAATTTTTAAACACAAAAAATCTATTTGTTCAGTGTTTGTTCGATTAATGTCCTAGGTGGAAGCTTGGGGCATTACACTTGGTATCAGAGATCATGTTGTAGCATTGGGAGCTTTGGGTTGTGTGTTCTACTCATGTTTGAGCATGTGTGGGGTCCTTGTGTGGATGTGTTGCGATTAGCATGTGTTATTTTCTAATATATTTCCTTGCATGTGTATGGTTGAGGAATACAGTATTGTGGGATTAGTTAGACCCTTGTGTTTTTCAAGAAGTGTTTATTTGTGTGAATTGCCTTCTCAATGTTCTAAATTATTGGAAAGAATCCTTGGCATGTGTGTGAGCATTTGAGTGACCTTTATGGGGTCATGTTGATGCTTTTGTGACCACTTTTGATAGTGTGGCTATGTCTCTCTTGAGAGTTATGTGTAGACATCTGAAAATGACATAACCCATCCTACCATTTCCCGACACACTTGCACTAATTAATTAAATAAAATCAATTTATTTAATTAATTCATCAATCCCACATAGTCATTTATCCGTAATTAATTAAATATGTCAAATTTAATTAATTACTTCATCCTAACCATTATCCATAATTAATTAAATAAAATCAATTTATTTAATTAATTTAACAATTCCCCATAGTCCACTATCCATAATTGATTAATTAAATATTATAATTTATTTAATTAATTATCCTATCCTTTACCACTAACCTAAATTAATAAAATAAAGTCTACTTATTTAATTAATCCACCTAGCCCATGACTAATCCTAGGCTAATTAAATAAATATCATTTATTTAATTAGCTACCATACCCTACCTAGCCCCTAGACCTAAATTAATTAAGTAAACCCTTAATTAATTTATGTCATTAATTAACCCATCTCTTAATTTTCAATAGCCATATTAATTAAGTTAATCACTTAATTAATTAACTTAAACCCTCATTATCCCATCTCCCCCCACTTGATTAAATAAATAACGTTATTTAATTAAGGGAGTCAGATGTGTCTCCACCTCATATTTCCTCATTCATGCAAGAGCATTATTTAAATAATAAAGCTCACGCATGTCTCCAACTCACCTTTCCAAATCCATGCATTGGTCAATTCTCATCCCATTCATCCAAAAACTCTAATTTTTAATACACCCTCTCCCACATAAATAAATTTTTAATTCATTCATGTGTCATTATCTTAATTAATGCAAAGCCTTCCCAAGGTGGAATTTAAAATTCTAAAATATTGTGAGCCCTCCAATTTTGATGATGCAACCTTAGCCCTTGATTTCACTATGAAATCTCCACCCTTGGATCTCCATTTCAAACCTCCATCATTGATAAAAAAATCCTCCAAAAATATATAAATACAAGCTCTCTCCAAGTATTTTCATAACAAGCCTTCAAGTATCAAATTTATGCCAAAATCTTAGCCAATTTCCCTCATATCATTACAAAATCCCTACCTCCATTGGTGTTGGTTAAAATAGAGCAATCCACATTTATTTACATTGGGTATATCTAGGAATTACTTCTTGTGTGCATGATTTCCTCCACCTTATCAAGGAGAATGGAGTGCTTGAAGATTTGAGGTAAAATCATTAGTTTTATGCTTTCCTTTTATTCTTATGTCTTCTAACATTTTATCATCTTCATTTGGCACGCCTAGTGGAACCTCACATCCCTGGAACTAAAAAGATTTTTGCAAGTTTTTAAATTTTTGTCATGCAGGTCATATCAGTGCTTTCAGGTTGTGGATTAGCGCTTCCGCGAGCTAGGGTGGCGCTTCAGGGTCTTTTGTTAGCGCTTATGATTGTGTTTTAACATTGCTTTTGTCAAATCTTTTAGCGCCTTTGTTACCTCTGTTAGCGTTTAGGGCTTGTGTTTTAGCACCTAAGTCATCTGTATTCACACTTTAGTTCTTTGTTTTAGCACCTCTAATCCTCACAGAGGCGCCTTCGCTGACTGTCTTAGCACATACGTCCAACTTGTTATTGCAGACTAGCATTTTCTTGCTACAGATTGCTAACAGTGTACTATGGTGACTTATTTGATCTCTGTAGCAAGTTTAACATTCTGTTTGCAGACAAATCTGGGAGTTTACATAGCCCCTATAGACATTCAAAAATGGCATAACCCATGCTACTATTCCCTGACGTGCTTGCACCAACTTATCCCCTTCCCTAATTAATTAAATAAAACTAATTTATTTAATTAATTTAACTATTCCCCATAGTCCCTTGTTCATAATTAATTAAATAAATATCAGAATTTATTTAATTGATTATTCCATCTTTTACCACTAACCTAAATTAATTAAATAAAATACATTTATTTAATTAATCCACCTAGCCCATGGCTTAACCTAGGCTAATTAAATAAATATCATTTATTTAATAAGCTACCATACCCTACCTAGCGGGCTAGACTCAAATTAATTAAGCCCTTACTTAATTAATTCATTCCACTAATTAACCCATCTAATTTCCAACAGTCATATTAATTAAGATAATCACTTAATTAATTAGCCTAACCCCCCATTATCCATCCCCCCACACTTCATTAAAAAAATAACATTTTTAATTAAGAGGAGTCACATGTGTCTCCACCTCATCTTTACTCATTCATGCAAGAGAATTATTTAAATAATAAAGCTCACACATGTCTCCACCTCACCTTTCTAAATCCATGCATGTGTCAATTTTCATCCCATTCATCTATAAAATCCAATTTTTAATTCACTCTCCCCACACAAATAAATTTTTAATTTGTTCATAAGTCATTATCCTAATTAATGCAAAGCCTTCCCAAGAATGAAATTTAAAATTCCAAAATATTGTGAGCCCTCCAATTTTGATGATGCAGCCCTATCCCTTGATTTCACTATGAAATCTCCACTATTAGATCTCCACTTTAAATCTCCACCATTGATCAAAAATCCTCTAAAATTCTATAAATACAAGCCTTCTCCAAGCATTTTCATAATAAGTCTTCAAGCATCCAATTTATGCCAAAATTTTAGCTAAAATCCTCTCATCCCATTGCTAAATCCTTCTCTTCACTTGTGTTGGTTAGAATAGAGCAATCCACATTCATTTTGTATTTGATATATCTAGGAATTACTTCTTGGGTGCATGCATTGCTCCATCCTATCAAGGAGAATGGATTGTGTGAAGATTTGAGGTATATTTAGTGTTTTTATGCTTCTTTTATGTTTTATTGTCTTCTAACATTTTCATTTGGCACAACCGGTGGGACCCACGTCGTTGGAACTAACTCAAAATTTTGTAAGTTTTCTAAGTTTTGTCGTGGAGGTCGTATTAGCGCTTCGGGCTATGGATTAGCACTTCAAGTAGCCAGAATAGCACTTAGGGTTCTTCTTTCGGTATTTTCAATTGTCTTTAACATATGTTTTGCATGTTCGTTTAGTGCTCACGTCATCTATGTTAGCGCCCAAGGTCTATGCAATAGCGCCTACGCCATCTATCTTAGCACTTTTGGCATCTCTGTTAGCGCCCAGGGTCCATGCAGTGGCACCTATGTCATCTGAAATAGTGCTTTTGTTTTCATACTAGCTATTGCAAATTACATTTCTTTGTTGGTTGGCAGTTATTCCTTGCAGCCCTTTTGACACGTTTCTATAGGTCTAACATCTCGTCTTGCAGGGTATCAGGGTTTCCATTTGACCTAGTGATTAACTTTGAAATATCTTCTAGCTTAACACCTTGTTTTACCTTGAGAAGTTCACATTTTTTTGCTAAGGTGGCTAACCCTGTCTGTTTATCATAAGACTAACATTTTTTGTAGGTTCCTTTGGCCTCTGTGTTGAAACAACGCTCTCGCATTCAGACTGAGCACCTCTGAGTTTTATGTCATCACCTTCAGCTTCTGAATCAGCGCTTTCAACTATAGGTAAAGGAGGTATAATACTATTTTGCCTTTGTTTTAGAGCATCTAGTCTCTATTTTAACGTATTCAGTCTCTGTTTTAGTACATATGGTCTCTTTTTCAGCGCTTTAGTTTACAATCTTGGCGCATCTACTTACTATTTTAGCACTTAGGGTAGTTTTGTTAGCGCTTTTGTTCACTTTGTTAGTGTCTGTGTTACGACATAGTAGAATTTAACATTTTGAAACTAATCCACTCTCTTGCAGCTGCCAAAACGTTGGTCAAAGACATCCACACAAACTACTAACATTTTTTGGTGTAGCCCCACTGTCAAAGTCTCTTTTTCCTACTAGTCTTAGTTGCACATTAATTAAAGTAGGAGGAAAAGAATCTTGTTTGCCATGTTTTGATTTTCCCTTGGAAGTATGCTCTCCCTTCACACCCTTGGGTGATCTTGGGGATCAAGAATCCTTATGCAAGTCCTTTTGTTATGTTTATCCTTAAAGAGTGCTACTTCACATATGCTCTCCCCTTGCTCTTCGTGCAATCTTGGGGATCAAAAGTGAGTAGTATCTTCTTCCTCTAGGGGGGCTGCCTTGGATTTCATCACCAATGGGATGATCTCAACTACGTGTTCTGGCACGGGATATAAATGTTGTGAGAATCAAAAGACTCACTTTAAAGAAAGGACCCCTTCCACCTAAGTAAAAACCCTGAGATCCTTGGTCCACCGATACTTATGTTTGGTTGGCACTTGGTTGGATTGGGACACCCCATTCATAGATTGTCCCCCATACCTTGCGTATATTGGGACACCCATTAGAAACTCATGAAGCCTAGTTAATACCTTCGACCATCATATCCTATGGTGCATTATTGCAATAGGGGGAGAATAGCTCACGCTATTACCTCCATTGGTTGAGATAGAATAAATGTTGGGCAAGACTTTAGTCTCCAAAGTAAGGGGTGTAAGGTGGTACATGACCTTGCATTCCCTATCTATCCACAATGGTAGATGGTATCAATGGGATGGAAATCATCATTATCTAATAGCGGGGATTGAAGTCGCACATGAGTGAGTCCATGGGATATGACACTCCTACTTGAATAAATTTAGGTCGTTCATGTGCTTGATGTGTCTTCTTTATTCAAACCCATATAAGCCATTATTAGTCACGAAGTAATTCACACCCAATTGTTGGAAAGACAGTTGTCGTTGCACCAAAAGATTGACCTCTTAATGCCCGATACAACAGCCAGAGTTAATGAATCCACTGGAGGTGGTTAAGCCTTGTCACGAACCCAAGCATTGTGCTGCACAACACAAGGAGAACAAGGGCGCACACCTTGTAACAATCCCCCTAGTGCAAGCAAGGGGTTCAAACCTGTGAACCTAGCTCTGATACCAATTGTTGGAAAGATGGTTGTCGTTGCACCAAAAGATAGACATGTTAATGCCTGATACAACCACCAGAGTTAATTAATCCACGGGAGGTGGTTAAGCCTTGTCACGTACCCAAGCACTGCACTGCACAACACAAGGAGACCAAGGGTGCACACCTTGCAACACCAATACTATTGTTGAGTTAATAGCCATTATGTCCTTTTGTTTGCAAAGTCTCCTGCCAAGAAAAATAGTCAACCTAAAAACATCATTCAAATTCACCAATCAAACAACTTTTTAGCACTTTAGTCAAGCATGTCAGCACCTCTGGTCACTACCTCAGTGCCTTGGGTCTCTATTCCAGTGCCTATGGGCTCTGTTTTAGCACCTCAGGTCTCTGGATTAGTGCTTCTGGTCACTATCACAGTGCCACAGTCTAATATGTCAACGTCTTCATTACTAGAATTAGCGCCTCTATTTGACTAAGCACTATCACCACAGTCTGACCATTTACCCAAGAATAACAATCAAAACAAACTTGTCAGACCACAGAGATAGATCTTGTAACTTGCAAATTGTCTATTTTTGGCATCCTACCAAATTTAGCCATGTTAGTCTCTACCCATCATCATTAGTCCTATCAGCACCTGGGTCAAACCTGTCAACACTTTTGGTCCACTTGTCAGTGCCTTAGGCTAATCTGTCGGTGTCTCTAGCCCACCTGTCAACACTTTTGGTCTATTTGTCAGCGCTTCGGGTTTCCCTTTAGCACTTAGGTTATACCTATCAACGCTTTCATCTGCATTTGTAGTGCCTACGTCTGATTTGTCTACACTGGCGGCTGGTCTGTCAGCGCCTTCATTTATTGTATCAAACAGTCGAACCCAGTGTCAAAAATCTGGCTACCTTGTAGATTTTGGTAAATTTTCAAAGGTAACCTAAAACGAAAAATCACTCACCTCATCCTCCACTTCACCAAAAGTCATCCCTCTTTCAAAATCACCCCAAATATCATCCATTTTTAATTTGACCTTAGGAAAACTTTGGTTTACCAATCCCATTTTAGACCTTCACATCAATTTCACCCCATAATCAAACTCTATCTAACCCTCAAAATCCACCAAAACAAACCTCGTCATCTCAAAACTAAATCAAATCTAACCCAATCATCCCTCAAATCAAAATTTTGCTAAAAGTTAATCTAGATCTTATCTTTATCCCCTAATTGGTATTAAGCTTAAGAACTTGTCTATCTTAAGTTTGTATAAATTAGCCTTATCAATCTTGGATAAATTAGCTTAGGAGCTTAAACTACTCCTAAGTTAGTAGACTTTAAGAATCCCATTTTGCTTGGTGTGTCTTGTCTACCCCAAGTAAAATAATCCCATATCTCCCTTGTGCTTAGGCTCTTGTCTATCCTAAGTAAGAGGAGATAAAATCCTTTATATCTCACAAGATCTAGATTTTCCAAGGCTCCTTTTGGTTTGATATCTAAACTATCCTTTGATCCACCTTACCTAAGGTATTATTAAAATCATGCCTATCATTCTTTGATCATCAATTTCGTATCCAAAATCACCCCTTTATCATCCCTAGTCATCCTTCATCCATCATTCTAGTCCAATTGGTCTAAACTTTTTGGAAAGCTAAGGTCCTAAGGTTCAACATCCTCCATCCATATCCTTCACACAACGTATCCACTCCAATATCAACCCAAAGTCCCTTTTCTATGCCACAAACAAGGTCATAAGCTAGGAGAAACCAAGAGATGGAACCAAATAGACCATTTGGGATGCCTCCTACCGATGAAAATAATGGCATAATTGATCCCTTTGGGAATCAACAACAACCATCTAATGATCACGACATCGATCAAGAAGTCCTGGACTTCACACAAGACCCCACTTCTATGGATTTATTGGACTGAGTCCTAAAATTTGATCCCAATAGATATTTGGACTTCTTGATTCAAAATGGTGCCATGGTATCGACCAAACCACCCACTAACACATCTCAACCATCCTCGTCTAACAACATACCCAACACATCTACACTATCTGCATCAACATCAATATCAATTCCCATATCAACACCTGCATCAACCATATCCATGTCCATTCCACAAATCACCCTTAACATCCCAAACAACAACACCTACAGAAGTGCTTCCACCAGTGTACCCCAACTTGACCCAAATACCATCACTTTCATATCCCAATTTCTCTCTCAACTGCCAAATAATACATGTAGTAACCTAAACAACAATTTGCAAACATCCGCTTTCATTTTCATATACTCACAACCACCTACATCATCTTCCACCCAAAACACTAACCAAACACTTCTACAACAACAACAACAACAACAAAATCAATACCAACAAAAACAACAACAAATACCACAAAACATCCTCCAACAACTTATCACCCAACAACAACAACTACTACCCAATTTCCTCAAACATCTCATCCATCAACAACAAACCAATGTACCAAAACCACCTACCACAGACTTATCACAAGTCATCCAAAATTTTATGTAAAGAGGTGATGACATACAACAAGGGCACAAAAGGAAACAATACTCCTTTGGGGATATTTGTCCATATCCTTTTGATCGCTCTCTCAAAATGCCACCCTTTCCTAAGAATTTTGAAACACAGAAATTTGACAAATACAAAGGGAAAGGAGACCCTCGAGAACACCTCAAGGAATTTTATATCACTTTCCTAGAAGTCTCTTATGATGACACTTATTTCATGAGGCTTTTCCCTTGGAGCTTAGCAGGACAAGATACCGAATGGTTTGCACATCTTTCCCTGGGAAATCAAAACATTTCATGAACTTGCAGAAAAATTTATTAATCACTTTTCTTATAATATGAACATGAAGTATCAATGACGGACCTCTACAATACAAAACAAACTTCCATGCCCCATCCCTGAGAAATAATTGGTCAACATATTTGTCACAAATCTCAACCAAGAAATGTGCTTCCACCTCCAAATACAATGTGCTTCATTGTTCGAAGAAGTCATCGAAAAAGGCACTACCATTGAAAGAGCCCTTACTGCAAAATGATCTATCAAGATCTATAGAGATAACAATGACAACAAGGGCAACAGTAAGGTCAACCATAGCACCAATAACACCAACAACAACAACAACCAATCCTATGAAAAACCCCATTTTTGGGGAAAAACAAAAATATTCTTAACGATGGTATAACCAATATCAAAAATGTTCAAAACATACAAACTTCCATAGCATCTAATTCGTCCACAAGTAATAATAATGTCAGCATTCCTAGGGGTCAACCAAGACAAAACAACACACCAAAATGAAAGTTTACACCTTTGGGGAACACATTGAAAATGTTTTGTGTAACTTGGTTAAAGTTGCATACTTGATCCAATTGCCCACCATTCGACCATATGATGACAAACAATTTAAACCTTCTTGGTTTAATGAAAATGCCTATTGTGAATACCATAGGGTGAAAGGACATAAAACATCTGGTTGTATGTAGTTGAAGAATTACATACAAGACCTTGCAGATCGTGGCGATATAACAATTGATGAACCTCCCAAAAGGTTTCCTAACAAAAACTTAGGAGCATACAAAGATCCACTTCCCAACCACAACAAGAGAAAGGCCTCAAGCTCAAACCAGTCATACAACATTGTTCCTCCTCCCTCCTCTTTTGATTCCATTCTAGGTCGAATAGAGGAAGGTTCTAACCGCATAGCCACCATCACCATAAAAGCCAAAGCTCTTGATTGTGTTGTCACCACTCGTTGTGGCCGTGTCACTATCCGAGGAGCCTTGTCTGAAGACCCTCCCACCACTATCCCTTCCACAAGAAACACATCCTCCCACAAGTAGAACCTTCTTGACCACCTTGGAAAGGCCCCCACTCAAATATCCATCTTATAATTGCTCCGTACATCACCCCTCCATAAAGCGGTTCTCGACAAAGCATTGATGGATACTTGAGTACCTAATGACCTTAATGTGAATCAATTTCAAGCCATGGTTGGACACTTGTCCTCATCACACAATCTAACTCTCACCGAACAAGACCTATCCACATCCAATATATCTCACAATGAATCTTTACATATCGAATGCCACATCCATAAACATATCATTAAATGAGTCTTAATAGATGGTGGTTCTAGCCTAAATATTGCACTCTAAAATTAATAAAACACTTGGGATATTATGATGAAGTCATGGACTCACGTAAAAGTATAACCATCAAAGGCTATGATGACACGGAAAGACAATCTCAAGGAACTATCAAGCATCCAATTCAGGTTGGACAAAAGATTTTAGAAACAACATGTCAAGTGCTTGATCTTAATCTCCCTTACAACATTCTTCTCAGTCATCCATGTATCCACCCCATGCAAGCCATTCCATCCACTTTCCACCAATTCCTCAAGTTTCCACACAATGGGACCAAAGTCACCATATATGTTGATCCTCATCCTTTCCAATACTGCAGCTTCCTGGAAGGACACAATAAAACCTTTTATCCCTACAACAATGCCACGAAACCTTCCACATCCTACATTGACCCATATAACATTTCATCCACTTCCCAATCACCACCCACCATCCCTGAGATCAAGATCAAAGTAAGTGACATAGGGTGTGGAGAGTATGGCCTACATGGTGCATTTTATGTAGGGTAACTTACACTATCCCCTAAAGCATTTGGAAAACCAAGATCTAATGCAGTATCCACAGTTATCATCAAATGTAAATCGTTTCCAAACTTTGAGTGAAAACACCTAATGGAGCAAGATGTACTTGAAGATATATCCTCATGGATATACAAAGAAAAAGAAGAAGACAAGACTTCTATTCTACCAATAGAAAAATATGGAAAAGGTCTTAGCATTGTGAAGGGCATGGGATATAAAGGACAAGGCAGTCTAGGCCTTCATGGACAAGGAATCATTGAGCCTATCCAAGCAGCAAAGAATCCCCGACATCAAGGTCTAGGATATGGAAAACATGAGCCTGCATCCTCGGAACTAGAATATATCTTAAGTGAGGTAGCTAAGGCTTTTCCTGCTATTGAAAACACTAAAGAAGGATACCATCAAGACTCTTTTGAATATTTCGTTGAACTCTTCAAATCGTCCATTTGCACCATATACAAACTTTCCACCACACCATCACCATCCAATGACCTTCCACTTGTATATCCCCATCTCATAGATTGGAACCAATAAGGGCCTCTAATACTCGATATTCTTCAGAATGACGAGGCCATAGCAGAACTAATGGGGGTAAGAGAATAAATACCCATGGGAGATCATAAAGCAGGATATATCATAGAGCTCAACACATTTGCCTACTTCTGGGAGACCTCCCAATATCTTAGTCACAAAAACATAAAAATAAAAAATACATCCTCCAGTGAAAAACCACCATGTGGCATTTAAATATGACAAAAAAGTAAAAACAAAGGACATGTCTCCTAGTGAAAACCTCCTAGAGGTGCCAAAAGATGAGAGAATGGACCTCCCTGAAGTACTAATACAAAGGTCTCCCATCCTGGTGGAAGGATCACAAGAAATAAACCTTAAGACAGAGGAGTCACCGAAAATCACCTTCAGAGCCACTTCACTCACCCCTACAGAGCAAGCAAAATTTTTAGAATTTTTTAGACAAAGAAGTCAAAATTTTGCATGGATATATGTTGACATGCCTGGTTCGGATCCAGCACTAGTGGTACATCACTTGGTAATACATCTTGATGAAAAACCAGTCAAACAAAAACTCAAAAAGATGAATCCACAAATAGCACTTCTAGTCAAAGTTGAGCTCAAGAAACTCCTAGATGTCGGCATCATTCGACCCATAGACTATCCTAAATGGGTCTCAAACATGGTACCAATAGGAAAGTCACTGGGGGCATCTGTGTATGTACAGACTTCAGAGATTTGAATAAAGCAGGTCCTAAGGATGACGTTCCCATTTCCAACATTGACATCATAGTGGATTTAACAATTGGACATGAGATGCTATCTCTTATGGATGGTTTTTCAGGGTACAATCAAATAAGAATAGTTGAAGAAGATCAACATAAAATCGCATCCATTTTTGCATGGGGCACTTACTATTGGGTAGTCATGCTCTTTGGGATTAAAAATTCAAGAGCTACATATCAAAGGGCAATGGTTGTAATCTTCCATGACCTATTTCGTAAGATCATGGAAGATTATGTGGATGACTTACTAGGAAAATCAAAGACAAAAGAAGAACACCTGGATGTACTAGCTAAAATCTTTGATCGGCTAGAAGAATATAAAGTGCATCTAAATCCAAAAAAGTGTGTCTTTGGAGTTACTTCAAGAATACTCCTGGGCTACATCGTATCGCGATGAGGCATAGAAGTTGATCCAGCAAAGGTGAAAGCTATAGTTGAAATGCCTCCTCCAAGAAATCTAAAGCATCTCCATAGTCTACAAGGAAAGCTCCAATCCATTAGGCGCTTCATTGCACAGCTAGCCGATAAATGCCACCCATTCCAGCATCTCCTCCAAAAAGAATTGGCATTCACATGGGATAAAAATTGTCAGAAAGCTTTTGAACAACTGAAGGAATACCTCGCAACACCACCAGTTCTCATGCCACCAAAACAAGGACAACCTCTATTATTATACATCTCAGCAATAGAAACAACAATAGGGGCCTTGCTAGCACAACATGATGATAACAGAAAAGAAAGAGCCATATACTACATCAGTCGTACCTTAGTGGGTTATGAGCTTAATTACACATCAATTGAGAGGGCATGTCTTGCAGTTGCCTTTTCCTAGAAACTATGACACTACATGCTTAATCACAAAACCAAGCTCATTTCAAAAATATGCCCACTAAAGTACCTCTTGTCAAAATCATCTCTCATAGGTCATATAGCTAACTGGGTAATGATCCTCAGTGAATTCAACATCAAATAGATAGAAAGAAAGGCTATAAAATGACAAATCATAGTAGATCAGCTAGTAGATGCACCTATCCCAATAGAACATCCACTTCTTTCTGAATTCCAAGATGAATCCATCTTCACAGTCGCACCTACATAAGGATGGAAATTAATGTACTTTGATGCATCATACACACATCATGGATCAGGGGCAGGGATTATGTTCATCACCCCTCAAGGAGATTGCATCCCTAAGTCCTACAAGATAACATTCCCCTGCACCAATAATGTAGTAGAATATGAAGCACTCATCACTGGACTCCGCATAACCATCCAATGGAGAATAGAGAAACTATTAGTTTACAGTGACTCTCAACTGGTAATAAAACAAGTAAATAATGAGTACAAGACAAAGGATGACAAACTTCTACCCTACAAGAAGATGGTAGAAAATTTTAAGGAATACTTCTCTAAAATCCAGTTTG
This sequence comes from Cunninghamia lanceolata, assembly GCA_027924645.1. Classification (NCBI taxonomy): domain Eukaryota; kingdom Viridiplantae; phylum Streptophyta; class Pinopsida; order Cupressales; family Cupressaceae; genus Cunninghamia; species Cunninghamia lanceolata. The sequence goes on along the minus strand of BSBN01000124.1, from coordinate 2,860,280 downwards.
AGAAAGTCCCTAAACTTAATAACAAAGCAGCAAATGTGATGGATACCATAGGTTCTCTTGTAGACATGAAAAAAAATAGCCAGTGGTGTGAGTTTCTCATTGAAGAATTAGCAATACCATCATATGATCTCCCACAGTCCGAGCTAGTTTGCAACATTATTGGTCCCCTATCTCCCTGGTACTAGGACATCTACCATTATCTCCATGATAAAATCATTCCACCAAACGTATCATCAGCCCAACATCAAACATTCATCCGCCAAACCACTTGTTTCACTATCATCGGCAATAATCTATATCGAAAAAGTCTTGATGGTACCCTTTTAAGGTGTCTAGATTCAAGGGAATCCCAAACTACCTTACAAGAGGTACATGAAGGTATCTATGGGGCACACTCTAGTGGACCTACCCTAGCAAATAAAATTTTAAGAACAGGATATTATTGGCTGACTCTAGAACAAGATGCTCACTAGTTTGTTAAGAAATGTCTTCCTTGCCAACAGCACAGTCATTTAATCCATGTTCCATCTCAAGAATTGCAAGCCATCACTACTTTGTGGCCCTTTTCACAATGGGGGATCAACCTCATCAGAAAAATCCATCCATCCTCCTCTATGACCATAAATTCATTATCACCGCTACTGAATATTTCACAAAATGGGTTGAAGTCATTCCACTTACATACACCATAGGCATCCAAATATCCAAATTCATACTCCATTTATCATATGCCACTATGGTATCCTCCTCTCCATAATTACTGACAATGGGAAACCTTTCAAAAATTAGGAAGTTCACACCCTTTGTCAGAAACTCGATATCCAACACCATTTCTCCACCCCCTACGACCCCTAAGGGAATGGTCAAGCTGAAGCTTCAAACAAAACTATCTTGAGAATCTTAAAGAAAATAATTAATGAAGTCAATCATAATTGACACCTACAGCTTAACCCCACCCTTTGGACCTATCGTACCAGCATCCATACCCCAACAAGAGCCACCCCATATTCCCTCATATTTGGATCTAAAGCCATCTTACCCATCGAGGTCGAGCTCCGCTCTCTAAGAATATCACTGCAAAATCTTATTAATGAGGATTATCGGGTTGCTCAATTACATGAGTTGGAACTCTTGGATGAAAAACCTGAATGCTCTCAACCACTTGTAAGCATATCAAAATTGCCTCCATAGAAGCTACAACAAGAAAATCAAAATTCGTCACTTTTAAATAGGTGATCTTGTATTAATGGAAAACCAAAAGAATTTGCAAGATCATGACAAAAAAAGGGAAATTTGAACCAAATTGGTTGGGACCTTTTGCTATAACAACTAGTTATGGATCAGGAGCATATCAGCTAGCAACACATGAGGGACAGCCTCTAGGTAAACCTATGACCATCATGCATCTCAAGAAATTTTACGCCGGACTCATCAAATATCTAAAAAATCACAAAAAAATTACAAAAAAGTTCAAAAAAACTAAGTGTAATAAAGTCGTCCAATGGTGAAAACCACTTTGGTGGCACCTTGGATAAGTACCATGGTGAAAACCTATCTCAGGCGCCATGCGTAGCGGCCACATCCACCATCTACTAAGTCCTTTTTCACATAGCCAATCCGTACTTCAGCCTCTAACACTTCATACCTAATACACCATGGATTGATATCGCAAAGCATTAAGCGTCAAAATCCCTCCCATCATGACCCGCCCATCATCATTCCATACCAAAGACCTTGAGGAATTGGATCTTTGTATGCATATCTAGAAAAAACACAAAAACATCAAAATATCTAGAAAAACACAAAAACATCCAAATATCTCAAAAAATTTTAAAAAAATTAAAAACCTCAAAAAAAACTCCCAAAGCAATAAGATATGGCAACAACATGTTAGAGTGATTGAGCTTAAACCAAGCTGGCACAAACAAAAAAATAGTTGATCAACCATTCCAAATCACCATACAACCATTTATTCTTAATCTTACCCATCATCACAACCCATGCCTTAGGATATATTATTCTCACAATAGGTATAGACCAATCACATCTATCCACACTCTTGACAAGAGACTCAATGGCTATTGGTGCATCTGTCAGTTGGTCTTTTTTTATTTATCCTTTTAATACCTATCCTATGCTTATTTAAAAAATACCACCTTGATCTTCCATATCTTGGTGAGTAAAATGAAGAGTGTAGGATGAGGTAGGAGTCATTTGTTGTTGTATGTCATGTTTGTTAGATGTTCTTATTACTCTAGCTAGTATTCATATCTTGTATGTGACGGGATAGCTTTTTGCATACCATTGCTCCTTTGCATTCAAGGCTTATACCTTCTATGCATTAAGACTTTAATATTCTAAGTTGTCTCCCCCACACCTAGACAAGATTGTACTAAGTTGGGCATGTCTAAGGACACCCTTTTTGTTTGAGCGTCAGGTCCATGCAAAATTGGATATACATTATCACCCTGGACCTTTATACCTTGGTGAAAATATCCTCTTTGCTATAATAAATGTCAGATTTCTCTAAAACATACCAGCACAACATCCACCCTTAACCAACCCATCTAATCTACCCTATACACAAATCAAACCATATCTTATCACCCACCCATGACTAGATCCATACCCAGAATCACCTTGACTCTACATTGATAGAGACTTAACCAATTTCCCATCCTAACAAACATATCCTAAACTACTCAACCACCTCATCCCAACAAACAAATCCAACAAACCCCTTCCCCCCAACCAACCCGGATCTCCCCCAATAACCCCCAATTCATACCTACCCAAACCTTACAAGCAAGATTCAGAAAATTACTCCAAGGGTTGGTAGAAAAATCTTTGTTACTACCCACTCCATAGTACGATCTACAGCCTGCTTGTGGCTTTGCAAGGATTAAGTAATCCTACCCACCTCCCAATTCCCCCCAACAAACACACACAATCTATAACCAACATATACCCAAATCAACCTACCATCCCCTACTTGCATCCTCAAAAAAGCATAAGGACCCACAATCAACCCCCCACATATCCACCTAGCAAACCTCCCCACTAAACCTACACCCACCAAATCATGTGGTTTTAATAGAACTGGTGTGACAGTTTCCACCACTAATACCTAGTCATACATCACTACCCATGTAACCTACAAACCATATCTTCCCATAACACCCCTACCTATGGCTTTGCATTAATTAAAATAATGACTAAATCCCACCTTAACACCCCCTACCCATAACCCTTACCGATAAACTACCACCCCTCCCCTAGCAAGCATGTATCTCCCCCACCCATCCACCCATCTATCCATCCCCCCATAAAGGACATTTTGTATCATGATCAGAATCATCCACTCCCATTGCATCCACATTACACCCGCATCCATCATCATTATTGTCATATCATAAGTATCATCATAATATCATTATTACAACATTATAATCATTCCATAATCATCACATTACTATTATATTGCATCACCTATATCATAATCATCATCTTACCATTGTATAATCATTAAGCATCCATATCCATAAACAAAATCATTAACACATAAGCCATATCATACATCCATGAATCCATAAAGGCATCCACAAAACATAATCAACATCATAATCCACATCATAATTCACATCATAATCAACATCATAATCCATATCATAATCCACGTCATGATCCACATCATAATCAACATCATAATCCACATCATGATCCATATCATAATCCAAATTATAAGCCATATCATACATCCATAATCCATAAATGCATCCATAAAACATAATCAACATCATAATCCATATCATAATCCACATCATGATCCATATCATACATCCATAACCCATAAATACATTCATAAAGATCATAAACACATGATCCACAACACGAATTTGTTGTGTGGTTACACAACACACCCCATTTTGCCCCAGCAAAACAAGGACCCAACTTTTTGGACGATATGGTAAAATTTAGCTTCAGATACATATCAAAATGTTATCCTCTGAATATTAAGACCTCAAGATTCTAGTTAAAATCAAAAATTAGAATGTGTCCTCATGAACCTTGCCATGTGAAAGAGCATACAATTTCAAGTAGGTTTGCTTTTTCAAGCACCTCAAAATTCGTTCAAACAAGGAAGTTATGTCTGGTCAAAGTCCAATCAATGGGTCTTCAAGATTTTCACATTTACATATCATCTAGATATTAACTTAATATCCTGATGCTTATTAATGTTCAGATCTCAAATTTATGAAATTTAGCAGCTTACACGTCAAGCATCAGGATATCACTTAACATCTTGATCTTATATAACATCCTAACACGTATTAATATCCGGATGTCAAATTTGAGTCACCCAGTCGTTTAAACGTCCAAGCGGGTGGCTACTACTTAATATCCTGACCATGCTTAACATCCTGATCCCAATGACGTCACATCATCTCGGCCCAAAGAGGAATGATGAATTTGCTTACGTCATCAGGATATTACCTAATATCCAGATCTTAACTTAGTATACGGACGCGTTTAACCTCCACATCCTGATGATGTCATCTTATTATACCCAATGAAAGAGGTCCAGATCGAACAATGACGCATTCCCGCGGGAGAATCTTGTCATCAAGAAAGATTCTTTACACTGTTTCGAAGTAATGACACGTGTCCACATTTGCATTTTGACTCATATAGTGACATACGGATATCCACATCCGGATATACCTTCACACCCGTGCTTTTTGAGTTTAATGCAATAAAGCAACCGTTGGAGTTTAAATTCAAAAGTGTGCCAACGGACACCTGTAGAAAGCTTGTTCCATTTTACTGAAGAGATTGTCAAATCGCACTCTTGCCATTAATGAGCCCTAAAATCATGAATTGCCTGAGATAAAAGGCATTTTCATTGTCATAATTGACAACATCATATTTGAAAACCCTAATTTCTTGTATTCGAGAGCCTAATTTCTACTATCAAGAACTTGCTGCAAACCAGAGCTGAACTAGAGGATGGAATTGCAAGAAATCAAAGATCCAAGGCGTCAAGTTAGTCACCACCACTTCATAATAGGTTAAGGAAGCATATACAGGTATGTATGAAAGTCTACCCTTCTAGTGATTCAGTTAAATCACATCATGAGTAATTACAGAAAAGGAAAATGATAAATGTCAAGTGTGATGATGAATGACCTTATTTAAATCACAAAATTTAGATATCTTATTATCAAAACATGATATCAATGATTATGATAACCCTAGTTAGACGAATGTATGCTACTTTGTTGAGATTGGTATGTTTAAAATGGCAGGGCACTATAGATAAACGAGATGCAGAGTTTGTTGGGATAAGTTGCCATTAACTTGCAATCTTAACCAATTCATGTGTCTCCAAAGTTCTTGGAATGTGTTCCCCAACACATTAAGACTTTGAGAGATTAATTATTTATTAATTACATCACTTTGACTTTTGCAATTAAGTTCTAAATGGATAATGTCAAACTTGGGCGCCCACTTTGAGATGGGAGCCATGAAGACCTTGTTGACTTCTCCTAAGTCTTAAAATAGAGTGGTACAGGAGCACCTCAAAACATAACAAATCTAAAAGATTCCCTTACATATTCTATTTTGTCCAAATGTCATTAGCCGAGTAATCTTAAGTTTATATGTGTCAAGAAAGATTAAAAAGAATGTAACCAAACTATTTGGTATTGTAATCGGTGGTTGTTGGTGGTTCACCTTCCACCACGTGTGTAACTGTCCAGATAGGTGTCTTTAAAATAGCTAAAGTCTGTATTTATTAGAAGTAGTAGATAGTCAAATTTAAAAAGGGAGGAAGAGACGAAAGAATGGATCTATTTTTTTGTATAATTCTGAGAAAGAGAAAAAAAATAGATTGGATGTTTTGGCCTAATTATAGAAATGTAGATTGGGGTCATTCCACTGGTGGATTTCTATGAAATTAGTGGAATGACCTCCGTGTATTTAGTTTATTTTCTATTCTGTTAAATTTTTGTTGTTTCCTGTGTGTTGTTCGGTTACAGAAATTGTTGAGGAAGTTATTGGGTTTATTGAATGTATATGGTAAATGCACGTTGGTTTTGTATGTTGGAGTTATGCATTTTATGAATATATGACAGTCGTATGTCAAGAACATTTCCTGTGTATATTGCAGACAATGTATGTGTATACCTTAATTGTATGTGAAAGCATTTTGTGTATATCCTGCATTTGTATGTTGGAACAGTTTATGTATATACTGCATTTGTATGAGGAAGCATTCTGTGTGTATCCGTCAATTGTATATCGTTGTTGCATGAACGAATGTGCATTTCGTAATATGCAAGGAATGACTGGTAATAACGGTGAGAAGAATTGGCAATAGGAGGTCAAGCAATGTATGTATGTGCGAAGGTACATCGGCGTAAGTATCTTTATCGGAGGAAAAGATTAAAGTCTGGCCGAAGAAGTAAAGTCTGACCGATGGTTGAACCGGTTGAACGGTTCAATAGATTCAAAAGGTTCATCAGTTCAATGAGTTCATTTGGTTCAACGGGTTCAGAGGTTCATTTGGTTCAAAAGTAAAAAGGGGTTCAACAAGTTCAACGGTTAATGTGGTTCGACGGTTTAGCCACTTCTGTAGCTCGATATATGGTGTTGTTTTAGTTCAACTGTTGGTTCAATGGTTCAACCACTACGGTGGTTCAATATATTTCAATATGTTTTGTTATTTTGAGCATTTTTGCTACTCGCTCTACATCAAATTGGTATCAGAGCTAGCGAAAGCTCTAGGAGGAGGTATTCTGTATTTTGATTTCTGAAGGTAGATGAAGAGTTAAAGTTTTGTTGGTGACCATTTTTAAAGACAGAGATTGCAGAAGGTATTTTAAAGGCTGACAAAGTTGTTAGACTATTGCAGGTGCTTGTTCCATCTACCTGTAGAAGGAGGTTTCTGAGGTTGTGTATGTGGGCAGACAAGATGAGGTCTGTCGTGACCATTCTCCAATGGAGATTAGGCTGGATAAGGGTGCAGAGAGAAACCACTGAGGAAAGAGTGGTAGGTGCATCACCATCTGTTGTTGGGTAAGATGAATGGTTTGGTGAGTTGGTGTTGTGAAGCACTAGAAAGATGGATACTGAAGAAGCACTTGAAGTTGCAGTCTGAAGAGTACTCCACTGATGGGAGTAGAAGGAGCTAAAGATGGTAGTTTGATTTTGTTGGTTGGTTGGTCACTGATGTGTAGATTTGAAGTTTGAAGCTAAAGAGACATAAGCTGAAGCCAAAAAGAGATGTAGAAAAAGAAGTTTTATATTGCAGGTACATTTCCAAGGCACTTGGAAATTTTGTTGGCTGGTTGTATGGTGCAGGAGCACCTCAAAACATAATGAATCTGGAAGATTCCCTTACATATTCTATTTTGTCCAAATGTCATTAGCCGAGTAATCTTAAGTTTATATGTGTCAAGAAAGATTAAAAAGAATGTAACCGAACTATTTGGTATTATAATCAGTGGTTGTTGGTGGTTCACCTTCCACCACATGTGTAACTGTCCAGATAGGTGTCTTTAAAATAGCTAAAGTCTGTATTTAATAGAAGTAGTAGACAGTCGGATTTAAAAAGGGAGGAAGAGAAGAAAGAATGGATCTATTTTTTTGTATAATTCTGAGAAAAAAAAATAGATTGGGTGTTTTGGTCTAATTACAGAAATGTAGATTGGGGTCATTCCACTGGTGGATTTCTGTGAAATCAGTGGAATGACCTCCGTGTATTTAGTTTATTTTCTATTCTGTTAAATTTTTGTTGTTTCCTGTGTGTTGTTCGGTTACAGAAATTGTTGAGGAAGTTATTGGGTTTATTAAATGTATATGGTAAATGCACGTTGGTTTTGTATGTTGGAGTTATGCATTTTATGAATATATGACAGTCGTATGTCAGGAACATTTCCTGTGTATATCGCAGACAGTGTATGTGTATACCTCAGTTGTATGTGAAAGCATTTCGTGTATATCCTACATTTGTATGTTGGAACAGTTTGTGTATATACTGCATTTGTATGAGGAAGCATTATGTGTGTATCCGTCAATTGTATATTGTTGTTGCATGAACGAATGTGCATTTCATAATATGCAAGGAATGACTAGTAATAACGGTGAGAAGAACCGACAATAGGAGGTCAAGCAATGTATGTATGTGCGAAGGTACATCGGCATAAGTATCATTATCAGAGGAAAAGATTAAAGTCTGGCCGAAGAAGTAAAGTCTGACCAATGGTTGAACCGACGGTTGAACCAGTTGAACGGTTCAACGGATTCAAAATGTTCATCAGTTCAATGAGTTCATTTGGTTCAATGGGTTCAGAGGTTCATTTGGTTCAAAAGTAACAAGGGGTTCAACAAGTTCAATGGTTAATGTGGTTCGACGGTTCAGCGACTTTTGTAGCTCGATATATGGTGTTGTTTTAGTTCAACTGTTGGTTCAATGGTTCAACCACTACGGTGGTTCAATATATTTCAATATGTTTTGTTGTTTTGAGCATTTCCGCTGCTCGCTCTGCATCATAGAGTTTGATAACTCCTAGTGAGTGGGAGTTAGACTTGGGTCTTATTTTTAGACTTGGAGTTGTGCTTTTCTATGTACATGAGTGGACAATGTTGAGACACCTTGCTGGATATAATGTTCGAGTTAACTACAGTGTTAGAGATGCATGAATTGGATATTACTTGCATGTGGTCAGAATAGATTGCATGGACTTGCATGTTTTTGAATGTAGCTTGCATGTACTTGCATGTTGTTGCATGTTGTTGCATGTTTCTCATATTGACTTGCATGTTGTTGCATGTGCTTGCATGATGTTGCATGTCACTTGCATGTGCTTGCATGTTGTTACATGTCACTCCTAAAGACTTGTATGACCTTGCATGTTGTTGCATGTCACTTGCATGTGCTTGCATGTTGTTGCATGTCATTCCTATGGACTTGTATGACCTTGCATGTTCTTGCATGTCAATTATATGACCTTGCATGTAGTTGCATGTCAGTTTTGTGAGATTACTTGCAGAACACTCCAACACCAAAAACTTGCAGGATGGTACATCTCAGTTATTCAAGAAATGGGTATCAGTTGCATGTTGTTGAAAATGCTTGCATGTCAGTTTTAAGATATTAATTGCAGGACACTCCAACTCCTAAAAGTTGCAGGATGGTACATCTCAGTATTTCAGGTAATGGGTATCAGTTGCATGTTGGATCCGGTGTTTGCATGTCACTTGCATGTACAGAACAAGATATTTCAAAATAACCTTGGGGACATCAATTTTGCATGTTGTTTGCATGATTTTGATGTGTATTTGATCACTTTAGTTATCAGAAACTCATTGGGCAAGTATGGATGACTAAATGGAGGAGTTTTTTATGTTACTTTTATTTGGTGATAAGTTTGATGTTGGGACAGCTATATTTAGCCATCTTGGGCGCCCACATCATGAAGGGATAGTTAACTCAGTGTTTGGACTTTGTTTGAGTTCAATCTTCTCAATTTAAGTGAGCTTGATTTTTGCATGAGCTTTGGAAGCTATGTTATCAATTGTAATTGATTATATTTTGAGTTTCAAGCTTTTGGATTTAGAAGTTGTTGAATTAAAAGAGGGCTGTGGAATTAAAAGAGGGTTGTTGATTTAATTGAAAACCCCATACATTTTCCAGAGAGTTGATTTGAGGAAAAAAGAAGAAAAAAAGCAAAAGTTTTTGTAAAAGACTAAGAGAAAAAAGCAAGAAATTTTTTTGTGAAGTGCATCAAGGACTTAGAGAAATTTCAGTATTGAATGTAATATTTTTCAAAGAGATTTAATGCAAGCAAGAAACATCTTTGGGTGTGGATTTTTTTTTCCCGAAAGGGTTTCTCCACGTAAATATTGTTCAAGCTTTTTCTCTTCTCTTCTCTTCTCTTCTCTTCTCTTCTACATTGCGTTGAATGTGCAAATCAATTGTTCATTAATTGTTACAGATTGATCTTTATTTCAGCTTTGCATACACAAAATTTTTAAGTTTATAGCAGTTCTACCTTCATTTTCAATAGAGTTCAAGTCAAGTTTGTTTCCCAGATCACGCAGAGTCTATAGAAAATTGGGATTCTCAGAGGAAATGCATTGTGGGAATATAGACATTAAGGCATTTAGGGCACGGATTGATGCACAAGAGGATGACCCTATCTTGAATAACATAGTGGCATCAGGTTTGTTTCATGTTGTTGGTTTTCCATATTCTACGGAGGCTTTTGACATGTTAGTCGAATATGCTTTGCATTATGATGTTACCATAAGGAGAATAGAAAAATAAGAGAGGCTCTATGCAAATTTGTATGTAGATGGTATTGCCGAGGTGTTTCACTCGCTTGCTTCTCAGCCTATGTATGTGTCTGATTTAGTTGCCTTGGCCAAGGAATTTGAAGCCAATGATAAGAATTACAGAAAGGTAATATATCAAGGATGGAGACACCCAAGTAACATAGCCAGAGCAGTTGCCAAAATGGTGATACACTTATCTAAGTTCAACTTCAGTGAGGAAGTACAGTACATAATGTTTATGCTTAGCCGGATGAATGGTTTGGTGAATTGTGGAGCATTCGAACCATGGATGTTCAGATTGATAAGAATGGTGGTAGAATACAAACCAGAGAATGCAAAGGTACAGTGGGCCAAGATAATCAGTGACACCATTCATGATTAGCTCATTAAATGGAAGGATGGCAAGGGGATGGTCTTCAGAATGACATCCTACTTGGTGTATGCATGTGCAGCAAAAGGCACATTTAATGGTTTAAAGACTATAGGAAAGATGGGAAAGCTACCCAATGAAAAGACTCCCTGGGAACATTATCCCCAACTGGAGAGAAGATCATCCATTCAGCATTATAGAATGGTTAATGATGGCTTCCTTATGCACTTAGTCCCACTCATGGAGGGTGACAGGACTAAACAGTTTTCAGTGGGTGCCATGAAGGCAATCAGTGGGTACGGCTCTTGGTTTATCTAGGCTGATACTTATTCTTACATCCAGATGGAGGTTTTCAGTGGGAAGCCATACATGCTACCAAGGTACCCCATGGATAAAGTAGTACTAATGGAAATGATGAGGCAACGGTTGCCTACATTTGAAATGTCAAAGGTGAAGGAAGGAAAACACTACAGAAAATTCCCCATAGACATAAACTAGTTTGTAGTAGGGGCTATTGAGAATGCAAGAAAAGCAGAGGCAGAATTGAAAGCTTTGAACTTGAAGTTGTTCTCTCTAGCCCGAGACTATGATCCTTATCACAAGATTGAACAAAGGTTTAATAAAAAGTATAAGCATAGTGTTCATCTTGAAGACTATTGGGCAGATTGTGATGACGAGCATGAGGTTAGGAGGAGAAAATATCAGAGGTTGACCCTAGGCCAAATGAGAACAATAGGGCAGCCTGCCCTGAGGTGCCCCCTCAAATCAAAAAAGATGATGATGGCTTGATGGATCCAGAATATGAGGATCAAAAAGTATATAATGATACCATTTCCGCTCCGGATCTAACACAGAAAGATGAAACTTCTATAGATGCTCTCACAGCTCAAGTTATGGCTAGGACAAAGAGCTGGGTTGATAAAAGGATCAATGAGCTTAAAGCCAAAGGGGTGGCAATCACTAGTGATAGGAAAGGAAAGAGAAAAGAAAGAGAAGAGCAAGGGTATGATGATTCCCTTGTAAAGAAGAGGGAAATCCTCAAAACAAAGGTGCTTGAGACAGGTTCATCTACAGCAGGAGAGGAGATCACATCTAAAGGAGTGACTCTCACCTATTAGCCATTATCACCTCCAACAGGGCTAGTGCTCAAGGCAATCCTAGTGTCTATACCCCAAAAATCCACAACACAAGGGAAAACTTCAAAAGAACAAGGGCAGAGTCTAATTGAAACTGCTATAGGGGAGGATGATGATGTTGAGGAAGATCAATTACCCATTCAAACATTGAAGAGAAAGAGGGATGATTTGCTACAGGGTGTAAAGGTCCCTAGACACTCCAGATATCAGAGTCCACACATGAGGGGTGCCCTTTCACCGAAAAGGTAGCAACATCCGGATCAGTTGACCCAACTGAAAGCGTAGTTAAGGGGTTACAGCATGATGTGTTAGTAGAAACTATAATAAAAGTGAAAACTAAAATGGCACGAGAGTTGAAGAATAAAGCCCAAGGAGAACAAGCAGTTGGGGCTCTTCCATTGAGCCAAACAATTGACCTAACTGAAGAGGATGAGTTGGTCAAAGATATCACTAATCACCCCATTGAAACCCTGCTACAGCATACAGGAACAAAGGATAAAGGTGATGCAGCAGGGGAGCTACATGATGAAAGAGGGGAAAGGGAAGAAACACCTGAAGCAGAAGTGCATATGGGATCCCTTGACACGTTGATTGAGAATGTAACTAATCCATCTATGCTGGACCTGACATATGTGCCTAAAGAGGGAGATAAAGGAGAAGAGGTCATCTAGACTGACCAATCTCAAGAAGAAAATGTTCCCATGGAAACTGATAATAAAGGTGATAATGTACAGGAACAAATAGCACAATAGGATATCCTAATGGATAAATCTGAATAGGAGAAGATAATTGAACCACCAACTTCTACAGGAGGAAAAGATGATGGGCATAAACAAGACAACCATCAGGATGATCAAGAAGATAAAGGCCAAGGGCCTAAAGCTAATGAGGCTCCAAAAGAACATGATGTTCGGTACCAGATAACCAACCTCCTCCAGAACAAAGGAAAGAGGAACAATCGCATGAAGAAGAGAATCTGGATGCTAGGGGTGAACAGCAAGAAGATGTACAAAATCTAGATGATCAGAAGAAAGAGCAAGATAAAGGAACTCATGATGCTCAAATTGAGCAACTAGATCAAGATAAAGGATCACAATCCAATGTTTTGGCTTTGGTTTCCTCAGAGGTAAGCCAGGAAGAAGTACAACAAGTACCCTTTGACTTTAAAGCTTTGTTTACTATTGATTCTACTAAAGCAAAATGGAGAGCTAGGACAGTCTCCAGTATTAAAAGAGATCCAAAAACTGGAAAGAGGACAGGCCAAATTGTTTTGCCTCTGGTTGATAAGGACAAAAGAGAAATCAAGCCAGAGGAATTCCAGGTAACTCAAGTTGACTTAGGTCATGCCACCACTGAGTAGGAAATATAAGAACACCTAGAGAGTACTGAAGCGATAGTGGCCAAATTGAAAAAGCTTAAGGCCATCTAAAGAAATAATTGAAAGAGCAGAATGTGCAGTTACAACAAATTATACAAGGGTTGGTAAAGACAGACACCTTGACATCCACCTTACAAGCTACTAAGAAGCCTCCTGCACTAACTTTAATAAGTGAAGCAGAGATAGTTGGTCTGGATATCCAAAAGCATCAGGCTCACATAATGGATAAGGAACAGTTAATAAAGATATCCTTATCCAATTGGGACACATTGTCCAAGTTAAAGGAAAACATTGATTCTTTGAAGATTGAATTCACTCAAAGAATACAAAAGTGTAATTATGCAATGGCCAGACTCAAAAGAGTCAGGGACATGACAGATAGCAAACTATTGAAGAATAAATTTGTCACTAATGCAACTTTGCCACTCATGGGAACATGGATGACAGAGATGGAGTATGAGTTGAATGCATTAAAAGGTAACATGAATAAAGTGAAGGACATTCAGGCTAAGGCCCATGATTTGTTAGCTGAAGAATTAAGAGTAATGGAAGAATTACTAGATGATATTATAACAGAAGAAGCAGTGTCATCACTAGATGAAGCCATCCAGGTATTCAAAGACAAGTTTAAAGAAGTACCTGAAGATCCTAAGGAACTCTTCACTGTGGATGTTATGGATGAAATGGTTGAACTGAGTGTGAAAGTGAAAACATATAGTAAGGAGGTAGATAAAAGGACATCCATGCTGGGACCCTTGGATGAGCAGATAGGAGCATTGAAATATGCCAAATTGAGAGTTACCACAATAAGCAAATTCCAGGTAGGCACTTTTGTACAAGCATATGATACTTACAAGAAGACAAACACAAGGATGCAGGTACATGAAGGAGATCCATCTGCATGAGGACAGATTTGCATTATGTGTTTTCCAGGGCATTTTGGTCGTATCAACACCTTGCAACTTGACTAGGTAAAGTTGAAGATCATAGAATATTCGAGAAAGATAACTATACCCCACCAGTAGATTGCCAAATGGCAAATTGTGCCACGTGTTTTGTATATTAACGTTGTCAAAGGAATATGAACCATTGATGATAATAGATAAATCTTGATCATAGGATCTTTTGTAACTGATTCTCATCCTTATCCTATAAAAGGATGTAGAATCATAATAGTATTCATTCAGAAGCTTAATTGAGATTGGATTGCTGAAATGTCAGGACCAATCCTCAAGGTCAATTGTAAATATATACTCTTTTGCATACTTAATGAAGATGAAGTCCCATTAATTACATACAATCGGAAACTTTGAGTAATTTATGAATGAATTCTGGACATGTTACTTTGATTTGTTGTGTCCCTTGGAGTGCATTTCAGTCTGTACATGTTGTATTCATTCCTTTACCTTTGAAGTTAGCATCGATCATATCTAGATGCAAATCATCCTGGTGAAAATATGGTTTGATTTCCTTCTCTTCATGATAGTATCAAGAATATATATGGATCAATAGCTAAAGATTCATTAATTTCAGTAAAATCAGCAAAGTTTAGTTCAAATTTGTTTAATTTCATTTGATCACCATCATAATTGTAAATACACAGAGAATAATAAGCAAACACAAAGAAATATGTTGACATCCCATAGGTAACTGAATATCTTTAGCATATTTGAACAAAGTGCATACAAAATAGTAATTATCATTCAAATAAACATAAATAATGGTAAAAATCATGGAAATGTATGCTTAGAGGCACATCATTTGAATAAATTTACAATGCATAAGTGAAATCAAGCTGATAAAAATGATATGCAGAAGAATTGATCAAACTTTTAAAAATATCTACATGATCAGGTTAAATGCAGTAGGATTTAACCTTATTTGTTGAGAATTCACATAAAACAAGATAAACAGAGCATATCCAGATGTGAATCATTTCAAAACAGAAACATAAGGCCCCTGAATGGAAAACAACAATGCACATCAAGCCACTGAGTAACGTCAGATGATTATCAACTAATCCATGGAGACTTGGGATTATGAATTCTCTAAATTCATCATATATTTCAAGATGATAAAGGTTTGATATGCATTTCTTTATCTATGTTTGTTTATGACTAACATCATGATCAACACAATCATAACATCAATCACATAAAACCATGACCATACAACATCTATCATATATCACAAAACACATGATCACATCATATAGGCCGCCAACAAATATATGCATCCATATATACATCCATGTACATCTCATATATACATAACTGGTCATGATACAAAAAATGTGCCCAAAGGGCCAAATTCATTAAATGTCTACAATACATAAGTTCGCAGGCATATACAAAAACACTAAACCAAACTCCCCTAATGAGAAAGAGTGGGAGAATGAGGTAGTTATGACTATGGTGCTCTAGAAGGCCCCGCCCCTGTGGTCCCTGGTGTCACAACTGGTGGAGGATGTCTAGTCATCCCTAGCCCCTAGTGTCATAGCTGGTGGAGGCATCGATGAAGGAGGATGCCTGATGGGCCCTGTCACTGATGGTGTTCATGTCCTCACAAACCTAATTTCCCTTGAGTGTGACTGGCTATAGCTATCGGTCCTCTGATTTGTTGGTACCTCTGCATGATATAGGGCACGGTAATACTCCGCTCGTGTCATAGTAGTGCTCAACTCTGCCTACACATGAGTGTAGTCCCCCCACATCTATGCCATCCCATTTCCATCCACTACCCCCTACAACTGCCTCACCTATTGCTACAGTTGAGACACCTATGCCTCAGCCCTTTGCCTCATAGTATCGACACTCTGGCATAGTACCCTCTCCCAATCTCGTGCAGCTGTCAACTGCACCACCTCATCATCTAAGCTTGCCACTCGAGCCCTCAGGGTGTCCATATCCTCACCATCCCCACCCCCTCCTATCGGTACCTCCACCCTAGGATGTATTTGAGGCCCCCTATCTGGTCCCCCTATTACAATAGCTACCAAAATACGTATCTAGTCTCCATCATCACCGCTGCCCCCACCACCACCACCCCCACCACCCACACTGCCCACACCACCCCCATTGCCCCAACCACCACTGCCACCACTGCCATCATCATCATCATCCTCCTCCTCCTCCTCACTCTCCAACTCAACCACCACCAACTAACCTCTAGAATAGTGAGTCAAACAGGCCTAAATCTCGCCCACCAGGCATCATACTCTGGAGTCGTGCCCACATCTGTCACGACCAACGCCCAGTCCCAAGCCACTGCCATGAAATGCTAAAACTCAACAATCACCATGGCTACATCCAGCCCCACTACCCATCGACTAGTCTCTCGCCTCACCCGAGCAAACATCGCCTCTACCTAAGGCACATCTTGCCGCAAACCAAACTATCATAGTACTCGCTCAGGGAGGTACCTATCCAAAACATGCTCAGTCCTACCAATCAGGTACCGAGGATGTTAGGTAAATGGAATATGAACATCATCATCAAGCCACATCTCACTTCCTATCCATGGTTTCCATACAACTATCGCCAAATCATGAAAAACAAACCTCTAGTGATGCCGCTGCCTAGTGCCCAATGCACCAATGTACCTCTGTAACCATATACATATGGTATAAACTGAGGCTATAGCAGTGAGCTCTATGGTTGGGTAACTGCAATATGCTCCCAAGCCCAAATGTGGAGGAGCATCACTCCACAGTTGAGACTCATCCCGCACTGATATACTACCAAGTGCATATCATGGTATAGTTGGGCCAGTAAACATGGCCCCCATGCATAAACTGCACTCCATGCCATCATCTGCTCCAACATAACCCCCCACCCCATAGGGAATCCACGCGATCGGTGATATGGCAGCAACAACCCAGCTATAACTCCATAAGTAAATAGCTCTAAACCCCCCAACACACCCATCACATCTCTCCAGAGCATCTCCTTCCTCGGTTGATCCATCGGGACGTGAGTAGGGGCAAACACACGTCGTAGCACAACTAATCCTATAGCTTGATCATACACCACCCACTTTCTATGGATGGGATCCATAAAATCTGCCAAACATCCTCAAGGGTTATAGTCATATCCCCATCAGCAACACAACTGAGCAACTCTCACTGTGCCAGCGCTCTACCAAAGCCGTCATCATGGCTCGATGAGCCTGAATGGCCGGCCTCTCTGCAATATATAACAAGTCAATCACACATAATCAGTCACGCTCCACCTGTGTCAACCCATCCCACAATGATAACACTGGTGGCTAACACTCCCTCGACTGAAGTGAAGGAAGTAAATCCTGCATCCACCACGTCATCAAGTCAAATATTTTCCTACAAACTATGTGAAAGTGCTAACAGTCTTCACTTAAGCGCCAAACTACACGTAGGCACTAACAGACAAACCCTTAGAGCCATTCCAGCTGAGGGCCCTACCTCATTTACCCTTTGTGCCATTCCAGTCGAAGGCAATACCTCATTTACCCTTAGTGTCATTCTAGCCAAAGGTGCTACCCCATTTTGCATAGGCACCAAATTCCAGCTACAAGTGCTATCCCATTTCGTGCTAGCGCCATTCTAGACACAAGCGCTACCC
Organism: Cunninghamia lanceolata; assembly: GCA_027924645.1. Lineage (NCBI taxonomy): Eukaryota > Viridiplantae > Streptophyta > Pinopsida > Cupressales > Cupressaceae > Cunninghamia > Cunninghamia lanceolata. The sequence goes on along the minus strand of BSBN01000124.1, from coordinate 2,842,460 downwards.
TTCTTTGCACTGGTTCCATTCTGGGTGCAAGCATTGCCCTATCCCTCACAAGCACTAATTTGGATGAAGGTTCCATTCCCCTCCACGCTAGCACCAATCTGGATGCAAGCGCTACCTTGCTTAGCGCAAGCACTTAAATAGCCGCAAGCACTAAAATCTATAGCGTTTGCGCTAACCCAGCCCCAAGCGCTACTTCACCTATCCTAAGTGCTAAAATAGTGTTGATGCCTTTTGATTGCATCGTAGGCACTAACCAAGATGCATGTGCTAATCACCTAGCCTTTAGCACTACACGCTTGCATGCAAGTGCTACGACACCTAACCTACCCTCATTCAATGCCCGCAATTAACCTGAAACCTAAAAAATGACAAAGTCAGGTTAGGCAACATACTGACTCGCCAGCTTGTGGAGGTCGTTGATACTCTTGGGTCCTCTCAGCTTGGTGTGCCTCATGTGGAATCCTCCTCTGTGCCATTGCTATCGCTCTCTTCTCTCCTAGTCAACAAGCTTAGGTGTGCAAATTCAGCTTCTGGGTCAACACATTCAACTGCAAGTAAAGTAGGTATAATAACTGTGTTTTTAGCACATGTGAATCTCTGTTTAGCACATTAGTTATCTATTTCAATGCATTAAGTATCTATTTCAGTGCATTAGGTATCTATTTTAGTGCTTTAGTCAACTATTTTAGCGCTTCAGTTTGTTCTATCAACACTTTTGTGAACTCTATCAGCACCTCTAAAGCCTCTGTTAGCACCTTAAGATATTTTGTTCATGCCTGCGTTAGAACAAATTTAAATTTGATCTTTTGAGCACTAATCCACTTTCTTGCAGCTATCAAACATTGGTCAAAGACATTTAGCAAACTACTGACACTTGTTTGCAGCCCCACAGTCAAAGTTTTTTTTCTACTAGTCTTAGTTGCACATTAATTAAAGTAGGAGGAAAAGAAATTTGTTTGCCATGTTGCTCTCCCCTCACACCCTTGGGTGATCTTGGGGATCAGAAATCCTTGTGTAAATCCTTTGTTGTGTTTACCTTAAAAGAGTATTACCTCACGTATGCTCTCCCCTTGCGCAATCTTGGGGATCAAAAGTGAGTAGTATCTTCTTCCTCTAGGGGGCCTGCCTTGGATTTCATCACTAAGGGGATGACCTCAATCGCATGTTCTAGCGTGGTATATAAACATTGTGAGAATTGAAAGACTCACTTCAAATAAAGGATCCCCTCCACCTAAGCAAAATCCCTGAGATCTTCGATCCGCCAAGACTTGTGTTTGGTTGGCGCTTGGTTGGATGATTGGGACACCTTTATCATAGATCGTCCCCTGTACCTTGTGTATATTGGGACACCCCCTAAAAAATTGTAAATCCTAGTTAAGACCTTCGACTGTCATATCCTGTGGTGTATCATTGTAGTAGGGGAGAAGAGCTCATGCTATTACCTTCATTGTTTGAGATAGAATAAACCTTACTTTAGTCTCTAAGGTAAGGAGTGTAAGGTGGTACATGACCTTACATTCCCTATCTATCCAAGCAATGGTAAATGGTATCAAGGGGATGGAAATCACCATTATTTAATAGTGGAGATTGAAGTCACACTTGAGTGAGTCCGTGGGATATGACACTCCTACTTGAATAAGTCTAGGTTTTTCATGTGCTTGGTTGTTTTATTTGTACAAAACTCATATGAACCATTATTAGCCACAAAGTGATTCACACCAAATTCCTTGTTGAGTTGAATAGCCATTGTGTCTTTTATTTGCAAAGTCTCTTGCCAAGAAAATTGATTAACCATTCAACTCACGTATCAGATAATTTTAGGGCCTTAGTCAATCTTGTCAGCGCCTTCGACACCTCTGTAAGTGCTTTCATCATCACTGTTAGCATCTTTGGTCTCTATCCCAGTGCCTACTTCAAACATGTTTGTGCTTCTAGCATCTATCATAGTACTTTAGTCTAACATGTCAGCACTCCCGGATACCAACTCAACGCTTAAGTTACTGGGATTAACACTTCTGTCTGACTACATATTGTTACCACAGTTTGACCATTTGCCCAAAATAACGAACAAAGTAGACCTGATAGACCACAGAGCCAAATCTAGTAACTTGCAATCTTTCCATTTTCGGCACCTTGTCAAACCACACTAATTGAAATCATTGATTTTACCAAGTTTGGCCATTTTAGTCTCTTCCTGTCTTTGTCAGTTTTGTCAATGCCTTAGGCCCATCTATCAGTGCCTATAGCCAATCTATTAGTATCAGCGGCTCATCTATCAATGCCTCTTTTTCTTCTATCAGCGCTTCCGTCATATCTGTCAGCGCCTGCATCTGCACCATTATACAACCAAACCTAATGACCTCTTAATCTCAAATCAAAATATCTTTAAGTTTGTGGGAAACCTTTAAAGGTGACCTAAAAGATCACTCATCTTCCACTTTTGACTTTCTAGTGCCTGCGTTTCGACTGTCAGCACTTCTATGTTGATCGTCAGTACTTTCATCTAATCTGTCAGTGCTTGCGTCATATTTGTCAGTGCCTACATCTGCACCATTAGACAGCCAAACCTAATGAACTCTTAATCACAAATCAAAATATTATTAAGTTTGTGGCAAACCTTTAAAGGTGACCTAAAAGATCACTCATCTTCCACTTCACCTAAGTCATCCCTTTTCAAAATCACTCAAATCCCATTATCGTCTATTTTCAATTTGACCTTAGGAAACCTTTGATTTATCAATCCATTTTGGACCTTCTCACTTACCACATCAATTTCACCCATAATCAAATTCTTATCAAACCTCTACCAAATTCCCAAATCCACCAAAACAAACCTCACCATCTTGAACCAAATTTGAATCAAATCAAATCCAATCATCCTTCAACCTATCTCAAATAAATATTTTGCTAAAGTAAATCTAGATCTTATCTTTATCCCCTAATTTATATTGAGCTTGAGAACTTGTCTATCTTAAGTTTGTATAAATTAGCCTTATCAACCTTAGATAAAATATCTTAGGAGCTTATACTACTCCTAAGTTAGTGGACTCTAAGAATCCCATTTTGCTTGGTGTATCTTGTCTACCCCAAGTAAAATGATCTTGTATCTCTCTTTTTCTTAGGCTCTTGTCTATCCTAAGTAAGAGAAGATAAATCCCTTGTATCCCACGAGATCTAGATTTTCCTAAGCCTCTTTTGATTTGATATCCAAACTATCCTTTGATCAACCTTACCTAAGGTATTATCAAAATCATCCCTATCATCCTTTGATCATCATTTTTTATCCAAAATCACCCCCTTTACCATCTTAAATCATCCTTCATCCATCAATCCATTCCATTTGGTCCAAACTTTTTGAAAACTAAGGTCCTAAGGTCCAATAACCCTCATCCATATCTTTCACACAACTCATCCACTCCAACATCAACTCAAAGCCCCTTTTGTATGCCACAAAAAAGGTCAAAATCTAGGAGAAACCAAGAGATGGAACCAAATAGGCCTTTTGAGATGCCTCCCATTGATGAAAACAATGTCATAATTTATCCCTTTGGAAATCAACAATAACCATCTGATGATCACAATCAAAACCCCAATGAAGAAGTCATGGACTTTACACAAGATCCAAGTGCTATGGATTTATTGGACCGAGTCCTAAAATCTAATCCCAATATATATTTGGACTTCCTTCTTCAAAATGGTGCCATAGTATCAACCAATCTGTCCACTAACACATCACAACCATCTACATCCAACAATGCACCCAACATCTCTACACAATCTACGTCCACATCAACACCTACATCTACCATATCCACGTCCATTCCACAAATCACCCTCAACATCCCAAACAATGCCACCTACACTAATACTTCCACTAGTGTTCCCCAACTTGACCCAAACACCATCGCTTTCATATCCCAATTTCTTTCTCAATGACCAAATAACACATTTAACAACCCCAACAATAATCCACAAACATCCACATTCACTTCCCAAATTACTTACACATACACACAACCTCCTATTTCCCAACCACCTACATCCACCTCCAATCAAAACACTAACCACACATTTCTACAACAACTTCAACAACAACAACCACCACACAATTTCCTCCAACAATTCATCAACCAACAACAAAACAACACACCAAAACCACCTACCACGGACTTATCACAAGTTGTCCAACACTTGATGCAAAGAGTGAATGACATACAACAAGGGTACAAAAGGAAACAATACTCCTTCAATGATATGTGTCCATATCCTTTTGATCTCTCTCTCAACATGCCACCCTTTCCTAAAAATTTTGAAACACCAAAATTTGAAAACTACAAAGGGAAAGGAGACCCTCGAGAACACCTCAGGTAATTCTATATTTCTTTCTTAGAGGTCTCTTACAACAATACTTATCTCATGAGGCTTTTCCCTTAGAGCTTAGGAGAACAAGCTATCGAATGGTTTGCACACCTTCCCCCTAGAATCAAAACATTTCATGAACTTGAAGAAAAGTTTGTTAATCACTTCTCTTACAACTTTGAACATGAATAGTTAATGACAGGCCTCTACAACACAAAACAAAAGAATGGGGAAACCTTTGCTGCCTTCTTGCAATGATGGAGAAGCCTTGCAAGCAAAATTACATGTCCCATTCCTGAGAAACAACTAGTCAACATGTTTGTAACCAATCTAAACCAAGAAATGGGCTTTCATCTCCAAATACAATATGCCTCAACATTCAAAGAAGTCATCGACAAAGGCACTACCATTGAAAGAGCCCTTATTACAAAGGGAGCTATCAAAATTTTTAGAGAAAACAATGATAATAAGGGCAATAACAAAGTAAACAATAGTACCAATAACACCAACAACAACAATGGAAATAATCAATCCTATGAAAAACCCTGTTTTTGGGGTAAAAACAAAAATACTCTCAATGATGGTGTAACTGACATTAAAAATGTTCAAAACATACAAACCCATACACCATCTAATCCATCCACGAGCAACAATAACGTTATCATTCCTAGAGGGCAACCAAGAAAAAATAACGTACCTAAACAAAAAATTACACCTTTGGGGGAACCCATCGAAAATGTTTTGCACAACTTGGTTAAGGCTAATGTGATCCAATTACCTGCAATTTGACTATATGAGGACAATCAATTCAAACCCTCTTGGTTTAAATAAAATGCCTATTGTGAATACTAGAGTGAAAGGGCATAAAACATCCGATTGCATACAAAATCTTGTAGACCGTGGCGACATAACAACTGATGACCCTCCCAAAAGGTCACCTAATGAAAATTTAGGAGTATACAAAGATCCACTTCCTAACCACAACAAGGGAAAGGCTTCTAGTTCGAACCAACCATACAACATTGTTCCTCCTCCCTCCTCTTTCAATTCCATTGTGGATCGAATAGAAGAATATCCTAACCGCGTAGCCACTATCACCATAAGAGCTAAAGCTCTCGATTGTGTTGTCACCACTCATCGTGCCCGTGTCACTATTCAAGGAGCCTCATCCGAAGATCCACCCACCACTACCACATCCACAAGTAACACATCCTCCAATAAATACAACCTTCTTGACTACCTCAGAAAGACTCCCACTCAAATATCTATCTTGGAGTTGCTCTATATCTCACTACTCCATAAGGAAGTCCTCGATAAAGCATTACTAGAAGCTCGAGTCCCTAATGACCTTAATGTGAACCAATTTCAAGCCATGGTTGGATACTTATCTTCACCTCACCACCTAACCTTTTCTGAACAAGACTTATCCACATCCAATCCATCACACAATGAAGCCTTACATATCGAAGTCTGCATCCATAAGCATATCATTAAATGAGTCTTAATAGATGGTGGCTCCAGCCTAAATCTTTACACTCTAAAATTAATAAAACACTTGGGATATTCTAATGAAGTTGTGGATTCACGTAAAGGAATAACTATCAAAGGCTATGATGACATAGAGAGACAATTTGAAGGAACCATCAAGCTCCCAATCCAAGTTGGACAAAAGATTTTGGAAACAACATGCCACGTTCTTGATCTTGATCTCCCCTACAACATTCTCCTCGGTCGTCCATGGATCCATGCTATGCAAGTCGTTCCATCCACTTTCCACCAATGCCTAAAGTTTCCACATAATGGGACCAAAGTTACCATATATGTCGATCCTCGTCATTTTTAATACTGCAGCTTCTTGGAAGGACACGATAAGACCTTTTGTCCTAACAATAATGCCATGAAACCATCCACGTCCTACATTAATCCATCTAACATTGAATCCACTTCTAAATCACCACCCATTATCCCTAAGATCAAGATCAAAGTAAGTGACATGGGGTGTGGAGAGTACGACCTACGTGGTGCATTTTGTGTAGGTAAACTTTCACTATCCCCTAAAGCATTTGGCAAACCAAAATCTGATGCAGTATCCACGATTATCTTCAAATGTAAACCATCACCAACCTTTGAATGAAGATACCTTATGGAGCAAGATGTTCTTGAAGACATATCCTCATGGCTATACAAAGAAGAAGAAGAAGAAGACAAAGCTTTTGTCCTACCTATAGAAAAATACAGAAAAGGTCTTAGCATTGTGAAGAGCATGGGCTATAAGGGACAAGGTGGTCTAGGCCTTCATGGAAAAGGAATCATTGAGCCTATCCAAGCAACAAGGAATCCCCGACATTAAGGTCTAGGATATGGAAAACATGAGCATGTATCCTCAGAACTAGAATATATCTTAAGTGAGATGGCTAAGGCCTTTCCTGCTATCGAGAACACTAATGAAGGGTACCATCAAGACTCTTTTGAATATTTCTCCAAATTCTTTGAAACATCCATTTGCACCATATATGATCTTGCAACCACACCATCATCATCAAATGACCTTCCACTTATCTATCCCCAGCTCATAGATTGGGACCAACAAGAACCTCCAGTACTTGATGTTGTTCAAAAAAATGAGGCCATAGTAGAACTAATGGGGGTAAGAGAGCACATACCCCTAGGAGATCATAAAGCGGGATATATTATAGAGCTTAACACATCTTCCTACTTCAGGGAGACCACCATGTCTCTTAGTCACAAAAACATAAAAATCTAAAATACATCCCCTAGTGAAAACCACAATGTGGCACTTTCGGATGATAAAAAGTAAAAATAAAGGACGTATCTCCTAGTGAAAACCTCCTCGAGGCACCAGAAGATGAGAGAATGGACCTCCCCGAAGTACCAACATTATATCATGAAAGGTCTCCTATCCTAGTGGAAGAATCGCAAGAGATGAACCTTGGGACAGATAAGTCACCTAAAATTACCTTTTGAGTGATGAGGGTCATTGCAGTCCTCATCATTTAATTATAAATGTCAAACCAGGGCAGTGTCCATGGCAATATGCAAGAGGGAGAAGAAATCATTTGCATGACGTTCTTTTTCTACAAACAGAACTGAAAGGAAATGCATGAAACAAATTGCTACAAACAAATCTAATCTAAGAGCTTGTAAATGAAATTACTGGAATCAAATCTATCCTAAGAAGCATTCAAAGGGAAATTCTAGAAATGTAAATAAACAAGGAATAGAAAGACTGCTGGAAAATAAACTATGAAATGAAAACTACAAACAACTATACTACTGCTACTGAAAAACTGAACTATATTATTTCATAAAACTCTTCCCATTTGATTCCTTGATTACAATGGATTTATAATATGTTTGTTCTCAATCAATCCACCAAGAATGTGGATCTGAGATCCTATTCTTGAGGAGAAAAACTACAACTTCTTCCTCTGATTTCACTGCCTTCTTTCACGCCACTTTTATTTCAGTCAAATTTAGTCACAAACTACTCGTTTATTTTGATGAATCTCTTCAAACGGTTTCTAGGTTTTGTTCCCCTCTTTCCACATTTCCAGATCATTTTTAAATTCCAAATTTCATTAAGAAATGAGGGAGATATCACCATTTTACTGAGACTACATTTTTAACTTCCTCTTTTCGTGCTTCTTTTTAGGAAGTTTTCTGGCATTCCAACTTGACAGAATTTATCCTCCAGTCAACTGATTGTTGATTACAAGGTAAAACATGTAATAGCATTAATACATACAATGGCACTAATTGTGCAAAAGACGTGCTTTTATTTAGCTAATATATGAGACATTTTTTTGTCTCATCTCCCCCACACCTAAAATGTTGCAGGTCCTCCTGCAACTCATAGTGAGCTTTTGGAGCCAATCTCTTCACCTTTACTACAATTGCTTCTAGAGATGTACTAGAGATGCTCTAAAAATATTCTGAGTTACTCCGGAGCTATCCAGAGCTAGCTATCTTTTCTCCATGGTCGGTTCTGAACTTATCCGGAGCTATCTAGAGCTAACTATTTTTTCTCCCTTGGCAGCTCCAGAGAGATACAGAATGTTCTAATGATGGAAATAGAGCCCATGGATAGCTATGGAGAGATCCAGAATGTCTTCAAATGCCAAAATAAATATGCAAAAGCTCTTGGAAGTAGCAACTTTTATAGAGAAATTCATGTTTTTGAGCTTTAGAGAAGAAGACATAGCATGTGCAAAGCACTTGTTTGAAGAAAAGAAACCTACTCTATCCTACTCTACTTATTGATGTAGAGATAGGTTACATAAAACCATTAACTGGTTGTGGAAAATAACTCCCTTTCCTCAAAATATGGATCCATGCATTCAATTTTTTTAAAGAAGAAAACCATGAGAAGAAGATGATTAAAGATGTAAACTCTGATGCTTCACCTTCCTTTGAAATGGCAGCCTTCTCCATAATATCTGATTCTAGTAGATGCATGGGCTGATTGGAAAGATCTTGCAATCCTTTCTCACATTTTGTTGCATGCATGACTGGATGCAACTCCTTATCCTTTAAATATCTGATCGGGCAGCCCTCCTTAGACATTGAAGGCATCCAAATAATAATATTTTTCTTGCTGGGGCTTGAAGTCATGGTCCTCTAGTTGAGGTTGCACAAGAGCTGTCACCTTCTTTACATGCAAAACCCTCTTCCTTTGGATTTGTTGTTTGGGGGGAGTTTCTAAAATATTAAACCTAAAAAAGACTTGCCAAACTAATTTTCTCTTTTGACCTGTTGTCACCAAATCAACAGAAACTCCCTAATGACACCTATCCCCAGCAATGGTGCCAAAAATGATGAGGGTTGCTATAGCCCTCATCATTTAATTATAAATGTCAATCCAAGGTAGTGTCCATGGTGATATGCAAGAGGGAGAAGAAATGATTTGCATGACATTCTTTTTCTACAAATAGAATTGAAAGGAAATGCATGAAATAAATTGTTGCAATCAAATCTAATCTAAGAGCTTGTAAATGAAATTACTGGAATAAAATCTATCCTAAGAAGCATTCAAAGGGAAATTCTGGAAATGTAAATAAACAAGGAATAGAAAGACTGCTAGAAAATAAACTATGAAATGAAAACTACAAACAACTATACTACTGCTACTGAAAAACTGAACTATATTATGTCATAAAACTCTTCCCATTTGATTCCTTGATTACAATGGATTTATAGAATGTTTATTCTCAATCAATCCACCAAGAATGTGGATCTAAGATCTTATTCTTGAGGAGAAAAACTACAACTTCTTCCTCTAATTTCGCTGCCTTCTTTCACACCACTTTTATTTTAGTCAAATTTAGTCATGAACTGCTCATTTATTTTGATGAATCTCTTCAAACGGTTTATGGGTTTTGTTCCTCTCGTTACTAGATTTCCAGATCATTTTGAAATTATGAATTTCATTGAGAAATGAGGGAGATATCATGGTTTTACTGAGACTACATTTTTAACTTCCTCTTTTCATGCTTCTTTTTAGGAAGTTTTATGGCGTTCCAAATTGACAGAATTTATCCTTCAGTCAACTGATTGTTGATTACAAGGTAAAACATGTAATAGTATTAATACATACAATGGCACTAATTGTGCAAAAGGCATGCTTTTATTTAGCTAATAGATGAAACATTTTTTTGTCTCATCATCAAGCAGCTTCACTCACCCTTGCAAAGCAAATAGAATTTTCAATAGTCTTCAAATAGAGAAGCAAGAATTTTTCGTGGATGTATGCCGATATGCCTAGTTTGGATCCTGTGCTAGTAGTACATCACTTGGAAGTATAGCTTGATGTAAAACCAGTCAAGCAGAAACTCAAAAAGATTAATCCACAAATAGCACTTCTAGTCAAAGCTAAGCTCAAGAAACTCCTAACTGTCAGTTTCATTCGACCCATAGACTATCCTGAATGGGTCTCGAATATTGTACCAGTAGCAAAAGTCATTGGGGGCATGTGTATGTATAGACTTTAGAGATTTGAACAAAGCATATCAAGAGGATGATTTAGTAGATTTGACAGCTAGACATGAGATGTTATCTATCATAGATGGTTTTTCAGGATACAATCAAATAAGAATAGATGAAGAAGATCAACATAAAACCACATGCATTTGTGCATGGGGCACTTACTGTTGGGTAGTCATGCCCTTCAAGCTTCAAAATGTAGGAGCTACATATCAAAGGGCAATGATCGTAATATTACACGATATGTTTCACAAGATCATGGAAGATTATATTGATGACTTACTGGGAAAATCAAAAACAAGAAAAGAGTACTTGTGTGTCTTAGCTAAAATCTTTGATCAACTAGAAGAATATAAGGTGCATCTTAATCCAAAAAATTCATCTTTGGAGTTACTTTAGGAAAAATCCTAGGCTACATTGTATCCCGATGAGGCATAGAAGTTTATCTAGCAAAGGTGAAAGCTATAGTTGAAATGCCTCCTCCAAAAAATCTAAAGTAACTTCGTAGCCTACAAGGAAACCTCCAATCCATTAGATGCTTCACCACATAGCTAGCAGGCAAATGCCACTTGTTCCAATATCTCCTTTGAAAATATGTGGCATTCACATGGGATATAAATTGTCAGAAAGCCTTTGAACAGCTGAAGGAATACCTTGCAACACCGCCAATTCTCATGCCACCAAAACCAAGACAACCCCTATTATTATACATCTCAACAACATAAACAACAATAGGGGCCTTGCTAGCACAGCATGATGATAACGAGAAAGAAAGGACTATATATTACATTGGTCGTACCTTAGTGGGATATGAACTTAACTATACACCAACTGAAAGGGCATGTCTTGCAGTCATCTTTTCATCTCAGAAATTGTGACACTACATGCTTAATCACAAAACTAAGCCCATTGAAAAAATAGACCCACTTAAGTACCTTTTTTCAAAAGCATCTCTCACAATTTGTGTGGCTAAGTGGGTAATGATCCTCATGGAATTTGACATTGAATACACAGAGAGAAAGGCTATAAAAGGACAAATCATAACAGATCAGCTAGCATATGCACCTATCCCAACAAAACATCCACTTCTTTCTAAATTCCTGGATGAATCTATCTTCACAGTCTCACCTACACCAGGATGGAAAATGTACTTTGATGGATCATATACACATCGTGGATCAGGAGCAGGGATCCTATTTGTCACTCCTCAAGGAGATTGCATCCCTAAGTCCTACAAGATAACATTCCCCTACACTAATAATGTAGCGGAATATGAAGCACTCATCACCAAACTCTGCATGGCGATCCAATGGAGAATAAAAAAACTAATAGTTTACGGTGACTCCCAACTAGTGATAAAACGGGTAAACAATGAGTACAAAACAAAAGACAACAAGCTTTTGCCCTATAAGAAGATGGTAGAAGACTTTAAGGAATACTTCTTTGAAATCCAGTTTGAGCAAATCCCTAGACTTAACAACAAAGCAGTAGATGCGATGGCTACCATAGGTTCTCTTGTGGACATGTAGAAAAATAGTCAGCGTTGTGAATTTCTCATTGTAGAGTTAGCAATGCCAACATATCATCTCCCACGGTCTAAGCTATTTTGTGACATTGTTGGTCCCCTATCCCCTTGGTACCAAGATATCTATCACTATCTCCATGATGGCATCATTCCACCAGACCTATCATCCATTCAACATTGAAAATTCATCCGTCAAACCGCTCGTTTCACCATCATCGGTGACAATCTATACCGAAAAAGTCTTGATGGTACCCTTTTAAGGTGTCTTGATTCAAGAGAAGCCCAAACCACCTTACAAGAGGTACATGAAGGTATGTGCGGGGCACACTCCAATGGACCTACCCTAGAAAAGAAAATCTTAAGAACAGGATATCATTGGTCGACTTTGGAACAAGATGCTCACCGATTTGTTAAAAAATGTCTTCCCTGTCAATAGCACAATGACTTAATCCATGATCCATCTTAGGAATAGCATTCCATCACTACTCCATGGCCCTTTTCACAATGGGCGCTCGACCTCATCAGGAAAATCCATCCACTCTCCTCTAATGGCCATAAATTCGTTATCATTGCTACTAAAAATTTTACAAAATGGGTTGAAGCCATTCCACTTACATATACTATAGGCACACAAATATCCAAATCCATACTCCATTATATCATATGCCACTATGGTATCCCCCTCGCTATAATTACTGACAATGGGAAACCTTTTAAAAATCAAGTTTGCACCCTTTGTCAAAAATTCCATATCCAACACCACTTTTCCACCCCCTACTACCCTTAAGGAAACGGTCAAGTTGAAGCTTCAAACAAAACCATCTTGATAATTTTAAAGAAAATAATTAATGAAGTCAGTCGTGATTGGCACCTACAACTTAAGCACACCCTTTGGGCCTATCATACCAGCATCCATACCCCCACAGGAGCCACTCCATATTCCCTCATCTTTGGTTTCGAAGCCATCTTACCCATTGAGGTCGAGCTCCCCTCCCTAAGAATATCACTACAAAATTTTATTAATGGGGAGGAGTATTGGGTTGCATGACTACATTAGTTGGAACTCTTGGATGAAAAACATCTCAATGATCTCAACCACTTGCAAGCATATCAAAATCGCATCCGCAGAAGCTACAATAAGAAAATCAAGACTCACCACTTTGAAATAGGTGATCTTGTAATAATGGAAAACCAGAGGAACTTGCAAGATCATAACAAAAAGGGAAAGTTTGAACCAAATTGGTTGGGACCTTTTGTTATAATAGCCAGTTATGGATCAAGAGCATATCAGCTAGCAACACCTAAGCGACAACCTCTGGATGAGCCTATGAACATCATGCACCTCAAGAAGTTTTACGACTGACCCATAAAATATCCCAAGAAAAAAATTAAAAATTAAAAATTAAAAATTAAAAAAATTACAAAAATTGAGTGCAATAAAGTTGTCCAATGGTGAAAACCACTTCGGTGGTCCCTTGGATAAGTACCATGGTGAAAACCTGTCTCAAGCGCCATGCGTAGCGGCCACATCCACCATCTACTAAGTTCTTGTTCACATAACCAATCCATACTTCTATCACTCCATACCTAACACACCATGGCTTGATATTGTAAACATTAAGCATCAAAATCCCTCCCATCATGACCCACCCACTATCATCCCATGCCAAAGGCAAATCCCTAAAGGATTGAATCTTTGTATGCATATTATCGACCCCTTGTACAAATAGAATATCCAGAAAAATATAAAAACATCCAAATAACCAGAAAAACACAAATTCAACAAAAAAAATCCTCAAAACACCAAAAATATTTGGGACAAAAAAAATTATTTTGCTAAGGCAGTGAAAAAAGACTCAAGAACAACTTAAATACACTTTTTGTATACTGAGTAGAGAAAGTAATTAATCCCTTACAACTATTAAAAATCCATAACTAAATCACAAAAATCCATCAAAAACACAAAAAAAATAAAAATATTTTAAAAAATCCCAAAGCAATAAATATGGGGACAACATCTCAGAGCGATTGAGCATAAACAAAGCTGGAAAAAACAAAATACTATAACGCACACTTGATCAACCTTCCAAATCACCCTACAATCATTTGATCTTAAGCCTACCTTTCAAAAATCTATCATCACAACCCATGCCCTAGGATATATCGTTCCTGCAATAGGCATGGTCCAATCACATCTATCCATACTCTTGGCAGGAGACTCAATGGTTGTTGGTTCGTCTATCGATTGGTCTTTTATTTTTTTATTTATCTTTTATACCTCTTCTATGCTTATCCAAACACTACCTTGATCTTCCATATCTTGGTACGTAAATGGATGGTATAGAATGAGGTAAGCGTCATTTGTTGCTATATGTCATGTTTGTTGGATGTTCTTATTACTCCAACTAGTATTCATATCTTGTATGTGATAGGATAGCTTTTTGCATACCATCACTCCTTTGCATCTAAGGCTTATGCCTTTTGTGCATAAGGACTTTAATGCTCTAAGTTTTATCCCCCACATCTAGACAAGATTGTACTAAGTTGGGCATGTTTAAGGACACCCTCTTGTTTGAGTGTCAAGTTTCCTTTATACCTTGGTGAAAATATCCTCTTTGCTATAATAAAATTTACGATTGCTCTAAAACATACCAGCACAACACAAACCCCTAGCCAATCTATCTGATCTATCTTATACATAAATCAAACCATCATCCCCTACCTGCATCTTCAAAAACAAAAGGGTTCACATTATACCCACCCCACTTATCCACCCAACTACCCAGCAAACTTCCACATAGCCACCCAACACCCCAACAACACCTATACACACATATCATGTTCTTTTTATAGAACTGATGTGACTTTTTTTGCCACTAACACCCAATCATACATCACTACCCATCCAACCTACCAAGGCCCATATCTTCCCATAACACCGCTACCTATGGATTTTCATTAATAAGGACAATGATTGAATCCCACCCTAACATACCCTAACCAACATACCCATAACCTTTACCAACTAACTACCATCCCTCCCCTAGCAAGCATGTATCTATTAGAAATGAAAGCAACACTACTTCAATGGAAATCTGACTCAATATAATTTTTTGCAATTTTTAACTGTGTGTTATTAATGGAGATTGTAACACAGAAACAAAACTATGCTTCACAGAAATGCAAAATCATAAATATGAACACATAACACAATGTTTAATGTGGAGAAAACCCTTTCAGGTAAAAAACTCCACATAGGAAAGAGGCCCAATGTTTGTATTAATCTGAAAATGATTTACAATACAACACTTCAACTCTCTCCACCAGTCTTCAATCTGAGAGCATTTCGGCAGCACCCGAGTACCTAAAATCTGTATTGCAGCAACTAATATATGGTAAATACTTATAGAAACATTTTCCAACTCCTCCTAGGCATTCACCTTCTCTCTCCTAAGATTCTCCAACTTGTAAACATTAATTACCATCTTACAAGCATCTTACACTTGTCCAAAAACAACCATGCAAAGGTTGGGTGCCCAAGACTAAATCTGGCCTCTTACAGCATCTTATGATGTGTCATAACCGTCATAGATTCCAGCAAAAGAGTATCTTTCCAAGATAGGAAACTTGGGCTAAATATAGCAAATATACAACTAACATATCCGTCATATGCGTCATAGAATCTCAGAATCTTATGACAACTTGCAGCTGTCATAGATTCACTCACCAAACATTATGACAATTGTCATACATGCCAAAAATAGTATATTCCTCAAGGGAGCACGTCTATCCTCATTTACTATGAGTTTTTACATTTGCCAACAGTAAAATTCACTCCGTAACTGCCGCCGGTAACTCTGAAATTACAACTGTCAATGAGACTACCTCATTCCGTTATGGGTAATTACAAATAACAAATAATAAATGGAATAAAATACAATATTGGAATTTACAAGGTTAATGGCACCTTATTCCAACATTCTCCCACTTGACATTATATATTGTAAATCAACCCATAGGAAATCAAATGAAATAATCAGGCACTAGAAACAAGGCCCATGGCCTCTCTGCACCACACGAACTTTTCTGTGCTCACAGGTTTGGTCAATGAATCTACAACATTCTCCTAAGTGTCTATCTTTTTCAGCTCAATCTATCCATTTGCAACCAACTCTCAAACAAAGTGATACTGAACATCAACATGCTTAGTTCGAGCATGATACATAGGATTTTTGGCCAAACATATAGCACTCTGGCTATCACAACCAATCTGAATGATCCAGCAATCAAAACCAATACATGCACACAGTCTCCTCAACCAAACTATCTCCTTAGAGACATGAGTAGCAGCCATATACTCTACTTCTGTGGTGGACAAAGCAACTATGGGCTGTCTCTTACTCATCCAATTCACTACACCTCCAAACAGAGTAAACACATAGCCACTAGTGGACCTTCGACTATCCAAGTCACTTGCCCAATCTGTATCATCAAAACCCTGTATGTCCAAAGATTTATCAACACTATTAGTACCAGAATAAACCAAACAATGATCAAGAGTACCTGCAAGATATTTAAACACCCTCTTTGCATAGTTCCAATGCTGTCTACCAGGGTTAGACATAAATCTGCTCAAAACTCCCACTGCTTGGGCAATATCTGGCCTAGTGCAAACCATTACATACATCAAACTCCCTACAACACTAGCATATGGCACATTAGACATATCCTCAAGATCATCCTAAATCTTTGGACACATATCTAATGAAAGCTTAGTACCAATGGGTAAAGGAACTTTAACTGGGTTACAATCCTGCAAACTAAACCTCTGCACAATAGTATTCACATACTTACTTTGTGACAGCCAAAGCTTTCTGTTAACTCTATCCCTCCTAATCTCCATTCCCAAAATATACCTTGCAGCACCAAGATCCTTCATCTCAAAATGCACCTGAAAGTTGGGCTTTAAGCTCACTAACCATACCGTTAGTATTGCTGAAAAATAACATGTCATCAACATACAAAGCAATAACCAGTATAGAATCATCAACACAATGAATGTAAACACAATGATCCTCCTCGTTTCTAACAAAACCCAATTTCAAAACAAATGAATCAAACTTTTGATACCACATTCTGGGGGACTGTTTAAGACCATAAAGAGACCTCTTTAACCTGCAAACCCAATGTTCTTTTCCTTTTACCTCAAAACCTGTAGGTTGTTGCATATAAATTTCTTCTTAAGATCTCCATGCAAGAATGCAGTCTTAACATCCATTTGCTCAATCTGCTAATCATAAGATGCAGCAATGGATAAGAGAAATCTAATAGAATTCAATTTAGCAACAGGAGAGAATATCTCACCAAAATCAACTCCCTCTCTCTGGGAATAGCCCTTGGCTACCAGTCTAGCCTTGTACTTCTCCAATAACCCGTCTACTCCAAACTTCTTCTTGAAGACCCACTTACATCCTATGGCCTTTCTTCCTTTGGGCAAACAAATAAGATCCCAGGTGTTACAAGAGTCTAAAGACATCATCTCCTCCTGCATGGCTAGCTGCCAAGACTCACTATCATCTGCAGAAATAGCTTCCCTGTAGGATCTAGGTTCATCGTTAGTACTCAATAAAGCATATACACAACGGAAATCTGGTGGGCTATACCTATCAACTGGATTTCTTTGTCTTGTGGATCTCCTCAAGGGTGGAGTAAGAGACTCTACTTGTTCTTCTGCATGATCATCTACAACAACTTCTTCTGTAACAACAGACTCATCTTCATCAGAACTACTTGAATCTTCTTCTTCTTCTTCACCCCCCAATCCCTCATTATGTTCTTCTTGAGGTGCATCTTGCTGCTCTAAATCAAAGTGCACCTTCTTTACCTTTTCATCTTTTTCTTTGGCTGCTCAGGTTCAGAAATAGCTCTAAGTTCCCTGAAAATAACATCTCTAGAAAAGATAATCCTACTAGTTAGTGGATTCCAAAGCTTATAACCTTTCACATTATCACCATATCCAATGAATGTACACTTTTCAGCCTTTGGATCCAACTTAGATCGCTTTTCCTTAGGCACATGAACAAAAGCCTCACAACCAAAAACCCTTAAATGTGAAACAGAAGGTTTCTTACATGTCCACACTTCATAAGGTGTCGAATCAAGAGCCTTACAAGAAGATCTGTTTATCAAGTAGCAAGCAGTACACACAACCTCTACCCAAAAGCATTTATCCAACTGTGCATCACTAAGCATACTTCTGGCCCTTTCCATAATTGTCCGGTTCATCCTTTCTGCAACACCATTCTGTTGTAGTGTATACGAAGTTGTCTTTTGTCTGATTATACCTGCATGCTTGCAAAACTCATCAAATTCCTTAGAGTAATATTCCCCTCCATTGTCAGATCTTGGTATTTTTATCTTTAAACCTAATTGGTTCTCTACTAAGACTTTGAATTCCTTAAACTTAGTGAAAACTTCAGATTTATACTTCATAAAATAAATCCATGTAAATCTAGATACATCATCAATGAAGGTTACAAAATAACAAGATTTTCTGATAGATTCATTATCCACAGGTCCAAACACATCCGTATGAATAATTTCTAACTTCTCTTTTGCTCTATTGCTTCCTGAAGGAAATGATTTTCTGTTTTGTTTACCAAACACACAATGCTCACAGAAATCAAAGTGCTCATCAGAATAGGAGAAACCATCCAACAAATTTTTATTCTTAATAGTTTTTAATACATTATTGCTTGTGTGGCCCTATCTACGGTGCCACAACATACATGCATTTTTAGTATTAGCCTCAAATACATAGGAGGCATTATAAACTGTAGTGGCTTCAAGCTTGAATAGGCTTCTGAATCTCTTCCCCTTCGCTACCACCAAGTTCCCTCTCACTAATCTACAGCCATGCTTGTCAAATGTCACATGCATTCCCAAAGCATTCAACTTCGAAATTGAAATCAGATTTCTAGCTAATCGAGGAACATGCAAAACACCTGGGAGGGTTTTAATCCTCCCATCACTGAAACACAACAATACCTTTCCTTTCCCGACAATTGGATATGTAGAGTTTTCACCAAGGTAGATATTACCTCCATCATATTCTTCATATGAGGAGAACCATTCCTTATGCGGGGTCATATGAAATGAGCATCCTGAGTCAATCAACCAATGATCATTAGAAACAAGATTACATGCAGAAAGTAAAACTTCTTCACCTGCATTCGAGGACTTATCTGAAGCACTCTCCCATTGTTTCTTGGGGTTTCTGCACTCCTTCACATGTCCCCTTTTACTGCAGTTCCAACACTTAACTCTGTTCTTTTTACTAGGAGTCTTAGACCGGCCCTTGGACTTGTCCTTAGCCCCTTTCTGATCTCCTTTAGGTCCTCTTTCCTTAGACCTTCCCCTGACACTGAGAGCATCCCCTGAACTATCTGAACTCTTCTTCCTTAATTCTTGTGACAGTAGCACTGAAACAAGAGCATCCAACTTCGGATCCGCAAGGTTAGCAGTGATAGCAAGGATAACATTCTCCCAAGACTCAAGTAAAGAACAAAGAAGTAAGATACATTTATCTTCCTCACTAACCTCAACATCTACTGAATCAAGCTGACTCACTAACAAATTAAAAGAATTTAAATGCTCTGCAACTGATTCACCTTCTCTCATTTTCATGGAAAACAATTTTCTTTTTAAATAAAGTTTATTTACCATACTCTTGGCTTGATAGATCTCAGCCAACCATTTCCACAACTTGTATGCAGTCTCTTCCTTTGCGACATTCAATAGGACAGAGTCTGAAAGACACAACCGGATGGATCCCCGTGCCTTCTTATCTAGTCTATCCCACTCATCTTGAGAGACATCATCAGGTTTCTTCTCTTTTTGAATAGCCAACCATTGGTTTCTTTCTTCCAACAAATCTTCCATTTTCAACTTCCACAACTCATACCCCATTCTGTTGAACTTCTCAATGTCTAATCGAGAGGTTGATGCAACAGTGGATGCAACCATAATAACAACACAAGATCTACAAAACAAACACAACCAAATCTCCCACTGCAGCTACAGCTTCCACACTACCACCCAAGAGTCAAAGCTGGCCAGGATCTGATACTAAATGTTAGAAATGAAAGCAACACTACTTCAATGGAAATCTGATTCAATATAAATTTCTACAATCTTTAACTGTGTGTTATTAATGGAGATTGTAACACAGAAACAAAACTATGCTTCACAGAAATGCAAAATCAAAAATATGAACACATAACACAATGTTTAACGTGGAGAAAACCCTTTCGGGTAAAAAAACTCCACATAGGAAAGAGGCCTAATGTTTGTATTAATTTGAAAATGATTTACAATACAACAACACTTCAACTCTCTCCACCAGTCTTCAATCTGAGAGCATTTCGGCAGCACCCAAGTACCTAAAATCTATATTGCAGCAACTAATACATGGCAAATACTTATAGAAACATTTTCCAACTCCTCCTAGGCATTCACCTTCTCTCTCCTAAGATTCTCCAACCTGTAAACATTAATTACCATCTTACAAGCATCTTACACTTGTCCAAAAACAACCATGCAAAGGTTGAGTGCCCAAGACTAGATCTAGCCTCTTACAACATCTTATGATGCGTCATAACCGTCATAGATTCCAGCAAGAGTATCTTTCCAAGATAGGAACCTTGGGCTAAATATAGCAAATATACAACTAACATATCCGTCATATGCGTCATAGAATCTCAGAATCTTATGACAACTTGCAGTTGTCATAGCTTCACTCACCAAACATTATGACAATTGTCATACATGCCAAAAATAGTATATTCCTCAAGGGAGCACACCTATCCTCATTTACTATGAGTTTTTACATTTGCCAATAGTAAAAATCACTCCGTAACTGCCGTCGGTAACTCTGAAATTACAACTATCAATGAGACTACCTCATTCCCTTATGGGTAATTACAAATAACAAATAATAAATGGAATAAAATACAATATTAGAATTTACAAGGTTAATGGCACCTCATTCCAACAGTATCTCCCCCACCAACCCATCTACCCATCCCCCCATCAAGGACATTTTGTATCATAACCAGGATCATCCATTTCCATTGCATCCACATCACACCAACATCCACATACATTATTATAACAACATAATCATCATATTACCACATCATAATCATCATCATAACAATCATTGCATCATCAACTTCATAACCATTGCATTGTATATAATCATAATCATCATATTACCATATCATAATCATCATCATTACAATCATTACATCATCAACATCATAATCATTGCATTACATAATCATAATCATAACCATTATATTACCATATCATAATCATCATCATTACAATCATTGCATCATCAACATCATAACAATTGCATTATATAATCATAATCATAATTATCATATTACCATATCATAATCATCATCATTACAATCATTGCATCATCAACATCATAACCATTGCATTACATAATCATAATCATAATCATCCTCATAATCATTTCATTTCCAAATCATAACCATAACATCATATCATATCCATAACAAACATCCAAAATACCATCTACATCATAATCCACATCATACATACATAAATCATAATGCATCCATTACCATAGAACATATAATCCACATCATACATCCATAAATCATAATGCATCCATATCCATACAACATATAATCTATACCATACATCCATAAATCAAAATGCATCCATCCATCTACATCATAAACCATAAGCAAAACATAAAAAAATGCATCCATGAACCATCATAATATCATAAAACTGCCAACAAAATGATCATCTCATATATACACAAATATATACATCCATATATACACATGTACATCTCATATATACATCAATGGTTGTGATACAAAATATGCCCAAAAGGCTAAATCCATGAAATGTCTACAATGTTAGAAGACATAAGAATACAAGGAAAGCATAAAACTAATGATTTTACCTCAAATCTTCAAGCATTCTATTCTCCTTGATAAGGTGGAGGAAAGCATGCACCTAAGAAGCAATTAAATATACCCAATGTAAATAAATGTGGATTGCTCTATTTTAACTGACACAAATGGAGGTAGAGATTTTGCAATGATGAGGGAAATTGGCTAAGATTTTGGCATAAATTTGATACTTGAAGACTTGTTATGAAAATGCTTGGAGAGAGCTTGTATTTATAGATTTTTGGAGGATTTTTTATCAATGGTGGGGGTTTTAAATGGAGATCCAAGGGTGAAGATTTCATAGTGAAATCAAGGGCTAGGGTTGCATCATCAAAATTGGAGTGCTCACAATATTTTAGAATTTTAAATTCCACCTTGGGAAGACTTTGTATTAATTAAGATAATGACACATGAATGAATTAAAAATTCATTTATGTGGGAGAAGGTGTATTATAAATTAATTTTTTTGGATAATGGGATGAGAATTGACCAATGCATGGATTTGGAAAGGTGAGTTGAAGACATGTGTGAGCTTTATTATTTAAATAATGCTCTTGCTTGAATGAGGAAATGTAAGGTGGATACACATGTGACTCCCCTTAATTAAAAATGTTATTTATTTAATCAAGTGTGGGGAGTTGGGATAATGAGGATTTAAGTTAATTAATTAAGTGATTAACTTAATTAATACGGTTGTTGAAAATTAAGAGATGGGTTAATTAATGGCATAAATTAATTAAGGTCTACTTAATTAATTTGGGTCTAGGGGCTAGGTAGGGTGTTGGGACCTGTAAAAATTAGCTCCCAAAATGCATTATTTTGCCCCAAAAATCCATTAAGTATCCCACTTTTGCCTTTGCAGTGAAGACCCTCCATTTAGATCTGATTTGAGATAAGTTATATGGGTTTTCATTCAAAAAATGCTAAGTAAGTGTTTCCCCTTGTCGTTTTGGTTCTTCCCTTTGAAAAATGGCCCATTTGGAGGCTTTATCAGAAAATCGGTGAAATCGCGAACTAGCAAACTAGCCGACTTGGTTTGCGAGTTTGACATTTCCCCGATTCACCATAAAGCGACTGGGCGGGTAGAAAATTGGTCAAAGGCAAAGAAAGGAAGTGATGTGCCTTTTTTGGTGAAGTTGGAGGTTCATGAACCCCCAAGTTCACCGACAGGGGTTTTCGCTAACCGAGTTCGTAGGTTTCAGTTTCGTCGATTCATTGATAAGGCAACCAAGCGGTGAATGAGACCAAGGGGAAGCGAAAAAAGTTTCTAAGGCAAAAGAAAAGCTAAGTCTTTTATCGACGAATCGATAGTTCGCAAACTACCGATTTCGTCGACCAGGTTCACAAGTTCATATTTTCCCTGATTCACAAACAGCGAATGGAGAACCAAAAGAAAAGATAAAGAGGTGGCTAGAGATAGTTCACCGCAGGGAGGATTTGTCAATAGAGGAGGAAAAGAAAGTTAATTCCAAAGGTTCGCGATAGAAGAATTTTGTCGATTAGGCAAATTGAAATGTAAAAATGTACAGCATGCAATATAAATGTGATAGTCTAAAATATTTTAAAGTTAGTTTTAAAATATTTTAATGTGTTGTAAAAGCTTTACAAACACTTTTGGCAGGATTTTTATTTTAAATGTCCATCTACTCTCGGTCGCCATGAATGCAGAATTGAAGAGGATGTACAGGTTGGTGGTCAAGTAGGTGGAATTAGTTGCAGGAATTTATAGGAGTGGGTGAGATTTAATGTTGGTGCAGGAGGCAGGTAATTGGCGCCCATCTGATGCATTGATTTTCTCCCCTATATATGCATGTTCATAGGCATTCTACTGGTTGGTCAATTGGGCATTGTTCTTTCAGCAGGTTCTGAGCTCCAAGAGGTAGAAAAGAAAAGGTTATTTTGTAGTCTTAGTTCAGCATGAAACAATTATGAAATGTATGTAATATATTTTACAAATCTTTGTATCGAATCACTATTTTTCTCCACTGTTGTAGATGTTCTTTCTAGCAAACTTTGATCGCAGTCAAGGTTTTCTCTTGCCACATTTCGTGGTATGAATGTAAGTATTGATTTGAATGAATGTGACAGTTCCTAAATCATTTCCAAGGCTTTGTAAATGATCTTTTCAATATTACATAAGGAAGAACATGGTATGGTGTTGGATTAATAAGTATTCCCAGTGATTTGGTATTAATTTTTCATGCATTTGATTTCTCAAATAAGCAGCTGTACATTTATTTTTAGTTGTGTTCTTCTATTGAATGTAAGACTCTGCAGCCTAATGGATAGGCACCAGTCTGAGTAGCTTGTGATCACTCGAGCTTTTAAAACAAAACTTCATAGCTCTATCTTTAGACACAATAGTAGTTTTTTGCATCCTTATTTTGTAGGATTACCTTTATCAACTATATAGGGGTCTTATAACAACTAGTTGTTCTCAGTTTAGTGACAAATTTGGGATTGAGAAGGTGATTTGGGTTTGGTTGTTTAATTATTTTTAGTTGTTCATCTGGTTTTGAAACTAATACCTATTAAGGTATACCCATTGGAATATCCCTCCAGAGTCTAAGCTGAGCTCAAAGTGCATAGGAGTCTACCCATTCTTGTTAGTTGGCCAAAATTGCCCCTAACTTGTTGATAAACCTCTTTCTATCACCCTGATGACAATTCCTAGCCTAGGTGATTTAGAAATGTTTGAGTTTTGTGTTACAGTTATTTTGGGACCCAACAAATTTAGCGTTGTTGCTAAGGATGACTTGAAAGGTCAAAGAAATTTGAAGACCCCTATAACAGTAGTCCACAGTTTGCATTTTAGTGTGTTTGGGTAAGTTGGCAGCCCGTCAACTTACATCAACAAATTTGGCATCGTTGCCATGGATCCACTAAATTTTATTTCAGGTTGCTGCAATATTGAAGTGCAGTGTTTTTTCAAGTATTTCTTCCCAGTAGGGGAAGTGGTAACTCTGTTTTACAACCCAGAAATTAGATTCAGTCTAAAAAGAGATTTACAATGAACAGAAGACGAAACCAGGAGTAGCCTGGGCATGAGGAATCCTCTAGCAGTGCAGGAAATAGGAGGAGTAGATGGAGAACAAGATTACCATCCCTTGGGGTGTGATGAGTCAAATTATTAGCTAGTTTTCTTATGTTTTTATGCAAATTCATAGACATTCTTAGACATTATCTTATACATATTCCTACACTATACTATCTTTTATGTTTATTATGCAACCCTGAACCTGATTTAAAGTATATGGAAATATGGTTATAATATGATGGATATTGCATGATTATGTGTGGGAATGTATGAATTGTAAAGGATAATTGTGCTTAGCTATGGTTGTTAGTATTGTGTACATGTTTTGTGAACTAACTCTTGCAGCTAGAGGAGATCGACTGTAGCTTGTAGCAACTGCAAGGTGCAGCCCGCAGCCAAAGGAGTTCCTAGACAGCAGAGAAGGGGAGGTTCCAGAATAAACTGAGTGTAGCAACCACAGCATGGAGGCACTTAATGAAGATGATCATGCATCATGATGACAATAATTAAAGATGATTGAAGGAGAAGAACTCTATTGCAGTCAGGAATCTACTGTGACTGATTCAACCAGTCCACACTCTAGTTTTGTTAGAACAAGAGTCTCAATTTCATTTGGACTCTTCTTTCTTTTTCAGTTATTGATTGCTTGGTATTTATCACACTCTAACATATAGGGAGTGGTGATTTGTGATTTTAGTTGAGAGACCTTGTTTTAATAAAACTCCCCCGTGCCTATATGTATGGCTCGGTGGTTAAGGTAGAGTTAGTTGGAAAGTTGTAAATTGTTCAAGTTGTAGATATAGTTATCAGATCTTTTAGTTATTTCTACAAATAATGTTTATTGTTCAATTTTGAATTCATGAATAAGATATTTCAACAAAATCTTATGTGATATTGTGAAGATTTAGCAATGGATGATTTTGAAATTAGTATGATTATGTCAATCTAAGAAGCTAGATTTGAGTTAGATAAGTGGAGACAGTCACTTGAGCAAGGGCCACTCAAAGTAATTGTCCCTCACTTCATTTCCTATACGATTACTTCTGTTGTAACAGTTATTTTATAAATGCATTAGATCCTTTGAGATATTCTAGTTTGCTTCAATTTGTTGTAGTCCAGAGTGTAGAGTGTATGTTCAGATTATCAATATCAAGTTAAACCTTAGCATTCATTTATTGACAGTAATTAGTTACAGTCTTATATTGTATGTACCCGTAACAATAGTGCCAACATTACTTTCTTTACCGCTATGTAGTTTTGAGATTTTCTAGCAAGTATAACACTGTATTGGGATGAGTTAGGTAGTCTTAAATCTTTGAAAGCACATACAGTGTCAGTACCATCACAAGCTTATTGCCCTAGTCAATAATTCAATGAAGTTCTTTCCAAAGGTTCAAGTGGACTATTTAGTTAGGTTTTTCCTCTAAATTGTGTGATTGTCACCAAGTTTACTAGACAGTAAGGATGCTACATTTTTGGTGTTGTTGTCGGGGATGGTGCTACTTTCAAAGATTGGTTTCTGTCATTTCCAAGCTTTCCTAGTTTAAAATTTTGCTTTTAGTAAATAGGATACTTAGGTTTCATCCCTCCAAATACCAAAACATTTTACTAACATTGTGCAGGATTCGTTGCTATACAAAGTCATACCTATTGTATGTAGAGGCAGAGAGACGATTTGGGAAGGTTTCACCCTTCAAACCAACAAGCTAGAGCAGATATTGGTGACTATAGTGATCAGAGCGAGGATATTACTAAATAAGAATTTCCCCTTTCACCAACATCTACTGATAACATAGAGAGGACCTTCCAAACAATGGCAGATGCAGTGGATGATCCACCAGAACATGTGACATTTGAATTTCCAATTACCAACCAAGAGAGGGTTGTTGCCCTAAAGAATATACCTCCTTCAGCATTGCCAGTCTTCTATGGTTTGGTGACTGAGGATCTAGATACATTCTTGTTTGAGTTTGATGTCCTCTATAGAAGCTATGACTACACCACTGATGCTCATAGGCTCAAGCTATTTCCTACTACTTTGAAGGATGTTGCTCTGAGATGGTTTATGGGACTAGGCAAAGATGCTATTCTAGATTGTGACACAATGAAAACAAAATTCTTGGAAAAATACCAAGATTATTGCAGAGGAGTTGATAGGAGAAGAGATGACATTTTCTGAATGACTCAGAGAGAGGATGAACCATTGGAAGATTATGTAGAAAGGTTCCAATCTTGCCTGAAGAAAAACCCGTAGAATTGACTCTCAGAAGAATCCCTGAAGCTTGTATTTTTGAGAGGAATCAATGATGGTTGCATGGATGCCCTTTATCTTATTGGGGCAGGGGATGTGTCTCAATTACCCTTTGATGATATTTGCAAAGTTTGTAGGAACTACTCAAGGTCCTTTACCAAAAAGATAAGGGGGGAAAGAACATCTACCATTGGCAAGACATCTAATACGGTTTCAAGGGTGGAGTTAAGAATGAACCTGTTGACCAATATGAAAGAAGATATTATAAGTCACCTAGCTACTCAGTTGGACACTCTACATTTGAATAAAAAGTAGGAGGAGGCTAAAGCAATACTCACTGAATACTGCCCTAATTGTAGAAAAAGGAAAGCCAACTACAAGTGTAAAAGGGTGGCCAGTATTACAGAAGACAAATCAGAGAAACCACATTTTCAACCATTTGAAAGTGAAGATGGGTAGTGGTTCTATGTTGCACAAAGAAAGCCATGGCAACCAAGACAAGGTATGCCACAAGACCCTCTAAGTTTAAATGCATCATTTCCAGTTGGTAATCATAATTTCTCTAGTTGGAACACCCAGCCTTGGCCAAATACCCAAAACCAATGGCAAAACCCTCAACAAAACTAGAATCAATAGCAATCAAATGTATGGCCACAACAAAATTTCCAAGGTTCCAATTACAATCCTCAATGGTCAGTACAGCAAAATCAGTGGCATCCACAATGGCAAAAGGGACAGAAATGGTAGAACCAAAATATGAATTGCCCACAACCTTTGCTGCCTTCTTAGCCACAACGGTAGGCTATTATGCCCAATCCATCAAACCCAACATCTTAGCCACCAAGAGCACCACAATTGCCTACCCAACCTGCACCTAACCCCAATAACAAGCCTATCCAATAGGCATACACTAATGAGGCTATTCAATACCCCACTTATGGGGTAGAGGTGAGTGATGTCCACCTCAGGTCAGGGAAAACACTAGCTAGGCCTTCATCTCCTCAAATCACTGAGATGGTAGATGATGAACCCACAGTTGGAGCTTTAGACAATTCACCTCTAGAGCCGGAGTCAAATTAGGTAAATCAGACTATCTCAAGTCTAGAGCCTCCTTTCCCTGAGCGTTTACCCATTGTAAAATATCATACCCAAGTTGAGACAGATCTATTGGGTCAACTTAAGAATTCCAGTATCAAAATCCCCCTCATTCAAGCTATCAAGGATATCCCAATCTATACCAAGATAGTAAGAGACCTTTGTCTTAAAAAGCCAAGGAGAAAAAAGAAGGACCCTCAGACAGTACATGTCCTAGGGAACCTTGCTAATATTATGCTAGGGAATGTAACTATCCCTAAATACACAGACCCTGGCAGTCCAGTAGTGGATGTTAAGTTAAATGAGACCCTTATCAAAAACACCTTGATTGACTTAGGGGCAGCCATTAATGTCACGACTAAGGAAACAATGCAATCACTTCAGCTAGCTAAACTTATGCCTACACCAACTGTTTTACAGTTGGCAGATAGGTCAATAGTAAAACCTGAAGGGATCATTGAGGACATAGTCATAGCATTAGATTCTTGGGAGTATCCTACAAATTTTATAGTCTTGCAGCCAAAGGTCAACCTTGCAGGATATCCACTTATCTTAGGTAGACCATCGTTAGTAATAGCTAATCGTTAGTAATAGCTAATGCATTCATAGGTTGTAGATCTAGCAACATGATAATATCAAATGGAACTATAACCAAGAAATTGGTCATCTATCCTCCAACCCAACGTCATGAAAATCTAGAGAAAATTATATGGCCTAATGAAGAAGAAGACCACTATTCCCTACAAGCTCTCATGACCATTGAACGCATCCCCCTATTGGCAAACCAAGATGAGGATGACTTAATTGACCACATCATACGGAATAACTGGGGTAGGGACCCATAGCAACAAGATTGTCTGTCATGTCTGCAAGATCCACTGCAGAACATCATACCTGCAAATTCCTCAGAAGAAATATCCCAACCTTTCCACTCTTTACTGCCATAGGAATGTGTTCCCAACATTAGTGGATATGACCTTTCATCTGTGCAAACAGCTTCCAAAACATTGGTAATCATGCCAGGTAAAATGTTGAATGTTAACAATGCCCTAACTGAAGAGCAGTAGAATTCCCTGAACATTGTGTTGCAGGGACACGCATCAGCCTTTGCATGGGACTACAATGACATGAAGGGAATTGATCTAGACCTATGCATGCATAGGATCTACATAAATGATGGTTTCAAGCCAATTAGACAAGCTCAAAGGAGAATGAACCCTACCTTACAAGAAATAGTTAAATCTAAGATATAAAAATTACTTGATGCAGGCTTCATTTACCCTATTTCTGATAGTCAATGGGTGTCACCTTTAGTTATTTTCCCTAAGAAATGAGGCAAATGGAGGGTATGTGTGGACTATAGGGAGCTAAATACATCCACTAGAAAGGATCACTTTCCACTACCTTTCATTAACCAAGTACTCGATTCCCTAGCAAGTAAAAAGTACTTCTCCTTCTTGGATGGATTTAGTGGCTATAACCAAATAAAGATAGCTCCAAAGGACCATGATAAAACCACATTTACATGCCCCTGGGGTACATATGCTTATTTTTTTCTTCCCTTTGGATTATGTAATGCCCCAGCCACTTTCCAGAGGGCAGTGCTAAGTATCTTCTCAGATTATGCTCATGATTCCATGGAGATCTATATGGACTTCACCACCTATGGAGAAACATATGAAAAGGCACTCAACAATTAGAGAAAGTTCTAAAAAGATGTCAAGAACATAATCTATCATTGAATCATGAGAAATGTTTTATGATGATGACTCAAGGGATTGTTCTAGGACATTTTATATCAAGTGAAGGAATTCAAGTGGATCCCCATAAAATTGAGATCATCTCTACACTTCCTGTGCCACAGAAACAAAAAGATGTTAGGAACTTTCTGGGCCATGCAGGCTATTATAGGAAATTCAATCAGGACTTTAGTAAAATTGTAGCACCCTTGTTTACTATGCTCACAAAAGACAGAGTTTGATTGGACCATAGAATGTCAACACTCTTTTGAGACACTTAAGACAACCTTGACAAAAGCACCTATCTTGAGAGGACCAAATTGGACATTACCTTTCCACATACACACTGATGCTTTTGAGTTTGCTATAGGAGTTGTATTGGGA
This sequence comes from Cunninghamia lanceolata, assembly GCA_027924645.1. Taxonomy (NCBI): domain Eukaryota; kingdom Viridiplantae; phylum Streptophyta; class Pinopsida; order Cupressales; family Cupressaceae; genus Cunninghamia; species Cunninghamia lanceolata. Next base: position 2,812,072 of record BSBN01000124.1, on the reverse strand, counting down.
CAAAAGGAAGGTAATAAAGAGTATGTTATCTATTACAACAGCAAGAATTTACAAGGAGCAGAACTTAACTACACTATCACAGAGAAAGAGATGTTGGTAGCTGTCTATGCCATTAACAAGTTTAGGCATTACATCACTGGCTATCTAGTCTTTATCCACACAAATCATACGACAATTAGGTACTTAATGAACAAACCTGTGGTTGGAGGTAGACTAGTCAGATGGTTGCTCTTACTATAGGAGTTTGATATAACAATAGTGGATAAGCCTGGGAAAATCAATGTGGTGGTAGATTTTCTTTCTAAATTGCCCACACAACTTGAAGAAGGTGTTATACATGAATCTTTCCTAGATCAGCAATTGTTTGCTCTCAATGTACACACACCATGGTTTGTTGATATTGCAAATTACTTAGTGGCAGAACAGATACCATCACATTTATCTCCTAGAGAAAAAAGATAGCTGGTGCATAAAAGCTTTCCATACTCTTGGGTTGTTGGTTATCTATTCTACACTGGTCCAAATCATATTATGAGGAGATGTATAAAAGAAGATGAGGTCTTTGACATCCTAAAAGCTTGCCATGATGAGCCTTGTGGGGCTCACTTTGTAGCCAAAAGGATGGCATTTAAGATCTTAACAACAGGCTACTATTGGCCAAATCTCCATAAGGATTCAATAAAGTCTACAAGGAATTGCGATAGATGTCAGAGAATGGGTAGACCAACAAGGACAGTTGAGATGCCTTTGCAGCCACATATAGCACTAGCACCATTTGACAAATGGGGGCTAGACTTCATTGGCCCAATTTCACCAGCATTTAATAACAAGGAATAAATTTTGGTTTGCATAGATTACCTGACAAAGTGGGTTGAAGTCAAAGCATTACAGTTTGCAAGAGATGGGAGTGTAGCTAAGTTCTTATATGAAGACATCTTTACTAGGTATGGAGTACCTAGAGAAATTGTAACTGATCAAGGTCCCCAGTTCACTTCTGAACTCATTTCTAAATTGGTTAAAGAATATGAAATCAAACATAAAAAGTCAACACCTTATCACCCCCAAGCCAATGGGCAGGTGGAGGTTACAAACAGGGAGATTGAAAATATTCTAACCAAAACAGTGCACATTCATAGGAAAGACTGGGCAATCAGATTACCAGAAGTAGTGTGGGCATATACAACAACATGGAAAACAACAACAGGTTTCACACCTTATGAATTAGTGTATGGAAAAATAACAGTTCTGCCAATAGAATTTGAATATAAGACACTTAGAACAGCAGTGGAACTTGACATGGACTTGATAGCAGCATAGAAAGAGAGGCTACATATTCTGAATGAGCTAGATGAAATTAGAATGGAGGCTATCCATCACATAGAGATAATTAAAAATCAGAGGATTAAATGGCATGATCAATTTTTTAAAGACTAAATAATTCCATGTGGGTGACTAGGCTTTATTGTATGATTCCAAATACAAAGATTATAAGGGCAAGATACAATCCAAATGGTTAGGCCCCTATGAAATACAATAGGTATTCCCCAATGGAGCAATCAAATTGCATACCATAGATGCAGTTAGATTCTCATTGCTAGTTAATGGCCATGGGTTGAAGCTATACACAAAGCCAACAAAATGAGATAATTTTATTCTTTCTCTAATGCATTGCAATGGTCCAAACCCTAATTCTGATACTAACATGTTACCACCAGATAAGAACTCAGTAGAAAACACTGTCGGTTCTTATAATGACTCACCCGATGAGCTACACAGCTCACCTCCTGAGGACACTCAGGTATAATTCCTTATCCCTCTTCACATGCACACATAGCACAGGTGCCACACTCTTCATGGAGACCACTTCACTATGCAGTAGGGACCTGTAGCAAGCAAAATAAAAGTTGCCACAGTTCACTTCGGGACCTATTAATGAAGGTACCTGCAACAGCTATCTATCAGAGCATTCAAAAATTGCACCAAGTTAATTGCATTCCATCAGCATTTACTCCACTTTTCCAGCACATGCAACCGCCATCTGTCATATCACTGCATGCAAGCTTACTCAACTCATTCACATGTGACAACCTGTCATTCACTCCGTCTCCCATAATAATGATTCCATGTCCAATCACATTCATGTTGCGGACACTCTTCACACGCGCAGAGTTCCGTTCACTTTAAAACACGGGTACACATACTAACCTTCCATATTTAGCATAGCTTTCCAATACATTCAATATGAACTCACATTTAATTCAACATGATTTTCATTTTAATCTTATTTCCATATTCTTTAATCATCCCCTACGTCTCGTTCAATGCATTGAAGTGAGGTCACTTCCAAATTTTAGTTGGGGGCAGATAGTATATGTTTAAAAAATGATTGTTCACCACTAAATCCATCAATTACAAAACGTAGACAGACCATACAAACCCTTTGTTGCCCTTCCTGCATTTGTAACCTTTTTATTGCCAACTTCCTAAAATTCTAAGTCAATTCAAGCTGAGTAGTAGAGGTTGCAAGTGAACAAAGTGCATGCAAGTATAATATATATAGAGGGTTAAGCAGAGGGTTGTGAAATCTAAATTTTAAGCTAAATTAGCAGCATGGGAGGTGATCTTATCAAAAAGGGACCAATAGTACATTAGTCAATATTGGAGGACAAATTAGTCTTTCCAATTTTCACAAGAACGGGATGGTTAGATTACTTCTTGAAGCTCACAGAGTATAATGAAGGCATGACAAGGCAATTTGCAACAACATTACATCAGGATGAAGCCACTGTCAAGGGTTTGAAAGTGGACACTTCGGAGGTTGCAATTGTAGAAGTGTCTGGTCTACCCAGGAATGGAGATGAATTCCCTATCAGAGTAAATGCAGTAGCTGCCAAGGATGAATTCAACGAGCTAGGAGAGAACCTTGATTCATCATCACAAGGTACCAAGAGATTATCACTTCCATGGGTATGGGCTTCTTGTGTTGCTTACATTATTAAGTATATTACTTGTGATGGTAGACAATCCATTCTATATACTATGCATTTTAAGCTATTGAGTCACCTCCGTCACAACAGACTAGTCAATGTACCCAATTTTCTTTATACTTTGTTAAAAAGAATGGGGTATGAATACCAACAAAAGTTAAATGATTCAGCGCTGTCACATGGTTGTTTGATTACCTTGTTAGTGAAAAGGAGCCTTAGGGTTCAACACCCATAGGTGTCCTGGGAGAGATTTTTAAACTATAGAAACATTAATGACATTCTTGAGGAACCAGCAGTACCAGGAAACATAGAATCACCTGCTACATCTTTAAGGGAAACTCCTATTCCACCTGTTGCTTCACCCACCCACAACAAGGGAGAAATAGAGGAGAAAAATGTGCAAAACTCACCACATGTAGCAGCTGATCAACCTGCAACAAGAGAGGTACATCGAACCCCATCTTCTAGTAAAACACCAAAAACTAGAAAGAGGAGAGGTGGTTCTTCTTCTACACCTTCAAAATTGTAGAAAAGGAAGCCCACAGAACTAAGACGTTCACACCGCTTGAAAAGGAAAGGTACTATTGAGAAACCAGGGAAAGAAAAAGAAGGTATCGTGACAGTGGAGACCGACTCAGAACTAAGGAATAAGGAGACTGAAAATGTGCAAGTTCCCATGAAAAGACAATGGTATGTATCCACCATCTTTGAATCAGAATCAAAGGATATATTTGTTGCCAAGAAAACCCCAGTTAACCCTGACAGTGAGGGTTATGAATCCCCTAGGGATGGTGTTGAATAGTTTTTGAAAGATGAGGAATTGTTGTTAGAAGAAAGAAATGTCAGGAACGAATTGCAAGAAGCTTTTGAAAGGATCAAACAATTGGAAGAACTGGTAAAAACAAATGAGAAAAGGGACAAAGAAAGGGAAACAAAGATTCAAAAATTGGAGGAGAATTAAATACTTATGGAAAAGGGTCAAAATCAGATTTACATTATAGAACTAGCAATAGTTGTAGTAGGAAACAAGGAACTAGTAACTGAGGAAAGAAGACCCCCTATCACAAAAACTCCAACCTGTCACACAATCATGTCCCTAGGTTAACAATTGTGGAAAGATACTCAAGACTTTTCTAAATGAGAAGAGGAATCAAAGAAAGAAAAATAAATAATGATCTCAAAGCATACTAAGGAAATGGAGAGAAAAGATATTGAATTGAGAAGGTTAGTAGTCAGGGTGGAAGAAATAGCAGATAAGGCTACCCAGATTGTTAAATGTAGACCTCCAGCCAAAACTTATGCTTTGTTTTTACATGAAAAGTTTTTAAGTTATCAATTTAGTAAGTTGATCCGTAACAAGTCAATTGCTATGAGTGGACAATTTACTTTTCTAAAATCTTTTGTTGATGCCACACCAGAGGAACAGGAAGAGTTATGTGAATTCTATTTGCATAATTATGTTGTGCCTGAAGACACAGAATGGAACCCATTAATTTTTGTGGGAGATTTACAATTAAGGGCACTAGCATGTTATTTCAGAAATGAGAAGTCTAGGGGTGAAATTATGCAAGCATATATGGAGAGAGAGAAATCAATTACTCTCCCAATAAGGAAGGAATCTGGAACCCCTAATTTGATCATTGAACAATGGAAACAACTTTTGGACCATAAAGGTGTAGGCGGAAAAATCATGAACTTGAGATTGCAGGATTATGAAAGAATATAGCATTTGATTGTTGGACTTGTCCATCATTCCTACCAGTTTGTGAAAGAAAGATGGGACAACTTAACCCCTAAATTGCAAAGAAAAGAACCCAACCCTATTCATAATTTTATGGCCATGTTTGAAAGAGCATGCAGATATATGGATATTGCCAGAGGTCAGAGACTTGAATGGGTACCACTTACATTCCAACCACCAATGCGTATGTACCCGGTACCACACTGGATAGGGAAGAAGAATGAGGAGTGTGAGAAAGCAGAGGTTACCAGAATGAACAAACTAGCATGTAACAAAGGCTTTGATTTGAAACAGGTTGAAGGAGCGGGTGTTGTCATAGATTTCAGGAAATCACTTTGCACTACAACCTCCAACCCTAGTTAATTTGCTTGAGGACAAGCAAATGGGTAGTTGGGGGAATGATGAGTCCAATTATTATCTAGTTTTCTTATGTTCTTATGCAAGTTCATAGACATTCTCAGACATTGTCTTATACATATTCCTACACTATGTTATCTTGTATGTTTATTATGCAACCCTGAACCTGATTTAAAGTATATGGAAATATGGTTATAATATGATGGATATTGCATGATTATGTGTGGGAATGTATGAATTGTAAAGGATATATGTGATTAGATATGGTTGTTAGTATTGTGTGCATGTTTTGTGAACTAACTCTTGCAGTTGGAGGAGATCGACTGTAGCCCGCAACAACTACAAAGTGCAGCCCGTAGCCAAAGGAGTTCCCAGATAACAGAGCAGGGGAGGTTCCAAAATAAACTGAGTGCAACAACTACAGCATGGAGGCACTTAATGAAGATGATCATGCATCATTATGACAATAATTAAAGTTGATTGAAGGAGAAGAACTCTTTTGCAATCAGGAATCTAACGTGACTGATTCAATGAGTCCACGTTCCAGTTCTGTTACAGCAAGAGTCTCAATTTCATTTGGACTCTTCTTTATTTTTTTAGTTATTGATTGCTTTGTATTTATCACACTCTAATATATAGGGAGTGGTGATTTATGATTTTAGTTGAGAGACCTTGTTTTAATAAAACTCCCTTGTGCCTATATGTATGGCTCAGTGGTTGAGGTAGAGTTAGTTGGAAAGTTGTAAATTGTTCAAGTTGCAGATATAGTTGTCGTTAAGGTAAAATCTAGGGCAGAAATCAAAACCAGCAAACATTCAAACCCTAACTAGCACCATTAAGTACAAACTAAAATGAAAATGCAAACCAATCTTCAAACTAGACTTGATTGATCTCCATGGCTCTTCTCAACCTCGCATAGGCATGCAAGATTTTAAAGGTTGATTATCGAGGAATGTTGGGTGCTCATTCCTGTAGTAGCATAACAATATTCAAGATCTAGATATTGAAAATTCAAGAGCATGAGGCTACTCGAAAAACTAGATGATCAAATGGCTTGTGAGAGGGTATATTTATAGGCAAGAGCTGATTAGGGTTTCCATTCTCTACAAGAGGGAATTTTTAATTTGAGGATATGATGAGGTGTAAAATTAGATAAACTTGCCTAATTTATTTGTTTTATTGAGATAAGAAAGGGGGCTTTTTCCCTTAAGTGAGGGGTTGTGACATGTGTAAGATAAGCCTAATTTAAATAATGTTTATTTAAATTAGTTGTGCATGTGAAGTGCTATGAGGGGATAATTCAAATTATTTTATTTTTATTTGAATTATTTGAGACATGTGAAAAGGAATAAATTAATTGGTTAGGTGATTAAGTTGGCTTACACTAGGACCTAGGGCAAAACATTACAAGGTGTCTCAAGAGGTAATGGATAATTTTAAGTGTCTACATTTTGCCCCTCTTTGAGATGATGTTCGAGATGATGCAATTTATGTCAAGTAACTTCATTTCAAAGAAGCTAAGGTATGGATAGAAGAAAAGGATGATGATGGAAAAATAGGATGATGATGCTCCCTCAAGAGGATAGGCAGGTTGGACAAACACTGGTAGGCTCTCAAAATGGAAAGGGATTGGTTAGGGTGAAAGATAAGGGCATGGATAGAAGAAAGGGAAGGATGCATTATGCTACAATGAAGGTGAGCATCCATGATGTTTGATATAGCACTAGACGTTATGCACCAAGGTATAAGGACCAACGTGGCAATGTGTCTTGTGCCCCAGCATAATACAACCTTGTCTAGATACAAGATATGAATATTAGATGGGAATGATGCGGATTTGATGCAAATGCAAGATAAAATGATAACACACAAAAGCAAGCATGCACAAATGATACAAAAACAAACAAGGTATTGCCCCTGTCAAGATGTAAACTAATGATTGATTGATTGATTGATTGATTATAATGATAATTGTGATGATGTCTGGTTTTAGGAAATGAGACATGTCGTATAAGACGCCTAGTCTAGTTTCAACGATGTAACATCCTGTCTAAGACAATTGATTGATTGACACTAGTGTTGTTGGCCATGCGAGCAACACCAGGATTTGATTGATTGATTGATTAAATGATTTGGTTTATGTCAAGATTAGGATCAAGACCATTGAATGCAATTGGATAATTTGACTTGATTGATTGACTTGTTTGATATGGATTAATGATGACCTGCATTTGGATCATTGCTTGGAATAATTTGATGATTTGAAGAATTGGATGATGATGATCATTTGATTAGAGGAAATGATTTGAAGAGTTGGATTGATTGAAGAAGATTGATCAGAAGAATTGAATTGAATAAATGACTTGATAAATTGATTTGATTTGGAATGAATTGATTTGATGATTGGAAGGAGTGAAGTGATTTGAATTTGATTTGATGAATTGATGTGATTGATTTTGATGATTGGAAGATTTGATTTGAAGAATTGATGATTGATTGGATAAGTTGATTGAAGAATTGATTAGATGATTGGATAGAATGAATTGAGTTGATGGTTTGGATTGAATTTATTGCTTGGATTTTTAATTGATATTTGATTTTTTTTTTTTGAATTTTGGGGAATATCTTTATTTTTTTGGATTTTTAATTGATATTTGATTTTTTTTTGAATTTTGGGGAATATCTTGATTTTTTTGGATTTTGACATGTTTTGATTTTTTTGGATTTTTGAAATGTTGTGATTTTTTTTTTGTGTTTTTGGAATGTTTTGGAGTGTCAATGGGTGACAATTTGTGTAGCCTTTGTGCTAGATACCAATGACAAGGGGAAACCAAGTCTAGGTGCAAGGATAACAGATGTGATTGAATGAAAGGGTGGGGGATAATGGATGGAATGGATGTATGTGTAAGAGGGCAAGGATGTGATCTCCAAAAGCTATGTCGCATAGGAATAACTTGCCCCATTCTTGGTATGATACTTAGGATTTTTCATGACAAAGCCTATGACACAAGGATGATGATAGTATTGGTTTGGAAAGGTGAAGGTATATCAAGAGATAACCAAAAGCATGTCTCAACATTTTGCCCCCAATCTTTATCAAGATCAAAAGGAAGAAGGGAGGATGGATGAACTCAATATGATAAGTCTATGAATGTAATGGATAGGATGATATGGAAATGGTATGGAAATGGCAGGATGAAAATGATAGGATGAGACAATGTGCCCCCAAGTGACATAGAAGATCAAATCTACACATGACGCCTATTTGCCAGGTTTTCATCATGGTACTTATCCAAGGCACCACCAAGGGTGGTTTTCATAGTTGGACGAAGGGATTTCTCTTTACTTTTTTTTTTGACTTTTTGAATGGGAGAAGGTGGAATATGGAATATCGGTCAGGTTCACCATTTTGTGTTAGGGAAAAATCAGGTTTAATGTTAAAAACAACAAACTAACTAAACCCTAACTGCAATGAAGTGCAAGCAAGCCTAGAAATCAAGCAAACAAATAGAAAATAAACTATATACTAAGCTATAACTTGTCTAATCTTTGTTGTTCTCCTTAATCTTGCATTATATTCTCAGATTTGCAAGTTTATGCAAAGATCTTGAGAAGCTCATGTATGTGACTTAGCAAGATTTTGGAGATTGCATAAGGGATTCAGAGAGAAGACTGGAAAATGAACTAAGAGAGATGAAAATGAGCTAGAAAAAGTGATTTTATAGAGAAGCCTGTTTGAATGAATGGTCAGGATTGAGAGTTGACTTTTGAGCCAAATGGAGGGTTGTGATCAGGTAGGGTTTCCCTCCACTAGAGGACAAAATTGAATTTAAAATTGGAAGAAATTGTGAGGTAGAGAATAATTTTTAAATTAAATAAATTAGGTTCATTTATTTAATTTATTTGAAGAGGGGAATATTGTGAGAGGATTAAATTAAATAGGTGAAACCTATTAAATTAGGATAAGGCCTTATAATTTAAATAAATGTTTATGTATTTAAATCAAAGGGGGCAAGGGGATAGTGGATAATTAAATAATTAATCGATTAAATTTAATTATTTAACCATAGAGGAAATTTAAGGAAAATGGGCAAATGATCGATGAATTAATTACTGTGGAAGAAATTGGTGTGGAATTGGTGTTTGTAAATTCAGGACACTTTTAGGTGTCTACAATAGTTATCAGATCTTTTAGTTATTTCTACAAACAATGTTTATTGTTCAATGTTGAATTCATGTATAAGATATTTCAGTAGAATCTTATGTGATATTGTGAAGATTTAGCAATGAATGATTTTTGAATTAGTATGATTATGTCAATCTAAGAAGCTAGATTTGAGTTAGATCAATGGAGACAGTCACTTGAGCAAGGGCCACTCAAAGTAACCATCCCTCACTTCATTTCCTATACGATTACTTATGTTGTAACAGTTATTTTATAAATGCATTAGATCATTTGAGATATTCTAGTTTGCTTTAATTTGTTGTACTCCGGAGTGTAGAGTGTATGTTTAGATTATAAGTATCAAGTTAAACCTTAGCATTCATTTCTTAGTAGTAATTACAGTCTTATATTGCATGTACCCATAGCAATAGTGCCAGCATTACTTTCTTTATCGCTATGTAGTTTTGAGATTTTCCAGCAAGTATAACATTGTATTAGGATGAGTTAGGTAGTCTTAAATCTTTGAAAGCACATACAGTGCCAATACCATCACAAGATTACTAGCCCTGGTCGATAATTCAATGAAGGTCTTTCCAAAGGTTCAAGTGGACTGTTCAATTAGGTTTTTCCTCTAAATTGTGTGATTGTCACCAAGTTTACTAGACATAGTAAGGATGCTACAGGATGCCTCCATTCAATACCTAAGATCCAATTGGTACCTCTAGCAAAAATGACGCATTTGATGATTTGAGAGGTTAGTATCAATATACTTCTGAGGACTCTACAGATAACATACTCAGAACAAATAGAAGGGTGAATAGAAATGAGTATGATGTTTAAAGAAATGAGAATATGGTTGGCAAGGGAAGTAGAGATAGGTCTCGTGGTCCAGACCAAAGAACATTTGGGATACCCAATGATAATGAAGAGGTGTATCAGGATACAAGGCACCCTACTTCTCCCATAGGATCATTTAGAAGTCAAAATGACAATATCCCTAATGAGGGTGATCAACAACAATAGCTTGGTGATGAGGAAAGAGAAAGAAGAATCCAAGATGAGCTTGACTTGCTTGATCACCTCAGAAATAGACAAAGAGAGGTGCAAGCCTTGCTTGATCAATAGCAAGCACAACTTACTCAACAAGCCCAACAAAGCCAGAATGCACAACAACAGAGCCTAAATCAAAATGCTTATCAGCAATATGCACTTTCGCAACATTACAATCAGCACTACAATCAGCAGAATAATCAAAGACAATAATAGCAACACCAAATGGGACAGCAGGTATAAATAAAGCCCATGCTCAAAATGTTAACAATCAACCACCACAGAATCTAGCGAATCAGCAATATGCTAATGTTCAGAAACCTTAGGCTTGCACAATTAAGACAAGCATAGAGATTTCGTCCATTGAGGTAGTTGTTGGGAGATGAAAGGTATAAACAACTTGATTTCTTTGGCATACTTGACTTTCCTAATCTAATTCCAACTGAGATTAGGGGAAAGATACTTAGGTTTCAAGGTAACAATGTAGTTACTAGTGAGGAACACTTGAGAAACTTCATCAATGTCACAGATGAGTATGATACTGAGGATGAAGATGTGATGATTAAGTTGTTTGTACACTCATTGGAGGAAAGTGCCAAAGAATGGTATAAGGCACTCCCTGATAATAGTATTGATTCTTGGGAGGAGTTCATGAGAGTATTCAAATTGTAATATGGGGACAAGATTGACCCCAAGTTTGCCATCCATGAACCTACAACCATCAAGAAAGCAATAAATGAGACAGTAGTTGATTTTCACAATCGCTTCATCATGACAATGAGAAAGGTACCTCCTCATATGAGACCTAATTAATCTATGTGCTTAGTTTTATATTGTGGTACCTTTGATTCAAAAAATGGTTATTGTTTGAGGGACAAAAGTCCACAAACATTAAGAGAGGCATATGCTACAACCATAAACATAGAAAGCAATATGAGAGCATCAGGAAAGCACATCAAAAGATCTGATGTCAAAATGGCCCAGCCAGATAAGCCAGCTTTCAACAAACCTCTCACTATTGATGATAATTTGGATAAATTCATGGGGGTTGTGAAATATTTGTCTTATAACGTTGCTAGAAATGACAAAGGGTTGCCACCCCAGGTGCTGCAACACATTTCAATGAAGGTTAGAGACTGCATAATAGGCCCTATAATACAAATTGGTCTAAGAGACAACAACAAAATGATAGACAAGTTACACCCAGGTATGTCAGCTTCAAACAATCTGAAAGGGACACTCCTGATCCATTGAGAAAGGATCAAGTTAACTTTCAAAATGAGTCTTTATGGTGTCAGGCATGCTTCCTTCCCCATGATCCAAATAATTGCACAGTGGCTCATTCATTGAGCAGAGAAGAAGAATTTCCAAATGAAGAAGGTGCAACTAAGTATTACAAAGATGAAATAAATCAATTTGACATAGAGGGGTATGAACAAATGGGTCATAATGCTAATTGTGACATCTATGAAGAAGATGATCATATTTTCCAATATGATTATGGTGGAGGTCCAAAGAGATATAAATTGACAGCTCATGATTTTGGGCACTTGAGGGACCTTATGCAAAAGAAGTACCAGCAGTCCAAGCCTTCAACATAGGACATGAAAGCCTTGACTCATACGGCCATTTTGCAGGTTCAAGGAGGCTATCAACTAAGAAATAGGTATGTCCCTATGCATAATTCCCATGTCAGGGAATCAAGACAACAAGGATTGAATGGGGATAAGGACAAACGTAAGGGGAACGTGGAGCAAAAAAGTAGTAGCGCTCCCAAAAAGAATGTGCCAAAAAAGAAGAAAGTTCCAACACAGCCACCAGTAGAAAAAAAAATGTGTAGAAGAACCCAACACAAACCAAGCAATCGGTTGTTGTACCCATTCTAGGGGTTCATTATCCAAAAGGCAATAACAAGCATGATCAGCCTCAGGCACAAAAAGAACCAAAAAAGGAGAAGACAAAGGAAAAAGGTAAGGATATTTCATCCAATCAAGTAATACCTTACATTCCTTGTGCAAATGATGTTACTATTTCATGTGATACTCCTTTGCCTAATTATAACCCTATTGACATAGCTCAAGTCTTTAGCCAAATTAGAATTTATGTGCCTATAGGGGAACTCCTTAGAATCCCTGAACATAGAGATAGGGCAGCATCATTTGTCACTATTGTAGATGCACGAAAACAACTTGTTGTTGTTCCTGGTAATGACTATGAGGAGAAGGACCATGATGAGACCATAGAGGTATATCTAAGATCAACTTTTGTTAATAGCGAGATGGGAGTAGACCCCTTCTACACAACATTGATCATAAATGGTTGGCTACTACACAATTGTATGTTTGATTCTGGTGCTTCTAGCAACGTTATGCCCTTGTCTATAATGAATGAATTGGGACTGAAAGTGTCCAGGTCTTTTGGCAAGTGCTTTGACATGGATTCCAGGGAAGTCAATGTGATAGGTCTGGTTGAGGATGGTGAGGTCAAACTCTTTGCATACCTAGACAAATCATTCCTGATGGACATAATTATTGTGGACTGCCCTACTAAATGGGATATGTTGTTGTCAAGAAAATGGACAGCATCTATGGGTGGAAGTATCCAGATGGACCTTTCATATGCCACCATTCCAATCTAGGGTGTTGAGGTGAAGCTTCACAAGGAAAAGAAAGTAGAAGACCAAAACATAGACAACAAATATAAAACAGAGGAAGATCATGCCAATTTCTCTTAAATTGATTATGACCATTTCATGAGATATTGCAGTGATGATAATCCTGGTCTGGATGTTTTACCTTCAAATCTTGTTACTCCTACTTGTGGTACAATTGATTTGTGGACAATGTACTTTGACGGTGCGTATTCAAGAGAAGGCTCAGGTGCTGGCATTATATTAATAGCGCCCAATGGTGAGCAATTTAGCAAGTCTTTTAGACTAGATTTTTAGTGCACTAACAACGTGGTAGAGTATGAAGCAATGTTGTTGGGCTTAAATGTTTCTCACAAGCATGGAATCACATGTCTAAAGATACACGGTGATTCAAAACTAATTGTGCAACAGAATAGAAATATGATTGTTGCCAAGGATAGCAGGTTAAGGGCATACAGAAATTTTGTATGGGACACCATGGAGTTGTTTGATGCCATTGGCATCGAATGGGTTGAGAGGACTAAAAATGAAGGGGCAAATTCCCTAGCTGTAGTTGCATCAAAATTTGATCCCCAATCAGATTTTCCTCATAGCCATCATGTTGTGGAAGTGCTTACTAGGCCAAAAATCCCTGATAATATATACAATTGATAGGTGTTCAATGATAATAATAAGATTTTTAGTTTCCTCAATTGCATGGATGAGTTTGACAGTCAAGTGATTGACTGGCAACCTATGATAGAGACAGAGAATGGCAAGGAAACATTGTTTGGCAGTGAGGTAGTGCAATTGAAGATGTAAATACCATTCCCAAGGGATTGGTGGTGCTGGAAAGAATGTTTGACAATGCAGACCACTGTAAGAGTAAAGGTAAACCTGTTGAAGAGGACAATGTTGAAGGTGTTAACCTTGGAATTAAGGAGGCACCTAAAATGGTTTACATAGGTAAGAAGTTAAAGCCTCATGAAAAGTAAATGTTGATTGCTTTATTAAGAAAATTCAAAAAAAAAATTGCACGGTCTTATGATGAGTTGAAGTCCTATAGGGAGGATTTATTTCAGCATACTATCCCCCTTCAACCAGATGCAAAACCCTTTAGGCAAAAATAGAGGCCTATAAAATCCCACTATAGCTCCCAAGGTGCAGAAAGAACTGTTAAAGATGAAAGAGGGAGGCATTATTAAACCAATCAGACATTCTGAGTGGGTGTCTAATCTTGTCCTAGAGTAAGGAAAAATAATGGGGAGATTAGACTATGTGTAGATTTTAGAAATCTGAACATCAAATCCCTTAAGGATAATTATCCTCTTCCGAGTATGGATCATCTTTTGCAGAGGGTTGTTGGTTCAGAGCTGATGTCTATGATGGATGGGTTCTTAGGATATAATCAAGTGCTGGTCAAGGAGTTAGAACAATAAAAGACAACATTCGCCACTCCTTGGGGGACATATGTTTATTTGAGAATGTCATTTGGGTTGAAGAATGCAGGATCAACATTTCAAAGAGCAATGGATGTGGCCTTTGCAGGCCTCATTGATGAGATCATGGTTGTGTATCAGGATGATCTTACTGCATTCTCTAAAGATAGGAAAGATCATTGCAAGCATTTGCAATTGATTTTTGATAGATGTTTGGAATATGGGATCTCTTTGAATCCCAAAAAATGTCAATTTGGAGTTGAAGAAGGAAAGCTATTAAGACATATTGTGTTAAGGGATGGGGTTAGAATAGATCCTGAAAGAGTAAAGGCCATTGACCTTATCCCTCAACCCAAGATAGTCAAAGGTGTTCAATCTTTCTTTGGACAAATCAACTTTGTAAGGTAGTTTGTCCCTAACTTTGTTGCAAAAACTAAGGCAATTTCCAAGATGCTCAAGAAGGGGAAATCTATCACATGGGAAAAAGAACCAGCTGAAGCTTTTGTTCACATAAAGGAGGCTCTCAAGAATGCACCAGTGCTGGTAATCCCAAATTATGCAAAGCCATTCCATCTTTTTTCTTTTGCCTCGTATTATATTATTGCTATTGTATTGTTACAAAAGAATAGTGATGGATTTGAGCAGCCGATAGGGTTCTTTAGCAAGTCTTTGCAGGCTATTGAGTTAAACTATTCAATTATGGAAAATTGTGCATATGCTTTAGTCAAGGCAGTAAAAAACTTTAGGCCAAATCTTATGGTTGCAAAGACAATTGCATATGTACCCCATTCAGCTGTGAAAGATATTTTCATGCAGTAGGAAGCTTCTGGAAGAAGATGCAGATGGATCAACAGGATCCAAGAATATGACATTAAGGTGTGGATCACCAAACTAGTTAGAGGCCAGGGTTTAGCTAAGCTGATGGCTAATTCCAACTTAGAGGCAGCTGAGATAAATGAGGTAAATGGTGTTCCACCTACTGATGTGTGTGCTTTGACAAATGATCAATGACATTACCCCCCAGGCATGGATGAAAATCATAAAAGGACCCTCAAACTGAAATCTCAAAGGTCTGGCCTGCTCCAAAATGAGCTAAGGTGGAGAAACCACAAGGGTGTGCTACTTAAGTGTTTGGATCAAAAGCAAGCTAAAGCAGTGATGATTGAGTGTCACCATGGTGTTTGTGGGGGACACTTAAAATCCAAAACCACCACCCATAAGATTCTTAGAGTTGGGTATTGGTGGCCAACCTTGTTCAAGGATGTAGCACAAGAAACTAGAAAATGTGACGCTTGCTAACGATTTTCTGGTAAAATGCAGTTTGTTGGAGCACTTCCCCTTTTGCCTCTCATAATTGATGCACCTTTTCAACATTGGGGAATTGATTTTATTGGGGAGATAGAAAATAAATCTAGCAATGGATCTAAATGGATCCTTGTGGCCACTGATTACTTCACCAAGTTGGTGGAAGCAATCCCTACTCATAATGCAACTTTCGAAGTGGTTATTTATTTCATAATTAGCAATATAATCACCAGATTTGGAGTGCCATCCAGGATTTTGGCTGACAATGCAATGTGTTTCAGATCTCAGGAAATGCTGAACATGTGTTCTAAGTTTGGCATAAACCTTGTGCATTCATCCCCTTATCACACCCAAAGTAATGGATAGGACGAATCCACTAATAAAAGCCTGATGAAGATCATAAAAAGAACATTGGATCAGAATAAGAAAAGATGGGATGATAAGTTGAAGTATGCTCTGTGGGCTGATAGAATAACCTTCAAAAGATCCATTGGAAGAAGCCCATTTGAACGGGTGTATGGAGCAGAGGTAAAGATGCCCATCAACATGGAATTTCCAGTTTACCAACTGTTGCATGATGTAGAAGGACATCAGTATGATACAATGTTTCAAAGGATCTTATTGTTGACTGAGTTGGAAGAACAGAGAAGAGTTGCACATGATAAAATGTTGAATCATAAGTAGAAAATGAAGCTTTTATTTGATAAAAGTACTATGTCAAGAGATTTCTAGGTTGGTGACTTGGTACTTCTTTGGGATGCAAAATCTGATGATAAAGGGAAACATGGCAAATTTGATCCATTAGGGCTTAGGCCATATGAAGTAGCTGAGAAATTGGATCTCAATGTCTACCATTTGATAACTCTAGAAGGAGTGCTCTTGGAGATGCATGTTCATGGTCAACATCTAAAGAATTACTTTTCATAGGTAATGCTTCCTCTGAATTTTGAATATAGTCAACTGTCTTTTGTGCTCTTATGTTTATGACTGTGTTATGTCTTGTATATAAGCCTTTGTTGTAGATACATTCAGTGTTTTCCCCTTGCATGTTTTTGCCTTTTAGTATGCCCGGAGATGTTCTAGAATCTCGATATGCCAAGTTGTTACACATCCCCAACCAGAGCCATTGTTGGGACCTGTAAAAATCAACTCCCAAAATGCATTATTTTGCCCCAAAAATCCATTAAGTATCCCACTTTTGCCTTTGCAGTCAAGAGCCCCCATTTAGATCTTGTTGGGATAAGTTGCCATTAGCTTGCAATCCTAACCAATTCACGTGTCTCCAAAGTTTTTGGAATGTGTTCCCCAACACATAAAGATGTTGAGAG
Source organism: Cunninghamia lanceolata (assembly GCA_027924645.1). Taxonomy (NCBI): domain Eukaryota; kingdom Viridiplantae; phylum Streptophyta; class Pinopsida; order Cupressales; family Cupressaceae; genus Cunninghamia; species Cunninghamia lanceolata. The sequence goes on along the minus strand of BSBN01000124.1, from coordinate 2,795,071 downwards.
ATTAATTATTTATTAATTATATCACTTTGACTTTTGCAATCAATTCCTAATTGATAAGTTCAAACTTGGGCATCCATTTTTAGAGTGGGGGCCATGAAGACTTTGTTGACTTCTCCTAAGTCTATTTTGAGAGTTTGATAACTCCTAGTGAGTGGGAGTTAGACTTGGGACTTATTTTTAGACTTGGAGTTGTGTTTTTTTATGTACATGAGTGGATAATGTTGAGACACTTTGCATGGATATAATGTTGGAGTTAACTACAGTGTTAGGGATGCATGAATTGGATATTGCTTGCATATGGTCAAAATAGCTTGCATGGACTTGCATATTTTTTGCATGTAGCTTGCATTACTTGCATGTACTTGCATGTTGTTGCATGTTGATGCATGTTGTTGCATTTTGCTCATATGGACTTGCATGTTGTTGCATGTCACTTGCATGTGCTTGCATGTTTTTGCATGTCACTTGCATGTGCTTGCATATTGTTGCATGTCACTCCTATGGACTTGTATGACCTTGCATGTTGTTGCATGTCATTTGCATGTGCTTGCATGTTATTGCATGTCACTTGCATGTGCTTGCATGGTGTTGCATGTCATTCCTATGGACTTGTATGACCTTGCATGTCATTTATATGACCTTGCATGTAGTTGCATGTTAGTTTTGTGAGATTACTTGCAGAACACTCCAACTCCAGAAACTTGCAGGATGGTACATCTCAATGATTCAAGAAATGTGTATCAATTGCATGTTGTTAAAAATGCTTGCATGTTAGTTGCATGTCAGTTTTAAGAAATTACTTGTAAGACACTCCAACTCCTGAAAGTTGCAGGATGGTACATCTCAGTGTTTCAGGTAATGGGTATCAGTTGCATGTTAGATCCGGTGATTGCATGTCACTTGCATGTACAGGACAAGGTAATTCAGAATAATATTAGGGACATCAATTGTGCATGTTGTTGCATGAGAATTGGTGTGTGTTGATCACTTCAGTTGACTGAAGTAGATTGGGCTAACTTGAGCACCCAATCTTGGGGCTTTCAGTTGTTGCTTTTATTTGGAAATATGTTTACATCATGAAGGGGCAGTTAACTCAAAGTTTGGACTTTGTTTGAGTTCAGTCTTCTCAATTTAAGTGAGCTTGATTTTTGCATGAGCTTTGGAAGCTATGTTATCAAGTATAATTTATTGTATTTTGAGTTTCAAGCTTTTGAATTATAAGAGAGTTTATGATTTAATTGTAAACCCCATACATTTTCCAGAGAGTTGAAAGAAGAAAAAGACTTAGAAGAAAAAAGCAAAATTTTTTTGAAAAGACTTAGAAGAAAAAAGCAATAAGTTTTTTGTAAAGACTTAAAGCAAAAAGCAAGAAGCTTTTTTGTGAAGTGCATCAAGGACTTAGAGGAATTTCAGTATTGAATGTAATCTTTTCCAAAGAGATTTAATACAAGTGTGGAGTTTTTCCCGAAAGGGTTTCTCCACGTAAATATTGTGCAAGCTTCTTCTCTTCTATTCTCTTCTCTTCTACATTGGTTTGAAAGTGCATAAGCACTTGTTCATTAATTGTTACATATTAATCTTAATTTTAGCTTTGCATACACAAAATTTTAAAGTTTATAGCAACAGTTCTACCTTCATTTTCAACAGATCTAATCTGAGATAAGTTATATGGGTTTTCATTCAAAAAATGCTAAGTGTTTCCCATTGTTGTTTTGTTTCTTCCCTTTAAAAAAATGGCCCATTTGGAGGCTTTATCAGAAAATTGGTGAAATTGCGAACTAGCGAACTAGCCGACTTGGTTCGGGAGTTCGAGATTTCCACGATTCGTCTATAAAGCAACTCGGCAGGCAAAAAATTGGTCGAAGGTAAAGAAAAGAAGCGACGTGCCTTTGTCGGTGAAGTTGGAGGTTCGCGAACCCCCAAGTTTGCCGATGGGAGTTTTCACTGACTAAGTTTATAGGTTTCAGTTTTCATCGATTCATCAATAAGGCAACCAAGCAGCAAAGGAGACCAAGGGGAAGCAAAAAAAGTTTCTAAGGCAAAAGAAAAGCTAAGTCTTTTATCGGCGAATTGGCTAGTTCGTGAACTGTATTTCGCCGACCAGGTTCACAAGTTCGTATTTTTCCCGATTCGGCGACAGTGAAGGGAGAAGCAAAAGACAAGACAAAGAGGCGGCTAGAGATAGTTCACCGTGGGGAGGATTTGCCGATAGAGAAGGAAAAGAAAGTTAATTCCAAAGGTTCATGATAGATGAATTTTGTCGATTAGGCAAATTGAAATGTAAAAATGTAAAGCATGAAATATGAATATGATAGTCTAAAATATTTTAAAGTGTTGTAAAAGCTTTATAGACACTTTTGGTAGGCTTTTTATTTTAAATGCCCATCTACTCTCGGCTGCCATGAATGTAGAATTGAAGAGGATGTACAGGGTGGTGGTCAAGTAGGTGGAATTAGTTGCAAGAATTTATGGGAGGGTGAGATTTAATGCTGGTGTAGGTGGGCAAGTAATTGGTGCCCATCTATTGCATTGATTTTCTCCCCTATATATGCATGTTTCAGAGGCATTCTATTGGTTGGTCAATTGGGCATTGTTCTCTTAGTAGGTTTTGAGCTCCAGGAAGCAGAAAAGAAAAGGTTATTTTGTAGTTTTTGCTCAACATGAAAAAATTATGAAATGTATGTAATATATTTTGCAAATCTTTGTGTTGAATCACTATTTTTCTCCATTGTTGTAGATTTTCTTTCTAGCAAACTTTGATCGCAGTCAAGGTTTTCTCTAGCCACATTTTGTGGTATGAATGTAAGCATTGGTTTGAATGAATGTGACAGTTCCTAAATCATTTCCAAGGCTTTGTAAATGATCTTTTCAATATTACATAATAAAGAACATGGTATGTTGTTGGATTAATAAGTATTCCCAATGATTTGGTATTGATTTTTCATGCATTTGATTTCTCAAATAGGTAGTTGTACATTTCTTTGTAGTTGTGTTCCTCTATTGAATGCAAGACTCTGTAGCCCAATGGATAGGCACCAATCTGAGTAACCTGTGATCACCCAAGCTTTTAAAACAAAACTTCATAGATCTATCTTTAGACACAGTAGTAGTTTTTATGCATCCTTGTTTTGTAGGATTGACTTTATCAGCTATATAGGGGTCTTATAACAACCATTTGTTCTCAGTTTAGTGACAAATTTGGGGTTGAGAAGGCAATTTGGGTTTGGTTGTTTAATTATTTTTAGTTGTTCATCTCGTTCTGAAACCAATACCTGTTAAGGTATACCCCTTGAAATATCCCTCCAAAGTTTAAGCTGAGCTCAAAGTGCAGAGGAGTCTACCCATTCCTATTAGTTGGTCAAAATTGCCCCTAACTTATTGATAAACCTCTTTCTATCACCCTAATGACAATCCTTGGCTTAGGTGATTTAGAAATGTTTTAGAGTTTTGTGTTGTAGTTATTTTGGGACCCAACATAAGGTATGGTAGCTAATTAAATAAATGGTATTTATTTAATTAGCCTAGGTTTAGTCATGGGCTAGGTGGATTAATTAAATACAAGGATTTTATTTAATTAATTTAGGTTAGTGGTAAATGATAGAATAATTAGTTAAATAAATGTAATATTTAATTAATCAAAGGATAATGGACTATGGGGAATTGTTAAATTAATTAATTAATTAATTTTATTTAATTAATAATGGACAATGGTTAGGGGGAAGTAATTAATTAAATTTGGCATATTTAATTAATTACGGATAAGTGACTATGGGAGATTGATTAATTAATTAAATAAATTGATTTTATTTAATTAATTAGTGCAAGCATGTTGGGAAATGGTAGCATGGGTTATGTCAGTTTTAGATGTCTACATTTTGCCCCTCTTTGATGTGGCGTCATGATCAAGTAGGAGTGGCGTTAGATCAAATAAATTTAGATTTTTGCCCCAGCTGACGAGAAGAGGAAGAATGGATGGGTGATGCCCCCTCAAGAGATTGAGTGAAAAAATATTTTTTTAGGCGAACTCGAAAAGGAGGAAATTGTTATAAAAAAGGGGGTCGATAGGAGAAAGTACAGGTGAAAACGGATATGTTTTGTGTCCTGGTGATGAAAAGGTAGGGTTAGGGCTGATGTGGCAAGTATAGATAGGCTATGAGGGGCCCATCATGCCACATTTACACACTTAAGCTTGCTGACTAGGAGAGAGAGAAGAACGATAGAGATGGCACAAAGGGGGATTCCACGCGAGACACACCAAGCTGAGAGGGTCTGAGAGTACCAATGTCCTCCACAAGCTAGCGAGTCGGTATTTCACCTATCCTTAACTTTGTCATTTTTAGTTTTAGGTCTTTTTTTGGTATTAAATGTGGGTAGATTAGATGTCATAGTGCCTGCACGTTTGCACACAACATTAGAGGCCAGGTGGTTAGTTCATGTGTCTTGTTCAATGCTTTGGGCACAGACAACATATTCAATGCTCTATAAGGTAGGTAAAATAATGCCTATGGTTGTATTAGCACTAGCGCTGTGTTTTTCAGCGCTTGCGGATAGTTCAATGCTTGCATAAAGGGGGTGTAGTGCTTGTGTCTAGATTGACGCTTGTAGGGTAGCTAGTAGCACTTTCGCACCAAATAGTGCTATCTAACCTTGCGCTAGCACCATTTGGCACAAAAGTGCTACCTAACCTCACAATAGCATCATTCGACACGAAAGCACTACTTGACCTTACTAAATAAGCCTGTAAGAATATACAAAATCACTAAGCTGAGCTCTCCTGATGAGGAGTGGGAGAATGAGGAGGTGATCTCTGCGATGCTCTAGAAGGCCTTGCCCCTATATCCACTGGCATCACAACTGGTGGAGGCATTGTCGAAGGTGGATGTCTAAGTGGTCCTATCACCGACGGTGTCCGGGTCCTCACTGGTCTACTCACCCCTGATCAACTCCACTAGTTGTAGCTAGCCTGCCCCTAATCTGCCGACACCTTTGTATGATACAAGGCACGATAATACTTTACCCATCCTGTAGCCTCAACCAACTCTGCCTACCTTGTAACCTTGTCCAACTCTACTTGAACACAGGTATAATCACCCCACATCTGAGCCATCCCACTACCATCCACCAGCCCTTGCAAGTGGCTCACTTGTTGTTGTAATTGAGAGACTTGCGTCTCAGTGCTCTGTCTCACAACATCAGCACTCTATCGAAGTACCCTCTCTACATCCCACTCAGCTACTACCCTTGCCAGCTCAGCCCCATCACCAGCACCATCCCCATCTAACAAACCTTGTAGCCACTCAAGTAGGTGGAATTGGTTGCAAGAATTTATGGGAGTTGGTGAGAGTTAATGCTGGTGTAGGTGGGTAGGTAATTGGCACCCATTTGTTGCATTCACTTTCCCCCTATATATGCATGTTTGGGAGACATTCTACAGGGTTAGTCATTTTTTGTATAGTTTTTCTCTACATGTGCAAAGATCCAGAGGCAGTTAGGGTAACAACCAGGGATTAGTTTATGTTCTTCAGGAAGCAATTATCAGAAGTGTACGTGAAATATATTATAATCTTGATATCAATCATTATTTTTCTCCACTGTTGTAAGTGTTCTTTCAGGAAACCTCTATCGCGGTTAGGGTTTTCTCTTGCCACATTTAGTGGTATGATTGTAAAATTTGATTTGAATGAATGTGACAGTTCTTAATCCATTTTGAGGCTTTGTAAATGGTCATTTCAGTATTACATATGGAAGAATGTTGTATGGTTTTGGATTACTAAGTATTCTCATGCTTTGATATTGATTTTTTTTGCATCTGAATCTTCAAATAGGCAGTCATACATTTCCTTGTAATTGTGTTCCTTTGATAAACATGAGATTCTGCAACCCAATGGATAGGCACCGGTCTGAGAAGTCTGTGATCACCCAAACTCATTAAAAATCAAAACAATATATCAAGTTTTAAATGCAGTTACAATTCCATAAGCATCCTCATTTTGTAGGGTTGTTGTCATCGGCTTAAAACGGAGGTTGTTAAGTGTAACAAGTGTGTTTTAGTTCAGTGGTAGTATTTGGGATTAAAACATCGATCTGGATATTGTTGCAAAGTCATAAATGAGATAATATGTTTTGTTGATCTCAATCCCTATTGAGGGATACCTCAAGGATTACCCTCCTAATCCTAGCTAAACTTGAAGTTTAGAGGAGTCTACCCACTCATGTAAGTTGGCCATAATCACCCTTAACCTATTGATAAACCTCTTTCAATCACCTTGATGACACCCCTGGCCTAGGTGATTGTAAAATGTTTTAGGGTTTTGGGTTGTAGTTATTTTGGGAACCAATATTTTGGCGTCATTGTCAGGGACCCATTGAATTGGTTTACTTCTAGTTTCTATAGTATTGAAGTACAGTGTTTGTTCAAATATTTCTTCAGTTTAGTAGGGGAAGTGGCAACTTTGTTTTGACAACCCAAAAACCATTTGTTATTTGCAAAAACAAGAAACTTACAATGAACAGAGGAAGATACCAGGAGAAACCTGGGCATGATGAATCCTCTAGTAGTACAGGAAATAGGAGGAGTAGATGGAGGGGAAGAAACCCCAATGTGATGCCTCCATTGAATACCCAAGACCAAATAGATACCTCTGACAAAAATTATACATTTGATGATTTGAGGAGCCAGTATCAATTTACTTCTGAGGACTCTGCAGATAACATACTCAGAACAAATAGAAGGATGAATAGGAATGAGTATGATGTTAGAAGAAATGAGAACCTTGTTGGCATTGGAAGTAGAGATAGGTCTTGTGGTGCATATTTGAGAGCATTTGGAATGCCTAATGAGAATGAAGAGACACATCAGAATACTAGATATCCTACTTCTCCCACAAGATCACTTAGAGGCCGACATGATAACATTCCCAATGAGGAAAATCAGTAAGAACCACCTAATGTTGAGGAAAGAGAAAGGACCCTCCAAGATGAGCTTGACCTGCTTGATCATATAAAAAATAGATAAAGAGAGGTATAGGCCCTACTTGACCAACATGAAGCTCAACTTGCCCAGTAAGCCCAGGGAAATCAAAATGTATAACAACAGGCCCATAATCAGCAGTATAACCAGCAGAACAACCACAGACAATATCAACAACATTAAGGGACAACAACGTATGAATCAGGCCTATGTTCAAAGTGTTCATAATCAGCTACCATAGAATTAGGCGAATCAGGAATATGGAAATGCTCAGAATCTTGGGCTTGCACAACGAAGAAAAACACAAAGATTTCCCCCACTAAGGTAGCTCCTGGGAGTTGAAAGGTATAAACAACTTGATTTCTTTGGCATTCTTGATTTTCCCAATCCAATTCCAAATGAGATTAGGGGAAAGATTCCAAGATTTCAAGGCAACAATGTTGTCACTGGTGAAGAACATCTTAGACATTTTATTAATGTCACTAATTAGTGAAATTGAGGATGAAGATGTCATGATGAAATTATTTATACATTCGTTGGAAGAAAGTGCCAAAGAATGGTATAAGGCTCTCTCAGATAGTAGTATCAACTCTTGGGAGGAATTCATGAGGATATTCAGATTGTAATATGGGGATAGGATTGACCCCAAGTTTGTCATCCATGAACTCACAACTATCAAAAAGGCAATAAATGAGACAGTAGTTGATTTTAACAGTTGCTTCATCATGACAATGAGAAAGGTACCTCCTCATATGAGACCTAATGAGTCTATGTGTTTGGTTTTGTACTATGGTACATTTCACTCAAAGATTGGTTATTGTTTGAGGGACAAGAGTCCACAAACATTAAGGGAGGCATATGCTGCAGCTATCAACATTGAGAGCAACATGAGAGCTTCAAGGAAGCACATTAAAAGATTTGATGTAAAATTGTCCCAACCAGATAAAGCAGCTTTCAATAAGCCCCTCGCCACTGAAGACAAATTGGATAAGCTTATGGGGGTTATGAAAGATTTATCTTACAAGGTTACTATAAATGAGAAAGGCTTGTCACCTCATGGTGCTACAACACATTTCAATGAAGGTCAAAGATTGCATAACAAACCTTACAATACTGACTGGTCTAAGAGACCATAGCAAAATGACAGGCAAGCAGACTGTAGAGGAAAACTAATGTGTTGTAGACTTAACTAATTCAGGGGAAAACCTATTTGAACAGTCCACTTAATCACTATGCATTCCTACATTGAATTATCGACCAAGGAGCGTAAGCTTATGATGGTACTTGCAAAGTATATGCCTTCAAGGCTCATATGGTTCCCAAACTATTCTATCTTGACTTTAAACAAACAAAACTATCTTGCTGGAATTGACAGAATTAGAAAACAATGAAAATAGCTATTAATCCTAGTTGCTACGGGTACCTACAGCAAGATCTGTAGATAACTATTACAACAGGGAAACTGTAGAATCAACTTGATTGAATTGTCACTGTAGAATTAACTTGATTGAATTGTCAAGAATGAAATGACTAACTGCTGACCTCCGGATGATTTGTAAATACACTAATATGCAATTGTTCATGAACTATATCTATTTAATCAAAACATAAAACTAACTTGAACTCATATTACGTTTTACAGAAAACTAATAAACCAACATTAACTGAAATGAAATAAACAAGGAGAGAATCAGTACCTTGAGTGGCCAGCTCAAGAGACTGTCTTCCTTAACTAAAACCAAATCTAATCCAGATTCTACGTATCTTTGTAACACATATCAAAACTTAACTTATTCCATACACGAAATCAACTCATATCAAATTGTTCAACAACAAAATCTCTTTTTGTCATATCCAGATTGTATTCCATAAATGTAACATACTTGGGTTTTTGCACATAGAAAAGGAAATGATAATTGTATCCAACTGAACTGAACTCTGCTACCTTATATATCTCATCTTCCCCCTACTATACAAAATGGAGAGAGAGCCTTATTTACTAATTAACTGACTCTGACCATTTACAATGCCTAGATACTAGGTCGTGGAGTCAAGATCACATTCTTATTCTAACTGACTATAAGAAGAAGAATTCAAATCAAATTAGAAGTCTAATGCATGAACAACATCCATAACCATATTTGAAACAATATCCACTCCTTAATTTTTTACTGTCCATGATGCTCCATAATTGTCTTCAGTTGTCTCTGCATTCTTAGCATTGAAACTCATTTTTCTATTAACTCCTTTGTCTGCAACCTGCTACAAATGCTCAATCTCATCGTGACACGTCCAATTCTGCACATAGAATTAGTTCTCAAAGGCATATACCACAAGCATTCTTCATGACTAACCATAAAAACATCTTATTTATACTTTTATACATATCTACATCTAATTCATTCATTAGATAATACAATCATCACATTCCATATTAATATTATAAGTTTAGGTCTTGGAAGTATAAAGAAGGTCAACATATCATAGTGCAAACATGGATAAATGTCTTAAAGGATGCTATAAAAGAAGTCTTTGAAGTATAAAAAGCAACATAAAAGAAACTAATTCTGCAGCCCATCACAGACCCCAGGCATGTAAGTTTCAATCAACTTGAAAGAGACACACCTGATCCATTGAGAAAGGATCAAATAAATTTTCAAGATACATCTTCATGGTGTTAGGCATGCTTCCTTCCCCATGATCTAGCTAATTGTGCGGTGGCTCATTCAATGAGCAAGGATGAGGAGTTTCCAAATGAAGAAGGTGCACCCAAATACTATGAGGAGGAGATAAATCAATTTTATATAGAGGGGTATGAGTAGTTTGATAAGAATGATGAGTATGACAGCCATGAATATGATGATTATATCTTCCAAGATGAATATAATGATTGTTCGAAGAGATATCAGCTGCCAGCTCATGATTTTGAGCATTTGAGGGATCTCATGCACAAGAAGTATAAGCAACCTAAACCATCGAAAGAACATATGAAGGCCTTGACCGATGTAGCTATTATGCAAGTCCAGGGCGGGTACCAACTTAGGAATAGGCATGTGCCTGTGCAAGGTACTATTGTTGCAAACTTAGCTGGAAATAAAGTTGGGAGCAAAGTTGAAAACAAAAAATAGAAAGAAAAGGTGAATGTTGAGGCAAAAGGTGGAGATCTTCAAAAGAAAGCATTTGAAAAGAAGAAGGATGTAGCCCAACAAGTAGCAACCACAAGAAAGAGATATGTACAGAAGGTTTCGGTACATGTAGTCAAACCAACTATTGTACCTACTGTTGATACTCACAAGACTAAAGGTGATGACAAAGAGAGTCAACCTCAAGTATCAAGTGAACCACAGAAGAGCAAAGATAAGAATGAGGTAAAAGGTATGGATATCTCTTCTAGTCAACTGATACCTTATATTCTTGATGTGAATGATGTTACAATTTCATGTGACACCCCTTTACCTGAGCATAGGGATAGAGGTGTCTCATTTATCACAGCCTCCAGTGCACCTATACAACCCCTTGTTTCTTCTTCTAAAGATGATAAAACAGCCAAGGTTTATTTAGGGTCATCTATGGTAAATAACCGGATGGGTGTGGATCCTTTCTACACTACATTGATCATAAATAGATGGCTGCTACATAATTACATGCTTGATTCTAGATCATCTAGCAATGTCATGCCACTGGAAATCATGAATTATTTGGGGTTGAAGGTGTCCAAGTATTTTGGTAAATGTTTTGCTATGGATTCTAGGGAAGTAAATGTGATTGGTCTTGTCAAAGATGTTGATGTCCAACTAGTTGCATATCCTCACAAGTCCTTTTTGATTGATATAATTATTATGGATTGCCTTTCTAAATGGGGTATGTTATTATCTAGGAAGTGGGCAGCTTCCATTGGTGGAAGTATATAGATGGATTTATCATATGCCACCATTCTAGTCCATGGTGTTGAGGTGAAGCTTCATAGGGAGAAGAAGGTAGAAGATCAAAACATAGAGGACCATTACAAACCCCAAGAAGTCAATTTCTTTGATACTGATATTGATTGTTTTATGGGGTTTTATGATAAAAATGAATATAAACTGTGTGTTGATCTGCCATAGATTGTTGTTCCTATGAATAATGAGAGTATGATATGGACATTATATTTTTATGGTGCATGTTCTAGAAAAGGCTCAAGTGCTGGTATTGTTCTGATAGCACTAGATGGAGAACAGTTTGGCATGTATTTTAGACTTGATTTTTAGTGCACTAACAACGTAACTGAATATAAGGCATTGTTGTTGGGTCTAAATGTTGCCCATAAGCATGGAGTCAAGTGCTTGAAAATTTATGGTGACTTAGAGTTAATTGTGCGACAGATTAGAAATGTTTTTGCTGCTAGGGATAGCAGGTTAAGGGCATACAAGAATGTAATATGGGACACTATGGAACTGTTTGATGCTATTGGCATTGAATGGATTGAAAGAATTAAAAATGAGGAGTCAAATTCCCTGGCTGTAGCTGCTTCAAAATTTGATCATCGGTCAAAATTTTCTTATAATCATTATGTTGTTGAAGTGCTTACAAGGCCAACAATCCCTGATAACATATACATTTGGCAAGTTTTTAATGACAATAATCCTGGATTTATAGTTTCCTAAATTACCATGATGAATTTGACAATCAGTTGATCGATTAGTAACCTATGATAGAAGTAGAAGATGGAAAGAAAACATTGTTTGAGAATGAAGTGGTGCAGATGAAGACAAATATCATTCCCAAGGGTTTGTTTGCACTTGAAAGAATGTTTGATAATGTTGACCGATGGAAAAGCAAAGGTAAACAAGTTGAAGAGGACAACATTGAAGGTGTTAATCTTGACACTCAAGAGGCACATAGGATGGTTTACTTTGGTAAGCGGCTCAAAACCCATGAAAAGCAAATGTTGATTGCTTTATTTATAAAATTAAAAAAAAAAATTGCATGGTCCTATGATGAGCTAAACGCTTACAGGGAGGATTTATTTCAATATACTATTCCCCTTCAGCCTGATGCAAAACCCTTTAGACAAAAGCAAAGACCTATAAATCCCACAATAGCTCCTAAAATGCAGCAAGAGTTGGCAAAGCTAAAAGAGGGAGGTATTCTACATTCTGAGTGGGTGTCTAATCTCATCCCAGTGAGGAAAAAGAATGGAGAGATTAGATTATGTGTAGATTTTAGAAATTTGAACATCAAATCTTTTAAGGACAACTATCCTCTTGCAAGTATGGATCATCTTTTGCAAAAGGTTGTTGGTTCAGAATTGATGTCTAGTATGGATGGATTCTCAGGCTACAATTAGGTGTTGGTCAAGGAGTCAAAATAGTACAAGACACCATTTACTACTCCTTGGGGAACTTATGTCTATTTGACGATGTCATTCGGGTTGAAGAATGTAGGATCAATGTTTCAAAGAGCAATGGATGTTGCCTTTGCAGGCCTCATTGATGAAATCATGGTTGTATACCAAGATGATCTCACTGCATTCTCCAAAGATAGGAAAGATCATTGCAAGCATTTGGAATTGATCTTTGATAGATGTTTGGAGTATGGGATTTCTTTGAATCCCATGAAATGTCAGTTTGGAGTAGAAGAAGGAAAGTTGCTGTAACATATTGTGTCAAGGGATGGGGTTAGAATAGATCCTAAAAGATTTAATGCCATTGACCTTATCCCTCAGCCTAAATCAGTCAAGGATGTCCAGTCTTTCTTTAGACAAATCAATTTTGTGAGGTGGTTTGTCCCTAAATTTACTGAGAAACCAAGGCAATCTCCTAGATGCTCAAGAAGGGGAAGTCTATTGCATGGGGCAAGGAACCAGTTGAAGCTTTTATTGACTTAAAGGAGGCTCTCAAGGATGCACCAGTGTTGGTGAGCCCAGATTATTCCAAGCATTTTCAGATCTTCTCTTTTGCTTCATATTATACTATTGCTATTGTATTGTTGCAAAAGAATGAGGATGGATTTGAGTAGCCCATAGGATTCTTTAGTAAATCCTTGCAAGATGTTGAATTGAATTATTCAAATATGGAAAAGCATGCATATGCTTTGGTTAAGACAGTAAAAAACTTTAGGCCATATCTTATGGGTGCAAAGACAATTGCATATGTGCCTCATTCAGGTGTGAAAGATATTTTCATGTAGCAAGAAGTTTCTGGGAGAAGATGCAGATGGATCAACAGGATCCAAGAGTAGCTGCAAGTCACCAAACTAGTTAGAGGCCAGGGTTTAGCTAAGTTGATGGCTAATTCCAACTTAGAGGCCACTAAAATAAATGAGGTAGATGTTGTTCCATATGCTAATGTGTGTATGTTGACAAATGATCCATGGTACAAGGATATCATTTTCTATCTTGTCAGCATGTATTGTCCCCCAAGTATGAATGTAACTCAACAAAGAACACTTAAGCTCCAGTCTCAGAAATATGTTCTAATTCAAGGTGTTTTAATGTGGAGAGATCATGAGGGACTGTTGTTGAAGTGTTTGGATCAGCAACAATCTAAGAAAATCATTGAAGAATATCACCAAGGAATATGTGGTGGGCACTTCCATGCTAAAACCACAGCACATAAGATTACTAGGGCAAGTTTTTAGTGGCCAAGCCTCTTCAAGGATATTGCAAAACAAGTCAAGAGATGTGATGCCTATCAAAGGTTTGTAGGTAAATTAATATTTCAAGGTGGTCTTCCCCTTATGAATGTTACCATTGAGGCACCATTTCAGTAATGGGGCATTGATTTCATAGGGGAGATTCAAGAAAGATCAAGTAATGGGTATAGATGGATATTGCTGGCAGTTGACTATTTTACAAAGTGGGTTGAGGTTGTTCCAACTCGTAACACCACGTCCAAGGTAGTGATTGAATTCCTTTTAAACAATTTGATAACCAAATTTGGCATGCCATCTAGAATTGTTGCAGACAATGCCATGTGCTTCAAATCTCAATACATTGTAGGTATGTGCTCCAAATATGGGATAACGTTGATTCATTCATCACCATACCATCTGCAGAGTAATGGACAAGTTGAGTCCAATAATAAGAGCATTGTGAAAATTCTAAAGAGGATTCTAGGTATCAACAAGAAAAGGTGGGATGACAAGCTAAAATATGCAGTTTGAACTAATAGGAACACCTACAAATGTGCTACAGGGAAAAGTCTTTTTGAGCTCATATATGGTTTAGAGGCCAAAATTCCAATGTCATTAGAATTGCCTGTGTATCAACTATTGCAACAAATGGGAGAAGATGGGGATGCTGCTTTGGCATTAAGGATGCATGAGTTGATAGAATTGGATGAAGCTAGAAGGATGGCACATGATAACAATTTGCTACAATAGCAGAAGGTTGAACATTTGTTCAACAAGAGAAGGGTTAAAAGGTGTTTCCAGATCGGTGATTTGGTTCTCCTCTGGAATGCAAAATTAGAGGACAAGGTCAAGCACGGTAAGTTTGAAATTCTATGAATAGGCCCATATCAGATTGATGAAAAGGTTGGCCAAGACACCTTTTATGCCAGAAATGTGGAAGGAGAACTTCTGGAGCTACATTTTCATGGACAACAGTTGAAATGTTACTTCTCATAAGTAACATTGTCCTTCAAATTTTGTGATGAAATCACCATATATCTGTTATATTTTGACCTTGAGTAGTCTTGACCACTGTTGGTCTTGATGGTGTTTTTGTTTCTATTCATGTGTGTCGTTTTTGATGTTTTTGGTTTGCCCAAAGATCTAAAATTCTCGTTGTGTCATTTCTTGGCACACATCCCCAACCAGAGCTAGTGTTGGCACCTAAAAAAACCCAATCCCCAACTTGCATTATTTTGTCCCAAATCCACCAAAAATCCTACTTTGTGCCTTGGTTGTTTAACCCATCATTTATACCCAATCTGAGACAATTTCCTGTGGGTTCCCTTCATAAAATTCTAAGTATAAAATCCTCCAGCCCTTTATGTTTTCCTTGTTATTTTTCTAAGTGTTAAAGTCCTTAAAAATTTGCTTAAGTTTTACCTTGTCAGCGGGTTCGCAAACTTGCCAATTTGCTGACTAAGGTTCGCAAGTTTGTGTTTTCACTAATTTGTCAATTGGCAAGGCAATGCAAAGAGGAAGGAGTTGGGCCTTTATCAACGAAGTTGGTGGTTTGCAGACCATTAGGTTTGCCGACGGCTAAATTCACCAATAAAGGACGAAGAGAGAAGAAAAAGAGAAGGCAGGAAGAAGAGAAAAACAAGTCTTTTGTCGACAAAGGTGATGGTTCACGAACTTGGAAGTTTGTTGATAGCCTGAATTAGTGATAAGCAAGTGAAAAATTTTCTAAGGAAACAAAGATGCAAAGGAACGAAAAGACAAAGTCTTCATCAGAGAAAGGAAGAGTTCACAAACTGTTAGGTTCACCGATGGGGCACCAATGAAGTGATGAGGCACCAATGAAGAAATAAAAGACAAGGAAGGAAACAAGTGTCTTCATCGGCAAAAAGTATGGTTTGTGAACCATGAGGTTCACTGATAGGGTAGAACGATGATAAAAAGAGACAAACAAAAGAGACAAGGATAAAGTGGATAGTTTATCACAGGGAGGATCTACCAACAAAGAAGAAAGAAGAAGAATAGGCAGAGGGAATGGTAAGGAAGTTAGCGAACCAAAAGGTTCCCCGACTTCACAATTTGCCGATAAGGCAAAAAGACCAACAAAGAAGGACAAAGCGCCAAACAGATAGAGAAGGAAATGAAAGACACTCCAAGGTTCACGGTAGAAGATTTTGCCGATAAGGTAGAATGAAGATGAAAGTGTAGAGCATAATGTAAATATAATAGTTTAAAATATTTTTGAATGTTGTAAAGGCTTTACATGGGCATTATGGCAGGTTGGTATTTCAAAACACCCACCTACTCCCAGCCGCCATGAATGCAGAATTGAAGAGGACATACAGGTTGGTGGTCAAGTAGGTAGAATTGGTTGCAGGAATTTATGAGAATTGGTGATATTTAATGCTAGTGTAGGTGGGTAGGTAATTGGTACCCATTTGTTGCATTAATTTTCCCCCTATATATGCATGTTTGGGAGACATTCTACAGGGTTGGTCATTTTTTGGGCAGTTTTTCTTTACAGGTGTAGAGATCTAGAGGCAGTTAGGGCAACAACTAGGGATTAGTTTTTGTTCTTCAGGAAGCAGTTATCAGAAGTGTATGTGAAATATATTGTAATCTTGATATCAATCATTGTTTTTCTCCACTGTTGTAAGTGTTCTTTCAGGAAATCCTTATCGCAATTAGGGTTTTCTCTTGCCACATTTAGTGGTATGATTGTAAAATCTGATTTTTATAAATATGATAGTTCTTAATCCATTTTGAGGCTTTGTAAATGGTTATTTCAGTATTACATATGGAAGAATGTTGAATGGTGTTGGATTACTAAGTATTATCATGGTTTATATTATTTTTTATGCATCTGAATCTTCAAATAGGTAGTCATACATTTCCTTGTAATTGTGTTCCTTTGATAAAAATGAGATTTTGCAGCCCAATGGATAGGCACATGTCTGAGAAGACTATGATCACCCAAACTCATTAAAAATCAAAACAATATATCAAGTTTTAAATGTAGTTACAGTTCCATAAGCATCCTCATTATGTAGGATTGCTCTCATCAGCTTAAAATGAAGGTTATTAAGTGTAACAAGTGTGTTTTAGTTTAGTGACAGTATTTGGGATTAAAATAATGATCTGGGTATTGTTGCAGAGTCATAAATGAGATAATATGTTTTGTCAATCTCAATCCCTATTGAGGGATACCTCCATGATTACCCTCCTAAGCCTAACTGAGCTTGAAGTGTAGAGGAGTCTACCCACTCCTGTAAGTTGGCCAAAATAACCATTAACCTATTGATAAACCTCTTTTAATCACCCTAATGACACCCCTAGACTAGGTGATTGTAAAATGTTTTAGGGTTTCGGGTTGTAGTTATTTTGGGAACCAACAGATGGAATGTTGGGTAAGGGCTTAATTCTCACCCTTATTCTTCCCTTGTAGAATTGCTATGTGTGGAATGTAAATGTTGCATTAATGCATTACCCATATGGTTGGTGAATCCATGTATGGTGTGGAATGTTAATTTCTCCTTGTTGTGAAAGTGGAAGTGTTAAAATATCCTTGCTTATGAGTCTGATTATGTCCTAGATTAGTATAGATTAGATTATTTCTAGTGTGGGACTATGTGCATATTTGCATTGTAATTGTAATTCCATTAAACGGGATGAATCTTTTGTTGCTTGGCAACCTGAATTATGTCGTGATTAGAGTCTTGAAGACTCGTTTGTTTGGTTTTTCTTAAGTGCATTCTCTTACTCACCTTGGATTTTGAATTCTAGGTGTAGTGCAGCATTGTACTCCCTTGCTTATGGCTAGAATTAGTCACACAGTGCATGTGAAGTGTACCTTTAGAATTTTGATACTTTCTTTCGGTTATTGGTGAATTCTCTAAATGTCTGTAAGGAGTAGTATTGATTTATTATTCTTTTTTTATGAATAAGTCTAGCCATTAAACTTTGATATCTATTTATCTTATGACTTTTATGGTCACACTTGATTTATTGTTGAAATTGAGCTCATTTTATGCCTTATTGTTAGAATCGACATTTCTTCCACTTTGGTGTTTATTTTTATTAATGTGGTGGCTATGCTTGAATGTTTTAATTGCTAATCACGTATCATGTAATGTTCTCTATCATGTCCATGATATGCCTCTCATGGATTGTATAAGGGAGGAGGTTGTGAAGGATGTACTAGTTTTTGGTGTGTGTGTTGTTAGAACTATGGTAGTTTGAATTTCTTATTCTTTGCTGGAATGTGAGTGAATATTGTCTGAAGTACTTGAGAAATCTATGAAATGTGTTTGTATTCTTACGTATCGCTTGGTGTGAGTGATCTTGCTAGTTGGTGTGTATGTCATGCCTGAATGGTAGTGAATGATGCATGCTTGAATTCATGTATGAGTGTAAATGTTATTCCTTGATTGTTGTCTATGTAAATGAGATATGTTGATATCTTTATTCAAAATGTGTCTTGATTTTAGTAGCTTGTATGTGGTCAGGTGTTGACTCGGTCCACCAACTGTGTTTGTTCTTGCTTGTCCATTCCTGTTTGTTTTAATCATAACACCATCCTCATAGTATTTCAACATTCGTGGAGTGTATGATGTTGTGTTCTAGATACAAAGTCCATGTTGTTAAATATCATGAAGGTGCATGTTGTGTCATTTAGATATGAATTCCATAACTACACTCATGTTCCAACATAGTGTAGGGTATGATGGTGTGTTAGTGCATGGGTGCATATTATTATGTGATTATTGTATTATAGTTGTTTACCTACTCTTGTTGTGCTGCTAAAGTTATGAATTTGGTTGCTTTGGGAGTTTATCCTTGTTAATTTGGAGGTTTCCTAGCATGATGCTGGAAGGGATGCAATTCTTATGCGAAGAAGCTGCTATCATGTGTACTCCATTTTATAGATACTTGGTGTTTGGGCCATGATGAGGTCTTATGTTGCCTCATTGATCATGAATTCATGATATTGTTGTTTTGTCTAACCTTTTGGTTTAGAATAGTTGAGCATTAAAATCGGGTTGAGAGTAGTCTTGCTCCTATGTTTTGTGTGTGGTTGTCTCCTTGGATGTGTTCCTCATGAGAAATGGGTTGCCGATCCTTGCTTGTTGGAAATGCTTATGCTTTTAGGATGATATGGTCTAGATTCCTCCCTCTAAGAACCTATAAGTTTGATCCTAGTTCCATGATGTGGAGCTAGAGTGTTAGAGAAACCCTCTATTTTTAGGAGCAGAATGTGAGGAAGAACCTCATGGAGATAAACCACAACTAGAGATGAGGCATGCTATGAGTGAGCATGAAGGTGAGATAGTGGTGCATGTAGCCTTTAAGAGTTGGTTTACCCCAAACCTTGAGCTTTAGTGTCATGGGTAGAGTTCTCAATCTCAGGAAGGACCATAGGGAGTGTAACCTTGCATTGGCAAATCTCCTTGAAAGCTAAAATTGTAGCATTGTGAGATTTTTCTTTGGCTTAGTAGAGAGCTTGAAAAGTTACCCAATAGAGTAACAATCCTTAGTTAAAGGGATTTGTGTTGCTTGTAGTAAGTTGGGCCTTTTGGCTAGATCCTCTTCTCATTACACTGGCAGTTGGAGGATAGAGTGATGAAGTCGCAAAGGAGTCAGTAGGAACAATGGTTGATTTTTGCCTAATTGGTGCACCATTGGAGAATTATTTTGTTGGTTTGAGACATAGACTTGGTGATTGTCTAAAGAGTTGATCTTTTGAGATCCATTGTGTTTGTGAAGGATTGTGTACCATGGGTGCCTCATCCTTATGTTTTTGTAAGCTTCTAAGAGTAAGCCTAATTCTAGTAGGGGGATGTAATGCCCACTTATGTATTCACCTTGTGTGCTTCTGATTCTTATGATTTATGTTGTATTGAGTGCTTATTAGTGTATTATATGTTTCTTGTGTTATGATTCATTGCACTGAACTTTCCATTGAGGTCTATTGTGCCATCAAGGGGTTTTGATGGTGTATTCGAGATGCTTTTCTAGATATGGTTTGTATGACCATAGAGGTGTTTTTGATGGGGTTTTGTATTGGCATTGGATTTATGACTATGCATTATGGGATGCATATGTTGTACTTGTGTATGTTAGATAATTATAGTGTTTCAACTTCACTGTTTTCACTATATTTATTATAATTGTGGTTATTATACTTGTTTCATCATTTAAATGTTGTGATTATGCATCTTTTTATTGGATCTTGCTAGTTGTAGATGATTTATAGTAGATGTGATGATTTTATATCATGTTATGATTTACTCCATATTGGGGTGGATTATGTTACTTCAGCTATTACTATGTGGAGCAAGGACCTTAATATTTGACCTAAGTGTGCAAGTATAAGGTTATTCTCTAATGGTGGTTATATTCAAGATGGTCATATCTGGATAAAACATGTGTGTGTTAACCTCTATCTCAATTGGTTTGAGTGTGAGATGAGTCTTGTGAATCCCTGTATTAAGTTGGATCCAAATCGGTGGCGATTGTGGAGTCTGCATGTTGCGGAAACCCATAAAGCGTGATTGAGTCCTTTGCGTGTGATTCCTTTAGACTTTTGCATTGCATTTAAATTTATCTTGAAATGCATGTTTTCCCATGTTTGAAAAATATTTTATGGTTGAGTCGAAAAGGATTAATTTTACCTTAGCGAAAAAAGTTTGTTGCATTATTTTATTCTAGTGGAAGAAAATTAAAACAAATTTAATCTTTTCTTAGAAATGAAATAATTTGCATTTTATAGGTAGAATTTCCATGATGAGGGAATTAGATTTAAATTTGTAAGTTATTGGAAATATTGAATATGGATTAAATTATGTTACAATTGCCTTGTGGAATTAAGTGCATTAATTAATTGTTTAAATTGCATATTTACTTAAGTCATTTTTGGAAAGGTAACTAGGAAATAAGAAAAGAAATAAAGAAATAAAAGAAATAGAAAAAGGGATTTCATGAGGATAAATGGAAAAACAGAGTTTTATTTTCATTATGCCTTGTATTTTCTCCTCAAACCCTCTTCTTGATCCATGGGAAATGGATTTTTCGGAAGATTGAAGGGAAGGGATTGTGCTTTTCTTGGATTGATGGTTGCTTGGAAAGGATTGGGTGTGTATGGCAAAGGATTGTGGAGGCATTTTGGCTTCAAGACTCTTCTCCAATTTTGCAAAAGATTGCATTGGAAGGTATTTTCCCTCTTTGAAACTTGTTTTAAATTTGAATTCTTCCATTTCCATGCCACGATAAGTGAATTTCTTATGGCCTCATTGATTGAAGAATTTAATTGATTTAAATTAGAGGTTGTAATTTTGTGTTTTAAATTTTCAAAATGTGCCAAAAAGATCCATTACAATGGCAATATTTTATTGAAATCCCCTTTTCCAAAATTTATTTGAGATTATGGTTGTTGTGCATATTTGGAAAAAGAGGGTATTGTTGATGGTTGTTTTGGCACATCAACACTAAGTAGAACAAATGACACTATGATTACCCAATGATATTATGATTACCCCAAGGTCCCTGTTGGCTGGGTCACAACAATGTTGGAGTAGTTGAGTGGACAATGTAGTTGTTTGTTCAAGATGCCCGTGTTGGTAAAATCAACCATGAATCTCTGATAATATTTGAAAAATAGATGTTTCTCTAGAGTTTGGAGTTTCAAAAACCTACTACTGGTTATGTATAAAAAAGGAAAAAAATGGGATTAGGGTTTAGAAAGAAAAGAACATAAATAATCGGACAACTTCTGTACAGGTATGTTTAGATTTTGAGAATTTCTTTTATTTTAGAAAATTAAAAATTCCAAGCTTGCAACCAATTCCATTAATGGATGCATCGGGGGTTTTATGGTTCTTAGAATTTTAAAGAGGAATGAAAATTGTAATATAGGCTTTATATGGATGTTTTATAATGTGGAATGAGTAGTCTCCCTATTATTTTAAGATTTTACATCTTTTAGCATATTGTCTATGTGTGTGTGTGTGTTTAAATTGTTGCATTGATTTTTGTACCACGCCCAAATTATCAATTTGGTGCGTTAGACTTATAATATTGAGGTATAGAATAGGGAAGGAGTGGGCTCTCATTGCTTGCCACAATACAAAGAGATTAAAGGAAATAGTGGGTGAAGGGTTTATAATTAAGTGATAATACAATACAAATTGCAATAAAAATGTATGTTTAATCAAGATATCTACCCCAAGATTTGAATGCTTGGTAAGGTTTGGTCTTGGGTGTAAAGGACATGTCACAACTCGAGGAGTTGGTGAATGCCAGAGTATTCCTCATATGAGGATCAGTTTTCTACTCAACCCCTTCATGGCCATTGTGCTATTGAAATAACACTCCTTGGCCCACTTATGGGATCCTCATCCTATCCCTTCTTGATTTGGCATTTAAAATGTGTTTAGACCACTCGCATGTATATTGATAGATTGATTGTATTCTCATATATGTATGTGTGTTTGTATTTTATTTATGCCTTGTTTGGCCTGCATTGAAGGTGTGAAAATATCCTATGCTTGAATGTTATGATGGCATTCTCTTATAATTTTTAGCTTGTGCGAGCCATTCATACTTTGTATGCATTTGATTGGTAGTTGTGCCTTAAAGGAAGCTAGGTGTGTGGAAACCGCTTCCTACACTAATCTAATGAGGAGAGATGTGTGCAAATTCTTTTTAACCTTTACAGTTATAGTGTTATTAATCCAACAACAAAGTTATTGCAGTAATACACATATACACAGAATGTAGATAGAAGAGAGAGAGACAAGATATATGCAGGGAAAACCCTTACAGGTGAAAAACCCCGCACACCAAAACACAACTCAAATGTATTCCAGTAAACAATCAAGGTTACAATACAGTTTCAAAGCCAATGCTCTTGCAGGAGTCTTCGACACTCGTATCTGGAGATATTTCAGTAGCATAACAGTACCTGTCAATCACATAATACATCTCCTCTCGAAGCACCTATTTAAATAGAAGTTACAAGGCAAAAATGGATGACCTTTCTTGAGATGGGCATCCAACTTGGCCTCATGGCCCAAAACCCATGCCTAGGGAAACTTGTCTAACACTACAGCATGGTCATGACACTTATCATATCACCCCATCCCAATATGGTCACCTATTCCCAAGTTGGGCAATGACAGATGCTTTTACGCACCTTATGACTGTCATAGAATCTGTCATACTGTCAATACTTACAGCTGTAAGAGAATCTGTCATAACTGCCTAAAAATAACATATTATCTTACAACATGTCATAACCCTCCTTAGGGCGCCTAAAGATGCCATCTTCCAAGATGCCTTGTGACACATGTCTTCACCTGTCATAGAACATTCTATTTACGACTCTTATGCGTCATAGATTCTATCATAGGAATCTGTCATAACTGTTTCGGTCAAGATTCACTTACACACTAGTCAAGATGTAGACACATGGCAGAAAACCTCTACCACACAAAGGGGACGCCTATCTCCACGTGGAGTGAGTTGACCATCCTAGTCATCTTACAAGTGGGTGACAACTCATTGTGCCACTTCACACTAAATGACAAAATAAGATGTGCAACAAAATTACAACATAGGCTAAATAAATAAATAAATACATTACAATAAATAAATGCAAGGAATTACCAAGGTTGAGATACCTTAATTCCCAACAGTGCCACATGTTATGTCATTTGTAGTGATTGGCATGAGTTGCCACATGTAATTGTGTATGCTTTGGTTGACATGAGTGTTGCCATGTACTTATTGATTGTGTGTGTGTGTGTGCTTGTACCCATTCAAT
This sequence comes from Cunninghamia lanceolata, assembly GCA_027924645.1. Lineage (NCBI taxonomy): Eukaryota > Viridiplantae > Streptophyta > Pinopsida > Cupressales > Cupressaceae > Cunninghamia > Cunninghamia lanceolata. The sequence goes on along the minus strand of BSBN01000124.1, from coordinate 2,771,672 downwards.
CATCTCCTAGGACAATGGGGTGGGCCTAAGGGTACCACATGGTTAGGTGGCACTAAACAACCATTGGGGATCAATGAACTTGGAGGATTCTTCTTGGAGAATGTGTTGTACTCTCCTGGTATCTCATGCTTTTATACCTCTCATTATTGTATATTGTTATCATTGTAAATAGGGTCCAAGATACCATTGTTTTAAGATTGTAATTATGTTTTGATGTATTCTCTTATGTAGATTACCATACATCTATGTTTGGGATGAGATCCTCTCTATGTAATAATCTTTTGATATATTTTGGGATGTTTCCATGCCTCAACTTGTGAGGACGTTGGTATGATTCACATGTTGTAATGTTGATATTGTAGCATGTTAGCTTCATATTATTGTGATGTTGCATTGATAGAATTTGTTGTTTTAGTATTAGATTATAATTTGCCCATGTAGAAGGCAATGATCCTATCTTCACATTTAGCACATGTTGACATTGGTGTTGAATGGACATATCATTTTGTAACACTTTTATCATCTTTGATTACATGGATATTAATTGTTAAGTTACCTAATTTCATTCTGAGTTTTGAACTTGCATCTTGAATAGATGGACTTAATGCGCTGTTCATTTGGTGTGTCAAATAGCCTTGAGTTGGTTGTTGATGCTTGCATTGAGAGGTTATATCCCTTACTCATCTACCATATCCTCTACATGTGGATGTTTCTGCATGAGTCAGAGTGTCTTGTTATTGTCTTGTGACATTATGTGTTGTCTTGTGAGTGTTCCACTCAACAACCATCCCTCTTTGATATAGTGTATCTTCATCGAGTGCATTGTTCAGAGATTGAGAAAGTTGGAGGTCGTTTAACAACTATAGGAACCTATTTATTCTTTTAACGGTTCATAAGTGGTCTAAGGGTGATGTCCTTGTTAGGTGGGCCTTTGTCAAAGGCTACGTCATAGTATTAGGCTTGAATTTTGGAAAAATAATTACGTTCAGGCACTTTTCTGGGACGACAACACAGATTTTGGACACTAGCACCTAAGGACACTAACGCCCAAGAGGGACACTAACACCCATAGTGGACACTTAAATAGGTGTGTTGTAGTCCAATTCTAGTGTTGTAGTTTAGTTTTGACACTGTGGTTTTTGAACTACTTGAATATTTGTGCAGTCTTGGACAACGAGCACTTCCTAACTTTTCTTGAAGAAACTTTCTATGTGGAAGTTGTTCCCCTTGGTTTTTTGAGTCTTCCCATGCTAAAAATTTGTTGATAGGTGTCCTAATCTAGAAGCTATCCCCTCTCTTGCATTAGGAAGTGTTCCTTAGCATAAAATCAACTAGTGGTCATTCCAATTAATCAAGGTCTTGAATCTCTTTAATCGATCCACCTCTAGTGTAGGTTTGTTCTTGTGTTTTGGGTGTTGTGTGAGTTGTCGTGAAATGGATTAGAGGTAGTTGTAACCCTCATCCTAATCCATGTGTTTGTGAGGAAATGAGGGTGGACTTGTGTCCATTGTCATCGTGGAGGAATCTCCATTCTCTTGCATGGTCATTGTGGTGACTTGTCACGTGATAGGTGAAGTCTCCTGCTTGTGCCACCTTGCCTGGGGAATTAGTGTCATCTTCTATTATGTTTTTGTGCTTGTCACAACACTGTGCATGTAGGTGCAATATAACATGTGAATGTTGCACTTGCAAACATGAAAAATTTGTTCGCCTAGTGTTTCTTTAGTTAATGTCCTAGGTGCAAGCTTGGGGCATTACAATTGTAGCAACATTTTTTTAGAGAACTATTAAAAAACATGCCCATGCATGTAGGACATACATAGAACTAAATATTAACCCTTCATCCCAAAATTTCTTTAAGTTATTTCAAAATTAGAACTATGTGGTATTCTAGTGCCATCAATCCCTAAGACTTATGCATTTGGCATAAAGTGGTAGATAATACCCCTTTTGCTCAAGTCGTTGAATTGGATTTATAGGACAATAGAAATATCTCTATGGTTATCCTTGATTCCAACACTAACCTACCTAAACAACTCCAACTTTACCCAAACAAACTAAATATGGTATAATTTCAAATGACTCCTATTGAAATTCCTAGGCAGTAAATCTCCTTTCAAATTTTTTATTTTGCAAGCATCAGATGGTAGAATGTCATGTATCACATATGGTCTCAACTAGTGTGCTTGAAGTTTATGCCAATGGTGGGTGTATTTAGAGTCATATAACAACACTAACTTGTCAATCTAGAAGATTGTATTCTTGATGTGGCAATCATGTAGTGCCTTTTCTCGTGCTTTCTCTGCATTCTATTTATAGCATACGATAACACGTCACTCGTCAAGTTTTATCATAGCATCAAGTCTGGTGGTAAGGGATTCCTCATCATCTAGACGATTAACTTGCACTATGCACAAGGAAGGGACTATGAACTCGATTGGTAAGATGGCCTCCACACTGAACACAAGTTAGAGTGGGTAGCTTTATTGAGGCACTTGTACATGGTTTGATATGCCCATAGGACCACTGAAACCTTATCATCCCAGTTATGCCTTCCTACATCATAGATCTTCATCATGGCGTGGCTAAAGATCTTGTCGAAAACCTCCATTGTGTCATTAGCTCGAGGGTGCTATGGAGTTGTATTATGGTGGGCAACCATAAACTCAGATAAGTGGAGGCACACAACTTCATTCAAGAAATGAGTACCTCTAGCACTTGTCAAACTTAGTGGGCAGCCATACCAGCTAAGAGTATTTTCCCATTGAAACCTTACAATCATGGTAGTAGTGCGATCTCGTGTGGGTACAACCTCTGCCCAATGGGTTAAGTAGTCTATGGAAGTGATGATATGATGTGAACCTATTATGGGTGTTTCAAGAGAAATAGGCCCTACAAAACCAACTACCCACTTCTCAAATGGTTCCTAGGACATGATGGGGCATTATGGCGTTTCATCTCATTTATTTGCCTTTCCCATGCACTGAAAATGGTCACACTGCTAAGCATACTCCCTTGTATCCTTGAAGATTATGGGCCACCACAATTCATACAAGAGTGTATTGTGTTATGTCGCATCCCCAACATAATGGCCTCTAGTAATGCTATTGTGTGCTTCTTGCATAATAGCCTATTGTTCATGCTCCAAGTTGCAGTAACACAAATCTCATCCTGGATAAGTTTGTAGAGGTCTCCCTAAATTGGCTAGTAGGGAGCAACATAGACTGCAAGTTTCTTTCTCTCAATAGTGTTCATTTATGTCTAGCACATGTCCAGATGGTAAGAAAAGGGCTATGTTTGTCAATTCGTCATGTGATCGCTAAATATGGTTTAGAGTTGTTCATTAGACATCCTTTCATCCATGTCACACGCTTCATCACTTATGGTTATGCATGACAAATAATCAATACCAAAATTAATCTTCCCAGGTTTGACAACAACCAAGAATTGGAATTCTCGAAACATAACCACCCATCGACATATCTTTCCATGAAGTACAAGTTTATTAAAAAAATTTAAAGGCCATGTGATATGTGAAGAACATGGAAGGTGTGGCTAATAGGTATTGGCAAAACTTCTGGAGTGTATAAAACATGAAGAGTCCCTCGTGCTCAATTATGGTGTAGTTACGCTTCGTCGAGGTCAATTTTCTATTAGAAAAGTAGATAGGGTGATCTATTAATCTACTTCTTGGTTGGGCAAGTACTATTCCAATGGTGGCTTTTGAGGCATCAACATGGACATGGAATAGTGATCCAATCTAGAAATTGCAATATTTGGTGCTAGCCAGCTTCTCCTTTAGCAACTCGAAACCTTGTTATTGACTTGTTATCCACTTGAATGAGCCTTGTTTCTTTAGTAATGCTTCCAATGGTGCAACGATCTAATCATATCCCTTGACGAATTTTTTTAGTACCCCATATGTCCAAGCAATGTTTGCACATCCTTGTGGGTTTGTGGAAATTCAATGCGGAGAATTATTGCAATCTTGGTTGGGTCTACTAGAAGACCATCGTGGTAGATTATGTGTCCTAGCAACATCTCAAATGGAGTCATGAACACACACTTCTTTAAGTTTAGAGAAATTTGAAATTACTAGTATTGTCAAATATTAGGTGCAAAAAGTCATAATGATCCTGAAATCCAGAAAATAATGCAAAGCAAATAACATAAAGATAAACAAATGCAAATATACCTTCAAACCTTGCACAAAATCAGACCTCTGATAAGATGGAACGGAGTGCACCCAAGCTCCATTGATTTGTCATGTGGATGATTTGTGGGCTGCTCACACAACCAACATAACCATAAATGATATGAGATAAATGGAAAATGAGAAATGTGAACATGCGTGCGAAATTTGATGAGACAGTGTGAGGGTTTGAAATGAAAATGAAAGTTTGATTTACAGAAGGAGAGGGAATCAAATGGATGGCCAAGATTAGAAGGGTGAGGGATGAGGTGGACGTATAAGATTGAAATTCAATTTTAGTGCTCGTGACACACCATAAATGAGAATGACAAGTGACTAAAATAAGGAGGGGAGTGGGAATAAATGGGATTTTTAATTAATTTTGGAGAGGAAGTGCTTATGATGCATAATTAATGAGTTTAAAAATAAGGATGTGGGTGAGGATAAATAATTTAAATAATAAAATTATTTAAATTATGAGAGACATATGGAATTTAAATAAATATTGAATTTATTTAAATTGGATGATGGAGGAAAATGGGATTAAATAAATAAGATTTATTTAATTTGGTGCAAAGGGGGATAAATTAGTCAAATAAAGATAATTTGTTTAACTAATTGGAAGGGGTCATGAAAGGGGACCTAGGACAAGGTGCCACTAAGTGTTGCAAGAGGATGTAAGGGGATGTCGAAAGTCAATGCTGTAAGACATGCCAATTTTAGGTGTCTACATTTTGCTCTTCTTTGAGATGATGTTGTGACTAAGAGAAGTGACATCATTTCAAAGAAAAAAAGGTATGGATGGAGGGAAAAGTATGCCCCAGCCACTTGAAGTAGTGACAAGGAGGAATGATGTAAGGATGGGATGCCTCCTCGAGAGGATAGGTGGGTTAGGAGAACATGGGTATGCTCTTGATATGGATGAAAATAGGTTGGATGGAAAAGGTTAAGGGTTAGGAATGGATATTTAGGATGGATTGTTAAGTTGAAAGAGATAGGTGAAATAGATAGTGGATAAATATAGATTGAGAGGTGAAGAATGCTTTAGAATAGGATTTAGAAATGGATAAGTTATAGTCATAATGGATATAGTGGATAGAGAGGATATAGTTATGCTAGTATAATGTGTAGAGCAGTCCTTATTTGATATAGCAAGCAGATATTATGCACCAAGGTATAAGGAACTAGGGTGACTTTGTATCCTTTGCATGGACTTGACACTGCAAACAAGAGGAGTATCCTTATACACACCGTAATACAACCTTGTCTAGACACGAGATATGAATATTAGTCGTAGTGATAAGAATATCCAATAGACACGCAAAACACTATGCCCCATTCTCTACTAATCATAATGCACCAATATATAAATGGATCTACATGGTTTTGATAAAGCAAAAGAAGGAGATAGACAAGATAAAATTAAAAACAAAATACCAAATGATGACACAAGTAACATAGCCATTGTATCTCTTGCCAAAGAGTTTAAGTGATGTTTGGATAGGCACCTAGTGATGGGAATGATATATCCCTAGATGAGGTTGGATGATGATTGTTTGAGATCGAATGATGTGGCAATTGATAAAGTGACTATATATTATATTATCATGTTGACTAATGCTTGTAATTTTGGTTTAGGTACAATATGTTGTATGAGTGTTTATGCTTGAATGTCAAGTGTTTTATTGATGAGATGAGAGTGGAATGTTTATTATGATCAAATAGAAAAGTTTATTATGGAATGTGGAATGGATGAAGGAAAGTTTATTGCTTTGAACTTTTTGGAATATTTGATTTTTTTTTTGGATTTTTGGAAATGTTTTGATTTTTTTGGAATTTTGGAAATGTTTTGATTTTTTGGATTTTGGGGATATTTAGATTTTTTTGTGTTTTTGAAAGTTTTGGAATGAAATGCATGAGACTCAGAGACTTATATTCCAAGGGTCATATGGAAACTGGGAGTACAATCCAAACCCTAACTAGATATCGGTAAGGTTTTATTTATGACACGAATGGACATGATTTAGGGTGACAAGAAATGATACTAAGTGAATAATTCCAAGCCATGAGAGGATAATGAAATGGTAGATGGATGATAGTATGCAAGCTAAACGAGAGAAAATGGAAGTGACAATGTATAACTAATAGATGGTGGATGCAAGACCTCTACACATGGTGCTTATTTGCCAATTTTTCACCATGGTACTTATCCAAGGCACCACCGAAGTGGTTTTCACCGTAGGATGGATTATTTCTCTTTACTATTTTTCTTTTTTTCTCTTTTTCTCTTTTTCTCTTTTTTTTAATCTTTTTTTTGTATTTTTTGAATAATTGGGATACCCCACGGGTTAGGCATAGAACCTTTTGAGGTGAATTATGTTGATAGGTTCATCAAGGGGATAGCCCTCAAGTGTAGAAATTTGATATGCATTAGATCCATAAATGCTAGTAATGATGAAGCGCCCCAACCAATTAGGCTCAAATTTTCCTTTTTTGTCCCAATCTTGAAGGTTCCTTTGATTTTCCTTAAGAACAAGATCACCAACTTCAGATTTGCGCTCTTTGAGTCTCTTGTTGTAGCTATGATGAAGACGATTTTGATAGGCCTTGAGATGGTTAAGAGCATTGAGGCATCTTTCATCTAGTGTTTCCAATTCTTGCAAGTGAGCAACTCTATAGTCTTCCTCATCAATAAGATGTTGTAATGTCACCCTTAAGGAGGGGAGATCGACCTTGATTAGTAGGATAGATTCAAAGCCAAAGACAAGGGAATATGGTGTGGCTCCAGTAGGTGTGCAAATGCTAGTGTGATATACCCACAAAACAGGATTAAGTTGCAAGTGTTAATCCCGACTAGCTTCATTGACTATTTTCTTCAATATTTTAAGGATAGTTTTGTTTGAAGCTTCATCTTGACCATTGCTTTGGGGATAGTATGGAGTGGAAAAGTGGTGTTGGATATTGATTGAAAAGGTGGCAGACTTCTTGATTTTTGAATGGCTTGCCATTGTCAGTAATGATTGCTTGGGGTATACCATACCGACAAATGATATAATGAAGGATGAATTTGGAAATTTGTATGCCAGTTATATAGGTAAGAGGAATAGATTCGACCCACTTCGTAAAATACTTAGTGATAGTGATAATGAATGAATGGCCATTGGATGAAGTTGGACAGATTTACCAATGAGATCGAGCCCCCATTGTGAAAAAGGCCATGGTGTAGTGATTGCTTGTAACTCTTGTGCAGGTGCATGAATCAAATCACTATGTTGCTAACAAGGAAGACATTTCTTAACAAATTGATGTGCGTCATTTTCCATAGTCGACCACTAGTACCCAGTCCTTAACAACTTTTTGACCAAGGTAGGACCTCTAGAATGTGCACCGCATATACCTTCATGTATCTCATGTAAGGCAGCTTGGGAATCTTCCAAGTTAAGACATCTAAAGAGAATCCCATCGAGTGAATTTTGATAAAGTGTATCACGAAGAATGGTATAACAGGATGAATGGCGGATGAAGGTTCGACGTTGGGAATTTGAAAGGTTAAGTGGTAAGGTGTTATCATGAAGATAGGTATATATCTGATTGTACCAAGGTGTATTAGGACCAATAAGTTCACATACAAATTCAGCTTCTGGGACATCAAATGCAGGAACATAAAGTTGCTCAATCAAGAATTCTGAATATGGAATATTTGATGGAATATCAATGAATGAACTTATGGTTGCCATAGCATTAGCAGCTCTATTCTTTATCCTTGGAATTTGTTCAAACCGGATCCATGAAAATGATTGCTTGAATGTGTCGACCAATTTCTTATACAGGATTAGCTTGTCATCTTTTGTTTGATATTCATCATTGAATTGACGTATGATGAATTGAGAATCACCATAGACTTCAAGTACTTTGATATTTCATTAGATAGCTATTCTTAGACCTTTGATAAGTGCTTCATATTTTGCAATGTTATTTGTGTAGGAGAACAAGATACTAAAAGCTTTTGGTATAAGATCTCCTTGTGGTGTGACAAAAAGGATCCCTGCTCCTGAACCATGATGTGTAAAAGATCCATCAAATTATAATTTCCAACTTGTAGGGGAGTCAATGACAAAGATTGATTCATTTGGAAATTCTAAAATAAGTGGATGATCAGCTTCAATAAGTGCATCTGCCAATTGTTAGCAATGACTTGTCCTTTTATAGCTTTTCTATCATTGTATAATCAATGTTAAATTCACTCAACATCATAATCCATTTTGCCATGTGTAATGTCAATGTAGCTTTGGATAAAAGATACTTCAGTGGGTCAACCTTTGAGATGAGCTTAGTTTAATGATTAAGCATATAATGTCTAAGTTTTTGTGAGGCAAAGACAACTGCAAGACACGTCTTTTCAATAGGTGTGTAATTTAGCTCATAGACCACAAGAGTTTGACTAATATAATATATAGCTCTTTCCTTTCCAATGTCATCGTTTTGTGCTAACAAGGCTCCTAATGCTGCTGATGTCGTTGATATGTATAGAAGGAGTAGTTTTCCTTGAACAGGAGGTACCAAAACTGGTGGTGTTGCAAGATATTCTTTTAATTTATCAAATGCCTGTTGACACTTTTGATCCCATTGAAATTCAACATTTTTCTCAATAGATGTGCAAAAGGTTGATATTTATCTGTAAGTTGTGCTATGAATCTCTTGATAGACTAATGTTTTCCTCGAAGCTGACACAAGTTCTTCAAATTCTATGGTGATTTCATCTCAACTATAGCTTTGACTTTAGTAGGATCCACTTCGATACCTCTTCGGGAGATAATGTATCCTAAGAGTTTGCTAGATGTCACACCAAAGACACACTTTTTTGGATTAAGTTGAACCTTGTATTGCTCTAAACGATCAAAGATGTTTGAAAGGACATACAAATGACCCTCTCTTGTGTGTGATTTACCCAGGATATCATCCACATAGTCTTCCATTGTCTTATGAAGCATATCACGAAAGATTGCGGTCATTGCTCTTTGATATGTTGCTCCAACACTTTTAAGACCAAAAGGCATTACTTTCCAACAATAAACTCCACAAGCACATATGAATGTAGTCTTATGTTGATCCTCTTCAACAATCTTGATTTGATTATATCCAAAAAACCCATCCATTAAGGATAACATCTCATGTCCTATTGTTAGGTCGACTATGATGTCAATGTTTGGCAATGAAAAAACATCTTTAGGACATACCTTGTTCAAGTCTCAGAAATATGTACAAACAAGGATGCCCCCAGTATCCTTATAAATTGGAACAATGTTTGACACCCATTCTGGATAATATAGAGGTTTGATGAATATGACTGCAAGTAGTTTTTCTAATTCTGCTTTGACCAAGAGAGCAATTTTTGGATGTATCTTTCTCAACTTTTGTTTAATCAGTTTTGCTCTAGGATATACCGTCAAGTGATGTTCTATCAAGGAAGGATCTAAACTAGGCATATATGCATAATAACATGTGAAATTCTTTGATCTTTCTTTGAAAAAAGTGATGAACTCTTGTAATTCAAATTTTGTCAGGGATTTGGCTACAAATATGATCTTTGGTTCTTCAATTGTTCCCAAATCCATCTCTTGTGTTTCTTCAATAAGAAGAGGAGATATTTCATTATATACCTTACTTTTAGGGAGGTCAAATTCCTCATCCTTAGGCGCCTTAGGGAGGTTTTCACCTTCGAATATGTCCTTTATTTTTACTTTTTTATCATCTAAAAGTGCCACAAAGTGATTTTCACTAGGGCACGTGATTTTTATATTTTCACTTTTGTGACTAAGGAATTTGACCGTCTCTCCAAAGTAAGCATTAGTGTTGAGCTCTATAGTGTATCCAATCTTGTGATCTCCAAGTGGTATTCTTGATCTTAATGCCAAGAATTCGGTGATAGCCTCGTCATTTTGGAAGACATCTAGAATAGGGCCCTTGTTGATCCCAATCAATGAGTTCAGGGTAAATGAGTTGAATATTATGGGATGATGATGGTGGAAAATACATTGTAAGGGTAAAGACGGATGAGTCGTATAGGTTGGCAATACACTCGAGTGAGTCATTGAAGGTTTCTTCATTAGTACTCTCAATTGTGGGAAATGATTTTGCTACCTCATCTAAGATAATTCAAACTCAGGTGATGTTGTCTCTTATGTTCTGAACCCTAGTCCCAAGTATTTAGGTCTATGAGTAGTTGTAATGGGTTCAATAGTTCCTTGTTTGTGCAATCCAAGACCACCTTTTCTGTGATAACCCATATTTTGTGCCATGTGAAAACCTTTAGGATAATTTTCAAGAGGGAGATTATCTTGTTCATCCTCTTCCTTATAAAGCCATTCTGAAATATCTACATCAATGATTTCTTTATCTAGTACACCCCAACGAGAAAATTGAGTTGGCTTGTAATTGATTGTAATGGTTGAAATAGGTCCCTCAGGACGAGGTCGTTCAAATCTCTTAGGAGAAAGTGGGAGCTGCCCCATACAAAAGCCTCCTTGTAGAGTATATTCTCCTAATCCTTTATCAATTCTTAGCCTTGATCTCAGGACAGGTAGTGGATGAAGAGGCAAGCATGGATGGGTCAATATATGATGAAGATGGTTTAGCAACATCATTGGTTGGTAAATAATTGGCTTTGTGGTATGGGCCTTCCAATAAGAGACAATACTCAAAGGGACATGGGTCAGCGTATATGGTAACCTCTTGATTGTTGTAGGGAAATTTGATGCATTAGTGGTATGTGGAAGGAATGGCCTTCATGGAATGAATCCATGGGTGTCCTAAGAGAATGTTATATGGGAGATCAAGGTCTAAGACTTGACAAGTAATTTCCATTAGTGCAGAACCTAGTTGAACAGGTAGCTTAACTATCCCTTCTGATTTTCTCTCAGCTTCATCATAGGCCTTGATTGTGATAGAATACTTTTGATCAATAACCTCGGTGGAGTATCCCAATTGTCTTATTAATCTTAAGGTGCATAGGTTTAAGGTTGATCCACCATCTACTAGGACCCTTTTGACTTTGTGTTTGTGGATGATTACTTCAAGGTGAAGGGGTTCATTATGGAATGAATCAATGGTAAGCATGTCTTTTTCAGTGAAAACTAGGCAATGAGTGGATGTGAGGTGTCCTACCATGGCTTGAAATTATTCCACATTAATATCGTTAGGTACACGAGACTTCGTTAAGGCTTTGTCTAATATTTGTTTGTGTATAGGGGATGTACGAAGAAGCTCAAGGATTGAGATTTGTGTAGGAGTCTTCCCTAGATGGTCAAGGATGATGTACTTGGAATTGGATGTGGAGGATGATGGCATAGACAAGGATGAGTCTCCTTGAATAGTGAGATGACCATGATGGGTGGTAATGACACAATCGAGGTTACGAGCTCTTATGGTAATGGTGGCTACTTGTGGAGAGCAAACTTCAATACAACCCACAACATAATCATATGAAGTAAAGGAAATAACTTTATTAGTTTAGTTGTTACCATGTTATGGGAATGGATCTTGATATGTACTCTTAATTTCTCATTAGCCAACTTTGGAGAGGTTCATCTATAGTGAGGTCTCCTCGATCTATAAAATCTTGGATATAGTTCTTGAGTCTCATGCAATTATTTGTTTTAAGGACCTTGACTCTATGAAATTCACAATACTCATTATCATTGTACCAATGGGGTTTAATGACATTCTCATCATAAGGTTTGATCTCGGGAAATTTAATAAGACCATGGTTTGAGAGTTTTCGAAAGATGGATTCTTGAGGTTTCCCTAAGTTTGATAATTTACATCTTGGTCTTAATTCCTATATATGATTATTCTTAGGGAGAGTAACATTTGCATTTGATGATGAAGATTGAATTGCTAGTGGAGGGTTTTGAATATTGTGAACAAGTTTAGAATCTGTGATACCATCATTAACAATGTTTTTGTTCTTAGCCCAGAAACAAGGTTTTTCATTTGTCTGGTTGTTATTGGAATCCTTATTTTCTTTAAAGATTTTAACAAGACCTTTTGCTATGAGGGCTTTTTCTATAGTTATACCTTTATCCATGATCTCTTCAAAAGTGTTAGTACATTGAATTTGTAAGTGAAATGCGAGTTCTTGGTTTAGGTTTTGGATGAAAAGATTGACAAGTTGTTTCTCAGGAATATTCCAAAGTACCTTGCTAGTAAGATTTGTCCAATGTTGTAGGGAGGTTGTGAGTGTTTCCCCATTTCTTTGTTTGGTATTACAAAGGTCGGTCATGGATATATCATGCTCAATGTTGTATGAAAAATGGGTGAGGAAATTGTCAGCAAGCTCTTTGAAAGTTTTGATACTACGAGGGAGATGGGAGAACCATTCAATGGCTTGGCCTTCGAGACTACGAGGGAAAAGTCTCATCAAATAAGTATCGTCATATGCTATGTCCATACATTCTATGGAGAATTTTCTTAGATGGTCTCTAGTATCACCCTTTCCTTTGTATTTATCAAATTTTGGAATTTCATAGTTTGGAGGAAAAGGGAACATGACTAGAGATTTGTCAAACGGATATGGACAAATGTCTTCAAAGGTATACTTCTTCTTTCGATTCCCCTTTTGCATGTCAGAAAACATTTGTTTCGTGAGTGTTTGCATGTCAGAAAACATTTGTTTCGTGAGTGTTTGCATGTCAGTCATATCATTAGGGGATGTGGTAGATGTATTGGACGTGGATTGTTGTTGTGATACTTGTTGTTGTTGTTGTTGAAGGATGAGTTGTTGGAGTTGTGATATGGTGGGATTTTGGACATGGGATGTGGAAGATTGAGGTTAGACTTGTGAGGTTTGAGGAATGGACACATTAGCTTGGGTATGGATACAAGGTGGGGGAATAGATATGCCACTAGTAGATGGGATGATGACATTAACTCTAGAAGTTGGCATAGATGTTGTAGGGATGTATGAGCCCATAGGAATGGATGATGTAGGAATAGTTGATGTCATAGGTATATTTTGACCACTTGATGTGAGTATAACATTGGTTGTTTTTTGAGGTTGTGACACACCTATAGAAGAAGTGGGTTGATTTGTGGATGTGTTAATGTTGAGGTGTGTCATGACATTTAGGGTTTCATAAACATGTGGTTGGGAAGCTCCTCTTAATGCATTAGGAATATAATTATAATCAAGAGGAAGAAAGGGGGTTATATCCAAGTTTGAAGGTATTTGATACCCTGGGCAAAATATCTATTTAAGGTATTCGTCAGGATTGGTCTTAATGACATGGTTTACTATTGTGTGATGTTTGGGATTTTCCATCCATTTGTGAACTCTCCCATCATAGTCTTGAGACTCATTGTCAGAGTTAGTTGGAATTTTGGGCTCTGGCATAGGATTCTCAAATTCATGCGTATATAGAGGGTTTGATGATGGTTTGACTATGCTCTTATAAGGTTCTACTATGAACATGTTGGTGGGCATTCCAAACTCAAGATGAAATCTGGGGGTAATGTTGGATGGTATAGCCCCTCTACCATAGGAAGTAGACTCGAGATGAGATTGTTGTGAAGACTCGTGATGTGGTTGTTGAGGGGGGTCTTGTTGGGATTCTTGATGGATTTCATGATGGGTTTGTTCATGGGGCTCTTGTTGAACTTGAGGGAACTCTTATTGGGATTCTTGATGAGATTCCATGATTCTCTTAGTTTGTGACCTTGCAGTGGGCATGAATAGGATGACCTTAAGATGAAATATATGGATATTAGACTTGGTTATGACAAGAGTTTGGACCAAAATATACAAGATGATGACTAGGATATGGATAAAATGACAACCAAGGTGATAGCAAGATATGGATATGACTAGGATATGAGGGTGACAACCAAGATAACAAGGATGACACCGAGGATATGAGGATGACATGGATTTGACCAAGATATGATAGGATAGGATAAAACCAAAATAGCTCAAGACTCACCTAGATCTTTTTTGATTGACAAAGATGGGATTCTCTTCACTACTTAGGGTTGATAGATGCCTGAGCAAGGAAAGGGATAATAATGACCTTTCCACTTGGAGTAGACAAGGCAAGATAGGATAAAAAGGATGATAAAAGGATCTAGGCTAGACTTAGGCAAGTTTTGGATTTGGATTGATGATTCAAAGGATGACTTGATTGACAAATTGATTGATGGATCAAAGGATGACTTGGTTGACAAATTGGATAGGTTTGCAAATTGATGGCTAATTAGGTTTACAAAGTTGAGGTCCAAAGGTGGGTTGATTGGCCAAGAGATGGATAGGTACTCACAAGTCCAAAATCAATGCTATGGCATTGTTTGAGGTCACTATTTTACCCTAATGTTTTTAGATTTTGAGATATTTGTTTTTTTTGGATTTTGAGAAATTTTGTTTTTTTGGATTTTGAGGATTTTTGGCAAGAAAACAAACACAACAAACACAATGGTTGACTTGACTTAACAAGGAAATTGGTGCGAATTGCTTTGCGACTAAAGTGGCTTTTACTGGTATTACACAAGGAAAACATGCCAAGCATGTATGAACAAACCTAGAATTATTCAAGTGGGAGTGTCATATCCCATGGACTCACTCAGGTGTGACTTCAATCTCCACTATTATATAATGGTGATTTTCATCCCCTTGATACCATCTACCATTGCTTGGATGGATAGGGAATGCAAGGTCATGTACCACCTTACACCCCTTACCTTGGAGATTAAAGTCTCGCCCAAAGTTTATTTCATCTCAAACAACGGAGGTAATATGTGAGCTCTTCTTCTCTTGCTGTAGTGGTGCACCACAGGATATGATAGTCGAAAGTTTGTATCTAGGATTTACAAGATTCTAGGGGAGTCCTCTCAAATACATAAGGTACAATGAGGCCCAAGTCTGTGAACACTAGCCTGTTGAAGGGATGTGGCATAAGTGATTAAGAAAATACCACTTCACCTTGTGTCCATAATCACCTGGGGCCCCAAGGCTGTCCCAATGACTATGTAGCTAGATTGAGGTACAACTTTTGCTCCCCCTTTGATATGCCTCACCAAAACACGTGGTTGAGGTCGTCCCTAGGGGTGATGAAATCCCCTAGCAGGCCTCCTAAAGGGAAGGAAAACTATTCAATTTTGATCTCCAGGCTCACACAAAGCGCAAGGGGAGAGCATACGTGATATAATGTCCCTAGGATTGCACAAATAAATAAAGGGATAATGAAGGGGTTTTTGATCTCCAAGGTCACCAAAAGGTGTGAGGAGAGAGCATACACCCATTTCAAAATCTGAAGACAAAGCAAACAATGTTCAATTACTATCCCCCTAGATTAAACTAAGTGCCTAGATTAGTAAGGAAAAAATATCTTTGACTAGCGAATCTATAGCAACGTATTAGTAGTTTCAATGGTTTCTTCTTTGGCCAGTGAATCTGCAATAATTTGTGAGTGGTTTCAATGGTTTTGGTCTTCAACAAATGAGATAGCTGCAATCAAAGCGTTAGCACAAAACTAAATCTCTAAAAAATCAAGAAGATAATGAGCTCACATAGAAAAATAGATTGCATAAATAGATTCCTTGTGATTTTCTAATCAATTTCAAAAAATTGCTAGATTTCGATATCATATGCAGAAGATATGGCAATTTGAAGATCAATACGAAAAAGCGTGATTCAAATGATTATACCTTATAATGGTGGAAAAATCTTAGAAGAATTCTTGTTTCATAGTGAAGAGGACGAAATCAACTTTCTAATGCCTATAAAAACATGAAAATTTGACACTCCTAGCCCAAGTTATGTTAGTTTGAAAAAATACCTATTTTAGTATGTTTGAAAGATGGGGAGACTGCCTAGTGGTTAGTAAATAGTTGGCTAAAACAAATAGTGGTCACATGTACCTGTAGGCTGTTAACAGAAACAACAAATGTTAGTTTTCCATTAAAAAGAAATAAATAAAAACTAATATTAAAATTAAAACTTAAAACTAAAATTTAAAGCTAAAAAAGTTAAAACTAAAACAAAAACTAAAGCCTTTTTGGTATGGTCGGGGGGTGCGGAGGGTTTTAGGCAAGCGAAGGCTTGGGAGCGGGTGGCGATCAGGGGTGGAGCGCAGGGATCAGGCAAGGAAGGAAGGGCAGAGTGCAGAGGGAAAGCGAAGGGAGGCGGAGGGAGGAGCGGACGATGGGGGAGGTGCAGCGAGCGATGCGCAGGGGGTACGAGGTGGAGAGGGCGGGGGCAGCGGAGCAGAGAGCGGTGGGGTTGGGAGCGGTGGGGGATGGGAGTGTAGGGGACATGCAGGGGGAGAGAGTGGTGTGGGACGGGAGTACAAGGGGGCATGCAGGGGGCGAGGGGAGGGTTTAGCGTTAGGTCTTTTGTTTTTTTTTTTGTTTTTTTGTTTTACTTTTTTATTTTTTAAAAATTCTAAACAACAAGCTATGGCCTGCCTGCATAGGCTGTCATACGGATTTGTATGGTATGGCTTGTGAGGGGGGCGCAAGCAAAAAAAATTCAAAAAAAATATACTTTCAAAAATATAGGGTGTGATATACCAAAAATCACCCGCGAGCTACTCCGAACACAACAACGAGATCAATTTCGTTGTAAGAGGCCTTCTTCAAAATTTGACCTTTAGTTTTCAATGAAAATAGGCTAAATCCTACATCAACAAAAACTTGCAAAATAGGGTTAAAATATCGGGCGTGCCAAAATGAAATCTAGAAAATAATGCAAAGCAAATAAGATAAAGATAAACAAATGCGAATATACCATCAAACCTTGCACAAAATCGGACCTCTGATAAGACAGAATGGAGTGCACCCAAGTTCCGTTGATTTGTCCTGTGGATGATTTGTGGGTTGCTCACACAACCAACATAACCATAAATGATACGAAATAAATGGAAAATGAGAAATATGAACGTGCATCTGAAATTTGACGAGAGAGTGTGAGGCTTTAAAATGAAAATGGAAGTTTGATTAATATAAGGGCAGGAGATCAAATGGATGGCCAATATTAGAAGAGTGAGGGATGAGGTGGATGGATAGGATTGAAAGTCAATTTTAGTGCACATGATGCACCATAAATGAGGATGACAGGTGACTAAAATAAGGAGAAGAGTGGGAATAAATGGAAATTTTAATTGATTTTTGGGAGGAAGTGCTTATGACGCACAACTAATGAGTTTAGAACTAGGGATGTGAGTGAGGATAAATAATTTAAATAATAAAATTATTCAAAGTGTGAGAGACATGGAATTTAAATAATGTTTAATTTATTTAAATTGGATGATGGAGGAAAATGGGATTAAATAATTACGATTTATTTAATTTGGTGCAAAAGGGGATAAATTAGTTAAATAAATATAATTTGTTTAACTAATTGGAAGAGGTCATGAAAAGGGACCCAAGACAAGGTGTCGCTAAGTGTTGCAAGAGGATGTAAGGGGATGTCAAAAGGCAATGTTGTAAGACATGTCAATTTTAGGTGTCTATAGATCCTTGACTATCCCAAACACTATCAAATCATTTAGATAGACTTGTAGGAAATTAAGAATGAAGTCGTCAAATGTAGTGACCTTGACACGTGAGAAGATAGCTGGCGATTTCTTTATCCCAAATAAGATCACAATGTAAGAAAGCAACCCCACTTCATTGTGAAAGTTCTATTTGGCCTATCTTCTTTTGCAATCTTCACCTAATGGTATCCTAAAAATCCATTAGTGAACATGTAGATTTCTTGTCTCGTGACCCCCTCAAAAATTTCTTCAATGAAGGGTGTAGGAAATGGATCAACTACACTCATTGAATCGAGTTGCTGGTAATCCATGATGTAAATCTGGATGCGCCCATCCTTATCTATGCTAATAACCACTAAACTTATCCATTCAGACTCCTTGACAAGCATAATGATTCTATTGGCCAGCATATTGTCAATCTCTTCCTTGACTTTGGCACGTAGATTGGGGTTCATGCGATACAACCTTTTGCGCATGAGCTTTGCACCTTCAACCAACTTTATGTGCAACACTTCTAGGATAGGTGAATGTCCTTCATCTCTTTGTAGCTTCATGGGAAAAGGTCTTGATATTCATGCAATATTTCCACAACCTTAGCTACCTCTCTAGTTGTCCAATAGTCACCAATGGTTGTGAGCTTAGGTTCTTCTTCTAAGACAATATTCACCTTGATCATTTTTAGGAGCCCATGGTATGGTTCATTCTACAACTCCTTAGAACCAATCACTTCACATGACCCAAAGGAAGTTACAAAATTAAAATGGTTCTTAACCGATATTTCTTCCATTTGATACACCATCTTCTCTTTCCCATTTTGCAACCAATTTTGCTCCATCTAGACTAGGTCATCCTCTTTGTTGGAATCACTATTCATGCTATGCTCGTCAAAGGTTTTAAGTAGAGGCATACCTTTCCTTTTGTATATTTTTAATACATTCTCTTCTATTTTGGCATCATCTCCCATGATTGTGTACCTAATCCATTGAAGAGATTGATGTAGTTCTATTAAGGGAGAAGAGAAGGAAAATGTGTGAACATAGGTAGAATTTAGGTCCTCCCAATTGGTTGTCTCACATCGTAGTTCATAATTGATAAACCACACATGCGCCCAAACTTGTAGTGAAGAATACAAGGCACGAGTCTATAGAGACAAGGGAATTACCAATGCTCCAAACGTCCAAGTTGCTTCACAACTCTATGCTCCTATGGTGTGGTGACACCACTATAGCTTGGCAGTTGACATGCCTGATTATTCTTTTTAAAACTCATGTACATGGAATCTTATACTTGTATCCAATTATGTAGCATAGGTTGATGGGTCACCCACCATCATGCCACAATCCCCCCAAGAGAGTAGACCAAGAAGGCCATGCATTCATTCTCTTAAGAAAAATACATCTCCATTTCTTGTCAGAAAGTTTGAATACTCCTGCCTCGTTGATATTTTATTTGGTTGGCAATGTTTGTTTTACCCACACACCTCACATACTTCATACTTGAAGATCTTCATACCTGGGGTGCCATGCACTTGTTTGCTTGAATGATTCCATAAACTTGTCCAACTAACTCAAAAGACTCACAAGCAACACTTGTGGTGTTGGATATGGAATGGGCATCATCCCATCACAAGGCACCATCATAAGTAGGCTCCAACTAATCTTTCCTTGAGTAATGATGTTATAAGTATGATTTATCTCATCACTATTAGCTATGAATTTAATATAGGGTGACCCATGGTCACTATCTAAAGGAATAACTACTATTTGGCTATTGTTTTAAAAGTTGATATAGCATTTTTTAAATCGTACATCAACATTGTTGGTGTAGCACCATGGTTTACTTAGTAGGGCCGGGAAGTTGTCTACCTTGACCAACTTTATGACCTCAAAGTCCCCTTTGAAACAGACTCTCATTATATTTATGGCGGCTCCCTTCAAAACCCTAATAGTTAGGGCACGTGTCTTACTAGCCGAACAAAACGTGGGGGGAGGGTTGAAGTGTTGGGAACCTCATCTTGTTTCAAGCATCAATTGTCTATATGTTTACTCCAACACCAATGCCCACTAGAATGTCTTTGATGAGCCATTCATCAATGGTTATGTCAACTACTATCTCTCTATCATATTCTATACTCTAGTGGATTTGACCTCTCAATCACATGCATGCACCAATTGCTTATTTATGGGTAGTTTATTGATTTGTTGGGAAATCCATTGCCCAAGTAGCAGGAGTATTCCTTTGACATGTAAGAGCTAACATATCTTCTAGACCTCATCCTTTTCATTGTTGTTAGCTTCTAGAATGAGTTGACCCTGATTACATGCTCATGCCTCCTCTTTCAGGAATTCAATTTCACCTTAGAGTTCCCAAACGAGACCCATAGTCTCATGTAGGATTTCTTTATGTTAACAACCATTAGGGTAACCCTCAACAAGTGGTGGTTCCTCACACCATATGGTATCCATGGGGTTTTCTATGGTGTGCCGGGGCTGCAGAACTATGTGTAGTGATGTTAACTCTTGTCGCATAATCAACAAAGGGCGTGATGGGCTTTATCTTCCACTCAGTGTGTGACGTATGGTTAATTTGGATCATGCTTGTACTCTTCTCATTTTTATATTTGGTCATAGAAGTATAAAGATCAGGGCACTCTTCAACTTTGTGGTCTCCTCAACAATACATGCAAGTGGAAGAGGTTGGGCAATCTCGTTGACAATGGTCAGGTGAATCGCACTTGTAATAGGTGCGAGGTGAAAATCTACCACCTTCACATCCCCCTCACCCCTGCCCTAGTCACATACTTCCATTCTGACCTTCCTGGATGCAGTCTACTACTACGTGGCAAAGTCCTAATATGTTAGCTTCATAGATCTTATCGATAATCCTATAGTCCTCAGTGTTATGGGTGTGTGCATCATAGATCTTGCAATAGTAAGATATCTTTGTCTGGGTGACACACTATAGTAATGGACAACTCTACACATCATGGTCTTCCTTGCATATTTCACATGCTTTGAGTAAGACATGCACATTCCTCTAAAGGTAGTTTATCTCGGTGTGCCCTTCAACCTTGCATTCTATGCACCAAATACCATTGTGTACACCATGAGTATTATTAGCAATGAGTTTCTCTAATTATGCAGTCATTGCTGCAAGATGAGCCTCTATGAATGGGCTAATCCCAATATTAATGCTCCCAATTACTTCTACGCAAAGCACTACCTCCAATGCTTCACATGGGTATGTGAAAGTCTTGTGTGAGAGGTTGTGTCAGAAAGGAAATAGTAAACCCCCAATGAACCATTGAGCATGTTGAATAGGATGAATCTCATAGGATAATTTGGATATCAAAGTTTTAAACTGAGTATCATAGATGTGCACACTCTTAGTCATCTCTTGCTTAATGTACTTTAGAGTGAAGATGCTCAAACTCTAGGATATCAAACTCTTTGAAGAAAGTGTCCTTCAATTGGTCATAATCCATAATTGTTATTGTGGATCGTACTTTATGTACCAAGTATGGGCGCGGTCCATGAGAGTAGTAGCAAACTGACTTGCCTTTCTTTCTAGAGCAACAACCCCTTTTATGCATGAAATTAACCCAAATTTATGAACATTCTTAGCCATGTTTTCCACCCCACGGTATTTCAAAAGGCTTAAAGACATCTCATAAAAGTACTACGGGGCAATGTTGTTAGGTGCCTGCCCAATTGCACTTGAAGTTTGTCCTACATTAGAGGTTGTGTTCCCTACACTTCCAGTCATGAGAGATAAAGTTACAGTAGTGGTGGTGCTTGTTTCTGCCACAATGGTTGTCCCTATGGTGTACAAGGTGGACACTAGCTAAGTTGAAGACACACCGCTAGTACCGTCGATTAGCGGGCTAGTAGGAGGCTGAGTGATTGGTCAACTATCCATCATTTCAAGTGTTTGTGTAATTGGTGTCAATGGTTTTGAAAGTCTATGGGGAGTAATGTACTCCAAAATAAATGGTGTGTTAACCAATAACTTTTGTTGGGATAGTTGGTCCACAGCTGTCCTATCAAGTGCTACAATATCGTCTTCACTATCAACTTCTATCACAACAATCTCTTCCCAGTCAATGTACTTGGATGCATGAGCATGCATATCGGTGGTGACTGGAGACCCACATAGATATTAGAAACGACAACATCCCCTAGTTTGGTTGTAGGGGCATGCAAGTAGGTCTCTTCTAGGCAGTTTTTTCTCCCCATGGGGTTCATCATCGTGCCCTTCCCTTTCTTTCGGGGTCCTCTTAGCACATTCAAATTACAACTCCATCTTTTGCCTAGGTTCTCTCCCAGCCAGAACCCTTAGCTAAGCCTCTTCATACTTGCAACATCAAAACTTGTGATCACCAGGTCCATCCATGTTGCACTCTTTGTTCACCACTCACCTCCCATCCATCTTTGACTTTCTACACAACTCATGCATGTAGGTGCTTAGCCGACCATAGGATGATTCTCAATACCCATATCTACTAGAAGCTTCTTAATCTCAAGCGAAATATGTTTGATATAGGATCTATGTGATTCGCAAAGAAACTGGAACTCTACTTCCTTAAGGAAATAATATTTTGAGACAACATATTCCAAGGTATAACTATAGATTGCTCAACTCCACTAGACATCGATTGCACCGGTTCAGGTAGTATTGAGTGTCATAAGTCTTTCAAGGTGCTCCTTTTTTTAGTGGTACTTTCTACCCAAGATTATACCTCGATCTAAAGTGTAGGATTCCAACCATGCATGCAAATGTGCAGGTAGCCCACTAAAGAAAGTCTCGTACATATCAACATATAAATATTGTTCCACCCATTTCCTTGGTGTGCAATCATTACCACTTGCATACATGCATGTAAAATCATCTTCAAAATGTTACACCCAACATTCAGTGTTTTCCAATGAAAGGAAGAACATCATACTTCATCATCGTGTCAACAGACTGCAACGTGTCCCAACAATGAAACCAAAATATTGCATGCTTTTTCCACTAGAAAGTTAGTTTAGGCACGTGACCTCGTGACATCATTGGTCATGCCTTGTTACACTCCATACTTTCACGTTGACATATCACTCAAGGTAGTCACTCGAGAGCTTACTTGAGGCATGAGAGGAGACCAGTCCACGTTGGGTTTTTATGCATCACAATGATGTCAAGGGATGCTCAACAACTCAAACCACACATATAATCATATCAATGAATAGAGAGACACAATAAGCTTAAAGACATATTGACACAAGTAGAACATCAACCACTCATTATACTTATTCAAATTGGTCGTAACATTGGTTCCACATTCTATCTTCAACCCAATTCTCTTAAACAACAGAAGTGACAGTAGAAGTAACAATATTTATCTAATCATTACATCAAAACTCTCTATGAGTACAACCAAGAGTGGCAAACTTGTAACTAGTATCCCCTTTCCCATACCCAAAAGAGGGATATATAGTAGTGGGGCATTGCCCTTCACTAATTACACTTGATAACCACCCTCTTAACTTCCCTGAGTTTGTCATTGTCATGAGTGCCTAGAAATCCACTCATGATATCCTATATTTGCGCTTCATGCTTCATTTGTCTCGCACTCCCTAGATCTGTGAGAACCTCTTTTGACTTTGGTAACAATCTTTTGCATGCACTCCCAAATTAGTGCCTCCTTTGTTTGCTTCTTGATTTATTATGCATGATTCTTTTTCCGACCATTGTCTAGGTCTTACACGCCAAGTGTAAGAAGGGTTTCCTTTATATCGTGCCATCTGTAAGTCCTTTTTTGTTCCCTTTCACATCTTTAGATTCTTTCAAAATTGGTGACACATTGCGCACTTTTTGTCAAAACTTAGGCCTTTTGACTAAATTGGGTTACAATCCAAAGTTTGTGCCTTAAACAAAATTGGGATCAACAATAATCTAATGCACACTGAGAGAAATAAAATGATTAATTTAAAGGAACATGTGAGATTCAAGATCTAGCTTACTCTGTTGCTAGTAATGAGAATCAATGAATCGCTTGTACTAGCATGCTCTATTGCTAGGTGATTCAGATGTTTGACCAAATGCATGATCACTTGTACTAGTGTGGTATGTTCATAGGTGATCTAAGATATATAGTGGCCAATCAAACACTCCTTGTCAATCAGTTAGCATGCCCACACTTTAATTTAGAAAGCATGTTGATAGTGTGCATTTGCACGTAAGAGTAGAACATATTCCCCCTGTTAGGGTTAGCTGGCAGAAGATATCAATTAAATGCAAATAAAGATTAAACAGAGAAATGGAAATACACAGAATTAATAACAGCGAGAGACAAGATTTAGCGTGGTTCACCCAAACTCGGGCTACATCCACCAAACAGAGAGTCCAATATTATTATCCAGTAAATCAAACCGATTACAATCAGCAATCCCTGCAACTCAATACCGCTGCAAATGCTACAATACAATACTCAAACCCTAACCCTTGGCCGCTTTTTATCAAGCCTTTTTGTCAGTTACAAAAATTAGGGTTTTCTTATGTCGGTCATAAAAAATAGGATTTTTTAAGTCGGCCCTAGGATACATGGCTAGTGTACAGTACTTTCCTGATCAGTCACCACCTACCAACACCCCCCCCTAAAATATTTGCTTGTATAATATGCAAATATTATAAGGTAGTGTGTAAGGGGAAGAAAGAAGAAAGAGATCCTTAGGAAGGATTTGTCTCCCTGAGATAAGTTTTTTGTTCCCCCTAGAATGTAGGTGAGGACAAGAAAGATGGAGATGGTTATGTTGTTACCAAAGAAAATGGACTGAAATTGTGCCTCCATAATATAACACATAGGGGTATCACATAGCGGGTAACAACACAATAGATTAAGAGAGGCCCAAAGTTCACATGAGAAAACACAAGCAAATATAAGAAACCAAGATAGATGTAGCCTCAATATCATGCATTTGATGATGGAAGTGATTGAGGTAATCTTAATGCGACGACAAAGGTA
Source organism: Cunninghamia lanceolata (assembly GCA_027924645.1). NCBI lineage: Eukaryota > Viridiplantae > Streptophyta > Pinopsida > Cupressales > Cupressaceae > Cunninghamia > Cunninghamia lanceolata. The sequence goes on along the minus strand of BSBN01000124.1, from coordinate 2,746,954 downwards.
ATCTCAGTGTTGTAACATTTGAGGTATATAAAGGAAGAAGAAGAATACTTATAGTGTAGAAATAACCAGGTAGAAGTAAACCTCAATGTTTTGTATCAGATGAAGAAAGAGTGATGGTGCATGTATCAACAATGTTTTGTATTTTATCTTGCAACACTCGACATTAGTTGGTGGAGTGGCCTAGTGCTCGATGATATGAATAGGAAGTGTTGATTGATTGTGTTTGGGAAATTTCTTACATGTGGGAGAAGTAAGAATGATCAAGTGGGATTTTAGGAGCATGGGTAGAACGTGTTGAGGAGGATAAGTAAGTTGTGTGTAGGAGTTGTCTTCTTGTTTTGATGGGATAGAAGAAGGTTGAATATTTTGAATGAGTTCAGAAGAAATAAATAGATGATGAATCAAAGAAATCATAGAGACATCACATGATGTAGAAAGGGAAGATTTAGGTGGAGGAAGAGATCGATAACCTAGACCCATGGTAGAAAGGTGCGGTGTAGGTCCCATGAGGAACTTAATTCCTTGCCCCATGTGTCCAAAATCATTTCTGTTATAGCCATGTTTAGAAAGAATTTTAAATCTAGGCCCTAGCGATTTTCCAATTTAGAAAGAGGAGGATCCACATCATTGGCCTTATCAAAATGAGCGATATGTTCACATGTCAGAGAAGCAATAGTAGAGTTCATAGAAGATGATGGAATGATTTCACCATAAAATTGTTTGTCCATGTTCCATATAAAGATGTCAAAGTGAGCCGAGTCAACCTTATATCCACCACTGTAAGAAGGGCGAAGCCTAAGTAGCTCCTCTTGTCACCAGAACATGCGTTTGAAGAATGATGTTCATCAACATATACAGAGTCATTAGTAGGAATTATTGGCAATGTATCATGTTGGAATGAAGAAGAGGACATCACTATATGAGGAAAAGGAGAGATGTTGTTTGGTGTAGAAAAAGTGGAGTTAGCAATGTGATAATATTGAGAGGGACTATTATATGCCTTAATCATGAAATAATTTTATCCACAAAGAAACTTTATAGATTGGTGTAGAGTAGATGGAACAACACCCATGGCATGAATCCATGGTCTACCAAGAAGAAGATTGTAATAAAGGTCCCTGGCAAGACATGATTTAAGATAGGGAGGGTGACAGGGCCCAATGAAATAGGTAAAGTAATGGTACCTAATGTATCTTGGCTAATGTCATTGAAACCCTTAATGGAAATGTCAAAGGGTGCAAGATTAGGGGTCTCAACATGAAATCATTTTAGGAAGTCAAGACTACAAGCATTAAAGTTGGAACCATTGTCAACCAATGTTCTCTTAATGCTTCTAGAGTTAATACTAGTCACAATGAAAAGAGGAGGGTGTCATTGTTGAATATTGTAGGGAGGAAGCTCAGATGGAAAAAATGTGATGTCCATTATATTAGAATGAATGTAGTCAATTAGAGTAGCTACTTTAGGTGGCTTAATAGAAGAGGAAACATGAATCTTATGTAAGGCTTTCTAAATCATGTCGCAATAAGAAGGTGAAGTTTGAATCAACTCCCAAAGAGAGATCTTAGTTTGAGTAGCCTGGATTTGTTCAATAAGATCATACTCTTTAGTGTTCTTAGGGGAACACAAGGATTTAATGGAAGAATAGGAGCATAAGGTAGAAGGGAATCATGAACACAAGTAATTTGCTTTTTTTATGAGTATTATGAGTATGGATCACTACATGAAAGTTAGTAAGAGAAGGAGCCATAGGTGTAACTCCAAGATAAGTGAAGGATGAAGCAAGAGAAATTGGCATGGAAGAGTTACTAGACACGTCAAGAAAACCCTGAATGGTGATAACAAGATGAGAAGGTGGGAGTGGATCAAGCACCCCATGCACAATAATTTTAGGAAGGACCATAGAAGTTGTGCCTTTAATGTTGATGGATTTATTAAGTTTCACCATAATGTGTGCAATAAGTCTATTCATGAAACATGCATTAACCGGGAGAGTTTCTATGTTAGGAATTGAAAGTGTAGGAGAAAGACCTGAAAGAGTATGTTCAAGATCTCCTAGCATATCATTCGATGTGGGACTAGAGTTGACATTTGGTATTGCCTCATTAAAGAGGGGGAGAGCATTGACATGAAGAGTGGGCAAGGTGATGTTAAGAAAGTGATCAATGATGTCATCACGCTTTGGAATATCCTTCTAAAGGAAAAGATCCTCCTTCGAAGAAAGAGAATGTGTGGACAATAGAGAAGAGGACACCTCATGAGACGGGAGATGGGCAAGAAGAGAAATGAAGCTCATCATCAGTGAAAGTAGAATCAAAAGAAAAATTGTTAATTGGAACAAGGGAATTTGGAGGAAAGGGTGGGAAGAATTAATAGGGGTTTCAATATAGAGGTTAAGAGGATAAAGAGACATAGGTAGAGTTAAGTTGCTATTGCATGCATGGAATGAAGTATCATTATCACGGACTTTCTGAACAAAGCTAGAAAGTGATTTAATAAAATAGGAAAACATGTCCACAATGAAAGATAGAAGGAGAAGATTGAGAAACGTGAAGACAACTTCAATCGAAGGTTGTCATTTTTCTCCTAAGAAGTTTTTCTAAGGAAAGATTTTTTTTTATTTATTTTTGGAAGAAAATGGAAGGTGAAAAGGTTTTTGTCTCGAATAATCAAGTTTACCAAAATGTAGAATAAAACTTAGGCTACGCTAAACTTATATTAGATTCATAGAGATGGGAAACCTAAACCTCAAGAAACTGGGGATACAAAAATGAAATCTAAAAACTGGATATAGAAAAGTAAATATGAATCAATGAAGAACTTGGAAATTGAAGCAAGGAGCTCACTGGATCAGACACTAGCATGTTGCATTGTCATCCATAAACAATAGAGAACTCAAGTATTTTTACTAGTATCTATTTGATCTGCACACGGGAAGGAAAAAACAAAGTATCAAAAGTACAATGAAAGAGAAGAAATATAATGATACTTTTTTGCATTTCAGTGAGCTACAAGTACTTGTTATGTGACAAATTTTTTTTGGGACTGTTTAGGAGCTTGCCACAAATGGTCAAGCCCCTTGTTTGGTCTTTTGAGCTCTACATGTAGTCATTGGAATGAGGAAAATTGGAATTAGTGTGTGCTCTTAAACCCTACATGTTTATAGAATTTATGAACAAAAGAATAGTAACGATCTATAAATATTAGTCTGGTGTACAAAGAACAACACCCTAGTTTGTATGTAAGGAAAAGGGAGGTGATAACTTTGTAGTGTAAAAGAAGACAATAAATGCAAAATGATAAAGAAGAGAGGAAGATAAAATATAGCAATACTAATCTTCACAATGATAGTGGATGATGCTCGTGAGGCCAAGGAGGTGTAACAGAGTGTTGGAATGCTACAAGGTGCTATCAAGAGCCAAAGAGAGAGTTGTAAACTATCTTGGAGAACTCAAGCTTGCATGAGGTATCATGGAGTTGCATGAAGGAATGAAAATAAATCATGGAAGAATGAGAGGGAAGCACAATAGTCATTCAAAATGCAAAGGTGACTATTGGACTTCCAAACTGCCAGGTGTATGATGGTTACAAAGGAATTTTTAGAAGCTGAAGGGTCACAAGTAGGCCAAAAATTGATATTGTATGACTGTACAATCGAAGGATGGAAGCACAACACATAGATGTTTGTGTTTCATGCTAACATCCAAGTATAATGTGCTTGGAGACTTTGCAACATGGGAACAAAACATAACACAAACATAGGGGTCACATGGAAACACAAAAAATAGGGTTGAACACACAAAACCACAACATAACACTAGCACTAGGAGTGGGTAACAGGCCAAGGGTGGGCTAAAATGATCCTAGAACATGCTACGAGAGTGAACACCAAAGAAAGGAGAATTTGTAGTGTCAAAATTGTAGGGTATGTAAATTTTGACCTTACAATTACCCCCTTGGCTTGGCTTGTGGTGAAGTAGGTGGAGTGTAATCTCCCCATTTCTTATTTTCTTCTTTGTTCATTCGAAGTGAGTTTGTTCTCCTCTTCTTCCTTGAATTTCCACTCTTTCTTTGGAGACATACTACAATCATCTTGAGGCTTTACAAAAAATAATGTTAAAGGAATGCTTACCTCCCATGGGTTGTCCTTGATTTGTGCATAGTGAAGATCTCTTAGGGCTTTCTCCAATCTCCATGCTTCCATAATCAAGTCCTTCAAATGATGTCCTGTCCTTCACTATGATGGTTTGGAGTACTCCCTAGCCATATTTACTAAGATCTCTTTCATCATATCCCATCCTTGTAGGCAATCTTGAAACTACACCTTAGTGTACTCTTCAAACTTTCAAGTGGAATCATTGGATTTCAAATCATTGAATAAAACTCATTCATGGATGCTCTTGCATACCTTTCCAATGGTTTATTCTTCTTAAGAAGGGGTTGGCCCACACTTATTGGTAGATTTTTCTTTCACTTTTTAGAGCTTTGATATTAGTGCATTCTTCTTTATTAGCTCTTGTTGTACTTGTTCAAAGATTCCAATAGGGGGCTTAGATTGATCCTTCTTAACTTGAAACTCTTTAATCCTCTCACTCAAATTGTGAATTTCTTCCCAAAGAGCCTCTCTCTCTCAACGATTAGTCTAAGCTTGATTGGATCTCCTCGAGCTTCTTCTTATGAGACTTGGTCATGGCTGTTTCTTTACAACCCACACATGTTGAGAAGAGTTTGAAAAAGTGTTAGACACACAAAAATTTCCACATGTCACCCAAATCTTCCTACAAGCCTCAAAGAACTTATGGCTTTCATAGAAATTGATCCATAATTTTCCCCCAAACTAGTTAGAAACTAGGGAGTTCTATACTTAGAATCTAAACAATAGTCATTAATGGAGGTGTTAAAGTGTCAGTAACCAAAAAATGAAGTACTGTAGTATGAATACAACACAAAATAGAGATTTAGATCTTGGAAACCCTCGTGAGGGGTGAAAAACCTAGTTGATAAGAGCAATTACTCACTACTAGAGTGTATTACTCAACATAGACAAGTACAAAGAGATCTATAATTCTCTGTCAAGCTTATATTATTACTCCAACCTCTCTTTTTAGGAGATTTAACCTCCAATTGTCCTCCCGTGCTTGCTTTGGACCTCAAATAGTTCTTATAGAATGTTGGAAGACTCCCTCATGTGTACCAAGCCTCTTACTCTGGAACTAAAGAGACATGGATGTTAGATCATTTCAAATTTAGCTTGTTTTTCTAACAGGTGAAACCGCCACTTCCAAAAGAAGACAATTTTAAAATCACCCTATCGATTACAAAACCACTAGTGTCATTTCAAAATTGGCAGCAATATTTCAAAACCACCAGTGAAGTCCAAGGGGTTGAGTTCAATTGGTTAAAACATTGGGTTCTCTTTATGGAGACCTAAGTTCAAATCCCCAAAGGGACATATAATGTGGAATTCTAAGTTGTGACTCTTGGTCTTCCGTTGTTGGCTTCTAGTGCAAATGTAATATCTAATGTGGATTTCTAAGTCGTGACTCTTGGTATTTCATTATTGACTTCCGGTGTGGATATATAAGTTGTTATCAAATATTAATGATCTAAAGGAGCTAAGTATTAGTCTCATTAATGCTTGTAAGGAGCTAAGTATTAGTCTCATCGTTATCATTTGCTTGCATGAGTCATATTCATAAACTTCTATAATATAAAAAAACCACAAGTGACACCTTTGAAACTACCACTATTAATAGTTTCAAACCCCACTTCTTCCAAAGGCCATATCTTTTGCATACAAACTCAAAATGACGTGATTTTTTGGAGATTGTATAGCTTTTTGAGAGGAACATGAATATGTAAACATTGCCATATAGCTATATTTTTAGCCCCACACAATGTTGACGTGTTTTTCCAATTAAGGATGATATTTACTCCTATATCCAATATGTTTCAGTTACTACCTCATCCCTCACAATATCATGCAATCAAATTAATTTTAGGTAGTTGACCTCCCAATATTCACCCACATTGCTACCTTTATATGTAGAAAATTGAAATTGAGAAGATGGTCCAAGAGTTGCTTAATGTTGAGGTCATTTGACAAAGCGTTAGCCCTTATTGCTACCTAGTGCTCCTAGTTTACAAGAAATGTGGCTCTTGGTGGTTATGTGTGGACTTTTGTCAACTTAATAAAATTACTATCAAGGATAAGTTTCCCATACCTATAATTGGTGAATTATTGGATGAGTTGCACGGACCTCGTTTCTTCTCCAATCTCGACTTATGCTCTAGCTACCATTAGATTCACTCGTAGGAGGAATATATTGCTAATACAACTTTCCATACTCACGAGGCCCATTATAGATTTTTGGTGATGCCATTTAGTGTCACAAATGCTCCTCCACATTCCAAAGTTTGATGAATCACATTTTCTGACCATTCCTTTGGAAATTTGTATTGATATTTTTTCATGGCATTCTCATCTACAAGACATGGGAAGGACATCATACACACTTGGACAAGACCCTACAACTTGTATCCTCAAATCATTTATTTGTAAAGCGATCTAAGTATTCTTTTAGTATAATAGAGGTGGAATATCTCGACCATACTGTCTCAACCAAAGATGTTAAGGGTGATCCCAAGAAAATTAAGGACATGGAAAATTGGTTCAAACCATTATCTCTTAAAAATCTTTGGATATTTTTAGGTCTCGCTAATTGTAACATAAATTTGTTTGGGACTATGTTAAAAGTGTAGCTCTTCTAATGGGCATGTTAACAAAAATGTTTTAAAGTGGTTTGAAGAAGTAGAGTGTGGCTTTGCCCTTCTCAAACATCTCGTGCATACCACACCAATACTTGCCATGGTAGTTTTTTTAAGCCATTTGTCATTGAGAGTGATGCTTTAAGGGTTGGAATTGAGTCTATATTGATGTACGGAGGATGACCTTTGGTTTTCACTAGCATAGCACTTGCAGGTTGAATTTTGGTCATATCCATCCACAAGAAGGAAATGCTAGCCATTCTCCATGACATGACTCATTGGCAGCCATACTTGTTGGGGTGACATTTCTACATCAAGATAGATCATCATAGCCTTAAGTATTTCATTTAACAATGAGATTTTTCACCATAACAAAAAATGGGTCATCAAATTATTAGGCTATGATTATGAAGTTGTGTACAAAAAGGGGAAGGAGAATGTGGTGGCAAATGCCATGTCTTGGAAATTTGAAGACAATGGGACATATGTGTTTTATCCTTACCTATTGTAGATTAGTTGTAGGAGGTCCAACAAGAATGACAATGGGATATGTAGGTTCAATGTTCAACATATTCATCAGCTAGCACCCAATCCCACAGCTAAGCCTAGTTACACATGGGATGGCCAATACTTGCATTACAAAGGGCAATTTGTTCTTTCTAAAAGTTTTGCTCTTTGGTCCAAAATTTTACATGAGTTACATGAATCCCCTTTCATAGCACATTCAAGCTTCCTCAAGATGTATGAAAGGTCAAAATGCACTTTATTTTAGGTGGGCATGAAAAATGATATCAAAAAATTGTTGTTGAATGTGATACTTGTCAATGCCACAAAGGACAAATTGTCAAGACTCTAGGCACTCTATGACCATTACCAATTCAGCCTTCAGTATGGATAAACATGTCACGCATTTTATGCAAGGGTTTCTTAAGTTAGATGACAAGTTATTCATTTTTGTGGTGGTTGATCTTTTCTCAAAGTATGCTCACTTTTATTTATTGTCCCACCCTTATAAAGCCTATACTATTGCCAAGTTATTCTATAAACACATCTTTTTCCTCCACAGTATGTCCATTTCAATTGTTTGTTACCATGACCCTACCTTTACTAGTCACTTTTGGTAAGAATTGTTCAAGATGCAAGGAATACAATTGAAAAATTAGTTCAACATATCACCCACAAATTGATGGTCAGACAAAGACAACAAATAAATGCTTGGAGATGCACTTATGTTGCTTGCTTTAAAATAGTAAACTTGATGTTCTAAATGGCTACTCCTTGTGGAATGGTGGTACAACACCTCATATCATTCTTCTACCAAGATGAGGACATATGAAGCTATGTATGGTTAATCTTTGCCATGCTTCACATCTTATTTGTTAGGTAGTTCCAAGGTACATGTTTTTGATTATATTCTTGATCATCAAGAGAATCTCATTTGTAGTCTCGATGACAACTTGGCATTAACATAGAATGCCACGAATAATAAGTAGATCAACATCATTCAGAGTGCACATTTATTGAATGAACTTGGTTTTTCTACATCTTCAACCATACAAGCAAGCATCTCTCAAGATTGCAGGTAGACATAAGTTGGTGCCAAAATTCCATGGACCTCTCTAGATATTACAACTAGTTGGTGAAGCTGCCTACAAGTTGGATCTCCCTTTGTATTACGAATTCATCCTATTTTCCATGTCTCGTGTATGAATAAGTTACTTGGACAACGCATTTGCATTCAATTGTCAGTTCTTGAAATGGATGATAAAGGTTCCATCATCCTTGAGCTGAAAGCTATTTTGGGCCAATTTATGTGCTAGCTTCATAACCACACCATCACATATGTTTTGGTCTAATGACAAGGGTTGTAGCTAGAAGACACCACTCGGGAACCTGTCTACCAACTTTAGTGACAATTTCCATAGTTGGAGCTTGGAGGACACTACTTCTCAAAGGGGGAAGCATGTTAGGACCTTTTGTTATGATGGTGTCAAGATCGTTTCATCTTAACTTTTTTTATGAGCATCGTACAATGTAATAAGTTCATAGTAGGTGTCTAGATTTATCTCACATTGGTCATACCTTATACATCACTCTTAACAATGCCTTTATATTGACTTTGTAATGAAAGAGATCATCCGAGATTTTATATTGTATTGGAGCATTTCTCTTAAGGAGGTTTCCTCCTCAAAGAGGCCAATGATATTTGTTTATGGTATTTGAATAAAAGCATTCTTGTAGTTGTTCTTCTAAGTTCTTTTATTTGATAATATTATGTATAGGTGTGATCCTAACACATACCATCTTCATTTCAACAAAATGACTATCATTAGTGCTTTAAAAGAATGTGTATCATAAAGCAAATCATTACGAAACAAGGATTCATCAACCTCATCACGAGAAGAGAAAGAAGTAGCACTACACTCCTCACTAAATACATCATCAATATACCAAGAGAGAAAAAGATAAAAAAGGACTAGCAACCTTGTGTGAAGGTGGAACATGTTATCTACATCACTAGGCTCCTAAAGGAATGATGTACTAAGAGAGGCACATGAAGGAGAATCCATATATGTAATAGAAAAGCTACAATTAGATGGCAATGGGATATGCTCACCAGGTACAAAACCACATAAATCAAGACCCCTAGATGTATCATAATGTCTAGTCTATATTACTTTATCTAGTTCCTGGGGTTTTGTTTTGGCTATTTTTTATTTATTGTGAATCTCACGGCGAATGTAACTGGTAGTTAATCTGGCCTTCTATGGTCTATCCGATGTTTTTGTATATGGGCTATAATGTTCAGATGTTGAAATTGTATTAGGTTTATCTTGTTTTCACTGTACCTCTCTTTTATTATATAATATAATGTTTAGGTGCTTGCGCCTTTCATATATTAAAAAAAAGACAAATGATGTTGATGTGGATATGATGATGCTAGGTGATGGACACTTGAGACTTGATACAATGGAATGTGAGGCAACATATAATAGATCAACTTGGTGCAAGAGCTAGGGTTTTGCCATGTCTTGATGCAATAATTGATGTGGTTGATATGGAAAGCTGGATAATGAAGGTGGGTTGATCCATTATGATAGGAATATATGGTGGGGTTGTTCTAATGATGGGTGGATTCTAAATGCTTATCCTCGATGAATTGAACTAAGGGGTGATGTCCTTTTATACTTTAACCTAGGAATAGAATTTGAAAGTTTTGGCACAAAACTCAACACATAATGATTAGTTGAAATTGAGTTGGCTTGGGCTTAGGGTGAAATTTAGATATTTGAACATGAGGATCAAATCCATGCTACAAAATTGACTCGAGTTATTTCTATACTTATAATTTTGACTCAATGATTAAGATAAATAATCTAGAAACTTAGAAATAATCTAAATAAGAATCATATTCTATTCATAAAAGTTAATTAAAAATACCAAATCAATCAAAATTATGTATTAAAGGGTAAAAAAAATTAAGGTATGCACCTTTTCACTAGGGCCTAAATTTGAGGGTCAACCCTGCCTATCAAGCAAATTTTTTATGACGGTTATCCATTCAAAAGTGCCCTTAAAATACAATGACATGCCTTAGTATAAGTAAAATTATACACACACACACACACACACACACACACACACACATATATATATATATAATCACAATTCTATGTAAATTGTCTATCCAAAATCTCTCCTTTCATGTGATACAATCTCTTTAAATTTTTGATTGTATTTTATGACAAAAATGCCTAAATATGGCTATACGGCCATCAAATTTAAGCCCTGCTTTTCACCCTTACAATAGTATCACCCTTGGGCTTTTGCCCTGGAGTGGGAGTGGGAGTGGGAGTGGGAGTGGTGGGAGTGTGAGGGTGAGTGGTATAAAATATTCATCAATTGTCAAAAAGAGCATTTAAAACTTTCAACATACACCTAATACAAAGAAAATTGTATTCGGTCAACAACCTTCCCAAAAACAAATATAATCCCGTCTTTTCATCAATTTTGTAAATGTTTGTTTTATATAATTTTGAAATGTCAGGGCGGAAAGGAAATTCATCGCTTAGAAAATTAAGGGGAACTTTTTATCCCTTAAATCTGTTTGCTTATATATATATAGCATCGAAAACCCTGGAAGGCAGCTGAGCTCAACTCGAGTAAGCGTTTTTACCCACGTCTACAAAGCCTATCACTCTCTCACTCTCACTCAATTCTGCAAGAGTTAAACAAGGACATGTTGTGAGAAGAGAGGCATTAGTCTTGTGTTGCGCCGTATTTGCTTCTCTGTGAAACCCCCATCCCATTTTTTTTCCCAGGCAAAACCCTCATTTTGTGTAGGAAGAGGGTACAGATTCCTCTCTTGCAGGAACACATACACAATAAGTAGCTTAACGGCAATGTGGCGAGGTAAGGGCTAAGGCGGTTTTAGTGATAGGCGTTAATGGCTGACAAAAGGGATGTACATGTGGCGTGGGGTTTTGTTTTTGTGTGTATTTGGAGTTTAGGGTTATAGGGGGCTGGGGGAAGACGGGCACGTGTGGCTGCTAGGGTAATGAGGCAGGGGAATTGAAGGAGAAAGATATGGAAGGGGAAGGGGATCTGGTGGTCGCCTCTGCAGTTTGCGCCACGCTCTTTGCGCTGCTGGGTGCCCTCAGCTTTGTCATTCTTTGGCGTGTCAATTGGCGGCCCTGGAGAATATACAGGTCGGCTATCGCACTATTATTTGTGCTTGTTTTTAACAATGCGATCTTAATACCAACCAGCATTACTCTCATGGGTTTCTTATTTTTTTACAGCATCTTTTTTGTTTTTTTGGTTGTTTTGAGTTTTATCATGCAGTCTACTAGATAGCTGCTGCATTTTTGTCTTGTCACTATCCGATGTTTAATATGCTGTCCGAACATGGAATCTTGTTTTGCTTAGATATGTCCAAAACAATTTCTTATTGTTTAAGTTTTATTCTAGCGAAGTTGTAGATTTAATTTGTAATATTCTTTCCATCCAATATTGTAAAGCAAATTTTTTTTTTGCAACTGAGTCCTGCAGGTCAAACTGAATGCTCTCGTTGTTGTTACAGTAAGTTGATGTTTAGTAAATGTGCACATTGGGAAATACTAAAATCACTTTCAAACATTATTTTAGACAAAATGTCTTAGATGCTGGATTTATTGGGGAAAATACCACTAATAGTGCTGGACGCATGAATGTGTTATTTTAAAGTAAGGGTTGGTAGTCTAACCGGCTCAATCGCTATTCCATACGCTACTACTGAAATCCAGTGTAACTTGATATTTTGTAGAAACACACCCCTTATCTTCTTATTGCATGGCAGTTACGTAGGAAACGGACCTGAAAATTTTGGGCAGAATGTGGGTCATGGCAAAAGATGGGAAAATTACGTTAGAAATTAAGCCCTTGGGAGTAGTATGGGATACGGAAAGGAGACCGTTGACATTTTTAAGAGAGAAATCTGGGATTGATAGAGAAATTTGAGAGAAGGTTGCTATAACTATTAAGCAAGGTATTCTAAAGGAAAAAACCCCAAAATACAAAAACCAGATTGTTAAAAAAATTAAATGAGAAGTTGCTCGTGCATTGTGTTTATAAGAGCCTTATGACTCCTGGGCACATTTGGAGTTCTTGCGTAGCTTCTCCTTTAAAAGGGTCCATTTTCACAGACAGGAAATCACAAGTTTGATTGTCATCTCTTTGGGCACAATTCTGTAGAACATAGTAGCACCTGGCAGCATCACACACTGACTTGTTTATAAACATGTTTAGAATAAGGTTGATGAAGAACACATGCTCATAATGAGCTTCTGTCTTTTTAAAAGTGTAGAGTGTTGTGGGGTCACCAGATCTCAAACTATAAGAGCATTGTTTTGCTTAAATCTTATATAGAGTGTTGACGGGCAAAAAAATGGTTAGTGTGCCTTCAATAAAAAAAATCTTGCTTTCTTTTTACATTTTCTAGGCTGTAGGAATAAAGTGTTCTATTTCTGGACAGTGGGCCAATGTTGACCTACACTCTCTCAACTTTCATTGACTTCAATTGCAACATTTATTGACTGAATTGCACAGTTTGCCCATTGCCTTTCCTGATAAAGTTTTCAGATTCAAGATTCCAGAGGTTGATTCTGCATATCAGCTTCTTCATGGGCATGAAGAGCCAATTTTTTTCACAAGGACAATTCATCATATTGTATGCACACATTTTTTATGAACGATGTTATTTATTGACACATGCTTCAGCATATATACTTGAAAAAAAATGTTGTCGTGTTTTTTTCTTGTTTGTGTTGCTTGAATGTGTATTTTGTTTTTGAACCTCGTATATTTTGTTTTTTATAAAAACATTGCTAGTATTCTTATTGAAGAAGAATATGCTTAACATTGTTAAAAAATTCAAGGAATCACTACTGAGCACATTGTGTACTCATATTTTGCATGAAGGATGTTATTTATTGACTACATGTTTTAGCATATTTACTTGAACACAAAATGACATCATGTTTTTTTCTTGTTTGTTTCATCTAAGCAAAGCATTTTTAAACTTATCAAATTTTGTTTTTATGCAAAAATGGTTGATATGCTCAGTAGATGGAACTATTATTCTAAGTGTTCACGGTAAATTGTATCTCAGGTCCTGCAAAGGGTCTAAATATAATCTTGATAAATTATGACCTTCATATTTTAATTTGATTTTGATCGATTACGACTAAAATTTATCTCATTTGGTGTCAATAAATCTAGACTCTCTTCTATATGACCAGAGAGTTGATATTGAAATTTGTGCCTTAAAAGTTAAAACTGAACAAACATGAAATTGAACTATGATATTGTGCTTTGAAACCTCGTAAATTTGTAGCTGGTGGTTGCCTTGAACCTCTTTCAGCATGCTTGTTCTATGTAGCCAGTTTACCTTCTCTTTTGGCATCAATGTTTGTATTGAAGGAGGATATTTTGCAAGATAATATTGATTAAGGATGTTAGCACTCTTATTGGAGACGTTTTTTATAATTTTATTGTCTAAGCAATCCAAGTTGACCAATTCATCTCTGTTGCTGAGTAAGCAATAATATAAATGCAAATAGCTAGCCTAGGATGTTATGGAGCTTTACCCTATGCATCATACACCGCCCAACCGGATTCTACCATGCTATTGGCTCTTGGTCCTTCCTTCCTTGTAATGCTTTTCTCTTCCGCATGGTAACTTCTATAATATCGGCTATAAGTCCCAAAATTCTTCTGAAAATATCTTGCAAAGTATGAGGAGTTTAGTTTTATGAAGCATTTTACCTTTGTTTTCTTCTACTGTTAAAAGGATCCATTCAGTGATACAGTTAGTCATGCTATAATAAGTGTTCATTCCATAATTTATATAAATAGGTCACCTGCTTTTTTAGATTTCTATTGCTAATATGAAACTATCACATTTCTAACCATTCTCAATTCCATAATTATATATAAATTCTAGTTAGTTTCAACCACCATTATCAACTTAAAAAAAAATCCTAGATTGTTACATGTTCAATGTTAAATTCAACAAACATACTGCTTTACAGTCAGTGCATAAAAACTTGTGTATAATGGTGTATTCAAACAGACCCACCTACATCAAATGATATATTGTATCTTCTATGCTTAAAATTCTAGGTAGGACTCAATCTCACATGTCCCATCATGCTAGCAAAAGATTCATTAATCCATGTCTATCTGATAACCTCAAATCTATGGGACAAAAAATTCAAGTATCAGAAATCTGCTCATCAATCATTATTAAATATTAACACTTGGTGCTTCACGGTTTACCCTCATGTCTTGGACTTTCCCTACCTGGCGGAGTGCATGTTGTGTGTGTAAGTGATAACTTCCTATTAATTTTCAGCTACAAACTACTTTCTATCAATGGAACCTCATGTTTCATTTTCAGAAATTAACATGCACAGGAGAAATTGTATTTTCTTCTGGTGCTTTTGGATTATAACGTTTAATTTTGTAATCCTAAAAGTCTGGTATATCGCATTCTGTTCAAACTTAAGCCATCAATCACTCCTTTGTCAAGTTAAAGGCTGAAACTAAAAACCAAAAAATCATTTTCAAGTGGACTGCAAAAAAGTGAATTCAGATTGTGTAATGCCACTGCAACTCAAACCATTTCCATTTATATATTTTATGTAACAGTTCTTTGGATCTTGATGATATAGTTAAAATAAAAAATATCTTGGATGTTGTGATGAAAGTAGTTGTATAACTGATCTTATTGTGTATTGGTTTGAGCCTTGAGGGATAATTGGTAAACCATAAAACTGATTTGTTGGGTTATTTAGATTATTTCTGAAGCAAGCTGTACTGTATTTGATCAATTTATTTCAGTTGCAGACATCTTGGGCATTCTGACACCCATGGGTATAAAGCCTTTATTCATTATTGTATCTCATTCAATAAAGATTTCTGTAAGCAAGAACATTAAATTATGGCAAATGTGTGTGAGGTTTATCTCATCATGTGGTGATGGGAGAAATGAGTGGCCTTATTTGAACGAATTGAGTAGTTTTTAGCCTAACTATTATTATTCTTGCTCAGTTAAAATAGAGCTGATATACTCTGCATGCGTGCATTCATATTTGTCAGTGACCTGAATTGCTTGTCTGGTTGAGTATGACAAACTAAAATTTCCACAAGTTTTAACTTTTCTGGTTATTTATGTATGCTCGTATTTCATATATTTGCACATGTAATGGAAGTATTGACTACTATAGTTTTGCCTGAACAGCTGTTGATATTGATACTTAGTAAGTTTTTTTCTTGGTTTATTTGCAGCTGGGTTTTTGCTAGAAAATGGCCAACGATTCTTCAAGGTCCCCAGTTATGTGCTATATCGGGATTGTTATCACTAGCAGCCTGGGCTGTTGTAATTTCACCAATAGTGGTTGTAATTGTCTGGGGAAGCTGGCTTATGGCAATTCTGGATCGTGATATAATTGGGTTGGCTGTTATAATGGCTGGGACAGCTCTTCTGTTGTCATTTTATGCCATCATGCTTTGGTGGAGAACTCAGTGGCAGAGTTCACGTATGTATATTCAGTTCAATTCTATGCTTCTCAAATTAAATTCAGAGTTCATGGTTTATATGGTCAGAGTTTTAATTTTGTTAATTTGTGAATCTCAGAAATAATTTAGCTTGACTGATTAACCTGGTTAACATGTGTAAGATCTTATTCCAATGCGAGCATGTTATTTTAATATGGTGGCAAGTTTATGTGCTGACAGTTCTTTGCAAATGGTCCCGCAAACATTTGAAATCTAATATTGAAACCAGCATTACAAGACTTGCTGAGTCCCCTGGTTCTGAGTCTGAGCAGGCAAAAATCAGGCCTGCAGTCTTTTTTTGCCATACTTGGCGAGTTTAGTGAGTGTGGGCTTAGTTTGTCTATTATGTTTTTTGTAAAATATCTACATATCTCATTTTTTTTTTTCTAAAATTTTGGAGCCTGTGCTGAGTTTTTTGCCAGTTCGGAGCCAAAAATCAGCCTGCCTGTTTTTTGTGCCAGTGTCGAGTCCGAGTCTGGTAACACTAACTGAAACTAATCTGATATCTGTTCTGAGGTGTTCTGTAATTTTTTTTGTACCTCTAGAAACTTGATGCTATATTTAGTTCCAAGTTGTGTCTCTTTCTCTGTAAATACTATAAGTGAAAGAAATTACATTAAAGTGACTGTATGTCTAGCAAAATTTGAAATTTTAGTCTTTTGTTTAGGATTACTTTTGGGGGTTTCTAGGAACAGAGTGACATTATTTTTTGCATCCAGTTTAAGTAGTAAGTATGATTCCCACTTGTTTCCTACAGCCATGGAATTGTATGCTCTGCTTCTTTATGCCGAGAGATGTAACCTGTAGTTGCAGCAGGAGGGACAGCATCTGGTGTTATGACTGTGAAAGAAAAACTATTTAGAGGCAACATTTATTTTTTAAATCTAAAGACATAAAATTTTAAAATATATATTAATGCCTCAAATGAAACTATTAAGAAGAAACATATAAGTATATAATATTTACTACACTTCCTAAAATAAAATAGACAAAACAATAGAATTACTGAAATAATAAATGGTGGCTTTTCCAAAAGTAAAATTAAAAGTTACATACACAAGTAAAACAAATGCATTACCAAAAAATAGCCCTTCAAATAAGAATAAAGTAAACAATGTATAAAATAAAATAATTCTTAAATAAAAATTACAATTCATGTGTCCATATATGTATGTTAAGATAGCTCTAAAGTAAAAATAACTCTTTTAAGTAAATAAAATAGCTTTGTGTTTTTTCATCTATTTACTTATCTATTTGTGTGTTTGCAGTAGTTTAAATAGATACTAACATTTAATATTCATATAAAAATAAAATAACTTGTTAAAGTAATAATTTATTTTCATTAAACTATAAGTTCCTATTTTGTATTCTTGTCATTTTGGTTTCCTAATCTTTACACTTTTTATTAATAAATCACTTAATTAAAAAAATACTAAAATAGCAATGTACTTAATAAGTTGACATATGAATTAAATAATTTGTTCTATTTTCATATAACTTTTTGAAAACTGTAGAAAAAATACCTCATCAAGTAAAAATAAAGTAATTGGAAAAGCTATGTATTTTAGGAAATAAAGTAACAAATAAAACTATGAAATAATTTGTTTTCTCAGAACTTTGCCACTATTGATATAGTTATGTACTTAAGATATGGAGTAAATAATTTATATAAATTGTAGATAAACTAGTATAGATATCTTAAATACATCTATCTAAAAAACGCCAAGAGATACCAGTCTAGAGATGCCTATCTAACTTATGTCATAAATTTAATATAGACACCTCAAAACTGATATCTCCGGGTGTCTTTTATCTAGATATATTTAAGATATCTATGCTAGTTCTATTAACTCTCTTATCTGTTCCTTTTGTCATGTTTCAAAGAAATATTTGCATAATAATTTGAAGCATGCCCTATGGAGTGCTTCAAAAGTAAATGTTTTCAATGTTTCACTGTTGCAGGGGCTGTTGAAATTCTTCTATACTTGGCGGTTGCATTACTTTGTGCATATGAACTGTCAGCTGTTTATATTACAGCAGGCAGCAATGCATATTCAGCATCTGGCTTTTTCTTTGGTGTTTCAGCACAAGCTCTTGCAATTAACATGCTTTTTATATGTAGAATGGTTTTTCATGGTAAGCTTTTACATCAAAGAGTTCATGGTGTAAAGATATACCATTTAATTTTTTGTTTTTTTAATATTTTCTCCCATAATTGAATTGGTTAAGAACAAGTTGACATATTGCTAGTTCTTCTTTAATTTTCACCTACAGGAGCAGGCCTAGATGTAGATGAGTATGTGCGCAGGTCCTACAAGTTTGCCCATGCTGATGGTATTGAAGTTGGTCCAGTTGCCTGTTTACCAGAGCCTCCAGACCTGAATAATTCTTCAATACGAAAACCAAACAGGCAAGAACATCTCTGGATGATTTACAATTTGAGTGGTTTACAGTTTGAGTGTTGAATATGAAATAATTAGATTTCTTAAGCCATATTTCTTCTTGTATGGTGGTTTGGAATCTTTGGATTATGTTGTTTGTACAGACTCTTCTAATGTGACGTTAATTTACAGGACTTTTCACAGTGGGTGTCTATATTTTGGATCTTTGTTTGTTCTCCTTGTGTATTCCATTTTATATGGTTTGACTGCAAAGGAGGTGCGCTGGCTGGGTGGAGTGACATCAATTACTGTTGTTGTTCTGGGTAAGATGAGCATAATTCCTTGGGTTGCAAACTATTTTCTTTTATTTTATACAGATAAAATCAAATTTATTTTCTATGGGATTTCAAGAGTGAAAATTGCTAGGTATGGTAAGTTGTTATGTAATATTTTACTCACATTTTAAAGAAATGGTTGTTTGATATACTTCATTCCTCTACAGATATATATGTGGGAGTATGCCTGTTTGGTTTTGAGCTTCTCAAAAGTCGAGTGACTGCTTTGTTTGTAGCTGGAACATACAGATCTTTCTTCATATGCTTTGGAGTGCATTATTGGTATGTTAAAGCTTCTCACTGAGCTTGATTTGTACTTTCCATTTAACTTTGAACCTCCTTGTCATTTTGGTTGCTTCAATTGTTATGCTCCAGGTATCTTGGCCATTGTATAAGCTATGCAGTGGTGGCTTCAGCGTTGTCGGGGGCTGCCATCACACGCCGTTTTTCAGTTGTGAGCCCATTGGCTGCAAGGAGAGATGCTCTTGAGAGCACTGTGATTCGCCTTAGGGAGGGATTTAGAAGGAAAGATGCTTGTAGTTCATCAAGTTTCTCAGAAGGCTGTGAATCAAGTGCAAAACGCAGCAGCAGTGTTGAAGCTGCTCAAATCGGAACTGCTATTGACAATTTTTGTAGAAGTAAGGTGCAAAACCAAGGTGATGGTGGAGCAACCTGGAATGGCATGATACATCCTGGAGCTGAAGATGATCAAGAGGGTGAACATAGTGCTAAAAGCTTGGACAGTGGAAGGCCAAGTTTGGCTTTGCAAAATGCCATTGCCTGTCCTCCCACTGGTCAGGAATTTGACAGTGGAATGGATTTAGTGGACCGGCAACCAGAGATGCATTGTTCAGATCGTAACAAGCATCTAGCAGTTGGTTCAAGTAATCAAATAGATAGTCAGGGATCTGACTCAAGTACGTCAGGTGGAAGTTCAGTCAATCAGCAAAACTTGGACTTGAATTTAGCAATGGTTTTTCAGGAAGGATTGAATGATCCAAGGATTAGTTCAATGCTAAAACTAAGAGCTAGACGAGGAGATCAGGAGTTAACCAGTCTGCTGCAAGACAAAGGGCTTGATCCAAATTTTGCTGTGATGCTGAAGGAGAAGGGCCTTGATCCAACGTTACTGGCATTGCTGCAGAGAAGCAGTTTGGATGCAGATAGGGATCACAGAGATAACACGGAAGGTGCAGGCATTGAATCAAATCAAACTGAAAACATTGTATTGAACCAGGTCTCATGGTCGGAAGAACTACGACAACGAGGATGTGAAGAATGGATACAAGCTATTCGATTTTTAGTGCAAATGTTAGGGGGCACTGCAGAGAAAGCTTGGGCTCTTGTCACCGTTTTTTTTATTGCAGAAACTGCAGCCGTTGGTATATTACATCCAAAGACTGTAAATGTGATAAATAGAACTCACCAGCAGGCAAGGATTGAGATTTCTTGCTTAAGATACCAGGATACCATAATTTGGGATTGTTTTGCTTTCACAGTAGATTCTTATCTTGATGACATATTATAAGTTATTGCACTTCATTGTATAATCAATTTGGCATTGTCCTTGCTATGCAGTTCCAATTTGGCTTGGCAGCATTGCTTTTCCCTCCTGTTTTTTGTTCCATAATGGCTTTCATTCGCTCACTACAAGCAGAAGATATGGCAATGACTTCTAAACCTAGGAAGGTATAGAATATTGCTTGTTGTGATTATGCCTTATGTTACCCTTCCAATTCCTGGTGAACACGGAGCAATGGCCTTATTTGGGTTTGTTTCGGTTTTATACTTTGAAATACCGACATTGTATTTGTTAGCGGGAATATTTTGGGTTGTTTGTAACTTTTGAGGAGTTAACAAATTTTGGGCTCTTCTCAGTTGAGGACTCTGAAATGTAGAGATCAAGTTTTGTGTGTTTTCTTTGTTCTAGGTGCAATAGTATTATACTCTTACTAAGCGGGAATATCTTGAATGTTTTATATACATAGAGTAATACTTATGCAAATATTAAATAATGCTTTGACATTCAGAACAAATGCTGGGGTGCTGGAACGAATAAGTGTGATTGGAATGGCTTTTATCTAGACATGCCTGTAAAATCATAGCTCTCTAAAATGTTTGTTTATTGTCTCTCAGTATTGTTTCATTGCATGGCTCGTGAGCACGTGTGCGGGATTGATTTTGTCCGTCTTAAGGTATGTTACTAATATTTTCTAATATTTATAAAGGACAAAATGGCTTCTTCTGGCATTTCTTGTGTGCTTTGTTGTGGATCTTGTAGTTTAATTTTATTTGGCATGAATTGTTGATATACCAAACAAAAAGTATATTTGCAAGATCACATTTTAAAAATTTGCATATAAAGAATTTATAAACAAAAACATCATCAAATACACTCTTTGATGAAGGTTGTGTTTATAACATGACGATTTCAACAAGTTGAAAATCCTTTATATGCAAAATTTTAAAATTGTGATTTTGCAAAAGGCAAGCTTGTGCACATGTAATACATATTTGGTACAGAGTAACAGCTAAATCCAGCTAAGACTCAAGACATCCTTGACTAGACCATTGCTAAGAATGTGACTATATTGAACATGATTTAATGGGTTATGTGGTTCATATAGGAATTTTGTAAAAGGGTCTTGGAGGCCTTGTTACATCAGTTGATCTTGCAAGGAAAGCCCATTTTAAATGAACAAAGGCAGCAGAGGCTACCTTTTATAAAGTGAAAAAGTTAGTGGCTGATTGCCTTATAATTGCATGTTTAAACTGATTGCTGCCATTTCTAGTGGAATGTAATGCGTCATGAAATGGCATAGGGACGATTATTGTACTAAGTAACTAAGGCAAAGGTCAATTGCCCTTAAAAGCATTTATGATATGTAAACTAAATTTTTTTAGATTTCAGGCATTTTATATTAAGAGTTGAACTACTGTTTGTTGGTTTAACATTTGTTGTTTGGATGTGCCATTAAAGCCTAAAATATATATTTTTTAATTAGAGGGGACCTTGATTGAACAAAAATCAAAGTGGGCACAGAAGTTAAAATGTTTTGATTTTAAAGTTCAGTATAAAAAGGGCATAATTAAAATAATATCCGATTACTTATTACCATTATTGGAATTGCTGGATATATATATAAAGTTGATACCAAATGAAAAGAGGGGATATTGGCTGAAATTTGAATATGAGAGAGGGCTGTTGATATATATATATATATATATATAGAGAGAGAGAGAGAGAGAGAGAGAGAGAGAGAGAGAGAGAGAGAGAGAGAGAGAGAGAGGAGGGGATATTGGCTGAAATTTGAATATGAGAGAGGGCTGTTGATATATATATATATATAGAGTTTATACCAGTGTTCCACGGGGACCCGTCCCCCCCCTAAAACCCCCCGTCCCGGACGTTTCCGAGACTTGGCGTCCCCCCACCACCGCTGGTACGCCAGAAACTTCAAAGAAACGGCGGGTACTTCTGGCCATCCCCAAGACATCTCAGGGACTTCTGGACGTCCCTCGAGAGTCTCGGGGACTTCTGGACGTCCCCCGCGCTGGGCAGCGAAAAAGTTCGTTTTTTTTTTTATTTTTTTTGTTTCTCCTTGGACTTAGAGGCCCAGGTCTAAACCCTAAGGAGATGTTTGACCATTTTCAAAGCTAAAAACTCTCATTAGACTCTCATTCTTCATTTTATTTGCTCAATATGCCATTTCATGTTTTGCAACAGCTAGGTGAAGAAGAGGAAAACCAGTAGTTCGAGGGAGTTTGGGGACGATTAGAGGCCTCCCTTCACTACATTTTGATTTTTGCATTTTGTAGTTTGTACTTATTTTGATATCATCATATGCTACTCATTGTGATTGTAACCATCTTTAAGACTTTATGATACATTGATATGATATTATGATGTGACATCACTGACATGTTATATTTTCCGTTTTCGATATAATAGAAACTAAGAAATCTCAAATTCGACAAATTTCATTTGTCTTTTAGTAATAGACTAATAGTATTCAAGTATTTAAAATGTTAGTATTTGCAATTTTGCTAGTTTACTAATTTGCCATTTGAAATGTTATTCTTAAACATCTTTTTATAACTAGTTATTCAAGTACCATATGTATATCAGCGCCGTCCCCCCGCTGCCGTCCCCCCGCCGTCCCCAAACTTAGACCCTTTGTCCCCCCGTCCCCGAGACCCGTCCCTGACAGGGGACCCGTCCCCTTCAGGAAACTCCGTGGAACATTGGTTTATACCAAATGAAAAGAGGGGATATTGGCTGAAATTTCAATATGAGAGAGGGCTGTTGCTATGATACCCAATTAAGAGAACACAAATGATGAAGACAGGAAACACACTATTTTGGGCTCTACAGTTTTATAAGAACCACATATTCTTTGTCTCTTATTCTAGTTTCAAACAGAGTTTTAGCTAGATGTCATTTCTTGCCTGCTGTGGGTCATTCTAGCTTCTACAACGCTTACTACAACATGAGTAATAAGGAGTTAAATTCTTATGAAAGGTGCTTATAAAGGATGATGACCATTTCTCATTCTGTGAGACTTGCCATAAGAACAAAAATATAAAGTAAGATGGAAATGACATAAATTAATGGTATTGACAGAAAAGACCAAAGTTGGTTAATGGGACTGAAAAGTACTACCAACTAGAAATAGCAAGAGGAAATAAAAAATAATTCCATTATACTAGAGACTTGAGGCTACAAGCTAAAAGCTCAAAATTAATAGATTATATCATATATGGGGAGTGAATAGGAAGCTGGTAAACCTAAACATGTCACAAAAAACAATCCCATTTACTGCAAATATTATAAATAACCCAGTGTGAAAGGATGACCTGTCACCAAAGAAGTAAACTGATGGAGACCATGGGTGGAGCAGGAGTATATGGCAGGCTCTAATCCATGTCAGAATGCAGAGGAGGAGGAATAACATCGTCATTGACCACCAGTGAAGTTGCAATATAAGATCTCATGAAATCGATAGCAGAATAGCTTTGCAAGATAAATGGTACATGTTCCAAGTTAAAGGTCAGTGAATCCCAAAGGGGTAAACCTGAGCAAATCAGAAAATACTATCACACAACACATATTCTAATAACCAAGTGAAACATGTTGCTAGATGTTAGAAGAATATGAAGCTGATGGAAACCATGATTGGAGTTGGTGGTTAAAGCTGGTCCTAATCTGTATCATAATGGGGAGAGGAAGAAGGTCAGTGTGTTCATCAACCACCATCAAAGGGCCAATACAAGATCTGGTTATATCCATTGATATTGTTAGAAAAGCATCTATTATTCAGCCATTGCCTGTTTCCAATTAAAATTGGAAGTCAATTAGCATTGATTTTTTTTCTTTGTCTTGGTTGGGAGGAATTTTTTTATCTATGTTTTTGTTAGTAGAGTGAATACTGCAGAAAACATGCTACACTTGGGCATTATCTTGGCTTGAATTGGCCCTTATACCTTCTGAGGAATGTTAAAACTTTTACCTTATATCTTTTGCCCAAACCGAGTTTCCAATGGCATATAGGTCTGTTTTCTTCAATTCCAATCAAGTGAATTGCTTCTAACAATTCTGTTTTTTTTTGTCACCTCTAACAACTAAAAGAACAAGACAGTTTGTGAGCATTTTTAGTTCAATACATTTCAGTTTTTACAGTTCAACTTCAGATTCTATCTCTGTCTAACTCAGGGCATCTACTCTTATGGTTTATAGCAGCTATAACTAGTACAAGTTGGGCTCCTAACATACTTAGTGGTGTTCTTTTTTAGAAAATGTGACATTTTATCAAGAGTAAGGGCAAACTTAAGGGAAAATAGTTTCAGACAATTTAATTGTCATGGAATTGCCTCTCTTATAATATTGCAACATTGAATGCAATGTCAACCTGTGTTTATGTATTTCTGATAGTATGTCAAATTAACTGTCTTAATTCAAACTGTCAAATTATCAACCATGTAAAGATTATAATTCTCTTGTTTTTCAGGATTTTCAATATGCTAATACCAATCTTGTATTCCTGCAGTAAATCATCTATTCTGCTTGGATTGGCATTGACAGTGCCGCTCATGCTGGCATGCCTCTCTGTGGCCATTCCAATATGGATAAACAATGGATACCGTTTTTGCTCACCCCCGATAGATCGGACAAACAATAGTCAAGGATGTTTTAACAGATCAAAGGAGGTATGCAAAAATAATTGTGGTAAAGTTTGTCAATTTCTGGTTCAGTAGAATATGATTCGTGTACATTTACTTCTAGAGTTATTGTTTTCTACTGCAACTCAATCCTGCCTTCTGCCTAATAGGTTGTCATGTTTATGGTTAGAAGAATAATCGTCTTATTATTAATTTCATAACGTGTAGGATTAAATTTCAAGAAATGATGCTCAACCGATTTAGCTTTTTGTAGAGGTTATGTTTTATGTTAATGGTGCTTTTATCAATTATTGGGATGTTGGTTCAGGAATCAATGTTTGCCAATAAATTACAAAGCTCCTCATTTGAAATGATGGAAAGCCTCTTATGTCCATGCCTACACCTGTCTGAACCTCTTTACAATTATTAACTTGGTCTTGAGTAGTAATTCTCAAGTGCCTGACCACTAAAATATGCATTGCTTGTTCAAATATGATGTCCTGTGTGACTCCAATGGGCATGCTTGAGAAGTGGTTTCCTGTGCATACAATAGAATGCAATAAACACAGTACACAACTACAGTGAAATATATGTAGATATGAATATTAATCCAATTAGAGTTTACCTTTGGCTAAGATTATATGCATTCCAGGTTAATGCAAGCAATCACATGGGATTATGTTTTTAGCTGTCATTCTAGTAGTGATGGATCATATCTTCTTGTGTTCAAAATCGTTAGAATGAAAATGAATTTAAACATTTAGTTTTTTGTAGTGTTACTGTTTTATGCTAATACTGTTTCTATCAATTTGTCGGAACATTGTTTAAGACATCGAGGTTCATCAATAAATTATGAAGGTCCATGTTGGAAATCATGGATACCCATGCCCTTCTCAAACAACTTTTTGATTTTGGACTTGGTATCAAATAGCAATTAACAGGTGACCAACCATAAAAGATGCATTGCTTGGACAAATTCAATATGCTATATGACTTATATGAGCATGCATGATTGGCTAACATGAGAGGTTGTCTTGGGTTAAGTAGTTAGCTATGTCATTCCAGAGTAATAATTGTCCCAATTTTCTTGTGCGTGAGATTGCTAGGATGAAAATTAAAGTCTAATTCCTGAAAGTAAAGGTTTAGTTGCTTTTTGTTCTAATATTGTTTTTGTTCAATTTGTCTGGACATTGATTAAGAAATTAAAGTTCATCACTAAAATACAAGGTCTAGGTTTGAAATCGTAAATACTTGTGCCTTTCATAAATGTCTATCATTTTGAGCTTGGTCTTAACTAGCAATTAACATGTGCCTAAGCTACTAAAGATGCATTGACTGGACAAGTTCGATTATGCTATATGACTGTGAACATGCATGACAATGAGTTTCTTTTGCATAGAACAAAATTTAGTAGTCACAAGTAAAAGGACAAAATCCAAGTGAGAAATATATTGAGATATAATTATTACCCCAAGTAGAGCGTACCTTGTGTAACAAGCGATGTATTTCTGGGGAAGCATGAGCAGTGACGTGAGATTAGAATGTTGTTAGCATTATGGTAATATTTGCCCCCAGCCTTTCTTATGTGTGAAATATTTAGAATGTAAAGAAGTTACTCTCTTTGAGTGCTGAATCAAGGGTATTTGTGCAGGTTGTTGATGGTTGTTTATCTTGATTGTCATAAGCACTAGAAATGATATTAGGTCCATGAATAAATCCATGTATATTTTTATCAATTATGAATAATTAGGAGATGGAAATTTCAGCTAGTTCATAAACAATCAAAATTTGATGTTTATTATTAAAAATTTCATGCAGGCTAGAGGTGCTTGCATATCTTGTGTGAAGTAAATACTAATAATGATAAGAAATGCCTCTATCATTATATGCCTTTATTTTTAATCTATGCCGAATAATTGGGAAATAGTGTTAATTTCATAAATGATCAAACTTTGTTCTTGGATATTCTTTTCCTGTATGTATATTATGATAAAGAAAAAGTTAGGGCGGAGAGCATAAGGCAACTGGAATGTATTTTCTAGTACTGGAATATAGAAGTGATGAGAAACAAGTTCGCACTAAACAAGGGTTGCTTATCTCAAAATGCACTTTGGGATTATAGGAAACAATTTTAAAGGTTCTTTATCTTGATTTCACAGCGCTCTAATGTTGCAACAAAATGTATGTGGTCTAATAGTATCATATACACCTGCTTGAAGGTTTTCTGCAGCTTCTATTATCTAACACTTTATTGCATTGTCCTAGTTTGTATGTGATGTAATTTGGGCATGTAATATTATTCTCGTAAGTCTATATGATGCCACTTGTACTATGTGAAGATCAGTGCTCTTTATGTATTAGTATTATTTATAGAGCTGGGTAAGTGTTTGCATATGTTTGAGCTTTTAGAAAAGGAGGTGTACTGATTAAATTAACAATAATTAAGTTTCCTTGTGCTTTCTAAGAGAGTAGTGTTTATTTGGATGATGCCAATTTAAAACAGTAATTAGGCCATAGTAATGCATGTTTTCCATATCCGTGTATTAATCAAATCTGCATCTTTCCCATGGTCTGTATTTTAGTGTAGTGTATTAGTTATTTTGATTTGATTCTTGGTTATACTCCTTTGGTGTATGACAATGTTTTATTGGAGCAATTATACTAAATGATGAAAAAGAGAGTGCAACAGAGTAACAATAGTAAAGTAGGATTAGTCTTCAGTTCTGTTATGAAGTCATTTTTTCGTCTGCGTAAACCAATTCTATTTTTTAACTAATTCGAACATTATTCCACAATCTCTAGAATTATGTTTTTGTTCATCTTATTGATTGCACATCTGTACATTTTCATTTCAGTTCTAAGATTTATTCTAATTTCTTCTTACTAACTTTAATGCTCAAATATCATTCCAATCTCTGTTTTTTGAGAATTTGTATAGTATGTAATGTCCCAAATTATAGTTTTTGAATTTTTTACTGATTTTTTGGTATTTTCTGATATGTAAACAAAAATCTAAACAACAGCAAGTTGAGGAAGGAAACAAGTGCTGGTAATAACTGAAAATATTTATTTCAAAGTCCCATTTACAAAATCACCAAAATATGAAACTCTTGTAGTGGAAAGAAGTCAGATCTGATCAGTACACTTGATAAACAAGGGTTAGAAAATGTATGACAGCAATACAATTATACAAACCCTCAGATCTGATATATAATGCAAGGTACAAGTACAATACTGATTTGATAACGTTGAAACAATATTTCTGAGTATGCCAAAAGTCAAAACTTCATACAATATGCAGAAATAATAATTAGATCTGATCAATGACAGCCAATAGACCCTGAATAGCAGATCTATGGACTGTTGGATGGCTGGAAATGGTGGAGGCAGATCTTTAGGTGAGGGTGGGTGGCTGGAATTGAGGATGTAATGTGCTGCGCCAAGAAGTCAGATCTGATCAGTACACTTGATAAACAAGGGTTAGAAAATGTATGACAGCAATACAATTATACAAACCCTCAGATCTGATATATAATGCAAGGTACAAGTACAATACTGATTTGATAACATTGAAACAATATTTCTGAGTATGCCAAAAGTCAAAACTTCATACAATATGCAGAAATAATAATTAGATCTGATCAATGACAGCCAATAGACCCTGAATAGCAGATCTATGGACTGTTGGACGGCTGGAAATGGTGGAGGCAGAGCTGTAGGTGAGGGTGGGTGGCTGGAATTGAGGATATAATGTGCTGCGCCAAGAAGTTAGATCTAATCAGTATACTTGATAAACAAGGGTTAGAAAATGTATGACAGCAATGCAATCATACAAACCCTCAGATCTGATATGTAATGCAAGGTACAAGTACAATACTGATTTGATAACACCGAAACAATATTTCTGAGTATGCCAAAAGTCAAAACTTCATACAATATGCAGAAATAATAATCAGTTCTGATCAATGACAGCCAATGGACTCTGAATAACAGATGTATGGACTGTTGGTTGGCTGGAAATGGTGGAGGCAGAGCTGTAGGTGAGGGTGGGCAGCCGGAATTGAGGGTGGGCTGCACCAGCCTCCAAGGGCTGACTCAGGGCAGATTGCCCACTTCTTGTGACTGGAAATGAATCTCAGTGCAGGTCGCTGACAAAGATGGGTCTGATAATGATTAAAAATTGCAGATTGCTGCCCCTTTCGATGATTTGCCCTTTAAATTAATGCCAACTGCCCTTCAAGTTTGCTGATGTATGTTAAAATTGCTGGTCTCCCTAAGTCAATGCTGATTCACCCCTCAAATCATGCAATCAATAACTCCAATCAGCAGCAACCCTTAAAAATGATGTCCTCCGAATATGACACACAAGATAGGTAGTGGAAATGTCATAAACAATTCAGATCCAGCACATTTTAACTCTCCCAAAATCTTGGAAACCAATGTAGAAACCCTCAAATATGACAAGGCAACAAAACAATGTTATTTGCGCGTGAAAAACATTGGAGCAGTACTGTAGCAAAATCCAAATCCTCCAATTGTGATTCTTGGATGGAATCATCCAAGATTGGAAACAAGGGTTTTTATTCGTGATCCCAAATGTGGAATTCAAGAGGGTTTTTTGTTGGCAAGAGACACTATATGGATTCATGATTGTTGTCATTGATGGCAACAAAGTTCATCCCACACATCCGCAAGACATGGTGTGTCTCTACTGGAAGTCAGAATGAAGATTGTTGAGGTCCGGTAAACAAGAACAGAGCTTGTGGCAAGGTCCGACAGACAGGTCCGGATCTCTCAGAGGAAGTATCTTGGTGAAGTGCGGATTTGGGAAAGTCAAGAGGACTACCTTGAGTAATAGATTCCAAGGATTTAGCCTCCGGTGATAGATGAGGAAAAAGATATGAATAGTTGAGTACCGGATTCCTGAGTGACAGTGTGAACAAAGGAAGAACTGACTGACAGAACATCAGACTACTTTCTGGATGTGTTAGTGATGGTGTTAAAGGTTATGAAGGCATGAATTATGTTTGGCCGACATGATTAATGATTTCTACAAGCATATACTTGATCCGCATTACTTGATGTGCTAGGATTCAGCCGACAGATCAGAATTAGTGAAAAGATTGACTATTCCGGGTGCCGACTAGAAAGGTGATGAAATTACTTGTGCGGATATATATACACAATGGATTTAGTTGTGAGAAGAGTAGTTGTGATATGTGATATGTGAATAAAAGCAGAGCAGAGCAGAAGCAGTAAGGAAGGTCCGGTATGTGAAAGAAAAGCAGCATAAGAGAAGAGGAAAGATGAAGTGCAGCAGATCAGTGTACTGAGCCTAACCGGAACTTAACTCCAGCATGTGTGGATGCTTTCAATCAGTTCAAGTATTGTATAACATTCTTTTGTAGACAGTGTGTCTCCTTGTAGGCAGTGTGCCTCCTTTGTGAGCAGTGTGCTCGGGTAGTGAGCCCTAATTGGCAAGTGCCATTTTGTAATTCCTTATTCTTCTAACAGAGAATAATCTTTGGGTTAATCACCCCGTGGTTTTCTCCCTTAACAGGGTTTCCACGTTAAAAATACTGTGGCATGTGTTTTTCCATTTCATGGCAATGTTTGCTTGTTTGAATTAATGCTGCATTGATTAATAAGAAAGTTTAGAAAGAAGAAATAATTAGGATAACTGATTCACCCCCCCCCTCTCAGTTATCAACATTTTTGTCCTCTCAAACCCTGAACAAACCAAGGGTTTTTGTCCTTGGATGGATGCCCTAGATTGAACAAACTGTTCAAATCTGATAATTGGATACAAAAGGATAACTTGAATGACGAGTACATGAAGATAGGTGCCTCTTTGATATACCTTTTAGAATTGGGCCTTTCGGTGTTAAATTTCCCTCCAAGTATTTAAAAATACTTTTTAATTTTAATTGTTTTTAAGTATTTAAAAATACTTTTATTATAAATAGTTTTTAAAAACACCATTTGGCAACTTAATAAAAATATAATATTATTAAGTTGCCCCTAAAATTGGAAATTACCGGGCACAACTTAAATAATATTATTAATTATTTTAATTTCAAAAAGGGTACATGACATAGTAACTATGGAATAAAAATAAAATTCTATTAATGTTATCAACTGAAAATTTAAGATCTGAAGGAAATGGAAACATACATACAAACACACATACATATAAACATATAATGATACATGCTTATAAAGTTATAAACTCCTGTCCACACATATACATACCTTTATTTGGCATTATGTGTGCATGTGCAAGTGCATTCTTAAGAGAGGAATATCTTCTATTTATTTTGCCATCGTTGCACTTTTGAGCAGGATTAGACCCAAATTTGCAGTAGATGAGTTACTTATTATTCAATAGATAACATAAAATGTGTTGAATGAAGAATTGTATATGGCATTTAATGTAACCATATGTAAAACTATTATGTCAATGTGATACAACTAGTTTGTATTTTTACAAGTGGCATTCATCATGGTGTATCATTTGTGTAGGATGTTGACCATTTTAGAGGTTGATGCTGCTTTAATTTGAGTATCATAGGAGTTATAACACTTCTATGGGTCCAACCCTATCTGTTATATTAATTAAGACTTTTTTTTTTTTTTTGATAGGTGAAACAGAGTTTGTCAACAGGGGTCCCCCACTCCTAGAAAATGAATTCGAATTCAGAATCAGAATTAAGAATATCTGCACCGATCAATTTAGTAAGAAAGTCTCAATAACTTCCATAACCTGTGTACATCTGACATACAAAGAGGAAGTCCAACTACATGACTGCTGCATGCTCAAAAAGCAGCTCAACCTGAACTAACCAGACCATCCTATACGCATAGGCTTTTTGCTACCAGAAAAAGCAGAAAATAAACATGGAAAATGGCTAGAAATGAAATATCATATATTGCAAAGACCCTAACAAACTATATAAGCAATAAAACATTAAATCCAGTTACCTGATCTGCTACTGGTCTTCAGGCATTAACTGGCCCTTTACCATATTCCTTTTTCCCTTGCCGGTGAAGTTCTGCGCCACTGTCATGCCCTGCACCATATCCTGCAACCTGGTAACCTTTGAACAAGGCTTTAACCTACTTATCTGTTCCTCCTGCAATTATTATTCTGGTTCTAACACTTTCATAACCTCAGCTACCTAAGTAACCAAGGGAAGGTAAAGGGCCTCCAGTTCTTTTGCAGACATGATATGAGCATTGCAAATCTCAGAGAGATCTCTACCCTAGTCAGTTCGTGCTCCAAACAGTTCTTCTTCATCACTTGTGGTTTCCTTCTCTTCATTTGTATCATCCATCATCATGTCAGCTGCATGCTTTTCCAGGGAGTCGTCAGGGATTTGTTTTAAAACATGGGGTGCATGGGGCTCCATAGATTGGGGATCCTGTTACCATAACCACCTTGCCATCTTGAACGAAGATACACAGCTTGACAAGGAATGAGAATTATTCTTATGTGTAGCTAGGAAGTTGTGTTACAATATGTGCATTTGAAAGTTAAAGACAAATGTCTTTGTTGTCTGTATATGCTAACATGATCATCTACTACTGATTGGTTCTATCATTTGTATCACTCTCAATGACATTTGATGAATAAATTTTGGTTTTATCACCCCTGTTTTTGCCTATGCGTTTTTTTATAAATTTTGTCAAAAATTTCACTCTTTACCTTCCATATTCGCCTCATTGTATGACATCAAATTAGAGCACACTAGATGTTCAGATAAAATGCATTACAATATCTTATTGCGAATGGCTTTGTTTGCACTATGTAGAGATACCATAATCTCTTATTCCCAATTTGTTGATCTTGTTTTAGTTGTCTTAAAATGTAAAATTTTATGCCTTACATTTCATGCTTATGGTGTATTTTATCATGTTTTTCCTCTCATTGGGCTTGTGTTTGGGATATGTTACATGTTTTACATTTCTTCATTGATAAGTTTTAGGCCTATTTCAGCTTAATCTGCCAGGGAACAGACTGCATCTAAAATAATTGCATCCACATTTTCATCTCATGCATTTTATGTTGTGATAAACGGCCACCTTTATTAAAATTACTCCAGTTGTAGTGACGTCTAGGGCAGATGTTGTTTCTTCTGAAGGGATAAATTAGAAATATATAAGGAGACATTTTAATGATAGTTTCATACATTGGAAACACTATTGGAGAGATGGCATCCGAATAAATTCTGTCATCTGTTTCTTAGAAGAAACACTTAGCAATCCATTATTCCCAGAAACTAATGTCAAGATTGGAGTTCCTAGCCTTATATATATCAATATCTCTCCCTCGAAATTTTATTTAGGTATGGCTTAGGCTGAAGTAAAATTGGTTGCTCTTTGCCTTAACTTGTATTCATGAGCTTGATTCTTGAGTTCCTTGTAGAAGTTGATCTACCTTCTAGCCATGTATTTGAATGAATGGGGCAGACATTGATTATATCCTGCTGAATCTGCTTTTCTATGCAGCATGTTTGTCCAAAACATGAGATCTCTCAAGTCTGCATACAGAAGCCTTCCCATTCCATTTAACCATTTGCCACATTCTCTCTTTTGAGATTCAAAATTGAAGGACCTTTGCATCTGGGACCAAGGTATATCCATATCCATAAATGTACAGAATGAAAGAATCCTGTTGGAATAGGGGGTGGATTATTAACATAATTCTTTTTAGGACCATGCCTCCAAAGGTAAACCTTCCTGTAAAGGAAGAATTTGTTTTCCAAATCTTCTTGAGGTCTTTCTCCATGAGTAGGATGAGAAGAGTAGCCATGGAAATTTGTCTAATGCCTTGAGCATTTCTCAGGCAAAGCATTCCAAAACTACCAAGCAGACTGAAATGCTGAGAAGGGTGGGTATTGAATAATCTTAATGCAAGTTGCTTTGTCTAGCATTGGCTAAAATAAATTGATTTGACAGACGTTAGCTTTCTTTTCATGATTGTAGACAATCTCCAAGCATCTCAATGATGATATGAGAAGGGAAACCTTTAGTAGATGGTAGACCCCATAAACCGCCTGGTGACCAATGGATTCATAAAACCCATAAATCTTCAGTTAAACTCAATTTATGGCCTCTTTGGTTGATCATAATTAAGGAACTCATTGAGCTTAAAGAAGCGTTTTTATTGAAGATCTCCATAAAGGAGATAGTTGAAATTTTTAAAATATGTTATTTGCTTCAGCTGTAGAAGACTGTTCGTAAATGCACATGTGAAATATTGTCTTGTCGTATCCTTGGTTTATCTTTGTGTGATAAAGTTTTATGTTGTTTTAACATAGAGAATATTCACACTTATGTAACTACTTTTTAAATCTAAAGTTTCCTAGTTCTTTTGTTTTCATTGCAGGTTGTTGCAATGGCTATATCTGTAGTGATATTCATAGCTGCTGTTATAGCATTAGGTGCTTTAATATCTGTTAAGCCTTTAGATGATCTGGGCTACCATGGCTGGAATGGAGACCAGGAGAACTTTACTTCTCCATACACATCATCATTTTACTTAGGTTGGGCAATTGCATCAACTTTTGCTTTGGTGGTAACTGGTGTTTTGCCAGCAGTTTCGTGGTTTGCAACTTACCGCTTTTCTCTGTCATCAGCTATTTGTGTTGGAATTTTCACAAGTAAGTCTCAAAAATGTCTAATTGATGGATTGATGTTAGTGAAGCATGTAAAGGGTGCTTGTTTTTCGCACTCTGTATCAGAGTACAATTTCTTACAAATTGCTTGTGCCTGTGTAGTCATTCTTGTTACCTTCTGTGGAGTGTCTTACTTGGGAGTTGTACATTCTCGGGAGGGGCAAGTTCCAGCAAAGGAAGATTTTCTTGCTGCCCTGTTGCCATTGGTGTGCATTCCTGCTATACTCTCACTGTTCTGTGGCATGTTTAAATGGTAGGTCAATCTGCCTTGTCTTTTATCTTCAAATATATGACTACCTTAGCACTGTTTCTCTTTATATTGTGAACTTTATACGCAAGCCAGTCAATCTTTGCAGGAAGGATGATAGCTGGCAGCTGTCACGTGGGGTCTACATGTTTGTTGGTATGGGTGTGTTTCTTTTACTAGGTGCAATAACTGCTGTAATAGCTACTGTTAATCCATGGACGGTGAGTCATTAGGATTTAAAATTCTAAATTGGATTGTTATTGTACAGAGCATCTTTTTGAACTTGAAAGTTGACTTTGTTATGTCTTTGTTCTAATTTTCTGTTGCTCATGGATAATTCAGGTTGGAGTTACATTTTTACTACTTCTACTACTTCTAGTTCTTGCCATTGGTGTTATCCATCATTGGGCTTCAAACAACTTCTATCTGACACGTACAAAGATGTTTGTAGTTTGCATGGCACTGTTTATACTCGCTTTAGCAGCTTTTCTCGTTGGATTGCTAGCAGGTTATATGACATCTTTTACCAAGTATTTTTTTTAATGTTCACTTCCTGATAAAATGTGTAACTTTTGCTTGGCAATTCATACCTTAAGAATGTGCCAATATAGCCAATTTACCTACTACCTAAACAAAGAGATTGCTTTTTTCTTTTAACAAGTGTTTTTTTTAGTACTGGTTTAAAACTATAAATAAATTGTATATGGCAATAAGAACTTGAAGGATATGCTTATTTAGCTAATTTAACCATAATATAACATACGCAGATCATTCGATGTAAGTTTCTTCCCCCTTTGTTATTACGTTGAGAGGCGTTCTACAGTGGCATCACGGAGTCTCATGTCATGACAATATAAATGTAAATAAAAACTAAAACATAGTTGACATATATTTTAAAAAAAACTAAAACTATAAAATAACTCTGAAGTAAATAAAATAATTCTAAAATAGTTCTAAAGTAAAATAAAATAATTCTTAAGTAAGAAAAATATCTCTTAGCTAAATAAAATAGCTCTTCAAATAAAAATAAAGTAAACAATGTAAATAAAATAAAACAATTCTTAAATAGTACTAAAGTAAAATAAAATAACTCTTAAATAGTTCGAAAGTAAAATAAAATAACTCTTTAGCTAAATAAAAATAGCTCTTCAAATAAAAATAAAGTAAACAATGTAAACAAAATGAAATAATTCTTAAATAGTTCTAAAGTAAAATAAAAAAAGGGTCAAGTAAATAAAAATAGCTCTTCAAATAAAAATAAAGTAAACAATGTAAATAAAATAAAATAATCCTTAAATAGTTCTAAACAAGTATAGCTAATATGTTAAATCAATGTTATTCGAGGACACATCCTCAACATTTTTTGCCATGTCCTGTATCGGAAACGTTTTGGGGATGCGGGGATGTGTCAGGGATGTCCCCTAGCCGTCCTCGAAATTTTTTTAACCTCGCAAGACTCGAAAATGCCCCCTGTCCCCAAGATAGTTGGGACGTCCCCTGACCGTCCCGAGGATGACAAGACATCCCCACAACAAAACACTTCTTATTTTTTTAGAGGCCCCAAATCAATTCTAATTTAGTGAGAACAATCAAAACTACATCATTATCTTGAAAGCCATAAAATTATGACAAATGGCATACGCGTTGAAGGTTTGTGTGGTCTCAAAGGCTTTACTTTGGGCTTGGTGGTGGGGACTTTGCCCCTTGACCCCGCCTTGTATCATGACAAGGAGTGCGCCTGGGGTGTTGCCCTCAGACCCCATGAGGGTCGTTGGCCCCTTCAACCCGTTGGGGGCGTTGCCCCAAGACCCCCACGAGGGGTGTTGCCCCTCGACCCTACTGGGGCGTTACACCCAAACCCCTACAAGGGGTGTTGCCCCTTGACCCCACTGGGGGCATTGCCCCCAATCCCCCGCAAGGGGCGTTGCTCCTCAACCCTGCTTACACTTCATATACATAATACATATAGTTAATCAAGAGGAATTGACTCACCACTTCACAATTGGAGAAATTGGTGGTTGTGTATGGTGCCTTGCGACTTCAAGATCAACATGGGCCCGAGTATCGTTAGACTCCAACCACATGTTAGGATGTTGATCTTGAAGATGCCACATAGGTTGATAAGGAGGCACAAGAGGGATTAGTTGGGGATCCATTTGATGGCGCAATCTCTCATAGTGGTAGTGACTTTGACTTAATCTTTGATTTTGATGCAATGTTGGCAGATGTTGATTAGGAGCAATGGCACATTTTCTATGTTATAATTTTTATATAATATATATGCACATTGACAATCAAAGCAATTGAATTTTGTTAATTTGTTTGTCAACTCTCATCTGAACTCTAATTCAACTCTAATGTAATGTAGGAAGGAGCTATAATGTATATGATGAATGCCTTATCAATGTTATCATATGAATATTTGCAATTTTTCTATATTTTTAAAATTTTCCTTATTTTTTATATAGCCACCCCCTTCGCCGTCCCCAAAAATGGCCCCAAAAAAAAGCCGTCCCCGAAACACGTCCCCCCATCCATTGCTGTCCCTGTCCCAGAAACTTGGGGTAACATAGGTTAAAATGATAATAACGATTTCAATATTAAAATTCGTACACAATGTTTTAAATAAAAAATTATAATTATGTTTTGAGAGGATTGTGGGTCTAATAAATTCATTAAGAATATTCTACAAATGGTTTCTTGTGCTCACAATAATAAATCTTAAGGAAATAAAATAGCTTTGATATTGCCTATAAGCAAAACAAACTTTGATATCTCTTGGCATTTTAGAAAGATGTATTTAGGATATCTATACTAGTATATGTGCAATGTTTGCACACACAGATACAGGCACACGTGTGTTTATGCACACAAAATGTGCATACATTTAAATACACACATGTCCTATATTAGTTTAAAGTATGATTAATTATACAGACTTGCATTCCCCTTATTGAACACATTTTCATAGCATCTATGTATCAGCTGGTATTAAAAATGATTTTTGGAGAACATTATTAAGGTACAAAACTTATTCTATATTCTAGTCCATGCAAATACTTTCTGGTAGCAAGTATAAAGAACATTAAATGTATGTGATAAATTGTTCTTTCTGGAAATACTTTTTGGGCTGGTCACTAAGGTGTACGTTTGGTAATAGATATCTTGCCATAGGTAAAATCCTATGTTACTGAATCAGCTGGAAAATACAGTGTTTCTGGGTACGAGCTGCACCGGAATCGGGTATTGATCCGAATTGCTTGTGGAATCCGGCAGGGTTCGGATTTGAGCAGTTGGAATCATGTAGAAAGAATACAAGGCATACCCGACGATTCTGAGGTGGACATGCCGATTTTAGACTGATTCCAGCATCAGCGAATTTTTGAAGGCATTTTAAAATAAAGATTTTTGACCTGTGAAACCTTAAAAGACTATCTCCAAAATATATTTACTAATGTTTATTTATTTTGATAATTTTGTGGGTTTATTTTTTATATACATATATTTTGCAAATTTATATTAGTCAAATTTAATCACAATTTTTTTTCCAATTTTTTCCTTGCCGAATTTAGTCCAAATTTTATTGTTGCCAAACTCGAACTCGAACCTTGTGACATAGGTTTTCACTTTATTCCTTAGCATGCATTCTGTGTCATTTACTCCCACGATCTGAGCCGAAATGACAATTGTAATAATATTGTTCCTTGTTTACCTTCTTTTAATCTTTCATTGCATTCTTCTTTTTGGTTTGTCTTGTTTATTTTTGATTTTGTTTGAGTATTATTTTTTATGATTTTTACTTTCTGGATTTTAAAATATAATTTATTTAATTTTCTTTTAAATAAATAAATGTCTATTTATTCAAATAAATAAAAATGTTTCTTATTTATTAATAAATAAATATTTATTTATAATTATACATAACATATATGAGCAATGAATATTTATCACAATATTTAAGTTTGATAAGTTGATATCAAATTATTATATTGTGTTTCAAAATTGTAGTATTTATGGAGATTTATTTGGCATATATACATAATATTTATGGACGTACCCAAAATGTACCCATACCCGATTTTGGTTCAGTAACTTAGGTAAAATTTATTGCATAAGACAAGCTTTCATGACTAGGCTAATGTATAGAAAGAGTTGAGCATCTGTGTTCCGTATTAACCACCCAACCTTTTAATAGTGGGATCATTTTATGAAGTGGATGGAGCTATGGAAAATAATTCTGAAGGATGTGTGTTTTTATGCATGTAGAATTTGCCCTAATGTTTCTACACAACCATATTTTCTTGTTTTATGCCAATGTTTTTTTTTGCGGGAATTGGCTCTTAAGTCATGCACTACAGTTAAAATGTAATATGATATTACAGTATGACATTATCCGACTACTGTTAAATCTGAGCATGTTCTGTGTCATGCAGATGAGCCATTTGTTGGTGCATCCGTTGGCTACTTTTCGATCCTATTTCTTCTTGCTGGCCGTGCTTTGACTGTAAGTTTCAGTTGACATTTTAGCTAACTTTATTATCCATCACACTATCTAATGATTTGTCAAATTGATATGTATCTGACAGCTATTTGAAAACATACCATGCGTGGCTGATCTGATGTGCTTTGGTTTTTTCCTTAACAAAATTAGGTCCCAAATTGGTTACATTGCTTGCATTACAGTTATTTTTTCTTTATCTGATTATTGATCTGAATTCAGGTTCTTCTTTCGCCTCCTGTGGTGGTCTATTCACCTAGGGTGTTGCCTGTATATGTTTATGATGCACATGCAGATTCTGCTAAGAATGTCAGGTTGGTTTGATGGATAGCCTTTGCTTTGTCTAAAGAAGCTTTTAACCTATTACACAAGTTTGCATTTTTAGTCAATTCAATTCAGATCATCGGTTGAAGTGCTTCCCGTGCTTGTCCCTTCCTATATATAAACTGCTAAGTTTGATATCAGTATTTCAGGTATTATTACAGTCACTTGTTTGTTGTTGCATTTCAGTGCTGCTTTACTATTACTTTTTGGGATTGCATTGGCAACAATGGGTTGGGGTGTTGTTGCAAGCCTGGAAATATACCCACCATTTGCAGGGGCTGCTGTTTCTGCCATAACACTTGTAGTGGCATATGGGTTTGCTGTTTCCCGTCCATGCTTAACAATGAAGGTGATCTCAATAATTAAAGTGTGACAATGACATTTGGAGGGATAGTGCTTCATTTTTATTATTTCTTATCAGTAAACATTCAAAACCTTTGGGGATTATGTAGGATATTACATTTATTTTATGATAGATCATTATGGAAATAGTGCCGAAGTTATGAGTGTTCTTTTGTTTTCATTTAGACTTAAATGTGTACTTGTTTGCTGATAGATGATGGAGGATGCTGTAGATTTTCTCAGTAAAGAAACAGTTGTTCAGGCCATTGCTCGATCTTCTACAAAGGTAGGTTTTACATAAATGACAAGGACCCTCAAGTTTTCAAAAAATAATTTTTTGCCCTAAGAGCGGGGTACATTTAATTTTCTAAATCAATTTAAAACTTCTTGAAAACATGATTTTGGGCCTCATTCAATTTGTTTTCCTTTCATTGTATATGATTTGCTGTTTTCTGTAGGATTTCAACCATTTTCTCCATATACTAGACAACAAAAAAATCATGAAACTGTTTTACTTTTCAATCTTGAAGAAATGTTTTGACTGTTCTCTTTAATAAGTTTCTAACTATTACAATTTGTTTTTAATTTCAATGAGAATACTTGTATCACATGAAAAAAATGTAACTACCAACCACAAGACCCACACAGGAAACCCAAATAAGACCAAAAAAAATGAATACAACACTCCAGTAGCAAATGATGAACAGACGGGTAGAGGCCATACGCCTTACATATGAACTCATAGCACTCATGAGTCATCACTGCTCATAATTATGTGCCATGCCTTGTTCCTATCCCGTCCTTAAGATATGTGACAGACACATATTGCTTGCCATCTGTCATTCGCCACATACAAGGCATAAATGAAAATAATGGCATGCCTACGGTGGAAGGAAAGGACAACATTCATTCAAGGCAGCCAATCTTCTGCAATAAGCTTAGCAAGGCCATTCCATTCGTTAATGTGATGGCTTTAAATGAAGGAGAAATTAGATGGTTCTATTCCCATGTTTGCCAAAAAATCCAGCACCCTATTCTACTCTCTGTAGCAGTGGACCACATTGACCTGTTCAAATTTACTTTACCAGGTTAAAATTTCTTCCAGCACTAATTTGAGTTTTGAATTAGCGCAGAAAGCTTTTTTCAATTTTTTTACCACTATTTACAAATCTCCCTCTATTGTTAAGTTACAACATCCTTAGAGTAGATTGCTACTTTTCTTGCTAATAGAGCCTCCCATTCAGCTTTGTTATTCGTTTTGTGCCCCAAATGCCCAGCTCCACCAAACACAGGCACCAGAAGAGTGCCAAAACACATATCCAGCCCCAGCTGGACCGGGATTGCCTCGAGAAAAATGTATTCTATTTTAATTGTTTATCTTTTTATGTATTTTTAGGAAATGAAGATCAGTATTTCTAAATTTAATATTTTGGTCTTCTAGTAAGCTTCCAGTTTGGCACTCTCTGTGCACATTGTTTTTAAATAATTAATGATATGGAAAAATCTTCTGAAAAATTTGACTCCTAATTCAGGCTTGTGTGTCTAGGACATACTACAGATCATATTGTTCACGTCGATTTAGGAGCGTTTTTATCTAACTTATTTCTCATTCTTCTAAACAACTGGTCTTTAACACTATTAAATTTCTAACTTATTACTCATGTATCTAAACAACTGGTCTTTATCACTATTAAATTCCCTTATGATTTACAGTTCTGAGTTTTCAATCAAAAGATTGAGATTGTCCGCAATTTGCTTGGTAGGCCAGTTTTCTGATAAATGCAATCTAATTTATGTTATGGCAAAACAGGCTAGAAATGCTTTGTCAGGGACATTTTCAGCACCACAAAGGTCTGCAAGTTCTGCTGCTCTTTTAGTTGGAGATCCAGCTGCTAGTAGAGACAGGTCTGGCAATTTTGTGCTTCCAAGGGCAGATGTTGTAAAGCTACGTGAACGCTTAAGGAATGAGGAAGCTGCCGCAGGTGTATTATTTTGTAGGCCAAAACTGAGCTTGGCATACCGACATGAATCATCTTCTGAAGTGGGGTACAGGAGAAAAATGTGTGCACATGCTCGCATTTTGGCATTGGAAGAAGCTATTGATACTGAGTGGGTATACATGTGGGATAAGTTTGGGGGTTATTTGCTTCTATTGCTTGGTTTAGCAGCAAAAGCTGAAAGAGTACAGGTGAATTTGCATATTGCAAGAACATATAGTTTTTTCTACTCTAAATTGGTACTTTGGAAACGGGTCATAATCTTCTTTGTATTAATATAATAGTATTTTGACAGGATGAAGTCCGTCTGCGCCTTTTCCTGGATAGCATTGGTTTTTCGGATCTAAGTGCCAAGAAAATCCAAAAATGGTTGCCTGAAGATCACAGGCGTTTTGAAATGATTCAAGAAAGGTGATTATTTATATCGCCTTTGATATAGTCCCAAAGATTCATCAACTTTTTTTAATGCTGCAATTTTTTTGGCTATCTTATAAAACCATAATTTGAATTTCCTTCAGTTACATTCGTGAAAAAGAGATGGAAGAAGAATTGTTGATGCAACGGAGAGAAGAGGAAGGGAAAGGAAAGGAAAGACGAAAAGCTTTATTGGAAAGAGAAGAACGAAAATGGAAAGAGATTGAAGCCTCTTTTATATCTTCTATTCCAAACGCAGGAAGCAAAGAGGCAGCAGCAATGGCAGCAGCTGTACGGGCAGTTGGTGGGGATGCACTTTTGGATGATGCAGGAGCCCGAGAGCAGGTTTCTAGCATTGCACGTCGTATTCTCGCAGCACAGATGGCTCATCGAGCTGAACAGGTCTGTATTTTGTAAAATCCACATAATAGATTGGGGCTGCTGTACTTTATTTTCGTACTGAGAATGCACATACAAATGATGCTGGGTTTGTGTATGTATATGCTGCTTCTACCATTCTGTCTGATTATTAGTCAAGATTTCTTTAGTCTCTGTGCAATAATATTATTGAGCATTGTGGGAAACATCTACTGTTTTTTCTTGAAAGAGTGACTGCAACGCATACAATATACATATAAGCCTTTCAATTGATTCATCATTTGAAATTTCTGAATTTTGAAAGTTGTTCTCTAGTTGTAACAAACAAAGTCTTCATGCTTTAATTGTACTTTGAGGTATGCTGTCAGGCACGGCACATCCATGTGATAGTTGTGTTTTTGTTTTCACAAGTAACAAATTATGGCTACAGCTGCTTATAGTAATGGCAAAGGAAGAATTAGTTTCTACCATAGGTTAGATACTATGCCATTCACAATATAGATGATCTTGGGGATGATTTTCATTTGACATTTTCAATTGTCTCTGCGAGTTTAGTACAGAATCACTTGTGTCCTTGCCTTGCATTCTTGTAGGATATAATTCAACAATTCTTTTCCTTCATCTAGGTATCTTAAAAACATACCAAAAGACATGAGCGGTGAAACATGGATCTTGTGCAAAATGATTCAAGTTGTAACCAAATCAAAATTAGAATTCTCAAATCAAGCAAAATCCAAAAAAAAAGTACCCTCATAAATGTGCTATATTTCAAAGACAATCTTAAATCATCCCATTATAAAATGATGGAATTAAAATCGGTCAATCAAGTTTGTATAGCATTTTCTTTTAAAAACAAAATGCATGAATTTCTAAATACGGTGATATATGGCTATTCGCAATCCAAAATGTATGAAAGGATATGCAATGTTTGGCAGGTTTTGTGGGATAAGTGTTATCAATATTTATGGTATATATTCTTTTAGGGCCTATAATTCTTAAGCCTGAGTCTATCTATGTGACTGCAACCCATGAGCTTGAAGAGTTGTTTGTTTTATATGTCGGTTTCAAATAGCTAGTTGTTACCTGTGAATGTGTAACTATCAAAACCAGGGTTCTTCCTTGATATTACATAGTTTCCACAGTTCGGTTATCCTCTCAAATGTTTTCTTGTTGAAAGCAAGTCCAAGTTGGATTTTATAGAAGGTGTATGTTTGAAACCTTAAGTTTGAAAAAGGGAAGTAACTTGTATTTAAGAAATATGAAGCATTATAAATTTATAAGTGACTTTGAGAATGATACCAAAGATGTGCTTCCAAGAAAGCATTTTTTAAAGACGCTATGTGGTATTCGGCAATATCATACCATGCTCACTCACACCGGGGGTTTGAAAATAAAGAAAATCTAACACAATATATTTCAAGTATTTAGGGGTGAAGGGGTTATTCCAATTTATTTAAGTCAATATGTATTGGGGGTGGTGGATGCCTTGAATATAAATTGTATTTATTAGAGCTCCCAACAGAGGCATCTTTGGTTTAAACCTGCGTATTGGGGGATGTGGGCAGCAGGACAAATTGCCTGCGTGTTGTCTGCAAATTGGAAAATGTAATGCCCCCTTCTCAAGCATAACCAATTTGTGTGTAATGCCCCACCAAATAAATTGAAATCATTACTTGGGTCAACCTCTAATACATGGCCGACTACACTTTTGATATGGCCGACCTCCCTCAAAATATGCGTCAAAAGACAGTATTAATACCTTTAGAAGAGTGCGATTTCAAACAAGAAAATATGATGCGATTCATGAGGTGCGATCTGCTTGTTAAGTGCAGCAAATTATATTGATATAGCAGCGATTATATTTTTGTTTAAAAAACAGACTTTTATGAATATAATTAGTGGTGTGATCTGCTTTTAGAG
This sequence comes from Cunninghamia lanceolata, assembly GCA_027924645.1. NCBI lineage: Eukaryota > Viridiplantae > Streptophyta > Pinopsida > Cupressales > Cupressaceae > Cunninghamia > Cunninghamia lanceolata. The sequence continues at coordinate 2,702,415 of BSBN01000124.1, read as the reverse complement.
CAGTAATCATATATTTGTTTTGGAGCAGCGATTTGCTAAGGGAAGAGGTGCGATTTGTTTATGAAAGGGCAGAAATCAATTTCAAGAGTTGCATCCATTATAGAAGGTGGTGATTATTGTGAAAGGGAATGTCTCTTACCCTCCTTGAAGGCATATAAGAGGTAAATGACTTAGTTGTTTTAGAGCAAGCAATAAGAAAGAAAATATATATTTAGCAGAGATAAATCTGCAGGAATAGATCAGCAGTGATATATATAAGCAATAATTGATAACAACAGAGAATTATTTATTGCAGCCATTCTATCACGCTATAACTCTATCAGCCTCACATTCTATTAATTTATTAGTCCATCATTCTATTAATCGATTATTATATCATTCTCTCATTCTATTCTTCTATCATTATATCATTCTATTCTATCATTCTATCATTCTATTATTATATCATTCTTTTATTTCATCCTTCTACTCTTCTATCATTCTATAATTTTATTGTTCTATCATTCGAATGTTCTATCCTTCTATTATTCTATCATTCTATCGTTCTATAATTCTATTATTGAATCAATCAAATCAACGAATATTTGAGATAGCAATTAGCAATCAGATGAAGCTATCTTCATTGGAAGGAAGCCATATAAGAATCAAGCAAAAGGAAATATATCAAGTATATATAGTGGCTATACAACAAGTGTTAACAACAAAGGAAGGATATATTGCAATCCTTGAATCGAACTTGAAATCCATCAAGAGGTACACATATCAATCATATCAATTCCCAAGCAATACAATTGAAATAAGGTGAGGTTAGTAAGTAGGAAATGATGGCCCTTTCGGGGTTCACGAGATGGTGAAGTGCCGATAGGCCCCTTCATCAAGTACGCCACCCCGAGTTAAGTGCTTGTGGGTTGGGAGGCTTATGAGTGCTCCCAGGGTTGTTGAATAGCGGACTTCATGCATCTTATCAAGCACACCACCCCGAGGTGAGACACTCGTGGGTTGGGAGGCGATTAAGTGCTCTTGGGCTTGATCAAGGCATCTTATCAAGCACGTCACCCCGAGATGTGACACTCGTGGGTTGGGAGGCGACTAAGTGCTCTTGGGCTTGATCAAGGAGGACGAGCAACCTTCAAGGTGAACTGGGAGATGTTAGGTGGACTAACCCCTTTCATGCTCTTGAGTCTCGACAATATTGTTACTTACTAACACTTCGAGAAGATTCAATATGTGATTGGCTTGAGGAATTGTGTTATGATGGATTGAACTAAATATTGATTATGCTATGATGATTTGATCTCATTATTTATGTTATGTAGTATTGATCTCATTATTAATTATGCTATGATAGATGAATTTAATATGAATGATAGATGAATTTAATAGGAATGATGCTATGAATTGAATATTATCTTAATTTATTGATCGTCAATATTTTTAATGTCCCTTTCTAGTGATTATTATTGTATGCAAGTAAAGAAATCAAGAATATCCTAAAAGGTGACATTACATTGTGAACAATTAGCCTATTTACGATTTTTTTCGAGGGCTAATTGTTATGCAAGGGAGAACTCCACCGTTCTTGGAGAGCACAGGTTTGATCAGATGATAGTGTTGTTCATGGCTTTGAGTCCTTAAGATCTTGGTAAGGTCCTTGATGCTTTTGGAATGCGTTTCCAACCTTTTGGGAGCTCGCCACACTTCTTGGAGAATCATGTTATTTTTAGATTGACACCAAGTTGGTTAAATGCATCGTCCTAAGCCCCCAGGAACTTCATGGTATGATTAGAAGTTTGTGTTTGTTTCGTTTTGATGCTTTTCTCAACTTGGATGAGGAATTTAATTATTACTTAAGTTGTCTTAAGAAGGAAAAAACCAAAAAAGCAACTAAGTATAATTATCTAATTAAAAGTGTTTTAAGTTGTGCCTTTAGGAGGGGGCTTGAGGAACAAAGGGGGACTCATGATCTTATAAGATTATTATTTATTTTCAAAAATGAGATTCTGGAGGGAAATAGAAAAAGTAATATTATATTCACTCCAAAAAGTTATATAAGGAGTGTTGGAGCTCATTTGTGAGTTTAGGCATGTTATGAATTTGATTCTGCAAATGGAGAGAACTTGTGTTCTTCTCAAAATTTCTTGAGGACGAAAACCCTCTTAAAATTTCTATTTTTAGTGACAAAAACTCCCCTAGCTAGACTTGGGGGTTTCATTCCAAGAATCACAGAGCACTGCAATGGAGGATTTTGATGTGTTTTGAAAGTTATCTCTTTGGGGCTTGTTGTTTGGTTTGTTTGGAGATCATTTGATATCATGGACTGATTTTGGTGTTTTTTTGAAGTGCTGAGAGTACCCTAAGCTGGCTGCACCATTTTGAGTTTGTATGCTGTGGAGTTTCAATGCAAAATAGTTATGTATGACTGAAATCTTTTTCTTGTCCCTAGATGCCTGCTGTAGGAGGACATTTTAATGCAGATTTTGAGAAGTTTGAAGTTGGCGATTCATTTTGCGAAGGGATAGTACGGCCCAGGTACAGGCCGTACCATCTTGCTGCTGGGCTGTGAGTTCTTGAGCTTCCAAACGCCTCTTTTGGATGCTTGTTCTGATCAGTCTTGAGGCACCTTGACCTTGGGCATCATATATTTGGATTTGATAATGTGCTTTGTTAGTTTGGAGAGGGTTTTGATGTTTGCGACTGCTGTTTGAGGGTTTTATCAGTGCTGCTCCTTCATATCAGACTGTTATAGCAGTGTTAGCAGTGTTTTTTCATTGGGTTACATTGAGATTTCTTGGTGGTTGTGGCCTGCAACTTCATTAATATTAATAATGCTTTAGTGGGATATGATTTATCATTATTTTGATCAACATTGAGTGCCTTTCCTTCATGAAATATGTTGCAGCAGTGTGTTTAGTTTTAAATCAGAATAATTGAGTAATACTGCAGCTTTCCTAAACATTATATTTTTCATTTATAAGTTGCAATGCTTTATTGTAATCTTGTTTACCTTGGATGGTAGTACCGCCAGTGGTTGCATATTTCTTGCATTTCTTTGTGTTTGCACACTCTGCTGAATAAGTGTATATAAGGACGGCTTAGCGGCCTTATATGCATGTTGCTTAAATGTTTGTAATCAGCACACTCCACTGAACTAGTGTAGATGTGGTCGGCTATGTTGCCTAGTGTGCATCATTCCGTCATGCATCAAACACACTCTGCTGAATAAGTGTAGAGGAAGGACGACTCAGCTGCCTTGTGTGTTCATATTGTGATATTGGCACACTATGTTGAATAAGCGTAGAGATGGATGGCTTGTCGTTTGGTGTGTCAAAGTGAGGGCATTCTGTAGTGCTTTCATCATAGTTGCAACATCTTATTTGTTAAAAAAAAGTAGGGTGGTTACTACAGTGATATCAAAGCTGGTGATCTTGCCAACCTCTGGAACTAATCCTGTAATGCAGCTACTTTTTTATGCACAAAAGTGATAGAGAGAAGATACTACAAAAGGGAATAGAGAAAGAAGTATCAATTTCCTAGTAATCAAGTTGAAAACATGGCAGAGAAAGAGAAGGATACAACTCCCCCAAATAACCCAAACACTAGAACAGAGAGGAAGTTTGATGTCATGCTTGACATGATTGCTCAACTTCTCCATACGATGAATCAGAATGCTATTGTGCCTCAAAATCAGAATGGGGAAAGCGAGTTTGTCTAATGGCAAACAATCCACAAGTTAACAATGACCGTTCGGCTAGAACCATCGTTGGATCAGTTACTAGACCACTCCAACCTACATTCACACGTAGGGAAGAGGCTCATCCTGAACCAAAAGTCCAAGTTCCTATGGGAGATGAAGTCATGGCGAGTTATGCAAAATATAGGACATTGCCAGAAGAGGTTAGAGACATCGTGCCTCTTGATCAGGTTATGAACCAAAACAAGAAGAGGGATGGAGAAAGGCAAGAAAACAAAGACCAAAACTTTGAGAGAGAGTATCAACATGCTTTGGGAAAGGTAACCCTTTCTCACTTTGATGGAAGTGACAAAAGTACCGCTCTACACCTTGAAGAGGCCGTAAAATTTGCTACTCTACACCTTGAATGAGCAGCTCATGAGTGGTGGTACTATGGATTGGTTATCCAAGGCCATAATCTGATCAACACATATGATGAGTTTACCAATAGACTCGTCGAAAGATTTGACAAGAAGGACCTGAAGCACCAATTTAGAGAGTTGGCACAATTGAAACAACATGGAACAATTGATGCATGCATTGTTGATTTTCAAAGTCTTGTAGTGATGGTACAAGATATGTCAGAAAGAAGGCTTGTATTTCTGTTTGTTGAAGGACTGTCTGAACCACTTAGGGAGTGGGTTAAGGCCCTTGATCCTCCTACCGTGCAAGATGTTGTCAAGAGGGTGAGAAACATGGAGTTTTCAGCCCCAAGAAGCAAATTTGGGTTCATGGGTTCAATTTGTGGATTTGGCAACATTTTTTTGGGGTTGGGTTCGTTTGTACAATTTTTTTTTTAAAAACACACATATATATATATACACATACAAATACAAAAATATTTATGAGCCTTATACAATATTAATAAAATTAATATAATATAATAATAAATTTATAAATAAAGTTAACATTGGCCCCAATTATGATGGCTACATAAGGCAGGGACAATATTTGGCTCCAATAAGATGGAGCATGTCAAATGGTTCCATTAGGTTTAGGATGGATCAAATTGAATTTTGATGGGGTGACTAAGGGAAACCCTGTATAGGCAGGTGGGGTGTGTGTGTGTGTTTAGAGATAATCAGGGACAACCTCTTTTAATATTTGCATTTGATTTTGGGTTTGAATCCAACAATGACAGAGGCAAGAGCTATGTTATGGGGTTCTAGATTGGCCATTAAAAACAATTGGAAGAAGCTAAGGGTTGAGGGGGACTCAATCGTAATTGATTACATGAGGACAAGTGGAAGCAATTTGTGGCTTTTGGATACTCTTCTTTCAGAGGCTAGAATTTTGATGGAAAGGTTTGATGAAGTCTTGTTCCGCCACATCAGAATACAAGGCGATTTGGTGGCTGATGGGACAGCCATTCAAGGGGAGAATCTAAGAGGTGCCAGAAGTTTACCCCTTGTGGAGTGGAAAGATAAATTTTTGGATGAGGTCCAGGTTATGTTAGTTATGGATCTCCAAAATTAGGATCATCTCTTCGTGTTAAGGGGCCAATGAATTGAAAGTAATGATGAGCTAGACATCATTTCTATGAACACAAGGTATGGGATATTGCGCCACACATGATGGCAAAAATTAGTTTTGTACAGTGGCATGGTGAACATTGAATGAGTGCTATGTTTGGTGTGATGGTTTGGACTCTTTGCAGTGGTTTTCAGGACATTATTGAATTTCTAGCCTCGTCTATATCCTTAATATGAATTTTTTCATCACCTTCACCATGTTTGTGGTTACATTGCCTCTCCGCCCTTGGCTTTTCCTCTCTGGTTTGGTGTAATGGCCATGCCTTTTGGGAGTAGTAAAGGGAAGAGGACATGTCAGGATTGTGGGGTGGAGGCATACATAGTGAAGGGATGACGGTGGAAGGAGAGGGTTGATGGCACCGAGAGGTGGAGAATTTCATTTCATTTCTGGAGAGGGAGACTTCCAATCTAGAGCTTTATGTTTAGGTGCTGCGTAAATGATATTGATGGTGTTGTAAATTAGGCCATAACTTTCTTCAATTGCAAGCGTGAACATTTTCATATTGTGAAAGAAAGACAAGCACAGATGCATCGAGGCATTGAAGAAAAGGCAAAGGTCCTCAATGTTAAGCACTCACCGGAAGTCAAAGTTGATAACTTTGTTTGTTTTGACGACGATGACAACCTGGTTGAGGTCCCTCCCCCTCCTAAGTTTGACATGTGTGATAAATTTAAAATTGCTAATTGGACCTTTGTGGGGCTTGCGTAATTTGCCCTGCCACCTCTCTACAAGATTCATAACACTACAATTGTTTTGCAACTGTTTGACTTTGGCCCTTCACTCCAACTAACTGCTAACTTTGCTGTTCTGGGTATTTCTCTTGGGGAGGATTCGTATGGATTTCGGGGCTTGTCCGTGTTTTTTGTTGGGGTTTGGTAAAATTTCCATGCGACAAAGGTCTCTGGTGAAAATAGTTTCAATATGGCTTCTCTATGTGTGTTAAGGACCCCCCGCCACCCCCCGACATGTACAGAATTCATTCCATAAATGCTAATCACTAATTCGGCTATGGGTAAGATGTATCACAGTTTGCTTTACCTCTTGTGCTCTACATGCATGGATTTTGATATAACCTTCTGTCTGGCATTTGGTTGCATACAATGAAGGTGAGGGTGTTTAAAATGAAATCTGCTCACTGCTGAGTGTTCATCTCTGGCTTTTGAGTTCTGTTCATACAGCTAGAGTTTGGAAAACATTGGAGAATGGGGATGATTGTGGCCTTCTAGTGTTTTTCTGTGCTTATGTGGCAGGATAATTTTGCCAAAATTTTCAAGGAATGATAAGATTAGGATGGATAAGATTTTTTTTATAGATCTGGTGAGCTCAATGCTACCAGAATTTGGGCTTTGAATGCTTATTTTTGGTGGCTCCTGGGAGCCTAACCCATGTATATAAGCAAAAAAGGAAATTAATATTACTAAATATTAATATATTATTAATTTTATTAATATGTAATTATAACTTTAGGCATTATTATCTTTCGTAAAATATGATTTAACTCAATAAGTGACTATGGTTTATGTTTTTATTTTGTTGTTATTTAAAGGCATATGAAGTCTGCTAACATTAGAAAAGGTACTTGCAATGTAATTCGTATTTGATTAAATTAGGGCTTGTGATTAAATTGGGCGATAAACCAACACAGCACAAGCAAGGCCAAACCAATTGCAACAGACAAAGCAGGGTTGCCAGGAATGATGGGTCCATCAGAGGCAAACCAAGCAATAGATCAAAGATATAAGGCACCACCAGGCACAACCAAAATTCAATATTTGAAGGGAGCAGACAACACTTGCAAAATGTGGTGATGAAAGTGCAGACACCCATGCAGACTGTTTTTTTTTGTGCTGTTTCTGGATGGATTTCTCTGGGTTCTTGATGGATTCACCCGAGATGAACTCACAGGAAAAGAAAGCCTCCGACAAGAACCCCCACTTGGATCTATCCAGAATTCAAACCTGGTTCAGATCTAGGACCTGCAGGGGAGGAGCCGGCTAAATTGTGAAATTGAATTGTACAGTAACTTGAATCTCAAATGCAACTTCTTTTTAGTTTTTTGCATTCTTTTGGTTGTAGCTAATATAATATACATGCAAAAAATAAATATAATTTTCCGTGAATGTGTATTTAATCTATTATGACTTTATATGCAATGATATTTCTTCTATCAAATATTTTATTGAGTTAGTATCTTACTTTTCAATATGTTATCTATTGGATGTAAAAGTATGTGACTGACATTTTCCAAGCTATGACAGGTATAAATAAAGGGGATATTAAACTTTCCCTAACAAATAGGTGAGTAAATTATCTAGTGAGTAATAAAAATGAGTATCAGGAGGGTTATTAACAATAGAATATTGAGACATAGAAATCAAAATTATGGATATTATTTAGTATCCCATGGTTGAACATGATATGATTGATTTATTGAGTAAACACCCTGTAAGAGACACAATGCTGGGCCAAGTAGATTATTGTTTTTGTAACTGATGATCTCTATGTGGTAACATGGATGAACAGTATCTTTTGAAAGGGAAAAAATAAAGGATTAAAGTATTCTAAATGTTAAGACTTTAGTTTGGGGTCTTTGAATATCTTGCATTGTCCCGTTTGATCAGAGGATTTCACACATTGCTAGAATTTCCTTTACATGGCATTCCATAAAAATTGTGGCAATAGGAGCAGAAGGAGCATTTACCAGATAATGCAAATGAGCATGAGACTGACAGTTCCAAGTTTGTAAAGGGGATAACATTTTGTGTTTATTACATAATCTGTAGCATGCTTGTTCTTGTAGCTGATAGGCTTGACAATCTGGTTTGGTATCTCCTGTGATCCCTTGTGTAGATGCAAGCATTCTAATAAATATGGGAAAATGGAATCCTCACTACTTTGTGTTGGGAATTTTGAAATATGAAGGTAAACTGCCAAAAGGTTGAAATTATACTTTAGCAGAGTACTAATCTTAACATGTTATCCTAGGCTTTGTTTTCACCAATTGTTATTCTATATATTATTATATTTTATTAGTACAGGAGTTTGGGAATGTGCATTTCTGTTTTTGCATTGTATTTATAACTTGAAGATGGATTTATTAAGCTATTCATTCAAACATTTCACAATAGTGACATAATGCATACCATATATGAAGATAACATTTCAGATGCATATTTGGTGATTATGTTGCTTTAGACTTTTAGATTTCAGATGGTAAATTTTGAGATAAAGTACTTTTTTCTTTACAGACTGGGGTGCATGGTGCTGTGTGTATCCTTGGTGATGAACCCAGGACAGGAGGGAGGCATTGTGGTTCAGTTGATCCCCATGTTTGTCAAAGTCAGAAAATCACCTTTTCTGCATCTGTCATGATTCAACCCGAATCTGGACCAGTCTGTCTTCTAGGAACTGAGTCACAGCAGAAGGTGTGTTGGGAAATTTTGGTTGCTGGTTCTGAGCAAGGTATTGAAGCTGGACAAGTTGGATTAAGACTGGTAACAAAAGGAGAGAGACAAACCACTGTGGCTAAAGGGTGGAATATTGGTGCTTCAAGTATTGCAGATGGAAGGTTTGGACTAATAAAAAGTTTCTTAGTCAGTTTCATAAGTGTATATATACACTGTTTGAAAACTTAATTCATGATAGCATTTTACTGATTGTAGATGTTGTATTCCGATAAATATATTTACTACATTGCTTTGAATCTTTCTTCCAACGCAACAGTGCCACATATATGCAACTTTAGTATGCTTTCTGTCTACTTATTAGATGCATGTTGAAAAGCAACAAGCAAACAAGATTTTTTCCTGAATACTTTTTTCTATTACGTACTTGTTTACAAGCAACCAGACTTTAGATTATGTTGAATTGGGAAATGCAGGTGGCATACTGTAACTGTTACCATTGATGCTGAAACTGGAGAAGCTACTACATATTTGGATGGTGGTTTTGATAGCTTTCAAAGTAGGCTGCCCTTGCGGGCAGATGGTGGAATCTTACAGGAAGGAGCTGAGGTTTGGGTAGGCATGAAACCTCCTCTCGATTTGGATGCATTTGGAAGGTCTGACAGTGAAGGAGCTGAATCAAAAATGCACATTATGGATGTTTTTCTCTGGGGAAGGTGTCTGACAGAGGATGAGATAACTACTTTATATGCAGCCACCAGTGCTGATGAATATGACATGGTGGATCTTCCAGATGATTATTGGCGATGGGGTGAATCACCTAGGGTATGTGCTATGGGTTTATTTACGTATTTACCATCAATTTGTATGTAATTACCATTGTGTATCTTTATCTTTACCAAAAGGTGGAATACTCTTATCAGTGCAGGTTTTCTTGGCTTATGTTTTAAATGATTTGGTGCCTTTATTCTGTGTATATTTTTCTTTCCTGGCACACATTTTCATGATTTGGTGCTGTTATTCCTTTGTATATTTTTAATGAGAACATGGAACTTTTTGCCATTTTGAGCTAGAGCCACTGGGTTTACATTGTTCAGAACATTCATTTTTCAGTGACATAATGTTTAGAATATTTTAGGAAGCAAAACATTGTTCTAACTATTTTAACTAGTACATCATTACTATTTTGGTCTTAAGATATATTTCATATGGCTTACCTGATTTACAAACTTAATTATATGTTGTTAAGGTGGAGGAATGGGACAGTGAACCTGCAGATGTGGATTTGTTTGACCGGGATGATGTGGAGTGGGATGGGCAATTTTCAAGTGGTAGAAAAAGAGCTGAAAGAGAGGGAATAGCTTTAGACATGGATTATGTTGCAAGGAGGTTGAGGAGGCCCAAGATGGAAACTCAAGAGGAAATAAATCAACGCATGCGCTCAGTTGAGTTAGCTGTTAAGGAAGATCTTGCAGCAAGAGGGGAAACCCACTTCACTGATCAGGATTTTCCTCCTAGTAGTCAGTCTTTATTCGTAGATCCAGAAAATCCCACTGCCAAGCTACAGGCAAGGATGTCTTCTGAATGCCCATTTCTGAGCAATTTGCTTGTAAACTGCTGCCCGTATTTATATTTGGAGCTTCTGGCCCAGCTTACTACTTACTAGTGGCTTATTGGACCATTTTCGTTGCAGGATTGAATTCTTCAACTTACATGTAATGGGCAACATAATTGTGATTTTTGCAGGTTGTAAGCGAGTGGACGAGACCAAGTGATCTGGTAAGGGAAAACAGCAGGGATTTATATCCATGCCTGTTTATGGATGCGCCTAATGCTTCTGATGTTTGTCAGGTATGTGCTTCAAGCTCTTGTGATACACGAACAATGAATAATGATTTACATGCTCTAATTGATGTTGTATCTGGTCCTCTGTGTGCTTTTATCTTGACAGGGTCGTCTAGGTGATTGTTGGTTCTTAAGTGCTGTGGCCGTATTAACAGAGGCATCTCGCATGGCTAACCTTATTATTACTCCTCAATACAATGACGAAGGAGTATATACAGTCCGATTCTGCATTCAGGTGAGAAGGCTTTCCTCAGAAAGCAATGTTGTTGTTAACTTTATTAAGTTTAACTATTTATTTGATCAATTTATAGTTATAAAAGTTGCTATGATTTGGCAAGTCAACAGTATGATGTCATTTAAGTGCAATATATTGTAGTTATACACATTATAAGAGTAGATTCAGTAGAAATAGAGTTTAATTTAAGTTGTTTTCTTGTCAAAATGGTGGCCAGGGTGCATGTGAGCAGTTTTGCATATACCTTGCAATAATATAATCCCCCCATGGATTGATGAGGGTGGTTTTTATAATCAAGGAATTTACAAAATTATATGCCCATGAGATAGACAGTCAACATCAATAAATGTTAAGATAACTTGGGAATTGAACAAGGATTTTTTCCTTTACTTCACCATTAAGGCTATATGTTATTTCAATTTCACACTTCATAGGCTATGACTCTGAAACTTAGATCAAAAGGAAACCAAGTCTGCCAATGCGCATACGGCCTAGAACTGTATATATTAAATCAAATATACATATATACACATGTTTAATAACTAATATGTAATGGATTTCATTAAATGCATTTCATATGATATAATATATTAATTATTAATAATAAAACATGAGATTGGTCACGAGATAAAATCGCAGGAATACAACTTTTTTTGAAGTAAATGGCAAACAATGCTCTTGTAATCTCCCACATGTCTTATGCCCCAGTTGCTGTCTCACTTGACATTGATCTGAAACTTTTAATTTACGAAGACATAGATGTAGACTCACAGGTTAGTACTTAATGCATGATTATGTATTTGATATACCTTTAAGTAGAATATATTGTAGCATTATATGTACTCTGTGTATGCATGGTATACAGGTATCATATGGAAAAAGTGGTATTAGATTGACTATTGTTTGTATTAGATATTATGCACACATACAGGCATGTACATTTACACAGACAGAAATGCAACCTAAACACAATGATTAATACGTAGATAATGTACATGGTGACATAAGAATTGAAAAAAGGTTAAATATTTGTATAGTTGATAATGCACATAGTGGCATAAGAATTGAAATGAGTTAAATATGCGTATGGTTGAGCATTGTCAATTGACATGGATTTAGATGTACCAAAGGATGCCTTGGATTTCTTTGGTGCAATCATCTGGCACCTAGTGTTGCTAGAATGATGCGGGCATTCCTGAACCTTATCCCTGGGATGCAGTACTTTTTTGTTGCATATTCATTCCTACACAATAGGGGCACACCCTGTGCCATTAACTCAACCCTTGTCCTGGTTTTTGAATGTTTGAAAATATACAGCGGGCAGATACAAAATAACCTATGTTCCATGGTGTTTCTGGAACAAAGACGGCAGGGGATGTTGGGACATGTTTTTTGGGATGGAAGGGGATGGGAGGCCTTTTTTAAGGGGATACATAACATTAGAGCTGAGTTGAGAATTCACATGAGAATCGGCACACATATTAACAAAATTTCATTGCTTTGACAATGGCTAAACCTCATGGTTCTATTCGCTTGTCAAACATTGGGACAAAATTGGACTTGTCTCTGGTTTAGGCATTTACGGCTTATGATAATAATGTAATAACACCATATTAGTTATGTCTAATAAGTTACAGCCACCGATGTAACTTACCCATACAATAATGAGTACAAGCATACATACATTGGATTGTGTGTTACAATTACCTTAAACTCCATGCATTCATTCTTCTAACATTTGGTATTAGAGTGAGGAAGCCCTGAGAAGGTACACTAAGCCAATCTTTTGATGGAGAAGAAATCGCTGTGAGAGGGTCAACTGTCATAAATGTTGCAGAAGAAATCGTTGTGAGAGGGCCAACTGTTATAGATGTTGCGTGAAAGCTGACTATCATAAATTTCTATCAGTGTCAAAATGTTGAAGTGCCAATTATCATAAATTTGAAGCATTGTCAAAAAGTTGCTGTGCATGAACGGCTGACAGGAGGTTGGTTGAATTGACTGTTGCAGCAAACAGCAAGTACAGGCAGGGCAGAAAATCACACCAAAAATTACACGAGTAGAATTGTAGTCAGAAATTGCAGGGGCAAAACTGTGGGAAGAGGGTTCCAAAAGTGCAGAAACCCTAGGGCGCACAGAACAGAGTGCAAAAAACTTCGAACTTCATGGCATAAATTCTGAAATTCATGGTAGAAACTAGAAAATGCTAGTTGTGTGTGGGTAGAGAAAACTTTTTTTTTTGGTTAATGCTGGGCTGTAGGGGACAGCTGGCTTTCCCTGGGACAGTTGGGGGGGATGTACAGATATTCCCTGCAAATTTTTGCCCATTTCTGGGACATCCCCCATTTTTTTTTCTGATTGGGGGTGGCCCCGGGGATGTTTCCTAGCCGTTCAGGATCAATGAAACATCCTGGGTATGCGAATGGTTGGAAAAGCCTAGGGGACATGTCACTGTGAAGCACTGAAAATAGCAGCATGAACTTTTAAGTGTATAACAGGGTGTTCTACTTTAGTAACCTGTTTGTGGAAGGGTCTGAGGTGCTCTTCATTTCAGATTCCTTTTGACACTGAAATGGTGTCCCAATTATTTTTGCCAGTGATCATCTCTGCCTTTTATTTTATCTTTTACTACTATAATATGTAGCCGTCACACTTTACTGGTGTAGATTTCTAAATTAAGTTTGCTGTACATATATCATGTTCATCAATACTTCCTAAATATGTTTGATAATGCTGACCAGAATTTTAATAGTAAATAAAAGACATTTCTTTTTGAACTCCACTGGATCTATGCTACTTTTTCTTTAAAGCCATTTTATGGTAATAGATAATACACTAGACATTTTCAATACCATTTTTGCCAGACATTCAGTGTATTTTTTTGAATTCCCTTAAATTTCAGAGGGATTTTATTGTAACTGTCTCTCAGAAAATACTTGTTAACATAAAAATTATTAGATTTACAATGTTTTACAAAAAGGGAATAGCCTAAATGTGAGAACATGAGAAAACATTCAAATACCAAACTGCAATAAATTTAGTTGCTTATGGTGGATGTTTCATTGCCAATTTGCTAACATTGAATAAAGCTCAGATTTCCTTTTTCTAGACCTCTCAGCTTTTGTTATGCACAAAAGAAATGACTACAAGTATTCTTTCTGTATTATTTTTATGTCAATAGTTGTTTTAAGGCAGACGAGTCTTGCTAGACTCCAAGGTCTTGACAAATCTTACAGATCTCAATAATTTTTGAGGAGTGGGATCCGTTTGAACTTTTACTTGTGGGCATGGACTAAAGAAGTTACTGAGGTCACTTGTGGAGGTATGCTACTATGGGGTGTCCGGAAGGAGAGGGAGAGATAATTAATGGCCAAGAAAACATACTTTAAATTAATGGCCAAGAAAACATACTTTAAAGAGCAGCGCTCTATTTGAAATTGAAATGATATTGCTACCCAAAAAAGTTGCAATAATATTGCCTATTTCAGGCAGGAAAATTGAAAATACCCAGTCGTGGCTAAATGCTTTCCATGGTTTTTCTCCTGAAAATTGGAATTGACCTTGTCAATGGTGTTATCTTGGGTTTTGGCACTGTAAACCAAGGTTGCACCAAGACTGGTACTGGTACTGGTACAGGAGACTGGTACCGGTACCGGTACGTCTATTTTTGAAAAATAGGAGACGGGGGTACTTGGAGACACCATTTTTTTTTAAAATATAATTTAATAATTTTATTAATTTATTAATATGTTTAACATTAAAACTGAAAATATCATGAAATTGAACTTTTAAAACAAGAGAACTGGTAAAGTTTAAGTTTATAGCTTACTTGTAACAATTTAATATAGCTTACTGTATATATATTACTTATAGGCTTATAGCTTACTTGTAACAATCCACTGAAGATATCAACTAGTATTGAGGTTTGAAGTCCGTAGGAGTAAGAATCCACTGAGTTTGTGAGAAAATAGTGGAAAAAATGAAGATTAGAGAAAGAAAAAAAAAATGGAGACGCCTTTTTATTGACGCAGGGTACCTGGAGACGTGTGGGAGACTCAACCAGAAGTCTCCCTTTGCAGGGAGACGTACCCAAGAAGTCTCCGAGACGGGGAGACGAGTACCAGTCTCCGAGACGAGTACCAGGGGGTTGGAGACGGGTCTCCGTGCAACATAGGTATATCTACATCTGACAATATTCTTTTGAATGCAGTTTTGAATACATCTGAGAATACTCTTTTGAAATATGCTTTTGTTTGGTCATGCTCCTTGGCTTTTATTACGGTCCTTATTTTTTCAACCATGGAGTCCATGCCATCATAAATTTCACCCAAACATGGTGGATCCATATTTGCATACCTAATCATGATGGGCTCAATGAAACTCAAAACATATTCCACATGAGCCCACCACTCATAATCTAGGATCAATACTTTGACTTTTTGGACTCTCTGTTTGTGATTGGCTCCGTACACTCCAAATAGTGTTGATGACCATGGCACCCAATGCTTCTCGCATCTTCACAAGCTGTCTCAAGATGATTGTGTGAGATCGGAATTGAGTCTCGACAACCTATCCTGGTCTAAAAAATAAAACAAATAAAGCAATTAGAAAGTAGCAACTTAGCAAAAAATTAAAATAAAATATTAAAATAATAAATATACTAAAAGTAAAAATAAAATTACATTCAACAATTCCAAGTTGGAGAAGGTCTTGAAGATGGGCTTGTGACATGATGATTTGTCACAAATATTTGAATCTTCTCGGCCTCCATGTAGATTTCTTTGACCCATTCAATCCCTGTGCCAATCTTTTGCAATATCAAGTTGATAGAGTGGATGACACATGGTGTCCAAAAAATATGCACATATGTACCCTCCACTATTAAATCAGCTGCCCTACAATTTTTAGTGTTCTCTGTTATGACTTGAACGACATTTTCATGGTCAACCATTTCAATGGCTTGTATGAGGATATTAGAAAGTAAGGTTGCATCCTTTACTTGCCCCTCAAAATCAATTGGCTTAAAAAACATCACCCCTATATGGGACACTCCAATGACATTAATTAGTGGTTTGTGTTTTACATCCTTCCATCCATCAAACCATCTATTAGAAATGGTGGACACTCCTGTTTTGCGCCATGTATCCTTGATTGCTCTCAACGATGCCTCTACATAAGCTTTTTGCTTGGCCGATAAGGTGGTGCACACCTCTTATTAGCCGGGACTAATGCAATCAGTTGGTGCTTTGGCCATTGCTATCACCATATCCCGCCAATATGGTGACCTAACAAGGTTGAAAAGAAGCCCATGGCTATAAATGCAACGAGCAATGCTCTCATCTGTAACTTCCCTTGCCTCATTCTTGAAGGCCCTTTTCAATGGCCCTCTTTTACGAGAAAGAAAGGGGGTATTCTTTTCTCAAGAAGATGATGGTGGCATGAAAGTATGTTGGCCAGCTGGTTGTGTTAAGGCACTAGGAGGTTTTTGCAATCCTATCTTGGAAAGAGGATGTACTCTTTCCTTTGCTTTGTTACTTACCACGTCATTGTCCTCTTGTTCTTTGATATATCTCATTATTTGTTGCTTTGGCAACCCTTTTTTGTTTGGCCCTGGACAAACTTTTACTTGTAAGTCGGAAATAGCACACAGAGGAGCTTTCACTCGACTATACGAACTCTTATATTCATTTCCACATTGGCTACAACGCCAATGATAACCCCCACCACCAAGAAGTTGTTCGATCATTGTTGTATGTTGCCAAAGAGGTGAGGTGACACTACATCAAATTTAAACGAGCTCTCTACATGTGGGGCAATTGAACTATAACTACCAACCATTGTATATACGAATACAACATAACAATTTTTAAAAAAAGAAATTTACATCGCATTAAAAACCCTATATTATGTATAAAAGGTTTAAAATAATGTTTAAGCATTTAAAAAAAGCTTGAAAAAATTGAAAAATCTTGAAAAAAGACTTGAAAAAAATTACAAGATTCATTCAACTTTGATAGATAAATCTTCTCCGTGCAGCGATTTATGTCCTATTGTTGTAGGTCTTCCTCTCTTGTAGCCTTTCCCTTAGAAGAAAATTGTAGCAACCTTCAAAAATCAACAATGGCAACTTGGAGGCAAAAATGTTGTTTTACTCACTTGTGTTTGTGAAATGCGGCAAAAGATGTTAAAAGCCCTCACGTTAGGGCAAAATTAGGTGTTGAGGATGTCTTTTATTTTAAATTTTTTTTTTTTTTTTTTGATTTCCAGGTTTGATCAGCCATGGGTATGCTTAGATTCACTTGGGTGTGGCTCGGGTTCGACTAGAGCCTTGGCCCCGAACCGGATCCTACAGGCATGAGGGGTAGAACCTGGTAACTTATTCAAGCATAGGTACAAAAAGGATTTGTGTGTACTTATGCCCATGATAATAAGGGGAATTGGCATGTTACCTATCAATGACCATGATACTTTGATGTATATTAGGGTTATGGAGTAGTTGATTAAGTGCCACATATAACATTGTATTAGTTATGGGCCAAATAGGTAACATGTGGGTTAGGATTTATTTCATATGCTATAGTTTGCATATAGTGGTCTTATCACTTTCTTGATTTGGGTGTGCTCTCTAGTCGAGTAATCCTTCAATTGTTTTGAGGATAATTTTATGGTAAAATCCAGACTTAAGGGTATTCTTCTAATCATATATCATATATGATAATATATCTCTTGTGGGTGCATTTTCTAAATTCGTATCACATCAAGAAGTGTGGTATTTTACAATTTTGGTTCTTTCCCTGTGTCAAAGCTTCAATTTGGGCAAGTGGGAAAATTATTTTACAGATTTTGTGGCTTTGGTATCTCTTTGAGGAAGCGCTAGTTTGTGGTTGTGCCAATGCCACATGAAGGCGAGTTTTGTGCCATTTCCAGGCTTAATTGTTAGGTTTATATTAGGAAAGTGAAATACATATTTTCCTTCTATCAATCTCTTGGGTCAAGACTTCAAACTTTTTCTCTAGATAGGTATACTCATTGTTGAAATTATGTTGCTGGTTCAGGTATGAATTCTTGTTCGGTCTCCATATTAAGGAGATATATTTGAGTGGCATGCTAGTTGGAGGGCATAAAACCTAAGTTGCCGATTCAGGTTCATGTTCGGGTTTGGGATTTGAGTTCGCCATACAATGGAATTTTTTTCTTTGTTTCGGTGTGATTGAGTACGTCCGTATTATATATATATATATATATAGTTTGCAGATAACAAAATACTCATAATTGATTAATTCAATGCCAAATGTCAATACAGAGTTCTAATTAGTAATCTTCATATTGCTCTTTATCGAGAGCATCAAGGTCAACATTTGGTTTGTTTGAACCACATGCATCTGTAATGTAATGCCACTCCCAGTAGTTGTGTCATTCATAGATTCTGCCTCATTTAAAGAGACTAAGGCAAGTTGTGCAACAAAAGCTTTTAAGTTGGTACACTTGGGGGGTACGTAATCGACATTCTTATGTGACAAGAGATGCAAGTTAGAATGTACACAGACCAAATTCTTTTTTTTTTTTGTTGCAGCCAACTGGTTGTTGAGTGGATAAAGGAGTATGTACTCCAATTCCACTTAGTTGAAGAAATGTTTGCATTTGTTGACTTAGTATACAAAGTCAAGACAACATTTGCAATTATAAAACATAATATATAGTAGTGAAAGAAAAGTAATGAAGTTCAAAAATAAAAATAAAATAATTGCAAGTGGTTGTAGGAAAATAGAGCCTTGGCCATGGATGTATCACTATTCATGAATTCTTGTACTTGTCTTGAAGAGTGCAAACATCATGATTCCTTGAAGATATAAAGTGGCCAAACTCACCCAAGACAATACTTAGGAGTTAGGACATCTGGATTTGGGAATATTTTTTTGAATGTTGCCTTGTACCCATCAACAACTTTTTGATCTCTATATGGTGCTACCCTCCCCAACAAGGAAAGTATCTCTGTGTTGTAATATTTTGGAGACAAATCTGCGTTAGGTTTGTAAGGGTATGGTCATCTTGTTCCAATGTTCAACAATGATTCTCTGCATTTTTTTGATGCTTTTGTGGGATCATTTTCATTGGCTTCTATTATGATTCCTATTCTTTCATCATGGAGTCCATGCAATTGTAAATTTCACCTAAACATGGTCGATTTGTATCAAGACCATGCTGTTCACACCTTCACAAGTTGTCTTAAGACGATTGTGTGTGATGCATATTGAGTCTAGTCAACTTAACATGATTTGAAAAAATTAGAACAAATTAAAAAATAAAAATTAAATGATTTATTATGTAATAAAAAATTAATTTATAGCAAAAACTTAAAGTAGATAAAAAAATTAAAATAATAAAAAAATGAAATTTCATAAACAAACTTTAAACAACTCCAACTTGGGGAAGGCCCTGAAGATGACTTGTGACATATGATGAATCGTCACAAACATTTAAATCTTCTCAAGCTCAGTGTAGATTTCTTTGACAAATTTGATTTGTGTGCCGATCTTTTGCATCACCAAGTTGGAGGACTGGACAACACATGGTGTCCAAAAAATATGCCCACATGTAGTCTCCACTAATAAATGCGTTGCCCTGCAATTTTTAGCATTGTCTGTTATGACTTGGAGAACATTTTTGGGCTTTAATTGTTGGATTTTTGAGTTGCATAGCTTGAGTTCAGCTAGGGTCTAACATGGACACCTTGGGTTCCTAGGGTGGACCTTGGGCGAACTCAGGGCCATCCTGGCCTTGTATCTAGACCCAAATTAGACCCACCCAATTTGACAAGCAAATTAGATGAACTTGGAGCATGGAACTCATTTATATGTGGAGTTATGAATGCAAAAGTGCTAGGTGTACTTGCTTAAGAATGAAATGTATGGGAGGAAAGAAGGCAAGGGGAGAACATAGAAATGCTGAAGTTGTGTAATGATCTTGGAGCTCTCATTGAGGATTAGGATCCATTATGATTTGAGGAAGGAAACGAACAATAAAAGATGTCTGGATTTTAGTATTCTTGATTGTAGATTATCTTGAACAAAGAAGAGTAGATTGTATATGGAGAGATAGGAACATGCTCAACTTGTTGCAAATTGCCATATCCCTTGGACGAACCCTTTGAAGGGAGCAATAGGGTGGTGAATTGTTGGTCAAGAGACTCTTTGCATACTAAATGTGGAAGAACTCTTAAGGTTATTTATATTCCCTAAAAATTTCCATCAACATCTCCATTCACAATTTTTCCACCTATTATCGGAGCATTGGATCATCCAACAATAACTTGTAGTATGTTTATGATCCCATGTTCACTATGGTTGTGTGGCTAAGCATTTGTAAAGTGTGCAATACCTCATTTTTAGGATGACGAGGAGTTTGTAGAGAATAATTAATTTTCTTAATGATTGTATGAAGGGCAGAGGAAAAGCTTGGTACACATATCGACATACCTAGAACAAATACATGTACGATATGACTCAGGTATCATGCCAACCCATACCCAAAATTAGGGCAAACTTTTTGCCGTGCTTGATACATTTGGATTCGGCAATGTGGTTGTATGTATTGTAGGCAAATGAAAATTTCTAAATGTTTGATTATGTGTGGTAGCGACATTTGACAGCCTAATATTTATTTTGTTAAGTGATATTCAACAATGTTTGTTGAGATTCATACACTGGTCCTAGGAACACAGAGGTTGGTTGACTTAATAGCTTCGGACATGAGTACGGATTGACATCAGATGTCATATAGCTAGCTTGCTTGATTAAGTATTTATTAATATTTTTATTAGTATTTGAATTTAATAAGTTTAATATTTATTAGCATTTATTAATATTTTTATTAGTATTTGAATTTAATAAGTTTAATATTTATTATGAATAAAATTATAATATTTGGGTATAAAATAGTATTATTTAATTTGCACTTACTTTATTGTTGTATCTAGTCATATCCGCATCTGTGTCCATGCAACTTTGTTGAGGAGTTGTTGGATGGTTGTTTAATCCATAGTTCTCATACTTGGACTCGGCAAAAACTCGACGTACCTCAAATTTTTGGCTCAACAAAACTCAACAACTCAAAAAAATACTTAAATTTCTTAAAAACACAAATTTTATGTAGAATTCAGTTACAAAATGTATCCAATGAGTTTATAGAACGTTAGTGAAGTGTTTTCTATTATATTTAGTGTTCCACGGGGACTCGTCCCCTCCCAAAATCCAGCCCTCCCCCCGACCCCGAAACCTGTCCCCAACCTCGAAACCCTTTGTCCCCCTGTCCCCAAAACCCGTCCCCGAGTCCCTGTCAGGAAACTCCGTGGAACACTGATTATATTTGAATACATATACAATATAAAATTGCATCATCATGCGGGTATAATAGCTAGCCGATAACTTTTATGAATTTATGATGATTGTCTTTGAAAATCATCATCATAAATTGCATATCTAAGCAAGTTACAAATCACATCATTTTACAATTTCCTCTTCCCCGCTTTAGTGAAAAATTGGGGAGAGGGTCTAGTCCTCGCACTTTGACTTGGCTGTGGTCCTCGCTCGACCTAGAAGGTTGTGCATGTGGCTCCACCTTGTTACTCGATGGCAATGACTCCTCTTCAACCACATCAATATCATCCAACCCAATCTCTCTTTTTTCTATAGCCACATCCTCCATAGTCTGCCTCTCAAAATCAATAGTATCCTCCTTTGTAAACAAGGAAGGCTTCTCATCCTGCCCGGTCCAATCAATATAGGGATCAATCTCATCCAAATCAATAAGCTCCTTTGGTTTGTCATCCACCTTTCTTGTGTGAAGCCAAAAGTTGTATTGCACAAAAACTAGGTCATTGAGGCATCATTGAATGAATCTATTGTGCTTTTTCGTGTGAATGGCATCAAACAAACTCTAGTTCCGCTCACAACCAGAAGCGCTACAAGGTTGAGGCAAAATTCGAAGGGGTAGTTTTTTGAGATTTGGGGTATTTCAACCCCAATCTTCCCACAAGAAGCTGCAAATAAGATATCAAAGTTTGTAAGCAAGAAATATTTTATTAATAATTATAATTTGTAACTTGTAAGATATAAGATATTAGGATTTGTGAAGCTATTAGAGGAGAAAAACTTATAATTATAATTTGTAACTTTGCATTTACAAAATCATCCTAGAGCAACTTCCTACTTAATTCTTTTGGAGAGGGTGCCTTGTACCCTTTCCTTGCAACCGTCAATGATGTCACCGAATATTTGCCAATATGGACTCCTAGCCAGGTTGAAAGGAAGGTGGTTGTAATACCAAAAGTTTGCGCATGCCTTATTTACTTGATTGTGCACCTCCTTGTTCCCAAGCAAGGTCATGGCTTCTAGGGGGTTTAGTTCCAATGGGATGTCTTGAGTCTGAACTTGATGCAGAGCCGGATGCCATTGTATACTAAACTGCCAAATAAGTAAAAACAAAAAAAAATAGTGTTTAATAAAAATACAACAATTTCAACACGATTTTAAAAAAATCATGTAAAATTTAAATGCATTTGAAAAATTGAAACATAATAGTAAATACAATAATATGGTAATTAAATAGTAAACCGAAACGAACTAACAAATTTGACAAAAATAACATTTTTAGACTAAAATGTAAACCCTTTTCAGAAAAAAAAAAAAATGATTTTTATAAATTTGTCCAAGTGTAAATCAATAAAAGTTTGCATAAATTCAATTCAATGCTTATAAATTCTTAAATTTTACATGCCCACAAAATTAGAAATGATTTAGAAGTTCATATATGCTTGAAAACGAAGGAAAAAAACGTCGTGCAAATCCAAAAGTGCAGAAAATTGGTCTTCAAATCTCTTCAAATATCTTTCTGAATTTGCTCCAAAACATCCAAATGCTGTTGGTGTGTCATGGACAGACACAAATAGGTTTTTTAAAGGCTTTGAATTCACGGATTTTTCTCATTTCCTGCATGTTTTTACCACATCCGCTTTTTTTTTGTGCATTTTTGGGTGTCTCAGTTCGTATTCGAAGGGCGATGAGTTGCAGGTTACAAATCGGCTTGTTTTCCTTAAAAATCGATGAGTTAACTGTGAGTTTTCCACTGAAATGCAACATTTGAAACCTTTGAGTTTTTTCTGCAAATACTCGTCCCAGGGAAATCTCACCGAGTACTCAGCGGCTCGCTAAGCACTCACCGAGTATGCTAACAGATGTTTAATCAATAGCTGGAATGCCTATGTCAGCCCCTGCATAGGTTGGGTTTGGAATTATTTTTGTTGACACTGGTTATGTAGTTCTTGTGCAAGGAGTGTACCAAGTTGGGGATCTAGGTCAGTCTTGGGAGATTATCAGGCCTGCCGAATAGGGCATGATTGTTTTTTCAAATTCAAATACAAAAAGAGAGAAGTTAAAAGGCACATTTTTTATTTTTTTGCCTTTTCTGTTTTAATCTATAGACAAATTTTATAACGGAAAAGGTAGCACTGTAGGAACCCCATTGAAGAACAGAATATTCCAAAAAAGAAGTTAATTTTAATAAAGCTGTGCCCCCCATAACAAGAAACGCTTAGAGGTGCTTGTGTGCATGGATTAAGGAGGTCATAGAGAAATGATTACTCAGGGAAAATAGTCATCAAAGTTATGACTTGAGTATTAAGTACTCACATGTAGTTTAAAAAGCTGCAAAAATTAAAAAAAATCTGAATTTAGAAATTTTAAAATGTCAGACTTGTCTGTTGCCAAGTTGAGCACGATGGTGAATATAGCAGCAATTGAGATGAATAGAGTGGCAGACTGTGGAGCTAGATGATGGGCATGAAGAGACATACAGTGACTGCTGGGAAAATGTTGATGTGCAAATGATGAAAAGACAGTGACTCCAATAATTAATGAATCAGACACAATAAGAAAGATAGTTCTACTGTGCTGTTGTAGCCTATGGTTACCACAAGGAGGATTGACCAAAACAGTCAATAAGGTTGTAGGAGGCATATCTAGCCCTGAAAGGAGAGATTCTAGGAGACACGAAAGGGAGAAGGAGAGAAATGTGTGCAGAAAGATGGCCACAATTTTGGTCCCTTATCTAAAATATCTCCAGCAAGTCTGCAAGAATGGATCTATTAGCAGAGCCTCCTAAAAATATCATCTGTAGAGGGAAAAAAATATTTGAAATGCGGTACATACAATATATGGTGAATTCCCAGTGAATTGACGACAATAAATGATCAAGGTCTGTAGGATGTTTACGATGAGTTCTACGAGCAGGGGAAAACAAATCCTGAGCATAACATAATTGGGGGCATTGAAAGAGATGGGATGCTGAATGCACAATAAGCATATTGAAGGCTGGTGGCCATGAACAAGACCATTATTGAACAATATCAAAATTTGAAATTTGAAGAAAAATTCAGACATGGAAAGGGCATGATCATACAGACATGGAGAGAGTTAAAATGCTGGGCAGAAAAGGGGATCTCAACCTTGGAAGTTTAGCCAAGTGTGGGATGGGTCAGATCCTCAGGTTCTGATAGTAATTTATATATCCTGACGAGTAACCAAAAATCAGAACGGAGGAAAATCATAACAGCAAAGGATATAATAAGTCCAAGCACATACAAAATTCCCCAGAACTGGGCAATACAGAACTCCTTAGATAGTTTGATTGCTTTTGCATGCTATAAAAATGGGCTCCAATGAACCGGCCTGGTGTGCTTGTGAGATAATTCAATTCATAGTGATAGTTAGAAGGAGATCACTATGAGAGTGTTTCTCAACAGCATGTATTAATCCAACCTTTGGAATGGGTCGTTCAAAATTTCTACAGTTTCTAGCAGGTGGAACACTTTGTTTCAATCATGTTATTACTGTTGATAAAAAAATTTTATTTGCTGACATTCCTTGATGCTACAGGGTTTTAGTAAGGAACTAAATATCAAAATTTGTATATTGTTAAAAAGAAAACATTTGCTATTAGTCTTGGAATTAGTTGTACAGAATTTCAGACAACTGTAAGAATTTTTTTAGAAATAGAATTTTATGCATTATTGATAGCTTGAAATTTAACTTTCTTCCATGATTTATCATGTAATAGTTAGTTCTCTGCATTCAATTCATATCAATGTATGTTTCAACGGGTGCAAAGCAAAAATGTGTGATTGGTAAGGGTCAGATTCTAGTTTTTTGAGAACTTAACCATCTTATTCACAGACCAATTACTTGTTAATGGCAAAATAATCATGTAGATCTTGTGAAAATAAATACACACAAAATTTATGTAGAGAAACAAAAAACTGAAGAAATCTCATAGCTGGTTTGAAATTGTCAAATTTAAATACCATTTTTTAATTGTATCCTTTATAGGGAGAATGGGTTCCGGTGGTTGTTGATGATTGGATACCTTGTGAATCTCGTGGAAAGCCTGCATTTGCTACTAGCAGGAAAGTTAATGAGTTGTGGGTCTCAATATTGGAAAAGGCTTATGCAAAATTGCACGGGTCTTATGAAGCCCTGGAAGGGGGCTTTGTTCAAGATGCTCTTGTTGACCTCACGGGAGGTGCTGGTGAAGAGATAGATATGAGAAGTGCTCAAGCACAAATTGAACTTGCCAGTGGAAAGCTATGGTCTCAGTTATTGCATTTCAAACAAGAAGGATTTCTTCTTGGAGCAGGGAGCCCGTCAGGCTCTGATGTTCATGTGTCTTCTAGTGGTATTGTTCAGGGACACGCGTACTCTTTATTGCAGGTATTCATCTCATTTTTTATATGGCAATATTTGGTATTATTTTATGTGTTTTGAAACATACTTTTAGGAATTAGCAATTTGCTATAAATTAACTATTATATAATATGTACACCATTGTTGTGTCACAAAATTCTTAATGTAGACTGTTCATGGTGGGTATTGCAAATGCTTATGATATTTGGTGTTTAGGTGCGTGAGGTTGATGGTCACAAGCTGGTCCAAATACGAAATCCTTGGGCAAATGAAGTGGAATGGAATGGTCCATGGTCAGACTCTTCACCTGAGTGGACAGATAGGATAAAGCACAAACTGAAATTCACTCCTCAGGTATTGTTTGGCTTTATGAGGGCTAAAGAAATATTTTGCAGTCTACTTGAGGTTTGAATTCCTTGTCTACTTTGTTATATTTTATCTGTGCTTTTGAGTCACATTTGGTCGCAGATGATTTATACTCTTCCTTGCTTTGGTTTCAATTGCTTAGCCATTGATTTTTTTTGGACGTTTGAGTGCATGCTATTTTCATTTTCCCTTCTATGGTTCATGGTCAAGTTTTAGTTCTTCTCTTGATATTCCTTTCATTAAAGTTTTCTGGAATCAGCTTTTAAATTAAGTTCTGTTTGTGTTTGTAAACTTGTATAAGGTAAAAGTGCATGCAGAACAGTGTTATTCTTCATATCTTAGTTCTCGTTATTGAACTTTTTCTATGATAAAAATGTTATTCTTGTTTTAATAAACCATTTCCTGTTTTGTCATATAGTTAGCAAAGAATTGAGGATCTGTTTTCCTTGGCAGGCACAAGATGGGATTTTCTGGATGTCCTGGCAAGATTTCCAGCTGCACTTTCGATCTATATATGTTTGTCGTGTTTATCCTTCTGAAATGCGCCACTCTGTTCATGGTCAATGGCGGGGATGCAGTGCTGGTGGTTGCCAGTGGTATGAAACATGGAATCAAAATCCACAATTCCGATTGAAGGCTGTGGGAGCTGATGCCAATTCTGACATACATGTTTTTGTTACTCTTACACAAGTGGGTAAAAATTCTTTTGTTAAGTGTGTTCCACATATCTTTCCTCACATGTAAAGTATCAATACAGACTTTGTTGTTGGAGTCCATGCAGGGTGTGAACTTTTCATCCAGAAAGAAGGCCGGTTTTGGGAATTATCAATCTAGTCATGACACTTCAATGTTCCATATTGGCATGCGTATCCTCAAGATGCGTGGAAAACGGGCTTATAACATCTATCTGAATGATGTAGTTGGTTCAACAGATTATGTAAACTCACGTGAAATAGCTTGGGAGTGCGATCTGGAACCAGATCCAAAGGGCTACACGATAGTACCGACCACAATCCATCCAGGGGAGGAAGCTCCTTTTGTACTCTCTGTTTTCACCAAGGCATCTATTGTTTTGGAACCATTATGATCTTAAAATGAAATTACTGTTTCTTACCCTCATAAAGATGTTCTCCACCTCTTGGAACTAGCTTTGAAATAACACATGATTGCCTCCATGATGATCTGCTCTGGGAAGGGGAGGCCCTTTGTACTTCTTTTGACTGAGGCATCTGTAGTCTTGAAATCGTCACGATTTTACACTGCACTGGTATACTTTTTTAAACCAGAAAATTCTACTGACAATTGACTGGTTTTTTCATATCATTACTAGAATGTAGTTTAGGTAAGAGGCTGGAGATGATACTATGGTTTATATGACCTCTCAATGGAACTTGTTGCCATGGAAACAGGTATTGACATTATCTACAGGATGAACATTCAGGTTGAAGTGCAGCATACGCATCATTTGACGGGGTATGCACAAAATTATACAGTCTCTGCTTCGACCTTATATCTCTCTCTCATATATTTCACTTGAATTTTTTCTAGTTCATGCAAAATAAGAAACAAACAATTGAGCACACTGTTTGAATATGCACATGGCATTATGTTGAAATGTGTTTTTTACACAACTAATCTCTGATGTGTAATTGAAGAACATCAATTTTTCTTTGAAAAAATTATATATAAAAATTCATGCATCACATAGAGTTTTATATTAAAAGATACAAGGTGAGCAAATTGGAGGAGAACTTATAGGGGAAGATACTGAAAACAAGTTTTGCTGTTAACATCCCTTAACTAATCAGCATATTTTCTTCTTGGGCTGAATGGGCTCCAGTTGACTATATGAGGATGTCTGCAACTGTTGCACTGACAATTTTACTTTTCAATTGACTTCAAACCTTCAAAATTCGGAATTCTTTTTCTTTGTGATCTTCACACTCCAGTCATGGTTATTTTTCACATTCCAGTTGCATCATTTGTCATAATAAAAGCTTTTGATGTTTTTTACTGTCTTTTTAGTTGCCTTTTGTCTGTGTTCAGGGCTTTTAACATATTTTTTGCAGGAGATGCTCTTGCATAGCAAGAGACATCCCTTAGACATGTTGGGAGATGCAGACACACATCTCTGGTCACAGGAGTTGTCTTTATTTCCATCTCCTCTGTACTGGTGATGCATCCAATATTAATTTTAAATTTATATATTTTTTTAATAGCTGACCTGCTGTCCCAAAAATCTGGAAAATTTATTTGCCATCCCCAAAACTCAGCCCCCCATCCCTGCACTCTCCCTTCCCGAAACTTAGAGAAACACTGTTCATCTGCCAAATCGGTATGTAAGTGGTCAGATAGAAAATAAATTAAAAATTGGGTGGATAATTTGAATACCTATAAAGGATAGAAATCAAATTAGAAGTAGGTGGACTTCTGGAACTGCTAGAAAGGTTAGCACTAGTAAACTAAGAACAGTTGGAGAGCTCGAAACACTAAATGTTATTGTAAGATTTTTAGTCTATGAATATAGGCTCTCATAAAATTTCAATGCTAGAGTGTTGGAAGGAGCTGGAACTTGTGGTCAGAAAAACATCATACTCTTTGGTTTATAGCTAACTAGTACTGAACAATGTATGGGGCGTATATCTCACTTTCCATTTTAATGCTTGAACATTGGCATCATTAAAATAATTCTATTGCTTGTATGTTCAGATCCTTATGAAGCACTCTGTACTTGCAGAGAACAAAATGCTGTTTAGATCTGTTTTGGGGGATGATATATTCTTATTCAGCTAGAACTGCAGATCCTTCCAGAGTATTGCAGAATGCCCTGTCCTTGCTGCTTGAATACCTTTGGAAGAAAATCAGATGGAATGTCTACGAGAACTGGTAGAATATTTACAGTTCTTGGTTTATTGAAGGGGCAGGAGGAGTGATTACCGGAGTGGGAGAGGGGGAGGCAGAGGACAGCTAATAGAAGTCTTTTAGTTGCTCTGATTCCATCACAAGAATTCTTAAAAATGTCATTACAAATGCACTAATGATGATTCTGAAGAAAAGAAATTGAGTTGCATAATATTTTGTTGAAGCAGCAGATCTATCAAAATTTATTTGGGAGGCAGAGGACAGCTAATAGAAGTCTTTTAGTTGCTCTGATTCCATCACAAGAATTCTTAAAAATGTCATTACAAATGCACTAATGATGATTCTGAAGAAAAGAAATTGAGTTGCATAATATTTTGTTGAAGCAGCAGATCTATCAAAATTTACCCTGACCATCCTAATTGTACTCAATAATTGCAATATATTGGGGCATTCCTTGGTATTCACTGATTCAGTGCTTCTGATCAGACATTGGTATTGTAGGACATCGAAATGCAGAATGCTGGTGAGAGGAAAGATTGCTATTGCTATTGCAAAACATTTAAGATTGGGAAGGAAATAATTGTCTGGAAGATTGTAAAATTGCAGTATAGTTTATAGTTCTTGCCTTCTATCAGTGTTGGTGTACTGCTGATCAGAAGTAAGAGAACCATTGTTAAAAGGTGAGTGGTTATATTTTAGTAGTTCTTTACATTTTAAAGTATAATTTGCTTTTTCATTTTAACAAATTTGTCATGATGTCTTTTTATACCTGGTTTGGGAAAAAAGTTTCTGTTGCTAGCATATGGTTTGTTTGAAACAAATTCAAATTTAAAGATCTATTTCCTTTAGAATGGGCACATCATGTGTTATAAACTCATCTCACTATTGCATGTAAAAAATGCTCAGGATCATTTTTGTGCCACCAGTGACAAGGTGGTTGTTGCAGTTGTTGGACTGTTTGCGCCATCCATGCACGTATCTGAGATGATTAGCATGCCAAGAAAAGACGTGATGGGAGTAGTCATGTTTGCAATGTTCCTGCAGGTTGTGTAACATAAATTATTGAAAATGTCAGATTAGTTCTCAAGATCGGAGTTTTCTAGTAGAGTTGGGTGCTACAATTTTCAGCATTGTTCTTAGCAAGTGTTGTAATAATATGTAATGTGACTTTGCAACCTGAAATCCAGGTTTGTATAGAATTTTTTTCCCTGGATTCTCCCTTTTCTTGGAAAATATAGGTTGCATTCTACTAGAACACAATGTCGGTCTGCACTAAATGAGTAACTTCCGTTTGGGATTTCATAATTTGGTCCATGAGATTCCAAGTTCAGCCTTGTCTGCAATTTTACATGTATTTTTAATGCTTGTATCTCTGGACCGTCCAACTTACATCAAAGATGGTTCTACAAAAAATGAAATATCAAGCTTCAAACACTGTTCTTTTTGGTGGTTTCTACCTTCCCTTGGAAAATACAGGTTGCATTCTGTTTCAACCCCAAAGTTGGTTTCAACTAATTAATAATTTATATTTGGAATTTCATATTTTGGTCCATGAGATTCGAAGTTCAGTCTTATTGTATGCATAGCAATTTTACATGTATTTAAATCCTTGTATCTCGACTGTCCAACTTGCTTCAAGATGGTTTTTCAAAAAATGGAAAACCAAACTTCAAGTACTATATTGTGTTAGTGTTTATACCTTCTCTTGGAAAATATAGGTGGGATTGGATGCAACCACAAAGTTGGTTTCCATTACTGTTAAGACTTACATTATCAGGAATTTCATAATTTGGTTCGTGATTCTAAATTCATGTATTTAATGCTTGCATTCTAGATTGTTAAGACTTTCATTAAAAGTGGTTCTACAAAAGATGGAAGCTCAAGCTTCAATCACTATATTCTTTGACAGATATACGAAATGTTAGGGGGACCTTTCGTGTGTAGTACTTTTTGTTTGTCACCGTGAGGCTTTTTCTTTGCCCAATCAATGTCATTTCATGGTTTCTTTTCCCTTGACCTACTTTTTTTCAGAGTCCGAATGTTTTTTTCTCGAAGACATTTGACGATTTGTTCTTTGACCTCAAAGCATTTAGATTTATTTTTTTTCAGATTGATTTTTTTATTGCACAGCTTAGATAGTGTTTCCTTTTTCACAATCACTGAAGTTTTATTTAGATTCTCTCGTGATTTATAGATTGTGTGAGTTAAACTTCCGAACATTGCTAGATGTTTCTACACATATATGCTTTTGGTTAATACCTTTTAACGTTGGCTTTTATATTATATCTATTAATAAGGAGAAACATTTATAGCTAATTTCATGTTTGGTGTAGCTAATTGATAGTTTTGATTAAACGGTTAACTTCTGGTTCGTCTTATTTTAGTGGCATTCTATCTTGCTGTTTTTTCAAGTCAAAACAAAAAGTTACTAACCAATAAAAGAAAGGCAAGCGAGTACTTACATATTAATAAAAAGATATCAAGAGATTTTCTAAGCTCATAGTGTCTCCCGAATTACAGATGAGTGCTTTGCTGTTTCTGCGGCTTTGGTTGGGAAAGAATGTTTCACAATGCTTATTTGCAGTCTTACCTACTGTACATCGGCTAATGATCTTTTTCTGTGCAATTAGTATGGTAAGGTGTTGATTGCATCCCAAGGAAGCCCCAGTTCTAGAGGCTTTGCCTTTCTTTGTTATGGAAGCGTAGAGAATTGCAGAGCATGATGGAGGGAATTGGGATGGAAGGGACATTAAGGCATTGATGGTGGAAACTCCTTCCTCAACTTCTAGGGCTTGTTTGCCTTTGGAACACCTTGCTCACCCTGATAATAAGGTTCCAAACCCAAATAAAAGCTGTCCAAATCTGTCAAGGTAAAGTTGATTAGGATTCCGATGAGGAAGGTAGCAGCAAGAGCAATGGAAAGAAGGATCCTTTTCACTAGTTGGGCTTGATGTGGTGAGGATGGGTTTGAAGGTTTCTTCCTTTTGTAGTGCATCTCTTGGGGGTGACTTTTTCGAAGATCAATGTTTGTGACAATAAAGATAGGAATGTTGGTTTTGGCCCCTATGTGGAGGCTCATGTAAACTTTGGGAATGGAAATGAACAAGTGGCAATGGCTTTTAATTTTTCTACCCCCAATTCTTTGGAGGGTTGTGATTGAAGGAGCTACAAAGACTTGTTGCAAATGTCTAGCATGTGTTCTAGGTGGCTTGGTTGCTTTTGGCAATGATTACATGAGCTCAACCTTTCTCAACTCTAATGTGTGTATTTCGGAAATAATCATGGATTTTGAGGCGCTTTTGAGTGAGGATTTAACAATTAATAATGCCTTCCTGCACATTTTACAAGTTTTGACCCAAGTCGTTTGACCTCCATGAGTGGATCTCCAAGTATTTGGCTCTAAGAAGGATAGAGAAAACATTTTGAGGCATGGTTCGTGGGATTTGAAAGATAATTTTCTATTCAGTAGACCTTGGTTTCCATCTTTCAATCCTTGTTGTGATTTTGATGCTTCTAGGCTCATTTGGATTAGATTGCTTTATTTGTCGCTATAGTACTAGGGATCTTCTGGTTTGATAACCATTGCAAAATATTTCACAAAAGTTTGTGAACTTGGAAAATTAGATTGCAAACAAGAATTGCAAAGTATATGCATGCTTTTGTGTGGAGGCGAATCTTTCAAAGGAGTCCTCGAGGGAATAGCTTTGAAGGTTAGTGATAGAATTTGGAGGCAGCCAATGGACTATAAAAAATGAATTACATATGTAGAAGATATTTTGTGTGGACATCTTGCATTCCAATATGATGGAAAGGTCCTTAAATATTTCGAGGTTGTATCCAGAAAGCCCACATGGTGGGATGGGATAGAATGTCATTACCATTTTATTGCTTCTCAGTAAACATAACATGATGTTATGGGTGGGTGTTTCACAAAAAGTTTGGAGGTTATTAAGTGTGCTTTCTTCATTTATCCCTTCCCTCCATTAAGGATATCAATGCTACTATTGTCTTAGAGAAGATTTTGTGCATGCTTGATATAGATAACTAGGCTCCTGGTCTAATGAAGATGCTGATTTTGACCCTAAGGTCCCTTCTCCTGTTAGTAGTTCTAGTGGGAGCTTTGATGGACGAAATACTTTTTTTTAAATTTTTTTTTAGATGGAAGAAATGCTTACCATCCGACATAGAATAATTGTACAAAGGATTGTCACTGTCGGCCACTTTGGCATGACTTGGAAGGTTATCCTAGTCTTATAAATAGCGCTTGGGAAGAGTAGTAGGCATTAGTTGGTCTTGAGTCTCATAAGTTTTAGAGTCTAGGGAGTTTGCAAATATCTAGTATGCTTTGCTCATGCACATCGTGCGATCTTGAGTAATCAGAAAAATATTTGTAACAAGTAAAATTTCTGTAAACTTTATTAGTTACTATTTAGAGGCCGTAACCATTTGGCCGTCAGCGTCCGTCGTTTCTGTTTCAGCTCATCAGTCAATTGCATTTGGTAGCTTTCGTTGTTGTTTCTGTTTCAGCTCATCAGCCAATTGAAGTGGTATTAGAGCTGTAAAAAGTCTTGGACCCTGTTTTCTTTGTCATTTTAGTAATTGTAAAGGTTTTATTTGAGAAACGAAGTGGTTTATCTCTGTAGGGTTTCACGCCCTGTGTTGAGATTTGAGATTCATCTTTTCAATTTCTGTCCATTTTTTAGATCTTAGTGATCTTTAGTGGCTTTTGTAGCCTACACTCTCCCTTAAAACATCTATAAGTTATCTTAGATTTAATCCAGAAACTTTTAGTCTGAATAATGGTTGAATTTCAACGATTCACTGAATCTTTTGATGGAGTTGATTGTGTAAACGAAGCAAGTTTTATTCTTGCTGTCCATCCTATAGATTCAGAGTTGAAGATCGAAGGTCACTGACATAGATACTTCTGAAGAAGTCAATCCAAGAACTATGAGTACATATAAACCCCCATGTTCTAAAAGCTGATAGTATGTATATAAGGAGTGCTTTATATCAAAATCCTTTGAAAAATCTTGTGTCTAGATCTAGCTTTAAGCAGTTTGTAATTCCTTGAATGAAGGTTGTAGAGTTAACTCTCGAGTATGACCATTCTTAGATTTTTCAGACAAAGATGTTTGTCTTTCTGTCGTGACCACATGGGACATGTGGGCATGAAATACCAAAAACTTTTCTACTCGCTTCTAAAAACCCCCTCACATGCATCGAGCGTGCTCGGTGGCATACGCACAAAGGCGCAAAATGTCAATTGAATGCTGGGGTAATGCGGTCACCTTTCGCAACCCTTGCGATATGAAGCCTACTAAGGGGGTTATGCGACACGGAGAGTGTCACTAAGAGGGTAGGTTCCTATACAAGAACTAACCCTAGTTTTTCTTAGATGAGGTGATGTGATTTTGACAAGTATCGAAATCCAACCTATGAATTATAACATAAATGAGATTAATTACTTTCATCTAAAACTTAATTAAAATTACTCAGACAATTAATGTGATAAAATTAAACACATGAAATAATCCACTTAATTACCCCTTTCCTATTAGGGAAAATGTGGTAGCATAACACCACCTCATAAATAATGGAGAGAGAATTTTTAAAATAAACAAACTTTATTACAACCTTATAAAAAGGGAAATGCATTAAATCTAATTACACCTATAAAATAATTTATTTTAACATTCACTCAAGGCAATGAAAATAAAATACATTCACATTAATTAATTAGATCAATTAATTAAAATTTGCATAAGGTTTGTACAAGTACAAAGGTGAAGGGAGAAATAAATTAATTTTTAAATAAGACAACAATATATCCCACATCAAAGTTCCCACTAAAAAATAAATCCACTAATTAAGTTAAAAAGACTAGGGTTAAATTTAAAAAAAAGGGTAAAAACTTTATTGAAATATAGAAATTAACAGTATAAAGGGATCAGGGAACCCATAGGCTCCCAAGAAAGAAAGCACAAAAACACCCATCCAAGACAAAAACCACCAACCACACAGCGACCAACACCTTATCCAACCATATCATCAACAATGACCCTCTCTAATTCATGACAATAATTAGGGGATAACTGTCTCCACCCCTCAATCTTCCAATCATCAACATGCTTTGAAGCCCACTTAGCTAAACAGTTAGCAACCCTGTTCCATTCACGAGGAATGTGGGCGAAAGTCACCACTTCCAACATAGAGCTCATCTGCAAAATTTATTGAACCACCAAAGCAAGCTGCCAATTAACCTTAGCCACCTTATGCTCGTTCAACAAATTAACAATAATCTGAGTTAGATTCACAGATAATCCTACGCCAACCCAAAGCACAAGCATGCTCAATAGCGCAGAGAATTGCCAGCCCCTCCATAAAGTTGTTAGAACGCTGCCCTTTATGAATGGAGAAAAAGAAAATACCCTAGCCAGAACAGTCTCTTCCTACTCCACCAATCCCAGCAGGCCCAGGATTACCCCTAGAAGAACCATCCATATTGATCTTCAGAATATCTGCCAAAGGAGGCAACCATCTTCCAACCCTTTGAACCTTTTTTCTAGCTCGCCTACCTCCCCTGACACACGCAGAGACATAAGTCAACCCCTGTAAGCCCAATCTATTCTCAATCTCATCATCACTCCTTTCCAAAGGATAAGCCACTTCACATTTGGCTTCCACCGTCTCTTGAATCATACCAACTATTTTGTGCCAAACCTAAAGAGCCATCAACCTATTCCCAGGAAAAATCCTACGATTCCTTTCCAACCAAATTTGCCAAAGGATGAAAGTAGGACCAATGCACCACACAGTCTGGAGGAAAGAGGCCTGGGAAGGAGGTCTTCCCAGATAGCTCCAGAACTCAACAAGGGAAGAAGCATGCACACGCGGATGTTTCCAAACGCCCCACCATAAATGCCAAAGCAACAAAGAATATGAACAATGGAAAAACAAGTGGGAAGAATCCTCCTCACTGCAGCCACACATAACACAAATAGAGGGACCCTGGAATCCCCACTTCCGAAGATTATCCCAAGTCAAACATCTATTCCAAGCCAAAGTCCACACAAAACAATTACACTTTGGCCAAGAAAACTTGTTCCACACATGTTTCCACCAAGAGACCTCCACGCCAGCAAACTTCTAAGCCAATAGCTCCTGATACCCATTGGCCACAGTGAAAACTCCCTTAGGATTCAGATTCCAAGCAAGAGTATTCTTATCCCTAAGGGAGCTGCATTGTCTACTAGCTAAAATATTTTGAAGCTCTGCACATTCCTCATCTAGCCCAACAACAAGCCAATCGCAAGGATCCTTCCACCTAGCCACTTCCATTTGCCCACAAGGATAAGAAGTCTTGAAATCAATCACCCTTGACCAACCAGCCTCTAGGAAGCGTTGGCACAAATTCAACAAAGTAGGGTACTGACGCAAAATGGGGGGAAAACCATCCCAAGAATCAGACCAAAAGAGAGCCTCAACACCCATCTTACATATCCAGAACAAGCCCTCCTTGATCAACGCAACCCCTTTCTTAAGCGTTCCCCAAATTACAAAACCTTTCCCCGTCAGAGTATACCTGGGAATCTCCTCCTTCGACACCTCGGGAAGGTACTTGTGAGATAAAATCCTGACCCAAATATGATCCTGCTCCACACACCACCTCCAATAAAGCTTTGCAGCCAACGCCAACCCAGACCAAATCGACTGCTGCAATCTAAGACCCCCAAACTGCTTCGGGCTACACACAATATCCTACTTCACAAGGCTCCACTTAGAGGAGGACAAGCTGCCCACCCATAAGAATTGTCTAGCCAAAGAATCTAGATCCTTCACAAACCCCACCGGAGCCACTTGGAGCATGCATCTATAACTAGGAAGAGCCTGCACCACAGATTTAAGCAGCTGAACACGCCCAACAAAGGACAACCATCTATGAGTCCAATGATTTACCTTCGCACAAAACTTGTCCAGAATATTCTGCCATGACTCCCTAGGAAGACTACCAGAAGAGATAGGAATGCCAAGATAGGTTAAAGGGAGAGAACCAATCTGAAACTTCAAGATACAGACAATCCTTTGCTGAATCAGGCGTGGAGTATTGAAGAAGAAAATGGAAGATTTATCTTCATTAATCAATTGACCAGAAACCACAAGATAAATATCCAAAGCCTTCCGCAAATTCATAGCTTCTCTGATCATAGCCATAGCCATCAAAGCAGTATCATCCACAAATTGCAGGTGAGACTGAGGAGGCAAGCCATTACCCCACACCTAGCCCTGAATAAAACCCAACTCCACATTGTGTTTCACCACTCTCCCCAGACATTTAGCAAGAAGAATAAATAAATAAGGAGAGAGAGGGTCCCCTTGATGAAGGCCTCTAGAAGCATTAAAAAGGGAAGAAGACTCACCATTAATCAACACCGAGAAAGAAGTGGAGGTAACACAACTCATAACCCACTGGACCCACTCCTCAGCAAAACCAAAGGCAAGAAGAATTTTTCGCAAGAAGGACCACTTAACTCTATCATAGGCCTTTGCCATATCCAGCTTGATGAACATAGCCTTATCTTTCGAAGAAGCCATAGAATGAATAGTTTTAGTAGTAGTGACCACCCCATCTAGAATTTGCCAATCCTCCACAAAACTACTATGTTTCTCAGAGATAAGCCATCTAAGCCATCGCTTCATCCTTTCAGCAATCAACTTGGAAATGATTTTATAAACCACATTACAAAGGGAAATAGGACAAAATTGACTCAGCTGTCCGCCCCCTCACATTTGGGAATGAGAGCAAGGAAGGTAGAGTTCAAAGCCCGCAGCATCTGCTTATTCCTCTAAGACTCACGAACCACCTCTAATAGGTCCAGCTTAATGATATCCCAAAATTCTTGATAAAATTTAATCAGAAAGCCATCAGGGCCCAGGGCTTTCCCTTTCTTCATCTAGAAAACAATAGCCTCTAATTCCTCCAATGAGATATAGCCCAAGAGGTTCTCATTCATCTCCCTAGTAACCAAGGAAGGGATACAAGACAAGACCTGATTTTCTTCTGCCAAACCATCCTGAGAATCCTCTCTAAATAAAGAAGAAAAGAACTGCGAAGCTTCTCTAGACATATCCTGCCAAGAAGATAAATGCTTACCCCTATCATTCAAAATAACATGCATAGAATTACCATGTCTCTTGGGTTTCACTGGATTGAAAAATAAAGTAGTGTTTTTGTCCCCCTTATGTAACCACTCAACGCGAGTCTTTTGTTTCCAAAAATTTTCCTCTCGCAGCTCACATTCTTGCAAATCTTTCAAAGCCTTTGCCTCCTCCCTGAATAAAATTTCTGAAAGACCAAACTCCCTTATCTCCCTAGTGATGACATCCAAGTCAGCTTGAGCAGCAACCTTAGCATGAAAAATATTTCCAAAACTTTGCCTGTTCCATTGTTTGAGCTGATATTTCACATATTGGAGCATTTTGGAAAAAGAATACATAGCAGTGCCATGAGCAGGCCTTCCCAACCTCCACCATTTAGACACATGCCCCTGCAAAGAAGAATCTCTTAACCACATAAGCTGGAACTTGAAAGAGGGGGACCGAGAAACACGAGCCGAAGTAGCATATAACTTAATAGGCTAGTGACCCGAGCCCCGCCAGTCCAAAATCTCAGAGCAAGTAGACCACATACCTCCAATACAGAAACATGAAACCAAGAAATGGTCAAGTCTCTCAGCAATACAATTCTCTCCCATTCTCCTATGGTTCCAAGTAAACTATCCATTACGGGGCTTAATGTCAACCAGATTCAAGGCCGATATGTTATCACGAAGAAGGAAAGCAGAGGGCTCCAACCTCACAATACCACCCTTCTCCTCCAACTCAATAATGGCATTGAAATCACCCGCAATAATCCAAGGGAAAAGAGGAGCAAGGCTCTGAATGAAATTGATATGAGACCACAATAACTGCTTACCAGTAAAATCAATAGGCGCATAGATGTTTGAAAGTAGAATAGTTTCCCCCGACTCCAGAGTTGAAGCAACCATAGAGATGGAAGACTTAGAGGACAACCACCAAAGAGGACGAATCTTCAAGGGGTTTCACAAATAAACCACACCCCCTGCATTACCATGAGCCCCAATACACTGGCAGTCACCCCGCCCCCACAACGTAGGCAACAAACCAACCATACTTTCAATAGATAACTTAGTTTCCTGTGAAAAAAGAACATCAGGAGAATGAATTCTCACCAAATCACGAACAACTTTTTGTCGAGGGCCACTGTTCAAGCCCTTACATTCCAAGAGAGGTCAATCATTTTAGAGGGTTAGAAAAATGGGAATCTAGGGTTTTAATAGATCCAAACTCCACCAAAGTCTCCCCCATCAGCTTTATTTTTTCTAAGTCCTTCTTTCTCCCAACTTTGGAAGACTTATCAGCCACCCCTTTCTTTTGGTCTTTCTGAAGAAATCCCAACAGAGGAGAAGCCTTGCTACCTTTTACCGAATCAGACCCCACTTTCACCAATGGAGTAGAAATCTCTCCCTCCCCCATCTTCACATCCGCAAGAATCTCGGACCTCTCATGAACCACCAAACTAAGATCCGTTTCCATTTGGAAAGCACCAGCGTCCTGTGGAATTTGGTTATAATCTGGAATAATTCCCTCCTGAACCACTTCCAACACACCCTGCTCCATAATCATCATACCTGGGTTCACCTCCTGCTGACTGAGATCATCTAGAACTTCAAATCTATTCAAGGTATCACCTTCTTGATGTTCCTTAAGAGTCCTCTTTTGACCTCGGTTCCTATTACGAGCCTTAACAGGAATAAAACCCTCCGCACCTGCAGCCTCACCAGGGATGGGGTCTTTGTCTTTATCAACCTTAGGAGGGATGCGGGGAGGCTGAGTAGTCTGAGACTCCACAGATTTAGACTTAGGGCATCTTCTCTGTAGATGGCCATATTCATGGCATAGATGGCAACGAAAGGGCAATGTCTCATAATCTAGCTGCTGCACCCAAGAATATGAACCCGCATGAATTTCCAAAGAGTCTAGAAGAGGGTTATTTAAATCCATCTCAACACAAATGCGAGCAAATGTCATTACCTTTCTATCCTGAGTTTGCTAAGAAGGACCCACTGGTTTCCCCAACAGCAAAGCAACCCGATGCAAGATGTCATTGCGCCAATATTCAACTTGAAATCTAGGGAGACGTACCCACACCGGAACTCGATTTGGAGCTCCTCCGAAGGATCAAAACCTGCATGCCAGGGTTTAATAAATAAACCAATCTGGTTGTGGAAATGAGGCCCACCTTCGAAAACTCTATTGCGATCCGCCATGCAATTAAAAGTTACCATGAAGTAACTGATCGCCAACATCATTATTTCCATCTCACCCTCCGGGGACCAAGTACGGTGAGCCCACGACCCTAAAAATTGGAGTAAAACCCTCATTCCCAATAATTTGCAGAGTAAAGCATGCTTCAAGTAATACTCAATATCCTCCGCAATCGATTCTGGTTGAATAACTAGCACCGATGTATCTTTGGAACGTTCCAGGCAACCATTAATCTTCGGGATACGAGAACCCCCAGATGGCTCAAATTCTCCATTGCCCGAATCATTTGAAAATAAATTATTCTCAAAAACCCTTGATGAATGATTTGGAGAGGAAGCCCCAAATACTGCACGAAAATCCATAGAAGATTTGACCCTCGATGCCTCCCTCGGAGCCATAACCGAGAGAACAAGACACCCTGAAACCCCAACACTGAGACCCCGCTCAAACACCAAAGCCCACACTTCAAACCCCAAGAACAGAGGAATGCAAAAGAGGATGGAAACAAAAATTTTACACACAACAATAAAAAGAAATAAGCTGGCCACAACCCCAGCCGGTAGCCAAAAAACCTTCACCCTACGCTCTTCAAACACCCCAACACCAGATCACACCAACCTAAACACCAAGAACGACACCCAACAAGCTAACAGGTACATGCAAAGACAAAACGGCCTCATGTAGGCCACAACCTGCTCCAGGCGACGAGCTCCAGCAGCAGCGCCATCATTGTTAATTGAACATTATTAATTAGTTCGCATTCAAATTTAAACCCACTTTGTAGTGCCCCTCATCTCGTCGTCCATCAGATTGGTGTTGCTTAGACTTTATGATAGTGTCTTAGACCGTAGTTGATGGATCTCTTGTTATCTTGTTACGTCATTATGGACCTAATCAGTATAGTAATGATTGTTGATGTTGGATTCTGTTATTTTATGCTTTAGAACTTGATAAATAAACTAGATGTTATAGATGTTTGATGTTAATTGCGATATTGGATTGTAAGAGGATTGAATGTTTTATGTTGTTGATTAATATTAGATACCTTGTTCAACATAGTTAATCGTTTATACATAAACGTGAATGGAACAGTGTTGTATTACTCGCTTTCGAGTACCCTACACCACTGCGATTTCCATTCACTATAGGACTGTATGTGGATTTATATCTTGAATGTTTAACCGTGCATTGTTGCAGGAATGCAGGTACTAGGCATCGACTCCACCTGATTACAGGTTTGAGCGTGCCTTCGCCAATGGATTAGTTGTTTGGAGTTAACGTGAGGTCCCATGTCAGTGTTGTCTGGTTGTCAGTTTATCCTTTTGGTCGTTGTCTGTCATTCGATCATGATTTGCGGACAAGTAATATTGCACCTTGGAGTCTAACTAGGTTAGAAAGTGTCTAAGTGTGCAAGGTGTCATTGTGCTTTTATTAGAATTATATTACGGAAAGTATAATGTTGATAATTAAATGTAGTTGTAAAAGATAATATTAAGTCGATAATTGTTGATTATTGTTGTAAATAAATTATTATTTTAATAGAAGTATTATTGTTAAATAAAGATTGTAAGAGGTTTTGTATTATTTAATATAATATTATTTGCAATAAATATTTAAATAAATAAAACAGTTGTAAGTTATGTTGTAATTAGTGATTTGCAACCAAATTAATAAAATAAATTAATATATAGTTGTACTATTATAGATAGTTGTAATATTATAACTTTATTAAATAAAATATGC
The DNA here is from genome assembly GCA_027924645.1 of Cunninghamia lanceolata. NCBI lineage: Eukaryota > Viridiplantae > Streptophyta > Pinopsida > Cupressales > Cupressaceae > Cunninghamia > Cunninghamia lanceolata. Next base: position 2,660,613 of record BSBN01000124.1, on the reverse strand, counting down.
TTGGTCGGCTATAAAATAATTAAATGTTGCCGGAATTGTGTGTTAGTATTTAAAAAAGGAATAACCTCTTGGGAGTGGGAAATTAAATAAAAGTATCTCGAGGAGGGAGATGCACGGGATCGCGTGCCGAGTCCCTTGGAAGAAGGAAGGGGCTGTGTTATAAAAGAAAAGGCTTGTTGAGGCAAAGGGGGAGGATTACAGGTGAAAGTAGAGAGAAGAAGCTGGGATCTGGAAGCAGTAGCAAATCTTCTACCCCGTCAAGCGAACGAGTCCAGGTTCCTTTGTTTTGAATTTTTGTCTCAACTTCTTTGAAGCGAATATGAGATTGAAGATCACTATATGGATTTGATTTTTTCTTGCATTTCTATTGTTTGTTGTTGTTGAGTGTCTCTGAAGCCATACCAATAGATCCATTTATAAACCCTTTTGTACACCTTGCACATATATATATTGTGAGTCTAATTCTTTCAGATCGTTTCATTTAGCATTACCAAGAATATTGTATCTGTTTAAATGATTAGTGTGAATCTATTTTTCAGATTATTTCATTTGATATTGCTAAAGTTCTCCACAAGTACATGGTAAATGTGTAATGATGGAAATGATCCGCATCTCTCAAACAATTTCTCTTGTGTCAATCCTGGCATCTTTCTGAGGCATCTTTCAATTCGTTGCTTCTTGCCTATGATTTTTTTTGTTTCCGCTTACTAGAAGCTTTTCCCAACCTTGGTACCTAATAGAACCGCGGTTTCTATTATGTTTCAGCGGACGTTTTTAAACTGTTCCAAAACTCCCAATTTGGTGCAGAGTCTAGTTTTACCTGCCGATCGCCCATGTATATTAATTTCTCAAAAGCCTTTTTAACAAATCCATTTTGTAGTTATCCTGCAACCATTGCTTTCCAAGAGATTTCATTCTGAGGAAATCTATCGAACATCTCATATGCCTTGTTTATGTGTCAACATCTTGCATGTATGTCTACCAGGCCAACAAATATGTTTTGTGTGAATTCTGTAGATACTCCTCAGCCGGTATTCTCATGTGATTGACAAACACCAAGAAAACACATCGATCCAGCCACCACAGGGTTAACAGGTATCTTAATAGCAAAGTTTAGGGTGTCCTCAATAAAACCCAGCATGGGCAAGAAGGCCAACTTTGTACTCATAATGATCGTTGTTGGTGTAATGCAATTAGGTTTTCTAAATGTGATTGAAGTGTGCACAGCTCTCAGCCACTAAACATGTATGGTCGCGCTCAGGCTGGGGCGATGTGGCAAAGTTTGCAGAAAATGTTTTGTTTTGCCAATTGCTTTTGCTTGAAAGTTTTTTTAAGACAAAGTCATTTTGGTGTATCCAGCAGTCATTGCATTTCTTGAGACGACATCACTTTGAGACATTCTATCAAACAAATCACAATTTAAATCTGCCAGTCATCCTTGTTTGAAGATTGTTTAAAGCCTTTTTCAACAATGTCATTTTGTGCGTCTACTCCTTGGGACTCCATTTGTCGCTGTATGGCATCCATGCAAACCCTAGAAGTCTGGATGTCCTCTAGAAGAAATGAATCAGTGCTGTGCATCCTTGAAAAGAGCAGGATCCGCATTAAATCATTGGTGGCCTCGCAGCAGTGTGTTCCTTGTTTACATTTTTGTACAATCCATGGATGAGAAGGCAAGTAACTTACATTTAATGGACAATTTCCCGTTAGGGTTTCCGCCACTGCTGGCGAGATCTGATACGCCCCAGCGGAACTCAACAACAATATCAGAAAACAAATTTAATTTGAAGGCATCTGTGACAAACTTGTATAATATTTGCTTTTGATTAAAACAAGAGGCAATGGAAGTAGGTAGATTACACAACAAAGATGCCCAAGCCACCTAATCTTCTGACAAAAGTGAACCCAATAGTACTACCAGTAACAAGCTTGAATCTATATATATATAAAGAGGATGCTACAATACAAAGGCAACAGAACAAAACATAATAATACCAAGACACCAAATAGCGTGAATATCATTTACATGATTGCAATTTGCAGTGTATACGATAGGAATTTGACCACCGGAGGTATGTTTCTTTTTGCACCTAGATAACAGTTGGTAGAGAATCATTGTTCAGATCCCTAAGTAGGTCCCAATGCTTTTTGTTCTTTTGTTGAGGGTTTCTGGAGGTCCGTGTCATCTTAGGAGAACCTGTCTATGACTTGTACAAGTGACAGAGATAATCGACAACATAAACGGTCAACCTTGTGATTTATGAATAGACAAAGCCTCAGTAGGCGGCATGCTGACAGCGCAGTACTTCTCAGCATCCTCTATGAATGCAACAGTTCAATCGGTTCGAGATAATCTTGACAAAATTTCCAATGTGTCTCTCCCAAGCCAAGCTAGGAATATACAGCAGCCACTGGGTAAAAGAGAAATTCATGGCAGCCCTGACACTAGTTCATCTTTGAAGAAGTTTGAAATGGATTTCTGTCAGATATATTTACTTTCCGTGCATTAAGATTTATCGTTTCAATTTTAGTCTGCAGATACCCGTCATTGTTAATTTAGAGAAGTTGTGCTTTCTTGTATGCATTTCATTTGATTGGCTTAGATTAACCCTAAGGAATGTTTACTTTCCTTACAATGTGTTTGAATGCATGTGTATATATATAGTGTTCAATGACCTTGGTATATTAATAGTGATACTATTAATATCAATGTTATTATTACTATCATTATTATAATTATAATTATTAGTATTATCATTATTGTTATTATTACAACAATAATAATAATAATTATTGTTACTATTATTAATATTATTATTATTATTATTTCAAAAGTATAGTTGACTGTTTAAAAGCCAAATAAAATTGGGGATTTAGAATTGTGTTGCCATTATTTATTTGTTTAAAAGAAAATCGTTGTGATTACATATATTATGGTTAATGAAATTTAATTTAGATTGACATTGGTTTTAATATGGTTTCTTCATTTTTGGGTTAAGGATTAGGTATATAATTATTGTATTGGAAATTTGATTTAAAGGTATTAGATAATTAGTTAGTGTGATTTGAAATTGTATGAAATGGTCAAGGTGTAAGTTGTAAAGGGTTCATTTCCAGAGGCCAAGGTTGTTGTGTTTCGACTTCATGTAATGTGTTGATAAGTGTCCTGAGTTATTGAAGTCATGTCGCCTTTTGTCATGTATAAGGAATTTGGTTATGGTGTAGTGAAAGAATGTATATGCATCATGATGTGTAGAAAGGCTCTTCATGAATGTTGTGATTTATTTATTTATTTGTTTGGGATGTTGTTTTGGATTAGACAATGGGGAGACGTCGGTATTCATGAAAAAGTATTTTTCTTATGAGTTACTTCTTTGGAAGCCATGGAAAATGTATTAAGAGTATGTCCTTGTAATTGAGATGATATGCAAGAAGGTAAATGCCTTGCATTATTACATGTATATGTTCATATCAGAATAATGGTTATGCAAGATGGTTAATGCCTTGCATGTTTTATGTATCATCGTCATCATGATGACGTTTGCTATGTTTGTTGAGTAGGGTCTTCTAGATGCAGGTAGGGGAGTGGCTTTCAACGTGGGGCCGGCGCCCAAAGTGGCAGTCAGGATAACCCGTTGGAAGTAGATTAATCAAGTGATAACCTAAATAATGAATCTGGGGGTTGGGTAGTTAGGCACACTAAACAAGATAAGTGGATGCCTCACTCATGGCTCAAGTGCTTGTTTAGGCTTGAGATGAGATGAGAAGGCCTGGAATGGCAAGATCAACTACCTTGTCCTCATGAAAGGTATGTTGATTCCGCATGAGCGTTGTATGGGGGCCAGGAGTCAGGAGAGGCTGCCAGGACAACCCAAGATGGGGGCCGGGGCCTAGGAAGGCTTACCAGGACAACCCATGACAAGCCATGTGATGACACTTCTCCCTACTGCAGCCTAGCATTCCCTAGTTGTACTCTCCCCATTCGTTATGTGTTGCCTCTGGAAGTTCAGTTTAGTTCAGTTAAGTTATGTTGTGTTGTTTATGTTATTGCCATGTGTTGTATTAGCGTTTGGTCGTCCTTGTTCTTGTTTGTCTTTTGGCTACCTGACTGACATTGTTGGGACCTCATGTTAACTCCTAGCTCGGGGGGGTGGACCTTAGGGTTCCACATGGTCGGGTGGAAGAGCTATTTTATCCATTGGTTATTCTTCATCAAGTTCATATGCAGAAAGGATTTATTCCAGATGATTGTACTTGTACCAGTTGATGAAGATGTATGTGTGTAATCTTGTACCAGTTTTGTGTTACAGAACATTCATTGTGTATGTAATTCTGATGTAGTCTACAAATGGCAATGTAATGATATGAAAGCATTTCAGTTATGTTTTGATTATGTAGATTGTATTATCTGACGATATGTAAGGAGTATGAATAAGTTATTTAATTGTGCTTTGGATTCAGATTAGTTACTGATGAATGTTAAATTATGTTAGTTGGTTTGTAAAGTAATGCAGCCTTGTATCCTTAGAGAATATGTCGTAATTAGTTATGTTAACATTATTTGTTATCTTAATCATTTAAAAAAAAAAATTTTCCTGTTTCATATAGTTTAAGTGTGTATTCTTTAAGGCGTTCAAGGCGGGCGTTACACACTTACCCAATAAATCAAAAAGCAATTAAATAAGGTAAATAAAAGACTTAAATTAAATAAATTTCCTAACATTATTTCCACTTAATCCAATAAATCAAAAGCAATTAAATAAGGTAATAAAATAATTTAAATTAAATAAATTTAAACCCACTTAACTCAATAAATCAAAAAAGCAATTAAATAAGGCAATAAAAGGATTTTAATTAAGTAAACTTCCCAACATTAATTCCCACACCCAAAGCTTTTTTTTTAATAACCCACTAAAATTAATTTAAAAAAAAAGCCTACGGTAAAATTTAATCCCACTAAATCAAAAAGTATGGAATAAAACAAAAATAGATTTTAAGAGATAAACATTAAATTTAAAACTCATAGTCATAAAGTCCACTATATTGTTTTTTTTTTCAACATTCAATGACAAAAGTGGGATGAGGAAAAGAAGGAAATAAAGAATTACGTGCAAAACCATATTCTGTAATTTATTTATTCCCATTTGCTTTCTCAACCCTAAAATTGCTTTTCTTATTTCCCTCTCGTTCCCAAACCCTAACCTCATTTTACTATTTTCTTTTCTAAGTTTTCTCTTCTACCTCTTAACCCTATTTTTTTTTCTCTTCTTTCGTCTAGTTTTCTATTCTCACTTGCAGGTTGTTCAAGCTTCCATGGAGGTTTTTAGGCTACATTTTTTTTTGCTTTGCAAAAATACACACAGGGGGTTTGTTTTTATTTTTATTTTTATTTTCTTTTAAAAATATTGTTGTTGAATCACAACAAGAGAGATATGTAAATATCCCATGTAGATGTTTTGTTTTTATACTGATGTATATATTTTTTTTGTTTGTTTTTTGTGTACCAGAGGAGGGCGTTTATAATATATATATATATATATATATATTTGTATTAACAAGTTACAGGTTAAAGATGGTCGTTGACGGCAGAAAGTTTTAATGCTGCAGAGTGAAGGTTTTAAGAGGGGCACATGACACCGATTCACAAATGGGGGCGGTGGAGGCGGGGTCCGTCCCCCACCGCAAGTGCTGAGAATTCAATGCTGCCGCCCTCCATTGCTTCATTTTTTTAAAAACATTTCCCGTCTGTCGCTAGGGTTTGTGAAACCCTCACATGGAATATATAATTTTTTTTATTTTATATATGTTTTCTGTTATGTTCGAAGGCCATGTAAACTATAAAATGTAAAATATGGAATATATATATTCTCAACTAAAAAAGGTTCAATGATGAAAATACAAATATATGTGTGTGTACTCACGAGTTCACATACTCATTCTGTTGTAGGAATTTTTTTTCTGTTATAAAAAGGAAAACCAGTGAATTTAAAAATAGATATTGGTAGGTATGTATATATATATACCACAAACCTACAATAATTTTCCTTTTGTAATTTTCTGAAAATCATAAAACAGTGAATTAACACTTACAACAAGCTTCATAAGGGTTCATATATATATTTTAAAAGACTAGAAGTAACATTTATTTTCTCTATACCAGTATTTTTTTTTTTTTATAAAATAGTATCTTTCTTATGAAAACCATTTCCAAAATAAATGCAGTTTATTTCTTTGAAAGCCATTACAAGAACTATATATCCCCATTTTGCAAGTAATTTAAAAAGGTTCTAATTGTAACTTTATTTTATAAAGTATTTTTAATTGCTTTACAAAATTAAAAATACTTTATAAAATAAAGTTACAATTAGAACCTTTTTAAATTACTTGCAAAATGGGGATATATAGTTCTTGTAATGGCTTTCAAAGAAATAAACTGTATTTATTTTGGAAATGGTTTTCATAAGAAAGATACTATTTTATAAAAAAAAAAAATTACTGGTATAGAGAAAATAAATGCTACTTCTAGTCTTTTAAAATATATATATGAACCCTTATGAAGCTTGTTGTAAGTGTTAATTCACTGTTTTATGATTTTCAGAAAATTACAAAAGGAAAATTATTGTGTACACATAAAAACAATCATTTAATAAAGTTAAGTGATTGTGTATACAAAAACAATCATTTAATAAAGTTAAGTGATTGTGTACACAAAAACAATCATTTAATAAAGTTAAGTGATTGTGTACATAAAAACGATTATCTAATAAAGTTAAGTGATTGTGTACACAAAAACCGTCATTTAATAAGTGATTGTGTACACAAAAACTTTCAGACCTATTTGGAGTGAGGGTTTTATAAGGAGCAGTTGGGAGTCATTTGAAATCATGTTTTTGACTTGGTTTTTGCATATTGAGTTTATCTCTTGGCTGAAGACAAATTTCAGTCTAATCAAGGTATTGATCCCTTGATAACTAGGGTTTGGTGATGGTCCCATTCCCATTTTGAGAGGTGGATGCAATCAGTATTCACCATTAGAGCTTAATTTTGTAAGTTTTATGAGAGTTGAAGTGAAGTTTGTGAGCTATTGTAACCCTTGGTCAAGTTGAATATCAACCAAGGTAGTGTTTATCAAATATTGGAGTGATTGAGTGAGTTTTATCAAGAGTCTTGGGTTTGATACAAATCACAACCAACTGATAAAGCTTTATTTTCAGGGTTTTATGAAGATTCAGGCATTGGTGATGATTATACAAAGCAATATCCTTCACTAGAAGACCCTTGCTTAGTTGGAGAGGAGTTATTTTGTCATTTGCATGCAATCTAGGCATATTTCAGTTACTTACAGGTCTGCAATAGTGAGCATCAACATTGGAAGAAGATCATTTTGAAGGCATTTAATATGTTGAAGACTTTGGATGTCATATCAGCTTCCTAAGAGCCTACCGATTTTCATTGAGAGCAATTTGAAAGTGTTTTTTGGCCTATATTCATCTATATCCTATTGGCTGGGCAATAACAGTGATATCATCATTTTCATCAGTCATATACTCAGTCATATCAGTCATAAATATAGTGATATTTGGTGGTGATTTAGGGTTCAACTTGAACTGAGATCATTTGTCAATCATCCTTCATTGATTAGACATATTTTGTATAGGGTTTGGATGCCATTTTGCCTACTTTTCAAGCATGTATCTAAGTCTAATATAAAATAGTACTTGACTATCATAAAGGACAATGAATAATTATTTGTGTTTGTCATCATTGAAGAAGTTAATAAAGCATTGGAAGTTTGGGTTTCATTGTATATATGTTTCATGTGTTATCTTTCATTGAAGTTGACTATTTGGTGCAAGAATTCTTATCTAATTTAGAAAATATTTTCAGTCATATTATAAGGGTTCTTTACAATATATATATATATATATATATATATATATATATATATATATATATATATATATATATATATATATATATATATATATATATATATATATATATATATATATATATATATTGCAAGGAAAAATACAACAATCCTATCTCTTTGAAAACTACTACAAGGAGTAATACAATACCATTTTCTTCCTTTTGAAAAACATTAAAATAAATACAACAACTTTACATAAAATTGACTTGAGTTCATAAACATATTTTTTTTTGTTTACAACAATTGCAAAAGAGAGCTCACTCTCTTACAAAATTTACAATAAATCCTTAAGGGCCATGGCTTCCAAATAGCCATACAAAACAAAAATCACAGAGATAATAACTCCGTCCAAGGCTCCAAAATCTCTAAGTCACCCAAACCTGCAATAAAACCAAAGAAATTTCACATGCCCATGTGATTCTCACCACCCTACCGTAGACTCCAGAAGAGTCACCCCCGAGCTTGGAGATCACCCTTAAACTGGTTTCACACCACAACAAGCATTTCACAAAAACACTCACACAACAAAGATTAACACCCTTCCAAGGCTTGCACACAACGAATCTATTTTCATGGATTTTGGGGGTAGGAGAGTGGACATCTATCAACTCTAGAGGTGCACCCAAAACTCAATATCTCATAATTCTCAAACACAAGGCCTCTAGCCTTAACACATCTCAAATATCACATTTCCAAGGCACTCATGCCTTCACAAAAACCTCAATACTTCCCAAATACTTCCATGGCCATCAATATCTCAATAAATAATAAGGATGACCTCAAGGAGGTTCACTCCTCTCCCACCCCATACAAGATGAGCTCTCCTCAATGGAGAGCTTCATCCAAACACCCACAAAATAAACCCACATAACAAAAAAAAAAAAAAACTCAAACACACACAAGCAATATCCACACAATGAAATGTAAAAGCAAAGGGAAATGCATGAAGCCTTGAAGCTTACCTTTAAAGCCCAAAATGGTAGGAGTTGGTGGAGGGCTCCCCAAGTCCTCCTCCAAGCTTCTTGCCTCCAAACTTCTTCAAAACTAGCTAACTCTCCCAAAAAACACCATTCTCAAAGAAAAATCCCCCCAAAAGAAGAACCCTTTCCCTCTCTCAAAGAGGGAGTTTAATAGGCTACACACAAGAGCCTTGAGGAATGAGAAGGTGACACATGTCACCTTCTCCTTCCTTCTCACAATTCCACTCACCATCTCCAAGGAATGAGGAGGTGACACATGTCACTCTCCTATCCCTCAAAGCCTCAAACTCTCCCACAACTACTCTCACACATGTGTGAGAGCATTGCGGAGGGGTGAGTCCCAGTTGGAGGCTCCTTGAGGATAAGGATGAAACACATGTCGTCATCTTATCTCACAAGGCAATCCCATTCCCTCCAAGATGCTCTCACACATGTGTGAGAGCCTAGGGATGGGGCCTCTCACACTTGAAGGCCTTGGAAGCTTCCCAAGCCTTCAAGATAAGGTAGACCAAACCAAGGGTAGTGGGGATAGTGAAGGTGGACCCTTGACTTATCCACCCCATAACCAAATTTAAAAATTCGTCACTTAACTTCGGGGTAAAATTAAAGTGACTCAAAGAAGGTTAAATCAAGGTTTAACATGTCCAAGTTGACCCTATACCCTAGGGGTATGACCTAGGGTCATTATTTGGCCAATTTAAACATCATAGGGTACATAAAATCATAATAAAAGACCTAATAAAATAAATGACACCAAATGGTACAATTTAAACCATACACATTTACAACACATCATTAAATAAATACAAAAGGGTAAAACCTAATCCGAATAATAAAAAATGCAGACATCACGAAATCATCATGTACCAACACATGTGACCTTGGTCCCTTCTGGGACTAGATTGACTTAACATGAATTTCACATAGGGTATGGGATGATCTTTGATTTTCCATGGGAAAATCACCTACACACTTACGAAAACAGATTAATAGCACATGTTCATCATAGCTGAAGCGAAAGGAATGCACACACACACAATGTCACATAATCATCTAAATCCTCAATAGCAACACAACATCATCGACAAGATTCATTATTTATTGCATTTCTAAACATCAATTCAAGATCAAAATTGCATTCTAATTCATTCATTAACTCAACAACAATATTCCAATTAGTATCAAAATGAAAGTCACATATCATATAGTTGTCAGTGAAATCTAACAAGATATAACCACATCACAACATATTCTATCAAACTAATCAAAACATAGGGAAAGAGTCATGAAAGTTTGAATCTACGGGGTCAACAACCCCTAAAATGTTCGCAGGCCAAAGATACTCTAAATAGTAAGTCTCATAAAATAAATGAGAAGTACAACACATGGTAGCCCCACATTACAACACTAAAGGTTCTAATTTAAATACAACAGGTGATATTCTACATCTACACTACATTGTCTTGAAGATAGAGTCACACTCTCATAAATTGAACCCTTAACTAGGGCGAGGTAAAACAATATGGTCTGCAAGTGCAACTAATCTGGTCGCACAAGAGTGGACCTCACACTTTCGTAAAGAAGAAATTGAATATATTCGATGACATAAGGATGTAAATTTTGTGCATTTGCTATCCAAGTCCATATCGGATCTTGTGTTCTAGAGAATTTACAACCCGTGTCTTATTTGTCTTTGTGTGATAGGAGACAATTCCAATACAAACATGCATGCCGATTGTCTAGTCTCTCATGTCTTACAAAAAACTCTGTCTGTTATACTTATTATCTCAACCTTATAGTCGTTGCTCACGATCAAGGTTGTTCAGAAGTAAAACATGGTTCTTTGAGTTGTTGGGGTGTGTTCTCTTCTTTGTATGGGTTGAATATGTTTGGTAAATTCAAGTATACTTAAGTCCAAATCCAAGTCCTCTATTCTATGACCAATACCAACCATCCAAAAATCCTTGAAACTCTTCCATATGTGAAAACCCTCAATGGTGAAGTACAATTACAGAAAGGCCACATAAACACCATAGATAACCCATCCAGTTGGAAAATTGATTGGATGCAAAATGTAGCCCCAACACTCTTAGAAGCTACTAAGCCAGTTCATGAAGTTAGAGGACGCCAAATAAGCATACTTCCCTAAAGTCTATCAACTAGAAATTTCTCTGTTAATCCTTTTGAAGATTCCTTCCATTCTGCTAGATCCTCATTTAGTTCCTCTTCTAGCCATAAGAAAGCTCAGTTGTTTGTAAAGGTAGAAGATGAACCTATTAATCAAGCCTTGACCTTGCTAGGAAACAAAAAGGAAAGGAAAAGGGGAAAAGAGTTATGCAAGAACATCCTTTCTGTGGCATGGAACACACCCTTCCTAGAGCAAAAACATTAGAATGGTATAAAGAGGCAAAAGTCTTTTTAGACAAAGGTGGTAGATGGCCTCCTTTGAGAGGATCGTACATGATAGAAGATGACTCTGTCTCTATGTTTCAATATACATTCTAGCCATCCAAACCAGAAGAAAAGAACCTGCTCTAGATTTTAAGCAGAGAAATTATGTTTTTAGATTATGTGATCTGCAAGAAAATTTTGATGATCTTTGTAAAGACATATTGTACACAAGAAATGTTGTAGAGTCTGTTGATTCAAAGCTCAGTAAAGCAGGAAAGTATGTTGTAAATACTCATAATGAGACTAAGAAACATTATTCAGATGTCTTGACAAAATCTGACCAAGCACTTAATAATCTCCATAAGCTTGGTGATGAAATTATGCCTATCACAACTAGGTTTGATTCAGTTGACAACAAATTGGTTGAGTTATCCACAACCTTAGGTTGGCTTGTATCTGAAGAACAAAAGCCAAAATCCACTTCATTAATACCTACTTCTTTTGAGCCAAGAAAAACCTTGATCAGACACAAAAAGGTCTTCAAAAAGTCTGATAAGCCAACTATTTTTGTAATACAAAGATCCTTTCCTGTCCAACCATGGTACCTTGATATCAATCATATCAAGGATCCAATGATGCAGGTCTCATGAATTTTGGTTTGTGTTGTTTTGTTTTTGTTTAAATTCTGGGTCTTCATGCCCAAATTTTTGTTTGTTTGGTGTTGGGGTCCTTCTTGGTACCTTCTTAGCCTTTGAGACTTTCAACTCAGCTCCTCCATATGTTTGCATATGAATTTAATGTGCATATCATATGAATCCCATCGGGTGAAAACAAGAGACAGTTAGGTATTGTCTTGGGGGAAAAAGGGAGTTAGTTTTGCCACAGAGGGAAGTAGTTTTCCCTGAGCTGGAAAATCTTGGAGCAGAGAATCTTTGAGAAGTTTTTACTTTCAACCAACTGAGAAGGGGATGAAACTAACTATAGGACAACTGAAAACGTGATGACAAAAGGATAATAGTAGAGGGATAGTGGAGAAAATCATTCTAGAATCAGCTGTGGGACAAAATCAATCCCTTCTTCGTGGACTTTTTGTCTTTTTTCTGTAGATATCAATCTTGTCTTCATGGTTGTTTATCATTTTCTATAGGTATGAACTGAGCTGGGTAGTGAAACACCCAAGTTTTCCATATCTTTGTAAGTGGAGCTCCTCCATGGGGGGTATGAGGTGAAAACCTCTGTCAATGCATATGTTCAAACCATGAAGTGGAGTCATAATCTATAGAAGAAGTCATTTTTAATTAATATCTATCTCTGTATAGCAGATTCATGACATATTGCCATGATGAACAACATTGTAGATTGTTGTTTGTCTCTATTTACCAGCACCCTTGCTATAGAAATACTACTGTAACAATTCTACAAGCAGAAATAAACCAAATGAGGAGTGATAATTATTGAATGGGTTGTTTTAAAGATAGAAAGAGCTCGATATTTGAGTATTTTAGGACTCAATGATCCCATACCTTACTGTTCCTACAGATTTGATAGTTTTTAATGATCTTTTGTGTGCCTTGGAATCCTCTGTTTCTCCAATCACTTGTTTCAAGAGACTATACATTAGTCTGAGAATGCTTTAAGTTTAAGATACCTTGTTAAGAAGCATTAAACAATTACTTATTCTCTGTTAACTCATATATAGTTTCGACATTGTCTTTTAATTCTTTGCCTCTGCTTTTGGACAGTAACTAAGCAAGTTTGTGGATTGCTGTCATCAATTTTTAAAGTCTAAGTAAGTTTTGTGGATTGCTGCCATCATTTTTGGTATTAGAGCAAGAAAGATTTGGAAGTGGAAGTTGTCCATGTTGACAAGTTTTTGTACAAGCATGTGTGTTGAAGTTTTGATAGGTTAACTCTTGAGAAGAAGCCTCAGGTGAGATAGTAAGAAGACAAGCAAAGAAGGTGACATAGATTTGTTAGAGGGTAGAGTTAAGATGTTGGGTAGAGAGAAAGATAGAGAGATGTAGTAGCATGCTAAGGAAGAAAGCTACAAGAAGAGAGATAATATGAAAACAAATATAAGAAAGAAAGATTCAAAGATGGATAGAGAGATGATTAAGTTGAGAAGGGATCTAGAGAGGGTTAAGCTCTTGGTGAAGCTATGGCTAGAAGAAAGAAGCCAAGAAAATGGTTGGCAATTGAAAAAGAGATTGAAGTGGCCTATAGAGCTACTTGCCAAGAGAAGAAGAAGACAAAAGATGTCTGCCTTGAGAAGAGAAAAGAATAACATGGGGAAAGCCCATATAGGTTTGAAAAGCAAAGAGTTGCTGAGTGAGCAACATGAATTGGAAGTGGTGAAGGGAGTTCTCGTTATGGAGAAAATGAAAGAAAATACGAAATAATGGAGAGAGGAAGAAGTGCAAAAAGAAGCACTTGAAGAAAAGATTAAAGAAGAGAGGAGAGTCTCCAGGAAGGAGGCACTTATAGAGACATTTTGGTCTCTTGTTTTATTATCTAATGTTGTGTTTGAATGTGTGCATGCATGTATGAGAAACCTTATAGGGAAGGTTAAGAATAAGACCTTGAAGTTGAAAAGAGATGGGGCAAGTGGAGCACCCATGGTCAAAGATGAATGTGAGAGGAGGAAACAAATTGCAGCAGTCTAACACGAAGAGATACAAAAATAATTTGCTACAGTCCACCAGGAAGAGATACATTGCAAAGTGCTTAAAGATGAAGATGATGATGGTCTTGAAGTCTTCCAGCATGACAATGAAGATGTTGAAGATGCATTGGAGTGTCATGATGCATTAGAGAATGTTGTAAAAGAAGGAAAGGAAGCATACAAAAAGGAGTTTGCAAGCAATGAAGTCAAGGAAGAAAGAAAATCCATACAATAGGCCATTGAACAAGTAAATGGAAGCAAAAATATTGGTTTTGATCATATATGTGGAAATAAGAATGTAGTTAAAAAGGTTGATAGAGAGAAGAGAAAATTTGAGAGCTCAAGTCTCGCAAGCAATCATGGATACAAGGTGCCAAGTTGGCTTAATAAATCAGTTGTTGAGGTAAGGCCTACAATGTTCAAATAAGAAGTTGCTTATGATGGAATTTCTAGTAGCAAATAGGTCCAAGGCATGAAGGACATGATAAAGTTCAAGGGAAACCAAGACCATAGGGTTGTCAAGAATGGAAGCATAAAGAAGGTGTTCTAGAGCAGCAATTAGTCTATGGATTAAGGAGAACAAGTGCAACGATGAACAATTATCAGCCCAAAGCTATGAGAAACAAAGTGTGGATGGTCAAGAGTAGAAAAGAGGTAGAATGAAGTGGTGTTGCAAGACTTAGTGATGAGGAAAAACTTCAAGACAACAATAGATATGAGGGAAAGGTCAAGTCCAATGCACAAGAGATTGTGATTAAACCAGCCAAGAATGAAAGATGATATTGCGCCAGGGTAGTCCAAGACAATACGCTGGAAATTGTGAAAAGAGCCCAAGAAGATTGAAATATTTCCAAGAGAAACTTGGAAGAAGCTTGAGGAGCACATAAGCAAGGTGAAAGGTAAGCAAGTTGTTTTGGATGTTTTAGCTAATGAAGATTTTGAGTCATTGAATGAAAACTTTGAAAGAGGAGATAAGGCATGGAAGCAAGTATTTCTGGTAACTAATATGCAACAAAGAGAGGTGTCTAACTTGACATACGGAGATGAGGATCTTCAAGAGATCTCAACACCTAATGAAGAGAGAATGAAAGAATATTTCAGACCTATAACAATGCTTAGTGAACAAAAACATGGAGCAACTCAAGTAAGAAGCATGCTAGGTGTGGAAGAAGGAAAGAGTTTAGCTATATTTGAAAATCAACTACTTGAAGATGACATGAAGCGAAGGGTGGATTCCATAGAAGACTATGGTATCTTGAGATCAAGGAAGGTTGGGACTAAACAAGAAAGATGTGAATATATCCAAGGCATGAATGAAGTTCAAGAGTGTTTTTCAGCCAAGCAAAGAGTAAGAGTGGGTGTAGAACTAATAAGAGAACCTGAGAGGAAGGAAACAACAAGAAAGCAAGAACAAGGAAAAAAGATGAGGAAATGGACGGTATTAATGACACATATGAACAAGAGACAGAGTTTTGGAGTCTTGCAGTTGAGAAAGAAATAAGGAGAAGATACAAGAAGAAAGAGGCAAACAAAAGAATGCAAATCAAGAAAATCAAAGCGAACAAATCCAAGCATGGAGAGGATGAAGAGCGGAGAATACAAAACAATTGGAAGAAGAGGAAAAAGACAACTAGAGGACATGAATCTTTCAGGTACTTGCACCTCATGAGCAAGAGCTCATGATTTTTGCTTGTCACTTGGGGAGCTTGATGCAGGAGCATCTATTTTCTCATGAATTTTGGTTTGCATTGTTTTGTTTTTGTTTTACTTTTGGGTCTTCATGCCCAAATTTTTATTTCTTTGGTGTTGTTGGGGTCCTTGGTACCTCCTTAGCCTTTGAGACTTTCAACTCAGCTCCTCCATATGTTTGCATATGACTTTAATGTGCATATCATATGACTCCCATCGGTTGAAAACAAGAGACAGTTAGGTTTTGTCTTGGGGGAAAAAGGGAGTTAGTTTTGCCACGGAGGGAAGTAGTTTTCCCTGAGCTAGAAAATCTTGGAGCAGAGAATCTTTGATAAGTTTTTACTTTCAGCCAATTGAGCAGGGGATGAAACTAATTATAGGACAACTAAAAACATGATGATAGAAGGAGAATAGTAAGGGACGGTGGAGAAAATCATTCTAGAATCGGCTGTGGGAAGAAATCAGTCCCTTCTTCGTGGACTTTTTGTCATTTTCTATAGATATCAGTCCCGTCTTCATGGTTGTTTATCATTTTTTGTAGGTATGAACCAAGCTGGGTAGCGAAACACCCAAGTTTTCCATATCTCTGTAAGTGGAGCTCCTCCATGGGGGTATGAGGTGAAAACCTATGTCGATGCATATGTTTAGACCATGAAGTGGAGTCATAATCTATAGAAAAAGTCATTCTTAATTAATATCTATCTTTGTGTAGCAACTTTATGACATATTGCCATGGTGAACAACATTGTAGACTGTTGTTTGTCTCTATTTACTAGCACCCTTGCTATAGAAATACTGCTATAACAATTCTATAGGCAGAAAGAAACCAAATGATGAATGATAATCATTGAATGGGTTGTTTTAAAGACAAAAAGAACTCGGTATTGGAGTATTTTGGGCCTCAATGATCCCATACCTTACTGTTCTATAGAGTTAGTAGTTTTTAATGATCTTTTGTGTGCCTTGGAATCCTCTATTTCTCTAATCACTCGTTGCAAGAGACTATACATTAGTCTGAGAATGCTTTAAGTTTAAGATACCCTGTTATGAAGCATTAAAAAGTTGCTTATTCTCTGTGTCAACTCAGATATAACTTGGACATTGTCTTTTAATTCTTTACCTCAGCTTTTAGACAGTAACTAAGTAAGTTTGTGGATTGCTGTCATCAATTTTTAAATCCTAAGTAAGTTTTGTGGATTGCTACCATCATCCAACCCCT
Organism: Cunninghamia lanceolata; assembly: GCA_027924645.1. Taxonomy (NCBI): domain Eukaryota; kingdom Viridiplantae; phylum Streptophyta; class Pinopsida; order Cupressales; family Cupressaceae; genus Cunninghamia; species Cunninghamia lanceolata. Next base: position 2,643,739 of record BSBN01000124.1, on the reverse strand, counting down.
TATATTCAAGCCTAGATTAGTACCTTTGCTACAATAGGTGATTTATCCTGAATGTCTAAAAGTGATAAAGTCAGGTCAATGACAGTTCAATACTTATGGGGTATTGCATTCAACTGGTGACACAGTAAATATGATACACAAAAGGTTGTTGAAGTCCATCGCAAGATCAAAATAGAGACCGATCCACAAACTCACCAAGTCACAAGTACCCAGGAAGATCCAATCTGATGTTTATTAGATCTCTTAATAGATGAATTTTGTCCTGAGGATACCTGCAAAAAACAAGACAGCTAAGGACTGTCTTACAAATGAAATGCTATGAGACTTTGAAGATTATTCTTATAATTTTAAAAGGCTTATGTACGATCTTGACAATAATCAACATACTCTTATAAAAACAAAATATCTTGAAGGCCTTCCTTATCGCTTATTTAATAAGGTTACTCAATACATGCATATTCAAGGCATTACTAGAGATGATACTCTTGTTAGTGATCTCATCTAGTTTGTAAGGGATCATGTTTTGAAATTCATTGAAGATTGTAAAAATGTGCAGAAATTCACTAAACATTAGGCACACCAACTTTCTGTAATATTTCCTATAACCCAAACCTATGGATACAACCCCTTCACTCAAGAAGGATGCAAAACCCAAAAACATTATAAGAAGCGTAAGCTATCTTATCAGTGCCGCTCCTTTCCACGCAAGCATTCTTATGTGCCTAAACACCAATACTTGCATCAACGCAACTCTCCGTGTCCCCAAAGACGACAAATTATCTGCTATATTTGCAAAAAAACTTGGCCACAAAGCTCCTGATTGTTCCTATAAAAACTGTGCTGATAAAGCAGTCTATTCCACAGATGCAGCTGTTTGGTGGGATATAGTTGATGAAGGTGAAGATCTCTACATGTAAAACATCTATGAACCATTCATTGAAGAATATAAAGATATTGATGTTGAACAACTTGATGATTTAGCGGAAGCATTAAAAGAAGAAGAAAGACATCACTCTGAACCAAAAGTAGAAGATGATTATCTTGCTATAACGATGAACATGCCCTTCAAATAAAAAGAAGTCTACAAAAGATGAGGAGGAAGAACTCAAGCCTACAATTTCCAAGGTACAAGTTATTATTCCTTAGATGATGAATTCTCTATTTCTTCTTGTTCAAGTCAGCCCGGGTTCTCAGGATTCAAACCTCACAAAAAAGAATTGAAGTGAAAAATAATAAACAAACTTTCCCAAAGACGAGATTACACAAGCTTTAGAAGATTGCTCATTTGTGTCTGCTGAACCATTCTATGCACCATAGTTTGATGAAGAAGAATTTGATCCTAACCCATCATTTCCTAATAAATTTGGCCTTCCTATTCATCCCAATTACTCTTTTGTCAAAATCAAAGTATAGGAATTTAAGGATGAACATCTAGAACCAATAGAACCTACCAAAGTCGAGTTAGTACTCTTTGTATTACCTGATCCTACTCTAGAGCTCAAACCTGAATATTTGGTTCAACTCCTCACTGAAAAATTCTCCCAATACATTTCTGTTCTGATAAATGGCAAATATTATGATGCTCAGATTGATACAAGAGCCTCTTTATCTTTTTGTAAAGCCCCCATACTTAAGGATTGTGAGCAACTTACTAAAAAAATAGCATATATAGCTATTGATGTCCAAGGAAATAAGTTCATTTGCGATGAGCATAAGCATCAACATAAATTGCTCATAGAAGGACAAAGCTTTAGTTGTGATTTCTTTGCTATGCACCAAATGCTTGTTGATGTATTGTTTGGAGGAAACTTCATAAACATATACACTCCATATGGATGTACAAAAAAGTATCATATTCACGCTAAATGGCCATAAAAATTAGTACCTTGAGATTAATACATGCTGTAGAAAAATATCCAGCCACAATGAGAATCCAAACAACTGAGCCTCTACTAGATTTGAAGGTAGCATTGATTAAGAACATCTTCTCTGAAGACCCTAAAAAATTATGGGAAAAAGAAATGCCAACAATGAAAATAAATTTTCAACATTGAAAACCCATCAAAGCCAGGAAAAAGATTCCTATTCCAGCTCACGATTACCTAGACATGGCCCAAGCCATCGAGGGGCTCAAGAAAGTGAAGTATATTAAATCTTCTTAATCTCATTACCGTTGCTATGTTTTTATGGTCTGTAAAAATTCAGAACGAAGAAGAGGTAAAAAGAGAATGGTAATAAACTATAGACCATTAAATGCCATTACACTTCCTTTTTCATATCCAATCCCTAACATGTCTTATTTGTTATAATAGGTTGCAAATTCTAAAATCATCTCACAATTTGACTGTAAATTAGGATTTTACAAAATCAAGGTTTGTAAGCACTAAAATCGCGCATGAGCCTACATGATGATTCGATGATGAGCTATAATCTTAAACACATACATGTAAGCATGTAAATATGACCTCTCATTAGTATTCCTCTTGGCAACACGTGGATGGAGTTTCTTTGCCTTATTCTTTCTTCCCCTACCCCCTCGCTAACTCTTCAAGATCCTGTTCCTTCTTCACTACCCCTTTCTTGACATTTCATCTTTTTCACCTTCCCTAACATGGGAAATTCATCTTCCCTAAACTCATTTCACCTGTTTCAACCCTCTAGAGGCCTCCAATTGACCTCCGAGACCATCTCCAACCATCAATTTCAATACCCATTTCCTACTTTCTGGGTCACCCCCTTTGATTTTTGAATCCCCCATGGGTGATCCTACTAGTAAACTAGGGGATTCACTCATATGCATCAATTTGGTTAGTTTCAAAACCCAAATAGCATCTCTATTCTTCCAAGATCATTCTCAGCCCTTCAAATAACTCCCAGGACCTCTGCTTTCTGTGTCACCCCCTTTGAGTTTTAGATCACCCATGGGCGACCCTTGGGCAACCCCAAATCTCCCATGGGAAACCCTACTGGTAAACTAGGTGACTCCTGGGTGACCTTACTGTGTTTTCATACACGTGTTTCTCTTCAGTTCGACCCCCCAAAAGCTCTATTTTTGCTCTAGTTTGCATGCAAATTCGACCCTAACTAAGCCTAGTCTATTCTTAGCCCATTCTTCACTGCCAATCATCCATAATTAGCTTCCATTGATCTATTCTTATCTCACCTTCGTCCCATGCTAACTCTCCTTCCTCCATGAGTGATAATCTATCAAGCTTAGTTCACTATCTAATCATTTGAGTTCTCTAATCAATCAAGCTTGTTAACTCTTCAATCAAAGGAGTTAACTTCTCAATCAATCCCATCTCTTGTGATCTCTTCAACACTATAAATAGCCCCCTCCCATAAGCAATAAGGGAGGGAAATTCATTGTTGTAGCCATTGGAAAAGCTTTGCTTTTGCTCTCCACTAGCATCTTGATGCTCATTGCAAGACTTGCGTGCCTTTTCTTTCATGTTTATGATAGTTTTCCAAGATTTCTAAAGCTTCTATAGAAACATGATATGCTTTCAATTCACTCCCAAGCCATAGCCATTGTGCTCACATAGTGCATACAAAGCACTCATAGCTCTCCAAGCTCTCTCAATTTTTAGCTTTCGAAGCTCGTCATTTCAAATCAATTGCTTTCTTCATCGCTATCACCAAGTGGAAGGCCCCGCTGCTGCAGAGGAGAAAGAGGTTGCCACATACAAGGATTTCTAGAGATAGTATGAATCTTATGCACCATATTTGGAACAGGTTATTTAATGCTTTCATAGTAATTAGCTAATCAAAATTGCTCTTGAGGAAAGTAATACTTTGTTGCTCTACTCTTGATAGGTTATGCATTGTTAGTATAGTTTCCTTTTATTGCATTAGATTAATTGTTATTTTTTTTATATATTAAATTTTCATATTGCATTAGATTAGTTTGTTATTTGCTTTCCAAAATCGATCTTGAAAAACACAAAAACATAGTTAGATTTGCATTAAGAAAAATCATCCTAGGTTTGCACTCATTTCAATTCATAGTAATTAGATCATCTTATCAAATAAAAAAGAAAAATAAAAAAGCATTGCTCTGCATATATTTAGCTTGCATACATAAAAAACCCAAAAAATACATTAGAAAAGAGAAAATAAAAAATCAAGTACACAAAACCCTCGATTTCATCATGAGGTTAACTTCAACTTGAAAACTCCTTGATACCATCAGAAGGTCAAACAATCTAGTGAAGTTATTGAAAAAATTTGGTCACATCACAAAGTCTGACCAATGGAGTGCTTGGGGCTCCCGCTTCTAGGCCTCTTGTGGGTGCCAGAACCCCCATGAGTTCTGTGAGAGTAAGGAATCCTGCTAGTAGCTTGTGAATGGGAGGGACCGACTGTATTGGTTTGTGAGTCGAGCCTATGAATTCCCAAATGAGCCATCTCTCAAAGAACTGCATTCTCACCCTCAAGTGTGTTAATCCTAGCTCTTGAAGTGATAAACTCCTGACCGTTGTGATATGTCAGAGGAAAGATATCAGTGTGATTCAACTGGCCAAAACAAGCAAGTGGGCATCAATGAGTAGTCTCTCCCGTGGGTAACCTGTAGCATAAGCCACTAGGTCTAGTGAATCATTACAGATAAGATCCCTCCATTCCTCAACATTACCTAAAGAGAAATAAAATGAGTGTTAATCAAAGACCAAACCCATAAAAGAAAGAGAAGTGATGAAAGCAAGTAATTAGACAAAGAGATCCTTACGAGGATCACCGAGCTGCCATGTAGGATCATAAAGTCTCATGTCCTCATAAAAAAGAATGAACTAGATTGTGTCAGGGAGGAGTCGCCTCTAGTGCTACCTCCTCGTCTAGAGATACCTCATGGCTTCCCCAGCATGCTTCTTGTCACTGCCCTCTCTCTTAGGGTTGTAGTCCTTATCAGTAGAGAACTCAATCTCCTCCACGACTATCAATCTCTGAGATTAAGATCCTCTCGTTTGTCTGTCTTTGTCTCATGTCATGAGCCACCTTAGTAATCGGGACTCTATGAGTCAATGGAATCCAAGCAATCATCCTCTGCTCAATGTCACCCATCTCATGAATGTACCTATAGAAAACAAAAATCGAGGGAAAGTCCTTTGGAAAATCATCTCCTAGCTGATGAAGGACTCAATCGGTAGGGTGTGCCTCAATTGAACTGAGCCTATCTGACAAGTGAACCACACCTTTGAAAAATTCTCTAATCTGGCTATCCCCTGGCCATAAACCCTCCATGTCAATGTAGGGGTCAGGAATAATATCTACATCGGTAAGGGTATCCACTGCGTGCGTACTAGCATAAAAGTAACCAAGAAAACCCCATCATGTAGCCCTAGGTAATCTAGGATATGGAAGGGGTACAACTCTCTAGAATGGTCTAATATGCTCAAAGATCCATGACATAACCAGAGATGTGTGGCTAAATGCTAGTACCCCTCACTTTGTGATACGATAGAAATCCTGGTAAACCATAACAAGAATATCAACTCCCCATGCAAACACTATGCCTTGCTCCACACTCTGAATGATGGGCACCCAACACTACCTGAGTCTCACACTCCCCTTGTCTCCTGATAATATAGAAGCAATCAAACTGACGAGGGACTTCCACAGAGGCAGGATCACTAGGCTAGGAACTGAAATAAGCTGTACCCTTGTTTGATCTCTAGGGTGACTCACTCGCATGATAGCTGCCTAGGTCTGTCTCTCTCTATCTAACTCACTCTCAGTAAGGGTAAACTATTGTCCTTTCACGGGGACTCCCAAGATACAATAAACATCATACAGAGTAATAGTCCATTCCCTGGAGACCTAGGGGAACCTGAAAGTGTTCTTGTCTGCATCCCAATAGGTCAGAATGTCACAACAAATACGAGATGAAGAATGAACCACCAAAACTTTGGATGCCTTGTCTAATCCTACTTTCTTTGGGATAACATGATCTCCTGAAGATAGGGCCTCATAAGCATTAGAAAAACATGACTACTCATGAGTTGCATTCCATCAAATGCACGTATCCTCCTACACACAAAGAGTCATGTGTTAGATCTCTTTAAACTTAGAAAATTCTAAAAACATCATAAAATTTGCAAAAATCCACAAAGAACTAGCACATATTCCTTGAAAAATTGTAATAACATGATGAGGTTAGTGTCAAAATTAGAGAAAAATAGTGTTAGTTGCATCACCAAACATAAGATTACAGTTAGAATCAAACTAACTGGGTCACCTAGTTCACTAGGGCAAATCCCCCATGGGAGACCCTGCTTCACAACATGATCCCCCATGGTAGACCCTGCTTTACAACAGGATCTCCTTGAGAGATTAGCCCTAGCAAATTGGACGACCCAATCCCACACCCTAGCATGATAAAACACTCTAAAAAACCCAAATTTTACTCGAATTCAATAAACAAAAAGGCATATACATGCTGAAACAAAAAAGCTAATATATTGCAACAACAGAAATTGACAAAAATGAATTCTTTTTGGGAGAAATAATCAAAACAAAAACTAGGATTTTGAGGGGAGTTTTTCATGCTTTTGGTACCAGATTGTTAGCAGGGGAATGGTTGGTTGCCATCTTTATGATCCCCTCGTCAGTAACTAGCTGTCGACCGTTCACTTGCATAATTCCATCGCCGTTTGACCTCTTTTTGTTAGATTTCTCCTCTCCTCTTCTTTTATGTAGCTTCATTTGATGCATTTTAGAGTAGTTTTTACGTATCTTTTGTATTATATTGCACCCTCATTTGACATTCTTTCATCCTTGCAGATCCCCATGGTGAAGTGAAAAAACTTAGGTATACTTATGACACAATCAACAATACATTTTATCGTTTCAATTTTAGCACTCATTTTAAACATTTTAAATGTCAAACTAATACTTTTTATTATAGGTAAAATTGTGAGAAAATGACAACAAGAGTTTGGGAACAATACCTACCTTTCGGTTGACTACCATCCCCAAGGGGGTAAACATGTAAGCACCCAAATCACACATGAGCCTACACAATGATCTGATGACGAGTTGTAATCCTAAACACGTACATGTAAACATGTAAATACAAATTCTTAGTAGTATTCCTCTTGGCAACACATGGATGGAGTTTCTTCGCCTGATTCTTTCTTCCCCTATCCCCTAGCTAACCCTTCAAGGTCATGTTCCTTCTTCACTACCCCTTTGTCGAAATTTCATATTTCTCACTTTTTGGCCATGTTGAGATGGCCTACTAGCATTGTAACATGGGAAATTCACCTTCCCTAAACCCATTTCCCCCACTTCAACCCTCTAGAGGTCTCCATTTGTCATCTAGACCATTTCTAACCATTAATTTCAATACCCATTTCCTCTTTTCTGGGTCACCCCCTTTGATTTTTGAATCCCTAAGGGGGGAAATAATGAATCCCCCATGGGAGAACCTACTGGTAAACTAGGGGTTCCACTCATATGCATCAATTTGGTTAGTTTTGAAATCCAGATGGCATCTCTAGCCTCCCAGGATCATTTTCAGCCCTGCAAATCACTCCCAAGGCCTCTTCTTTCTAGGCCCCTTTGAGTTCCAAATCCCCCATGGGCGACCCTAAATCCCCCATGGGAGATCCTACTGGTAAATTGAGTGACCCTTGGGGGACCTTGTCATATTTTCATGCATGTGTTTCTCTTCAGTTCAACCCCCAAAAAGCTTCATTTTTGCTCCAGTTTGCATGCAAATTCAACCCTAACTGAGCCTAGTCTATTCTTAGCCCATTAGTCACTCCCAATCATCCATAATTATCTCCCATTGATCTATTCTTATCTCACCTTCTTCCCATGCTAACTCTCCTTCCTCCATAAGTGATAAGCTATCAAGCTTAGTTCATTGTCTAATCATTTGAGTTCTTTGGTCAATCAAGCCTATTAACTCTTCAATCAATGGAGTTAACTTCTCAATCAATCCCACCTCTTGTGAGATCTTCAACACTATAAATACCCTCCTCCTATAATAAATAAGGGAGTCAAATTCATTGTTGGAGCCATTAGAAAATCTTTTCTTTTGCCCTCCACTAGCATCTTGATGCTCATTGCACAACTTGTGTGCCTTTTCTTTCATGTTTAGGATATAGTTTTCCAAGCTTTGTAAAGATTCTATAGCATTTATATGATCTTAGTTTTCTCCCAAACCATAGCCATTGTGCTCACATAGTGCATACAAAGCACTCATAGCTCTCTAAGTTCTCTCAATTTTTAGCTTTCAAAGCTCTAAGCATTTCAAATCAATTGCTCTCTTCATCCCTGTCACCAAGAGGAAGACCCCACAACTGTATAGGATAAAGAGGTTGCCACATACAAAGATTTCTAAACATAGTACGAAGGTCATGCACTAGATTCAAAACAAGTTATTTAATTCTTTCGTAGTAATTAACTAATCAAAATTGCTCTTGAGGAAAGTAATACCTTGTTTCTCTACTCTTGATTGGTTATGCATTGATAGTATGGTTTCCTTTCATTGCATTAGATTAATTGTTATTTGTTTTCATAGATTAAATTTCCTTCTTGCATTAGATTAGTTTGTTATTTGCTTTCCAAAATCGACCTCGAAAATCACAAAAACATATCTACATTTGCATTAAGAAAAGTCATTCTAGGTTTGCACTCATATTTATATTCATAGTAATTAGATAATCTTATCAAATTAAAAAAAACAAAAATAAACATTGCTCTACATACATTTATCTTGCATACATCAAAAACCCCAAAAAACATTAGACAAGAGAAAATAAAAAACTTAGTACACAAAACCCTCAATTCATCACGAGGTCAACTTCAACTTGAAAACTCTTTGATACCATCACAACGTCAAACAATATAGCGAAGTTATAGAAAACCTTTGGTCACATCACTAAGTCTAGATTAAACAAAAATTCAAGTCTTGGTCAACTCTCTCTCATCCAAGCATAGGAATGTGCCCAAGAGTTAGAGGTGAGTGGGTTAGAGCAATCCTTAAGGAAATAGAGTCAATACATCCTAGATAACAAATGCCTCAAACTATAGAAGAGCACGAACACTCTCTTAGGATTATCCAAAATGTAGAAATCATACGCCAAATCATACAAGAACAATACAACAACTTAGAATGCCTAAGAATCATCAACGAACAAAATCAACACCCATCTAGGTGTTGGAACTTAAGGAACCCAAATATGAGATCGACAACTAGTGACCATTCAGGTCATAGGGTTATCTATACCATCACGGTCTTAGAAGAACAAGCATCGACACATATTAATCCCTAGGATGAGCCAACCACTCTTTGTGACATTTTGTTTCCATGTGAACAAAACTGCCCTTGGGTTACGCCTCCACTTGACTGACTTTTTCCATGAGAGTGGTAGTGACTTGGAGGTTTCTGTCAACAAGGAGAGGGTTCATGTGTTATATCAAGGCTGACTCATCTACATTTGTGCTTAAATCACATTTTGAGGAGTACAAGGTCAAGGAAGCTGATTAATACAAAATTGCTTTTAGCTATCCCTTTGGATAGTATGAGTGGATAGTTATGCCTTTTGATTTGATGAATGCTCCAACATACTTCTAAGAAAGAATGGACACAATTTTTAGAGGATGTGAAAATTTCTTATGTATTTACATAGATGATATTTTGATATTAAGCAAGAACTTTGATGAGCATAAAGCTCATCTAGAAACATTTTATAGATTAGCCTATAATTCTGGGATTGTTCTGTCCCTAAATAAAATCCATTGGTGTCAAGACTCATGTAAAATTTTAGGTATGATAGTCTGTCATGGTGTGTTAGAAGTCAAACCACATATCAAAGAAAAAATCCTTGAGTTTCAGGCTCCCTTCAACCAGAAGACTTTACAAGCCTTCTTGGGAATCTTAAACTATGTAAATATTTTCTATCCAAATACAGGTTTTGATTGTGAACATCTACAACAATTGCTGTAGAAAAATAAATTATCATGGTCAAAAGAACACATTGCTGCAATCCAAAAAATCCACAAGAAGATAAGTCACCTCCCTAAACTATATGTTCCTAGCATTGATGAATTTGTTCTTTACACAGATGCATCATATATAGCTTGGAGAGGACACCTTGCTTTCATTAAACATTGCAAATAATACATTGCAAAATATGCAAGTGGTGTATTCCCCAAAGATGTGAAGAAATGGATATCTTCTAACAAGGAGATATATGGTGCAATTAAGTGTCTAATTTTTTTTTTGTTTAAATCTAATGCACCTTGACCATTTTATTATTAGGATTGATTGCAACAAATTCCTCATGTTTAAGGAAAAGGATCATGGAAGGAAGGATGGGCGAGGAAAGTATGTTAAGTGGCAAGCTTATTTGAACTAATTTATATATGAAGCTTAACAGATTGCAGGGAAGGATAATATTGTTGGTAATTTTCTAAGCCGAGATCTTCTTGGAGTTTTTATGCAAGCCGCTGTCTCTTCTGTGCCTAGTCATCCTAGTTTTAACATGGAAAGGAATTTCAATGTATATTTCCAATCTTGAAACCAATTACCCAAAGAGATATTCTTATGAAGGGTGTAAACCAAAGATATTTACAAAGCTCAATTGTTGTAGTTGATCACCTAGAACATATTGGGTGCATTTCTGCTCCTGATTATTACATAGACAATTATGGTCAATTCACTACCCTAAAGGTTCAGTTTGACCATACATATTTGTAGCTTATAAACCTAGTTAGAAGACCTTTCTTTAATTGGGTTATCATTTGTGCTTCTCACCTAACTAAACAAATCAAGAATTTATTCAATTATGCTAGTCCCGAACATATTATCTTGATTATCAATTAAGGTGGGAATCTTACTTTTCACCATAATTAGTCTATGATAATGCTTATCGATATTGGAACATTCATCATAAATTCCAAATACATGCCATGTGGAGACCTCTCAATTGGAAGGATGTATATGAAGATGCTGATTTTGACCCCAAGGTCCCATCTCCTGCCAGTAGTTCTAGTGGGAGATTTGATGGACATAATAATTACCATCCGACATAAAATAATTGTACAAGGATTGTCACTGTCAGCCACTTTGGCATGATAAACCTCCTTTTCAAATAACCAATTTACCTAGTAATGTTTGTAAGATTCCTCTTTACCTGCTTGGAAGGTTATCCTAGTCCTATAAATAAGTGCTTGGGAAGAGTAGTAGGCATCAGTTGGTCTTGAGTCTTGTAAGTTTTAGAGTATAAAGAGTTTGCAAATATATACTATGCTCTACTTATGCGCTTCTTGAGATCTTGAGTAATTAGAAAAATATTTGTAACAAGTAAAATTTCTATAATATTTATTAGTTAATATTTAGAATCTATAACAATTCAACTGTCAACCTCCGTTGCTATTTATGTTTCAGTTCATCAGTTAATCGATTATTTTCAAGGATTTTTGGATGGTTGGTATTGGTCATAGAATAGGGGACTTGGATTTGGACTTAAGCATACTTACATTAACCAAACATATTCAACCCATACAAAGAAGAGAACGCACCCCAACAATTTAGAGAACCATGTTTTACTTCTTAAAAACCTTGATTGCAAGCAACAACTGTAAGATTGGGATAATAAGTAAAATAGATAGAGTTTTTTGTAAGACTTGACAAACTAGACAACTGGCATGCATGTTCATATTAGACTTGTCTCCTATCACACAAAGATAAATAAGACACAAGTTGTATATTATTTGGAACATAGGATCCAATATGGACTTGGATAGCACCAAAATACATAAAAGATACCACTTCAATTGACTGATTGACTGATGAGCTGAAACATAAATAGTGGCAGAGGCTAATGGTTGAATGGTTGTCTTCTAAATATTAACTAATAAAGATTACAAAAAATTTACTTGTTATAAATATTTTTATGATTACTCAATATCGCACATAGAGCATGAGAAAATCATACTAGATATTTGTAAAATCTCTAGACTGTAATACTTACAAGACTCAAGACCAATGGATGCCTATTACCCTTCCTAAGCACTTATTATAGGACTAGGATAACCTTCCAAGTAGGTAAAGAGGAATCTTATTGACATTACTTCGTAAACTAATTATTTGAAAAGGAGATTTATCATGCCAAAGTGGACGACAATGACAATTCTTTGTATAATTATTCTATGTTTGATGGTAAGTATTTCATCCATCAAATCTCCCACTAGAACTGTTGGTAGGAGATGGAACCTTGGGGTCAAAATCAACATCTTCATATACATCCTTCCAATTGAGAGGTCTCCACATGGCATGTATTTGGAATTTATGATGGATGTTCCAATCTTGATAATCATTATCATAGACTAATCATGGTGAAAAGTAATATTCCCACCTTAGTATTTTGTTGATAATTATCGTTGTCACCATATCTTGAGAAAATTGATAATCAGGATTAATATGTTCAGGACCGACATAATTGAATAGATTCTTGATTTGTTCGGTCGGGTGAGCAACACAGGTGATAACCCAATTAAAGAAAGGTAATCTAACTAGGTTTATAAGTTGCAAATATGTATGGTTAGACTGAATCTTTAGAATAGTGAGTTGACCAAAAATATCTCTATAATAATTAGGAGTAGAAATGCACCCAATATGTTCTAGGTGATCAGTTGCAGTGATTGAGCTTTGTAAATATCTTTGGTTTATGTCCTTCATAAGAATATCTATTTGGGTAAGCTTGTTCAAAGACTGGAAATTTAGGTTGAATTCCTTTTCATTTTAAAACCAAGATGATTAGGCACATAAGAGATAGAGGTTTTCATAAAAACTCCAGGAAGGTCTCAACTTAGAAAATTAGAAACAATATTATTTATCCTTACAATATGTTGAGCTTCATATCTAAATTGGTTCTAATAAGCTTTCCATCTAATGTACTTTCCTCATCCATCCTTCCTTCCATGATCCTTTTCCTTAAACGTGAGGAATTTTCTGCAATCAGTCCTAATAATAAAATGATCAAGGTGCATTAGTAAATTAAACAATTTTTTAAGACACTTAATTACACCATATATCTCCTTGTCACAAGATATTCATTTCTTCACATCTTCCAGGAATACACCACTTTCTTATTTTGCAGTGTATTCTTTGCCATCTTTAATAAAAATAAGGTGTCCTACCCAAGCTATATCTAATTTATCTGTGTAAAGAATAAATTCATCAGTGCTAGGAACATATAGTACAGGGAGATGATTTATCTTGTTTTGTATTTTTCAGACTGTAGTAGTGTGTTATTATAACCATGAGAATTTATTTTTCTTCAACAGTTGATGTAGAGGTCCACAATCAAAACTTGTATTTGGATAGAAATTATTTACATAGTTTAAGATTCCTAAGAAGGCTTGTAAAGTCTTCTGGTTAAAGGGAACTTGAAACTCAAGGACTTTTTCTTTGATATGTTGTTGGACTTCTAACACACCATTACAAACTATCATACCTAAAAACTTACATGGGTGATGCAAAGAAAAAAGGATTGTTCTAACACAACTTTACTACCCTCATACCCTTCACACAATGACTCATTTCAGCGAATGCCTAAAAGCTTCCTAATACACATGAAAACATGGGACATCAACCTAATGGCATTCCATCATTGAGGACATCATGAAACAAGGAAAAATTGGTGTATTTAGACCTGTTTTCAACATACTTTAGGGTTTTCCAAACATGCATGACCCTTACACTTGTTTGACACAATGTTCCAAATAATAATGGATTGTTGTCACTAGGTGCAACAAATCAGACCTTTTTGGTCATAAATTTTCAAAAAGACCTGCAAATGGAAATGTAAAACCTATTTTGGATACCCTTTTGACCCTTATTAAACATATGTCAAAATGGGCTAGGGTTTCTTTGTATGGACTAGGGCAAAAATAGGACTGTTCCTGTGCAAACCCTAGGACTGTTACAAAATTGCTCTCACCAAAAATGGCATAACTCATTCAAAACTTAATCAAATTTGCTCAAACCAAAAGCATATGAAACTAGACTCATGCCTTCAAATTTTAGAATTGGTTTTAGGCCTGTACTATACCATACATGGCCATACTAGCACATTTTCAGACTGCAAATTCTGGAAAACTTTGTTAGATTAGGGTAACATTCACCAAAATGGCCACAACTTTCACAAATCTCAATGAAAATTAATGCAACAAAAATAAAAATGAATTAGATTCACATGCCCACATGATCCAATTGATTTTAGGTCATTACATGGACCATATAGGCCATACAAGTTATCAGAATGTGCTGCAACTACAAAAAACACCAATCACTCCAAGTTTGAAAAATCCATACAATAATGCTTGCCTTCGACCATTTTCAGCATCTTCATGCTTTTTCCAACCATTTACAATTGAATCCCACATTCTAACAATTGCATTTAACTAAAATCCACATTTTTGACAACTTTCTAAAAAAAATTGCATGACAATTTGGCAACTTTTGAGAATTTTTGCAATTTTCCAACTTTTCCCACCAATGACTAAACCCACATCGAAAAATGAATTGAATACATAGGAGATGGTCATAAATGACCTTATTAACCACTAAAACCTATTTTCAACCCAAAATTACAAAAATACCAAAAATGAGCAATAATGAAGCACCTAGTGCCCCTGCACCATACACCCAAGGGGAAGAATACTCAAGTCCCACTTGAGTGCAGGTCTTCTTTTCTTCCTGGTCTTCCAATTCTTCTGCCACTTGTCATTCAGCTGGGAATTTATTTCTAAAAGCTAATGCTCCTTACACCCTATTGTATGTTTTGCATTCCTGACTTTCCCTGGGTCTTTCTTCTTCTTCTTGCACCATCTCTTACTTAACATTTTCTCATCTTCAAGGTTCCAAAACTCTAATTCTTGCTCATATGTTGCATTACCATCATCCATGTCTTCATCTTCATCATTTGAATACAATTTGTTAGCATATTCATCATCCATAAAACCAGAAAATACAACCAGTACCTTTGTTGTTTTTGCAACATCTTCATCATATTGTGCTACATTTTCATAACAATCTTCATACAATGCATTCACTTCTCCTTCTTCTTTATACTCTTTTCCATCTTCATCTTCATCTGCTGCACCTATAAACACATACTCACAGATATTGTTAGAAACAAAATTTTGAGTCTCAATGTACTCATTTTCTTCATATTTTTCCTCTTCCTTGGATGGCTTTGGCTCTGCCATCATCTTGACTAATTTTTTTATCTTTCTTCTCAATTGTTGCCTCTTTCTTCTTTCCACAATTTCCTTTATCAGCCACTTGACAATTTTGTGAATGGTGATGTTCCAACTCCACACACTTGTTACTATACTCCATATTCTTTCTTCAAAATTTTTTGCATTTGTTCTAAATCTTGTCACAACCCTGTTATCTCTTGCTGAATACTTACTTGTTTTTCCTTCTCATCTTTCTTCTTTGTCTCCTTCCTTTCTCTTCTCATTTCTTGTTGTTTTCTTGACAACTTCTTACTCTTCAGGTCTTCATGGATTATTCTCCTCAACACTTCCATTCTTTTGGTATCCCAATACCTTCACACACACAACTATCCTCTACCTAACAAGATTCTGGAAGATGCACTCTCCAAGACCTCTTCTACCCACTTCCTCTCAGTGGAAGAAATCTGCACACCTTCTACCCAGTTTCATCACTATTGGAGGATATAAGTCACCGACTCTCTTTCATACCTGCACAAACTTTCTCTCACAACTCTCTTGTCCTGGTGCATACCTTGCACTCTCAGGGTCTTCTAGCTCTGATACCAAAATGATGTAGAGAAAAAAAAGACTGTTCTAACACAACTTTACTACCCTCATACCCTTCACACAATGACTCATTTCAGCCAATGCCTAAAACTTCCTAATACACATGAAAACATGGGACAACAACCTAATGACATTCCATCATTGAGGACATCATGAAACAAGGGCAAATTGGTGTATTTAGACCTGTTTTCAACATACTTTAGGGTTTTCCAAACATACATGACCCTTACACTTATTTGACACAATGTTCCAAACAACAATGGATTGTTGTCACTAGGTGCAACAAATCAGACCTTTTTGGTCACAACTTTTCAAAAATACCTGCAAATGGAAATGTAAAACCTATTTTGGATACCATTTTGGCCCTTATTAAACATCTCTCAAAATGGTCTAGGGTTTCTTTGTACAGACTAGGGCAAAAACAAGACTGTTCCTGTGCAAATCCTAGGACTGTTACAGAATTGCTCTCACCAAAAATGGCATAACTCATTCAAAAATTAATCAAATTTGCTCAAACCAAAAGCATATGAAACTAGATTCATGCCTTTAACTTTTAGAATTGGTTTCAGGACCGTACTATAATATACATGGCCGTATTAGCATGTTTTTAGACTACAAATTTAGGAAAACTTTGTTAGATTAGGGCATCATTCACCAAAATGGCCATAACTTTCACAAATCTCAATGAAAATTGATACAACAAAAAAAAATGAAGTATATTCACATGCCCACATGATCCAATTGATTTCAGATCATTACATATGCCATATAGGCCGTACAAGTTATTAGAATGTGCTGCAACTACATAAAAACACCAAAAAAACTTCATTCCATTCACTCCAAGTTTGAAAAATCCATACAATAATGCTTGCCTTCGACCATTTTCAGCATCTTCATTCTTTTTCCAACCATTTATAATTGATTCCCATGTTCTAACAATTGCATGTAACTGAAAACCACATTTTGACAACTTTCTGAAAAAAGTTGTATGACAATTTGACAACTTTTGCAATTTTCCAACTTTCCCACCAACGACTAAACCCACAACCAAAAATGAATTGAATACATAGGAGGTGGTCATAAATGACCTTATTAACCACTAAACCCCATTTTCAACCCAAAATTACAAAAATACCAAAAATGAGCAATAATGAAGCACCTAGTGCCCCTGCACCAATGGGTCTTGACACCATTGAATTTCGTTTAGGGGCAAATCAATCCCATAATTATAGGCTAATCTATAAAATGATTCTAGATGAGCTTTATGCTCATCAAAGTTCTTGCTAAATATCAAAATATCATCTATGTAAACACATAAGAATTTTTCACATCCTCTGAATATCGTGTCCATTCTTTCTTGGAAGTATACTAGAGCATTCATCAAGCCAAAAGACATAACTATCCACTTATAGTGTCCAAAGGGACAACTAAAAGTAGTCTTGTATTGATCAACTTCCTTGACCTTGATTTGGTAAAATCTTGATTTACAGTCAAATTGTGAGAATTTGCATCCTTTTACAACAAATAAGATTTGTCAGAGATTGTATATGGAAAAGGAAGTGTAATTGCATTTAATGGTCTATAGTGTTTTACCATTATCTTTTTAGCTTTTCTTCATTCTAAATTTTTATAGACCATAAAATCATAACAAAAGTATTGAGATTGAGAAGGTTTAATAAACCTCCCTTTCTTGAGCTTCTCGATGGCTTGGGCCATGTCTGGGTAATCATGAGTTGGAATAGGAATCATTTTCCCTACTTTGATGGGTTTTCCATGTTGCAAATTTATTTCCATAGTTGGCATTTATTTTGCTAAGAATTTTTGAGGGTCTTTACAACAAATGTTCTTGATCAATGCTTCCTTCAAATATGGTAGAGGATCAATTATTTGGATTCTCATTGTGGTTGGATATTTTTCTGCAACATATATTAATATTGAGGCACTTATTTTCTAGCCATTTAGAGTGAACATGATACTTTTCTTTGTACATCCATATGGAGTGTATATGTCTATGAAGTTTCCTCCTAACAATGCATCAATAGGAATTTGGTGCATAACAAAGAAATCACAACTAAAGCTTTGTCCTTCTATGAGCAGTTTTTGTTGATGCTTATACTTGTTGCAAATGAACTTATTTCCTTGGACATCAACAACTATATATGCTAATTTTTCAGTAAGTTGCTTCCTGTCATAGCCTAAATTTTGTATCTATCATAGTGTTACATATCTTGTAGATACTGCATATACTGTATGATGTTATGATGATGATTTGTGCTACATTATGAACTATATCTGGATAACTAATTTCAATTCACAGTTAGATATGTGCAGTTGATTAATTTATTTTGATAATTAGTATGATAGGATTTACGTATTATCATGTGTTTATATTTTGATATTGTTTAATGTTGTCTAACTACAATCTAATTGTTTGAGGGCAACATGATCTTCAATAACCTCTCACAAAAAGGGAGAGTATCATAGTGGAGAAGGGTCATTAAATTAGTATGATAGGATTTACGTATTATCATGTGTTTATATTTTGATCTTGTTCGATGTTGTCTAACTACAATCTAGTTGAGTGCGACATGATATTCAACAACCTCTCACAAAAAGAGAGTATCATAGTGGAGAAGGGTCTAGTGGTTCATAGGTTGACATGCATGATACCACACACACACACTTAGAGTATACATCGTAGTTGCATATTACTTGGGAATATGGGTAATGTAGATAATCATGATGATTATGTTATTTTATCTTTGGCGATTTTTAAATCTTATGGAGTTATTAAATTAATTTGATTGTAGGATGGAAAATTATATATATGTGCGTAAATGTGAATATATATAAGTTTTAAATAAATATATATCAATCATATATATTCTATATATACGTATGTGTGTATTTATAATTTTAAAACACATAAGTAAATATAAAAATATGTATAATATATATTAAATAATAAAATCCAATAGTCATTGGCAGAAGTGATTAATAATAAAATATATTTCCTTTGGAACTTAGGAAATCGAAAGAATTAGATTATATTATTTTGTTAATTCCTACTACCGTGGAGAGGAAGAAGCAACTATATTATCTTTTCATCGACATTTGTCCGACAAAATGCATGGGATTTAATGTTATTTTATCAATGTTGGAATGTCTGAAAAGCATAAGCCACCTAGAAGTTTCTATGCTTTCACCTGTTGTATGGGAAAATTTTTAATGGACACTTGGATTTTCTGTGAGTGAGGGACATGGGTAAGGTAAACGAGGGAAGAGAAATTGGGAAAAGGGAAGGGAATATTGTCAGAAAAATTACAAATAGAAAGAGGGAGATAGGACAAACAGGAAGGAAGGAGAAGCAGAAAAGGTTGCAAGAGAATTGGAATCATTTGAAAGCTTCAGATAGGTATGAGCAACCCGTTGTTGCAATCATTCATAATTTTTGTGCAATAAAGTGGTTTTATTCATTTGCAAAGTCTGCAATGAAATGCAATTGAATACTCCTTGATAAGAGCAATGCTTAAATAACATGATTCATGCTTTCAATTTAAACTAAAAATTATTGCAAACCATCAAACTTGTAGAATGAAATTGAAACTTGAGACCAATTTAAGAATTTGCTAGTAAAATGATTTACTTCTCACCTATTTATTCCAGCCATGAAATCAAAGAATATTCATAGAAAGTAGTGGAAAATCATAGGTGCCTGCATATTCTAGGAGTACAAAGTAGAATTTTATCAAATAAATTTTAAATGTATATAATTTGGGAGAGGCACTGACTAGGCTGTGCTTGCAGAGGATGAGGTCTTTTGCCTGACCGTCCCTAAATTCTAGCAAAACACATTTTGTGTTTAGAATTGAAAATCAATTCTACCTTGAATTAAGGCACCTAGAAGGCAATGGAATCTATATCTTGAAATAAATCAATGGTTCAAACAAAAGAGAATATGAACGACTGTGTGCAACCATAACAACTTAACCTTTATGTGAAATGAAAAAAAGAACTCCTCAGCTGGGAATGTGGTTGCATATTGAAAACCTACATAAAACAATAGAATTACTCATTAAACCATCTGCAGAATGAAATGCTCAGGCTACAATGAAAATACAAGCAGGAAAATGGTGCTTGTGCTATGAGGGCGTAGCCATTTATAAAAAAATATGAAACCCTAAATGGATTATTTAATCCATTAATTTTCTTTGCATTTCTAAATTAAAAGCAATAGTTTTTTCTTTATTCACGGGAAGTGTGAAAGGAAGCAAGGTATGTGGAAACACTTCCTACATTGATCTACCGAGGAAAGATTTATGTAAATCTTAACTTTTAAAATTACAAATTATGAGATGCACATTAATAGAAAGGTAATAACAACATCCAAAAGCAAATACAAAATTCACAACACAAGATATACGTGGGGAAAACCCTTTTGGGTAAAAAAACCCCACACTCCAAAGCTGCCCAATATATTATTCAAGAATCAAGAAGATTACATTATACTTGTAGAGAAAGCTTCCATAGGAGTATAACCAACTAGAGATCCAGAGGTAACTAAACATCTATAAGACTCTTACACACAACCTCCATCTCAAGCTCTTGATAGATAGGAGATACAATACAGTAAACCATCAACGGTAATTATGAAACCTTGAGCCAAAACCACCCAAAAGTGGTGCCCAAATTTTCTTCAATCAAAGATGCCTTGTGATGTGCCAAAACACACACCAACACATGTAACTCTCCCCTTTACAACTCTTTTAAGTGTCCAACACATTTTCACATTTCCCAAAAATAATAGGTCCAAATTTTGGAGGCCATAACTTTTGATCTGGGTGTCTGATTGATGAACTATTTGATGCATCAAAAAGCTCATGATGAAGGGGGTAAATCATAAAACACACAAAAACAAAAATTGCACATAGAAAATAAAATATTCTTTTATTGATTTGGACAACCCATAACATTATAGAATCTCAAATACAATCAGAGGATGAATCCTCCACAGGCTGCAACACATTACAACTTCCTATCTCAAGACTCTAGAATCTTCTCCCTTCTGTAACCACAAATCAACTAGAGTTTCTAATTTCTGACCTTTTCTTGACTCTAAAATTTCCCCCTTATCGCTACTATTGACAAGGGTTCCCAACAATAGTCATAAATAGCCCTTTTTGGCGGCCTCCAGCTAAATTTCAAAATTTGTAACTCCCTCCAAAAATAGGTCAACTTCCAGGAAGCATAACTTTTGATGTCTGATTAACGAACTGTTTGAAGTGACGGAAAGCTCATGAAGTGAACTATCATGCTAGAAATTTGTAAACAGATTTCCATAAACTTTTCGAGGTGTTATGGGATGTTTTAGTTCCTCATATTTGATTTCAAAACTTTTTAGGGGACCACACAAAATTGAAACTTTAATATCTTGAAATCCAGACATGATCTTGAGCTGAAATTTACCAAGAATGCTTATTTGACTATTCCAAAATATTTGGGAAAAATTTTGAGCTCAATCGCTTCTCTGATATGGACTTACTAAAAATAGTAAATTCTGGTATCCTTAGCCGGGTTGGAGACTTTGAAGGTTCTAAATCATTATTCAAGCAAATGGGTATCCAAAAACACAAGTTTTGAAAAGAAATGAAAACAAGGTCATCAATTTTGAATCAACATTGTTTTTGGGTGATGCAAGATTGCCCTTACACCTCTGGATGCTCCTGCATCAGACACTTAGGGTAATTTGAGAAGTGACCCCATTACGTCTTAGGAGTTAGAGGGAAACCAAGACGGTTAACCTCAGCCTTAGATAACTAGGATGAATCTTCAACAAGCCTTCATCTCCATTTAACTAGGTACTCTACATATTGCCTGTTTCTTGTGCTTCTACCCACATGGCTATCCCAAATTTCTTCTATCTCCTCCTTTGAAGTAAATGTCAGAATACTCCACTATTCTTCTGTTGGTCCATCCTCTGTTCCACCTTCATGATATTCTGTTAAATCAACAATGTTGAACATAGGGGAAATACTGATTCCACTCGGTAGCTCTACCTTAAATGTATTTCCTGAGTCATGCTTCTTTAGAATTCTGCATGGTCCAAATTTCTTCATTTTCAGCTTATTATATGTTGCAACTGGAAACCTCTCTTTTCTCAAGTGAACCATGACTTCATCTCCTACTTGAAATTCCTTATATCTCCTCTTTTGATCTGCCTTAGCCTTGTACTGATTATTCATCTTATTAATGTACTTTCTCACATCTTCATGCAAATTCTTCAGTTGCTCTGTAAAGTCTTCGGCTTCAACACTTGTCTTTTCTCCTTTGTCCATGTTCCTTAACTCTGAAGCATTTCTTGGACTATTCCCATATACAATCTAGAATGGTGATTTACCAGTACTCCTATTGATAAAATTGTTGTAAGAAAATTCTTCTTGTGGTAAAATCAAATCCCATCCCTTGGGATTATCTCCTACTAAGCATCATAACAGGTTACCCAAACTCCTATTCACTACTTCCATCTGTCCACATCAGTCTGTGGATGGTGTGCAGAACTAAACTTCAAATCTATTTTCAACTTCTTCCACAATGTCCTCCAGAAATAACCAACAAACCTGGTATCTTGATTTGAAACTATGCTCTTAGGTAGACCGTGTAGTCTTACCACCTCTCTGAAAAATAACTCTGCAATATGAATAACATCATTAGTCTTCTTACAAGGAATAAAATGTGCCATCTTCGAGAATCTGTCCACCACCACAAAAATAGAATCATGTCCTCTTTGTGTTCTTGGTAAACCAAGAACAAAATCCATACTAATATCATCCCATGGCTTCTTTGGTATAGGTAGTGACTGATATAGCCCTATATTCTGACTTGCTCCTTTTTCCATCTAACACACTCTGCAACTTTGCACAAATTTTTTCACATCCTTCTGCAACTGTGGCCAATAATAATGCTCGCCAACAATAGCAATGGTCTTATCTTGACCAAAGTTTCTAGCTAATCCCGCACTATGCTTCTCCTTAATCAGGTTCTCTCATGGAACTCCTTAGAATGCACAAATAGCTTTGTCTAAACAACATGCCATCTTGGATTATGAAATCCAACCATTGTCCCGTCCAAAGTAATAGGTTCCAAACAAGATTTCCAAGACACTGCAAAATTTGGATCTTCAGGATACAAACTTTTTAGCTCATCGAACCCAACAACCTCTATCTTCATTTTTGTCAACAAATTTTGCCTTTTGCTCAAGGTATCTATAACTCTGTTAGACTTCCCACTCCTGTGCTTCAAAACAAAAGTATAACTCTGCAAAAACTCAACTCATTTTAAGTGCCTTTGATTTAACTTTCCTTGACTATTAAGATACTGCAAAGCCTGATGATTAGTATACAAAACAAACTCTTTTGACAACAAATAATTTCTTCATTTATTTAAATCCTAAATTATTGCATAAAACTCTTGATCATAAACAAAATATTTTTTCTTGGCATCATTCAGCTTCTCACTAAAATAGGCAATGTGCTTACCTTCTTGGCTCAAAACAACTCCTATAGCACTGCCACTAGCATCACAATATACCTGAAACACCTTATTGAAATATGGAAGTGCCAAAGTAGGTTGCTCTATGACTTTCTACTTCAATGTATCAAAACTCTTGGCTACTCCTGTAGTCCATTTAAACTCCTTTCTATCCCCTCTCATTGTCTCAGTTAGGGGTGCACAAATGCTACTAAAATTCTTGATAAATTTTCTGTAAAAACTTGCGAAACCATGAAAAGATCTTACTTCTGTAGAACTCCTTGGCGTAGGCCATTCAATGATAGCCCTGACCTTCTTTGGGTCCATCTTAAGACCTTCCTTTGAGACAACAAATCCTAGGTATACCAACTCCTTCTTTGCAAAACTACATTTCTTCAGATTAATCAACAACTTCTCCTCCCTCAGCTTCTCTAAAAATCTTCTAGTATGCAACAGATGCTCATCCCAAGTCTTCCTGACAATCAAAATGTCATCTAAATAAGCAATAACAAAACTTCCCAAAAATTCTTTCAATACCTCGTTCATGAGGCACATGAATGTGCTTGGTGCATTGGTTAGCCCAAATGGCATGACTAACCAATCATACAAACCTTCCTTTGTCTTGAAGGCTATCTTTCATTCATCTCTTTCTCTAATTCGGATCTCCCACTCTTTAGGTCAATCTTCGTGAAGTACTTGGCTCCATTGAAACAATCCATTATGTCATCCATTCTAGGCAATGGAAATCTGTACTTTATCATGATCTTATTGATGGCCCAGGAATCTATACACAATCTCCAGTTTCCATCTTTCTTTGGTGCTAGTACTGTAGGTACCACACATGGACTTAGGCTCTCCCTTATTAGTCCCTTCCTTAACAACTCGTGAACCTATTTGTTTAGCTCTTCATTCTCTACAGGAGTCATTCTGTGTGCTGCCTTATTAAGCAAATTAGCTCCTGGTATCAAATCCATTTGATGACTTATCTTCCTCATCAGTGGTAAACCTTCTGGTACATTATTAGAGACAATATCCTAAAATTCTTCTAATAGATCTGAGACTTTTGCTGGTACATCTTCATATTTCTCTTGACTGATCTTAGGAATCAATGCAAAGCAATGATGCTCATGCTTCATACCCTCCAAAAATTTCCTACCATCTACCATGCAAATTCTAGTAGTACTACATATCTTTTCTTCCACCTCCTTCAAGGGCTTCAACCTATGACGAACTCGATCCTTTGTTAGGGAATAGGTGTTTGCATGCCCATCATGGACAACACACCTATCATACTGCCATGACCTTACTAATAACATATGACATGCATCCATTGGTTTGATGTCACACAACACCTCATCATGGTAGTCCCCAATCTTGTACTTGATTAAACACTATTTATTGACCAAAGCTCTATGGTCCTTCTGTAGCCATGCAATCTGATATTGATGTGGATGCTTTCTTCTTGTCAACTTCAACTTGTTAACCATCTCCTCTAAAACAAGATTGTCAGTGCTTCCACTGTCAATAATAATATCACAACACTTACCTTCACATTTGCACCTTGTGCGGAATAAACTCTTCCTCTGATCTAGTTCTTTCTCCTCATTTAACAAGGTTCTTTTGACAACTAGGGTTTCTCCCCTTTCAGCATCTTCAAAATGCTTAGACTATGCATCTTCATCTACATGTACAACTCGTACATTACCTTCAGGTCTTCTGTTTGTCCTTCCTTGATGTTGTGGACACTCGTATGCTTGATGTCCTTCTTCTCCACATTGGAAATAGGTTCCTCTGAAACCTCCTCTTCCAAGTCCTTGCCCAGGTCGGCCTCTTCCTCTTCCTCTTTGCTGACCATTGTTCTGGTCACGAGGGTGGTAGGCATTATCTCCTCTCTGATTTCAACTGGTGCCAACTTCTTCACTTTTCTTTTGATCTTCATTTCAGCCTCCATAGGATCTTCCACCAGTCCTTCCACTTTGACCTCTTCCTCTTTGCTTGCTTTCGAATCTTTTATTCAGCTTCTCTTCCACGTTTAAGGAAAACTGGTATGCATCTTATATGGTGGTCATTCTAACTAGGCTTAGCTCCTCTTGAATACTTGGCCTCAACCCATTAATGTAATGGGCTACCTTCTCCTTGTTGGCTTTTGCATGACCGGTCCTGATAGGAATCTTATAAAAATCTTCTGTATACTCCTTAACAGACTTGTTACCCTGCTTCAGTCCTTGCAGCTTCTTCAACAACTCCATCTCATAGTCCACAAGAAGGTACTACTTCTTTAGTTTCTCCACCATGTGATCCCATATGGTAATCTTTCCTTTTCCTCTCCTATTTCTATGTAATTGGACCTCCTTCCACCAAATACTGGTATGGCCCTTCAACTTTGTTTTTGTAAAATTGACCCATTCTAGATCCTTCACATCTTTGTACTCGAAATATTCTTCCATATCATTGATCCAATCAATAAGCTATTCCAGATTCAAATCTCTAGAATAAGTAGAAAGTTTGATCCTGGGCCTCTTTTTGATCTTTGAAATGACCCTCAACAACCTAACTCCTGCAGGATCTCATGTAGCTTCTTGTTCTTCCTCAGATAGCTCTTCTTCAACTTCATCCTCACTTTCTTCTCTTGTTCTCAGCTCAAATCCTCTTCACAACTCCTCTTGCAATGCATTGATCTGTCTTTGCAGGGCTCTAAAACCCTATTCCATCAAAGCATTTCTTCCAACACGGTTTCTTCGTGGAGGCATCTTGATCTCTGCAACAAACCCACAACCTCAGGTCCTAGTGCAAATTATCTCATGGTCAGTGATCTGTCTACACACTCAGGAACCCTTGCTTTGATACCACTTGATGAAGGGCTAATTCATAAAACACAACAACAGAAATTGCACATAGAAAATAGAATGTTCTTTTATTGATTTGGACAACCCATTAAATTACAAAAGTTCAAATACAATCAGAGGATGAATCCTCCACAGGCTGCAACACATTACAACTTCCTATCTCAAGACTATAGAATCTTCTGCCTTCTGTAATCCCAAATCAGCTAGGGTTTCTAATTTCCCACCTTTTCTTGACTCTACACTTTCCCCCTTATCTCTACTACTACCAAGGGTTCCTAAAAATAGTCATAAATAACCCTTTTTGGCGGCCTCTAGCTAAATTTCAAAATTTGCAACTCCCTCCAAAAATAGGTCAACTTCCGGGAAGCATAACTTTTGATCCGGGTGTCCGATTGACGAATCGTTTGAAGCGCTAGAAAGCTTGCGAAGTGAACTATCATGCTGGAAATTAGTAAAGGGATTTCCATAAGCTTTTTGTGGTGTTATGGGATGTTTTAGTGCCTCATATCTGATTTCAAAACTTTTCAGAGGACCTCACAAAATTGAAACTTTAATATCTTGAAATCCAGACATGATCTTGAGCTAAAATTTACCAAGAATGCTTATTTGGATATTCTGAATCTTTAGGAATAATTTTAGGCTCAACTGCTTCTCTGATATAAACTTACTAAAAATAATAAATTCTAGTATCCTTAGCCTGGTTGGAGACTTTGAAGGTTCTGAATCATTATTCAAGAAAATGGGTATCCAAAAACACAAATTTTGAAAAGAAATGAAAACAAGGTCATCAATTTTGAATCAACATTGTTTTTGGGTGATGCAAGATTTCCCTTACACCTTTGGATGCTCTTGCATCAGCTCGTGAAGAGATCTATCAAGCTATAACTCGCTTCTCCGGTTACAACAACTTTATGGGTGTTTAGGGACCTCTAAGTGCCTCAAAATTGAGTTCAAAACTTTTTCTAACAGTTTCAAAAAATAGAAACTTTAATATCTTGTAATCCATGTATGATCTTGAGTTGAAACTTACCCAAGATGTTTACTTAGCACTTCTGCACCTTTTGGGAAAATTTTAGGTCCATCCAAGCTCAAATGTAGAGTTACTAAAACTAGTAAGCCCTGCTATTTTTAGCCCTTTTGGAAACTCTGAAAGTTCTAAACCATTCATCAAGATAAAGGGTATTCAAAAAGACCAAAACTGGGAAGAATAGTAACATTTCATAGTTGTAAGGTTGAGAAACTTTTCTTAACATTGTCCCACTTGTCGAACACCTTGCAAGAGCAAAGGGAGTGTTGGTGCCTGAATTGACTGTCAGTTAATTTAGCAATTTTTCATGCAGGCACCTTCCCAAAAAGTCCAAAAAGTTTTAAGTTTTGGGGCCCCTCAGTATTTTTCAGCATCTGCATCATAGTTCTTGAGGAGGTGGTCTTCATGTTTTCTCCATCGGCGAAAGTTTGTTTTTGAAGTGCTCTGGTTGTGTCTTCGAACTTGAACCCTTTTCTCAATGGTTCAATGGTTCGATGCTTTGTGATTTTGGTCTCAGTCAGGAGTCTTGCCGATGGAGTATTGTTTTGATGTTTGAACCTCGGCGTTGAACCATCGGGTTGAATCGGTTCAATGGTTCATGGTTCAATGGTTCAAAGCTTTATGATTTTGGTCTTATCAGAGTGATCGACATCATTGACAGAGGGGTTTCTTGTTGATCCGATGGTTGGTGGTCTGGCCGATAGTGAAGTTGATGTTCGGCGTGTCGGGGTGACGATGGTTTTTGTCTTGGCGACAGGTGTGTATGGAATGGTCATCGGTGAGACTTTGTTCATCAGCGGGGAAGCTTTTGGGTTGGCTGATAGACTATGTCTGGCTGACAGAGGATTGCGATGGCTTCATCGGTGTAACACATGAGGTCGGCCAGAGGATTTTTGGATGCTTCGATGGAGGGAGTCACGCCGACGGAGGTGGGAAGCGCAGTAGGCATTGGCGAGACTGTTGAGATCGGCAGGAGATTTGTGGGGTAGGCCGATGGGCTTTTGGAGAAGGAGCGTGCATCGAGCGTGGCAAAAGCGCTCGACACCTATTATGCATATGGCCATGTTTTTAAAATACTAAAGGGGTCTCCGCACCGAGCACGTGGGATTAATCTCCCTGCATAATTTGAACCTTTAGTGAAAAACGCGTTTTGGCGGGAAGTTCTTTTTTGAACGCAGCGACAGTTTTCTCGGTGGTCGCGGGTGGTTGAGCCATCAATGGCGACTATGCTGAGGCGTGAGCGAGTTGTTGAACAGTCATGTACCTGATTTTTGGCATGAAGACTCCCGGATGGTGGCACAGCTCGAGGCCACCCTTGTCTACTATCTTGTCTATTGCAGCAATAACTTCTGAGCGCCATTCCTTCTGAGGACTGTATCTGGCGGTTTCTTGTCAAACCATGTAATTAATTGCTATAGGTACACTTTCTGGCCGATATAGGCAGACTGTGTTACCATTGTTTTGGTTGTTGAAAGTTGAACATTTTGGCTCTGTAATACAATACAATTGGTTTTGGTTGCTTTGTGCAGCAAAGCTTGTGAGTTTATGTATCTCTTGTTGTATGTTTTTGCATGAATCCACTGATTTCATGGTTAATCTTATATGAATAATGCTATGTTTGCATGTGTTGTGCTAATTCTATCTCCAGTGTTGCATGTATCTTTCTTCTGAGTCTAGGTATTCAAGGAATGTCTAAGATTCTAGAACATAGAATTCCTGTGTTGAATATTTAATCTCTTAACTTCTGCTCAAGGGGTAGATTAACTTGTTCTCAGATTGAATATTGGGAAGGATATATTGCAATAGGGATGCCATAAGTATAGATAGCTTAACACTCTGTATTGGGAGATATCTGTAAGGCAGATATCACATGTATCCCCCTGAAATCTAGTTTTAGTTGTTCATGCTGATCATTCACAGGTGTATGTCTACTGACTCCAAGCCCTGGATAGGCACCAATCTTGCTTTGTGTTAGTGTTATATACCATGTCCAGCTTTGCATCCAAATTTGAAATCAAAATCAAACTCTAAAACAACCATTAGGACAGTAGAATTAGTTTTAGGATCCTCAGTCCTCTGTCTACAACTGCAAATAGGCCCAAAGCTAGCCCCTTTGCTCTTATCTTTTAGTTTTGGTCTACTTACAGGAGGACTCATCTGCTTTCTGTTAGCATCCCAGCCATAGTATGCATATCGTCATGGGTGTTGAGTAGGGAATACCCCCCTAGGTTTTGCAGAGCCTAAATAAGAAGAGGAGATAAAATATAGTCTATCTCCTACACTGTTGGCCCCTGGCCCAGAGATCTTGTTGGTCATTGATGGCTACCTTGTAGGGAAATCTGGGAGTAAGCATCCAGTCTGGGAAAAAACCAACAGAAATTGGTGACTCCGCTGGGGAGGTCTAAGGGATTGAAAAATTAGACTTTGAAAGTGTTTGTTGCAGCAAGAGAAAAAGGTTGTATATGTGACTCTGCTGGTGGATGATCCAGAAAGAAAGAAATCAATTTGCAGCTTCAGCTTGTTTGAAGCTCATTCCTCTTCAAGGAGGTGGCGACTCTACATCAAAGAACCTGATAAAAGAACAAAATCAGTCAGAGGAGAATTTGCAGCTGCTGCAACATATCCAGGTATTTCCACAAGTTTTTGAAAAGTTCCCTATTTGGTGAGATAGCACTGGTTAAAAGGGAAACATTAGTGAAAGCAGAGCTTGCATGCTTCTATTAGAACTTACTGTGTATTTCAAAGGGCATGAAATGTTGTTCAAGAGACTCATTTAAAGGACTTTAGGAAAGTTCAAAAAAACAGTCTGAATTTTGAGTGCCTAAAGTCATTATTGGTAGAAAATCTGAGTAAAGAGGAGGGTTGCAAAAACATAAAGGATGTATTATCAGCCCATGCACCCTTGTGAGGTGTCAAGTGCAAAAATGTATAACAGTCAATCCCAACCATGTAATAAAAGAAGTTTCAACATAGATAGATATAAGCTCATAAATTTTAATGGCATTTGTGGCTATCCAAATGCTTTTCCACCTAAAATTAGAAAGTATTTGCCCAAATTTAGTTGTGCAAAGGATGAATCAGCAGAGAGACACTTGCAGCAGTTTATAAATGTGATAGATGACTTTGAGATTGACCATGAGGATGTGGTTATGAGATTATTTGTTCAATCTCTAGATGAAGATGTAAGGGACTGGTTTTCCTACCTTCCAGCCCACTCTGTCAACTCTTGGCATGATTTTAAATCTGCATTTCTAGTACAATATGGTGAAAGAATTTCTGAATATGCAGTTATTAGTGACTTCATGTACATCCATATTGAAGAAGATGAGTTGATCCCAGCCTTTAACCTCAGATTTATGAGGGCATTGAATAGAATTCTAGAATGCACGAGACCTAATGATGCACTATGCTTAGTTGTCTATTTGGGAGCCTTTGATAAGAAAATGAGTTATAGATTGAGAGATAAGGAGCCCACCACATTGCATCAGGCACATCAATTTGCAATAGATATTGAAAACAATTGGAGGTATGGAATACAAAAGGGTTATTTTTCTAAAAATTTTTGTTGTCCTACAGCCCCCAATGTTAATGAAAGTTTTAATTCAGATGTTGACAATGAATGTCAAAGTAATCACACCCCTGCTATCCCAGTTTTTGCATCATTCCAAGTTGATGATGTTTCTGTTATAGAGGAGGATGTCCTGATTTGCCCAGTAAATGAAGTTGAAAACAATGGTTTTTCAAGTAGTATTTACATGCTAGCTCCTATCAAAGAATATTCATGTTTAAATGATCCAGTTGTACAAATTTATGATCATGTGGATCAACAGTCAGTATCAGTTTCATCAGGAAGTATTAGAGGGCTGGAAAATGATGTAGATAGCTCAACTTCAGAATGCATTGAAGTAGCAGAAATCTTGTATGTGGGGCAATCGGATAATAAAAATGATATCCATGACCAGTGCATAGATCAGGTTTGTTTTTCTTATGACTCTGGATCTGATAGTAATGAAGAAGAATTGGACTGTCATGAAAAAGAAGCAGAGAACTTTGCAGTGAATATATATCCCCTTTATGATGAGTCTGCAGATGTCTTTGATACTGTGAGTCCTGACTTTTAGTGGTGCAGGATTAATCCTCTTTTTGAGGATGATGATGAATATAAAGAGACAATTGACCTAGGTGATACATCAGTTTGTGAGGGGGGGGCATATGAATCAGATATCTCCAGTTCTTGTGAAGATAGTATGGATTTGCAAACTGTGGATAATGTATGTTCATCATCACTTGATCCAGACATATGCAACATTGTGTGTGTGGATCAGGATTTGTTTTCAATATCAATAAATATTGGGGGTCTCATATTTTCTGAATGTCTTCAGCTTTTGGATCAACTAGATGAATGCCTGGTGATATGTAACAGCCAGGTGGATGAGGAGAATATACCGTCTGAAGAGTATAACATGCATATGTTGCTTAATGCTGAAGGATTTTTTAGCATGTATGGCTGCATGTTTGATTTTGAAATGTAGAGTGACAGAAGCAGTACTACAAATGGCAAGTTATCAGAAATGGTTGAATATCTAATTGAGCAGATGACCTTATGGGAAAACTATGCTAATCTTTTCAGTTGGGATTGTGATCTTTCAGTTTGGAATCAGGCATTTAGTAGGATAAAGTTTTGGTTCTTCATTTTTGGTTGCCCAGGGCCACCCAAGTGATGATTAAAAAATATAATTTTTGAGCAGGTTGGTGCAATGATCGACTCCGTGCCCAATGGACATGGGACTGGTCTGCATCCCAGAGTTCTATGGTTCTTGCCATGCCTGCAAGAGGCATGCATCCTCAGACAGAGCCACTATTGGTGCCTGAATTGACTGTTAATTAATTTAGCAATTTTTCATGCAGGCACCTTCCCAAAAAGTCCAAAAAGTTTTAAGTTTTGGGGCCCCTTAGTATTTTTCAGCATCTGCATCATAGTTCTTGAGGAGGTGGTCTTCATGTTTTCTCCATCGGCGAAAGTTTGTTTTTGAAGTGCTCCGGTTGTGTCTTCGAACTTTCAGTTTGAACTTGAACCCTTTTCTCAACGGTTCAATGGTTCGATGCTTTGTGATTTTGGTCTCAGTCAGGAGTCTTGCCGATGGAGTATTGTTTTGATGTTTGAACCTCAGTGTTGAACCATCGGGTTGAACCGGTTCAACAGTTCATGGTTCAATGTTTCAAAGCTTTATGATTTTGGTCTTATCAGAGTGATCGGCATCATTGGCAGAGGGGTTTCTTGTTGATCCAATGGTTGGTGGTTTGGCCGACAGTGAAGTTGATGTTCGGCGTGTCAGGGTGACGATGGTTTTTGTCTTGGCAACAGGTGTGTATGGAATGGTCATCCGTGAGACTTTGTTCATCGGCGGGGAAGCTTTTGGGTTGGCTGATAGACTATGTCTGGCCGACAGAGGATTGCGATGGCTTCATCGGTGTAACACATGAGGTCGCCCAGAGGATTTTTGGATGCTCCGATGGAGGGAATCATGCTGACGGAGGTGGGAAGTGTAGTAGGCATCGGCGAGACCGTTGAGATCAGCAGGAGATTTGTGGGGTAGGCCGATGGTAGAGGTTTGGCTGATGGGCTTTTGGAGAAGGAGCGTGCGTTGAGCGTGGCAAAAGCGCTCGACACCTATTATGCATATGGCCATGTTTTTAAAATACTAAAGGGGTCTCCGCACCGAGCATGTGGGATTAATCTCCCTGCATAATTTGAACCTTCAGTGAAAAATGTGTTTTGGCGGGAAGTTCTTTTTTGAACGCAGCGACAGTTTTCTCAGTGGCCACGGGTGGTTGAGCCATCAATGGTGACTGTGCTGAGGTGTGAGCGAGTTGTTGAACAGTCATGTACCTAATTTTTGGCATGAAGACTCCCGGATGGTGGCACAGGGCTTGAGGCCACCCTTGTCTACTATCTTGTCTATTGCAGCAATAACTTCTGAGTGCCATTCCTTCTGAGGACTGTATCTGGCGGTTTCTTGTCAAACCATGTAATTAATTGTTGTAGGTACACTTTCTGGCCGATATAGGCAGACTGTGTTACCATTGTTTTGGTTGTTGAAAGTTGAACATTTTGGCTCTGTAATACAATACAGTTGGTTTTGGTTGCTCTGTGTAGCAAAGCTTGTGAGTTTATGTATCTCTTGTTATATGTTTTTGCATGAATCCACTGATTTCATGGTTAATCTTATATGAATAATGCTATGTTTGCATGTGTTGTGCTAATTCTATCTCCAGTGTTGCATGTATCTTTCTTCTAAGTCTAGGTATTCAAGGAATGTCTAAGATTCTAGAACATAGAATTCCTGTGTTGAATGTTTAATCTCTTAACTTCTGATCAAGGGGTAGATTAAATTGTTCTCAGATTAAATATTGGGAAGGATATACTGCAATAGGGATGCCATAAGTATAGATAGCTTAACACTCTGTATTGGGAGATATCTGTAAGGCAGATATCACATGTATCCCCCTGAAATCTAGTTTTAGTTGTTCATGCTGATCATTCACAGGTGTATGTCTACTAACTCCAAGCCCTGGATAGGCACCAATCTTGCTTTGTGTTAGTGTTATATACCATGTCCAGCTTTGCATCCAAATTTAAAATCAAAATCAAACTCTAAAACAACCATTAGGATAGTAGAATTAGTTTTAGGATCCTCAGTCCTCTGTCTACAACTGCAAATAGGCCCAAAGCTAGCCCCTTTGCTCTTATCTTTCAGTTTTGGTCTACTTACTGGAGGACTCATCTGTTTTCTGTCAGCATCCCAGCCATAGTATGCATATCGTCATGGGTGTTGAGTAGGGAATACCCCCCTAGGTTTTGCAGAGCCTGAATAAGAAGAGGAGATAAAATATAGAGTCTATCTCCTACACTGTTGGCCCCTAGCCCAGAGATCCTGTTGATCATTGATTGCTACCTTGTAGGG
The DNA here is from genome assembly GCA_027924645.1 of Cunninghamia lanceolata. Lineage (NCBI taxonomy): Eukaryota > Viridiplantae > Streptophyta > Pinopsida > Cupressales > Cupressaceae > Cunninghamia > Cunninghamia lanceolata. Next base: position 2,609,573 of record BSBN01000124.1, on the reverse strand, counting down.
AAATCTAGGAGTAAGCATCCAGTCTGGGAAAAAACCAACAGGGAGTATTAACACCATGATTTAATTGCTAGGGGTCTAGAGGCCCATAGACTCCAAACACCATCTGAACTTCTTTGTGCTCACAGGTTTTGTCAAGGAATCTACAACATTCGTCAAAGTGTGAACTTTCTCCAAGTTTGCCTTCCTATCCTCTACCATGTCATGAACAAAATGGTACTGGACATCAATATGCTTAGTCCTCACATGGAAAGTATGATTCTTTGCCAAACATCTGGCACTCTGACTGTCACAATAATTAGTAATCTTCCCTACATCAAACCCAACATTAGAAGACAATTTCTTAAGCCAAATGGCTTCTTTACAAGCATGAGTTTCTGCCATGTACTCAGATTCAATAGTGGACAAAGTGACCGTAGGTTGCCACTTACTCATCCAGCTAATAACACCACCAAACATAGTGAACACATAATCACTAGTAGATCTCCTACTATCAACGTCACCTGCCCAATCTAAATCCACAAATCTATGAATACAAAGTGAATGCCGAGGTCCTGTAGGATAACCATGATAACATAAGGAATACTCAAAAGTACCCCATAAATATCTGGACACTATCTTCACTGCATCCCAATGTACCCATCTAGGATTATCCATAAACCAACTAAGGATTCCCACTGCTTGGGCAATGTTTGGTCTTGTACAGACCATAGTATACATCAAGCTACCAATTGTACTAGCATAAGGAACTCTGCTCATATCCTCCATCTCTAAAGGAGACTTCAGACAATCTGCAATAAATAACTTTATCCCCATCATAACAGAACTGTCAACAGTCTGTAAGCTACCATGCTGAATCTCTCCAACACAGTGTTCACATACTTACTCTAGCCTAACCAAATTTTTCTGTTAGCTCTATCTCTTCTGATTTCCATTCCAAGAATGTACCTAGCTGCCCTTAGATCTTTCATCTCAAACTATGCTAACAACTAAGACTTCAAATCAGAAATCAAAATTTTACCATTCCCAATGAACAACATATCATCAACATATAATGTAATAATGAGAATGTAATCATTATCCATTTTAAAGTAAACACAATGATATGATTTCAATCTCAGAAATCCCAAACTCAACACAAAGGTATCAAATTTCTGGTACCACATCTTAGGAGATTGCTTTAAACCATACAACGACTTTTTCAACTTGCAAACCAAATTTTCTTTACCTTTTACCACATAGTGCTCTGGCTTTGACATATAGATTTCTTCCTCCAAGTCACCATGAAGGAAAGTTGCCTTCACATCCATTTGTTCAACTTCAAAATTGTATGCTGCAACAAGTGATAACAAGAATCTGATAGATGTCAGTTTTGTAATGGTAGAGAAAATCTCACCATAATCTATTCCCTCAACCTGGGAATAACCCTTTGTGACCAACCTTACCTTAAATTTCTCAACACTGCCATCTGAACCAAACTTCTTCTTGAACACCCATTTTCATCCAACAGGTTTATGTCCATCAGACAAGGGCATCAAATCCCAAGTATTAGTTTTCTTCAAGGAAGCCATCTCTTCTTTTATGGCCTCTTTCCAGGAATCTACATTACTCATACCCATAGCCTCCCTTACGGTCCTAGGTTCATCAGTGTTAGAAATCAAAGCAAAAATACAATTAGAATCATGTAATGAATAACCAAACCTATTAGGTTGTCACCTTATCTGCGTGGACCTCCTCAAAGATTGAGGTTGAGGTTCTTCATCTTCTTCTAAACTTTCAAAGCTACTAGAGCTTTCCTCATTATTAGGTCCAACAAATGTTTTTGGTTCAACTTTCTCAGGGGTGGAAGGAAGCTGAACCACATAATCTTTCTTCTCTTCTTTCTCTGGATGCAAGACAATAGAAGAAGGATTGAGCTCTCTGAAGATTACACTTCTGCTATACAGAACTTTCTCAGCCGCTGGATCCCAAAGCTTCTACCCTTTCACACCGATGCCATAACTAATGAAGATACACTTCATAGCCTTGTTCTCCAACTTAGACCTCTTCTCCTTAGGCACATGTGCATATGCCTCACAACCAAATACTCAAATGTATCTCAATGAAGGATTTTTACCAGACCACACCTCCATAGGTGTCTTATCAATGAACACTGATGTAGGAGACCTATTAACCAGGTAACAAGTTGTAGTAATAGATTTAGTCCAAAAATTTTTGTTCAAAGCCAGCTCCACTTAGTATACTCCTTGCCCTCTCCATCAACATTCTATTCATCCTCTTTGCAACTCCATTCTGCTGAGGGGTATACAGAGTTGTCTTGTGCTTCTCAATCCCCTGTTCTTTACATAACTTGCCAAAATCTACTGAACAAAACTCACCACCATTGTTAGTCTTCAAACACTTAATCTTTCTATCCTTCTGATTCTCTACAAGAGCTTTGAACACTTTGAATCTATTAAAGACTTTAGATTTACTTCTAAGGAAATACACCCATGTCCTATTGTAGTCATCAATGAATGAAACAAAGGAAACCAATTTTGAAATCGAAGGAAAATTAACATGACCAAACACATTAGAATGAATCAAGTCCAACACCTCAGAAGATTTTTGAGAACTGGAATAAAATTGAACATAGTTTTATTTTCCATAAATTCAATGTTCACAGAAATCAAACTCAAGGTTACAATCATTCATACCCTCAACAAGATTTTTATTTTTTAGGGTCCTCAAACCCTTTTCACCAATGTGACCAAGCCTTTGGTTTCATAACATTATCTTCTTAGCTGGAAGTTTCATTTCCATAGAATGAGCACCCTTAGGTACCCAGAAAGAATGACCGTTAGATGTAGATGCAACTGTTCTCTTCGCTGCTAGTTCCAATGGTGAGGATGAAAACTTTGAAGATCTCTTCTTTGAAATAGAGGCACTATTGCACTAAACTATGCATGCATCAAGATGAAACAGAGTGCTAATTTGAACACCCTTAGCCAACACCATAGATCCTTTAGTCATCTTACATCGTCCATTCTAGAAAACAACCTACACACCCACATCATTCAACTTACTTATAGAAAGAAGGTTTCATGCCAAACCAAGGATATGCAGAATACCATTGATCCCCTTCCATCATCCATCAGGGAATTGAATCAAGACTCTTCCATGGTCAACAATCTTTAGGTGATAGTCATCACCCAAGTAAACCTTTCCAGCATTGTATTCTTCATACTTTGAAAACCAACCCCAATGTGAGGTCATGTGAAAATATGCACCAGAGTCAATTAGCCACACATCCTCAAATGCATGGGCTGCCAAGGTAGCGATAAATTACGCTTCTCCTTCATCTTGAGAGGACTTGTCAGAATCTAAGTCATAGTTCTTCTTCTTTTTCTTTTTCTCCTCCTTGTACTCCTTGTGGAAGTGACCAAGTTTTCTGTAGTTCCAACATAGAGCCTTGGACTTTTTGAGAGACTTGTTGACCCATTTTTTCCTCTGACTAGAGCCAAACAGTCAACCTGGTATTTTCCTTGAAAAGCCTTTGGAAAATGTTGCCTAAAAAATGAAAAGTGCCAAATTGCCTAAAAAACCTTACCATTGGAAAGAGCTTGAAAAAATAGGTAGGTTTGCTTTTTACATCACCCTGAAATTCGGCCAAATAAAGAAGTTATTGACGGTCAAAGTTTTGGTCAACATACAGTTCAAATATACATTTGGCGGGCTTGCAAATCTGTATCGGCCTTAAAAAAAAATAAAATTGAGTTATATACATTTTCTAAATGTATATCGGGCCAAGGAAATGCATATACATTTAGGGAATCTTTCGCAGATTCCTGGAATATTCGCTAAATGTATATTGGGTCTGCATGTATATAGGGGCTTGTATATTCAGATATACAAATGGAGATACAAAGGAATATGCAGTGAAAAGATACAAGGCTGGTAGACATACATGTGCTACAATGGATGTACATTCGCCAAAAATGCAAAGGGAGAAAATACAAGGGAATATACATTGAAGATTCCTTAGAATATTCTGCGCTTGTATGCATAAAAAGGCTTGTATATTGCTTTGTATGTTCGCACATACAATCGGCTATATACAAATGAAGATATGCATTGCGGGTATATTCCATCAAAGATACCCTGCTTGTATGTGAGACGGTTTGTATGTTGCGTTTGTATATCTGCATATACAAACAAATGTACATTTGCTACAGTGCCAAGAGTGGAGATACAAAGGATCACATGAATAGTGCTTTGTATATCGGCTTGTATGTTCGCACATACAAACCAATATACAAAGCCGATATACAATCCAGACTTGAATATAGGTTTCAATTGGTTCTATAAAGCTTTCAGGTCTGCCTTGTATATATAGGCGTTTGTATATTTCGCACATGCAAGGAAACATACAAACTGAAAGATACATTGTGGGCATATTCCATAAAGATTCCCTATTTGTATGTAAGGGAGTTTGTATATTTGCATATACAAGGGTGCAAACATACATTTGCTACAGTGCCGACAGAACATGCAAGTGGTGGGGCCCGCAGGTTTACAAAATGAGATTGCATGCAAGAAGGTATGTATATCAGCTTATACATTCCTGGAATATTCTGTAAAGTATTCCTGCTTGTATGATTGGCCTTTGTATATTTCGCTTGTATATTCAAATATACAAGCCGATATACAACGGCCAAACATACAAATGTGTTTGTATATCTCAGAGGTACAAATGGTGGGCCCACGCATATACAAGGAGGCTTGTATGTTTCGACATACAAAAGATCTTGTGAACAGTGGCTTGTATATCGCGCATATACAAAGAGATATACAAAAGGAAGTAATACAAGTCGGACTCGACAGGGCAATCAAATATACTTAAAAGTCATTTGGGGTCTGACTTGTATGTATATGGCGCTTGTATAAAGCGATATATACAAGTCAATGATGCATTGCATATACAAGGCGGGTTTGAATCAAGAATCAGTTTTGACACATAAGAGTTTGGAGTCTGCTTTGTATGAAGAGGTGTTTGTATATTTGCATATACAAAGAAATGTACAAGTAGAAGATATGCAAGCCAGACCTGGCAGAACAATGAAACATAGCTTAGTGGTGTTTTGAGGTCCGCGGCTTGTATGATTTGACATACAAAGGAGCAGATACAAAGTTATATGCTAGGCATTTTCAAGTGGTAGGGCCCGCATACACAAGGGGAAATTGTATGTATATGCAATTTTTGAAATACAAGGGGATGTATGTAATGTCCCCTTCCTAGATGGCACATAGATGAGCAGTGGTTGGCCTATTACCAGGGTTTCCGTAGGTCAATAGGTTGGTTAGGGAACCCGACCGAGGGTGTTGGCACTTTGCAGGGAACCTTCCGAGACCTTCAGTTTGATGTTAGATGTTGATTTCAAGAGTTGAATTGAAAACACTAAAGGTTTGCCTTGATGTGAATAGTGAAAGTGAACAGTAACAGAGAATTAGAAGGAGAATAGTAAAAAGTACCCCATCCTAGTAACTTTAATGTTGTTTTGAAAGATGGTGTGACTTTTTCATGAGGAAGTAACCCTTAAGGAAAGGATTGCATTTATGTGGTTGTGGATAGGTTGACGAAGCTTGCACACTTCTTTCCTATTGCAACCGACTTTACAGCATCTCAAGTGGCAGAATTATTCTTCCATGAGGTGTTTAGACTCCATGGACTCCCCAGGACCATTGTCAGTGATCGGGATAGCAGGTTTCTGAGCATCTTTTGGCAGGAGCTATTCCGATTCCTAGAACCAATCCCGAGCTCTAGGTGCTCTACTATTGCCTAATGCCAAGACGCTATATGCGTTGAAAACACAAAAAACACAAAGCAAACCATTCAAACAAAAATAAAAAAATTTAGAACAGCAAGGTACAAATCAGATCAGAATTGAGTAGGGATCTTTCAATGTACAGGGGCCGATATGCAAAGAGTCATGTATGTGCAGAAGGAAATGCAGGATGAGTTTTTGAATGCTGATTCAGGCGCCAAGATGTAGTGATATACATAGAGATGCAAAAGAGATATATACAGGTAGTTGACCGAAAGTTTGACTGCCTGTATATCCTCCATTTGGGCGAATTTGACATGCTCCAAGAGGAAAAGTTGCATATTTTGGTCCCCTCTTTCATTTGGCAGGGTTTTTCCAGGGGCTTTATCACTTTTCAAATTTTAGATCTGAAAATGCATATTTTTGAGTGATGAACATCTCAGAGACGACTTTTAGCAGATGGAGATATTTTTGGGCATTCATTGCAGCAAACAGAACAAGCAGCTCGCATTAAGAACAAAGAATATCTTTCCACCTCTTCATCTCTAGATTGACGATGAGTAAGCAGCTGCAATAAAGACTCTAAATATCTCCTCATCTGTCTAGTTCCAGATTTCAACACCATAACTAATGCAGCTAGACAGTCATTTCAGGGAGATATTTTCAATGACAGCTCTTTGAGCGGATTTTTGTAACCGACTTAGAATAGTTTTGGAATGCTATATATATGCATTCAAATGTTGTAAATAGGGTTGGAAATTTTTTGGCATTAAGACTTTTCTGTTTCCAAACAGGGTTTTCATATGCTGTAACCGTGCCTTTCCATTGAATATATGCAAGTTAGTTTTACCTCTTTACTGATTTTTCTAGTTCTGTGTGAATCTGTGTATGACTGTCTGTGAATGTTTCATTCCTCTCAATCATATTGCTTCTCACCTCTACTAGAGTCATCTAATTTGTGTATACCTATTTGTTGTATTTGATTACATTGTGCATCTTCTCAGTGTTGTGGAAATTTCTTTAAATCTGTCTGGTGCATCACCCTTGTTTTCAAGCTTTTATTTCATTTCCATTACAAGCTTTCTCTCTCCTTTTTCCCCTCAAAATTTAGTAGTTTTAGGTGATAACTAGACAAGGAAGCCGGCCTTCTCCGGAGGTCTGATCTCACTTAGCAAAGTCCCACACTTAGAGATCAGTCCCATGTTACTCCAGTTTGTAGAGGCTTCACGACTGTATGCAAGGGTGCAAAACTGGGTGATAACAAGACTTAGATCTCCCACAGGATTTGGATCTCCCGTGAATCTAGTGAGGAACATAGTAATGTCATACATCGATCCTCCTCCTCCATCTTCACACCAATAGAGATCAACTGGGCCACAAGCATATTGAATGTATTCAGGTGATCAGTGACAGATCCTCCATGTTCCATCCTCAGAGAATACAATTTCTTTCACAGGAATAACTTGTTCACCAAGGATTTAGCCTGATAAACATCTCCAAGCTTCTTCCAAAGATCTTTTGCAGTCTTCTCTTTATGGATATTCAGGAGCACTGAATCATCCAAACAGAGTCTTATCAAATCCTTAGCCTTCTAATCCATTAGATCCCAATCTTCTTTTTTCATGCCTGATGGCATGGTTTCATATATTGCGAGCCATAGATCTCTATCCACCAATAAATCCTCCATCTTAAGTTTCCACAACTCAAAGTTGCCTCCATTGAAATTCTATATATCAAACCTTCCAGATGTGCTTTCCATCTCTTTCCTGCAACAAATATTTCAAAATCCTCTGTACAAGCTCCCACTCAAATAAAGATCAGCTCAAAACACCCTCTACCCAACAACTAGAACCAAAGGTCACCAGGTAGGCTCTGATACCAATTGAAAGGAAGCAAGGTATGCAAAAATGCTTACTACATTGATCTACTAAGGAAAGATTTATGTAAATCTTAACTTTTACAATTACAAATTATGAGATGCACATTAATAGAAAGGTAATAACAACATCCAAATGCAAATACAAAACTCACAACACAAGATATACGTGGGGAAAACCCTTTTGGGTAAAAAACCCCACACTCCAAAGCTGCCCAATATATTATTCAGGAATCAAGAAGATTACAATATACTTGCAGAGCAAGATTTCATAGGAGTATAACCAACCAAAGATCCAAAGGTAACTAAACATCTATAAGACTCTTACACACAACCTCCATCTCAAGCTCCTAATATATAGGAGATACAATACAGTAAACTGTCAACGGTAATTATGAAACCATGAGCTAAAACCACCCAAAAGTGGTACCCAAATTATTTCAACTTAAAGATGCCTTGTGATGTGCCAAAACACACACCAACATGTGTAACTCTTCCCTTTATAGCTCTATTAAGTGTCCAACACATTTTCATATTTCCCAAAAATAAGAGGTCCAACTTCCGGAGACCATAACTTTTGATCTGGGTGTCTGATTAACAAACCGTTTTATGCGTCAGAAAGATCATGAAGAGATCTATCAATATATAACCCCCTTTTCTAGTTACAACAACTTTAAGGGTGTTTAGAGACCTCTAAGTGCCTCAAAACTAAGTTTGAAACTTTTTCTAATAGTTTCAAAAAACAAAAACTTTAATATCTTGCAATCTAGGTATGATATTGAGGCGAAACTCATCTGAGATGTTTACTTAGCAGTTCTGCATCTTTTGGGAAAATTTTAGGTCCATCTGAGCTCAAATGTAGAGTTACTAAAAATAGTAAGCCCTGCCATTTTTAGCCCTTTTGGAAACTTTGAAAGTTCTAAACTATTCTTCAAGATAAAGGACATTCGAAAAGACTAAAACTGGGAAGAATAGTACCTTTTGTAGTTGCAAGGTTGAGACACTTTTCCTAACAAAATGAAAATAAAAAAATGGAGTAAAACATATTTGAGTATTATTTAGAGTAAACAAATTAAAATAAAATAGCGAAAGGTCAAATAAGTTGGTTTAATAAAATTTTATTGTATAAAACTTAAATAGTTAACTATTATGTTGAGAAAATTATGCATACAACTCATAATTTTATTAAAATAATACAAATTAAATTTAATTCCAGAAGACATGCATGATATGGTGTGATGATGTCATGTTCCAAGCGAAATTATTTTTTTGGGGATTGGAACGCTTATAATTAAGCTTTCAACTCGTCGGTTGAGAAAATGTTCTAATGAGCTCTCCATCATTAAATTTTTAGTGTTGCATATCTATATGTTTGCATGTAGCAATGGGTAGAATGCATTTAGCTAATTTAGATACACAGGTCATGCATGTCGACCTTGAAGAGCTAGGCTCTTCGTGATGGGTCAGGCTACTCGTGTGGGTAGCATAGGGAAGTCTTCGACTTCGTGGTAGGGTGGAAGTCGCCACTATGATGTTCTCTTTTCTTCGGGTACGAAGGAGGAGCATATGAGAAGAGATTGCACCGAGATGCCATGGTTACTTAATCAGATATATTCATTTATTAAAAGACGAGTTATGTTTAAAAATTATATTTGAAATGTAATGCAATAACAAAGTTGAGTAATTGATTTATTTCTCTATGTAACATTTCTTATGTATAAAAGAAAATGATGGATATGTGAGACCTAATATATAAATTAGTGATGTATGACACTAATGTATCATATTGTTGTTATTATCTATGAAAGGAATGTTATGCAAAGTTGAAATTTGTGCATTGAATGTGTTATATATTATTGTATGTAACATATACATCATAGTTGTTGTAACATATTTTATTGTATATCAATTGACAACAGTTTATATGATGAAAACATTTGGAGGTTATGGTGTTTAATGTAACCATTCATGTTATTTTATTTCTTGACATGGTGTCATTGAGAACTAAATACTGATGGAATGATGTTTAATGTGGTATTATGCCATTATTCTATTGTTTTACATTTTGATTAATGGGGTTGTTGTTACATGTGGTATCAGAGCTCTGGGTTAAACGCTAGGGCCTCTATCTACCTCTCTTCTAATGCAATGTATGATCTTTCAAGAATATTGCAAACTAAAATATTTCAATGGAACAATCTTATAGTGCAAATCAAAGTGAACCTAACAATGCCAATGTCCAACTAGATAAGTTGGATTAATTTTTAGCAATGTTGATAGATACTAGAGCAAGAATGAATTCTCTAGAACAGGAGGTCAGGGCTACTCAATCCATGCCTAATCAGGGTGAATAGAATGAAACCTTCGTAAATAGGAGAAGCCAACCAAATTAGACTCAAAGTGAAAATGAGTCTAAACTTGAGAGTAAGAAGGCCAAAATTGAATTTGAACTTGCCAAGGATCTGAAAAGGATTTCACCACCAAAATTTGATGGAAAGGCTATAGGGGATGGAGCTAAGGCTTGGATTGTTGAGATGGAGTACTATGAACTTTGAAATCTATCTAATGAGACTAAGGCAGTGTTGGTAGCTTTCCAGTTAAGAGGAGAGGCAACCACTTGGTGGGAGAATATTTCTTTAGAGAACCTTACATGGGACATTTTTCTATCCTTGTTTCAAAAGTGATGGCTTCCACAACATTACTTTGATAAGAAAATGACTGAATTTAAAAATTTGAAACAGGGAGAACTTTCAGTGACATAGTATTGGGAGAAGTTCATCCAACTTCCTAAGTATGCTCCACTCTATCAGTAAGATGAGCGATTATATGTGAGCAATTTTATTTTGGGGTTAAAACCTTAGATAGGTTCAAAGGTGGATCTTCATGGTCCACGAACTATGGATGATGCCTTTGAGAAGGCAATCAAACAAGAGCAAAATCTCTTTAACATTACATAATATAGAAGGGAAAACAAAGATAAGGGTAAGGGCTATTAGAACCAACCTTCCGCAAACCCTTCCAAACAAAAATTTCAAAAACAAAATTAGTTTGGAGAGAAGAAAAATAAGAACAAATTTTCCAAAAGAAGTGAACAGAGCAAACCATTTGCTAAACCCAAAGCCTATAATGAAGGGGCAAATGAAAATAGTGATAAGAGGAAATTCTTTAGGACCAAGGGGACCAAAGGTTAGATTCTTTGTCTGTGGGGGTGAACATTATGCAAATAAGTGCCCTTAGAAAGGGAGAGCTGAAGGAAATGAGCAGCAACCCTTTCAGCATCACATTCATGTGGTGGTGCACTTTGGTCAAGCTGACTACCAAGCCACCCCAATTCAGCTAATAGGTATACTTTGTGGCTTTCTTGTAAATGTTCTTATTGATACTGGTGCTACAGAATGCTTCATAGAACCTAAAGTAGTTGAAAGGTTGCCTAGGAAAGCTGGTTACATGGCTAATTTCTGGATAGTATTATATGGTAACCAAGAAGAGAGGAAGGTAGACCAATGTCTAGCCTTCAATGATTTAGAACTTCCAAATTTTGTAACTCAAGTCAACCTTTATGTGGCTCCATTAGGATCATATGACGTGATTTTAGAGATAAATTGGTTGATCCAACACAAGGTCATAATGAACTGTTCTGAGAAAGTAGTAACTTTCTTAGATGATTTTGGTAACCCAACCAAATTTTGTGGCATCCATAAAGTTAGAAGCCTTAGGAAAATATCTGCTATGAAAGTTAAGAGAGTTCAAATAAAAGGATGGACTTTGTATGCTATCCATATAATGATTTGGGAGACAGTAAGGAACCATCAATTGAGAATTTTCTGATACTCCAAGAATTTCATGATGTGTTTCCCAAGGAGTTACCTGGGTTGCCACCTAGGAAAGAATTTACCTGGTACAGAACTATATTTAAAAGCCCCTTATAAGATGACCACCACTTAATTGTACGAATTGAAAGTTCAGTTACAATAATTGTTGGATAAGGGTTTAATCATATCAAGTGTGTCACCTTGGGGAGCACTTATGATCTTCATGAAAAAGAAGGATGGTACTCTCCAAATGTGTATAGATTATAGGATGCTCAATAAGGTGACCATTAAAAACATATATCCATTGCCAAGAATAAATAATCTTTTTGATCATATGAAAGGTACATCAGTGTTCTACAAGATTGATTTAAGATCTAGTTATCATCAATTAATAATCAAGGATGAGAACACTCATAAAACCACCTTTAGAACAAGGTATGATTGGTACGAGTTCACAATACTGCCTTTTGGGCTTACTAATGCACCTGCTGCATTCATGTATCTAATGAATAGTGTATTCAAAGATTGTCTTGATGGATTTATAATTATTGATGCAAGATCATCCCTGGTTTAAGAGCAATCTTGCATCAACCAAAAACATTTGCATTTCAGTCTGTTTGCAGTTCAATTTGTTTCCTTTCATTTTCCAGTTTAGTTCAAGCAATTTAGTCAGTAGTAGTTTCTGTATTTTGGTTTGCATTCTACCGCAGTTGCATTTTAGACTTTGCAGAGCTGGAGTTAACATCTAGATTAATTCATACACATCATATCTAGAATTCAGAGCATTTGGATTAAGTAACAAAAAGTTATTGCTATTAGAAGATCAACTATTTTCTCAGAGCAGAGCATCCTGACAGTCTTAGGTAATCAACTAAAGGAGAAGACCTGTAGAGCATTTCACACCTTTTGAAGCTTAATGACACATAATTCAATGTTGATTGGTTTGTGGCTGACCTTCCCTGAGATCCGCTCAGCATTCTATTCATTTGCAGAGGATTCCAATCACTTAGGCCCGACCTATCCGTGTACACATGTTACAACTATTTATTGGAGGTTGTGATCCTTCTTGGCCGACGCGGAGGAATCTATTGTTATGGAGATGATATATATTGATGTAATAGATCCTTAGGAAAGAAGATTTCAATATTTATCATCATTAGCATAAGTTCAGAGTTTGAATTCTTGCGAAGGAGCTTCAAAGCTATATCTTGTGTATTCTGATCAGGCCTTTGAGCCCTAATTGTAAGTTCGCATGTTGTCAACCAATTTGTATTTGAATTCTATGATATACTAAATGGCTAAATCTGCATTTACTTCATATCTTTTAGTTGTTTCCGTTGTGTTTACTCTAGTTGCACGGTCTAGACTATTCATTCTGTGAAACCTCCTACCGTGATTGCACCAAGTGGTATCAAAGAGAAAGTTTGAATCTTTGGGAGTAAATCAAGCAAAGTTAGTGAAGGAATTCCATAAGATCTTTCTATGAATAGATTGCCGAACCTGAGGTAGGTTACTTGTGTCACAACTGATTGTTGAATTTGAGGCAGTTACACTTGATTCGAGGGAGATGTCGCCGAGGAGAATCCATGCTATTGGGACAATGGCTGGTAGGATGGATGAGATGATGGAAATGATGAAAACAATGAGAATTCGATTGGATGCTCTTGAGGAAGATAGGTGAAGAGGATTGACACCTAGACCTAATGTTGAAAGTGATGACGAAGAGGAATTTCAATCAGTTGAGCAAATTGGCGAAACCCTAGGAGGTGATGAAGAAGAAGAATCAGATCAAGTCAAGATGTTGTGAGCTATTTCAATGATAGGGAAGAGACCTAGAGTTGATGTACTGAATTACACTGTCAATTTGAACCCTGAAGAGTTGATTGACTGGATAAATGACATGGAAGAATACTTTGAGTATGAAGAAATTGAAAATCCAGAGAAGGTGAAATTTGCAAAGACAAAGTTGAAAGGACATGCTGCTATATGGTGGAAATAAGTTCAATTGGATAGAAATAGAAGAGGGAAAGAAAAGATTACAAAATGGGACAGGATGGTGACAAAATTAAAGAATCAGTTTATACCTGTTGACTATGAGTTGGATCTGTTGAAGTATTGCAAAACCTGAGGCAAAAGGAGAAATCTGTAAAGGAGTATACTGAAGAATTTCATAAGATGATCATAAGGACAGGACATAGTGAAGCAAGCAAAGAGAAAGTGGCTAGATACATCAATGGAATGAGATTGAACATTCAAGAAGAACTGAGTTTGGTTTATATTATTGACAACAAATTGAAAAAGTGTGCTCTGGCTCTGCTCTACATGTTCTCCTAGGGGTTTTGATTTGACTCAGCATCTCTATGTCACATGGGGATGGATGGTACTGCCTCAGGTAGTACCTCTAGGTCCCTGCCTGTGTCAGGCGTTGACAGTCCCAAAAATTGGAAAAATGTTCTGGCGAGGCAGGAGGACCTTATTCTTAATGGTCATTCCGCTGTCCTAGTGTAAAAGGAAACTTCTGAAGGGATAACCCTCGTGGTACCAGATGACCTGGTTGAGAAAATCATTGCCTCCATGGATCTCACTCTTGTGAGTAAGTTCTTTTCTCTTCGACCTAATATTGAAATGGTCCGAAAATGGGTTTCCAACCGTTAGCATATTAAGGGTAGTGTGACTGTAAGCGCTATGGTGTGAGGGCTTTTTTTATTTCATTTTACTAGCAAAGAGGACATGATAGCTATTTTAGCAGGTGGGTCGTGGCTTTATGGCACACACTCACTCTCACTATGTAGTTGGTGGCCAGGGTTTGATCCCAGTTCTGATTTGAACCAATCTACCCCAGTCTGGGTTAGACTTCCAGGATTTCCATTAGAATATTGGGATGAAACTATTTTTGCTTCTATTGCTAATTCTTTTGGCCAGCTTGGTACCTTGGATAGTACTACTCGGGTTAAATCTTGATTTGTCTATGCTAGATTTTGTGTTAATGTGGAAGTCCACAAAGTTCTACCTACGTCCATTGAGCCAAACTCTAAGTATGGGATCTGGACGTAACCAATACTTTATGAAAATGCTACCACCTTTTGTCAACTTTGCAAGAAGAAGGGTCATCTGATTTCCCACTGCAAGCACAAGAAAGCCGAGGAACCCACAAAGAAAAGTGATTCTAGTTCCTCAGAGCAATCTATGGATAAGAAGTTGGAAGATCATGTTGAACTCTAGGCATCAAAAGGCAATGGGGAACAAGATCTCCAACACTTTTCAAAAGAGAGTCTCCTGCCAATCTTAGAAGACGGTGAGATTCACAATAGATCTAATGAGACCCATCAAGAGGAGCCGTTACAAGCCTCTCGTGAAAACCTTGAGGCACAAGGTAATGTTTCGGATGCTCTACCCCTTCAGGACAACTTTCAAGCTCAGGAGTCTAATCTTGTTTAAGGAGGGATGAACTCTCAACCCTCTCCAAGACAAAGTTTAGCTCCTCTCCCCCTTGGAGCAAGGTCTAATGGTACTCACAATGAAGAATCTTTTAAGGAAGGGATAAACTCTCAGTTATCTTCGAGACTAAACTTGGGTCCAACTCCACTTTCCCCTAGAGCAAGGCCCAGTGAAACTCATAGTGACCAAGAAGGGTGGATTACTCCAAAGAAGAGAGGTCATAAGTCAAAGAAGTCTGCTGATGTGGGAGTAGACCCCAAATCAGGAAGGCCATCACTAAGGGAAACAAGGCAAAGGGAGACAACTAGGGACATAGCCAGTGGCAAATAGAAGACATTGGAGATTCACTCCCAAAAATTATTTAAATGAGGATTTTGTCATGGAATATGAGGGGCCTTAACAGCCCTTCAAAATAGTATGAAGTTAAAAAATGTATTCTTGATCACAAAATTGATATTCTCTTACTCCAAGAAGTTAAAATGTCGAAGGAAAGCTTCAAAATGATTGTCGATAGGATCTGGCCTAATGCCACCTACTGTATCAATCCTGCTGTTGGTGCATCAGGGGGGATTGTCATGATGTGGAATAAAGCCAGGGTTAGAGGTATGCTGACCTTCCTTAATAAACATTGTCTTATAATTAATTTTTCTTTGCCTTCCTTCAATTGGACCTTGGTCAATATATATGCCCTGAACACTAGGGTGTTGAGGAAAACTCTGTGGAAGGATCTATTTGTTCACCTCTCCTCTACTCCTAACTCCCATTGGATGCTAGTGGGAGATTTCAACACCCCTTTATACCCCTCTGAGAAGACTGGGGGCATCCTTGACTACTCTGATAGTATGCTTGATTTAGCTAAATTTACCAATACTTTTGGGCTTTTGGATATAGAGTTGTTGAATCAGAACTATACCTGGATCGACAGAAGAAGAGGAGATCAAATGATCCAAGTTAAGTTGGAGAGTTTCCTTATCTCTAACAACTGGGATAACAGTCTCACCCTTAAACTTTCTGCCCTCCCGAGGACCATCTCTGATCATAATCCTATTCTTCTAAATTGGGTTGAACAACAAAATAAGGGACCCTTCCCTTTTAGATTTGAAGTGATGTGGATCAAACACTTGGATTTTAGAAGTCTTCTCTCCAAGTGGTGGCAACTCCAGGTCCAGGGCACCCCTATGTTTAGACTGGCTAAGAAACTCTTGCACATTAGGAGAGAGGTTCGAGGGTGGAATAAGTATAGTTTTGGGAACATGTTTTCCTAGAAGAAGATCATTTTTGGAAAATTGGCTAATATTCAAACTAGAATAGCTCAAGGGGATTCTTCCAAGGACACTGCTCAAATAGAAAATAAATTAATCATGGATTAGATGAATCTTATGAATAGAGAGAAGCTCTATTGGAAATAGAAGTCTAGAGTCCAGTGGCTCAAGGAAGGGGATCATAATACTACTTTTTTCTACCTTTCAGCTATGAAACACAGAAAGTCCAATACTATCTCTAAATTGTGTATGGAAGATGGTAGTGAGATCACTGGTGATAAGGAGATTGGTAATCAGGTGGTTAGTTTCTTTCAGGACTTGTTGTCAAAACAAGTTGTCAATGTTGATAATAGGCCAGTTATGGATCAGCTCCTCAATAATATTCCTACTCTAATTTTTGAGGAAGATAATGCTGATATTTTAAAACCTATTTCTAAGAAAGAGGTCCAGGGAATTTTATTCTCTATGGGCCCCTTTAAAGCCCCAGACCCTGATGGTTTCCCTCCAATATTCTTCCAAGAGTTTTGGGACATTGTCAGATATGATGTTACAGCTGCTGTTAAAGATTTCTTCAGAACGGGGAAACTCCTAAAATAGTTTAACAACACCTTTATTGTTATGGTCCCTAAGAAACCCAACCCTGAGTCACTTGCTGATTTTAGACCTATTAGTCTGTGCAACACTGTGTACAAGATATGCACCAAGTTACTTGTCTATAGATTCCAAACCCTTCTGGATAAAATCATTTCCTCTTCTCAAAAAGGCTTTGTTTCTAGAAGACAGATATTGGATACTATTATTGACACCCATGAAACTATCCACTCTACGGAGAAAAGTAGGATCCCAGGTATGGTTCTCAAGCTTGATATATCCAAAGATTATGATAGAGTCTCTTGGCAGTTCTTATTTAAAGTTATTTAGAAGTTTGGCTTCAATGAAAAAGTGTCCCTCCTCATCCAGGAAGCAGTCACCACTGTTCCAAGAGGTTTCTTCTCTCCCACAAAAGGCATTAGGCAGGGGTATCCTCTATCCCCCTACCTCTTTATCATGCTGGATGAAGCTCTTGGGAGGTCTATTTATTCAAAGATCATTTCCAAGGAATTAGTCCAGATAAAACTAGCCTCTACTCTCCCTCCAATTTCTATACAACAGTTTGTGGATGACACCATCCTCTTTGGCATCTCCTCAGTTTTGGAAGCTCGAAGTTGGAAAAAACTCCTCAATGACTATGCCATGGCTTCTGGTCAACACATCAACTTCCAAAAGAGCAATGTCTTTTTCTTCAATACTCCGGGGGACCTTCAGAGGAAAATTATTAATATCCTTGGATGTGCTACTGCAGATTTACCTTTAGTCTACCTTGGTCTCCCTTTAACTGTCAAGGAAGTAACTCAGGGTTTTTGGAACATTATCTTAGAAAGAACCCAAAAGAAATTAGTGGGCTGGAAAGGAAAGCTCCTAAGCAGTGCTAGAAAATTGCAACTTCTTCGAGCCTCCCTTCAAGTTATTCCCACTTACTCTCTCTCTCTCTTTTCAAAATGCCTAAGTATCTAGCTAACAAACTGGAGCAGATCCAAAGAACTTTCTTGTGGATAGTGAAAGAAAAGAAGAGAATGTCCCTGGTCAAATGGGAAAAGGTCTGCCTCCCTAAAACTCATGGTGGTCTAAATATTAGAAATATTCAAAATATGAACAAAGGCCTTTTATCTAAAATCAATTGGAATCTTATTAGAAACAATAAAGACTAGGGGGAAATTATGAAAGCTAAATATCTACAGGGTTCTATCAACTATAACTTCCTTCATTAGGAGGGTCTCCCACAAGGGTCAGTGATTTGGAATAAAATGATCAAATCCAGGAACTTAATCAAGAAGGGGTTAAAGTGGAAACTTGGGGATGGCACCCTTATAAACTTTTGGGAGGATCCTTGGTTGGCTGACAAAGCTCTTTCCACTCAAGAGGGCAATGAGGCAATTGCTGTTATTGCCAAATAATTTTTTGGTACTAAAGTTTGTCATTATATCCAACAAGGATATGGAATCAGACAATGGAAAAAATTGCTTGAGTGCTATAACAATCGACCTGATCTTCTCTTTCGAATGAATGCTATTCAATAGATACTTTTGGGAACATAGATCCCCCTTTTTCCAAGACCAAATGAGTTACTTTGGACTGCAGATAAAAAAGGCCTCTTCTTAGTCAAATCTGCTTACCATCTGCTGATTAAGGAAGACCACATAGATGAGCTTTGGAGGAAAGTCTCAAACCATAAACTTATTCCAAAAGTCAATTTTTTCTGGTGGGTGGTGGTCCATAATAGAATTTTAACCCAAGACAATCTTCAAAGAAGAGGTTTTTATCTGGTCAATAGATGTGTCTTGTGCCTCAAGGAAGAGGAAACTATCCCTCATCTGATTCTGCATTGTGACTTTGCCAGAGAAATTTGGAGTAGAGTGCTTCTAAACTTTGGTCTGCAATGGGTTTGTAATAAGGATATTAGGGAAGTCATTGCTAACTGGATTCCTCCTTTCTCTCAACCCTGGTTAGTGGAGCTTTGGAACCAAACCCTTCCCTTTATTGGTTGGACTTTGTGGAAGGAAAAAAATAACATAATTTTTAGAGAGGCTGCCAAAGATCATTCTCAAGTCTACTATTCTCTCTCTAAGATCCTTATTGAAAGTGTGACCAATTCTCATGTTAAGACTGCTGACAAACTTCTCACCCAACATGAGGAAAGTATGGCTGCTAATTGGGGGATACTTAATCAAATCCCCGCCTTTGATAACTCAAAGCAACTTCAGAGGTTAAATACAAGGTGGACCCCCCTGAAGTTTGGTTGGCTCAAATTAAATTTTGATGGGGCTTCAAAATCTAATGGTAAGGCTAGTGGTGGTGGGGTTATCAAGAATGATAAAGGGGAGCTTGTTGCTGCCTATGCAAGGGGATTAGGTCTCCAAAGTAATAATTTTGTTGATGCCTCAGCTCTTTTATGGGGTGTCAAACTGGCGATCACCTTGGGAATTCAGAATTTGCATATAGAGAGAGATTTGAAACTCATAATTGATGTCGTTACGAAGGTTTCTATGTGTGGGTGGTGTCTTAAGGACATCATCACTGATATCCAAATCCTTATTTAGGGTATTCCTATGGTTGATTTATCCCACATTTATAGGGAGGGAAATGGAGTCACTGACACCCTTGCCAACCATGGCCAGCAGTTTGAAAATTAGCGGTGTTGGTGCCAATGCCATAATATCCCCCGGGCTATTGGGGAGATAATTTAAAAATATAGGACTTGTTAATGATGATTCACCACACCCTTATTGAGGATGCCAACTTGGCACTATTGATCTCCCATGGCAAGTTGAGGTGGCCAATTAAGGACATCTTAATGATGACACAATGTACCATTCTTTTAGATGCCATTTTGGCATTGTTGATCTCCTGTGGTAAGATGAGGTGGTTGAATGATGTTGACATGAGTTTTAAATGAAAGATTTTGAAGCATGGGAAGGACATGCAGAGAGTGGGGAATGTGGTGGCGTATCCAAGTAATGATAACTTAAGGAAACCACTTAATTTCATCATTTATTTCACTATTATTATTCCTAAGGCTAGTAAAGATAATTCTCGAAAGAGGCACTTTGAAGAGAGAGAAAGCCATTGTGACTGTCAAATTGGGAAGTTCAGTTCTCTTCTACTGTGTGGCTTTGAAGAAAAATTGATCATGGGGGGATAGAATCTGAACTGAACCCATCACTTGCAGTGAATTCAGGGATAATGCCTTAGTGTGGCATTATTGTAAGGAAGGAGGCATTATCCCTTTCCTGGAATGCCTTAATGGCCACGACAAAAATCTTTCTATGCAGTGTGCCCTTTTGTGGGATAACCGCAAAGTCCAAATTGGAAAGATTGGGTTTGAGGTTTCTGAGGAGGTCATTGCAATGGCTACTCGTCTTTCCACTAAAGGCACGAAATTGAAGAGGAAGGGTAGGGTTGCGAACCACCAAAATCAAAATTTATTTCTGGGCAAGGGGGAGGACTGGTTCCATATCAAGGAGGGTTTGATTGTGCCAAGTTACCAGAGCCATGGGATGTAATGTGTTACTTGCTGATGAAGTATTTCACCTTGGAAGGTCGCTATACCAGGTTTTACAACTACCACCTTCCCCTTCTTAATAACTTTAGGAGAAATGCTCTTATTAGCTTTCCTTTCTATTTGTTATCTTAGTTGGAACACTTTGTCCACCATGTGAAAGCTAAGTATGCTATGAAGCCCTCAAAGTAGCCTATCCCCCTTCACCAAGGCCTCATACATTGCCTTTATAAATTCCATCTTGCCTTGTCTACGCCGAAACCCATTCAACCACCCACCATTGTTGAAATGCCTGGGATTAACCCTTCCATTATCGTTACCACTTTTGAGAAACCCAGTGATTCTACCCCTACCACCTAGAATCTGAAAGGGGTTTCCTTTTTTGAATCCCTAGAAGAGACTATTACGAAGGACCTTCATACTCCTACTTCCAAAGGTAGTGTGAAATCAAAGAAACAAAATTAAGGAAGTGGAGCCTTCTATGGAGATCACTGACTCAGGGGGGATATGGGGCCCATAAGAATAAAAAAAGTGACAGTGAGGGACCACCAAAAGAGGCAAAAACTAAAACGGCTACATATAAGATTGAGGGTAACACTTTGGATGTTAGAAGATCTGGCAAGATTGCTGGCAAACTAGCCCCTCAGGCTAAATTGATAGAATACTCTGAAAGTGACTCAGATAAGTCTACTCAGGAGGGTGAGTTGTCTAAAGGTGAAGGCATCGAAGTGTAAGAGATATTGGAGGAGACTGAAGGGGTGGAGGAAAAGGATATGCAAGATGAGGACTCTGATGGTGGGGATTCTATGCCTGGAGATCATACTCAAGATGGGGAGGGGATGACAGTTGAGAAGGCTGAGGAAGATGCTGAAGAAGAAGGTGCCAATTAGGAAGATGAAATGTCTGCTCTCAGAAACTGGGTGGAATCCCTTGAGCAGAAGTTTCTTTCCCTTGGACGCTTCATAAACAGTATGCTTTGCCGCTCGACTATGGTTAATTTGACTCTTTTGCAAGAGCAGGATACCCTTGCACATGGTGCGGACGAAGAGAAGACTTAAGAGTTTGATAAAATTTATGAATTCCTATCTAAAGGCTGGGAGGATGTTTCTTCCTAGCTTTGCCTCTTTGCTTTCTATTTCTTTCTACTGTCAGACTACTACTACTTACTTTTGCTGTTTATTAGCTGTCCATGCTTTAACTGCTGTTAGTGGCTCCTTTTGTTTGTGAGCCTTTGTTGTTCCTTTTTTGGGTTGGTTTGTAAGGGTTCGACCCCTTGTTTTTCTGCCTTATTATATCAAAAACATTGGAAGAAGCATATCAGTTTTCCCTAAAGGTTGAAGAGAAGTTGAATAAGAGACATGATCAGAGACAAAGAGGCAGAGGAGGTAAATTTCACAGAGGTAGAACATTTTATGGAGGAGAAAGATCATATGTGGGACATAACATACAAGAGAACACATTCAAGAAATAAGATAGAGATAATAATGCATACTGGAGAGATGACAAAACTTACTACTGGAGAGGAAACCCTAGTCCATACCAGAGTGAAGGATGTAGAAGAGAAGGAAGAGGACCTAATAGGAAAACATTCAGAGGAACTTGTTTCAAGTGTGGAGGTGAAGGACATAGAGCATTTGAATGTAATCAGGGGAGTAAAAGAAAGAAAACATAGAATAGTGGAAGAGTAGCCTATGTGGAAGAAGAACCTATTGGATCACCTAATTCAGTTTGAAAACTTGAGAAAAGAGAATCACTTGTGATGAGGAGAGCACTATTTCAAGTAGAGACAAATGAGGAACCACCGTAGAGGAAGAGTTTGTTTAGAACCAGATACAAATCAGGAGGTAAATGTTGTAAAGTTGTAATTGATAGTGGTAGTTTTGATAACCTAGTTTCAGAGGAGATGGTGACTAAGCGAAAGTTGGAAAGATTGAAACACCCTAAGGCCTATCAGATAGCATCGATTTAGGATGATCATAAGGTACTAGTGAGTGAATAATGTTTGGTGAAATTTCATATTGGATCTTATCATGATGAAGTCTTGTGTGATATTATGCCTATGGATGCCTATCATATTTTGTTGGGTAGACCTTGGCAGTATGATAGAAAATCTATACATGATGGGAGAAAGAATACATACACTATAACATCAAATGGGAAGAGAATTACCTTGATTCATTTGGAAGATGATCCTAAGAGCGAAGCATGTGGAAATGCTAGAATCTGTTTGGTAGATAGAAGAAAATTTCTGGATGGATTGAGACATGAGAACATGTGTTATGCTTTGATCCCTAAGAAGCCTGAAACATTAAAGGAGACTGAAGAATCATTAGAGGAGATAACTAAGTTGTTGACAGAGTATGACGACATCATATCAGACAATGTACCTGAAGGATTGTCACCAATCAGAAGTATCTGTCATCACATGGATCTTATATCGGAAGCTAGTTTGCCTAACAAAGTAGCACATAAAATGACACCGACAGAGAATGAGTAATTGAATAGACAGATATAGGAATTGTTGAGGAAAGGTTTGATCAGAGAAAGTTTGAGTCCTTGTGCAGTACCTGCTGTGTTAGCACCAAAGAAAGATGGAGAATGGAGAATGTGTACAGACTCTAGAGCATTAAACAAGATCATAGTTAAGTATAGATTTCCTTTACCTAGGATGGATGATATCATGGATTGTTTGAGTGGAGCAAAATATTTCACAAAGATGGACTTGAAGAGTGGATACCATCCGATCAGAATCAGAGAAGGAGATGAATGGAAGACTGCTTTCAAGACAAATGAAGGATTGTATGAATGGTTAGTGATGCCTTTTGGATTGACAAATGCACCGAGCACTTTCATGAGATTGATGAATGAAGTCTTGAAGAAATTCTTGGGTAAGTTTGTTATTGTGAACTTGGATGACATTCTAATTTTTAGTAAGACAAAAGAAGAACATTTGCAACACCTTAGACAAGTATTGCAGAGACTGAGAGAAGAGAAATTGCTGATATACATCAAGAAATGTAGTGTCATGAAGGAAGAATTGGTTTATTTGGGGTTTGTTATTTCTGCAAAAGGATTGAAGATGGACCTTGAGAAAGCAAGAGAAATTATTGAATGGCCTACACCGGAGAGCATTGGAGAAGTCAGATCATTCCATGGATTGGCTAGTTTCTACCAGAAATTCATCAAAAATTTCAGTTCAGTTTGTAATGCTATGACAGAGACAATGAGAGGTGACAAAAAAGATTTCAAGTGGACATCAGGATTAGATAAGAGTTTTGAGTTGTTGAAGCAGAAAGTGACAGAGAAACCTGTGTTGGTATTACTGGATTTCAATAATGTATTTCAAGTAGATTGTGATGCAAGTGGGAATGCAATAGGAGTAGTGTTAAGTCAAGAGGGTAGACCTGTAGCATATTTCAGTGAGAATTTGAATGATGCAAGGAGAATATATTCAGTTGATGATCAAGAGTTCTATGCCATAATTCAATCCTTGAAGAAGTGGAGACATTACTTGTTGCCTAAGGAGTTTGTGTAGTATATAGATCATCAAGCTTTGTAATATCTGAATAGTCAAGGTAAGTTGAATCAGAGACATATGAGATGGGTAGAGTTCATGCAGAGTTATACTTTTGTGTTGAAGCATAGGAGTGGAAAATAAAACAAAGTTGTAGATGCATTGAGCAGAAGAAGGAACTTGCTGATAAAGATAAGAGTTGAAGTGTTGGGATTTGATGAATTGAAGAACATGTATGAAGAAGATCTTGATTTTGCAGAACCTTGGAAAGCATGTAAGGAACCTGTTGTGATAGATAGGAGTAAATGGTTGGATTATTTCATTCAAGAAGATATGTTATTTAGAGGAAATTAGCTGTGCATACCTAGGAGTTCCATGAGAGACAACTTGATCAAAGAAAAACACAGTGGTGGATTGGTAGGACATTTTGGCATTGATAAAATAGTGGCTTTGGTAAGTGAACATTACTTTTGGCCTCAAATACATAAGGATGTTAGGAAATTTGTGAAGAGTTGTAGAGTTTGTCAAATTCAAAAAGGGAGTAGTTAGAATGTTGGATTGTATAAACCTTTGATAGTACCAGAAAGACCTTGGGAAGACATAAGTATGGATTTTGTAATGGGATTGCCTAAGACACAAAGAGGACATGATTCAATATTTGTAGTGGTTGATAGATTTTCAAAGATGGCACATTTCATACCTTATAAGAAGACAACTGATGCAGTGCATGTAGCTGACCTATTTTTCAAGGAGATTGTGAGGCTGCATGGATTACCTAAGAGCATATTTTCAGACATAGATACAAAGTTTGTTGGATACTTTTGGAAGACACTTTGGAAGAAGATGAAGATAGATTTGAATTTTAGTTTAGCATTTCACCCACAGACTGATGGACAAATAGAGGTAGTGAATAGGAGTTTGGGAAACTTGTTGAGATGTTTGGTTGGAGAGAAGGTAGGAAGTTGGGACTTGATTCTTTCACAAGAAAAGTTTGCATATAATAATTCAGTGAATAGGAGTACTGGAAGAACACCTTTTGAGATTGTTACTGGAGTAAACCCTAGAGGAGTTGCAGAGTTGAGAGATATCAGTATGGAAGATAAGAGAAGTGCAAAAGCAGAAGAATTTGCAGAACATATGGAGACAATGCATAATTAGGTGAAGAAGCATTTGGAGGATATGAATAGTAAATACAAAGAGCAAGTAGTTGAGAAGAGAAGACACAAGGAATTTGCAGTAGGAGATGACATGATGGTGTACTTTAGAAAAGAAAGATTTCCAGTTGGGACATATAACAAGTTGAAGATGAAGAAGTTTGGACCTTGTAGGATACTCAGAAAGTTTGATTAAGGAAATGCATATGAAGTGGAGCTACCGGAGACATTGGGTATATCACCTATTTTCAATATTGCAGACCTATATCAGTATCATGAAGCAGAGTTCAGTGACAACATTGAAGAAGCAGTTAACACAACAAGCACCAGAGCAGATTGAAGACATTTTGGACAGTAAAATTGGATGCAACACTAGAAGAAGACAATACAAAGAATACCTTGTGAAGTGGAAAGGTAGATCGGAAGAAGATTCATCATGGATTTCTCAGGTTGAGGTAGACCGTTTTGGTTTCCCTCTAGCCCTAGCAAAGTGAGGGACTCACTTTTTTTAATAACCCCAGATGTCTGATGTAGGAGCATCCCTAGTTCAAGAGCAATCTTGCATCAACCAAAAACATTTGCATTTTAGTTTGTTTGCAATTCAGTTGTTTCCTTTCATTTTCCAGTTTAGTTTAGGCAGTTTAGTCAGTAGTAGTTTCTATATTTTGGTTCACATTCTACCATAGTTGCATTTCAGACCTTGCAGAGATGGACTTAACATCTAGATTCATTCATACACATCATATCCAAAATTCAGAGCATTAGGATTAAGTACCAGAAAGTTATCGCTATTAGAAGATCGACTGTTTTTTCAGAGTAGAGCATCCTAACAGTCTCAGGTAATCAGCTAAAGGAGAAGACTTGAGGAGCATTTCACAACCTTCAAAGCTTAATGACACATCATTCAATGTTGATTGGTTTGTGGCCAAACTTCCTCAAGATCCGTTCAACATTCCATTCATTTGCAGAGGATTCCATTCACTTAGGTTTGACCTATTCATGTACACACATTACAACTCTTCATTGGAGTTTGTGATCCTTCTTGGCTGATGTGGAGGAATCTATTGTTCCGGAGATGATATATATTGATGTAATAAATCCTTAGGAAAGTAGATTTTGATAGTTATCATCATTAGCATAAGTTCATAGTTTGAATTCTTGCGAAGGAGCTTCAAAGCTATATCCTGTGTATTTTCATCAGGCCTGTGAGCCATAATTGTAAGCCCGCTTATTGCCAACCAATTTGTATTTGAATTCTATGATATACTGAATGAATGAATATGCATTTGCTTCATATCTTTGAGTTGTTTCTGTTGTGTTTACTCTAGCTGTACAGTCTGGACTATTCATTCTGTGAACCCTCCTACAGTTACTGCACCAATTATGTTCTTTGATGACATTCTCATCTATTCAAAAATGAGGCAGAGCATGAGGAACACTTGAGAATAGTTCTTCAACACTTAAGGAAACATCAACTATTTGGGAAGTTGTTAACTTTCTCATTCTATCAGAAGAAAGTGCACTATTTGGGTCATATCATTTTAGTTGAAGGGATATCATTTGATCTAGCCAAGACAAAATCTATTATGGAATGGCCAACTCTCTCCAATGTTCAAGAAGTTCAAAGTTTCATGGGCTTAACAGGTTATTACTAAAGGTTTGTAGAATGATTCTCCAAAATAGCTAATCTAATTACAACCCTTCAAAAAAAGGGGAAGCAGTTTGAGTGGAATGATAAATGTGAGCAAGCTTTTTGGTCTATAAAACACAAGCTCACTACTACTCATATTCTTATCGTGCTAGATCCTAGTGGGAGATTCTCAGTTATAACAGATGCTTCAGGAGAAGGTTTGGATTGGGTTCTTATGCAGGATGATCAAGTTGTGGCATATGAATCCTAGAAACTGAAGCAATATGAAGTAAATTTTGCACCCCATGACGTTGAGTTAGTAGTAGTAGTGCATGCCCTACAAATGTGGAGGCACTATCTTATTGGTAAGCCTTTTGAATTGAAAATTGATCATTTAGGTCTTAAATACATATTAACTAAACCAAATTTGAATGCTTTTCAAAGATGATGACTTGAATTTCTGAGTGAATATGACTTTGATATAGATTATATCAAGGGAAAAGAGAATAGGGTAGCTGATGCCTTGAGCCGAAGAAGACATATTTCGGCCATCACAACTTTTCTCTCTACTTTCAGAGAGCAAGTGCTTGAACAACTTTAGAGTGATGAGTTTTACTTTACGGTTAAAACAACATTAGGGGAAGATGACTCTAACCATCAGTTTGAGGGATATAAGCTTGAACATGATGGTTTGCCTAGATTTCAGAACATGATGTATGTTCCATAAAATGGTAGTTTAAGCACCAAAATCCTTGAAGAAGCACACGATGCCCCCTATTCTGGGCATCTAGGAGTAACTAAACTCTTGGTGAATTTGAGACTGTTGTATTTATAGCTAGGGATGAAGAAGGAAATAATAATGAATGTGGCAATATGCCTAGAATGCCAGTGAGTTAAGGTTGAGTATGTACATCCATCATGACTCCTATATCCTCAAATAGAAAGTGATTAGTATGGATTTCATACAAGGGTTGCCTTTTAAAAAATCAAACACAATGTCATTGTGGTGGTGATAGATAAACTCACCAATGTAGCCCATTTTATACTAGGAAACTTGACTGATGGATCTTTAACCTTAGCAAAGATATTTGTGCAAGAGATTTTTAGGCTCTATAGTGTACCTGAGATGATAATTTCTAACTGAGATGTTAGGATGACATCAAGATTTTGGAAGACCTTGCATGCTACTTGAGGCACATACCTTAATTTTAGTTTAGCATATCATCCTCAGATGGATGGACAAACTAAACAAGCAAATTAGATAATTAAGGATCTACTTTAAATGTATTGTATGGATCAACAATACAAGTGGGAGGAATACCTTCCATTGGTTGAAATTACTTATAATAATTCTTACCAATATTCCTTGGGAATGGCTCCTTTTGAGGCTCTTTATAGCAAAAAATTTCATACCCCTATCAGTTGGGATAATACAGAAGACAGGGTGGTTATTGACCTTGAGATGCTTAGAGAAATAGAAGATCAAATGAAACTAATTAATCAAAGATTGAAAAAAGCTTCTGATAGTTAAAAGAGCTACACAGATAAAAATAAAAGTTTCAAATAATTTTCAGTAGGATAAAAGGTGTTCTGAAGAGTAAAACTGCATAAGAGTTCCATTTCCTTTGGCAAGTCAGCCAAACTAGCTCCTAAATACGTGGGGCCTTTTGATCTTCTAGATGTAATAAATCCCATAGCTTATAGATTGGCTTTACCGCCATCTCTTTCTCGGTTACATGATGTATTCCATGTTTCATTGTTGAAACCTTATCACCCATTTTGGATTAGCGGGCTTTGTAGGTTCAGGATCCGAGGGTGGTTCAGGTAGAGCTGCTATGAATCCTTGAGCATCGTAAACTTTAGTTACGCAACAGGGAGCTGGTCCAGTGCAAGGTGTAGTTGGACCAATTTTATGAGGACAGTGCTACCTGGGAGGATGTTGCAGAGATGCAACAACTTTTTACTCATCTCTTCTAGGTTTTTGTACTTCACTGCTATTATTGGGATGGTGACTACTCCTAGAGGGGAGGGATGTTGTAGTCCAAATTTTGTATCTATCATAGTGTTACATATCTTGTAGATATTACATATATTGTATGATGTTATGATGACAATTTATGCTACATTATGAACTATATCTGGATAACTAATTTCAATTCACAGTTGGATATGTGCAGTTGATTAATTGATTTTGTTACATTAGTATGATAGGATTTACATATTATTATGCGTTTATATATTGATATTGTTTGTTGTTGTCTAACTACAATTTAATTGTCTGAGTGCGATAGAATCTTCAATAACCTCTCACAAAAAGGGAGAGTATCATAGTAGAGAAGGGTCTAGAGGTTCAGAGGTTGACATGCATGACACACATAGACACACTTAGAGCATATAGTGTAGTTGCATATTACTTGGGAATAATAGTAATGTAGTTAATTATGATGGTTATGTGATTTTATCTTTGGTGATTTCTAAATCTTATGGAGTTATTAAATTAATTTGATTGCAGGAAGGAAAATTTTATATATATATATAAGTGTGTGTGTGTGAATATATATATATATTATATGATATAATATATATAAGTTTTAAATATATATATATATAAATCATATATATATATTTCTATATATACGTATTTGTGTATTTA
This sequence comes from Cunninghamia lanceolata, assembly GCA_027924645.1. Lineage (NCBI taxonomy): Eukaryota > Viridiplantae > Streptophyta > Pinopsida > Cupressales > Cupressaceae > Cunninghamia > Cunninghamia lanceolata. The sequence goes on along the minus strand of BSBN01000124.1, from coordinate 2,580,337 downwards.
TAATTTTAAAACACATAATTAAATATAAAAATATGTATAATATATATTAAATAATAAAAGCCAATAGTCATTGGCAGAAGTGATCAAATAAAATATATTGTTGGAGTATAGGACCACTGAGAGGGGGGGTGAATCAGTGGTCTATAAACTTTAAAAACTTTTGCACCTTTTAACTTACAAGACAAAGAATGAGAGAGACTTCAATGATCTATCAAAACACATATGCACAAGATAATGAATAGTATGAATCAGGTCCTTAAGAACAAAGCATTAGGACACACATACAAAGACAAATAATATGAATCATAACGTAATGATTTTCATGAGTGGAAAACCCTCATAGGGATGAAAAACAACTCTAAAAATGCCTCACTGGCTTATCGAAATCTCACTGATTACAATAGTTGTCTTACTGATACACAACCATGCCTCACTGGCAAATTAGGACCTTCACTAGGTACAATAGGTATCTCACTGATACACATATGCCTCACTGGAAAAAAGAAGCCTCACTGGCAAAAGATCAAACTTGTCTCACTGACTTGATCTTATACAACATTTTTTGAATCATGAATAAACAAATTACAGAGGGTTACTTTGTCTCACTGCATAACATTTCTTCTATAAAAATCCACCTCCCTTATTTTTCAATATCATCAGGTTGTATCTTGGTTGTACCTTCTTGTATCAAGTCTTCAAGAAAACCTATCTCATTTTCCCTGCAAACAAATAATCTTCAATGGACCACTTCAAGGACTTTCAGATAGACATGTTCTAATCAAGCACATACTGTATCAGACCTTCACAAACTCACATAATGTTTTCAAATCAGATTACAAACACCAAAACATTCTTTGCAAACAATGACCAAATAGATTCTTATGTATGCATCTACTCTTTGACACCTTGTCTCAGACTCATTAGGAAGACAATATTTCACTACTCATATTCAGTACAGGATGATAAAATGTGCTATCATTCCAAACACACTATCATGCCCTCTCTATTTTGTTACAGTCTAAATATACTGTATATCCTTCTTTGTACTTGTCAAAACAATCCATAACACTTTCAAAACACTCTACTTTCCTTCCCTCAATTCTTGACAATCTACACATGGATGCATAGGTATAGTCCTCTAGATCATGAATCACCAACTTGCATCTTCGAATCTATCACACAGAGCAAGCTATCAATTTCTCTGGCCCATCTGCATATAAATAGATCTTCAAAAATTAGCTTTTAGGTCTTTTATAACCGTCTGCCCATCAAATTTAGAATGTTAGGTATGCCCATTGAACTTCAAAAAGTAATTAAAAATCATCCACACAATCAAGTTTTGCGCCAACAATATCTTTTGATCTCTGTCGTTCTTTCTTCTTTCACGCCCATCATAAAGAAACTAACTGGTGGAGCTGGTATTGCTAGGTTAGAGGGCTAGTTTTAGAACGACTGAGAAACCTTCATCCAGTAGAGTTCAGTGATAATGACTTATGATCACAAGTCAACTCCCAAATATATCAAAAAAGTGCCCTTTTAAAAAGACGGGTAGGATTAGGTATTAAGGGCTTAGTTTAAGGTTTTTAAAAGACATTTAGGGTTTAGAAAAAATTAGGAATCTAGATAATGAACTCTGATGTCATCAATAATACAAACCCTAGATTGAAGACAAAGGATGGATACGTGCATTTCAGACTTTACAATTAGGGCTTTGAACAAAGAACTTAGGATTTTGGTCATATGTACTTTGGAGTTTGAAGACATTAGGCTTTAGGTCCCTTGAACTTTAGACATCCATTAAACCCTACTTACCACTGAGTGAACTTGTTGCAGAGACACCTCCATTGCAGGCCCTGAGGCAAACATAATGAAAACCTCAAAATGCAAAGAACACCACCTGAGAATACCTTCAGCATGATCAAGATTACACTGTCTCAACACCACTAAATAGCTCTTTTCTATGACAACCAACACTTCACATTCTCACTAACATATCAAGAACAATCTGAACTGCAACATCAAGAACAAAATCAACATCATGACAACTCAACACCACCATGAGCATGAGTATTTAGAGACCATCTTGAGACAATGAATACTATGAGGATCATGAATTAGAGTAGATCAACTCCCTGTAAATCTTTTATGACTCTGCACATTTGCACTCTAGTTATCAACCCAAGAATGATTTGACTATCAACCTTTGATCTGCATGAATGATCTAACTATCACTTTTATGTATCTGCACGAGTGATCACATGACTATCAACAACTCAACACATTTTTGACATTAATGACAATCAAACTGCATCATATATTTCCTTTGGAACTTAGGAAATTGAAAGAATTAGATTATATTATTTTGTTAATTCTTGTTGCCATGGAGAGGAAGAAGCAGCTGTATTATCTTTTCATGGACATCTGTTTGACAAAATGCATGGAATTTAATGCTATTTTACTAATGCTGGAATGTCTAAAAAGCATAAGCCACCTGGAAGTTTCTAGTGCTTTCACCTATTGTATGGGAAATTTTTAATGGACATTTGGATTTTCTGTGAGGGACACGCGTAAGGAAAATAAGGGAAGAGAAATTGGGAAAAAGGAAGGGAATGTTGTCGAAAAAATCACAGAGAAAGAGGGAGATAGGATAATGAGGAAGGAAGGAGAAGGAGAAAAGGTTGCAGGAGATATGGAATCATCTAAAATCTTTAGATAGGTATGAGAAACCTGTTGTTGCAATCATTCATAATTTTTTCTGCAATAATGTGGTTTTATTCATTTGTAAAGTCTATAATGAAATGCAATTGAATACTCCTTGATAAGAGTAATGCTTCAATAACATGATTCATGCTTTCAGTTTAAATTGAAAATTATTGCAAACCATGAAACCTATAGAATGAAATTGAAACTTGAGACCAATTTTGGAATTTGCCAGTAAAATGCTTTACTTCTCACCTTTTTATTCTAGCCATGAAATCAAATAATATTCATAGAAAGTGGTGGAAAATCATAGGCACCTGCATATTATGGGAGTACAAAGAAAATTTTTATCAAATAAAATTTAAATGTATGCAATTTGGGAGAGGCACAGACCAGACCATCCCTACAGAGGGTGAGCCCTCTTGCCTGGCCGTCCCTAAATTCTAGCAAAGCAAATTTTTTCTATTGAATTGAAAATCAATTCTTCCTTGAATCAAGGCATCTAGAAGGCAATAAAATCTATATCCTGGAATAAATCAATGGTTCAAACAAAAGAGAATTTGAACAGTTGTGTGCAACCATAACAACTTAGCTTTTATGTGAAATGAAAAAAAGAATTCCTCTGTTGGGAATGTGGTTGCATACTAAAAACCTGCATAAAATAATAGAATTACTCATTAAACCTTCTGCAAAATGAAATGCTCAGGCTGCCATGAAAATACAAGCAAGAAAATGGTGCATCAATGAGGGTGTAGCCATTTATAAAAAAATGAAACCCTAAATGGATTATTTAATCCATTGATTTTCTTTGCATTTATAAATTAAAAGCAATAGTTTTTTCTTTTCTATTCATGGGAAGTGAAAATAAAAAAATGGAGTAAAATATATTTGAGTATTATTTAGAGTAAACAAATTAAATTAAAATGGTGAAAGGTGAAATAAATTGGTTTAATCAAATTTTATTGTATAAAACTTTAATAGTTAACTATTATGTCGAGAAAATTATGCATGCAACTCATAAGTTTATTAAAATAATATAAATTAAATTAAATTAAATTCTGGAAGGCATGCATGATATGGTGTAGATGGTGTCATGTTCGAAGTAGAATTATTTTTCCAGGGATTGGAATGCTTATAATTAAGCTTTCAACTCATTGGTTGAGAAAATGTTCTAACGAGTTTGCCATCATTGAATTTTTAGTGTTGCATATCTATATGTTTGTATGTAGCAATGGGTAGAATGCATTTAGATAAATTCAGATACATAGTTTATGCATGTCAACCTCGAAGAGCTAGGCTCTTTGTGATGGGTCAGACTACTTGTGTGGGTAGCAAGGTGAAGTCTTCAACTTCGTGGTAGGGTGGAAGTTGCTACTATGATGCTCTTTGCTTTGGATATGAAGGAGGAGCATATGGTGAGAGATTGCACTAAGATGCCATGATGACCTAATGAACTATATTCATTTATTAAAAGACAGGTTATTTATATAAATTATATTTGAAATGTAATGTAAATTATTATAACAAAGCTGAGTAATTATCAATTTGAGTAATTGATTTATTTCTCTACATAATGTTTCCTATTTATAAAGGAAAATGATGGATATGTGAGACCTAATGGATAAATTAGTGATGTATGACACTAATGTATCAGATGGTTGTTGTTATCTATGAAAGAAATGTTATGCAAAGTTAAACCTTATGCATTGAATGTGATATATATTTTTGTATGTAACATATACATCATAATTGTTGTAATAGATTTTATTGAATATCAATTGATAATGATTTATATGATGAAAATATCTAGAGCTTATGGTGTTTAATTTAACCATTCAATTATTTTATTTCCTTGACATGGTGTCATTGAGAACTAAATACTGATGGAATGATGTTTAATGTGGTATTACGTCATTATTCTATTGTTTTCCATTTTGATTAATGGGGACGTTGTTACACCCCCAATCCTTTAAGTATGGGGGATTTAAAAAAGATAAATGACAGGTTGTTGTAAGGTCCTAACACTTTAGTTGAAATATATCAATTATGTTGATCGGGTAGTGTCCAAGGCAATTTGCAATAGGGAATGAATTCGAACATCTCATCTCAGTAATGGTTTTCTAAGTTTTTGAACAAGCTTTTATTAGAATGAATCTAAACTAGAAAGCATACCACTCTTAATCTAGAAAGCATTTGAATCTTTAATCTAGAAAGAATTTGAACTAACTAGGAATCAACATATTCATTTTAACTATGAATTTCAAAAAGGGCAGCTAACTATTAACTGAAAACAAATTAAAACTTGAGCTAACAATTGATAGAAGATTTTATAGACAAAGTAGATGCTTCGAAAACTCTAGAAAAATAGTAGAATTTAAAGATTATTATCTTAGACACTATATCCTGCAGGAACACACAACAATGCTAAAACATAAAGTTATATTAATCTAAACAAAAATATTTACTAAACAGAATTGAACAACACAATTGCACAACAATAAAACACTTATCTATACTATATCCTTCGAGTGGCTAGCTCTCAGGAGATCTCCATATTGATTCAAATCACATGCATTATCTTCAACAGATCCAAAATAACTCCATTTTCATTTGTATTGCTCAAAATATATTACTCAGAATAAACTCATTTGTTTTCTTCCATAGAAAATTATCACAGAAAATAATAGATGAACATTACTTCCATATTGTATATCAGAACATAACATAACAAAACACATAGCATAACTATTTTTTAGATTACCCATAATCTATACTACCAAAATCCTAAATTTTAGGTGACACATAAATGCCACTTGAAGAAGTCTTCAATAGAAAAATAGACTTTTAACTAAACTAGATATCTATTAGATTTAACATAGTAAAGGCTCTGAGTGGAGTCATAAAATGTCTTAAGTATTTTTAACAAAAAACAAAAGAACTGTCGATAAATTCATGATCATGTATTCCTAGATTTCCGGTGCCCTGAGATTCTGACGCTGCTGACTTCAATTGCTTTTAAGTTCCACTAGGTTCTTCATAAAAACCTACATAAATACACAGTCCTTTACACACGATCAAGTCAACATTAGTGGAAAACTTCAATCAATTGGAAAACAAGATTTGTACATCATTCTATCAAAAATAAACAAATGTTTCTCATAAAATTAGTAAATTGGCATGGTTTGGGTAATTTGGATGACATAGAAAGGGTTATATGATTTATTATGAAATGAGGTTAATTATACCTCATAAAGAAAGAGGTTCCTGTATTAATCTAAGTATCATAATATTTGCCATTTATTATAACAAAAATGTATTGGGAGGATTTTCCAGTGAGGAGTTGAACCAAATATTCAGGTTTGAGCTCTAGAGTAGGATTAGGTAATACAGAGAGTACTAGCTTGACTTTGGTAGGGTCTTTTGGTTCTAGATGTTCAACCTTAAATTCATGTATCTATTCACTTTTGACAGAAGAGTAGCTCAGATGAATAGGAAGGCCAAATGCATTAGGAAATGATGGGTTAGGATCAAATTCTTCTTCATTAAACTATGGTGTATAGAATGGTTTAGTAGACACAAAAGAGAAATCTTCTAAATCCTATGTATCTTATCTTTAGAATTTTTTTTTTATGATTTTAGGCTTCAATTCTTTTTTGTGAGGTTTGAATTCTGAGAACCTAGGTTGAATTGAACAAGAAGAAGTAGAGGATTCATCATCTATGGAATAATAACTTGTACCTTGGAAATTACAGGCTTGAGTTCTTCCTCCTCATCCTCTGTAGACTCCTTTTGATCTAAAGGGCTTGTTCATGATTACAACAGGATAATCATCTTCTACTTCTGGTTTAGAGTGATGTATTTCTTCTTCTTGTAATGCTTATGCTAAATCATCAAGTTGTTTGGCATCAATATCTTCATATTCTTCTATGAATAGTCCATAAATGTTGTTCTGCATGTAGAGATCTTCATCTTCATCAACTATATACCACCACACAATTGCATATGTGGAGTATACTGCTTTAACAACATGGTTTTTATAGGAACAATCATGATCTTTGTGGCTAGGTTTATTGCAAATATAACAAATAATTTGTTTTCTTTGGAAACACAGAGAGTTGCGTCGGCACAAGTATCAGTGTTTAGGCACATATGAATGCTTGCATGGAAAGGAGCGACACTGATAAGAGAGCTTACACTTATTATAATGTTTGTAGGCTTTGCATCCTTCTTGAGTGAAGGGGTCACATCCATAGGTTTGGGTTTCAAGAAACATTGGAGCAAGTTGGCATGCTTTATGTTTAGTGATTTTTTTGCATATTTTTACAATATTCAATTAATTGCAAAACTTCATCCCTTGCAAACTGGATGAGATCACTAACATGACTATCCGCTATAACAATGCCCTGGATATGCATGTGCTGAGTAACCTTATTAAATAAGTGATAGGGAATGCATTCAAGATATTTTATTTTTGCAAAACTATGTTGATTATTGTCAAGATCAAACATAAGCCTTCTAAAATTAGAAGAATAGTCTTCAAAATCCTTTAAGTCACAACATTTCATTTAGAAGACAATCTTCAACTATCTTTCTTTTTTGTAGGTATCCTCAAGACAAAATTAATCTATTAGGAGTTCTAAAAAACATTGGATTGGATCTTCCTGGATCCTTGTGACTTGTTGAATTTGTGGATCAATTTATATTTTGATCTTGTGATAGACTTCAGCATCCTTTTGTGTATCAGATTTGCTCTGCTTCTAGTTGAATGTAATACCCCATAAGTATTGAATTTCCAAACTAATTGTATCACTTTTATAGATTTGAGATAAATCAGCTATTGTAGCAAAGGTATTATTTTAAGCTTGAATATAAGGGTTTGGATCCCTAATACAATCGATATCAAGGTACCATGGTTGGATAGGAAAAAATCCTTGCATTACAAAAATAGTTGGATTGTTAGACTTTTTGAGGACCTTTCTGTGTCCAATCACTTTTTTTCCTTGTCTCAGAAGTAGGTATTAGTGAAGTAGATTTTGGATTTTGTTCTTCAGATACAAGCCAATCTAAGACTGTGGATATCTCAACCAATTTGTTTTCTACTAAATCAAACCTAGTTGTGATAGGAATAATTTCATCGCCAAGCTTATGGAGATTATTAAGTGCTTGGTCATATTTTGTCAAGACATCTAAATAATGTTGCTTAGTCTCATTATGAGTACTCACAACATAATTTCCTACTTTATTGAGATTTGAATCAACATAATCTACAACATTTCTTATGTACAATATGTCTTTACAAAGATCATCTTCAAGTTCACTTCTTAATACAACCTTTCAAATCCTACTAAAATGACAGAGAAAATAGGGTCCAAGACTTTTTGAGGCTTTGATACCACTTTAATTGACTGATTGACTCATGAGTTGAAACATAAACAATGATGGAGGATGATTAAATGGTTACAACTTCTAAATACTAGTAAAAACACCAAAGGTGCTATCAAATGGCCGATAGGCACAAATATTTATAGGTCTATCACTAAATAGTTTATATTTTAATTTTTTTGGAAAGTCATTACATGTAGTTGTTGGTAGACAAGGCTATAAATACAATAAGAAATTCAATAAATTTTTTGCAAATAAAAATAATTGAGTGGTATTAAATGAATATGCACATGAAGTAAATCATAAATCATGAATGAACTAAATAAATTCTAAGCAATCAAGAGATTAGGTGAACTATGCAGTACCTAAATAATGTAGGATAATAAAAATCCATGTTACTAATTTCCTATCGACCAAGTATTGCACAAAATAACTTTTAAAAACATATATGTATGAAGTGTGAATTTAAATCAACTATGTGTGAAGTGATTGAACTAACATTGCGTGAAGAGTGTGCTTTAACTTTGGCATTCACTTTGTGTGTGTTTGTTCTTTGGCATATTTGAACTCGAGAGTTTACTTGTGTGTGATTGAACTAACATTGTGCATGAAGTATGTTTAAAATTTGGCACATGTTCACTTTATATGTGTGAAGTGTGTGTTTTAACTTTGGCATTCATTTTGTGTGAATTGTGTGTGTTGAATTTAATTTGGGCATTCACTTTATCTAGTGTGTGTATTTGAACTTTACCGTGTTTTATAAATTTGGCAACCACTTTATGAGTGTGTTCAGAGTTTGGAATGTTTGAACTTAAGTGTTAATGCATGTTTTTACTAAATTTGTGTGAATGAATTATGTTTGAACATTGGCATATTCACTTTTTGTTTATGTAAATTGTGTGTGTGTGGGAAAGTTAATTTAGGCATTCACTTTGTGGTGTGTGTTTTTAAAAAATAATTTTGGTATTCACTTTGTGTGGCATATGTGTTTGCACCAAATTTGGAATTTGTTGTGTATCTATGTGAGCTTAAAAGAACTTTTAAATTTAGTTTTTCTTTATTTATGAATGAACTTAAGATAACACATTTTGTGGAGTGAATGAACTTCAACTATCACATTTTGTGGAGTGTATGAACAAACTTTGATGTTCACTTTGTGTAGAATGCAATTGAAAGATTTGAAATTCTTTATTTTGTGTGTGTACAAATGAGCCTTGGATATCATTTTGTATAGAGTTTATGAATGAACTTTGATGTTCACTTTATGTGGAATGTGCTTGAAAAAACTAACATTCCTTTTTTGTGTATATGCACGAATGAACTTTGGATATCATTTTGTGTGATGTATGAATAAAATTTGATTTTCACTTTTTGTGAAATGTGTCTACAAACAAACTTCAATGATGTTCATTGTGAGTCTTTGTGTGTTTGAATAAATTTTGACTTTCATTGTGTGTGTGTGAATAAACTTTGACATTCATTATGTGCATGTTTGAAAGTTAACTTTGGCATTCACTTCATGTTAAGTGTGTGTGTGTGTGTGTGTGTGTGTGTGTGTGTGTGTGTGTGTGTGTGTGAAAGTTATTTAGTTTTGTCATTCAGTTTGTGTGAAGTGTGTGCCTATGTATTTGAATGAAATTTGTCACACTCAGTGTGTGCATGCATGTGTCTGTGAATGAGCTTTGGCACTCACTCTATGTGTGTACAAAAACACTGATGTTCACTTTGTGTCAAGTGTATGTGTGTGTGAATTAACTATGGTTTTCATTGTGTGTGGGTGGGTAGGTTGGAAAGTTAGCTTTGGTATTCACTGTGTGCACACATGTTTATGTGAATGAACTTTGGCATTCACTTTATGTGTGTAAGATGTGTATGAACTAAATTTATTACATCAACCAACACTCATTTCATTTGTTCTCAATGGTGACTTACCCATAATAGTGTTTCATTAAATAAAAATAATTTAAAATTATTTAAAAAAGCACATCATAATAATTCATCCTCTAATTAAGGAATCCATAAACAAAAATTTAGAGATATGATTACATATTGAATTTTTTAAAAAAACCATTTTTAAATATAAATTTAAATGTTATCACTCACTCTTAAATTAATTTAAAAAGGCATGTTATAATAACTAAAATTTAGGGATATGATTGCATATTGAGATTTTAAAAAAAATCATTTGTAAATATAAATTTAAATATTATCACTCACTTTTAAATTAATTTAAAAATGAATGTTATAATAAATCAATCCACCAAATGGGAAATTGTTAGCTACTTTTAAGGAGTAGATTTATGCATTAGAAAAAAAATAATTTTCTAGAACTTACTAAAAATAAATTTATTCCTTAAATTATATCATTTCTTTTTATCTCACTTTGCAATTAATATGCCAAATTAGAATATAATTAATTTTATTATTAATTTTAACCACAATAAAATAATTTAAGAATAATCACTTATATAAAGTTCATATGGCAATATATATGTATTTTTTAAAAAATAAATAAGTAAATAATGGTAATTAATTAATAAATTATGTATTTCTATATAATAGTGGCCAATTAACTAAATAATACTTACTAACTAAATATTCCAATTAATATAAAATAAAATATTAATATCCCCACCTATCAATTATATCACAAGGAAATTCAAATATCTTAAAATAAGCCATAAAATAGAAATTCCTTTAACTATTTTAAAGGGATTGGATTGTGGCAATCACAATTAGGGCTTAAATTTGACAGTTGTATAGCTGTATTTAGGCATTTTTACTGTAAAATACAATCAAAATTTTAAACAGACTGTATCATATGAAAGGACAGATTTTGGACAAACTGTCAAAATTTATATAGGATTATGATGATTTATATATTTGATTAAATTATATAATTTACTTATACTAAAGCTTGTCATAGTATTTGAAGGGCACCATTGAATAGATAACTATCATAAAAATAGCTTGACAGGCAAAGTCGACTGTCAAATTTAAGCCCTAATCACAATGAATAAACTTTAACTAAATATGAAAAGATTGTATTCATGCATTTAAATTTAAATGATTACATTTATATTTAAAATAAAATATAAGTGCTACTCTAAAATAAATGAAATTAAATGCATCCACCAAATAAGGAATTCCCTTAGTTAAAATTTTGGGATATGGTTACTTACTAGCATACCTATATTTAAAAAATATATTTAAAGTACGCTGAGAGATATCCTTCTTGAGGCGCCTATTTCCACCTACATGGTAAATTGATTAAAAAATAGGCACCTCGAGAAGGATATCTCTCGGTGTTCTTTAAATATATTTTTTAAATATAGGTATGCTAGTAGCATCCGTAGCCACAAGCCTAATTCTAACTATATTATATATCTTAAGAATTATTATAATTATATAATATAATATTATAATATAGGTTAGATATATTATCATAATATTTTAGATATATTATAGGTTAGATATATTATCATATTATATTATATAATTATATTATATTATATTATATTATATAATTATATAATATTATTTTATTACATGATTAGGAATAGAGTTGTATGACCTTAGGATACTTATTTATAGAGAAATCTTTGCTAAGTGTAAATTTGGGATCATGGTTGAATAGGGTTAGGGTTAGATTAGGGTTATACTTAAAATTATGGTTACAATAATGTATTAGTCTAATTAGGGTTATGGTTATGTTTATAAATCATGTTAAGCTTAATGCTTTATTTATGTACCAAATTATGGTTAGGGTTAGGGTTCCATGTACGGTTAGGGTTCGAATGAAGGTGAGATTTAGAATTAAGGTTTTATTTACGAATTGGGTTAGGATTAGGCTTATAAATAGGGTTAAACAAAGGGTTAATCTTATAAATCAATGGTAAGTGTAATAGTAGAGTTATGGTAAGAATAAGGTTAGATATAGAATTAGGGTTAGATTGAGGGTTATGATTATAATTAGCATTTGGGTTACTGTTAGAACCAAGGTTAGATTAGAATTTGGGTTTTGTTTAGGGATACAATTAGGTTGAGGATTATAAATAGGGTTAGATTTATAATTAAGGTTAGATTGAGGGTTATGATTAGAATTAGGGTTTGGGTCATAATTAGGGTTATACATAAATTAGGGTTTGGGTAAGAATTGTAATCCTGACCATAATTGTAAGCTTAACTGTAACCATAATTCTAACCCTATCCCTAAATGTAATTGTAACTCTAACGATAATTGTATCCCTAATACTAACCATAATTCTAAGTATAATTCTAACCAAAGCATAATCCTAACCCAACCCTAAACCTAACCCTAATATTTAGGCCAATACTAACTCTAATTCTAACCCCAACCCTAAACCTAATTATAACTTAAACCCTAGCCCTAACCCTAATTCTAACACTAACTATAATTGAAACCCTAATTCTAATCGTAACCCTTATTTTAACCCTAAAAATATCTCTAATTTTCACCCTAACCCTAATTGTAATTCAAACCCTAACCCTAACATTAATACTAACCTTAACCCTAATTCTAACTCTAACCCTAACTCTAATTTTAACCCTGACCCTAACCCTAACTCTAATTCTTACCCCAATTGTAATAGTAAGCCACCATAATTCTAACCCTAAACCTGATCTAATTCAAACCTTAACCCTAACCTTCATACTAACCTTAACCATGATTGTAACCCTAACCTTGATCGTAATTCAAACCCTAACCCAAACCTTAATACTAACCTTAACCCTAATTCTAACTCTAGCTAACTCTATTTTTAACCCTAACACTAATTGTAACTCTAATTCTTACCCAAATTCTAATAGTGAGCCAACTTAATTCTACCCTAACCCTACTTCTAAAAATAACCCTAACCCTAATACTAACCCTGATTCTAATTCTAACCCTAATTATAATTCTAATCCTAACTTGAACCTTGACCCTAATTCTAACCCTAATCATATGCCTATATGCAACCCTAGTTTTAGCCCTATCTATAATTCTAAACCTAACCCTAACCAGGTAACACTAATCCTAATTCTAACCCTAACCATAAAATTGATTCTAATCATAATTCTAATCCTAATATTGATTCAAACCCTAACCCTAACCCTAACCTTAATTCTAATCCTAACCCTTGTTTTAACCCTAATTCTCATTCTAATTGTCACCCTATTTTAAATTGTAACCCTAATTCTAATAGTAATTCTAACCTTAATCCTAACCCTAATTCTAACTGCAATTCCAACCCTAAATATAACCCTAACCAAATTCTAATATTAATCCTAATTCTAACCCTAACCACAATGCTAATCGTAATCCTAACCCTAATTATGACTACAATTCCAACCCTAACCCTAATTATAACATTAACTCTAATTCTAACCCTAATCCTAACCACAATGGTAATTGTAATCCTAACTCTAATCCTAACCCTAACCCTAATTCTCATTCTAATTCTCGCCTTATTTCTAATCGTAACCCTAATTCTAATCCTTATCCTAACCCTAATTCTAACTGCAACTCCAACCCCAATCCTAATTATAACTCTAACCCTAATTCTAACATTAACCTTAATTCTAACCCTAACCCTAACCCCAACCCTAATTTAAATCCTAACCCTAACCCTAATTCTAACCCTAGCCCTAATTCTAACCCTAACCCTAATTCTAACTCTAAGCATTGCTTAATTTTAACCCTAAGCTTGGTCGTAATTGAAACCCTAACCCTAACCTTAATGCTAAATGTAACCCTAATTGTAACCATGACCAGAACTCTAATTCTAACATTAACCCTAATTATAGTCGTAATCCTAATTATAACCCTAATCCTAACCCCAACCCAAATTGTAATCCTAATTCTGCCCCTAGATCTACTGAACCCTAATTCTAACCCTAACCGTAACCTTTATTCTAACCATAGTTCTACATATAGATATAAATGTAAATGACCTTTGTTGTTTTATTTTTATTAAAAAGGGTAAGCTCTTCTCTTATTGTTATTCATTTATTTGTAATACTTACATAGAGGGGATTCTCACACAAAATGACATTTGGTAACATACACCCATTTTTAGATATATAGAATTGTTATAATTTAGAAGGAAAGTAAATTGTGCTAAATTTAAAAACCACTTTAAGTATTTTTTAAAGTATGCATACTTAATAAATTATAGTTAATATTCTATATCGATCTTGAGAGTGTATTAAAATAAATAAATATATAATTTTATTTATAAAAATAATTTTTATTTTTTCTAATATAATATAAAGTGCTTTATACTCTATATATCTTTGAAGATTTATATTAAATAAATAAATTAACAAATAAACAAATAAATATATATTCACATGAATTATTTTAATAAAGTCAAAGAACTTTTGTAGAGCATTTAAAAAAAAAAAGCTAATCAAAATTTAGAAAAATGAAACTTTACTATGTTTTTAAAAAAGCTAAACAAATTTTAGAAACCTTATATATTCTATGAACTTATTTTATTAACCTTAGTAATTTATTTATTGTAGAAACTTTAGTAATTTTAGAACCTTTAGTAATTCTAGTAAATTTAGAAGTCTTAGTAACATTTAGTAATTTTAGAAATCTTGTTCATTTGTCTATTTTATTTGATGATATCCTTACAAGAATTTATATATATTAAATATTAAAAAATATTGGGAGTTTAAAAAGGACTATTAAAAAAAAGGACTAATTTTTGTGGTGTTTTTTTTCCACTGCATTAATAGATTAGAACTGTACAAATATTATTTTAAATAATGTAAGGTTGGAATAAAAGTTTTAACTACATAAAAAATTATATTATTTATAATTTATTTTAAAAATATTTTAAATTAAAAAATATATCTTAATTTTGAAGTATTTATTTGAATACCTATTTTTAGAAAAAACTTATATATGACAAATTGATTCAAAAATAAGGAAATAAATAAAATAGTCATAAGTACATATATTAGTGTACACAATTAGATAATTTTTTTGAAATATATTCATTTAATAGGAACCCTAAATTTCAACACTAAAATGCTTACTTCTAAATCATTATAGAAGCCCTAAATTTTATTCATTTTGTTTGATTATTTTAGTGCTTGTCAATTTGTTTGATTGTTTGGTGTTTGTGGACTTGATGTTAAGCATTGTTCTATATTATTCATTTATTAAATCATAAAATTGATATATAATTTTAGGTTGGTTGTTGCAGAATTATGAACTTAAAAACTATAAAAATAAATAAAATACCCAAAAATAATAAATTATATATTTAGCAAATATTATAATTTATAATAATAATAATTTGTATCCCACATCTCTAAATAACCTTAACTCCTTTCTAAATTAAAAATTGTTTTCACATTTTTAAAATTAAAATATACTTTTAAAAATGAATTTTATAATTTTCCGTCTACAAAACCATTTAAAAAATGGAAAGAACAAAATGAGACAAGTAAAAATCACCACTTTGGGATAAAAAAGTCAGAAGAAAAATCTGGAATATTGCATTTAAATTGCGTTTACCTCTGAATAATAAAATTAAACAATCTTGGTTGCAATAGTTTTCGTATAACAACAAGTACTAATGAAATGGTGAACCTATCAAACCCTTACTCAAACAGTTCAAAGGTGTATAGGAAGAAAAAAGTGAGGTGATCTATATAGGGCTGCCGCAACTTATACTCCTGCAAATGGGCCTAGTCGTCCTCTCACAACCCTCACTCCATGTATCTGCACAATCACAAAACTATATATATTTTATTTTACTGAAAGTAGAACAACATGACAATCCATTATCAATCACAACCTTTCCCACTGCAGGCTGGTCCATTATCACTGGTATTCCCATGGACTTCGATTCCTCTGCAGGCCCAATTCTGTTGATCATAAGCAGTGACAGGCTTCCCAGAGCCCCTGCATAGATTATAACCTCACTTGAATGTTTCTTCAAAAGACTTGATGCTCTGCTCCAACTCCATACGAAATGATTACTAAGAAACAATTGAAACTTCCATTCATTCTTTTTGACTATCATCCGCTTGATTTTTTGTTTTTTTACTATTTTTGAAACTGTCTCCCATGCACTGCTCATTAGAAGAATTATTTAATTGCTATGGAATCTTAATTGTTATTTTTAATTTTGTTTACACGAAAAGTATGGAATCTTCTAGCTCTTGTTCTCTACTTCTGCTGTGACTGTAGAAACTTCTCTCCACGTAAATAAACAAAAGTGATTTTAATACACACCTAAATTAGCATATAAAATTTATGACAACTAATTAACTCAACCTTATGTCACATAAAATGGACTTTGATTCCTCTGCAGGCCCAATTCCGTTGATCATAAGTAGCGACAGGCTTCCCAGAGCCCCTGCATAGATTATAACCTCACTTGAATGTTTCTTCAAAAGACTTGATGCTTTGCTCCAACTCCATACGAAATGATTACTAAGAAACAATTGAAACTTCCATTCATTCTTTTTGACTATCATCTGCTTGATTTTTTTTTTACTATTTTTGAAATTGTCTCCCATGCACTACTCATTAGAAGAATTATTTAATTGTTATGGAATCTTAATTGTTATTTTTAATTTTGTTTACACAGAAATTATCGAATCTTCTAGTTCTTGTTCTCCACCTCTGCTGTGACTGTAGAAACTTCTCTCGACGTAAATAAACAAAAGTGATTTTAATACACACCTAAATTAGCATATAAAATTTATGACAACTAATTAACTCAACCTTATGTCACATAAAATACGGAAGAGGGGGCTATTTTTGAGGGATTTGTTTTACATAACTTAATGATAAGATTCTATTTTAAATCTCACCTAAAAAAATCATATAAACTCTAACATTCTTTTATTTTACAAATCTTCTCATTTCATTTCTTTGTTGTTCTTTAATATTTTTATGTTGTTTAGGTAAAATGGAGTATTTGAAATGAAGCTCTAGAGAAACCATGGAAGCTACACAACTCTCCTCTCAAGCATGCAATCATGTTTGATGGGTCTTCATTCTAAGATATTTAATTTATTTACAATCCAATTTTTATTAAATATGTTGCATTCTATTTTTTTTTATACATATTTTTTTATTATTCTTTATTATTTTTGTTTCTTTGTAGATCTACAGGTTCAAGAATGATTATCCACATGCAAAATCCTACTTATCTATCCAAGCCAAGCCCATTGCATGCACAGTTTCAGGAAGGCAATGACACAATGGAGAAAAGATATTGTGTTTCCAATTGATTCTATGTTCTGGGTTTTATTTTTCCAAAATTTACATTTTTTTTCTTCCCTAAGCAGCATTGTCTTTACTCAAAGAAAGATTTTTATATTTATTTATTATTTTCTATGCTAAGATAGTTGAATAAGTTTTGAAATCAAAGAAATATGCATGATAAAAGATCTAATGGAAAATATACAAAAAAATAAATATGATTAAACAAATAAATTAAATAGCACTAGCAATAATTAAATTAAACAAAAATCATTCTTAAAACTTAAGCTAGATCTATTTTCAACATAAATAAAGATGTCACATAACTTAAACTATTTCTCTAAAATTTTCTTATTAAAATACAAATTATCTGTAATCTAATATAACATTTCTATTTTTATACATATTTAACCAAAACATTAATTAATGTATATATGTATATATACAATGATATGAAAATATAAAAATATGTTTTTTTTTCTTTTAATGTTTAACTAATTTTTTTTGATGCATAATAATAAGTTTTATAAATATCTAAAAATTCAAAATTATAGCTTCCATGGCGGACCATGCCAACAGACTGTGCCATTTAATAGAAGGCTATACTATTCCCCTTACTATTCTGTCAACGCAGGGACTAAAACATTCCACAAAACCTATTTTACCCCCTACAAAAGTGACCGCGTAGGGTCATAGATATGATGCCACGCAGGGCTCAGTAATCTTCTCACCAAAATTGGAATGGGATTGCAGTTGCATTTTAATCCTATATAACTCTGACTTTAAATTCTTCTTTTTCTTATTATGAACTTCTTCCCAGTCCTCCCCATCCTCTTTCTTTTGCATTTTGGATCCAAGATATGTAAAGTATCCTATAGATTACTACCGTCCTTCTATGAAAAAGAATTCTTGTAATTTTTTGGAGAAACAATAATAGCTGGTTTCAGGACCGTACACTGAGGATTGCCTTTTAAGGGGCTGCTTGATTGCTGAGGTGGACTTTGAGCTGGACATGTTTTTGAACAAAGTTTCAAGGCTTGATGTACCTCTTCTTTCCCTGCTTTACCTTTTGGGGAGGAATCGAGCTTTTGTGAAGGTTCCTCCTTTCCCTCCTTCACTTTTGAAGGGGCTTTGACTGTGTAATGATGAGGCATAGCGTTATTCCACCACGACTGTTGATCAAAATTTTTAATAATTCTAGGACATGAATTGGCCATATGGCCTATTTCAAAACACTTCCTGCATCGAAAGGGTAGACCTTCATAGTCTAGGAGTTGCGTCCAATTGCGGTCAACAATCTTGAAAGTGATGTCGGCTGGAAGATCTCTTGAAATGTCCAAGTCTACAAGGATTCGAGCAAAAGTTGTGTGAGTGAAATTAGTTGTGTCTGAATCCACTGCAAGAAAGCTACCCAACGAGTCCCCAAGCACTTGGAAGCAATCTGAAAACCAAAATTGTAGGAGATTTGGGAGGTGAATCCAAACGGGTTTAACAGAGAATGAAGTAGAAACTAGGTTGAAATTTGGAAACCAGGGTTTTAGAAGAAGTATGCTTTGCCCCCAACACCATTTCTTTTGTAGAATGTCATTCCTATCCTGAATATCGTCAAAAACCATAATTAAAAAACCCTGAGCGCAAGGGTATACTTCTATGTTACCTCTGAGCGAGGGACCCCAAGCAGAAGAGATCCAGTCATGTAACTCTGATATTTTTGGCCACAGATGATTGAATTGACCAATCAGTCCATTGGAAGCAAAACACTTTTCACCCTCATCGACCTCCTTTTTTAGTTTCTCTGAAAAGACTAGAACTGGGGAGGAGGATGCCTTTCTAATAAAGGATTTTGGGCAACTCTTGAAAGTCACATGCTCTTTAGAAACCAAACTTTCCTTCTGAGGCCGAGCATCCCAAGCCACTGAATTAAACTTTCCTTGTTTCGTTCCTACTAGCATGTCCCAAAAAGACAGGTTGTGCCCTGCCTTTGAACCATTCAATCCTTGTGACGCACGAGCAAGAGGAAAAGATGTTGGCTCTCATGCAAAAATCTCTGTGCTTTGAGAGTCCAAAACCCTAACCGAACTAGGGCACGCCTTTGAAGGTTTTGAAAAAATGGCTTCTTCCACAAGCATCGACCCCCTTTCCTGTGCATGAAAAATGATCTTTCTTGAAGCCTTTCCGTCCGTGTCCATTGAGCAAAACAAAGATGAGGGATCGGCAATTGAAGGACCACTGCGAGGGTCTAAGGAAATTTTGCCATGAAGCTGCGAAGTCTTCTTGACGGAGGAGGGCAGAGGAGCAAAAGATTTGCGAAGCATTTTGCTATTATGTTGTAAATATATATGTTTTTTTTCTTATAATGTTTAACTATATACACACACACACACATATGCCACAGGCAATAATTCCCTAAAGTATATATATTTTTAAAGTGCTAATGAATGGAGTATAAAGATATGTTCTTACTATATCTACTCACTTAAAATGTATATATATTTATATGATAACAGAAAAGTATAAATAACTTGGTTACATATATTGGAAAAGAAACATTAGTTCTATTCACTTCCAAAAAGCAATGATCTATATGAAAAACATTTAAAACATTTGAGTGAACATATCATAATTACACAAAGTATAGACAAACATATATAAAGCTTTTTTTCTCAATTATTAACCCAGTAAAAAAGAAACAATATACAAATATTTATATCCTTAAATTACACATTGCTCTCCAATATAACTTGTAAAACTTAAATCATTGTTATATTATACAACTTGAACAAAAGACTCATTATCCAGAATGTCTTTGTGCAAAAGCACATTCACATAAATCTTGGAATCATATCACATTCTAGATTACATAGATATGTACTCTACTAGGATATTACATTTATTTATTTTCCTTGTACAACTATTTCTTCAGGTGTTTCCTACAACAAGCATGTCAACAGAGATGGCCAGGACTGCTCACCTCCCTACCATAGGGGTTGATTCACAACCCCATCCCCCGAACTGGAGGCTTCCAAGAATAGGATTACATCATGCAAGCACAAAGACCATAATACAGGAAGTGAGCACTAGAGAGTGTGGGTGAGGGCGTCATGAGAAAGGCGATGCCAGCATTCTCTTCTCCCATGCGGGCACTCTTTGAAAAACTTGTGGAGCAAAACCCCAACTTATTACATTCACATCTTCCACGGAAATAAAGAATGAATCAAACCTAGTTGTGATAGGAATAATTTCATCACCAAGATTATGAAGATTATTAAGTGCTTGGTCATATTTTGTCAAGACATCTAAATAATGTTGTTTAGTCTCATTATGAGTACTCACAACATAATTTCCTACTTTATTGAGCTTTGAATCAACATAATCTACAACATTTCTTATGTACAATATGTCTTTACAAAGATCATCTTCAAGTTCACTTCTTGATACAACCTTTCGAATCCTACTAAAATGACAGAGAAAATAGGGTCCGCGACTTTTTAAGGCTTTGATACCACTTCAATTGACTAATTGACTCACGAGTTGAAACATAAACAATGATGGAGGATGACCGAATGGTTACAACTTCTAAATATTAACTAATAAAGATCACAAAAATATCATTGGATTGCATTGAGGCTAAGTTGGATAGAGTGTTGCAAGATTTGAAAGGAGATTTTGAGCATCCATGCATGACTAATGAGGATTTTGCTTCATCTCGTGGAGAACAAGATTGGGTGAAATATTTCAAGGTTCTAAACCTAAGAACATCATTCCATATTTTGATGTGCAAAACTACAATAGAGCTTGAAGATTTAGATTAAAAAGACAAAAAACCATTTTAAAGTCCCCAATTAAATTTTAGTAGTTACCATTCCTCTCGACCCCCAAGTGTAATTTTGGATAGCTTTTCAAGAAAAAATATTCATTTTGGAACTATAGTCAGGGTTGGGGAGGGGGACTTGCCCCTATGTCCATACTGTTGGGTCAAATGAGGGTAGGGGAGACTTGAAGAGAAGGGGTCAAAGGGTGTAACCTATAAGGTTTGTTTAGTGCCTTATCAGAGAGCTATTTAGCTTATCTACTTGTTTTTTCCCATTTGTTTCCTAGTCTAGTTAATTCACTTGGTTTCTCCTCAAGGGGATATTTATAATTTGTAAATACTTCCAAGGGACCAACTGCAATATATATTCAAATAAAACAGAGTAACAACTTTTCACAAAGAGAGAAAATTTGATTACATTCCAATCATATACTACTCTTCCCTAACTTATGATGCAAGTAAGACAAGAAGGCCATTGGATAATTCAAAATCCTGCTCAACTTGTGGTGGAGAAAGAAGAGAGTTGTGGTGACCAATGAAAATGTTAAAAACCTCCAGGTTGTTGCATATCGGTCCATCATGAAACAAACACACAAATTCCTTAAGATCCTTGTTATTATGTGACTCAACAATGTCAAAGATTCCACCCATAGTTCCTTTCGAAGGACGCTTTTTGAAGGAGGATACAACCTAAATTGCAACATCCCACAAGGGAGTTTTGATGAAGTTGTGAGCGACTAGATTCACCCATCATTTTCTACTCATTATCAGGACAATATTTGTCAAAAACATTTCCAATAGCAGACCATCATTGGAGTGATTTATCGTGAACAGTTGGGAGCCAATGACATTTTTGATCGCTGTTTCCACCACATTTGAATCCACACAAAAAGTCTTCACAAATGGGAGGAGGTGTCTTCCTAGCATCACCAGACACAATTAATTTGAAGATGCCTCACCATTTTGTGGTCAACAACACACTACTACCCATTATTAAAGGCATTCCCAAATGGTTCCCAAAGAAATCTTACGACAGTATATTTTGTGACTCATCTGAAACCGAATGACCCAGTGACAGGATTCTCGATATGTTGATCTCGTGATCAAGCCTAGTAGCATCATATATTGCCAGATCATGGAGCCTGTGACACCTACCTTGTCATGGATATGATTCATGAAAGATTTTTGATCCAACAATTTTTATCATTTGAAATAATCTCCTCCACCACTTGATCGCAAGCATGATTTACTAAAAGATACACCATATGGTTAGCCTCCCGATAATAGTGCCAGGGAGATATTTTCCAAGCTGTCAATGATTCCAATTTGCAACCTTCCTATTGCATATCACATTTATACATATCTTTGAATATCCTTTAATGTCGATGTTTGAAAGCATTTTTCCTTACAAAATTTGAGCCCAACCAAGAGGGCTTGAAATTCCGCTTCATTGTTGGTACCATCTAGGATTTTATTTGGAGATGGACCAAATTTCAACTTTAATCTACCACTTGGTGGTGGACACCACTTGATTTTAGCCTACTTCATATTAGTTGAGGGATATGATCCAGCCACACTATAGGCGGGGAAGCTTTCAGGCTACTCCTTTTTTTTATAATCATACCATCCCAACTTGTGAAAGGTCTAGAAATCTTACGTTCTACTTTTTGCTTTGTATCACCACTTCACAAATCCCAACCTCCCTCCATATGTGCCAAATTACCATTGAGGGGCTAGCCCTCCATACATCTTCCTATAGCGAATTGTGCAATCTCCTCTAGCATTGAAAGCATTCTAAAAGGTCATTGGGAGGGCATGTTTCCATTCTAGACAACTACATAACCATTGCCAATAAGTACTAACAAAGGGGCAATTGAGAAGTAGGTGGTTCATCATTTATTCCTCATTCTTGCACAATATACATTGAGAGGGACCATAAATTCCAATAGTTCTCAAACAATCACAAGTAAGGATTCTTTTGTGCAAAGCAGTCCATGAAAAGACACCAACATTAGGGAGACACCATGGGTTCCATCATAAAGCAGCAGGCTAGTCATGACTATTCTCTAAAAGATTTTGTATATTATATCCAATTTTAACTGAATAAATCCCAGATTTCACACTCATCCATACTACCTTATCATCCTTTGAGTTAATGAAAACTTTTTGATTTTCCAACTCAACATATAAAAAGTTTTTTTGCTCCTACGAGAGGGGGGTGTCATCTAATATTTTCTAGATCCAAGTAAGCCCCTCTGGCCTCTCAATTGGGGTCATATAATCAATGACAAAGGGACCCCAAGAAACAACTATGGTATCCATATAAGGAGTGTTTAGTGGAAAATTGGATTTGTTAATGTTTTAGTGTTTTGATGTTTAAACCCTCCTTTCCACTTTACATTCAAGGACCTAGGGTCGAGTGGCGAGCACTATCATACCCTAGATCGCTGTGAGATGTAGGGAAACTTGGATTAGGGTGTTTAATTGTTAAATTTTTCTCTCCTATGCTCAATTAACCATTAAAACCCTAATTATGCAAAAACAGAAGTAAACTGATGAATTACGGAAAGTGCTGCTACAGACAGGAGCAAAATACCAAATTACAGAGTACCTATTTTCGAGGACTCGAGGAGGAAAAGTCAAAGACACGGGAGCGGGTGCCCAAGTCTAAGGCCCTATTTTCTGTCTGGATTTGGCAACAAGATCTGCAACCTGAATCTCCTATATTAGAGATTTTCCCGACACAGAACTTCAGGGACTAGGGAGCGGGCGCCCTAGTCTAGGGGGCAAATTTTCTTCCTTTCCTGCACTTCAGACACTCCAATATGCTCCTCTGCAACTCCACTCAGTCCAACTCCTCAACCTGTAACCTGCAATCACGAAAACTTGGTTTGGGGGTTGTGGTGTTTAGGAGCTTGCCTTAGTCAAGCCCCGAAAGGACACTTAAGTCTTCCAAACACCTTTGTCAGATAGAGAGAGCGTGCCCTTGTGAGGCAGAGGCCAAATCTAAATGAAACAATGATAGAAAGCACAATGATATCACCTTGTAGTGAAGATCTCATGGGAGGAAGATGCTCTTCATTCCATGAGGAGATGAATGCTCAAATCTGCAAATACAAACACATAAACAAAACAAGTCTACTCTTGCAACACAATGAAAGCCTTGAATCACCTTGAGAACACAATAGCTTGCTAGTAATCATCTAGTTTACAAATGAATGTCTAAACATGCTTTTATATGCAACTACAAACATTCCCACCAAGATTTTGTAAATTCAAACTTACCATGTCGGCCTAGGGACAAAAATAGGGTAGGACTAGGGCGTGGGCGCCCAAGTCCTCCCCCCTATTTTTGGTAGGGTTAAGGTTAAGGGGTCCTCTTAGGTCCACTTTGCCATGAAACCTAGGTCTCATTCCATCGGGATGCCAAAATATGAACTAAGATGTCCTAAATGCATGTCAAAGACCCAGGAGCTAAACCTCATGAGGGAAAAGCCCCCAAGGGGACATTTTTCAACGTTACATTTAGCCCCCACTTTAATGTATGTATAAACACAAGGCCAATACATGCATTAAAGTATGGTCACAAACACAACAAACACGCCAAGCACGGAGAAGACACGCCAATCACATAGAAGACAGTAACATGCACGCAAAACATGGAGAAGACAATTACAGTCACATAAAACATGGAGAAGATTGTCAATGCATAGAAGACACATTAATGCATGGAAGACAGGCATGATTTCTTTTCTTTTCTTTTTCTCATATATATGAAATGCAAATGCAAGTACTGGAAAGTAAACAAACCTCCCATAATATAGGATGCACTCATCGAGCAAGTCTTTAGACTGTATATATGGGGCAACACGTACGCAAGACATGCAAAACCTCCCAAAATGCAGGATGCACTCATCGAGCAAGTCTTTAGACTGCATATGGGGCAACAAACACATAAAACAAAACAAGCACGCCAAAACACACACACTTGAAGACACGGAGAAAACACGGCATACAAGCGATGGTGTGTTCCCTATTTCTAGGCTCATCACCATCTTAGGCACATTACAGGCACACGCCGATGATTGGGCTTCGCCACAACAATCGTCGAACGCACGCTTAAGGGTTGAGTTAGTCACAGAACCGCTCCCCGCCTCTGTAGAGGACTTTTGAAAATGATAGGATGGTGCAAGCTGCTCCGAGAAATACACCATCCCTGCCTCCGTAGAGGGCTTAAGAAAAATGATATACACGATATCCCACCTCCGTAGAGGGCTTACATGATTGATTGATTGATTGCAAACAAACTCAGGATGCAGGATGCACTCATAGAGTAAATCTTTAGACTGCACCTAAGGACAAGCACATAGCTAACATCTACAACAGACATCTTACCTTATATATATGCCCCCACCTTAAGGTGGTTGATATCATGCATCACTATCAAGCACATTAAGGTAGGAAGAAAACACACAAAGGAACACCGACTTTCGCAAAGCCCATGTCCCCCGGAGGTGACATGTACTTTATGATCGCCAAATGTTCCCTCAAACACATCCCTGCAAGAAACATGTTAGTGTCTACAACATCATGATAAACAACAACATCAATGCATATGATTAACCACACAAAGAGCCAAGGTTATACAACGAATTCGGTGTTTGAGGATAACCGTGGGGCTATATTATGAAGCTCTCCGAATTGAGTACCACCAAGGCCAGATTCAAAGACAAACAAAGGTGCATAGAGCAATAGTATTGTTAAGGTTTGTAAATGCGACAAAAACATCATCAAATTCACTACGCGGAAAGCACGAGTGCTTCCACTAGCCAAGCGTCGGATAAGATATACAACCCCATTATCATATTAGGAACTAAGTCCATTTTTTGATTGCTCTCGAAAGGGACACTAGGTCCGCATTAGTATAAATGTTTGTCGTCATCCGCTCGCTAGGTGGAAACACTAGAGGAAGGGAAACAATAAATAAGAGAGGAGAAACAAGTGTCTTAGGGATAGTCACGTAGGAGGGTAGCCCCAGGTCACCAACCGCGACGCTATGTCCCTAAGACATAACACACAACAATGAAATCAAAGAGAGAAGCAATATAGAAGAATGATGATACAAATAGAAGAAGGCCACAACAGAGGTGGTCTCCTGGTATCTTGAACCTTACGGAAGAATCTGAGGTCATCCCAGGAGGCCTAAACAACACATAACACATCATGAGGGAGGCACATCACGAGAGAGATAAAAGTTAGAGATACTTACCTGTAGGGCCCCTGTCGGGCTAGAGGTTGTCTATAAGCAAATCATCGTCGTCATCTTCCCACTCCCTAATGTTGGAGGAAAGTGGGACATAAGGTATCATAGCCAAATTCACGTCCTTTTCATCATGTTGTTCATTGTTGGAATCATTATTATTTTGTTGAATGTTGGGATCAATGTTTTCTTGTTGAGAGGCAAGGTTTATGGCATATTCTTGTCTTCTTTTTCTTCTTTCTCTCACTTTTCTATTTCTCTTTCTTTGACCACTTATCTCTTGTAAGACAGGTCTTGCTCTTTCATAGGTTTTTGCAAATAAAAAGATGAAGCACCGGGGACAAACCTCCTTTGTCGCAGTGGAACATTTTGTTGTTGACAATGACCTCCCATTCCTTGCAAAGATTTCGGGGGAGGAACCTCAACATAGGGACCTTGTCCTTTTGGTCTACAGTTCTCTTCATATGCGGGTTGTTTCTCTTTTGTCATTTCTTGTATCGAAGGACTAGGTGCTAGATGTAATAGTTTCACTTTGTAATTTCTATAGCTCAAAAATGTAAAGTTTGTTCATAGCTCTAATTTGTCGTTATTTTTGTTGCAAAAGTGATCCAATGTGAAGTGTTGTTGTGTAGTTGAAGGTTTGTATGTATTTCGATGAATGACATGCACTTGTCCATTCAAAGGAAATTTAACACATTTATAAATAGTTGAAGGGACCACTTTCATAACCTTTAACCAAGGGATTCCAAGTTTTATGTCAAAGGTATCAGAATCAAGGGTAATATCAAACAATTGTTCAACATGTTTCTCAAATACAATTACTAACAAAGATATCTTAACCAATGGTTTCTTTAAGGTTCCCGTATGTGTCTTAATCATCAAGTTTGAAGGGTTATAAGGACCTTGTATTAATTGATTTGAAAAGAGGAATTTTTCAGTGGCAACATTAGTCATGCAATTAGGATCAATAAGAGTTCCATCCACGTTGTTTCCCATTATTTTCACGGTGATATAAAGAGGTCCTTCAGAATCACCGATTGTTCTATCATGAGGTGTAAATACTATTTCGGGTTCAGGGACTTTTCTATTCATGTAAGGTATAGGAGGGAACCTATTGTTGTTGTTGTGATTAAAGGTCATGTTTATATGTTCAAATGAAATTTGAAAGTTTTTCCAAAAGTATAGCAAAGGCAAGTGTAAATCTATATGCAAAAATGGCCTTAAAATGCTTGGTTTTTTGTACTTTTCAATGCAAATGAATGAACCAAAGGGTGTTGTAAGGATTTAAGTCAAGAAGAAAGTTATATTTCTAATATTAGTCCAAAGTAGAAAAAGTATCCTTCTCAACACACTCTTGATGCGATTTCAAGTTAATGCCAAGTCAAAATATAGTGAAAATATGTCAAAATAGGCACTTTTTTCACCAAAATTCAATGCAAAAGGGCATAACCAAGGGTGTTGTGAGGAAAATGATTATGGATATAAAATTATATCAGAAATAATATCCACTTAATGTTAAAGTACCCAACACAACATGCTTTTAGTGCCACTTAAGGTAAAACCCTAGTGAAAATATAGCAAAAATAGTCTATTTTCACAGTTTTTCAATTCCAAGACCTATCAAAAGAGGTGTTGTAATGAATTTCAGGAGGCAAAAAAAATAAAAGTGATGGTATCAGTCACCTCAATCCATAAAATTGATCACAACACACTTGGAGTGCAAACTAGGTCAAACCCCAGGGCAAAAAAGGTCAAAATGTGTAGTTTTTCGCCAAATTTTCAATGTAAGAGGCCAATCAAAGGGTGTTGTGAAGTTTTTTAGGAAGTGAATCAATTAATTACCCTGATAAAAACCAATTTGTGCAAAAATACCCTTCACAACACGCCTATGGTGCAAGTTTAGAGAGTCGATAAGGCCAATTTAAGTAAAAAAAATTGTTATTTTTGAAGCCCTAGGTTTTAGATCTTGACACAAAATGATATATGAATGTTTTAAGGTCTATTTTATGATGAAAATGAAATGTTCTTAGATCTGAAAATGAATTCCAAGGTTAACCATGCAAAATGCTAATGCAAATTAATGAAAATGCATGAAAAATGCTAGTTTTTGTTGAAATTTTTGATGCAAAAATGCAAATATTTTAAATCTAAATGCAAATTTACACTAAAATGAAAGACTACAACCAAATGCAAATTTGAATGAGCCTCTAAAATTAGTAGAAAAATCTGAGAAAAGAGTTTGCCTACTAACCCTAGATTTTGGAATTACTAGGTTTAATGAAAATTATCAAAATTTCTACAAAAGCCTAGCAAATTTATGATGAAAATGCAATGCAAATTAATGAATTTTTGGATTTTTTTGTAGTTTATATCAGATCTGATGCAAAAATCATGAATTAGGAAAATTTAGAAAGAACTGATGCAATTTAGTAAGCCAAACAATGCATTTTTTTTGAATTTTCCAAAATTTTTAAATTTTTAAATTTTTTTTTCTCAATGCAATAAAATGAATGACTATATGAATGAATGAAATCAATGCAAATATGACAAAAAACACTCAGTAAGTTGTAATTTAAGTCCAAAAACACGGGTTCACCAAAATATTTAGTGGAAAATTGGATTTGTTAATGTTTTAGTATTTTGATGTTTAAATCCTCCTTTCCACTTTACATTCAATGACTTAGGGTTGAGTGGCGAGCACTATCATACCCTAGATCTCTGTGAGATGTAGGAAAACTTGGATTAGGGTGTTTAATTATTGATTTTCTCTCTCCTATGCTCAATTAACCATTAAAACCCTAATTACGCAAAAATAGAAGTAAATTGATGAATTACAGAAAGTACTGCTACAAATGAGAGCAAGATACCAATTACAGAGTACGTGTTTTTGGGGACCCAAGGTAGAAAATTTGGGGACACGGGAGTGGGTTCCCAAGTCCAGGGCCCTATTTTCTCTCTGGATCTGGCAACAAGATCTGCAACCTGAATCTCCCGTATCAGATTTTCCCTACATGAAACTTTGGGGGACTAGGGATAGGGCACCCTAGTCCAGGGGGTAGATTTTCTTCCTTTCCTGCACTTCAGACACTCCAATATGCTCCTCTACAACTCCAGTTAGTCCAGCTCCTCAACCTGTAACCTGCAACCATGAAAACTTGATTTAGGGGTTGTGGTGTTTAGGAGCTTGCCTCAGTCAAGCCCCTGAAGGACATTTAAGTCTTCCAAACACCTTTTTCAAATAGAGAGAGTGTGCCCTTGTGAGGCAAAGGCCAAATCCAAATGAAACAATGATAGAAGCACAATGATATCACCTTGTAGTGAAGATCTTATGGGAGGAAGATGCTCTTCATTCCATGAGGAGATGAATTCTCAAATCTAAAAATACAAACACATAAACAAAACAAGTCTACTCTTGCAACATAATGAAAGCCTTGAATCACTTTGAGAACACAATAGCTTGCTAGTAATCATCTAGTTTACAAATGAATACCTAAACATGCTTTTATATGCAACTACAAGAAGTCCCATCAAGATTTCGTAAATTCAAACTTACCGTGTCAACCTAGGGACCAAATAACGGTCATAAACTGACACTTAAATTTTGGGCCTGACCCAAAATAGGGAAGGACTAGAGCGCGGGTGCCCAAGTCCTCCCCCCCTATTTTGGGAAGGGTTAAGGTCAAGGGGTCCTCCTAGGTCCACTTTGCCATGAAACCTAGGTCTCATTCCATCGGGATGCCAAAATATGAACTAAGATGTCCTAAATGCATGCTAAAGACCCGGGAGCTAAACCATATGAGGGAAAAGCCCCCAAAGGGACATTTTTCGATGTTACATTTAGCCCCCACTTTAATGTATGTATAAATATGAGGCCGATACATGCATTAAAGTACGGTCAGAAACACAACAAACATGCCAAGCAAGGAAAAGACACGCCAATCACATAGAAGACAGTAACATGCATGCAAAATATGGAGAAGATAATTATAGTCACACAAAATACGGAGAAGACAGTCAATGCATAGAAGTCACATTAATGCATGGAAGACAGGCATGATTTCTTTTCTTTTCTTTTTCTCATATATATGAAATGCAAATGCAAGTACTGAAAAGTAAACAAACCTCCCATAATACAGGATGTACTCATTGAGCAAGTCTTTAGACTGTATATATGGGGCAACACACATGCAAAACCTCCCAAAATGCAGGATGCACTCATCGAGCAAATCTTTAGACTGCATATGGGGCAACAAACACGCCACACAAAACAAGCACGCCAAACACACACACTTGAAGACATAGAGAAAAAATGGCAGACAAGCGATGGAGTGTACCTATTTCTAGGTCCAACACCATCTCAGGCACATTACAGGCATACACCGATGATTGGGCTTTACCACAACAATCGCCAAAAACACGCTTAAGGGTTGAGTTAGTCACATAACCATTCCCTACCTCCATAGAGGACTTTTGAAAATGATAGGATGATGCAATATGCTCTGAGAAATACACCATCCCACCTCTGCAGAGGGCTTAAGAAAAAGGATATACGCGATATCCCACCTCCGCAGAGGGCTTACATGATTGGTTGATTGATTGCAAACAAACTCAGGATGCAGGATGCACTCATCCAACAAGTCTTTAGACTGCACCTGAGGACAAGCACATAGCTAACATCTACAACAGACAACTTACCTTATATATATGCCCCCACCTTAAGGTGGTTGATATCATGCATCAATATCAAGCACATTAAGGTAGGAAGAAAACACATAAGGGAACACCGACTTTCGCAAATCCCATGCCTCCCAGAGATGACATGTACTTTATGATCACCAAATGTTCCCACAAACACATCCCTGCAAGAAACATGTTAGTGTCTACAACATCATGATAAACAACAACATCAATGCATATGATTAACCACACAAAGAGCCAAGGTTATACAAGGAATTTAGAGTTCGAGGATAACCGTGGGGCTATCTCATGAAGCTCTCTGAATCGAGTACCACCAAGGCCAGATTCAAAGACAAACAAAGGTGCATAGAGCAGCAGTATTGTTAAGGTTTGTAAATACAACAAAAACATCATCAAATTCACTACGCGGAAAGCACGAGTGCTTCCACTAGCCAAGCATCGGATAAGATATACAACCCCATTGTCATATTAGGAACTAAGTCCATTTTTTGTTTTCTCTCGAAAGGGACAGGTCCACATTAGTATAAATGTTTGTCATCATCCGCCCGCTAGGTGGAAACACTAGAGGAAGGGAAACAATAAATAAGAGAGGAGAAACAAGTGTCTTAGGGATAGTCACGTAGGAGGGTGCCCCAAGGTCACCAACCGCGACGCTATGTTCGTTAGACATAACACACAACAATGAAATCAAAGAGAGAAGCAATATAGAAGAATGATGATACAAATAGAAGAGGGTCACAATAGAGGTGGTCTCCTGGTATCCCGAACCTTATGGGAGAATCTGAGGTCATCCTAGGAGGCCTAAACAACACATAACACATCACAAGGGAGGCACATCACGAGAGATAAAAGTTAGAGATACTTACTTGTAGGGCCCCTATCGGGCTAGAGGTTGTCTATAAGCAAATCATAGAGTAGTAGTATTGTTAAGGTTTGTAAATGTGACAGAAACATCATCAAATTCACTACGCAGAAAGCACGAGTGCTTCCACTAGCCAAGCGTCGGATAAGATATACAACCCCATCGTCATATTAGGAACTAAGTCCATTTTTTGATTGCTCTCGAAAGGGACACTAGGTCCGCATCAATATAAATGTTTGTTGTCATCCGCTTGAGAGGAGAAACAAGTGTCTTAGGGATAGTCACGTAGGAGGGTGCCCCCAAGTCACCAACTGTGACGCTATGTCTGTAAGACACAACACACACCAATGAAATCAGAGAGAGAGGCAATATAGAAGAATGATGATACAAATAGAAGAAGGTCACAATAGAGGCGGTCTCTTGGTATCCCGAAGCTTACGAGAGAATCCAATGTCATCCCAGGAGGCCTAAACAACACATAACACATCACGAGGGAGGCACATCACGGGAGAGATAAAGGGTTAGGGATACTTACCTATTTGATATTCGTACTAGATTTGGGAACTTGCAAACCTCTTGGAGAGGTACTCGATCATGTTGAGTACAAAGTTTGAGTGGTTCTTATGAAATTTTTTTTTGATTATCATGTGATGCTTGATTTGTTACTCCTTGTGTAAATATAACTTTTTATTGCTTATGAGGAGGGGAACCACTATTTTCTAATTTTTGATAGTCGTCTAGCTCTTTTCCAATTTTTATCGAGTTTTTGTTGTTGAATCTTTCTATCACGGGGACGGGAATCTTCTTGTACCATCTTACTCATTTGTATTGGTTGTTCTTGTTTTTCAGATGTATCTTGATTATCTCCCGATCCATATAAGGATAACGGAGGAGGAACCTTATCATAAATTCCATTTCTTCGAGAACGAGGTGGATTGTTTATTTGTTTCTTATCCACTTCAATCATTCCCATGATACTGTCATAGTCTAAGTAATCATCCTCGTCTACTTCCACTAGACCCTGTTCCACCATATTGTTTTCAGTATGTTTAGGGAAAGGATTAGTGAAGATTTGCAAGTTTTGATTCGACAGAGCAACCGATTTATTTCCATTGTCATTCACACCTGATACCTAGATGACATTTGAATCAATAAGGTCATGTATTTCATGTTTAAGACACATACATCGTTCAGTGTCATGTCCTTGCATATGATGATAATGACAAAAGGCATTAGCATCAAAGTAAGGTCCTTGTTTACTAGGATCAACAAGCTTGATCGGGGGAAGCTTTAGAATGTTATTACTCATAGCTTGGTTCATAAAGGTATGGTAGGATTTAGATATCGGAGTAAAATTTCTTGGTTGGTATGATGCTTTCTTCAGATTTGATATAGCTGAAACATTTGAAAAGTTGTTCATATTCGGTCCATTAATCTTGATGAAGTTCCTATTATTATTGTTTCTCTTAAATTTGTTTTGTGATGATCCACCCATGGATTGACCAACTTGAGCCAATGAGTTTTGGTTTTCATACTGACTAGACAAAGTTGATAATCACGAAGGGCAGTGCATAAATGTTGAAAGGAGTTGTACTTCATCAAGATGATCTTATCATGAATATTAGGTTGTAGATTTGTAGTGAATATCTTTTGAACATCTTCATCTTTCATCTAATATTGAATCTGTGCATAAATCCCTTGGTACTGACTAATAAATTCAGTCAACTTCTCTTTCAGACCTTGTTTGTACTGAACCAAGTCAATTAGAGTGACTTGGGGTCTGATATTTGCTTGAAAATGTTGTAAAAATTGATCAATCAACTGGGAAAAGGAGTGTATTGAATTTGGAGGCAAAGAGCAAAACCATTCTAAAGTAGTATCTTTGAGAGATCACAGGAAAAGTTTTGTCAATAAATCCTCTTCAAAATAAAAATCACTACACATAGCTGTAAATGCTACCACATGAATATTAGGATCACCTTTTCCACCATATTTTTCAAAGTGGGGAGTCTCAAACCTCTCAGGCATAGGAGTTCTCAAGATTGCATAGGAAAGAGGATTACGAGCATGATATGTTGGTAGACTAGGATGCGAAGAGTTTGTCAAATTTGTTACCTTTTGTTTTAAAGCATTCATATCCCATACAAGTTGGTTTAGGATGGCATCATTTGGAGATGCAGTTTGTTAAGATGAATTGGAACCAAAGTGAGGATGTGAATGAGCTTGAGATACAATAGGAAGGAGGCTGAGAATATGTTAATGGTAGTTGGACATATTGGTAGGTTGAAGATGGTTGGGAATAACTGTGTGATGGGAGGTTGAGAACAACTATTCATAGGAACAGTCACATTATGGACCAAGTTCTAATAATCAAATCCCACAACTTTGTAATTGGTGCCATTAGATACTCCAATACTGGTGGTAGCATTACTACAAATATTTGCATCAGTTGTTAAGATCATTGATGTGAAGGTTGATATTCCTGTAGTCGGTATAGGTGCCGAGACTTGAGTATGCAATGGCAATGATATGTTGTTAATGACTTTTACTTATTCACTCACTGGCATTACATTAGTTTGCACAATATGTGTTAAACCATGAATAACATTAAGTCCATCTTGTCCTTCTTTTATCAATTCTTTTACATGATGAATCACAGGTAAGGCTTCTTCGGTTATTCTCTCAGTTTGCACATATTCTTGAAATTCAGCAAGGTCTTTATCAAGCTTATTGACTTGTTCCATAGGTACATGTCCTACTACCTCAATAGCATCCTCAACATCATGAAATAATTGGTCTTCCATAATGGTTGGATGATGTATGATATCTTGCACAATTTTAGTTTCTTTGTGGGATCCTGACCTCCTTCCGACATTGATTAGCCCTGTAACTTCTATTTCCAGAAACTCAGCTACGGAGGACACTAGAGCGAGCACCCAAGTCCTGGAAATGCTCCAATGTCCTGTTTCTCTTCAGATCCCGAATCCTTGATGCCTGCCAATCCTTCCTACAACTTCACTTTTCTTGAATGCGACACCTATAACCTGTAATCACAAGACTTTGGGAGGGGGTTGTGGTGTTTAGAGGCTTGCCTCAGTCAAACCTCGGAGGACACTTAAGTCTCCGAACACCATTGTCAAATAAAGAGTGCATGCCCTTGTGAGGCAAAGGCAAAAACCAAAGGAAACAATGATAAAAACACAATATAATGTCACCTTGTAGTGAAGCTCTCATGGGAGTAAGATGCTCTTTATTCCATGAGAAAATTGATGCTCAAATCTACAAATTCAAACACACAAACCACACAAGTATGCTCTTGCAACACAATGAAAGCTTTGAATCACCTTGAGAATGCCTAAAGTTCAAATTGATCATCTAGTTTCTAAATGAATGCCTAAGCATGCTTTTATATGCAACTACAAACAGTCCCGCCAAGATTTTCATAATTCAAACTTATCGTGTCGGTAAAGGACCCAAATAACGGTCATAAACTAACACCCAAAAATTGGGGCAGGACTAGGGCGCGAGAGCCCAAGTCCTCCCCCCCTATTTTGGGTATGGTACAACTCAAGGGGTCCTCCTAGGTCCCATTTGTCATGTTACCTAGGGCTCATTCCATCGGGGTGCCAAATTATGAAGTAAGATGTCCTAAATGCATGCAAAAGACTCGGGAGCTAAACCTTATGAGGGAAAATCCCCCAAGGGGACATTTTCTGATGTTACATTTAGCCCCCACTTTAATGTATGTATAAACGCAAGGCCAATACATGCATTAAAGTAAGGTCATAAACACAACAAACACATCAAGCACAGAGAAGACACGCCAATCACATAGAAGACAGTAATAGGCATGCAAAACACGGAGAGGACAATTACAGTCACGTAGAACATGGAGAATACAGTCAATGCATAGAAGACACATTAATGCATGGAAGACAAAAATGATATCTTTTCTTTTCTTTTTCTCATATATATGAAATGCAAATGCAAGTACTAGAAAGTAAACAAACCTCCCATAAAACAGGATGCACTACCCTAAGGCATAGGTCTCTGTATATATGGGGCAACACACATGCAAGACACACAAAACCTCCCAAAATGCAGGAAGCACTACCCTAAGGTACTGATCTTTATTTTACATATGGGGCAACAAACATGCCAAACAAAACAAGCACGCCAAAACACACACACTTGAAGACATGGAGAAACCACGGCATACAAGCGATGGTGTGTTCCCTAGTTCTAGGCTCATCACCATCTCAAGCACATTACAGGTACACACTGACGATTGGGCTTTGTGACAACAATCACTGAAGACACACTTAAGGGTTGAGTTAGTCACAGAACCGTTCCCCGCCTTCATGGAGGACTTTTGAAAATGACAGGATGATGCCATCTTCTCCGAGAAGTACACCATCCTCGCCTCCATAGAGGGATTAAGAAAAAGGATATGCTCGATATCCCACCTCTGCAGAGGGCTTACATGATTGATTGATTGATTGATTACAAAAAAACTCAGGATGCAGGATGCACTCATCGAGCAAGTCTTTAGACTGCACCTAAGGACAAGCACATAGCTAACATCTACAATAGACAACTTACCTTATATATATGTCCCCACCTTAAGGTGGTTGATATCATGCATCGATATCAAGCACGCTAAGGTAGGAAGAAAACACACAAGGGAACACTGAATTTTGCAAATCCCATGCCCCTCAGAGGTGACATGTACTTTATGATCGCCAAATATTCCCACAAACACATCCCTGCAAGAAACATGTTAGTGTCTACAACATCATGATAAACAACAACATCAATGCATATGATTAACTACACAAAGAGCCAAGGTTATACAATGAATTTAGAGTTTGAGGATAAACATGGGGCTATATCATGAAGTGCAAACCTCTTGGAGAGGTACTCGATCATGTTGAGTGCAAATTTTGAGTGGTTCTTATGCAAGTTTTGTTGATTATCGTGTGATGCTTGATTTGTTACTCCTTGTGTAAATATAACTTTTTGTTGCTTATGAGGAGGGGAACCACTATTTTTTCTAACTATTGTTTGTCATCTTGCTCTTTTCTAATTTTTAGTGAGTTTCTGTTGTTGAATCTTTCTAGAATAATAACAGGAATCATCCTGTACCATCTTACTCATCTGTATCGGTTGTTGTTCTTTCTTTTCAAAGGTATTTTGATTATCTCCTGATCCATATAAGGATAATAGAGGAGGAACCTCAACATAAATTCCATTTCTTCATGGATGAGGTGGATTATCCATTTGTTTCTTATCCACTTCAATCATTCCCACGATACTATCATAGTCTAAGTAATCATCCTCATCTACTTCCATTAAACCCTGTTCCACCGTATTGTTTTTAGTATGTTTAGGGAAAGGATTAGTGAAGATTTGTAAGTTTTGATTCGGTGGAGCAACTGATTTGTTTCCATTGTCATTCACACCTGATACCTGGATGACATTTGAATCAATAAGGTCCTGTATTTCATGTTTAAGATGCATACATCGTTCAGTGTCATGTCCTTACATACGATGATAATGATAAAAGGCATTAGCATCGAAGTAAGGTCCTTGTTTACTAGGATCAACAGGCTTGATCAGGGGAAGCTTCAAAATGTTATTACTCACATCTTGGTTCATAATGGAATGGTAGGATTTAGATATCAGAGTAAACTTTCTTGGTTGGTATGATGCTTTCTTCGGATTTGATATAGCTGAAACATTTGAAAAGTTGTTCATATTCGGTCCATTAATCTTGATGAAGTTCTTGTTATTATTGTTTCTCTTAAAGTTGTTTTGTGATGGTCCACTCGTGGATTGACCAACTTGAGCTGATGAGTTTTGGTTTTCATACTGACTAGACGGAAGTTGATAATCACGAAGGGCAGTGCATAAATATTGAAAGGAGTTGTACTTCATCAAGAGGATCTTATCACGGATATTAGGTTGTAGATTTGTAATGAATATCTTTTGAACATCTTCATCTTTCATCTGATATTGAATATGTGCATAAAGCCCTTGGTACCGACTAATGAATTCAGTCAATTTTTCTTCAGGCCTTGTTTGCATTGAACCAAGTCAATAAGAGTGATTTGGGGTCTGATATTTGCTTGAAAATGTTGTAAAAATTGATCAATCAACTGCAAAAAAGAGTGTATTGAATTTGGAGGCAAAGACCAAAACCATTCTAAAGCAGTATCTTTGAGAGATCATGGAAAAAGTTTTGCCAACAAATCCTCTTCAAAGTAGAAATCACTACACATAGCTGTAAATGCTGCCACATGGATATTAGGATCACCTTCTCCACCATATTTTTCAAAGCGGGGAGTCTCAAACCTCTCAAGCATAGGAGTTCTCAAGATTGCATAGGAAAGGGGATTACGAGCATGATATGTTGGTAGACTAGGCTGCAAAGAATTTGCCAAGTTTGTTACCTTTTGTTGTAAAGTTGTCATGCCCTATAAAAGTTGGTTTAGGATGGCATCATTTGG
Source organism: Cunninghamia lanceolata (assembly GCA_027924645.1). Taxonomy (NCBI): domain Eukaryota; kingdom Viridiplantae; phylum Streptophyta; class Pinopsida; order Cupressales; family Cupressaceae; genus Cunninghamia; species Cunninghamia lanceolata. The sequence continues at coordinate 2,541,880 of BSBN01000124.1, read as the reverse complement.
AGATGCGGTTTGTTGCAAGGAATTGGAAACAAAGTGAGGAGATGAATGAGATTGAGATATGATAAGCAGAGGCTGAGAATATGTTAATGGTAGTTGGACATATTGGTAGGTTGAAGATGGTTGGGAATAACTGTGTGTGATGGGAGGTTGAGAACAACTATTCATAGGAACGATCACATTATAGACCAAGTTCTGATAATCAAGTCCCACATCTTTGTAATTGGTGCCATTAGATACTCCAATACCAGTGGTAGCATTACTACAAATATTTGTATCAGTTGTTAAGATCATTGATGTGAAGGTTCATATTCCTGTAGTCGGTATAGGTGCTGAGACTTGAGTATGCAATGGTAATGATATGTTGTTAGTGACTTTTGCACATTCACTCATCGACATTACATTAGTTTTTACAATATGTGTTAAACCACAAATAACATTAAGTCCATCTTGTCCGTCTTTTATCAATTCTCTTACATGATGAATCATAGGTAAGGCTTCTTCGGTTATTCTCTCAGTTTGCACATATTCTTGAAATTCGGCAAGGTCTTTATCAAGCTTATTGACTTGTTCCATAGGTACATGTCCTACTACCTCAATAGCATCCTCAACATCATGAAATACATGGTCTTCCATAATGGTTGGAGGATGTATGATATCTTGTACAATTTGAGTTTCTCCCTTTGTAAAGAAGGTGTGCAAAGGATTGTCAGAGGTAGGGATATTGTTTTCGTTAAGAGCACTAGATCCCATTAATCTTTCACTTCTTCTCAAAGGGATATTGTTTTTAGGACAGAGGGTCATAAAGTTTATGCAAAAGCACATGACACTCAATGCACAAACTAAGATGACAAACCCTAAGAGAATGATATGTTTGAAAGCCAGAAAAAATGCTTGGAATTTTGTACTTTTTTAATGCAAATGAATGAAACAAAGGGTGTTGTAAGGATTTAAGTCAAGGGAAGCAAATTATATGTCTGATATTAGTCCAAAACAGAAAAAGTATCCTTCTCAACACACTCTTGATGCGATTTCAAGTTAATGCCAAGTCAAAATATAGTGAAAATATGTTAAAATAGGCATTTTTTCACCAAAATTCAATGCAAAAGGGCATAACCAAGGGTGTTGTGAGGAAAATTATGATGGAAATCAAATTATATCAGAAATAACAGCCACATAATGTTAAACTACCCAACACAACATGCTTTTAGTGACACTGAAGGTCGAACCTTAGTGAAAATATAGCAAAAATAGGCTATTTTTTACGTTTTTTCAATTCCAAGACCTATCAAAAGAGGTGTTTTAATGAATTTCAGGAGGTGCAAAAAATAAAAGTGATGGTATCAATCAGCTCAATCCATTAAATTGATCACAACACGCTTGGAGTGCAAACTAGGTCAAACCCCAGGGCAAAAATGGTCAAAATGTGTAGTTTTTCGCCAAATTTTCAATGTAAGAGGCCAATCAAAGGGTGTTGGGAAGTTTTTTAGGAAGGAAAGAAATTAATTACCCTGATCACAACCAATTTTTTCAAAAATACCCTTCACAACACGCCTATGGTGCAAGTTTAGAGAGTCGATAAGGCCAATTTAAGTAAAAAAATCGTTGTTTTTGAAACCCTAGGTTTTAGATCTTGACACAAAATGATATGTGAATGTTTTAAGGTCTATTTTTTGATGAAAATGAAATGTTCTCAGATTTGAAAATTAATTCCAAGGTTGACCATGCAAAGTGCTAATGCAAATTTAATGAAAATGCATGAAAAATGCTAGTTTTTGTTGAAATTTTTTATGCAAAAATGCAAATATTTTAAATCTAACTGCAAATTTACACTAAAATGCAAGACTACAACCAAATGAAAATTTTAATGAGCCTCTAAAATTAGTATAAAAATCTGAGAAAAGATTTTGCCTACTAACCTTAGATTTTGGAATTACTAGGTTTAATGAAAATTGCCAAAATTTCTACAAAAGCCTAGCAAATTTATGATGAAAATGCAATGCAAATTAATGAAATTTTGTATTTTTCTGTAGTTTATATCAGATCTAATTCAAAAATTATGAATTAGTAAAATTTAGAAAGAATTGATGCAATTTAGTAAGCCAAACAATGCAATTTTTTTGAATTTTCCAAAATTTTCAATTTTTTTAAATTTTTCTCAATACAATAAAATGAATGACTATATGAATGAATGAAATCAATGCAAATCTGACAACAAACACTCAACAAGTTGCAATTTAAGTCCAAAAACATGGGTTCACCAAAATGTTTAGTGGAAAATTGGATTTGTTAATGTTTTAGTGTTTTGATGTTTAAACCCTCCTTTCCACTTTACATTCAAGGACCTAGGGTCGAGTGGCGAACACTATCATACCCTAGATCACTATGAGATGTAGGGAAACTTAGATTAGGGTGTTTAATTGTTGATTTTCTCTCTCCTATGCTTAATTAACCATTAAAACCCTAATTACACAAAAACACAAGTAAACTGATGAATTACGGAAAGTGCTGCTACAGACGGGAGAAAAATACCAAATTACAGAGTACTTGTTTTCGAGGACCTGAGGTGGAAAAGTTAGGGACATGGGAGTGGGCACCCAAGTCCAAGGCCCTATTTTCTATCCAGATCTGGGAACAAGATCTGCAACCTGAATCTCCTGTATCAGAGATTTTCCTAACATGGAACTTCGGGGACTAGGGAGCGGGTGCCCTAGTCTAGGGGGTAGATTTTCTTCCTTTCTTGCACTTCAGACACTCCAATATGCTCCTCTACAACTCCACTCAGTCCAACTCCTCAACCTGTAACTTGCAATCATGAAAACTTGGTTTGGGGGTTGTGGTGTTTAGGATCTTGCCTCAGTCAAGCCCCGGAAGGACACTTAAGTCTTCCAAACACCTTTGTCAGATAGAGAGAGCATGCCCTTGTGAGGCAAAGGCCAAACCTAAATGAAACAATGATAGAAAGCACAATGATATCACCTTGTGGTGAAGATCTCATGGGAGGAAGATGCTCTTCATTCCATGAGGAGATGAATGCTCAAATCTGTAAATACAAACACATAAACAAAACAAGTCTGCTCTTGCAACACAACGAAAACCTTGAATCACCTTGAGAACACAATAGCTTTCTAGTAATCATCTAATTGAAATCTATAGTTTACAAATGAATGCCTAAACATGCTTTTATATGCAACTACAAGTATTCTCGCCAAGATTTGAAAAATCAAAACTTATCATGTCGGCCTAGGGACCAAATAACGTTCATAAACTAACACTTAAATTTTGGGCCTGACCCAAAATAGGGCAGGACTAGGGCACATGTGCCCAAGTCCCCCCCCCCCCCCCCCTATTTTTTGGTTAGGGCTAAGGTCAAGAGGTCGTCCTAGGTCCACTTTTCCATGAAACCTAGGTCTCATTCCATCAGGATGCCAAAATAGGAACTAAGATGTCCTAAATGCATGCTAAAGATTCAGGAGCTAAATCTCATGAGGGAAAAGCCCCCAAGGGGACATTTTTTGACATTACAAGGAGAAAGGCTAGGGATGTCAGTTAGAGGAGGTAAACCATTCCACGAATCAATCCAGAATAGGGACCTTCACTGTGATCAAATTACAACATTGAAGCATGAAATTCTAGTTATGAGATCTCCTAGGAGAGTTGGGGGTAGTCAAACTCCTAGTAGGATGCGTTGAATCCACATATTTGTTCTACAAAATTTGATACCATATAGCATTCAAATCTTCAAAAAATATATGTAAATCTTTTTTATATATTTATGGTTCTTGAACCTAAACCAGGTTTTATCAACAAAAAAATGTATGTAAAACTTTTGCAAGTCAAGTTATTGTAAAATAGGACAAATTTGCAACAATTCTTTTTTATTTTTTACCTTGTTGACTTTGCTCTTTTTGTTGGACGTAACTTTTTTTGACTTGGATGGAACCTTTAAAAAAGAGAAGGCAAGTATTTAAAAGCGGCATTTAACTCTTTACAATAAATTATTTTCAATTTTTAATTTTTAATAATATCAATAAATCAGTATAATTAAAAATTAACATTATTAATTTTTTATTTTTTTACTTTTTATTTCTAAATTTTAAAAATATCAATTATTAATTAACAATAAATTATTTATTAATTAATAAATAATAAATTAATAATTGACAATAATCTTAATTTTTTTGAATTATCAAATTAATAATAAATTATTAATTAAAATTAAAAATGATGGGCAAGTTATAAAAATGACAACCTCTGATGGAAAATTTAAAATTCTAGACCTTGACATGACAACCTATAACTTGACTGGAAATGACTATTTTTGACTTCAACTTTGACATACAAACAACTAATTTTGACAATGAAGGTGTTTCGTGTAACACAATCAAATTTTGAATTGGTATGACAAATGGCTCTTGGTGTAATATTTTGTCATCTTAGATATGTCTCTATCCTAAGTGTGATATTGCACTTATTTAATAAGTTTACTTAGGATATTAGGAATAATTATTTTTCCTCATCTAAGTATCCTGATTTTAGGTACACAAATGCCACCACTACACATAGACATTTGTTATTTGTTATTTTGTGGGGCTTACACATGGACATTTGCAAATCGTGAACTACAATAAAGTTTTATCCTAGGGGCTTCATACATAGGTGTGTATGCTAAGATTTGAAACAAATAAGGAACTAATCAATGCATATAAAGAACCAAATTTCAAACCTAAGAACACCTCAAATTGAGCTAAGGAATGCAAACAATGATGAAAATAAAACAAGATTTTCACCAAAACAAATCCTTTATGTCTTGGATATGCTCAAGATATGTTGTTGTTGACAGAGATGTAGCTGCCTAAGAATTCCTATAGCATGACCTTGCTATGCATCTAACTTGAACTATGAAAATGACTTGGGAGATGAGAGATTTATAGATTTTATATGAGGATGATCATGGATGGTGTAGATTTGATCTTGTGCATTGGAGGTTGGAACTTAACCCATTTGCATAGGGAAATGAGAAGGTTACAAGTGCAAGCTTGCGATAGGTGCACATGAATAAGATAAGGATTGAGAGAGATGAAGGTTGAAAATGTCATTTTTGCAGCCTTGTGCAAGTTTGACTCTATTTATTTTAAACAAAGTGGTGGAGGAATGTTCAAAAGATTAATTAGTTGGTAAACTTGATTTGTTTATTCAAGTAATGATAAGAGGGGATTTGGTGATTACATACAAGAATGATTCGATTCAATGAAATAAATGTGATTTATTTAATTAACATTAGAACATTAGATGAAATGTTGGATTAATTAATTAAATGAATATAATTTATTTAATTAATATTAGAAGAATGATTAGATTAATTAATTAATTAAATATGATTTATTTAATTAACCAATAGAGGAATGTCAGAAAGTCAGTTTAATTAAATAAATATAATTTATTTAATTAATTTGATGATGTGGGAGTGTGAGAGGGTTAGTTAGTGTGATGTTAGGATACGGTAATATTTAGGTGTCTATAATAGGCTTCCAATGTTTCTACATAGAAGGACATAATAAGGGATAAGTAGTGTAGTCAAATGACAATTTCACCTCCACAATTGATGAAAGCTCACATTGAGTTGCATAATCTATTTTGGATCCTCTGTTCTCTTTTCATCACATCTTGCTTATGACTTGACACATCTTGATTCACATGGGTCCACATCTTAGATTGAGAGTTGTATGGTAAATCATCCTGAATCTTGCATCTGATTCACATCTCAAATTGAGAGCCAATCATCATAGTAAATGATCCTAAATCTTGCATTAGATTCACATCAAATCACATCTCAAATTGAGACCCATTCATTATGGTCAATGTTCCCAAATCTTCATTGTACTTGCTCCTATGGAACAGTTTTAGTCATAGTTTAGCATTGACATTGAGTTACACAAGTAACTTCTAGATTTATTCATCATTCTCTCCTTGGGATCAATTTTTTTCCTACAATATTTCCCTTTCTCTTCTTTTGGAGGATGTTTATCATTGTACATGGCTACCTAATTAGACCTAGTTGTTGAGACCCATTTCTCATTTTTCATTTCTCCTAAGTTGCACTTATGTTGGGGGGGTGTTGGTGTAATATTTTCTTCACCTTGGATAAGTCTTTATTCTAAGTGTGATATTGCACCTATTTAATAAGTTTACTTAGGATATTAGGAATAATTGATTTTCCTCATCTAAGTAGCTAATGATGACGTGTACACCTTGACTTGAGGTACACAAAATGCCACTACTACCTCATCAACTCTTGAATTGATGGTGGTGCCACTTGCATTTAGTCAAGGCCACCTTTGTCTTAGTTAGATTGAGTGAACTGATTCATTGATTGGGAGTTCAACTCTTGACCTCATAGTTAGACTAAGTTAATTGATCCATTAATTGGTAGTTAAACTCACGGCCATTGGACATCTTGTCTCCTTATGGCATGTATCTAGGTGGCTTATTTATATGTATTTCATCTATTCATTTGATCGCTGATTTGATCTAATTATTGTTTTCTTTAATTTTGGAATAGATTTTGTTCTTGTATATTGCATCATTTGTTTTGTGCTTACAACTATTGAAACTTTCTTCATGCACCTAGGTCTAGGCCCGTGTAATTAGATTCTCACCAAATCTTATAGCTCTATTTGGGGACCATGGCATATACTTGTGGCATAGGAGAACTTTAGAATCTTTGAGTTTACAAGTAGACTGGTGCTTTATCAATTGGGCAATACAGTCAAAAAATTCCTAAATTACCTAAAATATATAGCTCCTAGATCACCTAAATGGTGAAAATACATGATGTCATATTAGTAAAAGTAGAAATACAATACTATATAATGAAGAATGTCACAACTTGGAAAACATAATACATACATTATGAAAAACAAAAATGCTCTTTTACAAGAAAGAACAAAGGGGAAAAAATGGGTTAGATGAAACCATTTACAAGTTGAGAAAAGTAACAACTGCTCCTCTTGAGCTAAAAATTCATTCATAATAGCACATTGCTTGAAAGCCATGACAAGACTTACTCAAAAAGCCATAGTTCAGGTGAATAGACATGATCATGCAGTGAGAAATTTAGGACAAACTAACTGATATGCATCGGGGCCAGATGATCTTCCATAAGGAGAAATCTATTAGAGTAATAGGTTAATTACTTAATTAGTTTAATCATATTGTTTAATTAATTAAGTCACCTTTACTTTATTTCACTTAAGCTAAACTTAGGCACTTTAATAATTTATTATTAATCCTAGGGTTCTCACTTTTAGGGTTTCGATCTCCTTTTATAAGGATTGATCTTATTGTAATTATTTATTTTCTTTATGCATTTTACTCTCTTGGTTTGCAGAGCAATATCTTTGTGTTGTTCGAATCTCTTCTACATGACATGTTATTTTGCTTGCAAGTGATCACTGGGTTCGGTGAGGTTGGCTTTTACAACTTCAACATGGTATCAGAACTTCAGATCTACAACTTCCTGTTCATATTTTGAGGGATTCAAGCCTTGAAAGAGTATTTTAGTGCATCTTGAGTCACTTTTGATCACACCATTGAATTCAGAGTGCTGGAAATAGTCAAGATTGGCCTTTGTTTCATCAATTTTGGACTCATGGGCTCAGATCTGAAAGGGTTTCTGCGGGTGCTTTTTTCTCAGATCTAGAGGGTACCTGCAATTTTGAAGCATTTTTAGCCTAAACGAACCTCACTGTTGTGTCTGGAGTGGCCAAAAACCCTAAAAATGCATGTCAAATCGTTAAAATCGGTGAAGTTGGCCTCCGAGGCAAAATTGTTTTGCCCGGTAGAAGTCATACGACCTTTGCATAGGCGGCCGTACCTATACGATAAAAAAAAAACATGCACAAAGTTTTTACAACTTTGCATGCTTTGTAGTGGTCCCGAGACCGCTAGCGGTCTCCTTGCCTGCTACACACTACGCCGATTGCAGGTCGGCCTCCAAACCGGCGGTCTTCAAACCGCCCGCCTCCAGTCGGCTGCCTTCACTAACACTAGCACTGGTTGCTGCCACTTCTCAGCCTGGTCACTGCCATTTCTTAGCCTGATCACTGCCTCCAATCAGCCCAATCACCACCATCCTAGGCGGCGCTATCCTGTCGCCACCAGAGAGCCGCCAGGGCTCAGTTTTGTGTTTTTTTTACTTGTTTTGGAAAATCAAGTGACATTTTTGCATCCGATATTGGATTTTCATACAAAAATAAACATTGGAAAGCTGGTTCCAGGCCCGATCCATTAGTGTAGGCTTTGTTTCTAATTTTTCTATTTTTCTACATTTATTTCCAGTTAAAGTCAAAACTTTCTTTTCGCGCTTCTGGGGGCATAACTGTTGCATACGACCTCCATTTTTTGCAAACGAATAGGCGTTGGAAAGGTCTTATAGTGCTCTTCTGAGATCTATATCTTTTTTCATCAAAAAATTCACTACGTACACATCAATAGTCAGAAGTGAATTTTGCATTTTCTCGCTTTCCAACTTTCAGATTTGCATTGGGGTTTGGTTTTTTGTGTTGTGGGGGGGGGTATTTTTTTGCTTTCTGTATCTAGACACATCAGAAAATAGAAAACTCTTCCAATACAAATTTCAAAAACTTAAACATCATGATAGACACATCTTCAGTTAGCCATCTTACACCCCATAACTACCACATCTGGAAGGCACATATGCAGAGATTGCTCATGTCTAAGGGGTTGTGGTCCACTTTGGATCAAAATATACCATAGTTGACATGTGCTCATGAGATACTACATCATCGAAACAAAATAGATGAGGCCATGGGTTTGATCTCACTTCATGTTTCAAATAGTCTTCTATTTCACCTTTAGGGTTGCACAACTCCTCTGGCAATGTGGACTAAGTTCAGTACTCTATTTGGCACCATTGATGAGTTCAAACATATTCAACTTGAAATAGAATTGAATACTTTGTTACCTAATTCTTTTCCCTCCATTGAGGACTTTCTAGTGAAGTTCAAGTCACTCAGAACACTTTTGCAGGGTTGTGGGAAGACCAAAACTGACACAGAGTGTATTTACCTAATTTTGTCCAAGCTTCAAGGTCCTTTTCAGGTCTTCTCTTCAACATTCTATTCCACCAAGGATGCATTGGGTCATGCTTTTACCATGCCCACCTTTGAGGTTTTCTGTGAACCTTTGACATGAGAACAATCCAAAATATCTTAGTTGGATGCTCTCCCAGGTTCAAAGAATCAAGCCTTGGTAGCCCAAACATCTAAGGGAAAGATAAGAAAAAGAAAAAGAAGTCAAAGACAGATTCAACAAGCAGTGAGAGTTCCTCCAAGCCACCTCCAAAGTCACATTCAAAACCCCACTACAATCTTAAGTAGGATAAGTCTTCTAAGTCTAGTGAGTCTTCCTCCAAGACAAAGAAGAAATCAGGTGATCCTTGCAGTTTTTGTGGCAAGGAAGGTCATCCTGTTACCAGGTGTTGGAAGAGATTAGAGGCTTTAGAGGAGGCCATGTAGCAACATCATATCACCTCACCTCAGTCTTCATCCCCACATACGGGGAAAGGTCATGCTGTTTCTGTGAGGGCTTCACCTTCAGCATCTTCATGGATTATAGATTTTGGTGCTTCTCAACACATGACACACACTCAGGAGTTTGTTACCACACTTGCCCATTATGGCACTTCACATATTATAGTTGGTGATTCTACATAGCTTTTAGTTATGGGTTCAGGTACTGTTCCATTGGACGGTGATTGTCTTCAAGATGTTCTTGTTGTTCTTGACATTTTGACAAACCTCCTTTTCATTTACTAGATTTGCCATTCTGGCACTGGTAAGATAGTTGAGTTCTCACCACATGATGTGGTTATTCAAGACCTCCATGATCCTGATTTAGTTGTGGCTACTAGGAGTGTTGATCCTACATCTTGCTTATACATATTTGATGGCTTTGAGAGCTCATATGGTTTTGGTTCATCACTTATAGCACATGTAGACATAGTGAGTAGGCTTTGGTATGAGCATTTTGGCCATGTCAATTATAGATATCTACAGCAGATGAGTACACAGGCACTTGTGATTGGGCTCCCTCAAATTTCCTGTACTGATGATGTTTGTTGAGGATGTGTACTTGGCAAACATCACCGAGATTCTTTTCCTATGGGTAGAGCCACATGTGCTAAGGTACCCTTGGAGTTGGTACATAGTGACCTCGTCTCCTTTCCAACTTCTTCATTTTCAAGGGCCAAATTTGTGCTCACATTCATTGATGACTTCTCCAGGCGTACATGGGTGTACTTTCTTAAGTACAAGAGCAATGTATTTGATACTTTCAGGATCTTCAAGACATTCGTGGAGAAGCAGTCTGGATTTTATCAGGAGCATACGCACAAAAAATGGGGGGGAGTATGTCAATTAGGCTTTCGGGGACTTTTGTATTGAGCATGGTTTGCAACATCATCTTAAAGTTCCTTACACCCCTCAACAGACTGGTGTTGCTGAGAGAAAGAACTTTACGGGAGATGGCCAATTCTATGATTCAATCACGTGATATGGATTCTTCATTCTAGGCTGAGGCAGTGAATTGTGCCAATTACATTCAGAATTGGATGCCTAATAAGGCATTATGACATATGACTCCTAAGGAGGCTTAGGCCATGTGAAGCCCGATGTTTGTACATTTCAAGTTTTTGGCAGCATGGCTTTGGCATTTATTCCAGATGCTCAGTAGAAAGCCATGGAGAGGAAAAGTTGACAACTCATATTTGTTGGCTACTGTGAGGATGTTAAGGCGTACAGGTTGTTTGATCCTGATTCTAGAGAGGTCCTATTTTGGCGGGATGTCCAGTTTGATGAGCGCTTTCCTCTGACAGATTCTTCTTCACCAACTTCTTCCTCACTGCCTACTCCTCCCACTTCATCTCTTGAGGATTGTTTATCTCTTGAGAATGATGTTGATGATGTTCTACTTCCACCACCACCACCAGATGTTTAGCCTTTGCCCAGGTGGGCCCGCCATACTCTTGATGTAGTTAGACCTTTGGTAGGGGATCCTTCAGATTCTTGTCGTACCTATGCACAGACATCATGTGCTAGTCTTTTGAGTCATGCCATTTCGGATGATCCTCAGACATTTTTAGAGGCTACAAGTAGTCCTGAGTGGGATAGGGCTATGGAGGAGGAGTATACTTCATTGATGAAGAATAATACTTGGGATCTTGTTTCTCTTCCTAAGGGAAGAAAGATGGTTCGGTGCAAGTGGGTGTATCGTACCAAATATGCTGCAGATGGTTTGATTGATAAGTATAAGGCCCATCTTGTTGCGAAGGGTTTTCTCAGGTTGAGGGTATTGATTACTCTAAGATCTTTTTTCCTGTTGCCAAGATGAATTCTATTTGCTTTGTACTTTCACTAGCAGCTTCACATGGATGGACAATTTTTCAGATGGATGCGAAGAGTGCCTTCTTGCATGGAGACCTACATGAGGAGATCTATATGGAGCAGCCTCAAGGATTTGTGTAGGACACTTCATTGGTTTGTAGACTTCAATGTTCATTATATGGTCTCAAACAAGCCCCTCGAGATTGGTATGAGAAGATGGACTCTTTTATGCTTTCTTCTGGCTTCCCCCACTGTCATTCCAATCACATAGTGTACATTCAGCGTCAGGAGAGTGATCTTTTTGTTGCAAGTATGTGCTTAATCGATGTTGTCATTGATGTCAACATATATGTGTTGTCATTAGTGTCAATTGTGCTCTTACTTTGTTGAAGATATTGAAAAAATTAGCCCCTCTGGTGATAACAATGTGTTGCAGTAGAAACAATACATTACATGCAGAAGAATAGTCTAGAAGAATGCTCCGCATTTCTTGTAGAATAAATATGTCATGCCCACATTTCCCATGTGGTCACAACACACAACACACATGTCATGTGGTCATGACACGAACTATAAAAAATGTTTCCACGCATCCCTAGAAACCCCCTCGCATGCATCTGCGTGCTCGATGGCATATGCACAAAGGTGCAAACATGTCATACAAGTGTTGAGGTAATGCGAATACCTTTCGCAACCCCTGGAAGATGAAGGCCTACTAAGGGGGTTGAGTGATGTGGAAAGCATTGCTAAGAGGGTCGAGTTCCCAACCAGGAACTAACCCTAGATTTGCCCTAAAAGAGGTGGAGGGATCAAAATCCAAGTCTAAAAAAATTATAGCATAAAGAGATTAAATAAAATTCATCTAAACCATAATATCAAAGCATGAACAATTAAAATACTAATAAATGCGTAATTAAAACACTAAATTAACCATTCGTAAACTTCGGTAAAATCTGGCAGCATAACGCCACTTCGCTAAGATAAAAAATAATTTAGAAATAATTCCCTAGCTAAACCATTTAAGATAAAATAATTTAAAATTAAAAGATACTCCCAAGCATAAATTACTTCAACATCCCTTTTTGACCTAGACAATAATTTAATAATTTAATTAATTTATCGCAACACTAAGGTTAACATAGTAATAAAAATTTACACTTTAAAAAAAAATATTAACCCATTAGATTAAAGAGGGGGTTCCAAATTAATTAATTCCTCAACAATTACTTTTCCACTAATCCCCATTAAGAGAACCCCACAAAACTTAATTAAAAGACCTAGGTAAATAAATTTAACCCACCAATCTAAATAAAATAAAGAATAAACCTAAATAAAAGAAAAGGCAAAAAGGCGAAGAGTCCCCTAAATAGTCTACCACATGAAAAGGATAAAAAAAAGAAATGGAAAAAGGGAATCCCGTGCACAAATTATAATAAAAATAAACTAATTTCTTTTCAACCCTAAATTTACCTTTCAATTAAAAAAATATTACCTCCAAAAGCCCTAACCCCAACCTATCTCTATGATTTTCTATTCTATCCATTCTAACCCTATTTTTTTCTTTTTAGATACAGGTCACAGTAGGGCAGCCATGGATATTCGCTGGAAACAGGGTTGATTGAAGCCACACACATTATATATATAGTTTCAAGAATGGTTGCAGGTAAAGGCGCGGTGGTGAGGGTTCTCAGAAGGGCCGCGACAGCGAACTGGTAGGCACAGGGTGCCATTCATAGAGGAGGGATGGTGGCGAGTTGGGCACTGGGCGCCACGTCCAAGTTAGAGGGGTATGTGGTGGTCGGGGGTTCCAAACCCCCGCCACTGTTACAGTATTTTTTTTGACACCGATGAGAGGGCGTCTCCCCCCCAAGCCCTGCTAAAGTCCTTTGGCCGCCACCCCTGCCACTACTACGTTACATTAAAAAGGAAACAACCACTTAGCCAACCCTAATACAAGGTTTAGCATTATCTCTTTTATTTTATTTGACCTATCTCAGTTTCAAATCTATAATAAAATATGTTATATATATACATTAAAAAAATATTATTTTCTCTGTGAAATCTACAAAAACTAAAATACATAAGGTATACACACACACACACACACACACATGGGTATAAACCCATTCTTCTATTTCTGTAACATGAACAAATATTATAGACCTGGTATTAAAAAAAATATAGAGGGAGGAGGATATATTTCTCTTTGTTTCATTATTAAATCATAAAAGAGAAGTATACTCATACATATATTTTTTTTCTTTGCAGAAAATACACTTCAGATGCATACATTTAACCAGTAAGCTAGAAATGAACTTTGAGATAGAAACATAAATATTTTTGCAATTACTCTTTCAGCCATAGTAGACTATAACGAAAAATTGACTTTTCTCCCTCTTTTTTTTTGAATAGAATAACAAAAATTTATTTTCCAACAACAACCATAATAGATTTAATTTTCCTTTTTTAAATACACAGTAGTAAATTTATCACAACAACTTAATGCAATACAGAATAACAAAATGCATATTCTTTCTTTTGATAAACATTGCAATAAAATTGGCAACATATATTTTTATTTTAAAGAAACTAAAAGGCAATATAGTGGAGTTTTTCTTTCCATGGAAAACCATTTCAATATCAAAATATAATGAATGACATTTTTTTTTTTTTGAAACATTGTTGTACAAAGACAGTAACTCCACATCGAAAAAAAAACTTGAAGGCATAATGTATTTGTCTTTTTTTTTTTTTGAATCACATTCACAATAACAACATCTACATCCCAAAACTAAGCTTAGATACAATAACATTTTCCTTTTTTACAACAATGGTAAGAGAGCTCAATCTCTCATAATAAGATTTTACAACAAGGCCTCTTGGCCATGGCTCCAAAACAGCCATACAAAAACACAACACAAAAGGATTAAAAACTCCCTCCAAGCTCCAATATCATAAATCTCCAAACTTGCAAAAACAACACTAAAGGGAAACTTTCCAAGCCACCCAAAATACTCTCCACCCAACCATAGACCCACAAGAGGGTCACCCCAGAGCTTGGAGATCGATCCACACATGGGTGCACACCACAAACACAACATAAAGCAAACACTCAAACAAGAAGAACAACACCCACCAATGTTTAACAACACAAAATCTATAAAATGGATTTGAGGGGGTAGGAGAGTGGATTCTCTCTACTCAAGAGGTTCACTCCTACAAAACCAAATCTCATGATACTCTAAAACAAGGCCTCAAGCCCAAAACACCTCAATGAAAAATATATATATCACCCAAGGCACTCATGCCATGAAAATAATCACCATACTTCTCCAAATTTCCCTCAAGGCCACAAATGCCAATACAAAGAGGGTGACCTTGAGGAGGTTCACTCTTTTCCCACCCCTCACATGAATGGACACACCAAGAATGGTAGTCTTGTTCAAACACCCTTAAAAAGAAACCCAACAACACCAAACAAATGCAAACACACAAGAAACTTCAACCACACATAGAAAATTAAATACATGGGAAAGGCTTCATGCCTTGAGGCTTACCTATGATAGCCCAATAATAGAAAAAAGTTGTAGAAGAGCTCTCCAACCTCCTCCTTCAAGCCTTCCTTCCAAGATCTCCAAACTCACTAACTCTCCAAAAACAACTCCAAAAATAGAAAAAACAAGTAAAAAAGAACCCCCTTCCACTCTCAAAGAGGAAGTAATATAGGCTTCATTCCAAAGCCTTGAGGAATGAGAAGATAACACATGTCACCTTCTCCTTCCTCCTCCCAATCCACTTACAAGGGTCATGGAATGTGGAGGTGACATGTGTCACTCTCCCATCCTTCCAAGCCTCACTCTCTCCACATGTGCTCTCACACATGTGTGAGAGCAAAGGTGGAGAGGTAGAATCTCTCAAGGACTCCAAGAGGATAAGGAATGGCACATGTCATTACCCTATTCTCTAAAGGAAGTCCATTCACTCCAAGATGCTCTCACACGTGTGAGAGCATTGGAGATGGGTTCCACACACTTGGGGGTCTTGAAGACTCCCCAAGTCTTCAAGGTGATGGGAATCCATGCCTTGGAAAGAGGAGTGGGTCATGTTTGAATGCATGAATCATCCTCCACTCCATTTCAATTTTGAATTTCGTCACTTTACTTTAGGCTGAAGTTAAAGTGACTAGATAGAGGTTACCCTAGGTTTGGCATGCTCAAATGGACCCTAGACCCTAGGGGTACCACCTATGATCAATTTTAACCCATAATAAACACCTTAGGAAGTAGAAAAAAATATCTTTGCTTGCAGATTGGAAGTTATTTAGAAGTCTGTATGAAGATGCTATATTCCAAGGTTGAGGTTCTGGAATGAATATTTGAGTAAGTTGTGTTCACCAGTGTGAAAACAATTTTTTCTATATGTTTGGTGGTGACAGGGAGAAAGTGTTTTGCTCCGCATTCCTCCACATTGAAGTATTTTGGTCTGCAGTTCTGGAGTTAAGTTAGTGATGATGTTAAGTGCCTTCAAATGCAATGGTTCATGATTTGGTGGTCCACAAGTTAGCTTTTACTCATGACAGTGACTGACGGTGTTGTTCATGTACTCCGATTTAAAGAATCTTATTGTTAGAGTGATTAGAGCTCGTGCAGTTTTTCTTGGTGATTACAATGTGCTTGTGGATGTCTCCTGATGATGCTCCTACTTTTGGATTGGTCTGAAAGGTGTAATTCAGATCATGCATGAAGCGTGTTCTTGAGAATACTTGTGTTAACATCAGTCTTTGCTGACCTAGTTGAATTCATCATCTGCAGAGATGCATCAAAGATTGTGATAGCGTGTTGTAGCATGGAAGATTGTGTTTGAGTCCCTGCTAAGGCACAATGTGATCCACATTCTTTTCTTTTCTTTGTAAATCTATTTAGGTCCAGACCTATTATGATGTAACGTATGTTTGCTGACCTTGGAGATTGTTCCAATAGTTGATGATTGTAATTCCGACCTTGATGATCATTCCAAGGTTGATGAAGTGTATAAATACTTGTAATTGAGTCGTGAAAATGTGTTCAAGTGTGAAGATGTGAAGATAAAGTGAAGTAAGGTAGAAGAGTAGAGCAGAGGTGTTTGTGCTTCAATAGAACTGAACCTTGGCATGGAGTAGATTTTGTTATCTCAGTTCAACCTTTTGGCAGTGAGCCTCCTTTTGGCAATGAGCCACCCATAGGCAGTGAGCCTTTCTTTGCAGTGAGCAATTTGGGTAGTTAGCCCTGTAGGCAGTGAGCCTCTATTTTTCGGTATTGATATAACTTATATATTTATGTGGGCTAACACCCACCGTGGTTTTTCCCTTTTAGGGTTTTCCACGTAAAAATTTGGTGTCTCCTATGTTGAATATGTTATTGTGTTGAGCTTCTCATTTTATGCTTTCATGGTTTTATCAGAATACAAGTAATTGATAAGTTTGATCATAATTGGTTAAAAGTTTTAGGACAACTGATTCACCCCCCCTCTCAGTTGTTCGGTGCAGTCCAATAATTGGTATCAGAGCCAAGTTCCTCAGAAGAAAGCCCAACAACTTGAGGAAGATTTAGGATGTATTATAAGAAGGAAGCTTCACATTTTGATGGGACAAATTATGCTCTTTGGAAGGTATGAATGAAAATCCATCTCCTCTGTCTTGGTTATAAAGTATGGCTAGCTACACAGGCACAATTTGTCATGCCTGAAGGTGGGTTGACAACTGAGGATGATATCAAAGAATATGAATTGGATGTCAAAGTAAAGGATGCTCTATTAAGTTCCTTAAGTGACTCAGTGTTGACAAAAGTTGTGGACCTTGAATTTGCAAATGAGGTATGGGAGAAGCTAAAAAATTTGTATGAAGGAGATGAATCTGTAAGAGAAGCTAAGCTACAAAGCTTGAAAGTGAAATATGAGGGTTTGAAGATGAAAATATAACAACTTTTATGTAAAGAGTTGATGAACTTGTCATTGGAATAAAAGGTATGGGAGAAACTCTCAGTGATAAGGAGATTGTGATGAAAATTCTTAGATCACTACCAAAGTCCTATAGTCACAAGGTAGCTGCTATTGAAGAATTTATGACTGTGAAAACTATTGACAAAGATCAGTTACTTGGAAAGATTACAGCCTTTTAGATGATAGAATTTGGTGATGCCCTACCGAAAGTTGAATCATCTTTTAAAGCCAGTACTTTAGAAAAGATTTCCATAGCTGAGAAATACAAAGTGGATGATGACTTTGATGAAATTGAAGCTAACTTTGTTGATAGGCTACAAAGAGTCTCCGGTAAGTTCAAAGGCAAGTTACCTTTCAAATGCTTCTCTTGTGGTAAAGTAGGTCATTATGCTTCCAGATGTCCTGAAAGAATTGAAAGAAATAAGAAAAAATATGAGAGCAAGCCTAGAGTTCCAAAGAAATGCTACTATGTCAGAGACTTTGATGATGAAGGTGTGACTGATGATGAATCTGATGATGCTAGTACTAGTGCAAATGAATGTATGTTTATTGCTAATAAAGAAGATCTTGTGTCTACTAATTCTTCTAGCTGTGTGAAGGAAGAAAAACTAGTGGAAGAAAGTGCCTTGGTAGTTTAGGTTGAGAAAGATAAGGATGAATGGATTATCGATAGTGGATGCTCACATCACATGACCGATGACAAAAGTATGTTTGTAAGTTTGGAAAAGTATGATGGAGGAGTGGTTAGGTTTGGAGATAATTCAGCTGGTAAGATTTATGGAAAAGGATCTATTTCATTTGATGGAAAGCATAATAATAACAATGTCTTATATGTGAAGGGTTTGAAGCATAATCTTTTGAGTGTTAGTCAGATGTGTGATAAAGGTTATGATCTAAGATTCAAAGACAATGGGTGCAAGATCATGGAAAGCTCCGGAACTGTGATTGCTACCAGTAAGAAGACAAAAGGTAACATCTATCTATTAAGAGGAACTAATGATTACTGTTTACTAGCCCAGATAGATGAAAGTTGGTTGTGGCATAGAAGGATGTGTCATATAAACTTTGATAATTTGGTAAAGATAAGTTCAGGTTAGATTGTGAGAGATTTACCAAAACTTGTGAAACAATCCAATACAATCTGCAAGGTGTGCCAATTAGGGAAGCATGAAAGAACAAGTTTCAAGAACAAAGAACAATTCTCTCCTAGTTTGCTGGATCTAGTGCATATAGATCTCTGTAGTCCTACAAGGGTGAGAAGTATACAAGGTTACAGGTACTTCATGTTACTTATTAATGATTATTCTAGAATGACTTGGGTTACTTTTCTATGAGACAAATCAGCAGCCCTAGAGAGTTCAAATCTTTCAAGGCAATGGTTGAGAATGAAATAGAATTGAAAATCAAATGCTTGAGGTTTGATAGAGGAGGTGAGTTCACTTCAAATGAATTCAACATTTTCTGTGAAGAGCAAGGGATTAAGAGGCAATTGTCTACACCTAGAACTCCCCAGCAAAATGGAGTTGTAGAAAGGAAGAACGAGACAGTTTAGGAAGCTGCTAGGATAATGATGAAGGAAGAAGGTCTGTCGAAAGTCTTTTGGAAAGAAGCTATACACACTACTGTCTACATTCAAAACAAAGTTCAAGTGAAAGGTGATGGTACTAAAACTCCCTATGAATTGTGGTATGGAATAATTCCTACAGTAAAATATTTCAAAGTCTCTTTGGAAGCAAATGCTATATCAAAAGAGATGAAGATCTAGGAAAGTTTGATGCAAGGTGTGATGAAGGAATCTTCCTTGGATACTCTACCAAGAGTAAGGCCTACTGGTGCTACAACAAAAGGCTCAAAAAAAATTGTTGAGAGTGCAAATGTAAAGGTAGATGAAGGCAAGGAAAAGATATCAGACTTGAATTACTATGAACCAAAGGAACCTGTGACTACAAATGAAGAAAAAGATGAGCAAGAAGATAGTCAAGATGAAGAAAAGGCTCTAGAAAATGTTGCCAAGACTCCCAGGTATGTAAGGATCAATCATTATGAATATCGGATTATAGGTGACAAAGACAAAGGTGTGCTGACAAGGAGAAAAGTTGCAGA
This sequence comes from Cunninghamia lanceolata, assembly GCA_027924645.1. Lineage (NCBI taxonomy): Eukaryota > Viridiplantae > Streptophyta > Pinopsida > Cupressales > Cupressaceae > Cunninghamia > Cunninghamia lanceolata. The sequence continues at coordinate 2,522,399 of BSBN01000124.1, read as the reverse complement.
GGAACAAGTCAATTACTATTTGCTTTCAAAGGTAGAACCAAATACTGTGAATGAAGCATGCATGATGAAAGCTGGGTAAAAGCCATGGAGGAAGAGCTGATGCAAATAGAAAAGAATGATACTTGGGAATTAGTTCCCAAACCTATTGACAAAAATGTTATTGGAACCAAATGGGTTTTCAAGAATAAGCTAAATGAGAATGGAGAAGTTGTAAGGAATAAGGCAAGGCTAATATGCAAAGGATACTCTCAAATTGAAGGAATAGATTTTGAAGAAACTTTTTCTCCTGTAGCACGGATTGAGGCAATTAGAATATTTTTGGCATTTACAGCCCACAAAGATTTCAAAGTGTATTAGACGGATGTGAAGTCTGCATTTCTGAATGGTGAGTTGGAAGAAGAAGTTTACATTGAGCAACTAGAAGGATTTAGGTTATTAGACCAAAGTGATTTTGTGTGCAGACTGAAGAAATCTTTGTATAGACTCAAGCAAGCTCCTAGAGCCTGGTATGCAAGGTTGGATAAGTACTTATTGTAGTTAGGGTTCAATAAAGGTACTATTGATAGTAATCTTTATTTCAAAATTAATGGTGATCAAATTTGATTGTTGAAGTCTTTGTTGATGATATTATCTTTGGAGGCAATGAAAGTATGTGTATAAAGTTTACCGGTGAAATAAAAAAAGAGTTTGAGATGTCTAGGTTTGGTGAGATGAATTTCTTTCTAGGTCTAAAAATAAACCAATCAGATAAAGGAATCTTCATATCTCAATCTAAGTATGTGAAAGAGTTTTTGAAGAAGTTTGGGATGGAAGACTCTAAACGAGTTTGTACTCCCATGGTGACTGGCTGCAAGTTGAGAAAAACTGATAAATCATCTAAGGCTGATCAGAGAAAATACAGATCCATGATTGGAGGATTGTTTTATCTAACTCAAACCAGACCTGATATTATGCATGTAGTTTGTCTTATTGTAAGGTTTCAAGCTGATACAAGAGAATCACATGTGATGGTAGTTAAGAGAATCTTGAGATATTTAAAAGGTACTCTGGATCATGGATTATGGTACCCAAAGGACAATGATTTCACTCTCAGTGCTTATACAGATGCAGATTGGGCCAGAGATGTTGATGACAGAAAGAGTACAAGTGGAGGTGCTTTCTTCTTAGGCAATAGATTGGTTTCATGGCTAAGCAAGAAACAAGATTCAATCTCTTTGTCAACTTGAGAAGTAGAATATATTGCAGCAGCATATTGTTGCACTTAAGTGTTATGGATGAAGCAGAGTTTGAAGGACATAAGAGTTGTGTATGAAGATCCAATTGCAATCATTTGTGACAATACAAGTTCCATAAACATTTCAAAGAATCTAATGATGCACTCAACAACAAAGCACATATCAATAAGATATCACTTTTTGAGAGAGAAGGTGACAGAGAATGAAATAAAGTTGGAATATATATCCAAAAAGGATCAGATTGCAGATATTTTCACTAAGCCTCTGCCTAAAGACACCTTTGAGTATCTTAGAGAAAAGTTAGTGGTCATTACCCCTCCTGTCCTGAACTAAGATGCATAGGAATGCATCAATCCAGTGGAGCTCAAAGTGTCATTCTTTGATGTGGATTGATGTTTTGAAGGCTACCTCTCAAGGGGAGTATCTAAATGTTTTTGATAAAGTAAGTGGATTAGAGCAGCAACATGCAAGTATGTTCCCTTTTCCATTGATGTCAAAGGGGGAGAGAAATCATGTAAAAAAATTAGGGGGAGAAAGAATGCAGATGTGTAAGGAGAAAGGGGGAGAATCTTGTCTTGATGATCTTTTCAAAATTTCACATCATATGTTGCCATCAATGACAAAGAGGGAGATTGTTGCAAGTATGTGCCTAATCGGTGTTTTCGTTGATGTCAACATATCTGTGTTGTCATTAGTGTCAACTATGCTCTTACTTTGTTGAGGATATTAAGAAAATTAGCCCCTCCAGTGATAACAATGTGTTGCAGTAGAAACAGTGCATTACATGCAGAAGAACAGTCTAGAAGAATGCTCTGCATTTTCTGTAGAATGAATATCTTTGCCTACAGATTGGAAGTTATTTAGAAGCCTATCTAAAGATGCTATATTCCAAGGTTGAGCCTCCGGAATGAATATTTGAGTAAGTTGTGTTCACCAATGTGAAAATAGTTTTTTGTGTATTTTTGGTGGTGACAGGGAGAAAGTGTTTTGCTCCGCATTCCTTCGCATTGAAGTATCTTGGTCTGCGGTTCTGGAATTAAGTTAGTGATGATGTTAAGTGCCTTCAAATGCAATGGTTCATGATTTGGTGGTCCGCAAGCTATATTTTACTCATGACAGTGGCTGACAGTGTTGTTCTTGTACTCTGGTTTGAAGAATCTTAATGTTAGAGTGATTAGAGATCGTACAGTTGTTCCTGGTGATTACAATGTGCTTGTGGATGTCTCCTGATGATGCTCCTACTTTTAGATTGGTCTGCAAGGTGTAATTCAGATCGTGCATGAAGCGTGTTCTTGAGAATACTTGTGTTAACACAGTCTTGGTCGACCTGGTTGAATTCATCATCTACGGAGATGCATCAAAGATTGTGATAGCGTGTTGTAGAGTTGAAGATTGTGTTTGAGTCCTTGTTAAGGCGTGACATGATCCACATTCATTTCTTTTCTTTGTAAAATTGTTTAGGTCTAGACCTATTGTGATGTGACGTATGTTTGCCGACCTTGGAGATTGTTCCAACAGTTGATGATTGTAATGCTGACCTTGATGGTCATTCCAAGATTGATGAAGTGCATAAATACTTGTAATTGAGTTGTCAAAACGTGTCCAAGTCTGAATATGTGAAGATAAAGTGAAGTAAGGTAGCAGAGCAGAGAAAAGGTGTTTGTGCTTCAATGGAATTGAACCTTGGCATGGAGTAGATGTTGTTATCTCAGTTCAACCTTTTGGTAGTGAGCCTTCTTTTACCAGGGAGCCACCCATAGGTAGTGAGCCTCTATTTTTTGGTATTAATATAACTTATATATTTATGTGGGCTAACACCCACCGTGATTTTTCCCTTCTAGGGTTTTCCACATAAAAATTTGGTGTCTCCTGTGTTGAATATGTTATTGTGTTGAGATTCTCATTTTATGCTTTCATGGTTTTATCAGAATACAAGTAATTGATAAGTTGATCATAATTGGTTAAAAGTTTTAGGACAACTGATTCACCCCCCCTCTTAGTTGTCTGATGCAGTCCAACACTTTTGATCCTTGTGATATATGTTGATGATTTAATTCTTACAGGTAGCTCATCCTCCATGATTTAGAGTGTTTAGAGACCTTTGATGGAGCAGTTTGAGATGACAGATCTTGGTCTTCTGCACTACTTTCTTGGTCTACAGGTTATTTAGTCTTCAGATGGGATCTCCATATTTCAGTAGAAGTATGCTCTTAATATGCTTAAGAGATTTGGCATGCTTGATTTCAAGCTTGCGCCCACACCATTTCAATCAGGTGTTGTCTTGTCTTCCACTTGTACTACTCCTTCATAGATTCTACATTATATAGGTAGTTGGGTGGCATCTTATTGTACCTGACACATTCTCATCCTAATCTTTCCTTTGCGGTTGGTCTTGTCTCTCTGGTCTCACATGATCCACATGAGAGCCATTGGCAAGCTGCCAAACGCATCTTGAGGTATATTCAGGGCACCACTCATTATGACATTCACTATACATCAGGAGCACCTCACATTATTGGCTTCACTGACTCAGATTGGGCTGGTGATGTCAATGATCGGAAGTCTACTTATGGCTTTGTTTTTTTCTTGGTTTTGGTCCTATTACATGGTCATGCAAGAAGCAATCTGTTTATGGCTTTGACAATTGATGACTGAGTTTGGTTTTCCTCCTGATAGTCCCACTCTTCTTTGGTGTGACAATCAGAGTGCTATTCACATTTCACACAACCCATTGGAGCATCAATGAACTAAGCACATTGAGATCCACATGCACTTCATTAGGTAGTTGATTCAGGATGGTTCTCTCATCTTGGAGAACATTCCTACAGAGGAGTAGGTTGCAGACATATTCACAAAACCATTGGCATCACCTCACTATCTTCAGTTGCAATCCATGCTTGGGGTGAAGGAAGTTGTCCTTGAGGGTCTTTATGAGGCCTTCCTTCCTTCATGTTTTTTCAGACATGCTTTCATCTCTTTTTGGCGAGGAGTTTTTTCCCACTGGGTTTTCTCCTTTACTCTGCTTTATAGAGATTTGGTTGTATTTGGGTACCTCATCAGCCCTAGTTGCCAGGACCCATCTTTGCTTTCATGTATTTAGTCCTTAGTTTTTTTAGCTTCTCCCTAAGTTCATCTTAAGGGGGGTTGTTAGAGTAATAGGTTAATTACTTAATTAATTTAATCATATTGATTAATTAATTAAGTCACCTTTACTTTATTTCACTTAAGCTAAACTTAGGCACTCTAATAATTTATTATTAATCCTAGGGTTCTCACTTTTAGGGTTTTGATCTCCTTTTATAAGGGTTGATCTTATTGTAATTATTTATTTTCTTTATGCATTTTAATCTCTTGGTTTGCTGAGCAATATCTTTGTGTTGTTCGAATCTCTTCTATGTGACAGGTTATTTTGCTTGCAGGTGATCACTAGGTTTTATGAGGTTGGCTTTTACAACTTCAACAAAATCTCTTTGGCAGGTGAAGAAATTAGGCCTCCTTCTGAAGGTATCTATCAAGATCCTACAACTATAGTATTGCTATAGGAATAATAACTACCACATATTAGATTTGATCCTCTTTATTTGTGTCTTCGACATACGCAACCTTGAACTTAGTCCAAGTATCATCCTTTGGGAAGGGTTGAAGTTGTTCAAAGAAAATCTCCATTACCTGTTCCTAACTTTCTAGATCTACAACTGATAACAATTGTGTAACTTATGATGGGGGCACCTCTTCATTATTTCAATTAGTTGTGCCTTCATCTAGGACCAAGTTATTGTCAAAGTACGCATGTTGAAATGCCTCCATCTTTGGTGACAAACTTTGTCATCCATCTTCTTCTGACACACAAGAAGGAATAAGAACATGATCTTCTATTGTTTGTATTTCCTCTTCCTTGATATATTCTTTACATCCTCCGTCTCCTGTATTCATTCTTTCATATGTTTGATTCACTTCACATACTAGGTCCTCAACACACTTTGCCATTAACTTATTGAGGGTATCTAATTTTTTAGTACCTTTGTTTTCATTGTTCATAACCGAATGTTCCATGATCTCTTTACTTGTATGTGTTGAAACATAGTAGTTTTGAGCTACATTCATCATTAATAAAACATTATCATATTTTGTTGCAACCTTTCCTAGCATAAGTTCATTGAGAATTGTTGAATTTTGGACACCTGCTTCTTCATTGTTATGAATAATATTCGTTGAAGATTAGGATGGGTCAAAATTCAAAATAAACTTCATCGTGTTTTTAACTAAAGACTCTCTAGGCACAATAGAAAGCTGTCAATATTTGGTAAGAGTCCTCCACATGTATTTTTGATATGAAAAGTGCCTTTAAACTTGAATTATCTTCAAGAATAAGAAAATCTTGTTCTTTATCTAACTGTGATGCTTCTTTGATGTTCTGAACAAAAATACCAACCTCTGATGACCGAGTCTTTAACTTTTCAACCGATATTGCTTCAGATTTTACATTGTGAGTGCTTATAGAAACTTTTGAATTTTAAGTTGAAAACTCTTGAGGGAGAAAAATATCTTTATCTTCTTCCTTGATTACTTTTGTTGTAGGCTCTTCAAACAACTTATCGAATGATGAAAAGAATCTTCTAGATTCATCATCCTATTTAGTGTAACTGACTTCTCCTTGTTGGAAATTTAACTTTTTAGATGTTCATATGATTTCATCTTTCTCAAAGAATATGTGGCATGCTTGAGTAACATCAGTCTCTTCTTCCATCAAGAGCCCTTCTTTAGCCTTGAAGAACTTGAGCAAAATAGGAAAAATCTCTGCTTCTTGTGGATACTCTTGTTCCATTTGCTACTCTTGGTTATGTAAACACATGATGTCATTGATATGTGATTCTGAAAATTATTCATTTCCACTTTAGTTTCACACTACATATATCCCATCATAGAGTTGCCATTGGATTTGTCTAAAAGACATTCAAAACTATTAAAAAATCCTTAACTTTCATTTGAAGCTATCAATATCTATGTGAATCTGTGCATCTCAGGACAAATTTCTCCATCATGTTCACTCGTTGCATGGGACAAGCAGTATATGTGTGTTGAAAGAGTAGAGCCTTTGCTACCTACCTTGTTAGTAAAGTAGGAACATGAAAACTATCAGACATAATTGATAAAATAATCTTTTCTGCTTGAAGGAGGTGCAAATTACTGAAGTGATTGAAAATTCAAAGGAGTTAGTGGCCTGATTAAATTTTTTGGTAACTTTTTTGAGATGATCATGTTGGCAAGAGACACTATATGGATTCATGGTTGTTGTCATTGATGGCAACAAAGGTCATCCCACATATCCGCAAGTCATGGTGTGTCTCTACCGGAAGTCAGAATGAAGATTGTTGTGGTCCGGTGAACAAGAACAAAGCATGTGGCAAGGTCCGACAGATTGGTCCGGATCTCTCAGAGGAAGTGTCTTGGTACAGTGCGGATTTGGGGAAGTCAAGAGGACTACCTTGAGTAGTATATTCCAAGGATTTAGCCTCCGGTGATGAACAAAGAAAAAGATATGAATAGTTGAGTACCGGATTCCTGAGAGACAGTGAGAACAGAGGAAGAACTGACTGACAGAGTATCAGACTATTTTCCGGATGTGTTACTATTGATGGTAAAGGTTGTGAAGGCATGAATCATGTTGGGCCGACATGATTAATGATATCTACAAGTATATGCTTGATCCGCATTACTTGATATGCAAGGATTCAGCCGACAGAACAGAGTTTGTGAGAAGATAGATTATTCCGGGTGCCGACTAGAAAGATAATGAAATCACTAGTGCGGATATATATAGAGGATGGATTTAGTTGTGAAAATCGTAATGGTGTGAAGGTGTATGCGAATAAATACAGAGCAGAGCAGAAGCAGTAAGAAAGATCCGGTATGTGAAAAGATAGCAGAATAAAGAACAGAGGAAAGATGAAGTGCAGCAGATCAGTATACTGAGCCTAACCAGAACTGAACTCCAGCATATGAAGATGCTTCCAATTAGTTCAAGTATTGTATAACATTCTTTTGTAGACAGTGTGTCTCCTTGTAGGCAGTGTAGCGCTAATTGGCAAGTGCCATTTTGTAATTCCTTATTCTTCTAATAGAGAATAATCTTTGGGTTAATCACCCCGTGGTTTTCTCCCTTAACCGGGTTTCCACGTCAAAAATACTGTGTCATGTGTTTCTCATTTCATGGTAATGTTTGTTTGTTTGATTCAATGCTACTTTGATTAATAAGAAAGTTCAAAAGAAGAAATAATTAGGATAACTGATTCACCCCCCCCTCTCAGTTATCAACAATTGGTATCAGAGCAAGGTTCCTCCTAATAGAGCCTAACAACTTGAGGAAGATCTGGGAGTTCAAATGGATGCATATGGTTTAAGGGAGCAACTCAAGACTGCCCTTGAGGATCTTGAACAGTCAAATTCTGAAGTCAATGAATTAAAGGAAAGACTCAAACAGGCTGATGAATTCATGAGAGAATTAAAGGACAAATTAAGTCTCTCTATGAAAAAGAGAAAGGAGCTGCTCCAACAATTGGCAAGACAAAGTGAAGAAAGCAATACAGATGAAGAATTGACTGAGAAAATCAAGTTATGTGAAAAATTATCAAAAGAAGTCATTATGTTAAGACATGAAATGGAATCAGGAACTATAAAGTTTACTCAAGAGATTGAAGAAAAAAGAAAAGCTGAAGACAATCTAAGACAATCTCTTAAAGAGAAATTAGAAGAATGCCACTAGATGGACAGGATTATCAGACATCTTGAATCTGATCTTGAAGATGCCAAAGATAATGAAGAAAAACTTGAGGATCAAATTGTCTCTCTCAAAAGAGATCTTCAAACAGCAAATGAATATAAAGAAAAATTCAAGATAAGTTCTGCCCAACTTGAAGTACTTCTTGGAAGTCAAAAGAGGACAGATGACAAGTATGGTTTGGGATATGAGAAAGGAGAAAGCTCCGGATCCGGTCAAAAGAATTTTGGATCAGAAAATCCAAGGAATAGGCCTAGAAGACCTCCGGTAAGACAACCCAATGCTCAAAGATATCCATCTTTCAATGGATACTGCCACAGCTGCAATCACTTTGGTCACAAAGCTAATCAGTGCAGAAAAAGGATGAATCAAACTAATCCATCCTTCTCCGGACAGTGCTTTAACTGCAAAAGGTATGGACACAAGTCTCATGAATGCAGAAATATGCAAGTAAACAAATCATTCAATGGTAGATGTTTTACATGCAATAGAGTAGGTCATATGGCTAATCAATGCAGATCAAGAGGTTATCAGTCAAATATGCAAAGAAATGTTATTTGCCAAATCTGTAATAGGTCCGGTCATAATGCTAAAGTCTGCAGAAGCAAGAATCAGGACAAAAGAGGTCCAGTGTATAATCAGAATCAAGACAAGGGTAAACAAAAGATGAATGCGGATGAAGTTAGGAATCAGATGAACAAGATTTGGGTGAAGAAAAGTTCAAAGAATGTAGAGGTTGGATCCGCACCAGACTCTGGTGCTGATATTTCTTCCGGAAATTAAAAAGTGAGCTCTGGCTCAGGGGGAGACTCAAAGAAAATCCTGTTCCCCCAGCCAATCAAGTGGTGCTGGATGTGATACAAGATGCGGAGTAAAGGGTTTGAAGATATAAGTCCTGAGATGATCCAGACAAGATTTCAGAGGTCCGCATGAAGATGCAAAGAAGTTGTGATCGATCAAGTAAGACCTATTCCGGGAGATGCTCCGGAATGACAGAGGACTACAAAAGGGTCCGAAGAGATCCGGAAGTACATTATTTTGCTCTGCGGACTGGACAGAATGTTTGGGATGTTCTTGTAATGTGTCATCTCGATTTATTCATGATTGAAAGATCCGCATGATGTTCATAGATCAGAACTGATCCGGGATACTCCAAGCTATCCGGATAAGGCAAACTGGAACAATATAGGTGGAGCATTTATTGCAAACAGATATTAGGGTTTGCGAAACGATATAAGGGATTTCTCAATAATCATTTGATCATTCCACACCCAAGAAGAAGCGAAAAGCGGAGCTCTGCGACAAAATTCATCAAGTTCACTGAAGATCACTTACAGAAGTTACTACATACAGAAATCAATCCAAATAATCGAAGGCGCATAAGGTATTTTTCGTTTTCAATATCTCCCTGCAAATCTTTGAAAAATGGCTACTCCGAATATAGTTAAGATCTCTGATAGACCTCGTCCCACATTCAAGAAACATCCTTACAAATCCTTGGAGGTAGATCCACTAGGAGCCTTCTCTAGTGTTCCACATGGTGTATTGCATACGGAAGACATTAGGGTTTACATCCATGCGAATTTTGAAGACTTTGGAGAATCAAAACTGATGGATATCTATCACAAACAATTGATAGATGACTCCTTCGAGATCAAACCTCAGTACAAAGCCATCCGGGACAAACACTTTGCACAATGCATTCATTTCCCCTGTTTTGAAGAAGATGAATGGGTCCGGTATGTACTAAGTAGAGTACATAACAACTTCCTATGGTTGAACAAGCCCTTCAAGATTACCAAAGATGCAATTAGGGCTGTAACCGGTCTGCACTCATCTGGTGGATTACCTATTCTCAAGTCTGTCAAAAATCAGACAGTTAGTGATGCAACCGGATCCAAGTTTGACAAGAGAGCTATGACAGTTGATGACATCACTGAACCGGATGTCAAATTTGCATCTATGATAATTGGTTACAAAATCTATCACTCCAGTAGGGAAAATTCAGTACCGGGAACTGCAATCTACACAGCTTATCAAATGTTAAAGGAGAATGCAGACTATGACTTGTGTGAGCTTCTTGTAAACCAACTTTTTGAAAATCTGCAGAAGATTAAGAAGGACAAGAAAAACTCCTTCAAGTATGGCAATCTGATCCTTTGTCTCTTCTTTTACTACATGAATGAGCTTCCCGGATCCAGTGGATGGATATGGCAGAATGACAGACCGGTTGCCATCCAAATCAGAGACTATTTGCATGGACTTGGGGATGCTAAAGCAAGAAATACAGCTCTATGGGGATATTTCAAGAACTTCCAAAGCATGATGCATGCAAGAGAAAGAATACCCCAATCCCTTGTTGAAAAGTACAAAGACACAGTATGCTTCATGGTAGAAATAGATCAGTGTCTAATGGAGGCAGTAGAACCAAGAACTGTGTGGATCATGCCCATGGGGTATGAAGTAGATGAACAGATAGTGGAGCTGCATGTTCAACACATGCTAAGTCAGCCTAAAGATCCAAAGGCAGAAAGGTTCAGAACATTTGAGGAACTAAGTGTGAAAATTCATGTGGAACTCAGAGAACCTGAGATAAAGAGGAAGGTGAGAAAAGAAGTAGAGCATATTGCTCAAGGCCTAGGCATTCCAAAGGAGGCACTTGATGCCAACCAGGAAAAGAGGAGAAAGGCTGAGGAAGAAAAGAAAGAGGCAGAAAAGAAAAGTAAGAAAAGTGCTCCGGTTGAAACTTCCACCCAGACCAGATCATCAAAAAGGTCTGCACCTCCCACAACCAAAAGTTCAAAACTGGAAGTCCAGGCATCCGGTAAAAGATCTAAGACAAAAGCCACAAGGGCTTATCAAAGCCAAAAGGATGAAGAAGAAACTGAGTCAGATGAGGGAGTGAAAGAAATAAAGAAACAGAAAAGGAAAGGATCCGGTAAACCCTCTACTGGTCGAGACAAGGAAGAAATGACAGAAGAATTTTCTGAAAAGCCCACCCTGTCTCTAGGTAGTGTAGTCAAATCAGTCACTGTGGATGGGAACCTTCAACTGGTGGCTGAATTCTATGATGACTACAATGAGGCAGATCAAAAGATCCTGCAAGAAGCTATAATAAGGTACTTGAACATCTACATTAAAGCTTTTATTGAGATTATCTCTGAAATCCCAAAGAGCCTAGAGATGGAATTAGAGATAAGAAAGAACAATGCCATGGCAAAAGACCTTGAGATCAGGGAACAGATAGCTATTCAGCTATATCCTTCAATTGATCACAAAACAATGAACATGGTATTCAAAGACTGCAAGGATGAATTCAGGAGCAAAGCAAGGATGAATTAGCTTATGCTTGGTGAGACCGACAAGGTAGCCAAGGACACTGAAGAGATTCTCCGGAAAACCTTCAAAAGGTTTAATCTTCCTGTTGTAGAGGACTTAGGTGCAGAAACAGCTGTGGACTTGGAATCATCTGCTCCGGAAGAAGTGGCTCTTGAACAGACTAACATCTCTCCTCCAGTTTCCCCTACAGTCTCCGGATCCCAAGAAGAAGAGAAACTACAGGAGAAAGAAGCAGCAGTTAAAGAAAAAGAGGTTGACAGCACCAAGGATGCAGAGAAAGAGAAGACCCCAACAGAGAAAACCACAACTGAAAGTGGTAAGAGTAAGGAAGGAGAAAAGATTCCAAAGGATAAAACTGCAGAAGAGAAGAAACATCTGTCTCCGGCAAGAGACACTGCACAAACTGTTCAAGAATTCTTGACAAAAGCCACTATAGAAATTGATGAACCGGACCTGCTAAAAGGACCATTAGATTTTGACTCTTTGTCACTGGTACAAACAATGAAAATAGCCTCATTTGCAAATGAGAAAGTCAAAGAGAAACTACTGAAATCTCACATGGAAGACTGTGAGCTTATGGAGGTAGCATCTGGAGTGCTGGAAAAGATCATGCCATCTTTTCAGAAGGATCCCACAGCCTCCTCTTCCGGTAATCTCAAAACCTTGGTCAGCAGTCTTAGTACACATTTTGAATCTCTAGAAAAATCAGCTGAAGAAAAGGTCCGGAAGGAGTTTTTGGATAAAAGGTTCTCCGAGGTTCAGGATTTGATCATTAATGATAGGAGAAACATGAACATTGGGATAAAGAGCTTAGAAAATGCTCTTAAGGATGGCGGTGAAATATACAAATTTTGTATCTCCTGGTCCAAGGTAACAGTGGACATTGAGAAGAAAATAAAAGAGCAAGAGGACACACTACTCAGCTTGTCTCAAAGTTTTGATCCTCTTTCTTCCTCTATAACAAATCAAGAATGTCAGACTATTGTAGTCTTGAGTGAAATCAAGAAATTGGAGAAGGAAAGGAAAAATAGAATAAGCAGGTTGAGTGAGCTTAGTGGGTTAATTGTCCCTAAGCTAGAGGCCATGCATGAGGCCATAGCAGAAGCTCAAATCACAGCCCAGACAAGTGATCTGAAAGATCTAAAAAGGGCAGATGCATTTGCATTTTTGTTGAGTGGTCACATTTCAATTTTGGATAGAATGAAGCAAAGTTGGGCTACAGAACTGATCCAACTGAAGACATCTTTTGCAGACATTCTTCAGTATATGTGAGTATGTAAATATGCGGCTATGTATAGAAAATTTTTGAAAATTTTGGTGTGCGGACCCTACCCTTTGCCATTGATGTCAAAGGGGGAGTGAGGAGCAGTGAAAAATGAGGAATCCAACTAAGGGGGAGTTCCAGAAATTGTATATAAAGATAGAGCATCAGCCAAGGGGGAGCATAGTGTAAACACTTAGTCATTTTTCACTAAGTGTTGCCATCAATGCCAAAGGGGGAGATTGTTGGCAAGAGACACTATATGGATTCATGGTTGTTGTCATTGATGGCAACAAAGGTCATCCCACATATCCGCAAGTCATGGTGTGTCTCTACCGGAAGTCAGAATGAAGATTGTTGTGGTCCGGTGAACAAGAACAGAGCATGTGGCAAGGTCCGACAGATTGGTCCGGATCTCTCAGAGGAAGTGTCTTGGTGCAGTGCGGATTTGGGGAAGTCAAGAGGACTACCTTGAGTAGTATATTCCAAGGATTTAGCCTCCGGTGATGAACAAAGAAAAAGATATGAATAGTTGAGTACCGGATTCCTGAGAGACAGTGAAAACAGAGGAAGAACTAACTGACAGAGTATCAGACTATTTTCCGGATGTGTTACTGTTGATGGTAAAGGTTGTGAAGGCATGAATCATGTTGGGCCAACATGATTAATGATATCTACAAGTATATGCTTGATCCGCATTACTTGATATGCAAGGATTCAGCCGACAGAACAGAGTTTGTGAGAAGATAGATTATTCTGGGTGCCGACTAGAAAGATAATGAAATCACTAGTGCGGATATATATAGAGGATGGATTTAGTTGTGAAAATCGTAATGGTGTGAAGGTGTATGCGAATAAATACAGAGCAGAGCAGAAGCAGTAAGAAAGATCCGGTATGTGAAAAGATAGTAGAATAAAGAACAGAGGAAATATGAAGTGCAGCAGATCAGTATACTGAGCCTAACCGGAACTGAACTCCAGCATATGAAGATGCTTCCAATCAGTTCAAGTATTGTATAACATTCTTTTGTAGACAGTGTGTCTCCTTGTAGGTAGTGTGCCTCTTTGTGAGCAGTGTGCTCGGGCAGTGAGCCCTAATTGGCAAGTGCCATTTTGTAATTCCTTATTCTTCTAATAGAGAATAATCTTTGGGTTAATAACCCCGTGGTTTTCTCCCTTAACCGGGTTTCCACGTCAAAAATACTGTGTCATGTGTTTCTCATTTCATGGTAATGTTTGTTTGTTTGATTCAATGCTGCTTTGATTAATAAGAAAGTTCAAAAGAAGAAATAATTAGGATAACTGATTCACCCCCCCCCCCCCCTCTCAGTTATCAACAGATCATATGATCCTCTAATATGATGGCATGTTCTTGAGCATTCCTCAATTTTGTAGTATTTATTTTCTTAAGAAAAAAATAACTTTTGAAGATTAAGCATTGATAAAGTAGCCAAGAAGAATCTTAGAAGAAGTATTTAGAGTGTCAATAGCTTTGGAAACTAAACAGTTCAATCTTGCAATGAGCTCACTCATCAGTTCACTTTCATCTTTCTTGGCATTTGAGAGTTGTGCAAACAAGATATGATTGTCTTTTGCAAGTTTGAACCTTGCAAGAAAATTATTACCCTTTGATTCCCAACTTGTGATTGAGTAGGTAGCAAGGTGGTAAAACCAATCAGCTATTGCACCTTGTAAGGTTTCCACAAATAAGCGAATTGCAACATCTTCATGTGAAACACTTAAAACTCCACATGCACTAATGAAGGTTGAAATGTGCTCATTAGGATGTTGTTTGGTATTATCATAGAAATTGAAAAATTCTTCCTCGATCCACAAGGAAGCTCATGATATTTTGTCAATACCAATGGACCAATCTAATTTCCCCATGACAATAATGGAGGTGGATGATTCTTGTTGATGTGGTTTCTCTTATGATCATCCATTGAGTGTAGGAATTCTTCTTTTGAATCTTAAAATACTTATATAAACTTTAAGAACTTTGCGCCAAATTGAATGAGTCGATGGATAGGATGATAATCTTATGTCATTCCCCAATAGAGTCACCAAATTTTTTTAGTATTTTAATTTACACCTTTCAGTGCGACATAAAATGTAATAGATGTACAATAGAACCACTCTTCAAATTAGAAGGGGAAGCTCCTTATAAAATAAAAATTAACCTACTATGAACAATATGTACTTGTAATTTATAATATTTACAATATTTTTCTATGGATTTCACATTTAGGTTGAATAAAGTTTAAATGTGTATCTTTTTGGATTTTCCTAGTGTAAAAGGCTAAGACACTCTTTCAACTCAAGGCATAAGATTTTATGCTTTTTTGAATGATATTAAATCCTATAACTACATGTCTTTGTTACTCAACTAAAAGCAGAGACCAAACAAAGCAAGTACACATAAGGATTAAATGTTATCAAATGTTATAAGTTAAACACAATTGTTACATTCAAAGCTACAAGAGATTGACCCTACAATTACTACAATACAAAGCTTTTAGTAATTGTTAAGTGATATTTAACTCATAAAAGTACATTAACACATAAGATAGAACACTTCAGTAGTAATTTAGAAGCAAGGTAGGTGTACTTAATCACATTGAATGAATAACAAATTTTGGATTGACAATAACACTGAATAGTAATTTCAGCAACATGCAAACATGAAAATTACCATCAACCATCTAAGTGAAAAATAACATCTATTTATAATGTTTACAAAGGAACTGTGTGAAAAAAATAAAAAAAATGATTTTCTACTTTAGCTACAATTACTTGCATGCCCCCGATAATGGGTGAGAATCATTGTTGTTAGAGGTAGAGGGGTGGCAAGGGGGTGTAGTGTAAGTTTTTAAGAAGGGCCATGTGAAGGTGACCATGTTGGTTCCAGGTAGGATGGAGTGAGGATGTTGTCATGATGGTTTGGATGGTCGACGACATCTAGGGAGGTGAAATTAATGTGAAGTGATAGCTTAAGGTGGATGGTATTATTAGAAACTAAGACTTAAAAGGAAATGTTTGAGGTGTCTTCAGTTATGTATCATTTTTTCTTCAGCTCTGAGCACGATATCTAGTTCTTTGAGGTGGAGCTAGGTGGTTACAATTCATGGTGGCTTCGACAGGGAAGAGACACGTCGGCGGGCAAATGTTGTTCACTGAGGATGATAAAAGAAGGGCAGGGGTGTCGCAGGTGAGGAAGAGGAAGAGGAGGGTGACGGGGGAAGAGGCTGTGGAGGATTTTATGTTGTTCATTGAGGAGGAAATAGAGAATCCATGCCTACGTCAATGGATGGTAAAGATGTGGGGTGTTGTGAAGGAAATTGATGGGCTTCTAGAAACCAAGTTGAGGGAGGCAATGGATGCATTCTTGTTGGACCCAAGATACACTATGGGTCGCTAGAATACTTTTGATGGGGCCCAATCTTTGGCCTGTGCTTCTATCATAGTGACTGCAGTAAGCTTGTTCCTCTTTCATGATGATTTGTTGGAATTGGACAACCAGATGAATGTTTTCCATGACTACCTACTTGATCACTTACATGGTATTAAGTGACGGCAAGCTATTCTACAGAACATGATTGAAGAATTGGCTAAGGAATTGAAGGTTCCTCTTTCAGCATCTGTGTTTAAGGCTTCTGGGTGTTGTTGCAGTGGTAGAGATGAGATGTCTGCTGAGGGGTTTCCAGAGGTTGAGGTGGTAGGTATTGTGTCTAAAAATTATTGTAATGATAAAGGGGCAGGGAAGGGGCCTGAGTAATTGCCCCCTTCCCTGAAGGTAGTTGTTTTTTGTTTCTCAGACAATGATGTTGTAGTTAGATATGGTCGTGAAGGGGAATACAAGACATGGTTTTTTGGTATGTTTCTATGGGCTGGGTGTTGGGTGGTAGAATGTTAGTATGGTCTGGTTACAGGTGATGTGGGACATAAGAAATTTTTGGTAATATAATATGACAGTTAAATTCAGAGCTTGCCTCTAGTTTTTGGATGGTTCCCGGGCCAAAATCTAGGTTTTACTTAATAGAAAAAAATTACTTGTATGATGTGCAAGCTTTATAAAAAATTATCTTGTTCACTAATTCTAATGCGACTATCAATTTGACGATCAAAATTATTTCATTTATCTCTTAATGCTCATGTTTATCGCATGTTGAGATAAGCAATACAACAATAGCTATCTCTAGGCTATGTTAGGAATAGTGAAAAGCTATAAATAGTGAGTTCTAGCTAAAAATAACAAACTCAAAACATGCTCTTTTCTAAAAAATGGTGAGGAGCTATTTTAGTGCAGGGTAAAAATAAACTTTTCTAGAAGACAACTTTGAATGATGAAGCTGATGAATCTAACCATAGAAAAATCCTCCAAAAGTCTCCATGAAGACACTCAAAAACTCTGACATTTCTTGGACTTTAAATCTAAAAAATCTTTTATTTTTTTGAATTCACTGTACCAAACCTTTTGATAAAGCTCTGAGACTTTAAACAATTTGATGAGCATCCTTCAATTATCTCTCTCTACTTGACTGCTTGTTATAAATATGTTTCTTTTGATTGATCTTGATCAACTTTTGCAAACAATTGATAAGAGAAAAGAGTATTTGATAGATAAAGACTGCTATTTATTGTTGAAATTATGATATTTCATGTAAAAAATGGTATCTTACAACTATAGTAAGTTGTCGAAATCTTGCAAGAATGAAGAGACATGTTGTAATTAGTATCCTAATGTTGTGGTGCAATTTTACTGAGCTAACTGCAATTTTTATTGTCAAATATTTATAAAGTGTGTTGCATATGTTTTATGCTAGGCACACCTTTTAGATTCCATCTACAATTTCTTTAAAAAAATTCAAATTTGTGCCTTATGCTAGGTGCATTTTTCCTGACTTGACTGCAACTTTTAAGAAAAAGATAACCTTATTAAAAGTGTGCCTACCTTCAAAAGAAACCTAGGTGCATGTTTTGACTTTGGTTGCACTTCAAAAAAATGTAAGCATTCATACAACATGTGCTTGCTTTTCCTTTTTACTGTCTGGCAATCTTTGTCATTTTGGTGACGTCACTTTCCTAAACTTGGTCGCTTAGCATATTCTTGGACATTAATATTTTTTTTTACCTTACTGACTTTGCCTTTTTTGTTGGGCATACTTTTTTGACTTGGCTACAACCTTAAATAGGGATAAATTTAAGGAACCCCTCGAAAAGAAAACCTATAAAATTTTGGCGAATCCTAGCTAAGTGTCATAATTTTCCTGGCGAATCTTTCCTTTTTTTGAAAAAATATTAATTTTCTTGGTGAATCTATGCACATTATTAGAAATTTTCTAAAAATCCCGGCGAATCGTGGCAAATGATAGACAAAAAAATTAATTAACATGGCGAATATTGTTGGAATTAGTCTGGACAACTGAGAGGGAGGGGTGAATCAGTTGTCCCTAAACTTTAACCTTTTCTGAACTTTTAAATCTTCTTTCTTTTAATTTACAACCAAATTAATGATGTAAACATTTAAGCATAAATCAACACATGAGCAGAAACAACATGAACACACAACACCAAAATTTTGACGTGGAAAACCTGGTTAAGCGAAAAACCAGGTGGGGGTTAACCCACAAAAATGTGTACCTTGTTAAAAGTACTTAAGAAAATAGAAGGCACATGCCTTCGGGCACATTGCCCAGAGCTGATTGCTGAAGAAGAGGGTCACTGCCTATAAGAAATTATGATTTACACAAAGATAATGAACTGAGAAATAACATCTACATTCATGCCTGAATTAGTCCCTTTGAAGGCTCAAAAACTTCTGCTCCTATCTTCAAATTCTTCTTCATCGACTCTTCACTCTATACTCCCTTCGCTCCTCTTCTTCTCTATTCTACTTTTTTTATCCTTTCTTCAGATTTAATTCATTTTATACAAGGATAATTTTCCACAACTCTGCAACAAGTATTTATACACTTCATCAACCTTGGAATTATCAACAAGGTTGGCTAAACTTAATGTGGATCTTTACACTATTGGCCAAACATAGCTGAGACTTGAAACTTCCTCTATTAACATACCGTGCTTCATAAAATGCTCTTTAGATCATCTGCAACATGCCAGGAACATCCGGTCGGCCAAGACTGGGAAGAACATCAACCTTAAAGAAGAAATCTTCAATCAATAAGCTCAAACTTCAATGCGGACCTCCAACACAATAGCCACATGATCCAGAGACCTCCACAAGCACATTGAAATCACCAATAATATTCACTCTAAACCAAATTACCAGAATCATTTGTATCTTCCTCCGGAACCTCAAGAACATTATCTGCCATGACTGTCATACTAGAAAGATAGCTTGCGGACCTCCAAACCACGAACCACTGGAGTTGATGATACACACTAACTTCCCAAACATGCCTTTAGATCTGCAGACCATAATATTTCACTGCAGAGCAATCCGGACCAACTTATTGTCACTCTGTCTCTTTTGAATACTGCAAAATCTAATTCTACTCATATAGCCATAACTTCTTCAAATCTTCATGCAGACTTCTCAATTCTTAACTGGAGCAACTATGACAATTCTTTACCCAGCCATATGGTCTGCATACATTGATTGTCATTAATTTTCTCAATATCCTCAACAATCCGGTCTTCTATACAAACAACAAAATAGGATACAGTTGACACCAATGGCAACAAGGATATGTTGACATCAATGACAACACCACTTAGGCACATATTTGCAACAAATCCTTCCTTCAAAATTTTACATAGTGGGTCAGCGCAGTCCCCCCATAGATTCTTTTATTTTTATAATTCTAAAGCAGGGGCTTGGGGGTGGTAGCCACCAATGGGGTCAAGGGGCAGCGCCCCTTGCAGGGGTCAAGGGGACAAAGTCCCCTCATAGGGTTCGAGGATAGCGGCCCCAGCACGCTCCTATCGCAATACAGGTGGGGTCGAGGGGCAAAGCCCCTCGTTGCCAAACACAAATCCATTATTGAGAAGGCATTGGAACACATAAAAATTAAATATTTTAAAAATCCTAAAAATGAATTCCAGAAATTGAATCCCAAGGCCCAAAATCAATTCCGAGCTCCTTTAAGCATGTGCCTTTTTAAAGGCATGCTGAGCCTAGAATTGCTTTTGGGCTGTGGGATTAGGATCCACATAAAAATTAAATATTTTAAAAATCCCAAAAATGAATTCCAGAAATTGAATCCCAAGGCCCAAAATCAATTCTGAGCTCCTTTAAGCATGTGCCTTTTTAAAGGCATGCTGAGCCCAGAATTGCTTTGGGCTGTGGGATTAGGATCTAATCCCACAGCCCAAAAGCAATTCTGGGTTCAGCATGCCTTTAAAAAGGCACATGCTTAAATGACCCACAGAATTTAATTACAACTTTTAGATTAAAATGGAAATCAATGGATATAAATAAAATACGAACCCTTATTCCATAATATAAGCAGGAATTAAAAAATGGCGCAGAGGCCGAATATTGCGAAATCGAAGGCTCACATTAGCAGAAATCAAGCGAATTTGGGAAATGCTAGAGGCAAAGGGAAATCCCCTCCAAGCATCAGCGTAGATGTTACGGATATGGTGGACCGCAATATCAAAGCTTTGCAACAGACCGCCATGATTTGCCGTGTATTGGGCAAGATCCGCACCAGGGAAGAAATCCGGAGATGGGTTAAAAACAATTGGGGCACTGATTCAATTGAAATATACTTTCTGCCGAAGCACTTCTTCTTGGTGGATTTCAACGATCCCACTGGGAGGGATAGCATACTTTCTCAAGGCCCTTGGTAGATGGAAAACCAATATATTTACTCACAGGCCTGGATACCAAATTTCAACCCATGCTAAGCCTCCCCATTGGATGAACCGATTTGGATCAGACTTTACAATCTTCCCTTCGAATATTGGTCCGAAGACGTGCTAAGACGAATAGGAAACTCGCTAGGGCACACCCTAGAAACGGACATGGCTGAAGGTGATTCAGCACTTTTCGTGCGAATAAGGATCATCACAATCCACACGGTGCCGGAAACAATATGCCTTAAATCTCAACATGGCGACTGGACTCAAGGTATTGAAATCAAACAGAAAAAAGCTTTCTGCCTTCGCTGCAGAAGCCGAAGACACTTTGTTGCGGATTGCTCCAAGCCACCTGCCCAAAGATGGACTCCCAAGAAGCAGCAAATGCCCGCCCAACCGACCCGGGGCTGCTCTCCTGTCCCCGCTCAACAAAGCCCGATGGAACAAAGAATTGAAGATGGATCCAACAAGATGTGGGATGCCAACCCTCCATTGTTAGCGTCTTTGCCGCATCTTCCGGCCCCTAACTCCTGTGAGGCAGAATTTTCTAATATGGGACAGAAGCAAGACTGCGATACAGAATCTGAGCATAGTTTCAAGGGCAATGAACTGGACATCCTAGACACGCGCACTATTTCACAATCAGTAGCCAAATTATTAGATTTCACGCCAGTCAAAAAGAAGACAGGAAGGAAGTCACATCAACAAAAGAGAGAAGAGGATGTGGCGAAAAAAGACCAAAGAACAATTAAAACTTATCTGACTCATTCCAAGGGAGCATGCACCTCCCTTGGGAGGCAATGAAGATCCTCATATGGAATGTCAGGGGCTTGAATACCCCTGACAGACGGCGCATGGTTAAGCGCCAACTGGAACAACAACGGATTGACATTGTTATGATGCAAGAAACAAAACTCAACTCCAATGAAGCTGAACTTTATATCAAACACTGCAAAGGATGGGACGACACTTTCAACCACGCCAATGGAGCTTCTAGAGGACTCGGGATAATGTGGAAATTGAATAAAGCTACTGCTCGATGCCTTACAATTTCATAGAATTGGATTAAGGTTAGTATCTCAAGTCTGGTTTCGAATCTGTCTTTCACGCTCTATAATGTATACGGCCCAATTAAAATAGAAGATAAGAAGAATTTGTGGGACACCCTCAGTTTGGATTTCCAATCTGTTAAGGGCAAATTCATTATTGCTGGGGATTTCAATGCTATAATGCACCCAAGAGAAAAGTTGGGAGGTCGTGGGAGAATTATCACATCCCAAACCGAATTCAGAAGTTTTGTAAATACTAACGGTCTTATAGACATCATTCCTGTCAATGGAAAATTTACTTGGAACAACCGCAGAGCTGGCTTCACCAATATAGCAGAAAGACTTGATAGATTCCTCTTGTCTGATGACTGGCTTAGGATTCCCATACAGCCCAAGGCTCAAATCATACCCATTCTGATCTCAGACCATTTTCCGGTGGAATTGTCAATAGAAGAAGAGTCCCCCCCGCCTAGGTGCCAATTCCGCTTTGAGATGTGGTTTCGAAGTAATGATCTCATGGATCTAATGCAAGTATGGTGGCGCGAATCAGATGCACACCAAGGAACGGAGATGTTTAAATTTAACAAACGGCTACAATTTATGAAGAATAAACTCAAACAGTGGAATAAAGAAGTCTTCAAAAACATATTCCAAGAAAAAGAGCGAGTGGAGATGGAAATGGATCACCTTAGCAATCACGTGATCAACTTTGGTATGACGGGGGCTGAGTATGCTAAAGAAAAAGATCTTCTAGCACAATATGGGGAACTTCTGGCAAGGGAAGAATGCTACTGGAGGTCCAAATCCAGGGAAGTTTGGCTCCTAGACGGAGATCAGAATACGAAATTTTTTCACAATACAACCAAGATGAAAAGATGCTGGAACAAAATCTCTCACATCAAACTGGACAATGGTCAAGCCGTGTCTGATCCTATCAAAATACAAGAGATGGGTGTTGAGCATTTCCAACGTTTGCTTGGGGGACACTACTCTGCGGAGCATCTCGACCTTAGTTTGCTAAGTGTGTTGCCACAGAAAGTCACTGCTGCGGACAATGAGATGTTGTACGCACCGACAGTGTATAACAAGGTTTATGAGGCGACATTCCAATTGCATCCAGACAAGGCTCCTGGCCCCGATGGCTTCACGGCACTAGTCTTTCAAAAATGCTGGGCCTTCATGGGAGAAGACATTGTGAGATTGGTTGAGGAGTCCAGGAAAAAGAAGAAAATCCTAAAATATTTGAATAATACCAACATCGCTTTGATACCAAAGGTCACTGATTGCTCGGCATTCACAGATTATAGGCTGATATCTCTGTGCAACACTGTATACAAAATCATAGCCAAAGTTATGGCCAACAGATTGAAAAAGATTCTCCCCAGTCTAATATCCCCGGAACAAAGCAGTTTTATCCCTGAAAGGAACATCACAGATGGCATCATCATAGCCCACGAAATTATCCACTCTTTGAGGAAACACTGTTTAAGAGGAATGCTACTAAAACTTGACATCAGCAAGGCTTATGATAAGGTACGCTGGAGATTTCTGATGGAAACCATGACAAGGCTCAGCTTTTCAGTGGATTGGTTGCAGTGGGTTTTCGCGTGTATTTCCACGGTGAGATATTCTGTGCTAATAAACGGGGTGCCCTGTGGTTTCTTCGATGCTGCTTGTGGCTTGAGGCAGGGAGACCCATTGTCTCCCTTCCTTTTCGTCATCATGGCAGATTCACTAAGTCATTTGATATCCACGCACGCAGCTAACGGTTTGTGGAAAGGCATCAAAGTGGTGAATGCAATGAACGCCTTCACGCACCAATTTTTTACAGACGATACACTTCTCTTTGGCAATGCTACCCCCCAGGAAGCTAGCATAATCAACAATGTCCTGACGAAATACTCAATGGCTTCGGGGCAGACAATAAACAAAAACAAATCAAGAATTTTCTTCTTCAATACTAGCACTACGATGCAAAGGCAAATTACAAATATATTAAGATTCACGGTCGAAAAACTGCCATCCACATACCTGGGCATCCCTCTTTTCAGTGGCGCCACCCGTGATGCCTTATGGAAAGATGTTGCCGACAAATGTGCAAAGAAGACTGAGTGTTGGAAGGGGCGGTGGGTAACTCTGGCCGGAAGGATGACCATGCTCAAATTAGTTATTGCGGCCATACCCACATATATGCTCTCATGTGTGGAAATTACTAACAACATGGCAAAGGCCCTCTCAGCATAGCAAAGGAAATTCTTGTGGGAAGGTGCAAACGATAAGAAACACATTCCTCTAATTGCATGGGACAAAGTGAAACGACCGACAGAATGTGGAGGGATTGGGGTGCATGATATCCATCTGCAAAACCAAGCTTTGGGTGCCAAGCTCGTTTGGTAGATGTATCGGAATCCCTCAGCAATATGGTGCCAACTGCTAAAGCACAAGTACCCGGATAGCATGGAGTCAACAAGGATCCTCACTACGGCGAATCCTCCAAGAGGCTCCTCGATTTGGGACTTCCTCATTAAATGTCGACCTCTTATTTCTGACCATCTAACTTGGAAGGTGGGGAATGGGGAGTCAGCATCCTTCTGGCACGACTCTTGGAATGGTTATGCTCCCCTGGCTACCATTGATGGTTTGCAAGGTTTGTGCAACATCACTGAAACCGTCTATGGCACATCAATAAGAGACCACATGACTGTGGTATGGGAAGACAGCACTTCCTCATTTCAATGGAAAAACTTTGAAATGTTGGATCCTGTAGACAAACACAGACTTATGGAGGAGCTACATAATAGAACAATCTTATTAAGGAACGTCCCTAATGAAATTATTTGGTGTGCCGCTTCGTCCGGGGAGTACTCCACTAGACTTGGATATGCACTCTCAACGCTGGAACAGGCCAACTGCCCGTGGCCTTCTGAGTTATGCTAGAATCACAACATTGTGCCCAAGGCAGGAGCCTTTGTGTGGACGGTTATGCACAATAGGGTGCTCACTGGTGATAGGCTACAGAAGATGGGTTTTGCGGGCCCTTTCCGCTAGCCAATGTGCAAATCAGATTGCGAGACTGTGGATCACCTATTTTTACAGTGTGATTTCGCCCAAAGTTGTTGGAACATGTTCCAACGAATGCTGGAGTGGGAAGGCCCTCTCCCAAACTCCATTCGTGATCTCTTTTCAGGATGGCCGCTAGTTGGTAAGGGCTCACTATGGCACAGGCTCTGGTACGCCACCCCTGCAATGATCATTGCGCAAATTTGGAAGCAACGTAATGCAAGAGTCTTCAAGGAGAAGGAATCAAATCTGGAATCTCTTATGTCCAAGATTGAGATTGGTATTTCCGAGCACCAGAACATGATTGTCAAACAGAGAAAGTGCAAATTTTTCTCAGCTTGGGATGACAGAATAACTAGGAAATGGAAGCATCTTATTATCCCCAAAGGTGATATAGTGAAAACCAAATCAGATAGAAGCAAAGAAAAATGGACTTTGCCCCCCGTCGGCAGTTTAAAGTTAAATTTTGATGGGGCTGCAAAATCAAACCCTGGCAGTTTTGGGTGTGGTTTCATCATTCGAAACGATACTGGCGAACCGATTGGGCTAGGGGCTATAAAGATCCCAAATGGATCAAACAATGATGCGGAGTTTAGAGCCCTATACGAAGGCATGAAATGGTGCAAGAAGAATAATATAAAGGCCATCGACATCGAAGGGGATTCAAAAATTATCATCCATGCCATCACTTCAGGTTGTGCCCCGAGTTGGAAATTTCGTACATGGATTGATCTTATCAGAGAGCAACTCGCTGGCATACCAGACTATACACTAAGGCATGTGTTCCAGGAAGCGAACATGGCAGCGGATTACTTATCCAAGGCAGCACTAGAATAGGTAGACACCATCATCCATGGGAATGTCTCCCAATGGCACGGCCTTCAATTTATTCTTGATCAGGATCGATCGGTCAAGGGATAGCATCGGTCGGGGACACATCTCCATATGTTCTTCCAACATGGGAGATGTGGGGGTTGGTGTGATTCGTGACATCATTGGGTGGAAATCATAGGCCAAGGTGTGCAAATGCACCCCTGGAGCATCTGTCTACACGACCCTGCGGATCACTGGTGAAATAGAGTAGACCTGAAGGGCCATTAGAGAATGGTGCTCCCTCACCCACAGATGAGGGCTCTAATAGAAATTTGGAATGTCTCGATGCACCCCAATACAGGCTAGGTTGGGGTTACTTTCGGCCTAATGGATGCAGGGAACAATGCCGAACTCAAGGCCACCATTACTGTAACGCAGGAATCCATAAAAGAGAACTGATTGAGCATATTTGGTCTGCGTCCGTAATGACGCTCTGATCCCGGCACAGTGTAATATCTTTTTGAATTAATAAAATGGGAGCTACCCCCATGGTAGCAATTTGCCAAAAAAAAAATATAAGCAGGAATTTAATACAGTAATGGCGAAATCGGTCCTCATACACGGTAAATAGTTTAATGCGATTGGCGAATATGTAGGTGAATTAAAACATGCCTCTAAAATTTTAGGCGAATCACCATTAGAAATGCATAGAATACTGTGGCAAAAATAATAATTATAAATGCCTCATAAATAAATTCATGGCGAATTGAAATGCATTTGACCAAAAATTTAAAAAATCTGGGCGAGCTGGCCCCCTGCCAGTTGCAATGTATTCGCCAAATCACAATTTGAAAATATAAACTATTCACCAATTGGCGAAGATTCGCCACTAAAAAAATTCCCTAACCTTAAACAAGTGCCACATAGTGGCGAGTACCTGTCTTTGTAGTATTGTAATAGTAGTATTTGTTGTTTAGTCGCTAGGTGAGCCATGACATAGCAATTTTAAGGAAGGTTCTAGATAATAGTTTGGGATCAATAGATTCTTGCAATTTGAATGTATCATGATTTACTGGATTGGTGAAGATTATAGTTGTTATGGATGACCTTAACCCAATGTTTGATTTGTACTAGGCACAACTGTGACTAGCATAGCTAAAGTTGGGTTTGTTCCTTAGAATAAATTATATTTGTTAAATATTAAGGAATATTTTTTTGTGAAAGTACTTGTATATAATGACTTAATTTTAGTACTTAAAACAAAGCTTGCATAAACAAAAGTGAACAATAAATTGTGAAATTTATAATGACAATATTAAGTATAATCATTATAATTGGAAAATTTCTATTGTTAAATTTCTAATGACTATATTTATTGATTTATAATACAAACCATGGGGCATTTTATTGTTCATTTCAAAAATAACTAACAAGGTCTCCACTTAGTGGAACATCCAAGTTGGCATATGAAGTTGCATTCATAAATGGTGGACATATTTGGAAGTTAGCAAATATCAAGAAGTGTTGGAAGATACCACGAAATACTATAATCTCAACCCTTTGGAATGCCATGGACGTGAATTTAAACTTGAATAGATTTTATCTACAAGATTTGAAGTGCACATGACATTGGTGAAGCTATCTTAAAACTAGAATCATGGAATGAAATGTGTTAAAAATGGATGGCGATTTAATTAGGCCAATAAAAATAAGAAATATTTGGTACAATATTTAAAATATTATATCAAATTTTAAAAATTAAAACAATTTAATAATAAAAAAATTATAAAAAATTTATTGATTTTATAAAACTAAAAATATATAATTATTAATGCTATAAAATTTTAAATTCGAATTAAAAAATAATATATATTATATATTTTTTAATAAGTAGGGATGTCTTAAGCATCATAATATTATATTATAATAAAGATATTACAAAAAACCCCATAAGGGCAAGATGTTCAAGGAGTTACAAACTAGAGCTCTCCAACTATATAGGAGAACAAAACGGAACATTACAACATTAGCTCTCCAACTATATTGGAGATCAAAACAGAGCATTACAACACTCCAACGAAATAGGAGATTGATAAAGCAAAGAACAAAAGCAGAGGGAATCTAGAGCTTGTATATTATATATTTAAAAACTATAAAATAATAAAATTAAAATAAAAAACAAATCAAACTAACAAAGCAACTCTTAAATAAATAAAAATAACTTTTCACAAAGTAAATAAAATAAAATAATTCTTAAATAATTGTAAAGTAAAATAAAATAACTTTCTTTAAGTAAATAAAATAATTTTTAATTAAATTTTAAATGATAAATAATTCGAATGATGATAAAACATTATTATATGGTTTTTAATAATATTTTATTAAAAATAAAATTTACTAATATATTAATCCAAACTAATTTGATTAAAAATGAATTGAACACAACTATATAACAATAAATAATCATATTTTTCATTGAATATGTAACTCTTTAAGTGTATTTAAGATACCTATACTAGTTTATATTTTAGAAAGAAAAATTAAAAAGATTATAAAATAAAAAAGTTATTGTAAAATATAAGTTAAATATTGAGCTCTTCCCCAGTGCATGAGGATTCTTCATTGTGACCTTCGCTTTTTCTGAGCAACGAGACTTAGTGCTTGATGGTAGGGTTTGGATGTGGGGTGAGCATTCACTACCCATCAAACCCTGGACTCTTTCCTTCAATCCCCTCACCAAGCCGTTTAATATCAGACCAATATGGGTTTGGCTCCCGAATCTCCCTCTCTAGTTCTGGGAGGATTCTTGGTATGAGGGCATGATAATGCTATCGGTCATTTCCTAAAGGTAGATTCTACTACCTCATTTATGGGGCATTCCATGGCTGCTCGCATCTTAGTGGATATTGACATCTCCAAACCCCTTCATGGAGATGTTGTTTTGTTGGTAGGGGAAAGTCCCTGGAAACAATTGTTAGACTATGAGGGTATCCCTTTTAGATGCAAACGTTGTTTTGCTAGTGGTCATTTGGCCTCTGGATGTCCTTTCTCACGCCACAAGGGCATTGCAACTTGGTGGAAGGATGCTCTCCTGAATCACTTGACTATCAGTGCATCCTAGGCGGATGGTTCATCTCAAGGGATGATTCCTCTTAGGAGGATGGGCACCCTCATGAGGCGGTACTTGAGGGTGTGATGGTGGCTAAGGCTGTAGCGAACCCCATGACTTCTATGGATTCTTCTAATCGTCTCTTGGCTCCCATGTTGGCTCCTTCTGCTTCAAGCTGGATTGCTACTTCATCAATTCCTATTTTATCTTCGGATTTGCCTACTTCGAGTTTGGCATCTCTGTGTGTGGAATCTCTGACTACGACATTTGTTGAGTTTCCCCTTGAGACCTCTTTGGTTGCAGCTGCAGGTGAGGATCCTCTCTCACCTCGTTCTGTAGATTTTGACTCAGAGCTTTTGTTGGACGGTGGTTCAGCGAAAGGACTTCCCAACTTTGTGGCTGCTTTGCACCTTAGAGTCAAGGAAGTTAGGTTTTCTAGATTGGGATCTCGTGTTGTGTAGGTCCTTTGGTTGTTTTTTTTTTAGCTGGGTTGTTGTGCCTGTGGTTTTGTTATGTTGTTTTTGGCCTGTTTGGGCCTGCTTGTTCAGTCCTAGGGGCTTGCTTGTAAAGGGATCAAGACCCTTGTTTCCTACTTATCTTAATAAAAAACAAGATTAAAAAAATTAATGCATTAATTTGTGAACAAAGTGGTTTCCTCATCACCACAAACTTTGTGGGTCCTTCTCTCATGTGATGTAGCATACACATTATTGTGTGCATATGTTATGACATTGAGAGTGTTGTGCTACTATGTGTAGTGTGGTGAAGTCATCGTAGAGCTTTATTTTAAGAAAAAACTTTTGGTGTCAATGTCTGTGCTCACGAACAAGTGTGGGCATAACAATTGACATACCTTTAGTTTAAAGATGACGCCCTTTATTTGGAGTTGCATATATTCAAGAAGTTTTCCAAATCCAGTGAATCCTTTGAGAATTCATGGGCTTAAAATCTCAAGACAAGAAAATGGAAGATTTATGTCATAAATATCTTTCCCCAAAAAATGGACCACTAGTAATTTTTTTCAAATTTAATATAGGTGGTTTCATTTGTTGCCCTTGTTGTGAGAATGATTCATTATGTCAACATAAACTCTCCTAATCTTGGAGAGATTTATGAGACCTTTGACAACATGCTTTGGAAGATTAAAACAACAATTCATGCTAAGGACCCTGCCTTAGCATTTATAATGATCATTTGCTTCTCATTGTTCAACATAGGTGGGAGAAGATGAACTTTCTTATACATATGGCAACATGTGCAATGAATTGCAAGTGGTATAATCCTAGGCCTAAAAGAGTTGATCCTATTGATGATAAGG
The DNA here is from genome assembly GCA_027924645.1 of Cunninghamia lanceolata. Classification (NCBI taxonomy): domain Eukaryota; kingdom Viridiplantae; phylum Streptophyta; class Pinopsida; order Cupressales; family Cupressaceae; genus Cunninghamia; species Cunninghamia lanceolata. The sequence goes on along the minus strand of BSBN01000124.1, from coordinate 2,492,613 downwards.
AGGTGGAGAAGGGGTTCATGAAGACCTTAAAAAATTGTACATTATGTTGGCAAGAGACACTGCTTCGCATTGATAGGTGTTGTCATTGATGGCAACTAAGATCATCTCAATCATCTGCATAACACAACTTGTTCACACCGGAAGTTAGCATCAGAATTTGTCTAAGTCCAGGCAGTTCGGAACAGAGCAGGTGACAGGGTCCGGTATCTTGGTTCGGATCTCTCCGGTGGAAAGGCATGGTTGTGGATCTAAGGTAGTTGTAAGCATTGTCAAGACACTCTAAAGGTGATGAAGGATTCAAAAGATATCAGCTTCTGATTATTGGGTTTCAGTTTGACAGAACAGACAGAAGAAGAACAGGCCTACCTTGTGAATGATCTTAAGTCCAAATGTATAGAAGTTGTTTATTGGGCAATTGGTGATGATTAGTGATGGTAGCCGACATGATTGATGATTTGCAAATGCAAGTTTTTGTCCGCATCTCATATTATGAATGGATCTAGCCGACAGAACAGAGTACTCAACAAAGTTCTAAATGTTCTTGAAGCCGATTGGTAAAATGATTGTAGATCATGTTGCAGATATATATAGCCGATGGAATTGGATGATTTTGGTGTGTGTGTGCGAATAAGGTGCGAATGAAGGTAGAGCAGTAAGAAGAGCAAAGTAAAGATGAAATGTGTAAGATCAGTTTTTGCACTTAACCGAAACTGAAACTCCCGCATGGGTAGATGCTATTTATTAGTTCAAAATCTCTGTTATTCTCGTGTAATCTTTCTGTAGGCAGTGAGCCTCCATTTGAGCAGTGAGCTCTAGGCAGTGAGCCCGAATGCATGTGCATTCCCATTTGTAAAAATACTTTTAACAGGGTATTAATTTTTGTGGGTTAACCCCCACCATGGTTTTTCCCTTAACCGGGTTTCCATGTTAAAAATCTTGGTGTCAAGTGTGTTATTATGTTGCTGCTCTTACACTTATGATTGTTGTTTTCATGGTTAAGTTATTGAATTGTTATTAAGTGGTAAAAGAAAGAATTAACTGTAGAAAGTTCCAAAGTTTTGAGACAACTGATTCACCCCCCCTCTCAGTTGTCTGTCCTATTTTCAACACATTAAGGAGGCAACATAAAGATTGAGGGAAGAGTGGGTCAACTTTGTTGATCTTAGTGGCTTCTCATGGTCAACTAGAGAGAAGGGATACAGTTGCCTAGATGAACCCTATTGGATCATGACAACTACATGGTAGCCCTACTCCATCGTTGCACATGCTTGACACCTATCTCCTATCACATGTAGCTAGCTTCTCTTCTTTTGAGAAGAGCTAATCCACTTATAGCTTCTTCCATTTTATCAAGAGGAACAAAGTTGCTTCTTGTTGTACATAGTACCTAGCATCTCTTGCATCTCAAGATGATTAAGTGTATAGACTCGTTCATCACAATGGGATATTGAACCTGAGAAGCCTTTCAGAAGTTGATGAAGATAATTGATAGGAGGGATTGTTTGGTATTTCATTGGTCAACCTACATAGTTCAACATTTGAGGCTAATCCTAATACTAAGAGTGATCACAATGTGGACTAGCAACTGATGGCTAATGCTTCACATGGGGATTATAATTACTAATAGTAATTTGTCATTTGCCATATTTAATTTTGGAGTTGTATTGAAATTTGGCACATTCTTTATAGAGTGTTGAGTGTTGTAGTCTCTCACTATGGATAAACTTGAAACTTGAGACTACATTTGATTTTTTTATTTTGACATTTATCTTCAATTTTTTAATTTCATATTCCATTTGACTATTTAATGTTTATTATTTCACAATTCACTTCATTAATTTCAATATATATATGCCACTTTTATGCAACACAAAATGAAACAAATTTACAGTAGAACCACTCTTCAAATTAGAAGGGGAAGCCCCCTATAAACAAAAAGCTAACCTAAAAGCTTAATCTAATAGTAAGTACTTGCTATTTACAATTTGTATTGTTGGTGTGCTTTTTGGGGTAATTTATGCATAACAAACAAAAATAAAGGCACGTCTTTAAGCATGCAATACAAGCAAAACTTACAATAAGAAATGTTCTTTTGTTCTTAGGCTAAGGCATAACGTTGATACACACAATGACTCAAGGCAAGTGATTTTTATGTTTTTTGACTGAAAATAGACCTTACATAGCCTATAAGATGTTCACTCTTTCTAGTTAAGTGAAAAGACTTAAAAAATGTGAATAAGACACAAGACACAAGGATTGTAGAGGTTTAAACACAAAGACACACACTTCAATAAATTAAATTAAGAAATTGTGTACAAAGCCACAACCTCCTTTCAAGTAAACCTACAATACAAAACATGCAAATTTGTGAGAACGATTTAATTTACCTCATACACAAGATTTTATAAGATAAACACAATAGTTGCATTCAAAATTACAATGACCGACTAATACCTACTGCAATATAAAACTTTTCGTAGATATTAAGCAATATTCAACTCATAAAAGAACAATAACATAGAACAATCAACAACAATTTAGAAGCAAGATAGGCATTGCTAAATTCTATTAAATGATTGATATTGAATCCCTTTTATAAGGTTTTACAATGCATTGTATGAAAAATAAATACAAAAACCAACACACTCCTATGCTTTTAATAATTTGCATGCATGCAAAGAAAGCTTAGTACATGATTTTGTCCACAAACACTAGACCATATCTTGGACAATCTTTAGATAGATCCCTGATAAGGATAATTATTAGCCTAACGATAGATCTTGAAAGTTATCTAAAAATAGACTTATTAGAATATAACCATCTCTTCAAAAATAGTGACGACTAAAAATAACGAATCTTGACAATTGGCTCTAAGTGATTTTGATGAAGCTTCTCTGTTTGAATCATGGCAATCACTTTGAAGACAACCTAAGACCTTGACATTCTAATGCTTTGAATTTAAAAAAATCCTTCATTTTGTTGATCTTTACACCAAACCCTAGTTGAAATTAGCATTTTGAATACCTAAAACTCTAAAGCACATGAAAACAACATTCTCAAACACACCAATGTGATGATGTTATGTATGCTAATCAATTTGTTTTAATCAATTGAAGACTTGCTTGAACCATGAAAAAACCATAATCAACTTTGAAAATGTTTGCCAAAATGATGGAACTGTCCTAATTGAAACACTAACAATTTGGAAGAAATCTATTGTTATATGTTTGAATACTTTCTCAATGTGAATCTCAAAAGCCTACTAATCCCAATTACTTTTGATGATGATCGTTGTTGTTGGTTGCTGGAAATCAGTGAAGAATAGTGGTATGCTTGAATGTCGATAGAAATTGTTACTTTTGCTGCCCAAACTCATTGAGACTAGGCAATTCTATCAAAGATTAATGATGGCTGCTAAGTATTAATGGTAAACCCATGAAATTGATCACAAAACCATATGTTTAAGATAAAACTATTGCTGAAATGATGAATATAGTTGTCGCTTTGATGTTGCATTGTGGATGAATGGAATGATTGAAAACATAGGGAGTTTCTAAATTTATTGACACCAAAGTGTGACGAGCAACCCAAATAAACAAGAACAAATAATTAATAAAAAATTAAATAACACACAAATGCCACAAATTTTTAAATTTCTTTTTCAAAACATATAAATTCCACATTTCAAAATAAAGATGCCAATATTGCATCATTGCATAGATCTCCATGATACATGTTTACAATTAAAAGAACAATAAGATACAAATATGAATTAAGACTATTATCCTACCAATCCATCTAAATACATCAACTATACATGTTTTGACTTTTCATTACAAACTTGGTTGATTATTAGTCATAATCATATTATTTGAGTGCAAGCAATATGGTTGTCCAGCTGTAGGAGGGAGAGCATCATCCGAGCACTTTACCTCCAACTACATATCTGATGGTCCCCCGCTCATCTTCCCACTAGAAGAGGCTCGACCTTTCCACAATGGTATTATATGGAGACGTTTGCAGTAGAATCAAATTCAAGAATCAAGTGCAAATATGAATACTCGTCACATGCAATCAATCAAACAAACCTTAGATACCCTCTAGCTACCATGATTTTTGACTAACATGAAACCTATGGGTATAGTGAATTAATGATGCTTATAGCTATTGCATCACTTTGGCCAAAGCATTCAATTATCAGTTGCATATATGCGAGTCATTCGTTCACAACACTACTATCTCTTGTTTGACTCTTTTTAATGACTGTCCACTGGTGAAAAGTAGGTATAGGCTAAAAACTTAGCAAAGTGGCATCGGAGCCATGGTGACAGTATTTGCAGGTTATTAGTAAACAACTGTAGTTATGGAAGATCAAGAGGAGAAGTTGCTAGATAAAAGGCATTGAAGATGCCAAGGAGTGAGTTTTTGGATTGTTGTAGCTAATTATATCATATCATGGCAACAAGCAACATCACTCAGCCCCAAATTTCTATTTTCAATGGTAAGAATTATGATTTTTGGGCAATTAAAATGAGAACACTGTTTTGCTCACAAGATGTTTGGGATTTGGTAGAAAATGGTTTTGTAGAACCACATGATGAGGCTACCTATCAGACATTATCACACAAGCAAAAAAAGATCAACTTAGAGATACCAAGAAAAAGGATGCAAAAGATTTATTTCTAATCCAATAGGCAATGGATTAGTCCATCTTTCCTAGAGTTGCAGCTGCAATGAGATCGAAGACAACATGGAAAATTTTGGAGACAACCTATCAAGGAAATACAAATGTGAAAGTATTACACTACATTCTCTTAAGAGAAATTTTGAAAATTTGCAAATGAATGATTCAGAATCAGTAGATCAGTTTATGAGTCGAGTCATGAATATTGTGAATCAAATTAGATCTAATGGAGAAGAAATAACATATAAGAAGATTATAGAAAAAATTCTCAGGAGTTTACCTTATAAATTTGATGCAATAGTTGTAGCAATTGAGAAATCCAAGGATTTGGCACAATTATCAGTAGATGAATTAATGGGATCTTTGTTAACACATGAATCCAGAATGAGTAGAAATAACAATACTTCTCTTGAGAATGCTTTCAAGTCTCAGGTATCATCTGGCAGAGGAAGAAGAAGAGGAAGGTCAAACTTTAGAGGAAGAGGCAGAGGCAGAGATGGAAGGAGCAATCTAGATCAAGGTGAAAACTATAATCAAAATTACAACAATAAAGGACGTGGCATCAATCACTTCCAGCAACATTCACAAAGGTTTGATAAATCTAACATTCAATGTTATTATTGCAAAAATATGGACATTATGCAAATGAATGTAGAAAGAAACAAGGAGATGTGGACAAACAGAATGCTAATTACACAAATGAATCTAATTCTGGAAGTTTATTCATCACATGTCATGCTACTCAAGAAAATGCTAGGGATATTTGGTTTTTAGATAGTGGATGCAGTAATCATATGACATGGAATAAAGAATTGTTCGCTAGTCTTGATGATTCTGTAAAATCAGAAGTGAAATTGGGATATGATAATAAAGTGGTTGTAATGGATAAAGGAGTAATAAATGTTTTGGCAAAGAATGGTGAAAGAAGATTTATTCCTGATGTTTATTTTGTACCTGGATTAAAGCATAATCTTACGAGTGTTGGACAGTTAGTGCAGAAAGGTTATAAGGTATCTTTTAAGGATAACGTTTGCACAATACTAGACAGATTTCCAAATGATAGGTTGATTGCAAGAGTGGAGATGACAAAGAATCGGATGATCCCCCTTCGAATTCAGTGAATCCAAGGAGAAGAGGAAGCCCATTTCAAAACTCTGTATTTAGACCAATCATGGCTATGGCATTTGAGGTATGGACATTTACATTTTGGAGGTTTGAGTTTGTTATAGAAGAAAAATATGGTGAAGGGATTGCCACCAATAGAGCAGCCAAGCAGTTCATGTGAGTTGTATTTTGGCATAAAAAAATAGAGAGTTTTCTAATAGGAGTTTCATATAGAGCAAGGGTATTATTGGAACTAGTTTATAGTGATTTATGTGGACCAATGCAAACTCCATCATTTGGAGGTAGTACTTATTTTCTAACCTTCATTGATGATTTCAACCAGAAGACTTGGATATATTTTTTCAAGGAGAAGTCTGAAGCCTTTGAAAAATTCAAAGAATTCAAAGCTATGGTGGAAAAGCAACGTGGCCATTACATCAAGGTACTTAGATCAGATAGAGGAGGTGAATATATGTCTAATGAATTTCTAGATTTTTGCAGATATCATGGCATTAAAAGGCAATTTACTACAAGGTACACACCACAACAGAATGGTGTAGCAGGAAGGAAGAATGGAACAATCATGGAGATGGCCAGAAGCAAGTTGAAGGCCAAACATTTGTCAAATGAATATTGGGCAGAAGCAATAGCATGTGTAACATATATTCTGAATAGAAGCCCAACAAAGAGTGTCAAGGATCGAATTCCACAAGAAGCTTGGAGTGGTAAGAAACATAGTGTACATCATTTTAGAATTTTTGGTTGTATTGCATATTCTCTTCTACCATTTGAATTGAGAAGAAAAATTGATGATAGAGGTGAGAAATGCATTTATATTGAGTATAGTGAAGAATCAAAATCTTATAAGTTGTATAACCCCATTTCAAAGAAAGTGATTATTAATAGAGATGTGGAATTTAAGGAAGAAGAAACATGGGATGGAAGCATTGATAGAACAATCACAATTGGAGCACCAATTCCCCAAAATGAAGAAGAATCTGAAGAACAAAATTTGCAAGGTGATCAATCAACTCCACAAGCAAGAACAAACACTCCAATAAGAACACCAAGGAACTTAGCACAAGATGAATCATTTGGTCATGCATGTCACCCTACTCCCAATTCACAAGTGATGAATCAGATCCTACACTTGCCTCCTTAAGGTCAAAGTATAAAGGCAAGAAAATAAGAAGCTTGAAGGATATTGATGATCAAGGAGAAGAAAAAATTTAGATTTGTGTTCAAATTTTTCTTTATTCTCTCATGATCCTGTGTATTTTGACGCAGTTAAAGAGGAATATTTGATAAAAGCTATGGATGAAGAGATAGATTCTATTGAGAGAAATCAAACGTGGGAGCTAATTGACCTACTTGAAGGTAAGGATTGCATACGAGTCAAATGGGTTTATAAGACCAAATTTAATGCAGAAGGTAAGATTGAAAAACACAAGATAAGGTTAGTAGCAAAAAGTTTTGCATAACATGAAATTGATTATAATGAAACATTTGCTCCAGTTGCTAGACTTGATACTATTAGAATGGTTTTAGCAATAGCTGCTCAAAATAATTGGAAAGTATATCAAATGGATGTCAAATCATCTTTCTTGAATGGTTTTATAGATGAAGAAGTGTATTTGAAACAACCACCAAGTTATGAAGTGCATGGACATGAAAACAAAGTCTATAGATTGAAGAAGGCTCTCTATGGTCTCAAGCAAGCACCAAGAGCATGGTATAAAAAGATTGATTCATACATTGCAAACAATGGATTTAGTAGAAGCAGTAATGAGCCCACATTGTACACAAAAATCAACAAAGAAGGTCAGCTTTTGATTGTGTTTGTATGTTGATGGTTTGATTTTCACTTGGAATTTGTCTATACATACATTTAAATCAGCAACGAAGAAAGAATTTGAGATGACAAATTTGAGATTAATGAAGTATTTTTTGGGCATTGAAGTTGCACAATCAGATAAGGGAATTTTTATTTGTCAAGCTAAACATGCAAAGGATGTGTTAAGGAGGTTTAAGATGTTGAATTGTAATTCAACACCTACACCAGTTGCTACAAGAACTTAAATTAGCAAAGAGGACAAAGGGCCTAATGTTGATTCTACAACATTCAAAAGACTAATTGGAAGTTTGATGTATCTTACAGCTACAAAACCGGATATCATGTATGGGGTTAGTTTAATCTCAAGATTCATGGAGTCACCAAAAGACTCACATTGACAAGATAAAAAGAGGATATTGAGATATGTGGTAATAACAAAAAAATATGGAATTTTATATTCCACAACTAATAATTTTGGTTTGATTGGCTATACTGACAGTGATTTTGTTGGTAGCATTGATGACAGAAAGAGTACTTCTGAATATGTCTTTCATTTTAGAACAAGTGTGGTCTCATGGGCATCAAAAAAGCAACCCATAGTGACACTTTTATCAGCTGAAGCAAATTATGTAGCAACCATATCAACAGCATGTCAAGCAATTTGGATGAGGAGAGTATTGATAGATTTATTGCAAGCACAAGAGGAGTCAACACCAATCTTTTGTGACAACAAATCAACAATTGCATGTCAAAAAATCATGTTTTTCACAAGAGGAGCAAGCACATTGATACGAGATTTCATTTCATCAGAGAGTTAGTGAACAATGCAGAAATCCATTTGGAGTTTTACAGATCTGAAGACCAGATGGCAGATATATTCACAAAGGCATTAGCAAAGGATAATTTTGAGCATCTAAGACAGAATTTGGGCATTGTAAATGCTAAAGTAGTTAGTAGTAGAAATTAAGGGGGAGTGTTAGAATAATAATTTCTCCCAAAAATAAAACATGCAATTTAGTTTAGTATCTAGAAGGAAGAGAATAAAATAATTTTGCATGACAATTATTGTTAGAGTTAGAGTTTTGTAATTTGCATGTTTTGCATGAATATATATTTCTAGTGGATTGCATGATTTTAGTAGATGAAGGATTAGTTTTCTAAATTTTTGTAGGGTCAAAAATCCTCTATTTATGGAGGCACAATGTAATCATTTTTATATGAGAAAAATAAACACAATTATTTTATGTTGTAGTTGTGCAGATACCAATCTCTTGTCATCTTAGGTTGACATATAACTGTCAAGTTCCAATCTCTCAGTATTCCTTACCCTGAGATGGTCTCACCTCCTAGGAAATATAATATAACCAATAATACAAATAACTATTGTAGTCAAATCTCTCGGTATTCTTTACTCAAGGGTTAGTTCTATTTATATGAAGTTTAAGATTAACTATTGTTTTCAATCTCCTAGTATGCCCTTTCCCTTGAGTTGGTTCAATAAGTACAAAAAAGCAAGGTTCAAGAATTTCTATTGTTTATAACTGTGGGAATACCCCCACATAATAATATTTGATGCTAATGATAATACATCAGGTACTCATAATTAATGCAGTATTTATACATATGTGGTTGCATAAGAAATGCAAGCTAATATCTTGGTTGTCTTGACCATTAATGACCAATGCAAATTTATCGACATATCCTATCGCATACAACCTATCTATAAACTCAGTGTATTAAAAGAGACATTTGCAAAACAATTAGACTATGTTAATCAACCTTATTTTACCATAGTCAAAGGAGACATTAAGCAATTGATAATCTTCTTCATTGAGGGGATTGATTTAACCCTCATTTAAGAATGATAATAAGAGAAAAGAGCTATTAATAATCCCATCTACGAAACACAGCAATGTTACTAGTCTTAACCAAAACCCGCTAGCTTCTACCATTCAGCTTAGTGACTACTCAACACTTTGGTTTCATACAACTAGTAAATGCCTAGATTATACTCTAACATAAACATGAATAATAAGAGTGACATGCATTCGGTTACACATGGACAATATAAGTATTCGACCCTGACTATAGGTCCAAAACTTATTAACAAGATAGTTACATTGGGCAACATAGTGGATTTATATACATTTATAATTAGAGGTATTTGACCCCAACTCTAGGTCTAGATTCTATCAATAATGACAAGAGAAAATAGACAATACATTGGATTTATATCCAATTAATAACACATCTAATAAACTATGTAAATAGTCATCACGACAACCAAAAGGTTTGAAAGATCTTTAAATAAATAGTGATAACGCTTGTGATTAGGCAGATTGAATGGTCTATGGTTTACAGTGTTAACATTGTGGCTAAGAAGATCAAATGATCTAAGTTTAACGAATTAAGCAATACATGGCTGTGAGTCGAGGACTGCATGATCCTCTCATGACCTCAATGCCACAACTAGAGCTATAACTTATTCATCACATAAATAATGTCATTTGAGCCCTGTGGCTAAGGACAACATGAAACTTATGGCTCAATCGACTCCCCAAACATAACTAGGTTGTAGTCTTAACCAGAGATGATATCAAACAAAGATAATATCCAATCAATATAAACCAGAGATAATATCAAATTGATATATAAACCAATATGAAATGTCAATTTCTACATTTACTATTATCATTTCGCAAGACTGAAGCAGATTATTGCATAGACTATTCAACAAGGACACACTTACTTGTAAGTTCTCCCTTTGAACTACTTCCTCTTCGCACCACCTCGGTCTTCCCTTCTAGTTTATATGGCACTTCCAGAGATCCTATGCCTCTTTTTTCTCCTTAAACAAGAGTAATTTTACTAGTATTTCCATATGCAAAAACGAAATTGTCTTCTTGCCTTAGCTGCGGCTAGAAGAGAATGGTTTGTCTAAAATGTCCTTCTTCTCTCTCTAATCTTCCACTACTATCAGCTATTTTTAGCCTCCACCAAAAGAAATGCACCATAATGGCTCCACACTCCCATTCCCAGTAGAGGTTATAATATGCAATGATATAAAATAGAAAATATAATAATATCATAAGCACACCATTGTTAATAATGGATTTGCAATAAGATCATGTCATAAAACAATATTAAATAATTGGATTGACTAATACAACACTAAGCTTACAAGCAACTATATAATACTATCGCAATAATTATAATAATAATCGACTCTTAAATATTAAATTAAATAATAGAATAAACTATTGCAACTGCCTTTCAACAACACCCAAAATGCTCCTATGTGTCTATCATGCATCAACATATAGTCATATTACCGACTTGTGTAGTGTATGAGGTTTTCGGTTAATTTGGTTCAACTGTTCACTTGTCCCCATCTACCATCCTCTCCCAGATGATACTCTCCCTCGTCGCTTGGGCAGGGAGAAATAATGTTAGTCCATTAGGAAAAATCATAATCACAATTTAAATAGACATTAACTGCATATAATCAACTTTTCATATCATGAATATTCTATCAAAATAAACGAAGTATCATTTGTCTCATTGTAGTGCCGCACAAAATGGAATAATAAATATTAAATTCGCACACTTAATATGTTTCAAATAGATAACAAAAAATGGAGTGTGACACAAAGCCTATGCTATTTGAGGCCTTCAAAACCTATATATAGAAAATCTCTACTTTTGTATCCCGGGCATTCCTCTATATAGCTGATCACTTGCTTTTTCTGCCCTTTAATAGACAAGCATGCTTGATCATTAGCCTGCAACTTTGACTTTGTCTAAAATCAGTTTCCCTGTTCAAAGACACAATGCCAACATATGCAGTAGCACTCTTTTGGTTTTGACAAAAATTGGATCATCACTATTTAGCATGCGCTGAATAATTGCCTTGAAGATTTTTGAATTCAAAAAAATGTTTTTCCTGTTGACAATCACATGCTTCTGTGCAAAGTTGCAGACTTTAGGTCTTCAAACATCAGTTAAGCCTTATGTTGTGCATGCCATTAAATGGTGTTGTCTTTAAACGTTCAAAAATATGTTTCTTTACACTGGTGGCATGTGCTTCAACACGTGATTGCAACTTTTGCACTTAATATCCCTGTTTTCTGATATAGGCAAGTGCCTGTTAATATGAACGTACAATTTTGATTTTCAAAATACATCCAAACCCTGCAAAGCACGCATTGGATAATGGTGACTGCAAATTTTGGTTTGAAAAATGATGTCTCTGTTGTATTAGGCATGTGCCCAGCTGTAGACTTGCAATTTTGACATAAAAACAAAAGCATACCCGATGACCACTCTCATGGTCCCAACTGTACACTTGCAATTTTGACATAAAACAAAATCATACCTGAATACCACTGGTGCACGCCATTAGACTATGCATGTGAATTTTTTTCTTTGAAACTTTGTTCACTGCCGTCAAAATGTGTATCTCCATTGTCTGCCGTGCGCCAGTCAACCTTGCCTGCAATCCTAACTCAAAAATTTGTCTTTCTACTTGTTTGCTGCACTCCAGACAGCTGACTTGCATGTTTTCTGACATTCAACAGCTGTTGCCATTAAGGAAGGCGTGCACCATGATACCAAGGCTGCAAGTGTACAAACCTAAACCAAAACTAAGTCCTCATTTACTTGGCATGGTTCTGTACATGACTGCACAGATTTCTTTATCTATAAAAAGTGCATCACATACAAATAGCACCAGTCCTTTAACCTTGCTGATTTCGGATTTTGAAAAACATCCCCTGCAGTTCAGAGGCATGCTCCACTCAACTATGATTCAAGACTTTGTTGAAACTTCATGTTGGAAATCAATCAAACGCGCATACTTCATCTGGGTGACAATCTTCCCATTGAACCTGCAAAGACATAAACCAGAAATGACAAAATGCCAAAACGATAAAATCACAGACAAACAAGACCAAGCTCTGAAACATTAGGAAAAGACAAGGATTCAGCTTGAAATCTGGCCTGATACAATTTTTTTTGTATGGGTGGAACATATATATATATATATATATAGAAGTTTCAAACTTTCATACACACATGCCATCGTTGTTTCCTAAATCAGGATTTTTTCTATTGGACTGAAAGCCTGTCATCCATTGTCATGCCCGTCCCCACAATTCATTGCCGTCCTTGTTTCCTAAATCCAAGAAAACATTTCACTGTACTGAAAACCTGTCTCCCATCCCTTTGTCATCCCCATTCTTGAAACAGCATGTAACATAGTTTTATGGATATGGTGACCTTTTGAAAGTCATCTGTAAAAAGAAAAATCAACATAAAGACAATGCAAGTGTAAATTACGGCTATGATTGTTTACATTTTGCTCTTGTAAGGAGCTTCTTGCAATGTACATTTCAGATTTAGTTGGAAAGTATCCTCTTCCATAAAGAGAGGGTTGATTTAACTGTACTTGTACTAACACCATATACACTCACAATTAAAAGAATGTTAAGTTTATTGGAAAGACTTGACACTGTTAGACAAGGATACCAAGAATGTTTTCATTATTCTTACATTTTGCTCTTGTAAGGAGCTTCTTGCAATGTACATTTCAGATTTAGTTGGAAAGTATCCTCTTCCACAAAGAGAGGTTTGATTTAACTGTACTTGTACTAACACCATATGCACTTACAATTGAAAGAATGTTAAGTTTAGTGGAATGACTTGACACTGTTAGACAAGGATATCAAGAATGTTTTCATTGCTATAAATTAGAGAACTAGAGCCATTACTGTCTCTCAGATTCATATTTGACAGTGCAAAGGGTCATGTGCTGATTGAATTGCTTTATTGCAATTCTCAGCCGATTCCTTTTTCTGTAATCTTCAAAGGAATTAAGCCAAACAGATACAACATAATTTGGAGATGTACATCTCTAAAGAAATGCACCTGGACATGGCAGGTGCAACTATGAGGTTGACTGAGTGAATATCTACTAAATTTTATGAGAGAATCCAACCTATTAATCTGTTGCAGAGGTTCTAGTATATCACTTCAATCCCTCTCTGTATGAGTCCTCCACTTGAATGACGGCCTGCATTCATAGTTAATTTCAGCTATAATAAAAACTTGCTTTTAAAAGTTGTAGCAATTGGATTTAATTTCATTAAGCCTACATATCACTTTCACGTCCAACATTTTCCAAGTGATAATTTTGTTCTTCAGTGTGGACTGTTAACCAAAATATGGTACCTTTAGAACACTAATGGCTGCCTTCTTGTCTATAACTTCATTGTACTCGCCACAAGAAAAATTCTGCAAAAATATTCAATAAAAAAGCATCTGTCAGAGTAACGATTTCAAATTTTGCCAATATTTAATGAAGTGCCATAATCCTTGGAGTCTAAAATAAGCAAAACATTAACTGAAGAAGCTTTTTAGATCAAGAGGTAAAGATTCAGAAATCTCTAACCTGAACACAATTTGGGCAACCTGTACCAGCTGAGCACTCACATTGAATCAGCAGCTCCAAGGCTGCTTGAAGCAGTTCAGGAAAGAGCGGCTGTGCCTGAAACAAAACAATCGAATACTGGGACAATCCATATCAAAATAAATAGAGATATAATGACATGTCTCAGAAAGGGCATTTCAAAGCTTGGAATAAGTACCGAAATATTTTTTAGGATTTTCTATTTACAATAATGGATAAGACCTCACAGGGGTCTGAGGAGGAGAGAAAGCAAACGCAAGTATAGTTTGAAGAATTGTCAACATCTTAACCTAAGTTGCCGGTTCTAGTGCGAGTTCGGGTTTGGGTTCGTGGGTTCGGCCAAAAATTGTTTTGGGGGTTGGGTTAGTTTATATATGTGTGTGTGTGGAAAAAAATTAAGCATAGAAGCAAGAATTAAGTTAGAAATGCAAGAATAAAGTGTAGAACACCACATAGCATCATATAATCAACAAAACCACCATCAACTTGAATATCATAAAACATAAAACTCGAACTTCAAGTTCAATAACAAGATTCAAAATAATATCATGTTCAACAATCAATTTTTATTGTTTCAATGTCAAATGACAAATGTCAATCATCATATGGATTTGCTAAATCCTCCACATCATCATCATCATCTTGGACATTAGCAGGATCATTTGAAGAACCACAACCAACACCACTGCCACTCGAGGCACTCGCTGAAAAAGTGTGCTCGCTCTCTGATCCCTCAAGTGCAACATGTTGGGATTGGAAAGTAGAAGCATCCATGTCAATTTGCTCTGGGTCCACATCCCACAACTTTGATCCCCCCTCCTTATAGTCTTGCTTTTTGTGCGAAAGGAGGCACAAGTTGGAATGCACATACACTAAATTCTCCGCCTTTTTGGAGTGCAATCGGTTGCGCTTTATCGAGTGGATTAAAGAGTACGTGCTCCAATTCCTCTCAGATGCAGAGGAACTAGCAACCTATGAAGACAAAGTACAGTGAAAGAGTTAAAAATAAAAACTTAAAAAGTTAAAACTTACAAGTTATAAAATTTATAATAATTAAAAATTATGAAACTTCAAAGTTTAAATTTTTAAAAATCTTTAAGATAAATCATAAAAAATCATATAAATTTAGTAAACGTAACTGTGATAAAACTTTGATTGCAAGAGGTTGTAGGCACCGGAATTGTTGGCCATGAAAGTGCCACCAATTGTGAGCATCTTTCTTGAATTTATCACGAAGAGCCTCAATGTTTTGACCATTGGAGTGTACAAAATCAGTGAACTCATTCGTGACCATATCATGCAAATCTGGATCAGGGAAGAGTCTACGAAATGTTGCCTTGTACCCATCAGACACTTCTAAATCTCTCCACGGGGGAACCCTATTTGGCACCGAAAGAATCTCACTGCTGTAATATTTTGGAGTCAATGCAAATGCAAGAAGATGCAGTGGAGTTGTCATTGTGTTCCATCTAGCCTCAATAATTTCATGCACCTGGTTGAAGAGAATTTCTTGAGGATCTTTCTCCTTCTCATTTATAATGGTCTTTATCTTCTCTATCATTGAATCAATGCCATCATATATCTCCCCCATGCAAGGCTTGTCCATGTCCGTATAACGAATCATGCTCAAAATGGACTCGGTGAAACTAAGGAGATACTACACACGATCCCACCAATTGTCATTTAGGATCATCCCCTTAACATTTGCTGCCCTCTCAGTGTTGCTTTGCCTCCATACGGACCAATTAGTGCTCGTTACCATGTTGATAAGAGCCTGTTTGACCTTCACAAGTCATCTCAAGGCAATTGTGTTTGAGGCAAAACAAGTCTCGGCAACCTATTGAAATATAAAAAATAAAAAGTACAATAATTAAAATTTAAACATTTAAAAAATTAAAAACAAACTTTAGGAAGAATTAGAATATGTGAAATTAAAGCACTATGAAAAATTTAAAAATATATTGCTTCACTTACCTTCAACAACTCCAATGTAGAAAATGATCTAAATATGCTTTGGGACATGTGGTGGTTGGTGATGAACATTTGTATTTCCTCGGCCTCTGCATACAACTCTCTAATCCAATCAATTTTTTTCCCAATCTTTTGTAGCATTAAATTGAGAGAGTGAACAGCACAAGGTGTCTAAAAGATATGTGAATACCATTCCTCAACCAACAACCCAGCAGCTCTACAATTTTTTGCGTTGTCCGTTATCACTTGAACAACATTATAAGGTCCCACATCCTCAATGGTTGCAATGAGGATCTTAGCAATAAATTCTCCATCCTTCACCTGCCCCTCACAATCCACATCTCTCAAAAACATTGCCCCTTTAGGGGACACTACAATGACATTGATCAAAGGCCGATTTTTTGCATCTTTCCATCCATCAGAGACAATTGACACCCCTGTCTCACTCCATGAATCCCTTATGGGCTTCAATGCATCTTGTATACTCTTGACCTCATTTTCCAATAAGGTGCCACGCACCTTCTCATAACCTGGGCTCTTATACCCTTTTGGAGCCTCATTAATTTTTCTCACCATCTCTTTCCAATATGGTGAGCGAACAACATTGAATGACAAACCATTTACATAAATGCATCTGGCTATATGTTGGTCAACAATATCTTGAGCCTTATTTTGAAATGATGTTTCCAAAGGTCCCTTTGGTCTCTTGTTTGTAGTGCTTGTGGGTTGCTCTTGAGGAGTGACCAAAAATGGGTGGCTCTCTATCACAACATTGGGACTGGGAATAGATGGAGGCTCCATTCCTTGATTTTTGCCTCTTTTCCTTGACAAGTTTGCTAATGATTTATGGCCTACTACTTCATCTGATGCTTGTTGCTCCATGATATATGCCATCACTTGCTCTCGTGGTATAGGTTTTTTATTCTTTCCCGGGCAAGCTTTGATCCCCATCCCAGGGATGTTACACAAATGGGCTTTCACCCGACTATATGAACTATTATATTGCACATCACAACCTTTGCATTTCCAAATGTAACCCCCACCACCTGGCTGTTGTTGTATCATTTCAACATGCCTCCAAAGAGGTGAGTGTGGATCGATTTTGAAATTTGATTGGGATACGGAGCTAGAACTAGCTGCCATTGTGATTCCTGTGGGTGTGGCAATAAGTTTTGTAAACAAAACAATCAAAACAAAAACAAAAGCATGGTGATACATTCATGATTCATATAAACTAAGATTAAAAAAAAACAAGTTGAAAAGAATTTGTTTGTTGTTCAAAAATGCAAAACAAAAATGAAAAGAAAACCTACCTCTTTGCAAAAATCTCCTCCTTTGATCTTCTTGGCAGCCTCTAAACCGTTGGAAATGAGTAGGAATGGCGGTGCAATAGATTTCCAACCTTCAAGATTCAATTTTCAAGCTTATTTTTTCAATCACAAAGAAATTTTTGAGTTCAGCCACAATGGAGAGCTTTTGTGTTTTGGAAAGAAATGAGTTGAAATGGCAAAGCTTTTGTGTTTATAATGTGTTTTTAGGGTTAGTTTTTCTTTTTAGAAGAAATAAAAAATCATAAAAGTGACTTAAATGTTAAAAAAAATTTAAAAAAATTCATTTTTGGCGTTTTTAACGCTTGGTGCATCGTGGGTGCTGTTTTTGCACCCTGGGTTCGAACCCGGACAACCCGGGTGCGTCCAGGACGCACCCATACTCATTTCACCGCACCCTGTCCGCATCCGCAAAGGCACTGGATCGCACCTCGCACCCGGTGCGAATCGCACCCGGATCCGGCAGGGGGGTAGGCGAACCCTGCAACTTAGATCTTAACTAAGTCATATATGTGCTTCCTTAAATGGATTTCGGTTTAAACTAAGTTGTCAATCTTGGTATGGGTTTCGGTACAGGGATCAGGTGAGGTGGTTTGTCAAATTTTTATTACCCAAGTTTGGTACAGTCGTACAAAAAATATAAAAATATAAAACTTCTTGATAAATAAACATATTTAACCATGATATGCTTATGCCAAATGTCAAACGATAATATGATCAATCAAAATGGTTTGAACTTTACAAAGCGTTTAGTGATCACATAGTCAACCTCATAGTGCACATGTAAACTCTTATCAATTGTCGTATTGCTCTTGATTGAGCTTAGCAACATCATCATCTGGTTCACTATGAGGTACGATAGCCTAGCAAGATGATACGACAATCTTTAATACTTGTATGGAAGCTCCAATATAGCTCCCTTCTAAAATCTGCAATAGGTAATAAATAGTACAATAGGGTTTGAGTTGTACGACCCCTATAGAAAATGTACAACCCTAGTAGGTCACCAAAATCATTTATGATTTGTTGTGCAATAGCAAATAGAAATAAGGCCCTAAATTCTTCACAAATCTGGAACTTATTTTGCAATCTTCAACACAACTGGAAAAATCTTCAAAACCAAACTGAAATTGGAATTCCTTCAATCTTTCAACACAAATGAAAGCCTTGAATGGAATCACCTCAAATGGACAAGAGACTTTTCATCCTCCAATCTGAAATGGAAACCAAGAAGGTTTTCATCCTCCTAATTCCTTACACCAAAAGGTTTTCGTCCTCAGGCATAGAGATGAACACAAGTGCTCAAGCTCTAGGAAAATGATTTGATAACAATAGCAATGGATGTCTTCTTCTGTGAAGTTCTCCTCCTTTTATAATCACCTTTTTAATTTGAATTTCCTTTTCCTACCTAAAAGTCCCTCCAGAAGTGTCTAGAAACACTTTTCTAACAAAATATTACATTAGGTCGACTTTATTAATATAATAATATATAAGTTGTCCTTTTTACAATGTTATAAAAATAAAGTTACAAGGACAACTTAAAATATTATTATTGAATTATTTCCTAAACTCTATCTCTTAGCCTACAGGAAATAAGGAATAGGCTATGGGTCTCTCAATTAATTTAATTTTGAAAATGAGACATAACAATCTGCCCTTACCAGAATTGCTTGCCATCAAGCAATTGCAAATTCGGATGCTCAAGTATCTCAACACCTTCCCATGTTGCATCTTCAATTGGGAGATTCTTCCAACACACCATATATTTTGTTATGTAATATGTAATATCCTGTTTTAGGATATTCTCTAGAACACTTGTTATAGATAGAACTAGTTGCTTCAAATTAAAGATTTGAAGTATGATAGATAATTACATTTAAACCTGAGAATATTCTGTTGTTTACAAACCATATCAATCAAAAACTACTATTCAAACAGTGACAGAATAATGAACCTTTTACAAATCAAATTTTATGATGTCGTACCATACAGGGCTTTTTCAAAACTGAGGGATCGCCTGTCTTGGTGAGCCTGGACAGAAGTCATAATATCAACTTGGTTTCTTTCCACGAATCACTTGTATCAGGAACCTTTACAATTCTCTTCATGAAGTGCCTCCTTCTATCTGGTGCTAGATTTGGAATAGATCATCCAAAAAGACAAATGATATAATCCTATACGATTTCTAAATACCAAACAACAAACCAATTGAAGAATTTGTGATTATTATCTGTAATGCTCTATCAAATCAGCACTTCCTGGATTATAGATCTTCAGGTCCACGATCATGCGATAGCCTTCAGATGGCGACTCTTCAAATCCTTGAAATCGTTGTTGCATATAGACTGAGGTGTTCAAATGTTATCACACAGATGTATTCGATGTGCCTTTAATGGTAATCGCCGCTCCTCCTGTGATGTTGACTCAATTTCGAATACTCCTTAGTGTCCAGTTTGTTGTTAGCGGCAGCTATCTCTATACAAACAATGCATGTAAAGATCCCACGATTTCTGTGATATGCTACTATATGCTCCTAGCGGCAGCTATAAAATCCACGATCCTCTTTGAAATGGGCAATGCTCATATAAGATATGCGATTATTATCATTATACCAGAATTGAATTGTGGATTCAAGGACTCCGTGTCTCTTAACAAACAATTAAATATTTTAAATGAGCGCTGGAAATGACAGGTCCCACAACCCCCTGTTGCATATGAGAAATTCTTCAAAGGAAACTATATTCTAATCCTGTAACTACTGGCTAGATTTATATGTCAGCTATTGTCTCTTAATATGCAACAACCATAAACAGAAACATAATATATTCAATCAAGATCCACACCAAATTCAAATACCATATATATATATATAAATTCAAAATAGACAAATTTATATTGATTTATCAATCAATAAATTTGTAATAAAAAACCCTCTGCATTTTATTATCAAATTTCCATACAATCTTCAATGAAGCTTGCTAAATGGTCTCAGACCAATTATTGAAATTCCAAATACAATGAAGTCCAATTGAGAAACCTAAGTGATTTCTCCTCTACAATTCAGCAAATGCAAAGAAACCTCTCTTTGACATTGACTGGATACAAAACATAAGTCGTAGACTCAATCAGAGAAACCAAGACATAAGCATCTAAAAACCATGCTCAACAATGACTCTCAATAGCCCTTTTAAACTTTCATCAATTAGGACTAGCCTAATTTTATTAAATGAAAGTTTTTATGTACACAATCAGACCTTAAAATTTTAAATGCTTTTACATGACCCTTTTTAAATGTGTGTACAATAACACTTTAATTCATAAAGTGTTTTTAAATGACTTAAGTAAATAAAACTAATAATTTTATAAAGTAAAAATACTTTATAAAATTAAATTACAATTTAGAACCATTTTAAGTTACTTAAAATTGAGGACATGACAACGCTCCCTTCCCGACATTGCTTGTCCCCAAGCAATGAGAAGAAAAACTGAACTCAATCAATCCCTGGATCCCAAATCCATCGAGGCTCCGCTAGAATGCTCAACTGCATCTCCTCAAGGCTGCTGACAAAGAAGATCCTGGGACCGCTTCTGCTGTCGCACAATGATGCCAAAACAAATGTATCTATGCTGTCATAAATCAAAACAGCAGTATGCAAACTGAAAATGTCATTCAAAATGACATGCAAAGTATCATCTTCAATGCATGAAGATAGGGAATCATCATGAAACCAATTGCCAACAAGAAAATATGGATTCCCATCATAATAAACTCTTCCATATGCTGCTGTTCCAAAACTGAAATCACCTACTTCAATGTTCAGCAATGAAGAAAATCATCAACCCATGGAGAAAAAACTATCACATCATCCACATACTCCAATAAACAAACATCATCACAATCATGAATAGGCTGATTTAGTTCACCACATGGAACTAATGCATCAATCAAAATTGAATCCTCTTCATCACCATTGTGATATTCATGCACATCATCATTGGCTGCCCCAAAGATATCAAATAGAGCTGATCGCAAAGGAATACTACTGCTGCCCTCAAACAAATCAGGGATTATATCATGTCATTCAACTCCCTGATCAAAATCTGCCATCTCATTAGAATGATCAGCAATGACATCATGCCATTTTTCTTCATCAAATGCTGATTCAATGTGTGTCTCCTTCTCCTTGGTGATCCTGCAATGCTACCCGTATCATCTTGATTGGCCTTGTTATTATTGTTCTTGTTATTACCCTCCAAAGCTCTACACAACCTGTTAATGCTTGCTTGTGTTTGTTGTTGACTATCTGCCATTCTCCTTTGATTTTCAACCATCTCTCTAATCATTCGATCCATATCAACCTGTGGATTACCTTGCTACCTTCTACCACCCATTGGCCTTCTTCTATAATGATGCGAAAATGGATCTATGTAGTCATCACCCATAGGCTGGCAGGTCTATGGCTCTGATACCATTGTACTATCCTGTTTCAGGATATTCTCTAGAACACTTGTTATAGATAGAACTAGTTGCTTCAAATTAAAGATTTGAAGTATGATAGATAATTACATTTAAACCTGAGAATATTCTATTGTTTACAAACCATATCAATCAAAAACTACTGTTCAAACAATGACAGAATAATGGACCTTTTAAAAATCAAATTTTATGATGTCATACCATACAGGGCTTTTTCAATTCTGAGGGATTGACTGTCTTGGTGAGCCTGGACAGAAGTCGTAATATCAACTTGGTTTCTTTCCACGAATCACTTGTATCAGGAACCTTTACAATTCTCTTCATGAAGTGCCTCCTTCTATCTGGTGCTAGATTTGGAATAGATCATCCAAAAAGACAAATGATATAATCCTATACGATTTCCAAATACCAGACAACGAACCAGTTGAAGAATTTGTGATTATTATCTGTAATGCTCTATCAAATCGACACTTGCTGGGATATAGATCTTCAGGTCCATGATCATGCGATAGCCTTCAAATGGGGACTCTTCAAATCCTTGAAATCGTTGTTGCATATAGACTGAGGTGTTCGAATGTTATCACACAGATGTATTCGCTGTGCCTTTAATGGTAATCGCCGCTCCTCCTGTGATGTTGACTCAATTTCGAATACTCCTTAGTGTCCAGTTTGTTGTTAGCGGTGGCTATCTCTATACAAACAATGCATGTAAAGATCCCAAGATTTCTGTGATATGCTACTATATGCTTCTGGCGGCAGCTATAAAATCCACGATCCTCTTTGAAATGGGCAATGCTCATATAAGATATGCAATTATTATCATTATACTGGAATTTAATTGCAGCTTCAAGGACTCCGCATCTCTTAACAAACAATTAAATCTTTTAAATGAGCGCTGGAAATGATGGGTCCCCCGACCCCCTATTTGCATATGAGAAATTCTTCAAAGGAAACTATATTCTAATCTTGTAACTGCTGACTAGATTTATATGTCAGATATTGTCTCTTAATATGCAACCACCATAAACAGAAACATAATATATTCAATCAAGATCCACACCAAATTCAAATACCAGATATATATCGATTCAAAATAGACAAATTTATATTGATTTATCAATCAATAAATTTGTAATAAAAAACCCTCTGCATTTATTATAAAATTTCCATACAATCTTCAATGAAGCTTGCTAAATGGTCTCAGACCAATTATTGAAATTCCAAATACAATGAAGTCCAACTGAGAAACCTGAGTGATTTCTCCTCTACAATTCAGCAAATGCAAAGAAACCTCTCTTTGACATTGACTGGATACAAAACATAAGTCATAGACTCAATCAGAAAAACCAAGACATAAGCATCTAAAAAACATGCTCAACAATGACTCTCAACAGCCCTTTTAAACTTTCATCAATTAAGACTAGCCTAATTTTATTAAATGAAAGTTTTTATGTACACAATCACACCTTACAATTTTAAATGCTTTTACATGACCCTTTTTAAATGTGTGTGTACAATAACACTTTAATTCATAAAGTGTTTTTAAATGACTTAAGTAACTTAATAAAACTAATACTTTTATAAAGTAAAAATACTTTATAAAATTAAATTACAATTTAAAACCATTTTAAGTTACTTAAAATTGGGGACGTGACATGTTATGCTTATGTTCCTCAGTTTCTTCTAGCTGTTGTCAATGATGGCCTTTGGAACCAGAATCAACTTGCCTTCATCATCCAAAGGAGGCAACTCAGCTGAAGGAGTGATGTGTTGTCCAAGTGCCCTTTTGAGGCACAAAACATGAAATACATTGAATCTTGTTGTGCTCTAGCAATTCTATCTCATAAACAACCTCCTCAATCCTCCGCCTAATCTACAAGTAAGGCCCATAGAATTGAGGCTTGAGCTTCTCGGCTCCACTTTTCTTGAGAGAAAATTATTTGTAAGGCTGCAACTTGAAGAAAATCATGTCTTCAACCTCAAAAGTCCACTCAGTATGGTGTTGGTTTGCATGCAACTTCTGCTGATTTTGTGCTTGTTGGAGATTTTCCTTAAGTGACTCCAGAATTTCTTGGCTTTGCTTGCTCAAGTCTCTTGCCCCTGGCACTCTACTATTTGTGATGACTATATCCAAAAAAGTAAGAGCGTCATAACCATACAAAGCCCGGAATATAGTCACTCCAATGGACATATGACATAATATATTGTAGCAATGCTCCCCAAGATAGAGCCATTTATTCCATGTTGTTTTTTGTCCTACTACATTATTCCTCAAATATCCCTCAATCAACTTATTTACAATCTCTATTTGCCCATCTGTTTAAGGGCGGTAACTAGTACTAGGTGTCAACTCTATTCCTGCCAAATGAAAAAGCTCCTACCAAAATAAACTAAGGAACCTGTTGACTTTGTCACTCACTATGTTTTTAGGCAACCCGTGAAGCTTGAATACTTCTTTGAAAAACAAACCAGCCACTTGTGGTGCCTTGAATTCAGATGATATGGCAAAGAAGTGAGCATATTTGGTGAGTCTGTCAACCATAACAAATATACAATCCTTACCCTTAACTCTCGAAAGGCTAGTGATGAAGTCCATTAAGATGCTCTCCCATTTTTTATTGCGAAGTGGTAAGGGCTGCAATAAACCTACTGGAAACACCTAATCTGTTTTGTTCTGTTGGCAACCCATACACTCTCTAATGTGTTTGAGGACATCCCCCTTGAGTCCTCTCCAAGAAAATCTCTCCTTGATTTGCTTGTAATTCTTCAAGTATCGTGGGTGACCAGCCAATGGTGTATCATGCACTACTCTCAAGACTTTATCCTTCACCTTTGATTCTAGGATGAGATAAATCCTATCCTTGTAAATGATGAGATCATTTGCTACCTTATACCTTTCATTCTATATTTTTCCCTCAAGGACATCAGTAGCAAATGCATTCTTCGCATACTCTGCTATTATAGTAACCTTCCAATCAATAGAGATTTCAGACATATAGCATAAAGTTGGTTTTCTAGATAGGACATCCATTATAAGATTGGTTTTACCCTTAGCATACTCTATATCAAAATCATAAGCCTTAAGCTTACTCACCCATTTTTGCTAGCTGTTCAAATCTCTCTAGCTAAGGAATAATTTCAAGTTGTTGTGGTCAGTCTTAATAACAAATCTACCACAAACTAGATACTGCTTAAGTTTGACCAAGGCATGCATTATGGCCAACATCTCCTTGTCATAGATTGAGAATCCTTTTTCTGATTCTTGAGTTTCCGACTCTCAAAAGCTATGGGATGTCCTTTCTGCATCGAAACTGCCCCAATCTCTTCTCTTGATGCACCACTAACATAGGGCATGATCACATTACCTCTTTGAGTTTGTCAAAATCTCGTTGTGTTGAATCTGACCATGAGAAGGCTCCCTTCTTTGTCAAATCTGTTAATGGAATTGCCAACTATGAGAAGCCCTTAACGAACCTCTTGTAGTAACTACAGAGGCCAAAGAAACCTTTCAACTATGTCAAAGTCTTTGAAGGAAGCCAGTCTAGGATTGCCTGAATTTTCTACTAATCCACCTAGACACCTTGGGCACTAATGATATGCCCCAAATACAAAATCTCTGTCATCCAGAACTCATACTTGGATTTCTTAGCGAAGAAAGACTTTTGTTCTAAAATGCCAAGTACCTCATCAAGATGCCTCAAGTGGCCTTCCCAAGTTTTGTTGTAGATGAGGATGTTATCAAAGAAAACCAACACAAATTTCCTAAATTGTTTGATGAATACCTTATTCATACACTTGACTGGAAAGTGCCAGGTGCTTTAGTCAAGCCAAAGAGCATGACTAGAAATTCATATTGTCCATAATGACACTTGAAGGCTGTCTTGTGTGCATCCTCCTCTCTCACTCTTATTTGATGGTACCCTGATTTGAGATCAATCTTGGAGAAGTATACTGCCCCATAAAGCTCATCTATCAACTCATCGATCTTGAGAATGAAGTACCAATTCTTAATTGTCTTCTTGTTGAATGCCTTGATATCAATGCAAATTCTCATTGTGCCATCCTTCTTCTTAACCATCACTACAAAAGAAGCAAAGGGACTAGAGCTCAGTCTAATGTGACCTATATCCAAGAACTCTTTAATTGCCTTCTTTAGTTCCTCCTAATGCTTTCTAGGATGGCGATAAGGAGTAGTAATGACAAGCTTGGAACTTGTCTCTAGCTCCATTATGTGCTGAAATCCACTATCGGGTGGCAATCCCGGAGGTATGTCATTGAACACTATGCTATGCTTATCTAGAATAGACTAAATGTCCACCTGATAGGATTTCTTAGTTGTGGGTGAAGGTGTGGTTTTACCAAACAATGAACTACCCAAGCTACTTGTCCTCTGTAAAATGATCTCCTCATCCTCTTTGCTAAAACTACTCTTGGGTCTCCATTTGAAATGCCTTGGAGCACCACAATAATTTGAATTTCAACTCCATGGTCTGATAGTTCAAAGTAAATTCCCCAAGGGAATGCAACTATTGCACACCTAAGACCATGTCGATCTCTCCTAGGCTCAACATAGAAGTCATCATGTACCCTATGTTTGCCCAGAGTGATATCTAGCTGTTGAATCCTCTTAGTGCAAGGGATGGTGAAGCCATCTGCTACAATGACATTGAATCCTTCAAAATCCTTTGTTCCCAATCCTCTTTTGACTACCAATCCCTCATGTATAAAGTTGTGGGTTGCCCTGCTATCAATTAGCACTAGAATTTTCTGCCCATACAAAACTCCATGAACTCTAAAAGGGTGGTATCTAGGAGCACCATAAAGTGTGGCAAGGATGCCTCCTGAAGACTCCTCTTCTTCCTTTCTTTCAGGTTCTGGTTCTTTCACTTCAATCTCTGGTTTAGGTACCTTTGTTTCTGATTCTTCATCTAAAATCACCTCTATATAATGCACTTGACCTCGTCTAAAACATCTATGTCCGGGCTTCCATGGCTCCTTGCAAGAGAAGTATGATTTCTTTCTTCTAAGTTTATTCTTGGTTTCTTCATCTTTACTTGATTTTCGTGGCATATCTTTCTAATTAGATGTACCCTTTTGAAATGATTTTTTATGTTGTCCCACTGGAGGTGTCTTTGAATAGAATTTATTCTTAGGTACTGAGTTTCCAATGTTAAAGCTCTCTTAATGGATTCTTGCAAAGATGGTGGATTAAAGGCTTTGACCCAACCTTTGAGAGGCTCGATCAAATCTTCCATGAAAAGAATAGCAAGCCTCCTTTTGGAGACATCAAGAACCATCACTGATAATCTCTGGAACTCTGCCACATAGTTGTCCATTGTGTTGTACTGTCTCAATTGACCCAACTCCCTAAAATGAATCTCAGAGTCCTTTCTATCAAATTTGTCAATTAGTCTTTGGTTGAAATCATCATATGTATTGATCAAACTATGCCCTTGGGTAACCAATCCATGGTACCACCACTCATGTACTATGCCTTCCAAATGAAGGGTAGAAAATTTAATAGCTTCTTCCTTATACATAGGGTTAAGTAAAAAATATGTATCTAGCTTTTGTATCCAAGCACAAGCTATACATTTGTTTGAATTATCAAAAGTAGGAATGGTCAACTTACCCAACCTGTGTTGCAGATCTCTATGAGGCTGATTTGCATTTTGCCTTCTTTCATTCTTTTTCCCATTCTTCATCTTCAGATTGCAGAAATTAGTGTGACATTTCTGCATGAAATGCTGGTCCAAGATCTCTGTATTCATCAAAGTAAGCAGCAAAGTTGTCTCCATTCTGATTTTGTTGTTCATGTCTTTGTAAGAACTTAGGTTGAAATGGCCTAGATGTGGAACCCACAGCAGTTTTGCTATTTGTTGCAGCAGTAGCACTTCCTTCACCAATAGGGGTTTGGACAGGCCTTGAAATATTTGGATTTTACATTGTCTGTAATAACTGTGCCATGAGATTTGTCATTTGTTGTTGGCCCTGGCTCATACTGACAATGGCATTATACTAGATATCTGCCCATTCTTCATCTGTCGGGACCCTTTTTCCTCTTTTCCCCATTTCTTCTACTTCTATTTCTTAACCTTGATCCTGCAACTTCCTTCATTCTCTCTGACAAAATCTGATTTTCTTTCACTAGGCTGCATTAAAAATCTTAGCTCTAACTATAATATGCCTTTTTGGATTATTATAAAATATGCAATTTTTTTTGTATTTTTTTGACTTATGCAAATACTAAAATATTTATTACAAATAAACCTAGCTCCAAACAACTAATATATGAACACTTCGTGACATACTATTGATTTGTAGCTATCTGAAAACTGACAAATATTGATGCAAGGTACAGTTGAGAATTCTTTTAATATATAATATTTAGAAACCCAAATATTATTAAGAAAATGAGAGAAGTTTGATACAAATCAGAAGGCAAGAGTAATACCCGTAATGAATGCTACAGTAGAGACCCAAAATGTACGACAATCAATATTGCAACGACTAGACAAATATTAAACCGTACGACATAAATTACAATCACCAACTGCTACAGCAAATACGGAATAAGGTACAACAACCTAGCAAGATGATATAGCAGTCTTTAATATTTGTACAACTCCGATATAACTCCCTTCTAAAAGTTGTGATAGGTAATAAAAGGTATGGCAGGGTTTGAGTTGTACGACCCCTATAGAAAACGTACAACCCCAGCAGATCACCAAAATCGTTTATGATTTGCTATGCAACAACAAATATAAATAAGGCCCTAAATTCTTCACAAATCTGGAACTTATTTTGCAATCTTCAACACAACTAAAAAAAAATTCAAAACCAAACTGAAATTGGAATTCCTTCAATCTTTTAGCACAAATGCAATTCCTGAATGGAATCACCTCAAATGGACAAGAGAGTTTTCATCCTCCAACCCGAAATGGAAACCGAGAGGGTTTTCATCTTTTAGATTCCTACACCAAAGGTTTTTCGTCCTTGGGTGTGGAGATGAACACAAGTGTTCAAGCTCTGAGAAAAGGATTTGATAACAATAGCAATGGATGTCTTCTATAAAATTTTCCTCATTTTATAATCACCTCTTGTAATGTCCCCTTCCTAAGTCGACACTTGTTCTTCAGGCCAGTCTACTATGCGGGTTCCCGTAGACTAATGAGGTGGTTAGGGGACCCAGGTGACGTGGCTCAACCCAACTCAGACAACACTTTCCAAGTGATGAGATGGATTCCTTGTAGTGGGAGTTGACAGTTGTCTTTTTCTGGAGTGAGATTGGGCCATCTAACCAAACTTACTATTTATAGCAAGGGGCACGAGACTCCGAGCGAGTCAGTGCAACGGTCCGGAAAACATGTTGACATTCCATTGGCTAGCTCAGTGGTACTACAGAGGCCAGATGAGACCGTTTGAATTAATATTTAATAATCGACATAGTTAAGTTAAATTCAATATATAACTTTAACATGTTTCTTATTATTAAGTGAATTTATATTATACCATGTACTTTATGATATATTTTAAATTTTATAAAGTCACCTTGTAGGCGCCCAAGGCATGGAAAAATAAAAGAAATGTTAAAATATTACAACTCCCAAAAAGAAGGCGTTCGGGCATAAAGAGAAAAAGTGACTTCATTTTGGATATTCACTATTGCTTATTTTGATATTGTTTGAGCTTTGTTCGTGAGAGCAAGGGTTTCAAACCAACAACTTTGGAGACGAGAACCTCCATGGTTGAGAGCATTTGCGAGGTTGAAAGACACCTCCAGGATGTTATTTGAGTAGCTCCATTTCAGGGGTTGCCATTGTGCTTCATTGCAAGATAGTAAGGTTGTCACGGAAGTGATTTCATAACTATATCATCCAATATTCAGCACTATAATTTCAAAGGGTTATTGAAGGCAAAGTTGTAAGTTATAGACTGCAATTTTATGGAGTTTTGATGAACCTTTGGGGGCCATAAGTAGGCCATACCTCCTCCAATAAGGGTCATACCATTTAGCAGCTTTCATGGAGTATGTGTAAGACGTTTGGACTGATTTCTGTCCCAGCTGAGTTGTTTAACACTTGCAGCCACAGCAGACATGTGTAAGGTGTGATTTGAGGGCAGTTTGGAGTGTTTAGTGAGCTAATACTCTTCAGCAAGGGGCCGTACTGTACCAGCAAAGGCGTGGGATTACATACACATAGAAAAATCAGTATTTCAGTCTATATTCCAGCCACTTTGACGCGTCCATAGTCTCTTGGTTATTACTCTCTGATAGTCAATGTATTTGTCTTGAGCGGGATATCATTTGGTGAGCTTTGAGCATTCACAATCTGTTGTACCTTCATTTCCAGCCTTGTATTTTGTGGACTGCGAAATGGGTATGTGAGATGTTCCATACTTTGACATTTCTTCATATGGGTATTGTTGCTTTATGCTTTGTAATGCATTTCTATCATATAAGCGTTTGGGTATTTCTATTTCCTTGTGTTTCGAATATAAGTATTTGCATGTGTGTTATGTCAAAAGCAAAAAAACCAAAACGCACTGGAAAACACAAAGGGGATGGGATATTACAGTGGTATCAGAGCTGGTGCATCTTGCCAGCCTGTGTTGATTAGAGTTCATGAGTGAGTGGAAACACATTTATACTAAAGATACTTTGCAATAGCAGCCACCTGAGATTCTAGAGGGTGAAACAATATCGGGCATTCTGGGTATGCACAGAAACTCCTCTAGTGATAGTGACAGCATAACAGGTCACATGGGGGACAGAAACAAAGGACCGGAACAACCGGAGAGTCCTAACACCAGAACAGATCAGAGGTTCGATATGATGTTGGATATGATCCCACAGCACACAATGGTGAGGGCAGTGGTTCAAACAATGTTAATCATCGGCATGCAACTCAGGGTAGTGATCAGGGCACTAGAACTACACCAAAATTAGTTTCGAGACCTCTTCAACCTACATTCCCACACAGAGAGGAGGCCCCAGTTAATCTGGAGCCAAAGGTACAGATTCCCATGGCGGATGATGTTAGGATACAACATGCAGAATACATGACCCTTCCTCCAGATATCAGAGATATGTTGACATTTGAGCAGTTCATGAACCAAAGGAGGCAAAGAGGAGCTATGGTTGGTAGAGGAGATCATAGAGCACACAGAGTTAACAGGGACTACCAGCATGCTTTGAGCAAAGTTCTTATGTATTGTTTTGATGGTAATCGTAGAATATCAGCCAGAGCATGGGTGCAGAAATTGGATAAGTACTTGACACTCAAGCCTATGCCAAAGGATGAGGCTCTAGACTTCGCCACCATACATCTTGATGGGTTAGCTCATGAGTGGTGGTACCACAAGTTGGTCACTTTGGGCCACAACCTCATCGCCACATATGACTAGTTCACCAACAGGCTCACAGAGAGATTTGATACCAAGGACCCCGAACTACAATTTAGAGAGCTAGCACAGTTGAAACAATTTGGGTCACTTGAGGTATATATTTCAGAGTTCCAGAGAATCAATGTGATGGTTCCCAGCATATCAGAGAGGAGACTCATAGTCCTATTCACTGAAGGACTAATGGAACCACTTCGAGGATGGGTTAAGGCATTCGACCCGCGTTCATTGCAGGGGACAATTAAGAAGGCACAATGTATGGAGTTTACAGTGTCAAAAAACAAATTTGTCTCTAAACCTTTTCCTCCCCAGAAGGATAAGAGTTATCCACCTCAGCAAGACACATTTCAGCAAAAGAAATCAGCTCCTCACCTTGATGATGATGCATTGAATGAATACAGGAGGAAGAAATTGTGCTTCAAATGCAAGGGGCCATGGGACCCCAATCATAAGTGCCAATGAAGGGGCAAGCAAAACAATTGGACTACTATTCTGCCGAGGAAACAACATCAGAAAAATCAGATCAACCAAGTGATCGGGAGGATAGTGATGTAGAAAGTGCAGCAAAAGAGATGCAGGGTACACAAGATGATGACATACCTACAGCCCATCTTTCTACTATTGTCATGTCCCCATATTTTAATCGGCAAAGTACATTCATTTAATCAAAGATAGGAATAACACTGATCAATATTTAGATAATAAATACTATTATCATATAATAATATAAATATAATAATAAATATTAATTATATATATATATATGAGGATAAATATAAATACCATGATGAGAAGGCAAGAACCAAAGTAATACGGTTGATATAAGGAAAGAAAAGGTTTTATTCAAAATACAAGTCATACAACATAATAAGACAAAATGTCTTATTTAAATATATGAAATAACATGCTATTTATAATAGGCAATGAGATGTGATTACATAAGAGAGAGCAGCGATCTTAATATAAGGAGTGACTAAAATATAAAATAATTAGTAATGTGTTTGTGAAGTAAGTTGGTAGCAAAGGTGCGATTTATGCTATAAATAAAGTATTCCAAGATATGCATTGGAGGCAGCGAATTACATAAGACGAGGATTCTTATGAGAAGAGGAAATGATTAATAGAACGGGGATTAAAGACAACGATCTTGGTGAGGTATGATTAGTGAATGGGCAGCAAAGATATGAAGAGGTGCAGCGACTCCTCACAAGGTAGCAACCATTCGGAGCAGCATGACAATTCAAATACCTCATTCAATCAGCAATCGAATATATGAATGGAACACACAACAACTCAAAAAGGTCCTCACCCATCAACTATTCTAAGGAAGCGAACCATCTTTGAGAATCAAGCAATCAGATCAGCATATTCAATAAGTCATTTGATATCCTTGGCATTAGCAATTAAGTGGCGGTGGACCCTTGGATAATGGCACGTCTTGGATCAGCAACTCCTCAGTCAACGACAGCCTCTACAAACATCTGATCTGCATAGTATTAGGGGTATTCAACACACATTAGCATCAGGAAGAAAAACAAGTCTTCTAATCAGTCGAAGGATCAATGAACATAAGTCGAACAAATCACATCTGCATCTTGTATATGGAACAGCGAACAATCTAATCTGCACAGTGAACAAAAACAGGATCTTCATAGCATCAAAGAACACCTCATATAATCAGACCGAATATTGTCTCCCCATCGTATAACAATACATCATCGATCAGCGAACAATACAGCAGATATTCATATCAAAGAAGATCTTTATATCGAAGAACAATATAACTTCATAGTAGCGAACTAATTATTAAGTCGCCATATTACAAGCACAAAGGTATGCTTTTATATCCTCATCAATTAGTAGCACAAATCGATTTCAATATGAATAATGGAATAGTTTATTATGACAAATGAAGGCTATGATCATGCTCTTGTTTCTATCAGATTCTTATCTTGATTTGATTAGTGAAAGTAATAATTGTTAAGTAGAAATTATAGAAAGTTTTGGAAAGAATATCATTAGAAAGAATATATTATACTCATAGAATAAGATTATGAAAGCTATTATGAATTATGATGCATGATCATTATAATCAATGTGTAATTGATGTAAGATTAATATAAAAAGCATCTTGAAGAAATGTGAAAGGCTAACATGTGATAGAAAAAGTAATTCATACATATGGACTACCGGATTGAGAAATGGACCTCCTTGTTAATCCATCACACCACATAAGTGAGTCTAAGGGTTAGGCAATTGGCCAAGGTATAATAAGGCTCGAGTTGATAAAACTCTAACCCTCCAAGGCAAGTGAAGAGTGCTTGTCCTAAAGGGATGAAGAGTACTCAACTGAGATAGGCCCTTATCTCAATTAGTGAAGAGTTCTAATCTGAGGTAAGTGGAGATAGGCCCTTGTCTCAATTAGTGTACAGAACTAATTTGAGGCAAGTGGAGAAAGGCCCTTGTTCCAATTGGTGTAGAGTGCCAATATGGGCAAGTGGAAATGGCCCTTGTTTCCAATTGGTGTAGAGTGCCAATATGGGACAAGTGGATAGGCCTTTGTTTCTAGTTGGTGAAGATTGCCATTCTAGATCAAAGGAAAGGACAATGGACCTATGGCAAGATTGTGCCCAAGGATCCTCTCTTGTTGGGTGAATGATTGGATTAACATGTTGGCCCAAGTATAGTCTCTTCCGGAAGGAAATTATGATCTTGTATGGTGAAATTGAGAAAGGAATAATGCATATAAGTTATGATTATAAGGTTTGATTTTATATAATTATGATTTATATAATGAGATAAGAAGGATTGAATTCTAATGTACTCTTTTACAAGTTGAAATTGTGTGCAAGGTTGTGAAAATCTTGGCTTGCTAGAAGGGGACATTACAGCTATTCAGAAAGAAGGTTCTTTCAGGATTTGGGGAGTCTTGGAAGGACAGAGAGTGACCACGTTGCTTGACACAGGTACCACTCATAACTTCATTGATGAGGAACTTGTGGCAGGAAGGGGACTCAAGACTGAGGAGTTCGAGGGGTTCAAAGTCAGAGTTGTAGATGGCTTCATCATTACTTGCAAGAGGAGAATCCCAAACTTAACTATTAAGTTGAGTGACTATGAGTTCCAGGCCGAATACTATGTGGTCAGTATGGGAGACATGGACGTGGTCCTTGGCATGAAGTGCCTTCATGCAATAGGTGAGTTCTACCTCAATTTGCGGACTATGGAGATGAAATTTGAGGTAGACGGTCGAAAGTATGTGCTCAAGGGGATGTCAAATGGTGGACTTAGAGTTGTATCATTGAGGAGAATGGAGAGATTGCTTAGGCATGAATAGGTGGAATGGGTAGCGGAGTGTGTGGTTATGCCTACAGTAGCCCAAGCAGAGCTATCATCCAAATATATAGAAGTTGATCACTAAGTACACCAAGGTGTTCAGTAGTATACCCCAGGGAGGCCTCCTAATAGAGGCATTGAGCATGTGATCGAGCTAGAGGAGGGAGCTAAGCCTGTGATCATCACTCCCTATAGACATCCTAAGAGACTGAAGGATGAGATCAAGAAGACCATCAAGGAGCTTCTCAAGATGGGGCACATTCATCCCAGCAAGAGTCTGTTTGCCTCCGCAGTTGTATTGGTGAAAAAAAAGGATGGCACCTTGAGAATGTGTATAGATTATCGGGCTCTTAATAAGAAAACAATTAAGAATAGGTAGCCCATTCCATGGATAGATGAACTCATTGATGAGCTACATGGGGCATGCTACTTCTCCAAGATCGATTTGAGATCTAGTTACCATCAGATTCAAGTGAGAGAGGAGGATGTGGAAAAGACAGCTTTCCGATGCCACTATGGGCATTTTGAGTTTTTGGTTATGCCTTTCGGCTTAACCAATGCACTTGCCACTTTCCAGCCCTGCATGAACAAGGTCTTCAGAGAGTAGCTAAGGAAATTTGTCCTCATATTCTTCGATGATATATTGATTTTTAGCAAGACATGGGAGGAACACCTCCAGCACATTAAGGAGGTATTGAGCATTCTTGAGAGGGAGTCTCTATATGCCAAGGAGTCGAAGTGTGAATTTAGCATGACCGAGCTCCTCTATTTGGGGCACATCATCAATGCCGAAGGTGTTAGAGTAGACCCTGAGAAGATCAAGGCAATTGTGGATTGGCCACCACCCACAAATCTCTCACAGCTCAAGGGATTCTTCAAGTTATGTGGGTTCTACCGCCGGTTCGTCAAGGGGTTTTCACAGAGTGCAACACCTCTAACAGACTTGACGAAGAAGGGGGCATTTGCTTGGTCAGATGAAGCACAACAGTGTTTTGACAGGTTTAAGCAGATCATGAGTTCTTACCCAATCTTGGCCATTCTAGATTTCACCAAGCCTTTCGAGCTTGAGTGTGATGCCTCGGGAGAAGGCATAGGAGCTGTTTTGATGCAAGACAAGCACCCGATTGTTTTTGAGAGCAGAAAACTCAGGGGTGCAGAGCGAGGTTACATCATATCTGATAAGGAAATGTTAGCCATAATGCATGCTTTGGCTAAATTCAGGCAGTACTTAGTGGGCAGCAAATTTGTGGTTAAAACAGACCACAACAGCCTCAGAGATTTCTTGAATCAGCGTGACCTCAACAACAGACAGCAAAAGTGGGTGGGCAAATTGCAAGCCTATGACTTTGACATAGTTTATGTCAAAGGGAAGAAGAATGTGGTAGTTGATGCACTCTCATGGAGACCTCACTTGTGTTCATTAGGTGAGATTACTGCTGATTGGAGAGAGTGGATATGTAATGTCCCCTCCTAGTATGCTGAAATTTTCACTACTTAACACAGCTTTAATTTAGTAAAAGAGAACATTAGTAATCTTTTAATCATTTCCTTCAACATATAATCATTAAGACTATAACATATTAGATTAGATTCATATTAAGTTCATATATTTGTTTCGTCATCATGCATTGAAACATTCTCAATTTATAAGCACATTCATATTATTCATTGTTATCATTGGTTCGTGATATAACTTGTGAGGGACTTATGGTAGACTCTTACGTTAACCAGCTCTAGATCACCAAGTATGATTTCATTAAAGAAATAGTTCCATCTCTTACGGAGGCCCAAAGGTTTCACTCCCACACAGAGTTCCTCACCATTTGGCTCGTGGGATTTCACTCACACACGGAGTACCTCATCCAGACGAGAGTCACCATCCGTAGAGCAAAATTAACTTTTACAAGTTCTTCTAGGCCCAAGGATTTCACCCACACACGGGGTTCCTCATCACTTGGTCGAGGGACTTACGTCCAGTCGAGAGATACCTGGGCTAAAATAAACTATTTCAACTACGTCATACCTTAGAGGTGATAGAGGGGTTAAAGGGAGAGTCTGAGTCAGCTCCAAGCATACCACCAACTTATCTTTTTATTTGATTTAATAAATATCATAATTGTTCTTATTGACATTTAACACAAGATGCCTTATAATAATATTGATCATATATCATTACATTTATTCATTATATTAGTTTATGCACATTCATAGTTTTGTCTAAGTTAAGTGCATTTATTTATAGTTAACATCATAATTATATCAATTAACTTGACAGTCCATTTATATTCATATCATTCTTCTACAACGTTTATATTGCCTAACCTATTAATAAGGAAAGTGCACGTACCTCTTTATGTTACTTGTCTTGTTGAATCTGCTCACTGGATTCTGTTCTCTTTTGCCTATTCTTTAATATTTATATATTATAATATTTGTTATAATATTAATAATATCTCTACATTGTATTATTATATATGTTATTAATATTATTGTATATATATATATATATATATTTATATACATATATATAGATACATTACATCTTAATAATTAAATATATTAAAATACTTACCTGCTGTTTAGACGATCTGCAGGTACCTTTTTGGATGCGGTAGATTTTTATTCTCTTCCTTCCTTTTTTTATTCCTTTTTTTTTTTTCCTCCTTTTGTTAGATGGGCCTGTTAATATTTATAAGTTTGAAGGGGTGCAATTCACCACCCGTCACCACCCTTAATAAATAAATATTATTAAACTTTGATACTCGATATTTGTTTGTATTAGTTAAGGGCTCCTTATTATGAGATTGGCATCTTCTCAACAGCGCGATTCCATATATGAATGCCCTTATATTATGCAATGAATAAATATATATTTACTATTATATATTATCATTATTATATTTATTTTTATTTGAATAATTCCTCCCTATATATATTTATGATATCTTTTCTAGTTATGACTCAGAAATATATATAAATATAATGCGGATCTAAATATATTTATTTATGGGATATTATTTATTTATTGCCCATCTTCTTTTCTTTATTTATTTCCCTTTCAAGGGATATTTATTATGCCTGGTGGTAAAAGACATACTTACCCTTTTATAATTTTTATTACTTTATGTTATTCCCTTCTATGACCTGTGGTAACCATACGTAACTCCCTTAACATAGTTTATTTATATTATTTGTATTTATGTTATATCATTATAATAAATGATATATTATTTATTTTGTATTATTTATATTATATCATTTATATCATAATAAATGATATATGATTTATATTATATTATTTATATTTATATTATAATATAAGATAAATATAAGAATATTTATATTTATATTATTAGATATATTTATAATATATTATTATTGTTTATAAGTATAATAATATATCTTTTAATTGTTTTAAATAAATATTATTTAAATATATTCAATTTATAATATCATTCATATCTTTGATTTGAATGAATAATACATAATGCAGGGACATGACAACCCTCCCCACTCAAGATTGCTTGTCCTCAAGCAATCACAATTATTATGGTTAAAGGATTAGCCAAAGTATAAGTAATTTAATATTAAAGTATACATTAAAAATGGTAATAATAAATTTAATATTAAAGTATATAATACTTTTTTATTATTTATTTATTTATTTATTTTAAAAGTTATAGTTATGTTTAGTAGGATTGTGGGTCTAATCACATGGTTATTATGATCACAAATTTTATATTTATATTCATCCTTAATTAATTTATATGTGTTTCTTGAAAATACATCTATATATAAACTATATATGATGTATTTATACAACACATAATATTTATAATATTATATATTATGATATAATATTATAGTTATAAAATAACATTAAGTCAAGATGAAAATAATTTTGTCAAATATATTACTTTATAAGAATTCAATAGAGTTACTTTATTTTACTACTTCATTTAGAGTATTTACTTAATGTAATTTTATTGTTATTAAAGAGTTATTATATTTTTATTTATTTTTTACCTCATTTACTCATTATTTATTACATATTTGCAAGTAAATTTTAATTTTTTAATGTTACATCATAAATATATATTTTTTTAAAATATATATTTTAGCAATGTATTAAACAACATTATTCCTACAATTCACGAAATTCATACCTACCATTTTCATTGATTTTTTTTTTTAAATTTTATTTTATTTATTTATTTATTTATTTTTACAGGATGGCAGGATCACTGCTCTGATACCACTGTAATGTCCCCTCCTAGTATGCTGAAATTTTCACTACTTAACACAGCTTTAATTTAGTAAAAGAGAACATTAGTAATCTTTTAATCATTTCCTTCAACATATAATCATTAAGACTATAACATATTAGATTAGATTCATATTAAGTTCATATATTTGTTTCGTCATCATGCATTGAAACATTCTCAATTTATAAGCACATTCATATTATTCATTGTTATCATTGGTTCGTGATATAACTTGTGAGGGACTTATGGTAGACTCTTACGTTAACCAGCTCTAGATCACCAAGTATGATTTCATTAAAGAAATAGTTCCATCTCTTACGGAGGCCCAAAGGTTTCACTCCCACACAGAGTTCCTCACCATTTGGCTCGTGGGATTTCACTCACACACGGAGTACCTCATCCAGACGAGAGTCACCATCCGTAGAGCAAAATTAACTTTTACAAGTTCTTCTAGGCCCAAGGATTTCACCCACACACGGGGTTCCTCATCACTTGGTCGAGGGACTTACGTCCAGTCGAGAGATACCTGGGCTAAAATAAACTATTTCAACTACGTCATACCTTAGAGGTGATAGAGGGGTTAAAGGGAGAGTCTGAGTCAGCTCCAAGCATACCACCAACTTATCTTTTTATTTGATTTAATAAATATCATAATTGTTCTTATTGACATTTAACACAAGATGCCTTATAATAATATTGATCATATATCATTACATTTATTCATTATATTAGTTTATGCACATTCATAGTTTTGTCTAAGTTAAGTGCATTTATTTATAGTTAACATCATAATTATATCAATTAACTTGACAGTCCATTTATATTCATATCATTCTTCTACAACGTTTATATTGCCTAACCTATTAATAAGGAAAGTGCACGTACCTCTTTATGTTACTTGTCTTGTTGAATCTGCTCACTGGATTCTATTCTCTTTTGCCTATTCTTTAATATTTATATATTATAATATTTGTTATAATATTAATAATATCTCTACATTGTATTATTATATATGTTATTAATATTATTGTATATATATATATATATATATATATATATATATATTTATATACATATATATAGATACATTACATCTTAATAATTAAATATATTAAAATACTTACCTGTTAATAATTAAATATATTAAAATACTTACCTGCTGTTTAGACGATCTGCAGGTACCTTTTTGGATGCGGTAGATTTTTATTCTCTTCCTTCCTTTTTTTATTCCTTTTTTTTTTCCTCCTTTTGTTAGATGGGCCTGTTAATATTTATAAGTTTGAAGGGGTGCAATTCACCACCCGTCACCACCCTTAATAAATAAATATTATTAAACTTTGATACTCGATATTTGTTCGTATTAGTTAAGGGCTCCTTATTATGAGATTGGCATCTTCTCAACAGCGCGATTCCATATATGAATGCCCTTATATTATGCAATGAATAAATATATATTTACTATTATATATTATCATTATTATATTTATTTTTACTTGAATAATTCCTCCCTATATATATTTATGATATCTTTTCTAGTTATGACTCAGAAATATATATAAATATAATGCGGATCTAAATATATTTATTTATGGGATATTATTTATTTATTGCCCATCTTCTTTTCTTTATTTATTTCCCTTTCAAGGGATATTTATTATGCCTGGTGGTAAAAGACATACTTACCCTTTTATAATTTTTATTACTTTATGTTATTCCCTTCTATGACCTGTGGTAACCATACGTAACTCCCTTAACATAGTTTATTTATATTATTTGTATTTATGTTATATCATTATAATAAATGATATATTATTTATTTTGTATTATTTATATTATATCATTTATATCATAATAAATGATATATGATTTATATTATATTATTTATATTTATATTATTAGATATATTTATAATATATTATTATTGTTTATAAGTATAATAATATATCTTTTAATTGTTTTAAATAAATATTATTTAAATATATTCAATTTATAATATCATTCATATCTTTGATTTGAATGAATAATACATAATGCAGGGACATGACAGGATATCAACGGATTATGCTAAGGGCAAGTGGGCCACAGGGATCATTGATGATACCATTCAGGATAGTAGGTACACAGTTGTAAATGACTTGATCATTTACAAAGGGAGGATCTTACTGGTACCAGGATCGGGCATGAAGAAGAAGGTAATGAGGGCTTTCCATGATGTACCTACAGTTGGTCACTTGGGATACTTCAAAACTTACATGCAAATCTGGGAACATTTCACATGGAAAGGGATCAAATCAGATGTATTGCAATATGTTAGAGAGTGCCCCACTTGCCAACAGAACAAACAAAAACATTCTTATCCAGCTGGTTTATTGTAGCCCCTACCCATTCCTAATCAGAAATGGGAATGCATTTCTATGGATTTTATCACGATCTTGCCCAAGGCCCAAGGCAAGGACTGTATTTTTGTTGTGGTTGATAGGTTGACGAAATTCACGCATTTCTTTGCAATTTCAGTTACATTCATAGCAGCACAGATTGCGGATCTGTTTTTCAGATAGGTATTCAGGTTGCATGGGCTACCCAGAAGTATAGTCAGCGACAGAGATAGCAAGTTTATGAGTCACTTTTGGTAGGAGCTCTTCAAGTTGAGTGGGACTGAACTCACTCTCAACACTAGCTACCATCCACAGACAGATGGATAGACAGAGATCGTCAACAAATGGGTGGAAGGATACCTCCGCAACTACATTGCAGGGCAGCAGAAGGCATGGGTAAAGTGGTTACATCTGGGGGAGTATTGTTATAATACTACTTGTACCACATGTCTATTTAGATGTCACATTTCATGGCCCTTTACGGGTATGAGGCTCCCAACTTCCTAGACTTGCTTTTTGGGGATAGTAGAGTACCGAAGGCCAGGGACTTACTGCAGGAGAGTCAGGACATCATGAGGTCCTTGAAGGAGAATATCCAAAAGGTACAAAACCAGCAGAAGCAATATGTAGATCAGCACATAGTTCAGAGGTCTTTTGAGGTAGGTGACATGGTCTATCTAATGTTGCATCCGTACAGACAATCCACTCTCAAGAAGAGTGGGGCAGAAAAGCTCAAGCCACATTATTATGGTTCTTTCAGGGTATCCAGGAGAATAAGAGAAGTGGCTTATGAGTTGGAGTTACCGGCAGGTAGCAGAGTGCATAATGTGTTCCACGTATCTTGCCTCAAGAAGGAATTGGGACACAATGTGTTACCTTCCACTGAGGTACCCCCTTTGGATGAGGAGGGTAAGTTGATTCTCATCCCTAAGGCTATCATTGACACCAAAGAGCGCACTTTACGGAAGAGGGTTATCAGGAAATATTTGGTCAAGTGAAAGAATTTGCCGGTGGAGAGTGCAACTTGGGAGAATGAGCAGATTCTACAATATCTAGAGTTCAAATTGCTTGTGGGCAAGCAATTTTGGGGAGGGCGGAGTGTAATGTCCCCTTCCCAAGTCGACACTTGTTCTTTGGGCTAGTTTACTATACGGGTTCCCGTAGACTAGTGAGGTGGTTAGGGAACCCATGGTGACGTGGCTCAACCCAGCTCAGACAACACTTTCCAATTGATGAGACGGATTCCTTGTGGCGGGAGTTAACAGTTGTCTTTTTCTGGAGTGAGTTTGGGCCATCTGGCCAAACTTACTATTTATAGTAAGGGGCAGGGGACTCCGAGCGAGTCGGTGCAACGGTCTGAAAAACATGTTAACATTCCATTTGCTAGCTCAGCAGTACTACGGAGGCCAAATGAGATCGTTTGAATTAATATTTAATAATCGACATAGTTAAGTTAAATTAAATATATAACTTAACATGTTTATTATTATTAAGTGACTTTATATTATACCATGTATTTTATGATATATTTTAAAGTTTATAAAGTCACCATGTGGGTGCCCAAGGCATGGAAAAATAAAAGAAATGTTAAAATATTACAACTCCCAAAAAGAAGGCGTTGGGGTATAAGGAGAAAAAGTGACTTCATTTTGGATATTCATTATTGCTTATTTTGATATTGTCTGAGCTTTGTTCGTGAGAGCAAGGGTTTTGAACCAACAGCTTTGGAGATGAGAACCTCCATGGTTGAGAGCATCTGTGGGGTTGAAAGACACCTCCAGGATGTAATTTGAGTAGCTGCATTTCAGGGGTTGCCATTGTGCTTCATTGCAAGATAGTAAGGTCGTCGCGGAAGTGATTTCATAGCTATATCATCCAATATTCGGCACTATAATTTCAGAGGGTTACTAAAGGCAAAGTTGTAAGTCTATGTTACCGGGTTCTTTGCCCAAAGGCACCGGTCCGGTCGGGAGCGGGAGCAGGAGTGGGAGCAGCGACGGGAGCGGCCCTGCCACCTGGGTTCCTTGTGGGTTCTTCGACAGAGAACCCACAAGGAACCCAGGGTGGCAGGGCATCGGAGAACCCACAAGGAACCCAATGTGGCAGCACCGCTCCTAGGCACATTTTTGGGATTTTTTTTTAAATTACAAATTTTCTTTTAAAAAATTATAACTATACAAATTATTAAATACTATATATTATAAAATATAATATAGAATATATAATATTATTATATTATATATTCTATATAATAATATAATATTATATATTCTATATTATATTATATTATATATCATACATTATTATAAATATTAAATTTTATATATGTATTCTTATATATAATATAATATATTATAATTATATATTATACATTATTATAAATATTAAATTATATAATATATATAGTACAGTCGTACCCAGCCGTACCCACAGCAAAAAAAAAATCGCCGTACCGATGTACCAAAACCCCGCTCCCGTATCTGCTCCCATACTAGAACCGGCAACTTAGTTGTAAGTTATAGACTGCAATTTTATGGAGTTTTGATGGACCTTTTGGGGGCCATAAGCAAGTCGTACCTCCTCCAATAAGGGTCGTACCATTCAGCAGCTTTCATGGAGTTTGTGTGAGGCGTTTGGACTGATTTCCTTCCCAGCTGAGTCGTTTAACACCTACAGCCACGACAGAGATGAGTAAGGAGTGATTTGAGGGTAGTTTGGAGTGTTTAGTGAGCTGATATACTTCAGCAAGGGGTCATACTGTACCAGCAGAGGCGTGGGATTATATACACAGAAAAATCAGTATTTCAGTCTATATTCCAGCCACTTTGAGGCGTCCATAGTCTCTTGGTTATTACTCTCTGATATTCAATGTATTTATCTTGAGCGGGATATCATTTGGTGAGCTTTGAGCATTCACAATCTGTTGTACCTTCATTTCCAGCCTTGTAATTTGTTGACTGCAAAATGGGTATCTGAGATCTTCCATACTTTGACATTTCTTCATATGGGTATTGTTGCTTTATGCTTTGTAATGCATTTCTATCAAATATAAGCATCTAGGTATTTCTATTTCCTTGTATTTCGAATATATGTATTTGCATGTGTTATGTCAAATGCAAAAAACCCAAAACGCACCAAGTGACAACTAAACCACATAAAACACAAAGGGGGTGGGATATTACACCTCTTTAATTTGAATTTTCTTTTTCCACCTAAAATTCCCTCCAAGAAAGTGTCTAGAAAGACTTTTTATTAAAATATTACATTAGGCCCACTTTATTATAATAATAATTATAGTACATAAGTCATCATTTTACAATGTTATAAAAATAAAGTTACTAAGACTACTTAAAATATTATTATTTAATTATTTCCCTAACTTTCTCCCTTAGCCTACGGGAAATAAGGAATAGGCTACGGGTCTTCCAATTAATTTAATTCTGAAAAGGGGACATGACATTTGGAAGATGATTTGACTCCTGTATTAATTTGACAACATAGGGCAAAATCTAAAAACCCAAGTTTATAACCTGTTATCCATATCTCTCATTGTCAAAGGCTGTTATAATGTCATTTTTCTCTGCAACTCAATCTTTTGTATCTTTAACCTCTAGTCTTTTGTTTTAAAGTCCAA
Source organism: Cunninghamia lanceolata (assembly GCA_027924645.1). Classification (NCBI taxonomy): domain Eukaryota; kingdom Viridiplantae; phylum Streptophyta; class Pinopsida; order Cupressales; family Cupressaceae; genus Cunninghamia; species Cunninghamia lanceolata. The sequence goes on along the minus strand of BSBN01000124.1, from coordinate 2,447,734 downwards.
GACAATTGTTAAGTTCATTTAGCATGTAGGAGGTGATATTATAAGCTATGATACCAGATTCTTCCCTTGGGCACCCAGATCCTAATCAAATTCGTTTTTTCTCCTGATTCGGATTCGATTTTGTGGGGAAAACGTCTAGGAAACGGCAGAAGGCTTGCGGATTCGTCCGAGACGAATCCAAGCGAACCTAGGGCGAATCCACATTGAATCCGGGTCAAATCCAAAATGATCCGCAGCTTTTAACTGGTCAACACGTTTTTTTTGGCATTTTTTAATATTATAACTCATTTGACCACCATTTGACTTCACCCTAACCCTAGAAAACTCCTTCCAGTGTATTTTAAAGACAAAAAACACAACAATTTGCCTCATTTTGAAAGCAAACAAAATAAAAATAACAATCTAATTTAATACTAATTAATAGACACAAACAAAGTAAAAATAATAATCTAATTTAATACTAATTAATAAACTAATAAATATCTATGTACTATTATGGACACTAATTACTACTATTTTTACTAATAACTAATATGTAGGCTATTATCTTTATCATTGGAATATACTATTTTTCTAACTTCAATTAGTGTTTACTAATTATATATAATAATATATATCATTAATACTAATAATCTAATTAATAGACACTTGACATTATTATTTTTAATTTTAATATATATCATGACATTCGAGTTTGACTAATTGACATTGTAGTATTTTTAATTTTTATTGTTTTATGGAGGTTTTGTTTATTATAATTAAATGATCATGATGCTATGTGGTATTCTTAACTTAATTACTGCTGCAAATATGTATATATTTCTGATTTTTGTATGTTTTTGTATTAACGAATCCACACCAAATCTTTTTTTTACCAAATCCATGAATCGAACCCGCGAATCCAAATCCGAATCAGTATCAAGAGCGGTAACTTAGATTATAAGCACAAAAACACTAAAGTTCTGAAGTTACTGTATTCCTCTACCAACACCATTTGAACTTTACTGTGAGCTATTCCTTCCTATTTCTTTTTCCATTATACTATTCATGATACTCATAGAAATAGTGCTAGAAATTCTTCTGTCCAATAACTCCATTGATTGCTTTTTCCCCTCCACACTAAGATAAGTGTTCTTGTGGTTTGCCCAAGTTAGAATGTGCAAATCGATCACATGCACTTGAGGTCTCTCTAGGAACACTATCTCATCTTTTTATCTGTTACTATGGAGTTGGTAGAAAGGAAAATATGAATTAGCATTTTTTTCTTGATGTTTTCTTTTGGAAAATTTGGTAGAAAGGAAAATCAAAATACCAAATATTATTAGAACCAGGTCTTCAAATAAAACTCAACTGACATAACCCAGATTTAAAGCATGATTCCAGATAATATGTTCAAAACATCATCTTGTTGACAGCCAAACCTCACAAATTTGAACTGTACACTACAGGATGCAACGAACATGACATCCAAAAGGACAGGAAGTGCTGCTAGATAATATCAAAATTATAACTAGGTTTTCAAATAAAATCCTTGAATTACAGAGAATCAAGATTTAAAGCATGCTTTCCAGATTATTGTTCGAAACATCAATTGGCTCAGAGCAAAACCCATGAATTCAAACATCATTTCAACAGGGAAGGAAGTGTTGCCAGAAATTTACAATACCTGTGGTGCAATACCAATACTTCCAGAATGCCGATCAAATAACAAAAGTCTCTCTGGGAAGTAGCGGCTATCATGTGGATTGGCACATTCTGTACCTAAATCTGAAGGATTGCACATAATATACCTATGCATTTACAATGATTAACATTCCAATTAATTGTGTGACCCACAAAGTATTGACAATCCGTTTTACATAGATTGTTCCTAAAAGAATTTAGTAAAATCAGATTTCCATGAAAGATAATCAAGATGGAAATATAAGGAAAACTAAATGGAAAAAATAATAGTCACACACAGGATATCTTAAGTTGGTCTAGCAAACTCTGACACATGAAAAAGATTTTTTCTTACAATGGCATTATGTTGAGCAATGCATGACAAGCAGCATGCAGGCCTGCACGGAAAGAAAGATTTTGGTTTTCAATATCTTTTCTAATTTGATGTGGCACTCGTATCCAGACTGCCTGTCAGTACCACCAAAAATAAATGAGATGGATGCCATAATTGCCAATATTTATAAAAGTTGGATCAGTAGTATTCATTTATTTTTATACAAATTTTTAACAATATTCTAAGATAGCAAAAGAAGGTATTGCAGATTGGAAATTTCCAGCTGAATTATAGAATTCCCAACTAACTTGTGACTCAAATGAGTACTCGGGAAGAAAGAGATCAACAGTATCAAAAACTTCGTTGCTCCTGCGCCAAATACGGCGGAATCCAATCCACTTTGTAGTTACTTTGCACAGATTTGCTTGAGCAGTAGTTGCTCGATGCTCCAATCCTGAAATTTTAAGTGGATATGCCTGCATAATCAGACATTGGAGTGCAAGGATATTTAGCACATCCTATCATGAGCAACTCATAAGAGTCTAAGACTATAAGATACTTGGAAAAATTCATAACGTTAAGATGGTCACACCACATTTATAATGTGGATATCTAGCTAAGAGTATAAATTACATATCTTAACTACAAAAGTGCTTGATAATCCCCCTTGCACGTATAACTAATTTTTTTTATCAAATCAAACATTGAAAAGTCCCTACACAGGAAATTAGCAAGTGAAATGAAACCCTTGAAAGTAAAGGGCACACATTTCTCTCTCATCACATCCATCTAATGAAGAAACTCTAAGTCTGAACTGTTCTTAGGGACAGCATCAACTGTGGATTTGGAAAGAGAAGCAAAACCATGGAATACGAAAATGGATGGTCTTGCTCTCCCAAAGCATGAAGACATATTTCTCTCATAAGTTGTGTAATGCAACCCTGCTTCCCCCACAACCACCTATCCTTTAAGAAGAGCACTTGTTTGCAAATATTCAATATTCTTTACAAATGTTAAAGAAAGCAAGAAAGTAGGACCTGAACATATAACTGTGATGAATACAAAATAACCCAAGAATTTAATTATTGTCAAACATCATGGGCTTCCTATATAGACGTCGACACTTCAATAGCTCAAGGATGTGACATCAAATGTGTATAGGTAAATTATTACTTGGGAAATCTGATGATGGGATCATGTTGTGTCTACACCCATATAGGGATGAAGACATGAACAATTTAACAGTAGATGAAAGAATAATGTCCCTCAATTGGAATGAAAACAATAGGTGGAAAAGAGAGGGAAAGGTTCTCCGAAAAGGGATATGCAAGATACTAGCAGCCATTAAAATAATGATAATATACTATACCGTACAGCTGGTACCTTTTTGATACAAAATACAATATCACACCATCTGAAAATTTATTTATTTGAATAATGAAAAATTACAAAATGAACCTGATTTTTGATATGCTGAATGTCCTGTAGCTGACCTTTGAAGAATGCACAAACTCAAATAATACCCCATCAACCACATATTGTCCGGCACCCAAAACTTCATAAAAGCTGCGATCTCATTTTATTCCTCAAGCACCACTTTCCTTGATACTGTACGGCTCATTAAAAAGGCAATTAAAAATTTATGAAATGTACGGACCATGATATCCTTCCATTTCTCATGGTTCAGCCTGCCTTAATGTATACGGTCTGCATTAAGGTCTTCAATAATCTCAATTTGGTACATATATTTAATAATTACTCAATGCCACATTATACTGATAAAATCTCTCTCATCTATATATATATATATATATATATATATATATATATATATATATATATTTCTGAATATATCACTGGCAACTGTAACTAAAATATTCTTCCACCCTACACAATATGATTTCCCAGTGAAATAACAATACTGGATTGGAGGGATTTTGTCCAAGCATTGGCAAATTTGGGAGCCCAGGATTACAACTAGTTTACAAAATGATAGAAAAAAAGAAAGAGATTACATAAATCTCCACAAATGACTAAAGCAGGTTAATGAGGCTCCAAAAATACATCCAATTTCTTGACTTACTTCAGCAAAGCTGTTGTAAAAATATTAGAAAGATTATCTTCAGCGTGGTAATATATCAACTCAATTTCTCCCTTGTTGACAATGTCTCTAAGGAAGTGATATCTGGTTTCTATATGCTTTGATCTGTTGTGAAAAACTGGATTAGCAGCAAGTTTCATACAAGATTGATTATCACAAACCAATATAATAAGAGCATCCTCCACTATTTGCTACACATACAATAATTTCTTCAACCAGTTATCTTCACAGCTAGCTGAATCAACAACACATTCAGCCTCTGTAGATGATAAGACAACACATTTTGCCTTTTACTACATGAAATAATACCAGAACCAAGAGAAAAACAGAAACCAGGAGTGGTTTTTCTGGAGTTAACATCTCCTGCCCAATTTGTATCAACAAATCCAACCAACCATGGATAAATATTTTCAGCACCACAAAGATATCTAAGAATCTTTGACATCTTCGGGTTTCTATATAAACTGACTAAGCATATTCACTGCAAAAGTCAAATTACAACTATGACATACTGAGGAGGTAGAAGTAGTACAACACGGTTGTGTATAGATATTAGGGCTTTGGTTTTGAGCTGCGTTGGAGTATTAGTTGTATCGGGTGAAAGTAGATTAGCATTTGGATCTTGGTTAGACAAAGGGTAATCTAGCATGGTTACAACAAAATATGGGCAGGTTGCTGAATAATTATAAATCCAACTGCATTTATCACTCACCTACCACCTTGGGTGCCACCTTTTCTCTTTCCCTAGAATGAAATACTCAGAATGAAGACATTTACAGTCTTACCGTGGATTGGATCTAGTCCTTGCTACTACAACTTGAAAGTTGAAACTAATTAGCTTAGTTTAATGAATGGTTGGCATGGATGGGGGATAGAATTACAAATATCATACCTCCAAACCTTGGAATACACCTGTGAAGCCCCTCTCCTCTACTATCTATCCAATGGTACTCCCCACCTATCCAAACCATGGGTGTGAATTCTTTCATCAATTCCTTCATTCAGATGAAGACTTTGCTTCCCAATTCTAAGGCTCCCGTTCCCAATCCCTCACACAATCAGCTGCAACCTGAACCTTAGCACTTTGTGTAATGTCCCTTGCTGAACCATTAGCCAAAATCACCAAAATAATTTTCAAACTATATGATCAATACGAATCCAAGCTTTCTGGTCACCCAATTCCCGTTGTGGGCAAGGTGAGAGCATAAAACCGCATCATGGACAAAGAATAGAAAATAACTAAATAGTAACCAAGACTAGTATACAAATCAACACCAAATTGGTGGATGCAAAATTTTCACTGGAGCAAAAACCAGTTTACAAATCAACGCCTAATAGGCAGATATAACAAAGGCACAACTATAGATCGGGTCAAGCCAAATTGGTTGACAACAAGCCGATCCGGATCAACACCAACAATGGTGAATAATGAAATATAAATGATTGGCGGCTATGCCATCCAAACGTTTTTACAATGCAATACAGAAAAAATTAAATTGTTCCAGCAGATGACCTTTCGGAATATTACAATGTAATCCACTTCAAACTTATTGAGTGTTTCTGATGGTAAATCATACAAAAATATACAAATTTATATCAGCTGGAACCATTCTGGATAATTTCCAAATATACTCAATACCCTCTTACAATAACAATACCCAATGAGCAGACTTTTACAAGTATTATCAGCTATAATTCATAGCCAAAATTTGCAACCAAAATGATAATTACAAATCCCACCTTTCTGCTGTTTTAACCAGATAGAATGTTCATAAATCAGAAAATAAGATGTTAATACAGCTTTGATACAATAAAATGCAAACCTCAAGTAACAGGACTTCCTTGAGATGGTACAACACCCCTTTTTTATGTGTATGACTTCTAACAATACAAACAATAAATATTAACTCCTCCTAAACTTCAACGCAGCCTATTGTATGATCCATATAATATCAAATCAGCACCATATTATATGGCACAACCCATTTGGAAGTATTAATATCTTCAAGGAAAATGGTACGATCAGCTTGGGGGTTTATCCTCCTTCACAATCACACTTAAAATATTATCAGAATTAATAACATTTTAAAATACTAACAACTGCAACTCACACACAACTCTCACACACACAAATTATATATATATATATATATTTGTATTTTCTGGAAATCTCTCACACACACACACAATATTTTTGTATTTTTTGGAATATAAAATCACACCAACAAAATACTGGAAATACAATGTATGTTCAGCTCACAAGAAATCTCTAAATGAAATTTCACCATTGGAATAGAAGGATTTCATCCTCAATCCCATATGCCTTCAAGGTTTTCGTCCTTCAAGCAGCCTTAGGGATTTTCGTCCTTCAGGCAAGAAGTTGGGCATAAGCTCAAACTCAGATAATAAAATTGTAGAAGAAATGAAATCCCTTAAATGAGCCCTCATACTCCTTTAATAGGCTCAAGAGGGAAATAAAATATTAATTTTTATCTTTTTCCTAAAAACCTAATTTTAAGTTATCTTTTGTGATTTCCTGCCCATCTAAAAAGAAATAACTTAATATTACAAAAGACTTTATTTGCCCCATTTAGGCAGCCTGAAAACTAATAATAAAGTGACATTTTTACAAAGTTACGAAAATTTAATATAAAGGCCGACTTTAATTATTATTTTTAAATTTATTTCCCGCTCCCACACTAAACTACGAAAAATACCAAAATGACTAATTAAATTATGTCCATGAAATCTACTAGCTAAAAAAAAGTAGGAAATAGGAAACCTCTGAAAATGAAGCTCTCTAAGGTTTGTGGACTTCTCCAAGAATCTTGGAATGCTCCAAACATGCTGGAATTGCTGCGAATGAAAGTGGGACATAACAAGTCCGCCCCGCTTAGAATTGCTTGCCCTCAAGCAATTGTAAATTTAGATGTTCCAGAATATGAGGACCTTCCCATGTGGCATCTTCTACTGGAAGATTCTTCCATCGGACCATGTACTCAGTGATGATTCTATTTCTCATCTTCCTTTCTCTCACATCAATCACTACTTTTGGAACCAGAAGTAGTTTCCCTTCCTCATCCAATGGAGGCAACTCTACTAAAGGAATAATGTGTTTCACAAGTGCCTTTTTGAGGCATGACACATGGAACACATTGTGAATCTTGTTCTCCTCAGCCATCTCCAACTCATAGGCAACTTCACCAATCCTCTTCAAGATTCGGTATGGCCCGTAAAAACGAGGCTTCAACTTCTCAGATCCACTTACCTGGAGGGAAGATTGTTTGTATGGCTGCAATCTTACAACCACCAAATCTCCAACCTCAAATCACCTCTCCACTCTATGGCGATCAATGTACATCTTTTGCTGATTATGTGCTTGTTGGAGGTTATTTTGAGTGTCTTCAGAATTTGTTGGCTTTGGATCACTAAATCCTTTGCTCCTAGAACCCTACTGTCAGAAATAACAAGTCAGCAAAAGATTGAGCTTCATAACCATACAATACATCATTTATCAGATTTGGATCAGACTTGTGAATGAAAGAATTACATCATTTAGAGTCAGATTTGTAATCAGATTTGTGAAGGAAGGATAGTGCATGAGTTTGGATCAGATTTGTTAAGGAAAAACATACATCATTCAAAATCAGAAGTTGTGATCAGATTTGTGAGGAAGGGAGAACAATATTATCCATTCAAGAATTTGGAGGTTGGCGCCTATCAAAATAAGAGATTGGTGTCTCTTACTGAGTTGGTGCTCAATTGTGGGGATTGGTGGCTCCAGTGGGTTGGTGCCTACAAATTCTACAAGCGGGGATTGGTTTCTCCAATGGATTGGTGCTCACAAAATCTACAAGTGCGGATTGGTGTCTCCAGTAGGTTGGTGCCTACAAAAGAAGAATTGTAAAAGAAGTATGTTGGTGCCTACAAAGAAGATGAATATATGAGCAATATTTTGCCGTGGTTTTCTCCCACAAGAGTTTTCACGTAAATCGTGTGTTCTTAATTGCTAGATCTTGCAGCTGTGTTATCATTGTGGTTGTTAAGCTAGAAAAAGTAAAAGATTGTATTATACTGATTCACCCCCATCCTCAATATAATTGTGTGCTCATCAATTGGTATCAGAGCGGGTTCCTTCAAATATATCAACCGCTAGAAGGAAGATCTAAAGAGCACATATGGTCGGTCAAGAAGGATATGCTTTTTGGAGCATAAGGATGCTCACCTACTTAAATGTTCAACGGTTTGATATTTGGCAATCTGTCGAGAATGGTTATACTGCTCCATCAACACCACCAACGGATCAAAACGGAAAGAAGGCAAGCGAGAATAATGCAAAAGCCATGAATGCTATTTTGTGTGGATTATCCGAATCAGAGTTTGTGAAAGTAATGCAATGCAAATCAGCCAAGGAGATCTGGGATAAGCTGAAGAAAATTTAAGGAGATGATACAATAAAGAAGGCAAAGCTTCAAACCCATAGGGGACAATTTGAAGCCTTAAGATGAAAGAAGAAGAAAACATAGCCTCCTATTTGCTTCGCATTGGTGAGATCGTGAACACAATAAAGGGTCTTGGTGAAACAATTGAAGAAGTTGTGATTGTGCAAAAGGTATTAAGGTCTCTACCTCTAAGATTTGATGCCAAGGTTTCAACAATTGAAGAAATGAGAGATTTAGATAAACTGACAAAGGATGAGTTGCATGGGATCTGTTGGCATTTCAATTCGCACCTCTGGAATGCGAGTTGGAAATGGACAACTATGCACAGATAAACTGCTCTTCTATTATGAGGGGAAGTTCCCTTTTTGCTGATGTTTGCTTAAAACATAAATAAATTAAATTTTGCCTATGTTTTTCCTTCTCAGCTGCGAGCACAAGGTTACAAAACTCTATCAGCAGAGGTTTTTCTTTTTAACTTCTAACTACAGCTAGGCCTAAACTAAATGACGTTTTTGATCACCTAAGTAAATGCAGAGCATAGGAATCAAAAGTTAACAGAGAATGATTTGTTTTAACATAAAAGCTCAAATAAACTTCTTCCAGATCACATCAGAAGACTCATTGTACTTTAAGATGAAAACTGAAAGTAAGATTACGCAAGCCACACATCTGACGACAAAACTAGATGATCGTGACATAGAGAAGCAAAGCAAATGGCAGGCGTGAGATTTCTATTCTCAATATCATAAAGTTATTACAACTCTAGGACAACGATATTGTAGGAAAAGGCAGGCATACAATATGCGATCAAACACTGGATAACAAATAACATAGAGTGAACAAGCACTTGAAATAACAATTTTTGCAGGCTAGAGCAGGCACAACAAATTTTGCTATCACAATTACAGTTCCTCCCAACAATGGGCAAGGCTACCCTTATTTATACTAAATCAAAGGAGTAGGAAACCCTAAAATCTCCTTGATTTTATCTAACTAACTTGCCAACTCGCAAGCTTTATTTCTATTTTAAGACAAAGATTACAACTAACAACTGCTTTAAAACAATTTGCTTTAAAGTAAAGAAAGCTCCAACTATTACAAAGTGATTTTTTACTATTTTAAGGATGGATAAGCTTTGAATGAAAGCAAATGCTTTAAAACAAAAAGTATTGAGTTAAAGCTACTTTCTTTTGAGTCACATCCCCATCTTTATTACTGCTCCATTGGTGACATCATCCACTGATATAAATATATTGTCGCGGCCGCCTATTCTTAGCCTTGAGGACTACTTTATCTTCTCCATCCTTCAACACTCTCTCCTTCAAATTATCTGCTGCAACCTCAAAGAGATTCACATCCGTGTGCTGAGTACTTCTACCAAGATGGGATCTGACCACCTTGAAGTCATCCACATCTAATGTTCCTTAGAAAAACATTTTGTTTTTCTTTCAGCCACTTTCGAGCAATTCTTTTTCTGATATTTCTCCTTGTCATCATGCAACACCTTCTCACATTCTTCAATAGAAATGATGAAATTTTCCTTCCACGATGGTATTTGAGAAAACATTTCTCAATGTCATTAGGCCTGAGGATGCAGAGTACTGCATACTGAAAAACTTGAAGAATGCCTGTGAACACGCCTATGTTTGAAAATATTTTGCACAAAAGGCTAAAAACTGTTTGCTGATTTCTTTTAAAAAGCAGATTATGAGAGAAAAAGTTGGCACGTGGGTTTTGTAGACAATCTCATTTTGAAGCAACCTAGATCGTCGGATTTCAAAAAAAGTAGAGCATTTCCCATAAAAGTGGCAAAAAATCAGTTTTTGGGAAAACTAAAATTTTCCAATCTTTAAAAGGACGTAATTCCAGATGAACCCATTTCAATGAAAACTAAAAAAGCTCTAGCTCTGTTTTTGAAAAATAAATGCCCTAGAAAAATGGACCTTGAAAAAGTGTGCCTCTGTGCTTCCCAATCCCAAAACTATGAAGAACACTGAAAAATCACTCCGTTTGGATTCTCAAATCTTCATGAGAAGAAAACAATAATCTTCTTCCTTTGGATGCATCCTGCAAAAATAATGAATAAACGAGGCCAAAGATTTGTCTTTATAGAACTTAGGGTGAAAAAGCAACTTTCTTTGTGAAAGCACAAAGCTTGAATCTTATCCATGAAGAAAGCAACTTTTAAAGCACAAATCTAAGTACATATACTCGAATAGGAAGAATCCCTATTTTATAGCTGCCTATGGCTTCATGTGTGAGATAGTTAAAAAAAATCTTCTTTGATGATGTCATCAAACACGCGAGGTTGCATAAGTGTTAGCCAATTTTTCCTTCGTTTTGAAACTTTTTGAACCCGTTCTGAGTCCAGCATGGCTTGCCTCTGATTTCAACAAGACGACAAACTGTCACAGTTGACTGAAAAAGCTGACTGATCATGGCATCTTGAAGTTTCATCAATTCTAATTTGATCCCCAGCCTTGAACTGACGATCTAACAACATTTGATTGTAAATTTGGCTTCTGGAAACTGTCGCCAGACGAAGATCGAGAAGCGGCTGGTGGGTGACATCAACAAAACATGAAAAAAACTAACTTTGGAGACTCCAGGCGCCCCTAGCCTCTAGGGGAGCTTGGGTTTTAATGCCTTAGCCAAATTTTGGAATTTTTCAACTTTTTCATTTTTCTGTGTTCCACGCGCATTCTGGTGACTGTGGGACCCAGTTAGACTATCGAATCTCACCTGTTGGAGCAAAACTGAGACTAATGATTTAGACAATCAGGCAAGCCTGATGAAAACTGAGTTGATTGTACCTTTTGCCTGCCTCAAAAACTGACCCAAATTGATTTTCTATGAATCTGACCAGGCTGACGGAGCAAGATTTGCACATTCTTCGGAAAAACACAAATAAACTAAGTCTGGGTCTCATGAGCACCCCCAGCCTCCTGGGGTGTCTAGGATTTTGTGCCTTCAAAAAATTTTGGATTTTTTTCGATTTTTATATCTTTTCTCCGTTTTGCATGCCACAGGTCCTGTTTGATCTTTGTCTTTGGCCGTCCGACTGACTGCTGAAGCAGGATGAGAGGTGATCTGAGGAGCCTGAACATATATGAGATGGATTTCCAGTTCTTATGGGTATTTTGACTGAGTTTGACTGATTTTGACCTCCTGGAATCGGGCTGAAGAAGCCTTTTTGACGTTTTTTGAAAAATGCGAAAAATATTTTAACACTGAGGATGATGAGCGCCCCCAGCCTCCAAGGGCACTTGGATGTCAATGCCTTAGTAAATTTTGATGTTTTCCATTCTTCTACAGTTTACCTCTTTTTTATCATGCTTAGTTCTTCGTTCTTCATCAGTCAATGACTGCTCGACAATTCTGCGTCTTCTGAACAACCCTGAAAACTTGAAACTGACCACTGGCAGATGAAACTCCTCCATTAATGGCCTTGGAGATCCTGCTTCGCCATATGAAAAAGCAAAATTGACCCAGTAGAAAAAGCACAACCTTTTGCACACTCCGTCTGGACCACCTTGATTGTGAAGCAAAATCAGCCAATCAAAATCAGACATGACTTCTGAATCAGAAATTCTATTTTTAGAAATTTTTGCCAGCATCCGTATCCCAAGAAACCCAAAAAACCTAAACTTGACGTCTATTTTTAGAAACTTTCTAAAAATATAAATTTTCTATTTTTAGAAATTTTGACTTTTTGACTTTTTTGACGACAAAATTTTCTAGACTTTCACAAAATGCCGTAATGAAGCAAAAATTTTGATTTAGCACAACAATTGGCTCTGTCTGGGGACCATGTCGGATACTTTCGACATAGGAGAACCGAGAATCTCTGGATTTTTCTAGCTTAGACTAGTGCCTTGTCCATTGGGCAATAGAGTCAGGACATTTCTTAATCACCTCGAACAAAACTTTTTCCCTAAAATCACCTAGGACCGGACTTCCTAAAATCACCTAAGAGTTGGAACTTTCCGAAAACACAAAAACACGACTGCCACATTACGGAAATGGGAAAAACATTACAACATAACGATTAAGGAGACACAACATAAACACAAGACACACACAAACGCTCTTTTGAGCGAGGACAAGAACAAAACTGTTACACAAAACCATCAACTGGTTCAGAAAAATAAGAGCCTTTTCTCCTAAGTTGTGAAATTTTTCTTGGCAACACAACTTTTCCTTTGCAACACCTTCTCAAAGAGCCACGATTCATGTGGGTAATCATGTTCAGGCCATGAGAAGTTCCTGATGAACTAATTGATACGCTAGAGCTCAGGTTGTTCAACTTCTTCCAAAGCGAGAAGCCTTTGCAACACGTGAAGGTACAAAACCTCTTTTTGAAGATATGAAGCAAGATCTTGTGGCCAAAGTATACTTGTGGGAACGGTAACTACTACATATAGAACTTGACGTTCTTCATCTATGTCTTCAACATACGCAACCTTGAATTCCGTCAATGTATCATCCTTTGAAAAAGGTCAAAGCTGCTGATACAGAATTTCTGTCACTAGTTCCTGGCTTACTGGATCCACAACTGTTATCATCAATTTATCTAGTATTTCAGGTACTTCTTCATCATCCTTAATGGTCATGTCTTCGTCCATCCAATCCTCAAAATCTGAATATGATAAATCATCAAGATCTGAATCTTCGAGCACCTCATCATTATTAAAGTATACTTGATGGATAACATCTTCACCTAGTAGTTCACTTTGCCATTCATTATTCTGAGTCTCATCAACTTCCATAGAGTAATCTTCTTTAGTAAATGTATCCTCTAGACCATGAGTGTGTATATCTGGTAACATCTCATTTTCAGCAACCATGTACCTTTCTTCTTCTAATAGGTAAGCAGGATCAAAGACAGATTCTTCAAAGCTTTGTGTTCCTTCTTATTTTGCTTGATCGATTTCACATATGGCATATCTCACCATACACTTGTTGAGGATTTTTGATTTCTCCAATTGATTCTATTTAGTGACCAAGACTAAATATTCCATGAACTTTTCTTCTCCATGAGCCTCTTCATACGTTGCATTTTGTGCTGACTTCATCATATCTGTGATATCTATTTCTTGCGCAGGTTCATGGATAACCTCTGAAAGTTTAGCATCATCTTCTTCACTAGAGTATGAAAACTTCTTGAGACAAAGATGAAGACGGGCTAAAATGTAAAAGAAAATTTACCGTATCCTCTACTGAAGAATCACTCTCCAAGTGATGTAGAAAACTATCGAGATCCAATGATGAATCTTCCATATGATCTCCGGTTTTGAGAAATTCCTCTAACGATGAATCATCTTCAAAATGAAGATCTTGTTCTTGCTCCAATTGCAATGCTTCCTTAGTCTCTTCTTCATAATTTTTCTCTTGAGAAGATTGTTGCACTTCTTCCTCAAAGAAAGTATGCAAGTTGTGCATTTCTTCAGGTTCTTCCTTTGACTCGCTAACCATACACATAACCTCCTGATTCTCTTTGGTTATTTCTGACAACATAACATAGGTACCAAGATCCGTCTCTTGATATAGCACTTGTGCTTGAGGATCTTGAGACTTCACCTCATTAAACCGAGGCTTGGTTTCTGGTTCCAACTTGAAATTGCCTTTCTTTAAAGAAATGGTCGCGGATGACCAATCCAATTGTATCTCACCTCCGAGATCTTTGCAAAAGCTTTTACTTAGCAGCATCCCATAACTAGTTGGAGTGTTGGCTATCAAGATAGTCATCATAATTTTCTTCTCAGGACAAGCCGCCAACCGTACTTGAGCGTCCTTCAATTGTCCGACCAATGGCACTGATTTAGACTCAAGCGAATAACACTTGTCATGCGTCTTGCTACACGAGAGTCCTAATGCATTCATCACCTGCAAAGGCATGACGTCGTCAGAGGCTCCTGAATCAATAGTACAATTGCTCAATTTCTAGCCTTCTATATACAAAGATATATAGAAAGGCTTGGGCTTCTCTTCCGCTAGAACGGAGGATTCAAGCAATGTAGGTTGTATGACAGTCTCCTTGACATACTTAACAATTCTATCCAGCTGATCTGGATGATCCTGAAGATATTCTAGCTGGGAAATCTGCACCTTTGTCTTCATCATGGAGTCCACTATATCAAAATTCGCCGAAGACAGATCTTGAGCAACCTTGACATTTTCATGTGGAGACTAAACATTAGAAGTGGAAGCCACTTCCTTCCCCTTTTCTTTTGATCTTTGTTTATCCTCTTCTTCTTTCTATGCCTTGAAATGCTGAGCACGTGTAAACACAGGCGTCGGAAAATCCTCATGATTTACCGCAAGAGAATATTGAAGAAGATCCTTTTGTTCTTCCTTTTTAAAAATGGGTTCTTTCTAGAAGTATCTCATAGTAGTGTCGCCATTGAAGTTGTCCGTCTGTGGTAAGACAACATTCGCACTTGGGGAAGGGACAATATTTGAGATGGGTGCAGTGTCAGCAAATCCCATAATCTGATTCATTCTTAAATTTTCAAGACATGTGGTACCAGTATGTGCATCGGTTTCATGAAAGGAGCAAAACACTGTATTTTGTGCAGCGTCAACTGTTTGTCTTGGTGGAGGTGCCGACAACTTGGGCCTATAGGTATTAAAAGGCTAGAAATTGTTCCTCTTAGGCTGGTATGGTTGTTGTGGTTGATATTGTTGTTGTGGTTGAAATTGTGATTGGGGTTGAAACTGTTGTTGTGGTGACTGATACGGCTGCTGCATAGGTTGTCCCTGAGTAGGCAACTGCCTCTTCATAATAGTCACTTCATTTAGTAGTGGATCCGTAGAACTCTGAACAAGAAGCCTGATTGAATCCGTCTTCATCTTGCCAGAGGTAATCATGTTATCCTCTAACTTGATGGCATTTTCTTGTGCACTGGATTATTCTGTTTCATCAGCCGATCTCAAAAAGAAGGCTATCTCAGAAGGAAAAGCATTAATGAAACTGCTCAACAGAATTTCCAGAGATGGATTTAGTGTATGAGAAAGGTTTGTAACTAGGCGATTAAACCTTGCTACAAACTCCTTCATTGGTTCATTGTTCTCCATCTTAGAATTTGATAGTTGGGCGAACAATCGATGACCATCTTCGGCAGGTTTGAACCTCGCCAAGGATTTCTCACTCATAGTTGCCCAATTTGTAATGATGCTTGGCTCCAGATGATTGAACCAGTCAGCAGCATTTCCCACAAGAGTCTCCACAAAGAGATGCACAACATCTTCATGTGATACATGCAAAATGGCACAAGCCGTTGTGAACGCAGAGATGTGTTCATCAGGATGTTGAGTCCCATCGCCGTGGAATCGAGGAAAGTGCTTCCTTGACCCCTTTGGTATCTCATAATGTGCTTGCAGGGCCAAAGGTCCAATGTTGTCACCCCAAGGTAATGGGGGTGGACGTCTCTGATTCTGATTAATGCAATTATTATTATTATTTGCATCACACATTGCTCTAGGCTAGACTATGGGTTCCTCTTGAGGTTCTTCCTGCTTGACTTCAAGTACTAACTAGATTTCAGGAACTGTGTTGGATGCTTCTCCAACTTCTGTAAGATGGAGATCTTGGAAGAATGGATCTGTAGTACCGTCTTTCCCCCTTCTTGTGTAAACCCTATGACCCAAGATTGTCTATTGCTACGCAGGAGGTGGTAATACTGGTCTTCTGGATGCAAGATCTGCTTTGTTTTCTTCTTCGTCAAGAATAGTAGCCGCGTTTCTCCACTAAGCAAGACTTTCCTTTTGCGCAAATATGAAACTCCTCAGGCTACTAATGATGTCCGTTTTCTCTCCTTCCACACGTACAACATTTGGTTGAACAGTAGGTGGTGTAAGATTGGTTGTTGAACAGGAGCAGTAGGACGCCAGATAGTCATTCCTGTGACATAAGCTTAAGCTTGCTTGAAGTTTTATGCCTCGTGACCCATGGTGGGCACCAGAAAACTGTTGGCATTTCAATTCGCACCTCTGGAATGCGAGTTGGAAATGGACAGCTATGCACAGATGAACAGCTCTTCTATTATGAGGGGAAGTTCCCTTTTTGCTGATGTTTGCTTAAAAGATAAATAAATTAAATTTTGCCTATCTTTTTGCTTCTCAGCTACGAGCACAAGGTTACAAAACTCTATCGCTGCAGCAGAGGTTTTTCTTTTTAACTTCTAACTACAGCTAGGCCTAAAATAAATGACGCTTTTGATCACCTAAGTAAATGCAGAGCATAAGAATCAAAAGTTAACAGAGAATGATTTGTTTTAACATAAAAGCTCAAATAAACTTCTCCCAGATCACATCAGAAGACTCATTGTACTTTAAGATGAAAATTGAAAGTAAGATTACGCAAGCCACACATCTAACGACAAAACTAGATAATCGTGAGATAGAGAATCAAAGCAAATGGCAACCATGAGATTTCTATTCTCAATATCATAAAGTTATTACAACTCCAGGACAGCGATATTGTAGCAAAAGGCATGCATACAATATGTGCTCAAACACTGGACAACAGATAACACAGAGTGAATAAGCACTTGAAATAACAATTTCTGCAGGCTAGAGTAGGCACAGCAAATTTTGCTATCACAATTACATTTCCTCCCAACAATGGGCAAGGCTACCCTTATTAAAATCTCCTTGATTTTATCTAACTTGCCAACTCGCAAGCTTTATTTCTATTCTAAGACAAAGATTACAACTAACCAGTGCTTTAAAACAATTTGCTTTAAAGCAAAGAAAGCTCCAACTATTACAAAGTGATTTTTTACTATTTTAAGGATGCATATGCTTTGAATGAAAGCAAATGCTTTAAAACAAAAGGTATTGAGTTAAAGTTGCTTTCCTTTGAGTCACATCCCCATCTTTATTGTTGCTCCATTGGTGACATCATCCGCTGATATAAATATATTGCCGCAGCTGCCTATTCTTAGCCTTGAGGGTTGCTTTATCTTCTCCGTCCTTCAACACTCTCTCCTTCAGATTATCTGCTACAACCTCAAAGAGATTCACATCCGTGTGCCGAGTACTTCTACCAAGATGGGATCTGACCACCTTGAATGATCCACGTCCAATGTTCCTTGGCAAAACATTTTGCTTTTCTTTCAACCACTTTCGAGCAATTCTTTTCTGATATTTTTTCTTGTCATCATGCCACACCTTCTCGCATACTTCAATAGAAATGATGAAGTTCTCCTTCCACGATGGTATTTGAGAAACATTTCTCAATGTCATTAGGCTTGAGGCTGTAGAGTACTGCATACTGAAAAACTTGAAGAATGCTTGTGAACATGCCTATGTTTGAAAATATTTTGCACAAAAGGCTAAAAACTATTTGTTGATTTCTTTTAAAACGCAAATTTTGAGAGAAAAAGCTAGCACGTGGGTTTTGTAGACAATCTCATTCTGAAGCAACCCAGATCATCGGATTTCAAAAAAAGCAGAGCATTTCCCGAAAAAGCGGCAAAAAAGCAATTTTTGGGAAAACTAAAATTTTCCAATCTTTAAGAGGACGTAATTCCAGATGAACCCATTTCGATGAAAATTGAAAAAGCTCTGGCTCTGTTTCTGTAAAACGATGCCCTAGAAAAATGGACCTTGAAAAAGTGTGCCTCTGTGCTTCCTAATCCCGAAACTATGAAGAAAACTAAAAAAGCACTCCGTTTGGGTTCTCAAATCTTCGTGAGAAGAAAACAATAATCTTCTTCCTCTGGATGCATCCTACAAAAATAATGAATAAAGGAGGCCAAAGATTTGTTTTTATAAAATTTAGGGTGA
Source organism: Cunninghamia lanceolata (assembly GCA_027924645.1). Taxonomy (NCBI): domain Eukaryota; kingdom Viridiplantae; phylum Streptophyta; class Pinopsida; order Cupressales; family Cupressaceae; genus Cunninghamia; species Cunninghamia lanceolata. Next base: position 2,429,403 of record BSBN01000124.1, on the reverse strand, counting down.
AAAAGCAACTTTCTTTGTGAAAGCACAAAGCTTGAATCTTATCCATGAAGAAAGCAACTTTTAAAGCACAAATCTAAGTAGATATACTCGAATAGGAAGAATCCCTATTTTATAGCTGCCTATGGCTTCATGTGTCAGATGATTAAAAAAAATCTTCTTTGATGATGTCATCAAACACGCAAGGTTGCAGAAGTGTCAGCCAATTTTTCCTTCATATTGAAACTTTTTGAACTCGTTCTGAGTCCAGTGTGACCTGCCTCTGACTTCAACAAGATGGCAAACTGTCATCGTTGACTAAAAAAGCTAATTGATCATGGCATCTTGAAGTTTCATCAATTCTGATTTGATCCCCAAACCTTGAACTGACAATCTAATGACGTCTAACTGTAAATTTCGCTTCTGGAAACTGTCGTCGGACTAAGATCAGGAAGCGGCTGGCGGTTGACATCAACAAAGCATGAAAAAAACTAACTTTGGAGACTCCAGGCGCCCCTAGCCTCCAGGGGCACTTGGGTTTTAATGCCTTAGCCAAATTTTGGAATTTATCAACTTTTTCATTTTTTTGTTTTCCGCGCGTTCCGATGACTGTGGGACCCAGTTAGGTTGTCAAATCTCGCCTATCGGAGCAAAACTGAGACTGATGATTTAGACAGTCAGGCAAGCTTGATGAAAACTGAGTTGATTGTACCTTCTACCTGCCTCGAAAACTAAGCCAAACTGATTTTCTGTGAATCTGACTGGGCTGACGGAAGAGGATTTGCACATTCTTCGGAAAAACACAAAAATAAACTAAGTCTGGTGCTCATGAGTGCCCCCAGCCTCCTGGGGCGTCCAAGATTCTGTGCCTTAGAAAAATTTTGGAATTTTTCGATTTTTATATATTTTCTCTGTTTTGTGTGCCACAGGTCCTATTTGATCTTTGTTTTTGACTGTCCGGCTGCCTGCTGAAGCAGGATGAGAAGTGATCTGAGCAACCTAAACATATATGAGATGGATTTCCAACTTTTATGGGTATTTTGACTGAGTTTGACTGACTTTGACCTCCTGGAATCGGGCTGACGAAGCCTTTTTGACGTTTTTTGAAAAACGTGAAAAATATTCTAACACTGAGGATGATGAGTGCCCCCAGCCTGCAACGGCACTTGGATGTCAATGCCTTAGTAAATTTTGATGTTTTCCATTCTTCTGCAGTTTACCTCATTTTTATCATGCTTAGTTCTTCGTTCTTCGTCAATCAATGACTGCTCGACAATTTTGCGTCTTCTAAACAGCCCTGAAAACTTGAAATTGACCCCTGGCAGATGAAACTCCTCCATTAATGGCCTCGGAGATCATTCTTCGCCATCTGAAAAAGCAGAATTGACCCAGTAGAGAAAGCACGACCTTTTGCAGACTCCGTCTGAACCACCTTGATTGTGAAGCAAAATCAGCCAATCAGAATCAAGCATGACTCCTGAATCAGAAATTCTATTTTTTGAAATTTTCTATTTTTAGAAAATTTTGCCAACATCCGTATCTCAAGAAACCCAGAAAACCTAAACTTGTCTATTTTTAGAAATTTTGACTTTTTTACGACAATTTTCTAGACTTTCACAAAATGCCTTAATGAAGCAAAAAATTTGATTTAGCACAACAGGATCCTTACTGCCTGTGAAATGAGGACCAAAGAGAAACCATCTAAAAAGGAGGCAAACTTTAAAGCTTCAAAGAAGATAAGGAATAAAAAGTATGAATCAAATGATAGCTCCAGCGATGGATCAGATGCAAAGGAAGCCCATTTTGAAAGAAAGCTCAAGAAAGGATATGGCAAGCACAAAGGTATGTATAAATGTTTTAATTGTGGTAAATTAGGTCATTTTGCTTCTGAGTGTGTGTAGGTCAAAAGTGAAAGTAGCGATGATGAAGAGGATTACAACATGAAGAAAAGAAGATGTCAACAATACAAGAAGGGTTACAAACAAGGTCAATATGAGAAGAACTTCCGAAAGTACAAGAAAATCCTTTATTCTAAAGAAGATAATAGCTCATCGGAGGAAAGCAACGAAAGCATTTCTTACAGTGATAGAGAAGAAATGCTCTTCATAGAGATAGAAGCAAAGAGTGACGCCCTTGAAAGTGAAGACCAAAGAAGAGAAGAGAAAGATTCAGAAGAAGAATATGACGAAGATGATGAAGAAGTGGATCTTGAGGAGGAACTCCATTTTGCCTACCATGAGATCGAGAAGCTTAAGAAAAGAAATTCGAAACTAAAATCACAGCTTCAAGAAGACAGTGAATCTAAAAGCCAAATTGTTACAAAACCTTGAAGAATCTAAGAAGATAATCATCAATATGAGAAGTCAAATTGAAGAGGCAAAGAAAATAGAGGAAGAGGTACAAATCCAATTGAAGAAAAGGAAGAAAATTGCGAGAAGCTGGAATCCGAGATTGTTTCCCTAGGAAAGGAATTGGAGAAAGCAAATGCTCAATTGAACAAAGACCTGAAGAATGAGAAAAGTACCGAAATATTGGATAACATTATCAATTCCCAAAGGCAACATTCAATAAAACTGGTCTTGGCTTTGAAGAAAATTAAAAGACTACCAAAGAAGGCTCGAGTTCTAAGGCTACAGAGTTACCAAAGAAAACAAATGAGGAGAAGCCCAAAGGTTATGCAAATGTGCTTAACAGCTCCATCAATGGTGATAGTTCCAAGAAGAGAGAAAGTAATATCACTCAGAAAATCAGTATTCATCACAAAAGCAACAATGAAAATTTCAGAAGATCGTTCCCTCCAAGGCAAGTGCAAATGAACAGGTTTCAACATTCATTGTATGGTTATTACTATTCTTGTAATCACTTTGGTCATAAGGCAAGAGATTGTAGAACATGAGCAAGAAATGTTGGTTGGAACAAGAATAAAAGTTCTTATAGGTTCTCAAGAAGGAACTATAACTCCTTTGCTTCTTTGTTGGATTACAATGTTGTGTGCTACAAGTGCAACAACTATGGACATACAGCACACTTCTGTAGAAGTGGTTTTGTGGAACCCCCTAGGCAGAACAAGAAAGTGGAAGCCATGGAAAATCAAAAGAAAGAAAATACAATAGTATGGACAAGGAAACAAGAGCAAGAGAAGGAAGAATCTATGCTTGTGCAAACTACACTTCATGCACAGGTGGTATCACTAAGCTCCTAAGGAGAAGGACGAGTTTAGGGGGAGCTAATAATTGCATTATCTTTTAGCTCCATGGAAAAGACAACTTAAGGATGAAATCTCACAAAATATTAGAGAAAGAGATGATATGATTGGAGAGAAGAAGGGCATGATATGGTAGTAGCAGACTACATATTAGAAAGTTACCATATAATAAAATGAAGGGGAATTAATGTCAAGATGATAAAGAGCCTAGAAGACTTGAGAAAATGAGAGAAGGAAGAAATCGTGATAAAGATGTTTATAAGACTAAATTTGATGAGAGAGATTTCCAAAAGCCTGACAGAAGGATGAGAATGATCCAAAGAAGTTTGAAGAGTATGTTCGTATATTTGCATTTGACAATTTTGCTAGAACATGTGTTGGCAAAAGCAAAAATTAATAGTGGAAAGATTGGATAGTTGTGTTGATGCTTATGTTCAACTTCACATTGAAGGAGTTCCTATTGATGTAATAATGCCATAGAAGACATGGATGAAAGCATATTGAACATCTCTTTACCATTAATGTAAAAGGGGAAGAGTTATAGAAAGAGGAAGAGTTACAGCAAGGGAGAGTTATAGGAAAAAGAGAATAATGCCGTTGATTTCAAGAGGAAGTATTATAGAAAGGAGGAGCCTTACAGACAGGGGGAGCATCACAAAAAAGAGGGAGAATCACATCATGAAGGAAAGAAGCATGTTACTTCCCTTTGCCATTGATGTCAAATGGGGAGAGATATAGTAAGGGGAAGCAGTGCAAAAAGAGAGAGAATTATGTTTGTGTTGCCATCAATGACAAATGGGGAGATTGTTGGCAATATTGTCATTGATGTAAAAGAGATTGTTGTCATTGATGTCAAGAAGGAAATCGCATGAGGATGGAATTGTCGATGTTAAAGGCAAGAGAAAATCGTTATAGGCCGAAAGCCATAAATCATCATCCAAGAAAGGTCTTGATCATGGCCGACTATATTGGCAAAAATGAAGGAATTATATTGGCACCTAAATAAGAGTTTTGAATTACATTGAATAAATAAATTTATGCTTATTCATGTGGCCGACTAAAGCTAAACAAGATTGCTGCATTTGAAGATTTAAATAAAAGAATTTAAATTCAATATGGGCCGACCCATATTGGGATATTAGCGCCACCCTAGAAGGAGCACTCCCACTAAAAGACAAAATCATCTTATTTAAAAGATGAAATGAGAAGGCATGTATTTATGAAGTGTTGTCTCCTTTGTGATCGGTTGTGTCTCTAAAATGAAGTTGCCTCTCTTGGGAAGGTATTAGTAGAGTTTGTGATTGATTTTGAGGAAGTGTGAGTGTGAGAATGCAATGAATATTATTTGAACATTGAGCAGATTTAAAGCAGACCAAAAGGGCAGAAAGTATAAAGAATATTTCTGATTCATATTGAAGGACATATGCAGATTTATATGAGAAATGTATGCAAGTTTATTTGAAGAACATGAGCAGATTTATATGAAGAACTGTAGCAAATCTTTATAAAGGATAAATGCAGAAATATATATGGAGGCATTGCATTATTGTGATCAGTTTTGAGATGCGCTATTGTGATCAGATTTGGGAAGGAAGAACATTACATTACTGTGATCAGATTTGTGAAAGTAGAATATTACACAATTGTGATCAGACTTGTGGAAGAAAGGATATACATCATTTATCAGATTTGGATCAGACTCGTGAAGGAAAGAATTACATCATTTAGAATCAGATTTGTGAAGGAAGGATAGTGCATGAGTTTGGATCAGATTTGTGAAGCAAAGACATACATCATTCAAAATCACAAGTTGTGATCAGATTTGTGAGAAAGGGAGAACAATATTATCCATTGAAGAATTTGGAGGTTAGTGGCTATCAAAATAAGAGATTGGTGTCTCTTACTGAGTTGGTGCTCAATTGTGGGGATTGGTATCTCCAATGGGTTGGTGCTCACAAAATCTACAAGTGGGTATTGGTGTCTCCAGTAGGTTGGTGCCTACAAAAGAAGAATTGTAAGAGAAGTATGTTGGTGCCTACGAAGAAGATCAATATATAAGCAATATTTTGCTGTGGTTTTCTCCAGCAACGGTTTCCACGTAAATCATGTGTTTCCTTGTAATGTCCTCATTTTCTGAGTGATCACCTAAAGGAGTTGGCTAGCCTATCCTATTCCCGTAGGCTACGCCAGAGCTCTAAAGGAATGACCTAATTGATTAAATATCATATTTAGTTAATCTTATTAGGGAAAATTGATGATAAGAGATGGCTTTGTATATTTTTGTGAGCTTATTGGCGAAGTCAAAATAAATAAAATAATTTGAGCAACCAAGGAGAGAGAAAAAGGAATGAAAGGAAGGAGAAAGAAGATGGAAATGCCTTTGGATATATTAAGGAAAAATAAAATTTAAAATAATTTCCCTTTGAGGTGGACGACCTAGGTGGAAGGTCAAACATGAAACATTGAATGCCTAGGTCATTCGCTCCTCTTAAAAGAAAGAAAAATAAGAAAAATAAAATACCTTGTCTAGGTCGGCCAAGATGGAAGAAGGAAAACAAAATAAATATTTTATTTGTTTTTTGGGCACCTAGCATGCATTGCATGAGGTCGGCCCAAAGGAGGAGAGAAAAAGCCAAATAAAATAAAATAAATATTTTTCCTTGAGGAGGTCAGCCAGATTTGGAGGGAAAAGGTGGCTATAAATATAAGATCATTTGAGGTCATTTCATGACCGATTCATCATATTTTCTTCTTGAGTTTTTACTCTTTGGCTGCAACATTGGTTGGGCTTCATTCCAAGGACAAAAACCCTTGTGAATGCGGTGAGTTGGACGAAACCCCAGCTCATCTTGTGGAGGACTCATCATGGAGTTCTATTTGCACTTCATTAGAGACATTTGGAGGTTTGGAGCATCATTGCATAATTAGATTTGCAGATCAGATTTGGAGCAGCATTGTGTGGCATTTTGTGAGCATATTGCATTAGGGTTTTGCCCTAATTTGGAGTGCCACTTTGGAGCGGACTTGAGCGCCCATCTTTGGAGGGCAATTTTGCACTTTTGGAGCAACAAACCCTAAGCACTTGCCAAGGAGGAACTCGCCCATCTAGGGTTTGATGTTTGAAGACTTATTTGCATATTTTTGGTATGTACAATCATAGTTTTAGATCTGATTTATAGAGCAGAAATCTGGGCATATGTTTGGCATGTTTGAGCCCAAAAATTCATTGTAAAATCACTCCAGAATATTCAGATTTGTAACAGCAGAAATTTCCTACAGAAAATCACATTTGTATGTTGCATTTGGATGCCCTATATTGTGTTTTTCATGGTGGATTTCATGTTTGATATGAATATCAGTTGGTAGTATCATTTGGCATGTTTATTTGTCATGTTTGGGCACTTGTATGTTCGCTGTGATAATTTGTTTGAAATCAGAAAATAAAAATCAGAAATCAGAATTCGGGATTGAGCAGAAATAAAAATCAGAAATTTAGAGCAAATCCCATTGGGGATATTACAGTGGTATCAGATCTTTGATCTTGTCAGCCCGAAGCTCTTTATTCATGTATGAATCCCGAAGATAGAGAATATATCACCTACAGAAGAAGGCAGCAATTTGTTGACCCAGATTTAGAAGAAGAAGCTAGCATGGGTGACAGAAGTGATGAGGAACCTAGCACAAAGGATATCCTCAAGGACCTTGCAATAAGTCAGCAAGAGATCTTGCAAATGATGTCTCAAGTTGTGCGGCATAGTATGGGCAATAATGGCAACAATGGAGGCAATAGAAGCAATGGACACAACGGAGAAACTAGCAATTCCGGGAACAATGCCGACATTCATTCTCATGCATCCGTGGTTAGACCTCTTATGCCTACCTTTTTGGATCAGCAAAGAGCTCCAGAGAATGTACCGCAAGTTGCAGGTGAGACCTTTGATGACTACAGGAGAGAATGGTTATCATTAAGTGAAGAATGACGAACCAACTTGTCCTGACATGATTTTTGCCAAATAAAGTACAGGAACAAAGATAGACCTAGAGGAGAAAGAGGCAACCACAACAATCATGACTTACAAAGGAAATTGGGTAAGGTGAACATCACCCCTTTTGATGGTTAGGGTAAAATCACGGCACGAGCATGGATCCAGAAATATTATAAGTTTCCTAAAGAAATCCTTATTAGGATTTGAAAATATTATTCCTTCATATATGGAGGTAAGTGATGTCAAAAATCAACATCATGATTGAGTCAAAATTGTTGAAAAGAAGACTAAGAAAATCAACAAATGGAGAACTAAAGAAGCACCTAGTTGACTACTATGGTAAACCAATAGAGGAGGCAACTTGGAAGAGATTTAACTTTAGCTAACTACACCAAAGGCAACGAGGTTTTCCATGGCCATGGTGTTGTTGCATCCCTAGCTAGGCCTGTATGCCACATACAAGTTATCAAGTGCATACTCAAAATAATGGAGGATAGTTTGCAATCAAAAACAACATAAACAATTATGTAATATCCCCAACTATTTTTTTTGGATTTTTACAATATTCGAAAGATGCAAATGCAAGCCCTCGCACTTTCTAATCACCCAGATCCCAATGTGGACAAGGTGAGAGCATACGATGTTTGGAAACACTATCTAGCTAAATGCAATGCTGGAAATTTAAATAGGCGGCATAGCCGACCAAAGCACACAGACGACATAGCTAACTAGATCAACACCTCTTCAGTGAACAAGTATGTGTGTATGCACAAGCCACCAACAGATTACACACAGGTTCGATCAAGCCAAATTGGCATCAATGCCAAAAACAGGCTAGAAATAAAATGCAAATGCAAAGGGATTTAGCGGTAAACCATCCAAGATCCTTACAATATGAAATGCAATGCACTATCTGGCGAGAATACCATCTAGATTATTACAGATGATTATAAACTTGAAATATCACATGCAGCAAATGATGTTAATGCTACTGCTAGGAGGAACATAGATTTATAACAACAGATTTATTGAAGGAAAAACAACTATAAGTATCAACATTAAGGTTGAATGCTGATATATAAAAAGTATGATAGACCCCTTGTTGTTGTATGGCTTGCTGAAACTACTCAAAATCATTCAATAAACTGCACTGAACACTTGATACTTAGAGAATCTGCAACCCCAAACTTTGTATGGCACCCTCATAGGATGGTAATGCCCAGAAATGATCCACAAAGCAGCAATTCCACCTTCACAAGGTAAGGTTGTTGCAAAGTGTACGGCAGGGCAAAACTATGAGAATTTCACTCCAAAATAGTTGTGACTCGACTACAACTTCAAATGCCCCTTTAGGAAAGATGTACAACTTGTTAAGAGGGCACACAAGCTACCAAAAAGGTATAACCAAGTACCTGCAATGGTTTGGCTTGCCAAAGGGAAACTTCTATTCGCCCAAGTTGCTCAAAATGATTTGCAAGCAGGGATACACGGGGACGTGTCCCCGGCCCTCATAGGCACGTCCCCATCCCCAATGATGTTTCCGGGATGGGGACACAATAGGGGACATCCCCTTGGCGTCCCCAAGAAACAAAAAAAAAAGAAACATCCCCAACCGCGTCCCTAAATTAGGGGACGGCGGGAAACGTTTAGGGGATGTCTCACTGTCCCTAAGATGGTCAGGGGTCCCCTATAGCAACCAAAGTTTAAAACATCATTTTTTTAAAAAAAATCACACTTTTAATATTAAAAAACCCTGATACCTTCAGAGCAGTATTAGGAAGTCTAGTCATTCATTACCGAACAGTGCATGTCACCATATCAAGGAACAAGTGCAAAATAAACAAATTAACCAATTGAGTTGATCCATTGCAGCACAAATGTCCAAGTCACAAACATTTTCACGAAGGCATTTGACGAGAATAGGAATGAGGCATAGATTTTTGTATTTTGAGGTTTGAGACTTCGAGCTTAACTTGAATTTAGAATTTGAACAACGAAATGCTTTAATACTGCTGTCATGAATCTCATAATTAATATTATTGTTGTTTATACTGTTGCTATACTACTATTATACTTTATACTACTTTATACTGCTGTCATGATTTATTCACATATTGATATTGTTGTTATCAATTATTGACATATCTCTCTCTTTCTCTCTCTATATATAATATATTTTGAAAAATTCATATATATGCTGTCATGAATCTCATAATTAATATTATTGTTGTTTATACTACTGCTATACTACTATTATACTTTATACTACTTTTTATTGCTGTCATGATTTATTCACATATTGATATTGTTGTTATCAATTATTGACATATCTTTCTCTTTCTCTCTCTATATATAATATATTTTGAAAGATTCATATATATATATATATATATATTGAAAAATTCATATATCATCGTCGCTCCGCCGTCCCCAAAAAATGGCCCTCGGACTTCTGTCCCTGAAACATGTCCCCTGTCGTCTCCCCATCCCTGCCCCCATCCCTGAAAGGCCGTGGAACACAGTTTGCAAGCCAATAACCATGATCATTTCTTCTACCTGTAACACAGGCAAAATCTAAAAATAAAACTGTCAAAGCCAAACTTCACCATAAAAGAACAGGAAACTACAAACATTCAGCTCACTGGTGATTCTTGAATGAAACCACTCAAATGGTTAAGATGGTTTTTGTCCTCGAAACCAAATCATGAATCACATAGGTAATTCCTAGATGGAATTACTTAATCAACTAAGAGAACCGAAACTGATCTTGCCAAAAGGATTTTTGTCCTTAGGTAGAAGAAGATGAATAGAGTTCAATCTTCGAAACAAAGGTTTTCAAAAATTCAACAATAGCCTCTTTCTGTTCTCAAATCCTTCTTTTATAGACACTTTTAGGGCAACAAAATATTATTTTCTTTTATTTCACTTTTTCCTTCCAATAATAAAAAAAAGTTGACTTTTGGAATTTTTTAATTTGATAGTACTTCTAATCCCCATTTTCAACATCACTTTTATGACCCACATTTTTTTACAACTTTCTAAATCACTACTTTGTACCCCATGCCTAATGTTATCACTTTTTGCCCTCTTTTAAAACACTTTAAGTCATCACTTTGTACCCCATGCCTAGGGTTATCACTTTTGGCCTTTTTTAAAAAAAAACTTTATGACATTAGCCACCTTTCTCTTAATTAAATAACAAAATATGAGTTGTTTTTAAGAAAATAATACAAAGTTACCTTAAGACAACTTAAGTTAACAATTTAATTATTTTCCCTAGCTCAAAAGAGGGGTCATGACAAATTAAAACACGACAAATAAGAACACAAAAACATGACGACATCATGGTTATGTCCTTATAATTCAGTATGACAACATTATAACTCATCTGACCTCATTTAAGACATCAGCAATGACATTGCAGTGTTTTATCATCCATTGGACTGTTTTTCTGCATTTACTATTATCCCAAGGAACTAGGCTAACTTGGCTGTCGTATCAGCAAATTAGTTCTATTTAAAAATGTAAAATTGGAAGTAAATAAGCTCATCTAATGCATGCATATAGGTTAAACACATTAGACTAGAAATGAAACCATGAATCAAGTGTGCACAACTACTAGCATTTTGGAGAAGTCACACCAGCCCTCAAGATAACTCACATCAACAGCATCGGTATTCTCGATAATGGAAGGAATGAATTTGCAAAATTGATAAGGTATTTTGAAGGCTAAGTAAGTTTCTACTTGGCATTTCCTTTACATGATTTTATGAGGAAAAATGTTCCATACTTCTGATATGTTCTAGCATTCAAAGCACCAAGACTATAGTGAACTTTCTAAAGCAAGTTTTTTAACATTACATTACTACCAATGGATGAAAAAGAACAAAGAAATTTGGAGCACTTACAAGGTCACCACCAATTACATGAATATCCGTGAAGTCACGAACTTTGGTATAGTATTTCAAATCTGACTCTTGGCACACAGCAACCTTTGCAGAAAGATCCAAACTCTTGACAAGGTATGTCTTCCCTTGATGCATGTACACAGCACCTTCATACACCTGCAAACAGATCCAAATTTATCTGAATGTTCAATTTCAATCGATCATACAAAGCTAAAGCGATATTAAATGGAAATAAAATAGGAGTTTCTTGGGACTTTGAAATTTTATCATGGGAAAGGAGAATGGACTATTACCAAAGGCAAATTCGCCAAGAGAGGATAGAGAAAGAAGTGCAAGTCTGCCAAGAGAGGATAGAGATACGGACAACATTTTGAGGAGATTAGCAGCAAGACAGCAACAAACAAACGATGCCTTGACATAGATGATGCAGTGTATGACACAAGCCATGGGACACATGAGAGTGAATGGAACACCTACAAGAGATGGGAGCACGATTGGCACACCTCGAGTTGACAGAGCTCGTACTTCTACAAATATTAGACCCATGAGGCCTACATTCCTTCTGAGGGAAGAAAAAGAAGAGGTTGTTGAGGATGAGTGGACACCACCAACAGATGAGATGGTTGCTATGCATCAAGCATATACGGCACTTCCAGCACTTATACAACAGGATCTTACTTTTCATTAATATTGGAATCAAAAGAAAGGAGGGAAAATGAGAGGAGATCCGAGATCAAGGAGACATGAGAAGCAACATCAAGAGTTCAAGGAAGCATCGAATAAGATACCTCTACCGAACTTTGATGGGAGTGGAAAGATAAGTGCAAGAGCTTGGATCAATAAACTAGATACATTCCTCACCCTTAAGACTATGCGGGAAGAAAAGGCAATTCAACTTGCAACCATGCATTTGGAAGGAGCAGCGTATGACTAGTGGCGCTATGGACTTGTTACTCAAAACCATGGAATGATTCAAGCATATGAAGAGTTCACAGCCAAACTCATTGCTAGATTTGACAAGAAGGATGAAGAAGTCTACTACAGGGAGTTGGCACAGATGAAACAAACTGGATGTGTAAATGCCCACATTGATGAGTTTCAGAAGATTGCAGTGATGGTTCCGGTTATGACAGAGAGAAGGGTAATCATGTTGTTTGTTGAAGGTCTAAATGATAAGTTGAGAGGTTTGGTGAAGGCTCATAAGCTGGGTACCTTTGATGAAGCTATTCAGTTAGCACTTGATCTTGATACTACTCCTTCGTCATTCCAGCCACACAAGAAAACCTTTAAGGGCTCTAGTTCAAATCAGAGGAAGTTCAATCAGCAGAAGTATCAACCTCCTAGGATGGATCAGGAAACAAAGAATGAGATGAGGAGAAAGAAGCTTTGCTTTTCTTGCAAGGAGCCATGGGAACCAGGACACAGATGCCTAGGAAAGGGCAAGGTACATCTCATAGAGGTCATTTCTAAGAATCAGAGTGAAGGTATTGAAGACACTAGCTTGGATGGTGATATTGATCATGAGGAGCAGCAGCCACAGTGTAAGAACCTTGTCTAAACTAAACTGAATTTTTGCCTTGCTGTCCTGAATTTTTTTATTTGTTTTCCCGTTGTTTTACTTGAGTTTTTGATGATTTGTTTTCACATGCATGTTGTATATGATATAAAGATGGAAAGGTGCAAATATAACATTCATATGACAACAAATGACAACCACAAAATAAATAGAACAGCTGGAAATACAATTTCAAATTGAAGATATGAAATTGGTTTCTTTATTCACATACCCGGATCATGAAATGGCATGAATCAAATACATAGGTGAGTGCTGGTTACATAACAGCCATGACTGATTTCAAATCAGACCTTCAATGATGTACAAAAGTGCCTCAAATAGTGATCAAACCCTAGTACAATGCAAAGATGATAACATCCAATGATTGACGCCTTGCTAGAGATGATTGATGATGAAGAATAGGAGGCAAAACCAATGTCTGGTCGCTGATATAACCTATAGCTGCTGCTGATCACAAAACCCTAGTGCCAATTGCCAAGAAACTCCTCAAAATCCAAGCAGCCATGAACCAAATTGAAGCGATCAGGTTTAGGATGCAAAAATGACCATGAAACCTCAATGTAATTGCCAAAAACTCTTCAGATCTGCAACTCATATCTTCAGACTGCTGTCATAAAAATCAGAATATGTATGAATGATAAAAATCACCAAATATGCCCTCTCAAGCCAAGCGATCCATCTAGAAACCTTCTCCAAGCATTTATTGATGAAAATATGCCAAAATATGAACCAAATCTGAATATCAACCTTCAAACCCTAGCGGATTGCAAATATCCTCTTCAAACCCTAGCTGATTGAAGCTTGAATTCATCCAATAACCTACAAATAAGCTCAATGATGAATTCTAAGTCAATCCATCTCCCATGGTGAATTGGATTTTCGTCCAAATCACTTTTATCCAAGGGTTTTCGTCCTCAAACACCGTTGAAACTCTGTTACAGCCAAGAGAAACTCTCCAAAACATGCAAAAGCCAAATGATCAAGGATATGAAAATGATATCAATTGATGTCCTTTTATCCTCCTCAACTTGGGCGACCAAATAAACCATTATTTATTATTTTGGAAGTCCACCGCCAAAAGAAAATAATATTTATTTATTTTCTTTTAATTTATTTTCCTTTTTCCTCCAAGGGCGGCGGCTGGGAGAGAGAATGCAATTAAAATATTATTTTTTATTTTCTCCTTGAGCGTCGATTTTCCATGGGAAATAATATAATATTTAATAATAAAATATTATATTATTATTTTCACCTTTCAACTTTCCTTTTTCCCATTTTTAAGTTATTTTATCTTCTCCCACCTAGGTCGTTTTTCCTCTTGGCAATATTATTTTATTATTTTGACTTTTCAATAATTAGTACAAAAATACCATAAGTCAAAATACCTTTTTATTTCACCTTGCAAAATTAGTTGAGCCTCTCAAATCTAACATTCCAATCTCCAAGCTTGTAGCAACATTCCATTTTCCAACCCTTATAAGTCCTAGCTCAACCAAGACATTCCCTTACCAAGTGAATTAGCCTATAGGAATGTTGAATAGGCTAATATCCATCTCCAAGGTGATCACTCCGGAAATGGGGACATTGCACGCAGTTGGGGCTTGAGCCGAACATTGAAAAAGACAAAGGACATGTAATCATTGCATCAATTTCAAAAGTGTCGAAATATCATGGTTTTTGATTGAAGGGAGTCATTAATCGACAAAGGGTCACTTGCTTGGTTGACAATGGAGCTACTCATAACTTCATAGATGAAGGCTTAGTTGTGAAGAGAGGACTAAAAGCTGCGGATTTTCAGGGTTTCAGTGTGATAGTTGCAGATGGCTTCACCATGAGTTGCACTAAGAAGGTATCTCAGCTCGGCATTCGAATGGGTAACTACACATTGACTGATGATTTCTATGTGTTAGGATTGGGAGAGATTAATGTTGTTCTGGGCATCCAGTGGTTGCAGTCACTTAGCAAATACATATAGGATTTTCAAAAGATGGTACTTGGGTTCATTCACGATGGGAAGAAAGTTGTGTTGAGAGCACTTTCAGATAGACGACCTAGAGTTGTGTCAGTAAGGAGAAAGGAGACATTGTTCAAACATAATGATGTTACTTGGATAGCTCAATGTTTTGTATCATCCAAATCTTCTTCCGGTAGTCAGAAGTACCATGTGGTTATACAGACAATGCTTGATAAGCATAGTGTGGTGTTTGGAGAAATTCCTCATGGTAGACCACCAGATCATGGGTTTGAGCATGTCATTGAGTTGGAGGAGGGCTCCAAGCTCCTCATCACTACACCTTATCGTCATCCGCGGCATTTTAAGGAGGAGATTGAAAAGACAATTAAGGAGTTGCTTGAGATGGGACACATTCGTCCTAGCTCTAGTCCATTTGCATCTTCAGTTGTGTTGGTGAAGAAGAGGGATGGCACAATGAGGATCTGCATTGATTATACAGCTCTGAATAAGAAGATAATCAAGAATAGATATCCAATTCCCAGGATCAGTGAGTTGCTTGATGAGTTACACAGGGCCGTGTACTTCTCTAAGGAGTTGATGCAGGACGGTTAGGACATCCTTAAGGCACTTAAGGATAATATGCAACAGGCTCAGAATCAACATAAGATGTATGTAGACAGACACAGGATTGAGAGGACTTTTTAAGTTGGTGATTTGATCTTCTTGCGCCTTGAGCCATACAAACAGTCAACATTGAAAAAGAGTGGTGCAGAGAAATTGAAGCCAAGATTCTATGGTCCCTACAAGATTCTGAGAGTTGGTGAGGTCGCATATGAGCTTGAGTTGCCAGCGAAGAGTAGTATTCACAATGTTTTTCATGTGTCATGCCTCAAGAAGGCATTAGGGCAAAAGGTTGTTTCTTCCCCTAATCTTCCACCTCTCAATGAAGAGGGCACTTTGGTTTTGGTTCCTGACAGCATTTTGGAGACAAGGGAGCGACATTTGAGGAACAAGGTGATTTGTGAGCATTTGGTGAGATGAAAAGATTTGCCATTGGAAGATGCGACATGTGAAGGAAATCAGATTCTACAACATCCGAATTTGTTATTGCTTGAAGACAAGCAATCTCGGGAAGGGAGGACTGTCATGTCCCCATTTCTAGCATGATCACCAAACACGAAACTGAGTTAGCCTATCATCATTCCCGTAGGCTAATTCATCGAAACAAGAGAATATTCTGGTTGAGCTAAGGCTTGGAAAAGATAATGTTGTTTAGAGGCTTGGAGAATGGAACGTTAGGGTCAACTAATTACACTGGCAAAGTGGAAAAATGAATTAATGTAATTTTACATTAATTATCAAAGGCGGAAGATAATGAAATAGTGATTTCTGGATTTGGGGGAATCATCTGGAGAGTTTGAAAATAAAAATAATATTATTTTATTCTAGCTTCAAGCACCACCTTGGAAGAAAAAAGAAAATTAAACAATAATATTTTATTATTATTTAATGGAGCACTGAAAGGGAAAAACGATAAATAAATTAAATAATATTATTTTAGTATTATTTAATTGGAGCAGCTATTTTGGAGGAATAAATAATAGTATTTTATTATTTCAATGAGGCGTTGTAATGTCCCCCTTTTCTTGATGGGGTTAGTCTATACCTAGTTCCCGTAGACTAACCAATGTGGTAGGGAACTCTGGGAGTTCGTTTGGTCGATTTCGGACACCTTGATTGGACTATTTTTAGTAAGTTAGGGTTTCATCCGATTGGGTAAGTTCAAGATTGGAGGCAGAGCGTTTCGATGAGACCTTTCCGATGGTCTAAAGATCATGTGGTTCTGAGTCCATTTGGCCTTTCATATTAAAGTCCACCATAAATTGATATTTAATAATTGGACTTTATACTATAATGTGGTGACTTAGTAAAATTATAAAAATGCAAAAATAAAGTCACCTTTGGACTTGGACACCTCATGGGAGGAAATAAAGTAAATTAAAGTGAAAAAATGATAAAGTTATATTCCCTCTCAAAAGTTTGACTCTCATGAGGAAATATAAAAGCTAAAATCAAAAGCAAAGAGCTCATTCACGACATATCATTTTAACTTGGATATTGCTATGCAAATGAGGGTTTGGAGAACTTCCAGCCATGGCTTTTGGTGACAGCAACCACCATTGGTAGCAGTTGTCCGCAAGTGTGAGAAACCACCCAAGGAGGCTTTGAGGTAGCCATACTCAGTGGTTACATTTGCAGTTCATGATATTCAGTTTTTGGAGTTTGGAGCTTGTCGCGGAGGAGAAAACTCAGTGATATCATCAGTTAATTTCCTCCATAATGATGGTAGCATATTGAGGGCTTTATTTTCTGATTTTGGAGTGTTTTGGAGGTGATTTGGTACTGTTTTGATCCCTAGGCCTGGTCGTACCAGCTCTAGGCCCAGCCATACAATTGTGAGGTGTTTCTATGCATATTGAGGACTGTTTGGAGGTGTATCATCCTCCTAGCAGGGCGTTTGGGATATGCAGTGATAGACAAGGGTGTTGAGGGCAGATTTGGAACCATTCTACATTGGTATCATGTTGTTTACACTTCTAGCCAGCCGTCCCAGCCATAGCAGCAAAAATCTTGAGGAAAAAATTGGCAAATCAAAAGTATAAGATTTTTTCAAAAAATTGTGAAAAAATCGGATAAAAATCGGATTTCCAAAAAACATAGAAAAATGCAAAAAAGAGAGGAAAATGTGTTGTTTTTTTTTTAATTTTTGGGGGTTGGGTTATATATATTATAATATTAAAATATAATATTTATATTATCAATATATTATAATATAATATTATTAATATATAATATATTATCAATATTTATAATTTTATACATTATTATATTTATATATTATATTATCTATGTTACCAGTTATTTGCATTTGACTGTTGGGTACTGGTTCGGTTCAAACCGGGTCCTGGTCCTGGTCCGATCCTCCAGGGGATTCGGCCAGGGTCCTTCAAATGCCTTGTGGGTTCTTCCGAGACAAACCCAGGAGAACCCAAACAGAATTTTCTCAGAACCAAGACAGAATTTGCACACTCAAGACCTTTCTTGCTTTTATCCATCCTTTTATACCTTCTTACAACCATGATTAGCTTGCATTATATTATTGTATTATGCATGCAATCACTGTTAATTAGCACTCCTACAATGCAGGCAATTAATTATCATTTGGGTTTGGGGGTTGTGTGAGGTTACAGGAGTGAAACTTTTATGAGGTCTTGATAGTCAGGCTAGTCTTAGGGTCACCTCGGTACTGGGGTCTTAGATGGTTACCTCATTATGGTAAATTATCTTTTAGGAGTTTGATTGCCATGTTGTGGCACTGTTAGACTACCAAGTAGGTTGGTGGTGGGATCAACCTCCAATACCAAACAAGTAGACTTTCCCTCCAAAAACTTGAATTCAAAGAATGAAAATTTAATAAACTGACCTTCATTGTGGCATTAACTCATGGTTCAAAGCTGGCAAGTCCCTTGATTGCAACTTTGATACCAAAGATAAAATGAACTGTCTACAGCCTAGACATGATTTTATCAATATAAACTAGTACAAATGAGCATTGTCATCCATCAACCTCTTCAATATTCAAGACCTATTTTCTAGGGCAGCCTGCAATGTAAGTTGAGTGAAATATTTTGGGTCCTATTGTATCACCACACCCTTTGCATCATCATCTTGCCAAAATATAAAGATAATTACAAGTATAATTACAATAGGTAGTTGTCAATGGCATTTCTTATCATCCATCACCAGCGTAGTATTGTTTATGATAATTCAATATCCCAAAAAGGTATTCTGATGCTATATAGAATAGAAAGGTATGTTTATGATAATTCTATATCCCAAAAAGGTTTTGTTTATTCTGATGCTATGGTATTCTGAACTTAATTACAACTGCAAATATGAATATATTTCTGATTTTTAGATGTTTTTGTATGGACGAACCCAAAACGAATCCACACCCCAAAAAAATTTTGACCAAACCCGCGAACCGAACCCCCGAACCCAAACCCAAACCAGTACCAGGATCAGTAACTTAGTATATTATTAGTAGTTATATATTATAAAACTAAAATATAATATTTATATTATTAATATATTCTAATATCATATTATTAATATATAATAGAATAATAAATATTAATAATATATACGTATAAATATTAATAATATATATCAATAATATTATAATAGAATATATTGATAATATAAATATTATATTTTAATATTATATATTATTAATATTTATAATTTTATAAATTATTATACTTATATTATTATTAATAGTTATAATATATAAATACTAATATATTAATTACAATATATAAATATAATAATATTTAAATATATTATTATAACATTAATGTATAAAAATATTATAAATATTAATAATATAATAATTAATATATTAATATTAGCCGATAGGCTTTTATATGTGAGCATTATAGTGCTCGTGTCATGCCGAAAAGAAAAATTCATGTTGGAAAATTTTCTTAACTCATCGATTGTTCCTGTCGGTGGATTCCTTGAACCCCATATGGATTGTGCTAATATATAATAAATACTATTAATATATATATTAGTAATTAAAACTTAAACTCTAGACATTTTTTAACCTAAACATCGCTGGAAAACCTGCAAGTCTATTTTTTAACCTAAATGTGGCCGGAAAACCCTACAACTCTTTTTTTAACCAAAACATCGCCAGAAAACCCTTCAAATAGGCACGAAAACGTGTCGAAACTATGTGGGTAAATCGCAGGAGTTGAGGCAAGGGGAAAACCGCAATTTATACGTGATTTATCCACTATTTTTCTTGCAATTTAAACCTGATTTAAACATTGAAAATCGGGTCAACCTTTTATAGAAAATTGGGTATTAAATTGGGGTAAAAATCAGTACTAATCCCGATTTGCGATTTTAACAAAAAATCCCGATTTTAGTCCGATTTTTGCTTCTATGGTCCCACCCACTACAGCAGCCATGTTGGATTTTGAGAGTCTTTGTGAGGCTTCTAAAGGGTTAAACACGCCATATATCTATTTTAATTTGCTGAGCTGAGAGTTATGAATTGATCTTATACTGTTTTGGAGACATTTACTTGTGTTAGTTGTTGTTCTATCAATTTCCAGCCATGTATACACTGCTACAACAAATGGGTATGTGAAGAGTTCCCTTGTAATGTCCCCATTTTCGAGTCTTATTACAGCACAGTTGGAGATGACTTTCTGGGTTGGTGACAGCATAATCAGAGGAGTATTTCGATGTCACCAGTGTGTTCGGGTGATCCAGTGGAGTTGATTGACACTTTCCGGAGAGATTTCGAACAACTTGTCTGTACTTAATATGTATAGTAAGTTCTTGCATGTCGACAATCTTTCTGGGTTTTTCTGGGTGTGTTCTCTTTGGTCCTCGGGGAACACTGCTATTTTTAGTAAGTGTTAGTTTGACACTATTTTGGTGACTTGGCAGTCAACTATTGGCTCTCCTAGATGTTGCACTGAGCTCAAAGTTATCAGATGGTTTGTTGATCTAGTTGGCACCCTCTGTGTTGGCTCAGTTTGCTTATGGCCGTTACTTATTATTTTTAGTAAGTTTGGGTTTGGTGTCGGATCAAAATTTTCAGAGTGGGGTTGGATGCGTCTTGTCGAGACCTTTCCGGCGAGCTATAGATCACTGAATTCCGAGTTCATTTGGGCCTCCGTTTTAAAGTTCGTAAATTAATATTATTATTTAATATTGGACTTTGGGTTTTATTGGTTAAGTGATGAAAAATGAAATATTTAAAGGTCACTTAAGTCATTTTATGGAGCGGTCACCTTGGGAAATATTAAAAGTAAAATGAAAAGAAAATTTCCCTCAAAAAAGTGAAACCCCCCTCTTAGAGAGTTATAAAAGAGGGAAAAGTGCCTCATTTGCATATGCTTGGATTATGGTTTTTTCTCTCTTGTTGAGATAATCCCGTGAGGGTTTTTGGAGCTTGGCTCCCGGGTTTGGACTGATCTTGCGGAGACGAAAACTTCTGCAATATAGGATTTGATCTTTGGCTTTGTGGACGAAAACCCACTTGGTTAATTTGTGGAGGCTTCATCCAGAGGTCTCATTTGTGCATTCAGTGGATACATTTGGAGTTGTTTTGAGCACAGAAAGAAGATATTCTTTCGAGGAGTTCTTTATTGCAGACTTGAAGGACGGAGTTTAATGCAGATTTCTGAGGTTTGAAGGTTCTTTGTTGGCTGTGCACACTTTCCCATGCTGGCCGTACTGCTCCAGCAGGGCGGTAACCTCTATAGACAGCATTTTGGAGAGATTTTGGTTGGTTTTGGGGCTGTATTTCTCCTTCAGTCTGATCGATTATAAGCTGCAGGCATGATTGATGAAAAACAGAAATAAAAGACAGCGATTAGAGTGAGTATTGGGCTGGTTTATAGCCACAGCAAGGCCGTACAAGTCTGCAGCAGATCGTGGGTTTCCATTGACAGCAAAAGTTGTCTTTTGGGCTTCATTTCTCCTGCAATCTAGGCGTCTAGGGATTGATATCAAGTTGCCAATAAGTGTAAAACAATATCTCTTTCATTTCTTGGAGTTGGAGAAAATTTTCTGTGACTTGTAGTGTTGGCTCTCCGTTAGCATTGGTATGAAGTTGTAAAACTCCATATGGGTATGTTATTATAATTCATATTTTGGCTCATTGCTATCTGGGTAGTTGTTATTTTATTGATATCTATTTTAGGTTTTCTAGGTTTATGCTATATGCTCTTTATTTCATGTATCCAATGCAAATATCAAACATGCAATATATTCAATGAAACCCTAAACTCAAAACAATCAGAAACACAAAAACTTGGCATCAAAATATATACATAACAGGGGTGTATATTACAGTGGTATCAAAGCTAAAAATCTTGTCATCCTGTGAGGTTAAGTATGGGACATGCAGATGAAAATATGAGACATGCAGTTTAGCTTTGCATGTGAGTGATCAGCACTTGCATGAGCATTCAAAGTTGGGGAGTTGACAGATTTTTATCAGTGAATGTGAATTCATGGCATTCCTTGTGAAGGGTGATCTATGGGAAAAACTTTTTGATGCAAGATGGAAACTGAAATTTTTGCCATGGACAGATGATATTCTCAGCACTTTCGAAGAAATTGAGAAACATTTATCTAAGATCCCTCAGGCACCTTCTGAGTCAATGCGGAGGGCTTTGGTTCCTTCAAAGATTTCGCTGTGTAGGCCCGAGTTGTTGAGACATCTAGACAAGAATGTAAGATTAGCAGTTATCACATGCATTAGTGAAATCATGAGAATTTCAGCTCCCGAAGCACCCTATAAAGATGACTTAATGAAGGAGATTGTACAGCTGATTATTGAAAGTTTTCATGGCTTAAGTGATACCAAAGGCTTATCTTTTAAAAAGATTGCTAAAATGCTAGAGATTATGGCTCAGGTCAGGTCATATGTCCTGTTGATTGATCTTAAGTGTGATGATGTACTTCTCAGAATGTTTCATTGTTTTGTGGACAAGATCAGAACATGTCATACGGATAAAGTTAAAGCAGCAATGCAAAATATCGTCTCTAATTATAGATGAAGATGAAGACATCGTCAAGTTGTTGCTATCAAATTTGTTGAGTATTTGGAGAAAGGAACAGCATGTTTCTCCTACAGCGTATGAGTTGTCAAAGACCTTGGTTGAGCAGAAAATTGAAAAAATTAAACATCTTTGACAGAAAAAGAATGTATTGCTTGTGGTTTACAGGTTACAAGGATGAGCAAGAATCAGTTGAGAAGAGAGCAGCATTGTTTCACATGCCAAGAAGCTTGGACATCTAGTCATAAATGTGGGAACAACAAAGAATGTGAAAGAGAAACTTCCACTTTTTGTTTAGTGCAGCCAAATAATAATGAGAACAAAGAAGATGACAAAGATGAACCTGAGCCTTTGTATGATGAAAACAAGATCAGTAATCAAGAGACATGTGAAGGAGAGCTTGCTGATTTGGGAAAGACTACAGCAGAAATTTGTGAAGCTGGGCCTTGCTTTGATGAAGGTCTTGAAGATACTACTTTTGAGAATGAATTAAAAATGATTGATAGATTGCTAGAAGGTGACTTTGCAAGCAAGCCTGAGAGCATTGATACTGAAAGTCTTAAGTCCTCAAAGGACCTAGGTGCAAAGTATGTAGATAAAGACTTCAAATCAGCCATGGGTGACAAATTTGATGCTGCCATAACCTTTGACCAGAGTAATGGAGATTATTCCGAGGATTGTTTCACGGATGTGCATGCATCTATTTTGATTGGGGAGGTATGCATTGATATTGGCAATTCAACAATCTCTAGGATGTTAGTTGAGCCATCCTAGGAGATGCATAACAGCAGTACACTTGACGAGGATGTGTGTGAAGTTGATAGCACACGTGAGGATGCTTACCAATCAGTGAGTGATGATGATTCAGCCTCTTCCCATAGTGCAGATTTCAGAAAATTTGTGTGGAGAGAATTTGTCAGTGGGGTCTAATCATTTAACAGGACAGTTGAAGGTGAATGAAGGCATGATTGCTGCAGCCATAGAACACTTTGAGTTGCTCAGCAGTTGTTGGTAAATTGTTGTTGGAAGACTCCAGAAACACATGAGCACTTTGATAGTGAACTTTCCCTTGCCGAGTTTCAGGCACTTAGAGATGCAGTTGGAGTAATGAAGAATAATTACCTACAGTTGTTATCAAATAGAGATCATCTTCTCATGCTCGATGGCATTTATCATAATGCTTTAAGGAGGAAGGAAGAGGAGGTTGATGAGCTCACCTATGAGCTCGAGGTCACCATAGACTCTTTGAAGAGCACTCAATTAGCCCTTCAAGAGTCAAAGCTACAAATAGATGAGCTTACCGTGGAGTTGAGTTTAGCACAGTCTTTATCTCCAGTAGTTACAGTTCCGATTTCTATGACAGTTACTGGTGATGAGCATACACCCACGGATAGTGGTAAGGAGTACTTTGTGGATATGGCTACATACGTTACAGTTACATATGCAGGGAACACAAATGGGATGGGTGTGGTGGTTGAGAGTAGCAGAGAGCCAAATGTTGCACCAGGTGTTCCTGAGGTTAGTCCCATTTCATGTGATGCAGAGCAGGTGATTGATAGCTCTTGCGAAGAGTTGGTGGATTTCCCCGAGAGTTGTGTGACAGATTACCACACTACTCCATCCTTTTCACAGGAGACATGCAGGGCATCTTTCAGTGGGGAGATTGATTCTCATGTTGATTTGTTTCCCTCTCTTGGAAGCAAATCAGAGATTGCATCCTATGCAGCTGATAGTGATCAACAGCTTACCAGACCACAGGGTTGGAGAGGTCAGCTGAAGGTTACAAGAGAGAAAGTTGATTCAACCTTATCCTGTCTACATTGCACTCATAAGAATGTTGAGAACCTTCTTTGGACAACAAAGTTGGAGGAGAGACGGTATGGGGTCTCAGCTGGTACTCACATTCATGATTTGCAGTTCATCAGGACTGCTTTGGAGGAGGTAAAATCAGAATATTTCCAATTGTTTCATGATAGGGAGTATGCTATTGGGTACGCAGAGAGGGTTGCCAGAGTATCTACCCAGTTAGCTATTCAAAATCACAGACATGAGCCATCATCTGATTTTAGTGATGGGAGTGATGAGGAGCGTGTTTCCCATAACTATGACGGTCAGCCGTTGACATAGGCAGGTGCTTTTTATTTTGACTACATAGTGAGGAGTGCTCATCATTTCTCCTTTAGTCCACACACAGATGACCTGATGATGCGTAAGTGTGGAATGGCTTGAGATTTATACCATCCATTGTGGGATGAAGGGTTGCCATCTACAGAAGATGGAACTAGAAATTGCAGGTGTTTGACTCAGATACATACAAAGGATTATTTGCAGGGTCAGAGATCAGATTACCATCATGATAATATGTACCAGACAGAGTTTGCAACTTCTTTGTCTCGAAAATTTCCACTGGAGACATGGCTTCAGAGAGGTTGCAGCATCAGTAGGCATGATGGCATGTTTAGTTTTTACAGCGATGATGGAGGAGAGTTATATCATTCCCTCGATTTGAGAGGAGCAGTTTCATATCTTCCAACACCTATGTTACATACTCAGCACATCCATAGGAGTTTCGTAGAGGATGGAAGGGGATGTTGTGGTTCAGACACTTCGAGATTTAATTACTTCTTCATAATTGATGGATGTAAGGTTCTGATGTGTTGGGATCCAGGTGGTGACAGGTTTGGCATGTCAGTTCAGTTGGATTCTGTTGTGTTGCTTCACCACTCTCTGCATGGTGAAGATTATATCAGAGTAGCGCAGTGGAAGCCAATAAGTGATGTGTATGGCAGACTTCCATATTGGCTTTGGGACCCAGGGGTTCCTATGTCTAGCAGATTGTTCGATACTGGGGTAGCTACTTACATTGATGCTGAGCATGGTTTTACCTCTACCCAGCAAATGTAGTGAAGATGTTGTTGTACATTCTTCAAATTGATTTGGGATCCTGGTGTTCAGCTTTGGCATACAGGTGCAGATTGCTTGAGGGCAAGCAATCTTTGGGAAGGGTGGATTGTAATGTCCCCATTTTCGAGTCTTATTGCAACACGGTTGGAGATGACTTTTTGGGTTGGTGACAGCATAATCGGAGGAGTATTTCAATGTCACCAGGGTGTTCGGGTGATCTAGTGGAGCTGGTTGACACTTTCTGGAGAGACTTCGGACAACTTGTTTGTATTTGCTATTTATAGTAAGTGCTTGCATGTCGACAATCTTTCTGGGTTTTTCTGGGTGTGTTCTCTTTGGTCCTCGGGGAACACTACTATTTTTAGTAAGTGTCAATTTGGCGCTATTTTGGTTACTTGGCAGTCAACTGTTGGCTCTCCTAGACGTTGCACTGAGCTCAGAGTTATCAGATGGTTTGTGGATCCAATTGGCACCCTCTGTATTGGCTCAGTTTGCTTATGGCCGTTACTATTTCTAGTAAGTTTGGGTTCGGTGTCGGATCAAGATTTTCAGAGTAGGGTTGGATGCGTCTCGTTGAGACCTTTCCAGCGAGCTATAGATCACTTAATTCTGAGTTCATTTGGGCCTCCATTTTAAAGTCCGTAAATTATTATTATTATTTAATATTGGACTTTGGGTTTTATTAGTTAAGTGATGAAAAATGAAATATTTAAAAGGTCACCTAAGTCATTTTATGGAGCGGTCACCTTGGGAAAAATTAAAAGAATATTTCCCTCAAAAAAGTGAAACCCCTCTTGGAGAGTTATAAAAGAGGGAAAAATGCCTCATTTGCATATGCTTGGATTATGGTTTTTTTCTCTCTTGTTGAGATATTCCCGTGAGGGTTTTTGGAGCTTGGCTCCTGGGTTTGGACTGATCTTGCTGAGACGAAAACTTCTGCAAGATAGAATTTGATCTTTGGCTTTGTGGACAAAAACCCACTTGGTCAATTTGTGGAGGCTTCATCCAGAGGTCTCATTTGTGCATTCAGTGGATACATTTGGAGTTGTTTTGAGCACGGAAAGAAGATATTCTTTCGAGTTCTTTATTGCGGACTTGAAGGACGGAGTTCAATGCAGATTTTTGAGGTTTGAAGGTTCTTTGTTGGCTGTGCACACTTTCCCATGCTGGCCGTACTGCTCCAGCAGGGCCGTACCCTCTATAGACAGCATTTTGAAGAGATTTTGGTTGATTTTGGGGCTGTATTTCTCCTTCAGTCTGATCAATTATAAGCTGCAGGCATGACTGATGAAAAACAGAAATAAAAGACAGCGATTACAGTGAGTATTGGGCTGGTTTATAGCCACAGCAGGGCTATACAAGTCTGGAGCAGATCGTGGGTTTTCATTGACAGCAAAAGTTGTCTTTTGGGCTTCATTTCTCCTGCAATCTAGGCATCTAGGGATTGATATCAAGTTGCCAATAAGTGTATAACAATATCTCTTTCATTTCTTGGAGTTGGAGCACATTTTCTATGACTTGTAGTGTTGGCTCTCCGTCAGCATTGGTACGAAGTTGTAAAACTCCATATGGGTATGTTATTATAATTCATATTTTGGCTCATTGCTATCTGGGTAGGTGTTATTTTATTGATATCTATTTTAGATTTTTTGGGTTTATGCTAAATGCTCTTTATTTCATGTATCCAATGCAAATATCAAGCATGCAATATATTCAATGAAACCCTAAACTCAGAACAATCAGAAACACAAAAATTTGGCATCAAAATATATACACAACAGGGGTGTATATTACATCTCTTTCTTGGCATTTCATGAAATGGGTATTGTTTATATCTGCTTATTTATACAATATTAATGGAATAGAGCAACTGGCTATTCTTCATTTCATGTATTTTGCAATATATATATTTGCATGTGTGTTATGTTATGGAAACAACACCCAAAACGCAAGCACGTTTTCAACTAAACTGAAGAAAACCCTTCAAACAGTGTGAAAAAACTTAACCCAGATTAGATAAACTTAAACACAGAACAGGGAGGGCTATTTTAGGAGCGCTCACCTTGGAGGAAAATATAAAATATTATATTCTTGGATTTTGGCACTCACCTTGGGAGAAACAATAAATCAATAATATTGGGCGGCCAACCTTGGAGAATCAAAAAATAAATAAAATATTGTTCTTGGCCGACTTGGAGGAAAAGTAATTCAAATCTTCAATTTGAATTTGTCGGCCTATTTCGATGGAAAAAGCAGAACCAAGTATAAATAAAGCATGAAGGAGCTCATTCCGGCATTACGAACATTTTGGCAACTTTTCGCATTTATGCTTGGCAATTGTATTGCATGACCTTCCAAGGATGAAAACCCTTGTGGAGTTGGTGTGTTGGACAAAAACCCAATCACATCTTGTAGGTGGATTCGTACGGAGTTCACATTTGAACTTCATTGAGGACTTGAAGATTTGTTTGAGCATCATTGATTCATCATTCGAAGATTTGGTTGGAGACCACTATTGAAGATTTCATTGAAGACCTTGATTGAAGATCCTTTGCATTTTGATTGAAGACTTTGGAGACCTACATCATTACTTAAGAGCCAATTTTGTCGAGGCACCATTACTTGTTTGGAGCGCCGATTGTTAGAGGACTGGTTGCAGATCTGATATAACTTCTATCCTTTTCCTAGCCGTCGCCATTCTTGTGGAGAGACAACCTTGCTTGGGAGCGGCTACATCTTGGTGGAGATCGGCTAAGTATTGGCTACTTATTGAAAGCTTTGGGCATCATAATCACTGTCAAGTGAGGTACGATCTATAGCAAACCCATACTGGGGCAGCGCTCAGCATCCAACAGTCACCATTGATCATCATTCTAGCAGCGATCAAGCATTGAAGACCAGAAATCAGCCTTGGAGTGGTGCGATAGCATTAGAGTATCATTTGCTTTGTATTCCAACATCATTTGAAGACTCGTCCATATCAGATCTGAGTTGCATTGTGATTGGTATGTGCATCCATCATTTACCTCTGATTTGTAACAGCACCTTGGTGTATGTATTTGGCTATGCTAGAGCCATCCACTTGATGAAATTGAAGACTGGAACAAACTGAATTCCTAACAGCAGTGGTCTGATTTGGTTTATCATCTTCTTTGATCTTTATGTGTGTTTCATGGTGTAATTTCACATTGATAAGGCTGCCAATATCTATTTTGTTCTATCAACAAATTTCTATATGTTTGTTCAATTTTCATGCTTGAAGAAGTCATAATTGAAGGTGCAGAAATAAATTCAGTATACAATCCTAGGGTTTTATTTGGAAAATTGCAAATTCAGAATTTTTGGTTCAAACCCTAGAATGGGACATGACACATACACAAAGGAAATCCAATCACAAGTCTTTGGAGAGGAGGCGTGAGAATCTAAAAAGGATCGAACCATTTTGATGAAGACTTTGATGACTTCAAGCCAGCCGCCACTTTACCATAAAGAAGGAAATCATTCATATTTTGATTTCAAATGTTTGGGGGAAGGAATCATGGGAAATAAAGTAATGTGGGACCCTCAAGTCAACCACCCCAGCCTGAAGTAGAAAGAATAAGTCTAAAGAGGAAGGCGCTCGGGAAAAAAGGTGAGGTGGAACCTCAAAAATCCCAGATGCCCTCAAAAATCCCAGCCGCCTCTTCATTTATGAGAAATGCAGACCATACCAATCAAGGAAAGGAGTCGCACTATTTAAAGGTTTCAATCTGAAGCATTAACAATTATATCAATCAGAATATCAGAAAATTTTTAAAAGGAATATTTCATTTTTGTAGCATGTTTGGCACGTTTGGTTGAGTTTGGAATCATTTATAGTCATGGGACAAAGGAATGGTGAGTTTTTTAGGCTTTTCTATAGCAAGGTGACCAATCATAAAGGGAGCTGAGTCTAGGTCTCTAGGACATGCCCAAGCCTACTCGCCTCAGGACTTGCCAAATTTGGGCAAGTTTGAGTGACTATTGTATCTCGGTTGTCAATTTGTCAATCCTTAGTACAACTAGCTTCTCCTCAATCTAATCACTAAAACACTCTCACAAGCCTTTGATAATGTGAATTGCCATCTCCACATATTCTTAAAGGTGTTGGGAGATCCTAACCGTGCTCTAAAAGATGTTCTGTTTGAAATTGGAAGAGATGGGATCATACAAATCATTTCAAATTTTGTTTTTGTCATCAGGACAAAACAGCCCCTTTCAGCAAACCAGCAATTGCAAAACTGTCCCTATAGAAAAATTGGTGGTTTAGCATTGTTGGTTCCTAGGGTGAAATTCACAACTTGTAATTTTGGATAAACTTCATCTTGTCAAAGAACATTATTTTTTCCCAAATCTTTATGGATTAACATAGGATACCCATATATAAGTGTTCTCAACTTACTATAGGGGAAGAGATGGTAGACCCTCTCATTCCACGAGATGGGTGGTTTGTCTGAACAGTAACTGGTGAGAGTGCACCCTTGGCCAGCCAAGAGAAATCCTCAAGCCATATGACCAATGATGCTAGAGATAGTCAAGTTGAATGATGATGATGCTATTTGCACTACACAGGAAATGCTCAACATAGAAAGCCAACTTGGTGCTAGTCATTTGTATAGGAAAAGTCCTAAGTGACTTGGATGCAATGTTGATGAATATCCTCTCGAATAATTCTATTAATGATCTCTTTCGAAGGTAGAAAGCGAGGAGGTGCATCTAAGGAATACCTAAATGGAGGAATACAATCAATAGAGATGTCAATAGATTGAAGGAGCAGACTAGTCTCAGAGTATCACAATAACAACATCTAGTGTGGCTTGAAGAGGCAATCCTATTTTATGAATAAACTGCCAAGTAGCAGTGTCTCTCACAGACTAAACATGAATCACCCAATGATTTGAGTCTGTGGATATAGAAAGTGATCTTGAAGACACATTCGAGGAGAAGCTATTGGATCGTCTTCTTTGTTTAAATGATGAATTGAGGAGCTATATGTTTGCAACTAAGCATACACTAAAGCATGAGATTGTGGACCCTATCTATACAAGCACAATGAGAAGACCTCAAATCTCAAAACTGTCATGTTCCGATATTAAAGGATTATTTAAATTAAAGATCTAAACATTGTGACAAAGACGGTCTCGTTAAACATCATTCCAGGTGATAGAAATAATTACATATGTCATATATTATTAAATAATATTGTTATATGAACAATAAATAATATATTATTTTCATAATGAGTTATGATTATCATTAATACCAAATATTATTATTATATGACGATAAATTATAATTATCAAATATATATGATAATAATATATATAGGATATAATACAAATATAAATATTATGAATTTAAATATTATTATAATAATCATAATATAATTTAATAATATAATGTAATACATAATATATATTTTACATAGATAAACATAAATATATATTATGAAATAAACAAAATAGATATTATATAAATATTAGTAGAGAGTTATATTGATAAATACTAATAAATTAGATATCATTATAATACCATCTAATAAAGCAAAAACCAAAAGACTTAATATAATTTGTAAAAGGATAATACGGTGGTAATAAGGAACAATTACCATTAGAAAGGCACGATTCTTTGGAAAGAGGATATAAATAGTGATATTGTGTGTGCTAAAGGAATAAGGTGGGACGGGTGGAGCATCAAGCACTCAAAACCTTAAAAGAGATTCGTGGGTTTATGAAAACAATTTTGTGTTTTTTTTAAAGTTTATATCAGTTGTTGCAAACAAGAGACAAAGTCTGACAGAAAAGCTCAGTCAGCAATATTGTTAATAAATCTTCATTTCCTAAGATAATTCAGGAATTCCGGTGGGCCCCAAATTCCACTAAGGGTGACCATTTCATTAAACTTGTATTGAATTCATTTTTTAATCTGAATAACAAGGAAATCACGGGCCTTGGAGATTATATTTCATTTGATATCATTATGCGTGGATTGCCTATACACATCCAGTGCCACTTTTGAGTCTTTGTTTTGATTT
Source organism: Cunninghamia lanceolata (assembly GCA_027924645.1). Taxonomy (NCBI): domain Eukaryota; kingdom Viridiplantae; phylum Streptophyta; class Pinopsida; order Cupressales; family Cupressaceae; genus Cunninghamia; species Cunninghamia lanceolata. The sequence continues at coordinate 2,398,193 of BSBN01000124.1, read as the reverse complement.
TGGTTTGAAGACGTGGCATGATCGATCAAGGAAGGAAAAATCAGAAATAAACAGATCATCGATTAGACATTCATCATTCTAAAGCATAGATCAAACAGCAATTATCAGATAGAAGGCAGTGGTGGAAGAAGAAATAAAGGAGAAGCATAGCATCGATCTGCAGGAGTTTAAGAGACATCAGAAAGAAATAGGAAACAGCAAACAGCAAGGTTGTGCAGATCTAATTGCAGCAGTCTGAACAGGTACGTCATCTATCATGAATAAACTAAGTTATAAATATTAGATATATATATCGGTAGTTTATTTATATATATATATATATATATATATATATGGTAGAGTGAAATGATAGAGTGAAATTATATAATGGGAAAGTAAGGAAAATATGGTATATGTATAAATGGACTGTCAAATTAATAGATAGAATTATGATGTAACTATAAATTAGAATGTGCATAATGAATAAATGATAATGATATATGGTCAATTTTCATATAAGGCCATGATGGCTAATATAAGGCATCTTGTGTTAAATGATAATAAGAACAATTATGATAGTTATGAAATCAATGAAAAGATAAGTTGGTGGTACGCTTGGAGCTGACACGGACTCTCCCTTTAACCCCTCTATCACCTCTAAGGTATGACGTAGTTGAAATAGTTTATCTTAGCCTAGGTATCTCTCGACTGGACGTAAGTCCCTCGAGCCAAGTGCTGAGGAACCCCGTGTGTGGGTGAAGTCCTTGGGCCTAGGAGAACTCATAAGAGTTGCTCTACGGATGGTGACTCTCATCTGGATGAGGTACTACGTGTGTGAGTGAAATCCCACGAGCCAAATGGTGAGGGACTCCGTGTGTGAGTGAAACCTTTGGGCCTCTGTAAGAGATGGAACTATTTCCTTAATGAAATCATACTTGGTGATCTAGAGCTGGTTAACATAAGAGTCTACCATAAGTCCCTCACAAGACATATCACAAACCAATAATAATAATGAATAACATATATATAAATGTGCTTATAAATTCAATTCATGATGATGAAACAAATATATGAACTTAATGCGAATATAATCTAAATATGTTATAGTCTTAATGATTATATGTTAAAAAAAGATTACTAATGTTCTCTTTTACTAAGTTGGAGTTGTGTTAAATAGTGAAAAATTTCAGCGTACTAGAAGGGGACATTACAAAAACCATAAAGAACAGTAGGCTTAATAACTGCATTGAAGGGATATCCTGGAAAATGTATATGAAAACACTAGCACTCCAAGAATGAAATTGAGGTATATCCCTTGCAAGGATGCATCTAGAGGTATGTTTCAAACTGAAAAATGGTCCACTGAACTGCACTCCAAAATAAGTATAAGCCTTAGTTATTTCCACAGGCTCACAGTCAGAAAAACTGAAACTTGGATAGAAAACCGTTGGAACTGTTGAAGACCATGACCTTGGTTATTTGATTGTTTAGATAGGGTGGTTTGATGGTTTCATAACAGGAAAGACATCAAACACCGTGCTAGATCTTTCTGTCTAGTTTGCCTCAAACATAGATATTGTCCACATCAATAAGTGCCAATTTCTTTAAAAAGGCACTAATACAATACCCAATACGTAATCAACCTTTTATTACCAAAAATATACACCAAAAAAGATAAAATAGCTCAGAGCTGTATAAACAAAGATCACAATTAACTCTAGGATGATAGTTAACTTAAAGGCCATAGCATCCTCATAAAGCTGCTTTAGTTGCTTGCAAATATTCCTCAGTCAAGGACCAATCTTACAAGCACACAACTAGTGAGAAGGGACTAACTGCAAAAATGGATAAATACCCATTATAAGAAACACACTGATTTCAAATACAAGAAATTGATATATTTGGCATATCTAAAAAAATTGGAATTATTGCTATAATGCAATGAGAAGGATAACCAGTAATGCACATTTAAAATTTGACAAAGATCGAGCCATAAGAGTAGATAACAGTCCAAAATGTTTTGAATCAAGCATGCTTATTTTTAGTGGCATACCTCGAAGAAAGCTTTGCTTTCTTCAATTTCTTCTATTACTTCATTTGTAGATTGATTTATTATACTGTACTTCTCTGGATCTATTGCACGAATACTGACAGCATAGGAAGGGTGTTTCTGATCATCAAAAAATAAGCCAAATTTCAACATGTATGTTATATATTACAAACAATTTTTTTTTTTTTTTTTTTTACAAACATACATTTGAATAATTATATTGGTGACTACAAGTAGTACATACTACAAAGTCCTGTAGAATGCATAATAAGGAAAAACAAAACAAATGGCTACCTCCTGCCCAATGTAGTGTAAAGATTCATCATTTGGTACACCATTGGAATGCCTACTTAAATATCCTTTCTTGGTGAGATCCAAAATACCATCACGTAATACAGAACCAAAATATTCCTCATCATGTTCCACATGAATAGGGTGTTCCAAAGCAGCACAAGCTAGATGTTGTTTTACCACCTGTACCATATCACAATCCAAAATTCAAAAGAAAGAATTTTCCAATGCAAAAAGAATACATAATATAGCTAAGCATAAGTCATGCACGACAAATATAATTTGTCATTTTACGTGTCCTTTCCAGTACACCTTATAATCACTATATAAAGGATCTGGATAATTCAAATTTTGTTTTGAATAATAACCTGTATGTTATAAGCATCCACTTGGCAATGTTCAATTGGTCTTGAGAAAAGTTTATTAGGGTATCTCATGAAGTGTTGATCTAGTGGTCCTTCAAATGCCACATAAATAGACAAGGAAGGCTTTTCCCTCCTCCCTGCTCTGCCAGCTTGCTGCCACAAACTGTAATCAAATATACAAGTTGAATTGCAAAATATTATCAATTGGTATTTAAGACGTCAACTAAAAACAATAAAATTATAATTTACAATTAATAAGATGTCATTTCTCTGAGAATTAGGCCCTAAAAAACTAAACAAATTACTAACCTTGCAACACTGCCTGGAAAGCCAAGGTGCAACGTTGCGTCAAGGTTACCCACATCAATTCCAAGCTCTAAAGCATTTGTTGCTGCAACTCCTCGAAGATTTCCTCCAAAGAGATCACTCTCAATCTTTCTCCTATCCTGTTAATCAAGTGCATTGGTAATTATGTTAAAACAAAAGTATAACAAGCTCAAGAAATGCAAACACCAACAACATTCAACCAGTTTTCATTGAATTAAAGAATCTCAAAATGACAAAATCTATAGGAAACCAAATCATATAGCTATCAATAGCTGAACTTTCCTATTTATTCTTTTTTATCCCTTCATTTTGACTTAGCAGGACTGTTTGGTGTTAGGAAGAATCCATAGAGCATGGCTAATTTGAAGGGAAATATGGAAGGCGCTTGTTCTATGGTTGACCATTGGATAGCAGAACTTGGTGATTTACAAATTAAACAGGTTTGCTTTGCTCAGCACCCATATGTTTTGTTATTTGTCATTATATAGTTATTAGAGCTAATCTGAACAGGCCCTATAAAAGTACAAATAAGGACACTAGGATTGCTAAGGATAATCTCATCTATGGTCATTGGCATTTGCTTGTGGGAAAGTTGTCTCTTTCAACTGGGCTATAAGCTCAATCATCTTGAATTGGCCAAGCTAGCTATTGTGATCATTCTAATTGATATCATAGATGTGACATACAACATTATAGATATAGAATGAAAGAGAATTGAATAAAAAGTATGTGTATTTATATAAAGGTGCTGTCTACAACATATAGTAGTCATCATCACAATATATGAAAATACAGAAAGATAGGCGTGTAGATGGTAAAACCTGGATATTATGTGCTAGTAATTGGCAAAAGGGGGCAGGATGAGGGGACGGATGGGGGAGATCAAATAAGCAAAAAGAACAAACAAGGAGGGTTCACCACAACCACTAGCGATTAGACCAGTTTGTTGGGTTACATCACTGGTGACCAAGACTAGAAAAACTAATTTACTTTTAGTATTTAATTGAAAAAATACATTGCACTCAATCTAGGATTTAATTCTAAATAGATTGCTCTAGCTAGAGAAAATGAATAAAACATGTAAATGCTAAACAACCTAGCAAGAGATTTACAAGTAAACACAATGAAACCGAGCAAATCCTAAGCTATTTGACAAAAATGAAACTTTTCTGTCACATCCCACACTGTGGCAGCTTATGCATTGGACATTGCGTGGGCCATAAGGAGTAAAAAAAAAGAATATCTTATTTAAATGTTGAACCATAGTAAAAGCTTAAATGTATAGGAAATAAAATCAATCTACCATTCCTATTGCCGAAATACTAATAGTATTGTGTACAGTTAATATGAAAACGGATGGCATTTATTATTAGCATAGTTCCTTGTAATGTCCCCTTTTTCCAAGTGATCACCCAACAGGAGGCGGCTAGCCTATTTTATTCTCGTAGGCTAAGTTGGAAGTACAAGGGAATAATCTATTAGTTAAATACTAAGTAATCCTAATCATTTCGGATTATTTATATTTAAGTTTTTAACTAATTTTGCTGGACCAATTTATGATGTGAAATGACTTTTACTTTTTTTGTGAGCCTCTTGGTGAAATAAAATAAATAAGAGAAAATTGCCAAGAAGGTGGGCGACCAATTTGAGGATTAAAAAATACAAAATAAATTGCTAAGGGTGGTCGGCCAAGTTGGAAGAAAGTACAAAACAAAATAAAATATATTTTGCTAAGGGAGGTTGGCCATGATGAGGTCTCATTAGATGGCTATAAAAGAAGGCAATTTGGAGGTCATGATCATCATTCATTCATATCATTTTCATTTGGAGATTTATCTCTTTGGCTGCAACTTTGGTTCAGCATATATCAAGCACGAAAATCCTTAGGAATATAGGTGGATTGGACGAAAACCCAATCTCATCTTGGAGGTGCACTCATACGGAGTTCATATTTGTGTTCCATTGGAGTTTTGGAAGGAAAGAACGAGCAACAAAGCCATATTTGTTTCTGTAGAAACCCTAAGGTCAAATTGTGAGATTTGTGGTCTCATTAGCTGGCTATAAAAGAGGCAATTTGGAGGTCATAATCATCATTCATTCGTATCATTTTCATTTGGAGATTTATCTCTTTGGCTGCAACTTTGGTTCAGCATATTCCAAAGATGAAAACCCAATCTCATCATGGAGGTGGACTCATACGGAGTTCATATTTGTGCTTCATTGGAGTTTTGGAAGGAAAGGAGCGACAAAGCCATATTTGTTTCTACATAAACCCTAAGGCCAAATTGTGAGATTTGTGCCAAAAACAATTTGGAAGATCAGGGATATATTCAAATTTTCAGATCATACTTGGAGTGCCATCATTTTGGAGTGTTTGAGCATTGATTGTGCTAGGGTTTTCACCCTAGATTGAGCGCCAAGGAGGGCGACTTCATTGTGGAGTGTGGGAGCCAAGCCCTAGCCACCGCCCTCATTTTGCATGCTATTTGCCATTTCCAAGGGAGCACCACCTAGCTGGAGGAATTCACCACCTAGGGTTTGATATTTGACATCATCATTCGCCATTTGTGGTATGTATAACCTATGTTTAGTTCTGAATTGTAAGGGCAGAATTCTGGGCTATGTTTGGGCATGTTTGAGCCTATACATTTGATGTAATTTCAAATCATAATATTCAGATTTGTAGCAGCAGACTTATATTGTAAGATACCCAACTAGTACTAACTAAATTTTTTCTTAGACAAATTTACTTGCACTTAACTCTTCAACTACTTAGTCTACTTAACATTACATATGAAAAGATAACAAAGGCAACTTGCATGAATCAACTTTGAAGTTGGGTACTTGTATTATTACTTGATTTAACTCAATGCAAATGTCTTATTACAATGATGATGCCCTCAATGGCATGAATATACAATCTTATTCAAAGGATTACAAGGAAAGGCCTTGAAGCCTAGATGTATACAATGCTTTCAACTTCTTCACAACTAGCTCTATCTCACTAGTTAATGTAGATCGCTTCAATTGAACCTAATGATGTCAACTGGATGTCAACACCTCACCAAGCAACAAGGGAGCATCACCTTGTCAGTTGAGGGAGCATCACCCCAACTCTTGAAACTCGCAGGCCTCAAGATCACAAACATAAAGCTTTGCAAAGAGAAAATTTGCCAAAAGATAAGATGTTCAAATGAATGAGAGAGCCCTTCCTTTTATAGGCCTTCCAAAGGCAATGAAGGCACGTTTTCCAAGAAGCATATTTAGGAGAATATTCCACTTGACAACTCATCCTGAGTTGGCAACCTTACCCAAAAACCCTGACAAGGATCCCAATGTTATCTCTCTGACCAATGAGAATTCAAGTAGTGTAACTACCTTATCCTCTTCTAGAAACACTTAGGCGTAGTTTTAAGGTTCTTCTGACTTGGGCGCCGATTTGGAGGATCTCATCAGGAAGTGCGCCTAAGTCATGAATCCTCATCCTTTGATGATACCACCTTATGAATTGAACTCCTCTGGATCCATACTCTATCATTTGATGATTTGGGATGCTCAGCTTATCACCTTGCATGGTAGGCGCACATTTGGAGGATTTGCAGTGGATTTGGCGCCTAGAGATGGATTTGACACTTTTCCACAAACTTATGTAACAGATGAAACCTCTAAGTGTTGGATTGACTCCTTTGGAGAGAGCGCCCAACAATTGCACCCCTTGAAGATGTCTCCTCTCTAGCTAGGCACACTTTCTGTCAGTTTGTCTGGGAATTTGCGCCTTGAATCCAATTCATCATCATTCCAAAGTCATTTGTAAGCAACTTGGCTTCTAGGAGATATAATCTTGTTCCTTGATGAAGCGCCTTCCATTCCAACTAGTCTTGAGACCTTATTTCCTCCTTAAGCACATATTTGGGTAGTTTCAACTTGGAATCTGCACCTAGTCTTGAGTTTTCCAATCTTCCTTAAGGGCGCTCACACTTGGAGTCTTTGTGATCAAACAAAACACTTATCTCACTAAGCGCCCTAGCTTTTTGAGGAGTTTGGAGATCATTTACCCTCTTAGACGCATCTTCAAGGTCATGGAGTCTTGTTTTGGTGCCTTGATGTTCTTGGGCGCACTTGGAGTGTTGCAAAGTGTCATATTAGCACCTAGGGTCATATCTTCTTGACAAGGCAATATACTTTGATGAGTACTCCAATTAGAAACCTTCAACTCAATATCTATCATCATCCATGATAGACGCTCAAAAGGATGTTTCTTGACTCAATGTGCGCCTAACAACCAAGACATGATCATTTCATCTTTCTACTTGATCTTCATTGAGGATGAGACTCACTTGATCTACTTAGAGGAGCCCTGTGCTTGTTTGGAATGCAATCTTGATGCTTAGAGTCTAGGCACACTTTTGGGAATTCTGATGTAGAATGTGCACCTAGGCTATACTTAGCCATTTTCCCTCGACACTTGCAATGCATTATGGTTCTAGAAGTTGATATCTCCTTCTCCAAAGGTAGTGCCACCCTTCTGGAGACATTGAAACCCTTATTCCAAGCTAGGCGCACATCTAGACTTGTCAGAGTGACATTTGCACCTAGGCATGAAAACCTCATTATACCTTACTCAAGTTCATCTCTAATCTAGGCACTTGGTTGGAAGAACCCATTCAAGTGGAGCGCCTCTTGTTGAAACCTCAACTTCAATGCCGGAAGTGACTCTAGAAGCTAGGCGCCAGAATGGGTGTGTTCTACCAAAATGGGCGCCTTGCTCATGACTTAGTGGATTATGACTTCAATATCCTTGATTGTACATGCAAGATAACACCCAGAGTTAGTCAAAACCCAATTCATTCCCTTATCATTCAGAATTAGCCTCCGGGAATGAGGAATAGGCTAATCCATTCTTCACTTGGTGTTCAAGCCAGAAATGGGGACATGACATATATATTCAGAAATCAGAATTGTTTGTCATTTTGTTTGCATTTGATTGGACATATCATGTGGTTGAGTTCATGGTTGATGTTATCATCATAAGGGTTTATTATTGGCATGTTTATTTGAGCATTTTGGCACATACATGTTTGCTGTCCACATTTATTTTTAATTCAGAAATAAAAATCAGAATTCTAAGGCAGATCTTATTAGGGATCTTCCAGTGGTATCAGAGCAAGTGATTTTGCCAGCTTGAAGGATTTATGTTAAGAATGTTGACTAATGAATCCTAAGGATAGAGAGTACATCACATACAAGAGAAGGCGGCAGTTTATTGGCTCGGATTCTGAAGGAGAAGACATCATGGGTGACTAGAATCATGAGGATCCCGGCACTAGAGATATCCTCAATGATATTGCTAGAGGACAGCGTGACCTAATGTAGCTTTTGTCCCAATTTGTGTGGCATAACATGAGAAATAATGGAGACAATGGAGGCAATAGAGGCAATGGAAGCAATGGAAACAATGGAGAAACTAGCAATTCCAAAATTAATGCCGACACTCACACCGGAACTACTCAAGCTTCTGTGAATAGACCTCTCATGCCTACTTTCTTGGATCGGCAAGGAGCACAAGATGGTGGACAGCAGATTGCAAGTGAGAGCTTCAATAATTACATGAGGGAATGGAAATCTCTAGGTGAGGAATTTCAAGCTGCTATGTCTCTACATGATTTTTGTCAATTGAAGTACAGGAACATGCCTAAAGCGAAGAGAAATCATAACCATGATTTGCAAAGGAAGGTGAGGAATTTCAAGCTGCTATGTCTCTACATGATTTTTGTCAATTGAAGTACAGGAACATGCCTAAAGCGGAGAGAAATCAGAGCCATGATTTGCAAAGGAAGTTGGGAAAGCTCACCACTACTCATTTCAATGGTTCGGGAAGATGCACGACACATGCATGGATTCCAAAGGTGGACAACTATCTCACATTGAACCCTATGTTCGAGAAGGAAGCAATTCAATTTGCTACTCTACGCTTGGAGGGAGATGCACAAGATTGGTGGTACAATGGGATGGTTACACAAGGTCATAGCCTTATCACTACATATGCTGATTTCTCCCAGAGGTTGATTGACAGGTTTGACAACACTAATCCCGAGCAGTTTTTCAGAGAGTTAGCTCAACTCAAACAAAAGGATTCAGTCGATACCTACATATCTGAATTTCAGAAGCTTGCCGTCTTGGTTCCGAATGTTTCTGAGAGTAGATTGTGTTACATCCCCCTTGTGCCCTAGTTATTTGATATGTACCTGGATACGTAATGTGTGCCTTAGATATAATGATGTGTTTTTCAAGTTTTGAACATGCATATACATATATATTGTTACTCAGTTGATGAATAATCATATGTAATGTATATATATGTTTGGGTTCAATTAAGTACACTGATGGATGTTTTTGTGATTATTTTAATACAGATGCAAATTGTAATGTGTTATCAGACTGACTATTCATGTTTGACCTAGTGGTTGCAGGATAGATCTCCTCTGAAGGGGGAGGAAAGGTATCATCAGGTACGAGAGGTGAAAGAAGAAAAAATTACAGTGCCGTATGAAAACCATCAGTAAGTCGAAACTGTCATTATAATATTAGGATGGGGATGTTTATACCCGAATCGTCAAGTAAACCTTAAGTCGACAATAAGTATAAGATTTCCTAGCCTAAGTCGATAGTTGAGTAATGTCACCTTATCAACCTCCATAAGGAATAATAGATGGTCGATTCTTCATAAATGAATTTAACATTTATCTATCTCTATTCATTGATTTTAAATTCAACACTTAATTTTCTTAATCTTCAACTTCGAGACTCTTCATGACCATCAACCTTTTGAATGAGATTTCCAGTTTAAAATGAAAAATATTTCACCCCCCTTTTTAATTGAAATAACCTCAATTATTGAGGTATTCTAAATCGGTGAGACTCATATTCATAAAAACATATTTCTATAACTTTAAACTTTTTAATCAAGGCCACATTATAAGTGTTCCATATTTTAATATCATGGTTTCATGTTAAATTAAAAATCCTTATCGGCGGGGAATTTCTATAGGTTGGAGAGTTTTATAAATTAAGTTCGGTCGGGATTATCAACCCCACTCACCACTATGTCCATCTCGTCAAGTTCATAGATCCCGTAGAAAGGAAGCATCCACGATTTGTGTTTGGAGTTTGATTTAATAGTTTCGGATATATTTATATCATTTTCTAAGGTTGATCGAACATCAAGCTTCGAATGATATTTTTATCTAAGCATTGTGAAAAGATCTAAAGCAGACGTAATGAGAGAGTGGCTTCTTGTGCGGAAAGAAATGGGAGAAGGAGCAAACTCTCAGGAGCGGCTAATCTTTCTTTATTATTCTTAAATTCTATGGCCTTAGAGAAATAAGACCCTCACACTCACCACTCAAAGGAGAATACACTATTTTTTTTTTGGCTTCTTTCTTCGAATATTAGACTTTGTCTTGGAAATTTTATGAATCTTGTCTAACCTGACAAACGCAGTTAGTCAAGAAAGTAAAACTATACATGCAAACCTATCTTTGTGTAATCCTAAAACCTTCAGTGGATTCTAGAAGTGGCTTTAGGCTAACAGTTAATAAATTTCACAAGTCGAGTTTCAGCAGGGTGGTCATGTTATTGAAACCCATATTATCATGCACTTTTTGTAGGAGAGCTCTTCAAGTTTACTGTGGTAATCTATTCTTACACTTGTTTAGATTTGTACACATTAAATGAATCATGAAGAAAGTTTGTATGAGTTTCATGGTCTCTAAACCACAAAAGAAAACAATGACCAAGGAAACACAGCTATTGATCTACTTTCATCGGTCATTTGCTTATAACCCAGAATACTCATCTTCCTCAGTCGTATAGCACATAACACAATATCATTGACCCTAAAACCCAAGAAATGTTCTATCTTGGAAAGACTAATTCTTGGGAAGAATTTAAATCAAAAAGATTTCTTCTTGGACTGTTATGACAAGGCAAAACATAAAATTTATAAACTTCTGAATTTTAGACTTCATTTGGCATGAAATGGATGAAAGCTGAAAAACATTAAATGGAAAACTTAAATGGGCAATCCTCTTCTTGATGTCAAGAATTCAGAAATTAAAAACCAATCCTCAGAAATGGGACTTTATACGGATGGAAAAATTAATGATGCTAATACAGTCAGTGTGCAGTAGCACAAGAGACTAAAACAGAAACATTCATTTAATTGAAAACTAAGCCGAGTAGGGTGACAAACTGAACTACATGACTAGTCGAGTCGTGTTGCGATCACTTGAAAAACCTTGGCCAAGGTGACGCTAATAGCACTAAGTAGTGTCAATCAGTTTTCTTGTCCCAGATACACTTCCAGTCAGATGGTCATACTAGTTAGGAGCTACCTATAGTGTGTGACCGACTAGGAAGATGTAGGGTCAAACACCAGTCTCAGATTGATTCCAGTCAGATGGTCATACTAGTTAGGAGCTACCTATAGTGTGTGACCGACTAGGAAGATGTAGGGTCAAACACCAGTCTCAGATGGCATTGGATTCTCTTCATGATACCTCTCTGCGAAGGGCCGGGTAGTTCTAGTAGGAACGACACAAGGGACTAGATGGTCCGAGGTTGGGCGGATAAATGCCCTGATGATATCTTTCCTCCCTAAACCGTTGAGTAAGAAAGATTAAAAGTTTTGCCAGATATGACAAAAAGGCTTATGGAGCACTGAACTATCATACCTTCATGGAAAACAGATAAGGTGTTCTATTTTACTCAAATATTTTATTTCACTTCACATCATGTTGATACATAGCAAAAGAAGTAATTTAAATTTCATAAGTTGTTTATTTTCCTTTTGAATATATATATATATATATTGTTCCTTCTCTCTTTTACATTAGATACATTTCATGTTCAATGACTTCATGCACAATTACTTTGAACCATATATTTTTATGTTGTTTATATTTCAGTATATCAATTTTAGTTTCTGACAGATTGACTTATCTTTTCATTGAAGGACTTGAGCCTCTTTGTGGTACGGTGAAAGCCCTAGATACACCTTCATTGCAGGATGCTATTAAGAGGGCTAGAGGTATGCAGTTTTTAGCACCGTCCAAGTCCAAGTTCCAAAGCAAACCCTTCTCTTCTTCAAGGAAAGATCCCAAGAGGAATTTTTAGAAGGAATGGCCCAGAAGACCGAATCCGGACATAGAAGCCAAGAATGAGCTAAGGAGGAAGAAGTTCATGCAAGGAACCTTGGGAGCCCGATAATAGATGCCTTGGGAATGGCAAAGCTCATTACATAGAGGTCACTTCCGACATTGATGATGATGGAGTCCAAGATACTAGTTCGGATAGTGATAATGAGGAGCAGTAGTTTGTTAGCGTTTAATTTCGCACCTTTCGGTGAGAAAGCAAAATGGATAGCGTGTACAGTAGGACTGTTCTTCAAATTAGGAGGGGAAGCTCTCCCTCAACAAGAAAATTAAAAAGACGTTTACAAAATAACCTATCTTTTTGGTTTCTTAGGGCACGAGCACAAGGCAATGAAGCTCTTCTGCAAGGCTATAAGATTTTCTAAAAGCTTTCCAAAAGAAAATAACTAACTTTATCTTTAAAACAATTCTGATTTCTTCAAGTAAATTCAGAGCATAAAGAAATCAGGAGGACAACTTGGAGGTTTTCAAAACAAAAGAACAAATACAACTCAACAATAATTGCTATGCACAAAGTCATGAACAATTTACATAACTCTTGACAACAAGATAGATCTCTGAAACCATGATACGTATTCTCATTAATCAAAAAGCAAGAATCAATAACACTGCTTGAACAATAAAATGCGAGCAAAAATTAGTCTCAGCATTTACCATTAGATTATAAGTGTGTAGAATACACTTATTTATACCTAAAAAGCAAAGATGCTAGGAAATAAAAGGAAGACTTAACTAACACTCTTCACTCTAGATCTAATTGCTGCATGGGAGGCATGCAAGCTTATTAGCAATTAAAACTAAAAGTATCTTGTCATGCAATTCAGTTAACTGAACTTGCATGTTTTTACACATTGAGTTCCAACTCAAAGATATTTTGCATGATTTCCAAAAGCAAAATATAAAAATAAATTTAACTTTAGTTAACAAAGACAGTTCTCAAAATAGAAGCTGCTTTGGAAATCTCTCCTGCTGCCAAAAATAAGTCCCTCCTGCAAAATGTGAAAAATAAGCTAAGTTTGAGAATTGAGATTTCTCTCAAATTCCTCAACTTTGGCTTCATCTGGTATGATCATGGACTCAAGGTGAACTGTCCTCATTTGCAGGTCTATGGCAGCATCCTCTGTGATTTTCTCAAACACTTCAAAGTCTTTTTCAGCCTTGGCGCACCTTGATGCAATATCATCCAGGAAGTACATTTTGTCTAAGTGGGGATCACCACCAAACCTTCCGCAAATCAGCTGTATGAACTCCTGCAAATTGTGAACAAGGTAATTCACGCCTTCATCGCTGAAATACCTGCAAGGAATGTTTTGAACAAAATCAATGGCATATCTTTCAATGCCTAGAAGCTTTTCTTTCCATGTAGCCAACTCCATGGCTATATTCTTCGAGGTGAAACTTGTCACAAGTCTGTTTCTTTGACCTTGGAGTATTCGTGTTTGAGCAAGGATTTGGCCTCGATGGTGACCGACGAATATTGCATGATGACTCAGAGGGGCTTGCTCTGATGACTTTTCTGCATTGAAAATGGCCAATCTGGGCTTTTGTGTGTTCGCTGCCCAAGAAAAACAATTTTTCTTTTCACTGTCCAAAATTTAATTTTTGTGAAAAAATTAAAATTTTGCCCTTGGAAAATGAAATTTTGGAGCTGCACCCTCAAAGATTCTACAGATCTGAGCTCAAACTGGTGCAAGATGATGGAAAATGCCTTTTCCCGAGGTGGGTATGTGTCAGAAATGAGAAATTTTGGACAAATAAGCCTCAAAAATCAATTTTATCTTGGCTGTAGGTGGTGATTTTGCCTTTGAAAAATCACGACCAGCGGTGAAAATCCTTGAAAATTTACCAAGAATGACTTTCTGGGTTTGGACATTGCCTTGGGAACATGAAGATGGACCCTGTGAAAGAAGAGAATGTAGAAAAAGAAGAATATTAGTGATCAAATTGCCCTCTTTATGCCTCACTGATCCGGAAAAGCTTCAAAAACCCTCAACAATGGCCGCCAGTGCAAGGAAGAGACCCTTTGGTGGACAAATTTTCCATTCAGAGTGAAAGAAAGATGTATAATGATGCAAGGATAGATAATCTTTGCCCTATGTGTGAAGATCCAATCTTCAAAAGTCTTCAACTTCGCCCTATGCAAGCTTTGATCAGTCCATTAATGGCCGCCATGTGAGAAGTGCAGCCCCAAGTACCATCCTCTTGCCAAGAAAATGATGAAAACTATGCCAAATATCTCCCTTATAGTGGACGCCCTCCTCCTAGGGTTTCATTCTTCTACTTGGACCTTGCTCTGCCTCTTCAACCTTACAAAAATAATGAATGAAATGAGAAGGATGAAGAGGTATATTTATAGGCTCATACTTTCTCTCTCCTGGCGCCAATCCTTTCTCTCCTCAACGCCAATCCCTATGCAAACAAGTCACCTCTAAAAGGAGTGCAAATGATGTAATTTAGGCGCCTTTTGCTTGAGCTGGAATAGGCGTGGGTTTTATTGCATTTGAGCGCCATTTTCCAATGACCAAAAGGCGTGAGAAATAGGCATTTTGAGCGCCTATTTTGGAAGGTAAAAATGGCGTGAGTTTTCATACATTTGAGCGCTTTTGGGAGGTGAAGCAAAAGCCATGGGAAATAGACAAAAAGAGCGTCTGTTTGGAGGATGTAATAAAGCATGGGTTTTGGGCATTTAGAGCGCTATTTTGGAGTGGTAAATAGGCGTGAGTTTTAGCCAATCTAAGTGTCTTTTTGAAGATCACAAAATGGCGTGGGTTTTGAGGTTTCTAAGCGCCTTTTTGGAAGGCTGAAAATAGGCGTGGCTTTTGGGCAAATTGAGCGCCATTTTGGAGTTTGATTTTGAGTATTTTGGGTGGAAGTATATTTCAAAATATATTTAAGTATATGCTCAGATATTTCGAAATATACTTCCAGGATGTTTGAGATAGGTCCCAGATCCATGGGATTTAAAATGCATATTGTAGAGTTTTGAGGATCCACCAAATTTCAAACTTAGACAGATTTCAGGATCTCAGAACATCAGATTTCAGGACACCAGACTTAGCCAATTTCAGGGCTTATATTGATGATTCTTGACCTTGGAAAACTTTGAACTTTGCCTTGGCCATTTTGACGGAGGCTCCTTGGATCACTGTCGTTTGCCTCTGCCTCTGGAGCATCTTTTTGCCGTAACTTCTTCATCTGATGACGGAATGTCTTGAAGTTTGGAAATCAGGCTCATATGATCCGAAGCTCTCATTGAAGCCTCTCCTCCATGAATTATACTCCAAGATGGAGTACATTTTAGCTAGAAACGTCCAAAAATGCCTTAGAAAAATTTTCAAAATTTTCAAAATTGAATTTTGATTTGCCAGATGTATTTGCAATGCTTCCCTTGGTTCCTTTATGTCATTTTGGCCTTCAATTCACCACTTTGACTTCCTCTTTTTATGTCATTTTGGCCTTCAATTCACCACTTTGACTTCCTCTTTTTTGATGTTCTTTCACTGCTTCAAGCCTGATTGGCTTGTCATAATCTCCCTCCATTCAAGCCTTGCATCGCCATCTTTTGATATGTATTGTACCTGCAGGGTTAGCACAGTAATGACAAGGCTACATGGTGCTTGGGATGTGTGTTTGGGCACATATACGAAAAATTTCGTATGGGTACAACACAGTTGGAGCTTGATGCTACAGCTACAAGTGACACCGTACATGGTACTATTGCTACACTTTCAGGAGTTACTAAGTATCATCCTTTTAGAGTGCGAGGAGTCCTGAAGGGACAGCGGGGCCACTCATAACTTCATTGATGAAGGTGTGGTGGTGAAGCGAGGATTGTAGGTAGAGGAGTTTCCAAGCTTCAGTGTGATGGTTGCGGATGGATTCAAGATGAGTTGCACTAAGAAGATACCACAATTTAGTATCTAGTTGGGTGACTATACAGTTACCGATGACTTCTATGTGGTTGGGATTGGTGATACTGATGTTGTTTTGGGAATCCAGTGGTTGCATTCACTTGGAAGATACATTCAGGATTTTTGGAAGATGGAGTTGGAGTCCATGTTAGATGGGAGGAAGATAGTGTTGAATGCATTGGCGAATGGAGCACCAAGGGTTGTGATAGCGAAGAGGATGGAGACATTGTTTCGGCATGATGTTGCATGGGCAGCTCAATATTTTGTGTCTTCTAAGTCTTCTTCTAGCAGTGACCAGCAGTACCATGTGGATATCTAGTCAGTGCTAGATAAGCATAGCGTGGTGTTTGAGGAGATTCCTCTTGGTAGACCTCTAGATCGTAGCTTTGAGCATGTGATTGAGTTGGAGGAGGGCTCTAAGCCCGTCATCACCACTCCTTATCATCATCCTAGGAGATTCAAGGAGGAGATAGAGAAGACGATTAAGGAGCTATTGGATATGGGACACATTAGGCTAGTTCTAGTCCCTTTGCTTCTTCGATGGTCTTGGTGAAGAAGGATGGCACAATGAGAATGTGCATTGATTATCATGCCTTGAACAAGAGGACCATCAAGAACAGGTACCCTATACCCAAGATTGATGAGTTGTTGGATGAGTTACATGGAGTGTAATGTCCCCATTTTCATAAGCATCAGTTTTTAGAGGGATAGGCCTATTTCCTGACCCTCGTAGGCTAATGGAGTTGTTCAGAGGGTCCTATTTGGCAGTTGTCTGGTTGACTTCTTCATCAAAGCTCAATTGGGTTCAGGTTTGGCCTTCGTTTGACTCAGTTTCTCATACTTACTATTTATAGTAAGTCAGTGGATGTTAGAGAGGGACCCTTACTATATTTAGTAAGGCACCTGGACGTGTTGGGTTTGCAATGTCGATCTCTTAGTTCAGTTGGTTTGGCTAGTTGATGAGTATTTATGGAGTTATTATCATTAAAGTCATTTTAATGATAATAAAATATTATAAAATCATAATATAAAATTTTATGTGCACTTTATGACCAATGGGGCCATGACCCTCAATTTAAGTCACTTAAAGTACATTAATGAATTATTAAAAGGGAAGCCCATTTATTGATGCACTATATAAAGTCAAAAAGCAAATATAAAGTATGTTTTAAAATGATTATAAAAGCATTACTTTTGAGGGGCCATTTATTAAAGCATTCAATGAAGTTGAAAAGAAAAGATTTTATATCATTTTAAATGATTTAAAGTGCACATGAAGGGGATCGACCTCTTGAGGAAAAATATATAAGGCACAACAAAAGCAAACATAAGGCATTCAATCATTTTGACAATTAAAGATATTGAAGTTTGTGTTTGAGCTCTTCTCATGGAGAAGTAGAAAACCAGGGTTTGCTGGTATTGGCTTTGGAGAACGAAGTTTCTTCATGGTTTTGCTACCTGAGGGTGTGAAAGACAGCACAAAGTTAAAACCCTATACCACAAAGTTAAAACCCTCTGACCTTCCAAAGTACGAGTACGAGTATGAAGAAGAAAATAGAAGAAACAGCGACGGAGGCTGGCGGCCAAATGGTTACGGCTTCTGATATTCCTGAATGCTTAAATAAAGAATACAAGCAAATGTCCATTCTAATATCTCAAATCACTCAAAGCGCAGAGATAGAGCATACTAAGACTTTCTAAGACTCTTTTAGACACTTCCTAGACTCGCTAAGAAAACTCAAGACTCAATGCCCATTATGCTTCCGCACGGGTTTATTTATAGGAAAAACATGGCCAAGAGAGAAGGTAAAAGAGAATCAACCAACTGACCCGGTGACACAGAAAGGAAGTTTATCGTGCCAAATGGCAGACAGTGACAATGCTTTTACAAAGTTTTGTAGGGGGAATCTCTTTATGAGCTATAGCTAGCATGTGAACTGGACCCACCATCAGTTGATAATGACTGAGTGCGGTCATATCCGTAGTGATAGACATCGCGCCATCCAATTGGGGGCCACTTGGCATGCCGTAGTGATATTACTATAGCTGCCTGAGACAAGGGTTGTCAAAAAGTCAAAAAAGGATCTTTAAATTGTTGGGGTGTTTTTAGTTCTCTTTATGGGTTAAACATGTTTGGAAAATTCAAATATGCTTCTGTCCAGGTTTAGGTTTTGTATTCCATGACAAATACTAATAATCCTGATATTTTAGAAAACCTGTCGTATGCTAAAACTCTCCACGGAGAAGTCCAACTTCAGAAAGGACATATTAATAGTGTTGAGGTCCCAGCAGGATGGAAATTAGACTGGATGAAAAATGTAGCACCCAGATTGTTAGAGGCTACCAAGCCTGTGCATGAGATCCAGAATAACCAGATCAGGGTTATTCCTAGGAGTTTCTCTGCTAGAAATCTCAACCCATTTATTGAACGGTTTGGTACCCCTAGACTTCTTTTAGTTCTTCTTCCAAAGAAGCCACTACTTCTAGAAAGAAGGCTCAGCTTTATGTTGAGGTTGATGCTGAAGTCTTAAATACTGGTCCTGATCCGGTCCCAAAGGACCATAGAGGTCATAAAAAAGAAAAGGGAAAAGCAGTTAACATATATCATCCTTTTTGTAATATGGTACATACTCTGCCCAGAGCTGAAACTCTCGAATGGTTCAAAGAACAAGAGGTGTCTTACTACCAGCATGGTAGATGGCCCCCTATTAAAGGATGTTTCAAGTCCACTGAAGGGACTATTAGTTTATTTCAATATGCTTTTCAACCAAAAACCTCTGAAGAAAAGGAACCTTCTCTTGATTACAAACAAATGAATTATCTAGGAAGATTATGTTCTCATCTTCAACAGAATCTTGATGATTGTTGTCAAGATGTATTACACCTACGAGAGTCTGTTGCTACTCTCCATCAGGATCTGAAAAAATGTGGTAATATTGTTGTTGACAATAATACTCGTGTGAAAGAGGTCATCAATCATGTCCAACAATCCAATGCAAAATTTGATCAGATACAGTCTGTCCTCACAAAAGTAGATACCACTACTGACCAATTGGTTAACCTTGTACAGCCCCTAGGGAACCAATTAGATTCTGTGAGTACTACTCTTGTTACCTGTTTTGATAGGATAGATGATTCTTTACATGATTTGTCCTCTGCTTTAGACTGGTTAGTCAATGAAGAGAAAAAATCAATGTCTCATGCTTTGGTTGTTCCACAACCTCTGATTCCAAAAGAAAAGCGGATTAAAAAGGGTGACTCTGTGCATATGATGCAAACTACCTGTCCTGTAACACCTTGGTATCTGGATATTGATGAAGTTGATGATCCATATAATCTCATCACCAAATGGGTCAACACTTTTATTATTATTGGTAGTCTTTCTGGAACTACTCAAGTCAATATTACTAAGATGGTTGTTTCTTATTTCTGGGGAATTCTCGCCGATTGGTGGAATGGAATTCCTAATGCTGACAAAGATGCCCGTGTCTATAATAATATGGTTATTGTATTAGACGCCCAAGGTCAACCTCAGCAACAACGTCCAGCCTTAAACTGTCTCTTAGATTGGCTTGTTGATGAATTCTGTCCCGACTCTGTTTGTCGCCAAGAAAGACTCATTAAAGATATTCTTTCTATGAAGTGTTGTGATCTAAAGGATTTCCAGCGGTATTCTTTTGAATTCCGTCATCTTATTTATCAGCTGAAAGATCGGTCAAAGATTGAGTTTACCAAAACCAAATATTTAGAAGGCCTACCTTATAATTTAGTTGATAAGGTTTTCCGTTATCTTGAGATTCGGGAAATTCCTTTAGCCCAGTGCCCCATCTCTGACGTCATCTAGTATACCCGTGAACAAATTCTCCAGTTTATTGACCAGTGCAAGTATCAACAAAAGTTTACCCGACATGAAGCCCAACGTGTGGCTCCTGCATTTATTGATACTTTTGGTTGCAATCCTTTCAACAGCTGTAATCCTTTCACTCGCGATCAGCGCAAATGCCGCAAGAAGCATACCAAGCGTCAGCTTTCTTTTCAAAAGTGTACTTTTCCCCACAAACATTCTTATGCTCCTAAGCATCGCTTCCTGCATCGCCGCTCTCAGCCTCGCCCTGTCGCTCGCGAAATCATTTGTTATATCTGCAACAAACCTGGTCATAAGGCACCTGATTGTCATTGTAAAAATAAAGCTGTCAAAGCTGTGTATACTGATCCTTCTACCGCAGCATGGTGGGATGTTATTGATGAAGAAGAAGATTTGCATATGCAAGATGATGTTTTTGAACCCATCTTTGAAGAGTACGAATACGAAGATGAAGAGGAAGATGCTTTAGAAGATCTTGCAGACACACTTCTTGAAGCTGAAGAACAAATGGACTTTTATGATGATACCAAGCCTTCCGTCCTGATGAACCAGACATGGCGAAACAACAGAGGAAGAGGAGGCAGAGGCCGTGGCCGTTATTCTCCCTCTCAATACCAAGCTGACACACCAGCTCCAGCATTTGCAGAACAGCCCTCTTATCAGCAACCTTCACAGTATCCTCCTATGTTTCGACCTCCAATGCAACGTCCGAGTATGCCATCATAGGTAACTGTATTTTCTTCTGATTTCCCTATCATTACTTCAGTAAGAAGAGATCATAAATACAGCAGACAATCCAGTGTTCATACTGTTTCTCAAGCATTAGCTGATTTCTCTTTCCAACCAAGAAGTATTTGTCCAAGCTCTATATGTAGACCTTAGAGTCCTGTTATTTCTCCATTCATTGAAGAGGAAGAAGATTTCCCTTCTACTTCTGGTACTGCTTATCCTTTCCCTGACCATTCACCGTTTCAAGAACAAATTCAAACTTTATATGAGCAACAACCTGCGGAAATGGATACAAAACCAGTAATAGATCCTAGTAAAGTCAAGCTTGTTATGTCTGTATTACCAGAGCCTTCTGCACAATTAGATCCGACTTATTTAGTACATCTGTTAACTGGTAAGTTTTCCCAGTACATCACTATTACTATCAATGGCCATCAATATGATGCCCAGGTTGATACGGGTGCGTCTTTATCCTTCTGCAAAGCCCCGATCGTAAATAGATGGGAACAATTAACCAATAAAACTGCTTATACTGCTCGTGATGTCCAAGGCAATGAGTTTGTCTGTGATAAATATTGTCACCAACAACCTCTTCAAATTGAATCTAAGCAGTTCAAATGTGATTTCTTTGCCATGGATCATATGCCAGTTGATATCCTATTAGGAGGAAATTTCATTGATAGATATACTCCTTATGGATGTACTAAGAAAAGTATCATGTTTACAATCAATGGTGAAAAGGTTAGTACTCCTAGACTAATCTATGCTGCAGAAAAATATCCGGCTATTCATCAGATACAGACTGTAGAGTTACTTCCAGAATTAAAGGCTGCTTTACTCAAAGACATCTGTTCAAATGATCCTCAGAAGTTCTGGGAAAAAGATATGCCTGAGATGGAGATTCGTATTCAGGAAGGAGCAAAGATCAAATGTGGGAAACAGATTCCTATTCCTGCGCATGATTATGATGATATGGCAACAGCAATTGAAGAACGTAAAAAAGGAAAGTATATTCGCCATTCCCAGTCTGAATACAATTGCTACGCTTTTATGGTCTGTAAGGAAGCTGAAAAAAGAAGACAGAAGAAAAGAATGGTTATTAATTATCAACCATTAAATACAATTACTCTTCCATTTCCTTATCCAATTCCTGATAAAACTTATTTACTCGAAAAGGTGGCTAATTCGAAAATCTTTTCTCAATTTGATTGCAAATCAGGATTCTACCAGATAAGGGTGAAAGAAGGAGATCAGTTTAAAACTGCTTTCAGCTGTCCCTTTGGCCACTTTGAATGGAATGTCATGCCGTTCGGATTAATGAATGCTCCTGCGTACTTCCAAGAAAGAATGGACAAGATTTTTGTTGGCTGTTAGGATTGGCTATGTGTTTACATAGATGACATTCTTATTTTTAGTCAAAATTTTGAGGAACATTGTTCCCATTTAAAATCTTTTTATGAACTTGCTCTGAAGTCAGGGATTGTTCTGTCCCTTAGTAAAATTCAATGGTGTCAAGACTGTTGTAAGTTCTTAGGCATGATTGTAAAAGGTGGACGTTTAGAGGTCCAACCACACATTAAGGCCAAGATCCTTGAATTTCAGCCTCCCCTGAACACTAAGGAGCTGCAAGGATTTTTGGGTATTCTAAATTATGTTAATAATTTTTATCCTCGTGCAAGTTTTGATAGGGAACCATTACAACAACTTCTCTCAAAAAGAAAACCCCAATGGAGTCAAATCCATACTGATGCGGTTAAGCTGATTCAACAAAAGATACAACATTTGCCAATTTTACATGTACCCACAACTGACCAATTTGTGTTGTATACAGACGCATCTGATTATGCTTGGGGAGGACACCTTTGCTTCATCAAAGATGGAGTTGAATTGCTTGCAGAATATGCCAGTGGCACTTTCCCTGCTGATGTAAGAAAATGGATCTCTTCTGATAAAGAGATTTATAGTGTGATCAAAAATCTTAAGAAATTTTCTCTCAAATTCATGCATATGAAACACTTTGTGATCAGAACTGACTGCACAAGATTTTTGACTTTCAAAACAAAGGACCATGGTAGAAAAGATGGTCGTGGAAAATATTTAAGATGGCAAGAGTATTTAAATCAATTCAATTATGAACCTCAACATATTGCAGGAAAATCTAATATTGTTGCAGATTATCTCAGTAGACCTTCATTGCCTGGAGTATTTATGCAGAAACCGATCCTTCTTGCAGTATTCCTGGATTTGTTCGAGAAAAGAATTATGATGCACCCTTCAAACACATGAATTTGATTGTCCAGAGAAACATTCTCACCAAAGGGTTAAACAATCACTATGCTGAAAATGCTATTCAAGCAGCCGAAACGCTAGAACATACTGGCTGTATTTCTACTCCTGATATGTATGAGGAAGGATATGGTCAATTTGAGATACTCCGTCTCACTTCAGACCACATGTATCACCTCTTGCTTAATCTGGTTCGTAAACCCTTCTTCACTTGGTGTATCACCTGTTCAGCACCTATCACAAAACAAGTGGAGGATTTCTTCCTATTCGCCGGACCTCCTGCTATCAATCCAGATGAACCCATCAGCCAAGAACTGGTTACACGTGTCATCATCAACATGAGACTCAAATGGGAATCTTACTTTACACCCACTATGAATCACGATCATGATGTACAAGATTGGGTTATCCATCAAAGATTCCGTTTGCATGCCAAGTGGCTCCCAATTAGATGGCGCGATGTCTATCACTACAGATATGACCGCACTCAGTCATTATCAACTGATGGTGGGTCCAGTTCACATGCTAGCTGTAGCTCATAAAGAGATTCCCCCGACAAAACTTTGTAAAAGGATTGTCACTGTCTGCCATTTGGCACGATAAACCTCCTTTCTGTGTCACCGGGTCAGTCGGTTGATTCTCTTTTACCTTCTCTCTTGGTCATGTTTTTCCTATAAATAAACCCATGCGGAAGCATAATGGGCATCGAGTCTTAGAGTTTTCTTAGCGAGTCTAGAAAGTGTCTAAAAGAGTCTTAGAAAGTCTTAGTATGCTCTATCTCTGCGCTTCGAGCAATCTGAGATATCAGAACGGACATTTGCTTGTATTCTTTATTTAAGCATTCAGGAATATCAGAAGCCGTAACCATTCGGCCGCCAGCCTCCGTCGTTGTTTCTTCTATTTTCTTCTTCATACTCGTACTCGTACTCTGGAAAGTCAGAGGGTTTTAACTTTGTGGTATAGGGTTTTAACTTTGTTCGTACTCGTACTCTGGAAAGTCAGAGGGTTTTAACTTTGTGGTAGTAAGACACCTCTTGTTCTTTGAACCATTCGAGAGTTTCAGCTTTGGGCAGAGTATGTACCATATTACAAAAAGGATGATCTATGTTAACTGCTTTTCCCTTTCTTTTTGACGACCTCTATGGTCCTTTGGGACCGGATCAGGACCAGTATTTAAGACTTCAGCATCAACCTCAACATAAAGCTGAGCCTTCTTTCTAGAAGTAGTGGCTTCTTTGGAAGAAGAACTAAAAGAAGATCTAGGGGTACCAAACCATTCAATAAATGGGTTGAGATTTTTAGAAGAGAAACTCCTAGGAATAACCCTGATCTGGTTATTCTGGATCTCATGCACAGGCTTGGTAGCCTCTAACAGTCTAGGTGCGACATTTTTCATCCAGTCTAATTTCCATCTTGCTGGGACCTCAACACTATTAATATGTCCTTTCTGAAGTTGACTTCTCCGTGGAGAGTTTTAGCATACGGCAGGTTTTCTAAAATATCAGGATTATGTATTTGTCATGGAATACAAAACCTGAACCTAGACAGAAGCATATTTGAATTTCCCAAACATGTTTAACCCATAAAGAGAACTAAAAACACCCCAACAATTTAAAGATCCTTTTTTGACTTCTTGACAACCCTTGTCTCGGGCAGCTACAGTAAGATTAGGATAAAAAGTGAAACACACAGAATATTTTGTCAGACATGACAAACTTGACAATTGACAGGCATGGTTATAATCAACTTGTCTACAATCACACAAAGAAAGATAACAAATAGGTCTAATGTTATCAGGCACATAGGAGCCTATAAGGACTCGGATTGCTCCAAAGTGAACAAAGTTCACATCCTTACGACTTCTTATATATTCTATTTCTTCAAAAGGTAAGACAGATAGAATCTTAGTCTAGAATGTTTGAGAAGGATCATATTCAAGAGTTAATTCTACAGTCCTCATACGAGGAATCACTAGAGACTTAAAAGTAGTCTTGAATATAAGATTTTTTAACAGATTGGGCTTTAAAGCACTCTTTTTATAAACACCATCAGATGTAAGCAAAGGAGGTTTATAATTACTTACTTGTCCTTCGATAACATCTTCAGACGAATCTATTTCAGGAATATCATCTAAAGAAAGATCTCCTTCAGTAGGATTGATCGCTGGTAAGTCAAAAGTTCCTTCAATGAAAGCTTCATTGACTCTTTCTATTCCTGTATCAGGGTGATAAAATCCTTGAAATTCCGCCATTTCTTTTAAAGATGAGAAATAGGATGAAGCTGAGAGAACTTACAGGGGTTTGAAAGGAGAGATATACTGAACCCTTGATAGACAAATCTTAAACGGGAATAACTTCTCAAATCCTAACACCGAAGTGCAACCCTACAGAATATAAAATTCTTCGTTCCCCAGATAATTTCTCAGATCTTTGACTAGAAATTAGATAAACGGCAGGTTATCTACCCAGAGGATCAGAAGAGGCTCTGATACCACAAAGTTAAAACTTGAAGGCTGCATTGTGTGGTGGCTTCATTACAGAAGTCAACTTGTGCTTCATTGGAGATATCAGTGTTGGCGCCTAGGGTTTTGATGGCAATTTGAGTTTTCTATTAAGCTTAATGATGGAAGTTTTGGTTCGAATAAGAAGCAATGATGCAGATTTGAAAGTGACATGAACAGTGCCGTGAACAGTGATGTGAATAGTAATGTGAACAGTGCATGAACAGTGTTGACAGCAGCAACATAGGCGATCAGAGTTGAAGACAAATAATATCAGTTTAAAGGAGTATCGATGCATTTTGTGGTTTGCATCTACATCAGCAATTTAAGTACAAATCATGGGCTTCATTGGATCGACCAGGTTCTCCTCATTGCTTATCAAGGTCTGTCATTTTATTGTTGTCCTAGGTTGCACTGTTTCAGTCATTAGCTCACTGTCCTATCAGCATTTGTCATGCCAAAATTACAGTCAAAGGTCTGAAGTATAATCGCTGCCATTAATGTTGCATTGCTATGGTCATTTGATGTAAATGTTCTTGAATGCCAAATCATTGTAATCAGATTATTGAGCATTGTAATCAATTGTATGCAAATCAAAATTTCAGTACTAAATATCAAGTTGAAGTTGAAAGGTTGCATGGCATGTGTTTGACAAAATGTCTATCAGTTGTGGCTTCATATTTGCATAAGTTTCAGTCTTAATAGAGTTGGGAGTTCACATGTCAATTGTTTGATATAATGTCATATGGCTGTAGCTGTACATGCATTTCATTTTCAGTCACTTGGAGTCTTGAAGATTGCATGCTAAGTGTTTGTAAAAATGCCTCTTCGCTGTAGATGTTCATTCATATAGCTGCATATCATTTCCAGCCATCATATAGTTTGAGAAAGTCAGAAAATTACCTTGCATTACATTCTAATTCGTTTGCAGTCATTTGGCAAACTTAGTAAGTTATTTTATGCATCTTATCATCACTTTAAAAGGGGGAAACCAAACAAGAAAGCATTTACCAGCTGGAAAGAGATTGTTTGCCAACTGTTTGACAAAATTCCTAAGTGTTCAAAACTAAAAATTAAGGCCAGTTTTGACAAAGGATATTACAGTGGTATCAGAGCAGTTTCCTACCATCCTATTGGGTTAATCAGAAATATTCAGTTGCCTGTCAGAGATTTCACGTTGCATGTCAAGATTTGGGGTTGCATGTTAGTGATCAGCACTTGCATGTCAGTTTTAATGGTTGCATGTCAGTGATCAGCTATTGCATGTTAGTTTAACAGTGGGGTTTAAATTAAATATTCATCGAGCTCACATAGTCAGCATCTGAGTGACCAGCACTCATTCATATTTTCTATTACATTATTTTTCCAGTCTAATCTGAGATATGGGTACAGATAGTGACAAACAAATTGTATCTGGTGATTGGAAGTGGTTAGCTAGAACAATATATGAACAGGGTGAAAAACTTGGCACAACTTCACAATCCAAATATGATACATTATGTATCCTTAGAAGGCTGGAAGAGAGTTTAAGCTTCGTAGAATAGTCACCTTCAGCATTGCTTCAGATATCTATGGGTCCTGCAGTGATAGTGTTGGGTGAGCATAGGTACTTGAGGCGCAGTGATAATGAGATTACGCTCACTCTTGCCCTATGCTACAGTTAGTTTATGAGGATAACAGTTCCTCGGGTTCCTTATACTGGGGTCACCATGAGAGAGCTTTTCTAGCTGATCGTAGACAGTATGTTTGGGATTGGAGACATCAGTAGTCCTACCTATGCACGGAAGGTTAAGATCTTAGAGCTAATGGCACAAGTTAGATCATGTGTTGCCATGCTTGATTTTGATCAGCATGATCTTATGTTGCAGTTATTCAGACTCTTCTTGGAATCCATTAGTCCAGGGCATGATAGATGTATTCAGGACTACATGAGAGATATCATGACTTCCATTGTTGATAACATTGAAAGTATATCTCAGCCCATCATGACACTTCTTCTAGCAGTTCGCAAGCGAGAGAAATTGACATCTTCGGTTGCTTACGTGTCGGTATGCAGTGTCTTTGATCGGTGTAAAGACAAGTTGGGACCTTATTTGGTTAAGGAGGAGCCAATGCAGGAAAAGAAGTTGAGATTTGAAGAGAAAGTTGATGTTATTAGCGCTCAAGAAGTTGTTATCAGTCATGATAACAAGTCTGATTTTTATGACAGCAGTCTTTCCCTTGAGAGTAATTATGATTTAAAAGTCATGGCAAGTTCAGAAAGTGTTGTGGGAGAGACCTTGAGTATTGGCACACAAGATACAAGTGTGAAGAATGAGGATTGCATGGTGAATTTGACCCATAACAGTTCTGATTTTCATGACAGCGGTGATGAAACTTTGCATCAACATGATACAGCAGTGACTTCACATGTGCAAGATGCTTCTATTAAGTTGTCACATGAAGGTACTCAAGAATTGGGTACTAATGATGCATTGTGTGATGTGGATTCATGTCATGATGAGTCTGATTTTTCAAATCAGACCTTAGAAAACAAGCTGGAAAATTCAATCAGTGGCATTGAATCCCACAATCGTGAGTTGGATGGACATGCAGTTACATTGGAAGCAGAAGTATGTGAAGATAATGTTATATCAGCAGCTTCTACATTACCAGTTGAGCCATCCTTTGAGGTACATAGCAGCAGTACCTTAGTTGTTGATGTGTGCACTGATGATAGCACACATGATGCTGCTTATCATGAAGTGAGTGATGTTGATACAGCCTCATATCACAGTGCAGATTTCGAATCAGCAAACTTGTATGGGAGTCCTAAGTTGCAGAGTCCTCATCATTTGGTTGGGCAACTAAAGGTGAATGACAATATGATTGCCACAGCCATTGAGCATTTTGATGTTGCTCAACAGATGTTGGCTACTCATGGTTGGAGTACTTTCGTGTTAGATGGGCACTGTGATAGTGGCCTTTCCCTTGCAGAGATTCATGCACTCCGAGAAGCAATTGGAATAATGAAACAAAATTACCTACAGCTACTTCCTAACAGAGATTATCTTCTTGAGTGGGATTGCATTTGTTATGATGCATTGAAGGGAAAGGAAGAGGAGATTGATGAGCTCACTCATGAGCTTGAGGTGACCATGGAATCTTTGAAGAGCACTCAGTTGGCCCTTCAAAAGTCACAGTCACAGGTTGAGGAGCTTACCGTGGCATTGAGACTAGCACAGTCTTCACCACTTTTAGATATAGTTCAGGTTTCCATGGCAGCAGTTGGTGAGGAGCATATACCCAAGGATTTTTTTTAAATGATATGCCTTGATGCAATTTTACAAGGAGATTTTAATTTTCAATCTTTAGAAATTTTACTTTTGATTTTAACTCCTGTAATTTTCATTGTTTTGATTTTAGCCTTTGATTATTTTGACAAAGCTGCAAAGAAAACATGGAGTGCTTTTTGCTTGATTTTTAACGATTTTATGCATTTCAATTTTTGATTTTTTTAAAAATATTATCACTTTTTAATAATAGTTAATAATAACTATTATGAAAACGATAACAAAATTTCTTATTTTTAGGATTTTGATTATTATTTTAACAATATGATTAATAATAGAGAATTATTAATAATAATATTAAAAATAATAATAGTTTTTAATTTTTATGGATTTTTAAAATTATCATTTTAAATAATAACTATTAAATTAATAATAATTATTAATGAAAACAATAATTTATTTTTTTTTATTTTAGGATTTTTAAATTTTGACACTTAACACAACACAATTTTAATTTTAATTTAATAAATAATTAATAATTTACATTATTAATTATGAAAAAAGTAAAATAAAATTTAACAAACAAACACAACACAACGACAGACTTCGACACGACAAGGTGAACGATTTCGGACATGACGGCATGACAAATATGACGAATTTTTACTAGACCGAGATTCGAATTTTGACTAACAAACTCGACATTTGGATTTGACAAGTGACACACATGAACTTGCATCATACTTTGAAATTTTTGGATGGGTACAACAAGGCATAAATTTTCTTTTTCTCAAAGCCCAATTTAAATAAAAAATTATTTTATTCTCTTCTATTGTGGACCCCCACACCACACTCAGCCCTAAATCACTAAAAGATAGCTCCCTTTTCCATTCCAAACCATTTTTACATGCCAAAAAAAATTGCAGCTAACTTGGAGGAAAAAAAACCAATAGCATTGTGAGCAGGGTTTTGAGGTGCAGCTTGAGATAACAAAACTAAGGCAACATTAGTGAGCAATGAGCAATAAAATAACAAAACTAGTAGCAAACATAAGTGTATCTTTCCTTTTTTTTCAAAGTTTTAAGGAAGAAATTTTTTAATCTCTCTTTTCTTTCTATTTTTAGTTTGCACTTGCATTCTTGTTTTCACAGAACAACATGGGCAGCAGCAATCACAATAGTGAACATGAAAAGGAAGAAAGAAATATAAAAGTTTCAGGCTCAACTAGGGGTTCATCAGGGTGTGGGAGTGTTGTGGGTGAAGGAGAATAGCCACATAACCCGTTTGAGTGCCCTTCCATCATCTTCCAACCTTATGCAAAGGGCTCTTTCAAACCCTCTAAACCTCTTCTCCATTTTGTGACAGCTCTAGATAGACAAAAAGAAGAATTCTAGGGGGGTAGAGTGTGGTTGTATCATACTTGTAACAAAGATTTTAGAGGGAGCTACACCAAGGTATATGGTTACCTCTTGGGCATCACAACACAAGGGTTTAAGGTTTGTCTAGATATAAAGGAGAATGAGAAGGCACAAGTTAACAGATTGTTTATGGAGGTGGAAGTAAGGTCTAAGGGTGTGTTGATGCCAATACAGTCTACACAATCAGCTATGCCATCCATGGTTGCTAGTGTTAGTGGTGATGTTTCTACAAAAGGAAAGAGAAAGAGTAGTGGTAGTGAGGGCAGGGACAGTTGCAGGTATATTCAATATGCAAGCACAAGATGTGGTCGTGTCTTCCATTGCCAAATTTTTCTATACCCATGCCATCCCATTCCATGTCGCACATTCTTCTTATTTTGAACAGATGTTCAAAGATGCAATTTCTGTTAGTCCCTCATTTACCCCCCGGATGTCATGTCCTCTCTTTCAAAATAGGGCCATGGAGAAGACCTCTAGCGTTTTTCCATTTACCATAGGCTAAGAGGAAAAGCAAGGGAAATAAATCATAATATTATTTAAAGTTGGGCCTAGTAATTTTAATTTAAGGGGTAACCTAAATAATATTAAAATAAAATAAAAAGTGTTTTTCAACACTAGTATTAAAATAAAAAGTCTTTTTAAACACTAAAAACAAAATAAAATAAAACGTATTTTTAAATACTATTTGGAGGGAATTTAATCATGGGCCCGATTTGGAAATGTTTAAAAGGGGTGCTTGGCTTCCTTTTTGGCATCGAAATTTCATTTGACATTTTCATTGTGATCTTTTGAATCCAAGTTTGGCATCCAAGGACGAAAACCGTTGGCTGTTTTCAATGATCTGAGAGAACAAAAATCCTATTAACTCTTGTTTTCCGAAGGTGAGGGCGAAAACCCTGATCTTTGGCATTGGCAAATTCCACCTAGGGTTTGCATGTTGAGCTACTTCAACGATTTGTACGAAATTTTAGGGTCTTATCAATTTGGATTTTCAAGCAAATTATTGTTCGTGATTTTTGGAGGGTGATCTTGCTAATTTACGAAGTTGTTCATCATTTATTGTTGTTGATCGCCTAATTTTTATGCTGTTTGGAAGTGTGCAAGCCATTTTGGGATCCACACAATTAGTTTGTACCATCTATTGCAACATCTTGAGGTCTGCACATCATTCATTGACAACATTTTGGAGTTTCCAGCCATTTCAACTTGAAGCACCAATAAAAGGAGGGTTATTTTGGCACAATAAATCATCATTTTTAGACCTATTCCAGCCGTCATACATTATGCTCTAGTCATACAACATTTATTACTAGTCATACCATTATACACAGGCCGTACAACATCAAATTGGCAACAATTAGCATCTGATCCAGGTTGTACAACATCATTATTGCAGCGATTAGGGTCTGATCCATAGATTTTAGGTGACTGGATTGGTGTGTAGCAGTTTGAAGAGTCCACAAAGTGTAATGAATCAATTACCAACCAACCATACCATCCTCGGAGGGCTTGTGAGTAGATTTCATGTTTTGAAAATTGTTGTCAAGTTGTCCATGAAAAATCAACATTGGTAATTTTGTTACAACAGAGATAATAATAAAATATCAATTTGGAATTCATTTGTGGTGGCTGTTATAACTATTTCATTTTCAAATCTGAATACTTTGGAGTGATCTAGGGTTTGTACCAGCAATTAAAATTGATATAATTATTCTTGTGAGGTATTATATCAACAGTTGAGGGTTTATTACAACGTTTCTATCCATTTGCTTTTATTATTAGTTTGTTGTTTTCTAAATTCACAAAAATACAAAACAATAATAAAGGGGACATTACAGTGGTATCATAACAGTGATCTTGCTAGCCTATAGGGTTAGATCTAATTGTTTGTGATGCAGTCCAGAGGTAGCAAATACAGAAGTTATCAAAGAATAAAGGTACAAGAACCAGAAATATAGGACATAGTTAAAGAGGAAATGGGAGAGAGAAGTAAGAAGGGTTTGACAAAAGATGAAAAGGCTGAAATACAGTATAATGCTATTGTGAGCATGACCAAGGTCAACAACAAATGACACAACTTATGGCACAACTACTTCATACTATGCATAACATCAATGTGGCCAAGGCAACACAATCACCTAGAGGTGAAGGGAGTGCTACAGCCAATCATAGAATTGTTATGGGTTCCGCACCTAGGCCCTCTCAACCCAAGTTTTTACAAAGGGAAGAAGATCCACATGAGGAAGAAGAGCCAAATCAAGATGGGGATAATTTTGCTACCTTCTTTGTAGAGTATAGAGCACTTGGACTAGAGTTCCATGCCCAAATGTCACTTAATGATTTCTACAGCCTAAAGTTGAAGCATGGGAAGAAGGAGAGGAGGACAAATTCACATCAGCCTCATAAAGATCTATAGAATAGGTCGAGTAAGCTATCCATTCCTACTTTTGGCTCCAATAGATGTATTGCACGAGCATGGATTTAAAAGTTAGATACCTATTTTTCATTCAATCCGATGTATGAGGAGGAAGCCATCAAATTTGCTACATTACACCTGCAGGGCATAGCACATGAGTGGTGGTATCATGGATTGATCACCCAAGGGCATAATTTGATTAGCACTTATGATGAGTTCACTCAGAGATTGATTGACAAGTTTGATGGTTTAGTGGATAGTTATGTGACAGAGTTTCAGAAATAATCAGCGATGGTTCCAAATGTTTCAGAGAGGAGTCTTACAGTTCTTTTCATGGAGGGTTTGATCAAGCCTCTTAGAGGTTCGGTTAGACTTTTGATCCACCATCACTATAAGAGGCCATTAGGAGAGCATTCACCTTGGAGATGTCCATGCCTAAGGGCAAATTTCAACATAAGGCACCTCTATCTCCACAAAAGAAACCATTTCAGAAGATACTGCTACATCCCAAGGAGATGTCACGAAAAGCAAGGAAAAGGAATCAAAGAATGAGCTTAGGAGGAAGTTGTGTTTCTCTTGCAAGGAACCATGGGATCCAAGTCACCGATGCTTAGGTAGAGGACAAGTACACTATATAGAGGTGATATCAGATGAAGAATTAAAAGCAGAGGATCTTGAGCCTAAGGTTGAGGAGATGGAGCAAGAAGAAACAAAGGAAGAGGAGGCTTAAAGAGGTACTCTTGCCACACTTTCAAGTGCTCCTAGATATCATCCATTTCGGATTAGAAGAGTTCTACATGGACAAAAGATTACAATATTGATTGATAGTGAATCTATTCATAATTTCATTTATGAGGATTTGATCTCTAGATGAGGGCTAGCCACCGAGGATTTTGAGGGGTTTAATGTCATAGTGGCAAATGGCTTCACCATTCCTTGCACCAAGAAGATTCAACAGCTTCATGTCTCATTGGGGAGGCATAAGGTGAGAGATGCTTTTTTTGTTGTTGGATTTGGAGAGACTAATATGGTTTTGGGTGTGCAGTAGTTGCATTCTCTTGGAGAGTTCACTCAAAACTATCAAACCATGGAGCTGAAATTTAAGGTTTATGTTAAGGAGGTTACACTACACAGCATTTTTGATGGAGGTCCTAGAGTTATTTCAGCTAAAAGGATGGAGAGATCTTTTCGTAGAGGCCAAATGGCTTGGGCAACACATTGCTTGATTACTAATACAAGGACATCCGAAGGTGAGGTCTTATCATGTGGATACTCAATCTATTTTGGATAAGCATACTGTAGTGTTCGGTGATATACCTCCAGGATTACCATCGAATAAAGGATTTCAGCATGTTATTGAACGTCAGGATAGATCTAAGCCGGTCATCACTACCCCTTATTGCCATTCGAGGAGGCATAAGGAAGAAATGGATAAGGCGATTAAGGAGTTGTTGGATATGGGACACATAACGCCTAGTTCTAGTCCATTTACATCTTCCATGGTTTTGGTCAAGAAGAAGGATGGTACTATGAAGATGTGCATTGACTATAGGTCATTGAACAAGAAGACAATCAAGAACCGCTTGTTTACTGCCGAATGATTCTGCTAGTTTCATACAGAGTAAACAAGAAAGATATTTGAACTATCACATTGTATGAGAATGAAAATATATTTGATACTCAGAACTTTCACTGCATATATTGATTCAAAACAGCAAGTACAATAGAAAACCAAAAACTCCATGTCCAATATACTGAAATGACACTACCTATATAGGTTGGGATCAGTTGCCAACCGTCACCAACGACATACCGATCGGCAGTAACTACTTGCCGATACCAACTAACCAAAATATACTTTGCCAATGCAAACTAAAATTAACAAATATAAAGTACGCCTAACATCATCCCCCCCAAAAAACTTGTCATCTTCCAGACGACTACAAAGCAAAAATCTCATGAACAACTATGAAGAACGAGGGTCAGTGGACATCCCTGGAAGTGTGGATGCCGTCCAAGCTGAACCCGAAGTCTCCTGCTGCAGTAAGACCAATCGCCGAAGCCCGTAAACCTCCTCAGTCCTTTGTTTTAGATGGGTCGTGGCAATGATATGCTTGTCTCTGGTCAGGCGTACCATCTGGATAGCCTCCTACAACTGCTTTTTGGTTTTTTCCTATGTTGCTTGAGATTCAGCCAACTCTTTCTTTGTTGCCTCTAACTCTGCTCTTAGTGCATCGGTCTTGTTCCTCTGTACTTGTGTGAGCTCAGCTTCCTTGGCAAGCTGCCGTTGGAAGTGGACCTACTGGGTCATGTAGAATGACTTATGGATCATCTTCAGGAGCTCATGAATTCTCTCAGAGAGGACTGTTGCCCAGTTGTACATTGCACCTTGGCTGAGGCCAATCATATAATCGGTCATCCAAAATGGAATGTCTGACGAGCGTGAGGCTCCAGTCAACCACCCCCTAATCACGTCCATTATGCATCGCCATTCATCGTTTGCCAAGTGATCTCATCGCAGTCCCCTGTTACCTGTAGCTTTCAAATGGGTCCTCTTTTTGTCGCTCAAATCTGCCCTGCAAACCTTAGCCATTATGTTCTCTTTGTGTCTTGTCGTCATTTTCTGTTTGCTGATTGTAAACCCCTAGCGAGGGATTCCCATCACTCTCTCAAAGTCTTGTGGTGTGAATATGATTTTGATAGAAACATTCATAAACCCGATTATTGTATGCTTCAAACGGGGGTTGTAGTTTGCCACCATGCTTTTTAGTACCGCTTCAAACTCCCTAAAATTGAAATAAGGCATTTGTATTACCTTGTCAACTCTTGCCTTCTATAGTGCTACTTTGAGAGGATGGTCATCACCGTGGCTATTCCACCATTGCTTACATTTTGCCGCTGTCAGACTTTCCCATTGCAACGAGTCCACTGTGATTTTTTCTTTCTCTTTCTCTTTCCCCTTCCCTTTCAGTTGCTGCTTCTTCTATGCTGATGAACCCACATCAACCTATGGCCTTTGTTTTGGTGGAGATTCCTCGACAATCACTTTCGCTGCCATTCTTCTACCTTCAGCTTCTCCTGATATCTGGATTTGCTTCCCTCTACCTTGTGCTCTCGTTGTCCTGTCTGCCGGTGAAAATGACATTTTGACCCCTTTTTATAATGCTCATCAGATTCAGTTATGACGATTAGGGTTGGTTTTTCTTGCTATGTTGCTTCCGACACTCGACGGAATTGTCAAAAACCCTGCCACCTGTACGGCCTTCTAAAATTCTTCTAATACTCGGCAAAACAGACCCCCAATCCGTATGGCTGATTTGAAACAGAATGACTTTTTTTATCTGTTCGTACGGCTGATTTGAAACAGAATGACTTTTTTTATCTGTCCGTACGGCCGAAGACCATACTCGTACGGCGCAAAAGAACAGGAGTCGTACAGCTTCCTTTTATGTAACTCGTACGGCAATTTGCATATCAAATTTGTACGTACAGAAAAACTTTGCACGTCGTTTGCAAACCTGTACAGTTTCGTACGGCGAATTCAGAACTCACATAGCAGAAGAAATTCAAAACTCGTACGGCCACTGATACGGCTTCGTACGGTAAAGGGGATAATTACTCGCACGAACTTGTACGGCCAACGAATCCTTGCAGACGTACGGCAAAAAAACGGATGTCATATGGTCTCTATGCAAGACTCGTATGACAAACCTGTTCTTGCACGCCCTGATTCATACGGTGGCGACAGAGATGGATCCGTACGGTGGCAGCAGCAAGTGAGTCGTACAGTGGAAAAATTCAGAAATCGTACGGATGCCAAAAAAAACTTTCCTACGGAGGACTTATGCAGAGTGTAGTACAGCCTGGCAACTTTTCATCTGTACGGTCTACTGATGTGAAATGATCTTCTACTGCACGGTTCAGCATTCTATAATGTTAGGTTTTTTTTTTTTCCTACTCTAATTTGTTTCTTCCCTTTATTGTCTTGGCGGTTTCAAATTCTGCCTTCATCCATTCCATCTCCCACGTTTCTTTTTCTTTGTCGTCATTCTCTTCTTTCTCGTCCAATATCTCAATTTCCGTCAGCTGGCGAAAGATGCGATTTATTTAACCTTTCTGTCACAGGCAGTCGTTCGAGTAGCATTTGTCAATTTCTTTCAATTCCCAAATCCGGTCGAATATCACAGATTGATCTCTCATACTTGTCAAGTTCCACCCCATTGGTTTCTGGACCCATTGAAATGTTTTCCCGTCATCGTTCATCTTGATATTTCTACTTCTGTACTTTGCCTTCCAAATCCAACTCTTTGGAAGTTGTATGTGAGATACCTCGTTTGGCCAGTTTTTCATCCTTAACACCCAAACCTCGTCACAATAGGATGACTTTTCCACAATGAACATGGTTTCTGCTAAATACTTCCATTTTGGCAGGTCTCGAACTTCCTTTGGTAAAAGAAACTCAAATCTATCCCGCACTTGATTGCATTTTCATATCCAATTGTTCCAGGCATTTTCCTCTTCTTGTTGATTATCCTTATTGATCCATTTACCCCCATAATCTTCGTCAATTAGGCCCTGTCGGGCTTCTATCTGCAGTGGTCTTGGTGCAAAGAACCCTGTAACTAGTTCAAATTGAGTACTTGAAAAAACCATCCCGTCAATTTCGTTTTCTGCCTCATTTTGTTGCTTGTCTCTTTCATCCATCCTGCACTGGTTCCTTATTGCGTATCCAAGCATATTGATTTGCACTGTTTCTCCTCTTTTCTGTTTGTAAATCATCAACTTCGACCCGTTCACTGTGTCTTTGATCGGGCTTCCATCTAGATTGTCCAATTTTATAGCCCCGTTGTCCATCAATTCCTGTATTCTAAACGGTCCCAACCAACGAACCTTGAACTTCATGGGTTTGATTTCGTTGTGGCCGTTATATTTGAGAACTAACTGCCCTGGCCGGAATTCCATTCTCTATAGGTGTCTATCATGCCAATACTTTCGGCGTTTCTACATAATTTCCGTCGAACACTAGGCCAAAATTATTTTCTCATCCAACTTATTCAACTAGAATAGTCTTTCTTCTAAACTCTGCGTATCTCCTAATCTGTTTTCCACCGCGATCCTCAAGCTTGGAACGAGGTACTCGGCTGGTACTATAGCTTCTTGCCCATACATTAACTGAAAAGGAGTGTGTCCAGTTGTCACCTTGTAAGTGGTTCGGTAAGCCCATAATACGGCCGGTAGTCTCTCCTCCCAGTCCAATCCTTCAGGTCCTTGTATGTCCAGGCAAACACATCTTTGTACTCCATGAAGATTTTGAACGCTACTGCCTTCAATACTAGATTCCAGTCATCTCCAACGAGGATTACCTTAGGGTAACTTTCCTCGCCGAGGTTAACTTTCTTTGTTAATGGTTCCTCGTACATAATCTTCTTCTTAGGTTCGAACTGATGTGCCGGCGTGTTATCTAATTCCGCATTCCCTTGTATTCTCCATATGCCGCCGGAAACATGTGGGTCACTTCCTTCCCCTTGTCACTTGTCCGTTCCCTCTTACTCACTGTTTCACTGTCGCCAAATATTTCGTTCTTTGGCTAGAGATCACCCAGTGGTTCACTAGTCGTTCCTGAGCATTCACCGACTTCTTTTATTGAAATCATATTGCATTCTGGCTGAAAAAACTCATAATCTTCCATCTGCCAACGAAATAACCCACTGAAGGAATTTGTCTCGTCCTCTGAGCATTCATGTAATTTCAGTACTTCTCCTTCATCGGGTTCCATCGGCCCTCT
Source organism: Cunninghamia lanceolata (assembly GCA_027924645.1). NCBI lineage: Eukaryota > Viridiplantae > Streptophyta > Pinopsida > Cupressales > Cupressaceae > Cunninghamia > Cunninghamia lanceolata. Next base: position 2,359,787 of record BSBN01000124.1, on the reverse strand, counting down.
TTCTCCTTCTAATGACTCCCCTCCATCCGAGTCAGAGTCAGATGCCAACTCTTCACTGACAGTTTGTGTCCTCAAATCAATGATGAATTTCTTACCTCTGTTTTCTATGGACAGAGTGTTTTCCTTCCAGTTGTGGTTGGCCTTGGCGGCTATTAGCCATCCTCGGCCGAGTAATGCATCTACGACGCATTCCGTGCTGTTATGACTAAAAAATTTAACAAAAACTGTTGGGTACCAATTCTTACCTTTTGAGCCATTAGCACTACCAGCGCCGTGATCCCGTGCTGGTCAGCTCCCACTAAATGGAAGTTCTGCGGCCACAGAGTAGGCTTGCCAAGGCTGTTCCAAGTTTCTTCTGGTAGCACATTTACCCCAGATCCACCGTCAACTATCGTACTCGTCAAGTTTCTTCCAAGGATTTCCATATGCACTACGGCCGGTTTATTCCCCATGTCAATTGCCTGCAACCTCGGATCGAGTACTTGTTCACCTGTTGGTGGTGGTTCCACTATAACGTCTTCTGTTGCCTGGACTTGGCCTTCGTGCGAGTTATCTTCCACTACCTTGGATATTGCCACCTTTAATTGAGGCAAGCTCTGGAGAAGATCCGCCATTTTAATTGGTACGGTAGCTTGCAGTACTTGGCTTGCTATGTTCCTGTCCGATTCCGACCATAGGGTTGTGATTGCCTTTTTGTCTGAGTTCCTACGTTCGTTTTCCATGGCAATCTCCACTTCCCTTTTTGTGTCGCGAAGCCTTTCTTTCTCCGTACGGGGATCTGGATAATGTGCCTTCTTTGCTTGTGCTCGGGTGACAGCAAAGACTTCGTCATCCCCTTCTTCAATGTGGATGAGGTTTGCCGTGCCTTTTTGTTTTGGGCAATCGCTACCTTCATGATCGTCGGGCCCACACCATTTGCATAGTGCATTTGGTTTGTTCTGGTTATTGCTTAGGCAATCTCTTGCAAAATGCCCCCACTTGTTGCATTGCCGACATTGAATCATTGGTCGTCCCTTTGCATCGTACTGGATCCGACTTCCTTTTCCTGCACCATTATATCTATTACTATTATTGCCTCCTCTTCGGTTGCAGTATCAGCCAAGTGATGCATCTTGATTATTTGTCTTGGGCAGTGTATTCGGCGGGGTAGATTGCTCCCCCTGAGTGTACAGTACTTGTGTGCTCCTTGTCTTTAAGTTATACGAGCACTCCTTGATAGAATGGCCCATAACCTGGCAGATCTCGCAGAACATCTTCCTGGGGCAGTTTGCTTTGATGTGGCCCTCATTGTTGCACTCTGTACACCATAATTCTTTACCCTCCTTTGTCGTTTCCTTTTCGGCTTTGAATTCCCTCATCATCCTGAGCATGTCTTTTCTAAAAGCTTGCACGGTTTTTGATTCCTCCTCGTCACTCTCATCTGAGCTTTCACTGTCATCTTTCTTTTTCTTTTGGGACGACATTTTATCTTCGCTTTCAATGTCCATCGCCCGATTGTATGCCTCGGCATACGATGCTAGTGGTACTATCTTCATTTTCTTCCTTATGGAGGGTAACAAACCCTCGATGAACCACCTTTTCTTCAACTCATCGATTGGTTCTGTTTCTAATTTTACTAGCAATTCTTTCAACCTTCGATTGTAGGCTTGGACATTTTCATGTTTGCCTTGCCTTGTATTATATATTTCGGCCACTATCTCATTATCGTCTCACAATAACTTAAACTCTTCTTGGAATGCTTTCTTCAGGGCATCCCAAGTGGCCCTTGATGTGGCAACCAATTCTGTGTACCAATCTATTGCAATTCCTCGCAGGGTGGCTGGAAATGATCTCAGCCAATAGGACCTATCATCCTGTCCATTGGCTATCCATATGGTTTCGCATGTTTTGCAATGTCGGACCGAGTCCTCCGATCCGTTGCCCAAGAATTTTGGCAATTTTTGTTTCTCCGAACTAGGGCTCCCCATGTTCAGACTTCCCGGCGGAGTCACCATGTTCCTTCCCCGACGTCCTCCTTGTGCATTCGGCCTTACTGGACTGGTTCTCCCTTGACGTTCCAATGCCTTCCTTGCACTCTCGGCCATGCGTGGGTCTTTCCCACATCCGTCGTCAGCGTTCCTTGCACTTTGAGTTTTCTCGGGTTCCTTTCGGTACTCCTTCTGTCCGGGAGTCTTGGGTCCTCTAGTTCTCCGTTCTCCTCCTGACATTGATAGTTCCCTGATCCGACGTATACTATTTTCAAGTTCCCTTGTTAATTCATTTTCATCAACTTTTTCTTTTTCTGGTGCTCGAAAATTTTCTTCGTAGTCTTCTTCGACGATGCTTTGGTGTGCTTCTGTGATATCTTGATTTATTTCATGGTTCTCACTTGTTTCTCCGACAATTTGTTTTAATCTCTTTCTTCGTTCTTCTTGTTCTCTTAATCTTAATGATCTTCTTAACTTTTCTTCTAGTGTTTCTTGCCCAGTCGGTATTCAATTTTTATCTTTATTAAGTTGTACGGGCATGAATCAGCACTTCATATCAATTGTATGGCGTGTGACGGCGGTTCTCGTCGCACTCTTCTTCTTCTTGTTTCATACGTTCTTCATACCTCCTGAGTATTTGCTGTCGACGTAATTCTCTGTCTCTTTCTTCCCGAACGTCTTAGAGGATTATTAAATTTCTTGCCAAAAGTCGCGGGATGCGATTGAGAAGATTATCTACCTCGTTAACTCGTAAGTTCTCTCCAATGATGTCCTCCGGAATATACCTGTGGATGGATTCGTTTCTTACGTATTGTCCAACTAACAACAGCCACAGGAATACGACGTCTTGGGTTAAATTATCTTCCCGATCGTTCCTTTCTTGTTCATTGTCTTCTCTCACTTCCCACTCGTTCCTCTTGAATTTTTTCTTCTGTTCTTTCCACTTGTCTTCTATTTTCTAATTCCTCGTCGGTGTGAATCGGTTGCCCCATTATATTTCCATTGCCATTGTCTCCTTACTTCGCCGACTATTTAATTGAGCGGTTCAACCCGTCAACCACTACTTGTCATCTGCTATTCGTCACCTTACCCCGACTCCGTATCGGCAACGGCGCCAAATTGTTTACTGCCGAATGATTCTACTAGTTTCATACAGAGTAAACAAGAAAGATATTTGAACTATCACATTGTACGAGAATGAAAATATATTTGATACTCAAAACTTCCACTGCATATATTGATTCAAAACAGCAAGTACAATAGAAAACCAAAAACTCCATGTCCAATATACTGAAATGACACTACCTATATAGGTTGGGATCGGTTGCCAACCGTCGCCAACGACATACCGATCGGCAGTAACTACTTGCCGATACCAACTAACCAAAACATACTTTGCCGATGCAAACTAAAATTAACAAATATAAAGTACGCCTAATACCGCTACCCTATTCCCAAGATCAATGAGTTGATTAATGAGCTACATGGAGCAGTGTATTTCTCCAAAATTGATCTTCAATCAAGGTATCATCAAATACGGGTTAGAGAGGAGGATGTGCATAAGAAAGCTTTTAGATGTCACTATGGACATTATGAGTTCTTGGTCATGCCTTTTTGTTTTACGAATGCGTCGACTACTTTCTAGTCTTGCATGAACCAAGTATTCATTAATCAGTTGAGGAGATTTGTGTTGGTTTTCTCCGATGATATACTTATCTATTACAAGACTTGGGAGGATCACTTGAGACACATTGATGAGGTGCTTGGGATTTTAGAGCAACAGTCACTCTTTGCAAGAGTATCTAAGTGTGACTTTGGGATGACAAAGATTTTGTATTTGTGGCATAAGATTAGTGCCCAAGGAGTTTGGGTGGATGAGGAGAAGATATAGGCTATCTTAGATTGGCCACCTCCTAAGACTTTATCACAATTGAGAGGCTTCTTTGGTCTTTGCAACAATTACAAGAGGCTTGTTAAGGGATTCTCACAATTGGCAACACCATTGACAAACTTGAGGAAGAAGGGAGCATTCCACTGGTTTGATTTGGCACAACGAGTTTTTGATAAGCTCAAGGAGGTAATGAGCTCATGTCCTGTATTGGCTATTTCAAAATTTTCACTTCCTTTTATCTTAGAACGTGATGCTGCAGGAGAAGGGATTGGGGCAGTTTTGATGCAAATTAAGCATCCCATAGCATTTGAGAGTAGGAAGCTCAAGAAGTCAAAAAAGGGCTTTTCCATTTATGATAAGAAGATGTTAGCTATCATGCATGCTTTGGTTAAATTCAGGTAATATTTGGTTTGTGGGAGATTTGTGGTGAAAATGAATCATAACAACTTGAAGTTTTTCCTAGACCAAAAGGATTTGAATGATGGGCAACAGAAACGGATAAGTAAGCTCCAAGCTTATGATTTTAACATTAAGTATGTTAAGGGGAAAAATAATGTTGCGGTTGATGCATTATCTAGAAAACCACATTTGTGCTCTATATCTGATAATTCTGCTGATTGGAGAGTTGCTATTATAGCAGAATATGCTAAGAATGCATTTGCTAATGATATCTTGGAGGGCAAATGTGAGGATAACAAGTATAGGGTGGCAAATGAGCTCATCCTTTACAAGGATAAGGTGTATCTTGTTCCTAAGTCTAGGTGAAAGAGAGCATTTTTAAGGCAACCCATAACACACCTTTGACAAGCCATCTAGGGTACTACAAAACATATAAGTGAGACAGAGAGAGAGAGAGAGAGAGAGAGATTTTCTTGAAAAGAACTCAAGGAAGATGTCCTTACGCACATTAGGGGGCGTATCACATGCCAGCAAAATAAGACAGAACGGGTATTTCCAACTGGATTATTGAAGCCCTTACCCATTCCAATAAAAAATGGAAGTGTTCTATCGATTTCATCACTGGACTTCCACGAGCTCATGGTAAGGATTGTATCTATGTTGTGGTTGATAGACTCACTAAGTATGCACATTTCTTTGCTATATCTTTAGCATTCAAGGCACCACAAGTGGCTGATTTGTTTTTCAAAAAGGTGTTTAGACTCCATGGGTTGCCTAAGAACAAGGACATCAAATTTCTTAGCTTGTTTTGGCAAGAGCTCTTTCGATTGATAGATACAAAGTTGACTCCTAGCACAAGTTATCACCCTCAAACGGATGGGCAAACAAAAATTGTGAATAAGTGGATGGACGGATATTTGAAGAATTATGTAGCAGGGCAGCGGAAGGCATGAATTAGATGGTTTTATCTTGGAGAGCATTGCTACAATTCTCCACACCACATGTCCATAGGTATGTCTCCATTCAAAGCTTTGTATGGATATGATGCTCCATCTTTCTTAGATGTGGTTATTTCGGTACTGGTTCGGGTTCTGGTACCGGTACTGGTTCAGGTTCGAGTTCGCGGGTTCGGTCAAAACAAATTTTGGCTGTGGGTTCATTTTGGGTTCGTCCGTACAAAAACATATAAAAATCAAAAATATATACACATTTGCAGTAGTAATTAAGTATATATATTTTATAAATATATACATATTTGCAGTAGTAATTAAGTATATATATTTTATAAATATATACATATTTGCAGTAGTAATTAAGTATATATATTTTATTAATATAGATATATATTATATATATAGCAATAATTATATATATCTCTAAAATAAGAAACGTATCTAATATCCATTTATATATATTATAGTTTATAAATATATTATGTAGATATTTAAATATAAATAAGAAATAATAAATATATTAACATATAAACAAAAAATAAAAAATATAATCATATATTAATATATAAAAATAGAAATATATTAATAGAAATATGAATCGTTTATGTATAGAAATAAAAATATATTAATCTTAACACCTAAAGACTAATATCCATTTATATAAATATAAACAAAAAATTAAAAATATAATTATATATTAATATATATAAAAATAAGAAATATAAAAATACATAAATATAAATTAATAAATATATTAATACGAATATTAATATGTTTATATTCATATTAATATAAATATAAATATAACTCCTTTCGGTAGGCTTTTATATGTGAGCATTATAGTGCTCGGAATTGTCTCACGCCGTAAAAAGTTCACGCAAGAAAATTTTGTCAATGTTTTTCCCAGCATGTCGAGCCTCTAGATGCGGCAATCTAAATAGCATCGTGGGAGCAGAGGAGTAGAGGCACAAAACCCGTCAGAAATTTGTACAAATTCGTACAGGTCGAACCCTTTTTGGAACCCTGTCCGAACCCTCGCTAGAACCGAACTAGGATCCGGATCCAAGATGGATTGGACCTGTACCGGCAGGTATATAGGTCCGAACCGGTAACATAGTTTAATAGCCTGTAATGTCCCCTTTTAGGATATTCTTGATTTCTTAATATGCACACCAAAATAACTAATAGAAAGCGGCATTAGCAATGTTAAAGATCAATAAATTAGAATAGAGTAATGAAATCAATACATCATAATTAATGATATAGCATAAATAAACTTTAGTTCAACATATAGTTACCCAATCCTCAAGCCTATGATGGATCCCATAGGAATACTCGAAAGTTAGAGCGTGATGGAGGGCACGCTTCCTACCTATCACATCTTGACAAGAGCATGATAGAGGGCACACTTCCTATATATCATCTCTTGATGAGGGTATGATGGAGGGCATGCTTCCTACCTATCATCCCTTTAACATGACTTGATGAGAGCATGATGGAGGGCATTCTTCCTACCTATCATCTCTTGATAAGGGCATGATGGAGGCCATACTTCCTACCTATCATCCCTTTAACATAACATGATGAGATCATGATGGAGGGCACACTTCCTACCTATCATCTCTTGATCAATAACTATAGTTCAATTCAGAGATGGCAATATATCCTCTTGCTGTGTCACAATTGTTTATATGACTTGATTTATAAATGTTATCATATGAATATTTGAAATTTCCCTATATTTTAAAAACATTTCCTATTGTTTAGTAGTCATCCCCTAAAAATGGCCTTCAAAAATCCGTCCCCACAATGTGTCCCCTACCTGAAAACTTGGTGTAACATAGGTTTTGTTTAATTTTAGCTTTATTTTGTTTGGTTGATCTAATTTAAACAAGCAAAATTGGCTTAAATATAGATAAATAATATTATATTTTAATGACTTTATAACTAAATTTAAAATGGAAAAGTAAATAGTAAAGGGAAATAACCATATTTGAATATATTTCTATTAAATGTTAATACAAATATATTTTCCTTAATATTATGCAATATATAATTGTACTTTAAATATTTATTATTTTTACTCATTTTCTTTTATCAATGGCATTTTTAATTTACTATATATTTTCAAATTTGAAGTCCATCGTAACATTCTATAGAGAAGTTGCTTCCTCAATTCAGTGTACCAATTCCACTAAATCATCATATCATAGTGAATCTTTGGATTTTTGGTAAAATTCCTTTTAATACCTGCAAAGATTTACATATTTTCTAATTATTTTGAAATGGTCTATCCATCTAATTTTGAAGAATGCTTATTTTATGACCAGTTGGTCAAAATTTGATTTATTGTCGGAATGAGTTTGTTCTTTTGACTAATTACCAAAATTGAAATTGTTAATAATTTGATCAATTTAAGTTATTGTGGTGGTTATACAATAACATTTTGGATGTTCACTATGTTTTATGCAATGTTCATCACTATCATGTCTTGGATGGGCCTCCGATGGTTTGTGTAAGAGAGTAAATTGTAGAAAATGCACCTGGTATGTCCTTAACATTACAGAAGAAAGACACTTTGTGTTGAAAGAAATATGTTTCAAACCCTTTTTGGGTTATTGATATTTATATATATTTACTATGTAAGCTACCGGAAGAAGGTCTAACATTGATATCATCTTTTGAATCTTGTGTTATTGTATGTGGGCGAACGGGTAGTCCAGTAAGCCCAGATTAATAGTCTCTCCAAGTCAAGCAAAGTGGTGAACCATGACTACGTTCATTGTGAAACATATAAAAAAACTATGGCCATAGTGAGTGGCGTTTGCCACCACGTGCACTCATCAGTTCACAGTACTCCGGACATTTAGTTAACCAGAGTTGTCGTACTTGGTTGGAGGGTATCCATGGTAGTGCGATAGAGTTAGTGAAGTCGGAGTACACACCAGAGCTCAGATGGCAACTGAGAGGGTTTCCAACACAACCTTTCGTTGAAGGGTAGGACTGCTTCCGGGTAGGAAGACACGGGGAAACTGCTTAAGTCTGTGGTTGGAGGTAAAAACAACCGAGTGACGCTTCCCCTCTCATCAGTGGCATGCCGAGTCTTGGAGGACAGTTGAACTAGATAAGGAGTTTTGATCCTTTCTCTTTGTATCTTATGATACCATACCTACATAATGTTGATAAACTTTGGTAAAAAATTTCTTGATAAACTTGTGTTTGAAGTGGACAGTTGCTATAGAGTTTATTTCAACAACTCCTATAATTCTGTTATCATGATGACTCCATTTGAAACATTGGACAAAAGAAGATGCCGAACTCCTATAAGCTAGGTAAGCTAAAATATAGGATTAGAATTAGTCCAGAAATGTGTCAGAGATGGTTAAACAAAGCAAACCAATCAGGAAAGATTGGTGGAAGCTAATAATAGATAGAAATCTTAAGTAAATACCAACCTGTTGTGATGTAATCACACATCACCCCATTGCAAATGGGGGACCCCTCTTTTTTCTTGCTTTCTTTGTTTTGCTTTAGGTTTAGTAGTTTTCCTCTGAGCTTGTAGGTTTGGTTGTGTATCCAAATCTCAACAGTTTCTTGCCAAGAGGTCTATATGCCTTCATCCCGATGCATGTCACTAAGACCCTGAAAATGACTAAGTCTGATATCCTAAAAATCCTGAAAAAATGACTAAGTCTGAAGTCTGGTGGATCCTCAAAAATCTAGAATCTGCATATTAAATCCTATGGATCCAGGACTTATCTCAAACATCCTGGAAGTATATTGATAAATATTTGAAGTATAAGTCAAATACAATATCTGACTTATACTTAAACATATTTTCAATATACTTCCATTCAGGAAAATCCAAAATTTGACTAAGGCAAGAAATTCCATGCACACCTACCAAACCCGCCTAGCCTGGGCGGCCTCACAAGGTAGTCATGGACAAGGTCTTCACCAAGACAATCTCTCCACACAGAGCCTCCAAATCCGCCCAAGGAAAAAGTTGTCAAATTTACAAGGTTTTGACCACAAAAGACAGGGAAATGATGAAACTCCAAGGAAACTCATGAGTTTGAATGACTCTAAGGCATCACAAGGTAGACTCCATGCACTACTTCCCAAACCGCCCAACCTGGGCGGCCTCACAAGGTCCTCTTGGACAGTGTCGTCACTTTCAGGAGATTTTGTCCAGACAACACCCTCAAATCCGCCCAAGGATAAATTGGTTAAGTTTTCAAGGTTTTCTTGCACAAGGCACTAAGAAATGATGAATTTCAAGTGAAGTTCATAAGTTTGAGGGAAGTTAAGTGAATTTCAAGTCAAATTCCATGGGTCACCTCCAAATCCGCCCTACCTGGGCGGCCTCAAGAGGTGCTCATGGACTATGTCTCCTCCCACATGAAACTCTCCAGACAACACTCCCAGAACCGCCTAGGGTGAGAACAATACACTTTGCAAGTAGAATTGATTAAGGTAATGAAGCTGACACTTAGGAGATGAGATGACTAAGTTTAAAGGAGTGGAAAGTTTTCTAAGTACAAAAGTCCAAGGGTCACTCTCAACCCCACCCTACTTGGGCAGCCTAGAGAGGTGAGCTTGGAGTCTGGTGTCTAATCACTCAAGATCACTCCTTAAACTCCTCCTGACAAGGATGAATCAATTGGAAAGAATGATAAAAAATCACTAAGTCTTGCAAATGGAGAAGAGAAGAGTGTCAAGGTCAAGAAGTAAAAGGGGTTCACATTGCAAAATCCTTACAACATCTCTAAAGCCGTCCTTCATAGGCCGGTTTCACCAAGGCATGTGGATAAGTTCACCTAACATCCCAAATGTCTTTCAACTTCACATGAACACCTCAAAAATGACTAAGTCTTGAAGTTGATAAATAAGGAGTTATCAAATGGAGGGAATGAACATCGAATGAAGTTTAAAGTCCACACCCTACCTTCAAAACCACCCTTCCTAGGCGGCTTCCAATACTATGCATGGATTTCACATCATTCACAACACACATTCCACACAACACCCTCTAGGCCGCCTAGTTTGGGCGGATTTCACTATGTCATAAGGATTGTCCTTCATTCGCATTCCAAACTTGCTTGCTAACTTTGCACAAGTACTCCAAGATACTAAGTCATGCCAAGAGAGGAGTCATTCAGATGAAGCCAAAATTGTCTAAGTCTAAAATTCCTTACTTACTCTTCAAACCCGCCCAGCCTAGGCGGCCTAGGCATCCCTCCATGGAATTTCAGGCTAGGGTCTCCAAACGTGCCCTCCAGCTCCGCCTAACTCAAGGTGTCTCTTGAGAAAACATAAGTAATGATCAAACAGTGAATTAAGGTCAAGGAAATCATTAAGGTAAAGCAACAAAAAGGTGTCCAAATGTGAAAATCCATAAATACCTTCCAAGACAGCCCAACCTGGGCGGCCTAGACATCATGCCTTGGAATTTCACATCAATCTCTCCTAACAAGCTTTCCAAGTTCAATCAAAGCACGGTGCTCCTCAGGAAAACTTAGAGAATGTTTTGCAAGTGGTAAAGTGGCGCATCAAAGTGAAGAGGAAGAGTTTTAAGTTGCCTAAGTTTGAAATCCACACCCTTCCTCCAAACCCGCCCAGCCTGGGCAGCCTTTACACCCTGTCTTGGATTTCACATTGCATGCTCCAGACTGCCTCTCCAAACCCGCTCAGGCAGGTCGGCCAAGGAGAGAGTTGAATTGTCAAGTGAATTCAAAGTGTAACTTTCCATTTTGACAAGTGATGGATGCTTTGGAATGTCATTTTTTGATCCCACATGCATAAGAAGAATGTAATTTGTCTTTGAAAATCTTTTTAAGTCCTAATTTGATGTGTTTCCTTGTGTAGGTAAGTGGTGGGAGTGCAAAGTAAGGAAGTGTGTTGTTCTGAGCTCATCAGGAAGCCATCAATGCCATGCGGAGTTGAGCTAGTCTAAGGTGATCAAGGTTACAAGTGAAGTTCATCATCAAGAGCATCATCCATACGAGGCGAGGATTAGTGGAAGGTTGTCACCTCACCATGCACATCTTGAAGGAGGTCATCATCCAGAAGCTCACATTTCGTGCACCAGACAGGAACTCTCATCATGCACCGGTCTACTCCATGAGTCCATACAACTGTCCAGAGCGAAAACCCTACAAGAGTACATCACAAGATGAGAGATGAGCATGATCATCAAAGCGATCCATGAGTTACATCAAGACAACAAGAAGAAAATATTCTAAGTAAAGTGAACATGAGGTGAACCAGACTAGTTCGTTTGAAGATGTTGAGGTGGCACATACACATCATCAAGCCAATCGCATTCTACCATGTCATTCATTCAAGTCCAAGTCGTCCATAACAAACAAGTGGATAAAGAGGGCCCACCATAAAGATGCTCCAAAGATGCTTCTCACATTGGGAAACGTGCCTTCATTGCCTCTTTCATGTTCTAAAAATAGCAAATTTTGTAACAAATTGCCTTGTTGTCTCAATCTCGGCCGTTGATTGCTAAATCAATCTTGGCCCTTCATGTAATTTCTGGAGTCTATAAAAGGCTCATTCTTCTCATTTGTAAGAGATAGATAGACATTGGAGGATTAGAGGATACATTAGAGGATACTGTTGTGACCAAATCACACATCGCCCCATTAGGAATAGGGACCCCCCTTTTTTTTGAGCTCTGAGCTTTTCAGTGAGTTTCCAATGAGTTTTTAATGAGTTTTGCTGAGATTTTAATGATGTCCTGACTCGTTTGCCTTTGCCGGCTCGGTAACAATTTCCTTGCCTATGATCTTTGGTTTACGATTAAGGGTAGATGAACGTACAATAATGAAGAATTGTGATCAAATCCTATCTAGATATTGAGTTTTGAGGTTAATCCTTCAGAATGTTTGATACCCTGAAAAGACTAAGACTGGAGCCTGAAATCCTGAAAATCCTGAAAAATGGCTAAGTCTGAAATCTGGTGAATCCTCCAAATTCTATATTTTGCATCTTAAATCCGGTGGATTCGGGACCTATCTCAAACATCCTGAAAGGTATATTGAAAAATATTTAAAGTATAAGAAATTCAATCTCTAAACTTATACTTAAATATATTTTTCAATATACCTTTACTCGCGCGATCCTGAAAATACTTGACGAAGTCAGAGGATTCAAAACACTGATCTAATGCGACCAGACACTTAGATGGCGCAAATCTGGGCGCAAAATCACGAAGCAGAAGACATTTGAGCCAGAGGATTTGAAAACATGATCCAGTGCGCCCATCTAATCCTTCATTCAGTGCGAAAATATCAGAGGATTTGAAAACTCCATCTAGTGCGCCCAGACTAAAAGGTCATTTCGGAGGAAGAGATGAGGATTTCAATGCCTTCAACCAATGCGAAAGTGAAAAAGGACAAGTCTAAAGCCAATCTTGGAGCAATTTTTAATGAAAATGTCAGAGAATTTTAGTTCTTGAAGTGATGCGCCACCAAGGAAGAAGAAGGAAATGAGAGTTTTGACTTGAGAAATGTTACAAGTTCAGAGGATTCTAAAATTTGAAGTAATGCGCTCAAAGTGACTCCAAAGATCATTTTTAAGTGATGCGCCATCTTAAAGAGGAGAGTGAAGTTTGATGTTGAGGAATCCAAACTAGTGATCTAATGCGACCAAGTTCTAGAGGTTCTACCAAGTCCATCTAATGCGCTCTATCATGAGGAGATTGCCAATATCCTAGACATCTAATGTTTGGTCTTCAAGGTAAGTTTCAGAGGAATTCAAAACTTGATCTAATGCGCCTATGGCAAGGTCATCCAATATGCAACACCAAGGTAAAGAGAGACACGTTCTCAGAGGATCCTACAAACTTAACCAATGCGCCAAATATCATACATAATCCACTTCAAGACAAAGGCTATCTAAGTTCATTCGAGTTTGAAGACTTCAACAAACTTAACTAATGCGCCATATCTAAAGGAGGAGGATGAGGTTTCATTTTGAAGATCTCAATATAGTGATCCAATGCGCCAACATTATGAGGTAGTAATCAAGGTTTGTATCTAGAAGATTTTCAAGTGTCATCTAATGCGTCATGAATGAAGTTTATTTTTGAAGAGCTTAAATTGCCTATCCATTGCGCCACTCCTTGAAGATCCAAATTGCCTAAAGCAATGCGCCATATCTAAAGAGGATCCCAATCCTTCAACTAGTGCGCCAAAACTTAAGAAGTCTTAGGACATGATCCAATGCGCCATACCAAGAGGAAAGACCCTGAAAGTTCAAATGACTCCATAATTAATGATTTAAACCGCCAAGTGTCAAGAGGATTCTAATCCTTTAACTAATGCGAAATGTGTCAAGGGGAATCCTATGCCTTCATCAAATGCGAAATCACTTGAAGATCCTACCAACTCCATTTAGTGCGACTTACAACAAGAGGATTCTAATCCTTTAACTAATGCGAAACATGAAAGGAGGATCATCAAGGGGTTAACTAGTGCGAAATGCTGAAAGCAAGTGTTAGATAGCAAGACATGACATTCCAAGAAGGAGACTCCATTATCCCATCTAAGGCGAAATGAGGAGAGGAATTACAAACTTCATCTAATGCGAAAATCTTGAGAAGGCCTCGAAGACCTCAACTAATGCGAATTGCCAAAGGGAGTTTCAATTCTTTATGAAACAAAGACAAGAAGATAACAACATGCTGATTCTATGCGCTTGAAAGAAGGAGGAAAACGTCCAACAATAAGAAGAAGATTATCAAGTCTTTATCCAATGCGTCCAAAAGAAAGAAGTTTTAAACATTTAATGATTGTTGCCTTCGGGAAACGTGCAAAATGCATTCATTTAATAAAGATCAAAATTAAATTAAATGTTTGTGCATGAGGTCGGCCTAGGAAGAAGGAAGGTTTTTTAAAGTGAATTATATATATGTGCCTCATTTCTTTTTCATTTGATTTATTTTCAAGAGCAGATTTGTTCTCCAAGAGCAGAATTTTCTTCAAGGAGCAGCCACAAGAAGTTGATTTTAGAAGATAAATCTGATTTTATCAAATTTTGTCAAGTGGGAAATCAAATTGCAAGGTATCAAATACAAAACAGCTCATCAAGTAAGTCTGATCTGAGTTTTTTCTGATCTGATTTTCTTATTTTTCTTTCATTAGATGCCTTGAAATTGTCCAAATATTGATAAAATTCTAGAAGAATAAGTGGATTTTTATGATTTTTCATAGATTTTCTAAATTTAATAGTAATATTTCATAACTATAGAGGAAAATTTCATAATTTAATCTACTAAAATTGCTGAAGTAAAATCTAAATTTTGTTTGCAATCACTTATTCGCGTCAAGTCTGCAGAATAATGGCAATGACTTCCAAGGAGCGACAAGCCAAGATCCGGATGGATGCCAAAGGGAAGATTCCTGAATCAAAGCTCGTCTCAAGGTGGACCAATGTAAGCGATACAAATATGGGAAGCAGCAACTTGGAAGATATCAAGACAGTCCTTGAAGAACCTAACGGAGGAAGCCTCGCTCGAGCCATCATGAGGAGTGGAGCCATTGAAGCTGCTTGTTTTCCGCCAACTTTGCCATGTCCGGAAATGATCATCGAATGTGTCAAAAAGTATGATGTAAATACAAGGCAAATCATAGCCAAAGATGGAACAATACTAGCCTATTTGCAAAGGGAAGCAGTCGAGGAAACTTTCAACATTCCAACCAAAGAGAGGATGATCAGCATCTCAAAACAACAAGGCCAGCAGGAGTATGATGTTGACACCAAGATAAAGTTACAAGAGATAAGGAGAGAGTGGATGGCCAATCCAGCCATGAAGTTCAATATGAATAATCCTCCACAGTTCCATAAGTCAGATTTTCATCCGGAAATTGGATATCTAATCATGTTTTTGAACAGAATGACAGGAATGCCTCAATCTGCTACCTTTCAGCCTTGGATGTATTCTTTCATCAAGTCAGTTCTCAAAGGGAAAATGATTGATTGGGCTGGACTTATCAGTCAAAGTATACATGAGCAGTTCCTCAGTTTTGCTAAAACTAAGACTTGTTATATGAGTTCCTATATAGTGTACCTTCTTGCCAGAAATGAAGTCTACTCAGGTTTAACCAAGAAAGGAGAAGTCGGCATTGGACCTAACAAATACTTGTCACATCAATGTTATCCTCAGTTGCACCTCAAGAGTATTAATCATTATACAAGGTTTAATGATGCATTTGCCATGTTCATAATGAAGAAACTGAGGGGAGAATTTCATAAAAGGTTATCTAATGCAGCAAAAGAATTCATTTCAGCATATGGACACTGGTATACTCAACATGAAAGGTACACTTACCTAAGGATCCAAGGATTCACATCATATCCATACAGATTGCCAAGGTATCCAACCAACAGGATGGTAATGTTAGAAGTTACAAGACAACTCCTAGAACTCATCAGGTTGCAGAAGTTGAAGAAGAAAGGAGGAATCCAATTTCCACTTCGTCTTGGACAAAATCTGGAATGTCCATCTTTATCAGCAGCTGAGTATTCTGAAATAGAGCTACAGGCCTATCATTTGCAGACTCATGGCACCAAGAGGCCTAACTTTGATCCTTTCCAAGTTTGCTGGAAATACAACAGAGAATTCAAACATATCAAGCAGTTGGAAGACCACTGGGCCAGTGCCCAAGATGAAGATGATCTCCGAACTCTTCAAAGTTCAAGGCTCGACTGGGATTTAGTCAGAGCCGCCAAAGCATTCAGGATTCCAGACCAGTTCACCGAGGATGATACTATGCTAGTAGATGAATTTGACAAGATAAAGGATTTGCCTTACACAATTGATTGGTCAAAGAGAGATGCATCCGAAGAAGATTTGATAAAGCCGGTTTTAGCCATGACACAAGTGTGTATCAATCAACTATTGCAGGAAATGAGTGCTGAAAATCGAGATCTCACCTACAATAAGATGGATGAAGGAAAACCAAAGCAGCATAGTACACATAGCCAACCACAACACAGTGGGAATGATCAGAGCAATAATTCAGCCAGAAAGAGGAAAAGACCTAGTCAAGATCAAGGGGAATCAAGCCGAAGACCTCAGAAAAAGAGTAATCCATCTATTTCATCTAATCCACAAGAAGGTGTTTCAATTGTTCAAAATCCAATACAAGAAATAGAAGTAATAGAAGAAGTTGCCTTGATTCCATCAGAAGAAATCCAATCAAGCCCCACTGTCATAATAGAAGAGGATGATGATCTTGGTCAGGATGAAATAGGACAAGCTGAATCTGATGAAGAAGTAGCTCGTGTTCAACACAATCAAGCTCATGAGCAACGAGATCTTTCTACTTTCCCACCATGGTTGAGACAAAGGATTGAAGAAAGTACAATTGTAGAGACTTATCAGCCTACTGCAGTTGAAGAATTGCTTGTAAATGTACAAAAGAATAATCAGAAGAAGAAAGCAACGATCCTTTCTAAAATCACTCAAGATTCTGCTGGAAACAGAGAGGTCCACATAGCGGTTCCTAGAAGTGACAAGGAGATAGAAAACATGGCACCTGAAGATTATAATTTGACTACAATTGGTATGGGCCCAATCACAAGGGAACAAGTCGATGAGGAACTACAAGATGCAGTGAATAATGTGAGAAGTATGTTGAAACAAGAAAGAGAAGCAAGGATGAAAGTTGAACAAGATTTTAGTACATTGAAGCATTACATCCAACAGGTCATGCAACCTATTCAACAGAAGGAAGCTACTGCAATTCCTCCTTCCATTCTTCCACAGGAAACAGTATCCCAAGTTGAGGACATGAGAACTTCATCCCAGATGATGAAGGGATGGATAGAAAAGACAGAAGACAAGGCCTATATTTACCTAGAAGAAATTGTGCAAGTGTATGACAGAGTCATTAAGCTCCAAGGTCGAGTCCAAGCTTTATTAGAAAGTTGTGCTGAGTTCAAACCAATCAAAGAGCAATATATGCCACAACTCAAAAGCTTAATGGAAGCTCCAGTAGAAGATTTAATTCATAATAAGGTAATTGACAGAGATACTCCACATGACTTTGTCACTTGGTATTTTTCCTTTCACAACAAGGGGCAACTAGTTGATAAGATTGAAGTAGATATGTCCAGGATAAGAAGTGTTCTTCTAAGAACAGAAAATCATATATATACTGCTTTGACAAAGATTTGTAATCCTTATGGAAATGTTACCATTGAGAACATGAAGCAACAAGTTAAGGCATTCTACTTTCAATATGATGGACTTGATGAAAGTCAACTAGATAATATATTCACACTTGCATATCGTCTTGGGGAAAATAAGTCTTGGATAAACGACTGGGAGAAGACACTTGGAGTCTATGAGGCAGATGTAGCAGTGGCAGAAGGATCCATTAAGGCAGCGACAAGTGTACCAATGGAAGATATTATTCAAATTGTGTCCAGATTCATTGTATCTCATAGTACTACTACATAGTACTCGCCTTGATGATGTGGCTTCCTTATCCTCTTGGAAAGCGTGCCTTTGTTCTCTCTTTCATGACTTCTTTCATTTAATATGAGTAACCTCCTGTATTTAATAAAGTTAACCTCATTCATTTAATAAAGTATAGTTTGTTGTAACTACTTGTGATGTGGCTTGATCTGATCCGCTGATTTCGCCGATCAATCTTGACCCTTCTCTCCTTTGAGGACTATAAAAGAGCTCTCATTGCTCTCATTTGTAAGGGTTGGAAATTTTGAAATTGTTGTAAGAGCTCTCTGAGATAATAAAGGACTCATTGATTTGGTGATTCTATTTATATTTCTGAGTGTTTGCATGGTTTCAATTTTCACACGAATATTAAGTTAAGTTACAAGTTTTCTTTTAAGTATAAGTTAGTTAGTGAAAGGTTGTTTTATTGCCTTGTAGTGAAGTCTTTACAATTGAGCGTCAATTCGATCTTTATGCCTGTTGAATTCTTCATGAGCATAATTGATTTAAATATCTTGCATACCTTTGAAGATAGCACCTCTCTTGTGTAGTTGTTTCATCTTGGCGAAACAAGATCTGGTTCGACTTCACTTTAAGCAGTAAACGTCCTTCCATTTAGGATTAGATTAGTATTCCTCAACCCTATATCTTTTGCCCTTTTTTTTATCAATCATTTAGATTTAGGATCAGAACATTCATTGCTAAATCATACGCGTCAGTTGCAGTACCTAGATTTTCTAGGGTTCACTTCCAGAGTCTTTGAAACAACAAGTTGAACAATTGTGTAAGTCCCTTTGTTGATTAACAGCAGAATCATACTTAAATCATTGAGCTGTTTCCTACTGAAATTGAAACATTATTATTAGAAGGAACCTTGGAGTTATCTCGTTTGATCACTTGGTTTAGCATTCGAGAGGCTTTGCTCAAGAGAGAGTTAAATACCTAGTATTTTACTCTATTGTTGACTTGTCGAAAAACAACCATCAACATATTTGGCGCTAGAAGGAGGGCCTCTTACAAGTTGTTTCAGATTAAGGAAGAACATCCTGGAGCGAATTGGTTCTTTCTCGCCAGAGAGGCACCAAAGAATTCTAAGGTCTGCACCAGGAGCATCCAAGGACTTTTCTGAGTTGGGGTTCCCGTCAAAGTCGAAGAAAGGAAAGAAAGGGACTTCAGCCAGTCAAGGATCTCCAAGTGGGGATGATATTTCAAATTCATTTCAAACTCCACCTCCGAAGAATCAAAATCAGGGAGTTGTTCAACCAGGCAACGTCCAAGTAACCACCACAGGCACTCCACTTCAGCAAGGAGCTACTCAAGCAGGTCCAGGACAACCTAACATTCCAATGGCAGCACCAGCACAAGCTTGGCCTTTGGGAAATGTCTCACCCCTTGGGACTTTTACTGATTACCATGATATGCCCAAGAATCCCGAACATTTCTGTTCGAAATTTCATGTCAACGATCCAAGCAGGACAGCTGAAGAGCATATTAAGATCTTTGAAGGTACTCTGGTAAATCGAAGGATTGAAGATGAAGATGTAGCATGCCGACTATTTCCCTACTCTCTCGAAGGAGATGCTACTTTTTGGTATGTCAATCTACCGGCTGGATCTATTACTACCTGGGAACAGATGAGAACCGCTTTCCTGGAGAAATTCAAGATTCTCATCACTCCAGCAGAACTCTATAAGCAGTTCATCGAAGTTCGAAGACAGGAACACGAGCCTATTTCCGCTTTTAATCACAGGTTCCATAAAGCATATTCAAGATTGCAACCTCCCTATGATATCACTCCAGTAATGGCGATGGAGATTTATTACGCTGCATTGGATCGCCTTACTTCTATGTTCGTGAAAAGAGCAACAACCCCGCCAACCACTCTGACAGGGGCATATGCTGAAGCCGTTAAGGTGAACACAGATTTGGGTATGAACACGCATGGGCCACTTAATCACATAGGGCATGTGGCAATGCCAAACCAGATTCAGGGAATCAATCACGCATTGGCTCAACATACACCTGTAATGAATCCAGTTCCTGTTTCCACTCCTGCTAATCAATTAGTCCTACATCCAGGAGTGCCAATTTCACAAGTTGTACCGGAAAAACCAGTGTATTTGCAAGGATCTTCATCTTCTGCGAAGGCTCAGGAGGAGAAAGATGAAATGAAAGAGCTGATTGATCAGGTAAAGAAATTGTCTACTGAAGTTACACATTTACGAAATCAGAATAACTATTTGCAGAAGAATTTCCAAGGCAATCAGGGTGGATACCAAGGAAATCAAGGATACAACCAAGGATATAATCAGGGATACAATCAAGGTTTTAGAGGAAATAATCAAGGCTTTCAACGACAGAATAGAACTTGGAACACTGCACCAAATACCGGCACAGTCCCTTCACCACTTGACAATCCACCAGCTTCGGACCCAAAACCTGCAGAGGAAGTATTTCTAGCAGAAGCTGCACTATCTACATGGTGCCGGTTGCATAACACCGATCAGCATTCAGAACTTCAATGTCCCGAATTTAAGATAGCAGCTGACATCTTTCAACAGGAAATGCATGGTACACAGGTACCAGAGAATCCTCCAGTCACCGGATATGAAATTGTGCCCACGCAGAGGTATGATCAAGCTTTGATGATTGAAGATTTCACTTTTCCACCTATGATGGAATATGATATGACAGAATATAGCGGAAGATTCCCGCCAGCCTCTGCAAATGAACCAGTTGAGGATACATACTACACTCCGCCATTTGAGGGTGATTTCCAAACCCAAGAAGCAGATGAAGTTCAGGCCTTTCAGCAATCTGCTGGCAATACACCACAAAGAGTTTATCAGCGGAATTACCGGCCACAAGATCCTATTACCACGTCAACTCCTCCTAATAACTTGCATACTCCGCCAAATCCAAATGCAAGTAACAATCCAAGCTATCCAAGGGATGCACCCGAATACAGACAGCGAAATCCAGTTCAGAACGTTGTTCCAGCACAAGAAGTTCAGCAGCAGAATGTCTCTACAAGGATCGATCCAGTCAGGAAGGAAGTTCCTAAAGAGGATTTAAAAAGATTGAGTCAATGTGTTGTTGAAGAACTTAAGAAGATTAAAATCAACTTACCATTGACAGAATTGATTCGAGTACCTGAAATTAAGGAAGCTTTTCTAAGAGGTGTTGATGATACCATCTCAAAGGGTGGAAATCAAAATGTGCAAGTCACCACAGGATCAGCCGGTCCATCTACTTCAAATGTACCAAGAGCATATGTAGGTCAAAATACAAATCCAACCCAAATAAGGCCACCTCACCCACAAGGCCAGACAAATGCTATTTTCATTGCACAGGAATCATCCAGTATAACAGATGGCAAAACAGTTGCGATAAAGGAAGAGCCTACTGAGGGTAACAATACGCCGAAAGTTCAAAGTTCACAAGTCAATTCAGATCCAGTAAATGACCGATACAGTGCCCCCAAGAAGAAATCAGTCGTCTTCTATCAAGGAAAAGATGAACAGCCTCCTTTCTTGATATCAGTTAGAATGTTTGGCAAATTATTACATAATTGTCTAATGGATTCAGGAGCCTCAAGCAACGTAATGCCTTTGGGTATTTGCAAGAAACTTGGCCTCATCCCAAAGCAGACAAATAAGAAAGTTACGCAACTAGACAAGACCGAAGTTCCAGTTATTGGAGAGCTACATAATATTCACATGCAGTTAGCAGCTGATCCCAGGATTCAGCATTACATTGACATTTCAGTAGTTGACATACCTGAAGGGTATGGGATGCTGTTAAGCAGAGATTGGTTGAAGAAGCTCAACGGATACGTCTCCACCGACTTTTCGCACATGTGGCTATCATGGAAAGGATTACCTAATCAAATCAGGATAGATAGCACTCCACGTCTCAAATTGATGATTACTGAATATGGTGAAGACAATGAGATCCTTTTTGTACAAACAGACTTAGGTGTTTACAAGCCTAAGGTTGAAGAGATTCTAATGTTTCATAATTCAACAGAGGTCCTCATAGAAAGTGATCACAGCGCATCATCAGATGAAGAAGGGGAAGGTATGTTTGAAAACTTCCGGAATTTTGTGATGAGACATGTGAAGCAAGGAGTAGAATTGGGAAGTCACGCATCCGTTCAAGATCTATTGCTACCTAATTGGTGTAGGATACACAATGCTTTCCATTCCGAGTTCTCCTGCTCCATGTGCATAGTGGCCTTGGAACAAGTTAGAAAGAGAATTCCAGAGGCCATGGGCTTGGAAATTCCAAGTATGATGAAACTAAAAGAACCAGTTCAGGATACAGCCGTTACAGATGAAGCAAGCACTTCGGCATCAGCAACAGAACATACCCGAATTGAACCTACAAAAGCAAATCAAGGTATTGATATGTCAAATTCAGAAGATAATCAAGTATGGACTCTAAGATTTGATGGATCGAAATCTAAGCAAGGATCCGGAGCTGGCTTTGAATTGATCAGTCCGCTGGGGGAAGCTTATTTATCAGCTTTAAGATTACAGTTCCCATGCACAAATAATGTTACCGAGTATGAAGCTCTCGTACACGGGTTGCTCTTGGCCATAAAAAAGAAAGTTAAAATTTTGCACGTGTTCGGCGATTCAGAAATAGTTGTCAGACAAGTCAGGAAGCAATATGTGTGTCATGACAAGAGACTAAAGAAGTACAGAAACAGAGTATGGGATTTGATTGAAGACTTCGACGCTTTCAACATCAAGTCAATTTACAGGTCAACAAATCGAGTAGCTAATGCACTAGCGCAGGCCGCAAGTTCCCTTGAGCCATTGGCTATGGAAGGATTAAAAAAGTTCACAGTGGAACTAACATCAGTACCATCAGTACCAGATAATATCACAAATTTTCAAGTGTTTGACGACGACAAACATATACTGGATTTTTTGACCAATTCAGGTATCTTCACCACCCAGGTCATTGACGAAAGCGAAGTTGAAGCTGAGTTTGATCCAGATGGGATCATGAATCTGAAGGACAATAATATCCCAAAGGGTATGATTGAATTAGAAAGACTCTTCGATTCAGATAAGTTGGGCACTCCTCCTCACCACAACGAAGATGGAAATAAATGTGAAGCAGTCAATCTGGGAACCGACGAAGATATAAAAAATGTATTCATAGGGAAAGTTTGCACACCGGAAGAAAGAGAAAACATCCTCAGTAGTATGAGAGAATTCCACGATGTTATTGCTTGGGGATATGATGACTTGAAGACATACGACACATCCATCATTACACATACTATCCCTCTCAAGCCAGGAAGCAGACCTTTCCGACAGAGGCAGAGGCCGGTCAATCCTGTATTGGAGCCACTTATTTATCAGGAGGTCAAGAAGCTGCTGCAGGCAAAGATCATATTTCCGATCAGGCACTCGACGTGGGTCGCCAATTTAGTTCCAGTTAGAAAAAAGAATGGAGAAATAAGATTATGTGTTGATTTCAGGAACTTGAACAAAGCATCAGAAAAAGATAATTATCCTTTGCCTTCATTGGACGAAGTGCTGCAAATTGTAAATGGTTCACAGATGATGTCTTTTCTGGATGGATATTCAGGGTATAACCAGGTCATGGTTGAAGAAGAGGATCGATTGAAGACCGCTTTCACTACCAAATGGGGTACTTATGCATACAGAAGGATGCCTTTTGGCCTAATCAATGCAGGAGCCACTTTCCAGCGAGCTATGGATATTGCTTTCAGAGATATTATTGGAAAATGCATTATTATTTATATGGATGATCTTACGGTGTTCTCCAAGGTCAGAGCAGATCATGTAGAGCATTTAAGGAAAGTTTTCGAATCTTGTAGAACATATGGAATTTCCTTAAATCCAAAGAAGTGCATCTTCGGGGTGACAGAAGGAAAGCTCCTGGGTCATGTCATATCAGAACACGGTATCTCTATTGATCCAGATCGGATAGAAGCCATTAAGAGAATTAGCATGCCTGCCAGTAAAAAGGAATTAAAGTCATTCTTCGGCAAGATTAACTTCGTCAGGAAGTTTATTACCGGATTTGCAGAAATTATTAAGCCATTGAATGATATGTTAAAGAAAGATGCGAAAGTTGAATGGACTCCTCAAGCAAAGAAAGCATTTGAAGAAATCAAGCAAGCAATTGCTAGGGCTCCTGTCCTCATTAGTCCAGACTATTTGAAGCCGTTTTATTTATATTCTTTTGCATCTGATCACACCTGTGCAGGGATTTTGACCCAGAGGGTAGATGATAAAGATGAACATCCCGTTGCATTTATGAGTGCCCCTTTTAAGGATGCTGAGCTGAGATACCCGGCAGTGGAGAAACAGGCTTATGCTCTAGTAAAGGCTATCAAGAAATTTCGGCACTATATCTTGCGGAGTAAAGTGTATGCTATAGTTCCAGATGCCGCAGTTAAAACACTACTAATGCAAAATGAACTAGGCGAACGAAGAGGCAAGTGGGTCGCCACTATTCAAGAATACGATATCGAAATTCAACCAATGAAGTTGGTTAGAGGACAAGCATTGACTCAGACTATAGCACTTGAAGAACCTGGGTTAGTTCAGCAAGCTTACGTACTTGAAGCAGTATCACCAGATGAGTGGTACGATGATATTGTTTATTACCTATTATCTCAGAGATGTCCAGAACATATGAGCCCAACACAGAGGAGAGCATTGAGATACAGAAGTAAACGTTTCATGTTGCAAGGATCAGTTTTATTCAGACAGAATCATGAAGGTATTTATCTAAGGTGTGTTGGGAGGAACGAAGCTAAAAGTATTATGGAACAATTTCATGATAAGTTCGGAACTTGCCACGGTGGTGAGCTAGCAACGGCAAATCAGATATTAAGGGCAGGCTACTATTGGCCAAAATTGTTTCAAGATGCTCATCAGCATGTCAAAACTTGCCATATTTGTCAAGTAGCAGCTTCAAGAGAACGAAACCCAGCTATGCCTTTGCAGCCAGTTGTTGAATTCAGACCTTTTGCTAAGTGGGGATTAGATTTCATTGGTACGATAAACCCACCATCTTCCGCACAGCATAAATATATTTTGACTGCCACAGACTACTGCACCAGATGGACAGAAGCCCATGCTTTAAAGTTTTGTACTTCTGAAGTAGTGATCAAGTTTTTAGAAGAGAATATAATTACCAGATTTGGTTGCCCCAGTGCCCTTGTATGCGACAATGGTCCTGCATTTTCATCACTCAGATTTTCAAATTGGGCCTTTGAATATGGTATAACCCTGAAATTTTCATCGAATTATTATCCACAGGGAAATGGCCTAGCTGAGTCCACAAACAAGAACCTTTTGAATGCAATAAAGAAATTACTGGATAAGAATCCAAGAGACTGGCATACACAGCTGAAGTTTGCTCTTTGGGCAGACAGAACTCGAGTTAAGTCTTCTCTGGGTACTTCGCCATATCACCTGGTTTATGGGCAGGATCCCATCTTCCCAATACAATTGAGGATTCCAACCTTGCAATTCATGCAAGAGTATTTAGATGAAGATGAGCAAGTACAAGTAAGATTATCACAGCTCCTGCATCTGGAAGAAAAACGAGACATTGCCTTAAATAAATTTATGAAACATCAAGGAGTGGTCAAGCGTTGGTTTGATCGACAGGCAAGAGTGAAAGCCTTCAGAATTTCTGATCTGGTTTTATATTGGGACAAAGCACATGAACGGCGAGGTGATCACGATAAGTTCGATTATCTCTGGAAGGGCCCATATCAGATCGCTGAGATCCTAGGAGAGAACGCTTTCAAATTGAAGACTCTGACCGGAGAAGATATTCCATTGCCTGTCAATGGGCAGTTTTTGAAGCACTATTTCCAGCCATGAATTCTTCGGAACACTGGTTTGTACATAATTAGATAGGATTTCCTTTCAGTTATTTTGTTTTTTCTTAGATTAGATTTGTTTGTCTTGATGTCATTTGACTCAAGAATTTTTCAAGAAGTTTTCATAGTTTAGTTGTTTTTGTTTTGCTTTCGTTTTTAGAAGTAGTTGTTTTTGAAGGGTTCTAGTTCTTGACAAGGTGGTGTGTATCCAAAACACATTTGGTATACTTTCACTAGGATGTGTTAGCTCATTTCTTAAACATTTATTCACGAAACTCTTAGGATTGATAGATTATTGTTTTCAATTGTTGACGAAGCGAGCACTGAGCTTGACTGGGACATTAATCATATATTGTGTCTTGACACCATTATCTTTTGAACATAATATCTTAAAATGTCAAATCTAATTTTACGAATTCTTATTTGTTCTTTTGAGAAACTTACGTCATGATTGATGGATTTCCCGTGGATTCCATCGCAAGTATTAGATAGCGTGACTGCTTGTTCTTAGGAAACGAATCAGTTGTTCGGTATTGACTAAAGTATTTTGAGGTTTCTTACACATCTTAATGATCCCGAAGTTTCTAGGAAAGCCTTTGTAAGCTTGGATCAAGTGAAAATCATAAGGTAATTCATGCTTCCATTTCCATTCCATAATAAAGTATTTTGCATACTTTCACATCCGTCATTTCATTTACCACATACAATAAAATTGTTCATTCATTTCATTCCACTACAGTTAAACCTCCATCTGCATTGCATATTTTCAACCAAAAATGAATTCGAGTCTAATGACTGCATCATTTATATGATTCTGTGTTCATTATACTCCAGAAGGATACGCGTTGAAGTTGAAATCAAGTACTTGGAGTATTTTCATTATCCACTGTACAGGATAAAATCAAATGTTGGTATTCCCACTCCAGTCCATTTGCAATTTACTACCTATATTCACTTCACTTTTGTTACTATGCAAAGTCTCAAAGCATGTAACTATTCATCCATTTTACCTTCGCCTTCCAATCACATTACTATCCACACCTTTTTACCCCTTTCCTAATCATGATTGATGAATGTGAGTGTCGTCTGAATGAGAAGCTTGCAATTCCTTCCGCCCATTCCCCCATCTTTCCATAAAATAAATATTTGGATGCTTTTACCTTTTAAGCAAAGAGATTCCTGAAAATCCAAAAAAATCTCTATGTATCATGATATAAATGCCATAATTCCTAAACAAGGCATGTTCAAAAGTATATTTCGTGCTGTACTTTCAAGTCAAAGAATCCTTGCAAAATAAAGTTCTAAGTACTTGTAGCCGAATCCAAAGAGGCTACCGCATCCAATCCATCCATTCCATTTCCATTCAATTCCATTCCACATACTTCACCCCGCGAACCAAAATTAAAGGGAGAAATCCTAAGTTCGTGAAGGATATGAAGGTATCATTACTAGTTATCATTAATTCCCGTTCCCTATTTACATTTCCTTTTCCACTTGCAAGCTTCGAAGTTTAGGTTGATACAAACAAACGTTGATCGTGATTTCATTCCATTTCATTTTCCTTATTCACCGTCCATATTTGTTTCTTGCTATTCAACATATCCCGTCATTCCTTTGGTTTATGGTTGAATACGCTTTCACACAGTCATAATCCGCCATCATCCAACTCCGTTCCCTATCATGTTATCATTTCCTACCAACATAGGTCAGTATCAGAACGTGACATGATTTTATCGCGTCCTGCGCAGAGTCAGACTCTGGAGTTCTAATCATTCGTTACCTCAGTGAAAACCTGGCAAACAGGCGCCGTGTGTAATGGTCATCATGATTCAAAAAACAAAAAAAAAAAAAAAAAAAAAAAAGAAAAAAAAAGAAGAAAAAGTAAAGAGAAAAATTTTCGTTCACTGGTGAAAACCCGGCAAACGGGCGCCATGAATAAGTATCTTGGCGAAAACCTGGCAAACAGGCGTCATGATAGAACCACATTGTTTCATTGCATTTTCATTATCATTCCATCACCACTCCATTTGACATCACTTACTTGTCATGCATATTATCATTCACCTATGTCATCCATATATATGTCCGTCCATCCGCTTTCATGAATATACCTAGCTTGATACGGGTCAGCTTAGTCGATCCTGGTTTCTAAGGGATGGGAATGAACCTAAGTGCTTGCACTTCAAACCTCAGATATGGATAGTCGCGCTGGCAATTGATTTTGATTCTTTGATTGAGTAGTCGTGTTTATTTGATCTCGTGTGTGGGTGTGCATGGAAATGTTGAAGCTTGACGTTTGTTTATCTTTAGCACATTCAAGAAGTTGTTTTAATTGAAATCAATCTTTAATCACACATCAGGAGATGCAGTGTCTTGATCCAATTTATGATTCCTTTCCCTTTTAAGCTCGTTTTGTATAGTTTACGATTGAGGATGATAATTTGATATTCTTTGAGTGAGCTTTGCATTTTTGTTTTAGAAATGTTCAGGAACATTCCTCCAGTGGAGTCGCCAGATGTTGTGACCAAATCACACATCGCCCCATTAGGAATAGGGACCCCCCTTTTTTTTGAGCTCTGAGCTTTTCAGTGAGTTTCCAATGAGTTTTTAATGAGTTTTGCTGAGATTTTAATGATGTCCTGACTCGTTTGCCTTTGCCGGCTCGGTAACAATTTCCTTGCCTATGATCTTTGGTTTACGATTAAGGGTAGATGAACGTACAATAATGAAGAATTGTGATCAAATCCTATCTAGATATTGAGTTTTGAGGTTAATCCTTCAGAATGTTTGATACCCTGAAAAGACTAAGACTGGAGCCTGAAATCCTGAAAATCCTGAAAAATGGCTAAGTCTGAAATCTGGTGAATCCTCCAAATTCTATATTTTGCATCTTAAATCCGGTGGATTCGGGACCTATCTCAAACATCCTGAAAGGTATATTGAAAAATATTTAAAGTATAAGAAATTCAATCTCTAAACTTATACTTAAATATATTTTTCAATATACCTTTACTCGCGCGATCCTGAAAATACTTGACGAAGTCAGAGGATTCAAAACACTGATCTAATGCGACCAGACACTTAGATGGCGCAAATCTGGGCGCAAAATCACGAAGCAGAAGACATTTGAGCCAGAGGATTTGAAAACATGATCCAGTGCGCCCATCTAATCCTTCATTCAGTGCGAAAATATCAGAGGATTTGAAAACTCCATCTAGTGCGCCCAGACTAAAAGGTCATTTCGGAGGAAGAGATGAGGATTTCAATGCCTTCAACCAATGCGAAAGTGAAAAAGGACAAGTCTAAAGCCAATCTTGGAGCAATTTTTAATGAAAATGTCAGAGAATTTTAGTTCTTGAAGTGATGCGCCACCAAGGAAGAAGAAGGAAATGAGAGTTTTGACTTGAGAAATGTTACAAGTTCAGAGGATTCTAAAATTTGAAGTAATGCGCTCAAAGTGACTCCAAAGATCATTTTTAAGTGATGCGCCATCTTAAAGAGGAGAGTGAAGTTTGATGTTGAGGAATCCAAACTAGTGATCTAATGCGACCAAGTTCTAGAGGTTCTACCAAGTCCATCTAATGCGCTCTATCATGAGGAGATTGCCAATATCCTAGACATCTAATGTTTGGTCTTCAAGGTAAGTTTCAGAGGAATTCAAAACTTGATCTAATGCGCCTATGGCAAGGTCATCCAATATGCAACACCAAGGTAAAGAGAGACACGTTCTCAGAGGATCCTACAAACTTAACCAATGCGCCAAATATCATACATAATCCACTTCAAGACAAAGGCTATCTAAGTTCATTCGAGTTTGAAGACTTCAACAAACTTAACTAATGCGCCATATCTAAAGGAGGAGGATGAGGTTTCATTTTGAAGATCTCAATATAGTGATCCAATGCGCCAACATTATGAGGTAGTAATCAAGGTTTGTATCTAGAAGATTTTCAAGTGTCATCTAATGCGTCATGAATGAAGTTTATTTTTGAAGAGCTTAAATTGCCTATCCATTGCGCCACTCCTTGAAGATCCAAATTGCCTAAAGCAATGCGCCATATCTAAAGAGGATCCCAATCCTTCAACTAGTGCGCCAAAACTTAAGAAGTCTTAGGACATGATCCAATGCGCCATACCAAGAGGAAAGACCCTGAAAGTTCAAATGACTCCATAATTAATGATTTAAACCGCCAAGTGTCAAGAGGATTCTAATCCTTTAACTAATGCGAAATGTGTCAAGGGGAATCCTATGCCTTCATCAAATGCGAAATCACTTGAAGATCCTACCAACTCCATTTAGTGCGACTTACAACAAGAGGATTCTAATCCTTTAACTAATGCGAAACATGAAAGGAGGATCATCAAGGGGTTAACTAGTGCGAAATGCTGAAAGCAAGTGTTAGATAGCAAGACATGACATTCCAAGAAGGAGACTCCATTATCCCATCTAAGGCGAAATGAGGAGAGGAATTACAAACTTCATCTAATGCGAAAATCTTGAGAAGGCCTCGAAGACCTCAACTAATGCGAATTGCCAAAGGGAGTTTCAATTCTTTATGAAACAAAGACAAGAAGATAACAACATGCTGATTCTATGCGCTTGAAAGAAGGAGGAAAACGTCCAACAATAAGAAGAAGATTATCAAGTCTTTATCCAATGCGTCCAAAAGAAAGAAGTTTTAAACATTTAATGATTGTTGCCTTCGGGAAACGTGCAAAATGCATTCATTTAATAAAGATCAAAATTAAATTAAATGTTTGTGCATGAGGTCGGCCTAGGAAGAAGGAAGGTTTTTTAAAGTGAATTATATATATGTGCCTCATTTCTTTTTCATTTGATTTATTTTCAAGAGCAGATTTGTTCTCCAAGAGCAGAATTTTCTTCAAGGAGCAGCCACAAGAAGTTGATTTTAGAAGATAAATCTGATTTTATCAAATTTTGTCAAGTGGGAAATCAAATTGCAAGGTATCAAATACAAAACAGCTCATCAAGTAAGTCTGATCTGAGTTTTTTCTGATCTGATTTTCTTATTTTTCTTTCATTAGATGCCTTGAAATTGTCCAAATATTGATAAAATTCTAGAAGAATAAGTGGATTTTTATGATTTTTCATAGATTTTCTAAATTTAATAGTAATATTTCATAACTATAGAGGAAAATTTCATAATTTAATCTACTAAAATTGCTGAAGTAAAATCTAAATTTTGTTTGCAATCACTTATTCGCGTCAAGTCTGCAGAATAATGGCAATGACTTCCAAGGAGCGACAAGCCAAGATCCGGATGGATGCCAAAGGGAAGATTCCTGAATCAAAGCTCGTCTCAAGGTGGACCAATGTAAGCGATACAAATATGGGAAGCAGCAACTTGGAAGATATCAAGACAGTCCTTGAAGAACCTAACGGAGGAAGCCTCGCTCGAGCCATCATGAGGAGTGGAGCCATTGAAGCTGCTTGTTTTCCGCCAACTTTGCCATGTCCGGAAATGATCATCGAATGTGTCAAAAAGTATGATGTAAATACAAGGCAAATCATAGCCAAAGATGGAACAATACTAGCCTATTTGCAAAGGGAAGCAGTCGAGGAAACTTTCAACATTCCAACCAAAGAGAGGATGATCAGCATCTCAAAACAACAAGGCCAGCAGGAGTATGATGTTGACACCAAGATAAAGTTACAAGAGATAAGGAGAGAGTGGATGGCCAATCCAGCCATGAAGTTCAATATGAATAATCCTCCACAGTTCCATAAGTCAGATTTTCATCCGGAAATTGGATATCTAATCATGTTTTTGAACAGAATGACAGGAATGCCTCAATCTGCTACCTTTCAGCCTTGGATGTATTCTTTCATCAAGTCAGTTCTCAAAGGGAAAATGATTGATTGGGCTGGACTTATCAGTCAAAGTATACATGAGCAGTTCCTCAGTTTTGCTAAAACTAAGACTTGTTATATGAGTTCCTATATAGTGTACCTTCTTGCCAGAAATGAAGTCTACTCAGGTTTAACCAAGAAAGGAGAAGTCGGCATTGGACCTAACAAATACTTGTCACATCAATGTTATCCTCAGTTGCACCTCAAGAGTATTAATCATTATACAAGGTTTAATGATGCATTTGCCATGTTCATAATGAAGAAACTGAGGGGAGAATTTCATAAAAGGTTATCTAATGCAGCAAAAGAATTCATTTCAGCATATGGACACTGGTATACTCAACATGAAAGGTACACTTACCTAAGGATCCAAGGATTCACATCATATCCATACAGATTGCCAAGGTATCCAACCAACAGGATGGTAATGTTAGAAGTTACAAGACAACTCCTAGAACTCATCAGGTTGCAGAAGTTGAAGAAGAAAGGAGGAATCCAATTTCCACTTCGTCTTGGACAAAATCTGGAATGTCCATCTTTATCAGCAGCTGAGTATTCTGAAATAGAGCTACAGGCCTATCATTTGCAGACTCATGGCACCAAGAGGCCTAACTTTGATCCTTTCCAAGTTTGCTGGAAATACAACAGAGAATTCAAACATATCAAGCAGTTGGAAGACCACTGGGCCAGTGCCCAAGATGAAGATGATCTCCGAACTCTTCAAAGTTCAAGGCTCGACTGGGATTTAGTCAGAGCCGCCAAAGCATTCAGGATTCCAGACCAGTTCACCGAGGATGATACTATGCTAGTAGATGAATTTGACAAGATAAAGGATTTGCCTTACACAATTGATTGGTCAAAGAGAGATGCATCCGAAGAAGATTTGATAAAGCCGGTTTTAGCCATGACACAAGTGTGTATCAATCAACTATTGCAGGAAATGAGTGCTGAAAATCGAGATCTCACCTACAATAAGATGGATGAAGGAAAACCAAAGCAGCATAGTACACATAGCCAACCACAACACAGTGGGAATGATCAGAGCAATAATTCAGCCAGAAAGAGGAAAAGACCTAGTCAAGATCAAGGGGAATCAAGCCGAAGACCTCAGAAAAAGAGTAATCCATCTATTTCATCTAATCCACAAGAAGGTGTTTCAATTGTTCAAAATCCAATACAAGAAATAGAAGTAATAGAAGAAGTTGCCTTGATTCCATCAGAAGAAATCCAATCAAGCCCCACTGTCATAATAGAAGAGGATGATGATCTTGGTCAGGATGAAATAGGACAAGCTGAATCTGATGAAGAAGTAGCTCGTGTTCAACACAATCAAGCTCATGAGCAACGAGATCTTTCTACTTTCCCACCATGGTTGAGACAAAGGATTGAAGAAAGTACAATTGTAGAGACTTATCAGCCTACTGCAGTTGAAGAATTGCTTGTAAATGTACAAAAGAATAATCAGAAGAAGAAAGCAACGATCCTTTCTAAAATCACTCAAGATTCTGCTGGAAACAGAGAGGTCCACATAGCGGTTCCTAGAAGTGACAAGGAGATAGAAAACATGGCACCTGAAGATTATAATTTGACTACAATTGGTATGGGCCCAATCACAAGGGAACAAGTCGATGAGGAACTACAAGATGCAGTGAATAATGTGAGAAGTATGTTGAAACAAGAAAGAGAAGCAAGGATGAAAGTTGAACAAGATTTTAGTACATTGAAGCATTACATCCAACAGGTCATGCAACCTATTCAACAGAAGGAAGCTACTGCAATTCCTCCTTCCATTCTTCCACAGGAAACAGTATCCCAAGTTGAGGACATGAGAACTTCATCCCAGATGATGAAGGGATGGATAGAAAAGACAGAAGACAAGGCCTATATTTACCTAGAAGAAATTGTGCAAGTGTATGACAGAGTCATTAAGCTCCAAGGTCGAGTCCAAGCTTTATTAGAAAGTTGTGCTGAGTTCAAACCAATCAAAGAGCAATATATGCCACAACTCAAAAGCTTAATGGAAGCTCCAGTAGAAGATTTAATTCATAATAAGGTAATTGACAGAGATACTCCACATGACTTTGTCACTTGGTATTTTTCCTTTCACAACAAGGGGCAACTAGTTGATAAGATTGAAGTAGATATGTCCAGGATAAGAAGTGTTCTTCTAAGAACAGAAAATCATATATATACTGCTTTGACAAAGATTTGTAATCCTTATGGAAATGTTACCATTGAGAACATGAAGCAACAAGTTAAGGCATTCTACTTTCAATATGATGGACTTGATGAAAGTCAACTAGATAATATATTCACACTTGCATATCGTCTTGGGGAAAATAAGTCTTGGATAAACGACTGGGAGAAGACACTTGGAGTCTATGAGGCAGATGTAGCAGTGGCAGAAGGATCCATTAAGGCAGCGACAAGTGTACCAATGGAAGATATTATTCAAATTGTGTCCAGATTCATTGTATCTCATAGTACTACTACATAGTACTCGCCTTGATGATGTGGCTTCCTTATCCTCTTGGAAAGCGTGCCTTTGTTCTCTCTTTCATGACTTCTTTCATTTAATATGAGTAACCTCCTGTATTTAATAAAGTTAACCTCATTCATTTAATAAAGTATAGTTTGTTGTAACTACTTGTGATGTGGCTTGATCTGATCCGCTGATTTCGCCGATCAATCTTGACCCTTCTCTCCTTTGAGGACTATAAAAGAGCTCTCATTGCTCTCATTTGTAAGGGTTGGAAATTTTGAAATTGTTGTAAGAGCTCTCTGAGATAATAAAGGACTCATTGATTTGGTGATTCTATTTATATTTCTGAGTGTTTGCATGGTTTCAATTTTCACACGAATATTAAGTTAAGTTACAAGTTTTCTTTTAAGTATAAGTTAGTTAGTGAAAG
Source organism: Cunninghamia lanceolata (assembly GCA_027924645.1). Lineage (NCBI taxonomy): Eukaryota > Viridiplantae > Streptophyta > Pinopsida > Cupressales > Cupressaceae > Cunninghamia > Cunninghamia lanceolata. The sequence continues at coordinate 2,325,433 of BSBN01000124.1, read as the reverse complement.
GTTGTTTTATTGCCTTGTAGTGAAGTCTTTACAATTGAGCGTCAATTCGATCTTTATGCCTGTTGAATTCTTCATGAGCATAATTGATTTAAATATCTTGCATACCTTTGAAGATAGCACCTCTCTTGTGTAGTTGTTTCATCTTGGCGAAACAAGATCTGGTTCGACTTCACTTTAAGCAGTAAACGTCCTTCCATTTAGGATTAGATTAGTATTCCTCAACCCTATATCTTTTGCCCTTTTTTTTATCAATCATTTAGATTTAGGATCAGAACATTCATTGCTAAATCATACGCGTCAGTTGCAGTACCTAGATTTTCTAGGGTTCACTTCCAGAGTCTTTGAAACAACAAGTTGAACAATTGTGTAAGTCCCTTTGTTGATTAACAGCAGAATCATACTTAAATCATTGAGCTGTTTCCTACTGAAATTGAAACATTATTATTAGAAGGAACCTTGGAGTTATCTCGTTTGATCACTTGGTTTAGCATTCGAGAGGCTTTGCTCAAGAGAGAGTTAAATACCTAGTATTTTACTCTATTGTTGACTTGTCGAAAAACAACCATCAACAGATACAAGATACATTAGATTAGAAAGGAGTAGAGTAGAGGAGGCTCTTCGAAGTCATTGAAGAGATATTGAGAGATTGTTATAAAGATACACTTCAAGATTAATGCAAGCTCATTGTTGAATGTTTCATGGTGATCTTGTGATTTTGGAATGTTAGCATGGTCTTCATTGTCTCCAAGATGATTAAGAATTGTTCCCAAAGTAGCTTAGTTGATAGATTAGAAGTTCATTGATGTAATGCATATATGTATTGAATATTTGATCAACTCCTAGCTCATGCTTTTGACATCCATCGCTGGTGGAGTGTTGTGTAAAGCTAGTCTGAGCTTCATCATAATTTGCTTAAGTTCAGTTATGGATGCTTGTTTGAGCTACGTCGTCCAATGGGTGCTTATATGAGCTTTCATGATTTGAAAACCATTCGCTAACCTTAGGAAATTGCACCTACTCCATGTAGTTATAGGCATTCTTGGCGAAGTGGAGTTAGGTTTATTGAGGAGTTTGTCTATTCATGCAATATCATTGCCTCATTGACCTTGGATTAGTTTCTCTTAACCCTTGCCTTTTGCCTTTTCTTTTTGGTGTTGATTAGAAGAAGTTTCATTTCACAAGGAAAGAGTACATATTTGAATGTGAATAAATTCTACGTAAGTCCCTTTGTGTAAACAGCATTATCACATCATACCACTGAGGCTATCCGTTGCAAATCACGTACAAGGAACCTTGGAGCATTCTTGTTTGATCACGTAGTTTAGCATTCAAGACACTTTGTTCAAGAGAGGATAGAGCACTTGGTGTTTTATTCTAATGTTGTTGTTGTCAAGAAAACATCATCAACACAACCATACACTAATACAATTCTCGGTCAGGGAAGAAGAGTTTCGTAAGTATGGAATGTATTCTAAATAAGTTCCCAGTTATGAGAAACTCCTCAAAGCCCTCAAAGTTATTCATTTGGTTGATTACAAAATCATTTTATATTGCCAGGAGGCACATGCTCTAATGATTGTATTTGAAAGATATATAACAAATGACCGTTATATTCCTAGAATGTTATACAGGAACAAGACCCAGGAGAGGTCGTGATCGGGCTTATAAATGTTCGAGGATCACAAGTTCTGCTCGCAAAACATAAGAAAGATTACTCATTGCAAGGTCCGGTGGGACAACATGCAGAGGGTAATATGACCTAGAGAAATTTACCATGATTTAACAGCAAAGATTTTATCCCTTATTTGCACTTTTGCAGATTAAACAAAATTCCATCTTATCACGTTTGAATACACTAAATCATTGGGGACGATGATTCTTTAGGGAAAAGATATGTTACATCCCTCTTTTTGGACAAATTTTTACTATTTACTTTTACTTGTTTCATGGATAGAATAGACATGTGAATATGTTTAAGTTCATGGGAAACAATGTTATGATTAGAAATAATTTTATGGAATCATGATTATATATCTCTTAAATATGATTAATTTGATGAAACGAATTAAAATGTCTTTTTCAACGTGGAAAAGAGAAATGTTATGATTGTATTATACTTTGACTGGGATACCGGTACGTTGACCACAATTTGTATGTGAGAATGTTTTGACAGGAACAGGTGGATCAGGCTCTCCGTGAAGCAAAGGGGAGAGAAAGTATCTTCGGGGAAGGGGAGTATAGACCTTGGATCACAAAAGGGTAATTGCCACTGAGTACGTACATCAGACAATGAAACCTAGTTATCCTGAGGTAAGTTTTGATTTTGGTTAAGTCAAATGATATACCATCGTTTATAATCATATAGTGGCAATGCAAAAATAAAAATATATTCATATATTAACCACCGAGAGCAAAATAAAGATCATTATGTGATATTATTTAATCGACCTTGGGTCGAAAACCATGATATGGTTAACATTTCATGATGTCAACTTAATAACCGATCCCACCACCTTTTTATTTGCCACGATGGCATAACAAAATGAGTGCACGATGTTTAAACAAACGGATTGCCATGTGGTCAACCAAGAAATCAAACCAGCTTAGGAGCATAACATAAGTGGATAAGATTGAAAGTTAGTTAGGGCTCCGAGTCGGTTATCCTCCCCAATCGATAAAAACATCAGGAGTCTTGAGAAACGACATGGTGGTCATTAGCAAAAGCAAAAGGAATATAGACTAAACTGAGGAGCTCGAAAGGGCGATAAAAAGGACGAACTGGCAAGCTCAACGACCAGGTTTCCATTTCTCTCTGTATACTCTTCGTCCATTCATGTAGTCTTTGTTTTACAAACGTAAGCTAGACAAATGTATACCGATTGCTCCATTGAATAATGATATTGCAGTCATTAAGTAGTAAGGAAATCTGTACTGGAACGTATTATAGAATACCATATTGCAGGTTTAAACTTTCAACGAGACCATCCTGAATACAAAACGTAGCCTATGTTTCCTTAATTGCTTGCTAGCATACATGTTTGATATTTAGCTAAGGAAAACTATGCTTAGTTTGCAGAAATAGTAGCGATAGAGCATAACCAAATGGAGACTGTAATGCCTATTATAAGAATCATCATTAGCGAATATAGCTTGAATGAGTAATAAACGAGCTCACTTTTTGACAAGAAGGAGAACAAATGTATAATGAGTGTTATGAAATAGCCAACCTTATCACTATAATCCTGTAGTCATAACGGCCAGGTATCATGTTTATTCATGGTTGCAAAACTTAGTATCAAATGAGTGGCAAATAGACTATGGAATAACGTGATGGCAAGAAGACTTTATGTTAATAGTCTTGCAGTATAAATTAGGTATATACCCGAGGGATTTGCTCATTTAACTTTAATAGGTTTATACCGTATAGACCCTGTGAAATAGTGGCATTCTTCTATACTTTTAGAACATAGTGAAAACAGTGAAATATAGAACCTAATACCCAAAGGAAGAGATTACTCAGTACCTTAATGGGATATATACATTACCGAATGAAGATACTGTTGTACCCAATCAAAAAAATTTGCTTCATTAAAGCATTTTGAGCAAGTCTAGAAAATTTTTCGTCAAAAAAGTCAAAAAGTCAAAATTTCTAAAAATAGACGTCAAATTAGGTTTTATAGGTTTCTTGAGATACAGATGCTAGCAAAATTTTCTAAAAATAGAAAGTTTCTAAAAATAGAATCTCCGATTCCGGTGTCGCGCTTGATTCTCAATCGCTGATTTTGCTTCACGATCAGTGTGGTCCAAACGGAATCTGCAAAAGGTCAACTTTTCTCTACTAGGTCAATTATGCTTTTTCAGAAGACGAAGCATGAGCTCTGAAGTCATCAATGGAGGAAGCTCATCTGCCAAAGCTCATTTTCACGTTTTCAATGTTGTTCCGACGACGCAGAATTGACAAACAGTCGTCGATTCGACGAAGTACGCAAAACAAAGCAGGGTCAATCCGGAGTGAGGTGAAAATTTGAAAATCATCAAATTTGACTAAGTCTGGGAAATCCAGGTGCCCCTAGAGGCTAGGGGCGCCCAGTTGCACCAGTGTTAGAATTTTTTTTGCATTTTTCAAGAAAATGCGAGAAATGTCTCCGTTGGTCAGTTCCGGGGTGAATAAAAGCAATCATTCTGGTCAACAATTTCTAAAAAGCCGGGAATCACATCAAATATACCCAGGTTATCCAGTTCATCCCTCATCCAGCGCTAGTTGTCCGACAAAATCATCGAAATCAGTAACGGGAAGCAGTTGTCGGCACGTGAAACGGAGCAAACTGCAAGCAAAAGTTGAAAATCATGGAAATTGACTAAGGCACAAATTTTCAAGCACCCCTGGAGGCTGGGGGCGCCCATCTTTTCCAGTGTTAGAATTTTTTTCGTGTTTTTCGAGAAACGTCAAAGTTTTCGTCAGCCCGCTTCCAAGTGGATAAAAGCAGTCAAACTCAGTCAAAAGGCCCGTAAAAGCAGGAGATTCATCTCAAATATGCTCAAGCTATCCAGTCTACCCATATCCTGATGCCTGTCCCTGGAATCCTGAAATTGACTAAGTCTGATGTCCTGAAGCCCTAAAAAATTGACTAAGTCTAAAATCTAGTGGATCCTCAAAAATCTAGAATCTGCATGTCAAATCCCATGGATCTGAGACCTATCTCAAACATCCTAAAAGTATATTTCAAAATATTTAAAGTATAGGAAATTCAATATCTAAACATATACTTAAATATATTTTGAAATATACATCAGGCAGGACCTTCGAAATCTGGCGGAACTCAAGATTTGCGGCATGAAATTAAAAAATTCCAAAAATTTTCTAAGGCATCGAATCTCAAGCGCCCCAGGAGGCTAGGGGCGCCCATCTTCTCCAGACTTAGTTTATTTTTCATGTTTTTCCGAGAACGAAGAAAAGTTGCAAATCTTCAAAAAATGAAAATTTAAAATCTCGAAAAATGGCTAAGGCATGAGATTCCAAGCACCCCTGGAGGCTAGGGGTGTCTGGGATATACAGTGTTAGAATTTTTCTTGTCACAACAATGTTTCCTTCCAGCCATTTCCCAATCTTCATCCGGCGACAGGTTTCAGAGGTCAGATTTGCAGTTGATCGTCGTCGAATCATCAATTCGAGGCTAGGGATGGAATCATAGTTGATAAATCTTCAAGGTGCCATGATTCGTCAGCTTTTCAGTCAATGGTGACAGTTTGCCATCTTGTTGGAATCAGAGGCAAGCCATACTGGAGTCAGAACGAGTGCAAAAGTTTCAAAACGAATGAAAAATTGGCTAACACTTTTGCAACCTCGCGTGTTTAATGACATCATCAAAGAAGATATTTTTTATCATCTCACACATGAAGCCATAGGCAACAATAAAATAGGGATTCTTCTTATTCGAGTATATCAACTTGGATTTGTGCTTTAAAAGATGCTTTCTTCATGGATAAGTTTCAAGTTTTATGCTCTCACAAAGAAAGTTGCTTTTTCGCCCTAAAATTTTATAAAGACAAGCTTTTGGCCGCTTTTATTCATTACTTTTACAGGTTGCATCCAGAGGAAGAAGACATATTTTTCTTTCCACAAAGATTCAAAGGCTCAAACGAAGTGCTTTTTCAACATTCATAGTTTCGAGGTGAGGAAGCAAGGAGGCACGCTTTTTAAAAGTCCTTTTTTCTAGGGGATCATTTTTCAAAAATTGGACCGAGGCTTTTTCAGTTTTCATCAAGATGGGTCCATCCAGAATTTCATCCTCTTGAAGATTGGGAATTTTGCTTTTTTCAGGAATCTGTTTTTTTGCTGTTTTTTCGGGAAAGTCTCCGCTTTTTCAAAATCCAACGATCTGGGTTGCTTCAAAACGGAATTGCCTACAAAACCCATGTGCCATCTTTTTCGCTCACTATTTTCTTTTTAGAAGAAATCAGCAAGTAATTTTCAGCCTTTTGTCCAAGATTTTTCTGACATAGGCGTGTTCACAATCATTTTTCAAATCTTTCAGTATGCAGTACACTCCAGTTGAGATCAAGCCTAAAACGGCGTTGGTGTACGATTCTCTTAGAACTTTCGAGACAGACTTGCATAAAGTTCTTCTAGTGTTCAATTTACATCCTTTGGAAGATACAGGAAACAGTACTATCAGGAATCTGGGTCACTCCGAGTTGTTTGCAGCAGCTTCATTCCCCATTTCAGTGCAAAGTATCGAATTCGTAATTGCTTGTATGAAGCATTACAATTCAGTCACAAGAGAAATCCAATCAGTATATGGAAATGTGCTCTACAGCCTCAGGCCAAACGACATTGAGAAATGTTTTTCAATACCAATATGGAGGGAGAACTTGGTTGTTTCAATTGAAGAATGCAAGAGGGTGTGGCACAATGATAAAGAAAAATATCAAAAAAGGTTGCTCAAAAGTGGTTGAAAAAAAAGCAGAATGTTTTGCCAAAGAACATTGGACGTGGATGTCTTCAAGGTTTTCAGCGCCAATCTTGGTAGAAGTACCCGACACACAGATGTGAATCTCTTGAAGTTGCAACAAATAATCTGAAAGAGAGAGTGTTGAATGATGGAGAAGATGAAGTAGCCCTCAAGGCTGAAAATAGGCAGCTGCGGAAATATATTTATATCAATGGATGACATCACCAACGCGACAACAATGAAGATGAGGATGAGACACAAAAAGCAGCTTTAACTAAATGTTTTTTGTTTTAAAGCATTTGCTTTCATCCAAAGCTCATCCATTCTTTATTTAGAAAGAAATCACTTTGTATTAGTTAGAGTTTTCTTTGCTTTAAAGCAAATCGCTTTAAAGCGTTTGTTAGTTGTATCTTTGTCTTATAATAGAAATAAAGCTTTCGAGTTGGCAAGTTAGTTAGGGTTAATCAAGGAGATTTTAGGGTTCCCTACTCCTTTGATTTTAGTATAAATAAGAGCAGCCTTGCCCATTGTAATGGAGCGACTTTTGTGATAGCAAATTTGTTGTGCCTTTTCTAGCCTGCAAATCTTGTTATTCCAAGTGTTTGTTCACTCTGTGTTCATTGTAAGGGAACGGTGTTGGAGATAACATATTTTGTTGTGCCTGTTCTAGCCTGCAAAATTGTTGTTGAAAGTGCTTGTTCACTCTATGTAATCTGTTTCCAGTGTTTGATCGCTTGTTGTATGCCTGCCTTTTGCTACAATATTGCTGTCCTGGAGTTGTATCAACTTTGTGATGTTGGAATAGAAATCTCATGCCTGCCTTTGCTCCGATATTCTATCTTAGATCATCAAGTTTTGTCGTCAGATGTGTGGCTTCTGTAACTTTTATTTCAGCTTTCATCATTAAAGTACAATGAGTCTTGTGATGTAAATCTGGGAGAAATTTACTTAAAGTTTTTGTGTTAAAACAATCATTCCTTGTCCACTTTTAATCCCTTTGCTCTGAATTTACTTAGAAGATTAAAAGCGTCATTAGTTTAAGCCTAGTTGTAGTAGAAGTTTTAAAAAGGAAAAAACCTCTTTTGCAGCGTTTAGAGTTTTATAACCTTGTGCTCGCAGCTGAGAATCAAAAAGAAGATAGGCGAAGTTTAATTTATTTATCTTTTCAGCGAACATCAGCAAAAAGGGAACTCCCCCTCACAATAGGAGAGCAGTTTATCTGTGCATAGCTGTTCGTTTCCAACTCGCATTCCAGAGGTGCGAATTGAAACGCCAACAGAGCCTATATGAAAGACACTTGGGTATACTCATTTTGATGAGAATAAAGTATTTTCGATGATAAGTGGACTCTTATTAGCAATAAGTTGTTGTTTAAGAGAGTTTTGTTTATATTCTTGTTCACATAGAATTTAATATAGGGGGAGACTTGTGAAACAGTCTAACCTAGACTTTATTTACTAGCTTACCATTAGATTTAAAGTAAAACAACTCTTGTATGTCAGAAAAGAACTTGCATGTCTTACCAAGATATTAAGTTGTTGTGTTGCCTCGAATATGACAAGGAAAGGTATTCTATGCTAATATTTATATTACAGACTAGGAGTCGGTTAGAGACTCTATCATGAATAACTCAAAATCTTGCCTAGGCTACCAGCCTATTAAATATAATACTATATTGTCATACAAAACACCAGATCTTATGAAAATTAAATGAGGATCAATAGCTTAAATGGATGGACTTGAGAATATATGAATTCGGAGTCAACCTGGTTTAGGGTTTCTTGACCCGAGATGGTTATGTTAAATCATAGGAAATAGTCTTATTAGTCTCATGTCAATGGTTATTTTAAACCTCGAAATCGAGAATAGTAGATGTCAATTGAAGACCAAGCTTGATAATATAATGCTATTTCTCAGTGATAAGAAAATTCAATTGATGAATAAACCCTAATAGGCTAAGGGGGAAAAGTTTCATTCTGAATTGAATTACAAATCTTGATTTCATGTCTTGGCATGGAAGCTTTAAGGACTCGTTATGGTTTTTGCAAAAAAAAAACCTAGAGAGTGTCGATAACTATATTAAGGACCCATACTTCCAAGGAAAGCACTGATTAAGTCTTAAGACTAATTCAAGAGACATGATTGTCTACTACCATGTTGTTAAGTTTGAAACAATTAACCAACTCAAGGGTATAGGGATGGAAAATTAAAGGTCTTAATGTATAATAGTATGAATATATTTTAGTATCAATTGACTTAAAGACAAAACTTAACCCAGTGTTGGGTATTGCAAAGTTGCAATGAGTATCCATGTATGGAAAGTTAATCTATAAGGTTAATAGAACCTAGGCAATATTTGAAAACCTATTGAAGATGGAAAGATTGAATTAGAGTTGATAAAACTATAGATATAAACAAATTTAACCAAGTCAACTGTAGGATATGCACATGCCTCTAGTGCATTGTTGGTTCACCGTATCCAGGATGACGTAACCTATTGGGATGATCGTACTTAGCTAGAGGGTATCTAGGGTTGTATGATCAATAGTGTTACGTAGGATACACCCCCAATACTTTGATGGCAGATACCATGGGTCATCCTAGGTCTATACTCTTCATGCAAGGTAGGGCCACTTCCGGTTAGGAAGGTGTGCGGGAGACCGTCAGTCTGTGGATTACTAAATTTATGCAACATATTTATGATTTCCATCATCACATACCAAAAAACGAGTTCAATAAATTAAAACTAAATTTTTTTAAAAAAAATCTTCCTTGATAGTCTAATAGTCATTAAAAAATTATGAATGCCTTTTACTAGTGGGCACTTCCCCCTAATCCTGGGCTAACACTTCCTTCTAATCTCTCTAATAAGATGAAAAATATCAAGCACTTGTTTCTAAATCCTTTCCTATATTTGTGCCTGCAACACTTTTTTTCCTGGAGCATAAAAAACTGGCATCAAATTGTTTGTCCCATTCATCCATTGATTTGATTGGGTAGATATCTAACAAACCATTAGCAAACATCTCTTGTTAATCCTATATCCTGCTTATTGCCTCATCTACAGAAGCTCTTGTTGCTACTATATTTTCGCGAACGGAAGGAACACAACAACCAGCTTCTTTGATTTAAACCCATGATTTTTCGTTTTGATTTTAGGGTTTTATCATACCCAAAATTTCGTCAACGACCAAGCTCGACACCTACTACCAGCAACCATATTCCAAATCCTCAATGAAATATGGTGGCTGAATTTTTCATGAATCGTGAGTTATGGTGGTTTTTCTGTGAGTACAAGTTTTCCAAGTAAAAATCACCACGAGTTTTTAACAACTCGGCCCCAAGTTGTTCCTGCAAGTATTCATTTGCCTTCTAGATGTGTGAGTACTCAAAAGAGTTTTTCAACTATGCTTCATATAGTTGAATGAAGAAGAAATTAAAGTTTGCAAATTTCCTTGCAAGAAATACTGTAGGGGACGGTGTACATGCACTCTGAGCTCTATGGAATGCACTCCAAGCTCTTTGGATTGAATCTGCACCTTTCACGTTTGGAAATTTGTGCAACTTTAAGGAGTTTTGTTGATTTTTTATAGATCGAAAACATTGCAATTCTGATCTCCTTATTTAAAAAAAGCGGCAAAAGATCAATTTTTCTATTTAACTACATTGATGGTGCAACCAAAGTTTAGAAAGCAAATTTGGTTTCATGAGAATTTATAAATTCAAAATATTCTTGAATGATATGTGGCATTCAAGCAAGGCAACAAAATTTCAGTATAGAAGCGAGCAAGACAAGTTACACTCTAAAGAAACATCAATGCATAGATATTATAGATAGCCACAAAGAAATATTAATTAATACATGTGCAATCATGATGTCAAGGGGTTATGCTTGAATTTGATCTGAAATTCTCATTTAAAATTAGAATAGGTCAATATTGGTTTGTTCAATTTACACCATATTTCTTTCGAAAAAGTATTATCTCCACATCCTTCATGAAGTATAACATTTTTCAGTCCTATTCCAAGAATTTGGATGCTTAGTATTTCAACCTTGTAAGTTGTCATGATGTCATACTTTCCAATCCATGCTTCCAAGTGGATGATCCTTTCCTTCTAATCTTCGTCAAGTGCCTACTTAGAAAGCTCCATGTTTAGAATAGGCAAGACCACAGCAACATTGCAATTTTCAAGGTTCTGGAAGGACTAAGGTGAGTTTTCTTTAAATCTAAAATAATTGAACTTTCGAACAAACTCAATATTAATATTAATTTGGTGCCTTATACTTTTTTCATGGTTAAAGGTGACACACTCAATCAATAATAAATCGAAATTTTTGTATGTTGAACCTCTAAGTGAGACACTTAAGATGAAGTCTAAACCCGAGCAGTTAGTAAAACAAAGTTGATTCTAAACTCTTCATCCAATTTATATTGTTGTCATGTTATTGAAAACCTATTTAACTTGTACATGCTTCACTTTATTCTATTGTAAAGTACTAATGTTTAAAGGGATTTCAATATCCTCAGCTGAAAAAAATGTCCTCAAGCCCTTCTATAGCGCACCGAACCCAACATTTGGCAAGATTACCCTCTCATAACCTGGGAAGTGATGCCCCAAAGGTATATTTGAGGGCTATAGAGGTTGAAGTGAGAAGGAGACTGTAGATACTTGTCCTTGCAATTGTCTTCTCTTACATTTCTTCTCTTCTTCTCTCTCTTCCTGTCATTCGACCATAAATCCGGCACAAGGGGGATCGCAGTGTTAGACGTACAACAATGCCTGCATGCTCTCAATTGCCCCTTGTGAGCAGGTATGCCATTAGATAGACCCAAGACCTTTCACATGCCATTTTTTAAGGTGCCACTCTACTCTCCCATACCACTCTACTCTCACATAAATCTCTCTTCCACATACTATCACTTTTTCATGTACCTTTGAGTGTAAAGAAAAGAGAGCAAAGAGAGCAGATTGTAGGAATGTGAATGGCAAAACTGACAACATAAGGCTGCAATACATTAATATTCTGGAAGATGAAAGGATGTTGGTCACAGTATAGGCAGCAACAAGTGCAAACAAGCCATTTATGACCATTGGAAAGGTAATTAGGCATTTCGAATGGTCAAGAAAAACACCAAGTGACGGTGTCGTGGGAAAAAGATAAACAACAATGCCACTTTAAGTGGTACCATAAATTTGTCTCAAAAGCCACAATGCTGCAGCAAAAGGGACCACAAGGTCTTGAAAGGGATCAAACTTAGGGGTGCATCATAGAGGGAGGTAGGGGTACCATACCTTTGTGCAAAGTCATACCACAATCATTAAGAAGATTTTGGCATTACATTTGCCCCTAGGTTACAAGCATTTGACACCTATTAAGATTAGAGATTGTAAAGTACCTAGAAGCCAAAAAAAGCGCCGAGAAAAGCAGTTAAACCTACAGTTACCTATAATGATCGAATATAAAAGTACATCAATGGCTGCGGCAAGGAAATGAACGACTCCAGATTCCAACTTCAACACTTGCAAGGAGACAAACTCAAAGTCCAAGGTGGTCAAGGACTGCTTTCACCAAAGCATCAGCCCTAGTGTTTTGCAATCAAGTGATGTGGGTAATTTGGAAGTCAGTGAAGTGAGAGAGCAACCAACAAACCTCGTAGAAGAGAGGGAATAGATATTTGTTGTGGACATTCCAAACAGCGATGAATTGGAAAACATCCAAGAGTGAGTTAGAATACAACTACACATGAGAGGCACTAACGTGAGAGCATTTGTAAAAGTGCCAATGATAGGGTGGTACTCTACAAAATTATTACTCTCATTGGTCCAAAAGAAACCAGCTACAACGGGTTGGTTACCCTAAGAGTCATCATTATTCCAAGTAGTTGTCGCTTGCCTTGGTGATTCAAAAACGGATGAAGTTGACATTTGGACCATCAAGGTCATGTTATTCTAGCTTGCAAACTGTGGAAGATATCTTAGTAGTTGTGCAAGAGGCCTCAATCGTTGTGCAAGAGGTCTCAATTGATACACAAAGTATCTCAGTTGCTATGCAAGTGAATGCTACAAGTGTGCAAAAGGCAACTTTGGCTTTTGTTGGGTGTGGAATGTCCCCTTTTCACTAAGTCAATGCATGTGGGACCCACAAGCCCATTTCTATACTTCTCGGTGAGTGAGGGGTGATTGCTAGAGAAGTATATATTAGGGAAGATTGGTTTCGTTCATTTGTTGCTGGTATTTTTATGAGTTTTGGACCATTTCCTAAATTTTAGGTTGATTGGAGGCAGGACCTGCACCATTAGTCTCCTCAAGAAGTAAAGAATTTGAACAAATGCGAATGAATTGATTATGAATTGGGATGATTTACAAAATGAGCAAAAACGCTCAATATATACAATGTACAAAAAGCAAGTTTTCTAAAAATAGAAAACTGTCGACATAGATGAGCATTAACTAAAAATAGTCATGCCGACAAAGATGAGTATGAAAAAATACTAATACCCTCCCTTAATGCTCAATCTATCAACAACACCTATAGACCCCCTGAAGTTTACAAATTTATCAGAACCGAGGGGCTTGGTGAAGATATCTGCTGGCTGCTCCGAGGTAGGAACATACAGCAACTGAATGGATCCGTCTTCAACCAGCTGTCGTATGTAATGACAATGAGTTTCCACATGCTTGGTTCGTTCATGGAAGACCGGATTCTTGGCCAGTTTGAGCACTCCCTAATTATCACAAAACAAGGGAGTCGGACCTGCCTGAGGTACATGCATATTCGCAAGCATCCGTCGAAGCCAAACTGCCTCACAACCTGCTTTAAGTGCTCCACGATACTCTGCTTCTGTCGAGGAGAGAGCCACTGCCTGCTGCTTCTTACTAGTCCATGTGACAGCACCAGATCCCAAACTAAACACATACCCAGCTGTAGACTTACGGTCATCAACAGAACCTGCCCAGTCGGAATCTGTGTAACCTCTGAGTATAGGATCAGAACTCCGAGTGTACAGAAATCCATAATCAGGAGTGCCACTCACGTAACGCAGCACACGCTTCGCTGCTGTCCAGTGATCAGCCTTGGGGGCTGTCATGAAGCGTGATATGTAGCTCACGGCAAAACTAATATCAGGTCTAGTAGCAATAAGATAAATGAGGTTGCCTACTAGTTCCCTGAACAAAGATTCATCTACCACTGGTGCGGTGGACTGAGCTGACAATTTAAACCCGGGTTCCATAGGAGTAGAGGCAGGTTTGCAATCCTGCATTCTGAACCTGTCCACGAGGCTGCGAGCATACTTGGACTGAGAAAGAAAGATATTGTGCTCAGTCTGCCAAACCTCAACTCCTAGGCAATAATGCAACAAGCCCAAATCTGTCATATCAAAAGTACAGCACAAATCCTGTTTGATCTCAGCAATCAAATGTGCGGAACTGCCAGTAATGATTAAGTCATCCACATAGACAACCACAAACAATATATCATCACCAGAAAGTTTGATATACAGATTTGAATCAGATGGACTTCGCTGAAAACCATGATCTGTCAGGTACTTATCTATTTTCATGTACCAAGCTCGAGGGGCTTGTTTCAGACCATAGAGAGCTTTGCGAGTCTACAGACCTTGTGTTCTTGACCAGCAACCTTAAAGCCTGGAGGTTGTGTCATGTAGACTTCTTCCTGCAAGTCACCATTCAGAAAAGCACTCTTAACGTCCATCTGATGGACTTTCCAACCAAACTGGGCTGCTAAGGCAAGAACAAGCCGGATGGTACTCATTTTGGCTGTAGGAGCAAAGGTCTCCTCATAGTCAATGCCTTCCTTCTGTGAGAACCCACGAGCAACAAGACGAGCCTTATACTTGTCGAGGGTGTCATCAGCTTTGTATTTCACCTTGTACACCCATTTGCAGCTAATGGGTTTCTTCCCTGGAGGAAGATCAGAAAGTGCCCAAGTGTGATTCTTCTGAAGACTCTGGAACTCAGCTTCCATAGCCTGTTCCCACTCAGGTATACCTTTAGCCTCTGAGTATGTCTAAGGCTCAAAAACACTATTAATGTTAGCCATGAGAGCAAAATTGACTGTAGGCTGTTGTTTGCTCTTATTTCTGGAAGTTCTACTCTCAATGAGCTCACCATCCCGAAGATCACTAATGGTTTTAGCATACCATTTAGGCCGGAGAGTAGAAGTGCTAACATCTGGAGGAGCTGGAAGAGGTTCAGGATCAGCAACAAGAGCAGCAGGAAGAGGATTATTTTCCGGAGGAAACTCAGGTAGTGCATCATCAGGAACAGATTCTGCATCATCCCTCCCATCAGGTGGACCTAGTGGAAGAACACTGTGAGGCTGATCCTCAGAACACTGCTCAGAAGAAGAAGACTGAAAAGGTCCTCTATCTTCATCAAAGACAACATCACGGCTGAAGATAAGACGATCAGTGTCAATATCTATCAGTCTGTAGGCCTTATGGTTGTCATTGTACCCTGTCAGCATGAGCTTCTGACTCTTGGAGTCCAACTTCAAGCGTTGAGCATCTGGAACCCAAACATATGCAAGAGGGCCAAAAACCTTCAGGTGGCTAATCCTGGGCTTGCGACCAGACCAAACCTCTTCTGGAGTCTTCCCCTTAACAGCCTGAGTAGGAGAGCGATTAAGGAGATAGACGGCAGTAAAAACTGCTTCTGCCCAATACTTATTAGGAACACTCCTATGCTGTAACATAGAACGAGCCATCTCAACAACCGTACGATTGCGACGCTCAACAACACTGTTTTGCTGTGGAGTGTAGGGTGTAGTCAACTGGCGTTTGATGCCATGGGTATCATAGAAGTCGGAGAATGCAGCAGAACAAAATTCCCTACCGTTATCTGTCCTAAGAGTGATGATGCTACAGCCAGACTCTTTTTCAACCAAGGACTTAAACTTCTAAAAGATACTAAATACATCTGATTTTTGTTTGAGAAAGTACACCCACATCTTTCTACTAAAATCATCAACAATAAGCAAGAAATATTTGCAACCAGTAACTGAAGATGTATTCATAGGACCACAAATATCAGCATGAAGTAATTGAAGTACCTTAGACGCACGCCAAGAATCTCCATCCTTGAAGGGAGTCCGATGTTGTTTGCCAACTTGACAGGTGCCACATACTCCAAGATGCTGTGTCTGAATATCAGGTAGGCCAGAAACAAGTCCCTGCCGGGATAGCTGAGAGAGATCATGGATGTTGAGATGTCCATATCGCTGATGCCACAAAGTGCTGAGAGAAGAAACACGGGCTGCCATAGCTACTTCAGGAGAATCACCAGTGTCAATGAGCCGATAAAGGCCATGATCCTCTAGACCAACAGCAACAGTAAGACGAGTCTCTCGATCAATAATAGAGCACTTGTGAGCACTGAACACGACATCCAACTGAGGAGCATTCCTCATGATCTGACTCACTGAAAGCAGATTGAGTTCCATACCAGGAACGCAGTACACATTTAGGAAGATGAGGTTCCTTCCACCAGACTGTATCTGAACAGTGCCTCTACCAGCAACTGTGTACTCCTCACCTCCACTAAAGACAACTGAATCACTAAAGGGAGAAAAGTCGGTAAACCAATCACGCTTGTGAGTAAAGTGACGTGAAGCACCAGAATCGATGTACCAAGCAGAAGTCTTGGCAGGATCTGAAGACCTTTTAGCCATAAAAGCGTAAAAGGCGGACTCCTGCTCAGAAAGTTTAGCAACATGCGCCTTCTGATGTGACCCTCCCTGCTTCTTCTGTTCAGAAGCTATCCTCTGACGGCAATCTTTCTTCATATGGCCGAATTTGTGACAGTAATTACACTGCACATTCTTCTTCTTAGGGTTGCCCGGAGGTTGATTTGAACCTATCAGCTGTGATGACTGAGATGAATGAAATTTGTTGTTATCCTTCTAAAAGGATTTAGCTGCAAATGCTTATTCGGAAGAGGACGAAGGACCACTGCTACCAAACTGTTGTTTCCAGCGATCCTGCTGCAGGAGTTTGTTGCATAATTCAGGAAACTTCAAATCAACATTCGTAGATGTAATGTTGAGAGTCTCGACAAAGTGCTCGTAGGATTTAGGTAGACTTTTGAGGGTGATGACTACCATATCCTCTTCCTCCATTTTTTGACCAATAGCCTCAAGCTGATCTCGAATGTCCTTAATCTTCGTGAGATGCTCCTGTAAGGATATACGTTCGTCCATCATGATGGAGAACAACTGATTCTTCAAAAAGAAAGCCCGGCTTTTATCAGAGGTCTCGTGAAGCTCCTTCAGGTGCTTCCAAATCTCAGCAGCTGTCTTGCCTGAAGGAATCTGCGGCAACTGGTCATCTGTAACAAAAAGCTTAAGAAGCATGACAGCCTCTCTGCTACAATCATCAAACTTGTCCTGATCAACACCAGCGGTGGTAGGACGAGTTTCTTTGCCCAAAACCAATTCATCAAGGCGGTGATACTCAAAAATAGTCAGCATACGCTGCTTCTAGATATTATAGTTTCTGCCATTAAATCGCTGACTGCCCTCCAACATCAAGTTGGTCAAAGACGCCATTTGCACGTTTCCCAATGCAGGAAAACGACAAAAATCTGAACAACGTTTAACTGAGGAGCAGAACAAGATCAAGTACAAGATCCGAGACAGGTACGGTTGCACGAAAAACGAGGCACAAACTTCGAGGTACAAACAAAATCTGACAGGTACCCACGAAAGGTCTCGAAAAACCCACCTCAAAACTGGTCTCGGATAAAATTTTCGTCAATGTCTTGAGGGTCAAAACCCTAGACGAAAATGAAAGGAACCCTAGGCGAGCAATATAGTTGCAAAAAAATTCAGAGGTATTTTGACCTCCAAACCACGAATTCACGGCCTCAAAATCGTGCAGATCAGATGTCAAAAATGCCAAAAAATCGTGGCTTGTGTAAAAACAAATGACGGCCTCTGGAAATCGTGGCCAAAAAAATGGAGATTTCGACAGGGTAGCACGCCGAACGTGGTGCGATCTGGAAAGAAGACCCTGCGCCGTGAGATGGAGACACGGCCAAAGGATGGCACCCGAGGCTCAAACAGACACCTCCACACAGAGAAAAATGAGTTTCGGCCAAGGAAAATCGCGGCCCTTACACGAGCGGAATACACAAAGGAAAAACCCGCAGCCTTTGGAATGCCTTTCGCCCAACACAGGAACACAAGACACACATACATGAACGAAGGAGAGAGCTCGAATTTGCAGGAGTCTCCAAAAGCGAAAACCACGAACCAAAAAACTCGAATTCAAAAATTTCGGCACCCAAAATCGAATTGCTCTGATACCATAAAGAATTTGAACAAATGCGAATGAATTGATTATGAATTGAGATGATTTACAAAATGAGCAAAAACGCTCAATATATACAATGTACAAAAAGCACGTTTTCTAAAAATAGAAAACTGCCGACATAGATGAGCATTAACTAAAAATAGTCATGCCGACAAAGATGAGTATGAAAAAATACTAATAAGAAGGATTTATCCCAAAGGGACCTTTTTATTGTTGACTTTGGTCATGCCCTTGGAGATTTTTAAGTGTATATGTCCATTATAATTTCCCTGAGGAAAACATGTTCCTACTTCTTAGGGGCTTTTAGAGGGCTATTGAGGATAGGACCATGCAATGCAGCCTATCGTTGGATTTGGGTATGAGTCAGATATGCATAATGCTTTATCTCAGGTCTTTCTGGCAAGTGATTCTCAAGCTACAATTGATTTACTAATGAAGGGTCAAGGTTTATTGACTACATGGGCAATTTAGTGTTATTACGTTGATGCCATGTTATGTGGTACTTGATTATTAACATTTTCTATGTGATATTAGTGTCATATCAAGTAAAAATAATCTTCTATGTTCAATAAAATACAACTCCAAGGTTATTGTTAGGGTTTACTTTGTTAGTATATTGGTGTGGTACATTGTTCATTCTTTCCTAGCATATTCTAGTTTAATAAATAAAAGAAAAAAGAAAAAAAAATTAGGCAGAGGGCACCACAATGATATCAGAGCCAACTTCCTACCAACTTGTGAACCATGGACAAAAATGAGAGAACTCTGGCAGATGAGGAAAGAACAGATCTATTTTAGAATATGTAAGAACTGTAATGTCCCCTTCTAGCAAACCAAAATTTGTCACAACCTTGCACACAATTTCAACTTGTAAAAGAGAACATTAGTGTTCAATTCTTCTTATTTAATCATGTTATCCAAAGAGATATATTAAATCAAGTCTTATAATCATAAACCATAAACATTCTATCTTTCATAATATCCATATACATATTTCATGATTTTTCCTTGGGAGAGGTATACTTAGGTCTACATGTTTATCATACCACTTGCCCAACGAGAGAAGGTTTATAAGGAGCAATCGAGGGGTCCGTATTTTATTCCTTTGACCGGAGACCAACCCAAATCAAAGGCCCATCCCTTGTCCCGGAGAGGTACTCTAAACCAACACAGGACAAGAGCCTATCCATTACTTGATGGTTCTCTTGACCAACACAAGATAATGGGAATGTATCAGTCTTTAGCCGGATGGTACTGTTGACCAACTTAGGCATCAACCATGATGTCGGTCTTTAGCCGGATGGTACTCTTGACCAACTACAGCGTCAACCATGATATCGGTCTTTAGCCGGATGGCACTCTTGACCAACTACGGCATCAACCATGATATACCTCATTGCTTACCCTTACCCCTTCACCTCGATCTATGGGTTTGGTGGATAAACCATGAGCCTTATTTCTCATTCCCTATTCATCATAATTTAAGTATTTCTTCTAGTTATTGTCATTATTTAATCAATGCCTTAATGTCCTAGGCTATATCCATTCATTCAATCTATGATGATTTACATACATATACACCTATAATTTATCATTTAATTTCCATTCTTATGTATAAACATATATATATTTGTTCCTTCATACTAATCTTATCATTTATATTCTTACAAATCATAAATTGAATAAGTAAATATAAATACTTACCTGCTGGAGCTTTACCTCGTATTTCTTACCTATCACTAAGGATTGATATTATTTTTATTATATTGTTGCTGCTGTATATATATTTTATAATATATGTTTTTCACTTCCCTTTTACTACTGATGTACATATATATATAATGCAGATCTAAATATATGTATTTATCCGATACTCTTTTTATATTTTCTTCGGATGATGTTTTCCTTCTATTTCACAACCTTTATTTATTTCCCTTTCAAAGGATATGTTCGAAGAGGCATGTCTCTTATTATTTTTATTACTTTATATTAATTCCCTTTTGTGGTAAAACTAGTTCTAACCATACAACTCCGTTATCATAAGAGGATAAGTTAAAAGATGTTTATTTATTTTATTTATATTTATATTATATCATTTATATTATAATAAATGATATATTATATATTTTATATTATTTATACTATATCATTTATATCATAATAAATGATATATGATTTATATTATATTATTTGTATTTATATTATAATGTAAGATAATTATAAGAATATTCGTATTTATATTATTAGATATATTTATAATATATTATATTTATATATATTGTTATTTATAATATGGATATTATATTTTAATTATAATAAAATATTCATACAATAATATATAATGTATGTAATTATTTCTATCATCCGAAATAATATTTTACAAACCCTCTTTATCATGTTCAAATCTTTACTTTAACAGTGTCTTGATATGGGGACATGACAACCCTCCCCACTACAGATTGCTTGTCCTCAAGCAACTATAATTAGGTATCCTATAATATTTTATAACATTATATTTTATTGAGGTTTATAATTGTTTACATATATTTAATTTGTTTTTCTCATGCCATTTCAAGCCATAGGTTACTCATAGAGATATTTTAATTATTTTATTTTACTATTTCATTTAGTATATTTACTTAATGTAATTTTAAGAGTTATTTTATTCTTATTTATTTTTTACCTTATTTACTCATTACTTATTACATATTTGTAAGTAAATTTTAATTGTTTTTTTTTCTTGCATGATATATTGAGTAAATTTTAATTTTTTAATGTTACATATATATATTTTTAAAATATTTTAGCAATATATTAAACACCATTATTCCTGCAATTCATGAAATTCACTTTTATTTATTTATTATTATTATTATTTTAAATTTTCTTTTATTTTATTTTATTTAACTATTATTCACAGGATGGCAGGATGACTGCTCTGATACCACTTGTAATGTCCCCTTCTAACAAGCCAAAATTTGTCACAACCTTGCACACAATTTCAACTTGTAAAAGAGAACATTAATATTCAATTATTCTTATTTAATCATGTTATCCAAAGAGATATATTAAATCAAGTCTTATAATCATAAACCATAAACATTCTATCTTTCATAATATCTATATACATATTTCATGATTTTTCCTTGGGAGAGGTATACTTAGGTCTACATGTTTATCATACCACTTGCCCAACGAGAGAAGGTTTATAAGGAGCAATCGAGGGGTCCGTATTTTATTCCTTTGACCGGAGACCAACCCAAATCAAAGGCCCATCCCTTGTCCCGGAGAGGTACTCTAGAACAACACGGGACAAGAGCCTATCCATTACTTGATGGTTCTCTTGACCAACACAAGATAATGGGAATGTATCGGTCTTTAGCCGGATGGTACTGTTGACCAACTTAGGCATCAACCATGATGTCGGTCTTTAGCCGAATGGTACTCTTGACCAACTACAACATCAACCATGATATCGGTCTTTAGCCGGATGGCACTCTTGACCAACTACGGCATCAACCATGATATACCTCATTGCTTACCCTTACCCCTTCACCTCGATCTATGGGTTTGGTGGATAAACCATGAGCCTTATTTCTCATTCCCTATTCATCATAATTTAAGTATTTCTTCTAGTTATTGTCATTATTTAATCAATGCCTTAATGTCCTAGGCTATATCCATTCATTCAATCTATGATGATTTACATACATATACACCTATAATTTATCATTTAATTTCCATTCTTATGTATAAACATATATATATTTGTTCCTTCATACTAATCTTATCATTTATATTCTTACAAATCATAAATTGAATAAGTAAATATAAATACTTACCTGCTGGAGCTTTACCTCGTATTTCTTACCTATCACTACGGATTGATATTATTTTTATTATATTGTTGTTGTTGTATATATATTTTTCACTTCCCTTTTACTACTGATGTACATATATATAATGCAGATCTAAATATATGTATTTATCCGATACTCTTTTTATATTTTCTTCGGATGATGTTTTCCTTCTATTTCACAACCTTTATTTATTTCCCTTTCAAAGGATATGTTCGAAGAGACATGTCTCTTATTATTTTTATTACTTTATATTAATTCCCTTTTGTGGTAAAACTAGTTCTAGCCATACAACTCCGTTATCATAAGAGGATAGGTCAAAACATATTTATTTATTTTATTTATATTTATATTATATCATTTATATTATAATAAATGATATATTATATATTTTATATTATTTATACTATATCATTTATATCATAATAAATGATATATTATATATTTTATATTATTTATACTATATCATTTATATCATAATAAATGATATATGATTTATATTATATTATTTGTATTTATATTATAATGTAAGATAATTATAAGAATATTCGTATTTATATTATTAGATATATTTATAATATATTATATTTATATATATTGTTATTTATAATATGGATATTATATTTTAATTATAATAAAATATTCATACAATAATATATAATGTATGTAATTATTTCTATCATCCGAAATAATAGTTTACAAACCCTCTTTATCATGTTCAAATCTTTACTTTAACAGTGTCTTGATATGGGGACATGACAAGAACCCCTAGTAGTTCTGCCCCAAAAACTCAGTTTTCCCAACTTGGCATTTTGTCAAACAAATGGCATGTATTCTGACCTCTGACTGATATACTGATGTTTTGTGCTTGTTTGATGTTTGTTTGGATAGATATTAATTGCAAATACATATACCCAATGAAAGGGAAACAAACCAATAACTTGGAATTCAAGATTACCATAAACCATCATTGAAAATGCATCCATTATCATCATATTATGACTAATTACAATACATATCAGGTCTGATCTGAAGTTTGACAGTCTGATATAACTATAACAGCGATAGAATCTCCTATTCAAATTAAAGATTTAAAAGTGGGAACATCAAGTAAACATACACGGACTGATTCTCCTTATCACATGCATGAAATATGAACCAAATACAATATAAACACTCCTGTAGCAATGTAGGAAAGTCTGATAACAATCAGCAATCCAGACAATGGTGGAATCGGCCTCAATTTGGCAGTGAGCCTCTCCTTGTTAATGCGCCTAGGGCTTGGAGTCTCCAACACCAATCAAATCGCCTTCCCTTGGCCACAATCTCCCTTTTGATGAATGCAAACTCTATGATGTCAACTATAAACCTGTACGGCCTATTATATGCCCACACAAATGGCAGCAATCTCCCTTTCTAGGGCAGCGATCCTCCTCTAGGTGACGTCTAGGGTTTGTAGAAGTGCGCTAGGATTTGAATGACAGCCATGGATGATTTCACACTTGAATTCCCTCTTCAGAAACGTCAAAACCCTGAATGTTAATCTGCCAATGATATCTCAATGAAATCGCTCCTCCACCAATTTGTATTTGCTCGAAATCTCACAAATTGGTATCTTATTTCTCCAAGTAAAACCTGCTGTAAATATCCGATATGTAGCTCCAATATAATGCCAAAATTATGCAAATAAGTGCAGTAGTAAACCTTGGGTGGATTTACCTCTCAAAGTGGAGTTGTGTTTTCGTCCAAACCACTAATTTCTAAGGGTTTTCGTCCTTAAAAATTTTCCAATATGCAAATGACAAAACGATAATATGATGAAATGAACTCCAAATGACGTCCTTATAAAGCCTCCAAGAGGTCCGCTCCAATTTGTCATTTTTAATTCTTTTTTGACATCCATAAGTGGTGCGCCCCACTTGCATAATAAAATAATAATTTATTGACATTTTATTATGTTTTTTCTTTCCTTTCTTGAAGTGACTTCAAAATTAGCTTCACTTAACTGACTTCCCTTTCTCCAAGTCACTAACTTAACTGACTTTCCTTTCTCCAAATCATTTTTGCTACAATGGCTCAACTTAACTTCAATTTGGCTTAGGTGATGTCGGCTCAGTTACGGAGGACAAAAAGGGGACATTACAAGTCCTCCCACTCCGAGATTGCTTGTCCTCAAGCAATCGAATGAGACAAATCTGCATTAGGCCCAAACAGTCCAACCAATTCCCGGATCCCAAATCCTCCACAAAAATATTGATGATGCCAATAAAATATACCCTAAGCGACCAGCAATAATTTATCTCCAAGTCACCCTTATTCCAAAATGATATTTGGACAAATCTTCATCATTTTGGTGTCCAAACCCTAGCAACTCTAACCTGCAAAAATAATGACTTTTCAGCTCTTCTACAATGCCAAAATCCTGCAATAATGCTCAATAGTAAACCCTAGGTGGATTTACCTCTCAAAGTGGAATTGGGTTTTCATCCAAACCACTAATTTCTAAGGGTTTTTGTCCTCAGAAATCGCTAAACCAGCTGTTGCAACTGTAAAGGAAATTTTCCAATATGCAAATGACAAAATGATAATATGATGAAATGAACTCCAAATGACCTCCTTATAAAGCCTCCAAGAGGTCCACTCCAATTTGTCATTTTTAATTATTTTTTGACATCCATAAGTGGTGCGCCCCACTTGCATAATAAAATAATAATTTATTGACATTTTATTATATTTTATTATGTTACTTCTTTCCTTTCTCCAAGTGACTTCAAAATTAGCTTCACATAACTGACTTTCCTTTCTCCAAGTCACTAACTTAATTGACTTTCCTTTCTCCAAGTCATTTTTGCTACAATGGCTCAACTTAACTTCAATTTGGCTTAGGTGAAGTCGGCTCAACTAAGGAGGACAAAAATCGGACATCACAGAATACCATGATAGGGATTCAGAGGGGTCGAGAAAGAATGAGAGCTAATGACACAAATGTTACAGCTTCATAGTAACATGTCTACCGCAATTCCCTTGGAAAATCTAGACTATATACCTATTAATACATTTCAAAGAAAGAAAGCTCAACTTCATAGAGCCGACCAACGGTTGGTCAAACAAGTCCCATTCTAAAACCCATCAAGCCCGTGTTTATACAAAGGAATGAAAGATCAGATTCTGAAACAATTACTTCAGAGGAGTTAGACACACTCTTTATGGAGTATCAAGGGAAATCGGAAGACTTTAGGGCTATGGTAACTTCTATCAATTTCTTGGAGATACTCAAGAAGAAGTATCAAGGTGGTACAACAGCACAGCCCATGGTAGAATTGAAATGACAAGAGAGATTTGCAACATAAAGTGAATAAATTCAATGCTCCTACTTTTGATGGTAGTGACAAAACATTCACTCGAGCATGGTTGCAAAAGTTACCGATATACTTTACACTCGGCCCTATGGTGGAAGATGATACCATACAATTCACTACATTGCATTTGGAGGGTGTTGTCTATAACTGGTGGCACCACAGATTGATTCTAACAAAGCTCTTATGTTCTAACCATGGCAAATCCTCTAAAGAAGTCCTGGCAATGATTCTAACAAAGCTCTTATGTCCTAACCAATTTGACAATTGGCTCATGGCAATGATTCTAATGAAGCTCTTAAGTTCTAATCATGGTAGATCCTCTGAAGAAGTCCTAAAACATGGAAGACCAATCTTGATGCATTGAATCTCATTTCCCTTCCTTTTGTCGATTTTTAGACCAAACCCAAGACAAAATCTACAGCCCTGGACACTCTCCAAACACACCAATACGATTGCTGTCATATGCTAATATCTTGCCTTTGATCAATAAAAAATCTGTAGAAATAGTGACAAAACCCTTACCATAGTCTGAAAACAATCGCCAAATGATGGATTTATCACAAAACCCTAGGCATTCAGCAACAACACTTGAAAATCTTAGTTTGATGTGTAGAAACCCTGCTGAATACAAAGAAAACCATGCAAAATCTAGATACCTTGCTGCAAATCAATGCAAACACTGAAATACTGAACTTGAGCTAAAAAACTCCACTGACAATCAAAAAATCTGCAAACCTTCGAAAATTCTGTATGATGGGAAATAGAATGGAATGAAGAATAACGAAGATCCAATGATATACTTATAGACAAGTATTCTATTTCAAACTTGCTTTTTCCTTCGTCCAATGGCATACAAATATAGCAGTGGTGAAATCTGCTTTTCCTCTCTATGGCACACCTATATATAGAGAATCTACTCTTTTGTTTTAGAAATCCATTTCACTTCTTATGGGTACGTGCTTTACCATTTCTATGCAAACTTCAAACTTCAAAAACCCAATTATCCTTTGAAATGGTGCACTTTGTTGTATTGCCTCACAAATTTTGTTTATGGAAAAGCTGCTATCCCTTTCATGAGCGCATGCTGGTCTATAAGGGTGCAGATTTTTGTATTTTTGAAGGACAAGTATGTTCAGCCTCTATGAGGCGCACCAACAAACAAGTGTACACTTTCTACTTTTGCAAAATTTTGTTCTTCTTAAATATGGCACACTCCTCTATACTACCTTGCATATTTTAAAAACCTTAACACTTGCAACCCTTCGCAATGGACCATGCCTATATACATCGTTGCACATTTTTCATTTTGAAAATTTGTCATCTCTTTATGGAAGTGCATGTTGTTATGTAGCACGACAATTTTTGTTTTTGAAAAGCCTATTCTCCCTCTTATGAGTGTGCGAGTATATAGGGGAAGCAATTTTAACTTTGCAACTTTAATGTTTGCCCTCTATCAGGCACGTGCCTATGTATTGAGACACAATTTTTGACTTGAAAACATTACATCTCTCTTTCAAAATGTGACACGATACTAAAATTTTTCATATGGGTACAACATAAGTAACTCACGAAGTCTCTAATAGTCATCATGCTATATAAATTTTCCCATCCACAATTGAAACACACCTACGTATTTCTGTTTAAATTACCATATCAGCACAAATCTAAGTTACCGGTTCTAGTACTGGTTCAGGTTCGGGTTCGCGGCTTCAAGTTCGCATGTTCAGTCAAAAAAAAAACTTGGGTGTGGGTTTGTTTTGGGTTCGTCCATACAAAAACATATAAAAATCAAAAATATATACATATTTGCAGTAGTAATTAAGTATATATATTTTATAAATATATGCATATTTGCAGTAGTAATTAAGTATATATATTTTATTAATATAGATATATATTACATATATAGCAGTAATTATATATATATATATAAAATAAGAAACGTATCTAATATCCATTTATATATATTATATTTTATAAATATCTTATGTAGATATTTAAATATAAATAAGAAATAATAAATATATTAACATATAAACAAAAAATAAAAAATATAATTATATATTAATATATTAATGTAATTATATATTAATATATAAGAAATATAAAAATATAAAAATATAAATATATTAATATAAATATGAATCGTTTATATATAGAAATAAAAATACATTAATCTTAATACCTAAAGACTAATATCCATTTATATAAATATAAAAAAAAAATTTAAAATATAATTATATATTAATATATATAAAAATGACCTAGGATTGCCAAAGGCGGACGCTCTGGTTTGTCTTCGCGTAACTTTTAAGGATTCCATATTGGGCGATGATGTTGAGATGGCAGTTTTCGCAGACCTGGCTAATGGTATTCCAAGGGCGGGAGATCTTCCAAAGCTTCTAGACCCAGAGGCAGAGGTGGTACGTTTGCCTTTCCTCACAGATCTAGATGGGCAGAGGCTTATTGCTCATCGGGTCTGGGCGATGCGTGGGAGGGATTTCATAGTTCACGCCATTGGAATGGTCCGGGAAGACACCCCTCTTTGGATTCAGCTCTTTGCAGTCTACTGGAATCTGATGAATTCTATCAACAAGAGTAATTTTGTATGGTCCCCCTGTTTTGTATATGCCTTCTAATCCGTAGTCGTCTATGGTTTTGCGAAAAGAAAGTTTTTTGCTACTGTATGTAATGGACAGTATATAGCTTAGAATTTGGCTTTTTCTACAGCTTAGCCAATATTTTGTAATTATCATATACTCTGTAATTATGATTTTTTGGATTAATATACTATGGGCTCCCACAGCGTTTTACCGATCAAAAAAAAATATATATATATATATTTAAATAAGAAATATAAAAATACATAAATATAAATTAATAAATATATTAATATGAATATTAATCTGTTAATATTCATATTAATATAAATATAAATATATTAATATGAATATTAATATATTTATATCCATATAAATATAAATCCTTTCAATAGGCTTTTATATGTGAGCATTATAGTGCTTGGAATTGTCTCACGCCGTAAAAAGTTCACGCAGGAAAATTTCGTCGATGTTTTTCCCAGCATGTCAAGCCTCTGGATGCGGCAATCTGAATAGCATCGTGGGAGCAGAGGAGCAGAGGCACAAAACCCGTCAGAAATTCGTCAGAAATTTGCACAAATTCTTACAGGTCGAACCCACAGGCCTTTTTTGGAACCCTGTCCGAACCCCCGCCAGAACCGAACCAGGATCCGGATCCAAGACAGATCGGACCCGTACCGGCAGGTCTATAGGGCCGAACCAGTAACATGAGCACAAATAGAATCTGGAATATTGTGTCTATTTATTTGTCTTTGGCCAATAGTTACCTGTAAATGTGTAATATCCCAATCACAAATTTATGTTCCCAAACAGCACTATTTCTGATTTTTAGCTTGCAGACATTTCGTCAAACACTTAGCATGCAAGGTGTTATGAAATTTTTTTGAATGCAATGATTTAGAATGGCCACCACTATAAAATATAAATCATTTATCCATCACATAAACGTGACAATATTCAAAGATTTCATAGTGTCATTCCATCAAACAGTTGGCAATATTTCTAATGGGCTCGATATGTCTTACAATGAATAATAGGAACTGCTGTTATAAAATCAGAAGCACAAATATTGAGGAAATCTTGATTTCTGACCTCTTAGTGAATCTGGAAATATTTGCAACGAATTCTGGATTGAGGTAAGACTGTGGACAGAAATATAAACCCCTGTGCCAACTCCAAAAATCTCCTCCGAACAGCTATAAACTCTGCAGAAATGTATAGGACTGATATAGGACTGGACGGCCAGCTCTGGTACGGCAGGAAATGATGCAAAGGAAGGGTAGCGCCTTCCTCTAAGACACCCGCTCCTCCTAAGATGCCCACAATCCTTCTTGAAAAACAAACGCCCCTTAATGAGGCTGCAACTCCCCAAACCAGCAGTAAATTTGAAAGAATGGACTGGCAGCTAATATTAAAGGGCTGCGGCTGGCATAAATAGAGCTGCGGCTAGATGTATGTAAGCCTTTCAAGCCTTAATTTGAACCACAAATCCCAACAGCAAAAGTTCTTAAATCACCCACAAGAGTAGGGTTTGAAACCCTCAAACACCAAAAGCATATTTGATATTTGCTTGCAAATTATAAAAGATGTCCTCTTCTAGGCACCTACAAATAGATTCGAATCTGAAAGATAAAATACTATGGGGCACAAATATTATTTCTCCTCACTACTCAAAAACATCACCACAAATCAAATGGCACAAACGTTCAGCACAACGATGAACTCTGTATGAATCCACCTCTGTATTGGCTAGGGAGAAAATCCTTCCCCGAAACCAATCTTCGCCTTAGGGTTTTCGTCCTAGGTTGTTGTTGAACAAACCTACTCAACCTCCACAATTGGGGTTTCAATAAAATGCAAATACCAAGAATGAGGAAAAGACTCTTCTCAACCTCCTTTTATAACCCCCGTGGACTTTCAAGAAGTTACATTTTATAATCACTTAAACAATAATACTTTATCTCCTTATAAAGTGACTTTATTTTATAATTTGCTTTTGAACCCTTAAGTCACTTAATATCTCCTTTTTAAATATTTAAATTATTTTCCGCACATTCAACCATATTTATGGAAAATATTAAATTGGCCAAAAAGGGACATTACAAAATGACTTTTTCTCATTACAAAATGGTGAGTTTTAACTAGAACCGTGGGAGCCCTTACTTGCAAAGAATAGCTCCAAGAAATATTTTGGTGGTGGATCTAAATTTAGTAAAGTGGAAGAATAATTCTTACCAAGGAGACAGAGTTATTCATATTACAAAAATAATATTGTCATCGGTAGCATCACGATAAATTAGAGAGCATGATGAGGCACTGTAAGAGTGGGACGAATGATGAATTTGTTTAGATGGTCTCTGCAAAGATGCTAGAAAGAAAGGGAAAAGTATTGAAATCTGTGCATAGTCTATTCAAATCTCTAGCAAACAGAGTTGTGCTCAGAAAACACTATTTGAAAAGATTTACAAAACCTCATAGGATAGTACCAAAGTAAAATCTTAAAATTTTAGACACCTGAACAGTGTAGCCAGCTCGATACACACAGATTGAATTGACTAAATGTGGCGCAGTCACCTTTAGAATCTCATGCCTATCACAAAAGCAAGGTCCAAAATTACTACTGAAAAATATCCTTCTTCATATGGCAGATCTTTTAAAGTATCAGAAAAATTACATTTAACCATTCTTCTCTAGAAATCACTGAAAATAAACATTTAGCCATTCTTCACTAGAAAAGAACATTTAGCTTGAAAGCATTTTCAACCATGAGAAATTCGAAACATACGTATAGCTGAGGACAAGCTCACTAAGTTTACGAGTATTGCAAAAGGCTATGCAGCGCAATCCATGCTGAACCATTTCAGCAAAGATGAAAGAAGCCTCCATAATAGCACTACAAAATTCATGCCACAAGTATGTTAGTATTAAGCAATCCAACTCTTTCCTGCACTCCACTCTTTAGTGAGATAAAAAAAAAAAATCCTGAAAGAAAAGGAAAGCATATTTTAGGCCTTCTAGTCATTGAACTGTTAGAGACACTACTATATAAATTAGAATGTTGATCTCTAGTATGAGAGAATAACACTGAAGTAAAAAAAAGTATACAAATTGAAATAATCCAAAAGCATGTAGTCAGGAAAACATCATTGTAATAATGCCATAATAGAAGGTATTCCAAAATCACTATAATAAAGGACATAAAATCAGCAAAACCTTCACTCAAATAATCACTATGGAATATTGCTAGCTCCATCAATGAATGTTTACAAAGAAAGGGAAGTGTTCGATGTTACTAGGAAAGGTGGACAAAAACAAGTGCAAGAGACAAGTATTGTGATGGGAACACCATTTTTCCAACTATGGGTATGAGGAAACCAAAAGACATTAGGAAAAAAACTGTGCTCCCCGGGGACGCATCCCCTGCCCCAAGAAGCCCCGTACCGTCCCGGGGACATTCTGGGGATGCGGGGACGGGTAGGAAACGTCCCCTGACCGTCCCCGTTTCCCCGGTGACGTCCCCTTTTTTGCAGGAAACACAGGGGACGGCTAGACGTCCCCAGTACGGCCGGAACGTCCCCCGACCATCCTGGGGACGGCTAGCCATCTCCGACAGCCCAGCAGCGAAACAATAAAAAACATAAAAAAGAGTTCAAAAAATGGATCTGCTCAAAAAATACAGTAGATTTTTTTTTAGATTGTTACTTTGATTGCTATTTTTCTCCCTCGTTTTTGTACTCCTTTACAAAAACATAATTCTAAAACAATCACAACATTCAATTATGTGAGATTTGCTTCCTCCAGATCAATTTTCGATGATAGGTGGTGCAATTTAGGTCAAAAAATACCGAGAGAAATTACTAATTAGTTTAATTATTAGTCACACTTAGACTAAAATAAATCTTGACTTATTTAATTCTTGAAAGTCACTTTGATTGAGATGCATCTCCATTCTTTTTGTATACTCTACAAACACGTCTTGATTTAGAAACAATCATAGTGTTCAACTATGTGAGATTTGCTTCCATCAGATCCATTTTTGATGATAAGAAGTGCAATTTAGGTCAAGGAGTACCAAGGGAGGGAGTCAGCTATGCTCAAATATCATATTAGAACTTGATTTGTTTATTTGTTTGCCAATTCTCATGTGACAAGTTGAAAACTAAGTTCTAAGTGTAATGTTATTGTTATGTATTCATCTTTTAAGGTTCTATAATGTCTATAATGAATGCCTTATCAATGTTATCATATAAATATTTGAAATTTCCTTATATTTTTAAAAAAATCTTTTTTTTTAGTAGCCGTCCCCTAAAAAATGGCCAAAAAAAATGTCGTCCCCAAAAATCGTCCCCGTCCCCGAAACTTGGGGGAGCATAGAAAAAAAACAATTTAAATGAACCCAAATTTTAGATATATAAATAAATTATTAAAGAATGCCTAAGCAACTTCAAAAAGGCGTAGAATACATGAAAATTAACATTTTAAAGCACACAAATTATAATTCGAAGAAAGTAGAGATTAATCATATTGACAATTTAATAATCACAACATAAACTTGAGTCTCAAAACAGAAAAGATTAGGGTAGTAAGAGGTGTATTTACTGAAATGTCAACAAATAGCCATGCAAAAAACAAAATAAAGAATGTGATATATATTCAACTTTTTTCAAATTTTATCAAATAGATCAAGCTCAACTCTGAGCCAGCTATGAGTCCATCTCCAAGTCCTCAAGATGCAATCCAGAATCCAAAAATCTGGAAAAAAACAGGATTAATTGTGATTAATTGCCATATTGGATGGCTATCTGATCTGAATTGGATCGCAAAATTTTATTGTTCACTGGGACATTTCCCAATGCCGAATAAATCATAATTTATTCAAAAATCACAAATAAATTGCAATTTTTTGAATAAAACACAATTTGTTCATGAATAAAGTGGTTTTTTATTTTTTTCTATAAACAAGATTTTTTATCAGTTTACCTCATTTTTACACTGCAGATTTGGATTTTCTCATGCATAGGTGCAGTCCAAAGATTCAAACTTGGATTTGAAAACTTGGACACAATTTTCGAAAAGCTGTTAACCACGATTGTTAAATTCTAATTGCTGCTCCTATGGCCTCGATGCTTGCATCTTTTGAAGGGTTTGGAGCTTTGTTAAAAGCAATAAAATTATGAAGAATGGTATGAGCCATGAAGGTCCTTGTAGACTTGAAGGCCTTAATTGCCACCCCCAAACCTTGCTCGGTTCTGAAAAGCAACAAAAGTATATTTTGGGCTGTGCAGGATGGAAAAGCAGCATTTTTCTCCCTTTATTTGGCTTGAAATAACAAAAACAGCATTTTCCCCTATTTTTATGAATTTTCAACGTTTTTTAGTTTCCTGATTTTTTCCTCGCCCCAATTAAACACCAAGTAATTGAATTCCACTTATACTTTGGGTTTGCTGAGTCAATCCTGGTTATGAGTAATGCTACTATCACTATGCTCCAGATACCCATTATTCTTAAGCTTCGGTTCATCTAGAGGCAATCAAACTAGAGGCAAATCATTGGAACCATTTTCCCCAACCACCTCATCCTCCAAGATTAGAACTTCTCCATTAGGTGGAATTTGGTCCATTTTATTGAAGGACCTTCCGCATGCCTCGGGTGTATATGAGACAAAAGCTGAAGTGTACTATGAGTGCACCAGATTCTTTTGACTCTTTGACCTAAGTTAGTCTCTCTTCAATGAATGCATGAAAACATAAATACTCCAATTCTTCTAACATGCTAAATAGCCATCTACTTGTGAGAGTAATCATTTAGAAAATGACTTCAATTTCAGGTTCTTCACTGTCTTGGTTGTACCACCACTCTATTAGGCCTTTCTTCATACACCTAATATACATGGCTTCCACGCTATTAAAATTACCTTGTCCACACTAAAGGCTTGACCATTGATTCTTGATAACAGATTCATTGTCTCCATATCCATTAATCTTCCTCACATCAACCCAAAATCCATCCAATTAGCCTATAGCATTGCAAGGAAGCCTCTTCTTGGTGACTTCCAAATTTTTGCCACTTCAGATTTAAAGCATACACAATCATGTGAAAATGTATGTTAAGTTTGTTCTCTCACCCATGTATTTTTGCCTCTTTCAAAGAATATAGAGAAGAATCCCTCATGTCTATGAATGTTTTGATCCTTTCACACATAATCAATTTCATCACAACTTTCCCCCAAAAATGGCTTCTTTAAATCTACAAAGATGGTCACTTCACTATGGGCTCGACAAAATAGACCCAAAATCTAATATTAGCACCAAAATTGTCATCAAAGATAATCCATTGGAACTCAACTATAGCATATGATGAAAACTGCCTCCAACGATCCATGCATCAATAACTATAGTGGAACATAAAGCCCCTTTGATTATACAGTAACGCTTAGGAAATATTTAAAAATATGTAAACCATGCATTAATAGGTTTTACAAATTGCACCTTGGCATTTTTTCCAATAAATGGCTTGTGGTTAGTGATGATTGCATATGAACATCTATATTTTTCGACCATTGTCATGCACCTGACCAATCCACACAAAATTGCTAATGTCTTTGAGAGTCTCAATGTATGCACACAGTGTCCACAATGCATGATTGAATTTTTTTTTGAATTAACAAGTCAATTGCTTTGCAAATAGAGGAAACATATGTAAGAACCTAGACAATATGTAATGCCTCAACCTCCTTAATGGTACATATAGCTTCTTTTTAAAGGATTTCGACACTTTTCTCTTGGCCCAAACAATCATCTTCCATTAAAAAACAGACCTATGGTGGAGGTTATTATAATCTTTAGATGAGAGCAATTCATGGCATCAATCCAACTATCTGTCACAATACTACGACCTTCTGTAGATTGGCTCTTTTTATTAGTTTTGTTTGTTGCCCTAGCCAATAGTTTTCTTCATCAATAAGGATCGTGTGAAGTTTCTCAAACCCAATTAGTTTATACCTCAATAGTCCATTGTTTATAGCATGAGCTATCTGTAATAACATACCACATTACATGGTATGCCACTTGCATGAACAAAGCGTGCAAAGAGACATTAACTGCATCACAACCCTACACCTCAAACATGCTTCCAATGGAGTTTGGCCTACTACAAATGTGTGCTCTATTATGATAAGATCCAACACTATGCACCTCTTGCAAAACATCTCTAGAGGTCACATCTATCTCTAATTTTGGCTCGCTTGTTTCCTTTCAATTCCACTTTTAGTTGTCAATGGCATTGAAGTGTGAACTTAAATGAGGCACTTTCCCTTCAACACTTTCTTGTACCCTTATAATTTTAGTCGTGTTCGTTAATTCTCAAGACAAGGCTCAAGCCCTATTCCCTTTATGTGAAAAAAGGGCCATCGAACTCATGTAAGTGACTTCGAAGGTCTTCCAACAAAGCTTGCATAAAATACTAGCAGTCTAACAAGTTCTCTTGAACCCCCCAATTCTATCACAAAGCTTCCACAATGAACAAAGGCTGTTCTTTTCCTCCAAACATTTGACCATGTGAAAAAATAGAAATATTTACTAGTATGAATTTTAAATATAGTCAAATTCTTCATCAACAAATTTTTCACCACTATCAACATCTGATGGAGCTTCAACAATGGCTACATTAGGCTTGTCTTTGAATTTTCCCTTGAGAACATCATTGGCTTGCATTGTACAGTTTCGTGCTATGTGACCTATTTTCTTGCAGTAATAACAATCAATCTCCAATTTGTCTTTATCAAATCTTCTACTATTGCTCCTTGGATACAAAACACTCTTAGGTTGAAGATCATCTTTTGTATCTCCTACGGTTGTTCTCTTTTCTTCAGCTAAGAGAGCTGAAATCGTATCTTCCAAAGTTTGAGAAGGCATCTGATTGAGAGTAAAAATGACATTGGAATATTTAGAAGGCAAACTATTTCACAAAATGGCTTTGAGATCCTCGTCATCTACCATAGCATTAACTTCTACTAGTTGTCTCATAAGAAATCTCAAATTGCGTATGTGGCTAGACATAATGACTCCATCAACCATCTTGAATCTAAATAACTAAGGCTTTAGAGCAAACCTTGCATTAACTGTTTTTGTACCAAATATATTCAAATTTTCCTAGATTTCCTTAGATGACTTTTCCAAATCTACATGATGTAACTCAAAA
The DNA here is from genome assembly GCA_027924645.1 of Cunninghamia lanceolata. Taxonomy (NCBI): domain Eukaryota; kingdom Viridiplantae; phylum Streptophyta; class Pinopsida; order Cupressales; family Cupressaceae; genus Cunninghamia; species Cunninghamia lanceolata. The sequence continues at coordinate 2,289,630 of BSBN01000124.1, read as the reverse complement.
TCGGACAGAGCAAGACCAACAATGAATTTGGCTTTACCATCTTTGTCTTGCCAATTTAGTAACTTATTTGCATCTGTAGGTGGTTTCTTGTTCCCAATTACTAGCCCCCACAAGTTCTTGTTCATTAGTTGCATATGGATTTTTATTTTCTAGGTGTGGAAATTGAGCCCAAAATATTTTTCTAATGGAATTTTCATTCTCAAAAAAATAACCCCTAAAAAGAAATTAAATGTGATCCCGAAAATTTTCAAAAAACTCTGAAAAAATATTTGATGAAATATTTGTTGAATCTCTTATAAAATTTTCGAACTAAAACAACAGATTTTTGAATGCAGATATGAAATATAAATACCTTCAACTACAACTTTGATTGGCAAGATTTACAACTAGATTTTTGAAGCAGCAAACATTCTATTTGTGATTTGAATTCTACAAAAGTATTTTCCTTGCATTTTTGCTTGCAAATCACTGGATGTTGCTGCAAAACACTGCTTCCTTTTCTGCAAGCACTTTTTTTCTTGTTTCTTTAACTATGATTCATGATTTACAACAAGTTTTCAGTAGAATGTGTAGGGTGCAACACGATAAATGAGAATGCAACAGTGTTAGGCACGAGGTGATAGAAAACTCCTTTCAGACCCATAATTTTCTGTGTGATCTTCAAACAACAATTTTCCTCAACGGTGGTCTCTTGAAACTTTGGCATCTCTCTTTCGCATCACTCCTCTATTGACATCTCACAACAAATATGGCAACTCCATCCCACTCTAATACCATATTAAAAATGCCAGAACAAATACACATGACACCATTGTTACATCATTATTGCAAACAATAGTAAAATACTATATATGATATATATTGTTATTTCATTGAGTTGATTTTTTTTACAATGCACTGGCTTTATAAAAGCCTATCAACTTTCTCGTAATCTATCAACTAACACAACCAGCTAGGGAAATAACTCCCAACTTAATTATTTGACAACTACTTAACATGATTATTAACTATTACTAAGTCACTAGGGTGACTTTATTACAAAAGGTAAGCCTTATATTCTAACAAAAACTCCCCAAAGTGATTCTGATGCAGTCCTCATTCTGGCCATGACGGATCCTTCGAAGAAACTTAAAACCCTAACAATTCATCATTTGCTTGATGGCAACCTCCACATGACGACCTTGAAGCACTTTGAATGAAGAGTGACAAAATGATAACTTTTGTGTTTTCTTTTCAAACCATCGTTACCTTATGCCAAATCTACGAATTTGATGTTATGAAACCCTAGGACATTTGATTTCACTTCACATCTTGGCACTAAGTTGAATTTGTTAAAAACGCTCCTTTTTCTTATTTTTCAACTCCAAACCCTAGCCACTTGAAACAATCTCATTGTTAGCTAGTAGATCTATTAGCTTGTTACTTCTTTACTGTAATGTCCAAATCTTATTGTCTAAAAGCATAGCAACAAGTCCCTAGTGTCCTTAAGAATACTTTCAAATTTCAACTGCGAGTTGTTGGGGTTTTAGTTTGTCTCTTGCAAGACAATACAAAACAAAACAATGTATGAGGTAAAACATTGCTTCAAATTAGGAGGGGATGCTCCCTGAGATCTAACTAAACCTAAAACTAACCTTAGAATAAAACTATAAACAAGATTTATAGGCATGCATAGTATACAAGATTTCATTGAGGGTTTTGCATAAATGGAAATAACTAACCGCCTATGTTTTTGTCCTAAATACATGCTCCAAACTATTAATAGTCAAGCCTTGCACCTGTGATTTTCAAATAGTGAATTGAATGAAAGTATCTAAACTTAAACAAACACGACTTCCTACTAGCTAAAACACAGACCAGTATTCTACTACAAACAAGCTTTGAGGAATATCAATTTGAACAACACATGATTCTAGGAATTGAAAGGCTATGTTGCATGCAAAGCTACAACCTAGATAGACGAATATCATCAATACAAAGCTTGACTTAATACGATCTACTCTTGATTCAATTCATGAAATTACAAACAGGATTAAAGAGACACAAAGATAACACATGGAATGATATTTCAACAACATAAGTGTAGCATTGACCACCATTCTGAACAACTTATGCCCAAAGCACTTATTTATAGGTTACAATGAATAGCTTTTAGGGATTTGAGAATAATAATTAAATATTCCAAAAAGAATTGTTTTAAAGCAATCGTATCCGCAAGCTGCAAAAAAAGTAGAAAGAAGGGAACTTTAAAGCAAACTTATTATAAAACAACTAATAGAATACAACTAACTAAAAAGCCCTAAAAATAGGCCCTCATCTATCAATCAGAATAGAAGACCAGAAACACCCACTGCCAGATATGCTTACTACTAAAAATAGCAATTTGCACATGAGTGACATTCTGGGAGTTTGAAGCAATTGACAGATCCTCTTAAATATGGTGAATCCTTCTAAAGAATACTGAAACCCTAGCACCATGAATCTGCTAACAACTCCATCAGTCTAATCCAATCAAGCAACTGGATTTTTGAGTATCCATGCCATTAAAGGCATCACTTTGCAATGAGAACAAATAAGAACCTTTGTAAGACAAAACTTCAAACACTTTGATTGAATTTTCTGCAGTGACAACTCCTTGTCTGAAAGATGACTTCTTCTTCACTGTTCAAGGATTTTAGGATGTAGATTTTGATCAATCAGCCTGCTGAAAGTGAGAATTAGCCATTCGGAAGAGAGACAATTCAGTCTAAGACAGTGTAGCAGCAGAGAAAAGATAAGAAAGGAAGCAGAATTTGGAAAGAATGCTGCAATCTGCTCTTGACAAATCTGCTGAAAACTGTCTTTAATTATCCCTCACCACTACCATTTCAATGGCACTGAAAACCACCTTCAGACTTGCAAAAATAAGAAGAAAACCCCTGTTTCTGCTTAAGATACCAAAGACTGAATTGTTGCTGAGTTGAAATGGCAAACTGTATGCATATATAGGTGCCTAGATTCAATCTTTGCATGCCTTAAAACCTGTTTTTCTTTGCTTTTGTGGCTGACTGGAAATAGTGAAATGCCACTTTTCCTTATGATTTTCACTTACACTTACAATAGGCAGAGCCGACTAGCACTTATGCCAATTTACTAGATCTGGGTAAAAGAAACCAATAGTCTAACGGCTAACCCATACACATGTGTGCCACAGTCTGGTATGAACTCGAGCGGAGAACACTAATGCATTCGCCATCTTTTAATGCATTGGGCGAAGAAAACCAATGGCAAAGCCAGCATATAAGTGTGCCAAGTCTGTTTTTTTATTGCTTTGAAGTGCTGGGCTGAAATAACTTAAGCATTTGCCACCTTTTTTGACGTTTGAAATATGTGCCACTTTTTAAATTGCCAAGCAGAGATAACTTGTGGTTTAACCCTTCCAAATATGTGCCTCATGACAGTTGGGCTGAATTTGTCATGACTTTCTGATCTCTGGCAGAAAATTCTTAACTTAAGGCTTCCTTGCAGACTTTGGCAAACTTTACTAAAGTGTTTGGCAGTTTTTATGATGCTAAGTAGAGTATTTAAGTGGCAAAGCCACTACTGGCACATGCTCAGTTACTTATGGCCACCTTTTGAATGTGTTTGGCGGAAAAGAGTAATGGTTAAGCCCTCCAAAATGTGTGCCTGGACTGCTGCTTTGTCAACTAGACTTAAAGGAGGAAAATCAGGCACAGATCACTTAAATGTTTACCACCTTTTACATGGCACGGCAGAGATGACTAGTGATTAAACCTGCACAATTGTGCACCACAGTTTTCTTGAATGCTGAGGCAGAAGGTTGGGCAGAGTAAACCATCTATATTGCCACTTTTCCTAGACTCAGGCGGAAAAACACAATGCTTTAGCCATAGGAAAAGTGCACTATGCGGAATTTACTAACACTAAAGCCAAAAGCAGGAGTTTGGGTGGAAATTGCCACCCATGTTGCCACTTAGCTGTTTTGTTCTTACTTCTGCCCTCTAATTGCCCTTGTTCTGCTCTTACTTCTCTGATCTGTTCCATCATCCACTACCCTTGATATTTCACCGTCGCTTACTCCTTGTTGGGCTTGAGATGATCACCATCGTCCTACAAAAGTCATTAGTCGAAGAACAAAGACCATTACATGAAAACCTTGCAACCCAACCAGGGAGACCATGAGTTGAATTGGATTCACACACAAATGAAAATCAACTGATGACAAACCACACAAAAGGTAGTACGAAAGTTGAGTTTCGTATGGGTATAACAAGAGTCAACACTCTTTTCATCATGTTGATGATTATCTAAGAATCTATTTCCACTTCTAGGCTCCTCATGTTCATGTTCAGCACCAATTTTAGCCCTCCATCTTTGTTAGCAATTCACTCAAAAAAAACCCAGTTACTGGGTTCACTTCGTTTCAGGTTTGAGTTCAGTTCACTCTAGGTACAGGAAAGGCCTGTTTTAATATTTGTTCACGTTCTTTTGAGTTGTTTTTGGTCTTCATAGGTTGACCAGTCAAATTGAAAATATAGCCCTAAACCCTAAATTGGACCTTAAAACAACTTAAAACATGTATGTATGTGGTTATCTGAACTTAATTCCTATTTTTAGGCTAAAATATGTATATATTGATTATTTTTTTTTTTTTTTTTGTACAGACATACACAAAATGTACCCAACCCCCAAAAAAATGTTGTACCAGCTTACCCAAACCCAAACCTGAAGCAATAACTTAGCCCTCCACGAATGCAATAGATTTGGCTTGATTGTTGGTTTCCTAGGAATATAAAATGAAGAAGCTCAAACAAATCTTCATCTATCATCCTGAAGACCACAGCCATCCCTTGCTTTTCCCAAATTGCCCCTAGCCACACAATCAAAATTTAACTTGTATTTTCCCATAACTGGCAAATCCATTTCACATCTTTTTCCTATAACTTTTGTATAGTTGACCCTTTAATGGGCTGATTCATTATTGTTGTTAGGGAAACACCATTTACCAAATCAAGATGAGGGCGGGATCAAATCCATTCCATCAGTTGGGAGTTCTCCTCCTTGTCACTTAACTCTTGCTACTTTGTGCCATATGGAGATCTGGTTAAGACCTACTTTGCTTTCAAGGACCAAGTTTTACCATTTTCACCCCCGTTAACATGCAATAGTCACGACTTCCTGAGCAGCCATTTCGGGTTTAATCCATAGCCATAGATAACAACGTCTGAAAATCTTTAGTGAGGTCTCCTTAGCCTATTGCTGCTACCACCTGGTCTCCTTTGTGCTTCATTTGCCACATCATAAGAATAAACTATAGACTTTTATCCCACTACTTGGTTTTCACTTAGTCCATGAAATTAATTAAAACTATAAAGAGAAAGGTTTTACCCTTATTCTTTCTCTTCAGTCCTTGTCAGGGACATTTTTATTTTTGGGGCTATAAACTATTTCATATTGTTATTATTGTTGGAGTATGTTGTCATTGATGTCAAAGCACAGAGTCATTGATGTCAAAACAAATAAGAGTTTATCCGTTATATATACTTAAATGTCCATTGTATGGCCAACCTCCCAAGTGGCCGACCTCTCATTACCTTGGCGCCATTCTTTGAAGCTTAAATTTAAATCAAAAAACTTATTAAAGGTGACCGACTCACTTATTAGAGGTGGCCGACCATACAGCATTTCAAATAAGACAAAAGTCATATATATACATATGGAATGTGCACTTCAAACAAAAATATGAAAAAGGTGCGATTTGTTAAAGAACCTCATAAGCAGCGATTCTCAAGAGCTGCGATTAGTTTTAAAGTGTAGTATTTATCTTTGAAAAGGCAGCAATCATGTTTGAAAGGGCATGTCTTATGTGGAAGGAAGTATCTCTTATGAAAAGGTATGTCTATCTCTTGCTTTGAGAAGATATAAAAGACAAGAGAAATATGTTTTGTAGACAAGCAATTCCAATGATTTAATTCTGATTTAGAGCAGAAATGAAAGAGTGAAGTGTGGAAATAAAAGAATATATCTAGTAACACTTCAAATCTGCATATGAAGAATTGAAAGAGAAAAAGAGGCAGATTTATAAGAGAGTTGATGGCAGATTTATTGAAGAGATTTATGGCAAATTTGTAGAGGAGAATACTTGCATATCAAAGTGTATTTGTTCATCATCCATTGAAGAGATCATTCACAAGAAGATAGTGATCCAGATCCGAAGAAGGTTGGTGCCTTAATGAAAGATTGGTGTCTCTTACTGGGTTGGTGCCCAGTTGCGGATTGGTGCTCACGAAATCTACAAGCAGTGATTGGTGTCTCCAGTGGGTTGGTGCTCACAAATCATATAAGCGGGGATTGGTGTTCCATGTAGGTTGGAGCCTACAAAGATTGTAAAAGAGATTTATATATAAGCAATATTTTACTGTGGTTTTCTCCCGTAAGGGTTTCCACGTAAATCTTGTGTTCTTGTGGTGCATCATTGATAGATCTTGTGCGATTGATATTGTTATGACTGTTAAGTTGTGAAAAGTAAAAGTTTGTATTATACTGATTCACACCCCCCCCCCCCAGTATAATTGTGTGTTCTTCAATTATAGTGACATAAAAATAGATTGTTGTACATTGATAGAATTTTATGTATTATGTGGGTGTATTTTGTCAATATATATACGCATATTATATTTTACAAGTATTCTATATGTCTTGAGGTATCAATAATTATAGACATAAATATGTCTATAATCTACAAATATGATTGTCAATAGTGACGGCGTTTCCCACAGTCCTATTATAGGAATTTGTTAAGGCACTATCCTAACTACGGATTATGGTAGGGGTTTGTTTCCTTCTCTAGGAAACATTCCAACACAATAATCCAGAAATGCCATATCAAGTACAAATCCCTGTATCCTTGGTTTGAGGATGAATCAGACCTAGATTCTAGGGTGTCCCTTCACAAGTATGATAACCTTACAAATGTTTGTAAAACCAATACCGATCAAGATGAAAGCAAACTTCTAAGACAACACATTTCAACTTTTGGGATAAGAGCAAAATGAAATAGCAAGGCAACAACAATGAAGCATCAGAAAAAATATATACATGATTGGTAGAAATTCACTGCTTTTAGAATCTTGGCACTTCGGTTGGATGCTTAAGAATCAAAAATTGGGTAAAATGATACTAATATCAATCCACATGCATTTTAATGCATCAGTGTCCTGATAACTCAAAGACGAAGAAATTGTATGCATAAAGATGCTTGGAATTGTGAATCAGTTGGACATGCACTAAGTTGAATGCAATTTCCAGTTGTATGTCATATAAGAAGAGACACTTTGGCCACTCATTTATTTCAAATTCCATAATTCTAATTGGTAGTTCCTTGATTCTCAGCTTTTGGTCATGAGAGGTATCCATACTTAGCTCTTTGTTCCTCTAAGCGGATTGCTTCTTTGGGCTCCCTTAAACACCAATATTGTTGGTACTCTAAGATTAGCTTGCTCCTTTCTATCCGCATCTCTATTGATAGACTACCACCTTTCATGTATTCCTTGGACACTCCTACTCAACTCCTTCCTTCAAAGGGGACCATCACTTGAGCTACTAGAGAGGATATTTATAGAAAGTACATCTAGGTCACCTAGACCTCCTCTCCCGTGCTACTCAGCCTAAAGCTCACTTTTTATACAAAACATTTCTTACAAGTGGAGGATGGTATCTTATGTTGTCCTCGTTATCTCCAACATCACTGGTCACACAACTTGAGGTTTCCCACCAATTACAAGTTGAGATTGATCATCATATTCTTCGCCAGGACCAGATTTGTTGTCTTTGCTCCCTCTAAGAGGTGGAGACTAAGAAGCACTTCATCTTTAGATGCCCCATTTACCATTAGATTTGGGGGAGATACCACTACCTCTACATGGACTCAAGCAACACTCTCTCTACTTTCTTTAGATACTTGAACTAGGGGTGCTTGGCCCTTTATCTATGGGAGGTTGTCACCCTTCAATGCAAATCCTTGCAAGGTGTCTCTAGGGGTCATAGGGCCCCCAAGTTGATGACCTCCTCCTTATAGCCCATCCAAGAGACTAGTAGCTCTAAACAATCTTTAGATACTGCTACTTCACACGTAGACGTGGATAGACCTATGAGACAACATTTCTCACAACTTATCACTTCTACTCAAAATGCCCAACACATTCCCCCTCAGCAAGTGGTTCTGCTTCTTTCCAACAACATGGCTCAATTGCTTCTCATCGACATAGATCTATTCCTCTTCGACCACGCCCGTCATAGGGACAAACGCATATTACGAGCTTCTTCATTAATGTAGGAGTTACATCGGCCTTGGATGTTAGGTGTGATTCTAGAGGGAGTGCCTTGCTTCCTCTTAGAATCCCCCAAATCAGCCCTCCCATCCTTGCACTCCATGATGAGCACTATCAGATCTTGCATTAGTCCTTTCACAGTAATTGACAATGACACTGATGCTCCTCCATTTCAAGCCAAAAAATAGATATCCAATGAGACTTGTCTCCTATCTCCAGTACTCCTCAAATTATGCTCTTGGGGATTTTGTTCCCCCTATTTGGCTATCTGTATTGGTTTCTTGACCACACTGTGATAGTGGTCCACAGCTGTATTGTATTTTTGTTTTTGTTTTTGTTCCTTCTCCTTTTTGGGCCTCTCTAGGATTTTCTCTTCCTAGAACTTTCTATTGTATGCTATCGTACTCTTGAGTTCCATTGACCTATTTTTGGTTATCAATGGACATTAATATAACTTCTTTCTTTCTATTTAATTTATGATATTTTAATCTTAAAAAATAAAGGAATGATAAACCCCACAAATTTCTTTTATGGTACATAGCAGCACTTTGTTTTATGTGTGCCATTTTAAATGAGATATTCCAAGATTACATTTAAGCAAATCCTTGACCAAACAAGAGGCAAAATAAAAATTATCTTATAGTAGAAGAAGCACCAGATGCCTATTCTGTGTTGTTCCCCTATGCAAACATTTCAGATAAGAATATTACCTTGCACGCCGAACATTTATGTTCATATTATCTGGATCATCCATTTTGACACCTTTTTGCGTCTTTTGCTTCTGCAATGACAATACCCATTGCAAAGTGAAGAAACAAAAATATGTAGCTACATAATCCTTTTTCACTGAAATCCAAAGCAGTCAACAAAATAGATTTTTTAATCTCAGTTTCTTTTGTTTATGCATTACAAAATGAACGCCAAAAACTAAATATGGAAAAGAAAAAAGAAAAAAGAGGCCATCCAATGCCAGTTCTATGATGGAGAACCTTAACATATTGACACATACATGATTTACAATCAATGGAGGATTCCAGAGGAGGAAAAGCTTTGAGCCACATGGACTCCCATCCTCTAGCACCACTTCCACTTCTCGCAGATTAGCAAGTTCCTAAGAAGACAAGTTACACACAGAGATTAAGTTGATAAGATCATAATTTGACATTCAGTCAACAGTCCAAATGATAAAGACAGTTAATGTCATCAATCATGTTTCCTTTTAAGCAAAATAAAGCATCTTATCCATGTATTGCATGTAAAATTCAAACTCAAAAGTTCAAATAAAAATTGAAATGATCATTTTTTTTTTGTTAAGGGTAGCTACGAAAATCACCGGGTCTAGACCAGTTCTGAGAGGATTAGGCCCTCAGTAAGGAATCATGTGTGTTTATCATCCATGTTACGGGCCACTTTATTGGGGTGCGGCAATAAAAACGAATTTTCAATGTCATCTTGTTTGAAATTCAATTATTGTATTACAACATTGTTTGTACATCAAGCTTATTGATTACATATTCAAAAGGGTCATGAAAGATGCCTTGTAAGCTAACTGAAGATGCATATGAAGTTTTTTGAACCACATATGGAGGGATTTTTGGAATCAGGGTGATGAGAACTTGAGGGGATGTCTATTCACAGTAAATTCCTGTATGGAGTATTTTGTATTCAATAATGTGCTTTGTTATTTCCTCCACATTGTAACTGTGCAAATTTTCCTCTAATTGTGTTACATGACATTGGGGCATAAGGTTATGCTGGAGAAATTTCTCTCTATTGGCAGAGAGGTGCACCATACCAGACCTCCATTCATCTAGGAGAGGTAGATGCCTGCTGAATTGTCAAGAAAGGGGGGAAGAGAGAGTTGTGATCCAAGACTTGCAGGAGCAGATTGTAGTTCATCATGTCATGCCCTACAGGAAATGCAGATTGGTGTACCACAGCATGAATCGTGACTTTTGTTTGGGGAAGTGTATGGATTTGTTCAATCATAATATAATCAGGATTCAGATCTGGATATATTTTATGGTGATTATATGATAGAGAGATACATTAAATATAGTATAGAGGCAGATGGAATTCTTACAGGAGGATTAGGAGAATGTGAGAGACAAGGATTTTGAGAAACTAGTTTCCCTCGTGAGCTGTTTATTATAACTGCATTGGGGAGTATTGCATTTTCAATAATAAGGTGCTTTATTTCCTCCAAAATCTACTGGTATATGCATATTTGCCTTTGCTTTCTTATTGCATATAATTTATAAATGAACCTAAGAGAAAGGCCTTCCATCAAATCAGTAGGTCACCATAAATAATTAACTATCTCCTTTGCAGTCCCCTAATGAAAGAAAAGTAAATGAATAGCATTGTATCTTGCAATGTCCCAAGAGAGGCATGATCCAGATTCCATACCATGGCATGTTCGCGAGGATTTGCAGCAGTTGCACTGCTGATGATGAACGTTGGGTTAGTTCCATATACTGCATGGTGTATCCAGACATCAGAGATTAAATTAATGTGAAAGAAGAAATATATGTATGTGAATATAATAATTAATAAACTCTAGAATATCATAAGTCTATCTAGAATGCAAACAAAGAGCATACAATGATGGCAAATCCTGCGCATCCTTCGCAAAATGAGTGCAGTGTGAGATCCAAAAACTCCTTTGTATATATGGGCTTCATCTATGACCATAAACCTAATTTATTAAACATTTTAAGAAAATGAAAAATTTCAGTGCTGTTCACTGCCCAACAATGACATATTGCAATCAATAAGAAAAATGCAAAAAAGAAAGCATACATGCTATTAAGAAAAAACTCAACAGAAGACATCCTATTCAAGGAGAAAGAAAAATGAATATCACAAGTAACTGAAAATTTTAATTGGCACAACCAATAAAAAATAAGTATAGTCCTGATACAACTTCAATTTTTTTCTTTGTGTGCTTGCTTAAGAATACAATATCACATTCAAGAATGCGATTGAAGTATTAGCAATAACATAGATCATACAAAAAAAATTCCATTGAGATAATCCTCCTTTAGGGAAGTAAGATATGCAAAAGAACAAAAATAGATGGCAATGAACTCCAAAGAATCCCCTTACCTGAGATTAGATAAGATGCGCTCAAACTTTTTGTGTAATGGCAATATTGACATATGAAGCATATCTGGGTTTGTAATAAGCTGGAAATCTTCTTCATTAGATTGTAGCATGCATAAACTTTATCACTAAAAGACTAAAGAAAACATAAGAAAAAGCTATCCAAGACATAACAGACTACCATTTATACCTACAAAGATACACATACCAGTCTAGCATTGTCACGAATCCAGATTCGATGACCTTGAGATGTATCACCATCATAAATACCCATATTTATGGTAACTTCCAATCTTTGTGTCATTTCTATTAAAGCCCGATGCTGATCCTGAGCCAAAGCCTGCACACATTTTCCCATTTTAAAACACTATTAAAAATCTACACAAACAATGGCAGAGAATGTACAAATTCATTACTCCTGCAATAGTCAAATACAGTATTGAAATCAGTCCAACAAATCGAGTAAGAACCATCATCTCTATGTGGGAACTCATTGTACAGTACTCAAGAATACAAATGAGAATTGTTGTTATGCACGTGTAATGAATACTCAGGTTGATGCTTGCAGTCAGAGTTAGTGAGTATTTCCCAAGACAGACTCCAATTTGTACAAGTATTGTTAGGTATGACTAAGAGTACATCAACTAATCCCAAGCATCGCAAATACATTTGTACCAAGTACATCCAAGTTTTCCTTGTATGATTTTCTTAGCTTTTTCAAGACCCTCAAGTATGCCATTTATGCCAAGCATCCAAGTAGTAAAGTACAAGCATCTAAACTTGGGCTAAATATCATGAGAGAAACCAACAAGGTCAGAGAGAATCCTTTCCATGGAGTGAGAGAATGGTCAAACAGTGCATATTAAATATTTTGAAGAGCACTATTTATTGCAAAACTCTGTTGAAAAGGGTACAGTGTATTGACACATATAACCACATACAAACAAGGTTCATATGATGCATAGATTACTCTACTATAGGATTAACCATTATACTATAGGTCTCTGGAATAATTGGAGAAGCATTCGACGGCCTCTTGCTTGGGGGGGAATATTGCATTGAAGATCATTTGGAGGTTTCCCTTCAAATTTCTAATCTTTAAGAGTAGAGAATGAGACTCTCCACTTGAGCTAAGAAACTCACATCAAGGGGGGACTAGAAGTAATGCCCTCCCTTGGATTCCTCAAATATGGCTTAAGGGGAGATGTTAGTGCAAGTATTTCACATCTTGTAATCCCAACTACTCAGGTCTCCTTGAGATGCTGCACTGTGGTAATCCTTGGGGTTATGGTTTTATGGTTTTTCTACTTGTTGAATAAAAGCCAATTATCCATAAGGATCTGTCACTTTATTCATCTCATAGTATAAAGGTGGTGCTCCTTGCCACATACTGACCACATCACAAGCTTTAGGACCTTCCCAAGCATACATGGTCATGCAGCGAAGTCCTAACTCCTCTTATTCTATGCTACACAGCTGTGATAGTGTCAAACATATTCTTCACAGTTATTTTGCAGAGTTTTCAACAAATGACAAAACAAAAGATATGAACCATAGTTGTGAAACACTACAAGTACTTGCAAAACTCACGAGGAAAACCCTAGGCGAGTTAATCACCAAAAAAATCAGCTCCAAGTTATTAGAAAAAACTGCGGCGAATTTTCTTCAAAAATTCGTGAAATCGCACGAAAAACTTGCCCAAAATTTGCAAAAATTTGATGAAATTTTTAGGGTGCCGATTGCATGTTGAATATCGATTTTTATAAAGTGTTTTTTTTCGTGTTTTGGCTCGCGACAAGCAGGATAGACAACGCATGTGACAAGGACAAAAAAACGAGATTCGGTGAGAAAAAAAACGTCACAATTAACCTTCCATTCTGTCCATTCTAGTAAGAAACACAATTGAAACCTTCACTAATAATATTCTCATGAGTCACTATAAACTGATTACTTCCAATTTTGTAGTATCATGGATTTGGCCTTTGTCCACAATGGATGGCTTCTGCTAGTGAATGGTGATCCGTGAATTACTGAGTTGATTGAAATTATGGAAGTTGATGTGGAGGGAATGGAATCTGCATACCAAATTATATCTAAATTCTAGGTTACCAGTTTGATTTCAATGGAGTTTAATTACTGAATCTAGACCAATTTCATTTTCAATGTGTTCACGAAGGCTTGCAAATTTGGTTAGTTTGTGGTTTTTTTATCAATCTTACTAGTCTGAGATGACAAAAATAAACTTCTAAAATTATTTTTTTGGCCAAAGGAATGCAGCACCTTGCCAAATGTTAATGTACACAGTTACAAACAACAGATAGATAGTCTATAAATACTGAATTTAACAGTAATACCCAGCTGAAACACATATTTATTACTAATTATCCCTAATGTTTCACAGTTTATTATGATATAAATGCAATATGTATTATGAAAAAAATGAAACCTTATAAAATGATATAAATTTAGTTGTTTTTTAGCAAGGTTAATTTTCGGATTTGTCTACCTTATATAGAAACATTAAAATTTTAATAACTTGCAGGCTTCAATGATCAATGTAAGTGTGATAGGAAAAAAATATTCACTAATTTATGCCGCAGCCCAGAGAACAATTTGTTGCTATGAAAATTTATATTACTGATTTTTTCAACTATGGTATTACTGATTTTTTTTCTGTTGTCTCTCTTTCACTAGGTTTCACTTTCATTTTTCTAACATGAATATGGCTTCCGCAAGTAAAAGAACCAGTGGCAAACCTAAGGACCCTTGCTAGAAACATGGGACACCAGGTCCAAATCGAGGAGAGGTTATTTGTATCCATTGAACTAAGACTATGTCCGGAGGCATAAATCAACTCAAATACCACCTTGCACGGTTCACTTGCCCTGATGTTACAGGATGTACAGAAGCTGCTCCAGAGGTTGAGGGGGAGGCGAGAGCCCTCCTTGTAGCATATGAGCAGAGGAAAGCAGCTAAAAAGAGAACAGCAAGGGCAATGGTAGCGCCAAACCCAATTTTTAGTTCTACAAGGTCAGAGGGATATATAAGGGGGCTCTTCTTCCATTGGGCCACGAATACGAGGATCAAGCAGTGGTGTGGGCAGCAGTATTTCTAGCTTTTTTGTTCCTCGTAACACTCTTGGTTGGTGACCTTCATTGGAGATACTGCATGGAATAGAGAAGTGCAACGTGAGGCAAAGTTGACATGTGCACGATTTTGGTACTACAACAATATTTTATTTATATCACTTCAAGTCCTTACTGGGAGCAATTGGTCATTGCATTGACTATGGTAGCTAAGGAGTTCAAGGCCCCAAGTCGTCATGAGTTGAGTGGCCTATTATTGTAGGAAAAGATCCAAAACAAACGTCCACTAGTAGAAGAACAAAAGTAAATTTGGAAAGAAAAGGTTGCACCATTTTATCTGACGAGTGGACGAATGGCAAGAACAGGACACTCATTAACTTTTTAGTGGCTTCAAGGGGGCAATTGTTCTTTTTAAAGTCAGTTGATGCCTCCAATGAAATAAGAAATGCAAAGACCTTGTGCAACATGTTGGATGAGGTGGTAATGGGGGTGGGAGTGGAAAATGTCATCCAAATAGTGACTGACAACGCAACTGCATGTAGCAGTCAATCGGCTTCTAGAGGTGAGGCATCCAATGTTGTTTTGGAGCCCTTGTGTTGTCCACTGTATTGACCTGCTCCTTGAGGACATCAGGAAACTAAGTTGGGTGAAGAATGTGGTTGAAGATGCAAGGAATATCACAAAGTACATCTACAACCACACATGGGTCCTAAATCTTACGAGAGAGCACACTAATGGCAAAGAGCTCGTGCCATCAAGAGTCACATACTTTGCCACTAATTTCCTCACCTTGCAGACTATAGGAGCTTCATTGCCCAACCTTAAGCACATGTTTGTGAGCAAAAGGTGGTTGGAGAGTCCTTATTGCAAGAAGCACAAAGTAGAGAGGGTCATGAAGACCATTTTTTATGATAGCATTGCCAAAGTCATGGAGGAAATCATCAAAGTAAGTTTTCGAACTCTAATTTCTATTTTTTTTTTTATTTTCTAGTGTTACAATTTTCTGATTTTGTAAAATTTTGATATTTTATTTGTTGAATTAGTATAATTCTCTAATTTCATTTTCATCCACTATTGATTTAGGTCTCAAAACTGTTGGTTAGGGTTCTACAATTGATGGATGGGGACCAAAAGCCCATGGGGTATCTATATGAGGCCATGGATAAGGCCAAAGAGGCAATTCAACATTTGTATAGGTCGAACAAAACAAAATATGAACCCATATGGCACGTTATTGATCGAAGGTGAACCGACAACTCCACCAATATTTATGCTATTGGCTACTATTTGAACCCCAAGTTTTTCTTCTCTTCATTCAAAGCAGATGCAAAATTTATGCTTGGCCTCAACACGTGTATTGAGAGGTTGGTCGTTGATCATAATCTTCAAGACCTCATACTCAATGAGATACAGAGCTATAAGAGGGCGGAGGGGGCATTATTTTCTTCAACCTTTTGTATTCATAGGAGAGCTACTCTGCAACCAGGTAAAAACATATATGTTTGATTTTAATTTAGTATTTATTTTAACTTTTAACTTTACTAAAATCCTTACAAATTTATAAATGTTATCCTTGCAGATTTATGGTGGGAAGATTATGGTGCCACAATGCCTAATCTTCAAAAGCTTGCCATCCACATTTTATCACAGGCTTGTAGTGATTCTGGTTGTGAGCGTAGCTGGAGCATTTTTGAGGCCATTCACACAAAGAAGTGCAACAGGTTGACTCAAAAGTGCTTGAATGATCTTGTTTATGTGCAGTACAACCTTCAATTCCATGAAAAGAAGGTAGAAGGGCAAGATACACATCATGCGCTGGACCTTGAAGACATTGATCCATATTCAGATTGGATTGCTGAGGATGTTAATGTGGATCAATTGTGTACTTATGATGAAATAGCTACTTTGGAAAGGGATGCAGACAAATGGAAAGCGAATGCGGCAACATATGAGGAGTCAGAAAGAGAGGATTATGAGTAATCAGGGGATTCCTCGCATGTACAGCATGATCCTATAGATGAGGCTCCTATTGAGGATATCGCAGCTACATAATCCACTTCCACAACACCCACACAATGACAACAAACTTTTTTGAGCTTTAGTCGTAGAATAAATTTTTGATTTATAACTTCTATTCATAATGAAACTTGAAGTTCATATGTATTCAAAGGTTGACCTCGTTTTGTGGTCTATAATATGTATTAAACTCTTAATTTTGATTTATATATGAAGGAAATCGGCAAGGCATTCTACAAATTCAAAAATGTGTGTTTTTGAAGAATATTTTTTAAAAATTATGCATTTTTTAATGTTCAATAAATTTGCCAAATTATTGCTGAGTTTTTCCCTGAGTTTTTGTCTAGTCCCAAATTACTAAAATTTTGAGGCTATTGAGTAATTGCCAAGTCTGAGTTTTTCAACTATGATATGGACCATTAGATGAAGAGTGGTGGCACTTCTTGTAACTACATGACATCCCTTCATCTTCAACACTTTGTAATGTCCCCCTTCCGTCGGTAATTAATTTAATAATGGTTAGCCTTGTTTCTGTAAATTTCCCGAAGGCTAACTACATGACATTGAGTATTTGCCGAGTTTTTTCTGAGTCCCGAATTTCTAAAATTTTGGGTTTATTGAGTAATTGCCAAGTCCGAATTTTTCAACTATGATATGAACCATAGAAGCAGAAATGGCATTTAAAACGCGATTTTTTCAAAAAATCGCGAATTGGGACAAATCCCGATTTTTACCCTAGTTTAAATCATTTTTCCTATTAAATCATTGACCAAAAATAACTATAAACTTGCTGCTCAAAAAACTAGGGTTTTGTTTGATCGTGGTACACGTTTAGGGTTTAATGCAGCAATTCACGGCTACTGTGGATCACGAAGGGTAAATTTAACCTAATCTATAGCCAGCCACTTCTCTCCCAAACCGGACATTGAATCGCATGTAATAGACGCAGGGAAGAAACTCAGTCCCGCTCAAAGTGCGAGTTTGTTAATCGAAAACCCATATAAACTAGCACTTGCACCCGTATGAGGTTCAAGGAATACGCTGATAGGAACAACCGACGAGTTTAGAAAATTTACTGGCGCAAATTTTTTTTACGGCATTGAACAATTCCGAGCACTATAATGCTCACATATAAAAGCCTATCGGCTAATTAGAAAAATTATAAGATACGTAGCTTTTAGATACTAAACTAAGCTTTGAATTTTTTTATAAAACCCTAAATATGTATTTTAAAAAATCAATAATCTTTGCAAAGAATTTATAATATAATATATATTAATATTAGTATATAATATATAATTGTAATTTAATAAATTTATAATTTATATATATGTAAAATTAGAACTTATAATATATTATAATTTATAATTTTATATGTAATATTATAAAGTGTAATTATATAATTTAATTATAAGTTATATATAAATAATAAAATAATTATAATTTATAATTTTATTATTTATATATAAATTAAAAAATATAATTTATAATTATTTTATTATTTATATATAAATTAAAAAATATATAATTTATAATTTTATTATTTATATATAAATTATAATTATATAATTTATAGAATATAACGGCGACATGCGAGGAGCTCAAGGCGCAGGCAAGCAGCGGATAGAAGCGAGTCGGGGAGAGAAGAGCGCAGATCAGCGGCGGGAAAAGATAAAGAGCTACGGAGGGCAGATTTCAGGCAAGGATAAAGCTGATGGTCTCCACAATCCTGAAAGCCAAAAGGGAAAGGGGCAGGTTGATGGGGAAGCAAACAAGCAAATATATGCGGAATGCAGAAACCGGTCAAACCCTTTTCACGAATGTGGAGTCTTTTGCAGGGATCAGATTATGGCTGCTTCGAATTCTTCTCCCAAATTGATGGCGCGATCTCTACTTGAAGATAGGGTTCTGAACCCTGGAACCGAGTTGGATCCAGATCCTCCTCCTTTGGTTTCAAGCATTTGTGCCCTGGGAGATACAAAGGTGGTTTTGACGGGAGACCCTGTTGATTTCCACATCCCAGATGAATGTGTTAATGCAACATATGTGGATGTTGAAAACCGATCCCTCATTGTCCGATTGCTGAGAAATTGGCCGCCTGTGGAGGGTTTGGTGGATTGGACAAAATCAACAAGGAGCAATATTGCCACCCCGGAAGTGGAATTTATGGACTATGGTTTCTTTTGCCTTAGTTTTCAGTCCGAAGAAGATTGCAAATTTGTGAAGCAGAACAGGCCATGGTTCTTTGATCAGTCCGACATTTTCCTTACTTCCTGGAGCCCCTTTTTTGATCTTGCTACCACAAGAATTTCATCTATTCCCATCTGGATAAGGTTGTATAATCTCCCTCTAATCATGCGAAATCCTAATCTTATAAGGCAGATGGTGGATCATTTGGGTTCCTTTGTTAAGCTAGACTCTGAATCACCAAGTAGATTCACCTGGGTGTGTGCTATGGTAAACATCTCCAAACCATTGCATCATTCAGTCAGAATTCATTCCTCATAGGGATCTTGGATTCAAATTTTAAATTATGAAGGGTTACCTTTTAGGTGCTTTCGTTGCAACATAGTGGGTCACAAAATTGCAAGATGCACTGTAAAAAGACCGAATGGCTCAAAGATCTTCAATATCAAAAAATGGACAAAAAAATCTGGCTCTCCTGATGCTGATTTTATTTGGCACAATCATGGAAGGTTCATAGAGCCTCAGGAGGAGACTAGTCCAAATCCGGAGCCACCAGTTGAAGCTTCTATTCCTGTTGTTCCCTCTCCTGCCCCGAGCATCCATGGAAATGATCTTTGCATCTCTAATCAATCCTTGGATAGAATGGAAGACTGCTCTGAGGATGAGGGTACATTCCCATTTTTGGATGATTTGGATAAAGATTTCCATGATTTTTTAGACCATGATGATATGATGGTTCCTTTCAAGGTGCGCACTCTTGCTCAATCGGCAAGCCGCATTTCAAAACCTAACATCGGTAAACCAGGGAAGAAAACAGCTAGGAAATCTGAAGCAGAGAAGCTCCGGTCAGAGGGAAGAGATGTTGTTGAGGGCACCCAGTGGACCATGGATGCTCTCCTCACTAGGAGCAAAAAGAAAAGTTTTGCTAAACGGTCTTAATGGCTGCTCCTTGCTGAGGGTGATTGGCTTCTTCGTGTTGGAGTTTCTTTGTGCTTATAGGAGAGTTATTTCTGATTTTCTTAACCTGTGTCTCTTGTGGATTTCTTTAGTTCCATCAGCTTCCTAAGTGATTTCTTGATTCTTTGAGCTCCCCTATTTTGGGTTTGAAGCTTTTCTATCTTTTTTTACTATCAGTATTTTTATGGGAGTGGGCCCTAACCCCATTATTTACCAAAATATATATATATAATTTATTATTTATAATTTTATTATTTATATATAATTTATATAATATTATAAATTATAAATTATATTTTGTAATTTATATATAAATAATATTATATATAATTTAATTATAATTTATTATAAAATTATAAATTATATTTATAATATATAATATATAATATAATTTATAATTTTATTATTTGTATATAAATTATAATTATATAACATATTATTTATAATTTTATTATGATTTATATAAAAATTATAAAATATAATTTATAATTTATAATATTATATATAATTATAATATATTATATAACTATAATTATAATTATACATATTAAAAATATAATATTTTATAATTTTTTACATTTTTTTTAATTCCAATTTTTTTCCAATTTTTTCCCGTTTAAATCTCAATTTTTTGAAAAAAAATTGTACTTTTAGTTTGCCGATTTTTTCCCCAAAAGATTTTTGCTACTATGATATGAACCATTAGATGAAGAGTGGTGGCACTTCTTGTAACTACATGACATCCCTTCCTCTTCAACACTTTGTAATGTCCCCTTTCTGTCGGTAATTAATTTAATAATGGTTAGCCTTGTTTCCGTAAATTTCCCAAAGGCTAACTAGGTCTTTTTAAGGGAAATGACTTTTAAAATAATTAAATTAAGTTGTCCTTGGTTTTAACTTTATATTTTAAAATTGACAACATAAGTTATTTTCAAAGTGGCTTTTATGGCTTGGTGAGCGTTGGAAAAAAAGATTATTTTATTTCCCAAAGTGAGCACCCACTTTAGTGGGAAATAAATACACATGAAGCCCATAATGCAATATAATATATTTTATTCATCTTTGGCCATGCATGGGAAGATATAAAATAGAGTTTTGAATGCTCATGGGAGTTTACGCATTTTATGATTCAAATTTCTGGAGAGAGCTTCTGTGCTTTGATTTGTGGGTTGGAAACCCTCATTCTTCCTCTAGTTTTGGTTGTGGAAGATCAACCCTAGCTAGATTTATCTGGTGTTTTTGCTTTTGAAAACACATTGAGCTTCAATGGAGTCGTTTTGCTCTGCACCTGAGCAGAGTCTTTTTGATGTGTTCTGAAATGATTTTTGTGGTGCAGAATTTTCAGTATTAATTTTGGTGTGTTTTGATGTTTCATCTTCCTGTGAGTTGGGGTGCTCATACCCAGGCCGTACAGCAACAGCCATACCATTCCCTATTAATACCAAATCAATAATAAGAAGACTTCATTGCTGGATCATGTTTGGGTTGTCTTTAGTGGTTACTAGAAGACAAAATAACATTGATGTGGGAGAAGCTGCTATCAAAGGAGGCCGTACACCTTGGAAGGGATGTACCTTCCCAAATGGTACGTGAGGGTCTTGAAATTAATTCGCTGCTTCTTTTGGAGTTTCTTACCTCTATTGTGAGCGCTTAGGTTGGTGTTAGCCATTGCGTGTGTTTTTCTTAGGAACTTTCGTGAATTTTTTATGTTATGAGCATTTTGGTGATATCCAGTGCTGCTGTACCTGTTGTAACAGCAAGGTACAGAGCTGATAAATAATTCTGGGCAATAGATTAATGCTCTCAGTTTGATAGGAGTAATATGGTATGAGTTGGATGTATTCATTGCAGTGATATGATCAGTTGGGTTAGTGTTGGGGTGTGTTCTGTGGGTGTGTATAGTGTTTTTTGTGCATAATCAGACTGTTGAATTGTATATCAGACCTGAGTGTTGACTGTGACAGAGATTTCAGCAGGGAAACAGTGTGTGTAGCTTCAGTTCAGACCATCACCAACAGTCTGGGCAGCCTCTACAGTGTCCCCAACATCAAACATCAGCAGCAGAGCATTGGTATATGGTTTCCCTTATGCAATTTGATGATTTCTGAATTTGTATAGTTCTGATTTGGTTGCAACAGCAGCTTGAAATTTTATATCAGAATTAGATGATCAGCTGGAATGATGGTTTAAAGTAATATTGGCTCTGTTTGTAAACCCCGGAAGGTAGTACCGCCGGCGGTGCTCTTACTTGCACTTCATTTTGTAAACTGGATGGTTTTACCGCCAATATTTGTAGCAATTTGCATTATCACCCGTTTTGGCATTGAACAAGCTTATCGACCATTTTGGTCTCAAACAAGCTTAGACATTTTGCCAAGGTTTATACACACTGGTCCCACTGAATAAATGGTAGATAAGTCGGCTACGCCACCTTGCATGTGTTCTGGTCGGCTTTCCGCCTTGCATACATTAGATAGATGTGTGATTCGGACATTGTATGCTCTCACCTTGCCCTCCATGGGATCTGGGTGATTAGAAAGTGTTTCGAAGACTGCCTGTGCTTTAGATTTCAACTAACATATTTTCAAAAAAACTAGGGTGGTTATTACACACTTGTATATTAATGTATCATATCTCATAGTTAAAAAACTCGCAGGGTCGACTCACGAGTGTGGGACCTCAAATAGCCAAATCACCAAGTCCAGCACCTGGACTCACAGGTCTTTGCAGACATGTGGGTCTGCAAAGATTCATGAGTCTTAATGCTGGGCTCACCAAGTTTGCAGGGCCAGCATGCAGCTAAAAAAACATTTTTTAAAAAAACACTCAAATAAATAAAAAACACATCTATTGTTTACCTAAAAGGCCACTAAAAGCTTAAAATTTTCATGTGTCCATTTTAACCTTATTTTCACTTGCCCATTTGCTCTCAAACTACTTTCACTTTATTTAGTTTCACTTTTATCTTCAAAAGAGCTGAACATTCTCATGCAAAGGAGCTGATAGGGTAGGATTGATGGAGGAGCTGATATAAGGCCTTGGATTTGACTTACACCTTGCCAACTTCCGATATTAAGCATCAAGTCAAGGTAAGTTGAGAATTTTCATTTTTTGTCTTATACAATCTTCTTTACATTTTTAGTTTTATTTTTGGTATTTCCATTTTAAACATTCTAGAATTTAAAAGCTTAAAAAAAACAGTAAAATATAAGTTAAAACCCTAGAGGGACTTTTTTTCCTTGCATTCTTGTTTTTATCTTTCTTATTCGTTTTTTCTAAGTTACCGGTTCAAGCTCGAGTATGGGGGGTTGGTACATAGATTTGGCCAAAAAGAATTGGGGGGTTGGGTTCATTTTGGGTTTGTCCATACAAAAAACATATAAAAATCATAAATATATACATATTAATTTCAAATAACTGAAAAATATACTAAAACCTAAAAAACTATATATATATATATATATAAAATGTTAATAAATATATTATATAAATTAACACTTAAAATGAAAGACTAAATAAATAAATGTAAATTAGCACTTAAAGTTAAACTACTAAACAAATAAGCCCTTAGGGTAGGCCAGACGGTCAAGCCGTTGGAAAACATGGATGATGGTTGCTTGTCCAAGCCCCTGGATTTACTCCACATGGGTGGAGGGCAGCTCATGTGGACGGAGGTTATAGTGGTGCGTGTTAGGACTTCACTTCGCGGTCCCACCAAGTGTTGATTCCTTCGTAAAAAAAAAACAAAGACCAAACAAATAACTAAATAATAAGCTTTTAACTCCATAAATAAATGTAGACAATAAAAAGGCCCCAAAAAGAAAAGCAAGTTGAGTCGCCCCTTCCCACATCCAGCAAGCACTCCATGACAACAAATTGCTAGGCTTTCAAGATGGGACTGTCATGTCCCCTCTTTAGCGCTGTCTAGCAGAGACATGAGAGTTGACCTATCATCCGGGTTCCCGTAGGTCAGCAGCGTGGTTAGGGGACCTATCCAGAGGCAGTGTAGCTTGGCACAGAGCTTTACAGGCCTTTCCAGTCAGTTTTTGACAGTTTCCTATTTTTTAGGAAGGGTTCCTATTTTTTAGGGTTTGACCGAGAGTTGACTAGGAGGCATCAGGGGACCTCCAGGAGCATTTTTGGAGTTTTGGTCAAATTCCTATTTTTTAGGAGGTATCCCTACATTTTAGGGAGGCACTGTCAGTTGGCATGACACGTGGCGACATCACCAGTAGCGTGGGCTTCAGAAGTTCTCAGTTCAGGATGGCCAGGTGATGGATTTCGAATAATTATTGAATATTAAAGTGTGGCTTTAATATTTAATAAAAATAAATAAAATAAAGTGAATAACATGTCACTTTATATTAATAAGTTATTAAAAAGTCCCCCACCTAGTTGACACAATGTTGTGTTTAAAAAGTGGGCTTTTAATAATGAAGTTGGGCCCTCAACTTGGGCGCCCAACTTGGGAAGGCTTCATTAATAAAAGGATCTTTTAAAGATTCTCAATTTTGATCCCTTTTGGAACCCTAAAGTGGACGCCCACTTTGGGAAGTGCATAAAGTGACTTTGAAGTGCTATTTGGATCTATCTTTTGCATATCTTTTGAAGCTTCATGGCAGCTCTGAACTCTGTGGAAGGGGGCAGCAGCATTCAGACTCTTGGGAACGAAAACTCTCAAGGATTTTGGTGAATTGGACGATAACCCAGTTCTTGTTTGTGGGAGGCCTACTCTGGGTCTTCATTTGTGCATCATTGGACAGATTCCAGGGCATGTTATTGCAGATCTAAGCTTGCAGCAGTGTTAAATCAGCTTTATTCTTCAGATCCTTCATTCTCAGTTGCATGTATAGCCTCTTCTAGGCCAATATTGCCTTTGTATGCAAGTAGGGTTGCAAACCAGGCTTCCATTGAATATTAAAATACAGATCTGATGGGTATGTGCCTCCATTTCTCATGTGTTATCTTTCTATCAGTTATTATTTATTTTTAGTCCATTTTATTTGAGATTGCAGCTGTATGTATTTCTATTTGCCATCTTGGCAAATACACATATCAAGAAAACTGAAACCCCTTCTGCATCTCCTCTCTAGTCTGAAAGAAAACAAAAAAAAAATAATAAAAATCATAAAACAAATTAAATCACAAAAAACAACACTTCATTTCAGCAACAGCACTTCATTTCAGCAAAGGGATCCATCAGGGATCTTTCAGTGGTATCAGAGCCTTTGACCTGCCAGCCTGTGGGGTTTAGAGATTTGCTTTCTATGCATACAGACAAGTATTACACACGCAGGACAGCCCAAAACGAGCTTGGGATTGGTACAGCAGAGGAACCAGTAATGGCTGAAGAACAGAGAAATGCCAGGAGGGATCAGGATGAGGAAGAGAGAGAGATGATGAGAACCCTCATCAACACTCAACCTAGGATTGCTCAGACCCTTGACAGGATACAGGATGCCTTGGAACGATTGGAGTTAGATAGAGGCAGACGGAGCAGATCAGTATCAGTGGCGGGAAGCCAGCATAGTCACAGGTCACACGCATCAGCTAGGAGTTCCCATCATTCCCCTAGACGTGGACAGGCCAGGGATAGACCCTTACTTCCGCAGTTTGCACCAGGTGAACGGCCAGCACAGATAGAGCCACCAGAGGTGGAATTTCAGGACTCAGTCATGGCGGCTACAGCTGAGTGGCGAGCCTTACCCCCTGAGGTCCGGGATGTCTTTCCTTTTCCACAGTATTGTGCACAGCGCAGAGATTCTACCAGGTTTAGAGGAGACCGAGGCACTAGACCACAGCAGCAGAACTATGACCTCAGTAGAGCTACTGGGAAGATCACGTTGGCTACATATAATGGTACGGGTAGTACGAGTGCACGTGCTTGGGTGCACAAGCTGGACATATATTTATCCTTGAGACCCATGCCTGAGCGTGAGGCTATCCAGTTTGCTGTCTTACATTTAGATGGGGTTGCCTATGATTGGTGGCATCATGGACTGGTCACCCAGGATCATGCCTTGATTCATTCCTATGCAGAGTTCACTGAACGACTCATTACCCGGTTTGACCGTAAGGACACAGAACTCTACTATAGGGAGTTGGCACATCTTAGACAAACAGGACATGCTGAAGCTTATGTTAATGAGTTCCAGCGTATTGCAGTTATGGTACCTGATATGCCCCAGAGGCGTAGCGTGATGTTATTCATTGAGGGGTTACAGGATAGGCTTAAGGGATTGGTACGTGCCTTCCAGCCGGCCACTCTTAAGGATGCCATTGATGTGACCTTGAGATTGGACACCACTCCCACTTATCAGTCGGATAAGAGGCCATTCAGGGAATCACGGCCTTTTCAGAAGGCCAATACTCCACAGTTCAGAGATGGACAGTCAGCTAGACCTCCTAGGATGGATCAGGAGTCACGGAATGATTTGAGGAGGAAGAAATTATGCTTCTCCTGCAAGGAGCCTTGGGAGCCCGGACACCGCTGTATGGGTAAGGGCAGAGTTCACTTGGTTGAGGTCACATCTGAGCTTGGGGATGAGGAGATACCAGACACCGACATTGAGGACAGCCCTGAGGAGGTTATTCAGGAGCGACCCCAGCTAGAGATAGACATCCCTGATTCATCGGCGGCAGCCAAAGTGACTATGGCTACCCTATCCAGTTATCCCAGGTTCCATGCCTTTCGGTTAAAAGGAACCTTACAGGGACAGCGAGTCATGAGTTTGGTTGACACAGGAGCCACGCACAATTTTATTGATCAGAAATTGGTGGAGAGGCGTGGATTACAGTCTGAGGTGTTCGAGGGTTTTGGAGTTAAGGTTGCAGATGGTGCAGTGTTGGGTTGTACTCGGAGGATCTCACAGCTCAGCATTCAGATGGGTGATTTTACTTTGACGGATGACTTTTATATCCTACCCTTAGAGGATTATGATGTGATTTTGGGTATGCAGTGGTTACAGGGTATTGGGAGATATATTATTGATCACCACCGCATGCAGTTAGAGTTCCTATCTGGCGGGAAGAAGGTGATCCTGAGGGCAGCCTCTGACGGTGGACCCAAGGAGGTATCTTCTCGCAGGATGGAGTCTATTATCAGACATGATGATGTGCTCTGGGCCACACGTTGTTTTGTGAAATCCAAGACACCCACTCCTCAGGATGCTAGAGCATTTCATGTTGACATACAGACAGTGATGGATCGGCATGGCCGAGTATTTGGTGACATACCTCCTGGTGTACCCCCGGATAGAGGGTTTGAGCATGGGATAGAGATGGAGGATGGAGCTAAGCCAGTGATCACCACCCCGTATCGTCATCCTAGAGCATACAAGGATGAGATTGAGAAGACTATTCATGAGCTGTTAGATATGGGTTTCATTCGCCCCAGTTCTAGCCCCTTTGCTTCTTCTGTAGTACTGGTTAAGAAGAAGGATGGTACCCTACGGATGTGTATAGATTACAGGGCCTTGAACAAGAAGACAATCAAGAACAGATACCCTATTCCGCGCATTGATGAGTTGTTGGACGAGCTTCATGGAGCCATCTACTTCTCTAAGATTGATCTTCGTTCAGGCTATCATCAGATTCGTGTACGAGCAGAGGATGTACACAAGACCGCCTTCCGTTGTCACTATGGGCATTATGAGTTTCTGGTGATGCCTTTTGGCCTTACCAATGCTCCAGCCACCTTCCAGTCATGTATGAACCATCTCTTCAACAAGCAGTTGAGGAAATCAGTTCTAGTGTTCTTTGACGATATTCTGATCTACAGTCGTACTTGGGAGGACCATCTCAGACATGTTGAGGAGGTACTTAGCATCATGGAGAGTCAGTCTCTATTTGCTAAGTTGTCCAAATGTGAGTTTGGACTTAGAGAGGTCCTATATCTGGGTCATGTGATTAGTGCTGACGGGGTGAAGGTGCACGAGGAGAAGATTCAGGCAATTAGAGATTGGCCACACCCTCGGAACATTACTGAGTTACGGGGTTTCCTTGGTCTATGTGCTTATTACAGGCGATTTGTGAGGGGTTTCTCTCAGTTGGCAGCTCCCTTGACAGACCTCACAAAGAAAGGGGCTTTTAGATGGACAGAGCAGGCACAGGGAGTCTTTGACAGGCTCAAGGAGGTTATGAGTACTTGCCCAGTTTTAGCACTTCCCGACTTCTCGCAGCCCTTTGTGCTTGAGTGTGATGCTTCCGGTTTGGGCATAGGAGCGGTTTTGATGCAGAACCGACACCCCATTGCTTTTGAGAGTCGGAAGCTGCGGGATAATGAGAGGTTGTATTCTACATATGATAAGGAAATGTTGGCTATTATGCATGCATTAGCCAAGTTCAGACAGTATCTTGTTGGCAGCAAATTCGTGGTAAGAACAGACCACAACAGTCTGAAATATTTCCTTGATCAGACAGAGCTCAATGATCGTCAACAAAAATGGGTGAGCAAGATTCAGGCTTATGATTTTGACATCGAATTCATAAAGGGGAAGAATAATACTGTGGCTGATGCAATTTCTAGAAAACCATCACTTGCTGCCCTATGTTCACTGAGCGAGATTTCAGCAGATTGGAAGGCTCAACTTTTAGTTGAGTACTCCAAAAATCAGCATGCTTGTGAGGTCATGGATGGTTTGGTGTTGGATGATAGGTACACTGTGGTAGATGAAGTCATCTACTACAAGGGCAGGGTGTATCTGGTTCCTGGTTCTCAGTTGAAGGAACAAATTATGCATGCTTATCATGATACTCCGACAGCAGGGCACCCAGGTTATGGTAAGACCTACAGGGCGGTTCGAGAGAGATTCTCTTGGAAGGGTCTCAAAGCTGATATCTTACGTCATGTTCGTGAGTGTTTGACGTGCCAGCAGAATAAGTCTGAGCATACTTTCCCTGCTGGTTTATTACAGCCGTTACCTATACCGGAGCAGAAGTGGTCAGGGATCTCCATGGATTTCATTACAGGTCTTCCTCGGGTGCAGGGGAAAGACTGTATCTATGTTGTAGTAGACAGGTTGACTAAATACGCCCACTTCTTTCCTATTGCAGCTGATTTCACAGCATCTCAGGTGGCGGAGTTATTTTTCAGAGAGATATTCAGGCTCCACGGTCTTCCCAAGACCATAGTGAGTGACAGGGATAGTAGGTTCATGAGTTCTTTCTGGCAAGAACTTTTCAGGCTCACAGGTACGGAGTTGACACCCAGTACCAGCTACCACCCACAGACAGATGGGCAGACCAAGATTGTTAATAAGTGGGTTGAGGGGTATTTGCGCAGCTATGTGTCAGGACAGCAGAAGGCATGGGTGCGTTGGCTATATCTAGGAGAGTATTGCTATAATACTACACACCATATGTCTATTGCTATGACACCTTTTAGAGCCCTCTATGGTTACGAGGCATTATCTTTTGTTGATTTGGCTGTAAGTGACAGCAGGGTGCCCTTGGCACAGGATTGGTTACAGGAGAACCAGGACATCATGAGATCTCTCAGGGAGAATCTTCAGCAGGCACAGAATCAGCAGAAAGTCTACGCTGATCGGCATAGGACTGAGAGAGTATTTGAGGTGGATGACATGGTTTTCCTGCGGTTGCAGCCTTACCGACAGAGTACCCTTAAAGGGGGTGGAGCTGAGAAGCTCAAGCCTCGCTTCTACGGACCATATCGGATTCTCAGGCGTGTGGGAGAGGTTGCTTATGAGATTGAGTTACCACCTGAGAGTCGGATTCATAATGTGTTCCATGTATCTTGCCTGAAAAAGGCACTGGGGCAACATATTGTAGCATCACCCGATTTACCTCCCTTGGATGAGGAAGGTAAGCTGACTCTGGTTCCTGAGGAGATCTTGGAGGAGAGGGAACGACGGCTGAGAAGTAGGGTGATTCGGGAGTACTTAATTCGTTGGAGGGGACTCCCTATAGAGGACGCCACTTGGGAGGGAGAGTCCATTTTACAGCATCCGACCTTGCAGTTGCTTGTGGGCAAGCATCTTCGAGAGGGGAGGACTGTCATGTCCCCTCTTTAGCGCTGTCTAGCAGAGACATGAGAGTTGACCTATCATCCGGGTTCCCGTAGGTCAGCAGCGTGGTTAGGGGACCTATCCAGAGGCAGTGTAGCTTGGCACAGAGCTTTACAGGCCTTTCCAGTCAGTTTTTGACAGTTTCCTATTTTTTAGGAAGGGTTCCTATTTTTTAGGGTTTGACCGAGAGTTGACTAGGAGGCATCAGGGGACCTCCAGGAGCATTTTTGGAGTTTTGGTCAAATTCCTATTTTTTAGGAGGTATCCCTACATTTTAGGGAGGCACTGTCAGTTGGCATGACACGTGGCGACATCACCAGTAGCGTGGGCTTCAGAAGTTCTCAGTTCAGGATGGCCAGGTGATGGATTTCGAATAATTATTGAATATTAAAGTGTGGCTTTAATATTTAATAAAAATAAATAAAATAAAGTGAATAACATGTCACTTTATATTAATAAGTTATTAAAAAGTCCCCCACCTAGTTGACACAATGTTGTGTTTAAAAAGTGGGCTTTTAATAATGAAGTTGGGCCCTCAACTTGGGCGCCCAACTTGGGAAGGCTTCATTAATAAAAGGATCTTTTAAAGATTCTCAATTTTGATCCCTTTTGGAACCCTAAAGTGGACGCCCACTTTGGGAAGTGCATAAAGTGACTTTGAAGTGCTATTTGGATCTATCTTTTGCATATCTTTTGAAGCTTCATGGCAGCTCTGAACTCTGTGGAAGGGGGCAGCAGCATTCAGACTCTTGGGAACGAAAACTCTCAAGGATTTTGGTGAATTGGACGATAACCCAGTTCTTGTTTGTGGGAGGCCTACTCTGGGTCTTCATTTGTGCATCATTGGACAGATTCCAGGGCATGTTATTGCAGATCTAAGCTTGCAGCAGTGTTAAATCAGCTTTATTCTTCAGATCCTTCATTCTCAGTTGCATGTATAGCCTCTTCTAGGCCAATATTGCCTTTGTATGCAAGTAGGGTTGCAAACCAGGCTTCCATTGAATATTAAAATACAGATCTGATGGGTATGTGCCTCCATTTCTCATGTGTTATCTTTCTATCAGTTATTATTTATTTTTAGTCCATTTTATTTGAGATTGCAGCTGTATGTATTTCTATTTGCCATCTTGGCAAATACACATATCAAGAAAACTGAAACCCCTTCTGCATCTCCTCTCTAGTCTGAAAGAAAACAAAAAAAAAAATAATAAAAATCATAAAACAAATTAAATCACAAAAAACAACACTTCATTTCAGCAACAGCACTTCATTTCAGCAAAGGGATCCATCAGGGATCTTTCAGGGACACATGATGAGATGTGTTTCAACTTTCGACCCAATGGTAGGCCTCCTCCACGAACATGAGGTTACAAGACTTACCACTTAAAACACCATCATTTCTATGCTCATACTCATCGGGGACCACTGGAATAATTGAAAAGAAAAAAAGCAAAAAATAAAAATAAAAAAATTCATGTTTTCTTACGAATTCATTTTGGGTTCTACTAAATTCCTCGTGAGTTTGCCTAAGTTTGTCTAAAAAATTCACACCCTACAAGAAACTCCACTTGGATTGACTTAAAATCCGAACCGGGTTTGAACTGGACTTAGATTTGAGGCCTAAAAGGGACAAACTAGCTACATAGCTTTTTTTAAGTTTTTATTACCATTTTTTTTAGCTTTGTTGCTAGCATTTTTGTGTCAACTATCACTTTTTTCTCTACATGATGTAGGGTTTTCAATTTCTAATATGTCTAAATCACAAAGGAAAGACCTTGCTTGGAAGCATGGTAGGTTGGGGATAAAAAAGGGTAAGTGTTTTGCAAATATTGTTATGTGGAGTTTCTAGGTGGAGGCATTAATCACCTTAAATATCACCTCGCCCGCATACTTTGACATGATGTTTCCTTATGCCCAAGTGTTGAGCCTGAGGTTGTGAGAGAGGTGACAACACAATTGGAGACTTTCATAGAAAAGTAGGAACAAAGATTAAGATAAAACCAGCAAATAGCTGCACCTTCCACTAGTCCAATGTTTGTAAATGGAAGTGGATCGAGTTCTAGTAGCATGGGGCCTAAAGCTCAAAATTTGGGGGGTTGGGTTATGCTGAAAGATCCCTGATGGATCCCTTTGCTGAAATGAAGTGTTGTTTTTGTGATTTTTTTTGTTTTATGATTTTTATTAATTTTTTTGTTTTCTTTCAGACTAGAGAGGAGATGCAGAAGGGGTTTCAGTTTTCTTGAGATGTGTATTTGCCAAGATGGCAAATAGAAATACATACAGCTGCAATCTCAAATAGAAATGAACTAAAAATAAATATTAACTGATAAAAAGATACCAACTAAGAAATTGAGGCACATACCCATCAGATCTGTATTTTATATTCAATGAAAACCTGGTTTGCAACCCTACTTGCATACAAAGACAGTATTGGCCTAGAAGAGGCTATACATGCAACTGAGAATGAAGGATCTGAAGAAATAGGCTGATTTGGCACTGCTGCAAGCTTAGATCTGCAATAGCATGCCCTGGAATCTGTCCAATAATGCATAAATGAAGACCCAGAGTAGGCCTCCCACGAACAAGAACTGGGTTGTCGTCCAATTCACCAAGATCCTTGAGAGTTTTCATTCCCAAGAGTCTGAATGCTGCTGCCCCCTTCCACAAAGTTTAGAGCTGCCATGAAGCTTCAAAAGATATGCAAAAAGATAATCCAAAAAGCACTTCAAAGTCACTTTATTCTTTTCCCAAAGTGGGCGTCCACTTTAGGGTTCCAAAATGGCATCAAAAGTAAGAATCTTTGAAAGATTCTTTTATTAATGAGGACTCATAAGTTGGGCGCCCAAGTTGAGGGCCCAACTTCATTATTAAAAGTCCACCTTTTTAACACAACATTGTGTCAACTAGGTGGGGGTCCTTTTAATAACTTATTAATATAAACTGGTGACAAGTTATTCACTTTATATTATTTTATTTTTTATTAAATATTAAAGTCACACTTTAATATTCAATAATTATTCCAAATCCATCACCTGGCCATCCTGAACTGAGAACTGTTGTAGCCCACGCCACTGGTGATGTCGCCACGTGTCAAGCTAACTGACAGTGCCTCCCTAAAATGTAGGGATACCTCCTAAAAAATAGGGAATTTGACCAAAACTCCAAAAATGCTCCTAGAGGTCCCCTGATGCCTCCTGGTCAACTCTCGGTCAAACCCTAAAAAATAGGAAACTGTCACAAACTGTCTGGAAAGGCCTGTAAAGCTCCCCACCAAGCTACACTGCCTCTGAATAGATCCCCTAACCATTCCGCTGACCTACGGGAACCCGGATGATAGGTCAACTCTCATGTCTCTGCTAGACAGCGCTAAAGAGGGGACATGACATATGCTGTGTACAACTCCTAATTCCCAACCTTCATTGGAAAGCATGCATTGGAACAAAGACAACCACAAAGTGGCAAGGAATGCAACTGGCAATTTTTAGTATTTTTGCATTGTTAGCGTTTAATTTCGCACCTTTCGGTGAGAAAGAAAAACAGACAACGTGTACAGTAGGACTGTTTTTCAAATTAGGAGGGGGAGCTCCCTCAACAAGGAAATTAAAAAGACGTTTACAAAATAACCTATCTTTTTGGTTTCTCAAAGCACGAGTACAAGGCAATTGAAGCTCTTCTGCAAGGCTATAAGATTTTCTAAAGATTACAGAAGAAAATAACTAACTCTACCTAAAAACACTTCCAATTCCTTTAAGTAAATCCAGAGCATAAAGAAATCGAAGGAACAACTTGGAGATTTTCAACACAAAAGAACAATGATAATTCCACAACAATCGTTCATGCACAAAGTCATGAACGATTTTCACAACCCTTGATAACAAGATAGATCTCGAAAACTATGATGCATATTCTCATTAATCAAAAGACAAGAACAAATAACACTGCTTGAACAATAAAATGCGAGCAAAAATTTGTCTCAGCATTTACCATTAGCTAGTTTAAGTGTGTAGAATACACTTATTTATACCCTAAAAAGCATAGATGCAAGGAAATAAAAGGAAGAGTTAACTAACACTCTTCACTCTAGATCTAATGTTGCATGGGAAACATGCAAGCTTATTAGCAATTAAAAAATAAAAATATCTTGTCATGCAATTCAGTTAACTAAACTTGCATGTTATTACACAATGAGTTCCAACTCAAAGAAAATTTGCATGATTTCCAAAAGCAAAATCCAAAATAGATTTAACTTAAGAAAGCAAAGTCAATCTTCAAAATAGAAACTGCTTTGGAAATCTCTCCTTCTGCCAAAAATAAATCCCTCCTACAGATAGTAAAAATTTGACTAAGTATGAGAATTGAGATTTCTCTCAAATTCATCAACTCTGACCTCATTGGGTATATTGATAGAATCAAGATGAACTGTCCTCATCTGCAAGTCAATGGCAACATCCTCAGTGATTTTCGCAAAATCTTCAAATTCTTTATCAGCCTTGGCAAACTTTGATGCAATTTCTACCAGGAGATACATCTTGTCTACGTGGGGATCACCACAAAACCTTCCGCGGATCAGCTGAATGAACTCTTCCTGCAAATTGTGAACAAGGCAATTTACGCCTTCGTCACTGAAATACCTACAAGGAATGTTTTGGATAAAAATGGCATACTTTTCAATGCCCAGGAGCTTTTCTTTCCATGTAGCCAACTCCATGGCTATACCCTTCGACGTGAAACTTGTCACAAATCTGTTTTTTCGACCTTGGAATATTCATGTTTGAGCAAAGATTTGGCCTCGATGGTGACCGATGAATATTGCATGATGGCTTTATGGCTTGGAGGAGTCTTGTTCTGATGCCTTTTTGCCTTGAAAATTGCCAATCTAGACCTCTGTATGTTCGCTGCCCAAGAAAATCAAGTTTCCTTCTCACTGTCCAAACTTTGATTTTTTGTGAAAAAAATTAATTTTTGCCCTTGGAAAGTGAAAATTTGTAGTTGCAACCTCAAAGATTCAATGGATCTGAGCTCAAAACGGCCAAAGATGATGGAAAACGCCTTTTGCTTAGGTGGGTATGCACTAGAAATGAGAAATTTTGGACATAAAGGCCTCAAAAATCACTTTTATTTTGGCTGTAGGTGGTGATTTTGCCCATGAACAGTCATAACCAGCGGAGAAAAACCTTGAAAAATCATCAAAAATGGCTCCTTGGACTTGGACGTTGCCTTGTATGCATGAAGACGGACCTTGGGGTGAAGGAGAATGAAGAATATAGTGCCTTGAAACCACCAATCTGCCTCTTGGATACTTTGCTGGCCCAAAAATGCTTCAAACCTGCAAAAAGAAAAGCTTGAAAACCTCCATTAATGGCTGCCAGTGTGAAGAAACTCTTCTCTAAGGTGTGAGCAAGACTTGGAATGAAAGAAAGATGGTTAGAATGATGCCAAATAGTGATATCTTGGCATTCTAGATGAAGTGCCTCTCCTCCAATCCTTCAAATATGCTTTCTAAAGCTTCAAAGCTTTCAATAATGGAATCTCCAATTGATGTGCAGCCTCTAAACCCTTTGTGCAACCTTGGAAATGATAATAACAATGAAGAAGACTCTCCTTTTGGGTTTGCTTTTAACCTCTAGGGTTTCAATGTGCTTTTTTCCACAAATAGAGTGTTTTTATTTTAGGCTTCATGCAACAAAGAAGGATGAAGGATGAAGGATAGACCTCCATTTATAGCCTTCAATCATCTCTCTCCTAGGCGCCCACCTTTCTCTCTCCTTAACGCCCACCTTGTGCAAATTTTGGCATTTTTTGAAAGGGTAAAAAAAGGGAGTGCAAATGGCCTAATTTGAGCACCTTTTTGAGAGGTCAAAAAGTCGTGCAAAATCATGAAATAGAGCGCCTTTTAGAGAGACCAAAAAGGCGTGTGTTTTGAGCAAAATAGGTGCCTTTTTGGAAGTGAGGAAAAGGCGTGGGTTTTGGTCTATTTAGGCACCTTTTTGTTTGAAGTAAAAGGAGTGCAATATAGTCAAATTAGGCGCCTTTTTAAGATGGGCAAAATAGGCGTTAGATTTCCAAAGAATGAGCGCTTTTTGCAAGGCCTCAAAAAGGCGTGGGAAATGCCCAAGAAGGGCGCCTTTTGCAAGGGGCAAAAAGGCGTGTGATTTGGTGAAAAGAGGCGCCTTTGGAGAAGGCAAAAAAGGCATGAGATTTCTTGGTTTTGAGCACCTTTTGCAAATCCTAGGTGGAAGTATATTTAAAAATATATTTAAGTATACTTTAAATATTTTGAAATATACTTCCAGGATGTTTGAGATAGGTCTCGGATCCATGGGATTTAACATGCAGATTCTAGATTTTTGAGAATCCACCAGATTTCAGACTTAGACAGTTTTCAGAATCTCAGAACATCAGGCTTCAGGACACCAGACTTAGCCAATTTCAGGACTCATATTTATGATTCTTGACCTTGGAAAACTTTGAACTTTGCCTTGGCCATTTCGACGGAGGCTGCTTGGATCATTGTCGTTTGCCTCTGCCTCTGGAGCTTATTTTTGCCGTAACTTATTCATCTGATGACGGAATGTCTTGAAGTTTGGAAATCAGGCTCATATGATCCAAAGCTCTCATTGAAGCCTCTCCTCCATGAAGTATGCTCCAAGGTGAAGCACACTTAGCCAAAAATGCTCAAAAAAATGTCTTACAAAAATTTTCAAAATTTTCCCAAAATTTCAAAATTTTAAAAGTTGAATTTTGATTTGCTAGATGTATTCGCATTGCTTCCCTTGGTTTCTTTATGTCATTTTGACCTTCGATCCATCACTTTGACCTCCTCTTTTAGATGTTCTTTCACTGCTCCAGGCCCGATTGGCTTGCCAGAATCTCCCTCTATTCGAGCCTTGGATCACTATCTTTTGATATGTCTTGTACCTGCAGGGTTAGCGCAGTAATGACAAGGCTACATGGTGCTTGGGAGGTGTGTTTGGGCACATATACGAAAAATTTCGTATGGGTACAACATGCATCATTGCCTTCAATGCAATGACGTCACCTTTTTTCTTTTGGTCTCATTTTTATTATAATTCTTTTATTATTATTTTCCTAATTTTGTTGATGGTTTACATTTTTCAATTTCTTTTTAAGTTCTGCTTTTATTGGGTGTTTTAGGTCCCCTTGCTGGCAAGCAATGATTGATGTGATTGTTGTAGTCGGTCAGGGGTTCAAAAGCCCTTCTATTAATGATCTTTTAGGCCTAATTTTGACAAAGAAGGTAGCTTATGTACAATCAATCACTAAGGAGCAACAGGTTATCTGGGTGATGTAGGGATGCACAATCATGTCTAATGGATTGACTGATAGAAAAAATAGGACACTGTTGAATTTTGTAGTTTCTTCTTTGGGTGGCATGGTCTTCTTTTAGTCAATTGATGCTTTAGCGATGATAAAAAAAGCAGATTATTTATGCAGTGTTTTAGAGTAAGTTTCGGCAGAAATCGGGGTAGAAAATGTAGTGCAAGTAGTCACCAATAATGCAGCAAATTATGTTGTTGCAAGTAGAATATTAATGGATATACACCCCACCATTTTTTGAACTCCTTACTCAACACGTTAGATTGATCTAATGATGGAGGACCTTGACAAACAAGATTGGGTTAGGCCAGTTGTAGAGCATGGACAAAACATCTACAAATATATTTACAACCATGCTTGAGCTAAGTTGCTGAATCGGGTATGGGTACCAGTACAGGGACATGGGTATGGTACGCCGGTACGGAAGAAAATTTTTTGAGGGTTGGGTACGTTTGGGTACATTCCTACAAAAAAAAATAAAAATCATAAATATTAAATATATACACATTTGCAGCCTATAAACAAGAATTAAATTCAGAATATGAATATGCTAAACAAAACTACCATAAATGTTACACATTTGAAATAATATTTATAAATATTGAATACTACTATTAATTACAATTAAAATTAAAATTAATAAATTTTAATATACTGGTGTACTATACAGGGATTAGAATTTTAATACATATGCTGTTAAATTTTTAAAATAGTATTAGTATTTATAATAATTAAAATTTATAAATATAGTTAATGACTTAATATTAAAACTTTAAATAACAAGTAGTAATACAGTATATTAATATAATAATATACAATAGAGATATTTAAAATTTAAATATAGTTAATAAATATAGAGATATTATAAATTAAATAATAAATACAATATTATTTTAATTTAAAAATGAGATGTTCAATGTTCATAGTATTAAAATTTAAAATTTAAAAACATTACTGTAATACAATTAAAAGTTAAAACAATACAATTTAAAACCATTTATTTTCGAAACAATGAAATACTTTTAAAATTTAAAAACAAATATAAAAAAAATCAAAACGACATAGCTGGTGAACGCAGAGAGCAAGTTAAACCTAACGAAGGTGAACGCGGCTGAGGGTTTTGGGTTTCCATTTCTTCTTTTCGTGGCGACGTCATCTAGGGTTTTTCTATTGAAAAAAGTCAAAAAAAAAACTTGAAAATTGCACCTGATTTGGAATCGCGTCGGAATCCCTATAAAACATGCCACGTCAATGTCAGAATCTTCAAAAAAGTGCCACATCAATGGCAAAATCGACTGGAATCGTCAAGGGTAAGTGAGAAATGTTTCAAGTTAAGAAATCATGAACCCTGGACGATTTCGCAAGGTTTCTGAGACGTACCCGTACCCAAAATTGACAGGGAAATCAGTTGATTCAACTACTTAGTGCTTGAGTATTCTCTTTAATGTGAGAGTTCATAGAAAACAACGAGTTGATCTGACCTGGTGTCACTCAATTTGCAACCACTTTCTTCAACTTGTAGTCTTTGCTGTAAACAAAAGCTTCTTTGAAGTGAATGTTTGTTAGTGAGAAGTAGAGTGAGCCTTCATACGCAAAGACATCTACTAGGACAGATGTGGTGGATAGGGTACTTGATGAGGCCCATTTTTACACTCCTACAAAAGAGATTGTAGATGTACATTTTTAATTATTTTTTTGTTTTCTTTTTTTTCTATACGAGATGACAAGGTAATGGACCAAGCAAAGGAGCACATTAGACAATTTTATGGCGGTGTGGAGGCCAAATATATGCCCAGTTGGGATATCATTGTCCAACACTAGATAAGACAACTCCATAGGCCTCTACACCATCATAGAGGCTATGGAGCCAAGTCCATAGATGAGGGCAAAGATTATGTCTAAGATTGAGATCTACGAAAGAGTTCTAAGAGATCTCCTTTCCAAGACATGCAAGATAGCAAGAATGACTACTACCTTACGTAAATTTTCGATTAATTGAAATTTAAAACATTGATTTAAAATTCAATGATATCCCTTCTTTGTTATTAAATTTTGAATTTTGTAGTATTTGTAAATCTTATTCTTAAACGTTTTAATTTCCTTATAGATGCATGGTAGACAATTTTCGCACTAAGGTGCCTAATCTTCAAAGAATTTTCATCTAAGTTTTGAGCCAAACATGCAACACTTGGGTTGTGAGTGCAACTAGAGTATGTTTGGGAGCATATACTCCAAAAAGTGCAACAAGATGTTAATGTAAAGGTTGAATGGCCTTGTATTTATGCACTACAACTTGCGTCTCCACCACAAGAGAGTTTTAACCACATAAGAAGAATTAGCCCCTATGGAGTTGGATGAGTAAGATCCCAAATTTGAGTGGATCATCATGGGTTGAAAGACTCACCAAAAACCCAGCGAGTCAACAAAAACTCACGAGTCTTTTGAGAAAAGGAGTTTTTCTTGCACTTGTATGTAGAAAAACTCGCCCGAGTTTTTCCAAAAAACTCGCAGTTTTTTTGGCGAGTTTTTGATGAAAACTCAACGAGTTAAGAAAATAATATTGGAAATATTGGAAAATGGCTGCTCTATTTCCAGTATTTACTCGCCAATTTTTTTTTCCAGGGTTTTTCTAGGGTTTTTCCAAACGCTTGGTCGGTATATTTCAAAATATATTTAAGTATAAGTTTGTATATTCTTATACTTTAAATATTTTGAAATATACTGTCAAGATGTTTGAGATAGGTTCTGGATCCATGGGATTTAACATGCAAATTCTAGATTTTGGAGGATCCATCAGATTTCAGACTTAACCAATTTTTCAGGCTTTCAGACTTAGCCAAAGTTAGGGTTTCAGGGTTTCAAACTTAGAATCAGCCATCAGGATTCTGCATGAGGATGTGATTTTGTACTAAATTTGCATTCAAATCAATCAAATTTAATAGAAAACACTTTTGTACTCATTTATGGACTCATTGGATACATATTGTCATTGAATTTTGCAAAGAAAAAGCGGTTTTTAATGAAATTTAAGCAATTTTTTAAGTTGGCGAGTTTTTGTCGAACCGTATTTTTTGGGCTTGCCGAGTTTTTACAATTGGCAAATTTTGCAACTATGGGTCACGACCCCATTTTCCAAAGAACCATGAATGGGTTGATCACGCTAGTCGTGAGGCAGAGCTTGCACTGATGGGGAAGGAGGTTCAAGCCCGTGCAATTAGAGAGAAAGAAGTTGTCCAAGAGGATGATGCTACCTCATTTGCAGATAGAATGTTTGCAACTACTTATTTGATGTACTCAAACAGGCGTAGGGTTCACCAGCTCAGAGCTAATGTTGGGAAGAGTGGCTCCTCTCAACCTTAGTCTGATATTTCAATGTATTTTTTTGCTAGTACCATGTACATGGATTTCTGAATCAATTGTTTATGTACAAAAAACAATTTGAAGGATATCAAAAATTTTAACTTAAACCAATTTTTCTTTTATATCAAAGTAGTTCATGGCATGTTTTACTTATTCCGTTGTCTACATGTGTATGGTATATCTAATTGATTATTTGTGGGTATTTTAAGTTATTTTGATATGAGATGCAATATAATTATTTTTTCCCTTGAAATTTGGTATTTTTCAACGATTTTTTCAATTTGCGGAGTCTTCGCTAAGCTTTGGCGCCGAATCCAAGACCAAGGCAATAAATGGCTTGCCAAGTCCTAGTCTCAAACTCTCAACACTATGTCACAGCTATTCTTCAAATTTCAGTAAGGAGCATGAGGACACAAGCATAGGCATATGCATATTGCTAAATATATCTCAACTCAGTGATCACCATACAGAACTTTGCATGACACAATTTAGCCATTATAGTTCTAATATGGCGTCTTACTGTGCTTGTATTCTCTTTGTCTATGCTCTATAAGTATTGTTATTTTGCATTCTTGATGCAGAAGCACCCTGGAGGTAGTGCAATCCTGCATCGCCAAAAAAGAATTTGTGTCTTGCAGACAGAGGCAGTCAAAATAAGTAAATCGGAAAATCCTCTCTGAACAAAGGTTGTGTTAAGCACTAATGAAGGCTTTAGAGGACACCACAATGAGGAAGGCGGGATGGTTTAGATCAAAGGAAAACTGTGTGAATGGTGAAGTTGTTTTGTAGCAGGGATTGTTGCTGAGGAAAATTATTTTGCAGCAGTCTTCCAATTGCTGTATAAATTTGCCAACAACAATTCTACAACTGCTATAGGCAATAGTGCCACAGCTGCTACAGAAAAATGTTCACAGCAGTTCTGCAAATGCTACAAGAAAAGGTTTGCAGCAGTTCAACAGCTGCTACAGCTACAGCACTGCTAGAGAAAGACATTTACAGCAACTATACGACTGCTACAGAAAGATGGGTGCAACAATTACACAAAACAATTTCATAGCAATTACACAGGTGCTATGGAACATCATTCACAACAGTTGAAGTTGGAGCTGTTGTCACAAGCAGAAATATTTTCAGTCGGGTCTGATGAGCTTTGGGAGCACAAGCAGCATACTGAGCATGAAAATGAAAAATAAATTCATGCTTGCATTTGCTAATTTATGGAGATGGAAGGAAGATGCACAACTGCAAGAGAATCTAATTTTTGAGAAACTGAATGTGAATAACAGCATGCAGGTGTTGAAAGGACACTACGATTCCAGAACATTTTAGACATTGCAAAAGTTGTGGTCTGTTGATTGAGCACGGGCTGTTTACATGAACAGGTTTCCATTTTACAGGTGTTGTAGCATGGCATCAGCTGGTTCAGGAGCATTGTTGGTCAACACTTTGACAGATTTTGATGTCACAAACAACCATCATGTTTATTTGAAGACATCATCTGGACAGAGTGAAGACAAACGGAATATTACAGTCATTCAGGTTCAATCTGACAACAGTAGTTGCAAATTTCCAGAGCAGTTAATTTTAATCTGCAAGAATAACACTTGGAGGGAAAAGAATATATGTTCGGGCATCATCATTTGGGACAGAAATCTGAAAATAATTTCATCAGTTACATTTAGAGGCATTTCAGCAGTTTGAACCCCAATAAACAGAGGAATGTGAAGATTCACAATTTCAAAGCCAAGAGTCATCAAATGGAAATGAAGAGTCCTCATATAGAAGCAAAATCTATAGGAAGGTGAAGAGACAAGAAATGAAGTGTTGGAAAACCAATCTTTAAAAAAATTGGTTTTACAATAATAAGAAAAGGGGGGTTCGTGGAGTAAAATAAATGAGGAAAAGAGCAGATGACTCTATAAGTGGAAAAGAGTAGGTGACTCTTTAAGTGGAAAAGTGCAGAGAGATCTTGATTAGGAAAAAAACAAAAGGCTCTTGAACAAGAAAAGAGCAAAAGGCTCTTGGAAAAGGAAAAGTGGTGTAAAGCATGACTAGTAAAATCTGCTTGTAGTTGCTTGTAGAAGTTTCCAAAGTGAGTTTTGTCGCTATGTATAACATGATTTTGCTTAAATTTCAATCTCGATGCATAATTTCCTAATGCTAAACAACATTGAATTAAACATACAAATCATTGAAACTAAACAACGGAAATGATAAACATCAGACACAAATAATTTTACACCTATAACCTGCTTCACATTCCTTTGGAAACTTACGAGGTAACATCCACAACTGACGTTACTCACGGTTGCACATAATCATTACATTGTACTGAGTTCGATTTAGTTTTCCAGTCCTTCGGAAAACTTAGTCTTTCAGTCCTTCGAAATACAATCTAAATAATTAATTTCTATCTTGCATCTATCTTTATACTATTCAACTAAAATCTAATCTTCCAATAGAGCGATCTTATCTCTCAAAATGAAAGCAAAAGAAAGTTACCTTGTCTCATGCAAGAGATGACTTGGAAGATAAGTCTAAGTCATTAGTGATTTCACCCTTTATTAGACTTAATTAACTAAATAGAAGATTTCACTTTAATCACTAAAGTGAATTAAAAAATAGAAATAACTCGAACTCCCTACACCTCAAACTACCTACACGTTCACACTGAACCTATGCAAAAGTTCTGAACTGAGCTAAAAAACTCTAACACTCCCTCTTGGCGAGGAAGGAATTCTGCATGAATCTAAGTTTGTCTCTAAATGATTCAAACTTCCCTTTTGCTAAGGGTTTGGTCAGAATTTCAGCTAACTGTTGCTCCGTGGAAATGTATTGGAGCTTCACTGCTCCCTTCTGGATCTTGTCTCGAATGAAGTGATATTTGATCTCTATGTGCTTGGACCTGTCGTAAAACACTAGATTCTCCGAGAGTTTGACACAACTCTGATTATCACTATAAATGACCGTGGGATCCAACTCTTAATCAAATAACCCTACAAGTAACTTCTGAAGCTAGATGGCCTCACAACTAATGGTACTAGCTACCATATACTCTGCCTCTACTGTGCTAAGTGCCAATGAAGTCTACTTCTTGTTGAACCAGGACACCAATCCTGAACCCAAGCTAAAGCAACACCTTGAGGTGCTCTTCATGTCTGCTGCACTGCCTATCCAATCAGAGTCTATATACCCTTGCAACTTTACTTCACCATCTCCAAGGTACCTCAGACCATAATCCATTGTGCCCTTCAAATAACTGAGCACATGTTTTGCTACTACCCAATGCTCCTTTCTGAGCTCCACCATGAACTAACTCAAGGTGTTCACTATAAAACATAAATATGATCTTGTGTTGACCAGATACATCAAGGAACCTATCAACTGCCTGTACAACGTGGGATCAATCACCTTCAAATCTGAAGTTGCCACCTTCAAATTAGTGATCATAGGTGTGGTCATGGGTCTGCAATCCTCCATTTGAAATTGCTTCAAGATCTCAACTACATACTTACCCTACCCAAAGAAACTCTCCCCAGGTTTCCGCCAAACCAATAACCCCAAAAAGTGATGCATCAGGCTATGTCCTCCATCTCAAACTTAGCAGCTAACTCTGCTTTGCAGCCTGCAATGAGCTGTTACAATCCTGTAATGAACAAATCATCTACATACAATATCAAAATAAGTATTTCAGACCCATTCTCTATATGATATGGATTAGGATCTGCTTCACTTTTGGTGAAGCCCATACTTCGCAAATATTCATCGATCTTGGAATACCAACCTCTCAATGCCTGTTTGAGTCCATACAAGGCTTTCTTAAGCTTGCAAACATGGGATTCCTTCCCATATATCTCAAAGCCCTGAGATTGTTCTATATACACTTCTTCCTCAATAATCCCATTGAGGAAAATTGTCTTAAAATCTATCTGATGTATCTTCCATCCCATGACAGAAGTTAAAGACATAATTGCTCAAATAGAAGCATATCTGGTGA
Organism: Cunninghamia lanceolata; assembly: GCA_027924645.1. Classification (NCBI taxonomy): domain Eukaryota; kingdom Viridiplantae; phylum Streptophyta; class Pinopsida; order Cupressales; family Cupressaceae; genus Cunninghamia; species Cunninghamia lanceolata. The sequence goes on along the minus strand of BSBN01000124.1, from coordinate 2,245,229 downwards.
TAGGAGCAAAAGTCTCCTCATAGTCAACTCCCTCCTTTTGAGAAAACCCTCTTGCCATAAACCTCACTTTGTACTTCTCAATGCTGCCATCTATAGCATACTTTATCTTGAAGAACCACATGGAAGTCACAATTGATTTCCCTTCTGGTCTTGGGACTATGTCCCATACATCATTCTTCATGATGGAGGTGTACTCCTCCACCATGGCATCCCGCCAAACCTGCTAGTCTGCTACCTCCTGAAAACTAAAAGGCTCGGAATCTATGATGTTGTTCATCAATGTTGTTAGGATTGGTTCTCCCTATAACCTATATAGGTTGCCTTCTCTAACCCCTATAGACTATGTTGTGTCTAGGCTAGATCCTATCAATTTAATAAGAGCTTGTTGATCCTTAAATTCAACTGCAAAGCCCTTATCCTCCATCAACGATACTGAAAACAAATTTTTCCTAAGACCAAGAACAAGCAAAACATCATCCACCTCCAACAAGGTACCTGAGTGAAGCTGAAAGAGAATTTTACCAACACCTGCTACTGGATACTTGCCATCACCAAATTCAACCTGAACTCTAGAATAGTGTTCTTCTAGTCTGGTAAAATGTTGTTGGGCTAAAGTCATATGCCGAAAGGCCCCACTATCCAAATACCAAGCATCCTATGAAGACGTACTAGTAGAAAGATAGGGAACCATAGAGAATTCCTTCTCAAATCTGGCAACAAACTCATCAATCTGAGTTTCTACAAAAGCTAATACTTCCTTCTATTGCTGCTTCCCTTGGTTCTTCTCCCTGTCTGGACATTGGGATGCATAATGGCCAAACTTATGACAACTAAAACACTTGATTTTATTCAAGTCCTTCTCTGATTGTGAGGATGAATCCTCATCTTTTCGCTTTCCTTCGTTCGCTTTTCCTTTATTTTCCTTTAACTCCATCTGAGTTTCCATAAAACAAACTCTCCTTAGATATGGGAATAAAACAAACTACTCAAAAAATTTTGAAAATAACTTTTTCAAAACCTCTAGTTACTAACCCTGGTTCACATGACTGCCCTAATCACTCACTACAAACCCTAGCTAATCTACTAGTAAACTGTATGTAACGCCCCGCCACGAAACCCTAGGGAACACCTCAACTATGTTATACAAAGGACCAAATTTTTTTTTTTTTAAAAGAAAGAAAGAACAAGAAATGTAAATCATATTTAATCATACATCAAGTTAAGTTGTATCCTCTAGGGATTCCACGGCTACATTACTAGCAACTATTAACATGATCTAACCAACATTATGAATTAACTAACAACCATGGTTCATTCTAATCTAATTGCATCAAATGAATAAACACATACATTTCCATATTATATCATCAGATAAGTAATCATGAAGATCCTGCAAAAAGGATACAAGTACATATACAATTTCCTTTACAAGAGAGTACAATATTCCATTGTTTACAATATCGCTTTCCTGATTGCATTGGAGTACATACATCAAGATAACAGCACATAATTCAACTGATATACAAGACTGGAACATGAACATAAGTATCTGTCTCCTCAAGCTAGAGCAAGATCTGTAATCTGATAAGAGGTACATCCTTCTCGCACACGAACAACAGCATGGGAAACCAATGGAGATAAAAACACAACCACCTGACCATGTGGAACCCTAAGGTCCACCCCCCGTACTAGAAGATAACAATAAGGTCCCACTAAGCAAACAGTCAAGAAGACAATAGGCTAACAGATGCAAGAACTACACATGACTCCAATACAACACTGGTCAATATGAACAGCACAAGCAACTCAAACAACACTTCCAGAGGCAATCACACAATAAAAGAGGAAAACACACTTAGGGAATGCTAGGTTCCAGTGGGGAAGAGTGTCATCGCATGGTCCTAACATGGGTTATCCTGGCAGTCTCTCACCGGACGTTGGCCCCCATCCATGGGTTATCCTGGCCGTCCAGATGCCGGCCCCCATCTATGGTTATCCTGGCAGTCTCTCACTAGACAGCGGCCCCATAGGGTGACACATGCGGAACCAACATTCATTTCGTGAGGACAAGGAAGTTGATCTTGCCAACCACGGCCTTCTCATCCCATCCTTAGCCTAAACGAGCACTACAGGCATGGGTGAGGCATCCAATTATCTTATTTAGTGTGAAAACTACCCAACCCTCTAAATTTATTATTACGTTATCACTGGATTAAAAACTTCCAATGGGTTATCCTGGCATCCACTTTGGGCACCGGCCCCACATTGAAAGCCACTCCCCTACCTGCATATAGAAGACCCTATCCATGAAGCAAGACAATTACCATTACAATGACAAGTAACATATACAATGCAAGGCATTTACCTTCTTGCATACAAAACATAATCACAAGGACCAGTTCTTATATCCTTGTCCCAAAACATAAACCAAACATGAACTATCACATTCTCATCATGATGCATTTACAACACAAAATACATATCATTTCACATCACACAGAGCAAGGCATTATCCATCTTGCATAGTCATCATAACCACATAAATAGATACACTGAGCAAGGCATTATCCATCTTGCACATGTATCATACCAACATGAATAGGAGGCAACATTTCAAGCATGCAGTTCATTCAACTCACATGATGCACACATAGCCAACCCCGACACAATCACACCCTCCTAGGCCTCTGGAAACAACTTCCCCAAATGACACAAACACTTGACACCACTAAACACAATGGTCTCACATCACATTCACTCTTAGATGCACATCATAAAATAAGATCGTTCATCAATATTTTCATGATCAATCATCTAACAAATATAAAGTGAATCTATCTCAACAATACAAAGCTGTAACTAATAATTCTCAAGACTTATTTTAATTTCATTTAATTAAAATGAATGCGAACAACATGCAAATAACCCTAAGACATACAAATTAAACACAACAATTATTTACACTATTTACAACTGATATAGATTTCATTAATAATCTAGACAATTTTGTAAATACTATTAAATATAACTGTATAAGCAAGACTAAAAGCCTATAATACTATAATGCTATAAATCTCTTACACTAGTTAGAATCACAAGATACAAAACCCGAAGCTACAATGAAAGAACCTTATTCTAAGGTTAGCTTGAGAGGAAAGGAACAGAACAACAAAACATTCCTATAGATCTAACATCAAAATTCACTTATAACATCGCATACACAAGAAATCAGGACATACTAATTTATGCCTCAAGAAAACTAAACCTCAACAACATGACCCTATTAAGACCACTGATACAATTTACACAAGTTCCATTTACCTTATACAATTCCACTCGTAATCAACTAATTTCTAAAACAAACTTATAAATCAAATCTTAAATACATTGTTTACAAACCTAAATTCCAAACCTACTTATCATATTTCTATTAATAAATCGTAATAAAAATCAATATCAATTTAAATTAAATTTATCAACATTAATATACAATCACTCTATCCAAATTGAATTCTTCTTCTATTCTATATAAATTTAATAGTCTTCTTATAACCTAACAAACAACCAAAATAAGTAGAGTTATTGGTGGCGCAACTAACTGTTTTAACAAAGACGAAACGGGTGAGAGGTAGACAGTTAAAAAAAATTCATATCTCCAAAATGACAAACTGGGTAAGGCTGATTTTGGGATATGATTTACATAACTAGGTCGTGCACCATATATAAAAAATTTAAAAGAACCCAGTTCGTAAAAACAAAGTTATGGCTACTGCAACAGACTGAAAAAATAGAGATGAAATCGGTGAGAGATAGACAGTCACAAAATATTCATATCTCCAAAATGACAAACTGGGTAACGCTGATTTTTGGATATGATTTGGATAACTAGGTCGTACACCATATATAAAAAAATTAGAGAAACCCAGTTCGTAAAAATAAAGTTATGGCTGACGCAACAGACTGAGAAAAGCAGAGATGAAGTGGGTGAGAAATAGACAGTCACTTCAATCGGTGATTTTCAGAAATGCAATGATACAGACATGCACAATTGGATCTGATAACAAGGCTTCTAACCTCTCAAACAAATTACAATTGACAAGAAAAATCATAAATCAAACATTTGCTTCAACAGAAAATTGAGATAGAATTTAGAACCAAAAGAACCTGATTTCACTTGCTTGACTGAGCTGAAGATTCGATGCCGAGTTCAACTGTTGCAGCCACAAACCAGTCTCTCCCATCTCCTCTCCCCCCCCCCCAAAAGTTCCATTTGTTGAAAATTATTATGATAGAGAAATCCCCCCAATATCTTCCAGAACATTCCCCCCATTAAAGGCAATAAATTCTGCCTAAATCCCTTTCTTACAATTTGCTATTTTTTCCATTTACAACCAAACCAGACAATATATTTTTTTTATCTTATTTATTTGCTTTACAACTAGACAAGAATCATTTTTATTCTTATTTATTTAGTATTTACTATATATGATTTTTATGACAACTCATAAATATTATCTATTTTTATTGTTACTTAACACAACAATTACTTGTTTATATAATATTTTTATTTTAATTTTTATCAATTATATTCCCGTTTTAATAACACTATATTTTCCTCATTATAGTTATTATTATTTATTGACCGAAGAATACAATATAATATAATTTCCCATAAGCTTAAATTTACATAAATGCATCTATATTTATTTATCAAACTGCCCTATTGACTTAATAATTTTATTTTAGTGCAACAATTAACCAAAGCACTAATCAAACAATTCCAAACTAAATAACCCAAATGCCAAACAATACCTAACACTATGCACGATCGAAAAGCATGACCACAACAACAACGACTGACTATTATGCCCAAACAGACAACACTGACTACGTGCAAAACTAGATACTCATCCTTTTCAAGGATGATGGCTAACTAGGGGACCATATGTTATCTCCATTCGACAATTTCCATTGGGTTTAAGGCACGCTCAGACCTGTCGATTCAGGTGGAGTCGATGCCTGATACCTGCAACCTGCAACACACAACACGGTCTATGCACAAGTATAATAAATATAAAATGGTCACAGAGTGAAAGAGAATCGCAACATTGCCAAACGCTCACGAATGAGTGGTACGACATTGTCTCTTTTCACACCACACAATAATCAGATCATCCTATAATATAAAATCAATCGCATAAAAATCAATTCTAACATATAACAATCATAGTAAGATCAACATCATAATCACCTAAATGTAAAACAATGTCAAAGCATATGAATTATCAGTGTCGCAACAAGGATTATCAATAAAACATGCTAACTATCATATGAAACCACACAAGAGGATAATCAGGAATGTCACCAACAAGAATGTAACATCTACCAACATCATATAATGTACAACATCAACTGTCTAACATACCCTAAATATTCATATTATTCTACTTTCATCTTCATGCTCCTTAGCCAGACTATCTGCACATCCAAGTTGAGAATCGAGGGGCACTACACCGTAGCTCAGCTAGTAAATCCTAGCTACCACCTTGTTGGCATGTTGGTAAAAGAACTTTGGCACTTTTCAAAAAACTAAAAAACCTAGCTGCTGGAAATGAAACCCTAGGCCTTTCAAACCTTGGATTCACACAAAAAACCCTAGCTACGACTTCTGCAACTATTGGTTAAAGAAACTTTCCTACTAAAAACAATTCAGGTCCCAGGTTTTATATGCCTTTGGCCACGACTTTAACCTAGCCATAGTTTTAAACTCTTCTGGCCGCAATTTTACTAATTCTCTGGCCGAATCTTCAACCTACCGCCATTTTAAAACTTTCTGGTCGTGAATTCATCTACCTGGCCTATGACATTCCTTCCTGGAAGTCGCGATTTTCTTATTCCTAGCCCACATGTCACACAACTAAAAAAATGGCATGATTTCTCATCAAAACAAGGGTTGCGATTTCATCAAAAAATACCTTCAAAATTTTTAGAAACTCATCTAAAATTTTCACTATAAAAGTCACGATTTTCCTACTGATAAAGATGTGATTTTCCCTTCCTAGCCGTCACAATTTTCTACATGAAATCCTACGAAAACCTTCAAATGATAAACACAAATTTATCAATAAAAATCCTTGTTATTCTATTTCATCCTAGGCTGCGAATCCTCTTGCACCTCTGGACGCAAATTTTCTGCTTAAAAAATGGTCACGCAATTTTACCCTAAATCCACCTATGAATTTTTAAAGAGAAACCCTTCAAATCCTTCCTCAAGCTGCATTCTTCTGCCTAACGCTCTGATACCATGTTTAAATTTCGATCTCGATGCATAATTTCCTAATGTTGAACAACATCGAATTAAACATACAAATCATTGTAATTAAACAGCAGAAACGATGAACATCGGACACATAATTTTACACCTATAACCTGCTTCACATTCCTTTGGAAACTTACAAGGCAACCTCCACAATTGATGTTACAATTGCACGAAATTATTACACTGTACTGAATTCGATTCAATTTTTCAGTCCTTCAAAAGACAACCTAAATAATTAATTTCTATCTTGCATCTATATTTATACTATTCAACTAAAATCTAATCTTCCAATAAAGCGATCTTATATCTCAAAATAAAAGCAAAAGAAAGCAACCTTATCTCACGCAGGAGATGACTTGGAAGATAAGTCTAAGTCATTAATGCTTTCGCACTTTATTAGATTTAATTAACTAAATAAAAGATTTCACTTTAATCAATAAAGTGAATAGCAAAGTAGAAATAACTCGAACTACCTGCACGTTCACACTGACCCTTTACAAAAGTTCCTAAGTGAGCTAAAAAAATCCATAGATTTGTAATTGTTTGTAGCAACCTGTAGAATTATGTCAAAATCTGCCTGTAGCAATTTGTTTGCAGCAATAAAAATATTAGCTTGTAATATTTGTTCAGAAGCAGCAATGTTTATCTATAGCATGTTTAATCAAAAAAGTCTGAATTTAATCAATGAATTTTGTGTCGAATTTGGGTCCACTGGGGAAACCTTGGACATGGCCTGCAAGAATGGGTTGTCATTATTTTGACCCCTTATCCTTGTCTACATCAATTCTACAATTCTTTCATTCGTTTCCATTCATAACATATTTGTATTCGGTTGAAAGTGTTGCACCCTGAAAACACCTACACCCTAGAATGTTATCAAACTTTCAAAGTACTTTTTGACCACTTAGGAGTGATATCAAAACACTTCCTATCATGGCCAAGTGCTATCGAAGCTTCTTATCTAAATCCTTTGCATTTTGTATCACCACTCACACAAGATCTAGCTACAAGAAGCTTGATCTTGGGTTTACCTAAACAATCTCAGCAAATGCCAAATAGAATGACCTCAAAAAACCCACTTCAAAGACGTTTCAAAAGATGATAGGGAATGCATTGCGACAGCAAAGAGATGATTTGAGCAACGCTATGCATGGGAAAAATGCAAGATCATAGATCACTTCATTTAACCTCGACAACGAGCTCAATCCCCTTACATCCTTTTGATTTCATCAACACTTGAACCATCTGGAGGCCAAACACTATCTAAGGTACAACTAAATCTAGATATCCCTATTTTGAAGACAAATAAATTGATGATCTATATAATTGGCTAAACATCATTTTCCCATATTATTGCCATTCAGTTTTTAAATCAAAAAAAGATCATCGTTTCTCTTCTATTAGTTTCAGTAACTAAGAAGAAATGGTGGAATAACTACAACATGACCCATGAGGAAAACCTTACACCCATAGATATCTTAAATGTTTTTGTATAAGCCTTACATGAAACCTATTAGCCTGTTGGAAACTGTGATAATCGGTACATCAAGTAGTCCCAACTTCTCAAGGTTGTGGCCAATTTGTCCAAGAATATACTTACACATTCCATACTTTGACTAAGTTGATTATCCAAGAAATAGAGCAAAATCTTATGTAAAGTATAGGTCAGACTTGAGATCATATATCCCAACCAACATGGATTTTCTACATATCTCTTCCTTAAGAGAAGCCTATAGGTATGCTTGCAATTTTCAAGCAAAATTCAAGCATGTCTAAGCATTATGATCCCAATATCCAATATAAGTCGTAGAATAAGAACTCCAAACCTAGAGGCAAATAGAACTCAAACCAACAAGGAAGAGGGCCTTCGCATCTTTCCCAAAAGAAAAACACTGCATAAAGAGAAAAAATAAGTAATCCAAGACTACCAAGTGGTACACAAGATACATTTCCAGTGAAGTCTCTTCCAAGAAATGGTGCACTTGGCAAGACTACTTGCACAGCTAGAAATGTTGAATTCTACCATAATGGCACAAGGCAAACGCAAACAAATCATAGACTATGAGCGAAGCACCATGATACTATAGCCTCCAATGTTGCCTCAATTACCAATTCAGTTCTAGAAGAAGCAGAAAGTATGTTCCATTCACAAATGTAGGTCAATATGAATAGACAAATAAAACATTTCATTGTTGACAATGATAATCAGAAGAATCTGATTTGTCTTGAAGCAATTCATATACTGAACTCACTATTTATGGCTCACTCATTATTATACACTAGGGATGGTTCATCTCAGGTTCTAAGAATCACATCACTCATTAATCACTGGTAAACGAAATCAATCCATTTCAAGATGTAGTCCTTCATGATATAGTGCCATAAAAAACATGTGTTGTTTTACTTGAGCAACAATATCTTTTCCAACACCACACAATCCATGAGGCATATCACAAAAATGTTGTCATTGGTGTTTGTGGAGAAAGTTATTACGTACCAGAAGTAGTCCCTAAGCTTTCATTCATTGGCGCCAAATATTGAAAAAGTTAGTTTGTAACTAGTAAGAAATGTTGGCATTGGGATTGGATGTCCATTTATCTACGAGTCCATCAAATTTGGTGGTTTCATGGATATCTCAGGCAGCATGCCTGAAAATGTCTTAGCATTTTAGAATTTCTACAAGATTGTTTGTTTGGGATGTCCCAAATATGTGTTACCTTTTGACTACTCATATTGACCACTATGGACATGGCCATTTTTTGCCGATTGATTGCAAGTTAGTACTTATTAAAATTTTCGGATGAGACATTTGGAGATAATGTTTAGATCAGCAGCTGATACATCAGATTGAGAGATTGGAATTTTTGCAGAGTATTGCATTTGCATGCTTGCAGACATAACAGGGGTTTTCTATGATCATGCCCAGAGTTGGTTCATCAAATTTCTTCAAGTCAATGGCACAGTTTTTCTACCATAGGTATTTTTTTTATTGTCTGTAGGATTTGCTAGATATGAGAGTTATCAACTCTAAAGACCATCTAAAGGATGGTTTTAAATCAAATTGACATGTTGAGAAGTTCAGCATTTTGGAGTGTAGTTGGAGTACAGACGATTTGATCTCATCAGATTTTGGATACTCATGACAGATAGCAAGAGATATCAACATTTGGAGAGATTTGGATGCTCATCACAGGTGACAGCATAAGATTCTATTTATAGGTTTGGCGTATTTAGCATAGTTTGCCTTTGCAGTGAACATTCTGGGATCATTTAACACACAAATGGACAGTGTAGTCCTAAAATATTGAGAGGATTTTGCTGAGATTTGCAGCATACAAAGTTTCAAGCACGATCCCCACATCATTTTGTATCATTTCAATTGCAGAGAACAAGTTCAACAGACTTTGAGTCACATGGGGGTATATTATGAATTGAATCAAAGAATAGTAAATAATATTAAAATATATTAGAAAGAATTTGAAGGTGAAAGATCACACATGATTATTCATTTCTTCCATCAAGTAAGTTGCGAAGTTATGTGCTAAATAATTGCTTGCATTAATGAAATTAGAGATGTGCTTGGGTTTGTTGCTTATTTCTTTGTCATCCTCTGTCTATTTCTCTTGATTGGTAAAACTTACATGAAAAACAGATGAACTATCCTCTATTCTACTTGAAAGAAAAACTCAAAGCAATAGTACCTTTGTTGGAAACAGATATAGAGCACAAGACAAGGGATTTGTTGTTAGCTCTTCCAGAACTGGGATATTGTAGCAAAGTGACTTTCCGCTGGCAGTTGAAGTTGCCACAACAACATTTTTTCCCAGTACTGAAGCTTGTATTGCTTCTGCCTGCATAGAAAGGGTATCAGTTTGATAGCAATTAGTTACAAATAAAAGGAAGAAACATTGCCAAGATTATGGATACAGACCTGATGACTATACAGGCGACTTATGCCCATTCCTTTAAGGACAGCCTTAGTAGATTCTGAAAATGTTATAGAAGGATCCCCATACTTCGCTTTCCTAGGATTGATGTTTTCAACATGTACTACCTACCAAAGAGCAAAAAGACTCAACTGAAAAATACTGAAAAAATACTTATTCAAGCATTCAATGCAACTATATAGAACCTAGTGCATTTACATCAGACTTTCAGAAGCATCATTGCATATCCAGGTCAATTTTCTCCAGTTGAAATTACAATAAACAGTTCTAACTAGAAGTAAGGCATCACTAACACTATTTCAATATATGCTATGCATTACCTGTCCACAAGATGCCAATCCTTTCTTCAAATGGTCAACCATATCAAATGGCGTTAACTCCTTGGTCTCCTGAAGAAAGTCCACAGATCTTATATTTAGCAAAACCATTATCCATTTGGTTTTTAATATGTCTATAACAATAGAGTAATAGGTGTAACACCATTTTATAACATGTATGACATTGAAGAAGTTGTGTGACTTCCAATTGTGATGGTTAATGGTGGGTGTTGTTCCCTATAGATCTGGTGAGGAAGATGATGCGGATGAGGATGTGGAGGATTTCCCTTGCCTCTATTTGTCATCACAGACTCCTCGCGATGAGCTTCAATCTGGTAAAAGAGGCAAACATGCTTCAGATAAAGTTGGAATGAATAAGAGTTTGGTTAATGCCAGCAAAGGTAAAGCGGCAGCAAGATCCAGGTCAGGAAAGGCAGAGAAAGGGCTTAAGTCCGGCTTCTTATCCTTGAATCATGCAGTGGCCGGTGTGGCTTCTACTTCAGAAGCAACTTTGTCAAAGTAGCCTCTTCCTTTTGGGTCCATTAATGGGATTTTAGATTGGCAGAAAGTTTCTGGTGTCCCTGAACAGCAAAAGAATTTGTCTGAGGAACTCCTGGTATGAATGGCAGAGAAAGGGCTTAAGTCCGGCTTCTTATCCTTGAATCATGCAGTGGCCGGTGTGGCTTCTACTTCAGAAGCAACTTTGTCAAAGTAGCCTCTTCCTTTTGAGTCCGTTAATGGGATTTTAGATTGGCAGAAAGTTTCTGGTGTCCCTGAACAGCAAATGAATTTGTCTGAGGAACTCCTGGTATATGCAGACTGCAGGAATGCGAGCAACTTTTTCCATTCCTGTAGTGACTTTTGCTTATCCTTGCTCTCTATGGATAAAAATAGTCCTTCCCAGTGCTGATGAAAGGTTCAGAGACAGAACGGAATCATCCTAACTGTTCAAATGAAGTGCCTGCAAACCCAGTTAGGGTTTCTAGCTACTTTCTAAGCGATATTCCCCTTTCTATGGCTGCTTTTCCCTCAGATGTCTCGCTCCTGGACAACTGTATTTCAGAAATATCTTCGCAGCAAGAGGACCTTTCCTTGGTGGGAAAATTTGCAGGTAGAAATATGAATAATGCTATACTATTTGGGTGGATAAAATTTATGTGGCCAAATATGGAGATGCCCTCTATCTCCTACCTTTCAAAGGGTTTCTTTCTTCTTTGTTTTGGTTCTTCTAAGGATTGGGAATTTGTCTGGAACAATGGCCCGTGGTTTTGTGTAATATCCCAAAACGAGATATTTTGGACAATTTTGGTTTTCCGGGCTTTCCAAATGAAACTTGTTTGGAATGACTGATTTTTCTTACTTTGAAATCTGCCCTAACTTCTGTACTTTAGATTTCTGCCCAAACCCTAATCTCTGATTTTATTTTCTGCTCTTAAACATGTAATCCTAACATCCAAATATGCATCCAAACATAGCATATAATGATGGCAATTGATACTAAACATTACAATTCACATTCCCGTGAATTACACCATGAAATACACATTCTAGGGCATCTAACATTAATCAACCAAATCTGATTTTCTGAGTTTGGCACTGCTACTACAAGAATGGAAGTTCTGATCTGACTTTTCAATGAAAGTACATACCAATTTAATGCTGCTCCAATGACAATATTCTGCCTTGATTTTCTGCACTTTAATTTTCTGCTCTAACCCTACCTTCTGCCCTAGTTTCTGCTCTTTTAGTTTTCTGTTCTAACCCTAACTTCTGCCCTAAAAATCAGACTTATAATTGCATATAATCTCCATAAAATATGCCAAATCACCATGATATCATTGCCAACAACATTTCCAATATCATATTTGAATTTCACCATACAATATGCAATTAAACAACTGCAAATGACAACTACAATTGACTGAAATAATCCCAGAAGTCTGCTGCTATAAAAATCAGAATTAAATAAGTCTTCAATTACATCCAATGCCTGGCAATCAAGACAAACAAGCCCAGCTCAAATCTGCCATAAACCCTAAGGTTGTACATTCCAAAATAATGCAAAATTATGATAGCAAAGTCCTCTAGATGATCTCCCAAATCTGATCTGCAATTCTGCTCCAAAAACAATGAAGTGCAAGTGAACTCCCGTCATGGAATTCTCCACAAGCAAGAGTTAGATTTTCGTCCAACTCCTCCTAAGAGATAAACTCCCAAATGTGAATGAATGATTGCTTGAATGATGATTGCAAATGCCAAAGACCAACTTGTATTTATACATGTTTTATCTCCTTTTCTCCAGGCCGACCTAGGGCAGATATCCTTTTATTTTTAATAATATTCTCTCCTCTAAGAGGGCCGACCAGCAACAAGTGACCTAGGCGCCCAAGAGAACTCAAAAAGATATGAATTTATCATTCTATTTCCAAGCGCCAAGGGATTATTATTATTGTATTTCTTTGTTTCTTCACAGGCATCAAGGATGTCCTTCTCCAAGCCGGCATACATACAAGATCAACAATTACTTATCCAAGGAGGCATCAACATGAAAACGAATCCCTCTCCACAGCAAGCAAACCTCCATACTCACAATGCCTCAACATGGGCTGCTCTCATGGAAAGGAAAGATATCAACTGAAAGGCATATATCGACATCCCCGGAAAATATGATAAGCTATCTCCAAAACCTCGATTGAACATCCAAAATCCTTGGAGTGTGAAAACCAACTCCTCCGTTCTCCAATGGCGACCATTCCAAAAATCGGGACATTACATTTTGTGGCAGATCAGGTCTGTTTTTATGCCCTTTGGAGCCTTTCTATTACTCTGATCATGTTGGTTTCTCAAAGGTTTTATTTTGGATCTGCTCCACCTACCTCTGATTTGTATATCAGCTAAGATGGTTTAGTTGCTGACAGAGAAGACTGGTGAATTTGTCAAGCTAGATTCAGATCAGAATGTTTCCTTTAGCAGGTTTGCTAAAGCTTGCGTGTATGTGGATCTTTCCAATTTGGTCCTCCGCTCTCTTAATATACAATTGTCCCCTCAAGACTTGACCGCAGTTTGTGGATTATGAAGGAATGCTGATGAGATGTTTCAGATGCAACAGGATTGGGCACAAAAGCATTGACTACACTTCTTCTCAAAGGGCTCCTCAACGAGACCAAGTGGTGTTAACAAAAGTGAATTCCCAAATAGGGGACTCATGATGAGAACTTTGTGTGGCGGAATCACACTAGATTTCTGGCTGCAAGGCAAGAGGTTTTGTCTGGTTTATCTGGTGTGATGCTTGAGGTTCATAAGGATTGCCCTGAAAAGGAGTCAACAGGTGTAATAGGATCTCATGTTTAGGAAGATAATATGGAGATTGTGGCTCAATGGGAAGCAGATTGCTTGTTTCAGGACTTCTCGTCTAATTAGGAAGTTCTGGATTGTTTGGGGTGCATCTCATCCATGGGCAGATTGATACCAACTATTTACCCCAAGAAGCAGAGGGGGCACAAGACAAAAGCAGAGAAACTTTAGATGGAGGCTCATGATTTGATTGATGAAGGTGCTTAGTAGACAGTGGAAGGTCTCCTCTCCTGCAGGAGTGTGAAGGAGATTGCAGCGAATGCTTGATTCTTTTTTTTTTTGAGGTTTATAGTCTTTTTGTCTATTTGGAGTAGGTTTAGTATTTGTATGTGTTTCTAGGTGGTGGTGTTCTAGTTTTGATTTGTTTCCAGTTTGGCTATGAGTTGTCTTTGGTGATTCCTTGGTATTACCAGTTGTTTTTGTAAAAGCATCTATTTGCTACGGGAGAGGGCCACAATAGATCCCTCAAAAATTAATCAAAACAAAAAAAAACAATACAGTAATAGGCATGAAATTGTGGGCTCATATCATTCATTTATTAGAAATGTCACGTCATCTATACATTGAGACTTGCAAATATTAGCATCACACCATATGCAAAAGTAACTGAAGCGACAAGACATGTTCAACCATATTCAGAATCAGAAACTCTGCATAAGAACCGTATACATCCTACACATTATTAGTATCAAAACAACAATACTTGAAACAAAAAATAATAAACTGAAGGCAGTGCAGGAATAACCATAAACAGAACACCTTCCTTTCAGGTAACAAATTTCAGCATTCATAGGAGAATCAACACAGTGTACGAGGAAGAAAATTCTAGAATTCTCGTGCAAAACAGGAAAAAGACAAGTGAACTACCAAACAGCGATATTGTTTATTATGCCCCTGTGATGTTCTTGGAAAGGGTTGGGGCACACATCCCTGAATGCCAATTTTTGTAGTGGCTTGACCCATATCTTTTGCAGCCAATATCAAATCTTGTAAAGTGACTGAATCAAATGCCTTACCTCTAGAATCTTCTGTTTCCTGCACAAGAAAAGAAAAATAAGTGATAAAAACACAAAGTTGCAGTAATTTCAAATTTGACATAAATAAATAACCAAGCTATTTTTGCATCTTTCATGAATTTTAATGTATCACCCAATTATAGATTTTTGTTCTTTATTCTAAAGTTTTATCTGCCCTGAATTTCTGAGTTTAGTGTTTTGACATTTTGCCAAACACTTGGCATGAGATCTGATTTTTTTATTTCTGAATGTGTTTATTTGTAACAGCAGATATGTATATGCAAACTAATGCCAAAATAACACTTCTAATGACAAGACATTATATCAAACGGTTGACATACAATAGGATAACTCAATATCAGCCTTTTATTTGGTTCAATTCAATGAAATACAAACACCCAGATGCCTGTAATGAAACTCAGAAATTATCAATCAGATTGTAGATAGAAAAGAGATGCTTCAAATTAAAGATTTGAAGTGTTACATACCAATCGCCAAAGCATAAGGCAACATCATATACATGTATAAGTATGCAGATCCAGTTTGACGGCCAGCAATAAAATAATATCAGCAATACATATTCACAACCCACAACCCAAATTCTGATTTGATGAATGACTCCCACAAACTCAATAAGGAACCAATAACACAAAATCGCCTTCATGCATAAACCCCACGAACCTCCTTACTACTTGCTGGGTGCTAGGGTTTAGTGTATAAACCTTCATAAATCTAGCACTAGGGTTTTGATATAAACCCTTATAAAAACAAATAAATATCAATGAATATCTTCAGCTCAAACCTCTATAATTCCAAGTGTATATTAGCCCTGCAAATCATACACAAATCTGATATATAAATCTGCCATAAACCCTTATAACATTCTCCATAAAATCTGCAATGAATCTCTCTAAAAACTCCTCCAAAGCTAGTACAAAATCTGATATAAAACCTGTAATGAAAACCTCCAGCAAATCTGAATGTAACTCCCAAATTTGTATTGAAACAACCTCACAAATTTGGTGATGAAACCCTAGCAGCTGTACCCTGCAAAAAATGTCTTCAATGAAGCTCCAAATAATGTCAAAGACCTGCAATAATGCTCTATAGTAAACCCTGAATGGATTCACCTCTCAAGTGGTATTGGATTTTCGTCCAATCCACTAAATTCCAAGGGTTTTCGTTCTCAAAATTGCTGAACTTGTAGCAATTAGCTCACAAGGAAACACTCCAATGCAAATGTCAAGTCAAGAATGATGAAATGACTTGCCTACTCTTTTTAAAGCCACAAGTGAACTTTCTAGAAAGAACTTCTAGAAGATTCACTTTTATTATTTTATTTTATTATTTTATTATGTTACTTATTTCCTTCCTCCAAGCTTGCATAATAAAATAATAATTTATTGTATTTTACTTTTCCCTTTTACAAAGTGACTTTCCATTCTCCAAGCTTTAAGTCATTTTTACCAACTTTCCATTCTCCAATCACTTTATAAAGTATTCAACTTACTTCAATTTGGCTTAGGTGAAGTCCACTTTCCTTTCTCCAAGTCACTTTGCAACAATGGCTCAACTAAACAAAAAGGGGACATTACACATTACCTAAGTAGATTGATGAAAAGAAGCTCCCCATTGATGAAAAGTAGATGGCTGTCCAACTGGCATACCTGTGAAGTCCAATATATGTTCATGATTGGGCCCTTGTCAAGGGAACTCTCTTTCTTATTCTTCCTGATTTTATTGCTTTCCATTTAAGAGAATTTCACATTGCACTTATTTGATGATAATAAATAAATGCCAAGTTTCAATTCCATCATGAGTTGTTCTATCGCTGTTTGTTATGATTATTGGCTGATTTCTTTGGCGCAGGCATCTGTTGCTTACATTTCTCTACTATGCAAGCCAAAAGAAGAGCAACTCTACAAGTTTGGAAAATTCTACAAGAAAAGGAGAGTGATCGCTTTGGTCATGTAGCTGTTCAATGTTGGGAAAAGGTGTCTCAACCTTGCATTCCTAATGTTTACTTTAATACTTTTTGTATGCATTCACTATTTCGTCTTTTGTGTATTTTATCTTCTTGTGGGAGAGTTGGCGTACCATTTGGAAGTGACATGGAATTCGTCTTTAGTGGATTTTGTACTCACATGAGGAGGTAGGCGTCCCAATTTGAAGTGGCATAGTTTGGCCATGTGTCAGCATCTTGTGGAGTTGTAAGATCATTATGAATATGACAAATTCTTATGACGCGTAAGTGCATGTAAGAGGGAGGTTACATTGGAATCTTGATCAGCATTATGGTAGGTGTTGACACTTGTCATGCAGCATCTTTGAATGAGTTGAATAAGCACAAATTGGTGCGCCGAAGTTTAGGTGGTCAAATATGATGATTTATGACAATGTAAGAGTGTAACGAATTTGCTAAAAATAATCAAGAGGACCAAGACCAAAGAGGAGCGTCGGAATTTGGACCCATGCTTTTGGGCACCATACCTCTTGTGGTTTTGCCAATGGTTTTGCTAAACCATTCATAGTTTCTAGTTTGAACTTTGCCCATTTATTGGTGCTTGGAGTTGCAGTTTGTATGGGTTAAATTGCATGTACCGTAATAGTATTGAAATCACTCTAGATTTGAATGTTGGTGATGCTCCTATAAAGGCTTGCTCTGCAAGTGTATTGTAACCATGTTTACTAAATTAGTAAATAACACATTGACTCGCTTTGGAGTGTGGGGTTTTCCTCAAGAAAGGGTTTTCCCCACGTACACCTTCTTTTATGGTATATTGTTTACTTTATGTTTATACGTGTTTCTAATTTCTATAATTCTAAAGATTGACAATTTGCACATCTCTTCTAAAGATTAGTGTAGGAAGCATTTCCACATACTTTGCTTCCTTTCAGTTGATATCAGAGCTTGATCACCTTGAATCCTAGGTGTTGTGTTGAGGGCTTCGTTTGAGTGGGAGCTTGCGCAGAGTGGGTTTTGATCTTATTGCAAGAAGAGATGGTAAGCACATCCAGAATAGAGATGGAGTAGTTTACTGGCACTAATTTTGAGTTGTGGAAACTCAAAATGGAGGACATGCTCGTAGATATAGATTTATGGGCTGCAATATCTAATACGAAGCCAAATGATAAAAAACAAGAAGACTGGGACTTGATGGATAGAAAGGCGAAGGGTCTTATTAGACTCTATTTGGCAAATTCGATGTTATAGAATGTTCACGAGGAAACCACCGCAGCGAATCTTTGGAAGAAATTGAGAGACTTGTATCAAGTTGAATCTCTGGTTAACAAACTCTTTTTGAGAAAAAAGTTGTACACCCTCAAAATGGAGGATGG
The DNA here is from genome assembly GCA_027924645.1 of Cunninghamia lanceolata. Classification (NCBI taxonomy): domain Eukaryota; kingdom Viridiplantae; phylum Streptophyta; class Pinopsida; order Cupressales; family Cupressaceae; genus Cunninghamia; species Cunninghamia lanceolata. The sequence continues at coordinate 2,226,937 of BSBN01000124.1, read as the reverse complement.
TGGATCTGTAGCCGATCATATAAATACCTTCAATATGATAGTTGCCTAGTTGAACTCCATGGGAATAAAAATGGAGGATCGTTGTACGACTTTGTTGTATTCTTTCCCAAATTTATGGGACCACCTTGTTATGGCCATTGGAAGCAATACCACCAAGTTGAAAATGGATGAGGTGGTTGCATCGTTGCTTTCCAAAGTGATGCGAAGCAAGACTTTTGAATCAGCCAAAGAGGCCCTAACTATTCATGGAAAATTGAAAGAAAAAGGCAAGAAGGATAAGAAGCAACATAAGTCAAAATCTAAATCCCGTGGGCGATCCAAATTTGTTGATAAGTTCAAGGCTAAATGTTGGAATTGCAGCAAGCCTAGCCATTTCAGAAAAAATTGTAAGGAGAAGAAGAAGAAGAAAAAGTAAATGAATGATTCTAATGATGAGTTCGAGAAATCCTCCCAAGATGATGGTGATGCCTTTGTCGCAGCCTTAGCTACACATGCATCGAAAGGTGGGTGGCTAATTGAGTCCGGTGCATCTTTTCACATGACCTCACATAGGGGTTGGTTTACAAAATATGAAGAATATAACAATGGGAAGGTGTACCTTGGAGATGATTCTCATTTGAAGATTGCTAGTCGTGGATGAGTCCTGATACAATTCCCTGATCGACGGATGAAGGAGATCAATGGTGTTCTACATATTCCTGGTTTCGCATGGAACCTACTTTCTGTAAGTAAATTGAATGATGCAGGTGTGCAGGTTGTTATCCCAAGTGAAGGGTGCAAGATGGTCAAAGGAGCTATGGTGCTTGCTAAGGGTGTTCATATTGGCACTCTGTTTCAGGAGGATGCATGCACAATTCAGTGCAATAGTTCTTCCATTCTTGCAATGAAGAGATCTATAGAATCTTCACCTTCACCATTGGAACAAGCAACAGAGGAATTTTGCATCCACTTCCGATGGTCGTTCTTTCTGAGTACCTAAGGGTGCTCATACTTTGGAGACAAAACTACCAATAGAAAAGACAATGTTTTGGAACTAGAGGATGGGTCACATAGGTGAGAAGGGTCTACAAATCATGAAAAATAAAAAACTTGTTGAAGGGTTGAACAATTGTAACCTTGAGTTCGATTTTTGCGAACATTGCATTTCTGGAAAACAAAACCGTGTTTCATTTTATTCTAGTTCTCATAAATCTTCTGGGCTATTGGACTTGATACATTCTAATGTTTTTGGTCCTATTAATGTTCTTTCAATTTCAAATTTTGTATATTATGTACTTTCATTGATAATTGTAGTAGGACATGGGTAGATTTCCTTAGGAGTAAATCTAAAGTCTTTAGTTAGTTTAAAGAGTTTAAGGCTCTTGTTGAAAATCAAACTAGTAAAAGGATTAAGATTTTAAGGACTGATAATGGCGGTGAGTTTTGTTCCAGAGACTTCGACAAGTTCTGTAAGGATCATGAAATAGAAAGGCATAAGACAACTCCATACACCCCTTAGTAGAATAGAGTTGTAGAAAGAATGAACAGCTCGTTTGTAAGATCCCTAATCAGATCTGCCCTAAATTTCTGATTTTTATCCTTTCAAACCCTAAGTCTGAAATCTGATTTTTTGTTTCTGAATTGTAAATGGTTTTGGACAGCGAATATATGTATGCCAATTGCTCAAATAGACATGTCATTCATGAACCTTTGTGAAGATAACATCAACCATACATTCTACCATATAATATGATCATTCTAATGCAAACAAAATGACATAAAGTTCTGATTTTTGAATATGAATAACTGCTGCTACAAATCAGATTACTCAAAATTGAAATTACATCAAGTTTCTAGGCTCAAACATGCCCAAACACAACTCAGATATCTCCTGTTACAAATCAGACCTTTACATTGATAAATAAAGGCTCATACATACCTTAGATGGGCGAATAGGTTTGGCACTTGATCATACACCCATGAGACTCAAAATGAACCACAAATCCTCCTCAAAACCTCCAAGATAGGCGGCGCTCCCTGCTGATGGAAAAAGGCATGCAAATGAAGGGCGGCGGCTAGGGTTTGGTCTTCAAATGCTCCAAAACATGAAATCGCCTCTTGGGAAATGGCGCTCACCCTAGGGTAAAACCCTAGCAATAATCTCCAACCAAAATCCCTCAAAAGACGGTGCTCCAATCTGCTATGAAATCTGAATATATCTTTCAATCTTCAAAATTGTATTTGGCCACAAATCTCACAATTTTGGCCCTGGGTCTTCTTCTCCAAATCTGCAAAAATAAATAGGTCTTTGAAGCTCAATCCTCTCCTCCAAATCACCAATGAAGTGCAAATGTGAACTCCGTATGAATCCGTCTAAAGATGGAATTGGGTTTTCGTCCAATCCACCAATATTCCTAAGGGTTTTCATCCTTGGAATATGCTGAACCTAAGTTGCAGCCACAAGAGAAAATCTCCAATGCAAATGACAAGATATGAATCATTGAAATGACTTTCTTTTTCCTTCTTTTATAGCCACCACTTAATCCTCCACTTGGCCAACCTCCTTTTGGCCGACCTCCCTTTTTGATCTTATTTTATATTTTCTTTTCTTTTCTTTTTTTCTTTTATTTTCAAAGTGGCTCACATTTATAATAAAGTCATTTTATAATACAAATAGGACCAGCTTAATTAATTAAATATAAATAATCCAAAATTCACTTAAGATTACTTAGTATTTAATTAATTAGATTATTCCCTTGTACTCTCGACCTAGCCTACGGGAATAAAATAGGCTAGCCGACTCCGCCGGGTGATCACTCAAAAAAAGGGGACATTACAACGTTGATGGAGAGGGCTAGGAGTATGCTTAGTGGGGCCAACTTAGAACAAAAGTTTTGGGCACAAGCAATTGCTACAGCGTGTTACCTAGTTAACAAGTCTTCTACATCGGCCCTTTTGAGAAGACACCTATGGAAGTGTGGTTGAGCAAAAGGCCTTCATTGAGACATCTTAGAGTCTTTGGTTGTGAGGCATATATGCATGTGCCTAGGGAGAAGAAATCAAAGTTGGAGAACAAGGCTGTTAAATGTATCTTCATCAATTATGGTATTAGTGTGAAAAGGTGGATCCTGTGGCCAAGAAAATTTTGTATAGCAGAAGTGTTATCTTTAGATAAGTTAAGCCTTCTTCCACTATATTATAGCCAAAAAAGAAAGAAGTGGTTCAACTAACCCCAAACGCCGAGATAGCCGAGATAGTTGAACTTGAAGCCCGTCAAGGAGTTCATATAGTCAAAAAGTTCAGAAGAAGAGATAGAACCTCCACCTCAACCTTTGAGAAGGTCCACTCCACATAGACAACAGCCAAACATGTATACTCCTAATTGGAGATGTATTTATGCTTTGATTACTAACACTGATTAGCCTGGGGCTATAAAGGAGGCTATGGGTATGAATGCTTCAAATTCCTAGAAAGTGGCCATGGATAAAGAGATTGCTACGTTAAAGAAAAATGATACATGGGATCTAGTACCTATGCCTAATGGATGTAAACCTATTGGATGCAAATGGGTGTTCAAGAAGACAATTGGTTCAAAAGGCAATGTTGACAAGTACAAAGTGAGATTGGTTGCGAAGGGATATTCCCAGATTGAGGGAATTGATTATGGTGAGATTTTCTCCCCAATTGCTAAGTTGACATCCATTCAGTTTCTATTATCTATTGCTACAACGTATGATCTTGAGGTTGAACAAATGGATGTGAAGACAACTTTCCTTTATGGTGATTTGGAGGAAGAGATTTATATGTCACAGCCAAAGCACTACATTGAAAAAGGTAAAGAACATTTGGTTTGTAAGTTAAAGAAATCTTTCTATGGTCTTAAGCAATCTCCTAGGATGTGGTACCAAAAGTTTGATTCATTTGTGTTGGGTTTGGGATTCCTAAGATCCAAATCGGATCATTGCATCTCTTACAAAATGGACGGTGATCGCTTTCTCATTATCACTTTATATGTTGATGATATGTTGTTTTTGGTAATGGAAAGGGATTGATTTGTGAATTTAAGTCTCAACTTTCAGCACAATTTGAGATGAAGGACCTAGGGGCAACCAAGTACATCTTGGGGATGGAGATCAAAAGAGAGAGCTAACAGAAAACTTTGGTTGGGCAAGAGTATGTGAACTCAGTGTTGGAGAGATTTAGCATATCAGCTTGCAAGCCATTATGTTCCTATGACAATGGACAAAGTTATCAGTTGAGCAATGTCCTAATTCTCCTAGTGAGATGGAGGATATGAGCAAAATACTTTATGCTAGTGCAATTGGGATTCAGGAGTTTGATGTATGCTATGGTTTGCATATGACCAGACATTGCCCAAGCAATGAGAGTCCTTAGTCGATTCATGGCTAATCCTAGATGAGCATATTGGGATGTAGTGAAGAGGCTTTTTAGGTATTTGTTAGGTACTTTTGAGTATTCCATATGTTATCATGGTTATCCTACAGGGACTCGACATTCAATGTGTATTCATGGATATGTGGATTCAAATTGGGATGGAGATATTGACATGTAATGTCCCCTTTTTGAGCTTGGAGAATGGAAAGTTGATTTTTAGTGGCTCAACTAATTTTCCTTAAGAAGGCGAACTTGGGCTTTGACTTCATATATTTTATTATTAATTTGGGAGGAGTCAAAAGTATTTAAATATTTTTGCTTGGAGGAGAACGACCCATTTGAAGGTTAAAAGGTGGTCAAAAATAAATTAAATAATAATATCCTATTGGTGTGCTCAAGGAGGAGAAGCAAAATAATAAAATCAAATCTATAATTTGATTTTTGGCGTCCAAGGTAAAAGGAAATAGTCGGCCTACTTTGAAGGAGAAATTAATAAAATAAAAAGGCAAATTGTTTAGGTTGGCCAAAGTCTTTTGAGCGCCAAGTTTGCAAAGGGAGGTCCGCCTCTAGAAAGAGGAAAAATAATAAAATAAAATTATTTATTTTTAAGTCGGCCAAAGAGGATAAGTCGGCCTTGATGATTAAAAAATAAAGAAAAAACACCTTGGTCGGCCAGCAAGCGGGAGAAGGCAAAAGTCAAGTATAAATATAAGGTATTGTGAGGCATTTTGATCATCATTGAGCATTATATCTTTTGTATTTTCCTTTGTGGATCTGCAACTTGGTTTGCATTGTTTTCCAAGGACGAAAACCCTTGTGGAAATAGGTGGATTGGACGAAAACCCAATCTTATCTTGGAAGTGGATTCATACGGAATTCACAATTGTACTTCATTGTTATTCATTGGTGAAGAGAAGCAGATTTCTACATCAGATGTTCAGATCAGATTTGAAGAAGGGTTTGATTGGTGAGTTTTGAGGGTATTTTGACTAGGGTTTGGCCCTAGGATTTGAGCGCCACCTTCTAGGAGTGGAACGACCTCATCTTTGAGGCATTTTGTGACATCTTTTGGCTGCTAGGGTTTGAAAGGTGCAATCAGATTTGGTGCAGCAGATCGATCATCCTCCGGCATTGTTGATTGGTGTTTTGATGCAATTTTGTTAGAGTTTCATCTTTCCATTGAAGCGCCCACTTGTGGAGGAGGTTTTGGTGATTTCATTGCATCCTTCGGCATTTTTGATAACATTTTTGGAGCAGTGATTTGTTGCAGACCTGAGCGCCCACTTTGGATAAGCATTGGTGTGTTGGAGTTGCATTGCATTAGGGTTTGAAAACCTAGATCTGAGCGCCACACCTTGAGGGGTTCAATTTCATCATTCGGAGGTTGAATTTGCATATGATTGGTATGTATAAACCCTAGGGTTTATAGCATGCGATATCTGGGCATTGTTTGGCATGTTTGCCCATTGCAATTGATGTACTTGAAGACTCTATATCTCTGATTTTTATGACAGCAGACTTCAGTTCTGATTTCCCAATAATTTTGCTATCATTTTGGTGTTGGACTCATGTATTTTATTGTGTAATTCATCTAAAGGTTTTGGTACATGTTTGGCATGACTCTTATGTTGTTTTGACATCTTTAAGTGGCTATAATAAGTGTATGATCAGATATGAAACATAAAATCAGAAAATCAGAACTAGGCTTTGAATCAGATTTTTGGAAAAAATCAGAAATTTTAGCAAATACCCTATTCGGGATATTTCACAACATGAGAACCATCAGTCGATATGTTTTCGCTATGTTTGGTGGTACTATTAGTTGGATGAGTAAGCAACAGGCTATGGTCGCTTTGTCCACTACAGAAGCAGAGTACATGGCAGCTACTCATGCTTGTAAAAAAGCCATCCGGTGTAAGAGATTGTGTTCAGATGTGGGGCTAGATGTAGGAGCTATTACAATACTATGTGAGAGTCAGAGTGCCATATGTCTGGCAAAGAACTCAACTTTCCATGGGAGGATGAAGCACATTAATGTCCAGTACCATTTTGTCTGTGACATGGTAGAGGGATGGGAGGGTGATGCTGGAGAAGGTTGATAATTTGACGAATATTGTAAATTCATTGACAAAGCCGGTAAGTATAAATAAGCTCAAGTGGTGCAGTGAGTTTATGGGCCTTTCAACCCCTAGCAGTTAGCTTTTAGTGTTGGTGAGTTTCCCTTTTGATCTTGCAAGGTGTTCGACAAGTGGGAGAATGTTGAGAAAAGATGTCTCAACCTTGCATTCATACTGTTCATTTTAATACTTTTTGTATGCATTCACTATTTCATCTTTTGTGTATTTTGTCTTCTTATGGGAGAGTTGGTGTCCCATTTGGAGGTGACATGGAATTCATCTTTAGTGGATTTTGTCCTCACATGAGGACGTAGGCATACCACTTTGAGATGGCATAGTTTGGCCGTGTGTCAACATCTTATGGAGTTGTCAAATCATTATGGATATGACAAATTCTTATGACGCATAAGAGCGTGTAAGAGGGAGGTTACATTGGAATCTTGACCAACATTATGACAGGTGTGGACACTTGGCATAGAGCATCTTTGAATGGGTTGAATAAGAACAAATTGGGGTGCCCAAGTTTGGGTGGTCAAATATGACAGTTTATGACAATGTAAGAGTGTAAGGAATTTACTTAAAATAGTCAAGAGGACCAAGACCAAAGAGAGACGTTGGAATTTGGAACCGTGCTTTTGAGCACCATACCTCTTGTGGTTTTGCAAATGGTTTTCCTAAATTATTCATGGTTTCCAACTTAAACCTTGCCTATTTATTGGTGCTTGGAGTTGTAGTTTGTATGGGTTAATTTGCAAGTACCGTAATGCTGTCGAAATCACTCCAAATCTGAATGCTAGTGATACTCCTATAAAGGCTTGTTTTGCAAGTGTATTGTAACCGTGTTGTTTACTGAATAATACATTGAGCTGCTTTGGAGTTTGGGGTTTTTCTCCTAAAAGGATTTTCCCCATGTACTCCTTGCATTAAGGTATATTGATTATGTTTATATGTGTTTCTATGTTCTGTAATTGTAAATATTGAAAATTTGCACAATACTCTCCTCTAAAAATTAGTGTAGGAAGTGTTTCCCCATACCTTGCTTCCTTTCATTCAGGATGAGATATACAATGTCCCCAATAGAGTTGAAGCGGAAACAAAGACGATGACTCAAAGCACAAATATCCAAATAATAATGGCAACCCTCCAACATATATAGAAGATTTTAAAATTCAATAAAAGTGGAAGGGAGGATCCAAAAATATATTGCAATATGTCTAGGACAATGTGTATCGCACTTGGCCAAGACAATCAGAGGTCATGTGCAAGGGTGTTCCCAACCATGTTAACAGACCTCGCAAATTATTCATTGAAACTACTAGATCAAGGTGTTCACATATTGGTTGAAAAACATCACAAATTACTAAGTGGTGTAGAGAATTCCTCTCCAACGACACAAAAACTGGGAAAATCTCATAGAAGAATTTTGTGCAAGAATTTCATGTTGCCAATAGAAGAAACTTAGTTTTTCATGAAAGTTGTGATTTAACACAAGAAATAGGCTAAAGTATAATATTATATGAACTCAAATTAAAATTTCTAAAAGCTAATTGGGTTGCAAAGGTCATTGATGGCATTTGAAAGAGAAGGTTCCTTAAAGGACTTTTGTTGAAGCAATCCCAAGAAAAACAAAAGTATCATGCATAGTGAAGGGAAATTTGGTAGCCTTTGTGGTCAAGCAACATATCCAAGAGATTTTGGCCATGCCCTTTGGAGCCATCTTGAATGTCTTAGGCATTTGAGATGTGGAGATGTGAGGGGGACATACCCCTCATGTCGTCTTTTCCCTGAATTTTTTTCTCACATCCCGAGGATGTTTCAGGATTTTTTTTGCATTCCCAGGACATTTTCTGCTTTGGGAGTACTTTGGAGCATATAAACATCCTCGAGACTTCACAAGGATTCCCCCATCTGCTAGGGACGTACCAGGGGCATCATAGTATCCCCCATGTCAACTATTGTTTAAAGAAAAATAACATATTTTGAAAAAGAAAAAAAATTAAAAAGAAAAATGGGGCATTTTCAAACATTTATTTTCATGATCACTGATAGTATGACAATCACACATTCATATGTACAATTTCCTACTCATATTCAGTGTTTCACTCAATTTTGGATTCCAATTTTCAATGGTTAATGTTGAATGTTCAATGTCATAGATGTCACTGTTATTTGAATTTCAGTTATTTAGAAAGTTTGATGTTGTTCGGCTGTTTGATTATACAATTAAAAAGTTATAAATATATGTAAATTTTCCATCCTCCTAACATCCACAAAATTTGGGAATTCCATTCAGGAAACACATCACCATCTTCCCCTAGACCCCCATCCCCAAAACTCAAAGAAACATTGGATTTTGGCCTTTTTGGGGGGGAAAAGTTCAAGGTAAGCATTATTGAGAATATAAAAATTTAGAATAACCAAGACCAGGGCAAAGACTTTGGCTATGAATGGGATTGCTGCTCTAGGCAAAAAAGATTCCATGATAGTAGTGTTGACAATTGTTTTTGGACAAGTCAACAATTAGAGTGAAATACAAAGTATCTGACTCCCTCTTGAGCAAAGCCTCTTGAATGTTGAACGAAGTGATCAAACAAGATGACTCCAAGGTTCCTTTCTTATGATTTTGTAAGAGATAGCTCAGTGACTAAGTATGATTTTGCTGTTAAACACAAAGGGACTTACGCAGACTCCTCTTCATTCATGTTTAGCTTGTTCCTCCTTTCATGTGGATGATGTATGTACAAAGTTTCAATGATAAAGAAAGTAAAAAGGATAAGGGTTCAGGAAAACTAATCTAAGGTCAATGAAGCAATGATGAGGTATTGAACAGACAAACTCCTGATTTAACCTAACTTCACTTCGCCAAGGGTGCCTACAACTACATGAAGCTGGTGCAATCTCCTAAGGTTACGCGAAAGGTTTTCAAATCATGAAGGTTCATATGAGCACCCATTAAACGGCGCAGCTCAAACAAGCATCCACAATCGAACTTATACAAATTATAGCTCAGACTAGCTTTACACAACACTTCATCAGCGATGAATGTTAAAAGCATGAGCTAGGAGTCGATCAAATATCCAACACCAACATACATTACAACAATGAGCTTCTAACCTACTTTTAATCTACTTTGAAACACCTCTCCATTCCATCAAGATACCAGAAAACCATGTTATTTCACAAGATAACACTTAAACACCAAGTGAACTCCAATGTTCTTTGCATTAATCTTGAAAATATTTACATCAATCTCCAAGTTCTCTCAGAGAATTTTGAGAGCCTCTCCTATTCTACTCCTACTTGCCTACAATCTAAATCTATATTTTACAAATGAGGCAACAAGGCCTTTATATAGAAGTCCCAATTACAATGAATGGCTAAGATTAATTCAATAGCCAAGGGTCTAGATCGTGCCACCTCAGAGGTAGTTACAACAAACTGCTATTTTTAGCACAAAAGAGGAAGGCAATGAAGGCACGTTTTCCAATGTGATAAGGTAAGGCGAAAGCATTTAAAATATTCCTCCACCTAGGAATCCCTTTGGCTCCTTTCATTAAATGATACATTTAATGCATTTAAAATAATGCGGCTAATCAAAATTGAATGATGTGTACTCGCCACATAGATGCCACTTCAGCATACTTTGAAAATTGTATCATCTTTATGTGATGTATTCAATGTGATTGTTTGAACTTGTATGTTTAGGAATACATCTTTTGCCTTGTACATCTCCTTGCAACTGAATGTATGATACTTGTTGCTTCACTTGATTAACTTCATGATTCTTTCTTCTTCTTGTAGGTAAGTGGATATGATGACCTTCTTTGTAGCTTCTTGATGTAGATGATGATGACTTGAAGTAGAGTAAATGATGATGCTTCATTGATGACATGGAGTAGGAGACTCTCTTAAACTTGAAGTTTACTAGAACTTGAAGTTGAATAGATGAAGTGTCTTTGCTTGATGTAGAAGTGGATGAAGTGATCTTGCACGATGATCTTCGAAGGTTGGAAGAACTTGACTTGAAGCTTGGATGAGTGAATGCCTTGTCTTTGAACATGATGAATTCTTGAACTTGAAGGGTTCTAATAGATTGATGAAGAAACCAATTGATACTTGAAGTGATGTAGATCTCTTGGAAGGATGCTTCCTGGAAGATGATCTTGATGATAACAACTTCCTTATGATAGAGCAGTTAACTTCCCAAAGAGACTTGAAGCTTAATGACATGAGGTTTCCTTGAAGTAAAGTGGATGCCTTTGAAAGTCTTGATTGATGAAGATGAAGTAGTTGATACTTGAAGTGACTTCTTAGAACAGCTACTTGATGTCTTCTCCACACGACAACTGGTTGACTTCACTCCTAGCATGAAGGTGATTCCAGCCCTTAGCTCCTTTAACGACTCCTTAGCTCCTGCAACACAAAAGAAATAATATTAATCTTCTTGATAAACATGATAATACTTGCTTTATAACATATAAGAATCACTTCATTCAGTTCCCAGCCAATCGCAAATTAAATCTTTACTTGAAATTTCACTCTAAAGCACTATTTTTACTCGTTCTAGGTGCATTGGATGAAGTATTCGAGGTCTTCCTAAAAGAAATGAAATGCATACACCTTAGATCAAATTTGCACATCCTCCAAAGCTAGCGCACCGGTTGAGGGGTTTGGAATCCTCTAGAAATCACTTCAAACTTGAGTTAAATCATCCTCCAAGCGCATTAGATAAGATTTTTGAAATCTCCTTCAAAGTGTATCAAAGCCTTCCCATATGTGGCGCAGTGGATGAGAGGTTTGATTTCTTCTTGATCTTTTCTTACAAACCTGAATTCTTCTCCTCCTTCTAGGCGCATTGGATGGGGACTTCAAGATCTTCCTAAAAATGTATATTATATTTTTGTAAATTAATCTTGAATCACTTCTAACTTGGTCACTTTGGTTGAGAGTTGTGATATCTTCTTGTTTGGCCTCAAAAATCTTAAACTAGACCACCCTCTACTAGTGGTGCATTAGTTCAAAGGTTTGATTTCCTCTGAAATTTTCCTTTCAAAACTCAACTTTTACTCTCTACAAGGTGGCGCAAGAGAACAAGATTTTAATTTCCTCTAGAAATTTGCTCTAAGACTTGACCTTGGATTCTTCTTGAAGAGGTCGCATTCGTTTGAGATGTTTGGATTTTTTAAGATTTGTGCATTGGTTAAGGATTTGAAATCCTCTGGAAACATCAAAACTTACACCTTGACACCCAGCATTTTTCTTTCTCCTTAGCGCATTGGATAGAGGTTTCAAAATCATCCTTAATGTTGGCGCATTGGATCAACAATGTGATTTCCTCTTGAAAGTCTCTTGAACATAAGCAATTTCCACTTTGGGCGCATCACTTCAAGTATTCAGAATCCTCTAGGGATGGCGCATCACTTGAAGGTGTTGAATTCCTCTAAAATTCCACTCATTTGGCGCATCACTTCAAGGTGTCGATTTCCTCTTCTTTTGGTGCATTGGTTCACACTTGCAAGATCTTCTAGAAATCGGCGCATTACTTCAAGGGGGTGAATTCTTCTTGCAATTTGCGCATTGGTTGGAGGGTTCGGAATCCTCTTCTATCCTCTATGCTTGGGCGCATTTGTTCAAGCGCGAGGGATCCTCAACTTGAAATCCTCTTGAACGCGGCGTGATTTATGAAGATTTTGCGCCACTTGGATGTCCCGTCGCATTAGATCAACTTTTTGAATCCTCTGGAGTAGTTGGGCGTTTTCAGGGTCCTTGAGGTAAAGGTATATTGAAAAATATATTTAAGTATAAGTTGAGAGATTATACTTTAAATATTTTTCAATATACCTTTCAGGATGTTTGAGATAGGTCTTGAATCCACCGGATTTAACATGCAAAATATAGAATTTGGAGGATTCACCAGATTTCAGACTTAGTCAATTTTTCAGGATTTCAGGGTTTCAGGCTCTAGACTCAGTCTTTCAGGATCTCAAACATACATCAAGAAGGGTATCATTATTCATTACTTGGATAGAATTCAATCAAGATTCTTCATTTTCCAGATGAGACCTCCAGTTATGAAGCAAAAATCTCCTAGAAGAGGAACTCATTATTGGATTGGCAGAGGAAATGAACCTAAGGCATCATCTAAGATCTCATGCAAAACATCAGAGCTCAAAAAAATGGGGCGATGTGTGATTTGGTCACAACAAGTAGCAGACCAAAGACAGAAATACGGGAATTTGCCAGAAGCACAGCCAAAAACTAACCTCTAACATTACTATAACAGCTAGAGCTTAAATGATACAATCAAAACAACAATATTGATAGTCCATGTTGTTTACCGCAATATGGTGTGTTTTACAGAACATGAAGTAAACAGAAATAAGTAGTATAGTGCATCATACAACCACAACCATAACAGAATTACTCAGAACGGAATATTGTATTTATCATTGATTCACAGAAACATTACAATGTCATGACAGCAACATACATATCCATTGTGACTCCAATGTCTACATAATAACTATTGTCAAATCCCTGATATCCGAACTACAATGTATTGACGACTTAAATACGCACGGCCAAGGTTGGTTGTGATGCCAACCGTTGGTACCGACTCCAAACTACCTGACCCGTCGGTTGACGCCGACAACTAATTGCATCGTTTGCTTATTTAAACTATTATTTTGCTGTCTACATCTATCCCCCCCTCAAAATTGGTCGTCTTCCAGACGACATTCACAACAAAATGACAAATTTATGACAAAACTTAACCATCCTACTGAGAGTGTGGAGGTTGGGAAGACGTCCCTAGGTGTACTGACGAGGTTGGAGTGGCTGATTGTTGTTGCGCTTGCAGCTTCCTTGCTTCCTCGGTCCTTTGCCGCATCTGGTGTTGGGCTACTAGCTCCCGCTCCCTTGCTGCCTTCACCATGTGACCGGCTTCCATGACTTGTGCTTTAGCCTTCATTACTTCTGCCTCCTTTGCCTCAAGCTGTACTCCCATGTCTTTCATCTTAGCCTCCATCTCCCTCAACTTGGCTTCTAAGCCTGATGCCCTGGCCTTTTCTGTTTCCGTGGCCTCTGTCTGCTGTGCTAACTGTTGGTGGGACCTCTAAATGTGCTCCGTCAATTCTTTCTTCTTTGTCTGTAAGGCTGCCTCACTCTCCTTCTCCCTTTTCTCCCACAACACCTCTTTTTTCTTCATTTCATAGAATATTTGCTTGTATGCCTTCTCTATGGTGAATAGGGACTCTATGACTTCTGCGTCCCTTCCTCCTACCACTGGCCGTGACCCTCTCCATCGGTCATGCATCTCCTGAGTGTCGATCTCTGGCCAACCTCTCGCTGTGAATTGTCGAGCAAACTCCTCCTCACAGCCCTATTGAACAAAGTTCTTGATTCTCTTGGCTTCTTGAGCCACTACCTGTGATCGTCCCAGTCTCAACTGTTTGGAGATATCAGCTATCTCCCCCATATAATCTGCCATATTCTCCAAGTCCTCCATGTACCTCTGAATGGTACCTATTGAGTCGGAGGGATCAGATCTGGCAAGTGTGAGGGTCAATCCCTCTGGAAATCCCTCCTCCTCCTCTGGTGAAGTGGTCACTGGGGTGATCGCCGGGGAGCTCATGATGCCCATGGAAGGCCCCCCTACCTCCTGTGTAGCCGGTACTGGCTGCGGTAGACTGCCCTGCTGAGTGATCTGGCCAGTAACGCTGAGCTGCTCTACGCTCTCTGTCCCCCTTGGTGTGCTACCCTCTTCTTGACCTTCTGCCCCTAAGTGAAGTGGGCTCAACAAAGGTACCTCAGGCATGTCTACTGTTAGGCCAATATCACTCAACCAACTATCTATTTTGTCCTGACCTCCTGCTGATGCTGCTAGTACCTCTACCTGTGGTGTGGCTATTCCCCCTACTGTGGAGGGTTCCACTGGTGAAGTCGTCACCAAAGGTGCGGCTGATGGTATGACTCTTGCTGGCAACCTTATCCTGACTGGCAGTGTGGCTATGCCCCGTGCCTGTATCTTGATACTCTGTGCTGGTAGTGTGAATGCTGCCGATTTGAGTTTTGGAAGCACCAAAACTCCTTTCGGTTGCCCCCTTTTTTCTGTTGTGTTCTCCTCAGTACCCCTTGTGGCTGCCTCCCTCACCACACTCCGTGTCATTCTGGGTGCCGGTACTTCATCCATAGATGAGTCGCTTTCTACCGCTGGTGACTGTCCCCTGCCTTCCTCTTCTTCTTCTTCTTCTTCACTTTCGGTGGATGTTTCTTTTTGCTTCCTTTTCCTTTTTGGCCGTCGTGAAGGTTCTTCTCTGTGAGTTGTGTCGAGTCCCTTCCAGTAGAAGACTATCGGCCATCCCGGCTCTACCTGTGCTGTCGGTTGTAACCACCCCCATTTGTCTGCTGGAACCTGGGTATGGACAGCATCGAGAAAGAGGGCAATGACGTGTTGAGTCATATAAAATACCTTGTGCCACTGGGATAAAAATTCCCTCACCCTCTCTGTCAAATACCTCGCCCAGTTGTAGACCTTGCCAACACTCAATCTGATCATATAATCGACCATCCATAGGGCGATGTCCGATGCCCTACTAGAACCCGTCAGTCTGCACTTCATGACATCCATGATGCATTTCCATTCTTCATTTGCCAATAAATTCTTCCTCAATCCCCGATTACCTGAATTCCATATTGTGTCTTTCTCCTTGTCTGAGAGGTCACTTCGGCATACTCTCTCGATGAGGGTTTCTTTGTGCTGCTGGGTCATCCAGCCCAGTTTTACCACACTCGGGCCAACAGCTGGAACCCCCATCACTCTAACAAAATCCTGTGGCCAGAATGATACAGTAACTGAATGGCCCCAATACTCGATAATGGACCTGCTGGAGTGCTCGCAGAAGTTGTCTACCATAGCTTTTAAATACGGCTCGAACTCCCTGGCATTGAAGTAGGGCATCAGTATGGCTTTGTCAATCTGGGCATGTGTTAATGCTATTTTCAGCATATTGTTCTCCGGTGCTTTTTTCCACCATTGTTTGCACTCATTTCCTGTTAAGCTTTCCCAACCGATGGCCTTCATTCCTGCCTCAGCACTTGGTTTCTTCCTTTCCTCGGAGGCAATCTTCGGTCTGTAGGCTGCAATCTTTTTGCCCTTGTCCATTATCCAATTTCTCTGACAATTCCGATGCCGAGTACTTAAATGCCGAGGAGAGCCAAGGGGACTGCTATTCTGCTTTCCTGCTCAATGACCCCTTACTGCTAAAGGTACAGCTGCTTTGTGAAATCGTGCAATGGTATGGCCTGATGTCCTTGATGCAATCGTATGGTCTGATATTTCTTTCTCCCTGTACGGCCAAGTATTCTGATGTCGTTGCTGCAATCGTACAGCCAAGTACTCTGATGTTGCTGTTGCAATCGTACGGCCTGCTGCTGCAATCGTACGGCCTAGTACGGTCGATGCCCCTTTCTTTTTTTCTGTTGCTGCTTCGGACGGGGGTTGAGTTTTTAAAGGGGCGGAGTGGTTGGCCGTACGACGTACGGCGTACGGTCTGGCCGTACGTCGTATGACCTTCCTCTTTTTTTTTCTTTTTTTAAAAAAAAAAAAATTTGCCTGGTCGTACGTCATACGGCCTACCTTTTTTTTTTTTTTTTTGTTACTCTGTTTTTTCTTTACCTCTTCGCTGCTGTGTGGTTCCGATGGGCTCCTCGATTGCATCTTCCATGACCTCAATTTCTGTCATGTGGCGGAATATACACTGAATATACCCTTTCCGTCGGAGGCAATCGTTGGAGCAGCATTGATCGACTTCTTCCAGTTCCCATATTCGATCCACCACTGTATTTTTTTCTTGTATCAACCTTAAGTTCCATCCCATCGGTTCCTGGGTCCACTGAAATGTTTTTCCATCACTGTTCATCCTTATACTCTTGGTCCTGAACTTCGCTTTCCAAATTCAACTTCTTGGAATCTGGACATATGGAGTCCCCCGGTTCTTCAACCTTAGTTGTAGGACTTCATTCTCATAGGGTGATCTTTCAATTATGAACATGGCCTCTGCTACATACCTTTTCACCGGGGTTTTTATCTCTCTTGGTAATAAGAATTCGAACTTATCTCTTACCTTGTTGCACTCGGCTATCCACCGGTTCCATGCCTGTTCCTCCTCATTCTTAGTGTCATCATTGCCATTTTCAACAATGTCGCTATCGATTATCCCTTCTCGAATGCCGGTTTGCAACGTTCTTGGTCCAAAAAAACCAGTTACAGGTTCATATGGTGCACTCCGAAAACATATTCCATTGGTCCCCTCTGTTGTCTCTTCCAGCATTGCGTATCCCAACATATTGATTTCTATTGTTTCTTCCCTTTTTTGCTTATATTTCTTCAATTTTGATCCGTTCACTGTGTCCCTGATTTGGGTTCCGTCAATGTTGTCCAGCCTTATGGCCCCATTGTCCAGTATTTCCCGTACCCTGAACGGTCCCAACCAACGAACTTTGAACTTACCCGATTTAATTTCGTTACGGCCGTTATATTTGAGGACTAACTGCCCCGGCCGGAATTCCATTCTCCGTAGGTGTCTGTCGTGCCAATACTTCCGGTGTTTCTGCATAATTTCCGTTGACCATTGAGCCAAAAAAAATTTCTCGTCCAATTTATTCAACTGGAATAGTCTTTCTTCCAGACTCTCCGTATCTCCTAGTCTGTTTTCTACTGTGATTCTCAGACTTGGAACCAGGTATTCTGCTGGTACTACCGCTTCTTGCCCATACATCAACAGGAAAGAAGTGTGTCCAGTCGTTACCTTATAAGAGGTTCGGTAAGCCCATAACACTGCTGGTAACCTCTCTTCCCAGTCCGACCCTTCGATACCGCATGACTTGTGGATTACTGAAACGAGCACCTTGTTTGTTGACTCTGCCTGCCCGTTCGCCCTTGGATAGTACGGACTAATAGGGTGTGCAGGATTTTGAACTCTGTAGTCATAAGTCGGATGACGTGGTTGATGAAATGTCCCCCACGGTCACTCGTCAGTTGGATTGGAATTCCATACCTCGTCACGATCTGTTCGTATATGAACTTCGCCGTACTTAATGCAATGTTATCTTCCAGTGCCTTCGCTTCCGCCCACTTCGTCAAATATTCCGTAGCCACTATTATGTACCGACATCGGTGTAGTTGGCTGACCTTCAGTGGTCCTACAAAATCCAACCCCCATCTCTCGAAAAACTCTTGAGGTTGTGATGGCCATAGTGGCATATAATCCCTCTTTAGCGGTTTCCCTACCCTCTGACAAGTGTCACATTGAATTACCCACTCTCTGGCATCTGTGTGTAACGTCGGCCACCATAGGCCGGCGAGTAGAACTTTTCGTGTCGTGGCGTCGGGACCCATATGTCCCCCTGCGAGTCCCTCATGGGCTTCTGCCAATACACCCCTTATCTCTTCTTCCATCACACACCTTCGGAGAATTTGATCAGGCCCCATTTTGTAGAGAAGCCCGTTTATCAGTTGAAATGTCTTACTCTTGAGTGCAATCCTCCGTCGTTCACTTGTAGACATTTCTGGCAGAAACGTTGAAGTGGACAAGTACTCGCCAATTTTCTCGTACCATGGCGGCAAGGCAGCTATTTGGAATAGGTGGGCATCCGGAAAATCTTCATTGACCCCATCTCCTGGTTCTCTTGATTTGATCCTTGAGAGCTGGTCGGCAATTACATGGCTTTTTCCTGGCCGTACAATAATGGTGAAAGTAAATTCTTGCAGAAGTAACAACCATCTACTGATTCTACCTTGAATAATCGGTTTGTTGACCAGATACATTAGAGCTTGATGATCCACATAAAAAGTGAATGGTGTTGCCAAGAGATAATGTCTAAATTTTTGTACGGAGTAGACCATTCCCAAAGCCTCCCTTTCCGTAGTACTGTAATTCCGTTCCGCTTTGGAGAGCAACCGACTAGCAAAGTACACTGGATGATCCAAACCATGAGATCCTACCTGTGCAAGAGTGGCACCAATTGCAAAGTTTGATGCGTCCACGTGCACGTGGAATTCCTTGTCCCAATTTGGATAGGCTAGGATAGGTGCACTGATGAATCTTGTCTTTAGTTCTACAAAAGCTTTCTGTTGTTCCTCCAACCAGACAAACTGCACCCCTTTCCTTGTCAACATGTCCAATGGGTGCGATACCTGAGTAAAATTTTTGATAAATCTCCGATAGTAACCGACATGGCCGAGAAAGGACTTTACTCCGGTGACATCTCCTGGAGCCTCCATTTCTACAATTACCCGAATCTTGTCCGGATCTGCTTTTAGTCCTACTTGGCATACAATATGGCCAAGAAGTTTCCCTTGTGACACGATGAACCGGCACTTCTTCGGGTTTAAGGCCAACCGTGCGGCCCTGCAACGCTCCATGCATTCGGTGAGGGCTTTGAGGTGTGTCTGCTGGTCGCTGTAAATTGACCAATCATCGAGGAATGCCTTGAAATTTCCCACCGACATTTTGTCAAATATGTGTAGGATAATCCTCTAAAAGATGGTTGGTGCATTGCACAGACCAAACGGCATCCGGTTGTATGCATATACCCCATTTTCGATCACAAATGTTGTCTTCAATTTGTCTTCCTCGGCGATGCTGATCTGGTTATACCCCGAAAATCCGTCCATAAAGGAATATATTTCGTGACCGGCCACTTCTTCCAAAATGGAGTATGTGAATGGGATGGGAAAGGGGTCTTTGATTGTTACTGCATTCAGACATCTAAAATCCACGCAAATCCTGATTTGTCCCCCTTCCTTCTTAAGTGATATTACAATTGGTGACACCCACTCACTTGTTTCTACCTCAAAGATTATTCCTGCCTCAAGCATTTTTTCAATTTCCTCCTGCACTTTTGCTGCGTAGTTCTTATTCATGCGATATGGCCTTTTTCGTACTGGGCATGCTCCTAGTATGAGTGGAATTCAGTGGATGCACAATTTTGGTAGTATCCCCTTCAGATCCTTGTAGGTCCAGGCAAACACATCTTTGTACTCTAGAAAGATTCTGAACGCTGCTGCCTTGAGTACTGGATTCCAGTCGTCGCCGGCCAAAATTATCTTTGGCTTGCTTTCCTCGCCAAGATTAATTCTCTTCGTTACTGGCTCTTCATACATAATCTTCCTTTCCGGTTCAAACTGATGTGCCGGCGTGCTGTCTACTTCTGCATTCCCTTCCTTATATTCCCCATATGTCGCTGGGAACATGTGGGCCACTTCCTTCCCTTGATCACTTGTCCGTTCCAATGCTTCACCGTCGTCGTCTTTCTGTTCACTCGTCATTCCCGAGCTTTCACCGATTTCTTTTATTGAAATCATGTTGCATTGTGGCGGAAAAAACTCGTAGTCTTCCATCTGCCAATGGAATAGCCCACTGAATGAATTTGTCTCGTCTTCTGAGCATTCCTGTAATTTCAACACCCCTTCATCATCGGGCTCCATCGGCCCTTTCCCACTTTCTGTCGAGTCCCCTCCATCCGAGTCAAAATCTGAGGCCAACTCTTCACTGACGGTTTGCGTCCTCAAGTCAATGACAAACTTCTTATGTCTATTTTCTATGGACAGAGTGTTTTTCTTCCAGTTGTGGTTGGCCTTGGCGGCTATTAGCCATCCTCGGCCGAGTAATGCATCGTATGATGCATTCTGTGCTATTATGACTATAAAATTTAACAAAAATTGCTGGGTACCGATTCTTACTTTTTGAGCCATTAGCACTCCCAGCGCCTTGATCCCGTGCTGGTCGGCTCCCACTAACTGGAAGTTTTGTGGCCATAGGGTCGGCTTCCCGAGGCTTTTCCAGGTTTCTTCCGATAATACATTTACTCCAGATCCCCCGTCGACTATTGTATTTGTCAAATTTCTCCCAAGTATTTCCATATGCACTACGGCCGGTTTCTTCCTAGTGTCAACCGCTAGCAGCCTCGGGTCGAGTACTTGTTCTCCCGTTGGCGGTGGTTCCACTATAACATCTTCTGTTGTGTGGGCTTCGTCTTCGTGCGAGTTACCTTCCATTACTTTGGATATTGCTACTTTTAACTGAGGTAAGCTCTGGAGGAGGTCCGCCAATTTGATTGGTACGGTAGTTTGCAATACTTGACTTGCTATGTTCTTATCTGATTCCGATCGTAGGGTTGCGGTTACCTTCTTGTCTGAGTTCCTCCGTTCGATTTTCATGGTAGCTTCCACTTCCTTTTGTGCCCCACGGAGTCTTTTTTTTTCCGTACGAGGATCTGGATAAGTGGCATTTTTCCACTGTGCTCGGGTGATAGCAAGGATTTCTTCATTATTTTCCTTGAGATTGATAAGGTTTACCCCTTTCTGCTTCGGACAGTCTTTTTCTTCGTGATCACCAGGCCCACACCACTTGCACAATGCATTTATTGTGTTCTGATTGTTGTTGGGGCATTCTCTTGCAAAGTGTCCCCACTCGTTGCACTACCGGCACTGTATCATCGGTCTCCCTTTGCTGTCGTACTGCAGTCTGTTTCTGGGGCTGTTATTGTTAAACCTTCTGTTATTCCTGTATCCTCCGGGGGATGCATTCAGACTATTTTGAGGCTTCGGCGCTGTGGTCGGCGGAGTTGATGATTCTCCCTGTGTGAACAACACTTGGGTACTTCTTGCTTTCAAGTTAAATGGACATTCCTTGATTGAATGTCCCATTACCTGACAGATGTCACAAAATAATTTTCTCGGGCAGTTTGCCTTTATGTGACCTTCCCCATTGCACTCTGTGCACCATAACTCTCGACTTTCTCTAGTTGTCTCTTTATCCGTTTTCAATTCCTTCATCATGCGGATCATGTCCCTTCTCAATGCCTGAATGGTTTTCAACTCGTTTTCACTGCTGTCGTCCCCCGTACTGTCATCATCTTCAGTTCTTCCCTTACTTCGGGATGATGTTTTGCTTTCACTTTCTATGTCCATCGCCCGATTGTACGCTTCCGCGTACAACGATGGGGGTACCACCTTCATCTTTTTCCTTAATGACGAGACTAGCCCTTCAATGAACCATCTTTTCTTCAGTCCATCGACTGGCTGCGTTTCCAATTTCCCGAGTAATTCTTTGAGCCTTCTATTATATGCCCTTACATTTTCATTCTTTCCTTGTTTGGTATTGTAGATTTCCGCTACAATCTCATTGTCGTCTCTAAGAAGTTTAAATTCGTTCTCGAAGGCTTTTCTCAGGTCGTCCCATAAGGTTATCTGTGCTGCCCCTAGGTCTGTATACCAGTCAATGGCAATACCTCTTAGCGTCGCTGGAAACGCTTTTACCCAGTAGTCTTTGTCCTCTTGTTCGTTTGCCACCCATATGGTTTCACACGTTTTACAGTGCCGGACAAGATCCTCTGACCCGTTCCCCATGAATTTCGGCAACTTCTGCCTTTCACTCGCCGGTGGGGTCACCATCTTTTTCCTGAGGTACCCTCTCTATGTCTTTGACCCGATTGGACTAGTTCTACCGTGTCGTTCCGGTGTCTTCCTGACACTGCCGGCCACGTACGGTTCCTTCCCACTTCCGGTTTCGGCGTCCTCTACACTTCAAGTTACCTCTGGCTCTCCTTGGTTTTCCCTTTGTGCAGGGGTCTCGGGCTCAAGTCCTCTATTCCTCGGCCTTTTGTCTGAAATGGACAATGCCACAATCCGACGTATACTATCCTCTAGTTCTTCTGTCAGATTATTTTCTTTTCCTCTATTTGTTATTGGTGTTCTAAAATTATGTTCATCACCCCCTTGATCTACCTCTTCATGTCATTCATTTTCTTTTTCAAAAATCTGTTTCAATCTTTTTCTGCGTTCTTCTTGTTCCTTTAGTCTTAATGATCTTCTTACTATTTCTTCTGGTGTTGCTTGCCCCACTGGTAATTTATTCTTGTCCTTATTGAGTTGTATGGGCATTAATTATGCTTACCCTTTCTCAGTTGTACGGCGTGCGACGGCGATCAGCATCACGTTCCTCCTCTTGTTTTAGACGTTCTTCATATCTTCTGAGAATTTGTTGTCGTCGCACTTCCCTCTCTCTCTCTTCTCGAATATCTTGGAAGGCTATCAGGTTCCTTGCCAGAAGTCGAGGAATGCGGTTCAAAAGATTATCCACTTTGCTATTAACACGCAGGTTCTCTGAAATAACCTCCTCTAGAACCTCTCTGCGGAGAGATTTGTCTCGCACGTATTGTCCGACTGATAATAACCACAGTTTGACCAATTCCTGAGTTACTTCATCTTCTCGGCTTCTGGGTTCATTCTCTTCTCTATCGCTTCCCTCGCGTTCTTCCTGAATTTCCTGTATTATTTCTTCTACGTGCTTTCTGTCTTGTACTTCCTCTTCGGTGTCAATTGGTTGCCCCATTACGCTGCCATTTCCTTGATGCTAGTTACACCCGACAACTTGTTCTGACGATGCCACTTGTCTGATGGCATCGGACGTCTCAACTTGTCATCGCCTTGTTACCCGATGGCATCGGACGACTCAACTTGTCATCGACTTGTCACCCTTGACCCGTTTTCGAACTGGCAACAGCGCCAAATGTTTACCGCAATATGGTGTGTTTTACAGAACATGAAGTAAACAGAAATAAGTAGTATAGTGCATCATACAACCACAACCATAACAGAATTACTCAAAACGGAATATTGTATTTATCATTGATTCACAGAAACATTACAATGTCATGACAGCAACATACATATCCATTGTGACTCCAATGTCTGCATAATAACTATTGTCAAATCCCTGATATCCGAACTACAATGCATTGATGACTTAAATACGCACGGCCAAGGTTGGTTGTGATGCCAACCGTTGGTACCGACTCCAAACTACCCGACCCGTCGGTTGATGCCGACAACTAATTACATCGTTTGCTTATTTAAACTATTATTTTGCTGTCTACACATGCTATTAGGTAATAGAGAAATATGCAAAGAGGAAGCATATATGTAATAGTTAAAAGTTTTTTGGAGAACAAATTCTAGAATTTTCATACTTGTTCCTATGCTCAAATAGCTATTCTTGATTTAGTTGGATGGTCCAACAGCAAGATGTCCTCCCTGAGCAGAGGATGGGCGTCCTTTGTCCTCACAGTTGATGCTATCTATTGTGTACCAGTTAGGAGAAGCCTAACAAGGCTGCAATTTGTGGGGAAGAGTGTGACCATTTCCATCTCCCTGGGATTCCTCTTTCACTACTTCACAGTTGGCTGAGAGTAAAACTGTGCATCCATATTGCTGTAGACTGCATGTTCCAACATCTGGATACTCCAGTTTTGCTGTTGGAAAATAGCTCTCAGGAAGATCATACACCTTTCTATAAAGCTAATGGTTTTAACCAAAACTAGGTTTTGGATGCCATGTCTGTGAATGTTGGCAATCAAGAATTCGGTGTGGAGAGCAGCAACAATAGCAATTTCTTTTGTCGGGTTTCAACCTCGTTGTTGTCACTTGCCACAACAAAGGATGGTTGGTTGTTGGCATTTTACTAAGGGGGGATGACTAAGGGCCCAAAACACTAGTGGACCGCCAAAATTTACTGGAGACTAATAAGTGGCATTGCCCAAGGAAGAAAACGCATGAGTTGAGGTTGGCATTTGGGGTTTTTTTTTCTGTTATTTATTCCTTTGATGTGGGGAAGGCCCTACAGTCTCGAGGATGGCCAAGGGACACCAGTATATTTAGTGGATACCCCCCAAAAAGACCAAAAAATGGGGGGAAGCCCCCAAGCTGTCCCCAAAATTTTCAAAACAAGGGAGGATGAGAGGACATCCCCTCCGAGTCCCCAAGTATTCAGGACGTCCAGTACATCCAGGACATCACTCAAATCCATGGGAAGCATTCCCGTGGAACTCTAGTTATTTTTCATCAAATAGTGTAGCAAACCAAGCAAGGGTCCCCTCTAAATGTAGTGGATATAAAAATATGAATTTGCTGCTCTATTTGTATAGCAGATTTGTAGACTTTTTATATGATGTTCGGTTCACCTTTTTAAGTGTAAAGTTTAGAATCCTGGCCTTTAACATTGGTGAAGCTGATATACTATGAACCAAATTTACCTCCAAAAAATCTTTGTTTATGGACAAACCTGGATAACCAGACCCGGAATTCCCCTCAGCACTGGCATCTCTATTCTCTTTGTCCTGATTCCTTACCAACAAACTTAACAAGTCAAACAGGTCTCCAAGTAAAGATAGATCAATTAGCTTCCTCCTCACTTCTTCAACTAGCATAGGTTCAGTTTCCTCCCCAAGTCTCTTTTCTCCATGGTTACCTGAAAACAGGGATAAGGTACCAATAGGGGGTTGGGGATGCCAATCAAATTAGGGTATGTGAGTAAATGAATAAGGCGATGGCTAAATTATACATAAATGTAGTCACTAGAAATTGTGGGTACAGGGGTGGGTACAGGACCCACATTCCTATAGTGAAGTTCCTGTTAACTATGTTTTTCTCTTAAGTTCATTGATTTATGAACATATGATGTCTTTTTTCACTTGTGTGTATCTACTTTAACTTAATAATTCCAATTTGGTTATGCATATTGAGATTCATGGTGTACTTGTTGCTCAAGTGGCTGTGATCTCAGATGTATATACTTATCCAAGACCAGCTTCACAAGAAAATGGTGAACGAGTAGTGCTGCTATTTATCAATTACAATATCACAGTCACCATACAAATATATAAAACAATGATGCAAATGAGAGATGTATCTATCAAGTACATGGTATATCTGTAGCAAAAGAAAATTGATAGTTTTATTCAAAATATAAGTCAAGAGATGTATGCATCAAGTACGCTGTAGCGAAAGAAAGTTGAGAGTTTTATACAAAATGTAAGTCTTTTCCAAAATGCAACAACTGTGTAAGAATTCCTTGGCTAATAAACCGAGTTATCTACTACATAATAAAATTGACCCTTAACACCTATAATCACTCTGGATATGTGATGTCCTTGATAACATTTTATGCTTCATTTTTTTTATATACATTAGTATTTTTAATCAAAAATAGTGGACAGCAGCATCAAAATGGACCTTCGACTAGCATTAATAATATAACAGAACAAACATGGGGGAAAATGAAAATATCAAGCTTTCCCATCAACATATGGAGCTGGCCGAGAGTCTAACATACTGTTGGATAAAAACAATAAAGCAGAAAATACTCCATGGCCCTCTCTTGCAAATGGGAAGAGACATAGTAGTATTTTAAAAGTAATGAGAATGCATGCATACCTGCCAATATTTTATAGCTTCTAGTATATCTTTCTCAAATGCTTTCTGCCGTTTCTGGATTGCATTAATTATAGTTCTTTCTGATATTTTCTTGCCACCTTCTATAACATGCCAAATACATACAAAGGTAAGTACCAACTGCTACTCTTGACCTCAAAAGCCCAGTTATTCTATTAAACACCTGACAGTTTAACAATCACAACACGACTGAGAAAGGGATATACAAAAGGATGTGTTCTACAATAAGGGGCATTAAAAAGCATACTCGTTCGGAAGTTGTATTCTCTACTGAAATTTACCAGGCATAACTTCATGCAATGGATTCAATTGATCATGCATTCCTTTTCTTGATGGATGAAGCAAATCAATAAAGAATGTCAAATCCTCTCCATCCACAGCTCTACTACTAAGCACAAGCACCTGACATCCACAAGTGAAAATATAATTGACTTGTCAAGTTCAAATAAGAAAACCCAGTACCAAATATCAATATAAAAAAGAGCTAGCTGACATTCCACCATATGTTATGGCAACATTAAACATGAAGGAGATACTGCCTGTGAAGGTGTTTTATCGATTGAAATGGGGAAACGGTGCAAAATGTTGTATTAAAAAATAGAATGTCCACAAAGAGCAAAGGGACCTAGACAAAAGTGTCAAGTTAACACCATATGAAGATTTTCCAATGATCTAGGATTAGACAACCAACAATTCAATGTTGGATCAACTGGTCTATGCATCCTCATTATTCATATCTAACACAAATGCAGAAATCACCTACAGCTTTCCCCTTCTCTAATCAAAATGAATCAAGTTGGTGTACACAATGGAGTTATCAGAAACCCCCATTAGTGCTATGCAATTTCAATTCACACTGCATGTTTCGTAAATTTGAACGTCATAAATATGGAGAACAGAATATACACGTAAATGACAATTTCTAGAAATTTCTCTGGGATGTCACAAACTCATTACCATCATCTTAAAAACATTACAACCAAGTTATGCAATGTGAAAATTGATAGTCTCATAATATGTCTATAACAACTTCAGAATTTGTTTGACTTCAACTACCTTGTCTATTATATACAAATAGTGTGGTGACTGTATGCAAGGAAAACTACATGTTTACCTTACAAACTTGAATTCCCAATGTTGGGCATCAAGGGCCCAGAATTGAGGAACTAGTAGATGAGGATACGGGGTAGATCTCAGAACCAGGTAACAAACATGCAGGTCAACCCTGTTTAGATTGGAGCCACCAAGTTCTGGCTGCATAACCCACAGGATACTCCTAGCTCTAAGAAGCTGAATTTGCCCCAGAAGCATCATTTGATGACATTACAACAAAATGCAAGCTAAAGGCCAAACCTACCCAACAGACCAATTAAGCAAGATTGGACTGAAAATGGATAAGATAGATGGACAGAGTTGCATGTGCTCAAAGTAGCCTGATGTCTCTTAGTTCTAATCTAAATTGCGAGATAAAACTAAGCTCAAGAAGACTGGAAACTTCTACTAGTTGAACTTACGTGCATAAAAGAGGTAAGCACACTCATGTAAATAAGCTATATTGAGTCCATTCAACCTGCAAGCAATGCTTATCCTTAATCCAAGATTGATAAAGTAAGTAGAATGTCTACTTTAGTTGCAATGCATATAAACTAACAAACAAAAGCTAATCACTGTCTAAAACACGTAAGAATACTGAACGAATAACTACAAACACTTTGAAACATTTTAAATCAAACTGCAAATATTCAAGTGCAATAAGAAAATAGCCAATTCATGAGTGGGAAATTTGTTGGAAAGTTGCAAGAGATAAAACAGCAATGAACCATGACTAAAAATATGGTAGAAAAGGGGAAGCAACAAACGAATGACTCAAGATAAACAAGAAATCAGCAGAGAACAGCAAATACAAAAGAGGGACAACAATATTGGTAGAATTTAGCAAATGAACATGGATGTATGAATGAACACCATGTTGTACAACGAAAATGACTCTTATGTAAGCCAAAATCTATCAAGGAAACTTAGAATAACAAAGCTAGAAAATTAAATGATCAAAATCGATTCAAAAGATTGTTGTATAAACTCAAATGTGAATGACATGGTTTAAAACAGCAAAAAAGGAAGGAAGAAAGCTGAGATAAAGATGACAAACAACAAAGGAATTTCATCATACAAATAACAAACAACCTAAGAGATAAATGCAGGTGGACCAACAAGCTCCTAGGACTGAAATTAAGGACAATATAAGGTCTTAAGGAAGTCTAAGGCAATCACTGTGGATACGTGAAGCCTGAACCTCCAATACCCCTTGAAGGACAAAGAAGAAACTTGAAAGCATACACTGGATCAAGACAGAAACAACAATGTAACTAGTAAGAGAATGGCAATCTCAAGAAAGTGTAAGGATTGTAATGGAAAGTAAGGTGAAGAATAGTCATGCTAGAATAGAGAGATGTAATGACAAAATATCAAGCAAACATGTTAACAAAATCTAATCTAGGATCAATCTAAGAATGAAATAAACACACTGAAATCCCTGACCTGCCAAATAATTAATGACAAACCAAGGTTGATAAAGAAAACTGATTCGGCATCCTCAAATTGTAGCCTCCAAGAAGTTGATCTTGTGTACCCATAGTATCAAAACTGGGGAATAACCCATAGTTAACTGCAGCCCAGGCTTATGACCGTGCCAATTTGAAAACAGGCCGGTCAAATTTTGCTCTAAACCAGGTCAATCAGTGAAAAAACCTTGTCCTCTTTCTTATATTCTGAGCTTAATATTTTCAAATAACTTTTTCAACTTCTCACTCCAAAAACAAACTTTTTTTAGTGTTTCAAAGCAAAGGTGAATGCGTGAATACGCGATCAACAAATTAGAGCACACCTCCAGCATTGCTGGTTTTTGTAATGTCCCCCATTTAGCCCAGTCAGATGATTGTTGGAGATTAGCCTATCATTGAACTCCCGTAGGCTAATGGCAGTGTTTAGGGGGTCAATTTGGTGACTTACTATTTATAGTAAGTTGGGACAGGGCACCTTGCTATTTATAGCAAGGCAAAAGCAGAGGTTCATGGCACGAGAATAATGGTTTCGAATTACCTGGAGCATTATTCGATGAAATATAAGTTAAATTAAAGATTTAACTTATATTATTTTAATGGGATAAAGTGACTTATGTTTTTAAAGTAACTTTATATTATAATGCTAAGTCACAACTTAAAGTTGTGTTGCCTAGGGATGGGTGCCCATGGGGACATAAGGGACATGGAGGATATTAAATAAAAGAATAAAATATTACATTCTTGGGCGTTGAAGAGAATGGAGAAACAAATAGGCAAAAAGTTAGTTCATTTGCATATGCTTGGATAATGAATTTTACTCTCTTGTTTGGGTATTCCCATACATTGGCTTTGGAGCTTGGCTCTAGGGTCACATCATTAGTGCTGATGGTGTTAGAGTCGATCCAGAAAAGATTAAGGCAATAGTTGATTGGCCACCACCAACAAACCCACACAGCTTAAGGGTTTCCTCGAGTTATGTGGTTTCTACAGGAGGTTTGTGAATGGCTTCTCACAGACAGTTGCACCGTTGACGGATTTGACTAAGAAAGGAGCCTTTGTGTGGACCAATTCAGCTCAGCAGTGCTTTGATCACTTCAAGCACTTGATGTCTACCTGCCCTGTGTTGGCGATCCCCAATTTCTCTAAGCCATTTGAGCTAGAGTGTGATGCTTCAGGAGAGGGGATAGGGGCAGTATTAATGTAGGAGAAACACCCTATTGCATTTGAGAGTAGAAAGCTGAGGGGTGTAGAGAAGAGTTACTCGATATATGACCGAGAAATGTTGGCCATCATGTATGCATTGGCCAAGTTCAGGCCATATCTGGTTGGAGGGAAGTTCATAATTAAAACAAATCACAATAGCATCAAATACTTCGTGAACCAAAAGGACTTGAACGACAGGCAGCAGAAGTGGGTAAGTAGACTTCAAGCTTATGACTTCGACATTGAGTATGTCAAGGGCAAAAGAAACATAGTTGCAGATGCTTTGTCAAGGAGACCCCACTTATATTTATTTGAAGAGACATCTGCTAATGGGAAAGAGATGATCACAGCAGAGTATGCTAAGGACTCTTGGGCAGTAGGAGTCATTGAGGGCACTATCAAAGATGACAAGTATTTTGTGGTGAGTGATTTGATTATGTACAAAGACAGAATATTTTTGGTGCCTAATTCTCAGTTCAAGCATAAGATCATAAGGACTTTCCATGACATACCAATGGCTGGCCACCCCGGATTCTTCAAAACCTACAGGCAGATTCGGGAGAGATTCACATGGAAAGGACTTAAGGAGGAAGTCCTTAAGTATGTTCATGAATGTCCTATTTGCCAACAAAACAAGCATGAGCATACTTATCCTGCAGGTTTGTTACAGCCATTGCCTATTCCCAATCAAAAGTGGGAATATATCTCCATGGACTTCATCACAGGGTTGCCAAAGGTTCAGGGGAAGGATTGTATCTATGTAGTAGTCAATAGACTTACCAAATTTGCACACTTCTTCGCCATTTCAGAAAATTACACAGCTGCTCAGGTGGCTAATTTATTTTTGAGGGAGATATTCGGACTACACGGGATACCCAAGGGAATAGTAAGTGACAGGGACAGCAAGTTCCTGAGTTTATTTTGGCAAGAATTATTCAGATTGTGTGGCACTGAACTAACTCCCAGTACTAGTTACCTCCCACAGACCAATGGTCAGACAAAAATAGTTAATAAATGGGTGGAAGGGTATCTTCGTAATTATGTATCGGGGCAACAGAAAGCTTGAATCGGATGGTTGCAACTGGGGGAGTATTGCTATAACACAATATATCATATGTCAATCAGGATGACTCCATTCAGGGCACTGTATGGATATGATGTCCCATGCTTCACAGATCTTTTACTTGGTGACAGTTGAGTGTTGAAGGCAAAAGATTTATTGCAGGAGAGCCAAAACATAGTAAAAGAGCTCAAGGAGAACAAGCACCATACACAAAATCAGCAAAAGCTTTATGTTGATCAGCACCGAGTAGAGAGGAGTTTCAAGGTTGGAGACATGGTGTACTTGAGGCTCCAACCCTACAGGCAGTCCACTCTTAAAAAGAGTGGAGCAAAGAAGTTAAAACCCAGGTTCAATGGTCCGTTCAGAGTAGCCAGAAGAGTGGGAGAAGTGGCCTATGAGCTTGAGTTGCCAATAGATTGTCGAGTGCATAATGTATTCCATGTTTCCAGACTTAAGAAAGCACTTGGCCACAATGTGATTCCCTCAGCCGAGCTTCCACCATTGGATGAGGAGGGGAAGCTGATTTTGGTTCCAAAGGCTATCTTGGATACTCGGGAGAGGAATCTAAGGAGACGGATCATCAGGGAGTACCTCGTGAAGTGGAAGAACTTGCCAGTTGAGGATGCAACGTGGGAGAACGAGCAGATACTACAACATCCTCAGCTGAGATTGCTTGAGGACAAGCAATCTTGGGGAGGGCGAACTGTAATGTCCCCCATTTAGCCCAGTCAAATGATTGTTGGAGATTAGCCTATCATTGGACTCCCGTAGGCTAATGGCAATGTTTAGGGGGTCAATTTGGTGACTTACTATTTATAGTAAGTTGGGACAGGGCACCTTGCTATTTATAGCAGGGCAGACGCAGAGGTTCATGGCACGAGAATAATGGTTTTGAATTACCTAGAGCATTATTCGATGAAATATGAGTTAAATTAAAGATTTAACTTATATTATTTTAATGGGATAAAGTGACTTATGTTTTTAAATTAACTTTATATTATAATGCTAAGTCACAACTTAAAGTTGTGTTGCCTAGGGATGGGCGCCCATGGGGACATAAAGGACATGGAGGATATTAAATAAAAGAATAAAATATTACATTCTTGGGCGTTGAGGAGAATGGAGAAACAAATAGGCAAAAAAATGAGCTCATTTGCATATGCTTGGATAATGAATTTTACTCTCTTGTTTGGGTATTCCCGTACATTGGCTTTGGAGCTTGGGTCTAGGGTTTGATATTGGTTGTGTTGAAACGAAAACCTCTACATAGTCCTCTTCTTCGTGTGTGAGAGACCACATCAGGAAGAGATTCTTGGAGGCTTCATCCAAAGGCTTCAGTTGTGCTTTCGAATGATATATTTTGGTGAAGTTTTGAGCAAATAATGGAGCTCTTTTAATGCAGATTTATGATGATGTTTGAAGACGGAAGAAACAATTCAGCTTTGGGGTGTTTAAAGTGCTAAGATTACTTTCTTTGCTGGGCCGTACTATTCCACATGCTAGTCGTACAACACCAAGGAGCCGTACCATCAAATAACACAGATTTTGGAGGTTTCGTGGAGTTATTTCCCCTTGTTTGAGGTCACCATTATGATGCAGATACTTGCTGATAAAACCAGAGTTTAAAGAAGCTGTTATTTACTGGATTGACACTGATTTATGCACCAGCTTGGGCCATACATGCTTGAGGAGGACGTGGGGTCTATTTGCATTCATTTAACTTCATTTATGTGACTTCTACCTCTTTCTTCTTTGGCGTTTGGAGACTGTATTGCTGCTGCAGAGGTGTATTGGAGCAGAACTTCCTTTGTAGGAATTTTCTATTGGTTTTCTATTGCATTGTAAGCTGACCCAAGTACGGCAGCCGGACAAAGTTGAAGATCCCAACATGGGTATGTCACTGTAATTCATATTTTGCTATAATACAATTTGGGTCTTCATTAGTTTGTTCATATCTATCTTAGTTTTTCTGGGTTTTAGTTATATACCCTTTATTCTATGTTTATGTTGCAAAATCAAAACATGCAAAAACATGCAATAAAACCCTAAACCTAAAACAATCAGAAAAGCAAAAAGTTTGGCACAGAAAGAACATATCCGAGGGTGTATGTTACAATTTTATAGTTTTCAACTTTCTCACATTCCTTTTTCATTGATGGACTGTTGTTTGCACTTGCATGACTACTGAAATAAATATAAAATCTGCCTCTATGCTCTAGCACTGGTGTATACTCTATCACTGGCTATGCCTAAGCTCCAAGCTGGGAAATGCACACAATGATGGTGCGGCTGGGCTGTAAGGTCATGGCACCCCTTCAAACTGTTGCGCCCTTCCTCCAAACACCCAAAATGCCCTTCCTCTCAACTGGTATGGCCTTTCAAAGGCAAGCTAAAGGTAATAATAGTAGCTGCAATTTCCTTAACCCAATCACCCCTTCCAATATGAGTATGGCCTGAAATAAATGCAACACCTAGCACAAAGATATATCCTGAAGAAATTGGTACGGCCACGTAATATCCCAAATGGGGATATTTTCTCCTAATTTGGATTTACGGGCTTTCCAAATGAATTTTCTGAATTCTGCCCTAATTTTGTGCACTTTAGTTTTCTGCTCTAACCCTAACTTCTGCCCTAGTTTTCTGCTCTTTTAGTTTTCTGCTCTAACCCTAACTTCTGCTCAAAAATCAGACTAAAACAATTGCATATAATCGCCATAAAATATGCCAAATCATCATAATATCATTGCCAACAACATTTCCAATATTATATTTGAATTCCACCACACAATATGCAATTAAATCACTTCAAAGGGCAATCATAAATGACTGAAATATAATTCAGAAGTCTGCTGCTATAAAAATCAGAACTAAACAAGTCTTTAATTTCATCCAAAAAGCATGGGCAACAAGACAAATAGCCCAGCTCAAATCTGCCCTAAACCCTAAGGTTGTACATACCAAAAATAATGCAAAATAATGATAGTAAAATCCTCCAAAATGATCTTCAAATCTGATCTGCAATTCTGCTCCAAAACAATGAAGTGCAAGTGAACTCCCGTCACGGAATCCTCCACAAGAAGAGCTAGGTTTTCATCCAACTCCTCCAAGATGCTTGAGGTTTTCTTCCAAAGATCTTCGAGAGAGAAACTCCCAAAAGGTGAATGAATGATTGATTGATGATGAAATGCCACCAAAACATCTTCTATTTATACATGAAATTCACTCTCAATACATGCTGGCCGACCTAGGTACTTCATCATTTTTTTATTGAATTTTCCTTCTCAAAGAGGCTGACCACATAAAGTCCTAGGCGTCCAACTCCCTAGGGCCGACCTAGACAGGGTAAATGCCTTTTATTTATTAGTTTTCCCTTATGAGCGCCCAACAAATCAAATTAAAGATATGATTTGATCTCCTTCAAGCTCTGTCATAGATACAAAGAATATTATATTTTTATTTCTCCATTGGGCGCCAAACATCAAGTGACCTCCTCATCGTGATGGTAAGTAGAATGCAACCTCGAGCTTGTCCATCTCTAGGCATGAAAGAACATATTATATCACTTATCCAAACTTCCAAGTGGCATCCATACGAAATAATATCATGACAAGACTCCATATCTCATAGCATATCTCCATATGAGTAGCTCTCCCAAGTGGTTTGCTCCAAGGTGGATAAATTATTTTATCCAGGATAAGTGCATCAAAGACATCAGAAAAATATGACAAGTCATCTTCATTACCTAAGATGCCCTCCAAAAATCCCGAAGTGTGGTACTTAGCCCAATCTCTCTCCAATGGCAACCATTCCAAGAACGGGGACATTACAAGCTAGCATGCAATCCTCTTCACTAGATATTTCGGTAAGATTTGCTACAAATAAACTTCAATGAAAACTTCAATCTTCTACCCAAAAATGAAACTCAAAACACAAGCCAAAATCTCCACTGCAAGCATTCAGCACATAGGTGAACTCTGGATGAATCCACTCAAATGGCTAGGAGGGTTTTTGTCCTCGAAACCATTATTTTCCGAAAGGTTTTCATCCTAGGGCAAACTAGATGAACAAGTTCAATCTTCACAAGTTAGGGTTTGATAAAAATGCATGGAATGAATTTCCTCTTCTCAAGCTCTCCTTTTTATATCCCTCTAAAATTTTATTTTCATAACTTTTTATTTTTCCCCCTCAAAAGTGACTTTAGAAATTTCTTTTAATTTAACTTCACTTTTTGGGCACCAAAATAAGTCACTTTTATAATGTTGTCCATCTTTTATAAAATTTATTAATTAAACATAAGTTGCCTTGAAAATAAACATTTCTAGACAATTTAAGTTGATTAATTATTCCCTTGCAACATCCCAATTAGCCTACGGGAGTTAAAAAAGGCTAAGGGTCTTCATAATTCTTCATGTCAGCAAAAGGGACATTACACCTTTGGACCCCTTCTTTCAATCAATAATACTAGTAAAATTCAATATTTATTCGACTTTAGGTGCTAAGGAAATACGACATGATTATTCAACCCAAATAGTAATAAAGCTGCAACCCCTGCTAAATGTTTAGCAACAAATAATTACTAAAAGGTAAGGCCGATCAAATGACAGTTGCAACCCTTGAGTATGGCAGTCATAAAATAGTAAGGTTGTTTTCATTTATTAAATAACGATATAATATCCAATGGTACAACGGGTAAATTACGTAATATGAGAAATAGCAAAACCATATAATATCTGGCCTAAACTTATTTGAATATAATAACAGCACCCTTTATATATATATATAAAGTCTTCAGAGAATACAATGCTGAAATCATTAAACTAACACACCAAACTGAATTCGATATGCCTATCAACTTGAAGCTCTTATGCAATCTCTGGGTGAGATCATCCCAAATCTGAATCAAGGGTTTTCGTCCACTAATCCAGTAATGGAAATCAGGGGGTTTCCGTCCTCCGATCTCTTGCCATGAGGGGTTTTGTCCTCAAGTTATTTGAACCGAAGTCCAATGCTCCAACAAGGAGTAGAAATCAAAAAATATAATTATTCATCAAGGTATGCCTTCTTCTCCTTGCTTGGCCACTCTTAAATAGACTTTTCCTCTAAAAGACATAACTCTTTGAATTTCCTGATGAGCACACGGTGATACTGAGAGGGGGGGTGAATCAATATCAAACAAACTTTTACTTTTCCAAACTTAATCAATCACAGTAACTACACATATGCAAGATCTAGCAATTATGAACACAAAGAGAGCACACAATTTTACGTGGAAACCCTTGCGGGAGAAAACCACGGCAAAATATTGCTTACTTATATATATATTGATTCTTCTTCTGTACGCACCAACCTACTTCTCTTACAATTCTTCTTTTGTGAACACCAACCCACTGGAGACACCAATCCCCGCTTGTAGAATCTGTAGACACCAACCTTCACAACTGAGCACCAACTCAATAAGAGACACCAATCTCTTTTGATAGGCACCAACCGACGAATCCTTCAATGGATGATATCGTTCTCCTTTACTCACAATCTGATCACTACTTCTGATTCTGAATGATGTAAGTCTTATCTTTGCAAATCAGGTTCACAAACATATACTTTCTTCTCTCACAAGTCTGATCACACACTTTCTTCCCTCACAAATCTGATTACAAATTATGCACAATCTCTTTTCATAAAACTGCTCATAAGTATGGCAATATCTTCACATAAATTTCTGCCTTTATTCCTTATCAATCTGCTCTTAATTTTCAAATATATTTTTCACATACATTTGCATTTA
This sequence comes from Cunninghamia lanceolata, assembly GCA_027924645.1. NCBI lineage: Eukaryota > Viridiplantae > Streptophyta > Pinopsida > Cupressales > Cupressaceae > Cunninghamia > Cunninghamia lanceolata. The sequence goes on along the minus strand of BSBN01000124.1, from coordinate 2,190,540 downwards.
ACTTTCATACATGGCTGCATATATTCTTCAATATGAATCTGAAATGGACTTAATATTTCTGCCTTTTTCTCTTTCTAGATCTGCTCTTTCAAATCATATTATATTCATTATATTCCTTACTTTCCAAACACACCTTCTTCCACTCTTTATATCTTCTCAAAAGAGACATTAAATTAGAGACATATCTCTTCATAAAGGACATCCTCATTCATAATGAATGGGCATATCTTTTCATAACTAAATGCTGATCGCTGCCCTCAAATATTGATCGCACCTCTTCTAAAATAAATTACTGCTCTCTTTTTATTTCACACAAATCGCATCCCATGTATCATATGTTTTGAACACACCTCATATATTGAAATCACATCCCTTTACATCCTTTGTCTTATGCTTAGCGCTTCCCACATACTGATCGCTCCTTGTAATCACATGTTAATTGTTGTTTTTCTTTTTGCAAATCATATCTCTTTTTAATGAAACGCATGCTCTATTATTTATAAATCATAAGACATTTTGTCTTATTATGTATTGTGTTCCATTTAGAAGGAGGTCAGCCTCCTTTAAGAGGTATTTGATATATCAAATTTTAAGTCTTCAAACTATATTGAAGTTGGCCTCTATCATGTTGTTTTATTCATTATTCTCCTTCACACTTTGTTAAGAGTGGCGGTTTCATATGATGGAGTAGGTATCATTTTATTTTTAAATCCTTTAACTTTGGTTCTTCCTTATGAAGAGTCGTCCCTTTTAAACATCACAATTTAAATCTTTAATTTAAATTGTACTCAAACTCCACCGCCCAAAGATAGTCGGCTATTTTGAATGATGTGAATTTAATTGCATAGAGTAATGATATTCTTCAACGGTCTTAAGTCTTAACAACCTCTGCCTTCAACGGATATATTATCAAACCAATGTTTAAATCTTAAATTTAAACATTAAGATCTACCAACCTCTGCTCAATTGATCCAACTTGTCGTAGACATTCCACTGAATGATGATGAAAACATTTGCACCTTCTTGACATCAATGACAATATTTCCAACATTTCCTTCATGACCCTTATTTAAGAGGAATTATTATTTAAAATAAACTTTAATACTTTAAATTTATATTTTATAATTATATTATATTTTACATTTTATATTTTAATATTTTAATTTTACTTAAGCCCTCTTTTTTTATAAATATTTTTTATAATATTTTATTATGGGTGTTTTAGGTTTATCTTGATTTAATTTCAAAGCGGCGACATTACAGAGCCGATGAACTAGGATCTATTCTAGATTCTACAAAGTTTGAAGTGATATTTGAAAATGGAGATGGAAGGAATGGCAATGTTAAACCTAAAGAATCAAGAGGATAAGAAGACAATAAGGAACATTTCTTACGTAGGATACTTCGCATTTCTCCTAACTCAAATATGGTTGGGGCTATTAAGAAAGAAGAAGATAGACTTAAAAGTATTGCAATCTTTTTTGTTTGTCTAGATATCAATTTTCTTCCTTCCAGGAAATTTTTTGATGAATAGTTAGGGAATGTTTGGGCTAAAACGATGGGCATTTATGTCTCCTTCTACAGTATGATTCAAAGGGGGTTATTCATTATTTTCTTCAAAAACCATAGCATCCAAACAAGGGTTTTAAAAAAGGAATTCAAAAAATGGGGCAATCGATTTTCAAGGCTATATCTCGGTCACCTGAATCTAACCCTTGTGAGATTCTTGCTGACTCAGCCCCAAGGTGGCTTGAATTAAAAAACCTTCCTCCTCAACTGTGGGTTTCCATTCCTCAAGCCCTAAAGCCTTTGGAAAATCTGCTTCAAGTTGAGGAAACGAGAACTACTCTCCCTCATCTCAATGCTAGGGTTTTAATTTATCTTAAAACCTCTGTTGATATTCCAAAGCTTTTGTGCTTCCAAATAGGAGTTAACCAGTTGATATGTGAATTAGAAGTCTTGGGAGGGTTAAATGCATGTTTTCTGTGAACAAAGAGGGCCATCAAAGAAGAAACTGCCTAAAAATTCAAAAAAAAAAAAAAAATCTATAGATGATGAAACTCCTTTCAATGATGTAAGTAGTAAAATGGAAGTTGAACTTGATTCCTGCCCTCCTGATGAAAATAAGGTATCATTAATAGCTACAAAAAAGCCAAATATACCTTTAGAAGATGTATCTCATGCTTGCAATGATGTAAGTAGTAAAATGGAAGTTGAGTTTGATTCTTGCCCTCCTTTTGAAAATAAGGTATCTTCATCAGAAAATGTGGATAGCAATCAGAACAATATTGTTGACAAAGAATTGGTTTCAATGGAAATTATCCCTCCTAATATGGTTGTTCCTATAATGGAAGAAGAATATATTGCTATCCCTACTAATTCAAATCCCTAATCTAAAAAAGAAAATTATGATAACAACATTTACAATGAAAGACCAGTTAAGAAAAATGCCCAACAATTGGTACTTGAAATTTTGAAAAACAAATCTCAGGTGAATAACCTGAATACTATTCCCAATACTCTCCAGAATCTACAAGGCAATGAACCTAAGTCTGCCAAATAACTTACTCATACAATATTTATGGGCAAATCAAAAAGACAAATAGCTAGTCTAGATTGTGTTAATCCCCTTTTTTAGGAAGAACTAATTGAGAAAGAAGGTGTTGATCCTGACAATGGAGGTGAAATAGATGAAGGAAATAAAGAAAACAATTTGATCAGTCTGGGACCATTCAAAAAGAGGAAAAAATGCCTAAATGTTTTGATAGGCTGTATAAAAACCAAAAGCCCTGCCCATCTGTCATGTCCCCTTTTTCGAAATAAAGCCAAGGAGAAGAATTTCTAGCCTATCCTTATTTCTTATAGGCTAAAGAGGAAAAAAAAGCAAGGGAAATAATAATATTTTAAGTGGGCCCAATTGTTTCAAATTTAAAGGCCAACTTAATAATATTATTATAATAAATATAAAAAGTATTTTTAAATACTAAAATTAAAATAAAAAGCATTTTTAAATTCTAAAAATAAAATAAATAAAAGTAATTTTAAATACTTTTGGAAATTTGGTCTCAAGGGCCCATTTTTTAGCACTATAAAAGGAGGCGCCTATCTTCATTTGAGGATCATCATTCAAGTTATCCTTTTGCACTCAATTTTCAAATTTGAGCAGTTTGTTCACTCTAGGGCATCCAAGGACGAAAACGCTTGGTTTGTTCAAGGTTTGAGAGGACGAAAACCCTCTTGGGTTCCACATTTGGAATCAAGGATGAAAACCCCTATTTCTCATTTGGGTGATTCCATTCGAGAATCACAATTTTGTTGATTTTGGAGATTTCATGAAAGATTCTAGCAATTGGGCACTTTGGAGTTGCAAGCAAATCGTTTTACATCATCAAATCAGCATATTTGGGCAAGTTCCAAGTTGATATGTTGCTGCTATAGTGTCGCTATAATGACTTGATGAATATTTCAGCATTTTGAGGATTGCATATTGTTGTTACAGCATGCCGCTACAGTGGTTGCTACAATGTTTTACCACCAAATTAGCATTTTTGGAGACATTTGTTGCTGGTTTACAAGGGTTTCAAAGCTATATCACTTTCCAAAACAATCAGAAATAATTTATTAAACATGGCGACTCAGATCTAGGGTGTTTGTTGTTGTTTGAGTTGGTTTTCAAGGCCGCATATCATCCACAAAAATCAGATATAATTTTATGAGTAGGGCGAGTGCAGATTTGCGGGTTTTGGAGGAATTTTTCATATATTTAGGGCAGCCATACCATCCATTATTGCTGCCACTAATTTCTGCACAAAGGCGAATCAATTTGAAAGACTTTGGTGCTGATTTCCAGCATATATGTGAGGCTGTACAGGTTTTTTTAGGGTTTGTAAGTGCATTTACTGATTTACATCATCGTACCTTATTTTCAGCAATTGAAATAAAATTTCAGAATTTATTTGTGATCCCCAATCTACTGTTACATCATTTATATTTTCAGATCTGAGTGTGTTTTAATCATGAAATAAATGAAATAAGCATATGGGGGTTTGGTAATGTTCGCCATTAATTTTTCATCCTTAGCATCAATTTGATTTTGCTATTTTCAGTTATTTATTTGTTCAGAAAATCAGAAAATTACAAAAAAAATAGAATATTGCAAAAATAATTAATTGGGGATATTACACCACCTACCTCTACTCATAAATGAATATAAATTGTATCAGTTGGAATGTCAGAGGATTGGAATCCTCTAATAGAAAATACATTCTTAGGTCATTTTGCAATAATGGGCCTATAATGGAATTTTTCTGTCTTTAGGAAACTAAGGCTATGAGTTTCCAGCTTGAATGTGCCCTCGAATTTGTTTGAAAAAATTCCAGTTTTTTTCTCTACAAATCATAGTAAAGGTAAAGGTGGGACAGCAATTTTAATTGCCTCTAAGTGGATCCCTTTTGTTGTTGATAGTTGTTCCTCTCCTTGTAATAGGCTAATTTGGGAGGTTATTAATAAAGAAGATATCAAATTTGGTATTTGCTCTATTTATGCCCCACATGACTATAGCGAGAGAAGTAAGCTTTGGAAATGTATCTCCAATTCTCTCCTGAATGTCCCATGGATCTTGTGGGTGCAGGTGGTGGGGGGGATTTTAATGTGGTTAAATACAAAGAAGATAAAACTGGAGGAAACGCCTTTTCTTGTAAAGGAAATGAACTATAGTTCTGGGCCAAAGCTAAGAGATTTTTAAATCTCGTGAATCCTCTAGAAAAAAAGAAAGCAGATAGTAAAAGTATATGGTACACTTGGTGTAATAATCAAATCCCTGGAAAAAGAGTTTATTCAAGACTAAATAGATTCCATGCCCATAAATACTTCTTCAACTTTGAAAACATTGAGGACAATAAATATATTCAGGTATTTCCCTCTACAATGTCAAATCACTATCCCATTGAAGCCACAATAAAAGTAAAGGGTGGTGGACATTCCAATAATCATAGGAATGAAAATATATTCAAACTTAATGTATCATTATTGAAAGATAATGACTATCTAAATGGTATTCTTATTGTGAGAAATATTAACAAATCTATTCTCTATGGAAGATCTACCATCAAGAGATGGACTAATTTATTAATAGGGTGTAGAAAATTGTTAAAAACAATTGGTAAGAAGAAAGCCTTGACAGAAGGAGAGATGAAAAATGTTTTGAGGAAAAACTGGTTAGCTTAAAATTGCAGATGCAAAGTGAAATCAAGAATGACAAGATCCATAAAAATTTAACTAAGGTTAAACACGAACTAAGATGCTTGCAAAACTTCAAGAATCAAGGAGCCAAATTAAGAGAAAAAATGAATTGGTTAAAGGTTGGTGATAAAGGCACTAAATATTTCTTTAATATTTTGAAGTTGAAACAGAGCATTGAGAAAATAGGGCCTAACAAGTTAGGAGATGAATTGATTGATGACAGTAATAAAATGAAGGATTCCTTCAAAAAATCTGTGCACTTCTAAAGAGGATAATGTCCAGAGCAAGTCTGCAAAGAAATTTTGTAGGAAAATAATTCCTAGAAAAGTTAAGTGAGGAGGATGTTGTAGAAATAAGTAAAGACATATCAAAAGAAGTGATTAAAATTATTAGATCCTTTGAGAATGGTAAGTCTCCAAGAACTAATGTCTACCCATTGAATTCTATAAAGCCAATATTGATTGGATGTCAAATGATTTATTAGAAATGTATAATGAAGCTTTTGAGTAGGGCTCATTAGGCAAAAAAATAAACAAGGTATCATTAAGCTATTACCTAAAGATGGAGACAAAATGCTTATTAAAAACTGGAGACCCATTAATCTTCTCAATATTTCTTATAAAATCCTAGCAAAATTATTAGCTCTTAGATTAAATGAGATTCTATCTAAAATAATCCCTGAGACAAAAACAGGATTCATAAAAGGAAGATGCATTCTTGAAAATCTAATTAATAGCTGGAAAAGTCTTAACTAGGTAAAGAATTCAAACCAAGTGGTGTGTGTGATGTTGCTTGATTTTGAGAAAGCATATGCTAAGTAGAATGGTCTTTCACTTTTACTGTTATGGAATCCTCTGGCTTTCCTCCCAAGTTTTGTCAATAGATTAAGATACTATTCAAAGATGATTTTACTCAAATTGATGTTAATGGTTCTTTAATTGAGCCCTTCCCTTTGCAGAGATCCACAAGACAAGGATGCCCTTTAGTTCTTTCCCTATTTGTCATTGCATCAGATACTTTATAATATATTTTGAATACTAACATTATTAGTTCTCCAGTAAACAAGATTTGTTTACCTAATCAAGACAATTTGATTGATATTCAATTTGCAAATGATACTACTTTATTTACTGAGTTAAATGAAGTCAACATTAACAATGTGTTTGATAGACTTATTATATATTGTAAGGCATCTCAAGTTAAAATTTCTGAAAATAAATCAATTGTACTAGAGTGAAAAGATTTTTCTCTCGATTGGCTGAAAAATAAAAACTGGCAATGGGGTGGTCCTAACAAAAATGTGAAATACCCTAGCCTTCCTTTTGTTGTTGATCCTTCTTTAAATCTTTAAAGGAATTGTGGAAGTAGATGTTCAAAAAGTCAGAAAATAATAATATGCAAACTCAGTTTCGATCCCTGCCTGGCAGAATTCAAGTATGTCAAAAATTCATGGCTTCTTATAGCATTTACTACTCTGCTTGGCTTTTTGGAAATTGTCAAGTTGAAAAAATTCAAAAAATGTTAAGAGGTTTTTTGTGGTCCGATGGCAAAAGAAATAAAAAAAGACATGTTGTCAAGTGGGCATGGTGTTGTCTTCTCAATTCCAAGAGGGGCTTGGGGCTTAAGGAAATCAAATTGCAAGGTATTGTTCTTGCTATCAAATGGATTCTAAAATCATTTGAAGATCATGAACCCTAGAATGTATTAATTAGAAATAACATCGCCTTGGCAATCCCAAAAAAAACAAAGATTGGAAAGGTTTGCATCTTCATGATCTTCTCTTTGGTAAGTTCCCTGTTAGACCATTTGGCTCCAATGTGTTTTGCAGTATCTGGAGAGCATGGGAGAGTATTAAGGATATTTTGAGAGGTCATGAAGCCTTCTCTAGAGTGGATGGAGTTTTAACCGCCTACAGGTCTATTTGGTGGAATCTTAAGTTGAAAAAATAAACCTCTTGCTCTCCTTCAAGGTTGTTCTACTAAGTATTGAACTTCTAAAGGGATTAAGGAATTCAATGATATTTTGTTAAATGGATAGTTGTTAGATTGGGATAAAATAGAAGCTGTTTTTGCTATTCCCAACAATCATAGAAGAATTTTTTCAGTTCTTTAAAGTGCATTCTACAGTGTCTTATTTCTTGTTATATTAAGGTTTGATCTTCAAATCATGGACAACTATAAATGGACTGATGAGACAGCATTTAAAAAAGTGAATTCAAGAAAATTATATGCTATGCTTGCTGACTCTTGGGAAGTTCTTGATAGTCTGAACTCTAATGGGAACCTTAATCTATCTGTGGAAATGTGATCTAATATCCTCAAAACTTTATGGTCCAAAGTCCTTAAACCAGAAAAATCATGCTTTAGATGGCTTCTAATTCTAAAGAAGTTGGCTATCAATTCTATGTTGACTGATTATGGTATTCCTCCTAGGGTGTGCAGTTTATGTAATAAAGCTGAAACTTTTGAACATTTATTCTTTGATTGTTTATAACTTTATATGCTCGTAACCTTTGGTCCTCATTTGTTGGTAATGGTTTGGGATAGAATGTTAACAATGGCTTTTCTTGACATGAAATTCTATTTGGATATGTTTCTGATTTTGATGAAAATTTTGATAACTTTTGGCTTGTTTTGTCCACTAAGATTTTATGGCACATCTAGAGATAGAGAGAGAACTAACGAAGTATTTCCGAACAAGAGAAGATACCTTACGGAGTCTCTTAGTGAGCTCAGTCTTTCGTATTTTGATGCAGGTTACCATGATTTTGGAGATTCTGAAAAGTAGATTCTTCAGCTTGCTAGAAGAGGGGCTAACTACTGTATACAAAAAAGAAATCAAAAGAGCCCATTTCTAGCCACATGAAAGAAGAAAAGTGAATGATAAATTAGTTAAGGAATATATGGAGTTTCAAAAGGAATCTTTGAAAATCCACAAGTACAACATCCCGGAGCTGTTTGAAGACAAGAAAGGAGATAATGAGTAGGTTGATCTAAAAATTGTTAGTTCAGCTGATCCAATTGTTAACAAAGCTATGTATACCTCTGATCTAGCTGATCCTGTCATTGGCACTTTTGATTGTGACCTTCACAAATGTAGCAATAATAGAAAATGCTGCTGGGAGTAACTTGTGTTGTTCACCGTCTGTGTTGTCTCAGTTTAAAAGATGCTTCTATAATTAGTATAAGTTTGTAAGTCCTTTGTTTGGACAATCTTTTGGGCTGCTTGGCAGCCTCTATCTCTTTTTGTGGTAGCTGTTGGATCTAGAACTGTTATGTAAATCTTATGTTGTTTTGCTCGTGGGCTGACTTTGCTAGCCACCATACCTGCAAATTTTGTCAACAATATTCAATATTTAAAAAATGGACACAAAAAAAAATACTGTTGCATTTAGCTACCTTTGGGCAAAGTTTTGCGAGTTGCTCAATGTCCTTCAAAGTAACTTCTTCAAATCCATGACAGCAGAGCTGCTTCAATGCTCCTTTGATATTGTTCCAAGTAGATTGCATGTGTTGTTTTTCCAAGAACCCATAAACAGTATTCAGAACCTTAAAAATCTTGATTGGCCTTTGCAAAGCTGGAGGATAAGAAAGAGCTCCCTTTTGCTTTCCCGCATTTTCCTCTTTTTTAAGATTTTTGTTCAAACTCCCACATAGAGTTCTCAACTCAACATCTGTATCCCTAATGAGCTTCGATAGCCTTGAAGTATAACTTTCTTGTGGATCATTTGCCAAGAATGTTTTTGAACTAATAACCTGTCCACCAAGTGCACAGCTCCTTTCATCAAGGATCTCAACACATGCAGATCCAGAACTCTTAGTTTCGTTTCCTGTTACTGCTGATGATTCATCATGATTTATACCTTCCACTTTTTTCCTTTTTCTGTCTGAATTCTTATCCTGTTTATCATTTCTAAGCTCATTCGATCTAAAGGAATTTAATGAAAGACCAACTGGTCTACTCCCATCAGATTCTTGATTATCATGCAACTCATTCCTTCTTCCCAAAGCACTTTTGGTGGCACTGGCTGAACACTGCACATCATGTGAATATTTTGATGAAGTATTCAGCAGATCTAAATCTGAAATAATATCATGCCAGGCAGCGTCTGCAACGGCTAGAGTATGCTTTCCTGAAGACTCACAAATATCTGCCCCTGATATGTTTCCTTTACAACGCAACTGTAATATACTATCACTACTCTCCCCAATTAGGTTTTCTTTATAATCTTTTGCAGAAATATCTAATTTTGAAGTTATTCCACTAATAGTGGTATCATTTGGGTGATGCTTCTTTGTAAATGGAATAAGGACCATAAATTCACTCTCATGCAACAGAAGAGAACTCATTTGAGCACCCGCATCTAATTTAGACCCCTGAAAACCAGAATCAAATATTAGACAATTGAAAGAGCAAAAATTGCTTAATCTTTCTAAAATAATATTAAGAGTAAAAAACAGTGATATGAGCAACAGGGTTCCCCAGAAACAAGAACAGCAGTTGCACTGACATACAGCCTAGCCTGTTAGTGCAAATGATAAATAGCTCATACAAGATAATAAAAAGCAGATAGGTTGACAAAGACAAGACAAGACAAGACAGACAACAAGCCTAACAAACAAAGTATATGGCTTCCATAAAGACAAGACACGTTGAAGGTTGTCACATAGATGAAGCAAGACAAGGAGGTTGCCAAACATATATGGACATGTGCGGAATGTGACAGATTAAGTATTTAATGTCATTATTTGCAACATAGTGCTTATAATTCACTAACACCAAATCAAACATAAGCATTGTAGTTACAGGAAAGAAAATGAGATACAAAAACTTAAATGGCATAGAACAGACAAGAGAGATGTGGTTAAGGGTAGCATCCACAATGTATGCTTCTAAGTTCTATGCTTTACAATGCATCACTTCTATTACCTGAATGCACAATACAAAGCCCTGATGTTCAGTTAATACACAGTGCAAGCCAAGAGCACCTATATACACCTGTTGTGCTTAGGCATTTTAAACATCACCACATGACATCTATAAATTTATAGTCCTAAGTCCTAACATTCTATACATGAAATCTAAATATCTCCTACATGCCATCTATAGAAGGGGGTCATATGACATCAACACACCAAAATGATTACAACATGAAAAAATTATTTCTCCTAATGCTTATTGCAAACCTCTTAATATTCTGGAGAGTCAACTAGCTTCAACATTCCTCAAAACAAATAGTTCATTTAACTACCATTCTCTGTCCTAATTAAATATTTTGATACTTTTCCATCTCTTCCAAATATAAAGATGAGCTAAATTTCCAGTTTAGAATCTAAATCATATTTTCGATTCTGCATCTACGCATATCTGAATGACTGCCTCATGTCATTTTCCACAACTCTGTAACAAATCATGTCCATCTGCACATGCATGTCTAGGACTCATGATCTAGTAGTGAAGTGTCTTTATTTCATCACTTCCACTCAATACCTAATAGATGAACTCCTAGATGGATATAGGACAGGTAACAGTTCTTCTAATTCTCAGATAATCCAAACATAACAGGACTAAATTAAAAACCAGTCCCTTCAACCTCTCTGCCTAGCATAAGTTTTCCTCCAAATACTCAAAACTCGCTTTTTTCCATATTTCAATCTTCAATGCTTCCCTGACTCTTACCATGTGAAACTTAATTCAACATCATCCTCAGTGACTTTTACAATACCTTAGTAAATTTTTGACTTTCAACCATAATATATGATAATTGTTATGATAGATTTAATCAAACCAATGTATTAAATATAAGAGAAAATTGGTTTTAATTTATTTAACCTGACAACGCTCATGATTTACTTCGTCATTCCAATAAAATTTCCTATGTAATCCACTTTCCTTTACAATGTATTGATTCCTACATAGACATCTGCTCTTACATCTGATGCCCACATAATTTGCAGTTATATATGGTAGCCTTCTTGATCTCATGAATTTATACGCTTGGTTTCTTACAGTAAGATGGTGTTGCAATTCACAGTGAATACTGCTTTAGAAGTTATATATCTTCATGTTAATCACTGTCATTTCTCACATTCTCTGCTACATGTTATGATCTCAAAAGTGGCCTTCTGTACCAAAACTCTGACATGGCATAAGTTAAAAAGCAGCTATCTCAATTGAGCTCTCAAGACCACAGACAGGTGAGTTGTATCTGCAGCAGCTATGTTGTGGTCAATCCCAGAGCATGATAGTGTGGAAGAAATTCCTGGGGAGGAACGCATCCTTACAATTCTATGGGAACTGTTTGTCAGCAATTTTAGCCAATGAATCCCTGCAAAAGTGGATTCTTAGAAGGATCCTATTACACTTCCTAGAAGGGAACAATGTGTTCACATGGGCGCAGCTACAACCATGAAACTATCACTACTATTAAGTTCCCTCTCAGGCAGATTTGAGGTCACACTTCCTAGAAGGGAACAAAGGTGTTCACATGGGCGCAGCTACAACCATGAAGCTATCTGTAATGTCCCCACTTTGAAATTAAACCAAGACTAAACCATCCAAATCATTTGGTAATCCTATTCAGGGATTACAAGTGTGCTTCATTGAATTCAGTTTTGAGATTAACATATTCAGATTGATTTCAAATTGCTGTATTATATTCCAAATCCCAGCCTAATTGTGAATAATAGGGGATCGCCTAAATTGGAGGGTGTCTCACATTGAGGGGACAAGGTCAGGAAAGTGGGGCCCACCCCATATCAATTATGGGTCTGCTGTATACAAAAGAAGATCACTGATACAAGGAATACAGATCACATTAATGAAGAAATCGCTGGTATCAAGCAATCGCTAGTATACAAGTAATGGAAAGGGTTCTCAATATACGTCTGAGATTAGCTCTAGTTTCCTCTTATCATAAGGCCTTGATTATCGAACATAGCTGATTTCTGTCGGGCCTGGGACATTATAACAACTGTGCTGTAGTTTATTTGGTGTAAGGCAAAGCAACTCTGTCCACCTGCATTGGAAATAGACAAAAGGCAGATCGAAGTAAGTGTGATCTTAATCACAAGCCTTCTAAGGAAAGTAAGGAAGCACCTAAGGCAAGAGGATTAATAACTAAAAACTCAATAAAGATTATTTTAAGAATAGTCAAAGGACACATGAAAGGTTGTGTCTCATGAGGAGACAAGATATATAAGAGAAATCAATCAAGGGAAAGGGGGCCATCGAATATCAATTAAGAAGAGAATTTATATATATAAATCTACTCCTTGAAGGAGCATGAAACCAGATTTAATAATCTAAGGACGAAACCCCTTATGATTATGCAATATAGGATGAAAACTCTTAATTACTATGGCTGAGTTAATGGACGGAAACCCATAATTCAGGCAGACCCAAAGACATTTCAAAGTCACTCATACAAAGAGAAATCGCTGCATATTGGAAGAAGAATTATAGCAGAACATAAAGGATAAGTTTTATATTTTCAAGAGAAACATTATAATCTTAAATCCGAATTATATAATCAAAATTATAATTTTTAGGATAAATTAATATCTATGATTAACTATGCAACCATTATTGTGAGTTAGGGTTATTTATGTAAGGAAAAATAAGGAAGTCTAGAACGCGACATTACAATTGGTATCAAAGCTTTGATCCTACTAGCCTGCAAGGAAATCTAAAATGTTGGATGCATCCTAGTCAAAAAGATTTGAAGGACAACAAAGGGAAGAAGACATGGATCTTATGCAAGAATTATTGTAAAAACTTGAGGCCCCTAAAATTATTGACCGGTATCAGAGTTTGTCAGATCATGTAAAAGCCTGTGTTCCCTTTGATGAGTACTTGGAGGCACTTGGGTACCAGTTTCCCAACAAAAGAGGCCTATATGACTACATAAGAAAGGAATTGATGAAGAAAGAATCAAAATCACAAGGAGAGGCTGTGGAAGTAATAAAAAAACAAGAGGAACCTAAAAAGGAAGTCGAAGATAAAAATTCTTTAGTAGGAAAAGATGTTTTATTGGTTTCTATTTTCTAATGATGGTGACACCAAAATATCAATGAAGGTATGACAAAAGGGGTTCCACTTGATGAATGGGAAGAATTCAAGTTGAAGGAAGATGCCTCAAACATGCTCTATCTTCCGAACTTCAAATTAGTGAGCCATTGATGGATATACGAAGTAGCATGATGAATGACTATACATTTGAGAAGAACACTCTGGTTAGCCATAATACGGGAGTTTTAAGTCATAACAATGAAGATGTTGAGGAAATATCAACAAATTCACTTTTTGCAAATGAGGATAAACATTTTGTTCATAGCATAAGGAATGAAGATATTTCAGACTTGGTGCTTCCTATGTCACTGCCAAATTCTTGTCACCATGGAAAACATGCAAAGAGGGGTGATAGAGTGAGAGATACAACCTGCAGTAAAGAACACCTAGATCCTTTTACTCAAATACAAAATTGGCTATGCACAAAGGAATGGGATCCTGGTATTCACAATACTCTCGTAATTCATCATGGCAGAGGATGCAACATTTTACTGCCTTTTTGGATGTTAGCAATGACAATCAAGAGTTTGTATTCCTTGCCCACGATCTTTGATGAAAATAAAATGAGAGAGCAGAAGATCATGACAGCGTATGATCTCATTCAATGTGATCAAGCAAATCTTTCTGGTTCTTTTTCGAGGCCAAAATTCTTGAACTCTACACCTCAACTTGTAGAGCCTGGAGAGAATTCAAAATTTGCAAGTTTTCTATACATTATGTGGAAAATGAAGAGAAACCGGATGGAGTTGAAATTTGGGAGCCAAGATTTGGTGGGCATCAAAGTCTTGGTGAGAGGGAAGCCTCGTTAAATGCTCGAGACCACAAAATTTACTATGGTTTTGTAAATGGGCCTAAAGGCTCCCCAAGTACTGGATTTGATTTGTCTGAAAAGGATGCACAGTTTTTGAATACTTGACACATTGTTGTTTCGTCATACATCTTTGGAAACTCATTTAACTTAAGGACACCGCCCAGTAAAAAGGTTACACAGTCGTCCAAGAAGAATGTGTGTTTTGTAATGTTTATTGATGAGAGAACATTGAATACAATGTTCACAAAGGATCAACATCCTTATGACAAAGGGTACTCCATATGGCTTGACAATAAGTTGCAACTCCAAAGTGATCCACTCCAAATACTGGAATACTTTCTGTGGCATCGAGAATTTGAATATGCTATTTCGAATCACTATGATTGTCCCTGCATGTGGGAGGAGGTGATGCAAAACAAGAAGTTGAACAAGTTTAATCACACTATCATTCATGAACTGTTTGCATTTTACCAATCTAATGGTCTTCCAAGATTTAATGCCACAAATCCAAACAAGCTCCTTCAAGTCATGTACCTGAGGGATCATTTATTGTGTGAGCTCACACCCCAATGTCAAATCTCTTTTCATGCCTTTGGTTTAATGAAGTTGATCGTTTTACCCCACGTGACCAGCTTAGCTTTGCTTCTGTTTGTTCAAATAAATTAAACAACTCAATTGGTAAGGTGCTTGAAAAGAATCATATAGAATACTCATTGATGGACATAACTAAAAGAGAATGCTAAATCCGAGAACTTAAAAGCTAGGGAACTAACTAAAGTAAAAGATCTGGATCCACAATTTTCGTTTGCACAAGGATCATATTTTTCCCCTGAGCTGCACAACAAGTTAAGTAGCATGGATGAGAATTCCAATGAGGACGAATTGGTGAAGAGTTCTTGTCAGGAGACTATCATAAATTTTGATTGTGGTAAGCCAACTGAGGGTCTTCAAGAACAAGAAAGTATTGTTTACACTAATGCCTTTTCTCAATGGGGACTTCCTCTCTCTAACAATAAGAGAGAACCAACAGCTCAGAGGATGTTAGTTCGAGCCTAGAAGGTAGTGAACCCACATATGAAGGGGAAAAGTGCATTTTAGCTGATATTGTGCCTCCGATATATGAAAATAGGGAGCCTCTCTATGAGGGTGAAGTAGCTTTAGCAAAACAGGCGAACAAACGAGCAATTTTGCAAGATGCAGTCGATGCCAAAAAGGAATTGATCTTCGGATTGATGATTCCTTTACTTGGTTTCAAACTATGCTATTGCAAGGTGTCTTTTTGTTTCTTCTTTCTAAGGATGAGAGAAAACTTGTCCTAAATTACAAACCTTACCCATTTCGAACTCGGGGTTTTGTTGTTGAGAGTTATTGGGAAATACCAGTACATAAGCCCGAAGAATACTGGACAATAAATTGTCTTCACACTTTAGATGATTATATCAACCTTATGATATTAAAACACTATATTGGCAGTTTGTTTGAGGCAAGAATAATAACAACTATTCTCCAGGAATATCATTGTATTACAAAGTCAGACATAACCAAGACAATGAGCGAAGCGTCACTTGGTGTAGAGTTTTCAATTCCTAATTATATCAAAGTGTCCCAGCATAAGCTAATTACATCACAAGGACAATCAATGTCTAGGAATTACAAATCTACAAGGTTGATTTGGGATCCTAGCTTGTGATTGCTTGAGGACAAGCAATCTTGGGCAGGGCGGACTATAATGTCTCCACTTTGAAATTAATATTAGAATAATTATTTATCCTATTTTTAATTAATGGTCACTCCTGTAAATTCGCTGTATTTTATTTGGTAAGATCGTTTGCACGATCTTCTACAGTTTCTATTTTAGAAACTTGCCCTTCTTGTATATTTGTAATCTATTTATCTGAGCTTTTGCTCATTGTTAATAACAATCATATTTTACCAATTACTCAGCGTAATATGGTATCAGAGCAAAGTCGGTCTTTGGATGCGTTTCTTTCTGGTCGCAATTTGCACTCCTAGGGTTTTTCACGACTTCCAGAAATCGCGTTTCTTTTTTTTCCTTTCTGGAGACCGCGATTCTGTTCCTAGACGTCATGATTTTGTTCCTGGAGGTCGCGCTTTGCAAGTTGTGCCTGGTCGCGCTCCTAGCAGGGGTTGCGCTCCTAGCAGGGGTCGCGTTTTGTCTGCATCGCGATTTTCCTTTGTTCCCTTTGAAATCGCGATTCCAAGGAAGGTTTCCTTGTTCTACTAACAATTTCAAGCTGCGATTTTCAGTATTCTGGGCGCGCGATTTTATGACCTAGTTTGTCTGCGTCGGTTTCTAGTTCACCCGCATCAAGGGTTTTGAAACCTGAATCTTTCTGCTCACGGTTTTCATCAATCTGGATGCGTTTTTATTCCAGACAGAGTGCATTTTTTCCAGGGATTAAGGACACGATTTGTGCCCTAGTTTAGCCACGAATCGTTTCCTCTGATAGATGCGATTCTCAGTACCATTAATGCACGCATTTTTCAGTATTCTCTACAAACCGTGTGTTATTCTCAGTGTTCTTGGTGCTACGACTAGGGTTTTTGAAAACCGACTAGGTTTTTTTGCAAATAAATCCTCTGTTTGAAGTCGAAAAATTATTCTGATCACAGATTCTTTCTGGGTTTTTCGAGACTATTTCTGGGTACCTGTTGGATTTTTCTGGGTGTCTCGAAATTCGTGCCTTAAAATTTGTGCCGACGGATTTATCTTGAATTTTGTGCCTGTAAACTGCCTCAGCATCCTGTGCATTGGAATTGGTGCTTCAAGTTCCGTGCATTCAGCCTCTTCGTTCCTCGAAAAGCGTGCAAGATGGTGAGTTTGACCAACATCATGTTGGAAGGCAGTCAGAGATTTAACGGCAAAAATTATAACACCTGGAAGCAGCGAATGATGACCATCTTTGAATATCGCTGCCTCGATCAGATGATTTTAGGCACCACTACTCGTCTTGCAACGGCGGGTAAAGACCAGGATAAGTTTGACGAGCAGAACCGTGAAGCAATCATGCTCATTAAGCTTTCAGTCATAGATGATCAGCTACCTGAGATTCCAGCTGGAAAAACAGCAAAGGAGATTTGGGACCATCTGAAGGGTATGCATGAGACCTCTGACAAGAGCCGTGTGTTCTTCTTGAAAAATATGTTGTTTTCTATCATGATGGATGAGAAAACAACATTGCAAGCGCACCTGAACAAGATCCAGGAGATCCGAGATCAGTTGGAGGCTATTGGTCGAAAAATGGAGGAAGAAAGCATGGTCGTGATCACTTTGAAAAGTCTACCTAAGTCTTATGAACATTTCATCGAGACTCTCAACATTACATCAGCTAATGTTGATCTAAAGTTTCCAGAGCTCTGTACTATCCTCTTGAAGCAAGATCGCTGGAAACAACAGTTTGGTAGTAGTGCTTCTTCGTCCTCTTCAGAGCAGGCTTTTGCAACCAAGTTTCAAGCTCAGAATAAAGGCAAAGGTCCACCTCCACAGCAGAAAGGCTCTGATCAACCTCAGGACAGCATCAAGAAAAAGAATATTCAGTGTAATTACTGTCACAAATATGGTCACATCAAAAAGGATTGTCGTCAGCGTTTGGCTTCTAAACAGAAGAAGCAGGGAGGGTCTCAGCAAAAAGCAAATATTGTCGAGCACATTGAGCAGAAGGAATCTGCCTTTTACGCTTTTATGGCTAAAAGACCTGCAGATCATGTGAAATCCTCTGCCTGGTACATTGATTCAGGTGCTTCGCGTCACTTCACTCATCGACGTGATTGGTTTACAGACTTTACTCCCTTCAGTGATTCAGTTATTTTTGGTGGAGGAGAAGAATATACAGTTGTCGGTAAGGGCACTATTCAGATTCAGTCTGGTGTGAGGAATCTCATATTCCTCAATGTTTACTATGTTCCTAGTATTGAACTTAATCTTCTCTCTGTCAGTCAGATCATGCGGCACTCTCCTCAGTTGGATGTGGTTTTCAGTACACACAAATGTTCCATTGTTGATCGGGAGACTCGTAGCACTGTGGCTGTTGGTATTGAGGATCATGGTCTATACAGACTTGTGGATATAGGTGATTCTCCAGAGTTAGCCATGGCAGCCCGAAATTCTTCCATCACCAGTCTTTGGCATCAACGTTATGGGCACTTAAATGTGCACTATCTTTCTCAGCTATCTCGGGAGGGCCTTGTGGCCGGTTTACCTGAGATCCAGACCCAGCATCATGGTGTTTGTGGAGCTTGTCAGGCTGGGAAGCAGCATCGGACACCGTTCCCGACTGGTGACTCATGGCAAGCCTCCAAGGTACTTCAGTTGGTTCATGCTGATGTATGTGGGCCAATGAATACACCTTCTGCTACTGGTTGCAGGTACTTCTTACTTTTTGTTGATGATTTCAGTCGTAAAATGTGGGTGTACTTTCTCAGACAAAAATCAGATGTGTTTACTGTATTTCATAAGTTTAAGGCCTTAGTAGAGAAAGAGTCTGGTTGTTCCATAGCCACTCTTAGGTCAGATAATGGGGGGGAATTTTGTTCTACTGACTTCTCCAACTTCTGTGATATACACGGCATCAAACGCCAGTTAACCACACCCTATACTCCTCAGCAAAACAGTGTTGTAGAGCGGCGCAACCGCACAATCACTGAGATGGCACGTTCCATGTTAGAACACAAGAGTGTTCCTAAGAAGTACTGGTCAGAATCAGTCTACACTGCCGTCTATCTCCTTAATCGGTCTCCGACTTATGTTGTTAAGGAGAAGACTCCTGAAGAAGCTTGGACTGGCCGCAAACCTCGAATCAGTCATTTGAAAATATTTGGCTCTTTAGCTTATGTATGGATTCCAGATGCCAAGCGCTCCAAGTTGGATTCCACGAGTCAAAAGCTTATGTTCACAGGGTACAATGACAAACATAAGGCTTACCGGTTGATTGATATCGATACTGATCGTCTTACCTTCAGTCGGGATGTTGTCTTTGATGAAGAACGAGGACCTTTTTCTTCCTTGTCTGTGCAGCATTCTGAGGATCAGCCTTTGAAGGCTGCTAATTTGGGTGTTCATCTTCCGTTAGGTCCACCTAATGGGAGGGATGATGATGCAAATTCTGATTTTGATGATGCTCAACCCAAATTTTCTCCGGATGACGTTGATCTTCCACCTGTTGCACCTGTTTCGGCTCCTCCTGTTACATCCAATGTTGGTACTTCTACTCTCCGGCCTAAATGGTGAGCTAAGACTATAGGAGATCTTCATGACGATGAGCTCATTGAGGGTAGATCATCCAGAAACAAGAGCAAACAGCAGCATACAGTTAACTTTGCTCTCATGGCCAACATTCACAGTGTCTATGAGCCTCAGACACATTCAGAGGCTAAAGGAATTCCTGAGTGGGAAAAGGTTATAGAGTATGAATACCAGAGTCTTCAGAAAAATCACACTTGGGTCCTTTCTGATCTTCCTCCAGGGAAGAAGCCCATTAGCTGCAAATGGGTGTACAAGGTGAAATACAAAGCTGACAGAACCCTTGACAAGTACAAAGCTCGTCTTGTTGCTAGGGGGTTCTCACAGAAGGAAGGCATTGACTATGAGGAGACTTTTGCTCCTACAACCAAAATGAGTACAATTTGGTTCGTCCTTGCCTTAGCAGCCCAGTTTGGTTGGAAAGTCCATCAGATGGACATTAAGAGTGCCTACCTCAACAATGAGTTGAAGGAAGAAGTCTACATGATGCAGCCTCCAGGGTTCAAGGTTGCTAGTCAAGAACATAAGGTGTGTAGATTGGTCAAAGCACTCTATGGCTTGAAACAAGCTCCTCGAGCTTGGTACATCAACATTGATAAGTACATCACAGATCATGGCTTTCAGAGGAGTCCATCTGACTCTAATTTGTATGTCAAACGCACTGGTAGTAATATTCTGATTCTTGTTGTCTATGTGGATGACCTGATCATTACTGGTAGCTCGACACATTTGATCGCTGAGATCAAACAGGATTTGTGCATTATTGTTTAGGTGTTGGGGTTTGACAGACTGAGAGCAGTATCTTCATCTCCCAGTTTAAGTATGCTCGCAATCTTTTGGATAAGTTCCGCATGCAGGATTGCAAACCTGCCTCCACACCCATGGAAAAAGGGCTTAAGTTGTCAGCCAAGTCAGACTCACCTGTAGTGGATGAATCATTGTTCAGGCAACTAGTGGGCAGCCTCATCTATCTCATTGCCACTAGACCTGACCTCAGTTTTGCAGTGAGCTACATTTCACGCTTCATGACAGCCCCCAAGGTTGACCATTGGGTAGCAGCGAAGCATGTACTGCGTTGTGTGAAGGGCACTTCTGATTATGGACTTCTTTACTCAAGGAGTCACGATCCTAGACTCAGTGGTTTCACAGACTCAGATTGGGCACGTTTCGTTGATGACAGGAAATCCACCTCTGGGTATGTGTTCAGTTTGGGATCCGGTGCAGTCACATGGACTAGTAAAAAGCAGTAGGCAGTGGCTCTCTCCTCAACAGAAGCAGAGTATCGGGGAGCAATTAAGGCAGCTTATGAGGCAGTTTGGCTTCGCCGAATGCTTGCTGATATGCAAATATCTCAAGCAGGTCCGACTCCCTTGTTCTGTGATAATCAGGGAGTTCTCAAACTTGCCAAAAATCCAGTCTTCCATGAAAGAACCAAGCATGTAGAAACTCATTGTCATTTCATCAGAAAGCTTGTTGAAGACAGATCAGTTCAGTTGCTGTATGTTCCGACGGAGGATCAGACAGCCGATATCCTCACCAAGTCCCTTGGTTCAGATAAGTTTGTAAAATTCAGGGGATCTCTTGGTGGAGTTGATAGATTGACCATTAAGGGAGGGTATTAGAATAATTATTTATCCTATTTTTAGTTAATGGTCACTCCTGTAAATTAGTTGTATTTTATTTGGTAAGATCGTTTGCACAATCTTCTGCAGTTTCTATTTTAGAAACTTGCCCTTCTTGTATATTTGTAATCTATTTATCTAAGCTTTTGCTCATTGTTAATAACAATCATATTTTACCAATTACTCAGCGTAATAATTAAACCAAGACTAAACCATCCAAATCGTTTGGTAATCCTATTCAGGGATTACAAGTGTGCTTCATTATATTCAGTTTTGAGATTAACATATTCAGAAATATTAATAATTTATTAAGGCAGTTTGCAAGGGTACGCAACTGTGAGCAGCCACTACAAGACAAAGAAGATTTACTTTCTAACCACCGTTGATTTCAGTAGCCACCAAAGGGGATCAAAGGTGCTGAATAAGACAAACCCAATCAGCAATAAAAACAAAAGACAAGGTCTGCAAGGTTTGCACCCTTGTGCTTCCTTAAACAACCAATAGCTCTAAGAAAATAAGAGCCAACAACACATATGCCTATGATATTGATGAGTGGCCAATATCTAATATCAATCCAACTGTCCATGATAATAAAGCAGGTCATCCTTAGCCAAGTTTGTCTCATGTCCTCCATCAACAAACTACCTTAGAATACTCTTTATCAAGGAGGCTAGTGTGTAGTATATGTTCTCTAGGGGGGGCATATGAGAGACCAAAGGTTTTGTATCTTTCAACATTTGTTTGAAATAGGGAGATTGTGCCACATGAAATGGGATGGCATGGCAAAGAAAAATTTGGCAACCAGAGGAATCTGCCACTTTCCATAATTGCACATTCAACATCTCTACAATTGTCCCCAACCTCTCACTAGTCTTCCTCTTTCCTCTTGTAGAAACTTCGCCACTAGCAACCATGGATGGCATAGGAGATTTTGTAGACTCTACTCTCATACCCTTAGATTTTGCCTCACCCTCCATAAACAAACTATTTACCTCTGACTTCTTGGCTATGGTTATCTTTGGACAAACCTTAAACCCCTATCCAATAATGTCCAAAAGGGTGACTAGATACCATGGTGTAGCTTCCTATGAAATCTTTGTTGCACAAAGGACACAACCTAACTCTACTCCCCCCTAAATTTTTCTTTTTATCTTTGTCCAAAGCTGTTACAAATTGTAGAAGAGGTTTAGAAGGTTTGAATGGGCCCCTTATATAAGATCTTAAGAGGATGGAAGAGCATTCAAAATTTCAAACGGGTTATGTGGCTGTCCCACTTCACCCACAGCACTCCCACACCCTAATGAACCTCTAGCTCTTGTTTGTACCTTGCTAACATTTTCATTTTCACTATCCCCACTGCTGCTCATGTTGTTGTTTGAGAAAATAACAGAGTGCAAACTGAAAAAAGAAAACAAAATTGAAAATTATAAAAAACTCCCTTAAGTTCTAAGTTTTTAAATCTTTTGAAAGATTAAAAAAATCTGAAAATCAAAAAACTGAAACACCTACCTCACTGCTGCTGCTCTTCTTCTCCGCACTGCCACTGCTCTGCCACTCCTCAAATCTCAGGTCTTTAGCTCACAAATGACAAATCAAATGTCTTTTTATTTTTTAACCTCAAGGCTGTTGGCTGCTGCAATATATTTTGCTGTTGTTTTTTGTTGTTTTAACTTTTAAACAAAAGGGTTGCTTTTAGGGTTTTGAAAGTGTGTAGGGGCCTTGTGGGCCCTCCCACCTCTCTTATTTTTTTTTTTTTTTTAATCCAATCAACGAAAAAAATGATTTTGTGTTTTCCAATCAGGGACAAGGATGGGGACATTTCCAGTTGGCTCTAAGGGATAGGGGGCGGCCCAAGGACATTTCCAACACATCCTCACATCCCAAAAATGTCTCGGATACAAGGACGGCCAAAAAGGCCCAAGGGATGCGTCCCCGTGGAATATAGAGATGAACACATGCATGTTTGCATTTCAGAGCATGCCAAAGTAGTGATTTTAGACGGGGCCGATTGGTACATACAGTTTCCTACCTTCACTTACATCAAGATATTCGGTTTTTCTTCCAATCCATATATGCTACTGAGGTATCCGAGTGATTAGATTGTCATTGTAGAGTATTTGAGGCAGATTTGAGAGGTTCCCTTTTGAGAGGACAACATATATTGGGAGTGTTGATAACTGAGAGGGGGGGGGTGAATCAATTATCTTAATTATTTCAGCTTTCTGAATTTCCTTATCAATTAGTGCAGTATTAAATTAAATAAGCAAACATAACCATGAAATGGAAATAACATCAATACACATGACACAATGATTTTGATGTGGAAAACCCTGTTAGGGGAAAAACCACGGGGTGATTAACCCAAGATTATATTCTCTGTTAGAAAAATAAGATAGTACAAAATGGCACTTGCCAATTAGGGCTCACTGCCCGAGCACACTGCTCACAAGAGGCTCACTGCCTACAATAGTTTATACAAGGAAACTAGATACTTGAACTGATGAGAAGCATCCACAAATGTTGAGGTTCAGTTCCGGTTAAGCTCAATATACTGATCTGCTACACTTCATTCTTACTCTCTTAAGTGCTGCTGTCCTGTTACATTCCGGACCTGTCTTACTGCTTTCACACTGCTCTTCTGCTTTTCTTCGCACCAATCAATACACCACACACACCTTCACATCCAAATCTATCTGGTATATATATCCGCACAAAGGATTTCATCCTTTTTCTAGTCGGCATCCGAAATAGTCAATATTTTCCCAAACTCTAGTCTGTCAGCTGAATCCTTGCTTACCAATTGATGCGAATCAAGGAGATACTTATAGAAGTCTTCTAACATGTCGGCCAATCATGAATGATACCTTAAGAAGCTTGATCACCATCAATATCTCATCCGGAATAATTTTGATGCTCTGTCGGTCAGTTCTTCCTCTGTCTACTCTGCCAAACCGGACCCCAATACTTAGATGCTCATATCTCTTTACTCTTTCATCACCGGAGGCTCAATCCCTGGAATCTATTAGTCAAGGTATTCCTCTTGACTTCCCCAAGTCCGCACTTTACAAAGATACTACTTATAAGAGATCCGGACTTGACTGTCGGACCTTGCTACATGCCCTGTTCTTGCTTACCGGACCAAAGTATTCTTCAATCTGACTTCCGGTAAAGATACACCATGTCCTGCGGATATGTGTAGTGGTCTTTGTTGCCATCAATGACAACACCAATGAAGCCACACAGTGTCACTTGCCAACAGGGAGTTGGTTTTCCAATCCAACTCAGCATATACAAGTGTAAGACCATCGTAGACTCCAAATAGATCAATGGCAAGATATCAAGATTCAACTTTAAGCCTTTCTATGAGAAACACACATGATCCAAAAGGCTTTATGGTTGAGAGATTGGGGAGCAAATACAAACATTTGCGGAAGGTTGAAGGGTATTGAGCTAATAATGTTGATGAATTTGAAGTCAAAAGAAGAGAATATAGTTGAATGATTATAAGACAGTTTGTTGATCTTACTTTGGAGAAGGTGCCTGAAGATCTCACGCATTCTGAATCTGAAACTTTATCTCCTCATTTTGAGATAGCTAATATAGATCAGCAGCCCCTACCTTCAATTAATTGGGCCATCAAAGAAAATACTTTGAATCAAAAAAAAAGCCAAAGTAATCATAATTTGAAGTAGATTTTTCTTGCAAACAAAACTGGCCAAAAAAGCTTTGAGGGCAGCCAAAGATTAAAATCAGATTTCAGAGCCTCCTCAAGCGAATGTGCCACCTTCTTCTTCTTCTTCACGAATGGTAACAGGTGTTATGATTGCAGATGGTAAAGGCAATGAAGAAGGAAAATGAAAAGGTAACAGGTCATATAGATGCAGCCCCAAAGATCGGAAAGTTTAAGTTATTTGCCAAAAAGAGTGGAGGAATCTTCTATTCCTGTGTTTCCTTCTCCCACTTCTCCTGCTAGGTTCCCTTCTCCATCACCAATTCGACCATGTTCACCTCAAATACCTATCGATGTTAATATAGCATCTATATAGCAAGAACCTTTTGTTATGCATCCCATTCCATCTCCATCCCATCCTCAAAATCCTCGATCTTCCATTTATATTATTCCCTCTCCCAAATTGCCTCCTATCATTCAGATCTCTTCTCCCATTAGAAATTCCCTAGAAAACAAGTACAAGAAAAACAGCACCAGAGTGGGTGTGACTCGAGGTGAGCAGAAAGAGGAAAATCGCACCTTCAAATCGGATTAACTTTGCTACACTTTCATCTATTATTTCAAAATCAAAACCCAAAAGATAGTCTCAGGTAAAAAGAACAATAGATTGTCATTTGTTTGTGGACAATGCTAATCCTCGAGAGGAGAAAACAACACAGAAATGTTGAGCCAACAAACTTTCAAATAACAGAAAGTCGAGACAGATTTTGGGGGCTGGTACACGCCAAGGTGATGTTAATTTATTGGAGGTAGTCATAGAAAACATCAAGGAAAGAGTCTTTTAGGATGGAGAAGTCAAGGTAGCCTTGAATGTTGAAACTGAACAACTCTGAGGATTCACTGCTAGTCCCTTACAACATATTCCAAGCCCTAAAAATTTGTGCTGCAAAATTTACAATCTATTGATGAGCAAAGGCGACTAGATCAATGAGTTGCACATGGGAAAAATTCAAAAAAACTAAGAAATTGATTGATGAAATATATCAACAGGGTACTACAGTGTTGGGAAAGTTGTACGCTTTGTTGGCAAAAGCAAGAGAGATAAAATATAAGATTTTAGAGATGGAAAAGGTATGGCTAGTAAGTTTTCTACTTAAGAACACTTTGCAAAAAAACAGAAACCCACAAGCATCCTAAGATCAACCAAGTTGAAAGACAATAGGTTTTGAAATGGGCCAGGCAATATAAGTTTTTTGATGAGGTTGCTTGATGAGACCATTACTACTTTGGATCAGCAAAAAATTAAGTTGAATGAAGAAGAGGAGGAGTTCATTTCTTATTTTGTGACTGCTATTCCTTGTATGTTTTCTAATGAAAATGGCATGCCCATTGAGCTAGATGAACTGCAGGATGAGTTTCAGCGCTTGGTGAAATGTACATTTGGAAAAGCACAACATGTGAGCAATATGTATGACCTAGCCAAAATTGCTAGACATATCCAAAAAAGTGAAGAGAAACTAAATGAGTTGGAAGCATCAGTGACAAAGGTTGGTTATGTGCTACAAATGCAAATTGTTCAGATGGATACAGTGGTTGTACCAAATGAATCCAGAGTTCAAGAATTTCTTCAGAGAATCCAAGATGTTATTGCTACACCAAGACTGTCGAATGGGGTTGCTGGGTAGCTATTTTTGGCTCGATACAATAATAGAATTTCTCCTATTCATGGAGTCCTATTTTTAAATCTCTTATTTGACAACATAGGATATTTTAGGTCACTTTCTAGAAGATTTATTTCAATTGTAGTTATCTTCTAAGATACCTGTTTCTGATTTTATATTGAATTTATTAGACCAAAATTGTGTTTTGGGCTTGCTTTGTGTGCAAACAAACTATTCATAGCTTAGAAGTTCTAGTTAACTTTTTAATTATTTTTCATGCAAAGTTTTGTAAACCCTTATAAATAAGTGTCATTTGCACTTTGTTCTCTAATAGTAATTTTATGCCTACTTGCTGCCTATGTTACCAGAAACGAGAAATGAAAACTGCAACGGAAACGGCAACGTGACGAGAAACCGAGTATTGAGAGGTTGCGTATAAGAAACAGATTTTATATACATATACATTTTCAAAAATATAATTATAAAAATTAAAAAATATATTATATTTAAATATTTTTCTAAATTAATTTTAAAAACCCCAAAAATTATAAAAATAATTATATATTCTAACTTTAATTATTATTTCTAATAAAAATAAATAAAAAACATTTTAGAAAACAGAACAAATTCATATTAAATATTGTTTTTTTTATAAAACAGAACCATTCATATTAAACCTTAAGTAATTAAAAAACAGAAACGCAGGACTTATGTTTAAACTTTGAAGTTACGTTACCAAAATTTCGTGAAAGGAAACCCAAAAAACAGAAGTGAAGGTGGTACCCATTTTAAGTTTTTAAAAATAAAAAATGGAAAATACAAAAATCAGATTCTGCAAAGGGCAGAAACGGAAACGGCGTTTCGCCCGTTAAAATGGGAAACGGAACCCCACCGTTGCGTTTCTGGTAACATAGCTTGCTGCTGAGATTGTTGTTCAAAGAGTTATTCTAATTTTCAGGTTTACTTGTTTTGTGAATTGAGTATAATTTGATAACTATTGCAGGCTTTGTATTGCAGTTTTTATTGGAGGAAGTCTTGTAGCTTTGTATGCAAAGCTTCATATTTAATTTGTAGTAGTTTATGTATGTGTTTTATTCAATCCAACCACATTATATTTGCAATTTTCAATTTCTTAACTGAAAAAAATGAGTGCTCATTAGTTGTTATAGATATTTTTCCATATTAGATATAAAACCTCTTGTCTAGTGTGTAAGTGCTGAATCGCCTTGTGCCCTAGCCTGAGAACAAAAGGATAAGTTTTAGTTTAAGTTTGTTTGTATAGTCCTAGATATTTTTATAAATTTTAGTACAAGGAAACTTATCATTTCCTTCACTCTTTCTAAGGGGAGCTTCCCCTCACAATTCAAAGAAAGGTGTTACCTTACACACTGTTCTGTTTTGTATTACACTGAAATGTGCAAATTGAAACACTAACACCACTTGCATTGATAAGACTTTACAGGTTGCTGAACTAGTTATGCAACATGCTTACAGATTGCATGAGCTTCAAAAGAACATTGTTAGTGGTCAAGATCCAACATATACAAGTAATTTTTCGAAGGAATTGTTAAACATGTGGGACCACCTTAAACTCAAGTACCAACTACCATAGTTGCAAGACTCGGGAAAAACTAGCCGAGTTTTTAAAAACTAGCCGAGTTTTTAAAAACTCGCGGGTTTTTTTTCAAAACGAGTATTTGGTGTATTTATCGGCAGGGTTTTTTGCCGAGTTTTTCCTAAAAACCCTCGCGACTGAGTTTTCCTCACACGGCGGCTTCAAAAAGTGTTTGAACTTCATTTCGTCATTCGTTTGGAAGCTCTCACTCTGTAAAGCATTATGCACCTATTTACATCGATTTACAAAAAAAAAACCATAACTTGAGCTGGGGAAAGGATATGACAATGTGAGAAGTGAACTCAATGACTGCTATTAATAACACACCATAACATTTAGTCAACTCATTAAATGAGTGGAGTCAGATTGTCATTCAACTTGGCTGTCAAAACTCAGTAATACCTTGATTGATGTGAGTATTACACACAAGTCAAATACATACTCAAATAGTTTGAGATTCAATGAAATACTCTGGATTGTTTTTTTGGCTGATATTTAAATATGGGTAACAATTGTGAGGAACTGATAGATTATGTGGCATTACCTGCAACAAAAGCTTAACAAATACTGAAACAAGCATTGGGGGTCCAAGTCCTTGCATGGACCCTCTCTCTGGTGTTAACATCACTGGCCTGCTCCAGTCTTAGCTAGTGATCTCTCTCTCTCTCTCTCTCTCTCTCTCTCTCTCTCTCTCTCTCTCTCTCTCTCTCTCATTATTGGCGACAACAATTTTGGCTACTTTGACTGAGACAATAAGCTGTGGATAGACTTTCATCACCCAAACATAGAATGCCAACAGGATTATCAATATGTCCAAAGTGCGGCATGCCAGCAATAGACTACTTTGTTGCCCACTAACAGATCAAGGGCTCTTAAGTGAACTAAAGTTTGAGTTTTTGAATGATGTTTAGCACCTTCAGTTTACATACATGGAGAGTAGTGGTTATACTGGCTGATGTAAAATAAGTATTTCATTCCCAGGTAGTAGACATGTATAAAAGACTGGTTGGTGAAGGGAAAAATTTGTAAACGAATTAATCCATTTTCATTGTTAACTCTTACTACCCAATTTGGACGGAAAAATAATGTTAATCCAGGGCGAGATGAGCAGCCTCCATTGTTTTCCGAGGATGACATCTATGACTTAGAGCGACAAGCAATGGAGGAGGGGGGTGGATTTGCATTCTCACTGGATGACATTGAGGATGACCCTGAGGAGTCATTGCCAGTGACTGTGCCACGACCAACAGTAGGATCTACATCCAGGATGCCGATGGAGGATGAGGAGCCACAGCAGAGTCCTACGACTACACCCTCTCCCGTAGTCTTCTCACATAGACTTGGGAAGAGGAATATGTGAATTTGTATTTAGTATTTCCTTTCAGTTTTACAAAAACAATTTGCTATTTTCATTTTGTTTCAGACTATCAGTATCAGCGTATTGAGCATTCCACATAAGGATGCAATTTTGTATCTAATTTTCTTTGAAATCAATCAAATATAACTAGACTCAACTTGTTTCTTCTATGTACTCATTTTATTGACTCATTGGATGCATCTTATCATTGAATTTTGCAAAAAAAATGTGTTTTTAATGAAGTTTAAGCAATTTTTTAAGTTGCCGAGTTTTTTGCCGAGTTTTTGCCGAGTCTTGCCGAGTAAATATTTTTCGGGCTTGCCGAGTCTTGCAACTATGCCAACTACCATCCTCAAATAGATGGGCAATCAGAAATTGTTGACACGTGTTTATAAAGGTACTTGAAGAAATATGTTGCGAATAAACAAACTTCGTGACCAAAATGGTTGAATGAATGAATGAAAGATTTTAATAATGTCCACGAGACCAAGCAGTCTAAGGGGCCAAGAACCGCAGCCCTAAGTTATCTTCAAACTCCTTTCGATGTCAGATCTCCTACTATGGATCTTGACCAAGAAGCTAGCAGTCTTGCTAATCCTTGCTTCCTCAAATAACTCGTTTAGGCTGTCAACTTTCGGGCTGTTTTCGTACTAAATACGGATATCCTCATACGCTGTGCACTCTATGACAAAGTGTCCTTCCGTCTCCACCACCCCCTTACTGCAGAATATGCAAGTTCTCTCTTCCCAACCTTCCTTAGGTATAGTCCATCTACCGGCCTCACACCTAAGATGATGCAATCCAGTCCTCAACCACGCAATTAACAACCTTGCTTTTCCCTTAATAACTGCTCCTAAATATGTTTTTTCACCGTGTTCCCAGGTTGGGTTAAACTCTTTGATGTAGTATGCTTTCTTCTGTTCAATCTGTTGCTTTTGACAAAGAATTGGCATAGTATAAAATCTGCTTTGTCCACAAAGAATTGGTATAGTATAACACATAATACAATTTGTTGCATGTCACTCTTGAAGGCCTTCTACAGTTAGTCCATTGAAGACACTCAAATACCAGTTGTTCACTATTTTGTTGCACAGAAACAGCAGATAATGAAGCAGCTAAAGGAAAATCTAAAAGTGGCCCAAGATAGAATGAAACCTCTACAGGATCAGTATCAAAATGAGAGGAATCAGGGTAATTGATTGGGATTATCTGAAGTTACAGTCAGATACACAAAAATCTCTCAGAGGGAAAAGAACAAAGCAACTTGGACCTTGTTATTATGGGCCTTCGAGGTGTAGGTGTGAATAGGAAAAGTTGCATATAGGATAGAGTTAATGACAAGAACTCAGGAGCACAATACCTTTCATGTGTCACATATGAAGAAAGTAGTTGGAAACTTGGAAGCACTGGTACACCCTCTGTTATGGGAGTGCCAAAGCATCTCTCAGCAGAGACAATGCATCGCATAAACATCATAATTTTTAGAGAAACTTGATAATAACACCATTACTGTGAAATTCGACAAAGCCATCCCCTAGTATACCAATTTTTAATGTAAACTAAAATCTCGAATCTAATCAATCTAACAACTAAACCATTATACCAAATATTTGACCACTGATCTAAGTGGTAGACTATATACAGAATTTACAGTCATACACTTAACCCTACAATCTTTTTTGGTATGTTGAGTCGTTGGCCATTTCTTCAACTGTTCTACAGCACAAACCTCGAATTGATATACTTCTTTTAAAACCAAAACCTGAATAAATTAATAGATGAAGATGTGACGTTAAATGGGCTGAGCTCACGAGGTAAATCATTGGGGATTTCATAGTGGAGACCCATGTTCAAATAGACTTGTTATATGTTCATATGTACAAATGTTGAATCTTTAATCAGGTATAGTACCACATCCAATTCTAGGTGTGGGGTACCCCAATGGACAGGGCCAGATGAAAGTCCTTAAGGAATTTGACAGAAGGGATACCCCTTGGTCACGGCATCTAAGCCAAAGGATGCCCTGCAAGTGGAATTTACCAATAGAAAAAAGATAGATGAAGATGTGAAAAAAGCACTTTGAGAAATCTAAAACATGAATTTGACACCATAATATTTTTTTCCCTCATCAATGTCGTCATCTTTGACTGTGTAAATGCTCCATGCTGGCCTGAACAGGATACGTTCCAAGTGCATTTATCTCGATATGAAACAGCAAATCATGCCTTTATTTTGTGTATATGTCATCTTGGTGAGCAGGTAGTTTCTCAAGGAAGTACGCTTAAAATTTCAAAAAAATCAACACTCGGGTGAGAGGGTTCGAGGTAGGCAACTAAGATTTCTGAGATTACAGCCATATAAGCAGAAATCTCTGAGGGAATAAAGCAGAGACACGTGGGCATTGTTATTATGGGCCTCACAAAGTGTCGGCATGGATAGGAAAGGTTGCATGTAGAATCTATTTAATCAAAGCTTGTACAAGGTTGGAAGGATATTTTTGAAAAATCGGTGCTCATGTTAGCCTTTCAATGACCATTAATTGCGGCACTCATACTTCTCTTGGAGATTGTAAGCCTGAGCCGGCACACACACTATCTCGGGGGAGTAACATAAGGTTATGTTCTGATTGTAATTTTTTTCCACAAATTTTCTAAAAATTGCGTAAGCATCCCCTCCATTTTTTGCTGTACTTTGTTCCTGCATTTTTCTTTAAATTGTCGGCTCTGAAAAAGTTACCAAATACGGCAGATTCTAGATTCGAGTATTATCTCAGAAAATCTCCAAAAGGTTAGAAAATTCAAGTTGCTGTTCAATTCGTAGCTCATACAATTTGGAATATAACGTTTTACAATAGATCATTGAATTTAGCTGTTCAAATAAACATGGGGTAGCAGCATTGGAACTCTCGGCATCAAAACCAAAATTTATAAAAATATGAATGATTACAGAAAGTTCCATTGCCAGTCTTGAATTTCAAGAGACTTGTTAGACCCGAGTAGAGGTTTGTCATGTCTGTTTATAAGTGCTGAATAAAAATTTACATGGACGAGGCTGCCACAACTTGGATGATGAAAGATTCAATTTCAAGTATGAATAAAAAAACAATGTTACTCACCCGCAAGTAAAGATGAAAGTTCGGAGTGAGATTGGAGTGGTGGACAAGAAGCCTGGTTTTGAGATCTTTCACAGTCTCTTCTCTGCCAATTTTGATTGTGCTGCTCTCGCCACCCAGGGTTCGAACCCTCACCTCCACCACTGCCTCCTCCATTCCAATGTTGTCTGCAATTGCCGCCAAATAACAACAGCGGTAAATTGTCAATGCGGCTACCCAAATTTTTTATTTTTAGGGGTTACACCATAAATTTTTATTACGGTCACTCTTAATAATCTTGGTGATTTTGATTGGAATTAGTATTTGAGTTTAGTTTATCGTTGTAAAATTAAAATTGTAGTTATTAGATTTGGCTTTTAACTTGTTACTTTAATTATTGTAAGGTGTTTAGTTTGTGAAATTTTTGGTTTTGTTAGTTTTATTCATATAAATATGTTTTTATAATATTAATGATTATTTTAATAATTTTGAGATAATGGATAATAATAAGAATAGCAATAAATTAGATGAAATAAAGTGGAAATTGAAAAAAGTAGAGATAAAAATATGAAAATTGTAAGATTTAGAAACCAAAATAAATAATTTAAAATATAAAAGTATTATCTAGTATTATTAACCGATATGCTTTTATATCTGAGTATTGTAGTGCTCGGAATTGTCTCGCACCGGCAAATTTTCTAAAGTCATCGGTTGTTCCTATCGGTGTATTCCTTGACCCTCCTATGGGTGCAAGTGCTAGTTAATATAGTTTGCTCAAGAGTATAAAGTTGTAAGGTTTGTAAATGGGTTGTTTATGAATATATGTGTGAAAAAAGCACTAGTACATGTAAGTTATATGAATGTAAAAGAGTGTGTATATTAAGTTTATTCCTCGAGATAGAAAATGTGTACCCATGTATAACATAATTTAGAGTTAATTGCAACAAAAAGATGCAATCACAAATCATTGTTAATATATTGAATCTCCATCACTAAAATAGATGAAGCATGCACTCCCATGGAATACAACAATTGTACAAGGTTGAGATTCATATAAGACTGCATATATTAAGTTCGTTCTTCAAGATAGAAAGTTCACACTCAAGTGTAACATAATTTAGAGTTAATTGCAACAAAAATTTAGAATCATGGGTCATTATTATTGTCTTGAATCTCCATCGTTAAAATAGATTAGACATGCACTCCCGTTAAATACAACAATTACACAAGGTTTAGTGTGAACAAATAAGTGCCTTGAAATAACATTAATACAAATAGGATATCTTCCTTTTAAGAAAGGCTACCTTTAAAAGCTTAGAGTACAATTTATTATTTTTGCACAACGAGCTACTCATTTTAAGGAACTGTATTTTTTATGAAGCTAACAACTAAGAGACACCCAAGTCGCTAGTCTATATTTTAAGTTGTGGTTTCCTATTAGTTTTCCCTTCCCACAATAATAGATAACATAAAATATTATTTTGCACATTCATCATCAAATTTGGCAAAGAAACCAACTCTTACACATAATTTGTTATCTTTGGACACCATCATTGTCATATGCATGCTCAAATCAAATAATTTTATAAGTGTTTTTTTGTTTTATTAAGCTAGAATATGAAAAATAGAGAAATGTGTGTTAATGATGCAGATTACTCTGATATGTAATGAAAACCTTTAGTTGCTACTAAATAGTGAGCAAAAAATACAAAAAATAAAAAGAAAGTGCACAAATTTCCACAAAATAAATATTTTTTTCATTTTTAGATTGAATTACAGCAGAAGTTCTCTATTCCATGTCTTCCCCTTACCAACCCCCAAAAAACTTTCCTTTCTACCAACCCACATTCACTAATAAACAAAACCCCTCAACTAAGATGGCAAAATTCCCATTTAATTACCTTTAACATTTGCATTTTCAAGGGACAACAGACACAACAAAAATCATATTTTTAAACCAATGGGAAAATGGGAAATATTTTGCATTAATTTGTTAGTTATGTTACCATTGATCTGATATATCCTTGTTGTGGTTTTGAATAGTGCTTATGTCAACTCTCATATTGTCATTCATTAATTTGTTCCTTGCCTACACACACACACATGCTTAAGTATATGCCTTTGTTATACACTTTCTAATAGTGTTCACCTTCCCTTAAATAAGTGTTTTGTTTCATTTTATTAGGTGATCAGCTTAAAGTAGAATACATGGGGTTGTGTATAAATCAAACAGTTTCTATGATTCTATATGGCTGGATTTGATTAACATGTGGATCAGAAGATTGTTGTGCTATGCACTTTTGGAAATCCACAAATCTACCGCAACTATTGATCTTTAAAAGATGATGAATCTAGATTAGACATGCACTCCCATTGAATACAACAATTACACAAGGTTTAGTATGAACAAATAAGTGCCTTGAAATAGTGTTAATACAAATAGGATGTCTTCCTCTTAAGAAAGGCTACCTTACAAAGTTTAGAGTACAAATAATTTTTTTTTGCACAATAAGCTAATCATTTTAAGTAACTATTTTTTTATGAAGATAACAACTAAGAGACACCCAAGTCGCTAGTCTATATTTTAAGTTGTGGTTTCCTATTAGTTTTCCCTTGTCACGTCTCAACCTTGTGTTTGATTTCATTACATTAATGCATAGGATTATTGGACACTAATTGATGATATTTGATAGGGATATATTATTTGGCTTATGATTATGTCACTTCGGCTATATTTACGGAACTAACCTATTAACAGTGGAAAGTGAGTAGGTTTGACTGCAGGTTGTCGAAGGCAAGAACATGGCTCAAGAAGAGGGGACCTAGCCGCTTGGAAACAATTGATGGGTTTTATCTGGTGTCACACACACTCACGTAGATTTACATTATTGTGTCATTGAATGGTTGTCTATTGCTCTTTGTTTGATAATGTTGTTATCTTACATTGCCTCTATACTCGAGGCTTCGATGCCTATTTTGTCAAAGTAAATAGGTTAGTTTGGTAATTTGATATATAGATATATGGAATTAAAATATATTGCAAAGAAAAAAATATATAAAATAAAATACCCTTTTTATGTGAAGATATTGGCGGCTAATTCTATTTCGTCTATTTTTGAAATTATATATATAGAGAGAGAGAGAGAGAGAATTAAATTTAAACAAAAATTAGATTGCTAAGAATCTAATAAATATATATTTATATTTCAAATATGGATTATATTTTTATTAGCTTTATTAAAAGTAATAAAATAAAAAGCATTCGATGCATGCTTAAGTTTTTAAAAAAAAAGGAAATAAAGGAAATTTGCAGGAGTTTGTCTCGAATGGAAGGAATTAGGGTTTTTGAAATAAGAATAAAAAGAAATCAAAGAAAAGAATTTGGCAGAAAGAAGTCGGCAGAGGAAAAAGAAAAAGGGATTATACAGAGAGAAGAAAGAAACAACGCCAGAATAGCTAGATCTGGTTAGAAGGGAGATTTTTTATTTTTTTTTTGTAAAGTTTTTATACAGATTCGCTTCAATACAGATGCCCCGTTTCTTTCTATTCTAGTTATTTCTTCAAGAATGAAATCATAAATCTCTCTCTGTTTGTATATTTAAATTGATTTACGTTTAGATTGACGTTCATGTGCAAATTTATGATCTTATTTCTTTTAGAAATTTTACTTCATACATCGGCCTATTATAAAGCAAACGGCCTTTATACCTTTTGTTTGACATGCTTTTTCTTAAAACTATCTTGTTCCTCGTTAGACCACTGACCTCTGAGGCGTTTAATCAGTCCTCTGAGCAACTTTATATGATCTCTAAAAAGTTTAGATCTCTCTCTTCTATTTCAATGACCCCCAGATTAACTTTATTTTGTTGATCTTCTTGTAAAAATTGGGCTCTAGCAACGTAATGGCCGCTTAAACCAAAACGGCCTTTACTGCGAATTAAAAATCAACTTTTGAACATTGAAATCGGCCCCATCTAGCTTTTGAACTACTCTAGTAATCAGAGACTCAAAACCCAAGTCAAACATCTGATCTTCAAATCTCTGCTGTTGGGCCACCCCAGGACCTTCTTGGCTTCTAAATTAATTTGTCTGATCTATAGTTTTATTGGTATAAACAAAATAGAATTTCCTTCATTGAATCAGAATTTTTTTTATTAGAACTTTACAATACATTAATTAAAATTTCTAAGTTTATCTTATAATATTGCTATTGTCTAAAACTGCAAACATTTCAGATGCAAAATGTGAGCAGTCTGATCACACATGTTGTTTGCTTGTAAACGCCTAGTTGTGGAGTCATCATGGTTTGATCGTTATCACCCTTATATTATAGTTGTAATCTCCTTCAAATCGACCCTTCTAAAATGTGAAAAGGCCTTTCTAGTTGTTAAAACGACCTGTGAAGAACTAGAAACCTGCTTATTGATAAACCCAGTAGTGTAGCCCCATGGATATAATCACTTCATTATGGTCTTTTATTGTTCATAAGCAACCTTTGTAATTAACAAACTAACCGCGGCAATTATATACATTATTCTATACTTGGAACCGGTCACTTGATCTTGATTGTTTAAATTGTTCAAACTTATATCGATATGGTTAGTATGATTAATCTTGCATGTTAAATATTGCGTAGAGATGTTATTCATATCTTAAATAAATTCATCGTTATATATATATATATATATATATATATATATATATATATAGGAGTATACAATTATGAACATAGTTAAAACCTTGTCAATATTATCTATAGTTGGATATGCATGATCTCACTATATGAAAGCATACAAGACAGAGTCTCTATTCTTTTTATGGCAAACAAACTTTGTAACTTATCCCACCATAACGAAGGTACAAACCCAAAATCACAAACTGAAATAGGTTTAGTTGAACAAATCGCAATGAATTTCATAACTAAGAAAACTAGTTACTTTTGGAACCAAACAACTGTCGAGTTCTCCATAATGAATTGCTTTCACTTGTATTCATGCATGCATAAAAGGAGTTTTTACTGTCACCGAAAAATGTGATTTAAAAGAGGCTGTATTGTTTTGTTTGCTATGTTGTGTTTTTGGAAAAGATTGCCTTCCGAGACGGGTGTCGTACATGGGGAAACAGGGAAGTAGGTTTTCTTTTCAAAACCTACACACTATTAAAACGGTTAATACTTTGGCCAAAATAAATTTGATGTTGAAATAGACATGTGTACCATTGAAAAAGATGGTTTTGATTGCTTGGTTATGCATTATTTTTCCCTGCCATGTCATGTTAATGAGATGTTGCATTCTTGTTAGATTGCATGTAGGTTAATAGTCACGCACCTGATTTCACCTTGCGCTTGTTTACAGGTTGCTAGGCCCTTCGAGCAGGGTCGGGCATTCCTTAGTTCGAGGAATACTAGGGAAGCACAAGCTTCGTGGTTTGGCGGAAAAAGCACCTGAACCATGTTCTTGTCCTTCAATGTAGTAGATGGCCAGATGGTCGATGGCAGTCAAGGCCTGATTGTTTGGATTTACTTGATATTATTGACAGTTATGATTCTTCATTGAACTCAAAATGTATTATAAGGTGAAAAGCCATGATTGAAGCAAATGTATAAATATTGATTAGAAAGCTCTGTAATTGACTTCAGAAAGATTAAATAAAATATGAATGTGTATCAAATTACGAATGAAATCTTGTGTTGACAAATGATGTTATATCTACCTCTTTTTACTTGATGATGTAGTTACTTTACTCACTGTTACTTTAGCTTTTGTTCAGTTATGTATGTTTGTGAAATTTCAATACATTACATCCCTTCCCACAAAAATAGATAACATGAAATATTATTTTGCATATTCATTATCAAATTTGGCAAAGAAATTGACTCTTAACATAATTTGTTATCTTTGGACACATCATTGTCATATGCGTGCTCAAATCAAATAATTTTATAAGTGTTTCTTTGTTTTATTGGATACAACAATTGTACAAGGTTGAGATTCATATAAGACTGCATATATTAAGTTCATTCTTCAAGATAGAAAATTCATGCTTAGGTGTAACATAATTTAGAGTTAATTGCAACAAAAAGTTGGAATCATGGGTCACTATTATTGTATTGAATCTCCATCATTAAAATAGATTAGACATGCACTCCCATTGAATACAATAATTACACAAGGTTTAGTGTGAACAAATAAGTGCCTTGAAATAGTGTTAATACAAATAGGACGTCTTCCTTTTAAGAAAGGCTACCTTAAAAAGCTTAGAGTACAATTTTTTTTTTGCACAACAAGCTAATCATTTTAAGGAACTATATTTTTTATGAAGATAACAAATAAGAGACACCCAAGTCACTAGTCTATATTTTAAGTTGTGGTTTCCTATTGGTTTTCCCTTCCCACAAAAATAGATAACGTGAAATATTATTTTGCACATTCATCATCAAATTTGGCAAAGAAATCGACTCTTACACATAATTTGTTATCTTTGGGCACATCATTGTCATATGCATGCTCAAATCAAATAATTTTATAAGTGTTTCTTTATTTTATTAATCTAGAATATGAAAAATAGAGAAATATGTGTTAATGATGCAAATTACTCTGATATGTAATGAAAACCTTTAGCTACCACTACATATTGAGCAAAAAATATTAAAAATAAAAGAAAGTGCACAAATTTCCACAAAATAAATATTTTTTTCATTTTTAGATTGAATTACAACACAAGTTCTCTATTCAATGTCTTCCCCTTACCAACCCCCAAAAAACTTTCCTTTCTAGCAACCCACATTCACTAATAAACAAAACCCCTCAACTAAGATGGCAGAATTCCCATTTAATTACCTTTAACATTTGCATTTTCAAGAGACAACATACACAACAAAAATCATATTTTTAGATCAATGGGAAAATGGGAAATATTTTGCATTAATTTGTCAATTATGTTACCATTGATCTGATATATCCTCGTTGTGGTTTTGAATAGTGCTTATGTCAACTCTCATACTGTCATTCATTAATTTGTTCCTTGCCCCCCCACACACACACATATGCTTAAGTCTATGCCTTTGTTATACGCTTGTTAATGGTGTTCACCTTCCCTTACATAAATGTTTTGTTTCATTTTATTAGGTGATCGGCTTAAAATAGAATACATTGGGTTGTGTAATCAAACAGTTTCTATGATTCTATATGGCTGGATTTGATTAACATGTGGATTGAAAGATTGTTGTGCTATGCACTTTTGGAAATCCACAAATCTACCGCAACTATTGATCTTTAAAAGACGATGAATCTAGATTAGACATGCACTCCCATTGAATACAACAATTACATAAGGTTTAGTGTGAACAAATAAGTGCCTTGAAATAATTTTAATACAAATATGATGTCTTCCTTTTAAGAAAGGCTACCTTAAAAAGTTTAGAGTACAATTATTTTTTTTGGGCACAACAAGCTAATCATTTTAAGTAACTATTTTTTTACGAAGATAACAACTAAGAGACACCCAAGTTGCTAGCCTATATTTTAAGTTGTGGTTTCCTATTAGTTTTCCCTTCCCACAAAAATAGATAACATGAAATATTATTTTGCACATTCATTATCAAATGTGGCAAAGAAACCAACTCTTACACATAATTTGTTATCTTTGGACACATCATTGTCATATGCATGCTCAAATCAAATAATTTTATAAGTGTTTCTTTGTTTTATTAAGCTAGAATATGAAAAATAGAGAATTAGGTATTAATGATGCAGATTACTCTGATATGTAATGAAAACCTTTAGCTGCCTCTAAAATAGTAAGCAAAAAATACTAAAAATAAAAGAAAGTGCACAAATTTCCACAAAATACATATTTTTCATATTTAGATTGAATTACAACATAAGTTCTCTATTCAATGTCTTCCCCATACCAACCCCCAAAAAACTTTCCTTTCTAGCAACCCACATTCACTAATAAACAGAACCCCTCAATTAAGATGGCAAAATTCCCATTTAATTACCTTTAACATTTGCATTTTCAATAGACAATAGGCACAACAAAAATCATATTTTTAGACCAATGGGAAAGTGGGAAATATTTTGTATTAATTTGTTAGTTATGTTACCATTGATCTGATATATCCTTGTTTTGGTTCTGAATAGTGCTTATGTCAACTCTCATACTGTTGTTCATTAATTTGTTCCTTGCCTACACACACATGCCTAAGCATATGCCTTTGTTATACACTTTCTAATGGTGTTCACCTTCCCTTTAAGTGCTTTTTTTAGGTGATCAGCTTAAGGTAGAATACATCAAGTTGTGATCAAAGAGTTTCTATGATCATATGTGGTTGAATTTGATTAACATGTGGATTGGAAGATTGGTGTGCTATACACTTTCACAATCCACAAATCTACCACAACTATTGATCTTTAAAAGATGATGAATCTAGACTGTTAATCAAAGTTGAAGTTTAAAATAGTTACTCAAGAAGACAACTCTTGGTTTTCAAAACAAAAGCAATGACTATACAATAGTAATGGTAGGGCACCATTAAAGCAAGATTTATGTAAGCTCAAAGTTGTTATAGTAAAAATCAATTGAATTTGTAGGTTTTCTCATCTCATGAACTATAATGTCCCCCATTTAGCCCATGTGACCAGTTGATGGATATTAGCCTATCATTGGACTCCCATAGGCTAATGATAGTGGTTAGGGGGTCTAATTGGAGACTTACTATTTATAGTAAGTCGGATCAGAGCGACTTGCTATTTATAGCAGGGCAGATGCAGGGGATCCTAGCATGAGATTCATGTTTTCAAAATACTCGAAGCATTATTTGATGTAATATAAGTTAAATTAAAGATTTAACTTATAATATTTTAGGGCTAAAGTGACTTATGTTTAAAAGTGGCTTTATGCTATAAATTTAAGTCACGACTTAAGTTATGTCTCTAGGAGATGGGCGCCCATGCTGTAGAGGGGACATAAGATTATAGAATAAAATAATAAAATATTACTCTCCTTGGGCGTTGGAAAAGGTGAGAAGATATAAGGAAGAAATAGAGCTTCATTTTGGATCATTCATTCACTGACTTGATTTTGATATTCTCATGCATTATTGGAGCTTGTATGACTTTGAGAGTTTGATCTTCACTTGCTGAGATGAAAACCTCTGCATAGTCACCTTTCTTCATGTATGGAAGACCACATCAAGAAGGGGTATTGGAGGCTTCACACGGGAGCTTCATTTGGGGTTTCGAATGATACTTTCGGTGGAGTTTTGAGCATGATATGGTCATTTTTTATGGAGTTTGATGTGTAGATGTAAAGACAGGTTATGAGGAGCAGATTTGTTGATCTTTGAAGTGTTTTGTGGCTGAGAACACACTCCATTGTTGGTCGTACCAGTTCTATAGCAAGTCGTACCACTTGTGAGGGCTTTGGTGGAAGATTTCTTGGAGTTTTGTTGCTATAATCTATTTCTACAAGGTCACCTCATATTTGCAGTCATTTTCAGTTATTTATCAAGGAGTTCATGGAGTTTTTGATGTCATTTATTGCTGCTCACAGTCTACAATAGGGTCGTAAAGCTAAGGAAGGACGTGGGTATTTGGGAGTTGGTTTCTACTCTGTTTTGTAGCATTTATCTCCTCCAATCTTGGTGTCTAGAGTTATATTTGTAGCTGCAGCATTGATATTTGAAATTCATTACATTGTATCTGGATTTTGGTGGATTTCCATAGCTTGTATTGTTGGTCCCAATCTGGCTAAAAAATGAAGTTGAAGATTCTCATCTGGGTATGTCACTTTAATTCATATTTTAGCATAATATAATCTGAGTAATCGATATTTTGTTGATATATGTTTTAGTTTTTCTGGGTTTAGTTTATATGCTTTATATTCCGCATGTTCAATGCAAAAAACAAAACATGCAAAAACCATCATAAAACCCTAAACCTTCAACAAGCAAAAAACACAAAAAAATTTGATACAAAAACCCTAGCCAGAACAATGTATGTTATAGTGATATCAGAGCAGTAGTATATTGCCAACTTGTGTGGTTACATTGAACATGCAGAAGGGTTTTTGAGGCATGCAGTTGGGTACAAGCATATATTACCTCAGAAGAAACAGGTCATAGCCAGAACTTGAAGTATTGCAGACAGATCCCTTTTCAGGTGAAGTACCACAGATTGACCCCTTTGTAGGAACAAATACAGTTATTATCCCAGCTGAAGTAATGGGAGACAAAGACAGAGAGAATGAAGAACCTAGTTTGCAAGATATCCTGAACTCA
This sequence comes from Cunninghamia lanceolata, assembly GCA_027924645.1. Classification (NCBI taxonomy): domain Eukaryota; kingdom Viridiplantae; phylum Streptophyta; class Pinopsida; order Cupressales; family Cupressaceae; genus Cunninghamia; species Cunninghamia lanceolata. The sequence goes on along the minus strand of BSBN01000124.1, from coordinate 2,147,860 downwards.
TTGGCTAGAGGACAACGTGATATAGAGAGGAGTTTTACTCGAATGAATGAGATGATGTGAGATTCACAAACAAAATTATCTCAGATCCTTACCCAGTTGATACCCCGTGATGTCAGAAACAATAGGGACAACAGCAATAACAATAACAACAATGGAAGGAACATGAATAACTTTGGGGATAGGAACAAAGCTAATAACAGAGGTGACAGGCATAATGGTGACAGGCACACCGGAGATAAGCACAATGGTGACAGGCACACTAGAGACAGGCACAGAGATAGGGATGATGAGGATGAAGCGACAGTCACTAATAGGAGAGCTTCCCAGTTGACATCAGGAGACAGACCTAGTATACTTGTATTTACACCTAGGAACAATGTTCTTGAACAAGAGGCTACATAGATTGAGTTTCAGGACGAGATTATGAGAGATTGGCGGGCTTCCAATGATGAATTTAAAGCCAAGATGACTTTCAATGAATATTCTGATCTCAGGATGAAACATAGACCCCGTAGGCGGAATAGATAACACAATTAGAAGCTCCAAAAGAAAGTTAGCAAAATGACTTTGCCTTATTTCAATGGTTCAGGCAAAACCACTACTAGAGCATGGGTCCAGAAGTTGGATAACTATTTGCAGATAAGCCCAATGCCCGACGCTGATGCTATCACATATGTACCTTTACATTTAGAGGGCAACTCTCATAAATGGTGGAGTAATGGTAAGGTAACTTTAGGCCACGACCAAATCACTTCTTATGTCAAATTCATAGCCAGACTGATAGATATATTTGATAAGAAGGATCCAAAGTTGCAGTTTAAGGAGTTGGCTCAACACAGACAAGTGGGCTTAGTGGATTCTTACATTTCAAAGTTTCAGGACCTATTTATTATGGTATTGAATATCTCAGAGCACAGGTTGGTAATGTTATTCATAGATGGATTGTCAGATCCTTTGCGTGGTTAGGTTACGGGTTTAGACCCATCATCACTTCAAGAGGCCATGAAAAAGGCCCGTGAGATGGAGTCCTCTATATGGAGAAATATATTTCAATCTAAGGGTTTTCAATACAGGAGAGACAAGGAGAAAGATAGGAAACCTTTTCAGAAGGACATAAGCCAGACCAAGGAGAAAACAAACAGGTTAACTGATGACTAGTTGAATGAATATAGGAGGAAAAAATTTGCTTTCACTGTAAGGAACCGTGGGACCCTTCACATAGATGCCCTATTAAGGCAAAAGCAAAGTTAATTGAGTACTATTTAGCAAAGGAGTCACACTCGAAGGCATCAGACTAGTCATCGGATAAGGAGGATAGTGGAGATGAGAGTGTCGCACAGCATAGCAGTGATAGTGATGGGACGTTGCCACAGCTTTCTAGCTTTTAGAAAGTTGGTTCCTTAAGAGTTAGAGGAGTTCTTGGAGGTCAGTGCATCATCACCCTAATTGATACATGTGCTACACACAATTTCATTGATGAGGGATTGGTGGCTAGACGAGGACTTAAGGTGGAAGAGTTTGAAGGCTTCAAGGTAATGGTAGCTGTCAACTTCAAACTCACATGCAACTGAAAGATTACTGGTTTGAGCATTCAGATGGGAGAGTACGAGCTCATAGATGATTTTTATGTCATTGGCATAGGAGATACAGATGTGGTACTAAGCATGCATTGGTTGATGACACTTAGGGTGTTCACTATGAACCTACATAAAATGGAAACGAAGTTTTAATCTAATGTGAAGAAAATAGTGCTTAGAGTACTATTAGATGGAGGGCCCCGAGTAGTTTCTCTCAAGAGGATGGAGAGAATCTTGCATCGTGATCAGGTAGAGTGGGCAGCAGAGTGTCTTATTATGCCAGAGTCTCCACAATAGCCTAAAAATAGCTATCATCCTGATATACAGAAACTGTTGACCAAGCACAACAAAGTGTTTGGTAGTATACCTCCAGGAGTGCCACTTGATAGAGGTATTGAGCATGTCATCGAGCTCGAGGATGGGACTAAGCCTATAATGATTACACCCTATCGTCATCCTAAGAGGCTCAAGGATGAGATTGAAAAAACAATTAAGGAACTGTTAGAGATGGGACACATCCGACCCAACAAGAGTCCCTTTGCTTCAACAGTTGTGTTGGTCAAGAAGAAAGATAGGACCATCAAGATGTGCATCGAACAGGTATAGATGAATTGATAGATGAACTGCACGGGGCTTGTTATTTTTCCAAGATAGATCTGAGGTCAATATACCATCAGATATGGATGAGGGAAGAGTACATAGAGAAAACAACTTTCAGATGTCACTACGGCCAATTCATGTACTTAGTGATGTCATTCGGGTTGACCAATGCCCCTGCTACCTTCCAGAGTTGCATGAATAAGATTTTTAGTCAGCAGCTAAGAAAGTTTGTATTGATTTTCTTTGATGACATATTAATCTTCAGCAGGAGTTAGGAGGAATACATGAGACATTTGGAGGAGGTTCTAAGTATCCTCGAGAGTGGGTCCCTCTATGCCAAAGAGTCCAAGTGTGACTTTGGCATGACAGAGCTTCTATATCTGGGTCACATCATTAGTGCAGATGGTGTTAGAGTTGATGCAAAAAAAATTAAGGCAATAGTTGAATTGCCTCCACCAACAAACCTCACTCAGTTTAAGGGGTTTTTCGGGTTGTGTGGTTTTTATAGGAGGTTTGTTAAAGGCTTGTCATAGACAACAACACCATTGACAGACTTAACTAAGAAAAGAGACTTTGTGTGGACAGATACAGCTCAGCAGTGCTTTGACCACTTCAAGCACTTGATGTCTACCTGCCCTGTCCTGGCAATCCCCAATTTCCCTAAACCTTTGGAGTTAGAGTGTGATGCCTCAGGAGAGAGGATAGGGGCAGTTTTAATACAGGAGAAACACCCTATTGCGTTTAAGAGTAGAAATCTTAGTTGTGTAAAGAAGAGATACTCGGTATATGATCGAGAGATGTTGGCCATTATGCATGCATTGGCCAAATTCAGACCTTACTTGGTTGGAGGGAAGTTTATAATAAAAATAGATCACAACATAAAACACTTCATAAACCAGAAGGATCTAAATGACAAACAACAGAAGTGGGTTAGTAGGCTCCAAGCCTATGATTTTGACATTAAATATATCAAGGGTAAGAAATTTGTGGCTGCAGATGCACTATCTAGACGACCCCACCTATGTTTGTTTTGGGATATATCTACCGATTGGAGGGAAACAATTTCAGCAGAGTATGTTAAGGACTCTTGGTAGTAGGAGTCATTGAGGGTACTATATAGGATGACAGGTACACTGTGGTGAATGATTTGATTATATATAAGGATAGAATATTATTAGTGCCTAACTCCCAGTTTAAGAATTTAAGATTTTGAGGACTTTCCATGATGTACCAATGGCTAGCCATCCTGGGTTTTTCAAAACATACATGCAGATTCGAGAGATATTTACATGGAAAGGACTTAAGAATGAAGTCCTTAAGTATGTTAGTGAATGTCCCATATGTCAGCAAAACAAAAATGAACATACTTAGCCAGCAGGTTTATTGTAGCCACTGCCTATTCCCAACAAAAAATGGGAACACATCTCCATGGATTTTATTACAGGGCTACCTAAGGTTCAGGGGAAGGATTGCATCTTTGTGGTGGTCGACAGAATGACTAAGTTTGCACATTTCTTCACCATTTCAGTGTCATATATAGCTGTACAGGTGGCTAATCTATTCTTCCAGGAGATATTCAAACTTCACAGGATACCCAGGGGGATAGTGAGTGACAGAGATAGTAAGTTCTTGAGTTTGTTTTGGCAGGAGTTGTTCAAGTTGTGTGGCACTGAGTTAACTCCTAGCACTAGTAACCGCCCACAGACTGATGACTAGATAGAGATAGTGAATAAATGGGTGGAATGGTATCTGCGAAACTATGTATTGGGGAAGTAGAAGGCTTGGATCAAATGGTTGCACCTGGGGGAGTACTATTACAATACAACTTATCACGTGTCGATTAGGATGACTCCATTGAGGGATTTGTATGGTTATTATGCCACGTGCTTTACAGATTTACTACTTGGTGACAACAGAGTGCCAAAGGCAAAAGATTTGTTGCAAGAAAGCTAGGACATAATAAAAGAACTCAAGGAAAACATACAATAGGCATAGAATTAACATAAGCTCTATGTTGATCAACACCAGGAGAGAGGAGTTTTGAGGTTGGAGACATGGTGTACTTGAGGCTCCAACCCTACAAGCAATCCACTCTAAAAAGTAGTGGAGCAAAAAAATTGAAACCCAAGATCTATGGTCTATTCAGAGTAGCCAGGAGAGTAGGGGAAGTGGCATACAAGCTTGAGCTAGGTCAACAGATAGCCGAGTGCAAAATGTGTTCCATGTTTCAAGGCTTAGAAAGGCCCTTGGCCACAATGTGATTCCTTCAGCTGAGCTTCCACCATTGGATGAGGAGGGGAAGCTAATTTTGGTTCCAGAGGCTATCATAGATACACAAGAGAGGAATATGAGGAAAAGGATCATTAGGGAGTACCTGGTGAAATGGAAGAACTTGCCAGTTGAGGATGCGACATGGGAGAGTGAGCAGATAGCATCGTGAGCTAAGATTGCTTGAAGACAAGCAATCTTGGGGAGGGCAGACTGTAATGTCGCCCATTTACCCCATGTGACCAGTTGATGGAGATTAGCCTATCATTGGACTCCCATAGTCTAATGACAGTGGTTAGGGGGTCTAATTGGAGACTTACTATTTATAGTAAGTTAGGTCAGAGCGACTTACTATTTATAGCAGGGCAGATGTAGGGGATCCTAGCACGAGATTCATGTTTTCGAAATATTTGAAGCATTATTTGATGTAATATAAGTTAAATTAAAGATTTAACTCATAATATTTTAGGGGTAAAGTGACTTATGTTTAAAAGTGGCTTTATGCTATAAAGTTAAGTCACAACTTAAGTTATGTCTCTAGGAGATGGGCGCCCGTGGTGTAGAGGGGACATAAGGTGATAAAATAAAATAATAAAATATTACTCTCCTTGGGTGTTAGAAAAGGTGAGAAGATATAAGGAAGAAATAGAGCTTCATTTTGGATCATTTATTCACTGACTTGATTTTGATATTCTCGTGCATTATTGGAGCTTGTATGGCTTTGAGGGTTTGATCTTGACTTGTTGAGACAAAAACCTCTGCATAGTCACCTTTCTTCATGTGTGAAAGACCACATCAGGAAGGGGTATTGGAGGCTTCACACAGGAGCTTCATTTGGGCTTTCTAATGATACTTTTCGGTGGAGTTTTGAGCATGATATGGTCATTTTTGATGGAGTTTGATATGTAGATGTAAAGGTAGATTATGAGGAGCAGATTTGTTGATCTTTGAAGTGTTTTGTGGCTAAGAACACACTTTATTGCTAGTCGTACCAGTTCTATAGCAAGCCGTACCACTTGTGAGGGATTTGGTGGAAGATTTCTTAGGGTTTTGTTGCTATAATCTATTTCTACAGGGTCACCTCATATTTGTAGTCATTTTTTGTTATTTATTGAGGAGTTCGTGGAGTTTTTGATGCCATTTGTTGTTGCTCATAGCCTATAGCAAGGCCGTACAACTGAGGAAGGATGTGGGTATTTGGGAGTTGGTTTCTACTTTGTTTTGTAGCATTTATCTCCTCCAATCTTGGCATCTAGAGTTATATATGCAGCTGCAGTGTTGATATCTGAAATTCATTACATTTGTATGTGGATTTTGGTGGGTTTCCATAGCTTGTATTGCTGGTCCCAGTCCAGCTGAAAAATGAAGTCGAAGATTCTCATCTGGGTATGTGATTGTAATTCATGTTTTGGCTTAATATAATCTGGGTATTCGATATTTTTTTGATATATGTTTTAGTTTTTCTGGATTTAGTTTATATGCTTTATATTCCATATGTTCAATGCAAAAAAAAAAACATGCAAAAACCAACATAAAACCCTAAACCTTCAGCAAGCAGAAAACACAAAAAAAATTGATATTAAAACCCTAGCCAGAACAGTGTTTGTTACATGAACAAGTTTTCAAATGTGAGAAAATGTGCCCTAGCTAATGAAGAAACTCTTGTAGTCAGTTACATGCTTACAACTATCTAATCTAAAGATTTTTTAGGTATAAGAAATCTACTAGAAAAGAGGAGGTTTTAGTTGATATACAAAAGGGGTGTCTAATCAAGGAAATTGGCACCTAAACAAAATTAATAAGTTTGAACAACAAGCACAACAAAAATCATATTTTTAGACCAATGGGAAAGTGGGAAATATTTTGTATTAATTTGTTAGTTATGTTACCATTGACCTGATATATCCTTGTTGTGGTTCTGAATAGTGCTTATGTCAACTCTCATACTATCATTCATTAATTTATTCCTTGCCTACACACACACATGCCTAAGTCTATGCCTATTTTATACACTTGCTAATGGTGTTCACCTCCCCTTTAAGTGTTATGTTTCATTTTGTTAGGTGATCAACTTAAGGTAGAATACATTGGGTTGTGTAATCAAACAATTTATATGATTCTATATGGCTGGATTTGATTAACATGTGGATTAGAAGATTGTTGTGTTATGCACTTTTAGCAATCCACAAATCTACCACAACTTTGATCTTTAAAAGATGATGAATCTAGACTGTTGATCAAAGTTGAAGTTTGAAATAGTTACTTACGACAACTCTTGGTTTCAAAATAAAAGCAATGACTATATAGTAGTAACAATAGGGTGCCATTAAAGCAAGATTTATGTAAGCTTAAATTTATGTTACAGTAAAAATCAATTGAATTTGTAGGTTTTCTCATCTTATGAACAAGTTTTCAAAAGTGAGCAAATGTGCCCTAACTAATGAAGAATCTCTTGTAGTTAGTTACACACTTGCAACTATCTATTCTAAAGCTTTCTTAGGTATAAGAAATCCACTAGAAAAGTGGAGATTTTAGTTGATATCCAAAAGGGGTGTCTAATCAAGACAATTGGCACCTTAACAAAATTAATAAGTTTGAACAAGAGATTTGTTGCCATGTGAAGATTACTCTTTAAAAAGAGGATTTGGGCGTCTTTTCTATTTGTAGTAGTTCCTAGGGTAGTTTTTGTAACAAATTTTGTAAACAAGAAGATAATCACACACTTGAGATGTGATATGAGTAGGACAATTATTAATCATCCAAGTGACATGAGCATTGTCCTCTTGCTATAATAATGATGTTATTTTCCTTGTAAGTTTTATCCTTTGTTATCTTAAGAATTTTTAGTGGTGTTTAGTTTGAAACATACTCTAGGGTGTTAACACAAAGTATGTTTCATTATAGAGTTTGAGTTTATTAAAGATTGTAAATATTCTTTTGAAGTTGATATATGACAACTTGTTTTTCAAATTTAGTTTGACATTATTTGTTGTTATGTTTGTGTGGTTAATTTATCTTTAGCTTAGAGTTGGATGTTAAAAACTCTTTAACACAACATATGGAATGCTATGGATCACTAGTGGATTATTAAGAATCTCTTTTTAAAGCATTAGTTTTCTCATTCTGAGATTATAAGCTCTTAAGTAGATAACAACTTCTATCAGGCAATTTGAGTTATAAGAATATAACATCTTTAGTATGCATTAACTCTAACATTTGACTTTGTCACCCATGGATGAACATATTGATCATAAGGATTAATTGGTCAAAGTTTATTTCAAAGAATATTTTATTCATTGTAATTTATCTTCTTTTGGAACACACAAACTGTGGTCTAAAGATGTTAATCAATATCAAAGGTCTTATTCGAAGTTCTTTATATGAATATACATGTGGGTTGTAAATTAAAACTTACTTAATGGATATCTAGCTACACAAACACAGAGATTAACATGCAAGGTAGTTAGTGACAACTAAATTTGATAGTCTCAATGTCATTAAGGTTTAATATTTGCTTATAGCATGTCATTATTATTTCTCTTTAATTGATTTGTGATGTGAAAAAGCAACACCCTCCCAAGCATTATAGAGCTTGAAGTGTAGGGGATTTGTACCTACTCTTATCAATTGGCTTGAATTACTTATGATTTGATTATAAGGCCCACTCAATCATTTAGATTATTTTTTCTCCGAGATTAAGCCTTCAATGTGCATCATTTAGAATCATAAGGAACAATTTAGAGCACTAATACAATGGCATCATTTCTAGAAGACCTATTATCAGGGTTTGAATCCAACAATATATTATCTAATTACTCTATTATTTCAATATTGTGCTTAGTTGTGGCATTTGTTTTAGTGTATTATTGTCTTGTCAACTTGTACCAATTGAATGGCATCATTGTTGAGGACTTAATATTACTAATGTTTGAAGTTACTATGTGTATTGTTTGAAATACCCCCTTCATTTGAATTATGTTGTGTCAATGTGTCATTTTGTTATATGTTTAGTGTTAGATTATTGTAAACCTACACCAACATAGTCATGTCAGAAATTTGGAAATCTTGAAATTTGGTTGAAAATTATTACGATTGTTTTAAATTATACTTGTTTAAATTTGTGTTGATTGTTTTGTAATATTGTACTTTAGGTGATTGATACCTATGAAGGTAATGCAAGATCCCAAATATTTGTAAGGTTTCATGGTGTATGTCACCTTTCTAGATTTTTAAAAGTAATATAGGACTTGTCAAAAGTTTGTTTGGATTAGATCTGTGGGTTCAAATACATGTTTATTTTAGTTGTATCCAAGTTGTTTGTAAAGATTATCTAACTATTTTTTATGCAGGAGCACCCGGGCGCACATGCAATCGGCATCACCCAAAAAGATTTCTAGTGTGTTTCTTTTAATTTTACTGTGCATGTGTCTTTGTTGGCATCTCTTAGCCTTATAGTGCCAATGGATTGAGCAGAATTGCAAATGTTTAGTTTTTCACAGTTTGGGTCCCGACACGTAACAAGGCAGTTTTAGTGAACAATTTCTTAGAGCAATCTATGAGGTTTGGTGACAAACCCTCTAACAGGAAGAATCTTGAGAGCATTCCAGAATTATACGTGAAGGTTTCGTAGTTGAATTTCTTTTAGTTTCCAAGATTTTTAAGCTTCGCAACTTATGCTGGCAGTTTGGTGAAGTCACGATTTATGGAGTTATGTAGCACTTGAGACTGAACGGTTTGGTGGAGGTCTTAGGAATACTGAGACACTTATCCCTATTCATTTTGGTGAGGTTTTGAGCTTCTGGTGAAAAGTTATGGCCGAAGTTGGTTTTCAACCTTCACACCCATCACAGTTCTACAATTAAAGTTTTCGAGATCTGTAAGGTATAATTTTGATTGAATTTTATTAGTCTAATGTTTATCTAACAACAAGAGTGTGTGATCAAAGAGATTTAGTCAAGATTCTAATTACATATAAAGTTCCAAGTCTATGCATTTTCACAGAAGCATCATATGAGCATTATTATGCCTTTTGGGAGGCAAATCTGAGTTTGTTTTAAAGCAATTATATACTATTATCCAGTAGATTTGAAGGCACCACGGAGAAGAAGGTAAAATGCACTTTTTGGAGTTTAAATTCTTATTTATTTAAGGCTTTAAGAGTGCGCCAAGGGACAACGTGGAAGATCACTAATTTGCTAAGCTATGCAGGCTCCTCCTTGAGAAGTTTAAATTCTTTATTTAAAGAATTTATAGGTAGCCCCAACTATATCAAATGGATAGGAGTTTAGTGCCTTTCTAAAGGTTGGATTTATAGATTGAATACATATTTTTATGTGCATCCATTAGTTACCTCATATGTAGATATAATTCATCCTGTTGGCTTGCATGGAAGTCTAAGTTTTTTTAAACAATTAAATTATAATGTTTAGCAGATATTGAATCACCACTTCTAAAGAAATTTGAGAAGTAACTATGGTCTACATGGAGCTAGATGATGTACTTCATTCAAGGCTAGTTTTATAATATTAAAAGGTAGATTTAAAGGCCTTTGAGGCTACCTAACCATGAAGGTATTATACTAATTTAGAAGTTATTTAATAAGCCATATGTGGGATTAAAAAAAAAGGTCCCATCCTTATATTTTCCTTTAGCCAAAAATGTGTGAGAAAAGAAACAAAAATTTTAAAAAGAAAATTAGTTAAACAAAGGTGATAGCTTCCAGTGCCAAGACTTGGAAGAGGAAATGCCTTAGGTATAGGCATATTAGTAGAGTTTTGGTTTCCATTTTTCGGGGGCGAGATAGGTAGAACGAAGTGCCAGAATAGTGAAGATGACCAGCTTGGAGGGAAGTGAGGTGACCTGCTGTGAAGAATAAATATGCTACCAAAAGTCTGAGTGGAGGCAAAATTGATGGAGATGACTACCAAGAATAGAACAAAACTAGGAAGATATTGATTTAACTGCCAGAAGAAGAGTAGGAAAGAGGGCAGATTGAGCTTGATTGTGTGAGAGTGGCCATTTGAAGGCCAAAGATGATGTATTTTATAATTTGCATATAATTTTTATTTTCTTGAATTGAATAAAGTTAAATCCATTTCTGTTGGAGCATTTATATAGTTTTGGGGGCAGATCGTGTCTAAGTACTTTATGTAATTAAGAATTGAGAAATTGTGTGTTTTGTGAGACAAGTGAGTTGTCTGCATTATATGGTATCAAAGCAGGGGATCTTGAGTGTGGAGAGGATCCACCATGACCTACGGGAGAGTGAAGTGGTTGTGGAGAGCTCATGTGAGGATTGTTGCAGGTAGAAAAGCCCTAAGCAATTGAGAGCTAGGGAGTCACTAAAGAAACTATATCAAACAGATTGAGAGTGTGATGGCCGATTGGAGAGCATGAAGTGAGAATTATGGAAGATTTCAGCAAATAAGATGGGGATACTAGTAAGGAAGAAGCTCATAATATGGGAGGGCTAGATGCAATATGAAAAGAGGAAAATCTCTTTGATGGTGGATGAAAGAAATGCAAGGATGGATAGGATAGAAGCATGGCAACATGACAAATTGGTCAAGCATGATAAGCAAGATGAAGAGGTAGGTAGCAAGAATGAAGAGGTTAAAGATGCAACTATGGAGATTGATATGGAAGCGATGGAGTGCAAGGAAGTTACAGGGAAAAGTGAAAACGAAGATGAGTTATTGTTGCAGATTTTGGCGATAGAGAAGGAGTGGTTTGATAAGCTTGCCGATGGAGGAATGAAAATGAATGTTATAACGAAAGACGAAGAAGATGATTTTGTAGTAGCAAAGGAAAAAGAGGTAAATCATGTAATGGTGTAATGTCTCCTTTTAGGATGTTCTTGATTTCCTAACCTACACACAAGAATAACTACTAGAAAGGGACATTAGCACTATTAAAGATCAATTTAGTAATAAAATCAATGCATCATAATCACAATCAATAATAATGAATAATAATATAACATTATTGGAGAGCGCATATATTCAATTGAATTTATTCATACTTAATATACTTATACTCGATACATCTTTTGCCTCATGATATACTTTGGGAATGGCGATCGTCATGCCCAGTAGTTAATCTAACCTAATCATCAACCCTAGTGGAGGTGGGGTATATACTCGTTAAGGTGTTGGATAACAATGCTCTACTACCATAGGCCCAAAGGTTTCATGCTCACCTGGCAATACCACCACTTGGCTCAAGGGTATCATGCTCGCCCGACAATACCACCACTTGAGAGTCACCTACTATGTAAGGCTTATTAATAATAATAATAATAAACCACCCTTCCCTAACAACCCAAACGTCCTCATAGGGGCAATAGACAAAGATTAATGATGCAGCAAGACACACAACGTCCCTTGTATATCATGCGTAATACTAAGTATTGTTATATATAAGTTAGAAGTATCATACCGATTCATAGATTTGCTCTCCTCAAGGAAGTATAAGTGATCCTATAGATCACCAATGATGATGCTTTGCCTTGATTTCTCATAAGGCTGACGCAATATTTAAAATTCCTTTATGCAAGGATCTATATCAGTTTTGATAGGATTTCCACCTCTTATGGATGGATCCTTATATGACAATTTCTGCCTAGATGTATTAGATCAGAAATATATATTGTTCTACCTTGCTGATATAAAGGCTTCTATAATCCTTAACTACATATTGTATGAGTAAATGATGTTTGTGAATTGTTGCTTGAATGATATTTGATGCTTGAATGATGATGAGATTGAATGATTGATGAGATTTTTGATGATGAGATGACAGTGCCCAATGACCCCCTTTTATATCTTTGATTGGCTGCCTCTACCAATAGTCGCCTTCTTCAAGGATCGCTACCTTTAGTTATTATTAATTTAACATAACCGTCGCCACCTTATTAACTTGAATAGTTGTTTGTCTTATTTCACACGGTCGCTATTTTATTACTACTATTACCTTTGACTAATCATGATCGATGGTCTTTATAGGTGCGCTGCCTTATTCTTTGGAACAATTTATGAAATCGACTACCTTTTCTTATATCTTTTGTTGCCTTATAAGGCTTTGGCTTATATGGTATTAATTATATATTATATTTAAATATTGATATTATTAATATTTATTTTTTATTATTTATATTTATTTATAGTTATAATAATATTTAATTACTAATATTTATATTTATATTAATAATTATAATTGTTATTTATTTTAATGTCATTCATATCATTAATTTGAATGAATAGTATATAATTGACTCGATTAATAGAGGAACATGATAGTCCTCCCCACTCAAGATTGCTTGTCCTCAAGCAATTTTGGGTTTGGATGATCGATAATTTTAACTCCTTTTGATATATTATTGACCCTAAAGTTTGAGAAGAGTCGTGTTTAGATCAGTGCCTTGACAAATAATTGATTATATGATGTAATGGAGAGAAAATATGTGATTAAGAAGATTTGGTAAACCTTTTTTAGTTTTGAATAGCAATATGATTGAGGTGGTGTAGTTAATCAAGTGAATGCAGAAAAACCTTTTCAATGTTTAAAGAAGAATTTGGGAGTATTGAGAATCCAAGATTGGAAAAATCTAAAAGAATCTAATGATGTTATAGACTAATCACTGAATGATGATAGGATAACATGGAGAATGATCTTGGGATTCGTGGGTTATGGCCCACAATATAACTTAGCATAGGTTTATGTAACAACTTTGTGATAGCTTGATAAGTATTGATTTTATCTAAGTTACTCTAATCAAGAGAAGAACTTAAAAGTAGATTTTTGGAAGAAAACATTTAATAAAAAAAACTACATGGTTGATCCGCGTATCGTTATCATTTCTATAGATCATGTGTGTTATGGATTTAGTTAAGCATGATGATTTGGTCCTAAAGGGATAGAACAAATATGTTCTTACCTCAAGATTCAATCTTAGGAGATGATTTGTATTTGAATAAGCTCTGCTAAAATCTAAATTTCCTCTAGAGGGTAATATAAATGTGTGTCAACAACCCTTGATTATGTTATTTTCTTGTGCTATAATGCTCATCTTTGAGACTGTGATGACCATTTGGATGTAGTAATTTTTATGGTCTATGGACAGAGACAAGGATGAAGCCTCTGATTCTTTTTATGGTACTCCCATAAATAGGTCCGATTTTGGTGATTATGTATTTCTAATTTAATGTAGGAGTCAGTTTATGCAATGGCTAATTATTATGAGTCTTTTATTTCTTACAAATCACGATTCTTAAACTATCATAATCAAGTAATACGAGGACTAATACTTAATTGTGGTCCTTTTAGATGACTTAATGGTGAACATTGTTTAGTGTGAACTGTGAAGAAATTGATAAAAGAGACAAATTGGTTTATAATATTGTACTTTACTAAAATTGTTAATATGAATATCTGATATAAATATTAATTACTAAACTCTGGTGTAAAGAGATGTGGGGTAACGAAGGCTACTGTCATTATGATGAAGACTCTGATTATTACATCAAACTCAAATTATGTTATTTGCATTCAAGAGTTTTTTATGAAATAATGCTTAACTAATAATATTTGATTTAATTCTATGGATGCAGTACTTGTTCCAGTGAGTAGGGATTTGAAGGCGCCTAAATTTAGACTTTTCCTATGACACCCCACCATGCAACCCTAGAGAGTTAGACTAACAAGTACAAAATTATAGAAATAATTTTTTTTAAAAGCAAGAAGTTGCAATAACAGTAGCCAAAGATATCATTATACACAACATAAAGAAAAGTGTACTTCTAACTCCTCTAGGGAAACATAACTGCATCAATTGATCATAAGGTCTTAAAAAACATAAGTGATATACATCATACTTCTACAGATAAGAAAAACTTTTACATTTGCAAAATAGTTAATTTACAAAGTTACAATACAAGATTTCAAGACCGATCATGTTGGTTTACAAATGAATACATATGAAAGTATACAACAACTCTGTAAGTGTAATGCAAATCTAGAATTGGATCACTTCTGCTCTGGACTTGAATTGATTCTCTAAGAAGACCAATGGATATCTATTCCACTCAACCATGTGGAACCATGAGGTCCACCCCTCCGAGCTAGGAGATAACAATGAGGATTCCACTAAGCCAAAGGATAAACATCAAATATAACCAACGAATACAAACTTGACACAACCGACCATAATAACAAAACTGCACAAGACAAGGCAACGCTCCAGAGGCAACAATGAAAACATAAAGAGGGAAGTAGCTAAGCTGCAACGAGGAGAGTGTCATCGCATGGTCCTAATCATGGGTTATCCAAGCTATCTCTCACTAGAAGCCAGCCCCCATGTATGGTTATCCTGGCGACCCTTTTCTAGCACCGGCCCCATAGAGTGACACATGCGGAGCCGACACATCCTCTCATGTGGACAAGGAGGTCGACCTTGCCAACCAGGCCTTCTCATCCCATCCTTAGCCTTTGAGAGCACTCAAGGCATGGGGAGGTAACATACTTATCTTGTTATGTGAAAGACTACACGACCCACCTAGATATATTTTTAAGTTATCACTTGATTACAACTTCCATGGGGTTATCCAGGCAGCCACTTTGGGCACCGGCCCCACCATGGAAGCCACTCTACTTTCTACACTAGCAACCCTTATCCAACATCTGAAACCAATGACATGCATGAGTGAGGAACTATAAGGCATCTAACTTTCCACAACCCATCATGTTACATAAACAGTTACAAGGTTCCAAATCCACAAGACTTTTTCCCCCATCCAAAACAAAATCGATTCATTTATCCCATTACATTGACATACCACAATTTTGAACCAAAGACCAAGAAGCCACACATCTGGAGTTAGGTAGGTTGAACACAAAACCAATGTTAAAGTAAACATTTTCTGACAAGGACAACGCTTACGCGTCTTGACACAAAGTAGTTATGACATCTCTCTAGATACTTCACTTCACAATTAGCCAAAGTATAATCATAAACGCAAACCCCAAAAAGATACAATGACCCAAAAATAAGCATATAGATTTGACAAGGACGACAACAAGTAAATGAGATTCAATATACTCTTACTTTAAATGAGAAAATACATATGAGGTTTTCACTTTCTTTCAAAGAAATTCTAGTTTACGAAAGTAATAATTTCTAACAACTCCAAATATAAATTCCTATCTAATAATTTATTAACTACCATTTTCTACTAAAAACAAACTATAAATATATACATATGTTTACCAAAAGCATAAACTTCCATTAATTTTTAACCAACTATAAGTTCTAATGAACAACTATATATATATATATATATATATATATATATATATATATATATATATATATATATATATATATATATAAACATAACTTCCCATCAACATTTTTACTACCTACAATTTCTAATAAAGAAAACAACTATATTAATATAAATTGTTTCCTATAAGCATAAATATCTTACTAACTACAATTTCCTTATGAAACAACTACAAATATATATATATGCATCTTTCTATAATAATAAACTTTTCATCGATCATCTAACCATTACAATTTCTAATAAAACCACTATAAATAAATACATTTTCTTATGAGCATGAATTAACCATCACAATCTCAAATCAAACACTATAAAAATATATGTATTTTTCCCATTAGCACAAGTTTCCCATCGATACCTACTATCTACAATACTTAACAAACAACTACAATTTACATTTATTTCGTTATGAATAATGACTACCCATTTCGCTTACTACGACTACAATTTTCTAATAGAACAATTTACCAATGTGTTACCCATCACCACATTTCGAACTACACTATCAACTAAAGTGACTACAAATATATACGTATGCCTTTTCTATAATACACATTATTACATAGCAAACTAGACATTCTGACTAAAACATGAAATCAGTTTAATTAGCATCCACAAAATTGGAAAGTACTGTCAAACTCCACGTCTATTACTCAAAATGCAGTCAGCCATTCATAATGAAAACAAAACCTTGAGAATAAAAAGATTAACTGCCATAAACGACTCAACCTTCTAATCTATTCATTCAGGAATACATTTGGCTTGGGCATAGAAGAAGCTTCAATAATGATTATTCAATAAGCAAGAAATGGATTGTGTTAAGGCGAATGGCATTTAGCTCTCTGCCCAGCAAAAAGTGGGAAATGCACAGAGGTAGAATTGGAACGCCGCTCCAAGGCTAAAATAGCTGCAAGAAAAGAAGAAAATATATGGAGAAAGGCAGCGAGGAGATTGGTTAAAGGTTTGACTACTGTATTCATGTAAGTCTGTCAATCAACGCTAGTGTGGCCTCAGGTCAGCCGTTGGATAATATGACAAAGAACAGACACTACAGAGGACTGTATTGAGCAGCAGAACCGGTAGAGGGACACAACATCTTCAATGGATATCAAATAGAGTTACAATGAGAGGAAGCACATGATTTTTGCAGAAGACTACGATCATAGGAGTGAAGGTTTCAAGAGGTTCAAGATACACGCCTACTAGAAGAGCGACTCACGAGAGGAGGTTAAGGAAATTGCAGAGCACACAAGAGAACGTCTCTCATACGTTGGACTGATACAGTGCGATAATTTTTTGAAGACTAGCTTAGCACAAATCGGCCATAGGTAGAGGAAAAATATGGCTTTGGGAGGGATATGGTGCAGGTTAAAAAGAAAGGAAGTAGAATAGTTTGCGCAAACGAAGCCCTCAATGCGAGATTGGTAGGAACTCCTAGAATGAAGTCAGGTTTGAAAAATAAACCAAATTTAAATAAAGAAGTGACACATTGAAATGGTCTAAAGATTCGCTCCTACACAGGAGGAATTAATACTTAACCAAATAGTTTAATTGCATGCAGGAACAAAGTAATACATCCCTCAAAGTCAAGATGGGAAATCGACATAAGAGCATCCAGAGATTAAAATTTGCAGAGATAAAGATGACAATAAAACACAACTGAATGAGGATTGATTCAGCACAAGGATCCAAGAAGACCACAAGATTTAATTTATAAAATTTCAAAGATGAACAGCTACAGAAATTGAGATAGAAGAAAGCGACAGGTAGTCCAAAACAAGACCCCAGACTAATTGATTCAAAAGCACGAGGGAGAATAAATAATTTATCCAAACACAAATAACACTCAATCAAGAATTATACAGAAACATACCCAGAACAAAATTTTGATCTGGAGCCTCCAATTTCTTTCATATTCCCTTAACCAATTCTTTGTTTTTCTCCCAATTTCTCTATTCTATTTCCAACTCTCCTCTCCAAAAGAAATCCCCCAAAATAAAAATGGCTCAGCTCATAAATTATCACAGACATGCATCCATTACCCAGAATCCCACTCCTCTGAGAATTTAAAATTTTGCTAATAAAAGAGATTCTCCAAATCTTAAAATTTCACAATCGACAACTCATGACATTAATTTACTACCTAAAATTATTCTTTTCAATAACAACATAATAATTAACCATACTAAAACTTATGACGGTAAAACAAACATTAAATAATTAATTAAGTCAGTAATATATTTTACTTAAACAATATTCTAAATTTTACAACTAATAAGAATACTATTGGATTTAACATAATGATAGCAAGAACACATATACATAACTTAAACAAACTCATAATGCTCCACAACACGTGACGACCAACAACATGAAATGAGGATCAAACGTCACATCATGACACAAAACCACAACAGAAGACTAGGACTGACCTAGCAGAATAAACCTCGCGTTATCTCCCATCACTGATACCCATTGGTGCAAGAGCCCGCTCAAACCTGCTATATCAGGTGGAGTCGAGGCTCAGTACCTACAGCCTGCATCTGAACAATTGGTTGTATACGATCAAATACATATATGTCAACACACCCAGAGTCAGAGAATCACGGCGTAGTAGGGTGCTCGAAGCGAGTAGTACTACACTGTCCCTGCTCTTAAACAAGATTATAACCACTGCATTGAATTCAAATATCAACAGATCTAATAAAACATGTTAATATTAATCCATTACTAACCACGTCCAACTCATCATAATTGAATTAATAATAATGTCATCATAAACTCATAACACATGTCTAAACTATATTAGTCGAACATAGTCCATCAAGATCAAAATAATCATAAACCATAACCTGCTAATCCAAATGTCTCAGAACTGTATAAGTGCAATGAAAGACTAGCAACTGTCTCAGAACTAACAGAGAGAAAGTGAAACTAACAACTATCACAAACCAAAATATGGGGGGCATTACATCCTCCCCCTAGAATCAAGCTTACTCCTGGAAGCCTGCAAATAAGTAATGGTATAACTCTCTCATCCTGGAAGCATCCTCCCAGGTAGCAGAAGTCTCGTCATTAGGATCCCACTAGACCCTAACCTGCTCCAGGGCTCTAACCCTGAGAGCAAGTCTCCTATGCTGTAGAATGCCTACGGGCTCCAAAGCCAGCTGCCCATCCTCTGCCTGTAGAGCAGTCCAATCAAGAACATGAGCAACATCTGGATAGTAAGGTCTAAGTACAGACACATGAAACACATCATGGATGCGTGAAAGGCTAGGTGGAAAAGTAAGATGATAAGCGACTGGACCGATCCTCTCCAACACCTCAAAAGGTCCAACAAAGCATGGTGCTAGCTTAGAGCCCTTTCCGTAATGGATCGGACTCTTTCGTAGTCACACACATAAGAACACCTGATCCCCAACTGAAAACTGTCGATCGATCCTATGAGCATCTGCATACTTCTGTCTGTCTATCCTGTGCTACCACCAATTGCTCTCTAATCCTCTCAACCTGCTACTCCATATCTCTAAGCATATCTAGACCAAGAAGAACTCTATCCTCGAGACGATCCCAACTCAGAGGGGTCCTACACGGACGACTATACAAGGCCTGAAATGGAGACATGCCGATAGAACTGTGATATCCATTATTATAGGCAAACTGCACCAGGTATAGGTATTCCTCCCAATAGCTCTGTCGATCCATCACATACATCCTCAACATATCCTCGAGAACCTAATTAACCCTCTCGGTCTGACCATCAGTCTTAGGATGGTAAGCTGAACTAAAGTTTAGCTGTGTCCCCAAGGCATGTTGTAAAGAAGTCCAAAGGGTGGAAGTGAACACTGGATCCCTATCAGAGATGATCCTACGAGGAATCCCATGAAGTTTGACGATGTCCTCCATGAACACTCTAGCCACTGTAGCGGCATTATAAGAAGAACGAACATGATAGAAGTGAGCTACCTTCGTCAACCTATCCACAGTGACCATAATAGCATCGTGTCGACAGGAGGACACCGTCAACCCAACAATGAAGTCTATCGAAATGATGTCCCACTTCCACTCTGGAATCAAATGAGGCTATAAAAGACCTGCAGGGTGCTAATGCTCCACCTTCACCCTCTAACACTCAAGACATCTCGACACAAAATCAATAATATCCCACTTCATACCACTCTAAAAGTACAGTTGATGCAGATTTGCATGCATCTTCTTGACACCCGGGTGAGTAGAATAGGGTGCCCAATGAGCCTTTGACAACACTAGGTTGCAAAGACCCTCAGAACTAGGAACATAAATACTACCCAAATGTCGCAAAAGACCATCTGACTCAAGAGAGTAACCAGAGAATCTACCCTCTAAAGGTCTACCAGACTCAATCTCAGACTTCACCTCCTAGCACCAACTATCGGTAGGAAGTGCTGCGAGAATCTGACCTCTCAAATCAACTGAGAGAGAGAATGTTGAGATCTCATGCCTTCGACGACTAAGAGCATCCACTACCACATTCTCTTTGCCCTAAATATACTTGACCTCAAAGTCATACTCACACAAGAACTGCATCCAACGCCTCTACCTCGCATTCAAGTTTGGCTGCGTGAAAATATACTGCAAACTACGATGATGATTGTGCAGCTCAAACTGATGCCTTAAAAGAAAATGCCTCCATATCACCAAGGCATGAACAACGGCCGCTAACTCTAGGTCATGAGTGGGATAGTTCAATTCATTATCCTTGAGTTTGCGAGACTCATAGGTAATCATGCGACCATCCTGCATTAGAACTGCCCCCAAACCCTCCAAAGAAGCATCGGTACAAACAACAAAGTCCCTAGTAGGATTAAGGACTGCTAAAATAGGTGCACTGGTCAACTACTCCTTAAGGGTCTGAAAAGCTGCCTGACACTGCTCTGACCAAACAAACTTCTTCCCTTTCCTCTGAAGAGAAGTAATAGGATGGGCAATCCTTGAAAACCCCATAACAAAACTGCAATAGTAGCATGCCAAACCCATAAAATTGCAGACCTCATTAGTAGGTGTAGGCCAATCCATAATAGCTTGGATCTTCGAAGGACCCACCGCAATACCCTCTCCAGAGATAACATGACCCAAATACTTCACCTCTGTTTGAAAGAATTCACACTTCGACAAATTGGCATAAAGCTGATTTTCTCTCAGACACTGCAACACCTGACGTAAATGCTCCTCATGCTCCTCCATAGTCCTTGAATAGATCAATATATCATCCAAAAATACGAGGACAAATCTGTCGAGATAAGTGCAGAAAACACCATTCATTAGGCTCATGAAACTAAAGGTGCATTCGTCAACCCGAATGGTACCACTGTGAACTCATAATGTCCATAACGGGTGCGAAATGTTGTTTTGTGAATATCTGCCTCAAATATCCGCAACTGGTGATATCCCAACTTAAGGTCAATTTTAGAGAACACCTTTACTCCTTTAATCTGGTCAAACAAATCATCGATCCGAGGCAAGGGATATCTATTTCTCACTGTCACCTTATTGAGTTGTCAATAATCGATACATAGCCACAAAGATCCATCCTTCTTTTTCACAAAGATCACAGGTGCTCCCCAAGGAGAGACACTAGGTCAAATGAATCCTTTGGATAACAGCTCCTCCAACTATAGTCAAAGCTCCTTAAGCTCCTGAGTGGTCATCCTATATGGAGCTCGAGAGATGGGCTCTGCGCCGGGAACAAGATCAATCCTGAAGTTGGTGTCACGCTTAGGTGGCATCCCCAGAATATCAAATGGAAAAACATCAGCATACTCCCTCAAGAGTGGGTGATCATGAAGAGATGCCTCTCGACTCTCCTCCATCTCCAAGTCACTAACAGAAACTGCAAAAAGCTGACATCCCTAACGCATGCATCTCTTAAGTTGCATAGCGGAGATCATACGTAGGGAAATAGGTCTCTGAACTCCTACAACTTCAACCTCTGCACCAGAATCATCCACACATCTAACAGACTTATGCCAATAATCGATCACTACCTGATGGGCCTCTAACCAATCCATCCCCAAAACTATATCATATGATCCAAGGAGTAGGATGCGAAGGTCTATTGTAGTAGATAGAAAGCCAATCCTCAACTCACACCTGAGAACAAGAGACTCAACTGTAACCTTAGCCCTGGAAGCCAACTCAACTTGCCACCTATCATCTTGCTTTGTTGCCACTAAGCCACAACGCTCCACAAGAGAAGGAGATATGAACGAACCAGATGCACTAGAATAAAAAAGAACAAAAAACCCAATACCTCACATGAAACCAAAAGTCTCCACCACGGTGCCCTGATGCTCTGCCTGTCGGTTATCCATCGCTACAAAGACTCTGTGTGATCTACCTGCATCACCAACCGTTGGTTCTGAAGCCGCCGGTCGATGTCCAAACCCTGAAGTACCCTTCTGCAGGCCCTGTCTAGCAATATGGCCCTGTTGGCCACAAGAGAAGCACCCGGTGCCTCTACCAAAACCACCACCACCTTGGAAAGCACTACACTGCTGAAAACTGCCTCTACTCACTGCGAACTGAGTGCTCTGAGCGGGTCGATCAACACGATCCTGTCTAGTACGCTGCCAATTCTGGTTCTTCTTATTTTGAAATCTATTACCTTGTTGTGGCTGTGAATTCTTCATCTTGGATTGAGAGTACTGCTACTGCTGTCCACCCTTAGAGGGGGCATGAGATCCTGATGCCTGAGAATGACCACCACGAGAACCATATCCTGCAGAAGATGCACTACCAATATGCACACCTGTATGCCTACTGAGTGCCATGGCTAAATTCTCCTCCACTAACCAGGATTTCTCCATGGCAACCTCCATAGACTTAGGTTTGAATACACAAACCCCTCCACTAATCCGGGCATTCAAGCCCCCTGATAAAATGCTGAACTAACATAGACTCATCATTACCAATACCTGCATACTATTTGAGCTCATAGAATCTGTGCTTGTACTGCTCAACTGACATGGCCATCTTCCCCGGGTCGTTAAACTCATCTGCGCGGCACCGCCTCCAATGATCCAAAAGGAAACGGGCTCTAAACCTCTCTAAAAACAACTCCCAAGAGATGGTGCTAATGTCCAAATGCAGTTTCTACTCCTCTAACTGCCACCAAGTCAAAGCAAATCCTCGGAGATGCAAAATAGCACATCTGGCTTTGGTGTTGCTGCCATAAGGATGCACAGCGAAACACCTGCCTATATCCAATAACCAAGTCTCCGCCTCTAGACCACTACCAACTCCATCAAAGGTGGGAGGGCGTGCCCTTAGAAGATCTCTCATATGGCTGGCTACTGTGGCCTCCTGCTTAGCTGTCAACTCTCTCCGCCTAGGAGATCTCTCTCTCTCTCTACGATCTAGCTGATCTACCACTTGACCCCCTCTAGGCTGCTCAACCTCCTGTCTAGGGCCTAAACGAGCAAGGGCCTCCTCAAGTAATTATCTCAACTGGGCTCCCTCAGGCTGACCTTGACCTTCCATATTCTGACCCCCGCCTTAATGGGCACTCTCATGAGGAGAACTAGGAGGAGGTGTACTGCCACCACCCCTCCCACGACCCCTACCTCTGCCACAACCTCGACCCCTACCTCTAGGCATCTACCTACAACACCAAAAGATGATTTATTACACACAAAAAGGGAATAACAGGGATATAAGTTAATCTACAGAGTTTAAGCACTAGGTCACATAATGGGCTCAAGTCATAACTAGAGTACCCAGTGTTTAAACCTGGCTCTGATACCAAATGTGAAGCCCCGTCATGCAACCCTAGAGAGTTAGACTAACAAGTACAAAATCATAGAAATATTTTTTTTTAAAGCAAGAAGTTGCAATAATAGTAGCCAAAGATATTATACACAACATAAAGAAAAGTGTACTTCTAACTCCTCTAGGGAAACATAACTGCATCAGTTGATCATAAGGTCTTAACAACACAAGTGATATACATCGTACTTCTACAGATAAGAAAAACTTTTACATTTGCAAAATAGTTAATTTATAAAGTTACAATACAAGATTTCAAGACCGATCATATCAGTTTACAAATGAATACATATGAAAGTATACAACAACTCTGTAAGTGTAATGCAAATCTAGAACTGGATCGCTTCTACTCTGGAGTCGAACTAATTCTCCAAGAAGACCAATGGATAGCTCTGCCACCCACCCATGTGGAACCCTGAGGTCCACCCCTCCGAGCTAGGAGATAACAATGAGGATTCCACTAAGCCAAAGGATAAACATCAAATATAACCAACGAATACAGACTTGACACAACCGACCATAATAATAAAACTACGTAAGACAAGGCAATGCTCCAGAGACAATAATGAAAACATAAAGAGGGAAGTAGCTAAGCTGCAACGAGGAGAGTGTCATCGCATGGTCCTAATCATGGGTTATCCAAGCTATCTCTCATTAGAAGCCAACCCCCATCTATGGTTATCCTGGCGACCCTTTTCTGGCACCGGCCCCATAGGGTGACACATGAGGAGCCGACACATCCTCTCATGTGGACAAGGAGGTCGACCTTGCCAAGCAGGCCTTCTCATCCCATCCTTAGCCTTTGAGAGCACTCAAGGCATGGGCGAGGCAACATACTTATCTTGTTATGTGAAAGACTACACGACCCACCTAGATATATTTTTAAGTTATCACTTGATTACAACTTCCATGGGGTTATCCAGGCAGCCACTTTGGGCACCGGCCCCACCATGGAAGCCACTCTCCTTTCTACACTAGCAACCCTTATCCAACATCTGAAATAAATGGCATGTATGAGTGAGGAACTATAAGACATCTAACTTTCCACAACCCATCATGTTACATAAACAGTTACAAGGTTCCAAATCCACAAGACTTTTTCCCCCATCCAAAACAAAATCGATTCATTTATCCCATTACATTGACATACCACAATTTTGAACCAAAGACCAAGAAGCCACACCTCTGGAGTTAGGTAGGTTGAACACAAAACCAATGTTAAAGTAAACATTTTCTAACAGGGACAACGCTTACGCGTCTTGACACAAAGTAGCTATGATATCTCTCTAGATACTTCACTTCACACTTAGCCAAAGTATAATCATAAACTCAAACCCCAAAAAGATACAATGACCCAAAAATAAGCATATAGATTCGACAAGGACGACAACAAGTAAATGAGATTCAATATACTCTTACTTTAAATGAGAAAATACATGAGGTTTTCACTTTCTTTCAATGAAATTCTAGTTTACGAAAGTAATAATTTCTAATAACTCCAAATATAAATTCCTATCTAATAATTTATTAACTACCATTTTCTACTAAAAACAAACTATAAATATATACATATGTTTACCAAAAGCATAAACTTCCATTAATTTTTAACCAATTATAAGTTCTAATGAACAACTATATATATATATATATATATATATATATATATATATATATATAAACATAACTTCCCATCAACATTTTTACTACCTACAATTTCTAATAAAGAAAACAACTATATTAATATAAATTGTTTCCTATAAGCATAAACATCTTACTAACTACAATTTCCTTATGAAACAACTACAAATATATATACATCTTTCTATAATAATAAACTTTCATCGATCATCTAACCATTACAATTTCTAATAAAACCAATATAAATAAATACATTTTCTTATGAGCATGAATTATCATCTAACAATAACCATTACAATCTCAAATCAAACACTATAAAAATATATGTATTTTTCCCGTTAGCACAAGTTTCCCATCGATACCTACTATCTACAATACTTAACAAACAACTACAATTTACATTTATTTCGTTATGAATAACGACTACCCATTTTGCCTACTACGACTACAATTTTCTAATAGAACAATTTACCAACATGTTACCCATCACCACATTTCGAACTACACTGTCAACTAAAGCAACTACAAATATATACATATGCCTTTTCTATAATACACGTTATTATTACATAGCAAACTAGACATTCCGACTAAAACATGAAATCGGTTTAATTAGCATCTGCAAAATTGGAAAGTACTGTCAAACTCCACGTCTATTACTCAAAATGCAGTTAGCCATTCATAATGAAAACAAAAACTTGAGAATAAAAAGATTAACTGCCATAAACGACTCAACCTTCTAATTTATTCATTCAGGAATACATTTGGCTTGGGCACAGAAGAAGCTTCAATAATGATTATTCAATAAGCAAGAAACAGATTGTGTTAAGGCGAATGGCATTTAGCTCTCTGCCCAACGAAAAGTGGGAAATGCACAGAGGTAGAATTGGAACGCCGCTCCAAGGCTAAAACAGCTGCAAGAAAAGAAGAAAATATATGGAGAAAGGCAGTGAGGAGATTGGTTAAAGGTTTGACTATTGTATTCATGTAAGTCTGCCAATCAACTCTAGTGTGGCCTCAAGTCAGCTGTTGGATAATATGACAAAGAACAGACACTACAAAGGACTGTATTGAGCAGCAGAACCAGCAAAGGAACACAACATCTTCAATGGATATCAAATAGAGTTACAACGAGAGGAAGCACGTGATTTCTACAAAAGACTATGATCATAGGAGTGAAGGTTTCAAGAGGTTCAAGATATACGCTTGCCAGAAGAGTGACTCACAAGAGTAGGTTAAGGAAATTGCAGAGCACACAAGAGAACGTCTCTCATACGTTGGACTGATGCACTACGATAATTTTCTGAAGACTAGCTTAGCACAAATCGGCCATAGGTAGAGGAAAAATATAGCTTTGAGAGGGATATGGTGCAGGTTAAAAAGAAAGGAAGTAGAATGGTTTGCGCAAACGAAGCCCTCAATGCGAGATTGGTAGTAACTCTTAGAATGAAGTCAGGTTTGAAAAATAAACCAAATTTAAATAAAGAAGCAACACATTGAAATGGTCTAAAGATTTGCTCCTACACAAGAGGAATTAATACTTAACCAAATAGTTTAATTGCATGCAGGAACAAAGTAATACATCGCTCGACACCAAGATGGGAAATCGACATAAGAGCATCCAAAGATTAAAATTTGCAAAGATAAAGATGACAATAAAACACAACTAAATGAGGATTGATTCAACACAAGGATCCAAGAAGACCGCAAGATTTGATTTATAAAATTTTAAAGATGAACAGCTACATAAACCGAGATAGAAGAAAGTGACAGGTAGTCCAGAACAAAACCCCAGACTAACTGATTCAAAAGCACGAGGGAGAATAAATAATTTATCCAAGCACAAATAACACTCAATCAAGAATTATACAGAAACATACCTGGAACAAAATTTTGATATGGAGCCTCCAATTTCTTCCGTATTTCCGTAACCAATTCTTTGTTTTTCTCCCAATTTCTCTATTTTCTTTCCAACTCCCCTCTCCAAAAGAAATCCCCCAAAATAAAAATGGCTCAGCTCATAAATTATCACAGACATGCATCTGTTACCCAGAATCCCACTCCTCTGAGAATTTAAAATTTTGCTAATAAAAGAGATTTTCCAAATCTTAAAATTTCACAATCGACAACTCATGACATTAATTTACTACCTAAAATTATTCTTTTCAATAACAACATAATAATTAACCATACTAAAACTTATGACAGTAAAACAAACATTAAATAATTAATTAAGTCAGTAATACATTTTACTTAAATAATATTCCAAATTTTACAACTACTCAGAAGACTATTGGATTTAACATAATGATAGCAAGAACACATATACATAACTTAAACAAACTCACAATGCTCCACAACACATGACGACCAACAACATGAAACGAGGATCAAACATCACATGACGACACAAAACCACAACAGAAGACCGGGATTGACCTAGCAGAATAAACCTCGCATTATCTCCCATCACTGATACCCATTGGTGCAAGAGCCTGTTCAAACCTGCTATATCAGGTGGAGTCAAAGCTCGGTACCTGCAGCCTGCATCCGAACAATTGGTTGTATACAATCAAATACATATATGTCAACACACACAGAGTCAGAGAGTCACGGCGTAGTAGGGTGCTCGAAGTGAGTAGTACTACACCATCCCTGCTCTTGAACAAGATTATACCACTGCATTGAATTCAAATATCAGCAGATCTAATAAAACATGCTAATATTAATCCATTACTAACCATGTCTAACTCATCATAACTGAAGTAATAATAATGTCATCATAAACTCATAACACATGTCTAAACTATATCAGTCGAACATAGTCCATCAAGATCAAAATAATCATAAACCATAACCTGCTAATCCAAATGTCTCAGAATTGTATAAATGCAATGAAAGACTAGCAACTGTCTCGGAACTGGCAAAGGGAAATGTGGAACTAACAACTATCACAAACCAAAATACGAGGGGCATTACATTTTCCATTGTTCAGCGAACTCTAATCAACAAGTTCTAGAGTAGTATTATAGATCAAGCAGTTGTTAATACTTGCTTTATCCTGTTGGAAATAGTTTCTCTCATTATTGTGGTTTGGGTTGCAGTAACTTTATTATGATAGTGATGCACAATTGTAAATGACCTACATGGTTTTATGTATAGGGTTACTAAGGTATTGGCAAATATGTCATGAATTGTATGTCAGGTGTTGTCAAATCTTCTCGCTGGCTATACTAAATTTATGTTGGTCACTATGGAAGCACTGGCTGCATGAATGACTCCTAATGCCTTTCTTATTGTCTAGGAGTGTGGTCATGACTTCATGGAGTTTAATGTGAAGGGTCAACTTTTAAGAGACTAACAGTCTTAGGTCATGATGATATCTCTATGCATTTTTCTGTGACTGGACTATCTTGAGACCTTATATGGCAATGTGATTGATCTATAGTATTTAACTTGGTATTGTCATCTATGAGATGCTAGTTGTGACGCAGACCTAACTAAGATCTTTTGACATTAAATTTACCTTATGATTGTGTGAAATCCTTTCAAATTAAGTTATGTAGAGACTCTATTATGTTTTTACTAGATTGATGTCCTTCCTTTGTCCATTTGTGTAAGTTGTATCTTTCTATTGTAGAACATCTTGACTATTGTTGCTTAGAGACTCAGTTTAACCCAGAACTGATTCTTGTTTGTTAAAGAAAATGTAATTTGGCTATGATTATTTTGCCCAATCCTATGGTAGAGATAGTTTGGTCTTGAAACTCTGTGCATTGGTTTGTTAGTGTAATTGATATTGCTTAACATTTGTAAATCAAAGTTATGCCTAATAAGACTAAGGGTAGTAATAGAGTACCTTGCTATCAAAAGTTAATTGTATTTTTCCTTAGATACTTAGGGTAAAGACATTACCATGAACTGATTGAACATAGTCTACTACAAGGACATAACATAGTGCTAGATCTCTACATAATATTTAGGTTGAGGTCACTACATTGTATTAGTCCAATGAAAAGCTGGAAGTAATAGTAGTAAGGCAAAGTTAGCACTTACATTTCAAAGTCAAGGCATAATGTTTTGATCATTATATCTAGACTAGGATTTGTAAGAACTAAATTTGTGGGTGATATTGGTTAAACTATTCCAACTATTACAGTGTAACTATATATAGTGTTGTAAGCTCTTAATATTGATAACAAAGGACATAATAGTCTTGAGAATGTGAACCATGATTGTGTCAATCAAGAAAGAATGATGAGAGAGCAAAATTACATTTGTCTATATCATGATGAGTGAGGCTCTTTGGTTTGACACTTCAAATAGAAAACACCATCTGCAAAAGACAATACTAAGTTATAGTTGATGACAGACATGAATGATGAAATCATCTTGAGAATTCAGAGAGATGAATTTGTAGAGAAGATAGATTCAATTGTAGAAGTGTATAATAGATGATGATATGATAGCGTGGAGACAATCAATGATGTATAAGATTATCACCGGAGAGAAGATAGATCCATGTTGAGGTATACGTGAGGCACGAAGTATATGTGTAAGATATAATATATGGTGTATACATGAGTTGTGTAAGTCCCTTATCATTCACAGGATGGCAGGATGACTGCTCTGATACCACTTGTAATGTCCCCTTTTAGGATGTTCTTGAGTTTCTAACCTGCACACAAGAATAGCTACTAGAAAGTGACATTAGCACTATTAAAGATCAATTTAGTAATAAAATCAATGCATCATAATCATAATCAATAATAATGAACAGTAATATAGCATTATTAGAGAGAGCATATATTCAATTGTATTTCTTCATACTTAATATACTTATACTTGATACATCTTTTGCCTCATGATATACTTTGGGAATGGCGATTGTCATGCCCGGCCATTAATCTAGCCTAATCATCAACCCTAGTGGATGCAGGGTATATACTTGTTAAGGCACTGGATAACAATGCTCCGCTGCCATAGGCCCAGGGTTTCATGCTCGCCTAGCAATACCACCACTTGGCTCAAGGGTTTCATGCTTGCCTAGCAATACCACCACTCGAGAGTCACCTACTATGTAAGACTTATTAATAATAATAATAAACCGCCCTTCCCTAATGACCCAAACGTCTTGATAGGGGCAATAGACAAAGATTAATGATGCGGCAAGACACACAATGTCCCTCGTATATCATGGGCAAGACTAAGTATCATTATATATATAAACTTGTTAGAAATATCATACCGATTCGTAGATTTGCTCTCCTCAAGGAAGTATAAGTGATCCTATAGATCACCAATGATGATTCTTTACCCCTATTTCTCACAAGGTTGTCACAATATTCAGAATTGCTTTATAAAAGGATCTATATCAATTTTGATAGGTTGTCCACCTCTTATAAATGGATCCTTGTATGGCAATTTCTGCCTAGATGTATTAGATCATAAATATATTTTATTCTGCCTTGCTGATATAAAGGCTACTATAATCCTTAACTGCAGGTTGTATGAATAAATGATGTTTGTGAATTGTTGCTTGAATGATATTTGATGCTTGAATGATTATGAGATTGAATGATTGACGAGATGTTCAATGATGAGATGACAATGCCCAACAACTCCCTTTTATATCTTTGATTGACTCCCTCTACCAATAGTCGCCTTCTTCAAGGATTGCTACCTTTAGTTATTGTTAATTTAACATAACTGGTGCCACCTTATTAACTTGAATCATTGTTTGTCTTATTTCACACAATCGCTATTTTATTATTACTATTACCTTTGACTAATCATAATTGCTGGTCTATATAGGTGCGCTACCTTATTCTTTGGAACAGTTTATGAAATCGGCCACCTTTTCTTATATCTTTCGTTGCCTTATATGGTATTAATTATATATTATATTTAAATATTGGTATTATTAATATTTATTATTCATTATTTATATTTTTATATAATTATAATAATATTTAATTACTAATATTTATATTTATATAAATAATTATAATTGTTATTTATTTTAATGTCATTCATATCATTAATTTGAATGAATAGTATATAATTGACTCGATTAATAGAGGGACATGACAAATGGCCACCCTTAATTCTGCCCTGAATTTTCTCTGATTTCTAATAGTTTGACATTTTGTCAAACACTTTGCATACTGCTAGTTTTCAATGATTTTCTAAGTTTAATTATTGTGGACAACTTGATTGTTGCTTGTGGTGATATTTTCTTATGCATAGTGAGACTCAATTAATTTTTACTTCAATAGGCATTAGAGCAAACATATTGCATTGCATTTGACAATAATTTTACCACTAGAAGCAATCTATTAAAATATAAAGATTTGAATTACTATTGTGTTGATTACATTAGATGATAGCAACATTTAGATACAAAACAAAGATTGCAACATACCCAGAAATTTGTAGTAATCAACATATATGATCTCCCCAAACTGTTGTAGCTACTGTTCAAGCTCTTCCTCTTCACTAGATGACAAAATACACTACAGATTAAAAAAAAGAGACTACTGGAAAAGAGACTGGAGTTGTTGTAGTTGTTCATACAATTGCACTCAAATTGTTTGAACACTTGTATGTTGCTTGGACATGAGTAATAATATCAGAACTTGACTAAATCTCATTGAAAAATTCCATATAATGAGTCCCAATATTTCTTCAATACTCACTATTTCCCTTTGCTAAGCTAACACAAGGGTGATTGGAGATAAAGTCTCAAAAGACTAAAATTAAATGATTTGATACCTTTTTATTTCCTCATGCCTCTTCCAAAAGTCTAATGAAAATTCCTCTATCTAATAAAATAGCGACTGACCATAATCATTTCAAGAAACTTGTTATTAAGTCTTAAGGGGGAGTGCTTCCTTCGTGAAGCTCATGCACATTCTCTTCAGTTCTTCGATAGCCAAAGGACTCCACAAAACATCTCAAGATCCCACTATGACTTCCATGCATCTCTTGAAAAACTTCACGATTTCCATATTAAACTTAACACAGCCCTCCCAAATATTTTGTGAGGCTTCTCTTAAGAGGTGACTAGATAGATGAGGGCCCACGTACCCTCCAAGTTAGCCTTTGGAGATCTTCATATAATTTTAACCATTCTTAATATACTTCGATGGCCTCCAATAAAATAAAAGGATGGAGCAGCTGAGAAAGAGTAAAGGAATTAAATTCTTGTGGTCAAATGCAATAAACAGACCCACCAATCTGTAAAAACTTAAATAACATCTCTAACAAAACTAAACTCCAATTTATATTTGATTCAAATCTCATAAATTTACAATTTAATCTTTTGGCAACCAAATTGAAGAAAGATAAATCTTTTCGTTCCAATAGCTGCAAACTAAACCAAGTAATTGCATCTTTTGTGTGAATCTGCCAAGGAATGACCAGGCAGGTTTTCGTCCATGAAGTCAAATGCCCAAGGGTTTTCATCCTAGGGTTTGCTAAACCCAAAGCTCCAGCTCTCAAGGAAAACTCTCCATGAAAAATATCTAATTGTGAATATCTCCAATGAGCTCCAAAAACCCCTTTTATAAACTCCAAGCTCAACACCACGATAGGGTTGTGCAACCTTTTTAAATGTAATCTTAAAATCACCTTATGACTCCCTAAATTGGCGCCCACCCCAAAAGCACTTTATTTAATTGTTAAAACTTTAGGCACCATATAAAAGTTATTTTATTAATTTAAATAACGTAAAGTTAAATATTGAATTTAACTTTAATATTTAATGCTATTTAAAATAATACTTCGAAACACCATAAGTTGCCAAGATATCATCAATGCAATCATCGAACAACCCTAAAGATCAACGACAACTACACTGCTAGAAAACCAAAAAATTGGGGACATTATAGTCTGCCCTCCCTAAAGATTGCTTGTCCTCAACCAATGCCAAAATAACCCCCACAATCATCATACTAATCCAAACTGAAACCAAAAAAGATCTCGGGGTCCCAAATCAACCTAGGAGATCTATGGTACCATCTACTAAAGAAATTATCCTGCAAGGTACCAATACAAGAGACCTGAAAATCTTCTATAAGAAGAGCAATTAGATATTGCATCAACTTAGTCAACTCCTCAAGGTATTTCTCTTCGAACAACGCCAACTAAAACATCGTAAGAATATGCTCAAGAGAGTCAGCATCAACTCTCTCACTCCAAACATCTGCTGGATTGCAAACCCAAGTGATCCCTGGGTTCTAGGTCAATCTCAGGAAAAAACCACCACTTTGCCACTGCACCACTCTGATTAAAAATAAAGATTTGAATTACTATCCCGTTGATTACATCAAGATGATAACAACATTCAGATACAAAATGGAGATTGCCAACATACCTAGAAATTTGTAGTAATCAACATATATGATCTCCCCAAACTGCTGTAGCTGCTATTCAAGCTCTTCCTCTTCACCAGATGACAAAATACACTACAGATTAAAAAAAGAGACTATTGGAAAAGAGATTGGAGTTGTTGTAGTTGTTCATACAATTGCACTCAGATTGTTTGAACACTTGTATGTTGCTTGGAAGGAGTAATAATATCAAAACCTGATTAAATCTCATTGAAACTTCCATATAATAAGGAGTCCCAGTTTTTCTTCAAAACTTAGGATTTCCATTTGCTAAGCTAATGCAAGGGTGATTGGAGATAAAGTCTCAAAAGACTAAAATAAAATGATTTGATACCCTTTTATTTCCTCATGCCTCTTCCAAAAGTCTAATGAAAATTCCTCTATCTAATAAAATAGCGGTTGACCAAAATCATTTCAAGAAACTTGTTATTAAGTCTTAAGGGGGAGCACTTCCTTCATGAACCTCATGCACATTCTCTTAAGGTTTTTGATAGCTAAAGGACTCCAAACCTAATGTAGCCCTCCCAAATATTTGCGAGGCTTCTCTTAAGAGGTGACTAGATAGATGAGGGTCCACGTACTCTCCAAGGCAACCTTTGGAGATCTTCATATAATTTTAACCCTTCTTAATATACTTTGATGGGCCTCCAATAAAATTAAAGGATGGAGCGACTGAGAAAGAGTAAAGGAATTAAACTCTCGTGATCAAATGCAATAAAAAGACCCTCCAATCTGTAAAAACTTAAATAACATCTCCAACAAAACTAATCTCCAAATTTATATTTGATTGAAATCTCATAAATTTGCAATGTAATCTTCAGGCAAGCAAACTAAAGAAAGATAAATCTTTTCACTCCAATATCTGTAAACTAAACCAAGTAATTGCACCTTCTGTGTGAATCTGCCAAGGAATGACTAGGTGGGTTTTTGTCCACGAAGTCAAATGCCTAAGGGTTTTCATCCTAGGGTTTGCTGAACCCAAAGCTCTAGTTCTCAAGGAAAACTCTCCATGAAAAACATCCAATTCCAATATCTCCAATGAGCTCTATTGTCACATAGATTTGCACCCAGTGTTGAAGGCTTTTAGGGCTCCGACAATCTAGTGAAACATTGAGACGACCTCCATGTGTGGGACCCTATAGGGAGGTCAAATATCCAGAGAGAGGCTAGTTCCTTTGCTGAATGAGAGATTCAGCTAACCTAAAAATAAACCTAATTATCCACTTGATAGGAAAAGATGAAGAGGGAGTGAAACTGAAAGTAAAGTGGGGTGATACACCAGGTTTGAATAAAGAACATTCATAGAGCTAAGATGCACAAATAAATGAATACAACTGATAAACTTACATAGATCATGAAGACTTTAATAGAGGTAAAGAATGGATTTCCAGGAATTAAACATTCACAAACAATGGCCAATTCTAAGACTACACAAAGTTAAAAGCATGAAAAAGTAAAACACCATATGTATTGATTAAGAGGCACAGTTACAACAAAGGAAAGTTCTGTTTGGAATACAGAGGCATCAAGGATATCCAACTATTTTCTAACCTTTTTTACATCTTACATTCATGCATATATAGCATCTAATTCCAAACGACCTGATTAGGTTACAATAAATTACCCAATGGGCTTTGTCAGAAAATATCTGAATCCATAGGTGGCCGGAATATATTTTGGGCCATCAATGTGAGCAGCTGAATAATTCACATGTAACCATAAATGCAAAATATCTACAGTTGAGAAACCTTTACGGCACTTCAACTTGGCTCCGGGTGTGTTTGTCAGCCGAGTCTACATATCCTTCTTCAGTCAGTAGCCATCATGATATCTAGATGCATATCCAGATCATGCAATTTAGATCATATTTTCAAAGTGGTAATATCCCCCCAAATGCCTACCAAACAAAAGAGGAGGAAATTCTAAGAAAATTTTCCCTTTGTATCATGTAGAAATTTCTAAGGATAAAGGAGATATCTGCAGTCAAAGTTGTGGTCAACCGACATCTGGATGTCCACGTGTCATCATTTCACAGTCGCACGTAGAATCTTCCTTGTGAGAAAGATTCACCTGCGACACTGCGCTACCGTCTGATCTTCAGCCCCACTACTGCCTTCCTTTGATGCACTTTACACATGGCACCATTTCAAAGTTGAACGGAAGGAAAAGGGCCACCTTCATCCAAGCTTCGCAGAAGTGCGCTCAGTCCTCCACGTGGCTCCCAAACACCAAAATACTTTACAATTGTCTTCATTTCGTAGCCCCGCAAAAGGAACATGACGTTAGCTTGAACGGTTTGCAGGCTATGTGATATCCAGATATGCACCTGTCAAATTTACCTTCGCAGTATGGAGAAACCATCATCCGCATGGATATTAACTTAATACCCGAATGCCTCTTGAATATCCTAATGATGTCATCGGCATGAGGAACTTTGTCGAAAAGGGGATCTAGATGACGTCATCAGGATATTAGCACTGCAGGATGATATACCGTCTAGGTGGAATGTCTAGATGATGTCATCAGGGCTTTCAGAAGGTCATGGATATTAAGAAGGATCCATATATTAGTTAAGATCCAGATGTTTAGAAAACATCTAGATATTAACTAAGGTCTGAATATGAAGGAATATCAGGATTTTAACTAAGGTCTGGGATATTTGATAATATTTGGATGATGTCAGTAGGATATCCACACCAAAATGACTAAGTATGAAGATGGAAAATCCTGTGAAGGAAAGCATTTGGAGACTAAGGATTTATGGGTTTTTTTGGGCTTTTTGCAAGGATTTTCCAGATGAGATTCTAGGCATTTTGCAAGGTAGAGCACAAAGATTTTAGGAATTTAAGGCCTGCATGGCCATATTCCAAAGAACGCCCATGATATTTTCAAGGTGAACTATTTGACTCTAGACAGAGGAAAAATGGGTCAACAAGCTCCAAAAACCCCTTTTATAAACTCCAAGCTCAATGCCACAATAGGGTTGTGCAACCTTTTTTAATTTAATTTTAAAATCACCTTATGACTCCCTAAACTGACACCCACCCCAAAAGCACTTAATTTAATTATTAAAACTTTAGGCACCAAATAAAAGTTACTTTATTAATTTAAATAACGTAAAGTTAAATATTGAATTTAACTTCAATATTTAATGCTATTTAAAATAATACTTCGAAACACCATAAGTTGCCAAGATATCATTAATGCAATCACCAAATAACCTAAAAGATCAATGACAACTGCACTGCTAGAGAACCCAAAAAATGGGAACATTAGAAATCATGAACATTTTGATTTCATTTGTGATCGTTCTTCCATAGTATGCATATGAGAGGATGTTGTAGAAGATGAAATAGATGCTACATATTTGTATGTAGATGCTACATATTTGTATATAGAGGTTGTGGAGGATGATGCAGGTGTAACTTGGTGGAGACATGATCAGTTTGTGGTGGGTTGGATCCCATGAAGGAGGAGATGAGAGCAAGGAATATTTTGTGGAGGAGGATGGCATATGGTGGATGTGAATCCACAAGAGGAGAGAGGAGTGGTGAATGTGGGAGGAGGATGACGCATGTGCCAATGAGATTTATGGAAAAAGAGGAAGAAGACATAACATGTGTTCATGACTCATCCATGGAGTTCGTTGCACGTTGGTTGCAACCTGAAAGGGTAGTTCGACTACTCAACTCCACCTTTGGGAGCATATGCTCACAAACTTTTTACCCAGTGTGTCTGATGCAGGAGCACTTGTGCATACGTGCAATCGATATCACCCAAAAAGATTTCCAATGTGTTTCATTCAGTTTTGGTGTGTGTGTGGCTTTGTTGGCATCTCTCAGCCTTATAGTGCCGGTGGATTGAGCAGAATTGCAAATTTTTAGTTTTCCGCAGTTTGGGTCCCAACACGTAACAAGGTAGTTTCAGTGAAACAATTGCTTGGAGCAATCTATAAGGTTTGGTGACAAACCCTCTGTAATGTCCCCTTCTAGCAAGCCAAAATTTTTGCACCCTTACAAACAATTTCAACTTACCAAAAGAGAACATTAGTATTCCATTTTTCATTTCCTTTTAATCTTGATGATAATCATAAACATAACCATATACTATTTGCCATTTCATAAATTCATTTTTCCATACATCATGATTCTCCTTGGGTGAGATAATCCTTAGTTCTCTTATTAACCTCACCTTCCACCTTGTGAGAGAAGATTCGTTAGGTAGGTGATGTCATCTCAATCCTATGGGTCCATTAATATTATTCCTTAGTTTGTCAACCAATGCCCATAATTCCTTAGTTCGTCAACTAAGGCCTATAATTCCTTAGTTCGTCAACTAAGGCCCATTCCTTCGATACTTAAATCAAAGGTCCATAGTAATACCCTTGATTCGTCAATCAAGGCCCATAATATCCTTGATTCGTCAATCAAGGCCCATTCCCATGGAATGATCAATACCTACCATAACTATCTAGCCGACCTTCTTAGTGTTAGGTGGTTAATTAGGAAGTCTCGTATCTACCCTTAGGAATTCATGCCTTTATTAATCTTTAGGTTTTACCCTAAAGCCTTCATTAATCTTTAGGTTTTATCCTAGAGCCTTCTCCCTGGGTTTTACCCTAAGGCCTTAATTAATCTTCATCTATACATATACATACTTGTTATCTCTCATACGTCATTTATTAACAACTTATGAATTCAAATCATACAAGATACATATTTAAAATATAAATTTCAGACATAAATGTATATATCACATATATCAATTTCTACTTAATAACCTTATTATTTATATCTTTCAAGTTATAAATTGAACAAGTAATTATAAATTCTTACAAATCATAAATTGAATAAGTAAATATAAATACTTACTTACCTGCTTTACCTGGGATTCCTTACCTATGCTGCGGTAATATAGTCTTTATTGTATTGCTGTTATAAAATGCAGATCTAAATATATGTATTTATCCCATACTCTTTTTATATTTTCTCCCCATGATCCTTTTTCCTTGGCTGCCCTCGTGTCTTCCTTGTGATATTTTCTTGTTGTGTCTTTGATGAATTCAAATGATGTTTCTTCTTTATTACCTTTATTGAATTCACAACTGATTATTTATTTCTTTTTATTACTTCATTCTTTCGATGATCCTTTCCTTCTATCTCACAACCTTTATTTATTTCCCTTTCAAGGGATATGTTCGAAGAGGTATGTCTTTTATTACTTTTATTACTTTATATTAATTCCCTTTTGTGGTAAAACTAGTTTTAACCATACGTAACTCCCTTATCATAAGAGGATAGGTTAAAAGATGTTTATTATTATTTATTTACCTTATTTGTATTTATATTATATCATTATAATAAATGAAATATTATTTATATTTATATTACAATATAAGATAATAATAATAATAATAATATTTGTATTTATATTATTAGATATATTTATAATATATTATTTATTAATGTGCTGCACTTATAAATATCTTCCTTCGACCTCCCCTTAATCTTTTTAAAGTACATTATTTATATAATATATATAGTCTAAATAAATTTATTTTATTTCCAAGCATATAATATGGTGGGATAATGTTTGTCTTATTAGACTTTTATTTTTATATGATTTTATTTTGAATTTAACCTTTTGTTTAACCGTATTACTTTGTCTTATTCCAAATTACTTTACTTTCTAACTTTAATAGGTAAGACTCTTCATAATATTTATTTTTATATATAATAATATATCTTATTAATTACTCACATAAATATTATATTAAAATATTTATATTTATAATATATCTAGTTAATTAAAATGTAAATATATATATTTCATATATTTTATAATATTTAAATTATATTAAATTAATAATATTATTTATTAAATAATACATATTAATAATATATTTTAAATAAATATATTATATATTTAGTTTATATAAGGCTAACTTATTATTTAAATAGACAATTCAATTATAAATCATTATAGGGACATGACAACCCTCCCCACTCAAGATTGCTTGTCCTCAAGCAATTATAATTAGGTATTCTAAAGTAATATTTAATAACATTATATTTTATTAGGTTTCTTTATATAAAATAAGGTTTCACTCACCAATAATATAAAATAACCTCTAGAAAATGTAACAAATTAATATAGCTAATAAACTATAGTGCTATAGATAATATAGGGGCCTAAAATGATAATTTATAAATTTGGGTTTACCCTTTTAAATTTTCAGCACTAAATTTGCATAAAGGCATTTCTATTTATTTAATTATCAAAAATGTTTTAATGACTACTAATATTATTTTAATGCCATGATTAACCAATAGCATCAAATGAACAATCAAAACCAAATAACTAAATGTCAAACATACCTGACACAACCAAAGTGAAAACGAAGGGGCATTACACCCTCTAATAGGAAGGATCTTGAGAGCATTCCAAAATTATATGCGAACATTCCAGAGTCGAATTATTTCCAGTTTCCAAGATTTTTAAGCTTCACGACTTATGTTGACAGTTTGGTGAAGTCATGATTTATGGAGTAATGTTACACTTGAGACTGAACAGTTTGGTGGAGGTCTTAGGAATGATGAGACACTTATCCCTATTCATTTTGGTGAGGTTTCGAGCTTTTGGTGAAAAGTTATGGTCGAAGTTGGTTTTCAACCTTGGCACCCATCACAGTTGTCAATTGAAGTTTTCAGGATCTGTAATGTATAATTTTGATTGATATTTATTAGTCTGATGTTTATCCAGCATCAAGAGTTTGTGATCAAAGAGATTTTAGTCAAGACTCCAATCATAGATAAAGCTCCAAGTCTATGCATTTTCACAGAAGCATCATATGAGAATTATTATGCGTTTTGGGAGGCAAATCTGAGTTTGTTTTAAAGCAATTAAATACTATTATCCAACATATTTGAAGGCACTAGGGAGAAGAAGGTAAAATGCACTTTTTGGAGTTTAAATTCTTATTTATTTAAGGCTTTATGAGTGCGCCAGGGGACAGCGTGGAAGATCACCAATTTGCTAAGCTATGCAGGCTGCTCCTTTGAGAAGTTTAAATTCTTTATTTAAAGGATTTATAGGCATACCTAATTATATCAAATGGATAGGAGTTTAATGCCTTTCTAAAGGCTATTTTTATGGATTCATTACAGATTTTTATGTGCATCCATCAATTATCTCATATGCAGATTTAATTCATCCTTTTGGCTTGCGTGGAAGTCTGAGTTTTTTTAAACAATTAAATTATAATGTTTAGCAGATATTGACGCACCACTTATAAAGAAATTTGAGAAGTAACTATGGTCTATGTAGAGCTAGATGTCGTGCTTCATTCAAGGCTAGTTTTATAATATTAAAAGGCAGATTTAAAGGCCTTTGAGGCTACATAACCATGAAGGTATTATGCTGATTTGGAAGTTATTTAATGAGCCATAGGGGAAACGACCCAATAGGTGAGATAGTTCCAATGGTTGAGATAGTATTTGTGCATTTAAGGCCCAATATTTTTAAAAGTTTAGTACTAGTGGTTGTGACTTTAAGGTTGTTAGTGTTATTATAAGTACTAATAATTGAATGAAATGGGCCCTTTAGATTTAAAAAACAACCAATCATGTGATGCCACATGAGTCCATCAATAAAACATGACTTAATGCACACGTATTGGTCTACCCCTTTTTTTGGGGAACTATTTGACACCTCAACAAAAAGCATGCAGATGTGGCATCATATTTGATGATGTGGCCTTGAAACCTTAGTTATAAGTAGGGGCCTTGCCAAGTAAGCTATTGTAAAAAAAATGGAGTGATTAGAAATTACCACGTATGATTTTGAGAGGTGTGAACTTAGGGTGCTCAACTATTGGGTCCTCTCCCCTATGCGGCGTTAAAAAAAAAGGTCTCATCCTTATATTTTCCTTCAGCCTAAAATGTGTGAGAAGAGAAACCAAAAAGTTTAAAAGAAAATTATCTAAACAAAGGTGATAGCTTCTAGCGCCAAGACTTGGAAGAGGAAATGCCTCAGGTACATGTATATTAGTAGAGTTTTGGTTTCCATTTTTAGGGGCGAGCTGGGCAGAAGGAAGTGCTAGAATAGTAAAGAGGGTCAGCCTAGAGCGAAGTGAGGTGACCTATTATGAAGAATAAATATGCTGCCAAAAGTCTGAGTGGAGGAAAAGGTAATGGAGATGACTACCAAGAATAGAAGAAAACTAGGAAGATATTGATTTAACTACTAAAAGAAGATGCCACTAAGAAAGAGGGTAGATTGAGCTTGATTGTGTGAGAGTGACCATTTGAAGGCCAAAGATGATGTATTTTGTAATTTGCATATGATTTTTATTTTCTTGAATTGAATAAAGTTAAATCCATTTCTATTGGAGTCTTTTTATAGTTTTTGGGGTAGATTGTGTTTGAGTACTTTATGTTATTAAGAATTGAGAATTTATGTGTTTTGTGACACAAGTGAGTTGTCTACATTAATTCCTTAGATCCTGTAAATATCATATTAACAATATCCTCCTTGAGAAAACTGGTGACTTTGTTGTATTAAAACCTAGCTTGAGGAATTCTTAATCAAATCTTGAAAATGGATGGTCAAAGATCTATATTCTAGAAAGATCCTTGTATAAAGCTAGTTCCTAAAGTAGATAACCCAAATAGTATCATGAATGGACCACAACCCATGTGGAAAGTCAAGGGCATAGGTAAGTCATTTATTCCTTGCCCTCATGAAAGTGATGTTAGTACTTATAAGAAATGGGACCATATTTTTCATATTAAAGGTGGATATTCATCTAGTGATTCAATTAGTAAGATCATTAAATTTGGAAATAGACTATAACAAGGCCCTTGCAATTTTGATAGTTTAATTATTAAAAGAAATAAAAATATAACTCAAGTTATTCCAAATAGGTGTCAAAATGTGCCTCAATTAAACCCACATAAAATATTTCCAAAAGAACCCCATTACCTAAAGGCATATTCTCCATCATATATGGAACCACACCATGGGCCTCAAGTCCTAAATAATGTTGAAACTCTTGAACCACATCTTGATTTTGAGCCCACCCAACCTGAAATAGAATACCCCAAGTAGACTGGTCAAGATATTGAAGAATAGTTATATTTGTTGGACTAATTAACAATTCAATGTACCCACCAACAAGCCCAATATGCTTTTCAACAAACCGCTAAGTAGGAGTTTTACTCATCAAGACCAATTTCCCAAGAACCCCACCCTTAGAATAAAATAAGTCCTCTACCTAACAACATCCATCAAGAAAGATATCAACCTTAGAGACCACCCTTGGGATTGACAGGTATAAAAAATTGGATTTCATTGGAATTCCTAACAATCCTAACCTAGTGCCTCATGAGATAAGGGGTAAGCTCCCAAAATCATAGGGAAGT
The DNA here is from genome assembly GCA_027924645.1 of Cunninghamia lanceolata. Taxonomy (NCBI): domain Eukaryota; kingdom Viridiplantae; phylum Streptophyta; class Pinopsida; order Cupressales; family Cupressaceae; genus Cunninghamia; species Cunninghamia lanceolata. The sequence continues at coordinate 2,104,817 of BSBN01000124.1, read as the reverse complement.
AATGCAATATATGGGGAAGACCATTTAAGACTCTATCAATTTAACTAATGGTTATGAAGTGAAGAATGAAGATGTCATGATGAAATTCTTTGTTTAGTCTATAAAAGAAAGTGCCAAGAAATGGTATAGAAGTCTACCAAACTAGAGTGTCACTTCATGGAACGAGTTCAGAAGAGTTTTCAATATGTAATAGGGGAAGGACAATATGTAATAGGGGTAAGGATAGATCCCAAATTTTCTATCCATGAGCTTATTTATTAAAAAAAAAAAAATTAATGAAGATATTGTTGAGTTCAATAATAGATGCATTAAAACAATAATGAAAGTATTTAAAAATATTGGGCAAGTGATTATGCATGCCTTGTTTTGTATTGTGACACAATTTATTCTAAAATAATGTTCTATTTGAAAGATAAAATCCCTTGAACCCTAAGGGAGGCATATTCCTGAACCATCAACATTGAAGGAAATATCAAGGCCTCGAGTAAAATTTATAAACAAACAAAGGTAATGCTTTATCCACCTAATAAAACTCAAATGAGTAAGCCTTCATCCCTTGATGACAAATTGGATAAGTTGATGGGGGTTCTTAAGGATCTATAATATAGGGTGGCCAGAAATGGAAAATATCCCCCACCTTCTAGATATGGACAATACAACCTTGATAAACCACACCTTGCAAATAGACCATATAATATAGACAAGGTTAAGAATCATGTTCGAAGGGGTAAATAACTCAACACAAAGGCATCATGATCATAAGCTTTGTGGGAAAGAAATCCTATACCCATTGAAACGAAGGTATATAAGCATACAAGAAGATTTCCCATATTGTGAGTCTCATTACATGCCTTGTTCACTTGCCCAATGTGTGTTGCATTATTAGAAAAGGAGAAGGAATATAATGAGGAAGAGTGCTATGAGGAGGGGTATGAACTTGAATAATGTAATGAACAAGTCTACACCTATGATTACATAAATATATAAGAATAATATGAATTGCTAGCCCATGACTTTGCTCATCTCAAAGAGATTATGCAATAAAAGTATAAAAGAGCAAAACCTTCTAATGGAGATGCAAGGATATTAACTATAGTTGTAGTCACCCAAGTTAAATGATTACAGCTTGAGGAATAAATAAGGTGTTTCTCACAACACTCCTAATCCTGCAGCTACTTCCCTTATGGTGTTAGTGCTAGACAAGGTATTATTCTTGAGAGTGATGAAGGGAAATAGAAAATCAGATCTAAAGTTGAGATTGAAAAACAATAATAAAGTTACCAATAATAGAAAAATAGAGCAGAGAAACAAATAGAGATTGGAGAATACTGAAAGACTACTTTTATTCAATACATGGTTACAAATATATAGCTACAAAATAGTTTAACAACTTTCTATAAATCTGCAAATATTCTATAAATCTACAAATATACGTGACAACATTGCAAAGTTGTTTGACAACAAATTGAACATCACACTGAAGAGAACTGGACACCTCTATAATAGTGTGTAACTATTTGGATGCATCATTCAGTTATGAGTTACAACAGTTACGCTAACACTCCCCCTTAATAAATAACTGAATTTTCACATGAACTCCTATCATATTTGTGAGCTGACCACAACAAAATAGTTTGTTGTTACATTTATTTATGTTGGAGCATACATTCCAACGCCCCTACACCACTAACATAAAAACAACAAAAAATTTACATTATTCAGAAGGTATTCTTTGAAAATAGTTCTTGGACCAGTAAGACTTCTTCAAGCTGCTCCTAGATATAGTCTCCCAACTATAATCCAAGTTCCCAACATCATTGGACACCATTTGCACATGAAGTGTCTCATTACCCTCATAAAGGTATGATGCTAAACTTCTAGATTTTGGATCTCCCCTAAACTATTGGACATCAATCCTCACATGCATGTCTCATAACCCCAATGAGGTATAGTTTCTTTGATCCACAAGCATCTCAAACTATTGAACATCGATCTATGAAGTCATCAAACTCAACATGGTAGATTCTACACAGTAGAATACTCAAAACTCTGTAACTCCACAATTATCACCGAGCCAACTCTTCCTACAAAAAAATCTTTAAAAATCCAGGCATCCACACACCACTCACAACCCTCTCATTTACTTGCGCACTCCTATGAGGGAGTCATGCCTAGTCTAGCTCTGATACCATAATAGAAAAACAAATCAAGGAAACAAATAGAGATTAGAGAATATTGAAAGACTAATTTTATTCAATACATGGTTACAAATATATAGCTACAAAATAGTTTAATGACTTTCTATAAATCTGCAAGTATGTACTTGACAACACTACAGAGTTGTTTGACAGCAAACTAGACATCACACTGAAGAGAACATGACACCTCTACAATAACATGTAACTATTTGGAACATTATTCGATTATGAGTTACAACAATTACGCTAACAACCAAAAAATAGGAAGGCCCATGTACAAAACCCTATTATACAAAATAAGCATGCACCTAATGGAGAATTTGTGGCCCCACATTGCATAAATGTAGATTTCTTAAAAGGAGATTTTCTAGTATCAATGGGAAATAGGAATAAACTTGATAAGGAATTGACAAACCATAAGAAACATGAGGTTCCTATTTAGGCAAAAAATGATTGTGTGAAACCTCAAGGAATAATTTGGTATATCTTTTTCTACTTCTTTTCCAAATTATATTATGAACGATATGGATTATGTTTTGAGCTAGTTGAAGATACAAGTGCTAATGGCAAAGTTGCTTATAATTCCTAAGCACAAAAATAGGATGTTAATGTCTGAACAATACTCCCTTGTACAGTGGATGATCTAATGAGTGTTCAACTAGCCCTTATAGTGTAAAACAAATAGAGGAAGTCCCTAAGATATTCTTAAGTAGGCCCAATTTATACCTCTTTGTTGATAAATAGTTGGTTTGTACATATTTTTATACTTGATTCAAGTACATCCAATAATGTCATGCCTCTTGAAATCATGAATCAATTAGGATTAAAGATATCTAAGTCTTTTGGTAAGTGTTTTTCATGGATTTTAGAGAGGTGCATGTAATTGGTGTAATCAATACAATGGAAGTTCAGTTGGTAGCTTAACCTACAGAATCATTATTAATGACCATCATTGTGGTAGATTACCCTGCTAAATGGGAAATGCTATTGTCTAATAAATGGTCAACCTTTATAGGAGAAAGTATTCAAATGGACTTGTCTTCCACCACAATTCATTTTCATGGTGAGTATGCCAAACAATGCAGAGAGAAAAGGATATGACATATAACTTAGAAGACCCAAAAGAGTGTTGAATGAAGTCTTGTATATGGACAATGAACATGTCCATTTTATTGGTTGCTATTGTGTGTGATAATTCAAATTTAAACTAAGAAAACAAATGTAAAAATGAAATATTTTTCTACTCAAAAAAACCACAAGCCTCAGATAGAGCATGCAAACGGAAATTAAAAAAAGAAAATAAAAACAATTTTACCATCAATCTCCATTGCTGAAAGTAGATTTGCTCCAAACAATTTAGTATGTGGATGCTCTTTGCAAAAATAATTACTATTTTGATAGCATATAACTAGCATGAATGTGTAGATAATTTTGACATCATATGATTAACATAAAATTGGATGATAAATTGAGAGCATGAAGCTCCTATTTATAGATTTTTAGGAAAGAAGATCAACGATGGAGATGAGGTGAAAAGATCAATGGTGGAGGATGAATGAGAGGAATTTCCTAGGATTGAGGAGAGGGTAAATAATTTTTTTGTAACTATGCAATATGTGTCCCCTTTATTCTTGGAAAAGGTGGAGACAAGGTGGAGGGAATATAGCTATTTTTTATAACTATGTAATATGTGTCCCCTTTAATTTAGGAAAAGGTGGAAACAAGGTGGAGAGAATATAGCCTTAGCTATGTGAGGTGGAAAAGAGGATAATTAAATAATAAATAATAAAATTATTTAATTATGTGTGAGAGGGAAAATAGCTGATTAAATAATAGGATTATTTAATTAGTGTGTGGGATACATTAGGTGGGGTAAATCAACTAATTAATTTGATCATTTAATTAATTCAGAGTAAGGTTTACTAGGACAAATTCAAGTGTCTACAAGAATTGTGGTAAGATTGAGCATTGTAAAAAAGACTACAAGGAGGAGAAAAGGAAGAAAAATAACGAGTCCAATTATGAGTCCAATAGATCTTCTTACGTGGATGATGAAGATGCTTTTGTCATGACATTCACAACACATAGAATTGAAGGTGCATGATTGATATACTTTGGAGATTCCTTTCATATGACCTCCCATTGGGGGTGGTTTTCAAAGTAAGAAGAATATGATGGTGGGAAGGTATAGCTTAGTGACAACTCTCATCTGAGCATAGTTGCCCATGGTAGAGGCTTGATCAAATTCCTTGATGATAGATTGAAGGGCATGAAACCTCTTATCAACTTGTAAACTTAATGATGTGAGTGTGTAGGTTGTTTTCTCTAGTGGAGGGTGTAAGATGGTGCAAGGAGCTATGGTTCTCAATAAGGGTATTCATGTGGACACTCTATTTCATCTCGATGCATACACTATTTAGTGCAATAGTTCTTGTGTTCTTGTAATAAAGAGATTTGTATAATCTACACCTTCACCATCATAACTAGTAGTAAAGAGAAGTATTGTATCTACTTTTGATGCTCATGCTTTTTGGGTACCCAAGAAAGCTCTTGCTTCAGAAAATAAGTTACTTATAAAAAAGGTAATGTTGTGGCACTAGTGAATGGGCCATATAGGTGAGAAGGGTCAATGGAACCTAAAACATAAATCTTATCGAGCGGATGAATGATTGTACTTTTGAATTTGATTTTTGTGAATAATTTAAATATGGAAAATAGAGCATCATTCATCTTTTTCTAGTTCTCATAAATCTTCTAGGGTGTTTAATGTTCCTTTGATTTCTTTGTCTCTATACTATGTATCTTTATAGATGAATATTCTAGAAGGAAATGGGTATATTTATTTAGGATTAAATCTAAAGTCTTTAGTCATTTTAAGGAGTTTAATGCTCTTTAAAAAATTATACTAGTAGGAAGATTAAGGTTTTGAGGACTCACAATAGTAGTGAGTTTTGTTCTGGAGATTTTGATATATTCTATAAGGAGCATGTAATTGAGAAACACAATACAACTCCATACACCACACAACAAAATGGAGTTGTAAAAAGAATGAGCATGATGTTGATGGATAGGACTAGGAGTATGTTTAGCGGAGATGGCTAAGAGTTGAATTTATAGTGGGTGCTATGACTTGTTACTTGATCAACAAGTCTCCTACATCAAATCTTGTTTAAAAGACCCTCATGGAGGCATGTACAAACAAAAATTCCTCATTACAGTATATTCACATTTTTGGTTGTGAAGAATATGCACACGTGCCTAGGGAGAAGTGGTCAAAGTCAGAGAACAAGGCAATGAAATATGATGTTGGTGTGAAAGAGCACAAGCTTTGGGACCCTATGGCCAAGAGAGTTTTATATAATAAAAGTGCTATTTTTAGAGAAATTATGCTTTCTTCCATAGTGTTGTAGCTAAAAGAGGTTGGGAAGAAAGATGTGGTTCAACTATCCCTAAAACTAGGAAGGCTAAACTAGAAGCTTGTGAAGGACCTGAAGAAGATGAGAGCTCAAATAGTTTCAATAGTTTTGAAGAGGAGACAGAATGTACTCCACAACTCTTGAGGAATTCTACTAGGCACAAACAACAACTAGAAAGGTATATCCCTCTTGATTGGAGATGCATTTTTTCTTTGCTTACTAATGTGGATGAGATTATAATTGTGAAGGAGGCTATGAATATGGATGATTCTAAGTCTTGGAGAGTAGCTATGGATGAAGAGATGGTTTCATTGAAGAAGAATGACACATAGGAATTAATATTGTTTCTTGATGGATGAAAGACTTTTCAAGAAGAAGTTTGGCTTAGGTGGAAGGATTAAAAATTACAAGGTAAGATTGGTTGCCAGAGGATATTCCTAGGTTAAGGGGATAGACTTTCGTGAGATTTTTACTCTAGTTGTTAAGAAGATATTTATTAGGTTCTTGATGTTTGTAGCAAAATATTTTGATTTAGAGATAGAGTAGGTGGATTTAAAGACAACATTATTCCATGGAGATTTGGAGGAAGAGATCTACATGACATAGCTAGAGCACTATGTTGAAAAATGTATGGAGTCTTTAGTTTGTAGATTAAAAAAATAGTTGTATGGTTTCAAATAGTCTCCCAAGATGTGGTACTTGAAGTTTGATTCATTTGTATCGAGATTGGGATTTTGAGATCCAAGTTGGATCGTTGTGTTTACTACAAAATAGACAGTTATTGATTCCTTGTTATCACATTATATGTAGATGATATGTTGTTTTTTGGCAACATTAAGGAAGTGATTAGGGATTTATAGTCTCAACTTTTAGCACAAGTTGATATGAAGGACTTGGGAGCTACTAAGTATATCTTAGGAATGGAGATAAGAAGAGATAGAGTGAACTGAAAGTTTTTGTTGGACCAAAGTATGTGAACTCCATACTACAATATTTCAACATGGTAGATAGCAGACCATTGAATGTTCCTATTTCCTTGGGAACTAATATTTTAGTTAAGTAGTGTTTGGTGACACCCATATAGATGGAGGATATGGATCGTGTTCCTTATGATAGTGTAGTTGAGAGTTTAATGTATGTTATGATTTGTACTGGACTAGACATTTCCCAAGTAGTAGGAGTCTTGAGCCATTTTATGGCTAATCCTAGATAAGATCATTGGGATGCAGTGAAGAGGATCTTCAATTATTTTTGGGGTACTTTTGATTACTCTATTTTTTTATCATGGTGATTCTAAAAAGGACTAGCACTTAGTAGCTATACATAGATTTGTGAATTTAGATTTGGCAAGAGAAGTTGACATTAGAATATCCAAATGTGGATATGTTTTTAGTTTATTTGGTGGTGTTATCAATTTGATGAGTAAGCATCATGCCATGGTTGCTTTGTCCACTATGGATGCTAAGTACATGGTAGATACTCATGCATATAAAGAGGCCATCTAGCTTAAGAGATTCTGTTCAGATGTGGATATGGGTTAGGGAGCTATTAGATTTTTTTGTGGTAGTCAAAGTGCCATATGTCTGGAAAAGAACCTAACCTTTCATGCGAGGACATAACACATAGATCTCTAGTACCATTTTGTTTATGGCATGCTAAGGGATGGAAGGGTGATGCCGGAAAAGGTTATTATAGAATGTTGCAACTACATTGATGAAGCTGGTGAGCACAAAAAAGTTTGGGTGGTGTAGTGAGTCTATGGGCCTCATGACCCATAGCAATTAGATTTTAGTGTTGGAGTTCCTCCTTTCTCTTTGAAATATATTTGACAACTAGGAGAATGTTGGGAAAGGTGTCTCAACCTTGTATCCTAGTGTTCTTATTTATTAATTATTTCTATTTATTTACTCTTTTGTCCTTACAAGGGAAAGATGGCATCCTACTTTGAGGTGGCACACTTGGCCATGCATTAGATATTTTGTTACATGTGTAAGAAGTTGAAAGATCATCTAATGTCATTGTTGGTAAGAAAATGTCAAGACACAGTCCAGAGATCTGATCCTGAATCAAGTCTCTAAAGTCAGTTTATACTCTAGATGTGACAATGATAGAATAATAGAGAATAGCAATAAATAACAACATTATGTGGTAAGATTAGATCATACATAACAAGTCATTCACATCCATGTACACATCATTTATTAGTTATAACCCTTATATCTCTTTATATATATATTACCTCATCCCAGCAGTGACCTAATTACCCTTTTGTGCTGATAAACCAACCCAAACTTTATGCCAATTTATTAATCTAATGATAAAAGTTGTCTATTTTTGAAAGAATCATGTATAAATCTTCGTTCCTAATTTGATCGATTTTTACCACTAATGATTGAGAAAGTTTTATGAAAGATCTGTTGTGTTTCCAATAGGTTTTTGAAGGCAATGGAGTGGAGGAGATGGACATTAATTCATACTAGATTCAACAACGTTAGATCTAGAGGGCGCCAAAAATCTAGGAGATTCATAATTCAAGGACTCCAGTCATTTGTGAACCACCCGTCCATTTGGTAGTTATTTATATTTTTATTATTTCAAAGACAGTGAGACATTAAAAGCTCCACTTTGAGATTCTATTTTATGGGATTCAAAATATATCTTGTTCAGTTAATTTTTATGTTATCTTGTTATAAGACTTTTGGCAGCAATGATGGGCTGCCCTAGATTTTAGGATTTTGGAAGTGATAAAAACTAATTTTGTTATTCAAATGGATATACTATGAATGAAATGAACAAAAGTTACTTTGCATCAATATAGATTACTATATGGTGTTTGTGTGAATTGGAATCGAATTTTGTTGATGGTAAATGTGATATGAAGTTAATAGAAGAATTCCAGAGAGCTGACCACTCGAAGGAAATAGATAAGTATTTTGTGTTCTGTGGATGTGTTTACTATCTCTTATAGCATTTATGTTCTGTTCTGTGTTATTTTGCTATGAAGTGTTGTGGTAGGGTTGTGTTAACCTGTAGGGTGTCGTGATTAATGTCTTTTGGTGAAGTATATATTGCAAGTGTAATTCAACAGTTTTGTGTGTGCCATCTTAAATATTCCAGAGTTTTGGAGATGTGTTCTCTGTGTTCCATAATAAAGAAATTCCAAAGCTCTTGCATAGTTTAAATTTTCATAGTTCAGTAGTGATTGCTAGTATAGTTCAGACTTGATGCTCATATGCTTTCCTAGATTAAAGTGTCCTTTTCAGTTCATAGATTAAAATGAATTAGTTTTAAGAATTTCAATTGCATTCAAAGGTTCCTATTAAGTTTAAGTGTTTCGTGCTTTCTATTTTAGATTTATTTTATAAAAGGCTTTTTTTTTAAAGTAAAAATTCAGGAAATTGTTACTAAGCTGAGATGTCTAAATCCCCCTCCTATTACATACAACCTTGGACACAACCTGGTCGATAAAACTGATATATTTTCAGCTAAAGTGTTAGGTCTAAACGACAACCTGTCAGCTAACATTAGTAGAAATGAAAGTATCACTACTAACATTATTAGAAATGAAGGCATCACCACTATATTCATCATTATCTAAGGATTTGTCAAAAGAATCATCCTTTTTTCTTGGATTTACAATCCTTCTTAATGTGACCTCTCTTGCCATATTTTCATCATGTTATTTTTGATTTCCTAGGAGACTTTGACTTTCCCTTTCCCTTAGACTTCTTATCTCTACTCTTCTTCTTCTTACCTTTTTTCTCCTTAGACCCGCCGCTAACAACCAAAGCATAGGAGAGGTTTGATCAATGAAATTTTCCTAATATATTCACTTAACATAATTCCTATAACATTCTCCAATTTTGGTGGAGTATTACTACTAATTATCATTATTAAGTTTTCCCATGGCGTAGGTAGAGAACAAAGTAACAAAATGCATTTATCATCTTCATCCATTTTGACTCCTATTGACATAGGCCTACTTAGAATAGGAATGAATGTATTTAGATGATCAATTATTGAGTCTCCTTCTTTCATTTTAGAGATTACAACTTATTTTTCAATACAAGTTTATTAACAAGACTCTTGGACTAATACAATGTACCTATCTTCTTCCATAATGAATGTGTAGTATGTTCTTCAAACATATTCATCAACACATAATCTAAAAGACATAATTTAATAGTGCTTCTATCCTTCTTATCCAATTTTACCCAATCCTCATTAGACATACATGTGAGTTTAGTCGAAGAAGACACTACAGTCCATTGATCTCTTTACACAAGAAGATCTTCCATCTTTAACTTCCACAATTTAAAGTTTTGTCCATTGAAATGATTAATCTTAGACCTTGAAGTACTAGCCATAGATTCAACAGGTCATGCTATTGCTTCAAAAAATATTTTAAAGTTTTCCTTTGTGACTAGTTATACATGAACTATAACACTATCATTCTACTTAGGGTTTCAACAACACAAGATAAACAAACATGCACACTTGGATACATAATGTTTTGCTTCCAAATAAGCATATCCAAATGTTGGGATTAAGGAACCCTACTACAATCAACTAATATACAAGGAGGGAGGAATAACTTAAATAATGTGGTTAAAGACAATTAAACAAATGTATTATCTATCTAGCAACATTGAAGAAAGCACATGATAGTATGCAAAACCATAGGAAAAACATCAGACATTAGATTTTACTTAGGAAACAAAAGGTCTTTGCACCCCCTCTTAAAGATGAATAAGAGGCAACATGTCAAAGGGATGAATATATGAGTGATGAAAACAATAATCATGACTCCCTTGACAACAAGGGCCTTTGCTTGTTTCTAGGTGAGTCTCGATGCAAGTGCACACCCATGTGCCAAAAGTACTGATTGCATAAGCACCACCATATATGATCAAAACACAAGCAACTCTTCAATAGTTAATGATATCACTAATAGTTTCTTCTATGTCTCCATGACAAGATCCACCTTTGGAGACCTTAAAGGCATAAGATGTGCCTATGAAGGACACTTAAGCATAGGAATTTTTAAAAGAAGAAGCTCCCAAAGTATAATTTGAATTTGGTAAACCTAGTACAACATAGTTAATATCACATGTTGACAAGGATTATAGGGAAGTCTTTGCTAGAAGGTTAGACAAGTATGAAACTTTTAGCTTACTTGTACCAAGCTTGAGAGCATCTATCAAATTTAAGGATGATGGTTCCTACAATCTCCTCATGACACCTAACACCTAGGCATTTATTTGATGGTGACTCAATGCTCATTCAATTACATAGCTTTCTTAGTATGATGAAGTATACTCACAAACTACGCACACAAGTTGATCATATTACCACACAACTCAAACAAAAGACATAGGAGGTGGTCTGCTTGAAAGAAGAAGTGACCAAAGTACAAACAAAATTCCAAGTGATGAGAGACCAAGATAATACTTTTACTAGGTAGATAACTAGAAAAGTTATCCATGTGATTGCATAATTATGCATGATAGAGGCATTGACACAAATGAAAGAAGAGATTATGTAACATATGCTTCATGCTAGTTGATGCTTACACAAGTTGCAATATAATGTTATCCTAGTTCACCTAGATGTGTTGCAAAATGTGATCATTGATAAACAAATCGTTGGGCCAGAGGAAATTATAGAAGATCATATTGTCACATTCAAAGCATTGGTCAATCCATTGTTGGTACCCATGTTAACCTACAAAGATCTAGAGAAGTTTTAGAAGGAGCTGGATGATGAACACATATGCCTAGTAGAGGAACAATGGTGTGTTGAAGAAGTAGCTAGGGTAGAAGAAGAGAAGAGGAAAAAGGAAGCTAAAGAGTAGTGCTTGAAGCAAGATGAAATCATGCGTAAGCAATGTGAGAGTTGGCTAAGGACAAAGATAATTTTACTACACTCGTTGTAGTTGTAGTAGCTACCATCAACACCATTGAGCAACTAGCAAAAGAATATCCTCAAATTATTATGGTTGCATGTAAGTTGTTTGTGGCATCAATAGACTGGCCTAATTGGTTAATTGATAGCTTGTGCCCATGACTAAAGAGTTCAATTCCCTCAAGGATAAGCTGATTTAAGAGGATATAATTGATGTAAAGTTAGATAAACTCAATCAATGAAATGCAAATTTGCTTAAGTGCATGGCATCCACAAGAATAATAGACATTGACATGCTTACGTAGGTGAATTCTAAGTTGCTCACATAAGTGTAGTCGATATCCAATGATTATGCTATGTCTATAGAGGTAGTGGATCTATTGAAGGAAAATATCCAATAATTGACATCAAATAATGATGGTATTCACCTGAAATTAGTGCATTAGTGTTGGCAATTAAAAATTTCTTTATGTCTAGCCTTATACATTGGCAAAATGAACATTTGAAACATATTTTCATAGATGATTTAGTGCTTACACATGTGTAATGTGAAGGGGTATAGTTTTTCCTTTTTGTATTTTTATTCTGTTTTAGTTGTTTTTAATGTTCTGAGGACATAAAACATGATTGTGCATGGAGAATGTTGGTGCTAGAATGTAGCCATTTGTAAATGTGTCACGAATAATGCCTAGCTAAAGATAGTGAGTGCGCGAATTTGCAAGCCTACATAAGAATGGTTGTTAATAATTGTTCATAAGTTATATTTAGGGATGTAATGTATATGAAACTTATGGTTGGATTTAAAGCAAGCCTTCTTTAAAGAGAGATTATGCATAAATCTATATATAGTTTAGGTGGCATTAAGCGACACGCGCTTATATATACCTCTATAATTGAAAAAAGACAATAATAACATAAGAGATGTAAGAAGAGAGATGTTAAGATATTATTACAAATATGTTCATGCCTTTTGAGTAATTTTATGTGTGGATTAGCCTATAATTTGCATATAGATTATTATGTGTAGGTGAAGCATAGGGTGAAGGACATAACACGATTTAGGTGAGACATAGAGAAATGCCAGTGTGTTAGTAGTCTAAGTGGTTAACCATTGGTTTATTGCACACAAGTAGATTATGGTTACCATTGATGTTCATACCTTTTTAGTAATTCTATGCATGTATAAGCTTAGAATTTGAATATAGATTGTGATATACATGTCATGTAGATGGTGAAGGACTCATGGTGCTTTAGGTTAGACATATAGATATACTAGTACGTTAGTAGTCCAAGTGCTTAGCCATTTGTCTACTGTACACATGCATAATATGGCTAATAAGGAATAAAACTATCATAAGAGGGAGAAAAAGTAACATCAATAGGAACACAACATCATGACTTGATAATGGAGGTAAAATCTCATCACATATCATTCATCCCTAGACGCATCACTATAAGGTTGGGTTAGATCATCAATATCTATCACACAAGGTATATCATCATCACAAACCAAAGAATGCAAACGAAACAACACATCCTTGCATAAATATCCTAGGCTAAACTAATTAAAACACAACGAATAACATTCTAACCTAGGATAAAGAGATAGGACTAAGAAATGTACTAAAATAAATCTCCAAACATTAAATAATAAAATAATGATACTTAGCTCAAAATTTGATGGAGATAATGTTGTGTTATGTGTCAAGAATTAATTCTTCAATTTATTACAGTCTCTATGATGCTAGTTGAATACTTCCAAATCTATCAACTCTTTGTCTAATGGTCTTGTTCACTTCTACAAATATGGAACTCATCTCTCTGAGTGTGCATCTAAATGTGCCCATGGATCTAGACCTATACGCGAGCTATATTGCACCAATCTGTTTGTTAGGATTTTGTAAGTGCGTCAATGTCTTTAACTCGCATTTGAAAGAGATGGTGTCTACATATACCATTGAGGAGCTAGTTAAGAAAGGGGATCCTTCCTTAGTCTAACTCTTGTTATCAAGTCAATGATATGGAACAAAGATCAAACACAACACTCAAACATGTAATGATGTATAAATGTTGATACAAGGAGATGATGCAATTTGATGATGCTCTATGAATGCTCCTTGAATGATAATGTGAAATAGGAATGTGAGCTCTTGATTTCCCAATGATGTAAATTTGAATTAAGGCTTGTCCTTAAATATGACACCTTAGCATACAAATTAACATATTTTTTGCTCAAGTTAGCATATAATGAATAATTTGAGGTATTTAGCTTGGTCTAATTTAAAATTTAAATTTAAAACTTTGAGGGTTGAATCTACAAGTGTAGAGATGGATTGGGGCAAATATGTGGGTGTGGAATGAACTAGTGAGAGGAATATGTAATTTAAGGGATGATAAATATTCAGGGATAAATATAGTTATGATTATGATGGTTAGATAGAAAATAGGATCATTGGAAGTGCCAAATCAATAAAAATCACGCATGCTAAGGAAAGTACTTCTAGGACACTCATGAAAAGTGGATTAAAATGAATGGTAAAAGTGCAAGGTATGCTCTTTTCACCATTACAACCATTTATCTTTATAAATTTTATAATATTGATTTTATTAATATAAAAATATGGTTTTTGGTTTTATATTTTGTTATCGTTTTTTTTTTACCATGGCATTTTAAAACTTTTTGTGCTCTCCAAATCGACACCCATTTTATTGAATCACTTTCCTATAAGTCGTGTCATATTCCAAGTCACCTAACTGAAGATCATACAAGTACTCCCATTCATTCATAAAGGTTATTTGTTGTCTTGGCTTGATTGAGTTGAAATTGTCTATCAAGTAAGAATTTTAATTGTAAATCTTGGTCATAAATGATCTATATTTAACTTGAGAAGCCATGTTGATGTGTCATAAAATTGTTTGAGTCAAGTCATAAAGTCATGTCAGTCTTGTGCATGTACAAATATGTTTAAATGTCTAGTTGAACCATTAGATCGACAAAAATGTAGAGTCTTAGTGTAATTTTATAAGTTTATAGTTTTACAAGGTTGTGAGAATACTCAAAAGATTTGTAGTAAGATAAATAGGATGCTCCTAGGGTTTGTGAATGTTTATTTTATAGTGCCTTTATAGTTGTAGCTAATCCACAAGTGTGTATTTGTAAATATTCAGAGTTTTGATGCATGGTTGCAAATTCAAGACTAGACAATGGGTTTGTAGTGGTAATTCAACTTGTTCTTGCTAATAAAAAGTCAAATAATGCATAAATGAAGCCATGTCGATTGATAAGTGGGCATAGTCGCAAGAATTTTTTAATGCAATTAGTAGTTTGTAGTTTGAAGTTCATAAGTCACAATCCGCCTTTTGCAAGTTTCGCAGTCACAAGTCAATTTCCAAGTTTGACTTTATTTAATTTGGAGAGATTTACAAAATAAAAAATACATGATTAGTTAAATTGTTTGTTTATAAAGTTCAGAGTCATAATATTAATTTGCATTTGCAATGGAGTTTAAAGAGTTTCGAGCAAAGTCATCAGCATAAGTTTGAAATCTTGTGTGCATAGTTTTAGGTCACAAAAGTACACGGCAAATTAAAATCAACCAAATTAATTTTTTTCGTAAACCTACAATGTTTTCTTTTATCTTTGAAGTTTATGTAGGTCCACAACTTAAGGGATCAAGCATTTCGGTTTAGTATGGTGGAAATCTAAAACTCATGCAAATTTGCAACACTGTAAATTGCTCCTAGACCTCATATTTCTACAAGATTTGTATTGATGAATTCTAAAACTTACGCACAATTTTGAAATTTTTACAAATTACATCTAGACCTCCCATTCCCACCAGGTTTATACTAGGAAACTTTGGAGGTTAAACACAATTGCATCCTACCTCGAAACTTCCACCACTTTACAAAGGGGAAGGTTAAAAAATGCTAAAAATTAAAGGTTTTGTTTAAAGTAGTAGAGAAGTAGGCAAATTGCATATAAACTTCTGCTTTTGTAGTGCCCCTCATTTTGGCTTTCTGATAGTTGTTCTGTTTAGACATTATGACATCGTGGATTTACTATTTTGATGATGATACTTGTCTATTGCTATGATGATACTGTTAGAACTGTTAGTTATTCTTATATTATGATTAGTTATGGACTCAGTTGATTATGTGGATCAATTTAAAATCATGTGCTTAATGCGATTATCTGATGATGTTTTTATCTATCTGTTTAGTTACTGATGAATATGCATGATGTGGTTACTTGTTGATGTGATTGGTGGAAGGGACAGTGTCGCATTACTCATGCGTGAGTACCTTGCTACGCTATGATTCTCTTCCACAGTGTGTCTGATTGGATGGTTATATGTATATATATATATGCTTGACATTTCATTTGTTGCAGGTACCAGGCATCAACTCCCCCTGAATTGGCAGGTTTGAGCGTGCCTCAAATCCAATGGAGAATTGTTGATCGAAGATGACATAAGGTCCCTCAGCTTGTCATCGTCCTCAAAGAGGGTGAGTGCATGTCATGTGTCCTATCAGTCTGGTCGATTGGGCATGATAGTCAGTCACCCTAGTTGAGGCCATCTGGTATTGTTCAGTATGTGGGTTTCAAGTTGTAATTGTGTGTTATTGTTTTGATTAATTTGCATTATTAAAATAGAAATAATAAGTCCACCTTGGCAAATAAATAATAACATTAAGAGGTAAATAAGTGTTTTAAATAGAGAATTTAATTGATAATATTTATATGTAAAAATAATAATATTTAAGCAAATTTTATATTATGTGGAAGTGATTATAAAAAAAAAATAATATTAACAAAAGTCATTATTGAGTATGAATATAAAATATTCTATTTCTAATTGAGATTAATAAATTAGAATATATTGTGTTGTCAGAAAATCTGGGTGGTGCCACCCAAAATAAATAAAATTTGAAATTTTCTTGATTGGGGGTAATGGGGAATTAATGGTGGTAGTAGTGGATGGCCAGTAACGGGAAGGAATTTATTATTTTTGTTATTTTATTCTTTGGGGTAAATGCATATTTTAGGAATTTTTTGGGGATTGACGGAGCATGGTTTTTGGAGATTTTTGAAAAGATTGGTGAATTGGGTTTTGGGGAAAAAGAAACAATCGTGTGGAATCTTCAATCTGTTGAGCACTGAATATAGATTCTTTTATTCTGAATCTTATTTCTGTTATCTTTCCATTATTTTGATAAAGAGTCATTATGTGTGTGTGTTTTGGCTGCATTTGATTCTTTGTAAAAAGGGTTGTTCATATATTTATCATCTAAAATTTTTCTTGCATGTGTGATGAATATTACTTGAGGTTTTCCATAATCATTTTTCATGCTTTGTTAATCCATGTAAATAAACTGGTATAAATTCAATTTTTGCCAAAAGTCTTCTTAATTTCTTTCTCCTCATCAGGTTTCAAACCCTACCTCCTCTTGTCCTGTTCGCACCTGCATAAGAGAGCTAAGGAACGGATCTTATCTGTGCTACATTTGCAATATTCAATTATACCAGTAATGTTGTCAATCCTCCTATGTCCATATTCATATGTGACCTCCAGATTCCAAAAAATTAGAATCGCCATTGAACCCCTTATTGTATGACGAAACTTCATCATTGAGATAGAAAATAACTCTGTGTCGTTATGCTTCATCATTTTGCATGAAGGTTACCAGATCAATTGCTAAATCGAGCTCCTTGCTGAGAAGCTAAATCTGTATCTTTTTATCTTCAACCACTAATAGGGAAGCCATTTACAAACAATTAAGGAATTAGATCCTCTGAAGTTTATAAGTATTTTTGGGTGCCAAATCATCATGAATCATTCCTCTAGATATTTTTTCTTGTTGCATGCATCCCTGCTCTTTGAAGAAATTCTATTTGCATACACTTCTCTATAAAATCTTTCCTTTCCCCTGTACCTATCCCAATTACTTTAAAATAAAAATAAAATAAATCATTAAAAAAAAATCAGATTTAAATTTACAGAGCTCTTCTTATGGAGGCCATATGGCCTAATTTATTCCATAAACCAAATTCAAATATGAAAACAATAAAAAAAAATATAGATAATTTTACCTTCTGCAACCTCTCCCAAATTGCCTTGAATGATGAAATGGCTAAATCTTCTTATATTGTCTGAATTGAAATGGCTAAATCTTCTTAAAATGTATGAGTTGCATATTTTTATAGGCTCCTTAAGGAGGCCATACGATATGTATGGCACTCCCTCCTTATCCCCTCCTTTCATTTTAGAAAGTTTCTTAAGTTCTTAAAAAACTCATTAAGTTAAGAGTTAGGAAAAAGTAGAGAGTTAAAAATAAAATACGATTCCCTTAGTTTAGTTTTTTTAGATTTATTTAAAAAGAAAAGAAACAAAGCAAGTAGTTTAAAATAAATGAAATTAGTTTTATCTTTTAGTTTTATTTATTTTTTAGTAAAAAAAACATATAGTTAAAATAAATGAATTTAGTTTTTAGTTTTATTTTTTTTAAAAGAAAAAATAGTTAATTAAATTTTTGGTTTAGTTTTTGGTTTTATTTCTTAAGGAAAGGAAAATATGATTTATTTATAAATTTATGAAATTATGATTCATATGTAAATTTATGAATATGTAAATTGGAAAATATTTTGTTAGAATAAAAATAATATACTTAGTATTAAAATTATATAGTTAAGTTTTGCTACTTTGTGTTATAAGATGAATTTGGTATAAGTTGTTACCATCCTTTAAATAGAATAAGACTATCAAACTATTATTGATTTAGTTATAGGAAAATCCTTGGAAATAGCTATTTTTTAAACTTACATTTTGGATTTTGATTTAGATAATTGGTTAATTATGAGTGAAACTTGTGTAAGTCGTATTAGTGGTCGTAGTAGTCATGTTGTCAAGGTTAGTTCCAGAGGCATAGGTTTTAATGTTTTGTTTTCATGTATATGCTATGATTGTAAAAGTGTCATGATGTGGAATAAAGTCTTGCATGGATGATATGGTTCATTATGGAGTTGATTATGCATTAAGTAGTGTGTCAAATTTTATAGATGGGAAGATGTTGGATAATGTAAAAGGAATATGTTGGTTATAGTTTGCTTCACATGGAAGCTATGTGCAATGTTTTGTGAAAATTGTCCTTGTGATTAAGTTGGTATGCGAGAGGGTTAATGCATTGCATGGTTCATGTATACTTGTTAATTGCTATGCTTGATGAGTAGGGTCTTCTAGATGCAGGTAGGGGAGTGGCTCTCAATGGGGGCTGGAGCCCAAAGTGGCATCCAGGACAACCCATGTGGGAGTTTCTTAACTCAGTGATAACCTAATTAATGAATTAAGGGGTTGGGTAGTTAATCACATTTAACAAGATAAGTGGATGCCTCGCTCATGGCTCAAGTGCTCGTTTAGGCTTGAGATGAGATGAGAAGGCCTGGAATGGCAAGATCAACTACCTTGTCCTCATGAAAGGTATGTTGATTCTGCATGAGTTTGTATGGGGGCCAGGGGTCGGGAGAGGCTGCCAGGACAACCCGAGATGGGGGCCAGGGCCTGGGAAGGCCTACTAGGACAACCCATGAGAAGTTATGTGATGACAGTCCTCCCTATTGTAGTCTAACATTCTCTAGTTGTACTCTTCCCCTTTATTGTGTGGTTGCCTCTGGAAGTGATGTTTAAGTTGCTTGTGATGTCTTTGTTGCTCTGTGTTATTGTAGTCATGTGTAGTCCTTGTTCTTCATAGTTATTGTCTACCTGACTGTTCAGGCCATGGGACCTTATTGTTATCTCCTAGCATGGCGGTGGACCTCAGGGTTGCACATGGTCAGGTGGTCATGCTTTATCTCCATTGGTCCCTTTGCTGTTGTTCGTGTGCGAGGAGGATATATCATGTAGAAGATCACTGATCTTATTTTGCTTGAGGAGACATATATTTATGTTTATATTTTAGCCTTTTATATCAGTTAAACCATGTATTATTATATTGATGTATATCCTCAGATGTAATCAGGAAGTGACATTGTAAACATTGTATTGATGTATTCTATTGTTAAGGAAATTGTAAATATATTTGAAATCATATATGCAAGATCCTGATGTTAACTTTTCTGATGTCATAAATGTATGTTTGATGTATTTGGATTTAGAATGTATCATGGTTGTTAGTTAGATCAAGTTAATATTTAGTAATGCAGCCATGTTATCCCTAGAGGTTAAAGCTTAGCTTAGTTGTTATAAATAATCATGATTTTCACTCGTTATTATTTTCTTCTTTAGAAAATAATAAAAAAAAAAAATTGCCCTTTTGTAATGCATAGTTAAGCTTATCTCTAGGGATTCATGGTGGGGCATTACAACTTCTGGCACATTATAAGAAAAAAGGTTAGAGCTTCATTTTAAAAGGCGGAGGTGTAGAGTCTTGATACACTCATGTAGAATTACAAATTGCAAAGGGAGGTAAACTTCTCATTGAGTATTAAGGAAAGTAAAAATTATTTGATTTTATTAGAAAAGCAAGGCTATGGAACAATTATGTAATTTTGCAAATTGCAAACATGGTTAACTTCTCCATAGGCAAAGTAACACATATCAAGCACTTGGATTGTCCAATAATGCATCAAAGGATTGTACTCCCATGGAATGCAGTAATTATAGTTCAAATATAAAATGAAATTGTTGTAAAGGTTGTAGAAACTTGCGAGCCATGCAATTAGCAACAACATGCTAAATTCTATGCAATCTTTGGCAGCATCCTCCTTGCTTGTGCCATAATGAGAACATTGAAACATTTTTTAACATATAACAAAGCCTAAAGAATAGAGGAGTTTCTTTGGGTGTTATAATTATAGCACCTTAGTAGCAATGTATGCATGATGTGCAAGCTTAGACAAGGCGTGTGAGTTGTTTGCTAATGCATACCATAGAATAGTTGAAAAAGCTTTAGAAACTTTCAGGCAAATGATAACTCCTCAAAGCATAAGGGGTAGAACATATATTTATCAAACGTTCTTGTTGTGAATCTCCCAAAGAATTGTTGAAAAAACTTTAGAAACTTTCAGCTGAACGAAAACTCCTCAAAGCATAAGGGGTAGAGCATATTTATCAAATGTTGTTATTGTGAATCTCTCAAAGAAATGTAACCTTTTAGAATATTATAAATGTAGGGGTAGTTGTGGAACTAGTATAGACATCAGTTATTCTTAAACATCATCCACTTCAATAGTCAAAGGTCAATTTTGACCAATAAAAATAGAACAAATATTACGACATTTTGTTATGGATGAGGTGTAAAATTACTATTGATTATTTAACCATTAAACTCAATAATGTTTTAAGTAGTGCGATAGAGATTTATCAAAACACAAACCATAAAGAATTTTTATCAGACGTTGATAGCTACAAATACTGAGGCAAATACGCATGCATAGTGTAGAAATAGACGTAATACAAGATATGTACGAGTCAGCTACTCTGTGCTCACCATTGCCAAGGTACCTGTCACTACAAAAATCATCCAAATACACTGAACCTATATACTTTGCATTCAGTGTTTGTAGATGTGAAATACAAAGAATGAAGGCATAAAAGGCAAAACAACAAGAAAACAAGAGGATTTTTACATTTACTCAAAAAGTGTCTGAATAACCATTTTGGCATGCCATACATCCTAGAGAAATTAGAACAGAAACTACAGGCGAGTTAATTGAATTAACTGCAAACAGAACAACCGGAGTATTGAATCTAGACTGTGTGGAGACTAATAATATCAGTATAATCAAGAACGTTGAAAGATCTAGAGAAGAACCTTGAAAGGAAGACAATTGAGGTTCAGGACAGAACAGCTATGGAACAATTTATTGTTTGAGATTGTTTGCATGAACATCATCTGCAGAGGTCATATTAGAAGAAATGCTTGTGACGTTCGTTTGAACGTCAATTTCAGCAGAGAGTTAATATTATATTATAAAGTTCATTTTCTAATGTCTGTAATAGAATATTTTAATGAGTCAAGTTGTAAGGGAATGAATTATATTTTATTTTAAAACATTTGATAAAGTTTAGATGGTTATTGGGAAAGGGGAAATGTTTTTAAGGGTAAAAACAATGCATGAGTCTTTTAGTCTCTTTACATAGTAAAGGGGATATTAATTAGCATTTGTATTTAAGGAGGTGTAATGGTTATGATAATAGAAAATCAAATATAACCTGACATGTTAGAGAGTATATTTGATTTGTGCGTAGAAGATATTTTATTTTAATTGATAATTTTTTTATATAAAGTAATACTTTATAAACAACAGATTATTTTTTTAATTTTTTGTTGTGTATAGAATACTATTTCTGTAGGCTTACTATTTATTTTGTAGATTATATTAATAACGATGAGAAATAGATGTTGGAAGGTGCTATATAATTTACATTTTTGAAATGCATGCAATATTGAGTTTATGACAAATTCATGTTTGTATATTACACAATTGGTTATAATCAATCGAATGAATGTTTTGTAACAACTTCAATTTTGTTTGGAAAAGCGATCCCCAATCTTCTTTGCTTCTACCAAACAAGTTTGGAATGAGCTTTTTGCTTGTTTATTTTTTTGGTTCTTACACATAGGAACATGAAGTTATTGGACTTATATTATAAAGGCATTCTTGTGCTTATCTCAAAGGTATATATTGAAGATAATGGGTAGCTAGTAGACTTGTGTTAAGCAATGAAAATAAAAATAAGAATACATAATTTTGGTAACATGAACAAATCTCTTGATGCATCGATATACAATTGTCAAGCATCCGCCTATAGATCATGAAGGTGTGAGTGTATTAGGGTGTATATATATATTCTAAAGCATGTCTTATGAAGGTGGGAATGAAAAGAATAGAGTGAATAGTTATCTACAAAAGGTTGCATTAAAATTTATGTACTTGAAATCATTAGAGTGAGAGCAAATGTAGGCGAGCCTCTTCTTTTTTCTAGATACTTGTGTATGGATTATTTTCTATTCTTGAATATCGATCAAAGGAGAATGCCGGTTCTATCCGAAGTCACTTTATTGATTTAACTCTAGATATAACTATAAAAGTTAAGCCCTATCTTTTTGTTTTACCAATATCAATTGTTTCTTTGTTGAGTGTCAATCCTTGGGATTTATCTATAGTAATTATCTATTTACGATTACCTAGCGATATAGGTATTATAGGTATAGTTTTTGGGTCATTTTGGTTCCATGGTGGACCACTATAGTTATTAATTCATACCACTACATATAAGGGTAAATGAGGTGGTCTAGAGCCAATTATGTAGACAATATCTACAACCTCTCCAAGAGACCCATTTACAAGCCCTGCTTGAATCCACAAGTTTGTTGTCGACACGATTCACTACCATCTACATAGAAAGAGTTCTTGGGGAAGTTAGTTAGCATCATTATCAATGTTTGATTTTATGTGCATTTTTATTGCAAAATTGAGTGCAACTGGAAGATTTAGTTGTTTCAACATTTTTTTTGTTGTGTAGCCTCACTAAATAATTTGTAGCAAATAGGTGCATTGAGTGTTCAAAATCTTTTTGTTCATTTGTTGACAGTAATTTGTTTGTGTAGTTCATTAGTAGATCCCAATCATATTCAATTGGTTCTGCATCACATATGTTTTGTAATGTTTGATGAAAGTGAATTTGAAAAAGCGATCCCCAATTAAATTTTGCAACACACTTATAAATAATAATTCTAATTTCAAAATGGCATAAATTTAATAACTAAACGTAATTTTAATAAATAAATTGCCACACAATTATTTCTAAAATAATAATTAATAAAATATAATTATTTCCCTCACATACAATTTCAAATAAAAATCAATATATATAAATATAAAATATAAATTACTTTTTATTTTAATATTAACTAACAATTAATTAAATAACAACTATATAAAATAATTAAAAAAATGATTTTCTTTTCTAGTAAAATAAGAAAGCAATATATCATTATGATTAAATTATGCAATAATAATGCAACTATATGACATCTAAGTGTTTGTATGTGCAAGAGAGAGTCTACTCCATCCTAACCCTGCCAGGTAGCTAACTCCCTCTACCTTAACCACACCCTTGTCTTCTACAACCTGCGACTCATGAAACTCAAATTTTCCATTAATAGGTTAGTGTCCAAATAGCCGAAGCATTATATTTCATTATTTCAAAATAAAATAATATTTACTATATTTCATCATTTCACAATAAAATAATATTCACTTATCTTATCCTTTCAAAATAAAATAATATTTATTTAATCCACACACAATTATCCATAAAATAGTTCCACTTATAGTAAGTTTAGAATGCATCAAAGCTTGAGACGTGACAACATGTCACCTTGTTGACAGAAAATTATCTCTAATGTAACAATTATAGTGAATTATTGCCATAAGAATTGGGCATCTGAGTGTGATGTATAGATAGGTTTGTCCATAATAGGTGGTAGTCAGGCCAAGTCACCTACAAGAATGATAGATACGCCACCAAAGCACAGGTGTTGTTGGTGGGGAAAAGCCTCACACAATCTACTATCTATTTTCAACAATAGCTTTAGCCCTATGAAGCTCATGTCATTGATGAGGAGGTATTTCACATGCTTCATGTCTTCTTGAAATAATATTAGGGACTACCCCTTTAATGGTTGTATTTATTTTATTAGAATCTTAAGGGTTGAATGTATAGTCAATGCTTGTATGTTGAATGCAATAATTCATGTAGGAGCAACAATAAGGAGTGGGTTATGTTTGTGCGATACTAAACTTTGAAGTGTATGCCTAATGTAATGAATTATGTAAGATTTTCCTATGCTCAATGTTCCTTGAATGATCATATGCAAAGGTCACTTGAAGGAAGTATTGATATAGTGTTATATAATAATGGTAAGTGCTAGCTATTGTTTAGGTAATAATGCATATGGTGGATCATTCAACTCTAATGTGGACTAGTCATCTTGCTAGGAAATCTTGTTTGTGCTTATGAAATGTTGTGCGATGCCATGTAAATGTGAGGCTACAGTATGTTCATCCCATCTATTGAATGTTGTCAAAATTACATCTACCAAGAATTTCAAGGGCATCTAGGCTTCCACTACTAAGGTCCATTTGTGAAAGTAGCTTCCATTAATTCATTTCTATTGTATTTTATGTGTCTAGCTTGTTATCAATGTCCCCACCCTCTTCATGGTCAACCTCTATCTAAATTGTGTAGTCAACATGCCATACATGGTATTTCTTTATATACATTTCTTTCCAATTTGTGATCTCATCATCTTTGATGAGACATATATCTATGGCAATGTGATGGAGATGCTTGGAGAGAAGCAACTCACTCCAATAGAATGATTCAAAACTTTCCAAATCATCTTTTGAATAGTATAGAATTAGGGGAAGACATTGACAATTGCCTTTTCCATCCTATATTTCCACTTGCACCCTTTGTGGTAATTAGAAAATGAGAAGGACTAAACAGATTCAATCAACACCATTTTTTCCATTTCAAGAGGGTGTTGCATGTAGGAATACATGTAGCTCAATTGCAATATATTTTCATTTGTAGTGCTTGTGATTCGATGGAATACTTTTCAGCCAATATTTAATGTCATAAAGGAGTGGTTGCAAATAACAAGTGGAAATTTCTATAGCATATGGCATGTTTCTTGTGCACCTATATCGCGGTGCAATAATATCTATCATGAATTTGTTGGATCTAGGGCATACAACTGAGAGGGGGGGGGGTGAATCAGTTGTATAGAACTTGTTCTATTTCAAACACTTTATTCTCTGTTGTTAGTTAGCAGCATATCAAATAATCATTCATGGAAGCACAATACATAAACACAAGAGTAGATAAGCATCAACACATTGAACACCAAGATTTTGACGTGGAAAACCCGGTTAAGGGAAAAACCACGGGGTGATTAACCCAAGAATTATTCTCTGTTAGAAGAATAAGGAAAAATGAATGGCACATGCCAATAAGGGCTCACTGCCCGAGCACACTGCTCACAAAGAGGCCCACTGCCTACAAGGAGACACACTGTCTACAGAGTGATAAAAATCACAGTCTTGAACTGGAGAATGACATCTCTACCATGTCCGGATCAGTTCCAATTAAGCCCAACAATCTCTGCTCTGCCTTTCGCACCTTTCTTCGCTACACCATGCTCATCCACATGCTACACACTGAAATGAATTCACAAATCATTATTTATACAAGACATCGACTTAGGAACAAGCATCTAAGTCGGCAAACAACCATAGGAGTATCCGCAAGATGAATAACACATCCGGTCGGCTATCACAAGAACATTCATAGGATGAACAACTCATCCGGTCGGCTAAACAGAGCAATAACTTCATCCGGAAGAATAACTTCAATTCCGGGCTCTACCATCAATGCGGACCAACAACACAGCCTAAACATGATTCAAGAACCTTTACAAGTCTGTCTGAATGTCCGGATACATCCACACTTCCTCTACTTACTGGGATCTCTTGTCTTCCTCATCCGGAACTTCAAGAACACAGTCTGTCGCCACTGTCATAATGCAAGAGGTACTTCCGGACCTCCAAATCATACACAAACCAGGATGACACATCACAAGGACATCCCAAACACTCCGTCCAATCCGCAGATTAGGATGATACAATTCCGGACCTCACCGGACCTTTTTGTGATCCTCTGTCACCTCCGGGTACTTGCCGGACCCGGTTCTATACCGGCAGCCATAACTCCTTCAGATCTTCATGCGGACCTCTGAAATCCTAACTGTAGCATCTCAAGATTCATATCTACTAACCCTTTAATCCGCATCCTCCGGTTCTCATCCTATACAGTATATTTACCTTCTTCTCATCACTGTTCTTCACTGTTCCTGACTGAGGCTAATTTTCTCAATATCCTCAGCACAAAGCTCATCAAATCCTTCTTGTCAGTGCAGTATGAGTATGTTGACATCAATGACAACACTGGCTCACCTCATACTTGCCAACAATCTCCCCCTTTGTCATTGATGGCAACATATGATGTGAAAAACCATCAGGACAAGAACTTCTCTTTTCTGTCACAGCTCCCCCTATCAACAACAACTCTTCACATGTCTTCCTTTGCTGCTCCCCCTTTGATCATCAACCACTTGTTTTTCACATGTCTTCTCTCCCCCTTTGACATCAATGGCAAAGGGCTCATACTTGCAACTCTCATGCATCAGAATAATACCAGCTGCTCCCCCTTAGTTGCAGCTCCCCATTAGTCCGGATCACAAGATATGACTGTGATTGCCACCGGACTGATGCACATCAGTGCATCTTAGTTCATCACCGGAGGGGCCATGACCCCTAACTTCTCCCGGAGATATTCAAAAGAGTCCTTGGGAAGAGGTTTTGTAAAGATATCTGCAATCTGATCTTTGGAGGGAACATACTCCAATCTGACTTCTTCCTTGTTTACTTGTTCTCTCAAAAAGTGAAATTTGATAGATATGTGCTTAGTCTTAGAATGCAATACCGGATTCTTGGAAATATTAATTGTACTTGAATTATCACAGAAAATTGTAATAGGCTCCTCATATTCAACTTTGATGTCTCTTAGCATCTGCTTCATCCACAAGATTTGAGTGCAACTACCTGCTGCTGCAATGTATTCTGCTTCAGTTGTAGACAGAGATATTGCATCTTGTTTCTTGCTTAGCCAAGAAACCAATCTCTTCCCCAAAAAGAATGCTCCACCACTAGTGCTCTTCCGGTCATCCACATCTCCTGCCCAATCTGCATCTGTGTAAGCATGAAGAGAGAAATCTGGATCTCTAGGATACCATAGACCATACTCAACTGTCCCTTTCAAGTATCTAAAAATTCTTTTGATTGCCATAACATGAGATTCTCTAGGATCAGCCTGGAATCTTGCCACAAGACCAACAGCTTGCATTATATCTGGTCTAGTTTGAGTGAGATACAACAATCCACCAATCATTGATCTATACTTTGTCTGATCTGCCTTTGGAGAATCATCATCTTTGCTTAACTTACATCCGGTTGCCATAGGAGTGTTCATAGGCTTTGAGTCTTCCATACCAAATTTCTTTAACAATTCTTTCACATATTTGGTCTGAGAAATGAAGATCCCTTCTTTTGTTTGAGTAATTTGCAGACCCAAGAAGAAATTCATTTCACCAAGCATAGACATTTCAAACTCACTTTTCATCTGATTTGCAAAAGTTTTACACATACTATCTCTTCCTCCAAAAATGATATCATCCACAAACACTTCAACAATCAGAATGTTTTCATGATCAATTTTGAAATATAAGTTGCTGTCAGCAGTACCTTTGTTGAATCCAATCTGCACAAGATGCTTATCCAACCTTTCATACCATGCTCTTGGGGCTTGCTTCAATCCATACAAAGCTTTCTTCAACTTGCAGACCATATCATTATTATCAGACAATTGAAATCCATCCGGTTGTTCAATGTAGACTTCTTCTTCCAGATCACCATTTAGGAAGGCAGACTTGACATCCATCTGATATACCTTGAAATCTTTGAAGGCAGCAAATGCAAGAAGTAATCTGACTGCTTCAATTCTTGCTACCGGAGCAAAAGTCTCTTCAAAGTCAATTCCTTCTATTTGAGAGTAGCCTTTGCAGACCAATCTAGCTTTGTTTCTGATTACTTCACCAGCTTCATTTAGTTTGTTCCGGAAGACCCACTTGGTTCCAATTACATTCCTGTCTCTAGGTCTGGGAACAAGATCCCAAGTATGATTTTTCTCAATTTGCATCAGTTCATCTTCCATTGCTTTGGTCCAATTTTCATCATTGCAGGCTTCATTTATTGTTTTAGGTTCAATCCTTGAAATCAGACAACATTCATTCTGATCTTGAGCAATATTCCTTCTAGTTTGTACACCTTTGCTTCTGTCACCTATGATCTGATCTTCAGAGTGATTCAGTTTTACATACCTTGGAATTTTGGGAGTATCCAGTACTGTTGTTTCTTGATCAGGCTCATTTAAACCTAACTCTTCTTCCTGATTTACCGGATCAGGCTGACTCTGTTTCACCGGAGAGGATTGAGTTCCTTGAACACTATCTTGGTCATCTTCATCAAATTCATAAAATCTTGAAGGCTTCTCAATTCCTTCATCAACCTTTACATTGGTACTTTCTATCATCTTCCTCAATCTCTTATTGTAACACCGATATGCTTTGCTTTGAGTGGAGTAGCCCAAGAAAATTCCTTCATCACTTCTAGCATCAAACTTTCCTAGATCTTCATCTCTTTTAATATAACACTTGCTACCAAATACCCTGAAATATTTCACAGTAGGAGTGATGCCAAACCAAAGTTCATAGGGGGTCTTACCGGTGTTGTTTCTGATTTGAACTCGATTGAGAGTGTAGACTGCAGTGCTGATAGCTTCTTTCCAAAACATTTGAGGAACATTTGCTTCCAACATCATTGTCCTAGCAGCTTCCTGGATGGTCCGGTTCTTTCTCTCAACTACTCCATTCTGCTGTGGAGTCTTAGGAGCAGACAACTGTCTCCTTATACCCTGTTTCTCACAAAAGTCAATGAATTCACCAGATGTAAATTCACCACCTCTATCAGACCTTAGACACTTTAGTTTCAATCCGGTTTGATTCTCCACCATAGCTTTGAAGATTTTGAACTTCTCAAAAGCTTCTGATTTTTCTTTTAGAAAGGTAACCCACATCATCCGGGAATGATCATCAATTAACAACATGAAATATCTATCACCTTGCAGACTCTTGATTCTTGTCGGACCACATAGATCAGTATGTACTAATTCCAACAATCCGGTAGAAGACTGATCTTTGCTTTTAAAAGAGATTCTGCTTTGTTTGCCTAACTGACATTCTTTACACACACTGTTTGTAGGTTTTATCAACTTTGGAAGATCTCTCACAGCCTGAGTATTGCTTATTTTGATGATGTTATCAAAATTTACATGACACATTCTTCTATGCCATAACCAACTCTGATCAATTTGAACAAACAAACAACTTTTATTTGAACCAACCAGATGAAAGATGTTACCTCTTGTCTGAGTACCGGATGCAATTTCAGTTCCGGAGCTTGTAAAGATTCTGCATTTTCCATTCTTGAACCGGAGATCATAGCCTTTGTCCACTAACTGACCAACACTGAGAAGATTGTGCTTCAATCCTTCAACATATAGTACATTACCTGTTTTGCTCTTACCATCAAAGGAAATAGTTCCCCTACCTCTGATTCTGCCAGCAGAATTGTCACCAAACTTTACCATTCCTCCTTCATATCTTTCCAAGTCTAAGAACTTATTCTTGTCACCAGTCATATGGTGAGAGCATCCACTGTCAATAACCCAATCATCCTTTTCTTCCACTTGAGCAGCCAAGGCTTTTTCAACAACTTTGTGATTGACTGATTCAGAGAGCAAGGAATCTTCTTCCTTGATGGCTATAAACACCCACTCATTTCCGGATTTGCTTCCTGGATCTGATTCATCATCTGTTACTCCTTCATTGTCATCTTCTTCATGAACATAATAGCAATTCTTTTGAAACCTTTGTCTGTGAGTATTAGATCTTGCAGATCTCTCCGGACATCTTGAGGCAAAATGACCAATCTTATTGCAGTTAAAACACTTAAAGGGTAGTTTTCCTTCATACTTACCGGATCCTCTTGGCAGTCTCTTTGCAATGAGGGCTTCAAGTTGAGCTGTTTCTGCTTCTTCTTCTTCCATGTCTCTTCTTGCTTGATCATACCATGACATTTTCCTTGATGAGTTTTCACCCGGATCAAATCTCTGTTTGCCTTTCACATAGGCACTGGCTTTAAAAGCAGACTCAGTCTTGGGTGGATCATCTCCAAACTCGGTCATTTCAAATGCAGCTAGTTTGCCAGCCAATTGTTCTCTTGTGACAGTTGTGTGGGCTCTGAATTCATCAATGGCAGCAACTTTGATTTTGTAGGCAGCAGGAAGGGATCTTAGGATTTTGCAGACAATCTCATTTTCATCTAGAGTTCCACCAGCATTTCTGATTCCACATACCAGCTCATTTACTCTTGGCATAAAGGTAGTAATGTTTTCATCATCTCTCATTTTCAATCTTTCAAATTTCCCTTTCAGACTTTGCAACCTTGCACTTTTGACAAACTCATCTCCTTCATACAGAAGTTCCAGTTTAGTTAGAATCTCATATGCAGTTGGTAGGTCAATGACATTCGAGAGATCTGAGTCATTCAATGCGCTTAGAAGAGCTTCCTTGGTCCGCAGATTGTTTTCAGCTTCTGTGGTTTCATCAGGAGTTGTCGGACCACCTTGTGGGGGTATATATGGTTTTGAAATCATAGCCAAGTATGCTTTTCCCATACATTCCAAATGACACTTCATGCGACCTTTCCAGAGAGTGAAGTTGGTTCCATCGAACTTCGGACTATCCTTCTTGTATGACGACATCCTGGATCACCTCAAGCGGTTAAGCTCCTATCAGAGGAACTCAGCTCTGATACCAATTGTTGGATCTAGGGCATACAACTGAGAGGGGGGGGGTGAATCAGTTGTATAGAACTTGTTCTATTTCAAACACTTTATTCTCTGTTGTTAGTTAGCAGCATATCAAATAATCATTCATGGAAGCACAATACATAAACACAAGAGTAGATAAGCATCAACACATTGAACACCAAGATTTTGACGTGGAAAACCCGGTTAAGGGAAAAACCACGGGGTGATTAACCCAAGAATTATTCTCTGTTAGAAGAATAAGGAAAAATGAATGGCACATGCCAATAAGGGCTCACTGCCCGAGCACACTGCTCACAAAGAGGCCCACTGCCTACAAGGAGACACACTGTCTACAGAGTGATAAAAATCACAGTCTTGAACTGGAGAATGACATCTCTACCATGTCCGGATCAGTTCCAATTAAGCCCAACAATCTCTGCTCTGCCTTTCGCACCTTTCTTCGCTACACCATGCTCATCCACATGCTACACACTGAAATGAATTCACAAATCATTATTTATACAAGACATCGACTTAGGAACAAGCATCTAAGTCGGCAAACAACCATAGGAGTATCCGCAAGATGAATAACACATCCGGTCGGCTATCACAAGAACATTCGCAGGATGAACAACTCATCCGGTCGGCTAAACAGAGCAATAACTTCATCCGGAAGAATAACTTCAATTCCGGGCTCTACCATCAATGCGGACCAACAACACAGCCTAAACATGATTCAAGAACCTTTACAAGTCTGTCTGAATGTCCGGATACATCCGCACTTCCTCTACTTACTGGGATCTCTTGTCTTCCTCATCCGGAACTTCAAGAACACAGTCTGTCGCCACTGTCATAATGCAAGAGGTACTTCCGGACCTCCAAATCATACACAAACCAGGATGACACATCACAAGGACATCCCAAACACTCCGTCCAATCCGCAGATTAGGATGATACAATTCCGGACCTCACCGGACCTTTTTGTGATCCTCTGTCACCTCCGGGTACTTGCCGGACCCGGTTCTATACCGGCAGCCATAACTCCTTCAGATCTTCATGCGGACCTCTGAAATCCTAACTGTAGCATCTCAAGATTCATATCTACTAACCCTTTAATCCGCATCCTCCGGTTCTCATCCTATACAGTATATTTACCTTCTTCTCATCACTGTTCTTCACTGTTCCTGACTGAGGCTAATTTTCTCAATATCCTCAGCACAAAGCTCATCAAATCCTTCTTGTCAGTGCAGTATGAGTATGTTGACATCAATGACAACACTGGCTCACCTCATACTTGCCAACAGAATTCTCTATATGTCACCAAATCTCGGCCTTCTGATCTATGATTTCTACATATCTTGGTTAGCATATCAACACAACTCTTTGATTTCCTTTCTACTTTAGATGCATATATGGCAATATATTTGAGAACAAAAGTTTGTGAAATTGCAGGTTGGCAATCCATATTATCTCTCCATATTGAAATCATCTCTGGATTGTGTATGTTTAACCTATCATCATTCTATGTAGGTTCATATGCTTTTTTTTAGAATCATCATAGGACATGACATAGATAACACATTCCTTCGAAGGAGCTTTGTATCAACATTCTACATTTTGACCCTTCTTACTTAGGCATATCCCTTTAGTACATTTTGTGTAACTTTACACATGATTGATTATCTCTTCATAGTCAAATATATATTTAGAGAAGATCTCAATTGTGTTTAGTAAGCACGGATCATCCATCAAAGATTGATGGAATGTGTTGTTTCTTTCAGATAAACTATAAGGGTTTCATGTAGTGACATATTTGTCAAAGAATGTTCTTGCTTTGTCCATGTATCCATGCTTTTCCTAGTCAAGTTTGTCCATGTCCGATGCATTATGAAGCCAAAGGAATCCTTGTACATGTGTAGATCCTCAATGTTGCCACTCATATCTATACGAATAATCTTTTGTATAGAGGAGCTTCTCTAGTACTTCTTCATAGAAGTTAGTAAACCAATAATGTAGGTATAGGGATGTTGTATATGGGTTATTAATTATGTTTTCTATGTGGTTTTTGTTAATTTGTGGTCTAGATGCTATATTAGTTGCAAATAGTTGTAAATCTAGATCCATTTTGTATCTACAACACTTAATGTGAAGAATAGAGTAGGTCCTATTTAGTTGATCATATTTGATAACTCATCATGACACTTGTTCCAATATAAGCACATCCCTCATAGGGAAGAGCCAAAATACATTAGTTCAAATAATTATGCATAAGTCAACTGTTGTAAGTGGAGATGAAGACTATCAATAGTGGTTAGTATGCAATCCTCTACATTTTTCTTGATAAACAATGTAGCAAGTCCCTAGCTATAGTGGTGCATCATGAGGTTCAAAATAAAATATCAAAATTTTGGGTGTCTTCCAAATCTATTGTCATGGAACCTCATTAAGTGCAACACGTATTCATGCATCTTGACTTCCCTGATCCTGGGTTGTAGGTCATAGTGCATTTCCATTTGGAAAGAGTGTGGGGAAAACCATATCTAAAAGGCCCTTAGTATTGTATTCATTTATTGGAGAGGAGTCCAATTGGGGCCAATAAATAAGGGTGTCAAGTTCATCTCTAAGTTGTAAGGTTTCTTTGATGATTTCTAGCTCACTATGTCTATTTGGTAAAATAGCCATAAATAATGATGAGTATGTTGTTTCATTTTCGGGTTGAACTTGGCTATTAATAGATTTAACATTTGGAACCACTATTCTTCACATTTAGTGTCAATGGCGTGAAGGATATTTGAAATGTCTATACTTGTATTAGGGAGTTATATTAGTGAGTCAACATCAATTTTAAAATATTTGTAGTATGGGTCATATGTGATCTTGTACTATAGTGCAACCTATTCACAACTTCTACTTACATAGCAATCATAATGGTTTCCTTGTGCATGACATCTTTGAAATATTAAGATATCCAAGTCTATAATTCTATGCGGAAGAAATTTTGCTATTGATTTGATATCTTGTGGGAAACTATATATGTGACCACTATATTTGTATTGTCCTCCATGAGCATGGGTCACCTACAATATTAGATTGTGAGCATCTCTTCCACCTTGGTGAGATTTTTCACCTTGTTTTGTTGTTTCCCTGGGTCCATATTGTTAGATGTAGAGAATTGATGTTTGCCTTTCTCATTGAAGCACCTTGTACAGATTGGACCATTGTTAAATGAATGTGCATGCATTCTAGGGTAGCATTCACCACATATCATGCATATTTGCAAGTTTAACAATGCATCTATTTTATCTCAAAATCTTTAAGAAGTTGTCATGAAGTCATTGTCGGAGTTTGGTAATGTCATGTTATCAGTGTGAAGACATTGCATTATTTGATGCAAAGTTGTATATTGAACTTGGGCACAAGGGTTTGCAAGTTGGGAGATTGTTGTATCATGTGTTATAATGTTGTACTGATTTGAAAGAATATGTATTGGTTGGGTAGTTGTTGATGGGTCTATGGCTTCTCCATTTCATTGTTGTATGTGTTGCATATGACAATGAACACTTATTTCCTCTTTATGGTGAGCATAGTACATTTGAATTCTTTTATGACACTATAGATTTCAAAGTTCAACTTCAAATGGTTCAGTTTGAGATTTTTTAGGGGTGGATCTCTTCATCTATAAAGAAAATAATAGGTTGCATTATCAATACTTATAAGCAAAAGAATGTACTCAAGTAGAAAAGATTAATATAAATGTAAAAAAACATGTTTTTAGTCATATAGATGGTTATTGGGAAGGGATAAATGTTTTTCAGATCTATTTATTGTAAGGCCCAAAACAATGTATGAGTACAACATTGTACAGGGAATACCAACAAGGACTTTGAGCCCTTTTTTGAAGAATAAGAATATTTTAGAACTTTATGTCCATCTTGTTCCTCATGATTGCTATTATATTCTTGAGTCTGATGATTGATCTTTTCTTGAGGTATTCTTTGTACATTTGTTTAAAATGTGGAATAGTAAAACCATCTTCACATTTTAATGTTTTATACATGAATTGAACTCTATTTTTCTATTCGATTCTATAGACCCTTTTCTCTTCCTCATTTTTTTGGTTTATGTTTGAGTAATCCTAGATGGTTTCTTATGTTGACCCTACCTAGTGTTTCTTTATTTTTCTTATTTTTATCCTTTTTATTCTATTTTTGTGGG
Organism: Cunninghamia lanceolata; assembly: GCA_027924645.1. Classification (NCBI taxonomy): domain Eukaryota; kingdom Viridiplantae; phylum Streptophyta; class Pinopsida; order Cupressales; family Cupressaceae; genus Cunninghamia; species Cunninghamia lanceolata. Next base: position 2,069,528 of record BSBN01000124.1, on the reverse strand, counting down.
CCCTTTTTCACTTTTGGGTAAAAAGTACACAAAAACCTCCAACACAATTATCTTGTAAAGTGTATAGTATTAGTGTAATTTTTAATTTTGGATTTTAGTAATGGGTAACCTCACCCATTTTGAGGAGTGTTTTTTACCTTCTTGGGAATTGGCAAGTACCAATTCACTTACCAATAGATTACAAGTTTCTTTTAATGTATCATTTTTTTAAAATTAAAAAATATAATTTTAAAATCCTTTCATCTTTCTTTGAAAATTTTGATTCACTATAATAACCATAAGGTTTATAATCTTAAATTTTACATTTACATTAAATTTGTATTTATTTTAGATAGCAAGTTTATTAAATGTTTCAAAATAAATAATTAATTTTTTTACAAAAAGTTTGGATGTGACAAAAATGATACTTTAAATGTCTAAAATTCTAAAGATCAATGTTTTAGAAAAGTTGATCATTACACATTTACAATGGCTACGATTTTTACACTCAACAAATGCCACATAATGTTAGGACCCTTATGTTTTGACCCTTTACTATTATGAATGTTGTAATAATCATATTATAGTGATGCAGGAGCATCCAGTGGTGTAAGGGCAATCTTGCATCACCCAAAAAGAAGTTGATTCAAAATTATTGCAGCTGTTTTCATTTCTTTCCATAATTAGTGTTTCTGGTTCCATAATCTCCTGAATAATGATGTAGGACTTTCAGTTTTTTCCAAACTGCTAAAAATAACAAACTGCTAGTTTTGGAAAATTTACCTGCCATTTTAAGAAATTTTGCATTTGGGCATGGATTGAAGCGAAAACATATAGAAATCTTCATAACTGAAATATAAGACTTTTGGCGAAGGAATCAGGAAAAGATCATTTGTGAGATGAAAGATATTAAAGTTTTTGTTTTCTGAAAAGCCCCTGAAAATTTCTGAAATGAGATATGAGGCACTAAAACATCCCATAACATCCTAAAAAGTTAACAGAAATTTGTTTACAAATTTTTGGCATGATAGTTCACATCGCAAGCTTTTCGGTGCTTAAAACGGTTTGTCAATCAGACACTTGGATCAAAAGTTATGCTTCTCAGAAGTTGACCTACTTTTGGAGGGAGTTGCAAATTTCAAAATTTAGATGGAGGCCACCAAAAAGTGCTATTTATGACTATTTTGGGAACCCTGAGAGGTAGTAGAGTTAAGGGGCAAGTGTAGAGTCAAGAATAGGTAGGAAAATAGAAACCCTAGCTGATTTGGGGTTACAGAAGGTAGAAGATTCTAGAGTCTGGTGATGTGTAACTGTGGTGTGTTGCAGCCTGAGGAGGATTGATTCGTCTGATTGTAATTGAGCTTCTGTAATGTAATGAGTTGCCCAGATCAATAAAGAAATATTCTATTTTCTATGTTCTATTCCTGTTGTTGTGTGTTTTATGATTTACCCCCTTCATCAATTGGTATCAGAGCAAGGGTTCCTGAGTGTGTAGACAAATTGTTGACCGTGAGGTAGTTTGCACCAGGACCTGAGGTTGTGGGTTTGCTGTGGAGATCAAGATTCTTTAGTTCCCTGCAAAGGCAAATTGATGCATTGCAAGAGGAGCTGCGAAGAGGGTTTGAGCTGAGAACAAGAGAAGAAAACGAGGATGAAACTGAACAAGAGCTATCTGAGGAAGAATAAGAAGCCACATGAGATCTTGTAGAAGTTAGGTTGTTGAGGGCCATTTCAAAGATCAGAAAGAGGCCCAGGATCGAAGTTTCTACATATTCTGGAGATTTGAATCCAAAATAGCTTATTGATTGGATCAATGACATGGAGGAGTATTTCAAGTATGAAAATGTGGAGGACCCAGATCGGGTCAAGTTTGCAAAAACAAAGTTGAAGGGCCATGCAAGTATTTGGTGGAAGGAGGTCCAGGTAGAGAGGAATAGAAGAGGAAAAGGAAAGATCACCAGATGGGATCAAATGGTGGAGAAACTGAAGAAGCAGTTCATTCCTGTGGACTATGAGACGAAGTTGCTGAAGAAGCTGCAAGGATTGAAGCAAGGTAACAAGTCTGTCAAGGAGTATACAGAAGAGTTTTATAAGATTACTATCAGGACAGGCCATGTAGAGCCCAAAAAGGAGAAGGTAGTCTGTTCCATTAATGGTTTAAGGCCAAGTATTCAAGAGGAGCTGAGCCTGGTCAGAATGACCAGCATAGAAGATGCATACCAGTTTTCCCTAAAAGTGGAAGAGAAGCTGAATAAAAGATTTGATAGCAAGCAAAGGGGAAGAGGTCAAGGTGAAAGGACTGGTGGAAGACCCTATGGAGGCCATAATGAAGATCAAAGGAAAAGTGAAGAAGCTGGTACCAGTCAGAATCAAATAGGAGATAATGCCTACCACCCTTGTGACCAGAACAATGGTGAGCAAAGAGGAAGAGGAAGAGGCCGACTTGGGCAAGGACCTGGAAGAGGAGGTTTCAGAGGAACTTGTTTCCAATGTGGAGAAGAAGGGCATCGAGCATACGAGTTTCTGCAACATCAAGGACAAATAGAAGACCTGAAGGTAATGCATGAGTTGCACATGTAGATGAAGATGCGCAATCTGAGTGTTCTGAAGATGCTGAAAGGGGAGAAACCCTAGTTGTCAGAAGAACTTTGTTAAATGAGGAGAAAGAACCCAACTAGAGGAAGAGTTTATTTCGCACAAGGTGCAAATGTGAAAGTAAGTGTTGTAATATTATTATTGATAGTGGAAGCACTAACAATCTTATTTCAGAGGAGATGGTTGACAAGTTGAAGTTGACAAGAAGAAAGCATCCACATCCATATCAGATTGCATGGTTATAGAAGGACCACAGAGCTTTGGTCAATGAGCAGTGTTTAGTGAAGTTCAAGATTGGGGACTACCATGATGAGGTGTTGTGTGATATCATACTGATGGATGCATGTCATATGCTGTTGGGGAGGCCATGGCAGTATGATAGGAGTGTTGTCCATGATGGTCGTGCAAACACATATTCCCTAACAAAGGATGGAGTTCATCATAATTTGAAGCCCTTGAAGGAGGTGGAAGAAAAGGTATGTAGTACTGCCAGAATTTTCTTGGTAGATGGTAGGAAATTTTTGGAAGGTATGAAGCATAAGCATCATTTCTTTGCATTGATTCCTAATATTAGTCAAGAGAAATGTGAAGATGTACCAGCAGAAGTTTCAGATATGTTGGAAGAATTTTAGGACATTATCTCTAATAATGTACCAGAAGGTTTACCACTGGTGAGGAAGATAAGTCATCAAATGGATTTGATACCAGGAGCCAGTTTGTCGATTAAGGCAGCCCACAGAATGATCCCTGCAAAGAGTGAAGAGCTAAACAGACAAGTTCAAGAGCTATTAAGGAAGGGGCTGATAAAAGAGAGCCTAAGTCCATGTGTGGTACCTGCAGTACTAGCACCGAAGAAAGATAGAGAGTGGAGAATGTGTATAGATTCTTGAGCCATCAACAAGATCACGATCAAGTACAAATTTCCATTACCCAGAATGGATGACATAATGGATTGTTTGAGTGGAGCCAAGTACTTCACGAAGATTGATCTGAAGAGTGGGTACCACCAGATCTGAATTAGAGAAGGAGATGAATGGAAGATAGCCTTCAAGACAAAATAGGGTTTGTATGAGTGGTTAGTCATGCCATTTAGGCTAACCAATGCGCTGAGCACATTCATGCGGCTCATGAACGAGGTACTAAAAGAATTTTTGGGAAGTTTTGTTATTGTTTATTTAGATGATATTTTAATTTTCAGTAAGACTTGGGATGAGCATCTAATGCATATTAGAAGAGTTTTAGAGAAGCTGAGGGAGGAGAAGTTGCTGATTAATCTAAAGAAATGTAGTTTTGCAAAGAAGGAGTTGGTATACCTGGGATTTGTTGTCTCAGAGGAAGGTCTTAAGATCGACCTAGAAAAGGTAAGGGCTATCATTGAATGGCCTATGCCAAGGAGTACTACGGAGGTACGATCTTTTCATGGTTTGGCAAGTTTTTATAGAAAGTTTATAAAAATTTTTAGTAGCATTTGTGCATCCCTAACTGAGACAATGAGAGGGGATAGAAAAGAGTTTAGATGGACTAAAGGAGCAGACAATAGTTTTGACTCATTGAAGCAGAAAGTTACAGAGCAACCTGTTTTGGCACTTCCAGATTTCAATAAGGTATTTCAGGTAGATTATGATGCTAGTGGTAGTGCTATAGGAGCTATTTTGAGTCAAGAAGGTAAGCCCATTGCCTATTTTGGTGAGAAGCTTAATGATGCCAAGAAAAAGTATTCTATTTATGATCAGGAATTTTATGCTATAGTTCAAGCTTTGAAGAAATGGAGACATTATCTGTTGCCAAAAGAGTTTGTTTTATATATTGATCATCAAGCTTTGCAGTATCTTAATAGTCAAGGAAAGTTGAACCAGAGGCACTTAAAATGGGTTGAGTTTTTGCAGAGTTATACTTTTGTTTTGAAGCACAAGGGTGGGAAGTCCAATAGAGTTGCAGATGCCTTGAGCAGAAGGCAAAATTTGTTGACAGAAATGAAGATAGAGGTTGTTGGGTTCGATGAGCTCAAAAGTTTGTATCCTAAAGATCCATATTTTGCAGAGGCTTGGAAATCTTATCTAGAACCTGTTACTTTGGATAGGACAAAATGCTTGGATTTCATAATCCAAGATGGCATGTTGTTTAGAGGAAGCCAGTTGTGCATTCAGAGGAGTTCCATGAGAGAGAACCTGATTAAGGAGAAGCATAGTGGGGGATTGGCTGGACACTTTGGTCGAGAAAAGACCAGTGCTATTGTTGGTGAAAATTATTATTGGCCATAGTTGCAGCAAGATGTGGAGAAATTTGTGCAAAGTTGCAATGTATGTCAGATGACGAAAGGAGCAAGTCAGAATACAGGTCTATATCAACCACTACTTATACCAGAGAAACCATGCGATGATATTAGTATGGATTTTGTTCTTGGTTTACCAAGGACACAGAGAGGGCATGATTCTATTTTTGTGGTGGTGGATAGATTCTCGAAGATGGCACATTTCATTCCTTGCAAGAAGACTAATGATGCTATTCATATTACTGAATTATTTTTCAGAGAGGTGGTGAGATTACACGGTCCACCAAAGAGCATAGTTTCAGATCAAGATACCAAGTTTGTTGGTTATTTTTGGAGGACATTGGGGAAGAAGTTGAAGACAGATTTGAAGTTTAATTCTGCACACCATCCACAAATTGATGGGCAGACCGAAGTGGTGAATAGGAGTTTGGGTAACCTGCTACGATGCTTAGTAGGAGATAAGCTCAAGGGATGGGATTGATTTTACCACAGACATAATTTGCTTACAATAATTCTGTCAATAGGAGTACTGGTAAATCACCATTCTAGATTGTATATGGCAATAGCCCAAGAAATTCTTTCCGAGTTAAGGAAGATGGACAAAGGAGAAAAGACAAGTGCTGAAGCTGAGGATTTGCAGAACATCTGAATAATTTGCATGAAGAGGTGAGAAAGCACATTAATAAGATGAATATTCAGTACAAGGCTAAGGTAGATCAAAAGAGGAGATATAAGGAGTTCTAGGTAGGATAAGAAGTCATGGTTCACTTGAGAAAAGAAAAGTTCCCAATTGGAACATATAATAAGTTCAAAATGAAGAAATTTGGATCGTGCAAAATCTTGATGAAGCATGATTTAGGAAATGCATATGAGGTAGAGCTGCTGAGTGGGATCAATATTTCCCCTGTGTTCAACATTACTGATTTAACATAATATCATGAAGGTGGCATAGAGGATGGACCAACAAAAGAACAGTGGAGTATTCCGGCATCTACTTCAACGGAGGAGATAGAAGAGATCTTGGATAGCTGTGTGGGAAGAAGTACTCAGAGTGGGCAATATGAAGAATATCTGGTGAAATGGAAAGGAAGGCCTAGATTGAAGATTCTTCTTGGTTGTCTAAGGCAGAGGTTGACTGTCTGGGTTTTCCTCAAACAAACACCTGAGACGTGATAGGGTCACTTCTCAAATTACCTTGGGTGTCTGATGCAGGAGCATCCAGTGGTGTAAGGGCAATCTTGCATCACCCAAAAAGAAGTTAATTCAAAATTATTGTAGTTGTTTTCATTTCTTTCCATAATTAGTGTTTCTAGTTACATAATCTCCTGAATAATGTAGGACTTTCAGTTTTTTCCAAATTGCTAAAAATAGCAAACTACCAGTTTTGGAAAGTTTACCTACCATTTTAGGAAAGTTTGCATTTAGGTAGGGAGTGAAGCAAAAAATTATAGAAAGCTTCATAACTGAAATATAATACCTTTGGTGAAGGAATCATGAAAAGATCATTTGTGAGCTGAAAGATATTAAAGTTTTTGTTTTCTGAAAAGCCCCTGAAATTTTTTTGAAACGAGATATGAGGCACTAAAACATCCCATAACTTCCTGAAAAGTTGACAGAAATCTGTTTACGAATTTCTAGTTTGATATTTCATATCGCGAGCTTTTTGACGCTTAAAACGGTTCGTCAATCAGACACCCGGATCAAAAGTTATGCTTCTTGAAAGTTGACCTACTTTTGGAGGGAGTTGCAAATTTCAAAATTTAGCTAGAGGCTGCCAAAAAGTGCTATTTATAACTATTTTGGGAACCCTGGGAGGCAATAGAGTTAAGAGGGAAAGTGTAGAGTCAAGAATAGGAGGGAAAATAGAAACCCTAGCTGATTTGGGGTTACAGAAAGCAGAAGATTCTAGAGCCTGGTGATGCGTAACTGTGGTGTGTTGCAACATGAGGAGGATTGATTCCTCTTATTGTAATTGAGCTTCTGTAATGTAATGAGTTGCCTAGATCAATAAAGAAATATTCTATTTTTTGTGTTCCATTCCTGTTGTTGTGTGTTTTATGATTTACCTCCTTCATCATATAGTTATTTAGTTAATTTTACATCGTGTGGATTTATTCCATATTAGTTGTTCCTCATAAGTCACTCCTTGTGAGGACTTTATATTGATGTTGTAATAGAGCAAGCATTGTTTTGGAATCATATTTTGTAATTGAGATTTTCTCTTAAAAAGGTTGTCCTCTTGAAGAGGCCTATGATAATTCAATATAATTATATTTGTAACTATTTTCTAAGCATTGTGTTCTTTTTTGCATGTTATTGTTTTGTTTGAAGATATTAACAAGTGGAATTAGATCTCTTTCTAGGGCAATGTTTCATAGTAGCAACAACAATTTAGTGGCTTACTACAACTACCCACCATATGTTCTCACCTCGCTCTTATGGGGATCTTAGTGATTAGAAAGTGGTGGATTTAGTGACTTGTACTAACAATTTTTTCTTTAATAATTGTCTAGACTAGAAACCCTATGTCAAGGGTTTTAAAATATCCCGAGACAACTATCATTTTTCTCTAGGCATGCTGAATTAGTGTGTGAAGTGAGGTGGGATTGACTCACCAATACCTAGGACTTAGACAACATTTGTACACAACCTTGAGCTTGCACATACTTTGGGCATATTATAAAACCCTCTAGGTTTAAGAGAAGCCTCACCATAGAAATCCATTAATTGCCTACAATTGCTAGTCCACTTATTAGTGCTTAGTGCCAGGAAGTTACTCTTTTCGTACCTTAGTGATGAGATAGTGGAGCTATAGGATAGTGTGATCCTCCATAGTTAGAGCTCTAAAATATTAGATTGGTTTACTATTTACAAATGAGGCAAGTATATCAAAGATTTTATAGACTAGACACACCCTAGTCGAAAAATTTCCCTTTTAAACCATAGTTGTAAACAAATTTGGGCATATTTAGGTAGATATTACTAGATTTAAGAAATAGTGCATAGATCTGAAAAGATCTACACAAATTTGAGTAAATGCACAACTTTAAGAAAATTTATGCAGTAATATAGTAGGTCAACGAGTTGTTGCATTTTGAAAGAAGGAATTATGCTAGTTAAGTGCCAATGGTTGGGCTCCTATACAGTCTCCCAATTTCAAACCTCTAGGTCTACTTTCTCTCAATTTGAGAGTAATTTAATAGCTCTATCTAAAAAATTCACCCATTATGATAATCTCATTGAGTTAATTATTTTTATAAATAGCTCCAACATACCTTCTAGTAACCCTTGAAAGTTTTTTCATTGTTAGAGTACCTATTGACAAGTTGTCGCTGTACCTCATCATTTAATCTATTTTCAGATGTCAAAGAACCAGGGCTATGTCCATGGCTGTCTGCAACTAGGGATTCTAAGTGACCAGTTTATAGCTAATCCTAATGTTTAAAAGAATGACTAATCTATCTGCTTGTTGGATAAATGGAATGAATGCTTGTAAAACAGAAGAAAATAGGAAATGTACTCAAAGCAAAGAAACAATAACATGCATCTATCTATTAAAACAGGAAACACCTTTATAAAAGAAAACTTGAAACAATAAAACAGACATACTAGCCTCCTGCCTGATTGGTGAGAGTGGGCCCTTGCTCCGCACCTTTGAGGCTGAAGGCTATTGCAGGAAATCAGCACAAAAGATGATCTACACTAAATTTAGTCCAATTCATTCATTTCTATATTCATGAAAATGTATGGCTATAGCAGAACTGAAATCTCTGAAAAATCAGAATAATTTTATCATTGTTGTTCTATTACTATTTCTGAAAGTATATATAAAAAGAGTGATGATATATCACTGAACTTATCTATCAGTCTCTCTAGGAGATGACACCATCTCTTATTTGTACTTAACTGTCTAACTTATGAAAGATCCCCATGCAAGAAAGGTAGACTTGAGTGGAACAGAAGTCCACTCAGAGGTCTAAGTTTAGGTCTTAATACACTTGGGCATCAAAGCCCTGAAAATAAGAATATTGGATTAGTTCAATTCGTAACTCATGCAAAATCTTTGGAAAGATAAAACTTCAGCAGTTTAACTGATAGTTGACCCTTCACCACTCAGATGATGATTTGAGTGAAGTGAGGGGGGTATTAGGATTGCTGTTGAAGTGTTTGGGCGGCAGCTCTGTCTGGAACATGCCCCGTTCTCAGGAGGCGCCGGAGATAGCTGTTCCTGTTTGTAGCTTCGGAGATATTCCAGACACTCGCAGAGCTCCGGAGAGTCATTCCCCATATCTTCAAAACTCCAGGTGTCACTGTTCTTTGTTATGGTCTTCAGAGATCGTTGAAGACGATCTCCAGAGATGCACAAAATCACTGTTTCTAACATTTACACCTGCTGATTCAAAAAGGAAAGAGAAATTCTACATTTTTCCATCAATCCCACGCACATTAGTCATCTAATCAGAAATTCTAATCTCAAGTAATCTATCTTAATTAATCACAAAATAGAACAATCTTGCTAACTTATTTGAGTGCAGACACAAGGAAGATGAACTGAATAGGGGAAAAATTAGGCAAAAAGGGGTGTATTTTATGAGTGCAATTTGACACTCATCATCCCCCCCATACCTAAGGTTTGGCAGGTCCTCCTGCTTTTCACATTCTGGATTTATTTTGACGAAGCAATCTGTCAGTCAGACTATACTCCTGGAGATAGGTTGTCCAAGTAGTTTTATTGGTGTTACCATTCCCTCTGTACTTGTCAACTTGCTTCATCTAATCTTGCAATTTTTCATCTTCCAGTTGTTCTGTCCATATAGGGAGTGGTTCAATTATCAGAGGAGTTCTGAACTGCCCTCCTATCCATTCCTGTTTATGTTTATCCATCAGTTTGGATATCATCTTTGCCTTCCTCATGAATAGTCTCAGGTTTGCAGGGGTGACCACCTCTCTAAGTTTTTACTCTGGGGTTAAAATACTCCATCTCCTCTTTGCTACATCAAGGACAAGATTTGCTGAATTAATCATAAAAAGACCAAAGTCAATGGAGCATTCCTGCAAACTTTTCAAGTATAATGGCAATATGCTGGTTGCACTTGCAGGATGATAGATGATGGACCTGAATTGGGTCTGAAAAGCAAAAGGATTGGGACATTCTTTTCTGAGGAGGAGATCTATTTTTGAATCCTTTTGAAGATGATCTTCCATCCTTTCGTCCCAGATCTGGTGGTTTCTCATGAGGGACATGAATGCCTTAAGTTGGCATTCTCCCACAAAGTGATTAATCATGAAGGCTATATCATTAATGCAGAACCCATGTAAGTATAATTCACATAGGAAGTTTTTATCTTCATCATTGCTTCTGGTGTAACCGACCATGAAACCTTCTACTGTTTCAGTATCCTTATTCATGTCAGATAGGACTAAGGAGAGTTTCCTTTGTAGTATCCTTTCCTATAGGAACATTGAATAGCTGGCACTTGAGGTCTGCAAGATAGAATTTCTGAGGAAAGGGAGGCCATTTGAATGATTTTGCTTTCCAAAGTTGCTAACCTTTTTGCTCTGGAAGTGATTGCCCTTTGTAATTGCAACATTGGCTTGGAGGCTTCAAATTCCCTACACCTTTCCTCCCAATGAAACAAGACTTTAGGAATGTCAATGGGGATTGGACCCACATAGGCATCTGTTTGAATTTCCTGCTCATTGGTTGCCCTTGGGCCAGACAGTTCTTGAATGTATTCTTCTTGGTCATCCAGTCTATTATTGGCCCAAGTTAATTGTTTATCCTGGCTTTGTACCTTTTCAATCAGTGCTGCCATTACTGTGAGGCTGTTGTCTCTGGCCATGGTGAGCTCAGAAACCTTTTGTGCTGCTTCTTTTTCTTTTTCTTCCATCACTTTTGCTGCCTCACATTTCTGTGTTTCCAACTCTGCCTCCCTCTCCTGAATGATTCTGTCCTTGTTTTGGAGGTCTGTTTGGATTTTTGCAATAGTTTGCTTCAGTTCCATCTCCATCTCTACTCTGACCTTCTTGAGGTCAGTAATAATCAAATTCTTTCCCGAGAGCATCCTTTTTAAATTCTCAATTTCTTCCATTAATTGTTGCTCTGTTGAGATTTTGATATCCTCTTGGTCAGAGGGATGTGATAGAGTTTCTACCTCTGTCTCTGGCCATGGTGAGCTCAAAAACCTTTTTTGCTGCTTCTTTTTCTTTTTCTTCCATCACTTTTGCTGCCTCACATTTCTGTGTTTCCAACTCTGCCTCCCTCTCCTGGATGATTCTGTCCTTGTTTTAGAGGTCTGTTTGGATTTTTGCAATAGTTTGCTTCAGTTCCATCTCCATCTCTACTCTGACCTTCTTGAGGTCAGTAATAATAAAATTCTTTCCCCAAAGCATCCTTTTTAAATTCTCAATTTCTTCCATTAATTGTTGCTCTGTTGAGATTTTGATATCCTCTTGGTCAGAGGGATGTGATAGAGTTTTTGCCTCTGTTTCTGTGGCTGTTGGCTGATTATCAATATTATCCATGGCCACCTACCCTGCTTCTCCCAACGTATCCGTGTGCCCTGTTTCTCCTTCTGCAATGTTCCTATCCTGAGGATCCTCTGCTGCTGTTGGCACTAATGAAGGTCCTGCTTTGTCGTCACATGTGCTCAATTCCAGGAGTGCCTCAGCGAACAGGGCAGTATCCTTCTCAGCTTGTGAGAGCTGCCTCTTCCTTTTGCTTCTCCGGAGCACAGGTGGAACTGGTGCCTCCAGAGCAGGTCTTCCTTCCTCAGAATCTGAGGAGATAGTAACAGTTGGTAAGCTTCCTGTCTCCGGAGCACATGGTGGTGTTGAAACTGAACTTGACTCCATATGAACAGATGGTGCTGGAGAATTTTCACTTTGCTTCCTCTTTCTGACCAGAGGTAGCTCATCGGAGTCATGGGATGGTTCTTCAACCCACCATCTCCCCTCAATTCCCTGTCCTACCTTTTCCTCTGTTAGTTTCCTAGGCCTAGATTCCTCAGGTAAAATCATTTTTCGCCTGACTGACCGAGTCATGTATAGAGGTTGTGTAGGAGCAGGCTCTGCAATTTGTTTGCCTTTCACCTTCTTGTTGGGAACAGGGGCTGCAGATGATGTAGCCTCCTGTGAGAGTGATGCCCCTTTGTGAAAAGTTGTGGAGGAGGCTGTAGGCTCGGTTTCTTCATCATGGTGAGAGGGAGAACTCTCATCCTCTGTTTGTGTTATTTTTGGTTCTCTGACCTGAGGGTTATGCTCAAGAAAGTTCTGCAATAGTTCTTCTCCATTGGCCTGAGATAAGAAGTGGTGCTTGACTATCAGGAAGATGAGGCCATGATGTTTCATGGGTCCCTTACCCTGCTGGTATTTCTCTGCAGTTGCCCTGATGACAGAATATAGGAAATTGGGGATATTTATGTTATATTCGGGGTGCCTATTTCCATGTATGAGAAAAATTAGCATTTTTATTATGGGCCCTAAAACTATGGAGAATTGGCCATCACAGGTAAAGTACTTCATTAACCAGGTAGCAACAGTTGCCCAAGGGTTTGGGAGAGTGGACCTCAAAATTCCTTTGACCTCATTCTTATTCATATGCAATTGAATAGCAGGTTCACCACGAACAGAAAAATTTCTAATTAAATCAGTATACAAGGTTTTCAGGTGGTAGAACCTCTCACCTTGTTCGGGGAGTCCGGAGATGTGGCTGATAATTGTGGAGGAGAGACTGATTTGGTTTCCTCTCACAGTGGTCTGGTCGTCTCTTAAATTCCTAAGGAATTCGTCCACAATATCCTCCTGAAACCCTTCGAACTTATCTAGGAAATCTAACCATCCAGCAGCCCTTAAAATGTTTGCTGCAGCTACATCCTTTAGAAGACCTGTAGTTCTTTTTGGCTCAGACTTTTTCTTGACCCCCATTGCTAAATTGATGGCAGTTTCTGTGTTTTATTCTTTTACTTCCGCGGCCTGCAGTCTATCTGTCCCTCTGATCTGTGGGCTCCGGAGTATTGTTCAAATTACTCTGTAGACTCCGGAGAGTTGTTTAATTTATCTTATGCTTCAGTCTATTCTGGAGGTTTGAATGAGGGATGCTATTGTTTTCAGGCTGGGCTTATGCAGATGGGTTAAGGGGCCAAAGCAACCATAATTGTAACGAACTGACAGGGCGCTCTAGAGGTAAGGTGGCATTAAGGCACAGATGGCGGCATGCTTGGATGTGAAAAAGGAAATGACGGCAGAGGGACGTGTTATCACGGTAGCACCCAAAATAGAAAGACAAGACAGTTACTAATTAATGATTAATTAAAAATAGATTTACTTGGATCAGTTTTAATGATGAGGCGACGTACACGGGAGAAATGCTGCGCCATTTTGGAAACTGCACGCGTCGTGGCATTTAAGCAGCAGCCTGAAATGACATCCACTTCCTACTTGCACGTGACCTGCAATCATTGCTCGAGTGGCACTAAAATCCACGCCCATGGGTGATGTCAGCGCCAGCTTGTGGACACTCCTGCAATTATTAGTATTCTAATTTTAATTATACTGTGCGATGAAGTAGAAGATGAGTCATGATGACCTCATCATATGAGTTGTCTACTTTACCACTTGGCGAGGTAGGTCCCGCCCTTATTATGGAACTGTTGGCATTATTAACAGAGCGCCGGAGGTGCTCCTAATTGGAAAGCGCCAGAGGTGCTCCTTATTGGAAAGCGCCGGAGATGCATTGGGCCAATTTCTGGCAACGGATCATATTCGGAGCTCAATTATTACAACTGTCCTGGAGAAGGGAACCGCCATTTACTGGTTTTCAACTCCCTTGGTCGAGAAAGACAGCCATTTGCTGGTTTTCCATCTTTCTCAAATTTTTTTTTTTTAATTTTTTTTTATTATTATTATTTTTTTAAATTTTTTTTAGAAGGCAACCATTGCTGGTTTTCAACCTTCTTTTATTATTATTATTATTATTATTATTATTTTAGAAGGCAGCCATTGCTGGTTTTCAACCTTCTTTTATTTTATTATTATTATTATTATTATTTTTTAATTATTCCAACACCGTGACAGAGGAGGTATCCCCTGTATCAAAACACAGATCATCAAGAAATTCTTCTTTAGAAGACGGTCTTTTGTAGAGCTTTATCTGGTGACCATTTACTAGAAATGTGTTTGTGCTCCCATCAATTGGTTGCAATAATACAGTTCTATTTTCAAACACTTCCTTTATTTGATAAGGACCCAGCCAGTGAGTCTGTAATTTCTCTTTGAATTCTTTGAATTTAGAATCATAGAGAAGAACCCAATCTCCTTGTTGAAATGTCCTCCTCTTGATATGTTGGTCATGCCATTATTTCCTTTGGTACTAAACCAGTTCTGTTTGCTGAATGGCTTCTGTCTAAATCTCATCCAACTCGTTGAGCTGAAGAATTCTGTTCTGCTGAATTGTAGATAGCGGCAGCCCAAGATCTAATACAGTTTTAAGTGTCTGGAGTTCAAATTCTATAGATAGTATAGGCTTTTTCCCATAAACCAATTCATATGGTAAAAACTTTGTTGTGGACTTCCAAGTGGTGTTGTAAGCCCAAACTGCTTCAGGTAGTCTATTAGCCCAATCCTTTCTGTTCATTGCTTCTGTCCTTGTTAGGATATTCTCAAGTTCTCTGTTAGTTACTTCTACCTGCCCATTTGCTTGAGGATGGTAAGGTGAAGATTTTCTGTGCTTGACTTGGTATAAATTTGTGAATGCCTTGATTACTTGTGAAGTAAATTGAGGTCCTCTGTCTGAAACTATTGATTTTGGGGCTCCAAATCTCAAGAAAATTCTATTGTAAAGGAAATCAGCAACTTTTTCTTCTCTTGCAAACTGTAATGCTTGAACCTCAGCCCACTTAGTAACATAGTCTGTGCATACTAGAATATACTCCTTGCCTGATGATGGCGGTGAAATTGGTCCCACAAAGTCTAGACACCATTGCTCAAATGGTTCCATCATGACTTGACGATGTAGCAGCATTTCTTGGGTAAAGGTGGGCTGCCCCATCCTTTGGCATTGGTCACAGTGTTGCACATACTTCTTTGTGTCTTTATGAAGAGAAGGCCAGTAGTAACCAGCTCCAAGGATCTTGTGGACTGTCCTGTGGAAAGAGTAGTGGCCATCAGATGGTTCATCATGACATGCTCTCAACACATCAAAAGTCTCATCAGCCTTCAAGCACCTGCGTAGAATGAAATCAGGACCACATTTAAATAATAAACCATTCAACCATTTGTAGGATAAACTTTCTTTAACCAAATGTTTTCTTTGTTTTGAAGTAAAATGGGATGGATACAAGCCTATAGCTAAAAAATTAGCTATGTCAGCAAACCAAGGTGCAGTAGTGGATATGGCAAAAAGATGTTCATCTGGAAATTTGTCCTCCACTGGTTGATCTTCTCCTCCTATATGCAATCTTGACAGAAAATCAGCAACCAAATTAAACTTTCCTGGATTATCAACTATGGTAATATCAAATTCTTGTAATAGCAATAACCACCTAATGATCCTCGCACCTACTACTGGTTTATTCATTAGGTACTTGATGGCTGCATGATTAGTGTGCACAAATATTTTATATCCAGTAATATAATGTCTAAATTTGTTTATAGCATAGATAACTGCCAAGAATTCTTTCTCAGTTGTTGTATAATTTCTTTCTGCAGAGGTAAGGTTTTTGCTGATGTAATAAATGGCATGCATACTCTCTCCTTCCTCCTTTTGTCCTAAAATGGCCCCAATGGATTCATTTGAAGCATCAGTTTGTATGTGGAATGGTAAAGTCCAATTAGGTCCCCTTAAAATTGGTGTCACAGTAAGCTTCTCCTTCAAAGTTTCAAATGCTGATTGACAGTCTGCTGTCCAGAGAAATTCTGTTTCCTTGTTAAGCAGGGTAAATAGGGGGGCAGCTATTCTGCTAAAATTTTCTATGAACCTCCTATAGTAGCCTGCATGACCTAGAAAACTTCAGACATCAGTATGATTTTTGGGTGAAGGCAACTGTGTGATTACTTCTATCTTGTTTTGATCCACTCTGATCCCTTTTTCCAAAATATGGTGTCCCAAAACAATTCCTTCCTCCACCATCATAAAACATTTCTCATGGCTAAGGGACAGTCGATTTTTATCACAACATTTTAGTACTTTTCCAAGGTTTGTGAGAGCTTCCTCGAAGTTATTCCCATACACAGTAAAGTCATCCATGTAGACTTCCATGCATTCATTAGCCAGTTCAGCAAAAATAGCTAGAACCAGTCTCTGAAATGTAGTTGGGGCATTGCACAGCCCAAAAGGAAGAACTTTGTAAGCAAAGGTTCCCCAAGAGCATGTGAAGGTTGTTTTGTCTTGGTCCTCAGGTGCTACTTGAATTTGATTATACCCACTGAATCCATCTAAAAAAGAAAAATACTTTCTCTCAGCAAGGTTGTCCAGAACTTGGTCAATAAATGGTAAGGGAAAGTAGTCCTTTTTTGTGGCCTTGTTGAGTTCTCTATAATCAATACACACCCTCCATTTCCCATTCTTTTTAGGCACAATGACAAGGGGTGAGACCTATTGACTGTCTGAGATTGGATATATGAACCCTGCCTGGAGTAATTTTTCTATTTCAGTTTTGACAATGTCCTTTAAGGCAGGATTCAATCTTCTTTGTGGTTGTCTGACAAGTTTAATATCCTCAATGTAGATATGATGGGTACAGATTTCAGGAGGTATGCCTTTCATATCTTGGTATTCCTAGGCAAAAGATGCTGAGTGGGAAACCAAAAGCTGAATAAGTTTTTCTTCTTGACTTGCTGTTAACTGAGTATTTATATTAAGTGTTTTCCCTGGCAGAATCATGACCTGTTTTGTAATTTGATCCATAGATGTGGTGGGTCCATACATTGGTGTCATGGCATTGAGAGGACAAGAATGTGGGAGTAATATGTGGAAGGTGGCTAAGTCCCTGTAAAAGGTTTCCCCACAAGGAATAATGTTGGTAAGGGTACAATGAGAAGAAACAAGAAGTTCTCTCTGAGGATCTTGGGCGAGTTCCATCACATCTTTGTTGATTAGGATGTGAGTGAAGTCTTCCATTGTATCATAGTATACTTCTTCTCCTAATTCTCCCAGATGTTCCCTAATGGTTACCATAGCTAATGAGGCACTGTTGTTCATGTTATCCAGTTCATCCACCCATACTCTTCCTGTGTAATGCACCGATGGTTTAGCTGGAGGATACAGAGATATTTTCTTTAAATCTATCCCATTAGAAATGACCATATCTCCAATTCGACAATCAATAGATGCTGCTGCAGTAGCCAGCCATGGCCTTCCTAAAATCAGCGGATAAGCATTTCTTTGGTTTCTAGGTTCCAGTATTAAGAAATCCACTGGGAATTCCCATGAATCTATCACAACAGGTACATCAGTGATCACTCCCTTTGGAACAGCTACTGACTGATCAGCAAGTTGAAGAATTGTAGTCGTGGATTGGATACCTGATAGAGCTAACTTGTCCATTGTATGAACTGTCATCACATTAATTGCGGCTCCTAAGTCAACTAGAACATTTGAAATTTCTACCCCTGAGATGAAAACAGTTATGACAGGGTTCCTAGGGTCTCCATATTTTGAGAGGAAAATTTCTCCCATCAATAGATCCATTACTTTTCCTTCCACCTGTATTGTGGAGGGAAAACTTTTCTTTCTGCCCTGTGTTTTGATGCAATATTGTTTGATGAATTGATTTAGTTCAGGTACATCTCTGATGGCCTGGAGGAGAGGAATTTCAATGTTTAGCTGCTTGAGTTCTTGTAAAAGCTCTGATTCCTGATTGGGTTGGATTTGTTTTTGTAAAATCTTTTTCTGGGGAGCATTTTGTTTAAGTCGTTCTAGGTAGGGTGCTAGCTTTTCCATCTCCGGAGCTCTTATCAGAATTGTGTTCAAGACTGTTCTCCGGAGCTGGCTTTTTAGGAGTAACTTCGGAGTTGTCTGTGGTTGATTTTTCTAGCACTTTTTCGTTAGTAATCTCCTCTGGGGGTTGATTGGATGGATTTTCAGGTTCCTCATCATTGGTTATTTCAACTATAGTTGGAGGAGAAGGTCTTGGGAATGCTTTCCCAAAACGCAGCTGGAGATTATTTGAATATATAGCATTAATTCCAGCCAGATTTTCTTGATCTGTCATATAGACAGCTGCTCCCTGTTTATTCCGTGGGTTTGGTATAGGCTGAGCTGGTAAAGGTGGTTGACTAACTGGTTCATTTTGTGTTTGACCCTGTGTGTTGGAGGATCCAGTTAGTAAAGCCTGCTGTTGAGGTTGGAAACGTCTAGGTTGTCCTTGGTATTGTTGATGATATCTTTGTTGAGGACCCCATTGAGGTTGCATGCCTTGTGACCCAAACTGTGGTGGCCATTGTTGATTTCCCCAAGGCTGATTTCCCCAAGGCTGATTTTGCCAGTTTTGGTTTTGCCAATTTTGGTTTTGCCAATCCTGCTATCCCCAAGGAGGATTATTTTGAGCGCCATACCAAGCTGGATTCCACTGATTATTTCCCCAATTAGTAGGACCCCTGTAAGAAGACTGGCTTGGGTACTGATTATAAGGGAAATTTCCAGCTTGTTTTTGTCCCACATAGTTCAACTCCTCCTCCATCACAGCATTCTTTTTACTCAATATTTTCAAGGTTGGAAGCTAACTACACTGACTAGTAGGATGTTCCCTATCACAGATTTGACAAATCTCTAATTTGTCCAAGGGACATTCTCTCAACAGGTGTTTGTTTCTACACCTAGGACAATAAATGGAAAGCGGTTCAGTTGCTCTACTTTGATCAGTTGTTCTGGTTTTTGCTTGAATCCCATCCAATGTGGTATTTAGTTGGACCAGAATATCTATTTTTAGATTTGCAATTTCCTCCATCAACTGTCCTATCTCAGTCTTCCCTTTAAAAGTTTTGGATGACCTTACTCCATCTTGAGTTCTGGAATAATTCCTGCAGAGTTCCTCTATGTCAGGTATTTCCATTTTGTTAATATTCCCTTTTCCCATTAGGTCCAGTGCCTGTTTTGATTCTTTATCCAATCCTTTTATAAACAGGGTTCTGGCCAAGGAGTGATCCACCGGATTGCCATACCTTCTCAAGGCAAAATTAAACCTGTCCACATAGTCTTCTAAGGATTTTTCCTCCCCCTGCCTAATTTTAAACAGTTCTTCATTTTTATTACTGGATCTGCAATAATCTTGGTATTTTTCCAAAAACTCTGTTTCCATTTGATCCCAAGAACGGATAGAACCCTGGGGTAAACCCATAAACCATCTAATCGCAGAATCTTTCAGGGTTGAAGGGAACAGTTTGAGTTTCTGGTTATCTGATCCATAATCATAAGTTTGGCAGACTACTTTGAATTCAAACAAGAACTGATCTGGATCCTCAGAGGAAAGACCTCTGAAATTTGGCAGATGTGCTGGTGAGATATTCTTCATGGGAGCATTGTCTCCAACAGCCAAAACAATAGGATAAGAGAAGGTTCTTGGGGCCTGATTTTTCTCTTCCCCATGATTATCATTTTCCATGTTTAGTACTAGTTCTTCTTCCTGAGGTTCTAGGAAATTAGGTTCTACCAAAGGATCTGCCTCAACTTTTTGTTGTAATTCCTGGATATAATTGGCAAGTGGAATATCTGTAGGATCTAAGGGATTGTTGTTTTGAAGTGCAGGTTCCAATTTAAGAGCTAGGTTTCCTTCTTCAACAAGATTTTGTACCACCTCACTGCTTTCCCCTATGGTGTGTTGTTGGGGTGTCTGCTTAATATATCTTCCTTTGAGATCTCTAGCTCTAACCATACAGATCTATTCTAAAAACTATTTTTAACTCAGTGTCCCTAATTAACACAAACTACATCCCCGGCAACGGCACCAAAAATGATAGGTTGTCACTGTACCTCATCATTTAATCTATTTTCAGATGTCAAAGAACTAGGGCTGTGTCCATGGCTGTCTGCAACTAGGGATTCTAAGTGACCAGTTTATAGCTAATCCTAATGCTTAAAAGAATGACTAATCTATCTGCTTGTTGGATAAATGGAATGAATGCTTGTAAAACAGAAGAAAACAGGAAATGTACTCAAAGCAAAGAAACAATAACATGCATCTATCTATTAAAACAGGAAACACCTTTATAAAAGAAAACTTGAAATAATAAAACAGAGATACTAGCCTCCTGCCTGATTGGTGAGAGTGGGCCCTTGCTCCTCACCTTTGAGGCTGAAGGCTATTGCAGGAAATCAGCACAAAAGATGATCTACACTAAATTCAGTCCAATTCATTCATTTCTATATTCATGAAAATGTATGGCTATAGCAGAACTGAAATCTCCGAAAAATTAGAATAATTTTATCATTGTTGTTCTATTACTATTTCTGAAAGTATATATAAAAAGAGTGATGATATATCACTGAACTTATCTATCAGTCTCTCTAGGAGATGACACCATCTCTTATTTGTACTTAACTGTCTAACTTATGAAAGATCACCATGCAAGAAAGGTAGACTTGAGTGGAACAGAAGTCCACTCAGAGGTCTAAGTTTAGGTCTTAATACACTTGGGCATCAAAGCCCTGAAAATAAGAATATTGGATTAGTTCAATTCGTAACTCATGCAAAATCTTTGGAAAGATAAAACTTCAGCAGTTTAACTGATAGTTGACCCTTCACCACTCAGGTGATGATTTGAGTGAAGTGAGGGGGGTATTAGGATTGCTGCTGAAGTGTCTGGGCGGCAACTCTGTCTGGAACATGCCCCTTTCTCAGGAGGCGCCGGAGATAGATGTTCCTATCTCCAGTCACTCACAGAGCTCTGGAGAGTCATTCCCCATATCTTCAAAACTCGAGGTGTCATTGTTCTTTGTTATGGTCTCTGAAGATCGTTGAAGACGATCTCCAGAGATGCACAAAATCGCTGTTTCTGACATTTACACCTGCTGATTCAAAAAAGAAAGAGAAATTCTACATTTTTCCATCAATCCCACGCATATTAGTCATCTAATCAGAAATTCTAATCTCAAGTAATCTATCTTAATTAATCACGAAATAGAACAATCTTGCTAACTTATTTGAGTGCAGACACAAGGAAGATGAATTGAATAGGGGAAAAATTAGGCAAAAAGGGGTATATTTTATGAGTGCAATTTGACACTCATCACCTATACCATTGTAATTGTCTCATAAAGCTAATCATTTTGATGTATAGCTATGGTAAGCCTTCTAGTAGCCTTGAGTAACTCAAAATGGTTAAAAAATGCCATTCTTAGGACCTCATTTGGAAAAACTTGATATACAACTCAAGTCCATCAAGGACTCACTTTTGGCCTTGAAATAATTAAACAAAATTGATATGAAAATAAAAATTGAGTCTCGCAGTGTAGGTATCAATATTCAAAATGATGCACTGCATGTGGCCCTTTCATAATTGCAACTATAGGGACAATATAGTGGTCATCATAGCTCCTTTGGATACACTTTTAGTTCCAAAAATCACACCATTAGAGGAGGGACCATTTTTAGGGGACCACCAAAATGTAGACCCAAATTGGATTTCTAAAATTTGATAGAGATGACCCCACCAACTACTTTTACCAATTAAAACAATCCTTTATCTTAAATCAAACCCCCATGTAGTAGAAGGTATCCATTATCTCATTCAATTTGGAACACAATGTCATATACTGGTACTAATGGTTTGTTAAAAATCTTGGAACACCAACTTGGGACAAGTTTTAGAAAGGTACATACTTATGTAATTTGGCCCTAGTACTTACGATGACTTCGCTAGAGAATTGACCAAGTTATAAAAAAATTGGTTCTATCCACAAGTACCAAACACAATTTGAATGTTTGAACAATAAGATAGGACATGATGATCTATTCTTTAAAAGTTTTTTCACCAATGGATTAAAATAGAGAATCTACATTGAGATAAATATCTTTAACCCAAAATACATAATGAAAGTCATTAGTTTGACCAAGTTGGCTAAAGACAACATTACTACTTGATGTTGTATATATAAACCTTCATAATTCTATAGTACACTACCTGTTCAGTCCCTAATAATTCCAACCCCATGAGTGACACCAATCAAGAGCTTAAATGATGCTAAGACGAAGGGTCATCATGATAAAGGGTTATGCTACAATTATGATGAAAAGCACTGCCCATGTCACAAATGTGTAGAATATAAATTGTATCTAATAGATTGGTAATCATCCCTACCTCTAAAGACTTGGAGCAATTAAAGGTCACTTCCATTAAGGAAGAAGAGCACATGTTAGACTCCCATGATGATTTTTCCCTAGAGGTTTTGATGTAGGCATTGGTTGAAATAAGCACACCCCAAATGTTGAAGGTTAAGGGGTACTTTAAAAAGCAACCATTAACTATCCTCATTGATTCAGGTAGTATCCATAATTTATTGGATCCTCACAAGGCTAAACAAGATAATTGTTATTTATATTTGTGCTCTAGTTTTGAGATCATGTTAACTAATGGGAGCACATTATCATGCAAGAGAAAATATAGGAATGCCCAAATTTTAGAGGCCAATTATAACTTGCAATCTAATATGTCCATCCTTCCACTAGGAGGATGTGATGTGGTTTTGCGAGGACAATGGTTGTTCACACTTGGACCCATCCTTTGAGATGTATTAGAAATGTGGATGCAATTTATGTCTAATGACAAGAAATACATTCTCATAGGGATAAAAGTAGGTCCCACAAACTTCACCATCTCCCGTCATATAAGGAAGTTATTAAAAGGTCTTATGGGTTATAACCTAGCTTTGTTCTTTGCAACTTATAGAACCCAATACCTCAAATCAATTGCTAGAGTTGTAAAAACCTCTTTCTAAACATGCTTGAGTAATTATGGAGCCGTAAGGATCACCCCCTTAGCATTCCCATGATCACACAATTTAGTTGATCCCAAGTAGTACACCACCAAATACTTGGTCATACAGTACCCTTTTGTGTATAATATTGTTATTAAATAGATAGTGCAAGAATTATTGTGGGTAGGGGTAACTTGACCTAGTGTCAGCCATAATCTTCTTGGGTACTCCTTGTTCAAAATAAGGATGTTTCCTAGTGTTTATATGTAGATTTTTAAGGAACCAAACAAAATCGTGATCAATGATAAGTTCCCAATTCTTATGATTGATGAGTTGATTGATAAATTACCTTGGGCTTTCTTATTTTCTAAAATAGATTTATGGTATAGACATCACCACATGCACCTATATGAAGAGGAGATTCCTAAAACCACCTTTTGAACTCATAAGGGCCACTATAAATTTTTGGTTTTTATCTACCCTTACTAATGCCCCATCTACATTCTAAATCTTGATGAACCATATTATTTCACTATTTCTTAGGAAATCCATTATGGCACTCTTTAATGACATCCTCATTATTGAAAAAAAAGAGACTAGATAATTACAAGGTTTTATATCTATTTTATGTAGTAAACCTTAGTATGATGTAATAAAGGGAGAGAACTTAGATATGCAATAAGTAAAAACCAATTTTTAAGAAATTAAATACATACACATATGCACCAATATACATAAGATCATATATTAATATACTTCAATAGCTTATACAATGCATTTTACATGTCTTGTAATTCATTCTTCATGCTTTTTTTCTCACATTATAATCTTCCTAATTCTTTCCATGTATCTCTCTTATATCCTCCAAACTTCCTTATTCTCACACATATATAATTCATAACATTCATTCTCTTATTTCCCACTTTTACCTTCCTTATATAATGTAGCACTGTAAATTATGTGTGCTCACAATTTCCGCCCTTAGCATGTTTTAGGATCATTTCCAACTTTGGCCTTATCCTCAACCCATGAGATGTGCCTTTACGTTGCTTTGACCCTTTCTGGTTATCATATCCAAAAACCATAAAAGTGCCTAAATCCTAGCTCTGTCCCAAGTTGACTAGCACTTCCAAGAACTGTAATTGCAAAGACTCTAGCGCTTAGTGCAGGCACACTGACATCTTGAAAGCGTCTGTCAATATTGCAATTATTTTTATAAGTTATCTCTTAACTTGCGTGATACACCGAGATTTTCTTGATGCTTATCTGCACCCAAATGACTCCTTTCCCTGATTTTTTTGCCTTTGCCCTCTCTATTTAAGCAAGTAGATTTGCCATTGCAAAGGATCGTTTTCCTTTCATAGAGAAGCTCTACCAAAATTGAGAGCCACAATTTCTACAATTTGTTTTCTCAAGATTATATCACGTTCTGGCCCTCACAAGCTTGATTCCAAGTGCTCTTGCAATTGAAGTGTTGTGAATCCTGAAGGATTTCAAATGGGACCACTACCTGCTGAGTGGATTTCACTTCCTCACTGTGAGGTGATAAAGTCTCAATTAATCCTCATTTTTATACTTCATATTGCAATCCATTTTTGTTCCTACTAAATGGTTGTTCCTAAATGCAATTTGTGTATGTTTTTGTCTTTTTGTGTTTTGATGTGGATATACGTTATTCTATGAAATTGAAAATTTGCAGTTACTCTAAGCAAAATAAAATGAATCTAATTTAGAAAGCAATTAAAAGCAATAAACTCTACACTACCAAGAGAAAATAAACATCAATTTACTCCCTCAAGGGAAATATTGTGAGCTAATTACTAATGAAAGCAATAAAAGAAATATAAAATTTAGGTTCTAGTGTTAGGATTTTATCCTCATAGATCTTGTGGAAATTGTCTCAACCTCTACAACAATGGGGTCCTCCTCTTGATGACAGGGACAAAGGTGGGGATAATGATGAAATAAATTTGGGCTTGGAAGCAACAACAAAATAAAATTAAAGGGCACACGTAGTCCTACATGAGCATAAGAGTGCTATAGGATCTGCCTATACAATGCTTGAATCTCAAGAGAAAATTAACTCAAAGAAGAATGCAAGTATGCACTTGTAATTCTCAGCCTCCTATTGGGAGCGAGGGATTAGAAACAAAATAGAAAGAAAAGGTTCATGAGGTCTTGTATGCACATAGAAATGCTATTGGGGACTAAAATACAAATAGAAAATTAGCCTCCTCTAAAATAATAGACAAGTGGGGTATTTATAGGTAGAAAATGGGAAAAAAAGGTGGGGGTGATTGGGAGTTAACAAGATTTAATTGGGAGATCACAAGAGCTAGAGAGGAGGAACATAAGACTGTTTGGGAGATCACTGGGAATTGATCAAGAGTGAATAAAAAAGTGATTAAGGGTTGACAAATAGTTAGTGGAAATAGAGGTTCAGTTGTGCATGAAGGAACTCTCAAGTAAAATCCAAAAATGGAAGTAAACTGGGTATAACTAGAAGAAATCACACATGCCAAAACATGACAGGGTCACCCCTTTTAGGAAGTGGGTCACCCCTTTTTCTAGGGTAGGTCATTTGGGTGACCCTTCAACTTAAGGATAGGTCACTCAGGTGACCCTAGGGTCTCTTGGGTGATCTTAAGGTCTCTCAAGTGACCCTCTTGAAATGAGGATTTGAAAAGGGTTGTTTACCATTTGTGAAGTCCTGGAGCCCAGTTCGGAGGTTAGAAAATATGGTAAAAAGGGGGAAACACTAAGGGACACATTTTCAAGTGTGATATTGTTGAGAGGTATATAATCATACCTCCATGGGCCATGATTTGGATCTCTATATGATCATCAATTTGCCTTGAAGGCATGTGTGCCTTTTCCATACTTATAGGGTCAAACCTATCAAGAACCTTACTTGCCCAAAAGGGTGAGACAACTTCATGCTTTTACCTTCAAGGATCCTTTATCCATGAATAAATCAAGGGTCCTAGAATTAACTAATGTGAACATAGGTTCATTTTCTTAAAGGGGTCCAAAAAGGCCTTAAGTTATGTGTCTAGGGTGTATACTTAAAAGAATTAGGTCCCTTGGCCATTTGAATCATCAAGAATCTTTCACTTATCCACAAAGCATCTAGTATCCATCCATAATTAGTATAATCCCACTGTATCTATTTGTCACAAAGGACCACTCATTAATTATTATTTTTCTTTTCACATCATATTTTTCAACAACACATGGTGAAACCCTAACTCTTGCACTAGTTCATTCTAATATTTGTTGCACTACACTCCATTACATCAAGTAATAAATCTCAGTAACTTAGCATAATCATAACCACACCACATCACTTGCATTCTTTCTTATTATCTTCCAAATTTTTTCAATTTATTGTTAAACTAGATCTAAGGGCTTATCATAAGGAGAAGATCTTCACTTAGCAAGCTCCCAAAGGTATTTGCTGATACTACCAATTTTTAATGTAGGTACATAAATCAAGTACATCTACTTATATGTATAAAAGGCCTAAAATCACACAGTCAAATCTATAGTCAAAGGTTATTTTCACAGTGAAATGTTAGTTCTATGGTCAAAAGGTTACAACTATAAATTAAAATTCAAATATGCGAGTGCAAAATTAACCATGTAAATTTTAACAATGACCAAGTTTAGGTTTGTCATTTTGCTTCCAACACATCCAAATTAAGTAGTTCTAAGTTATGGCTGAAATTTATGATCAAAATAGTGGACAACTATATATCAACCATCAAAATCAACTAAGTACATTCACTCTTAATTTCCAAGTTTCTATATTCTATCATATGATCTATGACAACTCTAAATTAAGAGTAAATGTACTTAGTTGATTTTGATGGTTGATATATAGTTGTCCACTATTTTGTCATAACTTTCAATCATAACTTAGAACTACTTAATTTGGTTAATTAGATCTTGTATTTCTTGTCATATTCATTAAACCTGATTTTAGTAAAGAAAGAAATTATTTATTTCTTGATATTTTTTGGTGAACTTGATATTCAAACCCTCATAGATAAATTAGGTTAGTTGGATCTTGTATTTCTCGTCATATTCATTAAACTTAATTTTTGTAAAGAAAGAAATTCATTTTATTTCTTTATATTTTTGGTGAACTTAATATTCAAACCCCTCAAGGGTTTTACCCTAGGACTTTGAACTTCTTTATATCTTTGATTTTTAGATTTGATATTTCTAATTTCTTGTATTTATCATTTATATTTGATTAGAGTTTCAATACACCCTTACTTGTGCTTCATTAATCTATATTAGGGTTTAGGCTTTCATTATTTCATATCTCTTTGATCCCTACCGACACACCCTTTTGATTTTGCTTGATTGTTATATCTTTTACAATGGGCCCTCATGAATCTTTATTTTGTGACTCCCTACATACTTATATCATGGATTATGAGTTATTTTCTTACTTTATTGAGTTTTATACTTTTGTCCTTGATGGTATAATTACCTCTTTTTATCACATTGATGATCCTACATGTCACATACGTAAGATTGTTGAGTGCCTCTCTAATATTTCATCCTTTATGGACCTTAGGCATGCTTTCCCTTCCCTCTTTGAGGATTTTACCTCCTTTGTCTCCATGAATCATTGTGATTATTGATGCAAAAGCATCCAGAGGTGTAAGAGCAATCTTGCATCACCCAAAAATGATTTTGTTTTATTTCTTTTTCAATTTTAGTTTTGGCAAATACCCATTATCTTGAAGAATGGTTTAGAACATTCAAGGGTTCCAAAAAGGGCTAAAATGACAGGGATTTCTATTTTTAGTAAGTTTGCATTTGAGCATATATGAGCCCAAAAATTTCCCCAAAGATAAAAAAATTCCAAATGAAAATTCTGGGTGAGTTTCAACCCAAGTTCATGTCTAGATGTCAAGATATTAAAGTTTCCAATTTTTGAGGTACTTGAAAAAGTTTCAAAGTCAATTTTGAGGCACCTAGAGGCCGTTTTTGGCCTTGAAAGTTGTCATAATAGGTGAATTAAGTTATAGTTGCATAGATCTCTTTATGATCTTCCAATGCATCAAACATTTTGTCAATCAGACTCCCGAATCAAAAGTTATGGCCTCTGAAAGTTGGCTCTCTCGTATTGGAAAATGTAAAAACGTGTTGGACATAGAAAAGAGTTGTAAGGGGAATTTATACGTGTTGATGTGTGTTTTGATACATCATAAGGAATATTTTATTGTATATAATTTGGGTGCCACTTTTGGGTAGTTTTAGCTCATGGTTTTGTAATTACTTTTTAACGGTTTCATGTATTGTATCTCCTATATATCAAGTGCTTGAGATGGAGGTTGTGTGTGAGAGTATTATAGATGTTAAGTTGCCTCCAGATCTCTAGTTGGATACATTCTTGTGAAAGCTTATTTGCAAGTATATTGTAATCTTGTTTAGATTTTGAATAATATATTTAGCCGCATTTTTTCTCCTGAAAGGGTTTTCTCCATGTAAATCACTATGTTTTCCCCATGAGCTCATGTTCTCATTGATTTGAAGTTTATAATTTGATGTTGTGAGTGTGTTGGGTGGAGTACACCCTCATCAAATGGTATCAAAGAGAGCGTATCCTGAGTGTGTAAATAGATCACTGAATAGTGAGGTAGTTTGTGTCAAGACCTTGAGATAGTAAGTTTGAAGGTGGAAGAAAAATTGTCGATTTGAGGTAGCTTCACACTAAGAAATTTTTATAATAAGTGTAGAGAAGAAAGAAGCAAATCAAGATTCCTCCATGAAGAAACTATGGTGGTAGAAATGTTGTTGTCACAAAAGAAGTATTTAGAGCTCTGTAGAGGAAGATTAATGCAATCTAAGAGGAGCTAAGAAGAGCGTTTGAACCAAGAAGGAGAGATGAAAGTGAAGATGAAGATGATGCAGCCCAAGATGATGTATAATATGAAGAAGATGAGGGAGAAGTTGGACCTGAACAAGGTAGACTATTGAAGGCCATAACAAAAATTAGGAAAAGGCCAAATATAGATATCTCTACATATTCTGGTAGTCTCAATCTAGAAGAAATGATAGATTAGATCAATGATATGGAAGAGTATTTTGAATATGAAGAAATAGAATATTCTGAGAGGGTCAAGTTTACCAAGAACAAGCTCAAGGGTCATGCTAGAATTTAGTGGAAGGAGGTGTAGTTAGAAAGAAACTGAAGAGGAAAAGAGAAGATCACTAGATGGGATAGAATAGTGGATAAATTGAAGAGACAAGTTATTCTTGTGGATTATGAGTTGGAACTTTTGAAGAAAATGCAAGGTTTGAGACAAAAGAACAAGACAATCAAAGAATACACTGATGAGTTTTACAAAGTTATCATTAGAGCAGGTCACATAGAGGCTAATAAAGAGAAGGTAGGTAGGTATATTAATGGATTGAAACCCAGTATCCAAGAAGAATTAATCATGGTCAGATTGACAACTATTAAAGATGCATATCAGTTTGCAATGAAGGTAGAAGACAAATTAAACAAAAAAATTGAGAATAAACAAAGAGGAAGAGGTCATGGTGGAAGAACTAGTAGACGATCATATGGGGGTTGTGGAGAACAAGATGGTCAAAAGAAAAATGAAAATGCAAGCACCAATAAAAATAACAAAGGTGAAAATGCATACTTCCCTTGAGGATAGAATGATGGGTACCGAAGAGGAAGAGGTAGATTTGGAAGAGGACGTAGAAGAGGAGGATTTAGAGGAACCTATTTCAGATGCGGTGAAGAAGGGCATAGAGCATATGGCTATCAACAAAATTAGGGAGGAACAAACAAAAACAAACAAAAGACCAGAGGGTAATGTTAGAGTTGTCCATGTTGATGAGGAGGTTAGATCTAAACATTCCAAAGATGTAGAAAGAGGAGAAACTCTTGTTATTGGAAGATCCTTGCTAAAAAAAGAGGGAAAAGAAGAACCAACACAAAGAAAGAGCCTATTCAGAACAAGGTGTAAATCAAGAAGTAAGTGTTGTGATGCAATTATTGATAGTGGAAGTACAAATAATCTAGTCTTTGAAGAGATGGTCAGAAAGTTGAATTTGAAGAGAATAGATCATCCACATCCCTATAGGATTACTTAGTTGCAGAAGGATCATAAGGCTTTGGTTAATGAACAATGTTTGGTAAAGTTTAAGATTGGAGATTATCATGATGAAGTATTATGTGAAATTATGCCAATGGATGTATGCCACTTGTTATTGGGAAGGCTGTGGAAGTATGATAGGTGTGCTATCTGTGATGGCCGTACTAACACCTATTATTTAACAAAAGATGGAGTGAGACATAAGCTAAAACTTTTGAGAGAAGCAGAGGAAAAGGTATGTAGTAATGCTAGAATTTGTTTGGTAGATGGTAGAATTTTTTTGGATGGAATGAAGCACAAACATATGTGCTTTGCCTTTATTACTAAAATCAATAAAGAGGAAGGAGAAGATGTACCTGCAAAAATTGTAGATCTGTTGGATGAATTCAAAGATATTATTTCAAATAATGTAGCTTAAGGTTTTCCACCAGTGAGAAGCATAAGTCATCAAATGGATTTGATACCAGGAGCTAGCTTACTTAACAAGGCAGCCCATAGAATTACTCTTGTGGAAAATGAGGAGATGAACAAATAAATTCTAGAATTTTTGAAAAAGGGGCTAATCAGAGAGAGTTTGAGTCCATATGTAGTGCCTATAGTATGTAACATGCCTTCTGATATTCTCAAAGAAATTCATAAAATTTACTAGAAAGTAAATAAAAAGATTTTTTTTTTATAAATAACATTTGCATAATCACAAGAAATATAGTACAATTATCTAAATCAATTTCATCCTTGAAATCATAACATAATCGAAGCTAGAAACATAGTGAATTCCTTTCCCTTTTATTTTTTTTTACAATGAATAACATAAGGAATAGTTTTACCTCATAAATTGATTGTCATAAACCATATCATGGAGTATACTGCATCTAAAGTATTGATATCCATCTTCACAAGCCTCGGCGAGTCTTCTGCTTGAGAGGGAGAGCATCACCTGAGTGCTTTTCCTCCAACCACAGACCGATGGTCGCCCACACACCTTCCTTTCTAGAAGTGGCCCTACCCTTCACGAAGGGTATAGATATAAGGAACCAACAAGCTTTGCTATCTGAGTCCTAGTGCTAAGTCCTATGACTTGACTTTCTTTATTTAGTAACTCTAGACATTAACTTGTCTGTTCTGAAAATCCATTCTAGTCAATCTGACTTAAAATAGATCCGTAATCTAGGATATACTTGCAATATTAAGATTTAGGTATTTCTAACCTTTTAAGAGTCCCTCATTGCATACTTGCAATTTTCTAGGGTTTATGAATTTATGTCGCTCTATTCTCTGATTCAAGTATAAACATCTTGGATGCATTAAAACGAGTTTCAACATTATCATAGAATCACTTAAATTGATAAAGTATAATAAAGACTCTTCTTGTCTTGCTCTTATAGTTTTCTTGACCTTTCAGTGTCAATCAATGAATACAATAACAATGTCACACTCGACATAAGATTTATAGGTTCCTAAATCCTCCTTGTTTTAATGCTAGGGTTTAACTTCTCTAATCCAATACATGGAAAAAGCAAACTGTTGATCCCATTGGCAGTTGACATGGATGTCAAATAGGTACACAAACAATTTGGCATGTTAGTACAGTTTGAGGTGATTGCTGATGGTTCTTGCATAGTCTTCATACTATTTTTCAATGGTCACAGTATTTCATGATGTCTTGGTTGATATCACCTAAGTGATCCTTCCTCCTTGATATTAATAAGTGTTGCATTTGGTTGAAGTTGATACTATGGTTGATTCTTGGTTAATATGATTCCATTTGTTCTAAGGGTTATAAAAGGCTATAGTGTCATTTGATTTAAATAAATGTGATAAATCACAATATCATATTCGGAGGTCACATTGTATATAAGTTGTTGACTTGACCAGTAGGTCCCGACATCCATAATAGGTAAAAAGGTTATGATTTTGGTTAAGGTGTTACTGGCTCATGAGTTTTTGAGGGACAATATGTGAAATTCTAAGGTGAATATAGTGATTTGATAAAGCTGAACACACAGTGAGCAGTGGGAGAAAAAATAGAAAGAGCTAGAGGGTTATTTCAGTTGCTACAATTCAAGGACACAACATTTGTTGTTCTATCTTCTCTAACCAGGTGTTATCCTTCCATTAATTCTGGTTATGGTTTACTATTTGCATTAGCATCTTTAACACAGAAAAATAAGGTTTTTTGCTTTTGTTTGCATTTGCTTACACAAAGGTGTTAAGGGTTTCAGTTATGAAAATATTTGGTAAAGCAAACAAAGAATTTCTGTTAAGGGTTTGTTTCCTGAAATGGGTTAGTTTCCTTGAATACTGCTGCAATTTGTGAAGACCATTTTTGTTAACCCTCTATGATATTATGGTTAGGGTGAATAGTTGGAAGTTTTCTTGAAACCCTCATGGTTAAACTTTGTAATACATGTAATATTCATCTACAGTATATGAGGGTTTTCGATTAATATGTTGATATCAGTTGTTAATACACAATTAGATTTACCCTAAATGGTTCTGTTCGACCTCATAACTATGACAGTTGATAACTCAAGGATAAACTACTGTAGGCAGTTGGACATGAACAATTACATGTATAAACTGTACCTTCTTGCAATATCATTGAGATAGCAACACCATGTCTTAATGCAAAATCATTCTTGAATTGATAAGTTGTATGTGCACATTTTGTGATTGTGATTCTTGAGTCTCAAATGAAATGAGATAGTCAAGATATGCTTTATAGTGAAACAGATAAACCCTCTGTATTGTATATCTTCATTTGATCTTTGAGAAGCTGTAAGCGATCATGTTAGTGAGACAATATGATCATTGCCAGTGAGGCATTTTGTATCCAGTGAGGCATTTTGTAGCCTGTGAGGCTTGTATTGCTAGTGAGGTAGTGGAAATGAAAATGATATGCCAGTGAGGCAGTGAAATAAGTCAGTGAGACATAAAAGCTAGTGAGGCTTTGTATTTGGTGTTTTTCATAATTAAGCCAATGAGGCAATTTCTGAGTGGTTTTTCTTCCCCTTGACGGTTTTCCCTCATGAAATTTATCATGTCATGGTCTCAATTGATGTGTGATTCATTTGCCTGTCATGCTTGAACATTCAGTCTTATTTGTTGTTCAATATTTGATTTCTTGCTTTGATAAAGCATACTGTCAGCATCATAACTTTTTGTTTTCAAGTTTTTATAAGAAGTAAATAAATTGTTTTTATCTACAACACCGATTCAACCCCCCCTCTCAGTGTTGTCTATACTCCAACACAAACATCCTTGTTTCCCAAAGATAATAAACATAAATATAACAAAACCTGAGAACAAATACCTCTAGTCTTCCCTAGACCACTTGACTTTGTTCGAAATCACATTTCCCATAACTTTTATAAACATAGCATACGAGGTATGTCCTCATTCATATATATTATCCTTAATGGATACTTTCCTTTTCCTAACTTGTCTTTGACTAAGCTTAATCTATCAACCCTAATCGGTTTGAAACCTAAAGGATAATAAAATACTTTTCGACATCTTGGTCTCCTTGAGTCTACCGACTTTCAACATAAGTTAGATTATGAATTCATATGTAACATCCTTAAAAAAAAATATATCCTATACACCTTTATCAATAATCAAGTGGGGTTGAGCTTTGAATCTCCCAACACACCCAAATTGGTATAAGTCAAATCAGGATTACCCAATAGTGAGTTAACTAAGTTATCTTCTGTGCAATCGGCACTAAAATAAGTTCTATTGAACATGTTGTCTCTCAAAACTGCACCCTTGCTAAGTTGCAAAACTTAGCATTTTGGAGAAACATGGGATGTTTCTAGGCCTATGGGTCACCTATGATGGAAAGAATCTTTGGAGAAGGCCGACTTCCTAGCTGGTTATCACCTAGAAACTACTAGATTGTAGAGGAAAAGGGAAAAAGGAATGCTTCAAAAATGAAAAGAAAATTAGAAAATAAAACAAGGGTGATACACCAAACTGATATGGTTTATGAAAACTCAGCTTTATACACTTGGTTACAAATAACAAAAACTAAATTTGCACAACCTATTACTACATGTTTTGCATAAATACTTCACAAAAGGCCTAAATGCATTAACCTTTAAAAGGAAGACAACTTCACAGTTAAAAAGCCACACATAGCTTTAAGACATAGTTTGCAACCTGCCTAAACATACTTTTTTTGCAGAAAAGGTATTGAAAACGAGACAAAGTCACAAGGAAATAAAACTACCTCACAAATGACTTGATCAATCACTTGATGATACACAATACTGTAAAAATAACAAGGCAAAAACTCATAACCAATGGCATCCAAGGTCTTTTCTGTATTTCATATCCCAAAAGAGTTACAAAATATGCTCAAAACTGAGTAAGGACTGCAGAAAATCACTAACTCTAGAAATTGCATGATCAGAACTCTCTACAAAAGAGTCAAATGAATGACTATATACTCTCCAAACAACTATAACAAGATAAGGACAAGAAACCTCCATGGTCGTGCATCTCATAAAAGTCCTCAAAATATCCGTCTAAAGCCCTCCAAAATGAGTTCCCAATGAAGAAAAAGTCAAGGCATGTCATCACCCACCATAAAATCTCCAAGAATAGCCTCTTAATGCCCTTAAATGCTACTGAAAATAGGTCAAACCACCACAATAACTCCTCCAATAGTTGGCCAACCTCTCCTGCAACATCATAAATGTATAATATTTGCACATAAATGCTCAACCACATCTCTTTGACCATATTTGAAAGCCTCTTCAACTTGTCCCTTGCACAATAAATGACATAAATACAATTATTTTTGCATTTAATTAACATTGACTAAATGGTTTATAATTACACCACTTAGTTTAATGTTTTACACTTCAAATTTATTACAAACCTATGCAGAAAATAATAGCACTAGGACATTAATATTCAATCTCCTAATTTTGCATGGCTTGGAGATAAATAAAACATTGTGAAAAAATGATAAAGTAATTGAAGAGACTTACTTTGTTACGTGTTATGGATTTGCCTATCATTGCTTTTTACATTTTTATGACAAGTGATAAAGTAAGTTATAATTCATTACTTTATCACTCGTTTACAATGTTTTATTTATCTCTACTTTATGCAAAAAGACAAATAGAGCCCTTATATCTCCTAGGCACAAACATGACTCTCCTATGCATTACAATGTCCCTCATGCATTTACATTGGCCATATGCATTATTTGATCTTTGTGACTCCTTTTGCAAAGAATAACATACCTTACCATGCACCGTTTCCTTCAACATAATAAAAACACCTTATTACTCCATTTGAACCCTATGCATTACAAGTTATACTTTCCAAATGTGTTCATTTCCAAGGTAACGGAATTAGTTTCAAAGGCATAATACCTAAGCATTATATGCAAAATGGATCCAAGGCATGAAATATCCTAAGTTAGAAAATGTAAAAGGTCCACAATGCCATGATGGGCATTAGTCATGGCATTGAAAATGTATTTCAATGTGATAAAAATCACAATCAAATCTTAGGGAAAAAGTAGCCCTAACACAAAAAAATGACTGCCCTAACCTTTTGCATCATTTTCACCTTGCATTCGATGGGAAAACCTTCTCTCTAGCCACCATGACTTAGGGTTTGGAGCACGAAGTTGATGGTTTTCTTGCTGATTCTGAGCATTTTGATGAAGATTTTATGAAGGTAAGCCTTTCCGACACAGATTTGAATAATATCCTTCATTTCAAAAGCATCTTTATGGCTTTCTAGCCATGGCAAAGTCCATTCTCTGATGTATTTCTTCTTGTTTTTCTTTGTCTTCATTGTTGATATACACTGTCTCTGGCTGCAACTGTGCTACTAAGTTTGCTTGAGGGCAAAACAAAAGCAAAGATAGGGGTAATACCCATGGCTCTATGCATATCCATCCTCCCAGAAATAGATGTAAGCTTTGAACTCTTGAAATTGCATTGATTTTTTGCATTTTCTGTAGCACAACATGGCACTAGAGGCTGCAACCCCTAATATTTCAGAGCATTATGAATTTGAAGGCCTTCATTTTCTTTGTATCTGTAATTTTTCTTCATTTTCTGTATGTCTTTGCTTTGACAAACATAAAAAAGGCCTTGGTGGCTTCAGGCCGTGACCTCTTCATTTAGGTCTACACAAAACTTGATACCTCATTTGCACAAGTGATAATATATAGCAAACTATTGAATATATCTTTGTTTTTTTTCTACACGGGTTGGTCACAACTTCAAGAAACCTTGTCTCACTTGCAAGCTATGAGTAATCATTTTCTGGATCTGCACAAAATCTTGATATTTCACTGTAGATTTGGCTGCCAGAGGCTGCGACTTGATAGCATTCTAAGTATTTTGTGTTTGAAATGAGCTTGAAAAAGCCTCACTTTCTTTGTATCTGCATTCTTTTCATTTAAAACCCCCTGATGTGTGACTAAAATGCATTATATAATTCCTTGGGTTTGCCTGCTGAAGAGAAATGACTCCATCTGGATATGACTGGGTATTTAAACAAATGATTCTTTTTTTCTTATTCATCTCTCTATATGGAGAAACAATGGAATTATGATGCTCTTCCTTTACTAAAATGTAGAAAACAAAACCTTGTTCGGCATTATACTAGTTGTCATGGTTCATTCTTGAAAATGCAGAAAAAATAAGCCTTCTATGGCCGTGGCTTGATGTAGAAAAATGGTCACTTCCTGTAAGCTGAAGATAATACAACAATACTGTCCTTCATTTCTGAGTTTTTTGCAAAATACAAACCTCCTATAAGATAAAAAAATCTTCATTCCCTGATGCGGATGCCTTACTATTGGCTCAAATCGAGCTCGATCCATGACATAGGAATGAAAAATCTTGTAAAGAATAATGTTCTGATTTCCTTTTGCTCCAATGTAGCATTTTGTTTTACTCTGTTTTGAGGATGTAAAGACACACAAAAAACTCTTTATAGTTGCAAACATATTTTCCTTCTGTATCTTCATGTGGGTTTGATAAAAGTAGTGAGATGTTTTGTTTCCTTTGAAGACTATCATATCTGCTCATATATGTTCATATATTTGACAAAAGAAAAATGGTAAATAGCTTT
Source organism: Cunninghamia lanceolata (assembly GCA_027924645.1). Classification (NCBI taxonomy): domain Eukaryota; kingdom Viridiplantae; phylum Streptophyta; class Pinopsida; order Cupressales; family Cupressaceae; genus Cunninghamia; species Cunninghamia lanceolata. Next base: position 2,032,534 of record BSBN01000124.1, on the reverse strand, counting down.
CACTTACTATATACCCTCTCAGGGTTTGTAAGAACTTCATTTTCTTTTTTCTCTCTGTCTGGTGATCTTCTTTATGCATTTTGAAGCTCTTTGATCTTGTCCATATGAGACAGTCACTTGATGAATGATAACATCTTCCTTTAAACCTACACCATTTACATTGCTGTACAAAAACTTCACACATGATGTGGCATATATGCTTTTCCATTATTCATTCCTCAGGTTTATGGCTGTGTTTGATCATGGTTTGCATTGAATATGGATTATGTCAATGTTGTAGCAAATCTTTTCTATGTGACTCACTTCATGTATAGAGGGCACTCTATAGAAAGTATACTCATTTCATGATAAGGTCATATTGTCTTTCGATCCTGTAGCAAGTTGTTCCCTCTTGTTGTTGTTCTTTACTTATTATCTCCAATGTACAATGTAAAAGACATAATCCTCATTTGTCTATCCTGAATCTACACTTTTTGTGTATGAAGCCATGCTTACATGATGTCATTATTACATCTCCTGTAGCATATTGATGTGATCTTTGATATTTTATGGGAAAAATACTGCTCCTGGTTGCGGCCTCTTCTTTGTAACAACATTTTTGTATCTGCTTCATGGCTGAGATAATGGGCTTGATGACCTGCAAGATTCTACTGTGCCTTGTAAAGTGATGAATATGGCCTGTTTGAATCATGAATACTGTAATGTATAGAAGGCATGGGTATTTTAATGAGGCAATTACATTGTTCTTTATCTTTATGGAAAATAGCTCATCCTTCTTGGCTTCTTCCTTTTGCTATTCCATGTGTACATTATGACTGTCTTCCTTGATGATGTTAATGGTGCTATTGTCATAAGTTTTGTCTTTTACCTATCTGCTTTCCTGTAGAATATGAAGATCCTATCTACTTGCTGCTTCTTCATCATGGTATTTGATTGCTCTATGGCTATGTGAAGCATAGTGACACTTTGATCTTGATTACTCTATACTATTGCACTTGGCACTGGCACTCCTTTTCTTGCCTTATAAGTTGGTCATACTGCCTCCTTATTATGATAGCTCCTCTATGTATTGGATTGCACCCTAATGTTCCATGATCATGACTGTACCTCTTCTCTTTCTATGGTATGGCAAATGAGATACCAATGATTACTGTATCAGTTGACTGTTCATCTCCTTCATGACAATGATGTTTACTTGCTACTGCAATACATGATGCAATATGCATTCTAATTCATTACTATGGCTGCCTTAGCTACTCCATACATGTACTTGATTCTTTCTTATCACTCTTGAGACACGAGTAACAAACTCTCTTTGAAATGGCAAAAGTTTTCTATGAACTCTGTTTCACCTGTGCACATGCTATCTCTTGTGGCTATGACTGTAACTTCATTGCCATCCCATTCTAGCATAAAAATGTTATGGCTATATGCTGTTCCATTCTTCTAGGTTGTTGCTCGATTGTTTATGATCATATTGACAACACTTGTATATGCTGTCCTATGATTGAAACCTCTGCTTCTTTGATGGCATCATGGGCTCTTAATGACATTAACACATGGCATTTGACTTGGCTATCCCACATGGCATTTGTTCCAACTCGACTGTACCTTCTCTCTTGTACTCGATACATCTGATATAGTAGCAACATGCGTGTGATGAAAACATCATGATGTTTGGTCTATTGAATATCTCTGCATTAATGTCATTGCTCCGAGCATGCTGGGATCGACCCTTATGGGAGCCCATTTTCTCCACATGCCATTTAATAAAAGATGAATCAGCAAATTGATTTCTTATATACCTACACAAGAAGCAAACATGTTAGCATATGAAACATATCTTTGATTCATGATGTGGGGTTACTTGTATGGATCTATCTCTTTCTGGTATAGCACTTATGTTTGCTCATTCTGACCTCTCTTATGCTGATATCTGATTATTGATATTGCGGCTACATAAAAGTGAATGGTACTTTTGAAGTTCTGATTATGTATGAAAATACTTGGTACCACGAGCATTAACAAAAACTATTTTCTAGGTACGTTGGAGCTCAAATGGATGGAGGAAGATAGCAACCAGCTCAACCATGGGATTCGTCATTTGCAGGCAATGACGGGTCCCCTTTCTTTTCCTATGCATTTCTTTTCTTTCAAAAGTAAAATTTACTTTTATGTTGCCTATTTCAGTTACTCCAACAGCTTGTGTGGGAGCATTTCATTTGACATTCATGAATAAAGAAAATGCCTTTTAAAATATGCAATGTTGTATGGTTCTTCTTGATTGTAAACAATTGCATTTAATTAAAGTTCTTTTATGGCATTTTTCTCTTGGCAAAACACTCATTAATAACAGACATGCACCCCTTAAAACTATAAAACTTAACCAGCTCCACTTGATTGAGCTAGAAAATAAAAACGGGTAACAAAACATAGTATAAAAAGAACTATAACTTTCCACCTCCTAGTGCACAAATACCCTTGAGTTGGTTTACTCATTTCAATCTTTAAACATAGGGGAAGTTATTTATGTCTCCTATCATTCTCTTTCTCAAGACAATTTTATAAAAGTAGCAATTCTTAATCAAAAAGGATATCTAGGTTTCCACTATCTTGGTTTACCAAATTCCCTAGATTTATTCTTCGTAAGGAAATCTACATTAAGTTGTAACATACTCATTTTAATATCGTAACAACATCATCTTAACAAAATCTCAATTTGGAGAACTATTGGTTAAATGCTTCCAAAAGCAAAATTACAACTATGCATCTACCATAGTCTTCCACATAGACTAATGGATCGACTTTCGAATCTCTCTTAGTTCCCACTATTTACTTTGAATCCAAGTACATAAGTATAATAATACATATAAGTAGCGTACCCTCTATTTTCTCTTAACCACTTAGGCACTGTAAAATAACCATTCTTGACTCAGTTTAATCACATAAACCATATACAATTTACGTCTAAGGTAAGAACATAATACATTCAATCCCTAGGCTAGTCAACTGACTTCTACCAACTAGAGATACAAACTTTTACTCTTTTTCATCTATGGTGTCGTTGTAATTATTTTCTTTCATGAAAGACTAAATCTTACTACGATACAACTCAAGATTATACCAACGTTGGTCACTAACCAAGTATAATTTCATCCATAATAACTCGACATTGCTGGTCATAAACAAAAGACTGTAATGTGAGCACATAGAAGCTTAGCTAACATATTCATAATGGACTTCTTTAAAAAAATGTGATATCATTATCACATAGGGAATAAAAGACCCTTGACTCTATACGTGCAAAGGTTAATACTTTCTATAATCTGAGATTTTCTATTCCCATGGATTCATGCAAATCTTTTCTTGACCATGCATCATGTAGAAGGTTAACAAGAAAGCACAATAATTTAACGTGGACAAAGATAACTTAATTTAAGAGGGAAGATTTCTTCAAAACTGTCAGCCTCATGGATGCATGGAAATGTTTAACTCACAATCATCATGCATATATCGTTTATTGGGCATAAAAAGAGTGTCGTAGCTAACTTTAAATTCTAATGATAAACCAATCATCTCTGATAATCTTTTTCTATAGGTTCTCACAAAAAACACCGTATTATAATATCGAATGAATGGAAGAAAGGTAAGTTTTCACTTGTTAAGGCTTTGGCATATGCAAATAATGGTTCTCCTTTCCCACTACGGAGCTCACGTCGCCACACCCTTGTTTTTTTTCTTCGTGCTCTGCATAAGTATCTTACAACTAAAGAATATGTATCCCTCCTTCAATACCATGTTGTTCTCTTTCTTATGCCACTGCGCCTCTGTTCATATATCTGAGCACTATCCGCTCCTCTCCAAGAACCTCTCGGCTCTCATGACAACTCCCTCTTTCCTCTCCCCTGTCGAGGAGGTCACCAACCTGGACTACCATTGTGTTGCCTCCAATCCAGTTGTTAATGTCATCCATGACTTGGGCCACTCTAAGGGCCTCGTTGGCCTTGTGGAGGTCTCCAGGAATGTCTCCTGTTGTAATCAAATGGTCTATAGAGGGGATTCTTGTGACTACCTCTTCTACTGTAGCAACAACACTATTACTATTCTTATTGTCTGGGGTCATTGAATTTGACGGTAAAAATTGCCCACCAACTATGAAATCAACAAATGAATCTACGAAGTTTGAGGCTAGATGTGGTACTCAGCTGCACACAGATTCATCTTCTTGTTTCTTCTCCATTCTCCTCAATCATCTATGAAGATATTATTGCAGAGGAAAGGAGAATTTTAACATGTAAAAGTAATGTCTTAACTACTTCTTCAAACTTTCTGAAACAAATTTGCATCCCTTTATGACGTTTTGTTATTTCCCTTATAGAAGCCAGCAATCAAGCTTTACTTGATGCAACATACAAGCTTTTTACCTTCCGCATCAATAGTGGGATAGCTAGTCATAATGACCAATTCCACCATCCACGAGGTATTTGGCATAAACCTTGCCATTATCATGCCTCACTCGCAAAAAAATTAGTGGCAAAATTGGTCTTACTAACCAAGGTCTCAAGTTTTCTCTCTCCATTAAGGTCAACTACCCAATGAGTCTTACTTTTGCATGAAAATCCTCATAAATGGCATAAATCCACTATCTCCTTTGTGGTGAGTTACCATACAATAGTTCAAACCTTATTTGTTTAACATCCATGATACATGCTCTTCTCGAGTTCTCACAATAAATTCCATATCATGAAAAACTGCCCACTAGCCTAACATATTCACAAAGCTTTATTCTCTTATCCAACACACAGGGTATTAGGCATAATCTTTGCCTAACAACGCGGTTAGCATGCATGCAAACCTAATGGAGTAGTGGATCTTAGAGACCACTTCCTCACTTATTAATAAGCTGCACCAAAATAGTTATGGAGTCGAGCAAATATAACCAACAAGTGGTGTGCATTAAAAAGATACTTACATGTATTCTCTAAACTCTACAAATACATGAATGAGTCCAAACTTAAAATCATATAGGATAGGTAAAATCATATATATATGACAATATAATTTTATGTATACAATGTATACTAACATCGTTGCTGTAACACTTGGCAAGACATGAGATTTGGGGTCGAGGTGTTCTCCCCCTCTCTATCTCATTTAAACATAAAATTAGAAAAAAAACAAGATAGTATCCTTATCAAAGGTTTCTGACAAATAGATAATCAACTATCGACCATTAGGTACCGTTGATGGTGACATACCAACTTGGTTTACGACAAAACATAGACTTATTGGATCTTTTCGACAAATCAATAATTGTCGAATCGAAACCAAACTTAGACGAGGTTGAAAATACTACTTACCAATCTGGTCGACGGTTTACCAAAATTATAAAGGCACAAGACTCAAATGGCAACCAATCTGTCCTCTCCAAATACCTATACTCTTCTCTTAGATGATGCTCTCCCTCTTTTCTTGGAGGGACGAAACATGTTCGTTGAATGCAACTTGCAATCAACAACTCAAGATTAATGTATCAATAATTATTTCATAATCCTTATGAAATCATAACATCTTGACAACCTATAAACACATGTCAATTATAGTCAAATAAACATGACTCATGAAAATAGTGATCTTCCTGACATTTTTTACTAAACGTCAAGTCATTGAATCATGCGAAATCACTTGCTAATTACTTCAAAAGATAAAAGTAAAACATAGTGAAAGTTAGGGATGTAACATATCTCCCCCCGTAAGAGTCATCGTCCTCGATGATCCAATGCACCCGAAGCCTTAATAAGATAAAATTTTGTTTATCCTGCAAAAGCATAAGTAATTGAGAAAATCTTTGATATATAATCATGGTAAATTTTCCATGTCATATTACACCCTGGATACTGGTCCCACCGGACCTTGCATTGAATATCCTCTCTGTTATGCAAGAAGAGCTTGTGAACTTGAAGCATTTGAGAAGCTTGATCATGACCACTCCTCGGTCCTATACCTATAAAACATTCTAAGAATATAATTATCATCTGTTATATACTTTTCAAATATAAATCATAAAAAGCATTATACCTCCTTGTAATAGCTGATAATAGAATGATTCTATAATCAATTGAATTGATAACTTCACTAATTTCAAAGAGTCCTTTATATATCTAAGGAGCTGGTTTGAAATACATTTCTTACTTTATGAAACTTTTCTTTGGGGTTTTGTAGAGCCCCGCCATGAACACCTTAGAAAACAACACATTTGTGCTATGCAAGGTAGGAATTTTTTTTTGTATAAGATAACAAAGTAATGTTTAGCAAATCAATACACATCATTAGCTAACAACTTGTCTCCTAAGGTCCCATGGTTGCATTACTTGACAATTAATCAACATAATTTACATGCATTACCAACTAACATCGGCAGAACATTCTAAATCTATCACACTAATGATTATACATATACATCTCCATTTCATAACATCAGTTAGATAATCAACTTGATCAAGATTACATGTACATATTCAAGTCCATACAAATAAGTACATCATCATGTAGTTTACATTATCATCATCCTGATTACATATGAATACATACATTATGAATCAACTGATACACAAGCCAGTACATGAGCATAATACTGTCTTCATAAACAGGTACAAGATCTGATGTTAGGTACATAAGGTATATCCTCCTCGCTCACGAACAACGGCAAGGGAAAAACCAATGGATAAAGCTCTTCCACCCGACCATGTGGAACCCTAAGGTCCACCCCCCGAGCTAGGAGTTAACATAAGGTTCCCACTACAACATGCAGTCAGGAAGACAGTAGACTATAAGACAACACATGACTCCAACCTCACAAGTCAATAACACAAACGACACAACAGTACTTCCAGAGGCAGACACTTAACAACTGGGGAGAGTACAACTAGGGAATGCTAGGCTGTAGTAAGGAGAGTGTCATCGCATGGTCCTAACATGGGTTACCCTGACAGTCTCTAGCTAGACGCCGGCCCCCATCCATGGGTTACCCTGACAGTCTCTCGCTAGGTGCTGGCCCCATCTATGGTTACCCTGACAGTCTCTCACTAGACGCCGGCCCCATAGGGTGACACATGCGGAATCAACATTCCTTTCATGAGGACAAGGAAGTTGATTTTGCCAACCACGGCCTTCTCCTCTCATCCTTAGCCTGAACGAGCACTACAGGCATGAGTGAGGCATCCAATTATCTTGATTAGTGTGAAAACTACCCAACCCTCTAAGTTTATTATTGAGTTATCACTGGATTAACAACTCCCAATGGGTTACCCTGATAAGCCACTTTTGGGCGCCAACCCCACATTGGAAGCCACTCCCCTATCTGCACCTAGGAAACCCCATCCATCAAGCCATGCACAATTCATTATAACAATAACTTTGCATACACATTGCAAGGCATTAACCCTCTTGCAAACTATGGCATAATCACAAAGAAATACTCTCATAACATTATCCATGGCATCTAGATGAAGTAACACATGAGAAATTTCTTTTTTACAGATGACAAAGTGTCCCCATGGTCTTAACCAACACGGTATCTTATAACATACTCAAAACAAGTAAATAATTGCAACATCCATGAAGAACTCAATTATCACACCATGAGGCATTCTCAACATACCATGTACATGAGGACAAACGTTATACCCTATGCCTCTGGAACTAACCACCCAGGTAGATGTAATAGCATAGGGACCATGATGACTGATCTAATTCACTTCCCACAAATCAAGTTTCATGACCCTACTATGTTAGCAAATAGTACTCAACAAGAAGCCATTTAGAACAATAATTTATGTTTATCTTAAACACTAAATGACTATATTAGGTTTTCAAATTCAAACATAGCTTGGAATAAGATTATTGGCCATATATATATATTCAATTACATCCTATAAGACATAACACAATCTAAATATTCTTCTTCTCATTGTAACAGGATATTTAAATTTCTCTGGTATAAACTTTGTTATCCAGTTTGAGGCTCCTTAATATGGTCTTAGATCTAATTAAAATACGAGGGTAGAGATATAATCACCTATCGAAATGTATAGATATAAAACTATAATACATGTAAATTGGGTAAATATCTACTATAATTAGATCCCAACCCTAAAGTTAATAAAAGCATTATTCCATATTTGATTTGCAAAGGAACTATTATATTAATATTAAAACATAGAGTAACATTGATTTTATTTCTCGTTAAGAATAAATCTACAATTACATAATAACTACATGTAAATATTTATTAAAACCATTATTTAGTTGATTCACAAAGACACAAATATTATTTAACTGACAAGGTAAACCACTATGGTCCGTGTTATAAATCAAGTAAATCAAATAATTGTAATGTGATTCTAAATTCAAATCTTGTGGAGGTTCCTATTTATTTGTAACCCTAATGAACCCCTAAAACTCGTAATAACCTATTTAACTTAAAGGTGAAAAGAACAATTGTAATTACTTCTACAAAACATCGATTGCAAATACCTATGGATCAAATATTATTGGTCTAACTTCCGCTACATTCACGAATAATTAAAGTATATATATATATATATATACAAAAAAAGAAGGATCAAATTCAACAAGTCATTTATAGAGTTCAAAACCGCATTAAGTTTCATTTATCCAATCTAATACACCGTCTTTCATTATCACGATCCATTTACATTCTAAATTCAATAATTGATCATATAAATTTCGTCAACTCAATTTAAATAAATCACGAGAACAATATAATAACAATAATAATAATAATAATTAATAAAATTTCCACAGACCATTTGACAACAAATATCTTTCATCCAAGGTCATTAAAATAATTAACGTTATACCTTATTGACAAATCTACTATATATAATTAATCACCTTATTAAAATTATAAAATTATATCATTGCATTATGATTTATATTCACCACATTTCATGGAAATTCAATAACCTAATAATTTAAATTCCCGCAAACTTCAAACTTGACCTAAATGTATCATGTAAATAATTATAATATTCAACTAGTATTGATTTGAACTAATATCCAAATACTAACAAAATTCAAGTAAGACTCTAATCATAACATTATTGCCCTTATTTCTACTTGAATTTTCTATGGAGAATGAAAGATTAAAGAGGTAATTAAATACTAGCCTCCATAATGGAGATTTCATAAGTTAATTCATAACAACCTCCTATAATTTAGTTAGTTATAAATGGGTCAAGAAAATATTCGAACTAATAACTATATTAAATCATAATCCTTTTTTTTTGTATTACAACTAAAAAACATTTCTAATTATAACAAATGCACTAAATGCAGGTTACATACCCTAATTTTTTTTCATCTAAAGATTGAATGGGAAACATTCTAAATCTGAACCTCATTCCTTTCCCATCATAAAAGAAATTCTTCTAAAAAGAATAATAGAAACCTACAGGTTTCATGACAACTCTAACAATCCTATCAAGTATAGAAGGCTCATACTTTATCATCACAAGTATGCAATCATGAAGACATATGCACAAGGTAGAAATATAGAAGCTTTTTGAGCAATGCAATATGCAGGTTAAAGCCAATTGATTAATCTTGCATACGCAAAGCAGAAACACAGACAAGAGTGCAAAATGTGAAAGCATGAATAAGGCACGTGGCCCTTTGACTGAAGCTTTTAAGGGATGCAAAGGCTACAGGTTAAGTGCAGCATGGGTTTATTGTTCCAGGCGCCCAACACTTAACCAGTTGGTCGACGTTAGACAGAATATCATATCCACATTTGCCAGCATACCCCCAGCTTGCGTCAGGAAGGAAGGTTTGATCAGGTAATACTAAATTGTTACATAATATTGCTGAGACATAACCAATATGTGTCTGCACAATAGACTAAGCAGCTTAATACATCCTATGCAGATCGAATGAACTGATGAACTTAATTGCCAATTCCCCACTACAGGGCCATATTGCTTAATACCATGATTGCAGGAGAGGCAACGAAATGGATCAAAATGTTGGGTGACAAAAGAAAGTTCTTTACGGGACCATCACTTGAGGCCGAAATGATGTTAATGGGAGAACGACTAGTCTTAGATAGATGTCTCATAAAAAGATTTAAATGCCACAATCTCTGCTCTAAAGTTGGAATATCTATTGAGGTGTTTAAGCCACATTTTATTATGAAGCGATCAGATGGATAGGGTCGAACTGCTTATATGTTGGTTTCAGTGTGAACTGCCCAAGGTCGCTGGCATACAGGAAGAGGATTTGTTATCTGCATAACTCACATGATTAGTAGTGCCTTGCGACTAGAAGGATTAGTAGTTTAATGGTATAGGCATGTTTAAATGGGAAATCCACAGATAAAGACTAGGGTTCCCTCAGTAAGGTTCAAATGGCTATGAGGACCACCATTCGAAGAATATACTTAATGGTAGGAGGTAAGTATTATGGGTTTTCAACAGATCTGATCACAAGCTCGAATGGACAGGTTTCCACATATGCAGATGATTGCCAGAAGAAGGATTAAGAGGAACCCTCAAATACAGATGGCTACAGATTAATGCTCATGACAATGGAAGGGACAACCAGATAAATAGAACAACCAGATAACGAATACCAAATAGAACAACCAGATAACGAATACCAGATAGAACACATATATATAGGGTTTAATGAGTGGCATTAAACATCTGTAAGCAAACTATGAGGATAAATCACAGTGCTCCATAACAACTAGATTACCAAATTTAATTCTACACTCCAGTCACCCTTATTAAAATTAATGATGAATCTGCAAATGTAAACATTAATTCTGTAAAATAAGGTACCCGGTAAAATATTCAAGAGTTGCCCTGTTGATTCCTGTAGCTGCTTTCTCCTTCTCCAATTTCTTTAGACCTTCCTCTCCCCAGAAATCTTTTCTTCCTCCCCAAAACCAGGACTCACTTCCCAGATAAATGCAGGGAACCACCCCTCTTCCCGACAACCCATTTTCCCAAAACACAGATGAACTCCTCGAGTAAATGCAAAACAAAACATTCTTCTCTTTTCCCGCAACCCACATTCTCGTGAGGTTCAAAAGTTTAACCAAATCAAAAAATTCCTAACCTCCAATTTGTAATTTACGGCACCCGATAATATTATTTTTTTCTTTTAACCTTGGGGTATTATCATTATTACTATAAATTTATTTTATCAACATTATAGTTGTTTATTCACTTATGCATTTAATTTAATCCGCTTACGACTTGCAATTTAATATTTCATTTAATCATTTATCTAATTTTATTTATTTATTTACTAATTCTTGTTAATTTGCCAATTATCAAACAATTAAATCGTTTATAAATAATCACAACACACAATTTCCCTAGCACATGTTTATTTAACGTTAGCTTAATTTTAACCTTATTTTTAATAAGGTACTAACCAAACTTAAATCAACACGTAAATTGGATGAACCAAGCTTATAGAATGATACCTGACCCCCATGTAAAGCCACAGGACATGACGACAACATAACGACAATCAGCCCAATTGATGGTGATGACAGGTTATAATATTGAGAACTCATCCTTTTGAGGATGTTGACTGAGTAGGGAACCTTATGTTAACTCCAATCAACAACTCCATTGGCTAGGGCATGCTCAGACCTGGTAGTTCAGGTGGAGTCGATGCCCGGTACCTGCATCCTGCAACAAACGACAAGGTTGTGCACATATATTTATAAACATGCAGTCATAGACATAATGAATGGAAGTCATAGCGTGGTAGGGTACTCAGACACGAGTAATGCAACACTGTTCCGTTCATGTAAACACATCATCAAATAACTACATCCATTACCAGTAAAGCATCATAATCATAATCGAATAACACATTAAACTCAGAATAACATTAGTCTATAATCATCAGATATGTCCATCATGATCAAGGAGAACATAAACCATAACATACTAGTCCAAATGTCTCGAAACTGTAAATATGTAGTATAAGACTATCAACTATACCAGAACTGTCATAGGAACATGAAAATATCATCTATCACAAGTCAAAAGCGAGGGGCATTACATCCTCCCCTCTAAAACTAGGCTTACTCCTGGAAGCCTGCAAATAAGTGAGGATATAACTCTCTCATCCTGAAAGCATCTTCCCAGGTAGCAGAGGTCTCATCATTAGGATCCCACTGGATCCTGACCTGCTCCACATCTCTGCCCCTGAGAGCAAGTCTCCTGTGCTAAAGAATGCCTACGGGCTCCAAAGGCAGCTGCCTGTCTTCTACCTGAAGAGCAGTCCAATCAAGAACATGAGCAATATCCGGTTAGTAAGGTCTAAGTACAGAAACATGAAACACATTATGGATGTGTGAAAGGCTAGGCGGCAAAGCAAGATGATAAGCAATTGGACCGATCCTCTCCAACACCTCAAAAGGTCCAACAAAGTGAGGTGCTAGCTTAGAGCCCTTTCCATAGCGGATTGGACTCTTTCGCGGTCGCACACACAAGAACACCCGATTCCCAACAGAAAACTGATGATCGATCCTATGAGCATCTGCATACTTCTTTTGCCTATCCTGAGCTGCCGCCAAATGCTCTCTAATCCTCTCAACCTGCTTCTCCATATCTCTAAGCATATCCAGACCCAGAAGAACTCTATCCTCTAAACGATCCCAGCTCAAAGGGGTCCTACAAGGACGACCATACAAGGCCTGAAAGGGAGACATGCCAATAGAACTATGATAACCATTATTATAGGCAAACTCCACTAGGTAGAGGTAATCCTCCCAACGGCTCTACTGATCCACTGATCCATAACATACATCCTCAACATATCCTCAAGAATCTGATCAACCCTCTCTATCTGACCATCAGTCTTAGGATGATAAGCTGAACTAAAGTTTAGCTATGTCCCCAAGGCATGCTGCAAAGAAGTCCAAAGGGCGGAAGTGAACACTGGATCCCTGTTAGAGATTATCCTACGAGGAATCCCATGAAGTTTGACGATGTCCTCCATGAACACTCTAGCCACCGTAGAGGCATTGTAAGAAGCACGGACAGGAGAAAAGTGAGCTACCTTCGTCAACCTATCCACAGTGACCATAATAGCATCGTGTCGCCGAGAGGACATTGGCAAACCAACTATGAAGTCTATCGAAATGATATCCCACTTCCATTTTGGAATCAAATAAGGCTGCAAAAGACCTGCAGGGTGGTGGTGCTCCGCCTTCACCCTTTGACACTTAAGACATCTCGACACAAAATCAACAATATCTCGCTTCATACCACTCCAAAAGTATAGTTGATGCAAATCTTCATGCATCTTCTTGAACCCGGATGAGCAGAATAGGGTGCCCGATGTGCCTCCGACAAAACTAGGGTGCGAAGACCCTCAGAATTAGGAACATAGATACGACCTAAATGTCGCAAAAGACCATCTGACTCAAAAGAGTAACCAGAGAACCTACCCGCTAAAGGTCTACCAGACTCAATCTTAGATCTCACCTCCTGGCACCAACTGTCAGTAGGAAGAGCAGCAAGAATCTGGCCTCTCAAATCAACTGTAAGCGAGACTGCTGAGATCTCATGCCTCCGACGACTAAGAGCATCTACTACCACATTCTCCTTGCCTTGAATATATCTGACCTTGAAGTCATACTCGCACAAGAACTCCATCCAACATCTTTGCCCTGCATTCAAGTTTGGCTGCGTGAAAATATACTGCAAACTACGATGATCACTGTGCAGCTCAAATCGATGCCCTAACAGAAAATGCCTCCATCTCACCAAGGCATGCACAACTGCTGCTAACTCCAGGTCATGAGTGGGATAGTTCAATTTGTGATCCTTGAGTTTGCGAGACTCATAGGCAATCACGCGACCATCTTGCATCAGAACTGCTCCCAAACCCTCTAAGGAAGCATCGGTACAAACAATAAAGTCCCTATCAGGATTAGGAACTGCTAATATAGGTGCACTGGTCAGCTATTCCTTAAGAGTCTGAAAGGCTTCCTGGCACTGCTCTGACCAAACAAACTTCTTCCCTTTCCTCTGAAGAGAAGTAATGGGGTGGGCAATTCTCGAAAACCCCATGACGAAGCGACGGTAGTAACCTGCCAACCCCATAAAACTACGGACCTCAGAAACATTAGTGGGTGCAGGCCAGTCCATAATAGCTTAGATTTTTGAGGGATCCACCACAATACCCTCTCCAGAGATGACATGACCCAAATACTTAACCTCTGTCTGGAAGAACTCACATTTTGACAAATTAGCATAAAGCTGATTTTCTCTCAGACACTGCAACACCTGACGTAATTGCTCCTCATGTTCCTCCATAGACCTCGAATAGATCAATATATCATCAAGAAATATGAGGATAAATTAGTTGAGATAAGTGTGAAACACACCATTCATTAAGCTCATGAAAACCGACGGTGCATTCGTCAACCCGAATGGTACCACTGTGAACTCATAATGTCCATAACGGGTACGAAATGTTGTTTTGTGAATATCTGCCTCAAAAATCTGCAACTGGTGATATCCCGACTTAAGGTCAATTTTAGAGAATACCTTAGCTCCTTTGATATGATCAAACAAATCATCGATCCGAGGCAAGGGATACCTATTTCTCACTGTTACCTTATTGAACTGCCTATAGTCGATACATAGCCGTAGAGATCCATCCTTCTTCTTCACAAAGATCACAGGTGCTCCCCAAGGAGAAACACTAGGTCGTATGAACCATTTGGCTAATAGCTCCTCCAACTGCAGTCGAAGCTCCTTCAGCTCCTGAGTGGTCATCCTGTATGGAGCTCGTGAGATAGGCTCTGCACCGGGAATTAGATCAATCCTGAAATCGATGTCACGCTTAGGTGGCATCCTTGGAATATCAGAAGGAAAAACATCCGCATACTCCCTCAAGAGTGGGTGATCGTCAAGAGATGCCTCTCGACTGTCCTCCATCTCTAAATCACTAACAGTCACTGCAAAAAGCTGACATCCCTGACGCATGCATCTCTTAAGTTGCATAGCAGAGATCATACATAGGGAAATAGGTCGTTGAACTCCTACGACCTCAACCACAGCACCTGAATCATCCACACATCTAACAGATTTATGCCGACAATCTATCACTGCCTGATGGGCCTCCAACCAATCCATCCCCAAAACTATGTCATATGAACCCAAGGGTAAAATGCGAAGGTCCACAGAAGTGATAGAGAGCCAATCATCAAGTCACACCCTAAAACTAGAGACTCAACTGCAATCTTAGCCCCGAAAGCTAACTCAACCTGCCATCTATCATCTTGCTTTGTTGCCATTAAGCCACAACGCTCCACAAGAGAAGGAGATATAAATGAATCAGATGCACCGGAATCAAATAGAACAGAAAAATCAATACCTCGCATGCGACCAGAAGTCTCCACCACGGTGCCCTGATGCTCTGCCTACCGGTCATCCACCGCTGCAAAGACTTGGTGTGACCTGCCTGCATCACCAACCGTTGGCTCAGATGTCGCTGGTCGATCCAAATCTTGATGTACCCTTCTGGGGGCACTGTCTGGCAATGTGGCCCTGTTGGCTGCAAGAGAAGCACCCGGTGCTTCTACCACTGTTACCCCGGAAAGTACTAGACTACTGGAACCTGCCCCTGCTCACTGAAGACTGCGTACTTTGGGTTGGCTAATCAAAATGATTGCGCTTATTGCGCTGCCAAGTCCGGTCCTTCCTATTTTGGAACCTATTACCATGCTAATGTTGAGAATTCTTTGACTTGGACTGTGAAAACTGCTTCTGCTGACCACCCTTTGAGGGTGCATGAGAACCTGATGCCTGGGTGTGACCACTTCGAGAACCATGTCCTGACGAAGGTGCACTGCCAATGTGCACACCTATATGTCCACCGAGGCCCATAGCCAAATTCTCCTCCACAAGCCAGGCTTTCTCCACGGCAACCTCCATAGTCTTAGGTTTGAATACACGAACCCCTCCACTAATCCGGGCATTCAAGCCCCTGATAAAATGCTACACCAACATGGACTCGTCATCCCCGATACCTGCATACTGTTTGAGCTCATAAAAACTGTGCTCATATTGCTCAACGGTCATGGTCATCTGCCTTAGCTCATGAAATTCATCTACTCGATGTTGCCTCCAATGGTCAGAAAGAAAGCGGCCTCTGAATCTCTCTACAAACAACTCCCAAGACACAGTGTTAATGTCCAAATGCAGCTTCTGCTCCTCTAACCCCCAACAAGTCGAACCAAACCCTCAGAGATGCAAAATGGCACATCGGGCTTTTGTATTTCTGCCATATGGATGCATGGCGAAACCCCTGCCTAAGTCCAATAACCAGGTCTCTACCTCAAGTCCTCTACTAGCTCCATCAAAGGTGGGAGGGCGTGCTCTCAGTAAATCCCTCATATGGCTGGCTAGTGTGGCCTCCTACTCAGCTGTCAACTCCCTACACCTGGGAGACCTCTCTCTCTGTCTAGGACCTGACTGGTCTACCTCCTGACCACCTCTAGGCTGCTCACCCTCCTGTCTGGGGCCTAAATGGCCAAGGGCCTCCTCAAGAATTTGTCTCAACTGGGCTCCATTAGGTTGACCCTGACCCTCCAAGTTCTGACCCCCGCCTTCATGGCCACTCCCATGAGGAGAACTGGGAGGAGGAATTCTGCCTCCAGCTCTTCCATGACCCCTACCTCTGCCCCGACCTCGGCCCCTACGTCTAGGCATCTACCCTAGACACACAAAGGGCAAATTATTATATTAAGAAAAAAAGTCGCAACAGGAGTTAAATCATTCTACAGAGTTTAAGCACTAGGTTACATAATGGGCTCAAATATAACCAAGGTACCCAGTGTTTAAACCACGCTATGATACCAAGATGTGGAGCCCCGCCATGAACACCTTAGAAAACAACACATTTGTGCTATGCAAGGCAGGAATTTTTTTTTGTATAAGATAACAAAGTAATGTTTAGCAAATCAATACACATCATTAGCTAACAACTTGTCTCCTAAGGTCCCATGGTTGCATTACTTGACAATTAATCAACATAATTTACATGCATTACCAACTAACATCGGCAGAACATTCTAAATCTATCACACTAATGATTATACATATACATCTCCATTTTACAACATTAGTTAGATAATCAACTTGATCAAGATTACATGTACATATTCAAGTCCATACAAATGAGTACATCATCATGTAGTTTACATTATCATCATTCTGATTACATCTGAATACATACATTATGAATCAACTGATACACAGGCCAGTACATGAGCATAATACTGTCTTCATAAACAGGTACAAGATCTGATGTTAGGTAGATAAGGTATATCCTCCTCGCTCACGAACAACGGCAAGGGAAAAACCAATGGATAAAGCTCTTCCACTCGACCATGTGGAACCCTAAGGTCCACCCCCTGAGCTAGGAGTTAACATAAGGTTCCCACTACAACATGCAGTCAGGTAGACAGTAGACTATAAGACAACACATGACTCCAACCTCACAAGTCAATAACACAAATGACACAACAGTACTTCCATAGGCAGACACTTAACAACTGGGGAGAGTACAACTAGGGAATGCTAGGCTGCAGTAAGGAGAGTGTCATCGCATGGTCCTAACATGGGTTACCCTGACAGTCTCTAGCTAGACGCCGGCCCCCATCCATGGGTTACCCTGATAGTCTCTCGCTAGGCGCCGACCCCCATCTATGGTTACCCTGACAGTCTCTCACTAGATGCTGGCCTCATAAGGTGACACATGCGGAATCAACATTCCTTTCATGAGGACAAGGAAGTTGATTTTGCCAACCACGGCCTTCTCATCTCATCCTTAGCCTGAACGAGCACTACAGGCATGAGTGAGGCATCTAATTATCTTGATTAGTGTGAAAACTACCCAACCCTCTAAGTTTATTATTGAGTTATCACTGGATTAACAACTCCCAATGGGTTACCCTGACAAGCCACTTTTGGGCGCCGGCTCCACATTGGAAGCCACTCCCCTATCTGCACCTAGGAAACCCCATCCATCAAGCCATGCACAATTCATTATAACAATAACTTTGCATACACATTGCAAGGCATTAACCCTCTTGCAAACTATGGCATAATCACAAAGACATACACTCATAACATTATCCATGGCATCCAGATGAAGTAACACATGAGAAATTTCTTCTTTATAGATGACAAATTGTCCCCATGGTCTTAACCAACACGGTATCTTCTAACATACTCAAAACAAGTAAATAATTGCAACATCCATGAAGAACTCAATTATCACACCATGAGGCATTCTCAACATACCATGTACATGAGGACAAACATTATACCCTATGCCTCTAGAACTAACCACCCAGGTAGATGTAATAGCATAGGGACCATGATGACTTATCTAATTCACTTCCCACAAATCAAGTTTCATGACCCTATTATGTAAGCAAATAGTACTCAACAAGAAGCCATTTAGAACAATAATTTATGTTTATCTTAAACACTAAATGACTATATTAGGTTTTCAAATTCAAACATAGCTTGGAATAAGATTATTGGCCATATATATATATTCAGTTACATCCTATAAGACATAACACAATCTAAATATTCTTCTTCTCATTGTAACAGGATATTTAAATTTCTCTGGTACAAACTTTGTTATCCAGTTTGAGGCTCCTTAATACGGTCTTAGATCTAATTAAAATACGAGGGTAGAGATATAATCACCTATCGAAATGTATAGATATAAAACTATAATACATGTAAATTGGGTAAATATCTACTGTAATTAGATCCCAACCCTAAAGTTAATAAAAGCATTATTCCATATTTGATTTGCAAAGGAACTATTATATTAATATTAAAACATAGAGTAACATTGATTTTATTTCTCGTTAACAATAAATCTACAATTACATAATAACTACGTGTAAATATTTATTAAAACTGTTATTTAGTTGATTCACAAAGACACAAATATTATTTAACTGACAAGGTAAACCACTATGGTCCGTGTTATAAATCAAGTAAATCAAATAATTGTAATGTGATTCTAAATTCAAATCTTGCAGAGGTTCCTATTTATTTGTAACCCTGATGAACCCTTAAAACTCGTAATAACCTATTTAACTTAAAGGTGAAAAGAACAATTGTAATTACTTCTACAAAACATCGATTGCAAATACCTATGGATCAAATATTATTGGTCTAACTTCCGCTACATTCATGAATAATAATATATATATATATATAATAATATATATATATAATAATATATATATATAATAATATATATATATATATAATAATATATATATATATATATATATATATATATATATATATATATATATATATATATATATATATATATATATATATATATATATATATATATATATATATATATATATATATATATATATATATATATATATATATATATATATATATAAAGAAGGATCAAATTCAACAAGTCATTTATAGAGTTCAAAACCGCATTAAGTTTCATTTATCCAATCTAATACACCGTCTTTCATTATCACGATCCATTTACATTCTAAATTCAATAATTGATCATATAAATTTCATCAACTCAATTTAAATAAATCACGAGAACAATATAACAACAACAATAATAATAATAATTAATAAAATTCCCACAGATCATTTGACAACAAATATCTTTCATCCAAGGTCATTAAAATAATTAATGTTATACCTTATTGACAAATCTACTATATATAATTAATCACCTTATTAAAATTATATCATTGCATTACGATTTATATTCACCACATTTCATGGATATTCAATAACCTAATAATTTAAATTCCCGCAAACTTCAAACTTGACCTAAATGTATCATGTAAATAATTATAATATTCAACTAGTATTGATTTGAACTAATATCTGTAGTTAGGGTAAAATTGCAAATAGGATAAATGAAGAATCAACAATGATAAAACCCTAGCAATGCACAATGAAGCACAAGACAAAATGAAAATCAAAATAACAAATGTAAATGCAAACTGATCTCCACGCTATGCTCGATTTATCTCCATTGCTCTTCTCCACCTCGCATGAACATGCAAGATTTTGAAGGATTATTGTTGGAGGAATGTTGGGTGCTCACTTCTACAGCATAACATTAAGATGAAGATGATATAATGAATGATAGATGAAGAATGCAAAGGCTCTAATGATATTTCGATAGCATGTGGATACTTGAAGATCAATGCATCTCTCTCCCTTTTAATGGCTTATGAGGGGGTTGATTTATAGGAAAGGCTTAGTTCAAATGGATGGTTGAGATTAAAAAGCTAAATGATTGATGTGGACGGCTAGGATTGATTAGGTTATCCCACTCTTCAAGGAAGTTGTAGTCATTTGACAAGTGGAGGAAGGATAGGGCTCATGTGTGACCATGTACATAAAAAGTACTACATGTGAAAGATATTAAATAAAAGGGTGTAGTACCACTTATCTTTTTTAAATGAAAGAGGCACACATGTCGGCTAAATGATAAGATAAATTAATTAAATAAATAAAATTTATTTAATTAATTGGAAAGTCAGCTTATGATGAGAACTTAATTCAAATAAAATATTTGAATTAGTTGGGATATGAGTTGGATATTAATTAAATAAATAAAATTTATTTAATTAATTGGATAGTGGGATTAGGATATGATTAAATGGGAAATTAATTAAATAAATAAAATTTATTTAATTAATTGGAAAGTCGGCTTATGATGAGAAATTAATTCAAATAAAATATTTGAATTAGTTAGGATATGAGTTGGATATTAATTAAATAAATAAAATTTATTTAATTAATTGGATAGTGGGATTAGGATATGATTAAATGGGAAATTAATTAAATAAATAAAATTTATTTAATTAATTGGCTAAGTAGGATAAGGATGGGATTAAATGAGATTTTAATTAAATAAATAAAATTTATTTAATTAATTGGCTAATGGAATAAGTGGGGTTAAGAGTGGGATTTAGGACAAAATGCTACATGATGTCTAAGTGATGTATTTGACTAGGTGTTGCTTGACATGAACAAATTTGGGACAAATTTGGGTGTCTACAATATCCAAATACTAACAAAATTCACGTAAGACTCTAATCATAACATTATCGCCCTTATTTCTACTTGAATTTTCTATGGAGAATGAAAGATTAAAGAGGTAATTAAATACTAGCCTCCATAATGGAGATTTCATAAGTTAATCCATAACAACCTCCTATAATTTAGTTAGTTATAAATGGGTCAAGAAAATATTCGAACTAATAACTATATTAAATCATAATCCTTTTTTTTTGTATTACAACTAAAAAACATTTCTAATTATAACAAATGCACTAAATGCAGGTTACATACCCTAATTTTTTTTCATCTAAAGATTGAATGGGAAACATTCTAAATCTGAACCTCATTCCTTTCCCATCATTAAAGAAATTCTTCTAAAAAGAATAATAGAAACCTACAGGTTTCATGACAACTCTAACAATCCTATCAAGTATAGAAGGCTCATACTTTATCATCACAAGTATGCAATCATGAAGACGTATGCACAAGGCAGAAATACATAAGCTTTTTGAGCAATGCAATATGCAGGTTAAAGCCAATTGATTAAGCTCGCATGCGCAAAGCAGAAACACAGACAAGAGTGCAAAATGTGAAAGCATGAATAAGGCACGCGACCCTTTGACTGAAGCTTTTAAGGGATGCAAAGGCTATAGGTTAAGCGCAGCATGGGTTTATTGTTCTAGGCGCCCAACACCTAAACAGCTGGTCGACGTTAGACAGAATATCATATCCACATTTGCCAGCGTGCCCCCAGCTTGCGTCAGGAAGGAAGGTTTGATCAGGTAATACTAAATTGTTACATAATATTGCTGAGACATAACCAATATGTGTCTGCACAATAGACTAAGCAGCTTAATACATCCTATGCAGATCGAATGAATTGATGAACTTAATTGCCAATTCCCCACTACAGGGCCGTATTGCTTAATACCATGATTGCAGGAGAGGCAACGAAATGGATCAAAATGTTGGGTGACAAAAAAAAGTTCTTTACGGGACCATCACTTGAGGCTGAAATGATGTTAATGGGAGAACGACCAGTCTCAGATAGACGTCTCACAAAAAGATTTAAATGCCACAATCTCTGCTCTAAAGTTGGAATATCTATTGAGGTGTTTAAGCCACATTTTATTATGAAGCGATCGGATGGATAGGGTCAAACTACTTATATGTTGGTTTCAGTGTGAACTGCCCAAGGCCGCCGGCATACAGGAAGAGGATTTGTTATCTGCATAACTCACATGATTAGTAGCGCCTTGTGACTAGAAGGATTGACAGTTTAATGGTATAGGTAGGTTTAAATGGGAAATCCACAGATAAAGACTAGGGTTCCCTCAGTAAGGTTCAGATGGCTATGAGGACCACCATTCGAAGAATATACTTAATGGTAGGAGGTAAGTATTATGGGTTTTCAACAGATCTGATCACAAGCTCGAATGGACAAGTTTCCACATATGCAGATGATTGCCATAAGAAGGATTAAGAGGAACCCTCAGATACAGATGGCTACAGATTAATGCTCATGACAATGGAAGGGACAACCAGATAAATAGAACAACTAGATAACGAATACCAAATAGAACAAGCAGATAACAAATACCAGATAGAACACACACACACACACACATATATATAGGGTTTAATGAGTGGCATTAAACATCTGTAAGCAAACTATGAGGATAAATCACAGTGCTCCATAACAACTAGATTACCAAATTTAATTCTACACTCCAGTCACCCTTATTAAAATTAATGATGAATCTGCAAATGTAAACATTAATTCTGTAAAATAAGGTACCCAGTCAAATATTTAAGAGTTGCCCTATTGATTCCTGTAGCTGCTTTCTCCTTCTCCAATTTCTTCAGACCTTCCTCTCCCCAGAAATCTTTTTTTCCTCCCCAAAACAAGGACTCACTTCCCAGATAAATGCAGGGAACCACCCCTCTTCCCGACAACCCATTTTCCCAAAACACAGATGAACTCCTCGAGTAAATGCAAAACAAAACATTCTTCTCTTTTCCCGCAACCCACATTCTCGTGAGGTTCAAAAGTTTAACCAAATCAAAAAATTCCTAACCTCCAATTTGTAATTTACGGCACCCGATAATATTATTTTTTTCTTTTAACCTTGGGGTATTATCATTATTACTATAAATTTATTTTATCAACATTATAGTTGTTTATTCACTTATGCATTTAATTTAATCCGCTTACGACTTGTAATTTAATATTTCATTTAATCATTTAATCATTTATCTAATTTTATTTATTTATTTACTAATTCTTGTTAATTTGCCAATTATCAAACAATTAAATCGTTTATAAATAATCACAACACACAATTTCCCTAGCACATGTTTATTTAACGTTAGCTTAATTTTAACCTTATTTTTAATAAGGTACTAACCAAACTTAAATCAACACGTAAATTGGATGAACCAAGCTTATAGGATGATACCTGACCCCCATGTAAAGCCACAGGACATGACGACAACATAATGACAATCAGCCCAATTGATGGTGACGACAGGTTATAATACTGAGAACTCATCCTTTTGGGGATGTTGACTGAGTAGGGAACCTTATGTTAACTCCAATCAACAACTCCATTGGCTAGGGCATGCTCAGACCTGGTAGTTCAGGTGGAGTCGATGCCCGGTACCTGCATCCTGCAACAAACGACAAGGTTGTGCACATATATTTATAAACATGCAGTCATAGACATAATGAATGGAAGTCGCAGTGTGGCAGGGTACTCGGACACGAGTAATGCAACACTGTTCCATTCATGTAAACACATCATCAAATAACTACATCCATTACTGGTAAAGCATCATAATCATAATTGAATAACACATTAAACTCAGAATAACATTAGTCTATAATCATCAGATATGTCCATCATGATCAAGGAGAACATAAACCATAACATACTAGTCCAAATGTCTCGAAACCGTAAATATGCAGTATAAGACTATCAACTATACCAGAACTGTCATAGGAACATGAAAATATCATCTATCACAAGTCAAAAGCGAGGGGCATTAGAGGTTTGATCCTCAAAAGAACTTTTCTTCTCTAACTGAGATTTGTCTTAGTGTATGGTTGGCATCTATGTAACTTTTCTATCTATTATTATCTTTCACCAATATTTTTGATTAGTTTGATCTGTTCATCCATTTCTGTCGACATTTCTGGTCTACTACTAATCCTATCTTCTAGCTTACCCAGCTTATAGGAGTATGACATCTTCTTCTGTCTAATATTTCCAAGGAAGTCATCTTCATAGCAAAATTATAGAAGTTATTATAAACAAACTCCATAATAGGTGGATTCTCTTTCCACATGTAGCAACCAACCACTTCTAACATAGGTTACATTGTTCTTTGAAATCTATTTAATCCATCTGGAGTTTTAATCATCCTTTACTACTGAAATGGAGCAGGAGGAAAAAATATCATTAGGGTGTTTTTTCGCCTATCCACAGACTTACTAGTCCCTCGTGCCATTCCTACTAGAAAGGCTCGGTCCTTTGTAGAGAAGTACTAGAAGGAAAATCTAATGCCATCTGAGACTGGTGTTTGACCCTACACAATCCCTAGCCGGTCATACACTATAGGCAACTCCTAACTAGTATGACCTCTGACTAGGTGCGTATCTGGGACAAGAAAACTGATTGATGCTATTAGGTAGTAGCATCACCTTGGCCAAGGTTTTTAATTAAGCACAACATGACACAATGAAGTCATGTAGTCAAGTTTATCACCCCACTCGGCAAGAAGTCATATAATGAAATTTAACCTTCATGTCTGTCTCTTATGCTACCGCACACTGACTGATGAGGATATCATTTGGTTTTTCTCTATGTCATTCTGGCATCAAACCAATTTTAAATCTTTGCCTATCTGTTGAATGTTTAATGAGTTTTCTCGTAGTGAGCTCATAGGTCCATGTGTTGAACCCGGTTTGCTCTGATACCATATGTAACATGCCTTTTGATATTCTCAAAGGAATTCATAAAATTTACTAGAAAGCAAATAAACTTGGTAACATGAGAAATATATATATATATATATATTTTATAAATAACATTTGCATAATCACAAGAAATATAGTACAACTATCTAAATCAATTTCATCCTTGAAATCATAACATAATCGAAGATAGAAACATAGTGAATTCTTGTCCCTCTTTTATTTTTTTTACAATGAATAAATTGCACTTGGCATAAGGAATAGTTTTACCTCATAAATTGATTGTCATAAACCATATCATGGAGTATATTGCATCTAAAATATTGATATCCATCTTCACAAGCCTCAGAGAGTCTTCTGCTTTAGAAGGGGAGCATCATCTGAGTGCTTTTCCTCCAACCACAGATCGGCGGTCCCCCGCACACCTTCCTTTCTGGAAGTGGCCCTACCCTTCACGAAGGGTATAGATATAAGGAACCAACAAGCTTTTCCATCTGAGTCCTAGTGTTGAGTCCTATGACTTGACTTTCTTTATTTAGTAACTCTAGACATTAACTTGTCTGTACTAAAAATCCATTCTAGTCAATCTGACTTAAAAATAGATCCGTAATCTAGGATATACTTGCAATATTAAGATTTAGGTATTTCTAACTTTTTAAGAGTCCCTCATTGCATACTTGCAATTTTCTAGGTTTTATGAATTTATGTCATTCTATTCTCTGATTCAAGTATCAAACATCTTGGATGCATTAAAACGAGTTTCGACATTATCATAGAATCACTTAAATTGATAAAGTAGAATAAAGACTCTTCCTGTCTTGCTCTTATGGTTTTCTCAACCTTTCAGTGTCAGTCAATGAATACAATAACAATGTCACACCTGACATAAGAGTTATAGATTCCTAAATCCTCCTTGTTTTAATACTAGGGTTTAACTTCTCTAATCCAATACATGGAAAAAGCAAACATCCTTGTTTCCCAAAGATAATAAACATAAATATAACAAAACATGAGAACAAATACCTCTAGTCTTCCCTAGACCAAATGGCTTTGTTCGAAATCACATTTCCCATAACTTTAATAAACATAGCATACGAGGTAAGTCCTCATTCATATATATTATCCTTATCGGATACTTTCCTTTTCCTAACTTGTCTTTGACTAAGTTTAATCTATCAACCCTAATTGGTTTGAAACCTAAACCTGATAATAAAATACTTTTCGACCTCTTGGTCTCCTTGAGTCTACTGACTTTCAACATAAGTTAGATTATGAAAATTCATATATGTAACATCCTTAAAAAAATATATGTCCTATACACCTTTATCAATAATCAGGTGGGGTTGAGCTTTGAATCTCCCAACACACCCAAATTGGTATAAGTCAAATCAGGATTACCCAATATTGAGTTAACTAAGTTATCTTCTATACAATCGACACTAAAATAAGTTCTATTGAACATAGTATAAAAAGAACTATAACTTTCCACCTCCTAGTGCACAAATCCCCTTGAGTTGGTTTACTCGTTTCAATCTTGAAACATAGGGGAAGTTATTTATATCTCTTATCATTCTCTTTCTCAAGATAATTATATAAAAATAATAGTTCTTAACCAAAAAGGATATCTAGGTTTCCACTATCTTGGTTTACCCAATTCCTTGGATTTTATTCTTCGTAAGGAAATCTATATTAAGTTGTAACATAGTCATTTTATTACTGTAACAACATCATCTCAACAAAATCTCAATTTGGAGAACTATTGGTTAAATGCTTCCAAAATCAAAATTACAACTATGCATCTACCATAGTCTTCCACATAGACTAATGGATCAACTTCCGAATCTCTCTTAGTTCCCACTATTTACTTTGAATCCAAGTACATAAGTATAATAATACATATAAGTAGCGTACCCTTTGTTTTCTCTTAACCACTTAGGCACTATAAAATAATCATTCTTGAATTAGTTTAATCACATAAACCAAATACAATTTAAGTCTAAGGTAACAACATAATACTTTCAATCCCTAGGCTAGTCAATTGACTTCTACCAACTAGAGATAAGAACTTTTACTCTTTTTCATCTATGGTGTCGTAATTATTTTCTTTCATGAAAGACTAAATCTTACTATGATACAACCCGAGATTATACCAATGTTGGTCACTAACCAAGTATAATTTCATCCATAATAACTCGGCATTACTGGTCATAAACAAAAAGACTGTAATGTGAGCACGTAGAAACTTAGCTCATATATTCATAATGGACTTCTTTAAAAAAATGTGATATCATTATCACACAGGGAATAAAAGACTCCCAACTCTATATGTGCAAAGGTTAATAATGTCTATAATCTGAGATTTTCTATTCCCATGGATTCATGCAAATCGTTTCTTGACCATGCAGCATGCAAGAGGTTAACAAGAAAGCACAATAATTTAACGTGAACAAAGCTAACTTAATTAAAGAGGGAAGATTTCTTCAGAACCGTTAGCCTCATGGATGCATGCAATTTTTTAACTCACAATCATCATGTAGATATCATTTATTGGGCATAAAAAGAGTGTCGTAGCTAACTTTAAATTCTAATGATAAACCAATCATCTCTGATAATCTTTTTCTACAGGTTCTCATAGAAAACACCGTATTATAATATCGAATGAACAGAAGAAAGGCAAGTTTTCACTTGTTAAGGTTTCGACATATGTAAATAATGGTTCTTCTTTCCCACTACGGAGCTCAGGTTGCCACACCCTAGTCTTTATTCTTCGCGCTCTGCATAAGTATCTTCCAACTAAAGAATATGTATCTCTCCTTCAATACCATGTTGTTCTCTTTCTTATGCCACTGTACCTCTATTCCTATCTCTGAGCACTATCTGCTCCTCTCCAAGAACCTCTCAGCTCTCATGACAACTCCCTCTTCCCTCTCTCCTATCGAGGAGGCCACCAACCTAAACTACCATTGTGTTGCCTCCAATCCAGTTGTTAATGTCATCCATGACTTGGGCCACTCTGAGGGCCTCCTTGGCCTTGTGGAGGTCTCCAGGAATGTCGCCTATTGCAATCAAATGGTCTACAAAAGGGATTCTTGTGACTACCTCTTTTGCTGCAGCAACGACACTATTACTATTCTTGTTGTTTGGTGTCATTGAAATTGATGGTAAAAATTGCACACCAACTATGAAATCAACAAATGAATCTACGAAGTTTGAGACTAGATGTGGTACTTGGCTGCACATAGATTCATCTTCTTGTTTCTCTCCATTCTCCTCAGTCATCTAAGAAGATATTATTGTAGAGGAAAGGACAATTTTAACATGTAAAAGCAATGTCTTAACTACTTCAAACTTTCTGAAACAAATTTGCATCCCTTTATGGCATTTTTTTATTTCCCCTATAGAAGCCAGTAATCAAGCTTTACTTGATGCAACATACAAGCTTTTTACCTTCCGCATCGATAGTGGGATAGCTGGTCATAATGACCATTTCCACCATCCACGAGGTATTTGGCATAAACCTTGCCTATTATCGTTCCTCACTCACAAGGAAATTAGTGGCGAAGTTGGTCTTATTGACCAAGGTCTCAAGTTTTCTCTCTCCTTTAAGGTTAACTACCCAACGAATCTTACTTTTGCATGAAAAGCCTCATAAATGGCATAAAGCCACTATCTCCTCAATGGAGAATTACCATACAACAGTCCAAAATGTATTTCTTTAACATCCATGATATGTGCTCTTCTCGAGTTCTCATGATAAATTCCATATCATGAAAAACTGCCCACTAGCCTAACATATTAACAAAGCTTTATTCTCTTATCCAACACATGGGGTATTAGGCTGAATCTTTGCCTAACAACGCGGTTAGCTTGTATGCAAACCTAATGGAGTAGTGGATCTTAGAGACCACTTCCTCGCTTATTAATAAGCTCTTCCAAAATAGTTATGGAGTCGAGCAAATATAACCAACAAGTGGTTTGGATTAAAAAGATACTTACATGTATTCTCTAAACTCTACAAATACATGAATGAGTCCAAACTTAAAATCATATAGGATAGGTAAAATCATATATATAAGACAATATAATTTTATGTATACAATGTATACTAACATTGTTGCTTTAACACTTGGCGAGACATGAGATTTGGGGTTGAGGTGTTCTCCCCCTCTCTATCTCATTTAAACATAAAAATAGACAAAACAACAAGATAGTATCCTTATCAGAGGTTTCTGACAAATTGATAATCAACTATCGACCATTACCCATCAATGGTGACATACCAACTTGGTTTACGACAAAACATAGACTTATTAGATCTTTTCGACAAATCAACAATTGTCGAATCAAAACCAAACTTAGACTAGGTCAAATACTACTTACCAATCTGGTCGACGGTTTACCAAAATTATAAAGGCACAAGACTCAAATGGAAACCAATATGTCCTTTCCAAATACCTATACTCTTCTCTCAGACGATGCTCTCCCTCTTTTCTCAGAGGGGCGAAACCTGTTCCCTGAATGCAACTTGCAATCGCCAACTCAAGATTAATGTATCAATATCATTATTTCATAATCCTTATGAAATCATAACATCTTGACAACTTATAAACACATGTCAATTATAGTCAAATAAACATGACTCATGAAAACATTGATCTTCCTGCCATTTTTTACTAAACGTCAAGTCATTGAATCATACGAAATCACTTGCTAATTACTTCAAAAGTAAAAAGTAAAACATAGTCAAAGTTAGGGATGTAACATAGTACTAACACCTAAGAAGGATGGAGAATGGAGGATGTGTATTAATTCTAGGGCCATCAACAAAATCACAATCAAATATAATTTCCTTTGCCAAGGACGAATGATATCATGGACTGCTTGAGTGGAGCGAAGTACTTCACAAAGATAGATATGAAGAGTGGATATCACCAGATCAGGATACGGGAAGTCTAGATGAATGGAAGATAACATTCAAAACAAAAGGACTATATGAGTGGTTAGTGATGCCATTCGGACTACCCAATGCACTGAGCACTTTCATGAGGCTCATGAACAAGGTACTCAAATATTTTTTGGGTAAGTTTGTTATTGCTTATTTGGATGATATTTTTTTTTAGCAAAACCTTGGAGGAACATTTGATGCATGTTCATAGAGTTTTTGAGAGGTTGAGGGAAGAGAAACTGTTGATAAATTTGAAGAAGTGTAGATTTGTGAAGGAGTTAGTGTACTTGGGATTTGTGATCTCAAATGAGGGTCTTAAGATGGATCTTGAGAAAGTAAGGGCTATCATAGAATGACCTAAACCAAGGAGTATTACTAAGGTAAGATCATTTCATGGATTGGCTAGTTTTTACAGAAAGTTCATTAGAAATTTCAGCAGCATATGTGCACCTTTAATTGAAACAATGAGAGGAGATAGAAAAGAATTTAAATGGACCATAGGGGCATCAGAGAAACCTATTTTAGCACTTCCATATTTTA
This sequence comes from Cunninghamia lanceolata, assembly GCA_027924645.1. Lineage (NCBI taxonomy): Eukaryota > Viridiplantae > Streptophyta > Pinopsida > Cupressales > Cupressaceae > Cunninghamia > Cunninghamia lanceolata. The sequence continues at coordinate 2,001,915 of BSBN01000124.1, read as the reverse complement.
ACAAGGTATTTCAAGTAGATTATGATGCTAGTGGCAGTACCATAAGAGTTATATTAAGTCAAGAAGGAAGACCCATTGAATATTTTAGTGAAAAACTCAATTATGCTAGGAAGAAGTATTTTTTTATGATCAAGAATTATATGCTATTATTCAAGCATTAAAGAAATGGAGACATTATCTTTTGCCTAAGGAATTTATTTTGTATACTGATTATAGAGAATTACAATATTTGGATAGCCAAGTAAAATTAAATCAAAGGCATTTGAAATGGGACAAGTTTTTGCAAAGATATACATTTGTGTTGAAGCATAAATAGAAATGGGAAGCCTAATAGGGTTAGAAATGCCTTGAGTAGGAGGAAAAATTTATTGGTGGAGATGAGAATTGAAGTTGTTGGGTTTGAAGAACTCAAGCATTTGTATCCAAAAGATTCAAATTTTTAGAGGCATGGAAAGATTTCCTAGAGCTTGTTACCATGGACAGAACATAGTGGTTGGATTACATAATCCAAGATGACATGTTATTAAGAGGAAGTCAGTTATGCATTCCAAGAAGCTCCATGAGGGAGTAATTCATAAAATAAAAGCATAGTGGAGGATTAGCAGGGCATTTTGGGAGAGATAAGATAGTTGCATTAGTAAGTGAGAACTATTATTGGCCACGGTTGTATCAGGATGTGAAAAATTTTGTATAGAGTTGTAGGGTATGCCAGATGGCAAAGGGAGTGAGTCAAAATGCTGGTTTATATCATACTTTATCTATACCTGAAAGACCATGGGAAGACAATGGCATGGATTTTGTACTTGGTTTTCCAAGGACTCAGAGAGGTCATGATTCCATTTTTGTGGTGGTTGATAGAAAATTGCAAGATGACAGATTTCATTCCTTGCCAGAAGACAAATGATGCATTCATATTGGAGAGGTATTTTTCAAGGAAGTGGTTAGACTACATAGTCTACTAAAGAGTATATTTTCAGATAGAGATATGAAATTTGTTGGATATTTTTGGAGGACATTAAATGGAAGAAGTTGAAGATAGATTTGAAGTTTAGTTCTGCACAAAATCCACAAACTAATGGTCAGACAAAAGTGGCAAATAGAAGTTTTGGCAATCTTTTGAGATATTTGGTAGGAGAAAAGCCAAAGGAATGGGACTTGATTTTGCCATTGACTGAATTTGCCTACAACAACTCAGTTAACAGGAGTACAAAAAAATCACCATTCCAAATTGTATATGGAAGTAGTCCCATAAATGTTTCAGAGTTGAGGAAGATGGATAAGGAGGAGAAGAGGAGTGCAGATGCAAAAGATTTTGCAGAACACATGAAGAGTCTACATGAGGAGGTAAGGAAGCATCTCACTAGAATGAATAGTTAGTATAAGGGGAAAGTAGATCAGAAAATTAGATTCAAAGAATTCAAAGTTGGAGAAGAGGTTGTGGTCCATCTTAGAAAAGAGAGATTTCCCATAGGAACATATAATAAAATGAAGGTGAAGAAATTTGTACCTTGTAAGATTTTAAAGAAGCATGGATCAGGGAATGCCTATGAAGTTGAGTTGCCGAGTGGGATCAATATTTCACCTATGTTCAATATTGCTGATTTGATAAAATATCATGAATGACGTATAGAAGATGGACAAGTAGAAGGACAGTGGCATATCTCGACAACTATTTTAGAGAGGGAAGAAATTTAAGAAATCTTAGATAGTCGTGTGGGAAGGAGCACAAGAAATAGGTAGTATGAAGAATATTTGGTCAAATGGAGAGGAAGGTCTGTTGAAAATTTATCATGGTTATCCACAAAGCAGAGGTTGATCACATTGGTTTTCCTCAAACATTAGGGGCATAACAAGGTCACTTCTCAAACAACCCTGGATGTCTGATGTAGGAGCATCTAGAGGTATAAGAGAAATCTTGCATCATCCAATAAATGATTTTGATTTATTTCCTTTTCAATTTTGGTTTTGGAAAATACCCATTATCTTGAAGAATGGTTTAGAACATTTAAAGGTTCCAAAAAGGGATAAAAATGGTAGGGCTTTCTATTTTAGTAAGTTTGCATTTGAGCACGTATGAGCCTAAAGTTTTCCCCAAAGCTATGTATACAATTTCCAAATGAACATTCTGGGTGAGTTTCAATCTAAGTTCATGTCTAGATGTCAAGATATTAAAGTTTCTAGTTTTTGAGGTACCCAAAAAAGTTTCAAAGTCAATTTTGAGGCACCTAGATGTCGTTTTTGGCCTTGAAAGTTGTTGTAATAGGCAAATAAAGTTATAACTGCATAGATCTCTTCACTATCTTTCCAACACATTAAACAGTTTGTCAATCAGACTCTCAGATCAAAAGTTATGGCCCTCGCAAGTTGGGTCTCCCATATTGGAAAGTATAAAAATGTGTCGGACATAGAAAAAAGCTATAAGGGGAAGTTACATGCGTTGATGTGTGTTTTGATACATCATAAGACATATTTGATTGGAGATTATTTGGGTGTCAATTTTAGGTGGTTTTAGATTAAATGGTTTTGTAATTATCATTTAACAAACCTTCATGTATTATATCTCCTATATATCAGGTGCTTGAGATGGAGGTTGTATGTGAGAGTATTGTAGATGTTGATTTTCCTTTGGATCGCTAGTTGGAGATACTCTTGTGAAAGATTTCTTTGCAAGTATATTTTAATCTTGTTGAGATTTTTGAATAATATATCGAGTTGCTTTTGGAGTGGGGTTTTTCTTCTGAAAGGGTTTTCCTCATGTAAATCACTGTGTTTTCCCAATGATCTCATGTTCTCATTGATTTGAAGTTTATAATTTGGTGTTGTGAGTGTGTTGGGTGGAGTACACCCTCATAAATTATACATCTTATGAGATAAAGGGTGATGATGCTTTATCCCTAACCTATCATAATACATATAGAGTTTGAATCCATCATGTGATGATGATATACCTAGTGAGCATGCTATCTTTTATGCATTGTGCATGCCAACTTTCCTTGTTCATGTATGGATTCTCCAATCCATGCCTCTCTTGTTTCATCTTTCCTTGAGAATCCTAGTGATGTAGATATACATGTTTCACCTTCACATGAGGTTTCTAGTCCTTCTTATCTTTCTTGTCACTCATGGTCTATTGATGATATATTTAGCGATGAACATAATGATAGTTCTTTATCTCCTTATATTGAGGTTGATGACTATTTGTTTCATGATGATTTGGTTTATGATATACATCCATTTAAAATACTAATGATAGAGTCATTTAACAGAAATGGAGATGCACAATTATATAGATCATTTTTGTCTTCGTATTATGCTCATATGCAATACGATGATACTTTGATGCATGTATTTTGTGATAGATTGATTGATAGAGCAAAACAATGGTTTGATTCATGTCATGTTTATTTTATGACATTATATTATTTGTCGTGTACTCTTATGTATATTACTTTACTTGTGGTTGTAGAACTTGTGTTTCTCATGGTTCTCATTACATTCTATTCTTGTCCTCCCTTTGGGGATCCTAGTAATATTTATATGCATCGTGATGATATGACCCTTTTTGATGACCATTCAAAAGACTTGAAATGAAAATATCAAGGCTGAAGATAAGGTTTAGAACCACAAATATATAGTCAAAACTAGAGGTGCAAATATTCTAGAACTGTAGGTGTGAGACTAAACTAGAACAAAGATCAAGTCATTTCTTAGTCTACCAGAGCTTCACAGTTGCAATTTTGGTAGAAAAAATCAAAATTGGATCATAGAGTGTGAGTTGTATCAAGACATTATCTTGTTGTGTATCTGAAGCTTACTTCTATCCATCTTTGTCAATTTTTATTTGTGTATATTTATTTATAATAAGAAATAGAATTAGAATGAGATGAGTCAAATAATAATCTAGACATTATATCTATTTATACACCACTTAAACATATAATTTAAGGTTGAACCAACTCAATAGGACATTAATCACAATATAATAATAAAAGTAGCATACACATGTATATTCACTAACACATCTAAACAAAAGAATATATGCAACTAGTGCATTGACCACAATGCACCAACTATTTACAAATGACACATTTGAAATTCATTTTCAAAATACATAAAACCTAAATGAAATGAATATAACCCAAGATATATTGTAAACATGAATAATCATGATAAATTTTAAGTACTCTCTAATATAAAGAACCTTACTGGTATGAGAAGTATGTTATAGCTCTTTTCCCTTTGTTTTGGACTTTGACCTATTTGTTCCATATGTAATGGCTAGTGTACATGTGGCATGTTTCTGTGTAAAAGTTGACAAATGACATGATCCTTGACTAAACCTGAGTCCACACATCCTAGTGATTCGTTTATGATATGTAGATACCTCATTTATTGATTTAGTGATTCAAATCTACAACTATAGATTTGAACCTGGTTTAGATCTGTAGCTACGAATTTGAGCCCCAAACTTTTAAATTTAAATTTAATTATAGGCCTAAGCTAACCCCTTTCCAACTAATCATTACTTGGTGACTTGAGTGCAAGATATTCAAATTTGCATGTTAGAGTGTTGTATACAAGGGCAAATCCTAATTTTTTTTAGAACTCCTCATGGAGAAAAAATGAATAATCTTATGACATCATGATTTAGCATTGCATCATCATTACACACGCATATGCATTGATAATAACAAAATAAGCATTTGCATGGCTACTTGAAGTGTCTTCGATATTGTTCAAAATATTAAATTGATCCAAGGGTTTGACTAAGGTGAGGTGTGGAGTTAGGTTCCTCCCATACCAAGCACAACAAACTTTATCAATGTTTATTGGCACCAACATGTTCAGATAACCAAAGTGAATAAAGTTCTAAAGAAATCAAGATACATGTTCAAATCCACAACAGAAGGTAAAATCCACATAAAAGTTTCAAGGCCACAATTGAGAGGATTAAATTCACAATTGTAAAAATGTCTTGAAAAAATGGAAATAAAATTTATATTTTTTTGAAAATAGTCTAATATGGCTATTCTTAAATATCATCCACTTCAACAAACAAAAGTCAGTTTTGGCCAATAAAAATAGGACAAATATTTACCACTTTTTGTTGTGAATGAGGTGTAAAATTGCTATTGCTTGTTTGACCATGTTGAAGTGGATGATATTTAAGTAGAGTGCTCTAACACAAACCTAATTGTTGAATACAATAATGCATGAGAGGACACCATTATCATAAAGTATTCTTCATCAAACCTTAAAACTTGGTAAACCTTAAACAATGGCATGTTGTAAAATAGCCCGAGAGTCGAAATTCTATTGATAGGTCCGTTTGTCTCGACTTTATCGACAAACAACAGATCGATAAAGTCGAGAGAGGTCGATTGAACAAGTCGGTGAGAAAAGTCGAAATCGAATGAGATCGAAATTTTTGAAAACAACCGACATGACAACGTAGTTACATTGAAACTTAATACCCTAATCCTCCTTGTACTTTTATTTGTGAATATGTTTCTCAATTATATGTGATGTGGATGACAAACGTGGATGACATATTTGACGTGTTGCATTTGATCTTCCATTTCCTGCAAGTGACTCGGTGTTTGTCCTTTCTACTGTCTACCCTACCCAGAATTAACTCTGTCATCAACCCGTCCCGTTCATGCATCTGTAATCTATTATAAAGATGTGGATGCCATTGCTTTCACCAGACGGCCTGAAGCGTGCCGGGAACAGAATCTTGTAGCGGACCCAGTGACAACACACAAAAACCAAAATGACCGGATAAGAAAAATACATACGAAAGGAACAGTAGCACGGTTTTGGAATCATGTATAATTTTTTAATTCCCGTTAACATCACTAGAGATTTAAAAAAACCAGATAACCAGTTACCTATGTTAGGGGAGACTTTGTCTCATTTGACTACCTTAACCAGTTCTTATCCACTCAGGATAAATTTATTGCTTCTGTTCAGGGATGTTGTTGCTGAAACTGTGCAGAGTTGACCCAAAATAAGTTGAGAATGGCCCACGGCAACCTGAAAGGCCTTTAATACACTGATTCTTTCTAACAGATGGCAACTGGCAACCGTAACAATTGTATCCCTATTCCTTGCTCTCCTCAAATAACCCTTCATTTTGCCGTTTAGAGCGGCCTGCATTTTTTCTTGTTAGCCCTTAGAAAAATCTCAGGCCTGGTTGAAAATTTCTGGGGCTTTCAACATGCAGACTATGCAGTTATGAGCAATCAGGCGAGGAAGCTGCAGGCGAAGATGATGCATGTTTACATGGCTTACGATAGAGGCTGAAGATACAGTTTTTGAGCTTTAAAACAGTAAGTCTTCAGATTTTTTTTGCAGTCTGTGGGGTGAAGGAATCATCAATCTGTTTAGTGTTAGAAATTGAAGGGTATGTATTGTAGGTTTGTCGTAAGTGTTAGTGAACTTTTTGAACCAGCATCTTCACCCAGATTTAGAGTGGTTAGTCCGCAAGATCAATATTCCCAGAACTGCGAGGATAGTCCACAAGATCAATTTCCAGAGGTGTGACAATTAATCTAACATGTATTCGACCAAAAAAATCTTTGTCCACAACAGTTTCTCACTCAAAATTTGTTATCTATCATTGTTTTTATTATTATCATCTTCTGGACAGCTTAATGTATGGTCCTAAATAAGTTGAGTATTTTTTTGCAGTCTGTGGGGGTGAAGGAATTATCAATCTGTTTAGTGTTAGAAATTGAAGGGTATGTATTGTAGGTTTGTTGTTATGTTAAAATTTGTAAGTGTTAGTGAATTTTCTAAACCAACGTCTAGAGTGGCGATTGGTCCACAAGATCAATTTTCAAAGGTGCGAGGGTTAGTCCACAAGATCAATATTCCCAGAGGTGCGAAGGTTAGTCCACAAGATCAATTTCCCGAGGTGTGATGATTAATCCAACATGTATTCCACCAAATAATCTTTGTCCCAGAACAGTTTCACTCAAAACAAAAAAAACAAAAAAACTATCAATCATTGTTTTTATCATTATCATCTTCTGGACAGCTTAATGTATGGTCCTAAGAGAAAGAGGTTGATGATGCGGCTTTTGTCTCTGGGAAAATGGCGGGGGCGTAGCTTTAATTCGAGGCCGTCGGTGGGATGCGCCATTATTAGCCTGCGGAGGTATCGATCATGGCATGAGAACGAAGAAACTCCTCCTGAAGGATATTTGGCAGTGTACGTGGGCGCTGAGAGGAAGCGTTTTGTTATCAGAACTGAGCACATAAACCATCCTCTGTTCCGGATGCTCTTAGACCAGGCTGAGAATGAGTATGGCTTCCAAAGCTTCGGCCCTCTCACTTTGCCTTGCGAGGTCTCCCTCTTCCGTAGGATTCTGTGGGCTCTCAATGACCCTGCATCTGGTCATGCTGCTGCTGTTGCTGCATCTACCAACCTCCTCACCATCTACGCTCATTAAATCATTCTATTTAAATATCATCCATTTCAGTGATTTAAATACCTCCTTATATTACCATTACCTTCATTCCAAGATCTTGGTTGTAGATTCAAGGCAGAGTTACAAATTCCATGTATTACCATTACCTTCATTTCAACATCTTTGTTGCAGATTCAAGGCAGAGTTACAAACTCCATGTATTGTAATTTTATGGGTCATATTAAATATCTTGTGACATGGCGTGCGTGGTTCATCGTATGTTGTATCCTATGATATACACAGTTAATGATTTATAGTTTATACCAAGTCTTTTTGGCGTGGTCTTTTATTGTCTGGTTTTATGTAGACAGAGTGCCAGGTTGTGGCGTCCCTGCCTATGTCAGATGCTTTCCCTTTACTTAAATTGAACCTTCTGGGAAAAGCTTAAACACATTGTTTATCATTTACTGAATTAAAATTTTAAATAACAAACAACCTGTATACCTATATATTACTTTATAAAATATAATATTATTATTCTTACCTCCTCTTCCTTGTTTTTATATTCAAAGGTCCTCATTGTAAATCTTACACTCTCATTTTATAATAGATATGTTTATTTGTGCTCATTCTCATTGTGAAGTTATCATTGGATGTTGCATTCAGATCTTGGTTGCTCCAACATAAATCACATCCTTATAGTACACACAATAAAGTTAAGAGTTAATGTAGTTTCCCAAAAATATAACTTTATGAAATAATTTTGATTTTAAAAAGGAAATACTTGACCACAACACTATAATGTCATCAAAATATGGTTTTAAAAAATAAATAATAAAATTTATAGATCTTATAGTTGGAAGAGGGTCTTGGTCATTAGGGTTACCCCAATATTCATTGGGCAAGTCCTTTCCATTATCTATCAAGTCTCAACTAGTGAGAGCATTTTATTCATTCCTTTGTATTTGCATAGCAAGAACTTTAAAATTTTGATTAACATCATTTTGAATATTCTAGCATTAAGGTGAGATAATCAAATTTAACCAGGGAAATTTGTCCTGCCACTAGGGTGAAGCCTGTAAGGAAATGAGGGCATCTCAGAACGTATTTCTAAGAATAGTGGTGTCTTCGACAGATTTAAATTCTTTTCAATTTCTTCAAAAACACACACAACTATGCCATTAAAGCGGAAACTGACATAGAACATTTCCTACATTGACCCTTAGAGGAAAGCACAAGCGAACATTAACTAGTTTCAACAGTAGAAATATTAAACATGAAAGACAGAACAAGAACACAGATTTATGTGGGGAAAACCCTTACGGGTAAAAAACCCCACACTCCAAAAGCTCAGATTACCATTGTATTATTTAGCAACAGAAAGACAGTTACAATACAAAACTGGCAATAAGCCTTTCATGAAGATTTACATCTTGTTCCTTTAGAAGAATAACTGACAGTATAACCTTCTCAGCCAGAACTTCCTTCATCTGAATTATGTTTTCATCCTCTTCTCAGTCCCTTCACATGCCGTTCACATGTTGCATACAACATACAACATAGGACTTCACAGAAGAAGAAGAACAGAGTTCCTTCAGATTGAACTCTCTATCTCACAGACTCTCTCACTCACCAATTAACTCTCTCCCAAGAGACTAATCTGTTCAACTGTCATAACCCACCAAACAACATTTTCTGCCACGTTAAAGAGCCACGTCACCACTGTCTCGTAACCGTTTCCACGACTGTACAAATTCGTGAGATCTACATTATCCCACATTCATCAGTCAGAGAAACTTTTATTGCGTTATATACAAGACCACAGGGTATATAAGTGTCGAGCAATTTTGTTGCCGACAAGACCATTTATCCACCCTATTGTGGAGACTCTCACCGAACATCTTCCATCGGAGTAACAAGGTCCATCGGAGAGAGGACTCAAGGCTTGGCCGACAGTGATTCTCTTGCCGACGCCCAAAGCTTCGCCAAATGCCATTGGGGAGACAATCTACATCGGAGCGACTCCTCCAAGTTTGGCCGATAGCAAAGCTCACGCCGACACCAAAACTCTTACCAACGCCAACTCCCATCGGGGTGACCACCATTCATCGGCCAGAAAACTTAAAGGTATGCCAATAAAAGGACCTCTTGCCGACGACTGGGACTCCACCATCGGTGAGACCGTTCCCATCGGGAAGACTTCACAAGCCTCGACCGATAGATGTCCTCTCGCCGACGCCCGACAATATCAGAGTAACACATAGCTCAGAGTGACATTCGCAGCCTTCGCCGATAGCAGGTCTCATGCCGATGACAAGTCTCGCCAACACTTCATCGGACAGACAGTTAATATCGGAGTGACATGCACATGCTCCACCGATGACCACCCTCATGCCGATGGACTTCTCATATGTCATCGATGAAACACCATCGGAATGACGAGTAACATCGGAGGGACTTCTGAATGCTAAGCTGACAATAGTTCTCTCATCGATATGAATATGAAACCTTGCATATTGCTCAACGGCTTCTCACTCTCGTCGATAGTGCTCTGTCAAGCCGATAACACAAGATAACCAAGGAACCAATGAACCTGTAATTTGAGTCACTAGTACTCAACATTCTCCCACTTGACGAAGGAATTACAGGAAACCATCAATGCTCCAAGTCAACAGAATCAAAGTTAACACTGCCTTCACTCCACTGTACTCACAAGCTCCATAGAAGCTTCAACATAACAAACTTCAAAGCTTCCATAACACAGCCATGAAAACATCCTTCAGAAACAAGATAGAACATCAGCTAGAACAACAATCAGAAAGCTAACTGCTCCCATCCAACTGAAACAAAAAACCCACTTGACTGAAAATAGCACACACAGCCAGTGCTAAAACATCCAATCACTTGTACCTTAAAGGTATGAACATCAGTAGACTCATGCCACCTGCATATACACCCATCAACTGCAAATACAAGCTCCATATGTCAACTAGTCAAAGAAGACCAGACACATCAAGAACTCCCACTGCATGGATAATGCAGATCTGAAAAAGATCATGGCATACAAAATCCACCAATAGCATTACATAGAAAGTGTAAATATCATGTAGTACCAAGGAAACATCCACCATGATATGCAAATCAATAACCTGCAAGAACAACACCTCACAACCAGTCCAAAGTTCTCCAATTTCTCCACATCCAACAAAAGAAAGAGATAACAGAACAGAACCTTCATGCTGTCACCCAACAACATAAGTGAAAGCACATGACCACAAACTAGTGATCATCAGCTCCAACCAAATCTCAAAACAATGTAGTGTGAAACACACCATCAGAGAAACTAACTGAGACCAAGAGGAACATTGCACATCATATACCTATAGATAATCCTTTTACATACACCTCTGAATGCCAACTGTGTCAAGTATGATCTCCTTCAAAACACCCCAAAGAAGAACAGCATAACAACATCCAAACAAACATTCAATCTCCAAGATCAACTAACATGGATGTAAGCTTCACAAACCAAAGAAGATCAAACTAATTCATTTCCCATTTCAGGAAATCAGCCCATTAACCATCTCCTAACAGTCCTCATCAATGAATGATATCTCTAAACTCAAATGCAAAAGGAGATAAACATGCTATCCATCTCTCACAATGAATCCTCTAGAACCATATCTATGAAATAAAGCATAAAACACCTGAGAGAAACAATGGGCTATACCTCTCAAGTGAAACTTGTCGAGTAGACCAAGAGTGGGGAAAGAGAATGTTCTTCCAAGATACCCAAGTCCCAATGACTTTCTCCAAGAACAATCTCCTCTAGATCTTTTGTTGAATTCACATTCAACCAAGGTAAAGACTCCTCGAACTTCCAGCTGTAAACTCTGATTTAGCACAACATATACAGTCTCACCTTATTCTCCATGTATCCATGAGTACCTTTGAACAATCACCTCATGCTGAACTCCAACTGCATCACTACAACACTATGAAGTAATCAAGCAAAAGATAAATGTACCCAAACATAGAGAAGTAACCAGACCACTGTCAAAACTCCAATCATCTAAATCAGGAACTTATCATGACATCATGATCTTACCATCTCCATTAGGAGATTCCATGCTCTAGGTGAACATAACCATGGTCTCTAGATCAATGTATCATACCAAAATTCAAAAGCAGAAATCATGATATGAAAAAACCAAAATTCTAAACCAACATCACCTGTCAAGCACCACCAACACCTCAGCCAAGAATTTCATGAATCCTCCATGACTCCAAGATGTTACTCATCCTCAAATAGTGCCCCTGCAAATGTGAAAGAACCCTTCTGCAGCAACAGGATCAAAGAGCTCCTCCTAGTAGCATCTGCAACACTAAAGAAGATCATTCACCACTAAGTGATGAAACACACAGTCAATGCTAAAGCTCCCACTGAACTATAACAACAGAGCTTTCCAAGCATCTTGACCAAACATCTCCTAATCTGAAAATCTTCCAGGTCCACACATTAACATGTCCATGTGACTATAAAACCAAGTGACACCAAGATCTCCAAAACAAGGAATTAAACTATCATTGTCAATAGCTTACACAAACCTGTGTATTCAAGCTATACATGACATCATGATACACTTACTACAAGTCTCCATATCCAACTATTCAGATACTCTACAACATCCATCCTCTCATCCCAAAACAGTCACACCAATGCACAAGTGACCACAGACAAGGCCAGCTAACAAATCTGCATAAACACTGAAACAACCTTGTGGATAAAGACAGTCCACATCCGAGTCATCTCACTGTAGCTTAATAGGTGATCAGCCCACAAAACTACATAACTCGTAGATCCAACCAATGTATCATGCAAACTCACTATCACACTGGAAACTGCAAAACTGAGATTTCAAGGAATAAATAACAATGTAGACAACAAGACTCAAGCATAAGAAAACTTACTTTTCACTGATTCGCCCAACATGTCCACAACCAGAGCACCATAGTCAAGAAACTAGAAGCATTACCATAGAAATGCTGAGTGTCATATCACATACCAGCACTCCCATGCAGAGAAAGCATTTCACCTCCTCACACCATGCACAGAGCATGCATGCAAAACTGCAACTATATCATCCAGTAACATCCCAAAAGCCAGGGTCTAGAAATAGCTTAACTGCAGCTTCACAAAACCACAAGTTTTTCTTTTGACCGTGTAAAACTTGTAAAACCACTGTGTTTGAAACACACCCATGCACATCCATATCCACTTCACATCTGGAAAACCCAAAAGTTTGCAGCACAAACTCCATAACAGTTAAACCAAAATAATGTATCATCATGAATATGCATAACCATAGATTTTAAGGAAAAACTATAAAACCCCTCAAATCTAATAATCATGAATTTGAGTCATGCAAGTACAAAATATCCATTTAAGGAAACAACAGTTCAAGAGCTTCAGGCCCACTTGTAGACCAATCTCTCAAACCACCAACATGCACATGCATCCGAGAGAATCAGGCTATTACAGAAGCTCTCAGATCATCCAATGATCAACTCCAAAGCCTGCATGCAATCAGGGTAACAGAAAAATTATGCCTTCCAATACTAGGAACAGAACACCCAGCATAAGCACAATACTCCATGGCTGAGCAGTAACACAAACTCCTTCATATCATCAGACAGCCTCTCACACAGACACCCAATATGAAAGTTACTGCAGCAACACAGCCTCAAAGCAAACCCCATGCAACAAGATTAAATACTGTCAATTAAGAGCCTCAGGCCACATCATGACCAGCTCCAGTCTCTTCACCATCCTTCAAGCACTGCTGAAACAGAAACACAAGATCAACTGCCAGACTTTCACTCAAACAAGGATCAAACAAACAGACATTTCCTTCAGATTTCCTCAAGCCTGTCACACTAAGAAATCATCACAGAAGGAATACCCAGACCTTATACACCAGGAACTCTTACATGCAAACACATGCAGCACACAAATGTACATATGTGAGCAACAAAGCATATCCCAGAAGAATGCTCTGATACCAATTGTAAGGAAATGAGGGCATCTCAGAACGTATTTCTAAGAATAGTGGTGTCTTCGACAGATTTAAATTCTTTTCAATTTCTTCAAAAACACACACAACTATGCCATTAAAGCGGAAACTGACATAGAACATTTCCTACATTGACCCTTAGAGGAAAGCACAAGCGAACATTAACTAGTTTCAACAGTAGAAATATTAAACATGAAAGACAGAACAAGAACACAAATTTATGTGGGGAAAACCCTTACGGGTAAAAAACCCCACACTCCAAAAGCTTAGATCACCATTGTATTATTTAGCAACAGAAAGACAGTTACAATACAAAACTGGCAATAAGCCTTTCATGAAGATTTACATCTTGTTCCTTTAGAAGAATAACTGACAGTATAACCTTCTCAGCCAGAACTTCCTTCATCTGAATTATGTTTTCATCCTCTTCTCAGTCCCTTCACATGCCGTTCACATGTTGCATACAACATACAACATAGGACTTCACAGAAGAAGAAGAACAGAGTTCCTTCAGATTGAACTCTCTATCTCACAGACTCTCTCACTCACCAATTAACTCTCTCCCAAGAGAGTAATCTGTTCAATTGTCATAACCCACCAAACAACATTTTCTGCAACATTAAAGAGCCACGTCACCACTGTCTCGTAACCGTTTCCACGACTGTACAAATTCGTGAGATCTACATTATCCCACATTCATCAGTCAGAGAAACTTTTATTGCGTTATATACAAGACCACAGGGTATATAAGTGTCGAGCAATTTTGTTGCCGACAAGACCATTTATCCACCCTATCGTGGAGACTCTCGCCGAACATCTTCCATCGGAGTAACAAGGTCCATCGGAGAGAGGACTCAAGGCTTGGCCGATAGTGATTCTCTTGCCGACGCCCAAAGCTTCGCCAAATGCCATCGGGGAGACAATCTACATCGGAGCGACTCCTCCAAATTTGGCCGATAGCAAAGCTCACGCCGACACCAAAACTCTTACCAACGCCAACTCCCATTGGGGTGACCACCATTCATCGGCCAGAAAACTTAAAGGTATGCCGATAAAAGGACCTCTTGCCGACGATTGGGACTCCACCATCGGTGAGACCGTTCCCATCGGGAAGACTTCACAAGCCTCGACCGATAGATGTCCTCTCGCCGACGCCCGACAATATCAGAGTAACACATAGCTCAGAGTGACATTCGCAGCCTTCGCCGATAGCAGGTCTCATGCCGATGACAAGTCTCACCAACACTTCATTGGACAGACAGTTAATATCGGAGTGACATCCACATGCTCCACCGATGACCACCCTCATGCCGATGGACTTCTCATATGTCATCGATGAAACACCATCGGAATGACGAGTAACATCGGAGGGACTTCTGAATGCTAAGCTAACAATAGTTCTCTCATCGATATGAATATGAAACCTTGCATATTGCTCAACGGCTTCTCACTCTCGCCGATAGTGCTCTGTCAAGCCGATAACACAAGATAACCAAGGAACCAATGAACCTGTAATTTAAGTTACTAGTACTCAACAAAGCCCAACTGCTTTGTTGAGAGGACATTGAGGGTTAACCAATGTGGGGAAGAGACCAAGTAATATATACTACACAAAGAGGAGACCAACCCATGTGTTGTTCAACTAGTAGAGGGGAGGGCCACCTTAGGTGGCTCTAGGAGTAGTGTTGGGAGGAGCTAGAGCAATTATGTCTTTGGTCCCATGGGATGACCAATTACAAGGTGGTGAACCTAGAAGCACATGTTCCATAGTACATAGGGCTTGGCCCCAACGATCCAATAAAGTTTGTAAATGTGCCATCTCTAGGGCCACTTTATTGGCTTGAACTTGGATCTATTTTAACACGTTTGAAATCACTAAAAGTCTTGGTGTGGGTAGAGACGTTTCAATATCAATAGAATTCTGATTAAAAATTATTATATTCATATCTTTCCAAATGAAAAATAATATCTCTAGTTTGAAAGCATGCTAAAGCTAAGAAAATCTAGTAGGAAAATGAGTCCCATCCGCTAGCAAAATATTATGTGAAGTAAAAGGCTTTGTTCTAATGAGTTTGAAAAAATCTTGAGTCCAAGACCAAGCAACTTGCACATGGGCATATAATAATAAAAATGCTTAATCATTTCAAAGTGACCATAAAAAGGGTATCTAGGCTTTGAAACACCTAAGTAGATCAAACATTTGCCTATGGGAAAGCCCTGGTACAACAAACATAGGCAAAGTAAGCCAACTTGGGCTCAACGCTTACTTTCCAAATAGTTTGAAATCACTTACCCCAAATGAAAGAGGGGTTTTGGAGATTCCATCTCACATTTAGCCTTTGAACCATTAATAGATGTGGGAAGAGTTTGTACTGAAGCTGCAAGAACAATAAAACAATACACACAAAAATATGCAAAATAGAGAGAAATAGAATGTTTTTATTATATTTGTAGTATCACTTTGAGGGGATAACCTTCCAATAGAGCTTATGTTGCAATTACAAATTTCCAAGGTACCTTCCACTTGGAAAGTCATTACAATATATAGAGTCTTACTAAAGACAACTACATGCATCCCATACATGTGGGATAATTACTTTAATCTAACTAACTAGTGGAATGACTTATAAAGAATATGCATCCACACCTTTATTTAATATTACCTATGGGCAACTTACAAAGCATATGCAACTAATTAACACTAGCTACTACATAGCAGAATGGGGTTCATAACATTGCCTCCCCCTTTGAAAATATTTGTCCTTAAAGCTTGAAATGAGAAAACTTGGAGAGAATTTTGGCTATTTCCCATGTGGCATTTTCAGGTTTGAAACCCTTTCATTAGACTAAAATCTCATCAATAGAATGAGTGAGAAGGTACTTAGTGCATTTATCTAGTATAACCTCAGGTTCTAAAAATATGGATCCCTCATCCAATGTTGGTAGCTCTATTGGGATGTGAGCAATAATCCCAATCACTTTCTTGAGGCAAGAGACATGAAAATCTAAGTTCATTTTAGAAGAGGGCGGGAGTGGCAACTTGTATGCCACCTCACCAATGCATTGCATCACTAGTAAGGGCCATAAAATTTTAGACCCAACTTTTAACCTTGCTTGTCTTGAAATGACATCTACTTGTAGGACTAGAGACATAAAAAGACACAATTACCAATGCCAAAGACATGTTCTAATCAATTTTGATCCACCTACCATTTTATTCAATTTTTAGCCAATGCCAAATTGGCCTTAAGGAGCAAGGAAATTTCCTCATGTTTAGCTAGAGTACTATTAGCTATTGCAATCTTAGAAGAACTTGGAATATAAGTACCTAAGGAAGGTGGGGGAGTACCATAGAGGGCCTCATAGGGTGTCATCTTAGAAGCACTGTGATAAATGGTATTATACCACCACTCAACAAGAGGCAACCACTTGGCCTAGTATCCTTGTTTCTTAGACACAAAACAACACGAGAAATCTCAAGGAATTTGTTCACAACCTCTATAAATGGCCATCAGTTTAAGGATGATAAGCTAAACTCATGTTCAATTTAGTGCCCTGCAAGTTAAATAATTCTTGAGCTAGGAATTGAAAGATGGATGAAGAAGATCGAAAAAAAGCAGATGATTTGGGCGAGAAGGCATGGGGCGATGTCGAGGAAGATAGGCGATCTTGGGGAGAAGTAGCTTTAGGGCGATGAACCTTGGAATGGAAACACATTCCCTAGTGGGTCTTTTTAGGAGGGCATTGGGTGGACAAGTGCCACTCGTGTAACGCCCCGCTCTGAACACCTTAGAGAAATTTACATTTACGCTATAAGGAACATGAAATTTTTTTTTTAAAACTGAATAAAATATCAAAGTAATGTTAACATAACTGATTATACCATTAAACTTACAACATGTTCTATAAGGTTTCAAGGCTGCATTACTTACAAATTAACTAACATAATTTAACATACATTACTAACATCAGTAATTGATCTAAACCAATGCATAATTAAATAACATATCCATAGTTATTGCATGTCATCAAATAATACAATCTTCATGATCAATACATAACTGTAATGTCTCTCTTACACATAAGTACATCATTACATTATTTACAATGGCATCTTCTAACAACATTAAAATTACATATACATCTTCTTCAACTGGTACACGAACAAATGTCTGAAACTGAGATAATCCTTTTCTGTACATGAACTCCGACAAGGGATAACCAATGAATAAGAAAGCTCTTCCACCCGACCATGTGGAACCCTAAGGTCCACCCCCCAAGCTAGGAGTTA
Source organism: Cunninghamia lanceolata (assembly GCA_027924645.1). Taxonomy (NCBI): domain Eukaryota; kingdom Viridiplantae; phylum Streptophyta; class Pinopsida; order Cupressales; family Cupressaceae; genus Cunninghamia; species Cunninghamia lanceolata. The sequence goes on along the minus strand of BSBN01000124.1, from coordinate 1,984,135 downwards.
ACATGAAGTCCCACACAACCACAGTTAGGTAGACAAAAGACTAACATGAACAAGGAGGACCAAATTCCAATACAACACATGACAATAACATAACAACACAACTTCCAGAGGCGACACATAACATATGTGGAGAGACCATACAAGGAATGCTAGGTAGCAGTAGGGAGAGTGTCATCGCACGGTCCTAGCATGGGTTATCCTGACAGCCTCTCACTAAGCGCCAGCCCCCATCTATGGTTATCCTGACAGCCTCTCACTAGGCGCCGGCCCCATAGGGTGACACATGCGGAATCGACCTTCCTTTCGTGAGGACAAGGAAGTCAATCATGCCGACCAGGCCTTCTCTACCCATCCTTAGTCTAAACGAGCACTACAGGCCATGGGAGAGGAATCCATTTATCTTGTTTAATGTGAAATCTACCCTTAACCCCCTGGTTCATTTTAGGTTATCACTTGATTAATCTACTTTCAACGAGTTATCTTGATTGCCACTTCGGGTGCCGGCCCCACATTGAAAGCCACTCTCCTTGCTAACACCTAGTAAACCCTAACTACCAAATAAGACAGATAACATCATCCTACAGATACATACGATCATAACAAGGCAGTATCCCACTTGTATACCAAACGTAATCATGAGGCAAACTCTTAACTCATTGTCCAAAGCAACACAGGTTTATTGGACCTTTAGGATTCACAGGTCTCTCCATTCCATGACTCATATCGAGGCTCAAAACAAGACGAGTACGACAAACAGATGCCACTACATCCACAGGAAAAACACTCATCTTGGTCTAGGTCGAAAACCAATTACAATGTCCATAGACTTACTTACATTAAACTCCTCTTCATTAAATACTTAATCAAGTTAAATTTAGGTTAATCACATTATACCAATGCAATGAATCGACTAATTTTCTTACTTGAACCCTCTAAATAAATAAATATTTCTAAACAATTACCACCTCAATCCTTTCAACACCTATTACATCTCCTTATTCTAATAAATTGAATTTACTAGAATCTTTATTATAAATTTACCTACACGACCCTATAGTAAAATACAATAACAACCATAAAATAAATTTGTTTTAAAAAGTTACTAATACTAAAATATTCACGTTATCTTATTTTTTTATGCCTTTGAACTTCTTAGTTCAATAAATCAAACTAACGCAAGATTTACCTATATGATTAATAATAACTAAGAATACATTTATTAATAACTAAAAAAATACATTTGTAATATCTCCGCACTTGTCACTTAAATTGAAAACATTAAAATAAATAACAAAAGTTGTTAATATAGTTTTCTCAAAAGAAATCCTACATATTAAAACCCTAATTTAGTAACATATTATGAATGAAACTTCTCAAAACAATTCTAACTTTGTAATAATCTAAGTATTTAAAGAAAATACGATCATAATCTTCTAGTATTTCCATTCTAAATATTTAAATATTTCCTAACATGATAAAAGAATAACATTTTATCCTTATTGTTGAATATGAACCCTAAACCTAATGCTATAGTTGCGAAATAAAGCAACGGTTATACTGTGGAGTTGGAGTCTGCTACTTAACATACAAATCTGGTTGGTTGAGCAAGAAATGATAATTGCGGAAGAATACGTTGTTGCACAAAATGGTTTTGTCATCTAATGGGATGCAATGATTGCAGAAATACACAAATGAATTCGTTGACAGGCTGTAGAAACTTTTGGGCAAATGCGATTGGCAGATTGCATTGATCGTAGTGTATGCACAAAATGGATCAGTTGAGAAGGCGCTAGAAACTTTCAAGCAATCCAATTGGTAGGTTTAACGCCAATTTCACAACCTCTGCCAACGTCCTCCCAGCCACGACCAGCATGGAGCTTGGGAACGGGTTAAGGACATTCATCAAGCGCAAAGGATAAAGGAATTTTGTCAGATGTTGTGGTTGCATCCACCCTCGCAGACAGTGTGCAAAATGTAGAAGCAAGCACCAGGCACGTGAACAGTTCTGCGAGTGCCTCAATGAGATTAAATCTCATAGAATGCAAGGTGTGCAGGATAAGTTTGGATGATGCGATGATCATTGTTTAAAAGAATTACTATAGGGACGCTGATTATGAATATAGTAGACCTGTGTGATTATCCAACGCCATGCGGAAACTATGGCGTTTGCATAGATGGACAGTGCAGCTGTCTAAAAGAGGGCAATGCTTTTGATCTGATTGAAGCCACAAAGCCCAATTCAGGGTGTCGTCCGCTCAGACCTCTGGTATGCTCAGATGCATCCATAAGCAGTGACAGCGTTGATGGTCACCAATTATTGAAGTTGGAGCATGTTTACTATTTTACATATTCTTACAATAATGCTTCTATTCCACAGTTGGTCTCCCGAGATTACTGTCAAAATCTATGCCTTGCAAATTGCTCTTGCAAAGCTGCGTTTTTCAGGTATGGTGCCAATTTTTCTAGTGGTTATTGTTATATGGAGTCCAATGTCTACTCTCTAAAAATGAACAATCAAAGCGATGTATATTACAATTCCACTGCTTACATTAAAGTTCAGTCGAGGCCTAAGAAGAATAAGCATTTGGTTTTAGTTATCATTGGTGCTGCCATTGGTGGTGTATTTCTCCTATCTCTCTTATTGTGTACATGGATAAGTAAGTATCGAAAAGGAAGACACGAAAAGGATGAAGATGAGGACGGTCCCATAGATTGGCCGGCAGGCTTACCTTTGCGTTACACATCCCAAGAATTGTGGAATGCTACAAATGACTTTCATACGAAGTTGGGAAGCGGAGGATTCGGTTCAGTTTACGAAGGTGTTTTGTCTGACGGCTCAAAGATAGCAGTGAAGTGCCTTGATGGAACAGGACAAGGGAAAAAGGAATTCCACGCAGAAGTGGAAACTGTAGGAATTATTGATCATCTTAATTTACTATATACAAAACCATTTCAAACGTGAAACTAGCGATCTAAATGATTAGGGCGATTGCAGAAATTTTAATTTCTGAGAGAGAGGGAGGTATGTAGAAAATACAACGTGATCCAACAGAAACATTTCACTAAAAGAAATCTGTTTTGCAATAAAAAGGAGCAATCATCACGAACATGCACAGATTCAGAAAGAAAATCAGAAGAAGAATCAAGCAATCTAAAGAACCTGGCTGCGACGTTTGAATCGAGAAGCCTACTTAATCTGCTGCAGTTCAAGCATCCTCTCCGTCTTTCCTTTTTCCCCTTTTTAAAACCCTCTTCTTCTCAGATCCGTTATTAGCCCGTTATTCCATAATGAGGGTTTTTAATTAATTAATTTAAACCATTGCAACTACCCACTATACAACTCAACATAATTTTATTTTATTAATTAAATCTTACAATTTAATATACAACTCATTTATTTATTTAAATCAAATATTATATTTAATAATATAAAGTTTCTTATATCTATTAAACCATAATTTTACTTCCCATAAACTATAATTTATTTACCACAATTATTAACAATTATCAACCTTATATTTTCGTAAAATAATTCTATTTAATGCATAATTCTCCCTTACACACAAAACACCTTCTGACCTAGTAAGACATCAGGGTGTAACATCACCTGCTTGCAAGACACGATCAAGTGACAACAATGACCACAAAGGTAAACTGATGACTAGACAACAATGACAAGGGACCCCACGTTAACTCCATACAACCATTCCATTGGCGAAGGCACGCTCAGACCTGGTAAGTCAGGTGGAGTCGGTGCCTAGTACCTGCATCCTGCAGCAACCACACAATTAAACATAACAAGATATATATCCACATGCAGTCATATAGTGAATGGAAGTCGCAGTGGGGTAGGGTACTCGAGAGCGAGTAGTACGACACTGTTCCATTCACGTTCCTGTATAAACAAATCACTACATTCAACAAGATTTCTGGTTACTTATCAACAACATAAAACAATCAATTATCTCACCATCAAATATAGAAATTATCATCAAAACATCTGAAACATCTAGTTTATTTATCAATTGTAAAGCATAAAATAACAGAATCCAACATCAACAACTGCTATCATAACGATTAGTTCCATAATGAATTAACAAAACAACAAGGGATCCAACATCAGATAATCTAAGATACTGTCATAATGTCAGATCCTAATAAGCAACTATCAATCAGACAGACGACAAGGTGAGGGGCACTACAACTCGGACTTCAGAACTTATGAGCAAAGGAATCTTGTCAATTGCATGTAGGGTTTTCACAATGAGCGCAAGGCGTGGGGCTCTTAGAGAGGTCTTTATTGGATGCAACCAAGAAGACGAAATGCACAAAAATATGTGAATCATAAGTTTCAAGGGCAAGGGGAGCACTGGCAAAGGAATGACAATTGGAAAGCAACTTGATGGGGCAGTTCCTCGCCAGGACGCCATGGGTGGTTTAGGAAAAAGAAGTTTTCTAAAGAAGATGCTGCAGAAAATTGGTGAATCAAGGATGACAACAAAAGGGCAATGGCTTAGGACGATCAAATGAAGACATCTTGGAAAGGAAAGGAAAAGGTGGCGATTGAAGAAGAACCCTCGCACAACCACAAATATCTGAAAGGTAAGGTACCAAACCCTAATCTGCTTAGGCCTCATGTTGTTTTGGACAAAAAATAAATTGAGAAATCCATAGGAAGGCTCAAGGAGTATGGGGCTCTGACTAAGTGGGGTGGGGGTTGGATTGAGATAGAGAGAATTCAAAACTAGTGTTAGGGATTGTGGGAAACCTTGTCTAGATCACAACAATTCCAAATGCATTCTTTTTGCTTGAATTCCCTTCAAACGCAGAAAAATATGAAGCACTTAATAGTGGGCCACATTTCCTTGATGGTGTGGGAATGCATATGATTGATTAGCACTTGAATTTTGTCCCTTGGAAGCATAAGTTTGAGGAGGGACTGATATGGATTTGACTATATAACCTCCTGACAAAATACTAGGTAGAGGATTTCATCAAGGATGTTGGGAGGAGTTTGGGACCACTCATTTCAATTGACAAAATGATGGAAGACAGATGCCAGGGAGCCTATATCAGAATTTGCATAGGTTTGAAGCCTCATCAACCCCTGAGATCCTAGCGAAGGACAAATCTTGGATCCAATCAATACTTAGAGAAGATCAATTGAAACTATGCCCAATCTACAAATCAAGGGAACATGGGAATTTGGAATATAAGATTTCAGTGAAGATAGATAAAGCCAACCTGTATAATTGGAGATATTTGCATACTAGAGAGAGTAAGGAGGAATAAGTGCTCCAAAACCATAGCCCAAAGAATTCTTAGAAGGATGAGGACCTTTTAGAAGGTGGATTGATAAAGGATATCCTTGAGGTTAAAGGGGATCCTAGTTTTGGGAAACAAGACACTAGCCTCACTCCATCAGAAATTTGTGGATGAGTTGAGTCTTGGGAATTGGTAGTATACAATCCCTTAGTTTTTGGGAAGTTGTTGACAGGAAAGCAGAAAGAGCCGACAAAGGAAGAAGCATTAGACATGGAGGTAATGAAGGAAGATTCTCAAGAGAAGTTAGGAGATACAATTGACTGCATTGCTAAAGGCAATGAAGGAGCCTAGAGAGCCAGAGTAGGCTGAACCCCCCTTTGGCTGGGAGGAGAGCGAAGAGGAAATAGACTATGAAGAAGAAAGCGGGTTGGGAGGAGAGGAAGAAATTATGTTGGAAGAAAGGATGCTGGAACAATCACAATCAAAGTGTCGAAAACCTAACATCAAAAGAGTGGCAAGAGGGGTCCGAAGACTAACCGAGCAAAACTGGAAATTGCAACCAATGTAGCAAGACAGATGAAACTCAGATCAGGGACTTGGATGTATTCCTTCCCTAGGAGCAATGAGGTTATTAACATGGAATGTTAGGGGCATCAATGCCCCTAACAAATGGCGTCTGGTCAAACACCAAATTGACCAATCAGAAGCAGACATTTTTTTCTTATAGGAAACCAAATTGGGGAAAGAGGAAAGTGATAGGAGATTAAGATGCTGGAAACAATGGAAATGCCATTTCTGTGAAGCTAAGGGTGCCTCAGGGGGATTGGGAATCATTTGGAACCCACTCACAATAGAAGGGGAAATTGTGGAGGAAGATAGGAGATGGATAATAATGAGATATAAAATGTTGCAGAGGAATGATAAATTTTATATCATCAATGTGTATGGTCCAACTACTACACTGGCCAAGAGATTATTATGGCAGCAAATTACAGGCAAATTATCAAATTTTAGTGGGGAGAAAAGCATCATAGCAAGCGATTTCAATGCAACTACAAATAATGATGAGAAGAGGGGTGGCTTGCATAGAACAACGATGGTGCAGCAAGACTTTCAGGAATTCATAGATAATAACCAGCTCAAGCATGTGCATACTAGGAATGGAATTTTCACCTGGACAAATAGGAGGAAAGGCTTCACAAACATAGCGGAAAGACTGGATAGATTTTTGCTAGCAGGGGATTGGGAAGAACAAGCAAACCTTGTAGAAGTAGTCATTCTACTGCTCTCTGGCTCTGATCACTATCCGGTCCAATTGACGATTCCTCCTAAGGGCACTCCTTTCAAATGTGAGAGTATGTGGTTGAGGGATGACACTTTACCAGAGTTGATGGTAGGATGGTGGAACAAAATCCAGATAGTAAATCAGTCCAACCTCTTCAAACTAAGCAAGAAACTGGGATTTGTAAAATCTAAGCTAAAGGAGTGGAATAAAACACACTTCAAAAACATCTTTCAGGAAAAGGAAAGAGTAGAATAGGAAATAGCCATCTTGAATGATCACATAATTAGGAATGGAATGGGGGACGAAGAGTTTGAAGCAGAAAAATCTCTAAAGGAGGAATGGATAGAACTCTTGAAAAGGGAAGAAATCTACTGGCAGCAAAATCTTAGGGAGGCTTGGCTAAAAGAGGGAGACAGGAACACCAAGTATTTCCACAGAACAACAGTGGCTAATAGGAACAGAAACAAAATAGCAGAAATCAAAAAGATGGATGGAAGTTTGACACAATCTATAGAGGAGGTAAACCAGGAGGTAGTGGTCTTCTTTGAAGCAATTTTGAATAAGGAAGATCCAAGTCAAAGAACAACGAGGGATAAAATTCTTGCCTCAATACCCAGAGTGGTCTCTCAAGAACAAAACCAGGCTCTATTCAAACAAATAGGGAAAGAGGAAGTGAGAACAACCACCTTTCTACTCAACCCGGACAAAGCCCTAGGACCAGATAGATTCACAGCCAGTTTCTTTTAGAAATTTTGGGAGATAGTAGGCGATGATCTCACTAATGCAGTGGAGGAATCTAGGAAAAAGATGACCATGCTAGGGTCCATAAATCACAATTTCCTGGCTTTAATCCCAAAGGAAAAGAACCCTCATGAAATGGGAGATTTTAGACCAATAGCACTATGCAACACAATATACAAGATAGTGACTAAAATCATAGCCAACATGCTTAGAGAATTCTTGGGCTCAATCATCTCGGAAGAACAGAGTGGTTTCACCCTAGGAAAATTAATTGTGTAAGGAATTATTATTGCCCATGAAGCAATACACTCAGCCAAGAAGACCCGGGAGGCATGTATGATTCTTAAGTTAGACATTCTAAAAGCCTATGACCTAGTGGATAGGCAATTCCTGTTGGAAGTACTGGAAAGGTTTGGATTCAATAGTAATTGGAGGGAGTGGATCAACAGTTGCATCTCGACACCAAAATTTTCAATCTTGGTCAACGGTGTTGCACATGATTTCTTTGCTTCCACAAGAGGCCTCAGACAAGGAGATCCTCTCCCCCCCTTCCTATTCATCATTATGGCAGAGGCACTGGGGAGAGGGATCAATGCAATTAGGAGAGAAGAGAAATGAAAAGGAATCACAATAGCAAATGGATTGGAAAGTGTGACTCATCAACAATTTGCAGATGATATCATCCTTTTTGATGAAGCATGCATAAGAAAAGCAAGAACCATTAAAACTTTTCTAGATGAGTATTGTCTGGCTTCTAGGCAAGATATTAATTGGAGGAAGTCAGAGGTTTTCTTTCTAAACACGTAACCCAGTCTCCAAAGGGATCTAGCAAGAATCCTAAATCTGTGGGTGGCAACTTTCTTGGACGCTACCTGGGAACACCTCTTTTTGCAGGATTTAACAAAAAAACTACTGGGAGAACCTGGTCAATAGATGCAAGAATAAAATGGGAACCTGGATTAGAAAGTGGCTATCCTCTACTGGTAGACTCTTGATGGTGAAATCGGTCCTGTCAACCATCCCAGTTTATTTGATGGCTTGCTTGAAAATTCCTAAAGCGGTTGAAGAAGCCATTAATCAGATACTTACTAAATTTTTCTGGAGTGGTTCAGGGGAGCAGAAGAAACTCCCTCTGGTAGCCTGGAATAAAGTTTTCTCCCTGAAGGAGGCTGGTGGGACATGTATAAGACAACTTGCAATAATGAACCTAGCTATGGGAGCCAAACTTGTTTGGAACCTCTACGAAAAAGGAGACTAGAAATGGGTTAGAATCTGAGAAGAAAGTATTTGGACACATATGAGCCCACAAGAATTCTAACCATTGCAGATCCACCCAGAGGTTCTGCAATCTAGAACTACATCCTAGAGTGTAGGGACATCATCTCAAAACATGTCTCCTGGGAGGTCAGGAACGACCAAAAAGCGACTTTCTGGAGTGACTCTTGGGGTGGGGGCAAGACACTTGCCAATCATCCTAACCTTGAAGAAATAAAAAATGAAACCCTGAGAGTCTGGGGTAGTAAGGTTTGTCACTATGGAAAAATAAAGATGCAAGATGGGGTTCCAACTTGGGAGTGGAGATCCTTGGAAGAAATTATGGCCCCCCAAGAGCAGAAAAGAGAACTAGTTGCAATTTTGAAGAATAGAACCTTTGCTCCATCAGTCCAAATGGACACTATCAGATGGTGTGGTTCATCCACAAGGTCCTATAAGGTCAAATGCGGATATAAAGTCAAGGAAGCTGCAATAACTAAGCAAAACTGGCCAATAAGGCTGATCTGGAACAAGCATTGTCTCCCAAAAGCAGGGGTTTTTCTTGGTTGGCACTACAGAAGAGGATCCTAATAGAGGATAGATTGGCAAGATTTGGAATAACCAGGCCGGGAAGATGTGTTCTATGTAAAAGCAACAGTGAAAGCGCCAATCAGATCCTTCTGACTTGCCCCTTTGTAGTCGAATGCTGGAAGTTTTTTATGAAGAAGATAAATTTTCAGAGCCCTCTGCCCCCAAGATATTGAAGTGTGGTTAAACATGTGGCCAGATATTCATCGGAAGGCAATTTTTGGGAGCATCTGGAGCATCATACCTTCAATGCTAATTTGAGAGATCTGGAAAGAGCGAAACAGGTGCATCTTTCAAGACAAGGAATTGACTCCTGAGAGACTTTGCAAAAAAATGGAAGACCTCATTACAGAGCTAGTCAATGAAGTCACCTGTAGGAGATCGAGCAATAAGAAGATTTTTACTTGCTAGGATGATGGGATTTCTAAGGTTTTTCCTAGTCTAAAAATTCCCACAGTGAATGCAGAAGGGGAAGCAGGAAGGGCAAAAAGACAGGAGGTGTTATGGGAGCCACCAGAGTCGGGCTGGATAAAGATAAATTTTGATGGACCATCGAAGGGCAACCCGGGCCCAAGTGGTGCAAGATGTGTGGCTCGCAATGATCATGGAAAAGTTTTGGCTAAGAAATCCCTCAGATTGCATGAGTTGACGAATAATATAGCAGAATTCAGAGCGGCTCTGATTGGTCTACAACTAGGGAATGAATTAGGTGTCAAATGCATTCACCTTGAGGGAGACTCACTTATCACATTAAATGTAATTAGGCTAAACTCCACTCCAAACTGGATCTTAGGCCAATGGTTTCATCCCATCAAACAACTGTTGGAAGGGTTTGAGGACTTTAGATTGAGTCATGTGTTTAGAGAAGGCAACACTATTGCTGATGAATTGGCAAAGGCGGTGATAGAGATTCCCTAGTTTTAATTCACTAGATGACGGCGAAAGGATGGACAGATCACTCGTACTCTATTTGAGTTGGCAGTTTAATTTTGGCAAGTGTGAGATTAATGTAGCTTGTTGGGAAATGATTTTGAAAAGTGACGAAAGCACTTGAGATACATCACTTTAGGTGGCGAAGTACGGAGCTTGGGCGATTCTTCTCAAAGTATGGTTAGTTATAAGATTTTAAGATCTTTGGCTTCATGTAGGAAGGTACACCTTTTCTAGAATAATCATTATGACGCAGAGCAGGGGTTTACAAATACAGCTTAGGGGTAGAGTGAAAGCAAATTCATTTTCATTCTACTCTAGAGAGGCTGGAGGGGTGCGAGTCATGGATATGCCTATCTGTTTGGAATCCACTAAGCAATAGATGTCATTCCAAGGGGAGATCTTAGACAAAAAGCTAAAAGCCATCCTCGTTTTTGCCCATCCTCTAGTGCTCTAGGCGATAAAGAAGGTGTTGGGAGGCAAATTTCTGCAAGCTTCTCATCGCTACCAAGTCAACACGGACATCACAGTGATGTTCCTGGCAATGTTTATATACATGAGGGTTGGTAAAGCCAAGGCAAAGGTTCTGTGCCAAAGGCTTTCCCTGCACTCTCTTCTTGGGGAGATTGATGCAGCCCTGGACAATGTGGATGCAAATACGCTTTCTCCTTTGGCGCATAACTACTACATGTCGAAGGCTCAAGGTGTGGAAGTTAGAAAGTTTCCTATTGTGAAAACGTTGAGGCCGGGAGATCTGGAAAATCGGTGGGAGGAAATTGAAAGAAGCATTAACTTCTTGGGAAGGATAGCTGGAATTGTGTGGGTGCCTAGAGCAGGTTGGGTCAGGAGGTACATGAAAGCCAAAGGTTTGACTCTGGTTGATGACATTGGGGATGACCAAAATTGGGGTCTAGGTGAGGGGGAAGAATGACAGAAAATCAATGAAAGAGACCCAGACGAAGCGGTTAACAGTCTGGCACATGACGCGTGTGGTTCAGAGTGCTCGGTGGTTACCAGAGCAATGACGACAAGGCAAGCTCGTGAGGAGGAAGACAACTAAACAGGGGAAGGAGATGCATCTTGTAGGTTGTTGAATAGTAATCTCTTTTTGTTTTCAAACTATCTGTATTATCGTTTGTTTCTGGTAAGTGGCCATTTTGTATATGTGAGGCCACCAATGTATCTAGGAATGTTTTGGTAGTAGGTCGGATGGGATATGATCAATCAGAGATGAAAGGTAACTAGGATCTGCTTGATGCTAGAATGAGAAAGTTGTAAAGCCTCCAATGTAATCTTTTGTCTTATTAATACAAAGGGTGCTACCCCTTAGCAGCTATTTAAAAAAAATTCTTGAGCTAGGAATTGCTAGTAAAAGTAGGATCATGATCATTGACAATGGAGCACTTGGCATCCTATGGAGTTTGAAGATAAAATCAAAGAAGTGTTAAGCAACCACAATAGTGGTGTAAGGGTGTGACAATCTATAAAAAATGGGCATATTTGGTCCAAAATGAGCTATTTAGCTCCTGACATTGGAAACCCCACATTCCACTAAGATATCAGTCTAAGCCTTATTTAGAATAGGAAGTGGCTATAGAAATCCTAGTGTTTCAATAGTTTTACCTTTATTCAATTGACACACATCACATTTGACAACAAATGCCTTGACATCCTGCTTACGGTCATCTCAAAAGAAATTCTATTTCACTCTCCCACAGGTCTTCAAAAATCTTGAATGATCTACAGTAGGGGAGGTATGAAATTCTAAAAGTAATTGAGGCTTGAGCTAAGAATTAGGAATTAAATAAATTAGGTCCTAATAGGTGATGACTTGGCTAATCTAGTGAAACCCTGGCATAGATTGTGGTTCATGTTCCAACTGTCAAATGATACCTTGAACTATTAGGTTAGCTTGACCCATTCCTACCAAATATCATGTCCAATTAGGTACTAAGATGGAAATAGAAAATATTGTGCCTTCCTCTTCATATTGACATGAGAGAGCATTTGCTACAACATTTTCCTTGCCCTTTTTGTAGACTATCTCATATTCATATCCCTGCATTTTAGTCACCCATTTTTGTTGTTTGGAGAAGACACCCTTTACTTCAAAAAATTTTCAAGCTATGATGATTTGTTTTGATTTGAAACTTTTGGCCCAATAGGTAAGGACACCATCATTGTACAACATGGAGGATAACCAACATTTCTTTTTCATATGTAGATTTATCCATATTATGCCTTGTAAATTGCTTTCTAGTGAAGGTGAGTGGCCTATCTTCTTGCATCAACATCTCACCCATGCTAGTGCCCAAGGCATCACATTCAAGAATAATGGGCTTGTGAAAATTTGGAAAGAACAAAATTTGAGGGGAACACATGGTAGTCTTGTGAGTAGTAAATGCCAAATCAACTACTTTTGTTGAGATGAAGGAGTTCTTTTTGAGCAAGGTAGCTAAGGACCCAATAATTTTACCATAGTTACAAACAAACTTGTGATAATACATTATCAAGCCTTAAAAACCTTGCAAGATTTTAAGGGACTTAGGACTTGGCCATTCCTACATTGTTACAATCTTCTTGCCTAGGTCAACCTATACACAAGCACATGAAACAATGTGGCCTAGATACTCCATTTATTGGACTCCAAAGGGATATTTATAGTGCTTACAAAAAAGGGAATGCTCTTTTAAGATATTGAGGGTTATCTCCACATGTTCAATATGATCAACCTAGTTGTGATTGTATATGAGAATGTGATCAAAGAAGACTAAGATGAATTTATGCATGTACCCACAAAACATTGTATTAATGAGGCTCTAAAAAGTGGGACCATTAGTTAAGCCAAAGGGCATTACCAAAAATACATATTTGTCCTTCATGAATCTAGAAGGCGATTTTAGGAATATTAACTCCTTTGTCCATAATTTTAGACATCACAACCTTGGAGGTATAAACATTTTTGGGAGAACACTAGAATGTCTAACCAAACTCAATTTTCCTCAATTTAATGGAGATGTCCCTAGTAGTTGGTTTTACTAAGCAAAATAATATTATACCTTACATCAAACTCCATACAATAAAAGGTGTCCATCACCTTCTTCAATCTAGAGCATGATACCATATAATGGTGCCAATGGTTTGAGAATAATGGGGAAATGCCAATGTGGGGTGAGTTTTGTAATGATCTACTAACCTAATATAGCCCCTATTCTTACATTGGCTATATTGGCACATTAACCAAGCTATGCCAAACTATTTCTATCTATGACTACAAAATTTGAATATTTAGCCAACTGAATAGAAAGACTTGATGATGCTTTTTAGGAGTTACTTTATCAATGACTTAAAAAAGGACATCAAAATCTAAGTTCAAGATGTTTAACCCACCAAACATGATGATAGCCATTAGGTTAGCCAAATTGGTTGAAGACAAATTTTATACTCAATTTCATACATATAAACCTCCACCATTTTGAACTCTATTGCCTACTTGCCCCATAATTCCTCCAAACCCTCATATGATACCAATCAAGTGCTTAAATGATTTTGATATGCAGGCTCACAACAATAATGAATTATGCTATAATTGTGATAAAAAGTACTCTCTGGGTAACAAATACATGAAAACAATTATATCTACTAGATGTGGAGTCACCCCCATCTCTAAAGACTTGGATCAACCAAAGGTCCCTTCCATTGAAGAAGAAGAACATGTGCCAAAAATCCATGATGAAATTTCCATAGATATTTTAATGCACACCTTTACCATAATAATCACACCTTAGATAATGAAATTAAGGGGTACTTCAAAAAACAACCTTTAACTATCTTTACTGATTCAAGCAATGCCAATAATTTCTTGGGCCCTCGAGTCCCTAAACAAGTAGATTATTATGTGTATCCTTGCTCTATCTTTGAGGTCATGATAACTAATGTGGGAACAATAACATGTAAAGGGAAATGATATAATGTTCCATTTTAGTGGGTGGCTACAATTTGGTGTCTAATATGTTCATCATATTAAGAACCTAAATAGAAAAATATAAATATGCAATAAATTTAGAAATGATCAAACCTTTAAGGTAGGGCAACACCATACAATAGCCACTTCGAGGGGGCAACCCTTCCAATTCCACTTGGAGGGGGAAATCCTCCCAATAGAGCATAAAATCCAATAATAATCTTTAAGATGCTTTCTACTGGGGAAGTTATTACAATATAAAGAGTTTACTAAAGACCACTACTATTCTCCCATGCATGTGGGTAACTAGTGAGATGACTTACAAAATATATGCATCCACATCTTTATTTAATATTATCTAATTATACTATCATACCCCTAGCCACATAATATTCCATCCATCTTGACATGTTTCATCCTCAAAAGATGAAAAAAATATTTAAGTACATAGCATGTGACTGTACGCTCAAAATCGTGACCTCAATTGCTTGGGGTTGTCAAGTTAGATTTCGGCACACACATGGACTCTTCCATCCTTGCCACGGGGTGAACTGCCACATCATTTTGACTCTCATGGAAGTAGCCAGTCGAGAGAAGGTGAGACATGAGGGTGGTCTGGTTTGTTGGAGAGTTGGACTTTATGGAGAGGGGTCGGCACATCCTGGGGCCTTTGTTGTTGAGTGCTAATGTAGATGTTTCGTTCGATGATTTTTGTTGTAGAGATAACCGTATGACCCGAAGGGTCATTGGTTACTCTTCTTCTGTTAGGGTTTCTACTATTCCACCTCTGTGTGGGTAAGCTATTATTCTCGTTGATGGCTTGTTGTCTTTCAATTCATTGGATGATTTCTAATTGCATTTGAAGTTGTCTGAATGCTTCTAGTTGTTGTAAGACAAATGGATCCTGTAGTGGTCTTAGATGGATTTCCTTTGTGGACTAACATTTGTGAGCTGAGACAAGAGATTGGTGTATGTGGACTAACCTTGACTAGACTTTGAGTTTTGACTTAGGGTTTTGAGTTGACCTAAGGTTCAGTTGTGCGTTCACTTTTGTTGACCTTGTGACGATATCAAGGGTTTGACCAAATAGTTGACCATGGTTGAAACTTGTGATGATATCAAGTGTTTGCAATTTATCTAAGTATCTAATGGTTTTGTTCTTTTCTTGATATTTTTATGAATGCAACTATATGAAATGCAAAACCTATTTTTGTGCTTTTTTGGATATTTTGGAAATAAAAGATGCTTTTTAATCGAAGAAAGGAAATATGAATGCAACTAGAATGAATTTTACCTAATGCAATTATTCTATGTTTTTGGGTTTTTGAATATTTTGAAACGATTTAATCTAGAAAAGGAAATTGCAAATAAATGAATTAACTATGAATTCTAATTACTTCTAGAATGCTAGATCTAACTATTCTATCAAGGAAAAAGTAATAAATTACTAATTGTAAGAGCAATTTCAATTTTCTAATTAGTACCAATTGACAAAAAGCATAGAGGAACTTGAAATAAAGAAGACTTGTCCTCCACTACCCTCAGAAATCCTTGATGGCAACCTCGTATCCTCTTGAAGCAGCAGGAAGACCTCTTGGCGACAAGACAACACAAAGAAGCAAAAGAAGCTTTAGAAGCTTTGCGAAGAGAGCTCAATGAGAGTTGCTGATGAGCACAATGGCTTGATTGAAGCAGCATAGGGGCGCTTGAAGAGGTTTATGTGAAATCTTGATGAACAAATGAACAAACAAAAGGCACCTTCATTGTGTGTGAGCATGAGAATGTTGATTGGAGAGTAAAAACTTAGCAAGAGTTTTGTGCACAATGAATTTGCCTCCCTTTGTACTTGAGGGAGGGGGGTATTTATAGGTTAGAAGAAGGGATGAGAGGTGGAATTGATTGAGAAGTTAACTCAATTGATTGAAGAGTTAACAAGGATTGATTGGGGAGTGAATTGGATTGATTACCCAATGAACTCAGTTAATTAGGGAGTGATAATGTAATAATAGCTTATCACTGAAGAAGAAATGGAGTTAGAAGAATGCATGGGAGAGAATGAATTGTTAATTTTAGATCAAATGGAGCTAATTATGCATGTGTGGGTGCATGAAATATTCAACTCCGTATTAGGGATAAAAAATCATGCAAACTGGAAGAAAAATGGGCAAAAATAGATCTATTTCGAGTTAAAAACTTGATTTTTTCTATGGTTGGAAACGTGACAGGGTCACCCATGGGTCGCCCCTTTCACATTAGGTTCACCCATGGGTCACCTGGGGGAGATCCTGATTTATGAGGGTCGCCCAACGAGAGATCTGGAAAGAAAGGGGTCTGGGTGAAAATGCATGATGGGAGATGGTAGAGGAGATGAAAAGGAGGGGATCTGCCTTTGGAAATAGGTTAGTCATGTGCAAGAATCTAAATCTCCACTTGCAAAGTAGGATCTCCTGGTGGGAGATCTGAAAATAATAGGGGGATTTGGATTGGTTGAGTGAAACTGAAAACCAAAAGTGGGAGATGGCTCTAAGGGACCTCTAGAAGGATTCTAGGGGTGGAGAAGATGAAAAACATAGGGGAAAGGTGAAAACTCACCTAAAAGACACATACAAGGCTTAGGAACAGGGTCAAAAGCTCAGAAAAATGCAAATTGACAAGTGTCGCAAAGTGTCAAAAAGCGTCAACAATAAAGAGAGGGAAAATGACAAAGAGGAAACAATGCAAGATGGAAGAAAAGACATGACACCAAGAGGTTTTCTGCTTAGAGGACATTATTTCATGCTTACATGTACGTGACAAAGATTATATATCATCATAGGGGTCTGCGTGGAGGCTGTGCGTGATTTTTGTGCTTACGATGACAAAATATGAAATTTATAAGGAAATAACTCATTTTTATTACATAAAAAATATGTTGTGTTGAGGAACACCAAATTCCCTCCCCTTGGGAATCTTTGTCCCTAAATTTTGATGACCAAATTGAAACTTGTACATGCATCTTCTTCTTCTTCCCCCTTTTTTTCCTTGCTTGGACATGAGCATGTGCAACAACTTAAATCAGTAGAAGTTTTGATAATAGTTCATTTTGATAAACATAATGAACTCATTTATTAGAATTCAAGATGTTAATACTCAAAAACACACTAGGGATCTATATATGGATGGACCAATAAAATATCATGCATTTTGAACATGTGATCAAAGATCTCCAATGCTAGTTGATATGAAGAAAATACTATTTGTGGAGAATCATTGATAACCAATGGAAAAGGCTCTTTTGACTACTATGAATCATCAAAGCTAAGTTGAAAATAATTTTTGGCATTATATAGAGGAGATTATTCAAAGAGAATCTCGAATAAATTAATTTCACCAAATTGAAAAAATCCTTAGACCATTCTATGCATCTATCTTCCAAATCTAACCACGCATATATTTCCTTTTCATATGCCCATTGTACTTTAGAATGAAGATAAAATTTATCAAGCACGTAATACTTAAATTCATGGAAAGCATCTTTAATTTCATTCTTTACTTCTATATTCTCCTCTAGGGTTTCCAAAACTCCAAATAGATTAAACTTAAGGTTTGCCATGAAAACTAGGGTTTGAAGAATATTTTTCAAGAAACCCTCTTTTCTTCCATAGACCTGAAAGGAAATAATGTAGAAAAGTATATTATAATATTTCTATCCACTTAAAAAAAATAGAATGTGATTTCCTTACCTAGTGTGCAAGATATTGTTTTTTCCAAAAGTCATGAGTAAATGATTTCTAGAAGATTTGAATTGTAAGGTGAACTTAAGATTCTCTTGATACTATTCTTCAAATTTTTAATGTGTCCAGTTTTCAAAAAAATCTCAAATCCTCTTTCCAATGAATTTAGATTTATCTTTTTTGAATCCCTATGTGAAACACACTACCTTTTGCAAGAAATTTGCCCATAAATAGAAAAATAATAAAAAAATTCTTCCCACTTTTCCCTAAAAAGATCTCTAGTACCAAATATTAAGAACCTTAATAGAAAAATATAGAAATATGCAATATATTCATAAGGATCAAACCCTTAAGTTAGGGCAACACTATACCATAGCCACTTTGAAGGGGCAAACCTCCTAATGCCACTTCAAGTGGGCAATCTCTCCAATAGTGCATAAACTTCAATAATAATATTCAAGATGCTTTCCACTTGGGAAGTCATTACAATATAAAGAGTTTTGCTAAAGATCACTACTCCTATAACCATGCATGTGGGATAAATATTTTATTCTATCTAACTAGTGGGATGACTTACAAAATATATACATCCACACCTTTATTTAATATTAACTAATTATAATATCACACGCCTAGGTACATAACACATCTTTCACTAGGACACTTGAACTCTGAGGGGTAGGAAAACATACGCTAAGCGAGAATTCGAAATGAACACTAAGCGAGAAAACGAACACTTGAACTGTGAGGGGCATGAATTGGTACGCTAGCTACCTGAGGTGCCAACGCCGGATGGGGGTCGTTCAGGGTTGGTGCTAATCTTGGATTGTAGGCAGTGGTGGCCCAGGTGACTGGTGGTGAGCGTGTGACTGATGTGGTTGGACAGGGGAACATTCCTGTGAACGTGGGTCTTGGGGTCCACCTCTCACGGAACCAATTTTTGTCTCTGGTGTGGGTGTTAGAGTGCATTCTGCTAGGGTGGATGTTGTTGGTGGGCCTGTTGAGGGGCTTCAGGCTCTTGGGGGCCCAAATAAATCTTTCTCTGCCACTGTGACTAGTTCTGGCGTTTGGTCCCGCTCACCTCAGCTCGGTTCTCGGCCTATCCCTTGTGCCCGGGAGTCTCCAGTTGTGGTGTGTGGACCTGAGGTCACTGAAAATGAAGAATTTTATCGCAATACTAGAGTGATCTGTAGATTTAATGGATTCTGACCCTCTTTGCCCAATCTCCACAATTGGGTCATGGAGTTGTGGAAGCCACTTGTTGAAGGTAAGATTGAGTTGTTTCCTTGTGCAAGAGGATTCTTTATTGTGACATTTGCTTCTTTCGAGCAGCGAGACTTAGTGTTCAATGGAAGGGTTTGGTTGTGGGGGGAGAATTCCCTCTCCATCAAGCCCTGGACTCTCTCATTCAATCCCCTAACTGAGCCGCTCAACATCAGACCTATTTGGGTCCGTCTCCCAAATCTCCCTCTCTAATTTTGGGAGGATTCTTGCTACGAGAGCATTGGAAATGCCATTGGTCATTTCCTCAAGGTTGATTCCACAACCTCTTTCATGGGACATTCCATAGTTGCTCGCATCCTTGTGGATATTGACATATCTAAACCTCTTCATGGGGATGTGGTCTTGATGGTAGGGGATAGGCCCTAGAAACAACTATTGGATTACGAGGGTATTCTTTTTAGATGTAGAAGGTGTTTTGCTACTGGTCATTTAGCCTCTGGTTGTCCTCTCTCGTAGCGTAAGGGAGCTACAACTTGGTGGAAGTATGCTCTCGTGGACCACCTGACTATCAGTGCTTCATCGGAGGACTGTTCATCTCAGGGGGATGATTCCTCTGAGGAGATTGAACTTCCTGCTGAGAGTGTTGTTGAAGGGAAGGAGAAGACTGCAGCTGTGGTTCCCTCACTCACTCCAGACTCTTCTAATCTTTTTTCTTCTCATTTGTCCGCTCCTCCAGCTTCGGGTCAGCTTGCTTCTTCTGGTCTGACTTCTTCTTCTTCTTCGGGCTTGCCCTCTTTGGGCTCGACATCCCTATGTCCAGATTCCTTGGCAGCTGTTGGGGTTTGTCGGGAGCCCTCTTTGCTTGAGGCTTTGGGGGAGGTTCCCCTCTCTCCTCTCTCTACTGGTCCTTGTTCTGATCCCTCTTGGACAGTGGTTCAACATAGGAAGAGGGGTCCTTTGCTCTCTAGTGGCAAAGGTCCTAGGTGTTCTAGATCAGGATCTGGTGTTGTGTAGATCCATGTTGTTTGTTTTCAGCTGGGCTGTTGTGCCTGTGCTATCGATCTATTGTTCCTGGTCTTCTATTTTTGGATCTGGTTCTTGCAACTTGGCTGTGTTTGTCCTGTTTTCCCTTGTGGCCTTGTTGGTTTTGGGTTTAGCCCCTTGTCTTTTGGGATGCTTTGTAACAGGGTTCGACACCCTTGTTTTACCGCTTATCTTTATCAAAAACACATCTTTCACTAGGGGTTGTGATGTGGTTATAGGAGCACAATGGTTACATACACTTGGACCTACCCTATGGGATTCCTAAAAAATGTGGATGTAATTTATGACCAATAACCAAAAATACACACTCACCAGGTTAAAAGTAGGTCACAGAAACTTTATCAACTCTTATTGTATCGAAAAGTTATTAAAAAGGAATCCTTTAGGGTTATAGCCCAACTTTGTTCTTTGTAGCTCACAAAATTAAGTCCCTAGAATCAATTGACTAAGTTGCATAATTTTCTCACCAAACATACTTCAATATTTGTAGAGGCACATGGAATTTGCCCTCGACATTCTTATGATCATGACATTCAATTGATTCTACTACACCTATAATGCCCCTCCATTCTCATCTTGGATGTGCAGATGGTCTGGCTAAGGAGCATGAAGATGAAGGTAAAATAATAGGAATATTTAAGGTATGTTAGATAGTTGATGTTGTACATTATATGATGTTGGTAGATGCTACATTCATGTTGACGACATTCCTGATTATGCTCATGTGTGGTTTCATATGATAGTATGTTTTATCGATAATAGATTTGTTGCGACACTGATAATTTATATGCTTTGACATTGTTTTACTTTCAGGCGATTATGATGTTGATCTTACTATGATTGTCATATGTTAGAATTTATTTTTATACGACTGATTCTGTATCATAGGATGTTATGTTGTGACATTTTGTGTAGATTAATCATATTATGTGTATCATGCGATTATCTAATGATGGTTCTTATTTAGCCGTTCAGTAACTGATTGCTATGTGTGTTGTGATTACGTGTTTGATGTGATGGCAAAAGGGACAGTGTCACATTACTCATGCGTGAGTACCCTGCTACGCTGTGATTCCCTTTCACGGTGTATTTGACTATATGATTATACATATATGTCTATTTGTTCGATTGTTTGGTTGTTGCAGGATGTAGGTACCAGGCATCGACTCCACCTGAATTGACAGGTCTGAGCGTGCCTTAAACCCAATGGAAATTGTTGAATGGAGATAACATGTGGTCCCCTAGTTAGCATTATCCTTGAAAATGATGAGTATTTAGTTTTGCACCTAGTCAGTGTTGTCTGTATGGGCATAATGGTCAGTCATTATCATTGCAGTCATGCTTTCAATCGTGTATTGTGTCAGGTATTGTTTGGCATTTGGGTTATTTTGTTTGTAATTGTTTGATTAATGTTTTGGTTAATTGCTTCATTACAATAAAATTATTAAGTCAAGAGGGCACTTTGATAAATAAATATAGATGTTTTTTTGCAAATTATAGTTGTGAGGAAATATGTATTATTATGTCTGAAAAAGATTCTCTTTCTTTATTATTATTGCCTTGAGTAATTATTTCCCATTTTGGCCACTTAGAAGAAGTGGCAGTTACGCACCTCAAGAGGGAATTTAGAAATAATAGTTTCTTTTGTGTAAGAGACTAATTTTAGAAAAGTAGAAAGAAACTATTTTTGTTTGGTTGTAAATAAAATAAATAGCAAATTCTAAAATAAATAAAATCAGAGAGAAATTATTGTTTGGTTAAAAATAGCAAATTGTAAGAAAGTAATAAAGGAGAATCTTCTAGAAGAAATTATGGGTGGTGCTTATGCATGTTCAACTTTATTATGAAATATCGAGACATAATTTGGGAGGAGCGTGTATTTCAAATAGAGAATATGTTTTATGTTTTGGGGATCTCTCTCTCTCTCTCATGAAGTTTTCATTTTTCTTTTGCCACCATAAACCGTAGTTTCCAAAATAAAAGACTTGGGGGAAAATGGATACAAGTTGGGAATTTTGTGAAGATGTGATAGAAGTAATATTCTAGGTATGGACTGAGATATGAATCTGATTTATTGTTGCATTAGATTTAGTAAAATATTCTATGAATTCTCTTCTACATTTTCAGAAACTAGACTATTGCGTTAGCCATAATTTTATTTTTACGAATTGGGTTTCTCTAATTTTTTTATATATGGTGCATGACCTAGATATCTAAATCATATCCAAAAATCAGCCATATACAGTTTGTCATTTTCGAGATATGAATATTTTGTGACTGTCTACCTCTCACTCATTTCGTCTCTATTTTAGCAGTTTGTTGCATTAGCCATAACTTTATTTTTACGAACTGGGTTTCTCTAATTTTTTTATATATGGTGCACGGCCTGGATATCTAAATCATATTTGAAAATCATCAATACCTAGTTTATTATTTTTGAGATATGAATATTTTGTGACTATCTACCTCTTACCCGTTTTGTCTCTGTTAAAACAATTATTTGCGTCACCAATAACTTTATATTTTCAAACTGGGTTTCTCTGATATTTTTCAACAAATTCATTTCAAGTGCATATCCTACAATCATTGCTTTCCATCATATGACTTCTTTGAGGCATCCACCAATCAGTCTGCGTGCCCTGTCTATGCTTTCACATTTTGCATTGTTGGTAGCTTCTAAAGCCTTCTCAACAAATTCATTTTGTGCTGATCCTATCATATGCATGTGGTTAAAAGTGTGGTAGATTTGATGAAGATGTTAGATCTATAGGAATGTTTTGTTGTTTAGTATTCCTTTCCTCTCAAGATAACCTTAGAACAAGGTTCTTTCATTGTAGCTTCGGGTTTTGTATCTTGTGATTCTATCTAGTGTAAGATATTTATAGCATTCTAATATTATAGGCTTTTAGCCTTGCTTATATAGTTATATTTAATAGTATTTACAGAATTGTCCAGATTATTAATGAAATCTTCATCAGTGTAAATAGTGTAAATAATTGTTTTGTTTAATTTGTATGCCTTAGGGTTATTTGCATGTTGTTCGCAACCATTTTAATTAAATAAAATTAACATAAGTCTTAGGAACTATTAGTTAAAACATTGTTACTCGTGGACTCTTATATCGTATGATTCTAAAAGTAACTATTACTAGTGGTTGGAATATGATAGTTCTATATTGTTGAGGAAGATTCACTTTATGATTGTTAGATGATTGATCATGATTCAATTAATGTTACATTTTTTAAGACCCATAACTAGTGCATTATGTCATATGTCGCAATTGTGGTGTTGTATTTGAATTATTGATGAAGGATCTTAGTTTGGTCTATTAGGTGATGATGTGCATTTGAGAATGATTGTGATGTGAGACCATAGTGTTTAGTGTGTCAAGTGTTTGTGTCATTTGGGAAAGTTGATTCCAGAGGCCAAGAGGGGTAGTCATGTGTATGACTCATGTGATTATGTAATCTTGCTAATAGTTGAATATGTATTGGTTATATGTTGACTCCCCTCTATTTATGGATTCATGTGGTTATGATGACTGTGCAAGATGGATAATGTCTTGCTCAGTGTACCTATTCATGTGGTTATGATGATTGTGTAAGATGGATAATGCTTTGCTCAGTGTACCTATTCATGTGGTTATAATAACTGTGCAAGATGGATAATACCTTACTCAATGTACCTATTCATGTGGTTATGATAACTATGCAAGATGGGTAATGCCTTGCTCTGTGTAATATGAAATGATGTATATTTTGTGTTGTAAATGTATCATGATGAGAAATGTGATATTTCATGCTTGGGTTTTGTTTTGGGCTTTAAGAATCTAGATGTAGTGAAGGGGGAGTGGCTTTCAATGTGGGGCTGGCGCCAAAAGTGGCTTGTTAGGGTAACCCATTGGAAGTTGTTAATCCAGTGATAACTTAATAATAAACTTAGAGGGTTGGGTAGTTTTCACACTAATCAAGATATTTGGATGCCTCACTCATGACTCTAGTGCTTATTCAGGCTAAGGATGAGATGAGAAGGCTGTGGTTGGCAAAATCAACTTCCTTCTCCTCATCAAAGGAATGTTGGTTCCACATGTGTCACCCTATGGGCCCGGTGTCTAGTGAGAGACTATCAGGGTAACCATAGATGGGGGTCGGCGCCTAGCGAGAGACTGTCAGGGTAACCCATGGATGGGGGCCAATGTCTAGCTAGAGACTGTCAGGGTAACCCATGCTAGGACCATGCGATGACACTCATCCCTACTGTAGTCTAACATTCTCTATTTGTGTTCTCCCCTTTGTTTTGTGAATGCCTCTGGAAGTGATGTTTGAGTTACTTGTGATGTCCTTATTGACTGGTGTTGTTTTGGAGTCATGTGTAGTCCTTGCACCTGTTAGTCTATTGTCTTTTTGACTGTTGGAGGAAGTGGTGACTCTGTTGTGAATGTCATGTGTATTTGTATGTTGGAGTCATGTTAGCCTTTTGTGTTGTGTTCCTGTCTTCTTAACTGTTTCATGTTGTGGGACCTTATTGTTATCTCCTAGCACGGGGGGTGGACCTTAGGGTTCCACATGGTCGGGTGGTTATGCTTTTATCTCCATTGGTTTCCCTTGCTGTTGTTCATGCGCGAGAAGGATGTACCTTGTATGGCAGATTTCAGATCTTGCTCTTGCTTGAGGAGGCAGATACTTATGATCATGTTTCAGTCTTGTATATTAGTTAAATCATGTACTGTTATCTTGATATATGTACTCCAATGTAATCTGGATAGCAATATTGTAAACAATGTAATGTTGTACTCTCTTGTAAAGGAGCTTGTTTATGTACTTATGATCCTATGTGTAGGATTTTGATGCTTACTTATCTGATGATATAATATGGAATTGTATGTGTTTATTTATCTGATGCAATTTGACTTGAATGAATTGTGTTTGTTAGTTAATTCATAATGTTGGTTAGATCTTGTTTTAGTTCATTAGTAATGCAGCCGTGGAACCCTAGAGTATAAAGCTTAATTTAAATGTTATGAATAAGTATATGATTGTTGTTATTTCCTTCATTTTAAAAAAAAATATTTGTCCTTTTTGTAAGCTTAGTTGTGTTATCCTTTGGGTTCCTTGGCCGGGTGTTACAACGCCACCTAATATTTGGTTGTACCGCTATCCCTTTATGTAGAAGATCAAGATTGAATAGATAGTGCAAGAATTGTTGGTTGGTAGGGTTATTCAACCTGGTGCTAGATCCATTCCTTGTTCACAAAAGGGATGGTTCTTGGTATTTGTGTATATTTTATAGAACTAAACAAAATCATGATCAAGGATAAGTTCCTAATTCCTATGATTGATGGGTTTCTTGAAGAATTACAAGCCCATCCCACTTATTTTCCAAAATAGATCTCCAATCTAGATATCACCAAATCCACCTATGAGAAGAGGCTATTACTAAGACTACCTTCTACACTCAGGAATGACACTATGAATTTTTGGGTTATGCCATTTGGTCTCACTAATGCCTCATCTACATTCCAAAACTTGATGAGAAAGATTTTTCATCTACTTCTTAGGAGATTCATTATGGAATTTTTTATGACATTCTCATCTACAACAACACTTTGGAAGAGCACCTCCTTCACCTTGATCAAACCCTTCAACTTATTTCTAACAACTAGTTATGTGCCAAACATTCCAAATGTTCTTTTGTCTAAATCAAGGTCAAATATTTAAGTCATATTGTCTTAGTAAAAAGAGCTAAGGTCAACCCTAATAAAATTGAAGCTATGAAGAATTGGCCCAAATCCAAAACTCTCAAAATTATTTGGGGATTCTTGGGTTTAACTTGCTCTTATAAAATTTTTGTTAAGGGCTACAATAAAATTACTGCCCCATTGACTACCATGTTAAATAAAAATGTATTTATGTGGTTGGAAGTGGTAGTGAAAGATTTCAATTTCCTTAAGCATGCTTACACTATTACTTTACTCAATGGGGGCAAAATTGTGGCCGTATTTTTATCACCTTACATGATCTTTAATGATTGCATCATATGTTTATGTGTTGGAACAACACATTGCTATATGTGGCCATTGTATATTTTGTTCTCTCCTTAAATATTTTGATCTTATGGACTCAATTTGAGGGGGTGTATTATCTCTCGTTTATAATTTATTTTTATATTTCATATAGTCTTCTACTAAGCAAGTTGTGATATACAAGCCTTTCAGGACAACACAAACTACATATCAAAACATATCAACCCACTAACTAATACATGAACATTCTGGAAACTATGCCTTATACATAAACAAAGCTAGGGAACCAAAACCTAAAATATACTATAATTAGTTTTTTTGTCATACCGTATACATAAATACAATATTAATGTTCACCATGAAATAGAACCATATTATGCATTGCAACTACTATTTGTTGCAACAATTTTAGCACCAAAAATTTCTTTATTAGTAGAATAGTTTCATCAACATGTGAAGAAATCTATACATAAATACAATATTAATGTTCACCATGAAATAGAACCATATTATGCATTGCAACTACTATTTGTTGCAACAATTTTAGCACCAAAAATTTCTTTATTAGTAGAATAGTTTCATCAACATGTGAAGAAATCTTGGATTTATCATTATCCATATTGAATCTAGTAGCACATTGCTTTGTCTATTCAGAACATTGATACCAATGCTCTCTACAATGAAATGAGTGTTATCATATTTATGGATCTGTTCACACTCCTTTTGGTCTTTGACTGGTCGAGAGTTTTACACCATGCAAGGCCTTACATAGCAATAAATAGGTTCTTTTATGAGAATATGAAATTACATACTTTGCTTTTACATCATCCCAAGTTAACAACTGACCATTAACCAAGAAGTCCCTAAAGTTTCTTATACCTTTAGAAACCCACAATTTAGTTGAACAACCCCTTACTAAAGATAAAGGTTTATTACCCCCAAGCTAGATTCCACCATATGCATCTAAAGTTAATAAAACTTCCTTCAATCCTACAAAATGCATCATGCCTATAAATCAAATTCCTTACGTATTCCCATGCTCCACAAATACTACAAAACATGGTAGACCCAACAAGCTTAACACTAAATTTTATTAAAAAATATTGTAATGATGTAAACCTTTCCAACATTTATTCTTTTTAGGGACAACAAGGTTTATATTATTTTCAATTAAAACCTTCCATGGTTCTGGACCTTTAGTGATACCATGAATTTTAAGGTCTTTAAGTCCCATCCCTCCTTTAGCTTTAGCTAGACAACACAATTTCCCATTAATATCATGTCTATTTCTATTATCCTTTCCATCTAACCAAATGAAATTGCATGCCATTTTTTGAATCTTTTCAACTTGAAAAATACTGAATAACTATAAAGCATAATAAATGTTGAAAGAAGATGAAAATTTCAAACCAACCTATAATCTACTAGCTAAAGAAAGGAGGCGACCCTACCTTTATTATTTTTCTTTTCATTTTTTTGAAGAACCCACTCCCACATGTCTTTAAGTGAAGGATTAATAGAAAAATGAATGCCCAAATATCTAGCAATTATTGTTGCTCCCCCAATTTGACCCCCATTTAGCTAACTAATGAGGTAGGGTATCTTTCCAATGAGAGATAATAGATTTACTATAAGAGATTTTAGATCCCAAGGCAATGCTATATATTCACGTAGCTTATTTATCGTACCCCATTTTAGAATTATCCTATTAAATGGGATGCCTTGTTGCATGTATCTTGCATGTTATCTAAAATGGGGTGCCTTGGTTTTCATTGGCTGTGGAGAAGAGAGCTCACTCCAAGAATGGGTATTAATTACTGGCATGCATTTCATTTTTTATTTTTTGACAATTCATTTCGATGTTTTGTTTTAAAATAGCAAAAGCATCTTGAAAAATAAATGTCCTATTTCATGGGTGAGTCTATGATCTCCCAAAAATAGAGTTTTTGTTTTATTCTCTTCTACATATAAAATTTCTCAGCATAAGAAATGTTTAAAATGATATTCACAATGTAGAGGTCTTGGTAGATGATTGCATATAAAATGGTATAAAATGATATTCACAATGTAGAGGCCTTGGTAGATGATTGCATTGAGTGTCCTGCCAAGCCTTCTCTTGTGAAATGTGATTTCTCTCTATATATTAATTTTTGTAGCAACCCTTTTGCACCATATATTCGTGTTGTCAAATAAAATCACACATTGTATTCTTAGGGGAAAGCATAGTTCTCTCTATACAACACAGATGGATTTTACTATTCCTTGAGTAAGCCGCTTAAGGGTTGCAGATCCAATCACTTTGCAAAGATTACAATAGATTGAATGTCTATATCCTTATGAGATGCTTTCTATATACCGTGTGATAATTAAAGCAGCTTTGATTTCACAAATTTCTATTGTAAGTTACCCATAAAAAGGGTTAGTTGAATATGACTTTAGAAACTCAGGCAAAAAGTGATTGTAATGTAAGAAATCAGAAGTACAGTTCTACATTTTGCATGCATGTCTACCAGAGCCGTAGAAGCTCAAAAATCTAACAAAATTCATTTACCCTTTATGTTTGATGGATGTCTGTACCCTACATCAAAGCTCACATTTTGGCGTAGGCTAGAAGGATGCTGACAAAGTATGGTTTTACCCCTGTCAAATACGTTGGCGCATAAGGGCTTGGCCTTGTTGTAGGGCACATGCCCTAATGGGCGGCGACCCTCTATGGCAAGCGGCTGTTGCTTCCATCCCAGCCACGAAAAGTTCCTGCAAAAAAATCATTCATTACCAACATGTCCTCTATCTGAAACCCTTGTCATTCAAATGGTAGTCATGAGATTTGGTGCCACAGAGGATTCGCCATACTTGAGCCTGTACAAAGGACAACATAATCTTATTAACATTGACGGCAGTTGAGCCCTCTCGGCTCTCCTCCCAACTGAACACACTAATAAAATATACGTTTTTTCTATAAACATCTCTGAATTTTGTTTATAAATCCTTACTAATACTTGTAATCCTATATAAGTGCTAAATTGATTGTGTATATTATGATTAAAATAAATCAACATAATATAAGTTGTTAATTTAACACTAATTAATATATAATAAATATACCTTAATAAATTAAGGTTTGGTTATTATTTTCTGACTATTCATCCAATCATCTTACATAATTAAAATTTTCTAACAAATTATTATAGTTCATAAATATTTTCTTTTATTTAATAATTTTAAAAATATCATTTATCTGTATTCCTATTGTTATGTTGTGAACAGTTAGTGGAGAAAATGAAATAATGATTTAAAATTTTATTAAATTTTGGATGCAAAGATTTTTATTAAAAACAAATATACATATCTCAAAAGGCAATAAATGCCATAAATGTAAGGTGTGTAGGCTGCACGCAGAAAGGGTTAGGATCATAAAGGCAATATCGATACTAATATTAACTAGACATGAGCATCAAAACTGTGAGTTTTTCGTTTCGGTCTTCCAGCTCTACCTTTATTGAAACTAATTGTAAAATAGAGATGTCGCCGTCAGGATTGGGGAATGGAACAGGGATTCTGGGCCTGCTAACAATTTTAATGCCTCCAAATCCCCCTGCTGCCTTATGGAAGCATAGTGACAGAAAATAGAAATAGTTGCCTATCTGATCCTTCAATTGGAACTTGTCTGTAAAGTTCGTTCCAGGTGGTATGGGGCAGGTGGTTCCAAAAACTCCATCTTGCAAGGAGTTTCTTCTCTGTTGTATCCTATTCCTGTAACAGAACATGTATATCAGCTTAGGGCATACTCCACTACAAGTGACTCAAAACAATGAGATTTGACAAAACTCAGATTCAGAACTTACCATGACAATAGGAAAGGCTCATTTAAGCTATTATATACATTAATAATAATGTTGTCATTTGTTACACTATCAATCTAAGGTCCGGGAAACAGACCATTGATTGGAATTCCCTGCAACAACACCAATACAGATCTTATAGTGATGTAAACAAGCCACCTGTCATGATCTTTGAAGGAATGGATTCTTTAAGTATTTGTGACTTTTATATAAAGCAAAGAGACATCCCCTGCTGAGGGACACCAAGAGGCCATATAGTGCCATATGTAACTTTCCATGTAAATAACTTGTATGGATCTTCAGATATTATAGTTGAAAATGCTCTGGTAGACATTTATGCAAAATGTGGAAGCATAAACAAGGCAATGAATTGTTTTGATAGAATGCCTCAAAGAAATGTGTTCTCATGGAATGCCATGATTGCAAGATATGCACAAAATGGATTTTTTAAAAAGGCTTTACAAATTGTCAAGCAAATGCAATTGGTAGGTGTAAAGCCAAATTCCATAACTTTTGCTAGCATCTTGCATGCCTATGTCAAAATGGGAGCTTTGGAACAGGGTATGAATATCTATCAAAGGATACATGAAGGGAGTTTTTTGTTAAATGTTATAATTGCAACTACCTTGGTAGACATGTATGCAAAATGTGAAAGCATAGACAAGGCACTTGAACCATTTGATAGAATGCATTTGTCATAACCCCTATTTCTAATAATGAATTTTCAAATGAATATTAATATTTTAATGATCGTTGACTAGTTTTGACTCACGTGCGTGACAGGAACACACTCTCAACGGAGAGAGAGTATCATTGAGGAGGGGGTGTCTAGCTAACTGATGGCAACTGTGGTGAAAGGAATCTGCACACACAAGCACTTAGTCAGTTATGCATTGCATTTTGGATGATATCTCTCTATTTGATGAATTTAAATAGAAAAAGTTCCCTTGTGTATTGTCTAATATATAGTTAGATTATGGGTTCAATGAATTCAAATTATTTCATATTAAAATAAAATAGATCTAGAAGTTATGCCTCCTTTATTAAAATTGTTTAGAAATAAATTTCCCTATAAATTTAAATATGTTCCTTTTGAAAAGAGATAGACTTAATTGATAAAATTGTTTTTAAATAAATTTAAGGAAAGGAAAATTCTTGAATATTATTTACTTGCTTTTTCTTTATATAATTATGTGATCGAATAGAAATAATAAAATATGTTTATATATTTTATTTTGAAAATTCTAATTTAGATAAGAACAAAAAGTTAAAAGGATAGAAACATGGAGATGAAAATAAACTCTTTTATCATAATAGATAATAATAAATGGATAAGATAGAAATAAAGCAAGACAAATAGAAAAAAAAAAGAATAAGGAAATAAAAACAAAAAGGATAGGAAACACCAGATTAGAAAGAAAGCGAAGATAGGGAAAAAGATAGAAACCTCCATTAATAAAAAAAAGGAGAACAATTCATTCTAACGGACCTGGGAGGAGGAGGAGAGCATTTTCTCAATGGTTGGAAGGAAGAAGAATCCTGGAAAATAAGCGTAGGTCTAGGTATTAGACTTAACTTTGCAATTTATGGGTTGTTTACTGACTCAATCTTAGTAAACCAGATAATGGTTGGTAGTATTGTTCATTAGAATCTATTACTCCTTAGCGGATTGAAATGCTAAAATTATTGCCTTGTGATCTGATGATACTCTCTCCAGTTTCACGGTGCACTCGTGGAAGACATTATTTTTGCGAGTTGCTATTCATGTATAAGCCTACAAGGCTAAATAATGTAAAGGCTTAGTCCTATCGTATTATGTTATTGATTAATTGATGTGTGTAATGTTACTAAATTATGTTTGCAACCTAATTTAGCAAGGCCTAGACAACAGTTGTTGCAAAGGGGGTAAAAGAAAAATTTTATGTGCATGATCACTCATTCAAATGCCTATTGTCTTGACAAGAGAGCAATGAAGGATCACTTATCAGGATAATGTGACAACTCGAGCTGGGTTGTCAAACCTTCCTGATAAGTGAATTGATCTGAATACAAGAATGCAGGCATTCAAGGAATGACAGGTATCTAACTGATTTCATCTTTCAGTTATGATGTTACTGATTGTTTAAGTACCACAGTACAATGCAAAAAGAAAGGTATTTATAAACTGTCATTGCATCATCATGTTTTAAATATGTGTTTTAAAGAAGATTCAATTATTTTATGCTATGTATTTGATTCAGTAAGCAAAACATACATAAATCATTACATAAAGTAAAATAACTAATTATATTCAAGAGAGTATTTAAATATGTCCCACACAAGCCATGGGAATGACTAAACTGAGACAATGCAACAAAGCGTGCAAGCTATACATCTGAAGATAAAGTAAAGAAAAAGAACATATGAGAAGAGTGATATCCATCATTGCCTTGAAGTGTTGGTGTTGATTCTCCTATCTGCAGCTTGATCTTCATGATCTCAGCTTCTTGCTCCTGATTAGAAAGATGAGCCTACAATGTTTGAAAGGTTTGGTTAGAGTTCAGGATATACAAACTCATCATATGCCTTATCAGGAGATATATAAACTTGCAATCATAATGCTACAATTGGATCATTATCAGACTTATGCAAAAATCAGATCATCAGATGAAAGACAAATCATCATGAGAAAGAGCTTTGAACTTTCAAAGGTATGTTTTATGCTAACTTGTTTGTTCACTGTGCAGGTATAGGAGAAATCATGTTGTTGATTCATCTTTTATGAAATAAGCATGTGGAGAAAATGGGCTCCCATAAGGGTTGAGCCTAGCATGCTCAGAGTAATGACATTAATGCAAAGATATTCAATTGACCAAACATCATGGTGTTTTATCACAATTCATGTTGCTACTATGTTAGATGTATCAATCACAAGAGAAGAGGACAATCATGTAAGATACACAACCATATGCCTTATGCATAGAAAGTACAGTTGCCAAAATAATGGAACAACATAGAGAAGATATACAGTCAAGTGGAACATCTATAAGGTACAATTGTGCAAGTATAGCAATCATCATGAGGACTTCATAGTTTTCCTTCTTTCTTCATATATATCAATGTCAAGTTCAGGCATATAAATAGTTCATCTGATAAGTCAAGTATATGCAAGCAAATGATGGAGCAACAAAGATATTTGACTTATGCATCTACAGAAAAGCCTCTTTTCTTGTTCATACACAATCAAGAATATACCACAAAGTGATGGAACAGCTATACCATAGAGAATATGTGGGACGGCAAGTCCAAGTGACCAGGGCATTACCATGGAGGGTACTAGTCTTATATAAATAAGTAACTCAATTAAGATGAATACTACAATGAATAGTGAGGGAAAGTAATGTATAGATACACAATGCTTTATCTTCAGTGATGCCATTTACCTTAAGGAACAAGTTAATGCAATCATGATACAGAAGGACAAAGAAGATGATGGAACAACAAAGGAGTATTTACAAGCTCAGACTTATGATTTCTTGTTCCCTTTTTTTTACCAAGAGGTACAATATGATCACTTACAAAAGAATAGAAGATAGAATATACAAAAGGTGCAAAAGATAGGTATGTATCTTAAGACTTATTCATCCTTACCTTGAAACATGATCACATGTAGTATATACATATGGAGAGCAAAAGAGAAAATCAAGAAGGATGAGCTATTTGATACAGGTGTAAAGAACAGTGTGATTACATCATGAAGATGCCCATGCCTGCTACATATTGCAATATTCATATTCAACAAATACATTGTCTCAGCCATGAAGGAGGTACAAAAGATAGTATGCATTTTTTCAAACCTTCATCATGGGGCATGATCATATACAGGCACATGATGCCTAAATGGAGCAGTAAGAAAGAGAGAAAGACTATTGTCTTTTAAAAACATATGCCTTTTACAACAGAGAGAAGCAAGAGAAGGAGTCATTGGTCACAAACCCTAATAGGGTTCTTCACATAACAGATAAGATGATGCAGTGATAAATCAAGGAGCAAAGATATAACCTTATGTATAGCAGAGAAGAACAGAAATGAAGACAGAGAAAGAAAATGGAGTCTTTTTGACTTACAAACCCTAATAAGGTGTAGTAGTGAATAAAAAACTTTTACCATTTTTTTTGTCAGATTGCATGTTTTTTCAAACAAGTTGTGGTGAGTTTTGAGCAAACCAGAACATTTTTACCAGTTCCAGTTACATTTATATGAACTTTTTTCACAAAAAACCATCATAGCCCTCATGCCATGGAGCCAAAGTAAAGAGAGGAAAAAGAGTATACTGAGCATTGCAAAGAATATACGAAGAAACCAATTGCAAAGAAACCCATATTCTTCCTTTTACATGTTGTGATAGAGAATGAAAAAGATGAGAAGATGTAGAGGTAAATAGAAGGTTCATTTTTCATTATGCCACTAAAGCAAGAACCAGAGATAAAATGACTAAAGGAGCAGCAGATGCCTTCTTTTTTACATTCTTTTTGCAAAAAAGAAACAGTAGTTTGCAAAAGAAACTCACTTGAAGAATATGGCTTCAAGAATAGCTCAAGAAAAAAACAACAGTTAGAGCCTTCAAAATGCCCCAGTCACAGCAATGGAAACCCTTAGCATGGTGGCGTCTCATGGAGCAGCAAAAAGACACAATGAAAATAACAAAGAATTTTAGGTTTTCCTTTTCTTTTGATCGATGCCTTAGCTGAAGTCCATCGGACTCTTGACTTCAATTAATAAATCATTGCTATCCATATAATCATCGTGGTCAAGACTTCAAGAAGTTTTTTACCTAATGATGCCACAGGGGCCCGTGAGGGCTTGTTCCTTTTCTTTATTTCTTTCCTTTTAAAAAGTCAACAAAATCAATGATTCGAAGGTAAGGAAAGGTGAGACTTGGTGAATATATATGGATGGAGCTATAAGGTTGTTTTTAGTATGATGTGATTTTTGCATAGAGTGATAAGGTGCTATGCATGAAGGTTGGCATATGGAGTCATAAGGTATGAAGACACATGTTGATGCAAGGAAAGAGTATGATGCATGTATACATAGGAGTTATAAGGTATTTTGAAATATGTAATGTATGTATGCATGGGAGCCATAAGGAGTCTTTCTTTGAGTTTTTATGTGTTTTTATTAAACCATGCATGGGATGAAGGCATAAAAATAATGCAAAGATGTGATGTAATGGAGTGATAAGGGAGAGTTTCTTCTTCCCTTTTATATTTCTATGGTTTCCAAGCACCACATTTGCATGAAACTCGACATAGTGACTTGGTGAAGTCACGGATTGCCACATTGGGCAAATTGTTTTATTTTTGCTAAGTATAGAGCAAAGAGGGCATTTTTACAAGCCTTGTATTTTCTTCTTTCTTGTATGTCCTAAAGGCTAATTATATATATTAACACATATTAAGTGCAATATTTATATGAATTGCCTTAATACATGTTATATTTAAGCCTTAGAAACAAATAGGACCTAGACATAACATTTATTAAGGTAAATAATTATTGCCTTTAATATTTGTTAATATAGGTTAATTTCACCTTCATAAACATGCAAAGAAGAAGACATAAATGAAGTGGAGTCAGATTGCTCTATTTTTAGTCTTAGGGTCTAATTTTAACTTTTCTTAAGTCAAACATGCTGAGAGTTGGAGTTGTGAGCTAAAATAGCTCATCTTGGAGCATTTTTAGGGCCTGATTTTTAGGCTTTTTATTCTTGCTCGCCCAAGCAACCTTGAGTTGCTTTTTTATGGATTTTTCATGCAATTTTGGAGATGAGTTCACTGCAGTTAGCTTTTTAGGGTCCATGGGATAGTTTCTTTATATATAGTGAGAAAAAGCTTATGCTTTTCTAGTTCTTGCCTTTTTTTTGGTCTCTTACACATTGTTGAGAGAAGAAGGTTTTGTAACTCAACTTTTGCAGATTTATTGATTACAACAGGTTATAGGTTTTATTCTTTTTCATATTTATGCAATTGATTCCTTTATTTTTTAGAAAAGCAAGTGTCTACCTTCTCATGTATGATGTCCTTATGAATGATTTGATGAGATTTTATTGTGTTTAAATATCAGAACCTTTAAAATCATTGTCTCATTTGTACTCGCATACATTGAATAATAGTAAAAATCATAGGTCTTAGGTTGTGCAATTGGAATAGTTTTTCTTTCATGCTGTGAGAACCCTATTTTCGTCCAAGAAGAAAATTATTTCTAGCCTCCCTTAGAAACGTTTTTGTGATCTTATTGCCAAAGTGAGTTGTGTGGATAGATTTTCTGAGATCGATTGTGAGTTAGAGTTGCAGTTTTCCATTAAATTAGGTGCATCACCTCACTTTAAATTATAGTTTTAGTGCTTTTAGTAGATCTTTTTAACCCTTTTTCTTACCAAGTCATTGATCCATTGAAAAATTATAAGGGAACCAACCCATAATCTAGAGGTTCAAGCTCACCATAGGTCACCCACAACTTGAGTTTGATCCCATGTTACATAGGATTGCTGAGCTTCACAACTTTACATACGGATGCAATCTTGCACGTTAACATGTAATCTTATTGAGTGCAATGTTGAGAGTTATTTAATTATGTCTCTTTTCTGCTCTTTGATACAATATTTTATTCTATTCTAATATGTTGGGATCAAAATACTTTTTTGAAGGTTATATTTAGTATATGAGTTTTACAGACCTTACATTTGGTATCAGAGCGTTTCGGGTACAACACTCGGGGCTCGAGTCTTCTATGCTTAGGTTACATTATAGTTATGTGAATATGTAGTATTGGAGATCTTTTGGAATTAAAAAGGGTGAATGATGAGGTAAGTTGAATAAATATTCCTGAGTCAATAGGGATAAGATATAGTGACAGCCATCAATGATGAATAAGAGAAATATTTTGAGAAGAGAGATCTCTCTGATGACATAAAGGATGAATGAATTGATAAGATACAAGGAAAGAAGAAAGATGAAATTTTGATAGGAGGAAGAAGGAAAATCATCTGTGAAGTAAATAGAGTCGATAATAATGGATAAATGCTAGATGAGCCTTCTCGAAGGTAGGAAACCTAAGATGGATGTTAAAAGGCAAGAATATTCATTGGTGATTCATGATAGAAGTCGATTAGATAAGTATCTCGATCTGTCTAATAAACAAGGCAGAAATGGTTGATGTGGTGAATCATGTATGCTCGATTGTTATTAGTATGTACTATATGGGAATGATACTTTTCTTGTGCCAGTAATGCACATGTGCAATAATGCACTTCTCTTGCTTTGTGCAAATGACGCATCTGTATGAGCGATTGTATTCATATTATAGCAAAATTGTTGCCTTAAAAATCATATATATTTATACTTGAACGAGAAATGTTCACTATACTTATACTAATGTGTGTGATGCATATTCATATCATTGTTGTCCTTGTGTAAGTGATACACTATAGCAAGCCATTGATTCCTTTGTGTGAATAAAGCCTCGAGTAATGATTACATTCCTAATTTATGTGTAAGATACACTTTTGTGTTTAATGAGTTGAGTAATGATCACTATAATTATACTACTGTGACTTATGCATATTTTACAATTTGTGCGAGCGATGCACGTGTTCGAGAGATGCACTTATCATAATTAATGTACGTAAACTTGAGTGAGTAATGCTCATTGTATGCAATGCATTTACCATATTTTGTGCGAGAGAGGCACTGCAAGTAAATTATGTATTCGTACCCTATGTGAGTTATGCACCAAGGGGATTCATGCATTCTTATTATTCATTCTATGTGCACTTGTGCGTGTTATGCACTATCATGTTATCTGATCTGTATTTAATGCAATTGAAATAGATTAATCTTGTTGAATGTGTTGTAAATGATAAGCTTTAAGCATACCTTCTGGGACAGGATGTTGAATGTGGGCTAATAGAGAAGGTGATCTTCTTTTTCAAGATCAACCACTTTTTGTATTTATGCTTTGGCCAAAGCTATGTTGTACCATTGAAATAGATGGATAATGAATGCCTAGTTTCTATGTTATATGTTTCTCTACCACATCTTGTATGCAAGAAATATGTTCATGGGTATGTGTAGGATCATGATGGGCCAAACTATACCTCTAAGTGGCAATGAAAATACAAAAAATCAGACTTAATCAAGTTCATGTGAAAATTTGAATGGATTATCTACACAATTTGAAAAAGATGTAAGAACAAAATTTGTAGAGAATTGAATCTAGTTTATGGGCTACTATTTTTTTTTTTAACTAAATTTACTCAGTGAAAAATAAATATTTCAATGAACAACTATTCAATTTTTCAGAAAAAAAAATGGGTGTCTGTCCAGCCAACCTAACTATGAGCAAAAAAAAAAAAATTTAAACTTTCAAAATAAGTAGAGGACTCATGCTCGGATGTGACACATATTTTTTTGAAATTTTTTTCCAATAAAATAATTAGCTATGATTTTTTTATTGTGACTTTTTTTAAAAACTAAAAAGTAATTTCCCAGCCAACCTAACTCGATAAAAAAAATTAGAATTCAAAATTTTTTATTTAAACCTATAGCCAACGAAGCATAGAGTATGACACATCTTTCAGATCTGAAAAAGGTGAAACGGTTTGAAAGTTATGGATGTTTTTCAATCAGTGTGTCCATCAGGATTTCAGACACACACTATATAGAAAATTATTAATAATTATTTAATAAAATGATAATCAAGAAAATATTATATTTTTAGAAAGATGACAATTTCGTCTATAAACCCTTTTCGTTTTATCAATTTTGCATAAAAAAAAGTCATCAGCACGAAGGTTGAAGTTCGAAGAAGAGAGTGAAACCTGTAAAAACATTAGAATTGAGGGAAAGTCAACTATGACAGCCCCAAGCCTACATACAAGGCAAACGTGAAGCAAAATGGATATCTATTATTAACGGATATCCGTTTTGCTTTGGTAAAATACCATTTTTCCTTTTTTATGTTTTACAAAATGGATAACTGTTTTAGGTTGCCCAAAATATATATCCGTTTTGCTTTACCCTATATGTTACTCTCTCTCTCTCTCTCTCTCAAAAGGTGGTCTATCGATATCCCACAATGGTCATAAGAATTCATCTTTAGCTTTGTGTAAAATGCTAAAAAGGTGGTCTATCGATATCTCACCATATTCTTATGACCATTGCATCTAATTTCATCTATGATCGAAAAGGCTTGTCTATTTTCTAAGTTTTGTAAAGAGCATTGATAACAACATTGTAATGTCCATTTTTAGATCCATTTTCTGCATTTCCTATAATCATGGTAGTCTATGAAATCATGTTTTTTTTGAGGCATTCTATCAAATAGTTAGCAATGCCTTGTCTATGTTTCCATAGTTTTTATAAATATTTACTAGAAAGTTACCAAATATAATATTTGATAAGAATCCCCCTATCATTATTCTTTTGATGGATGCCCATGTAACCATTCTTTTGGTGTAAGTAAATAAGATAGTAGAAAAGATCATGGAGTTTGGCTATATACAAGTCGACTACATTTGCTTGAATATTTTTTAAACTTTTTCAACAAATTTCATTATGTTATGCATTGTAATGTTGGCACTTTGTAAGTTCTTTTTTGAAATGTATGTAAATATAAGAAAAGTCTACACATAATAGTTGGTATTTTGGTGAATGAATGTTGTGGAACTTTATGAGGCATGGGGATATTTTTTTTTAGACTGTAGGAATCCGGTAGCCCCCCCTATAAACTGCAGTGTGCCTGATAAACTTTTTTCACGTGACTGGTGACGCTGGCACAACACGCCCTTCGGTACCACGGGGACAGGGGGGAGACTGGACCTCGTGACCTTCTTTACCGCAATAGAATTTTTTAGCCAATCGAGCCAGGGCCCCGCCCGAGGCATGGGGATGTTGAACTTCACTGCAATTTACAAGTTTGTGGATGAGTACATTAGGATTTTGCATTGATGATGCATAATTATTTAAAAAACCTTCATTTATATATTTACGAGATTTTGGGAAGTGGAGTCATGTTTTCCATCTACAACTTTGCAAAGGTTCCACTTTTCTACCAAATAGATTAACATTACTTTTAATCATGTAAGACTTTGGGAATGCTAAGATAAAATTAAGTTGGCAAAAGTGCACCTTGACTCTACACTTCTACTTTTTTGGATCTCTATCTCTCTCTCTCTCTCCATGCACATACCCATTAGGTAGGCTATTTTGCATATGGTGGTCATATCCTTTAGGTCCAATCACCTCCAAACTTCACAAATAGATATAGAGCATAATTCTAAGCATCTTTCATAAAGACCACTTCTCTACATAGGTGCAACTAATACCACTTTTTCATTGTTTTCCACATTTAATACTTATTCTTTTCCATTTTCCAAGTCCTACATGTGTCCAAGTTGTATTGTTTGTCAAGTTTTTAGTCTAATTGTTAGTCCTAGCTCTCATGGATATTAAAATGTTAGTATAGTTAGATTTATCCTTAGGTAACATTAATTTACACATTGTTGCACAAACAACCACACTCAAAAATAACCTTACCTAATTAAGCTTAACCTTTAAGGTTTTTTCATTTGGTGAGCCAAACAGATCCAACTAGTTCAATCTTCTTATAGTCCATGCTTAGCCTTCCAAGAGAGTTCATGCTATGTTAACTTTACATTATGTCCTCACTTTCCTCTTGATAGTTGTATTCTTTTTTTTTTTCCTAATCCTATCCCTATATCATACTATTGTTGTTGACTTTTCTTTCCATCTTCATCATCATAGTCCTAGTTATCCTATTTTGAGCCTACCATTTATCCTTAGCCATGTCTTGTACTTCTTCTATTCATATCAATTTTAATGACCTCCAAATTTTCCATAAATTCTTCTCCACCAAACCCTAGACCCTCACCCAAATCCTTACTTTCCTAAGAAAAGCCCTTCCCTAAACATCATTTGATCATGTGGCTCCTTCCATCACTAGAATGTGCCCCTACTTTCTATTATTCATCCAATACAATCCCAATGTCATAGCTCACATTCCCACACCTACATTCATAGACTCCATTCCCCCTATTAACACCATCATTGATAATCATTTTAAGGAGTCTCCCTTGAATAATCATTTTACACCATGGATTATCCCATATCCCCATCTTACACTTTCCTCACCTTTGAACCCTTAGAAGATGACATTTAGCTATCCCCACCATTACCAATCACACTTTCTAGCAATCCCACATAAGACACCTTACCCATCACTTCACCTAGGTCATCACTAATTAGCTTGCTCTTGGTTAATAATGGCACTTACCAGAATGAATAATTATCGCTCGGAACGATACGTGCCAAAAATATTTGAAAAGACGTGAACTCTGATTTCTTCATTAATAACAAGTAATGTTCATGCGCCATCATGAAGTACAATGATTATCCATAGTCTTCGCTAAATTAGAGCTCTCAGTTTCATGATGAGTTTCTGACAAATTTTCTTCCAACTTTCCCACTAAATTTGACCTAGAAAGCTGTGGGAGCAAACGGGACCAAAATTACCAAATCTTCAAACTTATTGAACCATTGAACCTTTAGGACATGGTTCAACGCGGTGGTTCAATGTGATGGTTCAAACATGCCAACTGGACTTTATAGGTAGGCAAAAGATTGACTTACAGAAACAGGGACTTGACTCATGAACCGTTGAACTTGTGAAGACATGGTTCAATACGAAGGTTCAACGACGCAAGGGTTATGTAGACCAACAAAAAGTTACGTGGCTTTGGTAAAAGGTTTCCAATTATAAAATAGTGAACTATTGAAGCTTGAACCATTGAACCCCGCGGCAGAGTACAAGCGGAAGGTTCAACGATATATTAGTAGACAAGGAAACTGCGTGACCCGACTCATAAGAAGACAATGAGTGCTGAACCTTAAGACCGTTGAACCATTGAACCTTGAACCTCGCTATAGAGTACGCGCGGAAGGTTCAAGTTTAACCCGAAAGTACAAAGACGCTTAAGACAAATAAAAAGACAGCTTGCTTTATATGACACTTGAGACATATTGAACCATTGAACTTTGAGCTTTGAGAATGGTTCGGGTTCAAACGTTCAAACCTTTTATACAAAGATGACACACGGGTAAAATTTGAAGGACTAAGAGTCGATTTACAAAGCAAAGGTATGACCAAAAATATAGTACGGTAGACCGACTCTTGTTTAAGAAATATTACCAATACATAAATAAACAAGGGCGACTCAAAAGGTAACATTGGCTCTGACTGGGGACTGCATTTTATGGCAAAATGCAGAGAACTCAGAAGCTTTGGTTTCGCAGAAAATGGAAGAAAGAGAAAAAAGGAAACAGAACGGGGCAAAACAAAAATGGGAAAGGAAAACACAAAACCGAACAAAAGGGAAGACTATGTACAAAATAGGGGACCCTGTTTACAGACGATACAGCTTGAGATCCTGTCCATTATAGGACAGGGGTAAAACAGTTCCATCAGGATATTCCAGTTTGAAAGAATTTGGACCCAATACCTGGTGAATCTTGAAAGGCCCACTCCAGAGCGAGTCAAATTTGCTATGTGCACCTTTTGGTTCTCTCCTTCTGTCCCACAGTAATACTTCATCTCCTTCCATAAACTTCCTGGGTCTTGTCTTCTTGTTAAAAATTTCTTTGACCCTGGCCTGATGCACAGTAATTCGGTCAACTAACTCGTTTCTCTCTTCTTCAATCTTGGCTAAATACATAATCCTCTTCTCCAGGGAATCTTGGAAATATTGATCCTCAATTACACTTTGCAGCTTGGCTGTAGATAGCTCTAGGGGTAAAGATAATTGGGCACCTATCTTATAAACTAATTCAAAAGGCGCCATCCCAATTGCTCTTTTAGGAGTTATTCTGTCGGCCCAGAGTGCTTCATACAACCTCTTATGCCAATCTCTGGGGTTGTCATTCACCAATTTCTTCATGATAGTAATCAGGTTTTTGTTACTGGACTCAGCTTGTCCATTCCCTTGGGGATAGTAATCTGATGAATGAGAAAGAGAAATACTATGTTCATAACAGAAAGAAGTCATTTCACCTGAAGAGAAACTGGTAGCATTATCTGCTACAATCTTCTGGGGCACACCAAATCGTACCAAGAT
This sequence comes from Cunninghamia lanceolata, assembly GCA_027924645.1. Lineage (NCBI taxonomy): Eukaryota > Viridiplantae > Streptophyta > Pinopsida > Cupressales > Cupressaceae > Cunninghamia > Cunninghamia lanceolata. The sequence goes on along the minus strand of BSBN01000124.1, from coordinate 1,941,095 downwards.
ATTTTCTTTAAGAAAATCACAAACCACCTCAGAAGTTGTTCTTTTTACAGGGGCTGCCTCAACCCATTTTGTGAAATAATCTGTTGCTGTTAAGATGTGGGTATGCCCTGCACTTGAGGGGGGTGAGATAGGCCCAATAAAATCCAATCCCCACTGTTTAAAGGGGTCTTCAACAACAACAGGCCTCAAAGGTAGAGCTGCAAGTTGTGGCCTTCCTGAGAACATTTTACATTTCTCACAATTGGCCACCCACCTATACGCATCTTTAAACATTCCTGGCCAGTAGTAACAATTTTTGAGGATTTTGAAAGCTGTAACTGAAGAAGAAAAGTGTCCACCACAAGCTTCGTTATGGAAAACTTCCAAGAGTTTCTCTTGCTGCTCTTTATCTACACACCTCAGGAAAGTTCCATCTAACCCTTTCTTGTAAAGGACATCTCCCCAAATAACATATTTTGTAGCTTTTAGCTTCAGGTTTCTTTTCTCTTTAGGAGTCAGGTGATCAGGACAATCCCCATATGTAAGATAATGTGCCACGTCCAGAAACCATGGATCCTGCAAGCTTACCAATAAGACTGTGGGGAGTCCTTCTCCTTCTTGTTCTTTGTTCTCAGCAATCAACTTACATAAGCCTTGACCCCTGATCAGCTTAGTAGGCTTAACTTCCAGATCATATTCCTGAATTTTAGCAACCCACGTTGCTCTATTGTTTAATCCTACTTCTTGCTGAGTCAAAGTACTTTTCACAGCTGAATTTGGAACAAATACAACTGAATGGGAATGAAGTATATAATATCTGAATTGTTTAACAGCTTTAACTACTGCGAAAGCTTGTTTTTCAACCAAAAAATATTTCAGCTCATGCTTCTTAAGGGGAACGCTCATAAAAGCTATGGGAACCTCTTCATCCAATTCATTTTTCTGCAACAAAATACCTGACATGGTGTGTTCTGAAGCACAACAGTAAATGATAAAATCCTTTTGAAAATTGGGATTTACCAAAGTGGGAGTGTTTGCAATCGCCTCCTTGATATCCTCAAATGCCTTCTTAGCAACTTCATTCCACTTGAAAGGTTGTTTCTCACTCATCATCCCAACAATGTGTTTTGTAATCTCAGCAAAGTCAGGAATGAACCTTCTGAGAAAGTTGATTTGACCAAAGAAGGACTTGACTCTAGTCCTATTTGAAGGGAGACCTAGCTGTTGAATTGCCTTGACCCTCTCTGGATCAATCCTGATTCCATCCTTTGAGACTAGGTGTCCCAACAATTTTCCCTCAGTCACACAGAAAACTGACTTCTTGGGATTGAGTGAGATGCCATGGCTTCGACACCTTTGCAAGACAGACTCCAGATCTTTCAAGTGATCTTCTCTCTTCTTGGAAAAAACAATCAAATCATCAAGGTAAATAACAATAATTCTATTCTTCAGGTCTCTAAAAGATGAATCCATTGCCCACTGAAAAGTTGCTCCCGCATTAATCAAGCCAAAGGGCATTCGACTATAGGCAAAAGTTCCTCGAGGTGTGGTGAAAGCAGTCTTATGTTGATCTTCTGCAGCTACACCTATCTGATTGTAACCTGAGAAACCATCCAGCATAGACATCATTTCAGACCCAGCAACTGTCTGCAAGATGTGGTCCATCACAGGTAGTGGATAGTTATCTTTCAGGTTGGCTTGGTTTAAGTTTCTGAAGTCAACACAGATCCTTATTTTTCCATTCTTCTTTCGTACTGGAACAATATTTGCCACCCAAGTGGAGTGATGGATTGGATAGATAATTCTAGCTTTCAACATCTTATCAATCTCCTTAAAAATGGCTTCAGCAACTTTTGGGTTGTAATTCCTCAGTTTTTGTCTGAATGGAGCTACATTTGGTTTCAAAGGAATATGATGTTGAAACTGTCCATGTCTAAAATTTTTGAGATCATCATAGCACCAGGCGAAAACGTCTTTATATTTGATTAGCAATTTGATCAATTTGTTTTTCTCTTCCGAAGAGCAGCACTTGCCAATGGATATCCATTTAGGATTAGCTTCATCCCCGATATTTATCTTCTCATAATCTTCTGCTTTATTAGGAATACAGGGAGGTTTGCCTTTAACATATTCATCTCTTCAAGAAAATAGATGTTCTAAAGATACCAGCCCTTTAGGGATTTTGTTTCCCTTTAACTGAATGATGTCATCTCTTGGATTAATCCCAGGGTCAGGGCTGAATTCTTTACACTCTGTTTTGGAACCTTCAAAATAGGTCCCCAGGAACATTTCAGCATTTTCTAAAAACTTTCTGATCTGATTATCACTTTCAAAAACTTGCCAGTTCTCAGCATTGTCGGGGACATTAGGGCGATATATCATTTCTATCCTATAAGAGTCTTTCTTGAAATCTGGATGTGGCAAAAGGAGAGAAGCTGATACTGCTAAAGAATCTGCTCGGGAGTTTTGATCTCTGGGAGTTGTTTCTATAGAGAAGGCATCAAAATATTCGATCTCATCCCATACCCTATTTCTGTAATGCTTTAGTCTTTCATTCTTAACAGAAAAGATCCCCCTTACCTGTTTCACAATTAGTTCAGCATCACCCTTCACCTTAAGTACCTTCACACCCTTTCCTTTAGCTTCAAATAATCCAAGCAGTAAAGCTTCATATTCTGCAGTATTATTGGTGTTTTTAAACTCTAGCTTAAAAGAATAAGAAAAAATTTCACCTTCAGGTGAGATCAACACAACTCCAGCCCCTGAACCAGTAGTAGCACAACTGCCATCAAATTCCATAACCCATAAATCATCAGAATGTACAGACCTTTGCATTAATTCTTCTTTGGGATCTAACTCATAGCTCTGTTTAGAGGAGAGAAAATAGTTGCCAAATTCACATTCCTCAAACAAAATCTGGGCCTTGGGATCATCAGAGGGGTAGACAGTGAACTTGCACTTGGGCTCAGGTTCCAGCTTCACTTTCTGCTTCCCCACTAGGATTGTGGCCTCTGACCAATCCAGTTTGATTTGTCCACCCAAATCCTTGCAAAATGTCCTGCTCAAAAGCATTCCATAACTGGTAGGAATATCTGCTACCAGAATAGTCAATTTCACCCTCTTGTCAGGGTAAGCTGCAAGTGCGACTCGTGCATCTTTAATCTGCCCAAGCAAGGAAACCTGTTTTTCATCCATAGAATAACATCTTCCAAATGTTTTTGTGAGTGATAATCCTAGGGCTTTAGCCACAGAGGAAGGCATAATGTTATCAGAGGCTCCTGAATCTATAATGCAGTTACTAAGTTCATGGCCATTGATAAACAGAGACACATAAAAAGGATTAGGTTTCAAATCAGTATAAGGAGCATTGGTGGATGAATTGGGAGTTGTTTTAGAGGCAGACAAGGATGGCTCAGATGAGGAAGCAAATAATCTAGCAATGGGGGATTCAGTATCAACTTCCAATTGATTCTCAAATTTAGTTTGTGCAGGACTACCCTTAACATGTTTGACTAATTTGTCAAGTTTAGTAGGTTTCAACTTAAGGTACTCAATAGGAGAAATTTGAATTTTTGCAGACTTGTAGAAATCTACAATATCAAAAGAAGCATCTAGATCATTTCTATGTAGCAATCTATTTTCCTGAGCCTTCAAATTAGCATCATGAGTTCTAGTTAAAGGTTCCTTACCTTTGCCAGGTACTTCTTGAGTATTAGAGGATTTCATATTCCTGTGACTCCTAGTGAGCACAGCGCATGAAGGATCTTCAAGGGTTACCAATATTTCACCTCCCCTTTCTGAATCAGATTCATATTCCAGGAAGTGTATCTCAGAGCCGCCAGGTTCCTCGAAGTTCTTTTCTTCTTCTGTGGCTTCCCCTAGCATATCTTGAGTAGCAGTCATCTGATTGTACCTGAGCATTTCTGGTCAAGAATTTCCATCATGGTCAATAGTTAAGTGAAAAATACACATGTTTCCTCTCCCAGGAGCAGGTTCAATAGCCAGTCTTGGCTGTGCTGCCATCAGGGGTAAAACTCTACCAGTATTTGCTTGTTGATTCAAATTCCTTCTGCTTATATCTTGATAGGGTTGTTGGAAGGGAGCACCAGCTTTGGGTAGTTGCCTCTTTAAGGCAATCATATCATTCACCAGCCTTTGCACTATAGGGTCCGTAGATGATGAGGGCTGGGCATTTGGCACCTGAACCTCTCTCTTCCATTTACCGGCCATAATGAGATCATCCTCCAATCCGACTGCTAAGGCTTGTGCAGCTGGCAAATCAACAATTACACCTCTTCTGAGATGGAAGCTAATATCAGGAGGCATAGAATTAATAAAGAAACATTTTTGATTTTCGCCAGACGGTCTTTTAGTAGCAGGGATTTTGTTCACAATTCTATTAAATTTAGCCACGAACTCCCTCATAGGTTCATGAATCTCTTTCTTAAGCTGAGTCAGCTGTGCAAGGAGGTAATGTTCATCCTCTGCGCTTTTGAACCTATTTTCAAAAGCGGTCTTCATTTCGTTCCAATTTGTAATTGAGGAATCAGTCAGGTGGTAAAACCATTGTGCCGCAGTGTCAGTCAAAGTCTGCACAAAGAGCCTTATGGTGACATCTTGGTGTTGTACACCTAACACACTACATGCTGTTGCAAAGGCACACAAATGTTCTTCTGGTGATGTTTTACCGTCTCCATTGAACCTGGGCAAATTTTCTCTTGCATTTTTAGGTAATGGATTTAGGTTGGCCCCTAGGTTCAGAGGCCCTATGGCAGCTCCCCAAGGTTGAGCCATGGGTAGAAAATTTATAGCTAAGGGGATAACAGTGCCTAAAAGGGTTAAAGCTTGACAGACAGGGGAAGTAGCAGGTTTGGGAGGGCTAGGGGGTCTACTTCTAGCTCTTCTTGCACGAGTAGGGATATAAGAAAAATTAAGATTTTGCAGTGCTTGAAAGGTAGGATCCTCAACTCCCTCTCTTCTTGAAGACCTGGTATACGGTCTGGAATCCAGCTTAAAATATCGAAACTGGATGGGCAGTTATTGATTTCTTTGCTGTTCTTGATTTCTTTGTGCTTCAAGGACTTGGTTTCTTGCTGCATTTCGTGCCTGTCTTCTTCTCTGCCTGAGTAACAACAATCTTAGGTTATCGGCCAATTCCTCTTCTTGTTCTAATACTCTGCTTGCTCTTCTGTAATCTTCACTATTCTGACGAGTATGCCAAGCAAGGGTATTCAACTGGCCAATAATGTCTTCCTGCTCGTCTTGAAATCCAAGGTTGGGTTGCAGAACAGGAATTATGTTTTCGTGCGGAAGCACCATTGTTGTTTCATATTCAGGTAACCAATCTTTAATTAATGATTGTATTTCTATTCCCCAGCGGAGTCGCCAAAACTGTTGGCTAACGGATTTGTCCTTATTCTAAAAATAATTTATTCTGACTCTATACCCCTCTTTTAAAGAACAAATGGGTTAAACAACAAATGGGTGAACCTTTTAAATTTGTTCCCCTCTGAATTTAGGTACAGCTCCCTTTAAGATTTTCAGTGAATTTAACCTATTCAACTAACCAAATGCATTTTTAACCAGAAAATGCTTAAGGCAGACTAACATTCATACATAACCATGTCATGAACGCGATAAATTTATACAGTAACAGGATAGAATGCACAGATTCTACTTTGATACGTTCAAATACATGAATACATTCATACAAACTTGCTGAATCAATAAAGAATAGAACACATATGACGAATTGTCCAAATAAAGAGCAATTACCAGATGAAAGGAGATTTTACACAGAAAATCTAATTCCACACATTCAGACGCACATATCTAAAATAGGCAGTAATTGTTTCTTCTTCCCATTCACAGATGAAAATTATTTAGACAATTATCACGTAATGTAAAATATCAACCGTTCAGCCCCAAAACTTTCTTCTTCTTTTCTTTTCTCCTAAACTCCCCCCTTTTCAAAAAATAAAAAACATATATATATGAATGCCTTAACTGTGTTCTTGAGCAAATTAAACCCAGAGTTAACATAACTCTGACCCATACGGGATTTAGTTTTTAACAACTGATTATAAAAGATCAAGATTGCTGGAAATAACATAAATAAAGGAACTGAAAGAGAACGAGCCAATGAGGTTATGACTGGAGCGACGGATCAGCATCTCCTGATTTGCTATCGGTAGCCTGGGAAGCATGTTGGGTCTTCCACTCCTGAAAGGCAGCAACGAACTCCTAAATTTTAGGGAAGTTTGGTATACCTATATGCTTTATTCTTGATTTCCAAACTTCCTTTTCCCTTCACATTTTCCCAAACCTTGCCCTGTGTTCTGGGAGTGCATCAATGCAGAGATAGAGCAGTGACTCGACTTTAGAAATCCTGGAGAAATCCTCAATCAAAATATTATCATTTTCTTTAACAAAGTTGATTTTATCTCTCAAAGATTGAACCACTGCTTCAACATCTTCCACAGGGTTTCCATCATCTTTTAAGTATTTAACCTCGATACATTGCAAATCATGTTGCAGTGATTGGGTGAATTCCGTTATCTCCTTAATTAGCTTTGTGAGCTCAAAGCGTCCTTGTCGAGATATGGAGTTCCTCCATTCAATATTCTTCTTGTTCACATATAACAAATCCTCGTCCACACCAGTCAAGTTCTTTTCTACCAAAAACTTCTCCAGCCCATATTTCCGAACTTCCTCTATTTGGTTTATTACACTTGTCCATTTACCTTCGTCTTTTGCCCAAACGACAACCTGTGCTTTAAGATCTTCAACAGTGGTAGCAGTCAGATCATATATATTTTTGAGTTCATGAATATATTCAGTTCCTTTTTGTTCTATGTTGTCCAACCAGTTGTCAAATGTTTTTGAGACCATTTTGCTTCTATGAACTTGATCTAACATTTTTTGATTGACAGGTGATTTCAGGTCGAAAGACAAGGGGACCTGTGAGATCGGTTGTGGGTTAGGATTATTAATGGCCTCAATGTACTCTGCCATTGAACGCAAAGCTTGTTTCAACTCTCTTTTGTCCTTCTCATCTTTCATTGTTCGACTGACCATTCTCTTAGTGGAAGCTTCAAGGTGGGGCACATCTGCAGCTCTGGAGGCAGTACTGAGATCTATCCTCTCCACAGTGAAATCATGCACTGTAGGATCTTGAACCTCTTCCTCAGTCACTGGCTTAGCTATTTTTGCACTCCAGTTACCAGTGTTTGGGTCAATATTTATTCTAGACGTTGTTTTGAGTCTCTTGGACCTGGGGGTCTTCCCTAGACATTTACTTACCATGTCCTCTAAAGGGAGAACAAAAGGAATGACTTTCTTTTTGTCAGATATGGAGCTCTCCAGCCACTTCGGTGCAGGGGCCGAGGTTGTCTTCCTGGGCTTCTCTCCATCAGAGGGTTCATTTGAAATCATTAACATCTCAGGGGTCTCCAGAACAGCCTCTGACTGTGAACCAGTGTCAACTACCTCTATTCTGTTTGGGCTTGCCTCTTTGTCACCCATAGGCTCTTCTGATTCTTCCTCTGAATTTAAATCAACAATTATTGTTTCAGAAGTCTGCTTCTTTCTTTTCCCTTTTGTCCTCAACTTGGTAACACGAGATGGTAGAATATCCGTGAGGACTCTTCTGGATCTCTTGGTGACAGGGCTTTTCTCAGTCGATGGCTTGGAAGCACCTGCACCACAGATAGCAAGAGGTTGATTAGAAGAGTCCATGGGAAGCGATGATGCGACCATTGAAGAGAATTGTTGGACAGTTTTACTCTGAAGCCCTTCCTGTCTCTTTTCTCTCAACCATTTCTCAGTCCTCCTTATCATAGGAAGGGTTTTAATTTCAATTCTGTCTTCCTCTTTCTTGCTCCAGTCCACCTCTGGAATGGGTAAGTGTTCTACCTTCTCAAATTGTGGATCAACCACTTGTTCATCATCATTAAAAATTTCAGAAACGTCCATGTTCAAATTAAGGGTAATTATCTGCCCCAAAGAAAGTCTACACCACAGCCTCCTCCTAACCTCAAATTCATCTGGACAGTCTTCCCAATAATCTTCCAGCTTAGGAAGGTGTGAGTGCCCTGTTCCAGAATCTAGGTTATCTTTGACAAACCGTTTACTGTCGAATTGAGTCTTGGCAGTAAAGAATTGAAAATTGAACCTTTTGAGGTTCACCTCCAGATTCAAGGCATCAGACTTTGAATGGCATGAATAATGCCCAAGTTCAATAGGAAAAGTGATACCACAACCCCTTTTTGATGGGAATTTCTTATCAACATGTGCCAATTGCTGACATATCTCCATCAGTACAAAACATCAAATACATATCTAGGCAACTTCACAGGTTCACCATCAAATCCTCCAACTCTGATATAAGTGAATTCAGAAAATTGGATGAAAAAGCTACCGTAGATACTGATCAATTGCATTGCTTCACTGGTCATTCTCTTACCCGGGTTGCCTGCCAGTTCATAGGTCATCTTTCCAGTGAAGACATCATTAATCCTTTTATAATTTTCATAACAATTTTTTCTTTGCAACTATGAATAATATTCGTAAATTTTACTGTTCTCATCTAAAGGCTCATGAGGCAAGTCAAACCAATCTCTTGTGGATGCTAAACAGTAGAACAGATATGAAGACATATAGAAATCCCTGTTACCCAGACAATTACTTAAACTCTGATGTAGACAGTCGGCCACTATCTCAGCCCAATCCAAATATTGTTCGCCTTGAAGGATGACTTGTATGAAAAAGTACATCCAGTCCTCCCAGTAATAGGCATGCTGATTGCCTCTCAGTCTGTGCAACAACACCACAATATCCCTTACTTCCTGTATCAAATGATCTCTAGTAAGGGCCCTGGGCAGCCTTGAACTGCCCTTTTGAAATTTTAGCAGCTAGTTCCTTGCTATTACACTTTTGTAAGTTGGTCTCTTTTCTGAGAAATACCCATTGGAGGCAGTAATGTCAAGACTGGAATACGCCTCCTTAGGCGGTATCTTCATCACAGACATGAGGGTTTGTCTGTCAACATGGAATAACACATCCCCGTCTTCTTTTTTGACGCACCTGTCTTGGGGATCGTATCTGTTCATACACTCTTGAACTAACTTTGGGCAGAATATACCCTGAGGAAAGGCTGTGGCTTCAACTAAACCACTGTCTACAATTTTCTTCATTGTGGGGGTTTGAACAGGGTTTCTAGTTCTTCCTATGAATTCCTCTAAATCATATTGAACTAATGCAGTATCTCCAAATTCTGAGTGAGAGTAAGTGAGACCAGGGCTATGTTCATCCCCCAAACATGTAGATTTCAAAGACATACTTGGACGATTATAATAAAACACTTCGAATTTTGAAAATAACAGAAATTCCAGAGGCTCTTCTTTCCAGTATAAGAATTCAGAATAGCACAGGGGAAACAGAACTCACCTTCAGGATATTTGAATTCACAGCGAAAACTTGAATAACGAGAGCCTTACACTTCCAGCGCTATCCTTCTCTGCATTGCACAGTATGTTTTCTTGCTAAAATTAGCTTGTTCTTGGTTAATAATGGCACTTACCAGAATGAATAATTATCGCTCGGAACGATACGTGCCAAAAATATTTGAAAAGACGTGAACTCTGATTTCTTCATTAATAACAAGTAATGTTCATGCACCATCATGAAGTACAATGATTATCCATAGTCTCCACTAAATTAGAGCTCTCGGTTTCATGATGAGTTTCTAACAAATTTTCTTCCAACTTTCCCGCTAAATTTGACCTAGAAAGCCGTGGGAGCAAACGGGACCAAAATTACCAAATCTTCGAACTTATTGAACCATTGAACCTTTAGGACATGGTTCAACGCGGTGGTTCAATGTGATGGTTCAAACATGCCAACTGGACTTTATAGGTAGGCAAAAGATTGACTTACGGAAACAGGGACTTGACTCATGAACCGTTGAACTTGTGAAGACATGGTTCAATACGAAGGTTCAACGACGCAAGGGTTATGTAGACCAACAAAAAGTTACGCAGCTTTGGTAAAAGGTTTCCAATTATAAAACAATGAACTATTGAAGCTTGAACCATTGAACCCCGCAGCAGAGTACAAGCGGAAGGTTCAACGATATATTAGTAGACAAGGAAACTGCGTGACCCGACTCATAAGAAAACAATGAGTGCTGAACCTTAAGACCGTTGAACCATTGAACCTTGAACCTCGCTATAGAGTACGCGTGGAAGGTTCAAGTTCAACTCAAAAGTACAAAGACGCTTAAGACAAACAAAAAGACAGCTTGCTTTATATGACACTTGAGACATATTGAACCATTGAACTTTGAGCTTTGAGAATGGTTCGGGTTCAAAGGTTCAAACCTTTTATACAAAGATGACACACGAGTAAAATTTGAAGGACTAAGAGTTGATTTACAAAGCAAAGGTATGACCAAAAATATAGTACGGTAGACCGACTCTTGTTTAAGAAATATTACCGATACATAAATAAACAAGGGCGACTCAAAAGGTAACAGAAGGTTATATTTAGTATGTGAGTTTTACGGACCTTACAGCATTGAAGCATAAAGGATAGAGAAATTTTTTTATGTCAGTTTTTTTTGTTCCTATTGTTTCTTTTTGAAAAGCTTGGTATACTAGTTCTAATGCTTTGTTTTGCATTCCAAAGATAAGTTGGCAAGGATTGCTAGTTACTGTTTAGAAAAAAGGTGTTATGAACCTACATAAATTATGTCCATGTGACTATTTGTTGTGGTGTGAAATTACTAAACAAACTTCTTGTGCACGTTAAGCAGACCTTGTCCAGTATACAAGGAATCACTATTTAAACAGCTTTGAATATTCATATGATAAACTTGGAAGAGAAACCAAATAAGAAAATTTCCAAAGTTGTGCTTGTGCACCTTGAAGTTTTTATTCCATCTCTTGATTTCCATTGGTATCTCTTTTCAATTCACTGTATGCATTGTTAATAATAACCAAGGACGACCACAAAATTTGCTATTGCTTCAAGTAATGTAACAAACTGGCATTACTTTGCACTGTGAGGTGGGAAGGGATGGCTCCATCCCATCAAACACATTATGCTTTATGTAGTCCTAAGTGATCTATTCGTAGAGGATTCTAGGAATTATGTGCATACATTACAAACACATTTTTGTTGATACGCTTCACCTATGTATCTAAAAATTATTTTTCCCAGCCTTGGTATCGTGTCTAATACAGAAAAGGAATTTATTTCAAATTTCACTAGGCGCACTATCACCGGTGTTTGCACCTTCTCTTACATTAGAATTCCTATCAACAGATTTTACATCGAATTAGAAAACATGGAAAACAGTGCCCTATTACACATAAAGGTGAAAAACATATCGAAGACACTACGGAGTATCGGCGGGACGCGTCATTGAGTTCCTTCGACAGAGAGAAAAGCGCATAGATACATGAGTGTCGAGGAGACTCTACTATATCGGAGTGACATATTTTGTTGTCCCTCTGATAAAGGGAAATCATTTCACATCAGGCAGACTACTAAATATCAAACAAACAAAGCCTCTATGCAGATTGAAGAGACTTTCACGCATCGAGGAGAGTTATTTTGAAGTCTCTTCGATAGGGTGAAAACAAAGCAAGACATTACACTTAGAGACAGATCTTTCGAATGGTGTTGGATGATTGGAATCCACATAAGGATCAATAGCCATGGCTCTCCACCTATGCACAAATTTTTGCTTGGATGTTGGCAAGGAGGATAATCTTTAAGATGGGCTACTCTTTCTTCATAAATGCATGGTTGAGGTAGACTAGAGGCTATTCATCCATGTTAACATGTGCTCGAGAGATTTACTGAAGATTTAATTTAGAGAGTTGTAAAGTTCTAGTCATTGCAAATAATTGGGCTTGAACAATAACTATGGTCTTATATTACAGAGATGGCAACCAAAGAAGTCTAAATGTACCATTTCACTTTACTTCCCATTGAGACTACAATTTGGATAGCTTAAGGCTCAACATCTAATTTAAATCAAAAGTGGCTTAGAGTTGTATCTAGGTATGCTTAATAATAAGCATAGGTTTAAGAGATATAAATTTAAATGTTTATGATTTCAATTAGATTGAACTATGACGGACAAATTGACCATCCAACATTCTTCCAGCCCAATCATATAACAATGCCAACAACAGTATCCATGTCTGGATTCTTTATATGTTGAATGAAAGGTGTGTATTAACTTAAACACTTAAATTTCATTATCATATGGGGTTTCCCAAATGTGCATCTAAACTATTATAAATACCTAAAATACTCTCTTTCATTTATAGGCATCAAAATCTCCATTTATATACTTTTTAGGTCATGGTATTTTGATTGTGTGGCAAATTTTCAATTCTCTCTCCCCTTCTACACTGGAAAAATACAAGATTTTGTTTCAAGAAAGGCCAATATTCTTAGCTATAATAAACTATTATGGTAGTTAGTGGAAACTACTCAAAAAGCATCTAAAAACCATTATTCTCTTTTTGACACTAACACTTAGAAGAAGTAAAATGCTCAATTTTACTATCATGCTCTTTCATTTAAGCAATTAAATTCCACAAGGTTTTTAAGTTCAAGAATTTGCAATATAAACTAGAAAGTTTTACTTGTTTGTTATCAGTTAAACACTTGTTAGAGGACCATGTGTGAGCATACACTATTTGCAAGTCTTTTATAATAGCTATTTCATTATTAGTTAAACACTTGTTACAGGACTATGTGTGAACACACACTATTTGTAAGTCTTTTATAAGGCAAAATTAGCTACAATTTGAAATTGGATTGTTATCTTGTGATGTGAATTAGTGGAACCATGTTGTTCTTGTCGCTATTGATGTTTGTAAAGAAAATTACAATACTTGTAATTTTGACTTTAAATATGTATGGCATCCAAATTCCAAGTCTTACAGGAATTTATGTAGAAATTCCTTTAAGTGGCATCAATGCAATAATGAATTTCCTCTACATAAATTCAAATCCATACAACTTCTACTCAAAGTAATATGTCCAAAATAGACAGAATTTTGGTTCAATCTATGAAGAAGGTGTGAGCTATATCATTTAGAACAATGATGAATTGCTTATAGGTGTTTGTCCCAATTTTCAAGTTCCAGTCCTTGTTTTTATAGAACCTAACAATACTTAAAATAATAAACTACAACAACATTCATAGCATTACGGTAGGAACCTGACGCAATGCATCTCTTGTTAAATGTATGTATGCTAGCATACCTATTATATTAAAACAAAACATTAGGTTTCATATTTAATTAATTTAAATATTATATGTATTTAAATATAATATATTAAATAATTATATTAAGTATATATTTAAATATTTATAACCCTAAGTATTTAAATTATCTATATTAATTAGGAGGAATATAGAGAAAAAATAAACACAAATTTAGAAAAATGATAAACGAGGCTCATCCCCCCTCCCCACTACAACAATGATTATATAACAAAAATTTTAAATATATAATATCTATCTTTCAAGGGGTACTTTATAAGACTGAAGGTATCTGATGTTAAATCACATGTAAAATATTGCATTGGCTTGGAGAAGTGGTTAGAAGAAATTATATTCAATATTATTATATGTTGGAATCCATAAGTCCAAGTGTTCTAGAATGAATAATGAGTGTGAATGGAGGGCAATGATTCTAATTATGGGATGCTAAGAAATATAATAAAATCATATATAAATTTTGCTTTCCTTTAGTTGGATCTTTGTAAGAAGCTCTTTTTTTCAATAAACAATATATTTTATAATCTTTCAAATAAAAATAATTGCAAAGTTACACACGAGGTGAAGGGGAGATTATTATTATTAGATGTGTTATTGGCATCATATGTTCTCTTTAATTATCACTACCTTTTACATTTCCCTCTCTTTTTTAAGATAATGGATGTAAAGATGTGAATGAGTGCTATGTTAAGATATTTAATTACTCATTAATTCATGTTCTTAGATATTGATTAGTGAGTCCCAAACTGTACCAAGTGGTATGACTCTTAACAATTATCTTTGAAACTTGACAAGTAAAATTAGGTTAATATTGTAAACTTGCTGCAAATGTTTACAAGATGTTATATGGTACCAAGACCATAGTGCACAGTAATGATTTAACTTGCTTCCTCCTCATATCAACACTTAATTCAATAAATGTTAAGAATGCTCAAAATGACAATTATCTTTTAAAAAAACTAATCATCATAGGATTTTTATTAATAGTCAACCTAGATACCAAATTAGATCAACATGTTTAGCTCTAAAACTAGATTGACTTTGAAAAACATATATATTTAGTACATGAAAGTCTTTAAAAATCTTTTATTTTTCCATCACACGCAACATTAGTATTTATATAAACAATATGTTAGGATTTTTAAATTTTTATTATTATAATACCATTTAGTGTTATCATAATAACTATGGAATTAATTATTCCATTAGAAATATATTAGGGTTAATATTTTTAAAGTTAACACAATTTTAATTACAATTTTAGTTAGAAAGATTAATAAATGAGAAAACAACTCTTATTAATATTTTTATTATAATTATAGAATTGATTATTCCATTAATAATTTAAGTTTTATTATTAACTTAATATTAAAAATATATTAGGGTTAATATTTTTAAAGTGAACACAATTTTAGTTAGAAAAGATTAATAAATGAGAAAATTGATTATTCCATTAAAATATATATTAGGGTTAAAGTTTTTAATATTAATTTAATATTAAATATATATGAGGGTTAATATTTTTGAAGTGAACACAATTTAAAGAGTGAAAATTGCTTAACTTATACTTTTTTCTTATGATTTGGACTCATTTGATAATCATTTATGTAATATTTTTTTCAAATATTTACCTTACAAGAAGAAACATTAAATAAAGATACTTTTGGATTGTATAGAATACTAGTTTGACCAAGGATGAACTTTGAATTTGAGGAGCAAGAAAGAGAATATAAAAGAGCATATCAAAGAGAATATCAAAAGGAATATCGAAGACAACAACGAGAAGAAATGACAGATGCAGAAAGAGAAGCACAACGAGAAGAAATGACAGATGCAGAAAGAGAAGCACAAAGAAAACAAAATGAGGTGCGTAGGGAAAGATATCATAAACGTAGGGCTAAATTAACAATTGAAGAATTGGAAACACATGATCGACAACAATATAATATGGCAAGAAGAAGTCATGCAGAAACATTTGAACACGTAACTAACTCTAAAAGAGAAGAAATGATAGATGCAGAAAGAGAAATACAAGAAAACAATAAAATGAGGTGTGAAGGGAAAGATATCACAAACATAGGGCTAAATTAACAATTGAACAATTGGAAGCATAGAATCGACAATAATATAATATGGCAAGAAGAATTCATGCAGAAACATCTGAACAAGTAACTAACTCTGAAAGAGAAGAAATACAAGTAATTAACAAGTCGCACACTATTTGTCAATAGGTTGTTAGTATTATTTAGCAATTAGATTTGTTTTGAATAGAAACAAAAAATATATATTTATAATTTTTTTGAGTTATGATTTATGATTTGTTTATAGATTTGGTGGGTATTATTATGATGTATTTGAGTTATGAAATTACAAATGAAAAGTAAAGGCAACTATGATTAATTTTAATGTCATAATTGGTCTATATATTCTTAAGTCTGCAACTTTTTTTTTTCTTGATGGTTTACATATGTTATCTACATCTTGAATATTTTCTTATAAACTTTTACATATATATTAATTTGATTGTTTTATAACACTCAACAAATAATTAAAATTATGAATGTTCCACAAAATGAACCGAAATTCTTTGTTACAAGCCCAGTATTGTCAAATGAATTCGCAAGTTGAAATGGGTTTGTTGAAACACCTATAGAAATATTAGCAAAATCTATTTCAAAACACTGCAACAAAATCATCGAAGAAATTGAAGACACAAGCTTACGTGATGTAGCCATTGAACAAGGAGAAATCTTACAAATAGAAGGCATTGTAAAAAAATTTCATGAGACATGTAAAAAAGTAGCTGGATTTTGTGTGCTTTTCTAAAAGAATTATATCATGACAAACAACACAAAGAAGGTGATTCACTTCGCATCATTGAAGAATTCCAAATGTATTTAAACAATGTGTAGTGTTATAGTATAGTTTTGTAACTGCTATGTATATTCCTCCTTCAATACTTCTTATGTGAGTTTTTTATCAGTTATCAAGCATGTATGTTTTTTCTCATATATGTAAATTGAAAGGACAACAAAATATAAACATAACTCTTATCTATATTCTATATTATATATCTCTTTTGTATATTCCTTCTCACATATATAAATTGAAAGGGTATTTAATAGTTCTAAATTAAATGTTTTTCTTATTATTTTTCTATGGTATATATTAAATAAACTCAATATACAATTAACACTAATGTCCATATTTCCCTTGATATTCCCTCCATTAAAGTAAAATTTTCTAACTACTATATTAATTGTTCTATTTCTATCAACTCTTTATACATATAAAACATTCAATTGAATTATTTTATCAAACATCATACTACGTAAAAAGAGCTTAGAATCATACAATTCTCCAATATTATAATTATGTCAATTGTTGGTATTCTATGTCCCATGGATGCATGAAAGATTATCAAAGTGAACAAATATGAAGAATAAACACCACTAAAAAGTGTTTAACAAGCTACATACCAAATTATTTGAACAAGAACTAGGATTTTGAAGGTTTAAATGAAAATATAAGTGTTAAGAAAATAGGTTTTGGTATGCAATTCAATTGTATTGTGAAAAATTATAGAAATATTTAGACTACAAGCTTATTATAATAGTTACTAAAAAAATTTTAACATATGAATTATTTTAGCTTTTAAATAAGCAAAGTTAGAACCAAAAGAGTGTAATTTTTAGGTTAAAAAAGTAAGAACCTAAAACAAGGCTAAGAGATCCAAACAAAACATGACTGACTAGTGGAACTCAAATCAAACAACCATGATATGAATGATTTATGTGGACAAATACTATTCTTATGTGTAAAAGTACTAGGGTGGCAATGTACATGCATTGGAATACTTTGTATTATATGTTTGTTTTATCATGTCAAATGATGTCTTTAAACACTTACTCCATACCAAATGGTTTTATCTATTAATATAAATTTAGGAATTAATATTGCACCAATGAATGCATTTGAAATGACCCAATCCTAACCCTAACCATAATACTAACACCAATGTTAGAACTAGGGTTGGGTTAGAATTAGGATTAGGGTTAGGTTAGAATTATGTTTTGGTTAGAATTACAAATAGGGTTAGAACTAGGGTTGCATATAGGCTTATGATTAGGGTTAGAATAATGATTACAGTTAGAATTACGATAGAAATTCTAGGGTCGGGGTTAGAATTAGGGTTAGGTTTAGTGTTAGAATTAGAGATAGGGTTAGGGTTAGAATTGATGTTAGGGTTAGAGTAAGAATTAGGGTTACTAAATTAGGGTAAGCATTAGAGTTATAGTTAGGGTTAGGGTCAGGGTAAGAGTTAGGGTTAGAATTTGGGTTAGGGTTAGAGTTAAAATCATAGTTAGAATTATGATGAAGGTAAGGGTTAGAATTAGGGTTATGGTTAGATTTAAAATTAGGGTTATAGTTGACAGTCTTTCTGATTATTCTGTTGGTAAAAATGATTTCTGTGAGCATTGTGTGTTTGGAAAATAGAATAGATCATCATTTCGTGTTAGAACTAATAAAGCTAAGAGATTATTAGAGATCATTCATTCAGATGTGTTTGGACCAGTGGATGTTGAATCTTTTGAAAAATCTTGATATTATGTTACATTCATTGGTGATGTCTCAAGATACACTTGGATTTATTTTATGCATGTTAAATCTAAGGTTTTCACTAAGTTTAAGGAATTTAAAGCCTTAGTTGAGAAACAAACAAATTATAAAATTAGGGTGTTGAGATCAGACAATGGTGGTGAATATTATTCTAAGGAATTTGATGAGTTATGTAAGCATGTAGGTATTGTTTAGTAGAAGACTACTCCTTATACTCCTCAACAAAATGGGGTAGCAGAAAGAATGAATCAAACCTTAATGGAAAGAGCGAGGAGTATGTTGAGTGGTGCAAAGCTAGATCAGTGCTTTTGGTTTGAGGCTATAAGTACTGCGTGTTATTTGATTACTAGATGTACTTGTTCAGCTCTTGTTAGTAAAACTCCTTATGAAGTGTGGATAGGTAGAAAGCCTTTTGTTTCACATTTGTCTTTGGTTGTGAGGCTTATGTTTCATGTGCCTCAAAAAAATAAATCTAAACTGGATCCAAAATCTCATAAATGCATCTTCATAGGTTATGGTGAAAATGTAAAAGGTTATAAACTTTAGAATCCTCTAACCTAAAAAATGATTCATTCTAGAGGTATGATTTCTAGGGAGTTTAGAGCTTATTCAGGTGAAGAACAACCAAAGGAGAAAGAAAAGACTAAAACAGTGCACTTTGAGATAAAAATAGAAAAGAAGGAAGATGCACGTGTGGAAGAACAATTAGATGAATCAGAGGTTGGAGAAGAAGAAGAGGATTTAGAGAGTTCAGATGATGTGCAGGATGAGCATATAGAAGAACATGCAGAGCCCATCCTACCTTGAGAAGGTTCACAAGACAATGGAATCCAGTTGACAAGTATAGCCCACCAAATTTCTGTTGTGTATTTGCTTTGTTAAGTATTGATGATGAACCAAGATCTTTTAGGGAGGCTCTCTTCAAAGGATACCAATTCTTGAATGTAGGCCATGCAGGACGAGGTGATGGTTTTAGATAGTTGTGATACCTGGTATCTTGTTAGTTTTCCCAAAGAAAGAAATCCCATTGGTTGCAAGTGGGTATATAAAAATAAATTTGGTGCAAACGGTTAGTTAGAGTGGTACAAGGCCATACTAGTGGCCAAGGGCTACTCACAGAGAGAGGGAGTTGATTTTGGTGAAATTTTCTCTTTTGTTGCTAAGTTATCTTCTATTAGATTCCTTTTATCTATTGTTGTTTCTTATAATTTTGAAATTGACAAAATGGATGTTAAAATTGCTTTCTTGCATGGGGATCTTAAGGAGGAGATTTATATGCGACAACTTGATGGTTTTGTTGTAAAAAGGAAAAGAACACTTGGTTTGTGGGTTAAAACGGTCATTGTATGGTCTAAAATAGTCACCCAAGATGTGCTACCAGAAGTTTGATGCCTTTGCATTGAAGTTAGGTTTTGTTAGGAGTGAGGAGGATCATTGTGTTTATATTAAGATTATTGATGGCTAGATAGTGATTATTTTCTTGTATGATATTGACATGTTATGGATAACAACAAGGTGATGATTAGAGAGCTCAAGAATCAACTTTCTGGCACATTTCATATGAAGGACTTGGGGGCTACGAAATATATTCTTGGGATGGAGATCAACAGGGATCAGGTACATAGAAATCTTTGATTAAGTCAAAGTAAGCATGTTGATACCATTTTGCGAAGATTTAATATGCAGGATTGTAAGCCAATAAGTATTCCATTTCTGATTGGTACTAATCTTCGTTTAGACATGTGTCCTAATTATGATGATGATTTTGAATAAATGTCTAAGGTTCCTTATGCTAGTGTCGTTAGTAGTTTGATGTATGCAATGGTTTGCACTAGACCATATATTTCCCAAGCAATGGGAGTTTTGAGCAGGTTTATGTCTAACCTTTGTAGAGAGCATTAGACTTTTGTTAAAAGGGTTTTTAGATATTTGTGAGGAAATTATAATTACTAATTGGTTTATCATGGTACTAATGTTGTGGTGAAGTCATTGGACATACAAGGTTTTTGATGCAAATTGGGCAGGTGACTTGGATAGTTGAAGGTCCACTAGTGGCTAAGTTTTCTCTCTATTTGGAGGTGCAGTGAGTTGGATGAGTAAAAGATAGCCTATGGTTTCTTTGTCCACCACAGAAACAAAGTATATGGCTGCTACACATGCCTTTGAGTAGGTGGTATGGTTACAGATACTTGGTACAGGTATTGGTTTTGATTGCAAGATTGTGAGGATCAGATGTCATAGTCAAAGTGCCATATGTTTGGCCAAAAATCCTATGTATCATGCTCGTACTAAGCATGTTGATGTTTAGAATCACTTTGTAAAAGAAATGGTTGAGAATGGTAAGGTCTTGTTAGAGAAAGTTGATAGTTTGGATAATGTTACAATTTCTCTCATGAAGCCAGTAACCACGGATAAGTTCTCTTGGTGCAGAAAGGCTATGGGCCTTGATCACTTTACTTGATTATTATTTTATGTTACCATATGGATGTAATTGCAATGTATAATGGCAAGTGGGAGAATGTTAGGATAAGGTGCCATTAACCTTGCAATCCTTAGAAGTCATTTTCATGTGTCTCCATGATCCTTAGAATGTGTACTTGGACACCTAGGGTCATGAGAGGTAAAATATTTAATATTTATTTGTCTATGACAAATTGTAATTGCATTCATAGAGGTGGATCTAGTCATGGCGGTTACAAAGCATATTGTAAGAAGATTCTTTTTTGGGTGTCCATTTTGGACGTGGGATCCATTTGGATTTGCATGTACATGCATGTTTTTTGCATTTATCTTGCATGTTATCCAAAATGGGGTGCCTTGGTTTGCATGTTGTGCATGTTATCCGTCGAAGCTATCAGTGAGTTATTGAGCACTCAGTATTGACCAATTTTCATTGGCTGTGGGTTAGGTGCCTATGTGAAGGCCATGTGAAGATTTATTATTATTTACTAAGTTTGCAGGCTATCCACTAAGGGGGGCGTATGGTTTTTGCACATGGTTTTGCCACTTGTTTTGAGATACTAATGTGGTATTCTCACATCCATCTTCTCTATAAATTGGTGCCTTGGGTTAGTAGTATGTATGATTCTTTTGTAGGTTGGACGAGTAACGAAGTGTTGTCAAAATTCTGAGAGATGTTGTGTTGATGTAAACTTCTTTGAAGGATTAATACAAGCATTGCATCTCTTTGGGTGTGGAGTTTTTTCCTACAAGGGTTTCTCCACACAAATACGGTGTCACTTGTGTGTTTATTTCTTCATATTTATATTGTTGAATGTGCTAATCACATAAACACCATTGTGGGTAATCTTGGAAACTAATTTTAGATTTGCATAAACTTTGTTAAAGCTAATATTGCAGTAGTTTCACCTTGATTTCCAACACAACTCTTCTTCAAGGATCCTCTCATTTTTCCTCTTGTTTAGACCTTTTTCCCATCGTACAATTTTTTTTCCAACAAATCACGTAACTCCACCACTCAATAGTAGAGCGAGAGGGGAAATAACTTTATTGATATTCTTCAATGTTAAAACTCCATTATCACACACTTTATTTGATAGCAATTAAATATTAATCTTATATATTTCCCCTTTATTTTTATTTTCTCGAGTTGTACCTTCATTAATTTGATTCACCATTCCAACTGGGTGATGATTTGACATCATGGAGAATAACTTTTGCGTAATTATTATCAGGAGAATTCACATTATGGAAGAAAATTTTGTGAAAATAAAACATATTCAACCTTGAGTACACTCTTTTGGTATCTTTTTTATTATTACACTAGGTTTGTCGCATCCCTTTGTTATCATTTTTCTTCCAAGTGGTCAGTCAAATTATGAGATCTCTTAAGTTTAGACTAGAAATAAAGTTCATCCCAATTCCATTTTATCTTGTTTCCTCCAATTTTATGCTCACTATGTTACATCATGTTAAAGTCACCTCCCATCAACCATGTTAATACAAGAAAATAAAGAACATTGTGGTATAAGTTACATGTTTGATGATATGAAACAATGGTTGAAAGAACGAAAATGAAAAGCTAAACATTATGTATCCATGACTCATATTGATTTTAGCTTTAGTGACATATCGTATTTATTTACTCATAGGCAATATGCATTTGATTCAACTTATGATTATGGGATTCATTAGAGTGCATTAATTGATTCATCTTATGAGGATTCCATTATGACATAGTGTTCACTAATTGATAAGATAATTGTGTGTATTGATTAATTGATGTTATATTACACGCATCAATATATAGAAAAGACAAACATACAAGAGAACAAAAAACACCATAAATAAAATATAGATCATATAAATATTCTTGCCATAAACCAATATAAAATAGCTCCAACCATGTATATCAAAGTGTCTAACATCAAATTCCATCATCATGACAATAATCACAACATGATCAAATACATCTCAAAGGTTGCTTCGAAGGTCCCTTCCATTTCTCACTCATAACATTGGAAATCAACCTTAACCCTATAGGTGATCATGTTATGCTCCTCAATATACTCCTAGATCTAGACTTGCTCCATTTGGTCATCATATTGGCCTACTTACCTCCTCTCAAAGGTTGGAAATCTCAGCTATGTCACTCTATAATCTACTTGTGCTGCTATCAATTGTTGGAATATGATCATTCCCATAGCATCACCTACACATGGTGGAATGACCACCCTCATTTATACCTACTCTATCTCTACCCAAATCTTCTCTTGCTCCACTAGTGTTGCTTCTCTCTTTGCCCAAGTTGCATCCCTCGAGCAATATATAATTTTGCACACTCTGTTGTTGTGCCCTTGTATGCCTCATGAGACTAGCTCATGTGATCAAATAATGGATTAATTTAATCAGCATGTACATGATCTCTCACTATCTGCTCTATTGGTATTGCAATAACAATGCATGTCAAATAGTTTACGGTCAAGGAAATCAAACCAACCCACCTATCTATATTACCTACATGTCACACATGATCCATATATTATGATATTTTTCATGAGCTATCTTATCATTTATACTATGAAGGAATCAAATTTAAATGCATACTACTACATACCTAGATCACCACTCTCATCTCTACCTATCTGTCATAATGGGGCTACATCTAGTGGGGCCTCTCCTCTATATACTTCCATAGCCTCATTGCCACCAATTGCCTATTATATCTAATCCACTACTCATTATGCTCCTCCTACATCCCCTCTACCTATATCTAATGGATATAATGGCAAGGGGAATGTCCTCTACCAATAATCATTATATGCATTTGTGACCCTCATGTCATCCCTAGCTACAACTCTAACTAGCTCATCTACCTCATCATCATCAATGAGTGCTTGAGTAGCAAATGGTGGTCTATCTATCTCCCCAAGCCTAAATGGTGAGCATTGGTGCCTCTTAGATATTTGAGGTTCTAGTAGAACACCCTATTGGATACCAAACTATCTAAGGATCCACTCATAATGAAAACAGCCCAAATGTGTAGTCATCTTCTCATAGTACCACTAAGATTGTCTAATCTTCCTCAACTAATGTTGATCCTCTAGCCATTTTGCATCTCTCTATAACACTACCATGTAATATCAATTAGGGATAGTCTATCAAAAATTTATCTCCATCCAACCAATGTCATCCTCACCCTCTACCTATCCATCTACCTAGTGCCCCACTAGTATTATCTCAGTCTATTAAGTGTTATATCTACATGCACCCTTGGCAATGAGGTATTTTGATGTGCTTATAGGCCCAACATTAAAGAAGTGTTACACGGCCTAAAGAGGCATCGCCATGTGTATTAGTAAACCGATGTAGATCATCATAGAGATGAGCTTGCGTACATGTACCCCATAAATACATTGTATTATTCTACTCCATGTCTTAAACCAAGTGAATCGAACTATAGATAAGGGATGATGACTTTCCAAATGGAAGAATCAAAATGGCATGTATCAATAAGAAAAAAATATATTTTGGATGTTTTGCCAATTGCATTATCTAACAAGGGCACTCCCCCTCTTACATGTCCTAGTTGGCTAGTGCAGTACTAATATGCAACCCTATCCTACTAGTGGATGGTAGGATAATCTACAACTTGTCTCCCCTATACCAATAGTCTCAAGATTTCTCACTCATCCTCAAGTGTGATAATCATCTCATCAAGGGGCAAGTGAAAGGTGTTAGTGTCAAAATCCCACCTATCCATGAGTGTTGTGTGAATGTGTGCATCATAAATGAATGTTGGCATCTCTCATAGAACCAAAGCCAATCTTGTCTACCATATGTGTGTCGACTAGTGTGAGATATAGATCACAAAGGTTGTGTAGCTGGTGGTTATTAGATTACTCTCTAATCTTGATTTCACCCTACATCACGAATCAACAATAAAATGATCATTAGTATCATGTGAAACCAAAAATTGTTAATAAAATGTGAGCTTACTAAAAATTTGATAAATCTAAGAATTGTGGTTCATGTATAATTAAATTTTGTGGATCAAGTTAATATATCGATGTTCAAACTCATGAAAGTGAGGTCACTTCTGCAAATGTAGGGTCACCTCCATAGATTGCAAATGCTAAAAAAATCCTACACTAATTTGAGACTCTTCTAATCATTTTTTGAAATTAAAAAATGACGAAAAACAAATAGAGGGATGCTTACCACCTCCAAGGGGGTCATTAGCATTAATTCGAGTGCATACTCTCTCAATGTGGGTAGGAATGGGACCATTGTAGTGAACCATGGTGATGCATTAAGATACCTCTCTAGCAGTGAATGTGAAAATGTTCCTTCATACTTTTACCCTCCTATATATAGCTAGGGTAAATTTGCCTCCATGATGGAACTTCTACCCTAATCACCTATACTTGCCACAAAATGATATTACATACAATAATTGACATTATTGATGGTGACATGATGCATGGACTTTTTTTAATGAATTATATAGTGACCCATTTATTATGACCCTTATTTTATCAAGATCATTTGTGACATAGAGTTACAATGGACAATATATTTATAAATTGTCTTCACATGCTTTATTTCTTGCTATGTTCATCACTCTAGGTAAACATATCATGTCATTATTTCATGTTCTTTCATGCTCACATCCTTATATCATATATTGTTAGTTATCCTTCATGTTGGCATTCAACTTGTTTACATCCCACAAAACATGTTTCATTGTGCTTAAATGTCGTATCCTTATCAATTATTGTAGGTGTTGCCTTGTCACTAGGGGCAACCCTAGGGCCATCTCATCCCCTTGCTTTACATGCTTATATCTGTTGTTTGACATGCTTGTTGTGCCTACACAATGTTATCTATTGTTAACCACTAGCAATTATTTCATGTGCCTTAATATGATGTTATATATCATGCTTGTTGTCCTTTACACGATGTTATATATTGGTTATATGTTCATTGTTTTGTATACAATGTTATCTTTGAAAGTATTACATGCTTGATGTGCTTTACATGATGTTACCAAGTTTCCCTTACTTCCAATTCCTTGGATCATTGGCATGCAACCAATTGGATGCAGTTATTATCATTAATGTGTCTTCATGAGTTTGACTGCAAGGATACAACTGTAAAAGTTGTGATCATTTTTTGATATTAAAGAAAGCTTCATTCTCATATCCAAATGAAGTACATTTTTGCATAGTTAAAGAGCTTATCATGCTATCTATGGAATCAAATCTTGTTTTGGTTGGCTGAAGTCCTTACTACCTTATTCATTTGGTCAAAGTCCTTTACATTTGTCCACATAGTTAAAGTTGTACCACTTTTCATAACAAGTGGAATCTCTCAAGTTCTATTTTTACTTTTATGTAAACAATTTTAGCAACTTGTGATTATGCTCATTTTTAATGCTTGATATATGCTACTCATTCCATTTTTTTCTTTTGTGCTTGTAGGTTCTCAAGATGGAGCACTCATGGTGATAAGAATACACATGATTGACATTCATGATTTACATACTTTGCAAAAATTTGTATCCTTTGAGTGTCAAAATATTTTTTTTCCATGTTGGCTACTTGATTTTACTTTGACATGCATTCCATAGTAGCTCACATGCAAGTCAAAGTGCAATTAAAATAAAACGATGAAAATCGCATACCCATTGCCCATTTCCCTTATGTTTTGGGCCCAAGGCGACTAGGTTGTCCTTTATGCATTGACCAGTGTGTAAGATGGAGTATTTTGCATGGAATTTGAAAAATAATGTTATCTAATCCTAATCCCATCGTCACTCATCCCCAGAGTTGATTTTGATCCCTACATTTTATCATTTGTTGACTTGGTTTAGGTTTGCGAGTGTAGAGTTGATCCAAATCATTTCCACCCCCACAAATCTAAACACCAAGCTTTTAAAAATCAATTTTTTAAAAATTAGGCCCCATTCCCTCCATTTTTGCTAGCCATTATGACTTGACTTAAATGTGAAAATTTCAAATTGCATGCTATGATGATAAATTTAAAGTCTAACCCTAATTCAAAATAAATTATCTAGCATCTTGAATGTTGAAAGAACATCTAGGTCAAGGAGCTTAAAGAAGAATCAATTTTACATTGTCTACTTGTGTTGTCATCCTAGAAGCATATTACACGCTCACCTGTTGTTCTTAAACTCAATTTATGTTCGTTGTATCAACTCACCCAAGGGTCTAACTAAAGAGAACATGACCCTCACAATTCAACAAATTCTCTAAAGGTATTTCTAAACACCAAGAGCACATACACAAAGGCAAACAAGTTTCAAATAGCATAATTCAACCAAATCATATTCATGAGTTCAACGTTTAGTTCTATGCACAAGTTCAAGTCTGCATTTGCGTTAAGTGAACCAAAAAGTACACAATCAAATTTTCATATCAGCGACAATCTTTTGACATATAGTAAAGTAATGGCATAATGACGAATGAATTCCTAACATCTGCATAGTGACATCTTCATCAAATTTAGAGCTAAGTACCTTGGATTTAATTCATTTTATTTAAGCATTTATTACAAATTTTGATACCAGTCCTAGTTCATCTATCTAGCTTAATTGAGTGTCTAATTGATGGCATTACTTAATTAGCCTAGATATTTACGTAAGTGGTTTATTTTCCCTTACAATATTGTATATATACATTTTAGAGTACTATCACTAGATTCCTTTTAAGTTTCATGCTTTCCATTAAATTTTTGCCTTGCAAATGGTGAATCATTGTTTGGTCCATTAATTCCTTGGGAATTTTGTTGAAGACATTGGAGCTTCTTATGATGGTCTCATCTTGACTAGGCTCTAGTGTGGGCACCTACACTTCTTTTGTTGATTTCATCTAGGTTCATAAGATGATTCCTATTCATGAGATGTTTACCAAGCAAACATGATTATTGTTGTCACATGGATAGAATTTGGATACTAAAACTTAATTCTTGAACAAGCACTTAATATGGATCTTGATATGGTGATGTATTTATTGCTCTATTTATGGAAATTCAATTATGGCTCCTTGTAGGGTAGGCCTTTAGACTGTCATTAGGGAACTTTCAGTGATCTTTTGACATTATAATTTATTGGTTGTGATTTAGCTATAGCTACTTGTAGTCATCTTTGGCCCTATGAGAATGGGCATCTTTGCTATATGTGATTATTTAGATTGTTACTTCTACATGTGGTAATACTTTGGCCCCTTATAGTTGCACTTCGACTCTTTGTGGTGATTCTTCCAATCCCTTATAGTTGAGCACCTTTGTGCCCTTTGTAATTGGTTACCCTTGGCTACTTAGAGATAACCTTCCTATGAACCATGTTCTCTATGTTTAATAATCTATGGATAATTGATCTTTGCACATGTTAATCTCTTTGGAGTAGTTGCCCAACAACTTAAATTGTAGTGTTGTGTAGATCTTGAGTTCTAACTTTGGAGATAATCTTAAGACTTCTTTTGAAGGTATTTTGCTACAATGGAGATAGTGGAAGATAATACTTTTCATTTAGATTTTCGGAAATTTATTGCAAAGAGGCTTGGAGTAATGTCATTTTCCTTTGGTCCCACAAGTTTGGCTAAGGAGGGTGTTAGTGCCAACATAGCACCTTATAATCCTCATTAATAGAGTCCCCTTGATATGTTGGATTGTGTTAATCCTTAGGATTATAACATTGAAAAAACACAAGTTACAATCTTGTGGTATACTTGGGATCTAGTTGGCCTTATGTTGTGTATTTTGGCATGGGTTGAACTTATTGGATCTACCTTCAAACTATATTTAGAATGATATTCATTGTTAGATATGACCTAGCATCCACCTATACCAAGTAAATAGTTAGGTATGGTAAATGTCTACCCTGAGTACATAGTTAGGTGTTCTAAATGCCTACTCTAAATACTAGGTGTGTTTACCTCATCATCCATTAAATTTCACTTACATCTAACAAGCATGGTAGACCTCGTACTACCAATATTTTGGTGTTCTTTTATTCTTTAGATTATCGGCTAGAAATTGTTTCATTGTTCAATCCAATGAGTATGAAAATAGTACGTTCAAAAAATGGATTAAGGGCAAGAATTGAAGAGACTTGGAATCACATTAAGTTGTATCTACGGCGGTCCCCTCTACATCAAACATGTGAGATTTTTTC
Organism: Cunninghamia lanceolata; assembly: GCA_027924645.1. NCBI lineage: Eukaryota > Viridiplantae > Streptophyta > Pinopsida > Cupressales > Cupressaceae > Cunninghamia > Cunninghamia lanceolata. The sequence goes on along the minus strand of BSBN01000124.1, from coordinate 1,912,533 downwards.
TTTTGTTTTCTCAAGCTTGTATCCGTTTTTTTTGGTAAATTCTGCCCTAGCTTACTTCCCATTACATATCCATCCAACAACTTGGTAGTGGTAATATATGTCAGTAAGGCCTTGTAGTGTAGAAGGTAGGTTCCAATTTGTTTTGGCCATTCTAGGGCCAAATTATCGAGTTGTACACTAGAAATGTCCTTTTTTTCCAATACTCCTTCGAGATATAGGCTTCTTTAGTGCACAATGTGTGGATTTAAACCGAAATTGCTCTTTCTACCAATGTGCCACCTTAACCATTAGACGAAAATTGTTTGGACTACCAAAAAAAAAATTTATCTACTTTTATTTAATTTTAAATGTTTTGTTCTAGCCAAAAACTGGTCAAACCAAACTCAAAAGGCACATTATGCAGCTTGTGCAATAGGAGTGCGTAATGCATATGTCACTGCCAAACCAAAGGAAAAAAAAAAGGCATCCACATAAAAGCATGTGGTTGAATTCAACATCCAAGCAAAATCTCATCCTTTTCTCCCTTGAATGTTGACTCCTTGACCAACTTGTTTGAAGAAGAGAGGTTAACTAAACTTGTTGTCTATTTGATCAAGATACCTAGCAGAAGATCTAAGATCCAAAAAGCAAAGGAGTTCAATTAGGTGTTGTGTGGGTGGTCTGCCTTTTGCGGCTCGTGGTTTTCCTATGGGCTTTGGCTTCTTTGCAGCGTGTTTTGGTTTCTGTGGTCCCATAGGCTGTCTGGGCTCGTGGACGTTATTAAAAGCCTTCATTCATTCATTCCCTTCGATATGTGAAAGCCATTTACATTGTTTTTTGTTTGTTTGTTTTAGTGCTAGGACAAAATCCCTACCGTATAAGCCATCAATCTCTTTGGCTGCCTTTAATGGATACATCAATGCATTACATTATTTACATAATACTAAGCAATGCGGATTCACTCCAACCACAAAGGAATGTGCCTAGAGTACTTTATGCCACACAAAGTTGCAAATAATATAAAAGATAAACGATTTCACCATTTATTGTGAGTTGGTCCTATGTTTAATCCAAAATTGCTTCCATGACAACCTCGTACATTTCAATTGCTTTGATTTGCTAGTCATAGTTATGGTAATGAAAGTTGATGCTTAAACTTTGAATTAAACGTTTGAAACCCTAAAGTACATTTGTAAACCCATGCATGACAGTTAAGGAATACTCTCTTTCAATTGATTTAGGGACCAATAATCCTTGTGCTGACTTTGTTCAAAATCAGTTTTTTCAAGTTGAGGGGCTTATTTTTCTAGCATTCAATCAACAATGCACTCAAGTGACACCACGGTTAATATAATTATTTCTACAGTGCTTCTGATCCCATAAAAATGATAACTCTATGGGACAACATTATGGAAGCATCTGCATGACATTTGCAACTAGGAAGAGCTGAATATTATCAAAAAAAGCCTGTGGTTACCATGTCACTTTATTACAAATTCATAACAAACCAGGCAATGCAGGACTTGGTTTGTCTGCCACGTGTAGTCATTCTCTCTAGGACATTCACAAGGCAATTTCCTTTTAGCACAATACTATTGCCATGTATGGAAAACCCACATGGTGTTCCACTCTTGTCAATTTAACAAAAGTTGCAAATAATTTATTAGGTCATTTCTTGGTGTCAATTTACACAAAATCAACAGCAAAAAACTATCTTGTTTCTAGGACAGGGATCTATAAATTTTGAGCAACAATGGGTACTCAAGAATAACCACCATCATTCAAAAGAAATTTCAACTGCATTCAGCACCAGCTAGTTCAACTTGAGCAGTGCAATAATGCTGTCAAGTTATCTCTAAAGCTAAAGTCCTCAAGTAATATTCACAACTATTTCCCGCATCAATTTTTCAGGTGCTGCATTCAATTCAAACATCATTGTTATAGTTAATAAAAAAAAAAATTAGAGCTTAATATGTCACACAAATTGAAGTAATAAGAGCTTGCTAACCTTTACAGCCAGTAAATAGTTCAAACTGCCCCATGGCTTGCCTTATAAACATCTCCAGCCCACTTACAACAGATGCTCCAGCTGATTCTGCTTCTCGTAAGAGTCTTGTCCATTTTGGTGTATAAACCGCATCAAAAACCACACTATATGACATCAAAGCGTCCTGAAAACACAGCATCAAGGACCGTAAAGCAGCATTCTCTTAAAAAACTACTATAATAAGACATTATAAGGTTAAAATTTTGAAAAAGTAAAGAAAAATGAAAAAAGCAAGAACAACAAAACATAGCATCACACTAAAAGGGTGTTGGCAATAACAACCTAAACAATTGCATAGTGATTAAGAATACCAGGATACTCTTATCTTCATTGGTGACAATATGAAAAATTATATAACAATTTTGTAGCCATGGATGATGGCAAACCTTAGATATAGGTGTCTGGTCAGTATTTGGATGCATTCCCATCGATGTTGTATTTGCCAGAATCATTCCAGTTTCTGGACGGAAGGTATCCAGTTTGTCCAGAGGAATAGCTTCTCCACCAACTTGGCTTGCTAAAGCCTTGGCTCGTTCTTCAAGTGAGACATAGAAGGAGAGAATACAGTCAAAACATAGAACATTATAAACTCCGATAAAATTAAAAAGTGTATCCATCTGTTATTGGCAGCACTGCTCTCTGTGTATCGACCTCATAAGCTATAACTCTGCAATTATCTACTTGAAAGATAAGGACACTCTCTCTCTCTCTCATGTGTTGGCATACAGTTATATCTCATTACGCATGATGGTACATAGGTTCTATCTGACAACAAATGAAATCCGTAGAACCTAACTCTTGAAAAATGCATATATCAAAATCAAATTATTTATCTTTACTAAAATGTACTTTCAAAAATATTAGAGGGAAAAATACCAAAGTTACGGTTGGAAATTACAACCCTTGCCCCCTTTTGCTTGGCCCCAAATGCAAGTGCTTTACCAGCTCCTCCAGCTCCAACAACCACAAACAACTTTCCAGTAAGGGGGGAGATTTGTGTCCAATCATCGGTAGCATGTTTGCCTGAAAAGCAACACAACAGATAGCTCAGGAGGTCCGCCATAGGGTCTCACTTGAAGTCTTTTCAAGCATGATTGCTCTTTATACAAAATAATTAGCATCAAAATGACGTGAAGGGAAAAGAGAAAACGACAAAGTAAAGAACGAGATCTAAACAGATAAAAATAATTGACACCTTTTATGGCATCCTCAATTGCGGAAATTGAACCATCACAGTCTGTATTATAACCAACTAATTTTCCATCACTTTGCCTCCTCACAATTGTATTTACTGCTCCTACAGACTGAATAAGAAACACAAAACCATGATAAGTTGTAAGCAAACTTTCTATATCTTCATAGCATACTATTTCCCGTTAATCTCCACATGTATCCTACATATTCAAGCTGTACTAAGATAATAAGCATTCACTTCCTTAACTAGCCAAGTAGAGAAACGTCATTTCTGCCAAATTATACTTTTTTTATGGAATACCACCAGAAAGGAAATAGAGCTGACGCGAACGAATACCTGTGCAAGTGGATCAACTTCATCACAACATTCAAGGGCAGCCTCCTTGAAAGGAATGGTGACACTGCAATAAGAAACAGTATATTAAAACCATAACTACTATAACTTCATGACAAACATTCAAGAGCTCTCCTTGTGATGGATGTTAACACTGCCATAAGGAAGAGCATCTCCACAAACAATTACTAACAAGTTTAAACAAATGAAAACACCTGTATTTGAATTTGGGTAGTTGCCAACAATGATTCCTGTACCTCAAAATGGGCAAATATAAACTTGCAGATTGTGATTAAATAATTATACAACAGTAAAACAGAATGATTTTATACGAGTGATGTTTCCACAGTTCATCATGTAATAAGATTATTTTTCAGGATTCAGCTGCATAGTTTCATGTCAATCTACAGCGAACCATATTTACAAGTAGCAATCACATGAACACATCTCATGAGCATGGATGGTCCATTTGGCACTCATTGCATTTAGGTGATACTCACAATGGTGAAGCACCAAGACTTCATGAGAGGTCACCCATCCCAATACTCTGAATCAAGCACAATTAACCATAGAGTTTCCCCCACAATTGAGCACAATTAGCTTGATATCCATTCACAAAACCTTCAGCGGGTATAGTGCCTTATAAAACATTCATTGTGGAGCCCCCCAGGCTCATTCATTTTTATGCAAGTGGTGTTTCCATAGTTTATCATTATGAAATATGATTTTTATGGGTTTCAGCTGTGTAGTGTTGAGTTAATCTATATTAATACATATTTCATGAGTACCAATTCACGAAAACCAGTCTCAAACATGAATGCTCCACTTGGCAATCATTACATCTAGGGGATGCTTACATGGATGAAGCACCAGGTCTTCCCATGAGGTCACCCATCCCAATACTACTATGGTTCATGTGTGCTTAACCATAGAACCCACATCAAGCACACTTAGCTTGCGACCTGATGCGACAGCATCATTGGGTCAGCACAACCTTGCATCAACCAAAAATATTTATGGTAGTTTGTCACGTGCTTGTGGTGTTGTGTTGGGTGGCTCTTGGTGTCTCCTGTGTGTAGCTATCTATTGGCACATCCCTACACATCTCTATTAAGCGAAAGTTCTCTTTACGTCGAAACCTATCGTTGTTCTTCATGCAGCCTCATTACATGTTGTCTTGTCGCACCTCATAACCTATTGTTTACATGCGCATTGCAGTGATCAGCCGATGTTAGATGTCAAGGAGTTGGTCATTCCATCAAAATGCTTCTATCAAACAGCAACTAGATCTTTTGATGTGTGTCAATTCTGGAGTTAGAAGAATATCAAGTTCGAATTTATTATGGAATGGCTAATTGTTCGTGTCAAATGGCACCTTGTTGGTCAAGCTACCTTCTAAGTGCACATTTATTTCAGCGACCTCCTATCCTCCATGGCAGCGCAAGTGCATGTGCTATATAATTAAAGTTCTAGTCATTTGAACAAGTTTGGTTGGTTGGTTGGTTGGTTGGTCAATGGATTGGTTAGTTCCTTTCGTTGGCAAGTAGATTAGGTTTTGGGTAGAGCTGGGAATCGATTGTAAGTGCATATACTCTTTGCACATATCTCTTAGGGTTGGGTAGCATAGCATGATTGGGTTTCACATACTGGTGGCCCTTTGTATTCTTTTCATTTTTCTGCAATTTCATTTGGTTTCCATTGTGTGCTCTATGTGCTTGTTTGATGGCTGTTCATTCAAAACCCAAGCTGCCACTACACTAGTTGATATCAATGCAAGCATTTTGAGTCCTAAAGATGAGCTTGCAAGAGTTTCATTGACTAAGCTTTTATGCAAAATGTCATTAAGTTGCAAGTGAACAAGAGAGATGGCTCACAGAGTAGGAAGAGGAGGTGCAAGAAACCAAAAAGCAGCCTGTGTCACAAATTTGGTTGATGCGCTGAAAGCCATTCAAGCTCGACTTGAGGTCATTGAAACCGCAAAGACAATAGGTCTGGTAGCAATGGAGGACATCAATGATGATGAGGTAGAAGGTTGTGACACAAAAGGGGGTGTTGTGCACCCAATGGTATTGAGGAGAACATCCCCACAGAGGAAACATTTGCAATCGCCTTGATGAAGGCAAGGAGCAAGCTGGGTTTGGATCTCTGAAGCTACTCAAGAAGCTTAAATCCAAAAGAGCTGATTGACTAGATCACTGAATTGGAGAGATACTTCAAGTTCAAAGCAATCAAAGACTTGAATAAAGTCAAGCACACCGCCACGAAGTTGAAAGGGCATGTTGCCTTGTGGTAAGACTCAGTTTAGAAGAGTAGTGTGCAGAAGGAGAAAAGCAAGATCTCGCTGTGGTGTCGCATGGTGGCTAAGCTCAAGGGGAAGTTTATGCTGATCAACGAAGTGTTGGATCTGCACAAGAAGCTCCAAAAGCGCAAGAAGCTCCAACACCTAAGCCAAAGGGAGTTGTCCATAAAGGTGTACACAGAGGAGTTCTACAGATTGTATTTGTGCTAGTCATGAGGAAGAAAACATTGAGAAGGTGTCCGAGTATGTGAATGGATTGCACATATCCGTCCAAGATGATATGTGCTTGCTTACCTTTTGGTCTATCAAGAAGGCCTACTAGCTAGTGCTCGAGGTAGAAAAGAAGTTGTCATGTTGACAACAAAGCACGTGCAGCAGTGGTAAGGGCAAGGATAGAAAGAGCAAGCAAAGCATAGGAAGGTATACCTTTGTGCGAACAGAAAGTGCAAAAACTAGTGGCACCACACCAAGCACCAAGCGCAAGTAGATCTCCGATCAAGGTGGAGATAAGACAAAGTCACGGAGAAGGCTTCAAAGGGACTCGCTTCAAATGTGGGCAAACAAGTCACCACACATTTGAGTGTCCCAAAGAAGCGTTTGCATGCTAATTAGGTAGTGAAACATAAACTAACGGCACCACATCGAGCACCAAGCACAAGCAGATCACCAATCAAGGTGGAGAGATAAGACGAAGTCGCCAAAAAGGCTTCAGAGGGACTTGCTTCAGATGTGGGCAAGCAGGTCACCACATGTTTGAGTGTCCCAAAGAAGTGTGTGCATGTGGTGTGTTGGTGCTCAAACATGCAGCTCCACAAATCCTAAAGACCAACACCAAAACCTAAGGTTAGGGACATGTCAACAAAGGTAATGGAAAGACTTATGCTCAAACAATGGCATGAATGGACAAATTATTGTGAGTGGGTAAACTCAACTTCAACTTTAGGCTGTGCAAGGCCAAGAGGGGTGTTCTCTAAGGTCTCAAAAACAAGACAAATAAAGAGAAACAAAAGTTTAAACTCTAGGCCTTTAAGCAGCCATACCCAATATTCTATGAACCCCAGACTTGTCACTAAGTTCATGTCAGCATTGGCTACATACAGGCTTACAAGACCTCTAACAAACAGCCGATAATTTCACTCTTACCATGCACCAAAAGATATAGCAGCTATACCGTATTGTTCCCCAACAAATGACTCCACTTAACATTGCATACACATGGGTAAGAGGAAAAAAACATGAGCATGATTCTTTAATGATATTCCAGTTTAGGAGCACACAAAATATGACAATTTACAATATTAAACGATGCAAGTATGGTGGAACCTAACCTATTCCTATAGCTAACGAGAGATGTGATTAAAATAAAATGTGTTTGGCCCCTCACCAATCAAACCAGTGCCTACTCCATTGGGCAACAGAGTCCCAACTTATAAAGAGGATGAGAACATGTATGCAAATCAGCAATGGAACAAAGATTGCATGAACACAACCCCAAAAGATAAGGAAGCATGCAAATGGACATAGTTACACAGAACCAATCAACATCGTCCCACATGCAACAAAAGAAGACCATTGCAAAAGAGTTTGCAATGCATTAGAATGCATTTCAACATTAATCAAACGTTACAATCATGCCAACAAATGTGGCAGGTGAGAGATAGCAACTAAATTCGAAGCACCTCCTAAGATATTACAGCTTGCCATGGAGACATTCCATCTACATGCAAGACCTTACTAGACTACCCCTTTCCCTGATTTACAAACATGCTTCAACATTTATAGAGCTAGACATTCATCATTTGATGCCCTAGAACCAACTTGAGACACTTGCAGTCCAAAATTGGCTCAATGACCAACCCCTATTACATCTTACAAACATGTATATAGCTTTACAATCCATTCTCGTTGCTTGGATGGGAATCCTAGAGTGGTCAACAAGTTTGCAGGTCGTCCATGCCCATTGCATCATCTTCACACAGATTCACACTTGGAGCCATGCCAAATCGGACCATTGACCCATGCCTTTATAAACAAATCGCATCATTGAGGGGTCCACTGGTGTTAGGAGGCTTATGGAAGTCATCCTCCATCTTATTGAATCCATTGGAGGCCATTAATGGTGGTCCTAGATCATGTAGGGGAGTTGTTGAGGCAGGTGAAGCTTTCTGAAGAATTGTGAGAATTTGACATGGAACCGAATGAAGTGAATGCAAGAATGTGAGGAAGAACCGAACATCCGAGCATTTGGAAGAAAGGTAAATGCATGAAAGAAATCTAGAAGTCTATTGGGTTTCTACAAAGGAAGAAAATGAGTGATTTGACAACGTGGAGAAATGTGGGGAAAGGTTGCGGAATAGGAAGTTAGGATGGGATATAGGACAGGAGGTGAACATATCCGGTCTAGATGTCTAACAAAAATCCGAAAAGGAAGAAAATGGAAGAATAAGGTCAAAGGAACAACTGCAAGATTTTGACATGGGACAAGAGGTCAAAAGTGGAGGCGCCAAATGGATGAGATCGAGAAGTGAGGCAATGTCCCGAGAAGGGGTCAGGAAGAATGCAAAAAAAGTGAAAGTGAACTAAATATAGGAATGTCTGGTATGCAAAGGAATTTCCACAAAGGAAGAAAACAAGTGGAGAAATGCCAAAAAGAGATGGATGTCAAGATGTTAGGAGATGGAATGAAAATAGAAGTTTGCCAAAACTCCAAAAAATGCAAAGGAAAAAGGGAAGCGGTAAGCTTGAAAAGGAATTTTGCGGAAAAGGACAAGAGGACCAAATGGAAGGGAAAAGAAAGGAAAGTGGAAGAGGTCTGGAAGAACTCCACAATTCCGCAAAGTAGAGGGGAAACGGGGACAAGGAAGGGAACAAAGGAACAAGATTTGCAGAAATGCAAAAATGTACAGGAGGACTAGAAGTTAGATCTTGCAAAAGGAACGTCTGGAAGTCCATCAAATTTCCACAAAATGGAAGAAGCGAACAAAATGAAAAGGCTAAGGGCTCGATAAGGTTTGCGGGACTTTTATGTGGAACAGGTGGTGGATACAGGACGAGAAGTGAAGAGGAAATGTATGATAGCCTATCGATATTCCGCAAAATGGGAAAATGAAGGGAAATGAAAGGGAATGAATGACCCAATGAAAACCGCGGGGATTTTAAGCGATACAAGAGGTCAGTACCAAATATTGAACAGGCAGAATACATCGGGTAGTCCACTAAAACTCCGCAACTCTACAAAAACACCAAAAAGTGACTTAAAACTCCCCACACTTTGAATTTTCTTGGATTTTTTGGAAACCTCAACATATGATAAGACATGGGGAAGGTAATGCACAACTTCAAGGCAAAATTTAACCAAGGGAAGACCCATTGAAAATTTCTCAAATCGGTTATCTATGATGGGTAAAACACTTCCAAGACAACAAAGGGACACAACACTTAGGATCTTGCAAATTTTGAGACCAACTAAATTGGGCTCCAACATGGTGCATGCTAAGGAGGCGAGTTCATTAGGTAGTGGAACTGAAAGTGCAAACCCAAAGGCTAGAGAGAACCCAATAATTAGCAATGTCTTGTTGAAACCTGTGCACAAAGATGATAAGCCACGATTAAAGGAAAAAGCCTATTCCAAACCAAGTGTAAGTTGGGAGGAAAGTGTTGCAAGTTGATCGCTGATGGAGGCAACACCAACAACATAGTGTCCACAAAGATGGTGCAAAAGTTAGGGTTGAAGATAGTCATGCACTTCATGCCATACAGAATCTCTTGGTTGCGGAAGGGATAGCAATTCATAGTGATAGAGCAACGCAAAGTTGCAATTCGCATTGGAGGATACAAGGATGATATGGTGCAACACGATCCCAATGGATGTTTTCCATGTGTTATTAGGAAGGTCATGGCAATATGATAGATGTGCAATATGTGACGGGTGCAAGAACACCTTCACCATCAAGAAGGATGAGAAGTTCAAGTTACTTCTCATGAAGGATGAAGAAGAGTTCGTGCAAAAGGGAAAGTGTTGTTGTCAACAAAAGAGTTTCTCAAGGAGGTGGGAGACTTGCAAGATTGCTATGCACTAGTAGTTAGGCCCACGCAGAAGGAGCAAATGGAGCCATGTAGCTCTATGGAGCCAGAAGTCACTACTGCTCAAGTTCACAAATGTGATTAGTGAGGGAATGAAAAATGTATTGTCACCTATGTGCAACATCTTGCACTACATGGATCTGATTATGTTCTAGTTGCCAAACAAGGTGTCGCACAGAATGAGTCATAACATAAGTGCGAAGTTAAACAAGCAAGTTGACAAACTATTGGAACAAGGTTTGATTAGGGAAAGCCTAAGTCTTTGCGAAGTGCCTATAGTACTCGTGCCGAAGAAGGATGGAGAATATAGGATGTGTATAAACTCCCACACAATCAATAAGATCACCATCAAGTGCAAGTTTATGACCTAATGGATTGCTTGAGTGGAGCGCACTACTTCTCCAAGATAGACCTCGAGAGTGGATATCATCGTATCAAGATCAAGGAAGGAGATGAATGGAAGACCGCATTCAACACAAAGAAAGGTTTGTATGAATGGATGGTGATGCCATTTAGGCTGATGAATACCACAAGAATGTTCGTGAGACTAATGAACAGGGTTCTAAAGCCATCTCTCGACAAGTTTGTGGTGGCATCTCGGTGTTCAATAAAATGGAGGAGCATCTTGCACACCTACAACAAGTTTTGGCACAATTAAAGAGACAAGACTTGTGCATCAACCTAGAGAGATGTAGCTTCGTGAAGGCGTTGACATACTTGCAATTCGTGATATCTCAAGATGGATTTTGTATGAATCTTGAGAAGGTTCGCGCAATTCTTGAGTGACCAGAATCAAGAAGTGCAATAGAGGCCAAAAGTTCCCATGGGTTAGCGAGCTTCTATCGAAAGTTCATCAAAAACTTCAATGGCATTTGCGCACCCTTGACACACTAGATGTGGAAGGGCGGGTTCGAGTGGACAACTACTATTGCCAAGAGTTTTGTGCTCTTAAAGAAGGTAATAGAGGAGCCCATGGTCGCACTCCCAAACTTTGGAAAGGTGTTCCAAGTCAACTGTGATACCAATAGAACAACAACCAGTGTTGTGTTGAGTCAAGATGGTAGATCGATCACATATTTCAGCAAGAAGTTGAACGAGGCTAGACAATGCTATTTTGTTTACAACCAAGAAATATATGCCATAGTGTAACCTTTATGTGAGTGGAGGCAATTACTTGTTGTCGAGAGAGATTGTGTTGTATCTCGACAAGTTTGTGGTGGCATCTCAGTGTTCAATAAAATGGAGGAGCATCTTGCACACCTACAACAAGTTTTGGCACAATTAAAGAGACAAGACTTGTGCATCAACCTAAAGAGATGTAGCTTCATGAAGGCATTGACATACTTGCAATTCGTGATATCTCGATGGATTGTGTATGGATCTTGAGAAGGTTTGCGCAATTCTTGAGTGACCCAAATCAAAAAGCGCAATAGAGGCCAAAAGTTTCCATGGGTTAGCAAGCTTCTATCAAAAGTTCATCAAAAACTTCAATGCCATTTGCACACCCCTGACACACTGCATGTGGAAGGGCGGGTTCAAGTGGACAACGACTATTGCCAAGAGTTTTGCGCTCTTAAAGAAGGTGATAGAGGAGCCCATGCTTGGACTCCCAAACTTTGGAAAGGTATTCCAAGTCGACTGTGATGCCAATAGAACAACAATGTTGTGTTGAATCAAGAGGGTAGATCAATCAAATATTTAAGCAAGAAGTTGAACGAGGCTAGACAATGCTATTCTATTTACAACCAAGAAATCTATGCCATAGTGCAACCTTTATGTGAGTGGACGCAATTACTTGTTGTCGAGAGAGATTGTGTTGTACACAAGATTGTTGAATTTCATCAACAATCAGGCAAAGCTCAATCAAAGGCATATGAGGTGGGTAGAATATTTGCAAGGTTACTCTTTTGTGTTGAAGCACCGCATGGGCAAGACCAACATGGTTGCAAATACCTTGAGCGAGAGGCAGGCACTATCGTCCCAAATGACAATTAAACTAATGGGCATGCAAATAATGAAAGATGTCTAGTGCAAATCTGGATTTTGTAGATGCATGGCATGCATGCATAGAGACATAAGCCTATACGAGGAGTATTTTGCACAAATGATATACCTATTTAGGAGGCAACAATTCTGCATCTCATAGAGTCCAATGAGGGAGAGCCTCATTAGAGAGTTACATGAAGGTGGACTCAGAGGAAATTTTGGCATAGACAAGACATAGGCCATGTTGGAGGAGGCGTACCACTAGCCAAGTTTGCGCAAAGATGTGCACAAATTCGTGGAGAGGTACAGGATTATGTCCTTGGATTGTCGCACACTTAAGAGGGGCAATGACTATCTTTGTACTGGCGGATAGATTTTCTAAAATGATGCACTTCATTCCTTGTCAAATGTTGAATGGCATGTCTAGGATAGTGGACTTGCTCTTCAAGGAGATAGTTTGATTGCATGGGTTGTTGCGCAACATCACATTGGATCACAACACAAAGTTACTTAACCATTTCTAGTGCATCCTGTGGAAGAAATTGGACACGCAGCTCAAGTATAGCTCTACATATCATCTACAGACGGACGAACAAATAGAGGTTGTCAATCAGAGTCTTGGTAATCTACTCAGATGTCTAGTAGGAGAGAAGCCTATGTAGTGGGACTATGGGCACAAGTAGAATTTGCATACAACTCGACAAACAAATTGTTAGGGAAGTCACCATTTCAGGTGGAGTATGGGACATCCCCATGAGGTGTCACAGATCAATTGGGAGTGGAAGCAAACGGAAGGTGCATGAGCATAGAAGCTGACGACTTTGCATTGCAATGAAGGAGCTTCATGCGCAAGTCAAGAAGCAATTGGAGGAGAGAAGCACAAGATACAAGTTGCAGGCAGATCAGCATCAAAGGGAGAAAGCTTACTCAAAGGGTCATTTGGTCATGGGGTATCTCAGAAAAGAGCAATTCCCTAGAAAAATGTAAAACAAGCTAAAGCCTGAGAAGATCAACCTATGCTACATTGTGCACAAGTTTTTGAGAACACTTATGAGATTGAGTTGTTGAAAGTGTTGGATATCTCACCGATATTCAATGTATCTGCTTTATATTCCTAACATGTGCATGAAGGTCCTAAGGACACATAGTCGATGTAAGGGTCTGATTGGAGAAAGGAGATACTAGAAATGCAACAACAAGAAATTGTGCAAATCCTAGATTCGCACATAGGCAAGGAGACCCGACAAAACAAGTACAAGGAATATCTTATTCGCTTGAAGGGTAAAGGGATTGAGGATGACTCATAGGTTTCTAGAGCTGAAGTAAGCCAACTTGGGTGGCTGAATGAGTTGTCCATGTAGTATTGTGAGCACCTAGCTCACAATCTTTTTACCAAGGGTGTCTAATGCAGGAACGTCCTTGGTTCAACACAATCTTGCATCACCCAAAAATATTCGTGTTGGTTTGACATGCGCTAGCTTAATCACAAGCTTGTGATGTTGTATTGGGTGGCTTTTAGTGTCTCACGCGTGTTGCTATCTATTGGCACATCCCTGTACATCTTTGTCAAGCGCAAGTTCTCTTTGCGTTGAAACCCATAGTTCTTCTCACAGCCTTGTCATGCACCATCTTGTCTCACTGCACAACCTGTTGTTTGCGCACACACTACAGTGATCAGCTGATATCAGATGTATCAATAGATTGTCATTGTAAATTTAGCACTCTATAAATGTACTTTGTATTAATCCTAATGTGATAGTGTCATTCAATGTTAGATCATGGATCAGGTTATTTTTTAAAATTTCAGCTTCTCTGTATTTTGATAATCAAATATATATTTTTTAATAGTCATCCTTCTGCAGTCCCCAAAATAAAATAAAATTCGTTGTTCCCCAAATATGTTCCCCCTTTCCTACGTCCATGAAACTCAGAGAAACATGAGTGTCACCTAGCATCAACTTCTCTCTCATACTCCTTTTCATATTTTCTATGTTCCACTTCCAATTTCTGGTTTATGATAACCTTGCAATTATTTTCTCATGCATAGTGTGAATAGTGTCACCACCATTGATACCCAAGGGAACCTTCACAAATCCTACAAAAGCAGATCCAAGACAGAGTCAACACAAGAACTCCAAAATAGAAATTGATACTTCTCCATTAATCTTTTCTCAGCCCCATCACAGGTCATAGCCTTGTTGGCTACAATATGAACTGTACTCTCTTTTCCAACACCTAAAATAGCTTCTTCAAGGACAGCACAATATATTATGAGGTTTTTGTTTCATTTAAAGCATCCATAATCTTTAGAAACATAGATGCATGTGGTCAATAAAAAAGAGAGTCAATAATAGTTTTGTCTCTTTTCTAACCAGCCATTACTGATTGTTTTAGCTACCATACAATTATATCTGAACTCAACCAGGTCAGATTTTAACCAGACTTACAAATCCCTTCATATCCTGTTGTTGATTATTAAACTTGAATTTAAACAGAAACCGTATTGAAGAGCATCGCTGACAATTGTGGCCCCAAAACCTCATCCAGGCTCAACTGCCATGTCATTCAGGCATTTCTTGAGAAAACGACTCCTAATTATAAACCACGGATATTGTCTTCATGAAAAAAAGGGTGTTTTTAGATGTGTTATAGTTTTGTACGCATTGGATTTTCACATATTTGATATTTCAGGTTGAAGTGAAATCATCATGGAATTTCCCATACTAATAATTAATATGTTGGCAATGGGATTCGCCATAAAACAAGGCTAAACCTAGCTACTTCTGTACCACAGGGAATTTAACAAAACTTCTGTAAATCATCGAGAAATTGGCCAAAAAGTAAAACGTATTGATTTTCCAAGTCTAGAGTAGAAAAGATCAACATAGTAAAAGAACAAATATCAAAGGGACACATGAAGACAGACAACTGGAACTTACTATAATGGGAGATATGAAAGTAATCATTTTGAATTCTAACTCAAATCTATAAATGAGATAACATCTATAGAAAATTACAAGCAAATAGGAAAACAAAAAATCCTTTTGAACAAAAAGTGATGAATAGCAACAATTTTTTCCCATTGCTAGTTTCATGGACCAGCTAGGACTCAACCCTAGGACCTCCCCTATGCATGTCAGAGTACTCTACCACTAAGCTACTTGCCCTCTTTGAGACCAAGGCTTTTTAGTTGGCTCCTTATAACGGTTCAGGTGCATCTCATTTCTCCAACACCCACCCTTGAGCCACACTTTGGTGCTCAGGGATCCTAATCTAGCTCTAATACCATGTTATTTTTCATGGACCAGCTAGGAATCAAACCTAGGACCTCCCATGTGCATGTTAGGGTGCTCTACCACTGAGCTAACAGCCCTCTTTAAGACAGAGACTTTTTAGTAGGCTCCTTATTACAGTTCGGATGTGACTCATTTCTTTAACACTGTCCTTAAGCCACACTTTGGTGCTCAGGAATCCTAATCTGGCTCTCATACCGTGTTTTTTTTCATGGACGAGCCAGAATTCAAATCTAGGACCTCCCATGTGCATGTCAGGGCATCTACCACTGAGCTATTGGGGCATTTTAGGCTCCATATTACAGTTCAGGCATGTCTTATTTCTAATTTCTCCAACACCCATGCTCAATTTTGAAAATCAACTTTCATTCTTCCGATATGTAAATGGCAAAATATGAGGAAAAGAAAGCATAAAGAGGACTAAAATCAATGCATCTCTTCAACTCTAGAAAACAAGTGCAAAAGAAGCAACACACCATCTCTGTCAAAATGAGTTGCAGCTTGATGGAGGAAGGTTTAGGAGTGCTTCAGTTTATTTCTAATCAGCATAGTTAACATATTTGGCAATCAGAATATGTAGGGGTGGGGAATACAACTTGAGAATTCAGAATTCCCAAAAAGGCTTAGTAAGGTTAGTTTGAAAAAATTTAAATAATAAGATATATGTAAAACTATACATTGAAATTGCCCGTTCAAGGGATAAGGGGTTCCAAATCTTGAGGTAAGATTATGTGAAGGTTTGATGAAAGTAGTTCAATGTGTTGGTCCCCTCCCCCAGATGGGAGCTCAAAGTTGAATTTTGATGGAGCGCCAAAAGGAAGTCTTGGGCCGGCAGAAGGAGGGTTTGCTTTATGCAACTCAAAAGTTGAATTGATTTATGGTGCAGAATGAGGCAGAATGAGAAGCTTGATAGCAGGGCTAGGTGCAGCAAATATGCAAAACATAAAACATTTGATAGTGGAAGTGGATTATATGATTGTTATTAACGATGCTCAAGAAAACGAGTCCAAGCTGTAAGTTAAGCCAGTATGCAGAGGAGGTCTTAATCTTGAGACAATCCTTTGAAACAATCAGTTTTGTCTATTGCAAAAAGAATCTATCACTGTGGTAGGCTTTCTAGCAAACGAAGGCATGTAGAAAGCACCGGTAACAACAATGTATAGTCACAACTCAAAGACATGGCCCAATTTAGATAGTAAATTGGCATTCAAGCCCCCTAGGTCTTTGAGTGGTGTGTATAAAAGAAGTTTATGTTTTGTTTTGGAATGTGTTTTATAATTAGTTAGGAGGCAATCATGAGAATATAATGAGCTGTGAAGGGGATTGGTGCTACGGATGGTTAGCCTATGTGGTATGTGCAAGGGTGGGATAGAGTGATGTGGCATTTAGAAGGTACATCCTTTCCAATAATTGGTGGGAGTAGCTTTATTTGCTTTTAATAGGGAATAATCTCAAAGCTATCTCTGTTCATTTAATATACTAGCAAGTTGCCATTATTATTATGAAGGTGCTAACCTGTGGAGCATGCAAAGGATTGAGCTCATCTCAAGTGGCGCTCAGTGAGATTAGGTATGACTGGTCACTGCAAGGTCCTGTTAGAGTTTAAATACAGGGGAAGTGGTGCTGCTGTGGTAAAGCAAAAGGTGTTAATTGCAGGGCTCCAATGTAGCACGTTGGTAGCATCTCTAGTCTGGTTGTTGGTTGAACATGAAAGACTTGCCATCTGTGTGTCGAGATGAGGTGGTCCTCTCATAAGGAGGCAGAGTGCTTTCCAGTTTGCATGATATGTGGAGAAAACTTCAAGTTTTGAGAACCTTCTATGGTGATGTTGGCAGAGTGCTTTCCAGTTTGCATGTCCATCACTACTGTGGCCGCTTGGAGGTTGGCAATGATAATACTATCCCCATTTTTTGTGCCCCCCCTGTCATAGGTCTACGCATCATCAGGAAAATTGTTATGGTGTTCGTTTTCAAATGCTGGATGGTAATCAAAGGAGTCAGGCTGCAAACGAGAATGTTTCATGGGTGGATGAAGTGGAGGGTACCAGCCAAACTCCGTGCAGTGGGAGGGAGCAGTGGGGTGTGGTATAGTGCTTTGTGTCTCTGGCTTTTGCTTTGTCCTTATTTCCTGGGTTCCTGGTAGGTTGGTAGGGCTAGTGGTCTGTTTTGGGTGCGGTTTTTTGGTGGCTCAAATAGTATACTTATTGCAGTCTTGTTAGTTTTAGCTAACTATTTGTAGTTCCTTGGAACTGTTTATCTGTAGTTTCATAGTTAATGGATAGTAATGTAATACTTTTTCCAATGGCGTGGGCCCTATAGAACCCCCATTATTATATCTTAAAAAAACCATAACATTGAAATGAAAATTATTCTGAATTGCACTGTCTTTCATAGCATAGACCAGAATTTGTCTGTTTTTTTTTTAAGTATATTTTTTTAAATGTTTAAGATTTTTGCACTAAATTAGAATTTTGAATTTTTAAATAAAAATTAAAAATTAAAAGGAAAAGTCGGATCTATATCAGTTGATCCAGTCCATCTAAAAATCTAAATCAGACTAGATCTAGACGGACCTGGTAACTATGCTACCCAGATACGAGCCACATTTGTGAATTTCATTGTTCATTATGTTGGCTGTGTAAAGCATTTGCATTTCAGTAAAAGAAGAAAGAAAATTGATCAGTAAAATGTTATAGTAAATATAAAATATAAAATAGAAGAAAAGACAAACAGATTAGCTTGTTTTCAAGTTAAATTTCCATTCCTGTCATCAGTATATTAATTTTAATAAAAAACAACATTCTGTTTAACAAAACTCCTGTTCGCATTTATTCTCATTATTTATGTACAAATTTCTATTATAGATAGAAATCCTAGTAGGTTTTCAATATGTTGTCAATGAATGTTATGCAGTGTTTCTCTAAGTTTCAGGGACAGTGGCAGAGAGGCAGGTTTCATGGGCAGAGAGGCAGGTTTCATGGACTGCAAAAAAAAATCTGCATTTAGGGAAAGCAAAATTTTGTTTTTAAAATTCAGATTTGGGAGATGGCAGGGGGATGGCTATTACAATAGTGTATAAAATTAATATTTGAATTTTTTAAAAATACCAATAAAACAAGAAAACCTAAAAATAACATGAACAAGCAAAAAGAAGCTGAACTTCTATAAAGTGATTTGGAATACAATTCATTGATTCCAGAATCCATCTAATAAACCGATAATCATAGACATAATATGAAACATTATTTATGTTGAGAGATGCCAAAAAAATGTTGCTTCATGCATAGTATGATAGTACATAGGTACATTGAGGAACAAGCTCAGAAATTAAAGTCATCATCCAATTGATATCTCAGAAACTGCTCATCTTCCTCTTGTTTTTCCTCTCTTTTCCTCTTCCACTTCTCTTTTTCTCTTTTCCTCTGTCTCTTTTCATCTTCTCTTTTGGTGAATGCAAAACAGCAGTGGGCATGGGTTTTTTAAGTTTTTTTGGGGCTGGAAGGCCTTGGTGGCCCCCTCTTTCATGGTTTTATTGTTTTAGAATGTTTTTCTAATTTTCCTTTTGTTGTTTTTTAAGCGTTTGATGTAAAAGAAAGCCCTAAAGTTCCAGGAATGGTCAGGGACTGCCAGGAAGTCCCCCCAACAAGACCCAAAAAAGGTGATGTCCCTCTTTAGAGGGTGTCCCCAAAACTTTCAAAACAAGGGTGACATGGAGGGGACTTCCCCTCCAAGTCCCTAGAACATCCAAGGTGTCAACCAGACCCATGGGAACACATCCCCATGGAAGAGTGAAATTTTTTGATCTAAAGATAAATCCTAAAATTTGTTAAAACATTTGAATTGTACAAGTACATAACATAAAGCTCAAAGAAACATCATGAAAATTGTTTGGACTTGTTTTAGCTAGAGTTGTGCAGTTTGGGTTGTGAAGGGGATCTAAGCGCACACTAGCCTCAGCTATACCCTTTTAGATCAGAAACATATCACCAAGGAATATACATTGTTTGGATGGATTGAAATGTGCGCACATTATAACACAATAAAATTGAATTGGAATGGCCTAACTCTCACTAGAGGGGCAAACGCTACTTTAATTTTATTTTAAACTGCATCATAATATAGTCGCACCCTAAGAAAATTGTTCTCTTTGAGAATGCCATAAATATTGCTTGACATTGCTATAAAGAAAATTATAAATAAATAAACAAGACATTTAACAAAATTCATTGGACTATTGACCTTGAAGTCTAATAATTTTGCCACTTCATATGGTTAACTTTTACGCCAGAGGACATGAAGAAAACTATTATATGTCCCTGTTGCTTAAAGTTAGCTTGTCTTGTAAAAACAAAGTATGGTTATACGATAAATATCTCGCCCTAACAAATAGGATACAAAGAAAAGCGGAAAATAATCTAGTTATGATGTTTCTTGTAAACAGCAGATGAGTTGCACCTGAAACCTGCAAAGTCTGGCGATGAGTACACCGTAAGAAATTCTGCAATGTTGTCAACTAAAAAGGGCACATATATCGCATCAACTCCAATCTCTCTAAATGCTTGATTGTGCAAAATTGGTCCTTTACTGTGACCAACTGGATTTCCAATAAGTCCAAAGACTTTAGTATCTCTTCCCAATGATCGTATCTTGTAAGTATCTAATAAATCCTTCAATGTTGGCTGTCCAGGAGCTGATTCTTTCCCAGCTCCAAGAGTACCAAACGTAAGATATCCACCAAATTTAGGACACAGAAGCCGACTTATTAGCCCCTTTTCAGTCATCACCAACGCAAGAATGGGTACCTGACACACAAGTTCCAATTATTAATACAAAAGATTAAAAATAATTGTGAGACATTAACTTAAAAAGCATTTCATTTGCAACTTTGAGTCTACTAATGATTTCCTAACCGAATTCACGTTTTAGTAAAATTAGAGACCATATATTATTTTGACAAATAAATCCTAATGAAAGTTGAAACCCACACAATTAAAAAAGCAATTCATTTTGATTATCCTTAAACACAAGTGATTTTTGATCCATTAAAATTCAACCTTTTGCACAGCAACATACACCTTTATTGATCTACATGAATTGATTTCTCTTGGACATTATTTGCATCTAATGCCTAACCATCATCCACAAAAGGACAGCCCATTGCTTTATACAAAATGTCAGTCCTTCCCCAACAAGTTAGATGAGAACTCCTATACTAATATCCCAAATGGCACCTCCCACCACTGCAAGTTGTCATTTTCTTCCCTAAACGCATGGTGATCTTGGTGGATTTGGTACTTAGATCGTCTCATGGTGCAATGGTAGTGCTCTGCATCAGACTCTATCTTCACCACTAGTATCATCACAAGCACACATGGGCATACCACACACGTGGGCATACCACAAAGTCCTAACTCTCAATATTCTATGTGGCACAGCTCCAATATTGTCATCCCTACTCAATGCATCTATTCCACTACACGTACACAAAATGACAAAACAGATAATACAAACCAACAAAAGGCAAGTGTTTACATTTCCTATACTGTCCAAACCATAGTTGAAACACTCGGGCTTGGCAATAACTCGGATGAACAAAAAAATTTAAAAACTCGGGACTCAGCAAAAACTCGGTAATAACTCAGCAAATTTATCTAACATTAAAAAATATATAATTTTTTAAAAATATTCTTCAAAAACATGCATATTACTGAATTTATGGAACATGTTACTGATTCTTTCATATATAGATCAAAATTAGATTTCAATACACATCATAGACCAAAAAACAAGTTCAATACATATGAACTTCAAGTTTCAATATCAATAAAAATTGCATATCCATGAACAGTTGTGCAAAGATTGCGTATCCACATGCAAACAGCTGTGGCATATCTCTGGGAAGCTGAACATTGCAAAATCCAGACACTATTGTTGTGTCCTATACTATCAAAAATGAGAAACAGGAAACACAAGTGAAATAGCAATGCAATGGAAAACAAGGTGAGATGAGGTTGTGCATATAATATAATTTTATTATTTAAATAATTAATATATTATATGATTAATTATTATAGTTGATAATATTATACAACTTTTTATATTAATATAATATATAATTAATATATTATAAATGAATAACTATATTAATTATATCTAATATTATATTATATATAATAAATTAAAAATCTAAACCGAGACCCTAACAGCTAGCATCCTAGCACATACTTGCAACATAGTAAATATCACGCAATTTTCTGATTTCATGGCACAAACCAATAGTATCCCATAGAAAAAAAAGTGATTTCCTAGCACAAACCCATCATCACAGTCAACGCAACAAATCCACGTCCTAAACATAGTCATCACAGCCAAAAACCCTCACAAAAAGCATCGCAGAAGAACAAAAAAAACCCCGAAAAAAATGAAAAAAAAAACATCATGAAACGCACTTTTTCATCCACAGAATTTTTTTCTGAAATCGTGAGTTTATGTTTATTACTGTGAGTATGGCGAGTTTTATTGGAAAAATCGCAGCAATTTTTTGTTGTTGCTCGATGGCGAGTAATACCCGCAATTACTCGCCTGAGGATTCAACTTGCAATTACTAGCAAGTCAGGTAAGTAATCGCAAAGATTTGCATCTATGGTTCTGTCATGTCTCCTTCTCAAGTATGAAGAGTTTTGGAGACCCTTAGCCTATTTAATTTCCCATAGGCTATTGGGATGTTGCAAGGAAAATATTTAATTAATTAACGTAAGTTGTCAAGGAACACTTTATTTTTATAAGGCAACTTATGTTTAATTAATTATTTTATGAAGGATGGCCAATGTCATAAAGTGATTTTAAAAGAGGGTCATAAAAGTAATTTTTATGGGGATTAAAAGTAATATCAAATTAAACGATTTATAAAGTTGCTTTCGGAGGGAAATTGAAGAGTCGTGAATAATAATATTTTATTATTGAGATGTGATTGCTTCTGGATATTAACTATGTAATGGTTTTTACATCAACGTTTCAAATCATACTCCATGATCCATCGTCGAGATGAAGAGAGCGAGAAGAGAATGAAAATTTTAACTATGTAGTGGTTTTTACATCAATGTTTGGGATCATACTCCATGATCCATCATCAGGATGACGAGACCAAGAGAGGAGGATGAAAAAAAAAAATTCATTCTCCTCTCTTGCTCTCTTCATCCTGATGATGGATCATGGAGTATGATCCGAAACGTTGATGTAAAAACCTCTACACAGTTAATATCCAGAAGCAATCACATCTCAATACTATGGACTATGGAAATTTGATGTCTCTAATATTTTATTATTCCAAAAGTGCATATAAAAAGAGAATTTGAGGAGAGAAAAGACATTCTGTGTATTTTATAAAAAAACCCAATTTATTGAGATTGAACATTGTTCATCTTTCCTACCCTAGGATGAAAACCCTTCGGCAATGAATGGTTTTCAGGAAGAAAACCCTCCTAGCCATTTGAGTGGATTCATCCAAAGTTCACAAGAGTGTTGAATGTTTGCATTTAAATTTTGGTTGTGTTTGAAGTTCTAGTTTTGAGTTGAAGATCGAGAATATTATCGAGGATCATTTGCTCCGCACATCATATTGAAATTTCAAGAAAGGATATTGTATGCTGGCCGTATCACTTTATACATGTTGTATCTTTATGCTGACCTCACCAAATATTGCAGGCCATACTTGTATTGAAAGAGGTGACTTCGTTGAAGGGGGCGTAGCATTCAAAATACCTTTCAGCTAGCTGTTGGGTACAGATCTTGACGAGAGGTCATTTGATGTTTAGGAGATGTCGCAGCCAGTTTGGAAGGGGTTTGAAGTCCTCTCAACCCCAGCTGCATCCTTATGTGATTAATACTCTTCTTTGGAGCTTGGTGCAGTCATGTCTGGGGCAGATATTAGGGCCGTACAATTCTATAGGAGCATATTTTAATATATATTCTGATTCCAGTTCAAATATCAGTGTTTCCAATAAGCTTTACAGCAGCATTTCAGTTCCAGCATTTCAGAGGTTAGAGTTTGTAGCAGTTTTCAGTTCTGTGTGCATGTGGTTACCAGTTTCAACAAATAGAGTTAGTTTAATTTGTGACAGCATTCAGATATGAATAAATATTCTTAATATTTGTTGTTGTATTTCCAGTAATCCATTCAATATAAACAGCATCTTGCCTTGCTCTTTCGTATAAAGGTTATTAGATTTACGGTATTATTTGTGTTTACATCATCTATATATTAAAAAAAAATCCAAAAAAATAGTTTGGGATATTTCAGGTCCAAAGTCTCTTCATCTCCTTCCCTTGTATAACCATATAACATAGCCATTCATCGAAGAGTATGATAGTTAAGCCAAATAGAAGCCCTTTGGTAAATACACTTGATCTCTTATATCATTGTACAAAACTTTGCATAACACAACCATGTATTATAGTTCTAGCATGTTGTTCCATTATTCTTATATTATCTTTATCTCGACACTTTGATTGTTGTGGTTGATGCACTCTATCACTTTAAATTACTTCCGTACATAACACATTGAATCCATTTAGAATGTTGTCCTCTAGGTCACCCCTGAGCCCCAGATAAGTGGAATCAAAGCATATTGTCCTATCACATAGTCATGGTATTTGAACAAATTTCTCATTTCAATCCTTCTTTGTATTTTAGAAGCCTGCTCACACAAGGTATGACTACCAAAAATTTGGTCTCAAACTCGTGACCCTTTGTCCTACCTTCCTACTCAAAAACTCCACAACCCTAGCAGATCATAGAAAAATCCATGCTAGAGATGTCAACTTAGGCAATGTTTTAGAAGATGATAGAGGATGCCTTGCAAAGACAAAGAGATGACTTAAAGCATCAAAGTCACGATTATTGATCACCTCCCTCAACTTCTATAGCAAGTACAATCCTCTTTAGACCCATCCACTTCATCATAAGTCATTCAAAGGCCAAGCACCATACAAGATGCAAGTAAATATGGATACTCCTATATTTTAAGGAAAGATAGGCATCTATGTTCTTAATAACACTCAGCCTAATATACTCATATATGTGTTCAATGCATTTTCTAATCATGTAAAGATTGCCTTTGCAATTTTGAGAGTTTCATTATATGTAAATGTAATGTAATGTTCCATTTTTGGCGCATTGAATATTGTGAGTTTTGTACTTGTTCCTAGTCTCTTGGAGGCTATCCGACATGTTTGGGAAGAACTCCAATGTTTTTGGAGTGGTTTTGATTCGGTCTGTAGAACAATTATTTGGGTTTTCCTTGTGTAAATGGATTATTTCTCATGGCTTTGAGCTTAGTTGATGTTCCGGGTAACAGTGTTGGTTTCTGAAGTTTGATCGGGCTTCTAATTTGCTCTCCAAGATTCTTAGAGGAATTTTCTATTTTGGAAAGTCATCCAGAAGGCATCGTTGCTCATCCCAAACCTTACAGAGCATATTGGTTCAATTTATTTGGCAGTCGGAGGCCGTTTGGGATTTCCCACAAAATTTAATATTTAATGAGCTATTTTAATTATATTCTTCACTTAAGTTCCTAAGGGTGAAAAATAATTAAAATATTATTAAGTGTTATAGCTCATTTGAAAGGGGAAAACATATTCTTTTATGTAGGCACATAAAAGTGAGCACTTAAGTAGAGGAAAAAAGAAATAAATTAAGTTAGAAGGAAAATGTTATTATTTTCAAGAAATAATTCATTTCCTTTGTAACTCCTCCAGTGCCTTATAAAAGAGAATGAGCTTTCATTGGAAGGGTTATGTTATGTTTTGATATTGATTTTGTTGCAGATGGATTGAACCTGTGAGTTCTTCCATTCTCTTGAGGATGAAAACCCTCTTGTAGAATCCTCTTGAGGACGAAAACCCTCTGGAGTTTGAGTGTGGTTTCACACAGAAATCACCATTGTGCTGGAGCTGAATGAAGTTGGAAGATTTTGATGAGGATTTTGCTTGTGATTCATATTTATATTAATGTAATCAGTTATAGAGGATTTTGGAGTGTTTTTTCTTGGGATCTTTTTGTTGTGTTTGGAGAAGATTCCTGCCAGTGCGTACCATGATGTGCCGTACAAGAGGATTGGAGAGATTTTGAAGTTGAAAATTAATATGCTTGCATTGGTTTCTGTGTTATGTTAAGGGTTTTTTTTTAAGTTGCTTTCATTAGCTTTGGAGCTGCAATTAATTTTCGGTATGCACTTGTACCTTCCTGAGCTGTACATGGCTGTATGGGCGATTTGCTTGTAAAAAATTAATATGATTGTTATGTTGGCAAAGTTTGATTGGGATCTCATAATCATCCCTGGGCGCTCCTTTCTAGATAGATTTTTGTGGAGTTTGACAAAGTTTTGAGACTGCTGTGTGGTGATCAGACCTCCTAGGGCCGTACGGTCATGCTCAGCTATATCTTACTTTGATAATGATTGGCCATTATTACTTTTATCTTATGAATGTTCATTTGTGATGTTTGGAGTGTCATCTGTGAATTAAATGGGTGGATATTCTGAGATTTCAGTCATGTTGCTTGATGTGATTCAATGTTTGACTATATGAAGCCGTCCAGCAGGGGTTTGGGTCTATGAATCAAGCATTGTTGAATGAATCAGATGTTGCATATCCAGTGAATGGGCTTTAATTCTGTGCTATAGTGGACTGTTATAATAGTTATGGTGTCTCTTACTTCATTTGTATGTGATACTTCAAACAATGGCAGGCTGTCCATATGATGTCAAGAAATTTGAATATGCAGTTTTCATTATGTTTGATCATTATAATATGCAGATATTTCTGAGTGATCAGCATTGAGTTTGTAGTGTTTGGAGAGAAAGTTTCTGATATGGTGTAGGTGGAAAGTTATATCAGCCTGGCAGCCATACATGTTCAATACAGTCTGAATTTACTTTCGGTACAGTCAGGGCAGTAAACCAGATTCTTATTGGCTATGGATTCATGTATTGTCCAGTGATGCTGTGCATGCTATGACCATCTTCTTCCAAGATCTTCATGGTCCATACAATGTGACAGTCAGCAAAAAGAATTAATAAATACAGAGGTCAGCCAGAGATATCAGAGTATGCAGCCTTTACCAGTTAATGGATGATGTATTTGTCAATCATGATGCAGGGTATGATTCTTTATCAATGATATTCAGGGGGTAATTCGTCAAGCTCTAACTCTTATAGTATTGAACATGATTATATTGGAAATCATTGTACTTTCATTGTAATTCAATTCACATTAATAACCCCTGGATGGTTCTACCGCCAGTGTGGAGAACTTGATCTTTCTTTCCTTCTCTTACCCACTGAAGAAGTGGTGAACTCCCACTGCATAAGTGGATGCTTGCATATGCAGATGAATGTTTACTTGTTTGCACACTGTTTTAATTTGTAATCCAAAGCACAGTATGCTCTCACCTCGCCTAGTTGGGATCTTGGTGATCAGAAGTGCAGAGGAGTTTAAGTTGTGCTAACATTGTTTATCATTGTTCTATATTTTGGAAAAAAATTTGGGGTTGTATATTACATGTAATGTCCCCTTTTGGGTTTGCCCTAAATCTTACCCTAGAATCACAAATTTAACATAGTTAGGGTTGTAACTTACCAATTGAATGCTTTAAGCAAGATAAACCTGATTTAGGTCCTGCAATCATGTTAGTTATCAACAGATAAATAAACATATAATCCAATGATGTTATAGATAGGATTATGATAACTATTATAATATTCAGAATGTACACATGGGATTCCTTTCAAGGTTCTATCCAAACAGCCCATCATCATTACGGAGTACCACTTGGTAGTTCATACAAGGACCCTTGAGCCGTTCCATCCAGCCCAGGAGTACAGAATGACACCCACCATTCGGCCTCCCAGCCCCACTTGGGGTGTCCTTACTGGAATGGACTCCGTAGCTACTTGCATTCCTTATATGCACTATCTCCACTCCAAAATGGACTGACCAATTGGATGAGAATCTTAAGGTAGTCGTTATATTAATTCTATTGTGTATAGGCAAAATTATTGTAAGAATAACATTATTAGGAGAATAACAATATCTGCTGTTATTAATTACTGCATATATATCTCTGCTGATGTACACATATATATATCACTGCTGAAGTCTGCAGATTTATCTCTGCTCTAAATCGGTTCGTATTCCATGTATTTCTTCTTATGCCTTTTATGAGAACTGTTGTATATTATATAAGTTATCTTCCTGTTATGATAGATTGACCATTTCCTTTTTATATCTTAATGCCTCTATGAAGAGAGACATCTCTTTGAATAGAGATAACCCTTTGAAAAGACATCACCTTTTTATTAAGGAATGATCGCTGCTCTTTAAGATTTATTAATCGCTGCCCATTATATATATTAATCGCTGCCTTTATATTGTTTTAATCAGCACTCCTTACAAATTAATGGTTCACCCCTTATCATATTTTGTCTTTTTCTGCACATCATCTATTAATGGCACTCCCTTTAATATATATCTTTGCTCCTTAATAACAAACCACTGGTCATAATATGTATTCGGAATAAGACAATTTGTCCCTCGTTGTCTCTTAGGGAGGTCGGCTTCAACATATATTAAAACTTGGATATAGGACATTACAATAAAGCAATGGTGGGATAACTTTTGCATTTCCCAAAAGGATGTTCTTACCCTTATAGATACCTAGAATGGTTCTTGTTGAAGCTTTGAAAGAAACTTATTTTCCTATTGGAAACCTTGATGATCAATATATCAAGTTGTTCGAACTTCATCAAGGTCATGGCCAACTATTCAAGTATATACTAACATCTTCATACTCTAGCTTCTAGTAACCAAGGGAAATCTCAAATTTGAAGTATAGGTCAAGATTAAGACCATATATTAAGACGAGCATTGATTTCCTCCATATATTTTCCTTAGGAGAAGCCTACATGTATGCCTGAAAGTTCGAAGCAAAATGAAAATATAAGTCCAAGAATGATGACTCCAAACCTCAAAAATACTTGCAAAACAAGAACTCCAAGACTGAAGCAAAGCCAAACTCAAAGCGACAAAGATAAGGAGCTTTGAATCAATACCTAGAAGATCATACCACCTATAGAACCAAAAAAGCAATCCAAGACTAGCAAGTGGTGCACTGTACACAATTCAAATGGTCACTCTACCGAGGAATGGCATGCTCAAAAAGTCATTATTGCAAGACTAGAAACATCAAGTTATATCACAATAGCACATGATAAAGGTAAACAAATCATAGATTGTGACCCAAGAGCCATGGTAGAAATTGCTACCATAACCTCTTCTTCCAATTCAAATCCTAAAGAAATAAAAAGATTGTTTTGTTCCCAAATGCAGGTCAATGGACAACCTATACACTTCATCGCTAACAATGGAAGACAAAAGAACCTCATCTCACCTACAATAGTTTGAAGTTTAAACTTGCCACCAACACCTCACACAAAACCATACATCATTGAATAGTTCAACTTAGGTTCAAAGAAAGATGTCATTTGGTGTACAAAATCAAGCCTTTTCAAGATGCATTTCTTTGGTATGTATCACAATTAATAATATATAATGTTTTACTTCAGCAGCCACGTCTTTTCCCACACCATGCAATCCACAAAGAAAATATTAGGAATGTTGTTAGAGATGTTGGACAAAATAGATACCATATGTTGGATGTGATCCCTAAGCTTTCACTCATTAGCGCTAGAGCAATGCAACAAGCTTGTGAGTTCTCAAAAAAAATTCATGCTCTTGATGGTGAAACCTACATGTAAGAAAGGCATCCTTAGAATACAAGATAATATTGCACCTCCTCCAAGAAAAAAGCAATAACTGAATCAAGTATTGGAGTAATACAATGACCTTTTCTAGTCCTCAATTGGAGTGCTTAAACCACAGAAGCATTAATCACCAATAAATCATGAGAAATCGAGAATTTGGTTATAGGATGATTTTTTCCAGCGATTATTTAAGACTTTTTGAATAAATCAGTTGTGGCAAGTTTTTCACAATTTTTTGCCGCTAATCCGCCATAAAATTGCAAATAAATCGGCAGGCTTGGGAATAATCGCAATTTTAGGCAATTTTTTGACAATTTTGACCACAATTTTCAGAATCGGCAAAATTTTCTGTTTTTCCGAAAACCGTAACCTTATATTTTTCTATTTTTCAAAACCTTAAGCCTAGCCTAATTTTTCCCATTTTTTCTGATTAAATCGTGATTTTTTGAAAATTCTTTTATCTTTTGGTGTGCCAATTTATTCCCAATAACAGTTTTTGCTACTATGGCCTAAACAATGCATCATAAAGCATATTTTTGATCTAGTTATAGGACTACCTCTTCCTAATACCTCTCTACTCCCGCCCGCTACCATCCCCAAATCTAGGCCCGAGACTCGTCCCCACGTCCCGAGACTCGTGGAACATAGATTGCAAGTAAGCACAACTAAAAGTATAGAGAGGACCTTCTACAAGGGGCATGTTGCATGGGCAACTAGTTGCTTTGTAATGAAAGGCATGAATACCACTTCATCTTCATGTAAGCAATGCTCTTATCATGTTGATATTCATTCCATCTTATATAAGCATAGTATTGTGTTTAGTGATATGCCTCTAGGTTTGCCGCCAAATAGGGGATTCCAACACATCATAGAGTTGGAATCAAGCTCTACGCCTATTATGATCACCCCTTACCACCATCCATGGATATACAAAGAAGAAATAGAAAAGGAGATCAAAGAATTATTGGAGACGGGGCACATTAGACCCAATTCTAGCCCATTTGCATCATTTGTGGTTCTTGTGAAGGATGGTAAAATGAGGATGTGCATAGACTACATAGCTCTAAACAAGAAGACCATCAAGAATAGGTGTCCTATTCCCAAGATCGATGAGCTTATTAATGAGTTGCATGGAGCAATTTACTTCTCAAAGATTGACCTAAGACTAGGCTACCATCGGATCCATGTGCACAAGACAACATTCAGGGGCCATTTTGGACGCTACAAGTTCTTGGTCATGCCATTTGGTTTGACAAATGCGTCAACCACTCCCCAATTTGCTATGAATCAGGTATTCAATGGTCAACTAAGAAAATTTGTTTTGATGTTATTTGACGATGTATTGATATATAGTAAAACATGGGAAGATCATTTGAGGCACTTGGATACAGTTCTTGGAATATTGGAGCAACAGGCTCTCTTTGCAAACGAATCCAAGTGTGAGTTTGAGGTTACAGGGATTTTGTACTTGGGCCACATCATTAGTGCTCAAGGTGTTCAAGTAGATCAACAAAAGATCCAAGCCATCTCGGATTGGCAAACTCCTACCACGTTGACACAATTGAGAGGATTCTTTGTCATTTGCAACTACTACTAAAGGTTTGTTAGGGGCTTTTCACAACTAGCAACACCCCTAACCGACATGACCAAGGGAACTTTCTCATGGAATGACACAGCTCAAGAGGCTTTCAAGAAGTTCAAGATGATAACAAGTTCATGCCCTATACTTACTATTTCAGAATTCTCACAACCATTTGTTGTAGAATGTGATGCTTCAAGAGAGAGAATTGGAGCAGTACTAATGCAAAAAGGGACCCCATAGCATTTCAAAACAAGAAGTTGAAACATTCAAAGAGGGGTTTTTCTATCAATGGCATGGGGATGATTGGCATCATGCATCCTTTCGCTAAGTTCAAGCAATTCTTAGTCTATGGAAGATTTGTGGTGAGGACAAATCATAATAGTTTGAAGTTCTTCCTTGGCCAACGTGACCTAAATGATCGGCAACAAAAAT
Source organism: Cunninghamia lanceolata (assembly GCA_027924645.1). Lineage (NCBI taxonomy): Eukaryota > Viridiplantae > Streptophyta > Pinopsida > Cupressales > Cupressaceae > Cunninghamia > Cunninghamia lanceolata. The sequence continues at coordinate 1,881,485 of BSBN01000124.1, read as the reverse complement.
GGATGAGTAAGCTTCAAACTTACGATTTTGATATAGAGTACATGAAGGATAAAAGGAACATAGTTGTCGATGCTCTCTCTCAGATACCTACTCTATTCCATTTCTACTATTTTTGTTGATTGGAAGGTTTCTATCATGGCAGAATGTGCTAAGAACACATTGCTACTAATATTTTAGACAAAAATGGGAAAGATGATAGGTGTTTAGTAGCAAATGGTTTTATTTTATATAAGGATAGAATTTGCCTAATTCCCGAATCTAAGATGAAGGAAAATATTTTGAGAGCTTTGCATGATGCACCAATGGTGGGACACTCGAGATTCTACAAGACTTATAGGCAAATAAGAGAAAGTTCCTCCTAGAAGGGCCTTAAGGAAGATGTTCTCAAACAAACCAGGGAGTGCACAACTTGCCAACACAATAAAGCAAACCATGTTTTTCCTACAAGTTTTGTTATAGCCTTTGCCTATTCCCAACCAGAAATAGGAAAGTGTGTCCATGGATTTCATCAAAGACCTTCCTAAGGTAGATGACAAGAATTGCAATTATGTTGTAGTGGATAGATTAACTAAGTGTGCACACTTCTTTGCCATCCCTACAGAATTCAAAGCACATTAGGTACCTAATTTATTTTTCAAAGAAGTATTCAGACTACATGATTTGCCTAAGAACATTGTTAGTGACGGGGATAGTAGATTCCTCAGCTCCTTTGGCAAGAGTTATTTCGCTCAACTGGTACCAAACTCACTCCCGGTACCAATTATCAACCCCAAACAGACGGAAAAACAGAGATAATGAATAAGTGAGTTGAAGGATATTTGAGAAACTATGTCATGGATCAACAAGCAACATAGATCAAGTGGTTGCACCTTGGATAATATTGCTACAATACCACCCATCACATGTTCATTGGTATGACCCCATTTATGTCATTGAATGGATATGATGCACTAACTTTCACAGATTTGGTGTTCACTAATAGTAGGGTACCAACATTTGGTGACTTGGTGGAGCATAGCCAAGACATTTTGAGGTCACTCGAGGATCATCTACAACAAGCTCAAAATCAACAGAAGTATTATGCAGATCAGCACTACATTGAGAGGTCATTTGAAGTTGGAGATATAGTCTTTCTATGCCTGCACCCTTATAGGCAAACTTCCATTAAGCAAAGTGGGGCTAAAAAGCTCAAACCATGCTTTTATGAAGCTTACAATGTTGTGAGAAGGGTTGGTGAGGTGGCTTATGAGTTGGAGTTGTCAAAAGACAGTCGGATTCACAATGTTTTCCATGTGTCTTGCCTCAAAAGGGCACTTGGTCAACATATTACACTATTAGTTGATCTCCCACCCCTAGAAGATGAAGGGAAGCTCATATTGATCCCACATGCCATCATTGACACCCGAGCGAAGAAACTAAGGAACAAAACCATCACAAAATACTCGGTTCGTTGGAGGAACCTACCTGCAGAATATGCTACTTGGGAGGGACTAGAGATACTTTAACACCCAACTCTGCATCATTTGTGGGCAAACAATTTCAAGAAGGGTGGACTTGTAATGTGTCCTTTTAATTAATGCAACTTATGTAGGCCCAATCCTTATTTCCCAACAAGGATAGAAAAAAAATTATAAAAGGGCTGTGAGTTGGGAAATTAGATGCAAAAATAAAATAATATTTAGTTTCAGCATATGGGAGAGTGGGTTTTCATAAAAGGGTGTTGTAACCATTGGAACACTTGGCAGCTTCATGATGACAAATTCTATGATAGGTTTATGACAAATTCTATGACAAGAAATTAATGAGTTACGAGACAAAGTGAGGCTATTTTTAGGAGGGAATCTCATTAATATTTTAATTGCTATTTTTGAAGAAATGGGGTGTTGGAATTGTTACAGGATCTAATTATATTGATCAGAATAATATATATTACAAGATACAGCGGAGCTGTATATAAAGACTTTACAAAGGCTAAAAATAGCCATAAAGGAAAAAAGTAGAGGAGAAAAATATTGACCATTAGGAATTAGCTATCTTTAGTTTAATACCCTCCCATAATGGTCAATCGGTCAACAACACCAAGATGCCCCCTAAATTTGATAAACTTATCCGGGCTCAGAGATTTGGTGAGAATATCGGCAGTCTAGTCCTCTGTAGGAACATACTGCAACACAACAGATCCATCTTCAACAAGCTGGCAAATGAAGTGACAATGAAGGTCAACATGTTTTGTCCGTTCATGAAAGACAGGATTCTTGGCAAGTTTCAGTACCCCTTGATTGTCACAATACAAGGGTGAAGGGCCTGTTGGAGACATGTGCATGTCGAAAAGCATCCGTCGAAGCCAAACTGCCTCACAGGCTGCTTTAACAGCTCCCCTATATTCAACTTCTGTGGAGGAGAGGGCCACTGCCTGCTGCTTCTTGCTGGTCCAAGTGACTGCACCTGTGCCCAAACTGAAAACATATCCAAAGGTAGACTTTCTATCATCAACAGAACTTGCCCAATCTAAATCTGTAAAACCGATCAGCTAAGGATCTTTGCACCTGACATACAGAATGCCAAAGTCAGAAGTGCCGTGCACATAGCGCAACACACGCTTGGCTACAACCCAGTGTTCAGTTTTAGGAGTTGTCATTAAACGAGAAATGTAGCTGACTGCAAAACTAAGATCAGGCCAAGTGGCAGTGAGATAGATGAGACTGCCCACTAATTGCCTAAATGTGGATTCATTTTCTACAGGATAGTTTGAATGAGCAGAGAGTTTCAAGCCTCTGTCCATTGGTGTAGAAGCAGGTTTGCAGTCTATCATCCTGAATTTGTCCAACAGACTCCAAGCATATTTCGACTGAGAGAGAAAGATGCTGTCAGATTGCTGCCACACCTCAATACCAAGGCAATAATGCAGGAGGCCCAAGTCTGTCATGTCAAATGTGTGACTGAGATATGTTTGATCTAGTGAATCAACGGTTCGAAGCTGCCAGTGATGATCAAATCATCAACATACACAACAATGAGGAGTCTATCATCGGCATACTGGTTGACATACAGATTGGGATCAGACGGACTCCGCTGAAAGCTATGATTAACAAGATACTGATCAATCTTGAGATACCATGCCCTAGGAGCCTGTTTTAGGCCATAGAGAGCTTTCACCAGTTTGCACAGTTGATGTTCTTTCCCAACAACCTTGAAGCCAGGAGGTTGCGTCATGTAAACTTCTTCCTGCAAGTCTCCATTGAGGAAGGCACTCTTGACGTCTATTTGATGGACTTTCCACCCAAACTAGGCTGCCATAGCAAGGATAAGCCAAATGGTGCTCATTTTTGCTATAGGAGCAAAAGTCTCCTCATAGTCAACACCTTCTTTTTGAGAGTAACCTTTGGCGACCAACCTAGCTTTATATTTGTCAAGAGTCCCATCAGCCTTGTACTTGACTTTGTATACCCATTTGCATCCAACGGGCTTCTTCCCAGGAGGAAGATCAGACAGAACCCAAGTATTGTTCTTCAGAAGACTTTGATGCTCAGCATCCATAGCCTGTTCCCATTCAGGGACACCTTTAGCCTCAGAATATGTTTGAGGCTCTGAAATGCTGTGAAGATTGGCCATGAGGGCAAAATTGACAAAATTTTGCTGCTTGCTCTTCTTCCAAGTAGATCTACCTTCGAGGAGTTCATTATCATGAAGATTACCAATGGTTTTGGCCCACCATTTTGGCCGGAGAGCAGATGAACTAGTGTCTGAAAGAGGGGCTTCAGTATCACCATCTAAAGAAGGGGTCAGGACAAGATCAGGAGGATCTAGAATATCCTGAGGAGGGACGGGTGGTGGAACACCAGGGTGAGATGCTGGCAAAACTGCAGGAACCCTCCCATCAAATGAAGCTAGAGGAATGTGAACACCTAAATCTGAATCCTTCAAAGGCTGATCCTCAGTAGGAATAGATCAAGTAGATAGAAGAAAGGGCCCAGTAGTCTCATCAACAACAACATCACAACTGAATATGAGACGGTCAGTATCTACATCAATCAATCTGTAAGCTTTATGATTTTCACTATACCCAGTGAACATGAGTTTTTGGCTTTTGGAGTCCAGCTTAGTGCGCTTGGCATCGGGGATCCAAACATGAGTAGTGGAACCAAAAATTTTTAGATGTTTGACGCGAGGCTTACGGCCAGATCAAGCTTCCTCAGGGGTCATCTTTCGAACGACATAGGTGGGAGACCGGTTTAGAAGATAGACAGCAGTGTAGACTGCTTCAACCCAAAACTTCTTAGGAACACTTCTATGTTCCAACATAGAACGTGCCTTCTCTGTAATAGTGCGATTGTGACGCTCAACAACACCATTCTGTTGAGGTGTGTATGGTGTAGTCAGCTAGCATTTAATGCCATGTACAGCACATAAATTAATGAAGGAAGAAGAACAAAACTCCCCCCATTATCAGATCGAAGAGTGGCTATTGGATAGCCTGATTCTTTTTCCACCAAGGCCTTGAACTGCTGAAATGTACTAAGCACATCTGATTTCTTTTTCAAGAAGTATACCCACATCTTTCTGCTGAAGTCATCAATAAATAGCAAAAAATATCTACATCCAATAACTGAAGGAGTGTTCATTGGTCCACAGACATCAACATGAACCAACTGCAAAACCTTGGATGCTCTCCATTTATCACCATCTGAAAATGGAGTTCGATGCTGCTTGCCAGCCTGACATGCATCACAGACACCAGGAATTAGAGTTTGAATCTCTGGAAGATCAGCAACCAGACCCTCTCAAGCTAGCTGAGAGAGATAGTACATATTGAGATGCCCACAACGTTGATGTCAGAGTTTGTTGATGGAGGTATTCCTAGCTGTCATGGCGTGCTTGTGAGAATCACCAGAGTCCACTAGCCTATATAGACCATGATCCTCAAGACCCTGGGCAACAATGGTACGTGTCTCACGATCCATTATGTTGCATGTGTGCATGCTAAAAACAACATCCAGATGAGGTGAATGCCTCATTATCTGACTGACGGAGAAAAGATTCAGCTCCATTCTAGATACAAAATATACATCGAGAAATATTAAATTTCTCCCGCCAGACTAAATCTGTACATTGCCTTTTCCGACAACAGTGTACTCTTCGCCTCCACCAAAGATGACAGAATCTTGGAACGACGTGTATTCCGTGAACCAGTCTCGCCGATGTGTGAAGTGTCGGGAGGCACCATAGTCAATGTACCAAGCAAAAGATTTGACATGATCTGTAGGTCACTTAGCCATGAAGGCAGAGACCGCAGAATCGTTCTGCTCAGTATTCTTGACAAAAGACACCATCTTCACGTTGTTTGAGGCACGAAAAACGAGATGTCTGAAGGTGGATAAGAACTAGACAACACAAATCGTAAGACATGAAAACTGGCTCAGCAATCTAAACACGGATTCCGGAATAAACAGGAAAAGGGACCGTATGACTAATGGGTGTTCATGAAAAAGATTTGAAACCTCCGGATGAGATTCACTGTTAAGATAGTCAAAAAGACCTTTGTTGTTGTTCAAATTTTCAAATAGGAAAATGCCCTCAAAGAGGAGGCGCCAGAAAAGCTACGACCAAGTCACAACCATCATAACCATTAACCAGAATGATGGAAGCATAAAACTGTCGTGGATGGGATCTCCCGCCGACGCCAAGAATACCACAATAGAGCATGATTTTACACCAGGATCATCAGAACCGTGACCTTTCAAGAACCCAGATGTAAAAACACCAAAAAAATCACGCAGAGACCACGATCTGCGAAGGCCTCCAGACATCGCGACCCAACTGAAGAGAAATTGCAATCCAGATGAGAGAACAAATCGTGAGTAAAAGAAAGAACACCGCCAGACAGAAAAAACGACACGATTTCAACCATCGTTCAGAAAAAAGATCCTGCCAGAAGTTAACGCCAGAAAAAAAATTGCGTCCTATGAGTGAACGCCGAACACCAGAGAAAAAGAGTCTTAGAGCCTGACCCAGAACAAAACGCTAAGCCCTCAGAAAAAAATGCAATTTTTGAAACAAAGTAGGCACCACGATTTGCAAGAACAAATCGTCCAGAAATAAGAAGTCGCTCCTTCAAAAAATGTGACCCATAGAAACACAAATGGAAGTCGCAGCTAGCAAAGAATGATGACCACAGCAAAAAAAATCGACCACTTCATCAGGTTAAGAAGCCCTAGAAGAATCACGTGATTTAAAAACGACCCGGAGAGCTCAACGTGGCTCTAATACCATGTTATAGGATCTAATTATATTGATCAGAATAATATATATTACAAGATACAGCGGAGCTGTATATCAAGACTTTATAAAGGCTAAAAATAACCATAAAGAAAAAAAGCAAAGGAGATAAATATTGACCATTAGGAATTAGCTATCTTTAGTTTAATAGGAATTTTTGCCCTCCTACTACTATAAAATAAGTTGCTTGCCTAGCCTTAGAGACATACTATTTTTCATATAATTTTTGTCATAGCTTGTGTTCAACTATCAATACAAGAACAAAAAACCTTGATTCGGAGATTAGAGGACGAAACCCCTTTAGTTTCCTAAAGGCAATCTCATTTAGAGGTAGTATTTGTGCTAAAAGCTTTTGTTTTGTTTTGCAACAACTATTTGTATTTGGAGCAATAACATATTGTGATAGCAGATTTGATTCATATTTGCATGTCTATTTGAGATATTCTAGCATATTTGAATATTAATATTCAGCTCCAACATATTTGTGAAGATTTCTATTGTTCATGCAATCCATTGCTATATCTTTCAAATATTGTTATTTGATAAGATTAAATACATAGAAATCATTATTCATCCACCATATGCTCTCACCTTGCCCTCACAGGGATCTTAGTGATCAAAAAGTGTAAACAATAATATTTACTCACCATATGCTCTCACCTTGCCCTCACAAGATCCTGGTGATCAAAAAATGGCAAATATTTTATAATAAATTTGTTGAGGTCATCAAATTTGTCTTCCAACCATCATTTAAATACTGAGTTGGTGTGCTTGTTAGAAGGCACTTTAAAACGACCAAATTTTCAAAACCACAACTCCTCTATTATGGCTTAGATCAGCCATTGTCAACACTTGTTAGAATTGGAAATGATGTGGTTTATCCATCGACATTGTCTGTTTTTGCATATTTTTATTTGTCAAAAATTGGCAATTTCTTAGGATTTTTGTAACTAGAGATCCATAACTCCATTTTCAATATAATAAATTCCAATCAAATGGAAATGGCAATTAAGACACATCATGCGAGACAAAATCAATTTGTAACAATCTGGAGTGGCATAAATATTCATCATTAGTCAAAATAATGAAAAACACTGTTTTGAACGTGTTTCATGGACTTCTGCAAATTTGCCCAAAGTCATTCTGGAAGCTTGAGTAAAACAATCGCTTGGCTCAATATGTTGCACCAAAATCTTCCAACTTTGAATATTACAATTGAAATGCTCCAAACCCTTATGAACAATCTTTTCTTGATTATTAATAACCTGTGTTTCTCTGAATTTCTAAGACAAGGGGATGTGGGAACAAGTTTCCAAGGACGACGAAAAAAATTCCAAAATTTTGAGGATGGCAGGGGGATAGTTATATAGATATATTAATATATATAATAAACTTAATTCAAAACATTATAAGTACTTACAATTTTTAATAATATGAATAAATTGGAATAATTGATGTTGCTCTAAAAATTGGAAATAATATAGTTGCCATAGTCATGTACTAATAAGTTGATGTTATAATATGATCACCTTCATTTTAAACACTTTAAAAACCGGTGACAATAACAAAAAGTATGTTGTAAGACATTTCTTTTGTCTAATAAAAACTCACATAAACCAATAATTCTCAAATTCCCTAAGTTTCTCTTAACCTCAAAAAAGTTAACATTTAAAAGAGTTGTTTATTTTAATTGGTCAATTTCTTCACTAACTAATCTCCGCCCACTGAAAAGAAAAGTTCTTTCACATTTACATAAATATAAAAAGAGGGAAAAAGACTGTTACATAGTTTGTAGTATATACAACTCTTTTCATGAGGAGCAATGCCCTTTGGGCTTAAAACCCATTGTTCAATGGCTACAAGATACCACAAACATCAATAAATTGTCTCCCTACTTGACTATTGAATCAAATTCAGTCAAGAAAGGCATTTGCACACACACAATAGTAGAAGGGGAAGTGAGCAAAAGACTTGGCTATTGAAACTTAACAAAAAGCGTAACTCCCGAGCAACTTGAGGAATTCTACACAAGAGGAAATATACAATCTGTGGGGGATGTTAGGGCATCCCCAAGAAGTCAAAGACACCTCGGGGTCCCCCTTTAGGAGACGTTCCCAAGAGATGTCTCCTATGGTGAGGAAGCGTCCCTAGGATGTCCTCATATTTTCAGGAAAAAAGGGAATTGGGTAGGGACATTATTTCCCTATCCCCCTGTCCTTCTTCAAAGAAAAATCCCTACGGATGTGTCCTCGGGGAACAATGTTAATAACTTAACCCAATAGGAACTTTCCAATTGAAAATGCATTCATCCATGTATTAGTCGGTCTCTTACTCTAGTTTGCATAGAGTAGATTTTTAGCCAAATATGATATACGTGTCTATTTTGTTACAATGTATTTTCACATGGGACTCAGCTTCTACACATTTTCCTCGAGATAAGTCTATGAACTCTATATGCATTTCTTACCTTGGTTACTACACACTTGATGCTGCAATAACTTAAGTTTCACACTCCCTAAATTGCCAAAACAATCTTCCTATATCAGCTTTTAGGGTTACTTCACTTTATATCACAGAAAGTGATTGTCATGTCACCTCCTCGAAAATTGTGGCTTAATTAGTTTTTCATTATAATTGAACGAGTGTTCAACAAAAAAATATTAAAATTGAATGAAGGTTCGTCTCAGAGTACTAGTTTTAAAACATTTGATTTAGGGCTAGAGCAACCTCACAGGAAAATTATGGAAAAGTGAAAAATATCGTACAATGTGCGAGACAAAATTTTTACAATCGGAGTGACAGATAACTAGTGGGCCCAACCTGAGCAAAATAGAAAAAATCGCTTCAATTTGTGTTGGGTGGAAAAGCCAAAAATTTAAAAAATAAATTATAAAGTTCCTAATTATCAAGCAAAAGAGAAAAAATTAAAATTCCGAAGTGGGCCCCACATGGAAAAAAACGAAAAAAATAATAACGAAAAGGGAAAAATAAAAGTTCGAGTTTGAAAAAAATAAATATTAAAAAATTAAAGAATAGATATCTTTTTTTTTTAAATGGTACGACCAACTATTAAAAAACAAAAATATAAGAAAAGTAAAGTTAAAATAAAAAATTTTAAACTTGCACTTTCAGCTGTACGGCAATACTCTTTCTTTACTGTACGGCCATATCCAAATAATTCATTAATTGTATAACCTAATTTTAAATAGACTGTCATTTCTGCCAGTCGTACAACTTGGCCCTTGGACTACCATATGCTATATATTTTCCCTTGCACCTGTATGACCAAAGCTTTCTTCTTTACATGTTGTACACAATCCCATTTATGTTGTTGTCGTACAATTTTTGTGTACTGTACGACTCCACATTGTTGTCTTCATTTCCATCATACAGCCTTATATTCTTCTTAATCTTGTCATTCGACCTCCCTTCTATTCCTCACGTTTTCTTTATCATACAGAAGCTTTCCCATGGTGTATGACTTCTTCAAAAACTTTGACCGCACATATCCACTCACAATTTTTGTCGTACCTGTTGCATCCATAAAACCCTCCTTTTTCCAGCCCGCAATTGGTGTACAACCTGGCCAGTATAATCTTCATGGTCTAGTGTTTACTGTTCAAGATGCTTAGACTGCAATTACTTCAATTGTACGGCCATTATGGGCTGCTCTTGCTCATTTTTTAGACTTTGATGTTAAAAATAGGGAATTCTTCATACAGATTGGTGAACTAGGTGAAAGTGCCTTCTTGGAATATGGGGATACTGAACACTATTTTCATGATCAGAATGCTTTTGAAGTGCTTGCAATACTATCTGGGTTCAATAATCGGCTGCATGAAGCAATTTCAGACTAGTGTGCAATCAGATTGGGTTCCTTGGTTGGTTTTCAACATTCTCCATCCACTGGCATGCATCTGGGATATGTTGGTTCTACTTCGTATGTACTTCCAGGTCAGCCTATTGGTTCTTCATCTACAGTGTTGTCACTGGTGTGGAATATCTTACCTAATGTCACTTGATGCTTACTTGTTTATGTCGCCTGGAAGACAATTTTTTCTTTTGGGGGGGGGGGGGGAGGATGTAGTCAGTGTATAATGTTGATTATTAAGTTTTGATAATATGCATTATCCAACTATGTATTAATTGTTTGTAGGCTTTCGAGTAGTTATAAGAGTCAGTTAGTCGGAGTCAATAAGTCAACGGTTGTGTTCCTCTTGGCAACCGTCGAGTCGTTTAAATAGTCTTTGTATCGTCAAAGAAGGGCAAGATGATCTAGTTCAATCGACTTTGATCCTTGGCCGACCATCTCTAGTCTACTTCTGTTATATTTTCATGTGCGAATAAAGATATACTTTTACTCCTCTATCTGGTATGTGCTGCTGATTCTGTTTATTATCTCAAGTATTGGTTTTGTCAAATAGAAGGGTAAATAGTGTAGATGTAGAGTATGTCTTAGTTCATAGCTAGATGTGTTACTATGGATGTGAAGTATGTCTCAGTTCACATGTGGAGAGTTGCACTGTGGGTACAAAGTATGTCTTAGTTCACATGTAGAGTGGTGTACTTGTGAATATTTGAGTATGTCTCTATTCACAAGTATTGATGGATGGTCAAAACATCCATTGATACATTCGGTTTGATATGACCTAGTTAGATTGTGATGCTTGTTGAGCTATGTGTATTTCTTGGTTCATCGACTGTTGATTTGGGTTGTTGTGTCCAATCTAGTGTCAATGTTCATACATTTGTTTATAATGATGTGATAAGGGAGGGAGGGTGATGCAATACAAGGTGGAAACAACTTGGTTTTACAAAGTTTCACAAACTTATACTCTTGATTGGCTTCACAAATTCTCACAATAACCCTTCAAAACTAGGTTATTTTAGACTAGTTTTAGAAAAAACAGGGATATCTCCCTCCAAACTCAATGAGATTGAACCAAATAAAAAACTCATTTGAGATAAGAATGCCCTCTACAATGGGTTTCAACCATTTATGCAGAAAGTATTCCAGGAGGCCATACCACGCTCTGCAACAGGATCGTTACCCTAGATGAGCGTTTTTGGCAGTTTAAAACATTTTTTTACAAAAATGGCTGTAACTTTTGCAAAACTCAATAAAAATTTATAAAATTAGAATCAAATGAAAGGTGATTCAAATATCTTTCCAACAAATCCAATTTTATGTCATTTGGAGGCTGTATGAGGCCGTACCATCCTCGGGAACATCAACATTGCAGGAAAAATATACAAAAAATCTGAATTTTATTCATTGTTTTATCACCATTCTCCTTCGAATGTGTGAAGGCTTAATATATATGATTTGGTTTGTTTCCCAATGGTTGTAACTGGTCTTTGCACCAAATGACCTTTGGGAACTAAGATTTGTTAAGAGATCTCAATATTTACAAAGTATTATAAGTATATTTTAACTTGATTTAATCAAAGACTATCCTAATATAACTCTAAACTTCCAATTTTCTCCGTTTTTTTTTAAACCTTATCACATGGATCTAAGACTAAATTACTTCCTAAAAACTCTTTGGACATTCATATTTGACTAAGTGTTAATCCAAGATTGGCTTGGGTACTCTGCACCATACTCCCGGCCAAATGAAGACTCCAAGTCCACTTGGAGTGAAAGTAGTAACAAGTCTTCATCATTAAATGCTCCTCTTTGTGGTCTTCTATGCTCTGTTTGTTGAAAGTTGAAACAGCTCCATTTGATCTTCATCTTCACCTTTGGCTTTATTTTGTCCATGCAAATCAGTTTTCTCCCTGTCTTGCCACTTGATATCAGATTCTTCATGCTTTGATGCACTTCAATTTTCATCTCAGTAACTTGTTCTTCTTCCTGCACTTGGTACTTTGGACTATATCCCATCAAGACTGCAATCATGAAAGGATAGATGCTCTCTTTAACTCTTTGCTTTTGCCATGTAGCAATGGCTTCTTCCTTCTCAATGTCCTTCAAGTCCTCTTCTCCCTCAAGGAGTTCTTCCTTATTTATCTCTGTCTGATCAGGTTTACAAACCTCTGGAATAGTACAGTGTAACTATCCTTTATCCTCTCTTGAAAACAATGAACAAAGTATTGCCTCAATCACCATACTATCATGCACCTTCAACTCATCTTGAATCTTCATAAGGAACTCTTTCTTCCACTCTGCTGTGATAACATCCTCTTGTTTGGGAATGGCTACAATGTCCATATCTTCTTCTTCATCTTCCTTTGCTTGTTCACTACCTTCTTCCATCAAACGTTCTTGTGCCTTCACATTTGGTTCTAATGCCTTCATTTGTCTTTTCTTTTGCATCGGCCTTTGAATAGGCCACACAACCTTCCTCTTTACATTCAAGTGCCAACTTGTCATTTGTTCAATCCTTTGCTCCATCTTCATTAGGAACTCCAAATCTCGTTTCTTTATGTCTTGTTTCAAGGCTGCTACCTCTTTCCTCTTTTTCTCTTTTTTTTCTTGTTTCTTTTTCCTTTGTGAATCCTCTGCCTACAAAAGTCTTCTCAGCAAATCCATCTTATTCTCTACTCAAGCAAACTTCTCCTTGCTTCTCAACTTCTCTCAACTTTCTCACCTTCAAAAGATCTAATCCCTGGAGCTCTAATACCACTTTGATGCAAGACAAGGTGGAAACAACTTGGTTTTACAAAGTTTCACAAACTTATGCTCTTGATTGGCTTCACAAATTCTCACAATGACCCTTCAAAACTAGGTTATTTCAAACCAGTTTTAGAAAAATGGGGATATCTCCCTCCAAACTCAATGACATTGAACCAAATAAAAAACCCATTTGAGATAAGAATGGCCTCTACAATGGGTTTCAACCATTTATGTAGAAAGTATTCTAAGAGGCCGTACCACGCTCTGCAACAGGACTGTTACCCTAGATGAGCGTTTTTGGCAGTTTAAAACAATTTTTACAAAAATGGCTGTAACTTTTGCAAAACTCAATAAAAATTTATAAAATTAGAATCAAATGAAAGGTGATTCAAATATCTTTCCAACAAATCCAATTTTATGTCATTTGGAGGCTGTATGAGGCCGTACCATCCTCGGGAACATCAACATTGCAGGAAAAATATACAAAAAATCTGAATTTTATTCATTGTTTTATCACCATTCTCTTTCGAATGTGTGAAGACTTAATATACATGATTTGGTTTGTTTCCCAATGGTTGTAACTGGTCTTTGCACCAAATGACCTTTGCGAACTAAGATTTGTTAAGAGATCTCAATATTTACAAAGTATTATAAGTATATTTTAACTTGATTTAATCAAAGACTATCCTAATATAACTCTAAACTTCCAATTTTCTCCGTTTTTTTTTAAACCTTATCACATGGATCTAAAACTAAATTACTTCCTAAAAACTCTTTGGACATTCATATTTGACTAAGTATTAAGCCAAGATTGGCTTGGGTGCTCCTACACCAGGGGAAAGGGGGGGGAGGTTGGAAATTTATTACACACATCTTAATATATTAGTATAGGTTATTAAATAATAAATCAATGTTACTAAGTTTGTACTTATAATCATTATCAAATGTTAGTTTATGGGATAGTTGTTGGGAAGTTTGGGTGGTTGAACTATGTCATGGCTTTTATAAAGCCTATTGTATGCAATGCAAAGTATCCCAAACAAATAATATTTTCCCTATTACTTGTTGCAATCATGGTGCAATAATCTATAGTTTTGTGCTCATCATTGCACTGAAGAAAAAGTAAAGTACTTTTATAATTTGTTTTCGTGCACCAGGAGATTTGCCAAATATAGATATGAATTTTCCTTATAGGGAAAAGAATGTATTATAAGAGAGTTTTCACTGTGATGTCAAGTTCCAGCAAACACATTCAAGCCAGAAAAGACTTTGCAGCATGAAGGAATGAGGAGATTGGAATGAGAAATGAAAAACAAATTGAAATGAAACTGGGAACTTGAGAAATAACCAACATAACAGTTAAATTGTCCCTTGTTCATAATCAAGTACTACTTTAAACTTGGTGCGAAATAACGAAACAGCAAAAACCATTATCTTTATTTCTGCAAACTCACTTGACAGTGTGCAAGAACCTGGAATATTCGAGCAACATCAGTAATATTAGTCGCAGTTGTTGCAATCTTCACTATGTCAGCTCCTGTAGATTGTATTCTTGCCACAAGAAGACTAAGATCCTCAAGTGATGGGGTAACCTTGTAATTATGATTTGAAACAATGATCTTGCTGTTTTCTGGCTTCTTGTTGGAAATACCACGAATGAAATCAGGAGCAGCCTGCAAAGAAACCAACAGAACTTGCATCAGTGACATACAGTGACTCTCTCAACTCCATAACCTTATCAAATAAAGCAAAGATAACCTAAAAGTAAAACACGTGCAGAGAACACTTGCTATTATTATCATCGTATTGGCAAAATCTGAACACCCCTAGTTAATGAATATGTATGTCTTTCACATTGATAGTGGGAAGTTATAAACTTTCGCATGATGTATTCTCCAAAAAAGAAACAAATCCATGTTGTAACCGGCCACTAGAGCAAAAGCAACAACAATGCAACTCCTACTAATGATCTACATGCTCAAGTCAAATACTCCTTTATTGAATGCACATCCTACAGTGATAGGAGAAGCTCTACAGGTTATTAAGTATAAAAAATCCTAGATGCTAAGAATAGTTCAAACTATGTCCAAATATACAATATGCTTGGTGAAGAACAAACAAGTAGAACACAATCAGTTGACTGAAAGGGAGATATAGAGGATCTGATGGAGCCTAGCGATCATTCGATCCAATTTTCTCAATTAATTATGTTTGGGGAAATATATTGGCAGTCGATACTTCGCTACAATACTAAAGGAAAATTACAGAAACCAAATTGACACTCATTCAGAAAAAGCTACTAGGATTTGCAAAACATTCATCGATGCATTAATGTGAGTGTTGTGGTAAAAGTACTGTATGTAGACATGCAGTCTCAAAGAGGCCTGCTTTATCCCAATCATGGTTGCTATTTTAAGATTAACACTAAATCAACCCCATTGATGGCTAGGTCTCACATATCATCATGTGTGTGTTGGGAAGGGGGCTGGAGAGGGATGTATCACCACACTTATAATAACTAGCATCATTGTGCATTATCTAATGGAACTTATAATTTTGGGCATTGTAGTTAAACCCTTCAGATACCATGTGTCTATTCATGTACTTTGCTGTGTGTATCTTGACATTTTTAATCCTAAATGACTTATTAATAAATTTCACCATGGTATCAAATCTACGAAGTTCAGCTGCCCAGCCTTGACTCGTTTGTGCCCCATATCCGTGCACAGAAACTATCACTTCAAATGTCTAAAGAGGAGCTTGTTTGAAGACTTGTATTTCTAGGGGATCCATTCTAAAGAGGACTTTCTTCATTGAAAAGATTGCTGAAGTGCATATAAGAGTTCACATATATGTCCTTTTATTTAAGTAGAGAGTGTTGCCTCTATGACTGTCTTGCTCTGTCTCCTACAATGACGTGTTTGTAGTATCTTGAACTTTGATTATTTGGCACAACACAACGTTCTACTGACTGGTTAAAACCTGCAAAATGTATCTACAAGAGCAACTTTATCTTTCAGATCTCTGATTTACCTGAAATTTTACAGTCAGTCCAAAACCAAAATGCTCATAACTTTCACCAAGGGCCATATTTCTAACTTCTGCCTGTGCAGGCATGTTATTTCAAAAATTGGGAGGAGGTGTCACAAGGGTGATTTGAGCTGACTCGCATACAGAGAAAAATAGAAAAAATGAACGTTGTAAAAAAAATAGAGGTATACTTGCAATATTAAGTTGTAGATCAGAAAACTATATGGTCAAAATGGTTACATTTGGCAGAAAATTAGTATACCACCTAGCACACTTCCATTGGAATGTCAGCATTTAAGACCTTTTATAGCTATGATCCTCCCTTGTTGATTCGTTGAGCCATTGAAAAGACCTAGGTGCCAGCAGTACAGCACTTCTTTGAAGAAAATCAGCAGTACTGAAGCAGCTGAAAGAGCATCCTAGAGTAGCTCCAGACAGGACTAAGGCCCAGCAAGACAATCATCATTGTGATAGATAATGCTAAGTTGATAAGAGGGTTTTCTAAAAGATGCAGCAATATAGGCAAAACTCCCTTAGTAGGAAAGGAGTCAAGAATCTACAGGCCATTTGAAATACTGGCAAGAATAGGAAAAATTGCATGCAGTCTTGAACTGTCAATCTGTGGTAAAGAGAAGTTGCATGAAACGACCAAAGTTTCAAAAATGGTAACATGAGCACCCAGACACCTCAAAATGAGGAAATGTTATCAGAAATAATTAACATGATATACATATACTTATAGAGATATGATCATATGAATATGGACATTTTTAACATTCCATACCAAAAAAAGAAAACATGATGACAAAAGCAAGAAAAACACAATTGTACAGTTACTTTTACATAGAATTACAATGCTTAATGACAAAATTTAGCCTTCATGCATGAAACATTGAAACTATATGTGTCGTGCCAAAAAGAACTACATAGGATAAATTAGAGCTTAAGATTGTCTTTGGCCTTTACAGAAACATGATAAGTCAATCTCTAACCCATAACTGACCTCCCACATAAGAATGCTAATGTTTTCCATAGATACTAAGTTACCAGTTCAGATTCAAGTACAACAGTACGGCGGAAAAAAAAATTGGGGTCGAGGTCGTTTTGGCTACATCTATACTCAAAAAAAATATATATATATAAATATTTGAAGCCTAAAAACAGGAATTAAGTTCAGAATAAAAACAATATGCATATAATAAACAAAACTACCATAAAATTAAAAAATACTAATTCAATATCAATTTGTCAAACTCATATATCGTGAATATTGAAATAATTAAATCAGCAATCAGCATCATATGGGTCTTCATAAAGAGCATCATCATTGACATTAGATGATGTAAGTAGATTAGAAGAACCACAAGGAGTGCCACTAGCACTCACACTAAAAGTATGCTAGCTATCTGATTCCTCAAAAAATGTAGATTGTTGGGCAGAAGTACCATCCCAGTCAGCTTGCTCTAGTTCTACAACCCATCATTTAAGAACTCATGATTCAGAAAAACTCGGCAAGCACAAATTTGACTCAGACTTGGCAAAAACTAGCCAAAACTCGGCAAGTGACTATAAATTGCCCTTTTCTGAATGCCAGCTGCTCATTCATGACTGGAAATGCCCAACACCCTCCCATCCACAAACAAACAGCAGACCTTTAATCACCCACTCACTATCAATAAACATGCCCTCAACTAGAAGATGTGCCCTCAATAGGCTGCAATTGGAAAATGTGCCCTCAATTAGAAGATGTGCCCTCAATAGGCTGCAACTACAAAATGTGCCAACAGGATTGTGTTTTTTTGGCAATTGGCATGTGTGTGGTTGAGGGTGTCTTCACTCAATGCAATTCTTGCTTCCCATGTCATTCATATGGTGTCTTCACACAGTGCCTGCAATAACCCAATGTAATGTCCTCACAGCTTCAGGCAAGTTTTTTGCTAAGTTTTTCCAAGTTTTGCCATGTCTTTGGGCTTTGGCGATTAACTCACTGATTTTCTATAAAAAATCACCCCCGAGTTTTTAGGCAAGTGACTTGGGAGTAGTTTTGTCTTGCGAGAACTCACAAGTCAAGTGAGTTTTTTGGGGAGTTTTTAATCTATGCGGCATCCCCCAACTTCCCTGCCCCTTAGAGTCATTTTGTTTGTGCGAAAGAAATACACTAACTCCTCAACCTTTTTCAACGCCAATCGGTTGCACTTTACATAGTAGATGAAGGAGTATGTACTCCAATTCTGCTTAGATGAAGAGGAAATCGCAACCTTTTGAGGCAAAGTTAAAGAGAGAGCTATAAAATTATAAATCTAACTTCAAACTCGAAAATAATTATTTAAAAAATGAAAACTGGAAATTCAAATGTAAAGAGTTTCAAACAAAAAATTAAAAAAAAATTACTTGCAATAAAACTTTGATTGCAAGAAGTTGTAGGTGTCGGTATGTTTGGCCTTGGAGGTGCCACCAATTGTGAGCATCTTTCTTATACTTGTCACGAAGAGCAAAAATACTTTGACCATTGAAGTGTACAAAATCACCAAAATCATTGTAACTACATCCTCCACACCAAGATCAAGGAAGAGTCTAACAAATGCTAGCTTGTACCATTCACTAACTTTTGCATCTTTGTATAGTGCAACCATCCTCGGCAAAGAAAGGACCTCGTTGCTATCATACTTTGGACCCAATGCAAAGGCAAGAAAATGCAGTGGGGTGGTCATTTTGTTCCACCACTCAACAAGAATTGTCAAAACCTGTTTCAAGAAAGTTTCTTCAAGATCTTGCTCTTTCTCATTTATGATGGTCTTTATCTTCTCAATCATTGAGTCTATATCATCATATACCTCTCCTAAGCATGGCTTACCCATGTCAATAAAACAAATCATAATCATGATAGGCTCGATGAAACTAAAAAGATATTCCACACGATCCCATCAAGTGTCATCTAGGATCATCTACTTGACATTTGTTGCCCTCCCAATGTTGGAAAGTCGGTTGATGAATGTTGTACCCATATGAAAGTTGAAACTCGGCTTTCATATTCCTTGGGTCTATTTGTTGTCATTAATCAAATCATCCTTGTTGTGTTAATCAAAGTCAAATGAGATATTCCTCCTATCAAGGTGCAAGGTTGTTTGGTCATGGTCCCATATTTCCACTAACAATTCTTACAAATTGCTCAAGGTTGTGCTATTCCAAGTGAATGTGAAGTTCTTGATTGATGTTGATTCTAGCAATGGAAAGAAGAGAAGGAAATGGCTGAGACTTGGAGCTGAAAGTAGTGGAAGGAAAGCAACTAAGTGTATCCTCCTCAAGGTGCACTTTCTCCTTGGCATTGCCATCTGAATTCCCCTTCCGTGATATGAATGGCAAAACCATCAAAGATCCACTCCTGGGTAAGGAAGAAAGAGTCTAAGGCATCTGTGGTGCACAAATTCTGCCTGCTCATAAGGGGAAAATGGCAGAGAGCTAATGAAAATGCGTTCAAGGAAGAAAGAGTCTAAGTTGTCAAAGTGTGGCACATAAATTGGGTGCCAATGCCAAAGGAATATTGCGCCCAATGTGGCAATAACATTAGCAAATCATGTCTGGCATGGAAAGGGAAATAATAAATGAAATCCAAGCACCATTTGAGCTAATGCCAATGAAATGTTCCACCTAAGTTCCAAAATGTAGCGACAGCATTATGAAATTGCACCCAAGGATGTAAAAGGTTTAAGTCAAAACAAAGGCAGATTTTTAGAGCAACCTTGCCACTCTTTATCTCCCCCAAGCATGGCTTAACACTGGCAGAACCATCAAACATTCATGCTTCAGTTTGAAGACACTAAAATCATATAAAGGTGGTGCATTTTATGAATGGCAAAGCCACCTAGATATTCCGCCTGAGACATAAGTTATTGGAAATGAGACTAGTGAATCCCGTCCCTATTTGAAGTCCATTTTCATCATTACATTGGTGCACTTTTAGCTTGGCACAGCCAGCAGAAATTCCACCTGAACTAGGTCAGCTTCAGAGCCAAAATCAGCAGTTAAAGACATGCAATTCAAATGCCTATTTATGCATATTATTCACTGTTCAAGCCCAAGACAGTTTATATCTTCTGTTCACAGTAGAAACAGGGTTGTTTGTCCTTTATTTTGCAGGGTTTGTGAAGAGTTCTACAGCGCCAATGAAGCATACTTCAAGCGCAGCAATTGTGAAGGCAGTTTTCAGCATCTCTTAAAGGTTTTTTTATGCATAGATCTCAGCATTTAGGATTATGAGGATCACACAAGAATGGATTTGTTTGAGTAAATTGTGTCCCAGGGTTTTCAGTATAATCAAGATGGATGTTTCATCTCATACAGGGTTTGGCCATAGCAAAGAAGAGCATATGGTGCCTTCTAAGTTTTCCAATTGCCATGGTGTTCATAGTTTCCATGAATCAGAGAAATAGGGTTTCAAATTCAAAGAATGGACATATCGTCATGTTAAGCTTTCAATAATTTTCCAAAGGCTCCAGAAGGTTCGCCATATTTCAGAGGTCTCTGAGGATTCAACAATTTCAGGTCAAAAGTTGCTTCAGATTTTCAAGAAGTCACCCAGGTGCCAAATTTCTATTTTTAATAGCGGTTGCATTTGGCAATTCTTTATTTTTGTGCCTTGAAATTTTTGTTTACGCTGATCCACTACCAAATCAAATCAGGTCTGGCTTCTGAAATGATGGGATCGCAATCATATTAGTCACATCTCTCCACTTAATTTGCCACAAACTTCATGGATTGAAACACCTTGAAACCCTTTTCTTCATAATTACCACCATGAAAACTTTTGTATTTATATATACAAGGCTAAATAAAGATTACCTCCAATTAAAGTGTAAACAAAAATCTCAGCACCAGAGGCAATATAGCTTGCACAAGAATTGTAGGGCATAATACATATGAATTAACAAATCGAAGCAAAGATTCATTGTTAATTGAGCTCCAAACTAAAAATAACTAAAACCGAGTGGTAACCAAGCAAAAATGCTAATTCCATCCTGCTTGACTAAAAATTAACCATGAGGCCGATAGAGGCCTACTTCACCTTGTCATAGCATATTAATGAGCACTATTTGTTCTAATCCTTCTATGCATGGATTGACAAAGACTCTGATGATGAGTGCTTCTCTACACCATCTAGAAGCTTCCCATTATAGCGTGCATTGGCTTTTAGATGTTCAATTCTTCATTTTTGCGGCTTGAACTTTTCATTTATGCTGATCCATTACCCATTCAGATCAAGTTTGGTCTCTAGAACGATGGGATCAAATACAAATTTGAACCACCTTGAAACCCTTTTTTTCACAACTGCCTCGTATTTATATATACAAGGCCAAAGAAAGATTATCTCCAATTAAAGTGTGAACAAAAATCTCAATACCAGAGGCAATATAGCTTGCACAAGAATTGTAGGGCATAATACATATGAATTAACAAATCCAAGCAAAGATTCATTGTTAATTGAGCTCCAAACTAAAAATAACTAAAACCCAGTGTTGCAGGGAGACGCGTCTCCCGACCCCTGGGACGCGTTTCCGGGTCGGGGACGCGTCTCCCGTCTCGGAGTCTCTTGCAGAGACGTCCCTCAAAGGAGGAGACGCCGCCTGACGAACCCCCGAAGCCTCCTGCACATTTCCTCTTTGGCTGCGACTAAAAACGGGGACTTTCCATTGTTTTTTTTCCCACGCCCGAAAATGCGATCAACAGGGAAGGGGTTTCTGATTTCGCGACGCAGGGAAGGCTATTGCACTTGCACCCATAGGAGGTTCAAGGAAAAAACCGATAGGAACTACTGACGAGTTTAGAAAATTTTCCGGCGTGAATATTTTTTACAGCGTGAGACAATTCCGGAGATAATTTGAGGGTTTTGTCGAACTGCCCTTTGATTAGGGTTTACCAGAAGTTGCCGGTTGTTTTTGTAGCGCTTTAGTTAGAATATAATTGACGGAAGTTAACGTCGGCTGTCTCAAAATAAACCGAATGGTTGTGGAAAAGAGCTTGGCCGATAAGAAGAACCGACGAGGTTAGAAAATTTCCCCGCGTGAGACAATTCCGAGCACTATAATGCTCACATATAAAAGCCTAACGGCTAATTACTATTAGTATTTACTAATTATTAAATTACTAATTAATATTTATTATTTATTATTTATTATTATTAATTAATATTATATATATAATATTTTTTATTTATTATTTATTATTATTAATTAATATTATATATATATATATAATATTTTAAATTTTAACATATATATAATAATAAATATTAATTATTAATTTGTTATATAATATATATGTGTTAAAAAACTTAAAATTTAAAATTAACATTATATATGTGTTGATATTAAATTATTTAATATATTTATTTATTAATATATATATTTATTAACATTATATATATATATATATTAAATTGGCGTCTTGGTGTCTCCAAGTACCCCCGTCTCCTTTTTTTCAAAAAATGGCGTACCGGTACCGGTACCAGTCTCCCGTACCGGTACCGGTACCAGTCTCCTGGCAACCTTGCTAAAACCAAGTGGTAACCAAGCAAAAATGCTAATTCCATCTTGCTTGACTACAAATTAACCATGAGGCCAATAGAGGCCTACTTCACCTTGTCATAGCATATTAATGAGCACTATTTGTTCTAATCCTTCTATGCATGGATTGACAAAGACTCTGATGATGAGTGCTTCTCTACACCATCTAGAAGCTTTCCATTATAGCGTGCATTGGCTTTTAGATGTTCAATTCTTCATTTTTGTGGCTTGAACTTTTCATTTATGCTGATCCATTACCCATTCGAATCAAGTTTGGCTTCTAGAACGATGGGATCAAATACATATTTGAACCACCTTGAAACCCTTTTTTTCACAACTGCCTCCAAAAAAGTTCATATATATATTCAATTCTTCATTTTTGTGGCTTGAACTTTTCATTTATGCTGATCCATTACCCATTCGAATCAAGTTTGGCTTCTAGAATGATGGGATCAAATACATATTTGAACCACCTTGAAACCCTTTTTTTCACAACTGCCTCCAAAAAAGTTCATATATATATATATATATATAAGGCTAGATAAAGGATCTTTCCAATTAAAGTGTAAACAAAAATCTCAGCACTAGAAATCATAGCTTGCACAAGAACTGATGAGCATATTGCACAAGAACTGGTGAGCATATGACAAATCTAAGCAAAACTTCCTTGTTCAATGCTAATTGAGCTCCTGTCATGTCCTCTTTTTCGAAATAGAGCCAAGGAGAAGACTTTCTAGCCTATTCTTATTTCCTGTAGGCTAAAGAGAAAAGAAAAAGAAAGGGGAATAATAATAATATAGTGGGCACAATAATTTCAAATTTAAAGGCCAACTTAATAATATTATTATAATAAAAATAAAAAGTATTTTTAAATATTACTATTAAAATTAAAAGCATTTTTAAATACTTTTAGAAATTTGGTCTCGAGGGCCCATTTTTTAGTACTATAAAAGGAGGCGTCTATCTTCATTTGAGAATCATCATTCAAGTTATCTTTTTGCATCTAATTTTTAGATTTGAGCAGTTTGTTCAATCTAGGGCATCCAAAGACGAAAACTCTTGGTTTGTTTGGGGTTTGAGAGGACGAAAACCCTCTTGAATTCGACATTTAAAAATCAAGGACAAAAATCCTTGTTTCCAATCTTGGGTGATTCTACCTGGGAATCACGGTTGTGCTGATTTGTGGAGGATTTGGAGATTTTTCAATTTGCTACAATGTGCTATAGTGATTTGTTGAAGATTTCATCCTTTGGAGGGGTGTATGTTGCTGCTACAGTGTCGCTACAGTGAATTATCAACAAGTCAGTATTTTTGGGCCCATTTAATGTCATTGTGGAGGCAGATCTGATTTCATTCTGCCCAGGCTACATCAACATTCCAGCCAATCGTTATGTTTTGTGAGTGCACATAGTTTGTAGTTGAGGATTGATGATTGTTGGAAGGTTTCTGCTGTGAGTTAACATCATTTTATTATTACAAAAGTAATTGGTAAAAACTTGATGTATTAACAATGAGAAAAGCTCAGATAAATAGTTTACAAATATACAAGAAAGGCAAGTTTCTAAAAATAGAAACTGCAGAAGATCGTAAACACGATCTTACTAAAATAATTACAAACAGTTACAACATTGACCATTAACTAAAAATAGCATGAAATAATAGTCTAATACCCTCCCTTAATGGTCAATCTATCAACTACACCAAGAGACCCCTTGAATTTTACAAACTTATCTGGACCAAGGGATTTGGTGAGGATATCGACTGTCTGATCCTCCGTCGAAACATACAGCAACTGAACTGATCTGTCTTCAACAAGCTTTCTGATGAAATGACAATGAATTTCTACATGCTTGGTTCTTTCATGGAAGACAGGATTTTTGGCAAGTTTGAGAACTCCCTGATTATCATAGAACAAGGGAGTCGTACCTGCTTGAGATATTTGCATATCAGCAAGCATCCGGTGAAGCCAAACTACCTCACAAGTTGCCTTAACTGCTCCCCGATACTCTGCTTCTGTCGAGGAGAGAGCCACTGCCTGCTGCTTCTTACTAGTCCATGTAACTGCACCAGATCCCAAACTGAACACATACCCAGATGTTGATTTCCTGTCATCAACTGAACCTGCCCAATCTGAGTCTAGGATCATGACTCCTTGAGTAAAGAAGTCCATAAACAGAGGTGCCCTTCAAATAACGCAGCACACGCTTCGCTGCTACCCAATGATCAGCCTTGGGGGCTGTCATGAAGCGTGAAATGTAGCTCACTGCAAAACTGAGGTCAGGTCTACTGGCAGTGAGATAGATGAGGCTGCCCACTAGTTGCCTGAACAATGATTCATCCACTACAGATGAGTCTGACTTGGCTGACAACTTAAGCCCTTTTTCCATGGGTGTGGAGGCAGGTTTGCAATCCTGCATACGGAACTTATCCCAAAGATTGCGAGCATACTTGGACTGGGAAATGAAGATACTGCTCTCGGTCTGCCAAACCTCAACACCTAAACAGTAATGCAAGAGTCCCAAATCTGTCATGTCAAATGTGTTGCACAAATCCTGTTTGATCTCAGCAATCAAACGTGCCGAGCTACCAGTAATGATCAGGTCATCCACATAGACAACAAGAATCAGAATATCGCTACCAGTGCGTTTGACATACAAATTAGAGTCAGATGGACTCCTCTGAAAGCCATGATCTGTGAGGTACTGATCTATCTTGATGTACCAAGCTCGAGGAGCCTGTTTCAAGCCATAGAGTGCTTTAACCAATCTACACACCTTATGTTCTTGACCAGCAACCTTGAACCTTGGAGGCTACGTCATGTAGACTTCTTCCTTCAACTCACCGTTGAGGAAGGCACTCTTAACGTCCATCTGATGGACTTTCCAACCAAACTGGGCTGCTAAGGCAAGGACGAGCCGAATTGTACTCATCTTGGTTGTAGGAGCAAAAGTCTCCTCGTAGTCAATGCCTTCCTTCTGTGAGAAATCCCTAGCAACTAGACGAGCTTTGTTCTTGTCAAGGGTTCTGTCAGCTTTGTATTTCACCTTATACACCCATTTGCAGCTAATGGGCTTCTTCCCTGGAGGAAGATCAGAAAGAACCCAAGTGTGATTTTTCTGAAGACTCTGGTATTCAGAGTCCATAGCCTTTTCCCACTCAGGAATTCCTTTAGCCTCTGAATGTGTTTGAGGCTCATAGACACTATGAATGTTGGCCATGAGAGCAAAATTAACTGTATGCTGTTGTTTACTCATGTTTCGAGAGGATCTACCCTCAATGAGCTCATCATCATGAAGATCTCCAATAGTCTTAGCCCACCATTTAGGCCAGAGAGTAGAAGTGCCAACATTGGATGCAACAGGAGGAGCCGAAACAGGTGCAACGGGTGGAAGATCAACATCATCCGGAGGAAATTCGGGTTGAGCATCATCAAAATCAGAATCTGCATCATCATCCCTCCCATCAGGTGGACCTAACGGAAGATGAACACCCAAATCAACAGCCTTCAAAGGCTGATCCTCAGAATGTTGCACAGACAAGGAAGAAAAAGGTCCTCGTTCTTCATCAAAGACAACATCCCGGCTGAAAGTAAGACGATCAATATCTATATCAATCAACCGGTAAGCCTTATGGTTGTCACTGTACCCTGTGAACATAAGCTTTTAACTCTTGGAGTCCAACTTGGAGCACTTGGCATCTGGAATCCATACATAAGCTAAAGAGCCAAATATTTTCAAATGACTGATCCGAGGTTTGCGGCCAGTCCAAGCTTCTTCAGGAGTCTTCTCCTTAACAGCATAAGTCGAAGACCGACTAAGGAGATAGACGGCAGTGTAGACTGCTTCTGCCCAGTACTTCTTAGGAACACTCCTGTGTTCTAACATGGAACGGGCCATCTCAGTGATTGTGCGATTGCGCCGCTCTACAATACTGTTTTGCTGAGGAGTATAGGGTGTGGTTAACTGGCGTTTGATGCTGTGTATATCACAGAAGTTGGAGAAGTCAGTAGAACAAAATTCCCCCCCATTATCTGACCTAAGAGTGACTATGGAACAGCCAGACTCTTTCTCTACTAAGGCCTTAAACTTCTGAAATATAGTAAACACATCTAATTTCTGTCTGAGAAAGTACACCCACATTTTACGACTGAAATCATCAACAAAAAGTAAGAAATACCTGCAACCAGTAACAGAAAGTGTATCCATTGGCCCACATACATCAGCGTGAACCAACTATAGTACCTTGGAGGCTCGCCAGGAGTCACCTGTTGGGAACAGTGTCCGATGTTGCTTCCCAGCCTGACAAGCTCCACAAACACCATGATGCTGGGTCTGAATCTCAGGTAAACCAGCTACAAGGCCCTCCCGAGATAGCTGAGAGAGATAGTGCACATTTAAGTGCCCATAACACTGATGCCAAAGACTAGTGATGGAAGAATTTCGGGCTGCCATGGCTAACTCTGGAGAATCACCTTTATCCACAAGTTTGTATAGACCAAGGAAGCAAAAATCGTTTTGGGAAAACATCGGCAAATCAAAGTATAAGATTTTTCAAAAAATCGTGAAAAAATCGGATCTCTGAAAATCGTAGAAAAATACAAAAAGGAGAGGAAACCTGTTGTTTTTAAATGATACAAATAATATAATAGAATAAAAAATATTATATTTTAATTTTATACTATATAACTATTAATAATATAATATATAAATATAATAATATTTATAATATATTATTACATTTATAATAAATATTAATAATATAATATTATATTATTATAATATATTAATGTAGAAAAATATAGATTAATGATATAAATATAATATTATTATATTATAAATATTATAATAGAATAATAAATACAAATAATATATTATATATTAAAATATGAATATTATATTATAAAACTATTATATTATTAATATTAAATATATAATATATTATTAGTATTTATTATTTTATTTATAATATTTATACATTAATATATTATAATAATATAATATTATAAATTATATTTAATATTTATACATTAGTAGTACTCCGAAAATGTATAGTGTAAAATGTATAATGTATAATGTAATGTATTAATATTATAATGTATAGTGCTCCGAAAATTGTCTCACGTTGTAAAAAAAAATTCGCGACAGAAAAATTTCTAAACTCATCGATTGTTCACACCCCGTAAATAAATTCACGCCGAAAGATTTTCTGAGCTCGTCGGTTGTTCTCACGCCATGAAAAAATTCACGCCGGAAGATTTTCTGAGCTCGCCGGTTGTTCTCACGCCATGAAAAAATTCACGCCGGAAGATTTTCTGAGCTTGTCGGTTGTTCTCACGCCATGAACAAATTCATGCCAGAAGATTTTCTGAACTCGTCGGTTGTTCTCTTGCCGGAAAAAAAAAAAAAACCCTAGACGCCCGAAAATCCGTATAAAACACTGTTGACCTCGATTTAAACCCTGATTTTTTTGGGTAAAAAATCACCTAACTTGGCGATTCGCGATTTTTATAAAAAATCGCGTTTTTTTGCCAATTTTTGCTTCTATGGTATAGACCATGATCCTCAATACCAACAACCACAGTGCTATGAGTCTCCCGATCAACAATGGAACATTTGCGTGTCCTGAAAACCACATCCAACTGAGAAGAGTGCCGCATAATCTGATTGACAGAGAGAAGATTAAGTTCCATGCCAGGAACATAGTAGACATTGAGGAATATGAGATTCCTCCCACCAGACTGAATCTAAACAGTGCCCTTACCAACAACTATATATTCTTCTCCTCCACCAAAAATAACTGAGTCACTAAAGGGAGTAAAGTCTATAAACCAATCACGTCAATGAGTGAAGTGACGCGAAGCACCTGAATCAATGTACCAGGCAGAGGACTTCACATGATCTGCAAGTCTTTTAGCCATAAAAGCATAAAAGGCAGATTCCTTCTACTCAGTGCGCTCGGCAATATTTGCTTTCTGCTGAGACCCTCCCTACTTTTGTTCAGAAGTCAGACGTTGACGACAATCCTTTTTGATGTGACCATATTTGTGACAGTAATTACACTAAATATTCTTTTTCTTGTTGCTGTCCTGAGGTGGACCTGAGCCTTTCTGTTGTGGAGGCTGACCTTTGCCTTTATTTTGAGCCTGAAACTTGGCTGCAAAAGCCTGCTCTGAAGAGGACGAAGAAGCACTACTACCAAACTATTGTTTCCAGTGATCCTGTTGCAAGAGGATAGTACAGAGTTCTGGAAACTTCAGATCAACATTAGCTGATGTAATGTTGAGAGTCTCGATGAAATGTTCATAAGACTTAGGTAGACTTTTCAAAGTGATCACGACCATGTCTTCTTCCTCCATTTTTCGACCAATAGCCTCCAACTGATCTCGGATCTCCTAGATCTTGTCCAGGTGCGCTTACAATGTTGTTTTCTCATCCATCATGATAGAAAACAACATATTTTTCAAGAAGAATGCACGGCTCTTGTCAGAGGTTTCATGCAAACCCTTCAGATGGTCCCATATCTTCTTTGTTGTTTTTCCAGCTGGAATCTGAGGTAGCTAATCATCTGTGACTAAAAGCTTAATGAGCATGACTGCTTCACGGTTCTGCTCGTCAAACTCGTCTTGGTCTTTACCCGCCGTTGCAGGACAAGTAGTGGTGCCTAAAATCCAATGTTTCTCAGGTTTCCGGGACGGGGGGACGGGTTTCGGGGGACGGCAAAAATTTTCAAAAACTTCAGGGACGGCGAGAGGATGGCAAGGGAACGGCTATATATATATATTTATATATTTTTCAATATAAATATAATTTGGTATTATAATATATTAATATAGATAATAATAAATATAATAATATTTATAATATATTATAATATTCTTAACATCAATAATAATATAATATAGATAATAATTATAATAATAATATTTATAATATTCTTAATATAAATAATAATATAATATATTTATTAACTTATAAATATATTATACTACTATAAATATTAATACATAATTATTTAGTAATAGTAATAATATTAAATAATAATAAATATATATAATAATATTTATAATAATCTTATTTGTTATAACATATTAATATAATTAATAATAAATATATTAAAATTTAATATTTATAATAACTATTAATATTATATTAATATCATGTGTTATATAAATTATTAAATTATAATATATTAATATTAATATTAATTAATAATAAATATCTACTATTAATAATAAATATACTTATATTATAATAATAATAATAAATATAGTAGAATAGCTATATATAATAATAATAATAATAATAATAATAATAATTAGCCGATAGGCTTTTATATGTGAGCAATATAGTGCTCGGAATTGTCTCACGCGGTTTTAAAAAAAATAACGACGGAAATTTTTTTAAACTCATCTAGGTTCAATCGGCGTATTCCTTGAACCTTTAAGAAAAAATTTTCATTAAACAATAAATTTGCATAAACAAATTTATTCTTTCGTTTTTCCCGCAGGGTTTCGTATTTCCGCCGCGTTTTCTTAAATTTCACTGTGTTTTTTTCTGACAGGGACGGCTTGGCACCAAGGGGCGTCCCTGGGACGTCTTCATTTTACCCTTAATTTCTGGAACGGCAGGGGGACGTTTTGTCCCTGTCCCCCCGTCCCCGGGGCGTCCCCGTTTTCGAAAACCCCTAAAAAATAGGGGGGATGCGTCCCCTGGGAAAACTGCTAAAATCATCTGATCGAGGTGGCGATATTCAAAGATGGTCATCATTCGCTGCTTCCAGGTATTATAATTTTTTCCGTTAAATCGTTGACTGCCTTCCAACATGAAGTTGGTCAAACTCGCCATCTTGCACGCTTTTCGAGGCATGAAAAACGAGATACTGAGAAGAGGCTGAAAGCACGAAACCCGAAGCACAAATTTCAAGACACAAATTTCGAGGCACCAAAAAAAAATCCAACAACTACCCAGAAATGCTCTCGAAAAACCCACAAAGAATCTGGAATCGAAATAAAATTCCGAGTTGAAACAAGGGTTCAAAACCCTAGCCGATTTCTCAGAAACCCTTAGCCGTCGAAAGAAGCAGAAATGGAACTTCAAATCGCAGAAAACACTGTGACTTCCGAGTGAAATACAGGATAAACCCTGCAGCGGCCAACGAAACAGAAAAAACGTCAAATTGGGACCAAGGGTTTCAGACAGCGATCGATTTTTAACATAGGATCTGCGACCTCATTCGTCAGAGAAAAAGGCACGACCCAAAAGCTTGAGGAATCTCAAAGGAATCGCGTGGACAGAAACAGCACCCAGAATGAATCGCAATTAGGGCACAGGTAACCTTGAAAAAAGAAGCTACAAAATCTGCCTTAGTGAAGACGCAGAACCCGCAAAACAGAAACCCCGCGCCAGTAACCAGAAATTGTGTCGACGAAAACCACGACTTATAGAAATCGCGAGGAAAATCTGGATGCAAATCACGTCCAAAGGAAGGTTCGCAGAAAAACGAAAGCGCTAGAGAAGCATCCAGACGATGTCCACAAACCAAGGGCACAAAAAAATGTCACGAAACCCTTCACGAGATCGCATCCACAGAACTTAAAAAGCCACAAAAATCAGAAGAATAAAAATCTTCACTGGAGCACAAGAAAAAATCGAACCTGGCTCTAATACCATATTACGAAGGTAATTGGTAAAAACTTGATGTATTAACAATGAGCAAAGCTCAGATAAATAGTTTACAAATATACAAGAAAGGCAAGTCTCTAAAAATAGAAACTGCAGAAGATCGTAAACACGATCTTACTAAAATAATTACAAACAGTTACAACATTGACCATTAACTAAAAATAGCATGAAATAATAGTCTAATATTTATGAAGTGGTTTCAATTATAATCAATTGTTATTTTGCTGTTGATATTCATAAGTTGAATTATCAATGAGGTTTAATTAGCCATCTACTCCAACCTGATCCTTATTTATCTCTGCCTAGATCTGAAGTAATAATTGCTTGATCTTTATGTACTGGATTGCAGAACTTAGCTGATTTATGATGTGTTAATTCTCTGAATTTCATTGCTGTTCACAGTCGCATAACCCTTCATTTTTAATTTATATCTCATATTATAGTGAATTATTCTGCTGTTACTATCACCATATCAGTCCAATTATCGATGAGGGTTTCTAATGAATTTGCAGCATTAGTTACTAGTCTGACATACAGAGGGTTTAATTAATTCACTGTTATTTCAAGGGCTTCAAGTCAGTTTCCAGTATTGCTGCAATAACAGCCTGTTGGACAAATATAATTGAGGTATTTAGCTGTATGCTGGACATTGATCATTGGCACTGCATGGTAATTCTGAAATGAATTGCAAGTTTGTTGTTTGTTGCTGAATTTGGAGGATTTGCAACTTATACAGAGTTATACTGCTTTTTGATCAATCCATTCTCTTGGGAGAGTTGATTATACTCTGAAATTGGTTTATATCAGCTGTTCACACATAATCAGACTTGATGTATTTGACATATGTCATTTAGTTTGACTGTTTGTATTTGTAATACACTTGATGGTAAGCTCCAGCATTTGTGGGTTTATGATGCAATTTCCAGCCATTTGTCATTTTGATCAGCAGTCACATTTGATACATTGACACATACAACTCAGATCTGTTGTATATGTTGCATTTGATGGTGTACACCAGCATTACAAGGGTTTGCAATTATCATATTTTGCTAATCAGCTAGGGTTTGATATCTACATCGGTCATTTGATTATTGTTTCAGCTTGCACATGTTTGACAATCATCTATTTCCTAGGGTTGCCCGATTGGTGACATTACCGCTCCAAACTAAAAATAACTAGAACCAAGTTGAAACCAAAGCAACAGTGTTAAATCCATCCTGCTTGATTACAGATTAACTATAAGGCCCATAAAGGACTACTTCACCTTGTCATAGCACATCAATGAGCACTATTTGTTAATTAAAAAAAAAAACAGGTTTAACTAAAATTCAATATGCAATAGTTATCAACCATTAAATAAAAAAGTATAAACAGAGCTAGAGTGACCTGAAGCTCCACATCAACAAAATCAGCTCCCAATTCCAGAGCTAAACGAAGTGTATTAAGGCGATGCTCTTCACTGCCTTCATATGCTCCACCTTCCCATTTTGGCCTGAAATGTAAAAAGCATATGGAAGAAAAGCCAATAAAGAATATCAGACTGAATCATTAAAGAATATAACAAGCAACACATTTAGTTTTCTGATTTCTCTAATAAGTTGAAACTATTTTGAGGCAGCAGTTTGCATTGGCAATAAATAAGTCACAATGAGTTGTAAATATGTAGTTCATGGATTACTATCTCAAATAGTAACCTTTCCAATTGGAATATATGTCTTAAAACAACCTTTTAATCTTTGTCAGATTCAAGCCTGGGCTGCAGTGGTAGCATGCTGCCCTAATAACAGCAATGTCCCCAGTTGAAAACCCAGGTGTGCATACCCCCTCACACCCAAATTGTGGAAAAAATGAAGGGAGCGCTACATAGAGTGTAATGTAAAACAGGCCCATACCTCCCAGGGAAAAAGCATTTCCCTAATATACAAAAAAGAAAATCTTTTCTTAAAATGATCAAATGATCTATCCCTATTTTGACATAATCTAGTTCATTATGCAATACAAAAAGGAATAATCTCTTGCATTTTTCTTTCCATTCAGTATATATCATGAATACTTGATTGCTCATAATGATATTCATATAATTTATAGGAGATCAGTCAATTGTGGAAAAAATGAAGGGAGCGCTGGAATAGAGTGTAATGTAAAACAGGCCCATACCTCCCAGGGAAAAAGCATTTCCCTAATATACAAAAAAGAAAATCTTTTCTTAAAATGATCAAATGATCTATCCCTATTTTGACATAATCTAGTTCATTATGCAATACAAAAAGGAATAATCTCTTGCATTTTTCTTTCCATTCAGTATATATCATGAATACTTGATTGCTCATAATGATATTCATATAATTTATAGAAGATCAGTCAATTGTGGAAAAAATGAAGGGAGCGCTACATAGAGTGTAATGTAAAACAGGCCCATACCTCCCAGGGAAAAAGCATTTCCCTAATATACAAAAAAGAAAATCTTTTCTTAAAATGATCAAATGATCTATCCCTATTTTGACATAATCTAGTTCATTATGCAATACAAAAAGGAATAATCTCTTGCATTTTTCTTTCCATTCAGTATATATCATGAATACTTGATTGCTCATAATGATATTCATATAATTTATAGGAGATCAGTCAATATGGATGCAATTGAACATCCAGATGGTCAATTGTCAAAATCAAGACATTGCTCTGCTTGTTAGAATCACATCTGTCACATATGTTTCTATATACTTGTAATGATCAAGGCATGAGTATCCATCAATGAATAACCTGAGCTTCCAATTCCTTTCAGAGATCTAAGTTCCTGCAGTTCCATCTTGCACAAAAATTATTTCCTGAGGAACGAATGGAACTTCTAATCCCTCTGATGGTACCCAAAATACTACAAATTATAACTATATTGAGTGTATCAAAACTTTAAAGTTGAAACCTATGTAGACATCAAAACTTCTGAAGGTCAAGTTAATACAGAGATTTTAGAAAGTTGGATAAAGCAAATGGAGGTGTATTTCAGTGTCCATAAGATGAGTGAAGCTCAAAAGATTTCTTTTGCTAGCTTGAAAATGTGTGGACATATTCTTGTATAGTGGGAGAGTAAAGAAAAACAGACCAGCAATCGACAATTGGGACGGTTTCAAAGACTTGCTAAGAAAGAATTTCTATCCAAATGGCCATGAAACCAATCAAAAGATAAAGTGGCTCTACTATAGGCAAGGAAGGGGACAAAGTGTCCAAAATTACACAACCAAATTTCGTAGGCAAGCGATGTTACTTCGTATGGACTTGGAGAAAGAAGATATCATTACCAAAGACCCCAGCAGTTTGCATTCAAATCTTAGGAGGAGAGTCATCACCGCTAAGCCAACTCATTTAGATGAGACTTGTGTATTGGTATACTACATAGATGAGGAAAAGAAGAAGGGTGAGAGAGAATCTTCTAAATAGGGGCAACAACAAAATAAGGACCAGCCAAAGGAAAAGAGAGCAAATCTTTCAATAAATGGAAAGGTAAGAAGACTAATCCTACTGTTTAACAATGTAAGGACCCCAAAAATCATTATTCACATTGCAATATTGATGGTCATACTGAAAACAAGTGTTGGAGGTTGCATCCCAAGTTGCACCCAAAAAATAAGCCCAAGGAAGACTCAAAAAAGTCCATGGCTACCATCCATGAAAAGGTGGAAAGGTAGCTCAGATATTTATGAGAAATTGGGATGCATAGCTACAAGGATCATCATGAGTGAACAAAAATTCGAGGCAATGGACCAACTATTCACTCTAAAACTCCAAGTGAAGAAAACAACAGTAAGAGCACTTGTCGATTCTAGTTCCCAATGCAATTTAATTTTAGCTAAGATGGCTAGAAAGCTTGGTTTGAAGACTTATCATCATCCTCAACCTTACCCTTTGGGTTGGGTCAAGAAGGGTGTTGAGATTTAAGTAAAGAAGAGGTGCAAATTTCAGTTTGCTATTAATGCTCAATATGTGGATAAAGTAGAGGTGGATGTGATTTCACTTGATGCATTTGATATTGTGCTAGGGGGTTCATGTTTGTATGTGAGAGATGCTATGTTCATGAAAAGGGCTAACAAGTACTAATGGGTCAAGGAAGGAGTCAAATACATCAAGGGACACCAAAGCAAAGCAAGGATTGCCGTCGTAAGTTCCAATCAAGCACTCAAGCAAATTCAAAAGACCAAAGTATCATCGTGAGTGAACAAAAACTTGAGACAATGAACCAACTATTCACTCTAAAACTCCAAGTGAAGAAAACAAGGGCAAGAGCACTTGTAGATCCTAGTTCCCAATGCAATTTAATTTCAGCTCAGATGGTTAGAAAGCTTGGTTTGAAGACTTATGATCACCCTCAAGCTTACCCTTTGGGTTGGGTCAAGAAGGGTGTTGATATTCAAGTAAAGAAGAGGTAGAGCATCAGATTCACTTGCTTCCCGAATCTCCTCTACCCAACATAGGGTTGTATAGACAATCATTAATGGAGAGCAATGAGATTAAAAAACAGCTTCAAGAGTTATTGGATCAAAGTGTGATACATCCAAGTACTTTGCCACATTGTAACAGTAAGAAAGAAGGATGGCTCTTGGAGAACGCGCATAGATTATCAAGCTCTCAACAAGATCACCATAAAGGACCATTGTTTGCTTCCACAAATAGATGACTTGTTGGATCAGATGCAACATGCAACATATTTTACCAAATTGGAACTAAAATCAGGTTAGCATCAAGTACGAATGAAGGAGCAGGATACATAGAAAACCGCTTTCAAAACCAAGCAAGGGCTCTATGAATGGTTAGTTGTTCCTTTTGGTTTATGTAACGCACCAGCTATGAATGATGTTTTGCGAGAGTTCATAGATACATGTCTCATAGTGTATGTGGATGACATTCATATTTTTAGTGCTAACATGGGAAGAACATTTAGTTCACTTGCAGAAATTTTTGGAAATCTTGAAGGAAAAACAGCTCTTGTGCAATTTGAAGAAGTGTGAGTTTGCCAAAGAATCACTAACATATTTGGGTCGTAGTTGGAGGAGGTGAGTTGATAGTGGATCCCACAAAGGTAGAGGCTATCAAGAATTGATCCATGCCAAAGAGTGTCATGGAGACAAGGAGCTTTGTAGGTGCCACTTAATATATGTGTAAGTTAATTCTGGCTTTCTCTTCTATAGCTGCTCCTTTACACTCAATTGCAGTGCTGGGTAAGAATTTCCATTGGGGAAAGATACAAGATGATGCTTTTAATACATTGAAGAACAAGATTTGTAATGCTCCAGTGTTAGCCTTGCCTAATTTGCAGCTGCTCTTTGAGGTCGAGACAGATGCTAGTGAGTATGCTATGGGTTTATAAGCAGGCAAACCCATTTGCTATCATTCAGAGGTCTTCACTTCAGCAGTAAGGGAATATCAGGTGTATGACAAGGAGCTCTATGCACTAGTTCAGGCTGTTAAGAAATGGAGACACTATCTACTTGGGATAGTGCACACAGACCATTAACCTTTACAATATTTGCAGGCTCAAAACAAGGTGCAACAAGCCTGACATTATAAGTGAATGGATTTTCTGCAACAATGCCATTCAGTGATCAAGTATAAGAAGGGAAGTACAAGTGCAGTGCCGGATATGTTATCTAGGCCGCAAATTTCAAAGTCTATATCAGCTCTTGCTATGATTTTGTAGTTAGAGCCTTTCACAAAAAGAAGCCTATGGTGAGGAATAAGAGCAAGACTTAGATTTTGGAGAGAGGTACAAGCAGCTCCAAGTTCAAGATGATGCAAAGAATGACAAAGACTTCTAACTCAAGAAAAGGCTGCTCTATAGGTTGGGCAACTTGTGTGTGCCAAAGGCACATTGGCTTCTACTCGTGAGGGAGGCACATACCTCCAAAGTGGCAGGTCATTTTGGTGTTAGAAAAATGGTGCCTTATTTACAAAGGTACATGTCTTGGCCTAGAATACAAGTAGAAGTAACGAAGTTCATTAAAGGATGCAAGTTATGTTGCACTTGCAAATCCAAGATGTGAAAGGAAGGATTATGCATGCCTCTTCCGGTGCCTACTAAACCATGGGAAAGCATTTCCATGGATTTCATGAGTGATTTGCCACTAAGCAAGCATGGGAATGATTATAATTTTGTTGTTGTCGATAGGTTCAGCAAGATGTGTATTCTAACCCCATGCAAGAAAACAATTAACAGAAAAAAGACCACATATCTTTTCTTTGCTATTGTGTGGGTGCATTATGGGTTACCAAGGTCGATTGTCTCGGATAGAGATACTCGGTTTGTTGATAAGTTTTGGTCACTTTGTGGGAGAAAATGGACACCAAGCTCCAAAAGAGTACAATCTTCCATCCTCAAACAAATGGGCAAACAGAGATGGTAAATAGGACCCTACTACAGCTCATAAGAGTCTACAGCAGTAAGTTTCCAAAGGCCTGAGATGAATCTTTGCCTTACAACACTCATACAACAAAGCAAACCATTCCTCTACAAGACAGTCACCTTTTGAAGTGTGTTTGGGTTGTGTACCTGCCGGTTCACTTGATGTTGCACTTGATCAGCAAGATGCAAGTAGGTTGGATTCAGAGGTGGCAAAAGTGACAAAGTTCATTGAGAGGATTCATCAAATCCCACTCAAGATGAGAACACAACTAGAGAAGACTCAGTTGAAATACAAGGAGAGACATGATCAGCATCATGTAGAGCATAGTCTCAAGGCCAAAGACAAAGTATGGTTGTCCCTACGGAAAGAGTGGATGTAAGGACAAGCCAAAAAACCTAGACCTCTAAGGTACGGGCCTTTCGCCATCTTAGAGGCAGCTAGGGAGAATGAGTTTAAATTGGACCTACCCACTTTCAGGGAACTCCATTTGATGATCAATTGTGAATACCTCCAGCTGTATGAACCATCCATGTTCAATGAAGAAGAAGAGGATTCAGTACTACCTTCATTAAAAGACTTGGTCTATGACATACAAGTGATACTTCCTCAGGACGTGGTGCTACAAAGGAAACAGAGAGAGACTAGGAGGGGAGTCCAAGAGTCTTGCCAAGTGGGACCCAAAGGACAAATGATCAATCAAGCACAATGGTATTCCAAGGAAAAGGTGGGGACAATGTTTCCTCACTCGATGTCTCACTAAGCTTTTGTGGAACCAAAAGCCTCTCTCTATGAAAGGAGGTATGATCTGAAAGGATCAAGATGAACTAAGGAACAAGAAATGATGTTTTCTTTTTTTTTCCAAAATTTGAAAATGTGCAAGTACCTGTTGTTTTGTGACAAACAAATTTGGCGCCTGGCAAAAGCAGTGAAAACATCTGAATACTACAACAAACAACTATCTATTGCAGCGAATGATTGATATATCACAGCATACAACAGAATACCATAGCAAAAGAAATGTTGTGGAAAGCGGCAAAAACGCCACAGCCCACGATGCATGCAACAGTTGGGGACATGAACAGTCACGGCTTTTAACACTTCATTTTTTATCTTGGAAGCTTCCAATGCACAGAGGGACCACACCACAGATTGAAAAGGAGAGTTGGAAGTTCATTTGAAACTCTTGGAAGTTTTGGGAAGTGTTTTGACACTATTGAAGCACAAGGAAGGTCAGTTCCAGTTCACAGAAAAACAGAGAGTAGGAAGCAGCTTGAAGTTGTGAACACCCCTCTTTGTACTTGTTTATATAATTAATACAAATAGGTAATCGTGCTATTGGCACCTACCAAGCTGTTTTTTCCTCCATTAGTGGAGCTTTCCACGGTATAACTGTGTTTTCCAATGTGTTCGTGTTGATGAATTCTTTTCTAATTGAAACTATATTAATCGCATAGCTTCCAAAGGAGTAACAACAGTTCTAAAACAGAGCATAACAATATTTGGTGATTTGTAACTCACAAAGCACAGTTTTTGTAGGCAATTATGGATCACCAAACATGAAAACACAGAAAACGATAGGTTTTGAACAGATATTTCTGCTTTTATAAAACACACATGTACATTGTTGAATGAATGAAGATAGAAAATTGAAATATTGGAGATGAAACAGAGTTATACAGTGGCAAGTAGACTGGAGGAGAATAGAAATTTAATATTGGCTAGCACCAAATAAGAATTTTAGAACATTTTCAAGTGAAGCATGAAGACAAGAAGGCACTTAAATAAACAGACATGAGAGGCTTCAAACAAATCACAGAAATCATATCTCTACTTAGGTTAGCATGTGTGCTATAGCTAAGCGCTGATTGAAAGTACTATAATGTCAACTTCAAATGCATAATTTTCTTGATGTTCAACTAATAGATAAGCCTGCCCAAAACGCTATGCACTGGTAATATTACCCAAAAAAACAGATAAGAGTAACGGAACTTCCTACAGGCATATTATAAAACTATCATGTTGTGTGAATAGAGCACGCTAATGATGTTTCAAAACTTTATGTGCATTCGGTTACAAATGTCACAAATGAAGAACAATCAACAAAACAATGTGCTTGTTGCAAAACCAGCGGTCAGCTGCACAATATATGCAATAAATGAGAGAAAAATGAGAGAAGTTACAAGAACCAGCTAGTGGCATCCTTTTACCCCATCTCAGTCCTGCCTTTCCCCTGCAATCATGGCTAAGTGATTATACTGATCATAGAGCAATGGTGCGCTATACCTCACCCGTGACAGTTAGCCAGGAAGAGTACCATGGCATATAAGAGCAATGAACTTTCTAGAGGCATATTATAAATATAAAACTATCATGCCGTGTGAATGTAGCATGTTAATGATGTTTCAAAACTTTGTATGCATTCAGTTACAAATGTCACAAATGGGGAACAATCAACCAAACAATGTGCTTGTTGGGAAACCAGTCCTCAGCTGCACAATATACACAATAAATGAGAAAAAAAGGGATAAAAGCTACAGGAAAGCTAGTGGCATCCTTTTACCCCATATCAGTCCTGCCTTGCCCCTGCGATCATAGTTATGTACTTATACTGATCATAGAGCAATGGTGGGCTATATCCCACCCATGACAAGTAGCCAGGAAGAGTACCATAGCATTTTAAAACACTTCAAACAAAACCAGAAACACCTTAATAAAGATAAGGAAAAAGTAAATCTGAACAGCAAAAGAGAATCTCCAATGGTTGAAGGAAGCGGGATCAATAATTATCCATTCAAACATTAAAATGTATTTCAAGCTCTTACAGGATTGTTGTTATTATGAAAATTCTATGCATATAACATGTGTAAGGTTTAACGTCACCGTCCTCCCCTGCCTTCTAGTTTTACTTTTAGTTTTAGTTCCATTGACCTGATTGACTTGAAATAATTTGAACAAAATGGATCAATCCAGCTTTCTAGTTTAAGTTTTAGGTACTACATCGTTTTTTTTTGGGTTTCCTTTTGTACTCCTGATGAGATATTTTAACTTGTTATACTTTTGTACCCTATTGACCTGTTTGATTTGAAATAATATTTTCTTTCTTCCAACAGCAATATCGATCAATGAAATTTAATAAACTACACAACGTTTATGGAAACAAAAAGGTATACCTGTAAGTAACAAGAACAGGCAAAGTTCTGAATTTTATAAGTGTTTGTAAATCCACTTGAGGATTAAAAATCTTCAGATGATCAATGCGAAGCTCTACACAGTCTGCACCTTGAATATGCGCCTGCTGCATTTGAGACACCATCTCTTCAACAGAATGAGCCACAAGGGGGATACAGAGAAAACAACCATTTTGGGCCACTGCTGCCATTGTCAGTTATCTTACTCAGATTTACTCATAAAATCTACAGCAATCTTTTGAGGTTTTTAGCGAAAGAAATGCTCCATAGTTGAAAGTGACTGGTACGATGCAAGATTAGGTAGAACCTGCTCTGTTCACAAACAAATAACACAATAAGAATTTCCTCAACACTAAACTCAAAATCCTCTAGTTCTATCTTCCAAAGAAAAAGAATGATATTTGAGTACAACAAGCCTCCAGGGAAATTCTGATAGCTGATATATAGCAAGATCTTAATAGTTTGTTATGTGCATATCAAATCTTAGCCGTATCTTTGGTATAAGCAACAAGACAAATATGGTGATCCACAACTTAAATAGCGTTTTTTTCAATACAGATAAATACAGGTATGCAATCTAGCCTATGCCCGACGTTTCTAGAGACTGACACGACATGTATCAGATTGCCTTAATAACCCCTAGATTGGGTTAATATGAATCGTATAAATGGCCGGTTTATGTTATGAATCCACTAATACCTGCCATTCCACTCTGTACTCCGATTCGCCTACTATTCCCAAGTTTCAGATACACTCAAATCAATTACAAGAATTATGAAAAATTATTTTTTTATTACAAAATTATAACATTGATTTGCTTCTGCACCCAAATCAAATTCCCAAGTTTCAGATACACTCAAATCAGTTGCAAGAGTTATGGGAAAATTGATTTTTTATTAAAAAATTGTAACATTAATTTGCTTCTGCACCCAAATCAAAACATACATTGACCCTATAGCAGAGAACGTCCAAAAAATGTAAAGGCATCTGAGAGAATGATTTATCATAGAATGAAAAAATTACTCTAAAAGAATAGAATAGAAGAATCTTAACGTCCACGAGGCCAAAGATAGCAAGTAAAGAAAATGAGATACACCCAAATCATGGCTACACATGGAAGAATGCAGAAACAACCAAATCAACTGACTTACAGAAAACTTTTACATAGCATCACATACACATTCGAATGGAGATCTAAGCCTGAGAAAACAACAGTTTGTAAGCTTACACATTGTACCAGATTGAGATCAATCTCCTTGTTATTTCCAAATTTGGTGGCTTCCACCCAAAGCCAGATTCCTTTTCTTTTAGTAAGAGCACATTCAAAACAGGTCTGACCAAAAAAATATATTTAATCAGTCTTACCAACTATTGGAACGTGGGTAGGACTGTTTCGGTCACCCGGTCAAATTGAATGTTTGAAGACAGATAAAAACCTTGATTTGCCTTTGGCCTTGATGAGTAGACGCAGAGACATCACCTAAGTACCACCAAATCTAGGTAACAACTAGCATGACAATGAAAAGCTCCTAAGCTTCTTTTCTTTTCCCAACTTGTTCCTCAGCGTGCGGGAATTGGGTCGAGACTTAAAGAGTCCTAAAGCCCTATGGAGAGAAGAAGGGATGGTAAAATAAATGATAGTTTATTTCTCTATCAACCAGCTGATAAAGTTTAGGGTTGGTGTTCTAGTGGGCTAGGTGAGCAGAAGAATTGAGACCAAGTATAAAAAGTTTGGGGTTGGTGTGGGCTAGGTGAGCATGAGATTTTAGACCAAGTTTATTTCTCTTATCAACCAGTTGATAAAGTTTGGGGTTGGTGTTCTAATGGGCTAGGTTAGACCAAGTTTAGGTATTTCTCTATCAACCAGCTGATAAAAATGGGGTTGGTGTTCTGGTGGGCTAGGTGAGCATGAGTTTATTTGACGGCCACTGGGTCTTGTTAGGTAGATTATACTAAGTAGGTGGCACACATTAGTTCCCAACACTCCAAGGTGTTCATTGTACTGTATACCTTTCCCATGAATATGAGATGCGCTAAACAACAACTTTGAATTCCGGTACTTGAGCAATCAAATGATTTGTCGTTTCATCAAGTGAATGACAACTTGATGCGCATGACAGCGATGCTAGTGCAGAGTTGGTTTTCCGCAGTTGGTACGCACAGACGACAGAGGACCGCAACGCCACAAGTTGCTTCTGTTTTTAGGTAGATAATGGGAGGATGAGGGTAAAGGTAGTCGGAGGTTCGCATAGAAAGTTCAGTACTTTATTTTGTTTTTTAGGGAATCAACGTGTAAAAATAGGAAAGCAAATCACGCACCATTATGTTGGAAGGCTGGTAGGTTTTAGTGCGGTCCCACATTTGAGTTGGAAGGTAGTTGATATCGACCTTTAATTGAATTTTTTTATTAAAACGTTTCTCTTTTTAAGAGTACTCCAGCTGTAATACAATACTCAATCAAAAGATATTTTAGGTATTACTAAGACCTACTATTTTAGGTATTACTAA
The DNA here is from genome assembly GCA_027924645.1 of Cunninghamia lanceolata. NCBI lineage: Eukaryota > Viridiplantae > Streptophyta > Pinopsida > Cupressales > Cupressaceae > Cunninghamia > Cunninghamia lanceolata. Next base: position 1,838,228 of record BSBN01000124.1, on the reverse strand, counting down.
GACCTACTATCTCGAATTTGAGTTGGAAGGTAGTTGATATGGACCTTCAATTGAATTGTTTTCCTTGAAAATTTTATCTTTCAAGAATATAATGTTCACATGGAGACGGCCCCAAATCGGTGTCAGCTTGAATACTCAATATAGGAGACCAAGATATACCAGCGATAATATAATATTCAATCAAAAAATATTTTAGATACTCTTTATTAGACCAAAAAAGGCTCGAATACTCGATATAGGAGTTGACCAAGATATGCTATAATATAATATTCAATCAAAAAATATTTTAGATACTCTTTATTAGACCAAAAAAGGATAAGTTAGGATCCTATTTTGTATTTAGTGGATGCAATCAATGTTCATATTTAAATGTTTTGTTAAAATAGGTAGGGGAGCAATGACTTTTAAATTCTAAGTGCCAATATTCTGAACTACATAAATTATACACGTTACCTTTGAAAAGATTTTATAACTCATATTCTAATATAAAGTGTATATATTCAAAATATATATATTAATTGTCCCAAATACAATACATATAAAAGTTTAAAATAGTTGCATATCAATTGTTCCAACTACATATGAACTTGCTAACCATAATAAAATATTATTTTACAAATATAAAGTCCTTTAATAACAAAATGCATTAACAAGTGTCCCATCAAACAACAACTTAATATCTTCAAGTGATATTTGCCCAACTATTGGTCATTTTCACCATGAATGTCTGCAAGCACCACACTCAAAGTTGTAAGACTCATCAATCAAGCCGTCAAAACAAAAGGATAGAAATTTAAAACTTCAGATCAAACAAGCAATCAACCAATCAAGCTTATGACCACAATTCAATTTTTTTAAAAATCCATCAAATCCCTATGTTCATTCCTCAATCTCACATGAATCAATCCTATCAATTCAATTTCAATAATCAAATGAATTTTTTTCTGTCAGACATTGTACAAATACATCATTTTTCTAATTAATTTTTTCTACAACCCATATAAAAATTTCCTATAGAGTTCAAACTATACCATACTTCTTATATCTACACCATTATTTGCATTCATATTACTAGAAGTTCTTATTTCCTTTGGCTTACATTTCCTTCATTGCTTATATTCCACTTTTAACTTTAGATTATTGTAATCAATGTACATAGTGTAAGTTCAAATTATAGTAGAATACTATAAAGATTGTAAGTTGAGATTATATTTCTTTATACAATGTAAATGTTGTAAATGCTTATATACAAATTTAACTTTATACACTATAAATGCTTATATGTTGTAAATAGTGTAAGTGTTTTTGATATCTTAAACAGGGAAACAAGCGTCCCAGTGCCTTTACATCATCATATAGAACATAGAGAAACCACAAAAAAAATAGGAACAACAGTCAAGCAAAAAAGCAATAGTTGCACAGAAGTTGCAGAAAATAGTGTAAATGTTGTAATTATGTCTTGAGATTATATGTTTTTATTCCACTTTTATCAAGTTATCTATAAATGTTATAAATACAAAGCCCTAGAATAGTTATCTACAAATGTTGTAACTACTATAAGTTTAGGTTACCTTTTCATTTTTTAGAAAATATGAAACTGTCAAACTCAATTTACAAACTACTCTTATGTCGAGCTACCACTGTGAACTGGCAAACTCAAGTTATAAACTAATACTTCAATGGTAATCAAAATTGTCTAACAAAAGTTTATTATTTGTGAAAGATATTGTAAAGTAGTTTTCATTGTTGGTTATATTAAAACTATTTAAACTAAATATTCTCATGTGTTCACTTGTAACAAAAATTTTAAACTGTCCACCTTACCACACTTGTGGCTAAGTAAAAAAATTGTCTCACTGTCACATTGAAGCCCATAGGGAACCCAAAAGTTAGGTTGCACCACTCTCCAACGCTTTCTCCTAAACAACATAAGTGAATATCTTGACAGCCATAGTAATGGTTGTTAGAATGTCTAGTCGAATGCTTAATGGTTGCTAGAATGTCCAGTTGAATGCTTAAAGCTCTTTGATTCATTAACTTTCTACTGAAAAGATTCTAAAATTCAAAGTTGATGTTGAAGGGTGTTTGTCCCAACAATCAATGATTTTTGCAATGATTCTCTGTATGAGCTAGTTTTTTTTTCTAACAAACAATGATGATGATGATTTTGTGGCTTCTATATCTTTGTAGATGAAGAACAGAGCCCATATGTGGACCCAAAATGGCACAAAGAGGCTAGGGACAACACTTCCTCCACATAAAAGGGGTGTATAGTTTTCACCAGATGAAGAAATTGAAGATGTTAACAAGGCCACTACACAACCAGTTGAGGCAGATGTTCAAGTCAATGCATGTGTTAGAACCAAGAAGATTCCAGTACAACAAGGAGTGGACCAAAGAGGACATGGATTTAGCTCTTAAAGATATTGGGGATAATAAGATCTCAACAAGGGGTGTAAGAAAGAAATGGGGAATCCCTACTAGCACACTAAGCAACTAGCTAGATGGTATTTTTGACTTCAAAGAAAGGTCCTCCTACAGTCTTGAATGTAGAGGAAGAGGCATTAAATGTGGAATGGTGTAAAGAGATGGCTACAATGGCCCATATGCTTGAGATTATCAATATTAAGGTAGAAGTTGCACAAATATACTAGTCACGGCCAAACCCATTTAAGGATGGGTTGCCTAATAAATCATGGTGGATTGATTTTAAAAGGTGTCGTCCTAAACTCACATTGACAACAATGGAAGACCATGATAGATATAGAGCACTAAACCTGAGGGTTGCAATTGTGTCCCTATTCTACATGACACTATCAAAAGCTTATGATGCCAATCCATATGGTTCTCATAGAATATATAATTGCATTGAAACCGACATTCAAGCAGGGAGAAAGGGAGCCATGTAAGTGTTGGTGAAAATAGGTAGTCAAAGTGTATCGTACATCATACCAAAGAGTAGAGAATGGATTACTAGATTGTATTGTGTGAATATTGTCAGACAAAGCATACCAAGTTTTTATTTGTTCAAGGGTAAAATGTAACTCAAAAATTATATTGTTGGCTATGAACCAAGTGCATGCATAACTACCCAACCTCATGCATGGATGACAACAAAATTATTTTTGAACTAGTTGTATCACTTTGTAAGATCAGTTCCAAGTGATGTCTCACCAGCCAATAAACACTTGCTATTTTTTTATGGTCATGGAAGCCATGCTAAGTTGTAACAATAATCCAAGAGGTAAGGTCATTAGAGATTGACTTGCTAACACTGCTAGCTCACACTTCACACAAACTACAACCACTTGATGCCAATATTTTTTCTGCATTCAAATGATATTTTAAATCTAAAAGAGCAACATGGCTAAACAATTTTCCAAATATTAAAATTAAGAGGGTAGAATTGGCAGTACTTGGCAACAAATCATTTAAAAAGGTATTGACTATTACAAACATCACAACAAATTTCAAGAGGACAGGTACTTGGCCACTTAATCCTGATGCACTTATGGAGGGCATACATCCTAGTGAGATATTTCAATTTAGTGTACACAATGATGCTTCTGTAGTGCAAAACATTCTTAGTCTTTAAGGAGTTGATGTCTTAGAAGTAGAAGTGGTAAACAACTTGTTTTTGTAGTGGGGAATTACATTCTACAACACCTCAACTAGTGGTAGAGGAATGCGATGATGCACTTAAAAGTACTTATTTGGACAATGAAGTCTATGTTGGGATGGAAGAAACCCAACATTATCGACAAGAAGATGGACTTAGCCTTCCCACTTAGCCAAGCCAACTATCATAGTTATTAGAAGGAGCTATGAATTTAAAAATTAACTTATAATCCTAGGAAGAAGAAGGCACACTTTCCTTCCCATCATCGCCACTCACATTAAATGTGTCTAAAAAATGGTGCATTATCATGCTGATTGTGGAGGTTGGGATGGTGGAGATAATGTTATAGACTTGGGAGAAACTCGAGATATTATGCCAATTTATAGTAAAGATCAACATAGTAGTCACAGAATCAAATCAGTCATTAGGTTCCCAAACTAACTCAAACATCAGTCAATTCCTTAAACTATCTATTCACATTGTCAAGGAAAGACTAAGGAATGTGGAGGACAATGGAATTCGATTAAGTTGACAATCTCAACTCCTAAGAGCATATGATTACATGAACCTTTTAATGGAGCAAGAGAAAAGAAACAAAGAAATTGAAGAGTTGAAAGTCAAAAAGAGATAACAAATAGAGGAGAGAAAGGAAGCATGAATTGTTGCAAGAGAATTGAAGGAGCAAGCAAAGTTAGATAAAAACCTTCAACGACAAGCAAGAGAACAACATAAAATTTTATAAAGGCAAGAAAAGGAATGGAACAAGGAGCAAGAGATTATCCAAAAGGATTGAAAAAGAAGGGAAAAAGAACTTGAGTTGGCAAGGAGGGCTTTAGACAGGCAAAATCATTTAAGCAGTCTGACGAGCCTAGTTATTAGCTTGTTTTATTATAGTTTTATACAAGTTGAAAGACATTCCCAGACATTATTTTAAGAATATTTATATATTATGTTATCCCTTATGATCATTATGCAGACTTGAACCTGGTTAGTAAGTATATGGAAATACAATTATAATATGATGAAAATTGTATGTTATGTGTGGGAATGTATGGATTGTAGAGAATGTTTGTGTTGATTATGGTTGTTAGTATTTTGTACATGTTTATGGACTAACTCCCATAGCTAAAGAAGAAGGACTGTAACCCACAACAATTGTAAGGTGCAATCTGCAACCACAACATTTCTAGGCAGCAGAGTAGGGAAGGTTCTAGACTCAACTAAGTACAACACCACAACATGAAGATACTTGATGGATATAATCACACATCGTGATGGTAATCAATAAAGATGATTGAAAGCTTGAATGATTCTATTGCAACTAGAAGATCGACATGATAGATTCAACCAGTCCACGTTCCCCTATTTCAGCAAGCAGATCCAATTTTATTAGGACTCTTCTTTCCTTCTTTTTCAGTTATTATTGTTAGCATTCACCACACTCTAGTTTGTAAAGAGTGGTGTTTTTATGATTTTAGTTAAGAGACCTAATTCAATAAGCTCCCCCATGCCTATATGTATGGCCCGGTGGTCGAGGTAGTCAAGTTGTTAGTTAAGTTTCAATTTGAAATAGTTTTTGTTCTGTCACAAATATAGCTATCTAAATCTTTTCTAGATTTATCCAGACAATGTTATTATTTTGATTATGAGTTTATGAATACTACAATTCAGCAGGATTCTATGTGATATTAAGAAGACTATGTAACAAATGAGTTAGAAGCAATATGATTGCGTTGATCTACAGAACTAGATTTGAGTTAAAAATAGTGAGGCAGTCACCTAAGCAAGCACCACTTAGGATAACTATCCTTCACTTTATTTCTTGCATGTTATTAATGTTGTAGCAGTTGTTTCATGAATGTAAGATCAATTAGATTCTTAAGTTGTTTTAGTTCATTTGACTTGTGATACTCTGGAGGATAGTATAAGTTATTAATAAAAAGTTAATACTTAGAATACATTTCTTAACATTCATTGTTACAGTCTTACATTGCAAGTACCTATAGCAACAGTAACAACATTACTATCTTTTGTCATTGAGTAGTTTTGATTTATGATACTGTACTAGATGACTTAGATAGTTTGATCTTTGAAAGCACATATAGTGCCAGTGCCATCACAAGTTTACTAGCCTTGGTCGATAATTCAATGAAGGTCTTTTCAAGGGTAATAGTGGACTATTCAGTAGGTTATTCCTTTGAATTGTGTTACATCCTCAATTTTTGTCTTACTATACTTTTACTTTTCACTTGGACATAAGTAAATTTATTATGATGTTTAGATTAATGACAAGGAAAAACATGGATTATTTTGAATGTCATTTATGAAATTATGGGAATGATTATGTTATTATCGATTTAATATTTGTATTATGAGATTTGATTTATTATTTGAATAATGATGCACTGATCATAATTTCTTTGGTAACAAGTTTGATATAGGATTACAGGTTATTAAATGACTCTTAGAGAAAAGAGAGAGTATCTTTCCAGGAGAGAGATATAGACCTCAGGTTACGAGTGGTTTATTTGCCAAACCGAGTATAAGTGTTTAACAAAAATGTGAACCAATATGTCGTAAGAGGTAAGCCTTGTCTTGTTAGTTTACTTCTGAACCTATCGACAGGTAGTCGATATTATTTACAAATCTTTCTAAGTTGTAGTAAGTTGTTTTAGTCGTTAATAACGTTAATGACGCCGTTTGAGTATGATTTGTGACTATTTACGTTTAACGTAAATATTACAATGTTATTGTCGTAAAATGGTTGTCTTGTCATTATTAGGTACCTTGAGGTGTTATAAACGGTTCTTAACGTTAAGACATTTTCATCAAGTTAAGAAGACGTGTATATTGTCGACAGATTGTGATGAGGAGACAAGCCCAACCCAATCACGATATCCGTAATCCTTTGTTTAAATATTATTATTATATTGATTAAACCATAACTATCTAATATAGAGGCGTTGTTATGCTCATATTTGATATACTCAAATATAAGCATCGAGTAAAGATAATACCTCATAACGAGTTAATGATGTTAGGCTTGAGTAGTCTAAGGCTTTCATTAAAGAGGAGTCTTAAAAAATCTTAGTGGTGGATCAAACCACTTGTTAGTGATCCTTTAATGATCAGCAAAGTTTAAGCGATGTGTTGGCCTCATTCAAAGAGGAGGACTATGATAATAATCACCACAACTGATGAGCCAAGAAAACGGCTCTCTTCCATCAACAAGTGGAAACTTTACATAAAATGCGGTGACTATTAAAACCAAAATGTTATGGACTATTATGTATTTATTAAGTCGACAACTGTATCTAAATGAAAGGTGGGAAGTAGGGCGACTAAAAAGGAAGTCATGCCTAAGCTATTAAGGAGGACGACTCAGTTTGAGCTGAGGGTGGAGGTTAAAAAGGTTAAAAAAACCTGAGAGTGAGGTGTCGAACAGAAAATAGGAAAGAAGAGTCGTGGCTAAGGAGACAGGGAATACGCAAATAGAAGAGTCAACTTTTGTGTCTTTTTGCACATACTGTCAATTCGAGCCCATCGATTACCAGGTATTCGTTAGTGTTCTGTGTATATTATAAATGAGGAAATCGTCTAAACTGTTCATACTTGTGTCTTGGGTGATTATGTGAGTACACCAGAGAGGAATAACCTCCTGTATGCTTGAGTATTTAATCGTAAACTATTAAGTGTCAGTTTAGGGAAATGCAAATAACATTTCGAGTAAACTACTCTAATCCTTTTCAAAAATTGATAAGGCAATGAATGCAAAATAATATGGTCGATGCTTGGTAATACAAGTGAGTACTCTGTTATAGTATTCTCAATCGACCATTTGTTTATTGATTGTTAAAAAGATAATCATATCAAATCTTAGTATGAGTATAAAACGACTATCTTAGTAGGAGATTGACATAGTTGTCATGAGCTTGGAAAATAGTCTTTATACTGATTAAGTTAGAAGCAAACCAATGAAATGATTATGAGAAAAAACAAACAATAGACTCTCAAATTTTATTAGAGTTGATTGAACTTTGGTAGTATACTCTTAGATTTGAGTAGAATAGTTAAGACCTTGAGTTGGGGTAATACTAATTTAAAGTATTTCTCTCATTTAGATTCTTTTTAAAGAATAACGGAAATGATTTCTATCCATGAGAACTTAGAATCATAGGTATTCTTAGACAATTATTGTACTCCTCGAATGAAATAACTTAGAGATATTGTGGTAGATGGAAATAAGGTTTGTGAGAGAACCCTTATGTATTTATCTTTTTGATATTATCATTCTTGGAAAGATCCAATACATTGAAGTGGACTAAGTCTATTAGAGAATGAACTTGTAGGGTTATATACTCAGGATATTTATTTTGTTTTTAACACATAATCAAAGTTATTCTACATTCCTTGTATGGGTAATATTATCTAATTAAGAATTATAGTATCCTTAACCTTAGATGAGTTAATCAAGGGTTATTTGTGAATCTAGGACTCCTAGATAAAGAAATATGATTATATTGTAGTATCACGTTAACAAAGGATAATAGGTAAACCCTAGAGTCATTTACAAACCAAATGAATGGTTACGTTATATAGACTAATTTAAGTCTAAAAGTATTATTGTTATGACTCATAGATTAAACTATTACATGATTAGGATGGGTAAGAGTTTTAAACTGTGAAAATACGACAGTATCCAAGTCGAGTAGGGGTGGGTGAACACGACTATGTTCATTATGAATGATATTGATATTAAAAACTTTGGCCAAAGTAATGCATATGTTTTCTGCATGCATTGTCGGTTCACTGTATTCGAATTGCTCATCTTATCGGAAATCATACTTAGCTAGAGGGTATCTAGGGTTGTATGGTTGATAGAGTTGAGTAGAATACAACACTATGTACTCAGGAAAGGCAAATTACCACTGGTCACCTAAGGTCTATATTCCTTGTGAAGGGTAGGGCCATTTCCTATGTGGAAGGTGTGTGGGAGATCGTTGATCTGTGGTTGGAGGTAAATGTTAAGGGAAAATTGGATCAACAATGAATAAACAATAATAATCAATATCAAATACCCAAAACTTAATGAATTAGTGAACTAAGGAAATTCAATAGCAATGAATCAAACAACAAAGCAAACCTCCTTAGATCGTAGCTTCCATTGATTGCCTATCACAATCATTCTTGCATGTATAAAATAGGGCCCTTAGAGAGTGCACTTCTTTGCTTTGTTCAAGAATGTCATTTGAGAATGGCGGTGATAATGTCGCAATGAAGAGAAGCTTCACAATGATGGTAGTAGTGTGTAGTGATGAATATGATTGCAAACAATGAAAAAATTGGTGCCAAAGGCGCGTTGTAATTCCTGTAGAATAACAATACTTAAAGCTTGGATGAATTAAATAGAAGAATAGGGTTGTACTTATAGACTTGAGAAAGAGAAGATCAACGGTATAGAAAGAATGAGAAGATCAAGGATTGAGAATAGATGAGGAACGTGCAACGAATAAGAAGAAGACATGTGTCTTGCTTTTTTTTGCATGAGAGGAATTAACAAGAATAGAAGAATGAGTTAAAGAATATAATAATCAATTAAGTGATTTAAAATAAGAAGAAGGGATTTACATGAGAATAAAAAGATATTTTGCTTTATTAAATATTAGGAATATTTAATTGCATGTGCAAAAAGTTTGAATTATATTTAGAGATAACTCAATTTAGAAGAAAAAGCAACTTAAATAAATATTTGATTTATTTAAATTTAGAGAAGATATTATTAGAAGAAATCAATTAAATAATTGGAATTATTTAATTTAGAAGATAAGAAAGCTAATTAAATAAATAAATTTATTTAATTGTTGTGCATGATTTGGAAGAATAAATAAAATATTTGATTATATTTTATTTTTAGAGATTGAAAGGATTTAAATAAATTTGATTTGATTTATTCAAATTTGGAGGAATGATTTGATTTAATTAAATAATTAAGAATTATTTAATTATTTGGAAGAATTTAATTAAATAAAAGATTTTATTTAATTTTGACTTTAGAATAGATAATTAAATATTCTGATATTTAATTAACTTAGAAGAATGTGAATCAAATAAATAAATTTATTTATTTATTTATTAATAAAAGAATTAGAGGGGAATAAATATTAAGAATATTTATTTAGACCAAGTCGTGTCATTTTTAGGCGTATACATTTTGCCCCTCTTTGATGCAATGCAGTTTACGGTGTTACTTCAAAGAATAAGTTGTCTGATAATGATACATGCCCTAGTTTGCCCCCGGTACAGGTTTAACAAGGGTAGGATGCTCCCTCGAGAGATTGGACAAGAAGAAGGCAGAAGGGCATGAGATGGACAATCTCACGAAGAAGAAAGATGAAGAAAGAGCTAAATGATATGCTATGCAAGAATAGAATGATAACACACATAAGCAAGTAATAAAGTATGCACAAATGATACAAGAACAAATAAGGTATTGCCCTTGTCGAGCGATAAACCAACGATATACTGATAACGATATACGACAGTGTTGTCATGGCAGGGAATGATATATCCCTAGACCAACACGGCAGGCATGTTGTCATGGTGGGGACCGATAGATCCCTAGAGCAACATGAAGGATAGTGTCTGGTTTCAGGAAATGAAGCATGTCATGTAAGACCTGTTGGTCTGATTTCGACAATGTTACATCCTGTATAAGACAATTGATTGATTAACTGATCGAGTTGGTTTATGACCAGATAAGGATCAAGACCATTGATTGTGATTGGATCATTTGACCAAAATGATTTGACTTGATTGGTATGGATTAAGAATGGACTTGCATGTGGATCATTGCTCAGATTGACAGCTAGAACTATTGATGAGAGATACAATGATAGACGGAAAGTTGATTTGACAAAAGAATGACTTGATAGAAGGAATCACAAGCTTTTATTCGATACTCTGTGGTTTGGATCTTTATTTGCATGGGATATTGTATGGATGCTTTTGCAAATGTGAGTGGATGCGAATGGATGTGACATTTTGATGGTGCAAGTATTTTGAAGTGCTTATTTCATCATTGGGCAATTTTTTTGGTACTTTTTATGAAATGTTGTAAGTTAATACAAGCATCTAGGTATAATTGAACCGAGATGACCTAAGCATTGCTTACATGGATTTTGCTTTAGCAAGTTAATACAAGCATCGAGGTATAATTGAACCAAGATGACCTGAGTATTTCATGCGTATCAACAAACAAGGATTGTTCCCTTTCATGTTAGACCTTAGATGTCCTCAATGATCTTTTACCAATCATGTCTTTAGACAATGCATCACATTACTAAAGTTTAATCCACAAACAACAAATAAAGAAAATAATCATGCCCCCATCATAGCATCTCTAGCTTTTGGTATCTTCGAGTAGCATAGAAAGGCATGATAGCAAAAAATCAAGACTCTGTATTTTAACCATGTTTCTAATCCACAAAACATTTTTGTATTTTTAGATGTGTTTGTTTCTTGCCATAATTTGGGTAAAATCATTTAGAATACCTTAGGTGTTTGTTTGCTTTGCTTTGGATAGGTTAATGTCTTGCGTCAGGATTTCTGCTTGAAAAGCGGGTTCTGCTTGTGCTTGCTTGTTTGGTGAGAGAAGGTTCCCACAATCCTTATTGGTGAGATAGACCCTAAGGGACTGACCTAGTGCCTTGGGAGCTCATTGTTAAATAGCCTTACCTACATGACGATGCAGAGGCAACGTAGTTCGAGGTAAACCCAAACAGACCTAAGACCTAGGCGGTAGAAAGTGGTGCAGACTTGGATAGATAGAAGGACTAGACATGGGATGGATGGGACAGTGGAGCCTTGGGGGGTGCATTTGAGAAATGGCCTTGCCTACGTGACAATGCAGAGGCAATGTAGTTCATGGACTTGGACCATGGATGGACTAGAGGAGAGACAACAAGATATGGGATGGACGGGGAAGTCTCAGGGGTGCATTTGAATAATGGCCTTGCCTACGTGATGACATAGAGGCAATGTAGTTTATGGACTCGGACCATGTGGACCTAAGATATGGACTGGATGAGATACGATATGGAACAAATATGGATTAGCTATGGAACATTTATGGATCAGATAAGACATGATATGGAACATATATGGATGAGATATGGAATGGGTGGTTAGGTAGAAGGAATCAAGGATGTGATCTCCAAGGACTATGTCGCATAGGAATAACTCAGGATTTGACATGACAAAGCTTACGATGAAGGAGGATGAGAGGATAATGAAGGATTTGCATGGTTTTAGAGGGATAAAGTATGTCAAGAGACACCTAAAACATTTGTCAACATTGTGCCCCCAATCTTTATCAAAATCAAACAAATGGAGGAAGTGAAGATTAGGATGGATAGACTGGATAGTACAGGTATGTAAAGGATAGGATAGGAAATGGTACGGAAGGAAACCGATAGGAGAAGAGTGATATGCTAATGAGACAAGGTGCCCTCAAGTGTAGGTGACAGAAGATCAACTTACACATGACGCATGTTTGCCAAGTTTTCATCATGGTACTTATCCAAGGCACCTGTTTGCCAGATTTTCACCGTTGGATGAAGGGATTTCTCTTATTTTTTTCGTCATTTTTTTAAAAAAAATTTTGGAACATTTGGATAGGTAGAATGGACGAGAGGGACTCAATTGCTAGGTTCCATGAAAGGTGATAGTCCCACTAGAAAGATGTCATCGCATGGACCATGTCAAGTGTTCTCATAGATGTTGGTAGGAGATTGCGTGAAAGTGAGATAGACAAGGTAGATATTGGATTATGGAGGGTACGACAGTGGATGATGATGCAGAATATGGAGGGAAGGCTTATGCAAAAGCATGGACCACGGGAGCAGGATGGAGAAGATATGTAGGATAATACTGGAAGGAAGAGGAGATGGAGGTATATGAAAATATTTGTGGGATGGAAGGGAATCATGATCAACGGTTGCACATACCGTGATAAACATTGAAGCTGGTGATGGGAAAGTAGTGTAGGAAGCAATGAAGACTTTTGCTTCTGAATGAATGACTTAGGCATGTAGGGATCCACATAGACTGAGTATTTTGCTAATTTTTGCTTGCCATATGGGATGGAATAATTTGAGAATTTTGGATGGAATGGGAGAAAGTGGATGGTTGAGATTCTTGAGAGGTAGATGCCTCATGTAACTTGAGGGATTTTTCTTTAGGCATCCAAACCATTTTTCTTTTAGATAGTACCTATGAAGGTATGGGCTGGGGTGTATGCATCTTTGGTGTAGCTTCGGAGGTAATCATTTGTTTGCTGCGGACCCACACCTTTTTTAGTTTGGCATATAGGTGTGTGGGTGTATGTAGCTTTTGAGAAGGATGTTTCTTTGATTCTTGGTTTTTGTATCCTAGGTCATGAGGACTCTTATGATTTTTGACTTTATAGATAGAGGCATCCAGATTTTTGTTGTTAAAATCCTTTGGGATGGTGAAAGTGGGCTTGGAGGAAGTTCTTTGTTTAGACAACATGTTCATTTGTTGGCCATGATTGGGATTGTTAGCAGATTCATAGATGGATGGATAAGGTGTTGGGAGAAGTGGTGGTAAAATGCATGGAGGGATATTAGGAGTTGAAAGTAGCGGAGGTAGATTGGATGGTGGAAGGTGTATGGTCATATGATTTTGACAATTGTAGGATGATGGAGGTGGAATGGTGACATATGTTTTGGGGATATGATAGGGTTTGTGATGGAATGTCGTGGACTTTAGCGGAGTGGAGGAAGTACCAACATATCGAGATTGTTCACCTTGGGGTGTCTATCCAAGGCCATATGAAGGAGGAGGAACATTGACATGGACAAGCTCCAAAATACCTTGTTCATGAAGGCCTAAGCCTTTACCTTGATAGTTCATATGTTGGAGATGCGGTGGACAGCAGGATTATGTGTAGGTGGAACACTAGACACAAGTTCCTTATTGGACGAAGAAGGTGGGATAGAGGATAATGGTGGCTGGTGTTCTAAGGAGGAACACTCATGAATGAAGGTGGTAAGACCAAGGATATACGCTGGGGGATTTGCAGCATGGTTGATAGTGGTCGACGGAGGATTATTTTTGGTTTGATCTTCTATGCTTGCTTGGGAGGCAATTGTCTTATCAAGGGAAGAGGAAGTTGTTGAATCTTGGATAGGACTAGATGGGGTTATAAGCTCAAGACCATGGAATGCATAAAGTGGGCTAAGAGGATCATCATGGTCTGCTTGATCATAGATAGACTCTTCATGATAGATGAGATCTTGATCATAGATAGGATTTAGCATGATCAGATTAATGTTCTCTTGTATAGGTTTTTTATCAATGATAATATCCTGATCCTAGAAAAGATATAGGTTATGGAGAGGTTGGAATTCAATCTCTTGTTCATGTATAGGATCAAGTAGCTTCTTCATCAAAGGTAGTATCTTGATCATAAAAGAGATATAGGTTATGAATGGTTTGAAATTGGATTTCTTGCTCATGTATAGGTATAGGATCATTGAAAAGATAAAGGTTATGTAAGGGTCAGATGGGAGTGCTTTGATCTTGATTTAGACAAGGGGTTGATGTTTCCACATGTTCTAAAGTGTGTTATTGACATAACTCTTGGGTTGTTTGAATTGAAGTTGAGGTAGAAGACTCTTGGATAGGCTCTTCGTCAACAACATGAAGGTGCGATAGAACTTGACTTTGGTGCATGGTAGGAGGTTCTTTAATATGCTCAAGGGGTTGCAGGTTACATGAAGGGGTTGTAGGATTTGACATGTTTGGAGACTCTTTGATAAGGTCAAGGACCAAAATTTGGGGACATGGTTGACTCTCTGCTAGTAGTCCTTGGATCACATCCTTTGTAGGTGTCTGGGTAGATGAATGAGGTAATGGATGAGTGGATTTGGAGTTCTCCCTAGCTTTTCTTTTGCTGTGTAAATCTAGAAAACATCTTTCCCAAAAATCATCTGAGGCTTTTTTGGTTGTCCATTTAGAGCTCGAGGAACTTGATGGTGGCGTTGGTGTAGGATTGGTATGCTCTGGTCTATGTGCTTTGGGAGATGGTGAAGAAGGACTAGTAGACAAAGTGGTATACAATTTCTGACTTGAGGTGGTGCTTGCCTTGTCACCAGTACCATGAAGATGAGAAAAGGATGTATGACTTTGGGGTGAGGTGTAGCTAGTACTGACACGTTCAGCTTGTAAGATTGCCATTTCTTGTTGTATCACTTGGAGTTCTTGGGCAATTTCTATACGATCTTGGGGTGAGATATCAAAGTCTAATTGCTCTTGTAGGTATTGGAGTTCTTGAGCAATTGCTTCTAATTGGTTTGCCATCTCTACATAAATTGACACAAGATTGAAATGGGTACCTAGAAAACCTAAAATTTTTCTCTGAAAAGATGTGGAAGTACTCACTGTTAAGCATTCACTAAAACAGATGCACTGCAGAAACTGGTAAATGCACTGGAAGTCAGGACAGATGCACCACACTAGTAAAAATCAAATGCACTGTAACATACAATGAAAGCATTACAAGTCAAAATATAGGTGCTATAGGTTGGCACAAATGCACAGGAACAGAGGATAGATGCGCCACTCTAGTTTTTCTCAGTATTTTTGCAATTTTTTGAAATTTTTCTAATGTTTTTGGTACTTTGGTTGCAAGAAGGTCTCTTTGATCTGATTTTCTGAAATTATGGCAAGAAGACACGGCAAACACAAAGAATATTTTTATGGTTTTTTATTTTTTTTAATAGTTTTTTGACTCTTTTTGGACTAAAAAAAAAGCAAGTACAAACCTAGGCTTCAAATAGATTACAGGGGTTTTTGGCCACTAGAACAAGGATGAGTAATAAAGGCAACTGTTCGAGTGGTTATACATGCGGCAACACTACTCTCAGTTATGGAGTCTCCCAGCCTGCAAGGGTTGCACCTTGGAGGGTTTTGGGGGAGGTTGGTTGTCGGTATAACATAACTGCACTCGTTGTTTGAAGCTTTCACTCCAAACACAATTTATTTATAGTGGCTTGGAAGGGCTTGACGTCTAGCCTGTTACCACTTAGGGTCATTCCTACTTGGATGAACGGTATCCAAGAGCATGCCCCTCTAAAGGAAAAACACATGCGGAAATGATGTCTAGCATTTTGGTCACCTAAGATAGGGGAGAGCATAGGCCTGGTATCATTCCCAAAACACAAAATATAGTCGTTCTTTTCCCCTAGTTAAAATGAGAAAAACTAGATGAGTTATCTACTCGGGCAAGCACAAAAATTTGTTAACTTTGAAGTGATAACAAGATAGCAATGGTCTAGTTTTACCAAGATAGCAATTATGAGTTCAATTTTATCTCAATAACATGAATTTGTTAACTTTGAAGTGATGATCGAGATAGCAATGGTTCAGTTTTACCCAGATAGCAATGATGAGTTCAATTTTATCCCAATAGCATAAATTTGTTAACTTTTTGAAGTGATAATCGAGATAGCAATGGTTCAAGTGCGAGGCTCCTAGCCACCCACTTGGGCCTCCCACTTACTACCACAAAAGTCTCTTCTGACTATTGGAATGGGCTATTGGAAAGAATATAGAGGAAATTGGTAGGGTGGAAAGGAGCCCTTCTAAGTCAAGTGGGGAAATTCCAACTCCTTAAAGTTTCCCTTCAAGGTATGCCAAACTACTCCTTAAGTCTGTTCAAAATTCCTAAGTATGTGACGGAGAAGATCAAGCAAATCCAAAAGAAGTTTCTTTGGTCTAGAGAAGAGGAGAAGTAGAGAATTGCCCTAGTTGGGTGGGACAAGGTTTTTACCCCTAGATGCCAGGGGGGATTGGGACTAAGAAGAACTCAACTTATGAATCGTACCTTCTTGTCCAAGGTGGGGTGGAACCTTATTCAAGCTAATAAAGACTGGGGGGATATCATGGGGGCTAAGTATCTCAATGGGGATTGAGGTTGCAAGGTGCTCTCTGATGTTGGATTACCTAAAGGCTCTGTCATTTGGAATGGAACCCTCAAGACCCATGGCCTCCTTCGCCAAGGAATCTGGTGGAAGATTGGAGATGGTAGGGATGTTAACTTTTGGGAGGACATATGGCTCAAGAATAAGCCACTCAAAGAGATGAAGTATGGTAGAATTGTTGATAAGGCCTATAGAATCTTTGGTCCCAAGGTGGCTAACTACTTAAGAATTCACAATGGGTTTAGGAATTGGAAGGATATGATAGAATGTGTGTTGGAACATGATGAGGACAGGGTGTTAGTTATTCAACTTCAAAGGGACTTGGAGGATTTCAGACTCCCTCTCTTCTCGAAGCAGGATCAAATGATCTAGGACAAGGATAATAAAGGCTTGTTTTCTGTTAAAAGTGCTTATAGCTTGTTGTTAGACACTAGTGAGGATAGGTTTTGGGGGAAAGTCTAGATTCCTAAACTTCTTCCTAAAGTTAATTTATTTTGGTGGACCTTGATGCACCATAGAATTCTAACTCTAGATAATCTGAAAAGGAGGGGTTTTCAAATGCCAAGTAGGTGTGTTCTCTGTGGAACTGAAGAAGAGACGACCAATCATCTCATCCTTCACTGCAGTTTTGCTTGGGAGGTATGGGGCTTAATCGTTGTTATATGGAGCCTAATCAGACTCGGAGGTTAAATTTTCCCCCTTTTATTGGTGTGGTTTCTCCCCAAATTATTTAACAGGGGAGTGCAGGGGGTAGAACCCCTCCTGCGGGGCCCAAGGGGCCAGCCTGGGGGCAATGCCCCCAGTGGGGACTACTAGGGGTAGCGGCCCCAAAGAAAAAATTGCCTATTATTTTGTAAAGGCATCAGGAGTTATTTTTCTATTGGTCAACATAAAAAAACCCTATTGGGGACTACTAGGGGTAGCGCCCCCAAAGAAAAAATTGCCTATTATTTTGTAAAGGCATCAGGAGTTATTTTTCTATTGGTCAACATAAAAAAACCCTATTTTTTGTAACTGTCATGAGGCTTGATAAAAGCGGCTAAGGGTTAGGGTTTTTGTTGATATTGTATTATAACATTTTACAATGATATTGAGTTGCAAGGATTACTAATTGTAATCAGTTTGATTTACTAGATAATAATATTGGACTCTCTGTTGGTGAATGTAGCCTAGGTTTGGGTGAACCACGTTAAAACTTGTCTATCACTATTATTATTTATGTGTATTTCCATTCATCTGTTTATTATTTATTTGTATTTAATTGATATCTTCTACATGCAATCCCTAACAAGTGGTATCAAAGAGGGTTGTGTTCGATTATCATCTGCAGGAAGGTCTCATGGTTGAGTGGGAGCAATGGCGGACGAGGGTAAATTAAAGGTAGATAAATTCAATGGGAAGAACTATCAATTATGGAAGATGCAGGTGGAGGATTATCTCTATCAGAAGGATTTATGGAGGTTGTTGGAAGGAATAGCCAAGAAACTGACAGTAATGACTGATGAGGATAGGAATCTTCTAGACAGAAAGGCACTGGGAACCATTCGATTGTCCCTAGCACCATCTGTGGCATTCAATATAACAGAAGCAACGACAACAAGTGAACTGACGAAAGCTTTAGCTAAATTGTATGAAAAACCCTTAGCCTCAAATAAGGTATTTCTCATGTAGCGTTTGTTTAATCTGAAAATGATTGAAAGTGAATCTATGACATATCATTTAAATGAGTTTAATACAATTACCAGTCAGTTAACTTCTGTAAAGGTGAAATTTGATGAAGAGGTGAGGGCTTTCTTGGTTTTATGTTCTTTGCCAGAAAGTTGGAATAGCTTGGTAATGGCTGTAAGTAACTCTATCTCTGGTCCAAACATTTTAAAATTTGATGATGTTGTTGGTGTTATCCTTAGCAAGGAAATGCAACAAAAAAGCTTAGGAGGGTCTACATCAGGTAGTGTTTTGAATGCAAAAAATAGAGGCAGATCAAAGGAGAGAGGAAAAGGTTCAAGAGGTCATGGGAAGTCACAAGGAAAATCAAAGGACAAGAGGTCCCAATCCAGAGAACAAAAGGATTGTTGGTACTGTGAGAAACTAGGTCATCTAAAGAAAGATTGCTGGTCTCAGAAGAATAAAGAAGAAGACAAACAAGAAGGCAATAAGGAGGCAAATGTGGTAAGTAATAAATCTAAAGATGATGCTTTGATTCTTTCCCTAGATAATGCTGATGATTCATGGGTTTGAGATTCAGGGGCCTCATTTCATGCTACGCCCCATAGAAGTTATTTTCTTGATTATGTCCAAGGGGATTTTGGGCTAGTTTATTTGGGAGATAATGAACCCTGTCAGATTGTTAGAAAGGGAAGAATCAAGATTAAGTTGCAGAATGGAAATCATTGGCTACTACAAGAGGTAAGGCACATTCCAAGGCTGAGTAGGAATTTAATTTCAGCAGGACAGGTAGGTGATGAAGGTTGCATTGTTACATTTACTAATAAAAATTGGAAGGTTACAAGTGGTGTTGTAATAGTAGCAAAAGGTGTGAAAGTAGGCACCTTATATCTTTATACAGGTCATACTATTCCTTCTACTTTAGTTGTTGCAGAGAAAAATCAAACAGGTTCAGGAACAATTGCTGCGGGTTTGCAGAAAGAGACTGAAACTGTTGCTGCAGGTTCTGAGATAACACTGTGGCATAACAGACTTGGGCATATGAGTGAAAAATGTATGAAGGTACATCATTCTAAGAAAGTTTTACTAGGTTTGAATTGTATTAATATGGATTTATGTGAAAGTTGTGTGTATGGAAAACAAAAGAGAGTTAGTTTTCTCAAGGATGGGAAGCAAAAGAAAGATGAAAAGTTGAAGCTTGTGTATAAAGATGTATGGGGACCAACTCAGGTATCTTCTCTTAGTGGATCTCGGTATTATGTTACATTCATAGATGATGTAATTAGGAAGGTTTAGATTTATTTCCTTAGGCAGAAATCTGATGTATTTGAAACATTTAAGAAATGGAGAAGCTTGGTTGAGAATGAGATGGGTAAAAGATTAAAATGTCTCAGATCTGATAATGGTGGTGAGTATTGCAGCAAAGAATTTGAAGATTATTGTTCCTTTAATGGAATTCGTAGGCAGAAAATGGTTCCAGGGACTCCACAAGAGAATGGAGTGGTTGAATGCATGAGTAGGACAATAATGGAGCATGCAAGGTCCATGAGATTGCATGTTGGGTTGCCTTTAAACATGTGGGCAGAGGCTGTCAACACTGTTGTATATTTAATTAACAGAGGTCCTTTAGTTCCTTTGGGTTGTGGTATTCCAGAGGAAGCATGGACAGGTAAAAAGGTGAGTTATTCTTTTCTCAAAACCTTTGGATGTGAAGCATTTGCACATGTAGATTCTGAAAATAGAACCAAGTGGGATGCAAAATAAAAAAAAGTGTACCTTCGTTGGATATGGCATTGATAAATTTGGTTATAGGCTTTGGGATTTTAAAAATTAGAAAATTGTGAGAAGTAGGAATGTTGTATTCAATGAGAAGGTGTTGTACAAAGATTAGTTGCAGCAGCATGAAAAGAAAGAAAAGGATTATGTGGTGCTAGATAATACTCTAGATAATGATGTTCCAGTGGTTCCTCATGCTCCGCAATAGCAACAAGAAATACCACAAAATCCAGTGAATGTTAGACGGTCAACAAGGCTAAGTAGACCTCCTGAAAGGTTTTCTCCCTCTTTGTTTTCTATTTTGTTAACAGATACTGGTGAACTAGAAGGATATGATGAAGCCATGCAGGTGGATACAAAGGTTTAGTGGGAGCTTGCAATGAAAGAAGAAATGGATTCTTGCTGAAAAATCAAACTTGGGAGTTATGTAAGTTGCCTGTACGTAAAAAAGGCTTTACCAAACAAATGGGTTTATAGGCTGAAAGATGAAGATGGAGGTAAGAAAATATTTAAATCCAGGTTAGTTGTAAAAAGATTTGCACAGAAAAAGGGCATTGATTTTGATGAGATTTTTTCTCTGGTTGTTAAGATGACTTCTATTCATACTATTTTAAGTATTGTGGCTACTGAAGATTTGCATTTGGAACAACTAGATGTGAAAACCGCCTTTCTCCATGGTGATTTGGAGGAGGAGATATATATGGAACAACCTCAAAGATTTGAGGTCAAAGGTAAGGAGAAACAGGTGTGTAGATTGAAGAAGAGTTTGTATGGCCTGAAACAAGCACCTCAGCAATGGTATTTGAAATTTGATAGTTTTATGGCTAAGCAAGGCTACAGACGGTGTAATTCTGACCATTGTGTTTATTTTAAGAGGTTGGATAATGACAGCTACATTATTTTATGTTTATATGTTGATGACATGCTTGTATCAGGGTTTAACATGGATCACATAAGAGAGCTAAAACAACAATTAGCACAATCATTTTCTATGAAGGATTTGGGGGAAGCAAAACAAATCCTTGGTTTGAAAATTTGTAGAGATAGGAAGAATAGAAAATTGACTCTATCTCAGGTTGATTATGTTGAAAAAGTGTTGCAGAGATTTCATATGGAGAATACAAAAGCTGTCAGCACACCTTTGCCTAGTCATTTGAAATTGACTAAAAAGATGTGTCCTAAGACACAAGAGGAGGTAGAAAAAATGTCCAAGGTACCATATGCTTCAGCTATAGGAAGTTTAATATATGCCATGGTCTGCACGAGACCGGATATTGCACATGTTGTAGGAGTCGTAAGCAGGTATACGAGTCATCCAAGGAGATTTGGCAGGGGATATTGATACCAGACAGAGTACTACAGGTAATGTCTTTACTGTAGGTGGGACAGTGGTGAGTTGGATCTCCAGGTTGCAAAAGGTGGTTGCTTTATCCACCACGGAGGTAGAGTATGTAGCTGGAACAGAGGCAAGCAAGGAGATGATATGGCTGCAATCTTTCATGGAAGAATTGGGCAAACAACAAACTAACAATTATTTGTTTACGAACAACTAGAGTGCCATACATCTTGTAAAGAATTTTGCCTTGCATTCAAAGACCAAACACATATAGTTGAGGTATCACTTCATTTGATGAGTGTTGGATGATGGATAATTAAGGTTGGAAAAGATACACACAGATGAAAATCTAGTAGATATGTTTACAAAGGTAGTGACAAGGGAGAAGCTGAAGTCCTCTTCAGCTTTGGTTGGTCTTTAAGACTAAAAACATAAAATCAAAATAGTAGGGTCCAGGGTGTTTATTTCCAGTGGGAGCTACAAGGTCAGTGGTGTTATGATCAGTCTCCAAGTGGGAGATTGTTGTTATATGAAGCCTAATCAAATTCAGAGGTTAAACTTTCCCCACTTTTATCAGTGTAGTTTCTCCCCAAATTATTTAACGGGGGAGTGCAGGGGTGCAGAGCCCCTCTTGCGTGGCCTGAGGGGCCATCCCCCCGACGGGGGCCCGGGGGCAGAGCCCACAGTGGGAGTTTGGGGGCAATGCCTCCAGCGGGGGTTGCTAGGGGCAGCGCCCCTGAAGCAAAAATTGCCTATTATTTTATAAAGGTGTCAGGAGTTATTTTTGTAACTGACATAAGGCTTGATAAATGCGGCTAATGGTTAGGGTTTTCATTGATATTGTATTGTAACATTTTGTAGCGGTATTAAGTTGCAGGGATTACTGGTTGTAATTAATTTGATTTACTAGATAATAATATTGGACTCTTTATTGGTGGATGTAGCCCAGGTTTGGGTGAACCACGTTAAAACTTGTCTCTCACTGTTATTATTTTTGTGTATTTCAATTCCTCTGTTTAATCTTTATTTGCATTTAACTGATATCTTCTGCATGTAATCCCTAACATTAATCTTTTAGAAGCCTAATATATGTTGGACCTTAAATAGTAATCTTGCTGCCCTGGCCTAGGATTGGAGGCCCCCTTTAGGTGATCTCGGTGACCAAGGAGGTCTAGTTACAAATACCACCCCACCTGGCCTGGAATCTTTCAAAGGAACACAATAATAGGGTCTTCAGAGAGAAATTTAGAACTCCCATGGAAGTTTTCCAGAGCTACCTCAAACCGTTGGTAGAGAACACCAACTCTTGCAGCTTTAAGGCAATAGACATAGCCCCTGGATGGGAAGAACAATATCTATTAACATATTGGAACATCACCCTTGGTACTTTCCATATAGATGATTCTAAAAGGCTTGCTAGAGCTAAGACAAGGTGGGCCATGCCTCAAAAAGGATGGTTTAAGCTCAACTTTGACGGAGCTGCCAACGGGAACCTAGGGGTGGCTAGCAGAGGAGGAATCACAGGAACTGATACAAGAACCTTTGTGGCTGCCTACTTTAAAGTTATTGGCTTCAAGAGTAACAATGAGGCAGAAGCCTTAGCCATGCTATGGGGCATTAAATTGGCTATCTCCTTGAACATCAGACTCCTTCATGTGGAAGGGGAAAGTTAATTGTTAATGCTACCTTGGGTTCAACTCAGTTTGGGTGGAATTTGGTCAACATTATGGGGGATATCAAATTGCTCCTTAATGGATTTGAGGAGTTTAAGATCTCCCACATATACAGGGAAGGAAATGATGTTGTCGATGCTATGGCAGACCTGGCCAATGGTAGTAAAGGATGGCGATGCTAGAGGAGTATGACTTGCTTGCCCAATGAGATTCTTAATCTCATAAAGAAAGATGAAGATAACAACAAGAATTAGGTGGTTCAGGGCTGTGACCATCCTCCTTCTATGGCTGGGTGGTGGCAGGGGTTATGCGTATTTCATGGAGACCTCGTTTAAACAGGATCAAGGTTGATGGTATTAGATGGGTCAACAAGTCTGGTGGGGAGAAAATTTTGAATTCTCAAAAGCAGAACAATGGGAACAAGAGAGCATTGAAGTGGCAGCTGACTAGATTTCTGTCCAGCACTCCTAGGCATAAGAAGGGGGTCTGTGTGGGTTGGAAGACTGGCTGGATGGCCAACTTTCTGTTGGTGGGTTGGCAAGCTGACTAGTTGACAGGTAGGTAGGCCATAAAGCCAAAGATCCTCAATTTTTGTGGTGAAGCAAGAGATAGATCTAGTTGGGTAAAAAGGATATTGTTGTGGCTTCTGGAAGGGGTATAGATGACGTATAGGATGGGTCCACCTGTGGGTAATATTATTTGGTTAATCTATGCAACTAGTGACATTCATTGCCACACAAGGTGGCAACTGAGATCTCTTCCCAAGGAGATTTTTGAATGTGGTGAATGTGTGGCATATCGCCATAATAATTATGATGTGATTATTGATCTTACACTGTGGCCTTTCCATTTTATTGGGTTACTTTCTAAATTCAACAACACCAACCTTAACAATTTTAAGCACTATTGTCTGTGTGAAATTTAAACTACGAATATGGGTGGAGATATTGTGAAGATTGAGCCGACCACGGTGGAGGAATTCAGGCACGAACAGAATGTCTGGCATATCATTCAAGAGGGGGAAGTGGTTTCCTTTTTGGAAGGAATGATAGGCCATGATGAAAACTTGTCATGCCAGTTTGCTAAGTCATGGGATGAGGATACCAGACAAGTCAGCTTAGGGGCTATTGGCTTCCAAGTGTCCAAGGAGGTGATTGGTTAGGCTATGGGGCTTCCCACTAAAGGGAAGAAGCACACTAGACATAGTAAGGTGCCTGACCCTGAGCATATGGGTCTCTTCTTTAGAGAGGGGGAGGTGGCTGTAAAGCTGGATGGTGGGTTTGATAGGGAGAAGTTGTTGAAGCCCTGGGATCAAATCTGCTTAATGATCATGAAGTTCTGCATGCTAGAAGGAAGGTTTAAGGTATTTTACCATTATCACTTTGTCCTTCTTAACCACTTTAGGAACATATTGGAAATTAGCTTTCCTTTTTTTCTCCAGTCCTCTCTGGAAAATTCCATTAAGTCGGCTAGAGAGCTTAGGGCTAAAAACCCTAGTCACCCTTTTGTCCCCATCCACCAAGGCCTCATTATGAGACTGTACCATTTCCATCTCACCTCGTGCCACCCGAAGTAGATTAAGGTCAAGATGATTGAAGACCCCTAGACGATTGTGTCTCCTGATTCTAAAGACAAGGTGAAATATGTGTTGGGACAACTAAGACCTCTAAAATTGCCAAGGGGGGGTCCGTATTGTGGAATGCAAGTCCCTAGTTGGGACCCCCACCCTTGAGTTGAAAATGCAATCCCTGAGAAAAGCTAATCTTGAGTCGGGGAAGGAGAAAATTGGCCTAGCCAAAAGGTAGAGACTGGAGGCTGAGGAGGAAGGGGTTGTGTATACTAAGAAAGCCAAGACTGTTAAGGAGGGAGAGGAGAAGGTGATTGGTCCTGCAAAAATCATTGAATTGGACCTGGGGCTTATTCAAACTAGAAGAGGAGAAGGGGAGGATGCTGTTAAGCAAACCAACTTGAGGGTTCGCCGGTCTAGCCACATTGTTGGGAAACCTTTTGCTAACCCTCAGGGTGTGGAGATTTTCGATGACTTAGAATTCATGGAGGAAAGTATGGAGAAAGGGGAGGATGAAACTCCAATAGAGTCTGTGCACGAGGAAGAAGAGGTGAGCAATTTTGCTTCCATGAACAAGTCGAGTTTAAAGGACTTGGGTGTTTTTGTTGAGGAAGTTGGTGGCTTGGATAAAAAGGGTAGCTATTTGCTGTGTGTCATGACCGATGAGGACATGGGGAAACTCAACCTGCAAATGGAGAAAATGCAGAAAAAATGGAATACCATGGCCAAATTTGCTACCAAGGCCTTGCATTGGGCGACATCAATTTTTTTTGCTGTCAAGGATCTGGATGATAGAGTCAAGAAGGCGGGGATTGATAGCCTCAATGACTACAAAGACATGGTTGAGTTTTTGGCCAAGTTTGGGACTATTGACAGTCCTTAGTTCTTGTTTTTATTTTCTTGTGTTTTTGGTTAGTCATTTTTTCTTAGCTGTTATTGTGTTGTCAATATACTGTTACTGGCATGCTTAAGGCCTATTGCCCTAGGGGCTGTTTTGTATAGGGTTTTGGACCCTCTTTTCTAGTTGAACTAATAAAAAACTAACAATATTTTATGAAAAATATTTGACCTAGTGACAAAGAAAGTAAAATAATTTTATTCTAGGTATGTTTTAATAAAAATAATAATTCAGTTGAAGCAAAATGCTTTTGAGAGATAATTTGTGAAGGTACTAGCCTGACGTGGGAACACTTTTAGTCAAAGCCATCTCCCAATTTAGGAGACACTAAATTATCATAGTTTCTCTAGGTCAGATAAGGAATATTTAAAGGATTTTGATATAGTTTTTAAAAACTATATTAAAAAAGGTTTATGAAGCTCCAAAAGAAACTTACCCTTAATTTTCATAAAAGAACTATGATACTTTGGCCTAAAATAAGAATTATGAAATAGGGAACCTATTGAATGAGCACGGGTGGAGTTGAATTGGCATGGGATTATTTTTAATTATAATATCAAGGTTTTATATATGGCACCACAACCCAAGAGCATAAAGAAAATAATTATATCCTATATAATCAATATCAAGAACTACATAGTAGAAATATAAAAGTCTCACACCTTCACTATATACTAGAGGCACTCTTAAAACATACTACAACTACTATAAACAACTTAAAAAACTAATACTACTACTTCCCAAAACCAACTAGACCAGGCATACTATAGCACAAAAAATGGCAACAAACAAAACTAAAGAGAAGCAACCATAGACAACCATACTCAACAAGTCCCATGACCTAGTACAATCAAAATCACATTTGTTCATTGGCACTGCAATGGCTTGGAAGCACTATCTTCCATATTTCTAAGATATGATTATAGACATTATTCATTAATACTAGAGTGACCTCTAATATGGTCACAAACACACTAATCATTGTCAATGCACTGTGAACCTTGATCCCCTTTATCCCTCTATTCTCCTCACCACTCTTGTTAGTAATCAATTCTCCAAGAGTGGCATTGTGAATCCATTGATCAAATCTAGAGTGTTTGATGTAGGAGCATCCATGGCAATGTGCAATCCTGTATCAGTTTGGAGATTTCAATTTTGAAATTTTGATTGTGAAAGGGATTATTTAGTGGAAAATAATGTTGGATTGATTAATTTCATCTAACCTTGTGTCAAATGGTCAAAAGCATGAGAAACATTGCCAAGGTGAAAAAGCAAGTGAAAAAGTAGGGTAAAAAGAAAATTTTGATTTTTAGATTTTAAAACTCTTGAAAATGAATTTATGTGGTGTTGGGGATTGAATGAAATAATGTTTTAAATCATTTAAACTAATCCTTAAAAAGTAGGGACTGGAGGAAGTGGACGCCAAGGTTAGCCAATCTTGCATTTTTGGCTTGTTGGGTAAAAATAGTCAATTCTATCTTTGAAGGGAGTTATGAATTTGATTGGGTAGGATATTATGGCTTTTATTTTTAGCTTTTTGGGGGATGAAATACAACAGCCCATAAGTTGGCGTGCAGATTTAAGGAAGAGAAGAAAATGAATGTGAAAAAAAATATTCACCAAAAAAAAGTGTGAAATTGGAGTTGTAGGTAGCCATTTTTGGGGATTGAAAGTTTGAAGAAGAGAAGCAAGAGCAGAGAGGAAGGTGTAGCATTCTTGGAGGAAATTTTTTGAAGTTGTTATTGCAGGTTTGGGACTATTTACCACAGTCCACATCATTTCTAGATTGAAGGTTGCAAGATTCAGAAGCTTCAGGAGGGTTTTAGGTGCTAGAGAATGCATTGTTTGGCAAAAGCTCTCATTGTTTGAGCTTGAAACCTTGTGAATATAATTCCATGGCATGTTTGATGTTTGTATTTGATTTTTATCTATTGTTATCAATCCATTTTAACTGATGGATTGATGTAATTCAACATCTTTTTTATTCCAAATAAGAAATCATGTGTGCAGATCCAAATTTCTGAGTTTTGAGTTTTGTTGCCAACTGTTGTTAAAATGTCTAAGTGTTTTTTTTAGAGGGTTTTTAAGTGTGATTAAATCCTTACTTCATTAGTGGTATCAGAGCAAGTTTGATCCTGAGTGTGTAGATAGACCGCCGAAGAGAGGCAGTTTACACCAGGACTTGTGAGTTGTGGTGTTGCAGAGATGTTTGCCAGAGGAGCCCCATGAGGTAGGGGTAGAGGAAGAGGAAGAGGAGATAATTTTTTCAGAGATGATGATTTTAGATATTTGAGAAGACAAGTAGAAACACTCCAAGAATAAATAAGAAGAGCATTTGCATAGAGAAGAGAACCAGAGAATGATGAAGAAGAAGAAGCCTCGGAGAATGTCAGCCTGACAAGTGAGCAAAGAGATGCAACTATAGTAGTTGCAAATGACCCATTGTTGAGAGCCCTTCCAAAGATTGGAAAGAGGCCAAAGATTGATGTTCCTACCTTTAATGGTAATTTGAATCCAAAGGAGTTGATAGATTGTATTAATGATATGGAGGAGTATTTTGAATTTGAGGAAATTGAGGACCCTAATAGAGTAAGGTTTACAAAAACTAGATTAAAGGGTCATGCTTCCATTTGGTGGAGAGTGATTCAGATGGAAAGAGGAAGAAAAAGGAAGGAGAAAATAACAAAATGGGACAAAATTATTGAGAAAATGAAAAGGCAATTCATTCCAATAGACTATGAGCTGGATTTGCTCAAGAAGATGCAAGCATTGCAGCAAGGAACAAAGACAGTAAAAGAATACACTGAAGATTTTCATCGGATTCTCATTAGAATAGGACATGCTGAAGCAACTAAGGAGAAGGTTGCAAGGTACATTGATGGTTTGAGGCCAAGCATTCAAGAAGAGATGACCTTGGTGAGAGTTTTGACAATGGAAGATGCATATCAAATTGCCCTGAAGATTGAAGAAAGAATGAACAAGAGATTTGAAAATAAGCAAAGAGAAAAGGGTAAAAATAATGTACGGTAGTATGAGGAAAAAAATCAGATTGGAGACACTAAGGGTAGCAAGGAAGAAAGAGGTGAGAGTTCAAATCAGACCCATGATCAAAACTTCAAAGGAAGAGGAAGATCGGGTAGAGGATTTGGAAAAGGAAATTATAAATTAACTTGTTTCATATGTGGAGAAGAAGGACATAGATCATATGAGTATCCAAAGAAAGAGAAGACAACTAAGAGGACTAAAAATAATGCAAGGGTAACGAATGTGAATGAGGAAGATGCTAAGTCTTTGCACTCGGAAGAGGTAGAGAGTGGAGAAGTACTTGTTTCAAGAAGAGTTTTGATGAACAAGGGAAAAGAACCCAATCAAAAGAGAAGATTGTTCAGAACGAGATGTAAATGTGAAGGTAAAGTTTGTAATATTATTATTGATGATGGTAGTACTGACAATCTTGTTTCTAAAGAAATGGTGAATAAGTTGCAGCTGGGAAGGAGAAGACACTCGCATCCATACCAGATTGCTTGGTTGCAAGATGACCGCAAAGTTCTGGTAAATGAACAATGTCTGGTAAAGTTTAAGATTGGTGATTATCATGATGAAGTATTGTGTGATATAATGTCTGTGGATGTTTTTCATGTGTTATTGGGAAGACCTTGGTAGTTTGACAGGTGTGTATTGCATGATGGGTATGCTAATACATACTCTTTGACAAAGGATGAAATCAAACACAAGTTGAAGCCCTTGAATGAGGAAGATGGAAAGGTATGTCATAGAAATGGAAATTGTTTGGTTAATGGAGTTAAACAATTAGTGAAAGAGGATGAAGATGTAGATTTTGATTTGCTAATGCAAGTTGCAGCAATATTGATGGCATAGAAGAGAGGTAAAATGAAGGTTTCAGTGGAGAAAGAAGAAGAGGTAGATTCTGATTTTTGCAATAATAATGTTAAATATTACTTATTTAAGAATGGTAAAAGTGTTTTAGAAGATGAGGTGGCAGCAAAGAATGCATTAGTCAAAGAAGGCACAATGGTTGAAAGTAAGGAAGGTTACGAGAAGGAGGATGTTGAGTTGTTTGGTGAACTTCCCTTTGCATCATTTCTTAACTTATGTGATAAAGAGATTGGTATGAATGATAGTTTATTGTAGATTGTAGAGGATAGATCTTTTGATTATGTCACTAACATTGATAAGAATGCAGAGGATGAAGTGATTGTAGCTGAAAATTGTCTTTTAGAAGGCATGGAGGAGGAAGAGTATAGTATTGTAACCAAAGGTGATGATGAACAAGTGGTTGCAGAAATAACACAGAAAGAGGTTATGCATGGATTTAATTACTTTAATGATGATCAAGAAGCTAATGTTTTTGATTTTCCAGAGTTTCATAGTGTAGCTTGGTGGGAGATGAATTATGTGAAAAGAGGGAGAAAAAGAGGAGGAATGAAGGATGGAAGAGATATCAAATTGCAGGGATATTTAAGAAAGAATGTTTAGGTGGAAAAGGTGGGAAAATGGATTCAAAAAGAGCATGGAATCTACAAATGTTTATTAGTCACACTCATGGAACATTTTCTTTCTATTGTGGGTGTCTGATGCAGGAGCATCCATGGCAATGTGCAATCCTATATTGGTTTGGAGATTTCAATTTTGTTTCAATTTTGAAATTTTGGTTGTGAGAGCATTATTTAGTGGAAAATAATTTTGGATTGATTAATTTCATCTAACCTTGTGTCAAATGGTCAAAAGTATGGGAAACATTGCCAAGGTGAAAAAGCAGGTGAAAAGTATGGTAAAAAGCAAATTTTGATTTTTAGATTTTAAAACTCTTGAAAATGAATTTATGGGGCATTGGGGATTGAATGAAATAATGTTTTAAAGAATTTAAAATAATCCCTAAAAAGTAGGGACTGGAGGAAGTGGACGCCAAGGTTAGCCAATCTTGCATTTTTGGCTTTTTGGGTAAAAATAGTCAATTCTATCTTTGAAGGGAGTTATGAATTTGATTGGGTAGGCTATTATGGATTTTATTTTTAGCTTTTTTGGGGATGAAATGCAGCAGCCTAGAAGTTGGCATGCAGATTTGGGGAAGAAAAGAAAATGAATGTAAAAAAAATATTCACCAAAAAAGGTGTGAAATTGGAGTTGCAAGAAGCCATTTTTGGGGATTGAAAGTTTGAAGAAGAGAAGCAAGAGCAGAGAGAAAGACATGGAATTATTGGAGGGGATTGTTTGAAGTTGTTATTACATGTTTGGGACTATTTACCACAGTCCATATCATTTCCAGATTGAAGGTTGCAAGATTCGGAAGCGTCAGGAGACTTTTAGGTGTTGGAGAATGCATTGTTTGGCCAAAGCTCTCATTGTTTGAGCTTGAAACCTTATGAATATAATTCCATGGCATGTTTGATGTTTGTATTTGATTTTTAGCTACTGTTATCAGTCCATTTTGACTGATGTATTGATGTAATTCAACATCTTTTTATTGCAAATAAGAAATCATGTGTGCAGATCCAAATTTCTGAGTTTTGAGTTTTGTTGCCAACTGTTTGTTGAAATGTCTAAGTGTTTTTTAGAGGGTTTTAAAGTGTGATTAAATCCTTACTTCATTAGTGTCATTGCCAAAAGAGACCACCATGTGCCTCACATGACCATGCACAAATCCTAGTATAACTCTTCCAATATTTTATTGTCCACTCGTAGTTCATGGATCTTCTCCTACAATTGTATTATTGAATCTTCCAAGACGATACTTGGGTATGATCCTCCACTTTCCTGACACATATCATGGCTCTCCTAAAAGAATCTTATTTTCCTTTTCAACATAACTCCTCTGAAACTGAACCAACAACTACATTATCTATCCCTAATTTCCTTGTTCTCAATTGCATGTTCCATTGTTTTCTTAAAATCTTTAAGAATCATTGCCTTTGATTTGAAATAGACATTATCTTCCAAACATTTCACACTTAAAATTTCCTTCACTAACCTTGAATTGGCCCCTTGATAATAATTAAAAATCCACTTTAAATGGTGGTATGAGATATGGTCTTGCCTTAATGGATTCCTAGACACCTCACCCCTTGCCATTGAAATAAGAAAACCCAGACATACTAACACAAACAACCCTACACTAACAATCAAAATCAATCCAGTATAACTAGTTACACATTTAGAATAGCACCACTATAAACAACATCACCTTTTATGGCACCACAAATCATTATTACCAAAGCACCTTTGAAAGCTCCTAATAAGTATAGTAGTGTGCGAACTACTTACATCCTTATTATTTTCCTAGCTCTCATATTACAAACCCTTCTCCCTCATAATGACATATAAACACATTAAAACTACTAAGGTGACTAATCCATTTCTATGATTAAGGCCAACTTATCCTAGTCTTTAATCTCCTTACTTTCTATCAAGGAGAATTCTTTTAGCATTACCACTTGATTAGCCATAAAGTCTACTACTTTGTTTTACAATTGATAGAAATGAAAGATTTGAAAATTAATAAATTTTGATTTCCACACTAATACTTTTCTAAAATTGCTTTCAATTTCCAGTTAGGACATTAACCTTTCTTGATTGGATTGCCAATAATTTGAGAGTCCCCGTTGACTTCCACCTCTCTATATCCCACCCCATAAGTAGATTTCAAACTAATTTTTTTAAAGGTAAAAGGTGTTGAACATCTGAAATATATTATATTAATATATAATGATTATATAGCTGATTACAATGGCCCAGATGTGCGGAGTCATGGGCAATAAGAAGAAGGCCACAACCTCTTAGAACCAGTGCTTAACCCAAGAAAGCCATATAAACTTCTCCAAAACACAAAACAGAGAAGGAGAAGAATAAGAAACCAAAAAACTAGCTACATATCTCCACTATAGGCTTAACAGATCATTATATGGAGAACAAAACATCTGAAACATAATTATACTTTAGACAAAAGAAAACCCTGGATAGAAAGGCACACCAGCCTCAATTCACATCATTTAAATCGTCAATCAGAAACCCTTGAAGGACAGGTTCACCTTGAGCTTCGTTAGCAACAACCAGAGGAGGAGGTGGTAGATGAAAATGCATTAGAAAATGAAGGGCCTAAAACACTTCCCTAGCAGCATCTTCCATAGCAGGACCCAGTTCCTCTGCATGATAGTGGAGGCAATTCTAAAAAGAAACTATGCATTCATTCTGCAACCCATGAAGCATAGAATTGAATACATAGTGCATGGTAGGAGAGTGAATAATGTCCTTATGTAGAGTAACCCTCCTATTGGAGCTGTACCCGAATGAAGATCATAGTCTACCAAGGCAAGATTAAACTTGTCCATAGAGAAAAATAAGTCTTGAACAAAAAGCATACCCAAATTCCTTACCACCTTAGCTGTCTGAATGAGATCCATAGCATTGGATAGGAAATGAGAAATGACCTGAGAAGGGTAGATAGGCCTAGGAAACCCAAGCATTTCACGATCACACATAGAGATAATCATGTTTTGAACATCCTCATTGTGGAATTTAAACACCTCTGCAAGTGAATTTAAGTGCAGAAGGCCCTGTGTAGGCTTCTCCCACTTTTGAATGGGAAAGTACAACCTCTTGTTTCTTTATAGGGAACCCATAACCAAGTCACTCACACAGAATAAACAAAATGCCAACAAAACACTATAGAAAGCTCTTCAACGCTGAATGC
This sequence comes from Cunninghamia lanceolata, assembly GCA_027924645.1. Taxonomy (NCBI): domain Eukaryota; kingdom Viridiplantae; phylum Streptophyta; class Pinopsida; order Cupressales; family Cupressaceae; genus Cunninghamia; species Cunninghamia lanceolata. The sequence continues at coordinate 1,804,982 of BSBN01000124.1, read as the reverse complement.
CATGAAATGAGGAAATGGGAGATATTTGAAAGGAGACGCCACCCGGGTAACGAATGCATCATAATTTAATCAAGCTTTGGATCTCTCAACTAATGCAAATGGCGTCAGGAAAGATATAAAGAGGGAGTACGAAGAGTATAGTACAAGGAGTACAACAAAATTCCTTTCACACAAGTTCGCCAAAAACAAAAAGATCCGCAATAATTAATTGCTTAGGTTGGCCACTGCTAAAATTAGTACCTACTAGACAACAAACAAACGTTAGCTAAAAAAACTATGTCTCTATAAATAGAGACATGACATCATTGTTGAGAGCAATACTTCTAGCTCCCTGCCAAATACAAACTCTAGCCACCAATTCAAACTTCAAAAGCATAATCCCCACACTCGACAAATGAAAACCAACAAGCTATCTTATACTCAATCAATACATAATCAATACTGCTCAGCTATTGGATCTCAATAAACTATCATTTTGGGCTATAAGAGTGAGATGAGGAAAATCCTTGATAGAATATGAATTCAACAATTTATTCTCCCAGTTGTGAACCAGAGCCAAATTAGCCAACCCATTTGCTAGAAAGTTTGCTTCTCTATAACAATGTCTGATCTCAAACTTATCAACAGATTCCAAGAGCTTCCATGCCTCCAAGAGAAAATATTCCAACTGTCAATTAAAAGTTGTTCTAGTCTTAAGAGAATTGACAATTATCAAAAAGTTTCCTTCCACACTAATGTTATGTATTCCCCAAGAATTAGCCAATCTTAAACCCTCAATTGTAGCAAAGATCTCAGCTTGATTATTTGGACCCTCTTGAATACATGATTCCCATTTTGAAAATTTGTTAGTTTTCTCCCCTAGGAAAATAGAACCTCCAAGCACAAAATCACCTTTGTTATTATATAAAACACAACCAACTCCTACCCAACTAAGGATACCTTTAGAGGCCCCATCAAATTTTAGTTTCACCTCCCCTCTTTACACTTACCATCTCAACTTTTCCCTACACTTACTTTTTTATTTTTCCTTAAATGGGTAACTTTATTGACCATTACTTGATAACACTTAGATTGTAAAAAGACAATCTCCGTGCAACTTTAAGAATTTATGAGGCTACATACTCTTTTATTACAAATTCTATCAAGTTCCAATACCTAAGAGCTAAAATATATGTCCCTATAAAATATGCCTATTCTAGTCTAACCATAAGTCCCATAGCAAACAAGCACAAGCTATCTATCACAAAAATTGAAAATTAGTTGAGCCTCTTAGCCAATTGTAGAGATGCTAACTGAGCATACCTGGAAGAACCCATAGCATTTTTAAATTTGAGGCTAGCTAAGACCAAATAGTCCATGCATATTCACAATGTAGAAGGATATGTTCCACCATTTCCTCCTCTTTGTAGCATGAAAAGGCCCAAAAACATTCCTTTTCATTAGATGGTCATAAGTTAGAATCCTATTTCTAAAAACTAACCACACAAAAATATAACATTTTGGAGGAGCCTTTGCATTCCATATCAACTTTGTAGTCTTTACCTACTATTGATTAACTGATACTCTTCACAACATAATCAACAATGACATTATATTGACCTTATTTACTCCCTCTCTAGTATAATTCATCCTCCCTTTTTATGGATGGAGTTTTGATAACAGAAAGAAAATCCTTCAACACCTTCTCCTTTTTTGGGATCTAAAAATTGTTAGAATTCTTCCAAATATTTCAAAGGACCTCATTTTCATAAGAATCTAGCCAATGATCCTTCACTTTTATTTGCACCTCTGTACATTGAATCCTTCTATACTCTTGAAAATTGGTTTTGCTACTTAGTGAAATGTTCCTAGACCAAGACTCCTACTAGAACTCTACCCTTTTGCCACTACCTATATTCCACATTAAGTGATCCATAATAAGATCTTTGGATTCCACCATAATTTTCCATGTCATTGAATGACCTTTAATTTCATCATGTTAAAGAAGACTAGAGATGACACATCACCTATATATTTTAGGCATAGAATATTAGACAAAAACAATGATGACTTAGTTAAAAAGGAGTAGGTTAGTTTTACATCCAAGGCCTAATTTTGAATAACCAAATATTTAACACCCATTCCTCCTTAAGATTTTTGAGAACATACCTCACTCATTTCAAAAAAGGAAATTTCTTGTCCTCTCCAACTCCCTACCATAAAAATTTCCTACAAACAGAAACAATAGATTGATTAATCACTTTGGGAAGTGCTAACACTAAACACATATACATTAGAATGGCTTAAAGCACATATTTCATTTTATCTCTAGAATACTACACTAGAATACTACACAACATTATTTATCTCTAGAATACTACACAATTTTTTCTTAACCTTGACACTAGTATTGAAAAATATATTTTTGATTTGGAAGTGTTTATCATCTAGCTAGAAACTTCAGCATATTCTCTCAAAATAATTGAAAAATCCTTTTCTTCCCTTTTTGAGGACACACCAAAGAGAGATGTGTCATCCATAAATTATAGATGCACACTGGACTTGTCCCATTTACACAAGTAAAGGCTTGAATTCTTCTACTTTCAAATTCATTTTTTATACACCTCCCCAAAGATTCTTCCATAAGGATAGACAAGTACAAAGCAAGGGGATCACCCTACCTTATGCCTCTAGAATGACACAAAAAGGCCACAGAGCTGCATTAACCAACAGATAAAACCATGATTTAGTCACATAGTTAAATACTCACTTATGAATTTCCCACCAACAAACAAAAGCTTCTAGAATTTCATTAGAAAATACCATTTAACTCTATCATAAGCCTTAACTATGTATAAATTAATTTCCTTAGTAGGAACTCACAATTTCTTCATTGAATGTAAAATTTCAAGGTACACAATAATACAATCAAAGATCTGTCTACCTTCAACAAAACCCACCGGCTCCTTGGAGATTAAATTTTTCACAAACATATTCATCTTGACTACCATTGCCTTAGAGAAAATCTTTTTTACACTTGTGCACAAGGCTATAGGTCTAAACTTGCCAAATGACTTAACATCCATTTTCTTAGGCACTAAAGCCAAAATAGTAGACTTAAAATCCTTGAGCACCCAACTTGTCTAATAGATTCATGATAGTTACCAAAACATATTGCCCTAACAACTCCCATAGTTCCTAAAAAAATATTTTTGATAGCCCATATGGGCCAAGTGCAATATCACGCTTTAAGCTAGACACTACACTCTACACATCTTCTAATGAAAAAGGCTCCATAACATGACATTCTTAGCTTCCAAGATAAGCATAGGGATACAACTTAAGGAGTTATTCTCCCAATGTTCCCCTCCATTTGCAGTCAAAAACTTTTTAAAAAATTCTATTGCCTTATTTATGATCTCCCCTTGCACTGTTATACATTCCCCATTGAAGTCTTCTATTAAGGATATATGATTAGCCTACTTTCTAGCTTGTGGCACAACATGGAAGTGTTTTGTATTTCTATCCCTTGATAAAACCCATTTGTCCCTTGCTTTTTGATGCTAATGTATTTCTTCTTTCTTTAACACCCTTTCTTGTTCAAGCAACAACTCCTTTTCCAACTCTAAGATCTTATTTATTAAACCTTCAAACTAAATTTTAATTGCATATTATTCTAAGGATACATTAATTGTTTGCTTCTCCTAAAATATATTTCCAAATATCTCTATATTCTAGTTTCTTAACTTTCCTTTCAACATTTTCAACTTTTGATGGAGGCAAAACATAGCCGAACTATGTGAGATTCTATTTTCTTCCCACCATTCTTCTACCATATGATGACAACCCAAATTATCTAGCCACATGAATTAAAACCTAAATGGTGCACCTAATGTTCCACTTGAAACCTCCACCTCTATCCAAATAGGATAACGATTTGACCCTAACATTGGAAGAATATGAGAAGAGGAGTCCCACTCTTTTAATTGCCACAAAGATGACACCAGGAATCTATCCAGCCCTTCAGTTATATAGCTAAAGCATTTCTCATATTGTTCCAAGTATAAAATCCTTTCTTAGAATTTATGTCAAATAAGTTACTCTTTTGCACAAAATCATTAAAATCCTTAGAAGATTTGGATACTCTGGCCATACCACCATATTTATCCTCAGAGGACACATTGCATTGAAAATTCCTCCCAAAAATAGAGATGATTCCTAATACTAGAGATTTGATGCTTAACCTCATTTTGTACCCTCAACTTGTGAATCATAGAGTTCAAACCATAAATATTAAAGAAAAAACTAGCTAAATCCCCTGGGAAGTTGTGAAAGGAATAACACATCCAACTCTCCCCCAACGAAATAAGATTAACCACCACTTAACTTGGGTTCCATAAAATCCCCAATCCAGAAGATATTCCTCCAGAGCCAATCAACTTACCCTACCATTTACTCCAATACTTTATTGACATCCTTGAAAAATGTCTCTCAAGAATTTAGTCTCTTGAAGAAAAATTGCATCTGAATCCTTATCTAGGATTAATTTCTTGAACAACCTTCTTTTGTTAGGGGCATCCATGATAGAACCCTCATCTCTCCATAGGATTTCCTCTCAAACTCCTCTATTATACTGAAAGAAAATCCACTAATGTAGATTGAGATCAAACTCTTATTTCCTCATCCATTTCCTCCCTTAAAATCATAGTATGTGGTTTCCTTCCTTTTCACTTTTTATATGTTTAAGAACTACCTTCTTTTCCATTTTATGTTAAGGAAACCCCTCCTATTTCCTTAACTTGTGTGTGCTCTTCTCTTCTCTCCTTTTGATGGATACCCTCACTTTCTTCCTCACTTAAGATAAGCCCTATTGTATTTAATGTTGGGGAAGTCCTTTCTTCATTTATAGATGTAACCTTACTTTGAGAAGCATTTCTTTACCAAAAAGTATTTTTGTGACTTTTCATAAAATATTTCCACGTAGGGGGATTAAATTATTTTGAGAAGAACCAATCATGATTCCTTGCTAGCAAACACCTTTGACACAAATTAAAGATGTCTTTTACATGCCATTTCAAATTATCCTTTAATTGACCATATTTCCTTTTCAACTTATCATAATAAGAAGATAAATGGATAATTTTATGACATTTGTAACATCTAAGAGACACTCTTTCATAAGCCAACTCCTATAAAAAAGATCTATTACCTATATTAATGTAGATGCTTTCAGGTATAGGTAAATCCCTATCTCTACATACTTTATTCCTCACAAACATAGTTTTAGATCTATATAACATGACCAGATCTATTTCCTTAAAACCCCTAGGCTACCAACTATCATCTTCAAATAGGATTCATTCCATAATTCCATCGATAGCCCATACAAACTTATCTAGAATTTTCAAATGTATAAAATATTGGAAAACTAGAAAAACTTACCTTCCATGTTGAAAATTGGATCTCCAACTATTGATATAGCCATATTTGCTTTGATAATATCTCTGGTTTCAAATCTGACATTGGGAATAGAAAAAAAAATCACCTTTTAGAAGAGGGAAAATGTGTGTTTCCACCTACCATTCCAACCCAATCCAATCTGAATCTCCTCCTTCATCAAACATTTGTCTTTGCACCAACCTACCACTACTTGAGACAAGAAAGGTTTCACTTCCCTATTCACCAAAACTAGATCTAATAGCACCTCTAGTATATTACTATCAACTCCTGCTAGCTTCTTAAAAACTATTATACTAAGCCAAGACCTTATTGCCAAAGAATTTATCCTTCTTGTGAGGAGGCCATTTCTCCTCCCATTGATGTGAAGATTACCCTTTTTCTTAAGCAACCATGCCATCAAAATACTTGGTGATTTTGCATACCCATGATTTTCCATTTCTTTGACCTTATTTCCTCCATTGCAAAGCTAAGGGATTCACATATAATGTATTCCATGGGGGTTCTAACCCAAATCCCTACCTCCTGAATTCAAATAATTTTTAAAAAGACTTGTTGGACACTACCCGCACATCCTCACCTTGCTCTATTACTTATCTAAGTTAAATTGGAGGGAGAGCAATCTTAGATTGAATAAAACTTATATGGGCATGGGAATATTGCACCTCTCTTCAAGTTATGTTTTTTATTTCTATATTGCTCATTTTATACTCTTTTGATGATGCTATTTAGATGGTCTATGTTGTTTTATTTTCTTTGTGCCTTCTCCTATGAAAATCCACCTTCAAGCTATATTATTTGATAACTACTAGCTTTTGGTTTGATTCTTACAAATTCTTGGGCTACACTATTCACTACAACATGTACCCTACTTCAAATACTTGGGATGCACTATTCTATTACACAAATTCCTTTGTATAGATAAAACAAAAACAAAAAAATAAAAGATGCACAAGTTGTGGGTAGAAATATTAGACTTGAGAGTGCTTTAGAGGAATGCATTGTTGTTCTTATTTCCTATTCTCCCAAGCTCTTTTTTCTTTGATATCAAATGGTAGATTCGGGATATTTGAAAAACCATCCACATTTATTCATTTCAAATAATTCAGTACATTCTAGCTATTCTTAAATATCATCCACTTCAACAATCAAAGGTCAATTTTGGCCAATAAAAATAGGACAAATATTTATCACTTTTTGTTGTGAATGAGGTGTAAAATTACTATTGACTATTTGACGATTGAAGTGGATGATATTTAAGTAGAGTGGTACATTCTTATACATTCCATAGTGTAACAAAATTTGATTTACTTAGATTATAAGAAACACAAAGAAGTCTATTTCAGAGGTTGTTATGTCTCATCTTTTAAGAGTGGATTCAACTTCTCTAACATTTACTTCATGGGATGCTAAAGTGATTTTCAACTGGAGTCAAATTGCATGGATTCCTCCTCCTGGTTCTATCATCAAGGTGAATTTTAATGGGGCATGCAGAGGGAATCCTGGTCTTTCAGGAGTATGATGTGTTATAAGAGATTGTAAAGGTGTTGTGAAAGCTGCCCTCTCTTTGAAATTAGGGTTTTGTTCAAACAATGAAGCAGAAGCATTGGCTTTAATGGAAGGTCTCAACCTTGCCTTCAAGTTGAAGATAGTCAATATCAGTATTGAAGGGGACTCTTTAAATATTGTTAATTCTATTAAAAAAAATAACTCCTAGCTGGAAAATTATGTATATTCTACAAGATGTCATTTTGAATCTTTTGAAATTCATCATGCATATAGGGAGGGTAATAGATTAGCAAATTGACTCTCTAATTTGGCTTATGATCAAGTGGAGGATAGGGTGGAATGGGATGATGCTTCTTTGCAAAATGATGCACAAGTGGTTGATATTTTATAGGTAGAAAGATTTGAAAATAGTGGCTGCTAGTGAATGGAGATTACCACTTTTTAAAATGCCTCTCTTTTGTAGAGAAGCAATTATTTTTAACTAAATTTTGGTGTTATTTTTGGTAGGTTATTTTTTAGGGGCTATTTTTTCTGGACCTTATGGTTTAAGTGCTATATTTTCTCCATTCGTCGGAGTGTGGGAAATGGGAATAATAGTACCATTAGTACTTCAACCAATTATTTTGATTGACATTACACAACACTCTGATTTTTTGAAATGTGATTGATATTAAGTCTGATTCATTTCACTCGTGTCTTCTCCTTTAAATGATGATTTTGCATTGGAGTTTCAGCATTATCTCTATCTTGTCAAGTTGTTTACTTCATCTCTCCTCTTTATGGCTTTTGATATATTTGATGGGCTCTGTTCAGTGCAACAAAAGGCTATTTTTTTGGTTTAGAAATGGGAGAGGCCAAGTCAGGGTGTTCTTCATTCAAATCTACTGGTAGGTAACTTTAAAATTGAGAATGAGGAGGTTGAAAATGCTATTGTTCATGTATGTCGTCGAGACATCTTGAAATTTCCAAGGATGATTTATCCATCTTAGGTTGTTACTCATTTTCTTTCCAACTCAATGGATTTTCTTCATAATTTTGAGGTGGTGAAAGGAATTATAGTTAAATTTGTGCATGCTTTTCTCTTCTCTATTGAGAGGTTTGAGGAAGGGGTTGAAAACTATGATTTGCATCTGGGCTCAGCCCTGATAGGGGGTTTGTTCTACCATAAAGACATTAATCAACAACTAGCCCTTCACTGTGTTTATAGTGCTTTACATCATGGTCTGCAAAATAATTGTGTAGTCTCGGTCCATAATTATCTTCATTGCCATGCAGGTGAGCTGGGAGAAGAGTTGGAGGAGAATATTTAGGATGTGTTTCAAGCTCTGCATTTTCTTATTCATTACCAATCGTCACCTCCACCAGTTGAAGTAGTTGTTGTTCCTCTTGATCCTGCATGACAGGGGTTTTTAATTAAAGATTTGAATGCTAATAACTAATAGTTTGGTGTGATGTTTTATTTTTTACTGATCACATTACTTTGGTGATGATTTTAGCTTTGATGTATGGGATTGGGCATGCCTTGTTTAGGGTTAATATGTTTATAGGGTTTTTGTTCTACTGGGTTAGCAGATGGATCAAGATATTATGCAATCCCTATAAGGTTTTTTGTAATGTTTTACCTCTACTATTTACAGAAATATGAGGTTATGTATTTTGCTTTCTTGGGGCTATTTCTCATGTTTATTCATGCCTCCTTTATTCCCTTGAAGGGATTTTTTTTACTACCCTTTGGGGTCTTTTATTATATTAATATAAGTTTAGGTGCTATGCACCTTTTGTCAAAAAAAATGATTTACAATAACCAAATATTACTAATTCCCCCAACAACCTATTCTTATTTGAAATAGAAAACAAAATTCAACCAAATAAAAAATAGAAAACAAATCTAAACTCTCTAACTACTGATTTGAATAACAATTAATTAATTTTTCCAATCTATCTATAATGTAGCAAATGTGTTGTCCTAACACCTCTCTCCAACATATTTGTTAGAGGAACTACTCTACATAGTGATAAAGGGCCTCTACTAACAAGGAATTCAAGGGTTGAGCATAGGATGCTGAATTACTTATTAGTATGCTGATGATCTACTTGATGAGTGCATTGGTTGATCATTTTTTGTTACTCATTCTCTTTGTATGACTTGGCACTTTCAAATATATATTTTCTTTTCACATTAATATGATTTCATCTGCTTTACTACCATTTAAATGACAATACCATAATTAACCAAAAATGTAAAATTCAATAGTTTTGCGTTTGATTATAATTGAACGCTTAACTTAAGGCATTATGGTAGTTGAACTTGATTATTAGGACACCTCCCATTAGTTGAGTCTCCTAATTCTTACATGGCATTCCTTCTAGCTAGACTTAACCTTTTCTATTCATCTTAATGTCACTTGAAGGTTTTTGTTTCCCCCCAAATTGACTTGGGGTGGGGCTTCCCAATTCTTTTTGTTGATAAAATTGATGAACAAATCCAATGAAAATATAAACATAAATTGTTCAAGTATGATTAACCAAAGGTACATGTGATTAACCATAAATCTAAATTATAACATGGATAAGTAGGTAAAACAACAATAAGAAGTCAACAAATTCATAAACACAATCACATAACACTAGGTGTATGTGGAGAAACCCTTTTAGGAAAAACTCCACCATCAAAGAGAGGACATGCTTGCATTAATCCAATAGAAGTGTTATATCGATACATCTAGCTTTCTCCCTTCAATGTGACAACATTTTGATAGTGTAATAGTGCTCACTTGTAAAATACCCATGAAACAACTATCTAATGCATCTAATATATAGAGAAATGGGAAGATAGAAACCAAAAGTTGTTTCCCAAAACCATAAGCACCAAAACCCACACCCTAATATGCCTTTAATAATGTACCCAAGATAGAAATCAATAATGGGAAACATCTTTGAATTGTAAATCCCAGTAAGCACACATTCAAAAGTATAGTGCTCCATAATGAAGATGCCAACTAATGTGAACCCCACCTATCATAACAATATGCTCCACTCACAAAAGTAACTTTTAAGCATGCCACGAGAGAGAGATGGATAATTACTCGTATGACGATGATGGTTGTAACTACTACGAACTATAACTCCCCTTGTAAATGCCATTACAACTAATATTCCAAGTCCCAAGAGAATAATAATTAAATACTCCCTCAACCACCTTTATGGGCATCAAAGTACCCATTCTATATATGTTGGAGACACATACAATATACATTAGGATTGTAATTTGATATCACACTATCCTAACACTTTTTTTATTTTGACTATTTTCTTTTGTTTTTCTAATCAAGTCAAAACTATTGGTTAAACATCAAGTGGTGGTTTTGACTGCTTTTTTATGGAAATTAATGATTTCACTGAGTCCATTGAAGTTGATATTTGAAGTGCAAACAACCACTTTTTTCCACTTCGTTTCCTCCTAACACTTTGTCTTCATTTATTGGAGTGGGGTCTCTCCTTTTTTTGGATTCCTTTTTTCTCTATATACATTCTTCCAACTTGAAAAGGATACCAACTCAATCACTGAGTCCATTAGGATTGTAATTTGATATCACACTATCCTAACACTTTTTTTATTTTGACTATTTTCTTTTGTTTTTCTAATCAAGTCAAAACTATTGGTTAAACATCAAGTGGTGGTTTTGACTGCTTTTTTATGGAAATTAATGATTTCACTGAGTCCATTGAAGTTGATATTTGAAGTGCAAACAACCACTTTTTTCCACTTCGTTTCCTCCTAACACTTTGTCTTCATTTATTGGAGTGGGGTCTCTCCTTTTTTTGGATTCCTTTTTTCTCTATATACATTCTTCCAACTTGAAAAGGATACCAATTCACAGAGGAAAAATATTCAAAAAAGTTTTTACATATTAGTAGGAGTTTGAGAAGAGTAGTGAGAACTTTGCCTATCTTTATTGTAGCTCATTCTTTGCCAATTCCTAAAATCCCTGTTAATGTGGCTTTTTATACATCAAATTAAGTGTACATTGACAATTTCTTGAAAGGAAATAAATTTCCCCAAGGCTTTGATTATCTAGTCTAGGCATGCTTAGTTGACTCAAAGGTGTGTGAATCTATCTCCTTACAAGGGGTCTACTAGTTGCTTAGCTGGAAAACAAGGTGAATAAGTTATTCATTAGTGTAGTCTCCATAGTTAGATGTTTGTTTTCATCTTCCTAAGATATACATCCATGTTGCTAGGGTAGAAAAAAGAATTAAAATATAATCTAAAACCTATTTTAGTTGAGATAAAGAAAAATAAAAAATGAGAAGCATACAAGGAAAGAAGAATAAGTCCACTCCTCTAGATATGTATCACTAGCATTTAAGAATTTGCATGTAAGCATCCACCAAACCATTCAAGTGACAATTAGATTAACATAACTTGAACAACATGATAATCTCCAAAGAGCTAGGCACACATTTGAATAACAAATACCACAAAAAAGTGTAGATTACTACCTAAACATGTCACTTATGAAAAATATCTTTGAAACCAGTACATCAATTTATAACATGAGAAGACTCATATAAATTGCAATAATCAAACTCACAAAATCATAGTACCCATATTAGAATTACAAAAAGAAAATAAATTGATATTAATTCAACTTTACAATGTTGATGCACTTCACATATAAATATTTCCTAGGTTAATACATAATTTTTTAATTGACTTATCTCATACTAAGTTTTCTAGTGATTAAAATACCTAGGTATCCCAATATATAAATAATTGAATTATTATTTGAATATCTATTTAAATTTAGTGCCTAAGAATTCCATGATGATAAATCTGATTCTACTCCCATGTACATGTTCTTCTTTGATCAACAATTCCTAATCAATTTTCCTTTTAAGTTTGAGTGCTTGTGCCAGTGAAACTTAGTCTGAATATCTTGTTTAAGAGTCCTACACAAAATAAACAATATCAATACCTAGGATGATTAATATTGCTAAAGTAATTTTATTCTATAATAAGCATTTAATTTTATTTCCCATGGTATCTATTTAATATTCTATTTTATTTCTTGTAAGAGAGCATGAATTGAAATCAAATTTAGTTCTATTTTATCTCCTATAATCAAACTCATAAAAAATGCATACCTGATTTGATAAAAAAGAATGATTTAAATCTAATTTGATTTCTTATTCCTAGGTAGATGCTCTTGTGTCAAGTTTATCCCCTAATTTTCTTATCTAAAATAGGCATCAATCTTACCTAGGGTTGGTCCTATATGTCAACTTAGTGAAATCATGGACGACAAAGCCATTAAATTAATGGGTGGAATCCTTTAGTTGAAATAGCTCATTAGGTAGTAGTAGTTGTTAGTTAATGTAATGGGATGGCCACAAAATATTTATATGTGAAAACGTCAAGTTAAATCTAGTTGAAATTCATTTCAGTCTCAGGAAGAGCTTAGAAGAAAAATGGATGAAAAAATGTCACCAAGTGGGGTATGAATTTGGATAAAAAAATATATATAATCCACATCAAAACAAGTTTTAGATCCAATTTTACATCAAGCAAAAGGCTTGACAAACAAGTTAATTTTGAGAGTGATAGGTGGAAGAAATTAGTTTCTTTGATGAGGACAAGTGGCATTATGATATTGCTCTCAAGTTACTCTTTTATTGCTAGGTTATCACAAGGTTTACCCAATTGACTATGTCAATAATCATTTAGAACTAAAACTAGAATTAAGTCTATTTTGTAAACATTATAGTTGTAGAGATTGGGAGATAAATAAGGTGAAAGAATTTGGCAAAAAGGCTCCAAAAGAAATCAGGTTTGAAATTTGATTAAATTTGGTGCATAGTGTTTTTGTATTAAGGGTTTTCTTCTATTAAATCTATGTTTGAAGATTAATGGCCTAGGTGTCCTTTGGGGATGACTCTTTTCACCATCTTAAGAACTATAGGAAAACAAGTGTTAATACCTAGGAAGCTCTAAGGAAGACCAAAAAAGTAAGTAAACCATATGGGAAAGAAAATGAACACTAAAGGATTTTAGATCTAGGAAGGCTCATGGAAAGAAAAAATGATCAAAAGTGCTTAAAGACTTCTAGAAACATGATCTTGATTATTTATACAACTTAATAAAATACTAGTTGAGTTTGAATTAAAATGGAGGGGGATGCAATCATAAAATCAACTACTTAGAAGACAAACATAGGGTGACATGGATAAGATTGAGGGTCAAAAGATGACACGTGGCAAGGTTTTTCTAATTTATATAAGGGAAAATCTTGATGTGAAAGGCATTATAAAATATGTTTAATCTTTCCAAGTCCATTCAAAACTAAAGGAAATAGGATAAACAGTCAAAAGTAGATACAACCAAGCATTGAAATTATTGCTCTCAATAGTAGGCAACTGTGATTCAACCAAATATTGAAATTATTCCTTAATTTTTGCCACATTAGCTTTTAAATTACAAATAAAAGAAGTTGTATCATAAAATAGATCACATACATTATTAGTTGTTGAGATATGAGGAATTCCACCAAGAATATACTTAGTATTTTAATGAATTCTACCCATTTGGTATATCTTAGGGATCCATTTATTTTTTCTCCATAAAATTTGGCTCAATTTAATCACTTCGGTGTGATGCTTCATTTATGTCAAAATAGCATTTCTAGAAGTCACCACTTAATCTTATTAAATTTTACGCTTACATTGAAAACACCTTTCACCATTTCTTCTAGATTTGTCTTATATACTCTAGCTCTTTTTAAGGATTCTTCTTCATGTTCTTGAGCCTTTTTAAACACTCCTCTTAATTTATTTATTCCTTGTTCCAAATGAATGTTCCCTCCTAAAGTGCTTACTTTAGGAGGAGGCATTAATGTTCTCTATTCAACAGCCTAAATTTTAGCTTGTAGCTTGTTTGTTGAAGATTTTTGCAATTTCAAAGTATCCTTCAATTTCAAGTTTTTTCTTTCACCTTGCTATAGTCTTTATGCAATTTCTTAGTACTAGCTTCACTAAATTGTTTAATATGTACTACCAATGTAGCTACATCTAGGATAGATACATTTTCTTCTCTCTACCATTCACTGATTTACAAGATTCTATGGCATGAAATCAATGTGAGGCTTATCTTCTTTATGGGGTAATGCCCAAATTGCCAATGTCTACAAGATAGGGTTAAAGGTTGATCTTTGGTAAATCCTACTTGCTTCATCTTGGATATTGAATAAATCTTTATCAATTTCTCTTCTCTTAATAGTATCAATGGCCATAACCCTTACAACAATAATACATCTAGACAATAAAAGAAAACCACTCTCTCTTATCAATTATCTCCCCCACTTAGGGGTTATACTGTCAATGTTGCTGTAAAAATTGAAATAGGGTCGACACTCTCTACAATGCCTTTCTCTTCTCCATTTAACATTTATTTTCCTTTCTTGTTCTTCGTTAAGCATATATTTTATTTTATTTTCATCACTAGAGAAAATGTTTTGAATTCTTAAACCTTGATGAAGGCACCATTTACTATGAACTTGTCACAATCTCTTTACGTCACAAGTTTTTTGTCAAGGGTATCAATGGTTTTTTCTATCATGGCAGGAGAATTAGGCATGGTCAATTCATCCTCTTCTTGTTCTGGTAAAGACTTGATCTTAACTATCAAAGGATCCTCTAGAATTGGGTAACAAAGAAATATGTAATTGAGATATTTGTAGTTATTTGGAATGAATATTTTTCTTGAATTTTAATGAATTCCTTGATTAATATCACATCCCTCTCTTTAGCAGTTAAGATTCAAAACTATTACATCATTTTAAACCTTTTAAAATCTAGTGTAGATCAACAACTAAGAAAGAATGCTTCAAAAAGCTATATTATATCAATGCCTAGTGGGTTTTGGGCAATCATAAACTAGCAAGAATCTTAATTCCCCAAAGGCACAAATTACCTATAGTGAATATAAAACTACCGCATTTATCCTCACATGAAATAAATGCCTTTATTTTGGGCCCACCATCTACTATGCTACCAACTACCATTGGGATTCATTTGTAAACACCTTGTTTGCCTAACTTCAAGAAGTTCTTGCCACATCATACTCCATGCCTTCCCTTTTGACCAATGAGGAAAGACTACACATTACTTTATTATATATTTCAATGGATTTTATTCCCTCACCACACTTATGAATTAACTGTTAGCATGAGTAACAACTAAAGTTGATATAACAAACATAAGATTTGATTGCCTGCAGCCCAAAAATACTCATAATGAACAAGAAAATTCCACATAGCCCCTTTTGAAATTTAACAAACATTACTTTATGGGACCACCATGTATCATATTGAACCAATCACATGGCTTCACCATTCAATACACTTGGCATTTAATATTATAAAAATGCATGGGCTATGAGCTATGGCTAAATATAAAATGAAAGCTATTTTGATTGCCTATAGTATGAAATTATGCACAATAGACCAAAGCTTACCACGTATAAACTTTTAAATTTTTACTATCCAATTATGGGGTTTCTACTTTGGAACATTTCCATGACACTTGTTGATCTGACACAAGCCTGATGCATAATCTTTGGTTCAACCAATCGGGTACTATGCCACTAAAGAAGTGCATACCTAGAGTAATGGTGTACTGCCATGTTACTCACTTTACAAATCCATCTTCCACATCATAAACTTTATGGTATGCATCTTTTGGTTCATTGGTGAGGTAACTTGAAGAAATGGTTTACCGCAAAAACTATAACATGTAAACACTTGGAAAACAATGAAAATAAAGTCACTTAAGTGATTGCTAATGTGAAATAATAAGTCAATTTACAATTATAAAAAAAATTCAAGGTGGAGCACTAGCTATAATCTGGTTTAACACAAACACATATGTTAATTAGCTTGCCATAAATGCAACATAAAAAATGTCCAAGGTTGTATGCCAATATTTGGGTTAGAATTTATCAAATTCTTGAACTAAAAGGGGAATCTTAGCATAATTAGAGATCATTCTCAAAATTTTCAATCAGATGAATGAAAGAGATAAGGGAACCAATTTCTTCAATTATTTAAAACATAAATATAACCAAGAGTAGATAGTCCCTATCAATGACCAAGAGGGGAAGGCATATGATAACCTTGATGATATCAAATCCATTTTCCTTCAACACTACAAACAATTGTTTATTGATCCACCTAAAGGAGATCCACTTCAAGATATAATTGAGGACTCTATTGGCACTAAAACACCCAATAATCTATTGACCTTGACCAATAGATCCACCTAGATCATCTGTTCACACTTGAGGAGTTTGATGATACATTGAAGGATACGACTTTCTCTAAAAGCTCTTACATAGATGGTTTATGTATGTAAAATTCTACAAAGCAATATGCCCATTAATCCCGGATAACTTCTATGAGGTTTACAAAGAAGCCTAAACAAAGGGATCCCTTGGTCCTTCCATTATTCAAGAATTAATAAATATTATTCCTAAGGATAAAAATAAAAATGATGTCTAAGGTTGGAGATTAATTACCCTTCTAAACACCTCATATAAGTTCTAGCTTAAACCATGGCAAAAAGAATTAGACAAACAAATCAAAAAATTGTGAGCCTTGAGCAAACTGCCTTTCTAAGAGGGAGATTTATATTAGACAACTTGGTTCTTGCTTAGGTGATAATGGAATGGGCTCAACAAATGAGGTAAAATAGTTTTCTATTCAAACTAGATTTTGACAAGGCATACGATAGAATAAGGTGGTAGTTCATCCTAAAAATACTCAAATGGTTGCACTTTGGTGCCAAACTCATTTCACACATCCAAACACTCTTTGTGGATTCTAATGACTATATTATTCCTAAATAATCCATCACTCAAACTTTTTCTCTTCACAAATCAATAAGATAAGGATGTCTAATGGCCCCATTCCTTTATATTCTCACTATTGATGCTCTTGGCTACTTACTAAACCATGATAAAAATCATAAACTGATCCATGAAATTTCTTTACCTAGTAATGAAGTAACTCTTAATTCACACTTTTTTGATAGCTTATTATTCATCTAAAAATCCCAAGAAGAACTAAACAATACTTTGGATGTTTTGGACTTAGTTTCTTCAACAACCATCTCTCAACTCCCTCTCAATAAAATTGTGTTTATGATGAATTTTATAGACCTGCCACCTGCATGGACCTTCCCATGATGGAAATACATCAAACATGGTGAAATTTTCAAATACTTGGGCATCCCCTTTTGGGATAGGAGTCTCACTATCCAATATGTTGAATTGGTTCATCAATAAATTAAAATGTGATCTTCCTTCTTGGTTGAATATATTTCTTTCAATGACTCGAAGAATTTAAATTACTAACAAAATCCTTATTTCTATTCACATTTACACATCATCCCATTATATTCCTTCAAAAATTAGCTACAAACAATTAACTCAAATCATTAGAGGATTCATTTTAGGAAAATGGGATAGTAATAATGGCTAACTTGTTGCATCTTGACTTCACTATATCCAACCAAAAAATAGAAGGGGTTTAGGAATGATTGATCCCTTAACATAGGGACCCTCCTTCATTGAAAATATATTATAAGAGTTATTTAAGGATCTACACCTTAGAAGGCACTCATTAGGCACATAATTGCAATATCCAAGACCAAAAATGCTTGGAAATAGGTTAGGTGGAAGGATAAAATCCTTATGATACAACACTTCAAACCTCAAGCTTCTATATATTTCAAACTTAGACATGGGTTGATTTTATCATCATTATCGATATGGTGGAGTAGATTGATATGATTAAATTGTCTACCTCTTGCTCTTAGTAATTAGATATGTAGAAAGTTACTATTTAAAAGGGGAAATAGGGAAATCAAAGACATTTGGGACTTCTTAGCCTTAAATTAGATAATTTATATACAACTTAACTCATATTACCAACATCCATAAGGTCCAACCTATGGTTCCTCTTGCCTTGTAGCAAAAAAATTCAACTCCCATCCCATGCAATTTTTTAAAAGATTGGAGGTGGTTCACATGCTATAAAATTGAGAGGTTCCCCCTCAAGTCAACCTACTTAAAATGTTTCCCTCCAATCCAAATTCAAACAAGGCTTAATATGAAATAGGGAGTGAACTGGTTAGAGTCCACGTGGTTTAACTTGAGTCTTGCCATTTGGAAATAAAAAACAAAGGCGAAGGCTCAATTTGTGGCTTGGAATATTATGCACTACAAAATTGTTGTGGGAGAATGCCTTAATTTCCTTACTCCCCAATATTTCAAGTTCCCATTATGACATACAACATATACCATTAAATATTCCTCTAGACTTAAAAACATGCTTAACAAATCTAGCAAACTATCATGGTCACTCTAGTATCACTGCAAATTGTTATGACAACAAATCAACCCTTTTTCCTATTGCAAAGGTGCATGCATAATCTAACTAGTTTAATTGTGAATAATTAAGATGAAACTTAGTGTAAAAGTGTAGTTTATAGTTAGGTTGGCTAATAACATACTATCAAATGAAGAAAACCCAATAGATTATGAGAAAATGACATATCATCTGTGAGAAAACCATAAACAAATGAACAACACACAAAACAAAGTAAGCAAAGAGGACAAAAAAATACAAAAACAAAACCAACTCTATGATATGATCAACTTATAATTAAAATGCTCTATGATGAAGATAATCCATTTTAAAAGTTGAAAACAACTAATCCTACAGTATGATCACCATAATTTACAAACAATATATTGAGGATATTTTGCATTGATTGTAATGAATACGCACGAATCTCAATTATAAAAAAACTACTATGTAATTTTACTTTAATAAAGAAATATTTATTGTCTAAATATTCTTTAAGTCGAGCAAGAACAATCCCACAAGTAAAAGATATTCAACATAAGCATGTATATGCAAGGATATCAAGATCAAATAATTATAAATATTACACAAGTCTTGGAGACCAATAAATTCTTTGTATTGATTTTTGAGAAAATAACTTAAACACGTGTGTATTTCATAAAAAGAAAAAGATTACAATATGAAAAATGTTATAAAATTTGATCCATTTATTGCTATTTTAAGAATATTATAATCTTCTCACAAACTATTAAACATTTATGCACGAAGTATTAAATAATAGATGATAAGTGTATACACCTAAAATTCTGCTCGGGTCGAATTAAGTAAATATTTTAATATTTATCTTAATTCCTATTTTCTTCTATCAATTAAATAAATATTATAAATTTATTTAATTGGCTCATTATCCCATAATTAAATAAAATAATTTTACTTAATTAAAATCCCTAATTTCTTCTAATGTCTCAAGTCCTAAAATCCACCTCATCAATCCACCTCATCTCTTCCACCACACCATGTTGCACATATAATTAAATATTCTTAATATTTAATTAGCTAATATCCTCCATTTTCCAAAATAAATCTTTAAATCAATTATCCTTCACAAATTGAATATTTAATTCAATGTTCCCCACTAGCCTTCACCAATTGAATATTTTATTCAATGTTCCCCACAAGCCTTCACCAAATGGAATATTTAATTCCATGTTCCCCACAAGCCTTCACCAATTGAATATTTAATTCAATTGTTATATTCCACCATTCTCAAATAACGAATCTTTAATTCACCCATAACTCCATGTTCCCCACAAGCCTTCACCAAATGGAATATTTAACTCCATGTTCCCCACAAGCCTTCACCAATTGAATATTTAATTCAATTGTCATATTCCACCATTCTTAAATAATGAATCTTTAATTCACCCATAACTCCATGTTCCCCACAAGCCTTCACCAAATGGAATATTTAATTCCATGTTCCCCACAAGCCTTCACCAATTGAATATTTAATTCAATTGTCATATTCCACCATTTTCAAATAATAAATCTTTAATTCACCCATTATGAATTAAAGATTCACTTTTATTCCTAGCCATTGATCCCATCCTTGGATCCTCACCCTCCATTCTATTTTTAGAAATTCTATAAATAGAACCCTCTTCTAAGTCATTGGGGGAAGAGCTTCATTTGCACAATCACTATACTCAAAGTTCTCTCATTCTATCTTCTCTCTATTTCTAGTTTCCTCCATTATTGTGTGTTGAAGCTCACATTCAACACAAACAGGTATTCAAAAGCCATTCTTCCTTTGTCATCTTCAAACAAGCAAGCAAGCAAGAAAGCTTCTGAGGGCTTCTCAAATCAAGATCAAAGCAAGATAGGCAACAATGGAAATCGATAGGTAAAAGGGGTTTGTAAGTATTTCTACTTCTCTTGGTTTTTAATCTTCTTTACCTTCACATTCTATTGGTGTTTTTGGGATTTTTATGTTTTCATTGATTAAAACTAACTCTCACATTCTCCCTCACACAATAAGTATAGATTCAAAATAAGCCTAGGATATGTAAGGATATATACAATCAATAAAATAATAAGATTTAAAATATTATTCAAATAATTAGTTTAATTAGTTTAATATTGGATATACTTAAAAATTTCAAAATAATACTCAATCATCAGTATATATGTTGAAATAAGATCCTGAATGATTAGATATACATCTCAAAAAACATACTTAATAGAGACCACAATGTGAGAGTTTTGCAAAATGAGTTGCAAAAAAACATGTGTACTTTCTCCTTTATTTTTGTATCATAAAGCCTTTTAAATAGCCTTCCTTTGATATAGAAATTAGTTGTAGCTAACTACAACTAAAAAAAAGAAGTTATGAACTTTATAATATTAAAATTATCAACCTTGTTTAAGTCATTTTGAAGTTTAAAATCTTATAAATAAATGGCTTCTAAAAAGAAAAGTTTAAATGCGACATATGGTTTGGGTGGGGTCCACAACTTTGACTTGATTTAAAACCATTATCATCCAACTTTAAACAAGCATAATAATCTAAATAATGAAACACTTTAGAAACTTCCACCTATACATATATCCCAAAATTTATTTCAACCATGCTATATCACCTTAATCAATTCAAATGCCAAATAGAAACCAAAGTATCATGAGAAAATGATATATAACACTGACCATAAAATTATCCAACATGAGACCAATGGCTGTGCAAAGCATCCAAAGTATCAATATCATCATCTGTAAACTTCATACTATTCACCAAGAGAAACAAAAAGGAAACAAATATCATTGAAAACCAAGTAGCCTATTCATCCTCTTGGATCAAATCTAGCAATGGAGTGTTGGTGTTCATAACACATTCTATATATTCATATGGATTTCAAGGTAATTAAATATAAGTCAAAATCCCAACTTTGTCCTACACTTCTAGTTTGACTTTCTTGAGTACTTGTGTCACCAAAGGTGGGGTAGAAGAGGATCTAACATGCTTAGATGTGGAAGGAGTAGCTTGTTGAAAGGTCTTGGGATGAGATGAAGAATGAACACAAGGTGGAGAGATAGGGTGACAAACATTTTCACTGATTGGGGGTGAACTAAAAGGCTGATCAAATTTTAGAGGACCATGAGTAGCATCTTGGGTAATAAGTAAATCATGAAGAAGGGACCTAATTGACTACTAAGAATGAGGGGTTGAGTGACTAGGATAGTTTATAATAGGGTTTCCAACATTATTTTCAAACTGGTTGGGGTTATGAGTAAAATTAGGAGCAAAATGAGGGTTTTATTGTTTAATAATAGGTTGGTTAAATTCTCCATATGTAGCAAGGTCAAGAATATTCCAAGTTGAGGATTACAAGCATCCACATGAATGGATATTTGAGTGTTCCTTCCATGACATCTATTACCTAACCTACAAAAAAAACTACCTTGAAGCATGCTAGTGCCTCTTCAAACTCTATGGTTACCTTTAATAAAGTTATTATTGCCAGAATTAGACCAATTGTTAGATACCCCTAAGATCCATTCCTACAAGAATTATTATCTTGATTCCATCCCAACATAATTGAAATAAAACCATTAGAAAATAAATATTTGAACCAATAAGAGAATTGTGTCTCTATTATATCAAAAATCTTCTCTTTTATAATAACATTTGATAGTGAAACTAAACCATTGAATTGCAAGTCTTTTAAGTCAAAAAAATGATAGAAAAACAAACTTCAAACAATAACTCCTATCTTCTTCATTCACTATCTAACAAGATTTATTTAGATAAGTAGGAACTGTTGTTGAACTACACTGGACAATTGAGAGGGGTGAAAGGAAGCTAGGTGTGCGGAAAACACTTCCTACACTAACCTAATGAGGAGAGGGCTATGCACATTCAAATTTATCCTAACTATTATAGCAATGTTAAACCATTAACATGAGATATTGTAGCAAAACACAAGAACTAGAAAGAATATAGAAGAAGAGAGACAGATTTACGGTGGGGAAAACCCTTATCGGGTGAAAAACCCCATAGTCAGAAACCTGCACAATGTATTAACAAATCTAAAAGAATGTTTACAATACACTTGCAATGCAAGCTTCAATGGTCTTTGATACTCATGTCTGGAGTCAATCTGACAGCATAACAATATCTGTAAACCTGTGATACAAACTCCATCTCCAAGCACCTGTTTATATAGAATATACAAGGTAATTTTGGACCTTTCTTGGAATGGGCGTCCAACATGGCTTATTGGACCAAAACCCATGCCTAAGGACACTTGGTCAACATTGTAGAATGTGTCTGACACTTGTCCACAGCTCCCATCCCAAAGAGGTCACCTGTTTCCAAAATGGGCTATGACAGATGCTCTTACAACACTTACGACCGTCATAGAATCTGTCATAGCAGTTACAACTTACAGCTGTAAGAGAATCTATCATACACATGCTATAAATAGCATATTTTTTTACAAAATGTCATATTCCACCTTGGGGCACCCAAATATGCCTTATTCAAAGATGCTTCATGACACATGTCATCACCTGTCTTACAACCTTCTATTTCTAACTCTTACATGTCATAGATTCGTCATAGGAATCTGTCATAACCATTTCGGTCAAACATTCCTTGCACAACATAGAAGATGCCGACACATAGAAGAATATTCCTACCACTAAGTGGGACACTTATCTCCTCATGTGAGGAAAAAATAACAAGTTGTCATATTCCATGTAGGATTGACACATCACCGTGCCACATCCCACAACATGACAATATGGAATTTCTAAATATTTACAACATAGGCAATTAAATAATAAATACAAATATTACAAATGAAGAGAATTACCAAGGTTGAGACACCTTGATCCCCAACAGGGGGGTGAATCAGTTGTCCTAAAACTTTTAACCAATTATGATCATCAACTTATCAATTACTTATATTCAGATATAACCATGAAAGCATAAAATGAGAAGCTCAACACAAAAGCATAATCAACATAGGAGACACTAGATTTTTACATGGAAAACCCTAAAAGGGAAAAACCATGGTGGGTGTTAGCCCACAGAAATCTATAAGTCATATCAATACTAAAAAATAGAGGCTCACTACCTATAGGGCTCACTGTCCAAATTACTCGCTACAAAGAAAGGCTCACTGCCAAAAGGTTGAACTGAGATAACATCATCTACTCCATGCCTAGGTTTAGTTCCATTGAAACACAAACACTTCTGCTCTTCTTTGCTACCTTACTTCTCTTTTATCTTCACATCTTCACACTTGGATACCTTTTTACGACTCAGTTACAAGTATTTATACACTTCATCAACCTTGGAATGATCATCAAGGCCAGCATTACAATCAACTATTGGAACAATCTCCAAGGTCAGAAAACATACGTTACATCATATAGGTCTAGATCTAAATAGATTTACAAAGAAAAGAAATGAATGTGGATCATGCCGCACCTTAGCAGGGACTCAAACACAAACTTCCATGCTACAACACACTATCACAATCTTCAATGCATCTTCGCAGATGATGAATTCAACTAGGTTGGCCAAGACTGATGTTAACACAAGTATTCTCAAGAACATGCTTCATGCATGATCTGAATTACACCTTGTAGACTGATCCAAATGTAGGAACATGATTAGGAGACATCCACAAGCACATTGTAATCACTAGGAATAACCGCACAATCTCTAATCACTCTATCAATAAGATTCTTCAAACTGGAGTATAGGAACAACATTGTCAGCCACTATCATGAGTAAAAGATAGCTTGTGGACCACCAAATCATGAACCATTGCATTTGAACACACTTAAAATCATCACTGACTTAATTCTAGAACCGTAACCCAAAATACTTCAATGCGGAGGAATGCAGAGCAAAACACTTTCTCCTTGTCACCACCAAACATACAGAAAAACTATTTTCACTCTGGTGAGCATAACTCACTCAATTCTTTATATTGGAGGCTCAAACTCAAAATATAACATCTTCAGATAGGCTTCTAAATAAATTCTAATCAACAGGTAAAGATATTTATTCTACAGGAAATGTGGAGCATTCTTCTAGACTATTCTTCTACATGTAATGTACTGTTTCTACTGCAACACATTGTTATCACCAGAAGGGCTAATTTTCTCAATATCCTTAACAAAGTAAGAGTACAGTTGACACCAATGACAACACAGATATGTTGACATCAACGATAACACCAATTAGGCACATACTTGCAACAATCTCCCCCTTTGTCATTGATGGCAACATATGATGTGAAAAATTGAAAAGACCACCAAGACAAGATTCTCCCCCTTTCTCTTTACACATCTACATTCTTTCTCCCCCTGATTTCTTCACATGATTTCTCTGCCCCTTTGACATCAATGGCAAAGGGCACATACTTGCATACTATTGCTAATCCATTTACTTTATTAGAAACATTTAGCTACTCCCCCTGAGAGGTAGCCTTCAGAATATCAATCTAGATCAAAGAATGACATTTTGAGCTCCATTGGATTGATGCATTCCTGTGCATCTTAGTTCAGGATAGGAGGGCTAATGACCCTAACTTTTCTCTAAGATACTCAAAGGTATCTTTAGGTAGAGGGTTAGTGAAAATGTTTGCAAACTGATCCTTTGTGGACACATATTCCAACTTTACTTGATTCTCTGTCACCTTCTCTCTCAAAAAGTGATACCTTATTGATATGTGCTTTGTTCTTGAGTGCATCACTAGATTCTTTGAAATGTTTAGGGCACTTGATTTGTCACAAAAGATTGCAATTATATCTTCATACACAACTCTTATATCCTTCAAAGTCTGCTTCATCCATAGTACTCGAGTACAACAACATGCTACTGTAATATACTTTGCTTCTGCAGCTGACAAAGATATTGAATCTTATTTCTTTCTCAGCCATGAGAACAATCTATTACCCAAGAAGAAGACACCTCCACTTGTACTCTTTCTATCACCAACATCCTTGACCCAATCTGCATCTGTATAAGCACTGAGAGTGAAATCATTGTCCTTTAGATACCATAAGCCACAATCCAGAGTACCTTTCAAATACCTCAGGATTCTCTTAACTGCCATCACATGTGATTCTCTTGGATCAACTTGAAACCTTGCAACAAGACAAACTGCATGCATAATATCAGGTTTGGTTTGAGTTAGATAAAGCAATCCTCTAATCATGGATCTGTATTTATTCTGATTAGCCTTAGGTGATTCATCAGTTTTTCCCAACTTGCAACCAGTCACCATGGGAGTACATACCAGTTTAGAGTCTTCCATCCCAAACTTCTTCAACAACTCTTTCACATACTTAGACTGAGATATGAAGATTCCTTTATCTGATTGATTAATTTGTAGACCCAAAAAGAAATTAATTTCACCAAACATGGACATTTCAAATTCACTCTTCATCTCACTAGCAAACCTTATGCACATACCTTCATTTCCTCGAAATATAATGTCATCAACAAAGACCTCAACAATCAAGATCTGATCATCATTGATTTTGAAATACAGATTGCTATCTGCAGTACCTTTACTAAATCCCAATTGCAATAAATACCTATCTAACCTTGCATACCAGGATTTAGGAGCTTGTTTGAGTCCATACAATGCTTTCTTTAACTTGCATACCATATCACCTTGATTTGACAATTGGAATCCCTCTGATTGCTCAATGTATACTTCCTCTTCTAACTAACCATTCCAGAAGGCATATTTCACATCCATCTGATATACCTTAAAATCTTTGTGAGCTGCAAATGCTAGAAACATTCTGATTGCTTCAATCCGAGCTACAGGGGCAAAAGTTTCTTAAAAAATTATCCCTTCAATTTGCATACAAGTCTTGCTTTATTCCTTACAACTTCTCCATTTTCATTTAACTTGTTCCTAAAGACCCATTTAGTTCCAATAACATATTTGTCAGCTAGTCTAGGAACTAATTCCCAAGTTTCATTCTTCTCTATCTGCAATAGTTCTTCCTCCATTGTCTTTAGCCAATTTACATCATTACATGCTTCATTCATAGTTTTTGGTTCAATCTTTGAAAGCAAACATTAATTGACTTGTTCCTTTGTAGTTCTTCTTCTTGTTAGCACACCTTTGTTCTTGTCACCTATAATCTGATCTTTAGCATGATTGATCCTTACATACCTGGGAGTCTTGACAACACTTTTCGGAGCCTCTTCTTCATCCTGACTGTCTTCTTTCTTAGATTTATCTTCATTTACTATAGTCATAGGTTCATCTGGTTCATAACAACTCAAGTCTGATATTCTTTCCTTGCCTTCATCTACCTTCACATTTGCACTCTCAACAATCTTTTTGAGCCTTTTGTCGTAGCACCAGTAAGCCTTACTCTGTTGGCAAGAGACACTATATGGATTCATGATTGTTGTCATTGATGGCAACAAAGTTCATCCCACACATCTGCAGGACATGATGTGTCTATACTGAAGTCAGAGTGAAGAATGTTGTGGTCCGGTAAACAAGAACAGAGCATGTGGCGAGGTCCGACAGACAGGTCTAGATCTCTCAGAGGAAGTATTTTGGTGAAGTACGGATTTGGGGAAGTCAAGAGGACTACCTTGAGTGATAGATTCCAAGGATTTAGCCTTCGGTGATAGATGAAGAAAAAGATATGAATACTTGAGTATCGGGTTCCTAATTGGCAGTGTGGACAGAGGAAGAACTGACTGGCAGAACATCAGACTTTATTCTGGATGTGTTACTGATGATGGTAAAGATTCTTAAGACATAAGTTATGATTGGTCGACATGATTGATGAATTCTACAAGTATATCCTTGATCCACATTACTTGGTATGCAAGGATTCAGCTGACAGATCAGAGTTTATGAAAAGATTGACTATTCTAGATGCCGACTTGAAAGGTGATGAAATCACTTGTGCGGATATATATATACAAGATGGATTTAGTTGTGAGATGTGTCGTGGTTGTTTGTGATGTGCGAATAAAAGCAGAAGAGCAGAGTGAAAGCAATAAGGAAGATTCGGTATGTGAAGGGAAAGCAACATAAGAGAAAAAGAAAGATGAAGTGCAGCAGATCAGTGTACTGAGCCTAACCGGAACTAAACTCTAGCATATGTAGATGCTCCCAATCAGTTCAAGTATTGTTTTACATTCCTTTTGTAGATAGTGAGTCTCTCGTAGGCAGTGTGCCTCTTGTGAGCAGTGTGCTCAGGCAGTGAGCCCTAATTGGCAAGTGTCATTTTGGTATTTCCATTCTTCTAACAGAGAATACAATCTTGGGTTAATCACCCTGTGATTTTCTCCCTTAACAGGGTTTCCATGTCAAAAATATTGTGTCATGTGTACTTCCATTTCATGGTTATGTGTGCTTATTTGAATTAATGTTACATTGATTATTAATAAAGTTCATAAAGCAAAAATAATTAGGATAACTGATTCACCCCCCTCTCAGTTATCAACAATTGGTATCAGAGCCAAGTTCGCATATGGTTTAAGGGAGCAACTCAAGACTGCCCTTGATGATCTTGAACAGTCAAACTTTGAAGTCAATGAATTAAAGGAAAGACTCAAATAGGCTAATGATTTCATGAGAGAACTAAAAGACAAATTAAGTCTCTCTATGAAAAAGAGAAAGGAGCTGCTTTAGCAATTGGCAAGTCAAGGTGAAGCAAATGGTACAAATGAAGAGTTGAAGGAGAAAACTAAGTTATGTGAAAAGTTATCAAAAGAAATCATTATGGTAAGACATGAAATGGAATCAGGAGTTATGAAGTTTACCCAAGAAGTTGAAGAGAAAAGAAAAACTGAAGATAATCTAAGACAATCTCTCAAAGAGAAATCAGAAGATTGCCACCAAATGGATAGAATCATCAGACATCTTGAATCTGATCTTGAAGATGCTAAAGAAAATGAAGAAAAACTTGAGGATCAAATTATCTCTCTCAAAAGGGATCTTCAAACAACAAATGAATATAAAAAGAAATTCAAGATAAGTTCTGCTCAACTTGAAGTTCTTCTTGGAAGTCAAAAGAGGGTAAATGACAAGTGTGGTTTGGGATATGAGAAAGGAGAAAGCTTCAGATCTGATCAGAAGAATTTTGAATTAGAAAATCCAAGGAATAGGCCTAGAAGACCTCTGGTAAGACAGCCTAATGCTCAAAGATATCCATCCTTCAATGGATACTACAACAACTGTAATAACTTTGGTCATAAAGCTAATCAATGCAAAAAGAGAATGAATCAGACTAATTCATCCTTCTCCGCACAGTGTTTTAACTGCAAAAGGTATGGTCACAAATCTCATGAATGTAGAAATATGCAAATAAACAAATCATTCAATGGTAGATGCTTTGCATGCAATAGAATAGGTCATATGGCTAACCAATGCAGATCAAGATCAAATATGCAAAGAAATGTTGTTTACCAAATTTGCAATAGATCCGGTCATATTGCAAAGTTTTGTAGAAGCAAGAATCAGGACAAAAGAGGTCTGGTATATCATAATCAGAATCAAGATAAGGGAAAACAAAAAGTGAATGCGGATGAAGTTCAAAGTGAGATGAACAAGATTTGGGTGAAGAAAAGTACAGAGAATGTAGAGGATGGATCCGTACCAGACTCTGGTGCTGATATTCCTTCCAAAAATTAAAGAGTGAGCTCTGGCTTAGGGGGAGACACAAAGAAAATCTTGTTCCCCCAGCTAGTCAATTGGTGCCGGAACTGGCACAAGAAGAGTTGCGGATTGAAGGGTTAATAAGGGAAACATCCAAACAAACTATGGTTAAGATTTGGAAGATCCGCAAGATGTTTAAAGATCAGGATTGATCTAGTTCTTCAAGTCATCCAAAAAAGGCAAACCAAAATAACTTAGGTTGAGCATTTATTGCAACCTGACATTAGGGTTTGTGGAGCAATATAAGGGTTCTCTCATTAATCACGAAACGAAAAGTGAAGCTCTGCAATAAAACTCCTCAAGTTCATCAAAGATCATTTGTAGAAGTCAATTCATCCAGAAATTGATTTGGCCAAATTTGTGAAACTGAAAGGCGCAAAAGGTATTCTTCATTATCAAATATCTCTCTCTAAATCCTTGAATGATGGGTACTCCAAACATTGTAAAAATCTCTGATAGGCCCTGCCCTGAATTTAAGAAACATCCATACAAGTCATTGGAGGTAGATCCCCTAGGAGCATTCTCTAGTGTTCCGCATGGCATTTTGCACACAGAGTTTACATACATGCAAATATTGAAGAGTTTGGGGAATTCAAACTAAGAGACATCTATCACAAACAATTGATAGATGATGCTTTTGAGCTTAAACCAGAATATAAGGGCATCTAGGAGAAACATTTTGATCAGTTCATTCATTTCCCCTGCTTTGAAGAAGATGAATGGGTCCGGTATGTGTTGAGTAGGGTACATGACAACTTTCTATGGCTTAACAGGCCTTGCAAAATCACCAAGGAAGCAATTAAGGCAATAACTGGTTTACACTCCTCCGGAGGAATACCTATCCTCAAATCTGTCAAAAACAACATTGTAACTGAGGCCACCGGATCAAAATTTGATAAGAGGGCAATGACCATTGAAGATATTACTGACCCGGATATCAAGTTTGCATCTACGATAATAGGTTACAAGATATATCACTCCAGTAGGGAGAATTCAGTATCTGGAACTGCAGTATATACTGCCTATGAGATGCTGAGAAAGAATGCAGAATATGATCCCTGTGAACTTCTTTTGAGCCAATTAATGGAAAACATATAGAAGATCAAAAAGGACAAAAAGAATTCCTTTAAATATGGTGGACTAATATTATGTCTATTTTTCTACTTCATGAATGAGCTGCCCGGATCAAATGGATGGGTATGGCAAAATGACAAACCAGTAGCAATTCAGATCAGAGATTACTTACATGAACTTGGGGATGCTAAGGCAAGGAATATAGCTCTGTGGGGTTACTTCAAGCAATTTCAAAATACAATGCAAATCAGAGAAAGAATCCCCAAATCAGTAGTTGAGAAATACAAGGATACAGTGTGCTTCATGGTAGATATTGATCAATGCCTAATGAAGGCAGTAGAGCCAAGGACAGTCTGGATCATGCCTATGGGGTATGAAGTTGATGAACAAATCATAGAGTTGCATGTTCAACACATGCTCAGTTAGCCAAAGGACCCAAAAGCAGAAAGATTTGGAACCTTTGAAGAACTAAGTGTGAAAATTCATACAGAGCTAAGGTAGCCAGAGATCAAGAGGAAAGTGAGAAAAGAAGTAGAAGAAGTTGCCAAAGGCTTTGGCATCTCAAAGGAGGCACTTGATGCCAACAGGGAAAAGAGGCAAAGGGCTGAGGAAGAAAAGAAGAGGCAGAAAAGGAAAGCAAGGAAAGTGCTCTGGTAGAAACCTCCACCTGGACTAGATCATCAAAGAGATCTGCACCTGCCACTGCCAAAAGCTCAAGGGCATCTAAACTGGAAGCAAGATCATCTGGCAAAACAGAGAAAAAAACCAAGACTATGGCCACAAGGTCTTATGTGAGTCAAAAGGATGAAGAAGAGACCGAATCTGATGAGGGGATAAAGGAAATAAAGAAGTAGAAGAAGAAAGGATCTGGTAAACCTTCCACAGGTCAAGACAAGGAAGAAATGGCAGAGGAATTTGTTGAAAAGCCCACCCTGTCTTTAGAAAGTGTAATCAAATCAGTCACTGTGGATGGAAACCTTCTACCAATGGCCAAATTCTATGATGATTATAATGAGGTTGACCAAAAGATCTTGTAGGAAGCTATAGTTAAGTATCTGAACATATATAATAAGGCTTTTATTGAAATTATATCTCTTATTCCCAAGAGCCTAGAAAAGGAGTTAGAAATAAGAAAGACTAATTCCATGGCAAAAGACCTTGAGATTCGGGAATAGATAGCTATCCAACTATATCCTTCAATTGATTCAAAGCAAATGAATATGATTTTCAAAGATTGCAAGGATGAGTTCAGAAGCAAAGCCAGAATGAATTAGCTCATGCTTGGTGAGACTGACAAGGTAGCCAAGGACACAGAAGAGATTCTCTGGAAAACCTTCAAAAGATTCAATCTTCCTATCATAGAGGACTTGGATGCTAACCCCTCGACCACAAATATTACAGAAGAGTTCACTGAGAAATGGCAGAAGAAGTAATGGACACTGGTACAGAAAAGGATAAGGACTTAGAATCCTCTGTTCCAGAAAAGGAAGAGGTGGCCCATGAACAAACTAACATCACTCCTTCAGTTTCCCTTGCTGACTCCGGATTCAAAGGAGAAGAAAGAGTAAAGGAGAAAGAAGCAGAGGTGAAGGGAAAATAAGATATCAGTGCAAAGGTTGTGGAAGGGGAGAAAGCTCCAAAAGATAGTTCTGTGACTGTAGAAGAAAAGAAAAATCTGTCTCCTGCAAGAGACACTGCAGAATCAGTAAAGGACTTTTTGACAAAAGCAACTATGGAGATTGATGAACTAGATCTATTAAAAGGGCCACTAGACTTTGACTCCCTATCTCTGGTGCAAACAAGATAGCTTCATTTGCAAATGCGAAGGCCAAAGAGAAACTACTGAAATCTCACATGGAAGACTGTGAGCTTATAGAGGTAGCATCTGAAGTTTCAAAAAAGATCATGCCATCTTTTTAGAAGGATCCCACAGCCTCCTCTTCCGGTAATCTCAAAACTCTAGTCAGCAGTGTTAGTACACATTTTGATTCTCTAGAGAAGTTAGCTGAAGAACAGGTTCGGAAGGAGTTTTTGGATAAAAGATTCTCTGAAGTACAGAGTCTGATAACAAATGATAGGAGAGTTATGGATATTGGGATAAAGAGCTTGGAAAATGCTCTTAAAGATGGTGGAAATATGCACAAATTTTGCTTATCTTGGCCCAAAGTGACCAAAGATATTGAGAAGAAAGTAAAAGAGCAAGAGGATAAACTACTAAGTTTGTCTCAAAGTTCTGATCCTCTCTCATCCTCCATAGTAAATCAAGAGTGTCAGACTATTGCAATCACAAATGCAATAAAGAATTTTGAGAAGGAAAGGAAGAACATAATTAGCCAGATGGGTGAACTTAGAAGGATCATTATCCCTAAGTTAGAGGCCATGCATGAGGCCATAAGTGATGCTCAGACTACCGCCTGAACCAATGATCCGACAGATCTTAAGAGGGCAGAAGCTTTTGCATTCCTGTTGAGTGGTCACATCTCAATTTTGGATAGAATGAAGCAAAGTTGGGTTGCAGAACTCATCCAATTGAAGACATCTTTTGCAGACATTCTTCAGTTTATGTGAGTATGTAATATGCGGCTAAGTATAGTTAAATTTTTGAAAATTTTGATATGTGGACCCTACCCTTTTCCATTGATGTCAAAGGGGGAGTGAGGAGTAGTGAAAAATGAGGAATCCAACTAAGGGGGGGCTCCAAAAAATGTATATATAAACATAGCATCAGCCAAGGGGGAGCATAGTGTAAACACTTAGTCATTTTTCACTAAGTGTTGCCATCAATGCCAAAGGGGGAGATTGTTGGCAAGAGACACTATATGCATATTCATGATTGTTGTCATTGATGGCAACAAAGTTCATCCCACACATCCGCAGGACATGATGTGTCTATACCGGAAGTCAGAGTGAAGAATGTTGTGGTGCGGTAAACAAGAACAGAGCATGTGGCGAGGTCTGATAGACAGGTCTGGATCTTTCAGAGGAAGTATTTTGGTGAAGTGTGGATTTGGGGAAGTCAAGAGGACTACCTTGAGTGATAGATTTCAAGGATTTAGCCTCCAGTGATAGATGAAGAAAAAGCTATGAATACTTGAGTATCGGGTTCCTAATTGGCAGTGTGGACAGAGGAAGAATTGACTGACAGAACATCAGACTTTATTCCGGATGTGTTACTGATGATGGTAAAGATTCTTAAGACATAAGTTATGATTGGCCGACATGATTGATGAAT
The DNA here is from genome assembly GCA_027924645.1 of Cunninghamia lanceolata. Lineage (NCBI taxonomy): Eukaryota > Viridiplantae > Streptophyta > Pinopsida > Cupressales > Cupressaceae > Cunninghamia > Cunninghamia lanceolata. The sequence goes on along the minus strand of BSBN01000124.1, from coordinate 1,771,590 downwards.
TCTACAAGTATATCCTTGATCCGCATTACTTTTTATGCAAGGATTCAGTCGACAGATCAGAGTTTATGAAAAGATTGACTATTCCGGATGCCAACTTGAAAGGTGATGAAATCACTTGTGCAGATATATATACAAGATGGATTTAGTTGTGAGATGTGTCATGGTTGTTTGTGATGTGCGAATGAAAGCAGAAGAGCAGAGTGAAAGCAATAAGGAAGATTCGGTATGTGAAGGGAAAGCAACATAAGAGAAAAAGAAAGATGAAGTGCAGCAGATCAGTGTACTGAGCCTAACCGGAACTGAACTCTAGCATATGTAGATGCTCCCAATCAGTTCAAGTATTGTTTTACATTCCTTTTGTAGATAGTGAGTCTCTTGTAGGCAGTGTGCCTCTTGTGAGCAGTGTGCTCGGGCAGTGAGCCCTAATTGGCAAGTGCCATTTTTGTATTTCCATTCTTCTAACAGAGAATACAATCTTGGGTTAATCATCCCATGGTTTTCTCCCTTAATAGGGTTTCCATGTCAAAAATATTATGTCATGTGTACTTCCATTTCATGGTTATGTGTGCTTATTTGAATTAATGTTACATTGATTATTAATAAAGTTCAGAAAGTAGAAATAATTAGGATAATTGATTCACCCCCCCTCTCAGTTATCAACATACTCTTGGTAGAGTATCCAAGGAAGATTCCTTCATCACATCTTGCATCAAACTTACCTAGATCTTCATCTCTCTTGATATATCATTTACTTCCAAAGAAGTTTGAGTACCATTACCTTTCACCTAAACTTTGTTTTGGATGTAAACAACAGTATGAATAGCCTCTTTCCAAATCAATTCTGGTAGATTTGCTTCCTTCAGCATAGTCCTAGCAGCCTCTTGAACTATCCTATTTCCTTTCCACAACTCCATTATGCTGAGGAGTTCTAGGTGCAGACACCTGTCTCTTTATCCCATGCTCTTCACACAAAATGTTGAATTCATTTGATGTGAACTCACCCCCTCTATCAGACCAGATCTATTTCATTCTCAACCATTGCCTTGAAAGATTTGAATTTCTCTAGGGCTTTTGATTTGTCTCTTAGAAAAGTAACCCAAGTCATTCTGGAATAATCATCAATAAGCAACATGAAGTACTTGTCACCTTGTAGACTTCTCATCCTTGTAGGACCACAGAGATTTGTATGCACTAGATCCACCAAGCCAGTAGAAAATTGTTCTTTGCTCTTGAAACTTGTCCTTGTCTGCATTCCCAACTGACATTCCTTACAAATTGTGTTGGAGGGTTTCATAAGTTTTGGTAAATCAATCATAGTCTGACATGAACTTATTTTTACGAGATTATCAAAGTTTATATCACACATCCTTCTATGCCACAACCAAGTTTCATCTGCCTGGGCTAGTAAACAACAATCATTAGTTCCTCTTAATTGATAAATGTTACCTTTTGTGTTCTTACCGATAGCAATCACAGTTCTGGAGCTTTCCATGATCTTGTACCCATTATCTTTGAATCTTAGATCATATCCTTTGTCACACATCTAATGAACACCCAAAAGATTATGCCTCAAGCCCTTCACATAGAGAACATTGTTAGTATTATGCTTTCCATCAAATAAATTAGATCCTTCTCCACAAATCTTACCAATTGCATTATCTCCAAACCTAACCAGTCCTCCATCATACTTTTCCAAACTTACAAACTTACTTTTGTCATTGGTCATGTGATGTGAGCATCCACTATCAATAATCCATTCATCCTTATCTTTCTCAACCTAAATAGCCAAAGTACTTTCTTCCATTAGTTTTTCATCCTTTACACAACTAGCAGAATTAGTAGACATAGGATCTTCATTAATAGCAATAAACATGCATTCATTTGCACTAGTACTAGCATCATCAGATTCATCATCAGTCACCCCTTCATCATCAAAATCTATGACATAGTACCATTTATTTGGAACTCTAGGCCCACTCTCATGTTTCTTCTTATTTCTTTCAATTCTTTCAAGACATTTGGAAGCATAATGACCTACTTTACCACAAGAGAAACATTTGAAATGTAATTTACCTTTCAACTTACCAGAGCCTCTTTGTAGCCTGTCAACAAAGTTAGCTTCAATTTCATCAAAGTCATCATCCACCTTGTATTTTTCAGCTCTAGAGATCTCTGCTGAAGTACTGGCTTTAAAAGTTGATTCAACTTTAGGCAGGGCATCACTAGATTCTCTAATTTCAAAGACTGTAAGCTTTTCAAGTAACTAATCTCTGTCAATAGTTTTCATAGTCATGAATTCTTCAATTGCAACTACCTTGTGACTATATGACTTTGGTAGTGATCTAAGAAATTTCATCACAACTTCCTTATCACCGAGAGTTCCTCCCATACCCTTTATTCCAGTGACAAGTTCATCAACTCTTTGCATAAAGGCTGTTATGTTTTCATCTTCATTCATCTTCAAACCATACATATTTCAATTTCAGGTTTTGTAGCTTGGCTTCTTTTACAAAATCATCTCCTTCATATAGATTCTTCAACTTCTCCCATACCTCATTTGTAGATTCAAGGTCCACAACTTTTGTCAACACTGAGTCACTTAAGGAACTTAGCACTGCATCCTTTGCTTTGACATCCAACTCATATTCTTTGATTTCATCTTTAGTTGTCAAACCATTTGGAGGCACGGTATATTTTTTTCTGCAACCTTCCATATTTTATAACCAAGACAAAGAAGATGGATTTTCATTCATACCTTCCAAAGAGCATAATTTGTCCCATCAAAATGTGAAGCTTCCTTCTTATAAGACATCTTGGATCTTCCTCAAGCTGTTAGGCTTTCTTTAGAGGAACTTGGCTCTGATACCAATTGTTGAACTACACCAGACAATTGAGAGGGGGGGTTGAATCAGTTGTCCTAAAACTTTTAATGAATTACAATCATCAACTTATCAATTACTTATATTCAGATATAACCATGAAAGCATAAAATGAGAAGCTCAACACAAAAGCATAATCAACACATGAGACACCAGATTTTTATGTAGAAAACCCTAAAAGGGAAAAACCATGGTGGGTGTTAGCCCACAAAAATATATAAGTTATATCAATACCAAAAAATAGAGGCTCACTGCCTATAGGACTCACTGCCCAAATTGCTTAGTGCAAAGAAAGGCTCACTGCCTAGGGAGTGGCTCACTACCAAAATGTTGAACTAAGATAACATCTACTCCATGCCAGGGTTTAGTTCCATTGAAGCACAAACACTTATGCTTTGCTCTGCTATCTTACTTCTCTTTTATCTTTGCGTCTTCGCACTTGGATACCTTTTCATGACTCAATTACAAGTATTTATACACTTCATCAACCTTGGAATGATCATCAAGGTCAGCATTACAATCATCAACTGTTGGAACAATCTCTAAGGTTGGTAAACATACGTTACATTAAATAGGTCTAGATCTAAACAAATTTATAAAGAAAAGAAATGAATGTGGATCACACCACACCTTAGCAGGGACTCAAACATAATCTTCCATGCTACAACACACTATCACAATCTTTGATGCATCTCTGCAGATGATGAATTCAATCAGGTCGGCCAAGACTGATGTTAACACAAGTATTCTCAAGAACACGCTTCATGCATGATCTGAATTACACCTTGCGGACCAATCCAAATGTAGGAGCATGATCAAGAGACATCTACAAGCACATTGTAATCACTAGGAACAACCACACGATCTCTAGTCACTGTATCAATAAGATTTTTCAAACTAGAGTATAGGAACAACATTGTCAGCCACTGTCATGAGTAAAAGATAGCTTGCAGACCACCAAATCAAGAACCATTGCATTTGAAGACACTTAACATCATCACTAACTTAATTCTAGAACCACAACCCAAAATACTTTAATGAGGAGGAATAAGGAGCAAAACACTTTCTCCTTGTCACCACCAAACATACAGAAAAAGCTGTTTTCACTTTGGTGAACATAACTCACTCAATTCTTCCTACCGGAGGATCAAACTTGGAATATAACATCTTCAGATGGGCTTCTAAATAACTTCCAATCTATAGGTAAAGATATTTATTCTACAGGAAATGCAGAGCATTCTTCTAGACTATTCTTCTGCATGTAATGCACTGTTTCTACTGCAACACATTGTTATCACCGGAAGGGCTAATTTTCTCAATATCCTTAACAAAGTAAGAGTACAGTTGACATAGATGACAACACGGATATGTTGACATTAATGACAACATCGATCAGGCACATACTTGCAACATCTGTGTCTTCAGAAAGGAAATTTATCACGAAAATTGCTTTGTTTAATAGAAAACCCCAACAAAATTTAGTCATTACAAATGACAGAAAAACAAATTTCAAACAACACCAATATCTCTTTATATGACTATCAACACAATCCATTCAAACAAAACATGGACACGTAGTTGGATTGCATTAAAGGAATAATAAACTTTTGACAAGACTTATTTTAAATGCATTCAAAATGAAAAAAATACCAAAACCTTTATTTGTAACCCTTTTGGTCATCAAAACAACAGGGAAACCAAACTTTGCATGTGTTCTATCTTTTACCATTGTTATATCTCTAATAATTGATTGCAACATTTTTGATCTATAAAATGCTTTTGGTTTCAAACCCAATGTGCTTGTTTGCTTTTGAACTACATGTGTTTGTTTTCTTTAAAATAAAAACTCTAGACAACTCTAAAGCAAAGAATTGACAAACAAATTGAACAATGCTTCATATAACAATAATTTCTTTTTAGAGTAGTCAACTTTTAGGTTACTTACCCTATGAATTTGAAAACCTAGTGCAAGAGCAACAATCAAGGTCAAATTTATAAGAAATGGTGAGTAAATGTAATATGCAAATTACATTGTGATTGCACAATAACAACATAGAATAATATGAAATAGTATATTTACTTTTGAATGATTTACAATGATGTCCAATGTGGCTTTATAAAGCTTTATTTTTCCCATGCAAGTAACTAAAAAATGTTACAGGAATATAACTTTCCAAAACTAACTCTAACAACTAACCTATTTATTTATTATTTAATAAATATACTATAGACTAAGATGTAAGAAAACCAACATTCCCACCTTATTACATCAATCCAAACAAAGGATGGAACACTACAAGGACTGAGCACAGTAACCCTTCTAGAAACTTAAATGAAACACCTTCACCAATTCTCCTTGCTCACCCAAGAAACACCAAACTGAGTCTATCAGTGGATCTCCTAAGTGTCAAACTTGCAAATCCTTTGTACCACATGAGAGAACATAATCCAACCCTCCATGCACAATGAGAGAACAACTCTCCTCTGAGAGTCCACAACTCCACTAAGTGTGTCAAAATCCTTCCTCTAGTATAGCATATGAGAGAAAAACTCTCCTCTAAGAGTCCACTTTCCAATGAAAGTGTCAATATCCCTTGAGAGAACAACTCTTCTCCGAGAGTCCATATCTCCTCTGATTAAATCGAAATCCCTCCTTCAAGGAACAACTCTCCTCTTTCGAGAGTCCACTTTCCTCCAAAAGTGTCATTATCCCTCCTCCAATGCAATGGGAACCAAATCTCTCCTCAAATGTACAAAGGAAATACACCAAGGTGAAAACACTAGTTGCACCCATAAGAATTGCCAAGTCCCCCTTGCTCCATGAAGGGACATAGATCGAAACTGGTGCTTCTCATGCAAAGTATCATCTATGAGTGAGAAGCTAGCTCAAGATGACAATAAAGCTCCTACCTCTAATGCATTCTCTTACACTTTACACTCTATCCACCTAATGTCGCATGTGATCTTTTGAAAGCCCCATTAGGTGTAACAAAGATAGCCTCGAAAGTCCAAGCATAAGATAAAATGAAAAAAATCATTTTAAGGTGTTGGGCTCAACCGAAATTACACCTTTATATAATGCGATATACACAAAGAAATCCTTATAACTCTCTATAAAAAATATATTCAAAATAAAAACTTTATCTCTCCAAAAAAACATCTTATCATTCCAAATAGTTTTGTAGACTTCAATGAAGAACTGTCAACTCTAATTCATAACACAAAAATAGTGTGATGAAAAAATCACTATGAATTTTAAACCAACAACCTCCAATGTTCAAATTACCAACAATGGGCCTTATCACCAACTCCTTTAAGCTTCATTATTGACAAATATTTGATTGCTTTTATTTTGAAATGTATCACTTAAAAGCAAATTATTTCTAAAATTTTTTCTAAAAAGTAACCACTCAAACATTTTTACCTTATGACACAAAACAATTAACTACTACTTATGTCTCCCACATCTTTAGAACTTGCAACTTGAATTGTTATTTTTCTGCCCACGTTTTTGCATCAAACTACTCATCAAATACTCACAATATTCTCAAAAAAATTATGGGTTTTATTCCTCTATTTGTTTGCTTTCTATAACACTTTAAATTTTTAAATTTTAATATAAAATGAGGAAAATATCAAAATTTTATTGAGATTGCATTAAATTGTTATAAAAAATATCATTCTAAAATCATAACAATTTACCAACAGATAACATGGTAAACTTGAACTTGAATTCTTTCTATCCTTGACAACTCCAATTTTAAGATAACATGAATTTGAATCAACTTCCATTGTTATGTTTCTCATGGCCCATTTTCAAGTTGCTCTGATACCATATAAGAAATGATGAGTAAATGTAATATGCAGATTACATTATGATTGCATAGCAACAACATAGAATAATATGAAATAGTATATTGGTTTTTGAATGATTTACAATGATGTCCAATGTGGATTTCTAAAGCCTTATTTTTCTCATGCAAGTAACTAAAAAATGCTATGGGAATATAAATTCCCAAAACCAACTAACTCTAACAACTAACCTATTTATTTATTATTTAATAACTATACTATAGACTAAGATGTAATAAAACCAACAAAATTGGAGACTACCAATGAAAGTAATAACCAAAGAATGACTTTGACAAAAAATTAATGTAGATAACTGAATGAAATACCTAGAATAGATGCCAATAGTTTGACAATTAAAATCATTAAATGGCCATTAATGAAGTGTACCTATCCCACTGGCAGGTGACAGTCACCAACTTTTCTCAATGTAACAAAACTTTTAAAATAATGCATTGTCATTTGAACTTATGACCGAAAAATATTTACATGGAATTACATTAGGTCTTGATACCTCTTCATCAGTATTTAAAACTACAATTAAACAAATTCCTAACTTTATGCATTCCAACATGTAGTGGATCAAGGATATCCAAAGATTCCAAACAATAAATTAAATATATTACTCTTATTAAAACCTTTCCTTTACATTGTTGTTGATCAAACAATTGGAGAGCATGTTTATGTTTCAAGAGGAACATCTTATTGGTGAAGAGTTGTGTGACCTCACCAACACCAACAAACATACCCGTTGCAGTCCAACACAAGCCAAACTTTTATACTGCTACAGTCCAACATAAGTCAAGTTTTTATAGTTATACTAGATTAGCGCTCATTCACAATGCATTATTTATGCAAGTTCAAGAAAGAATACTTTATAAACAAGCAAAGAAATGGCCCCCACTAAGGACAATTTTATGGGATTCAAACTTAGGATATGTTTCAAATTGTGATAGAAATGAGGGGTACAAAAATTCAATATAACATACTCCCTACTATATTTAATTGAAAACTAAGATGGAAAATTGCACTTTTAGGATTTCATTGGACAAAAAGTAAGATTTTTGAATCTTTCTATCAATGTATTTTAATGTATATATAGAATCTTAGATGTGAAGCATTTTTTCTAACTCCTTCCCACCAATGGAAGTGATCATGCATGGTATTTTCTCTAATATTCTTTTGCAACTATCAATTCTCACTAAACCACTAAAGGAAGTGTTGAAAAGAAATATTAAGCTCAGGACTAAGATAATCAATGTACATATCTCATTGGAGGCTCTTGCAATAGATAAAAAAAGACCTCACTCATAAAGTTGATAATAATTTCATGGATGCTCAAATGTTATCTATTGTTGGAGAAACCATACATAATGAAGGACAAATAAATCAAGATAATTCCATCTTGCTAAAAAATGAATAGAAGATAGTTTTTATTAGTTCAGCTGGAAAAGAGGGTCCAGAACACTATACAAAATAGCCCCCAGGGTAACAGATCTTAAACATGCCAGTAACAGTACATTGACAACACACTAACAGCCGACAAAAAATGACTAACCAAAAATAGTAGAAAACAAAAGCAAGAACTAAGGACTATCAGTAGTCCTGAACTTGGCCAAAAACTCAACCATGTCTTTGTAGTCTCCAAGGCTATCGATCCCCACTTGCTTGACTCTATCATCCAGATCCTTGACAACAACAAAAACCAATGCCACCTGATGCAAGGCCTTTGTGATGCCCCACCATGCAACCCTAGAGTGCTAGACTAACAAGAGACAATAATACAATTTTTTTTTTGAAACAAGGAATTGCATTAATCATTAAAAGGATTTGCATTAATAACAACATTAAATGAAATGATCAGCTAACACTTCTAGGGAACATAACCGCATTAGATAAAATTAAAACCACACAAGAATCTGCATCTCAATGCAACAGAATAAAAATACATCTTACATTTTTCTGGGATGAATAATTACAAATTCCAATACAAGGATCACAAGACCAATTACATCGGTTTACAAATAGTACAATAATGAAAGTATACAACAACTTGAAGATGAAGAGCAAACTGGAACTGGGACACTCCTGCTCTAATCTTGAACTGAATATCTGAGAAGACCAATAGATAGCTTTGCCTCCCAACCTTGTGGAACCCTAAGGTCCACCCCACCGATCTAGGAGATAACAATGAGGTTATGCTAGGTCACGGTTGCAACCAAGAACACAATCACAAGATCTAGACTCCATGCAGACAAACAAGATAACAAGACTGCATAGACCCGACAGTACTCAACAAGACAAATTAAAACATCCAGCTAAGATCAATCATGAAGACAAGTCTACACTCCAGAGGGAACAACAAAGATAAAACAAAGAAGTAACTAAAATGCATAAAGAGAGTGTCATCGCATGGTCCTAGCATGGGTTACCCAGGCTATCTCTCACCAGAAGCTGGCCACCATCTATGGTTACCCTGGTAGCCTCTCTCTAGGCACCAGCCCCATAGGGTGACACATGTAGAGCCGACATGTCCTCTCATGAAGACAAGGAGGTCGACCTTGCCAACCAGGCCTTCTCATCCCACCCTTAGCCTACGAAAGCACTCAAGGCATGGGTGAGGTAATCTTACTTATCTTGTTATGTGAATTACTACCCCAACCCTCCTAAATAAGTTATTAAGTTTCCACTTGCTTACAACTTCCATGGGGTTACCTAGGCGGCCTCCTACTAGGCACTGGCCCCACCATGAAAGCCACTCCCTTATCAATCTCTGACCAATCATCCAAACCATAACATGCAAGGATAAAGGATATAAAATGATTTTGATTCATTACATATGCCATTCACTTGGCCACAACAATATAATTTCCATTGCCCTCCTCAAACTCAAACAATACATCAAGAGACAGTATGACACAAGTACTGATGCTGAAATCCAAATAGTTAGACCTCTGGAGTCAGTGACTAAGTTCTTTACCAGGTTACTACATCACCTTTCCCATTAGGGAAACTAGGTTTCAACAACCACGATTTATTACAAGATCGACAAGGGGCAAATAACTCAATACATTTTTAATATAAGTTGAAAAAAAAGATATACAATCTTGTCCCAAGGATGACTTCACACTAACACCGGTCAAGGTTTGCAAAATAGAATTTATATCAATAAAAGAGTAAAACCATACTACAATCTATACCCAAAATGTTCTTACTTCTATGCATGAGAAATAATTACATTTACTCAAGAAAAAATGGAAAGCAATATCACATTTAACACTTTAGTCTAATAACCTTTACAAATATTTTATTAACAAGATCCAAATGCTATACTTCTGAGAAAGATAATTTTTCTTTTGCTTCAAAATCAACCGAAGATTCAATCAAGATTTAACTCAAAAGTATAACGCAATAGTAATCATACAAAACCTATACAATGACTACACTAAGTTGTAATCATGTTTACTAACTTAGATCACAATGTAATAACTATTCTACCTTACTATTCTATGCAACTCTAGTTATAAACTACCTTAAGAGTAACATCATTTCTATTGAATTGCCACTCGAACCACTAACACACCATGGTGATGGTTCAAATATTAAAGTTCTATTCTTGCTATGATTTACTTACTAACATCACGTTACACAGAACATCATAACTCAATCCATAACTAACAAATTCATTTTTACCAAAGTATGACTAATACATAATTATTAAGCTATCATTTCATAATAACCTAGTGTAATAAATTGTTCTAATATAAAAACTAGTTGGACTCATTACCCACCTATCGTTCTAATAAAACTATTTGCCATAAAAAGTATAAAGTAAAATAAATTGGTAGAAGAGTTAAGTGTTTTAGAGCACACTATCTTAAATGGATACTTAGCAAAGAAACTTAAAATTATTACAACCCTAAGATTAAACCAAGCTTTCTTAAACTGACTTACACCCATGTTATTAAGAGCACTCTAATGATAATAACAATTTTAAATTCCACAAAATACAAGGAATAATTAACAACTTTCTATTACAAGGAAACTAATATATACTCCATAATCTAATTAGTCATAAAAGAAACTTAGCTAAATTACATCACCACCATGAACATACTAAACTGAGTTAATAAAATACTCAACGAGCTCTTTTAGAATCTTTCCACAACCCACTAATATGCTAAACTTCCAACTACAACACAAAAGTCTTTCAATGATAACACAACATGGAAATGAGGATCAAATTACAAAGATTTAAAAATGAAGAGGAGACAACCGTGCCATTCAATACGAATGAGTTATTCCCAAAGAGATACCGTACGGTGGCCAAGCAGAGGGTTCAAAAATTTATTTGAGAAATGCTCAAGCTTTCTAATGTTGTAGAGCCAGAGAGATATCAGACTAAAGGTAGAAGAAGTTTCAGATAGAGGTAGAGAAAAATGGAAGAGTAGGGAGGCCGTACGGTGGCGACAGGAAGAAGTTGTTACCAACATTCAATAAAAGTTGTTATCAACATTCAATGATTTGGTAAGGATCGACCAAACAGTCCCCATGAGCAGTTTTGTAGGTTGGATTTCTTTTTGGTATAGAGTTTAGGAACAACCAGATAAGAACGACCAGCCACGACGTGCCATAAATCGGCCAAAATTTACTGAGGATGAATTGTTATCTTGCAAAGAAGAGGCTCTGCCATTCTCTCTCAATCAAAAAAGAATAACTCAGAAGAATTTTTATTAGAAATTAAAAATTGGAAAAGAAACATTGAAAACCAATTTGAAATTGATGGAGGGTGACTCATAAAGGACAATCCCTAAGATTCACCTCCAGATCGAAGGAATATTAACACCATCTGATGATTGATTTGCATGCAAGAAAATAACATTACACAGAGATAAAGATGACAAGGGAATTAGTTTGACACAAGGGTCTAAGCAAGTCACAAGACTCAATTAAAAGAATAGGTAAGTGAAATTGATTTGATTTAATTCAAAGGTGCATATTATTTTTCCATATCGTGGTTTCCTCCAGGAGTTAGATTGATTTCTGGCTGAGACTAAATAAGGTCTGTCATAAAGATTGCATGTGCCTCAACAAATTGATGTGGGCTGCTATAGAGAACATCACTAAGAAGTTGAAATAGGAATTGATGGTTGGGGAAAGATATATTAAAACAATGATAACAGAATTTGAAGAATAAAGCAGGAAAGATTTTGCAAGCTTATCAATTAAGTTAGAGGAGAAAAATGACGTCATTAAAGAAAAGTTCAAAAATTGATCTACAGGCGAAAATTGCAGTAATCCATTTGAGGAAGAGGTTTAGAGTTGTAGAGATGATTTGCAGGTTAAAAGTTATTCCAAGTTCTTCCAAGAGAAACCACTAAGAACCGAGGAGTTTTATAAAAATGACAAGGGTGAATAACAGATTGCTTCCATGCCAGAATAACCTGACAACAAAGGAATCTAATTCTTCAAAACAAACAGAGACAAAGAAATATAGAAATTCACAAGACATACCCGTACAATTCATGCTCCAAAATCAAATCTTCTTTCAAAATTTCCCCTCCTTTCTCTGCAAAACACTTCTCTGAAACATGCCTCCCAAAAAACTCCTCCAAAACAAACATAACCATAGACATAAAAACCCTCTCACACCAAAACCTCCCCGAGACCAAAATAGACAACAACCATTAATTCCAATAACCCCCAAATCTGTTACACAATCCCCCTCATTAAGAGAAATTTGAAATTTTACTTAACATAGAATTTCCATATATCCAAACATATACGACAACTGGCCAACAATAAATGATATTCCAAAAATCATTAAATTAATATCCAATACTATTCTTCAAAATAACGATATACTAATTAACCATATTAACTTATGACATAGATACTAATAAAATCATTAACATATTCCATTTAATCTATATTGGAATTTACTTAAATAATATTCCAATTTAATCAAAATACCATAATATTTGACAAGCTATTAAATATTCTTAATACAACATTACCTCATTATGCATTACCTAGATACACATGGGCTAACTACCCAAAACTCGACAGTAAACATTCAAACCACATGACGACTAACCAATTGAAGGTTGAACTGACCTAGGGAATAAACCTCATGTTATCTCTATCAACATTATCCATGGTGTAGGGCCTGCTCATACCTGCTAAGTCAGGTGGAGTCGAGGCCTGGTACCTGCAACGTATGTGAAAACCAATGGGTTGTATATGATCAACTATATATGTATATACCAAACACACATTGAGACAAAGAATCATGACGTAGTTGGGTGCCCGATCCGGGCAGTACTATACTGTCCTCGCTTTGAAACAAGACTATAACTATTTCTATTTAAAATCAAATGCATAAACATGATATTATCAAATCATCACTAAACATGTCCATCTCATCATAACAACAATGCCATTATAATCTCATACCACAAATCATAACTAAATCAGTCGAACATAATCTATCACAATCAGAATAAGCATAAACCATAGTCTCAATAACTCAAATGTCTCAGAATTGTCTGGAAGCAAAGGAAAAGCTAACAACTGTCTCAAATCAAGCAAAGAGTAATGCAAAACTAATAGCTATCACAAGCCAATTTAAACAAGGGGGCATTACAACCTTAGAAGCAAATTCAACCATGGTCTTCCACTTCTTTTACATTTTCTCATCTGCAGCTTGAGTCTCCCCATGTCCTCAATGGTTGTGACACACAGCAAATAGCTACCCTTTTTATCCAAATCATCGGCTTCCTTAGCAACAACACCCAAGTACTCTGAATTTGACCTATTCCTGGAAGTAAAATGGCTCATCCCTTCTTCCTCGTGCACAGACTCAGTAGGAGCTTTGTCCTTCCCTCCTCCATAGTTTCCTCCACAAATTTTGAGTCATCAGAAATCTCAACACCTTGAGGGTTAGTAGAAGGTTTCCCAACAATGCGATTAGATCGGCGAACCCTCGAGATGGTTTGCTTAATAGCCTCTTCCCCTTCACCACCTCTAGTCAACATGGGCCCCAGGTCTAATTCAATAATTTTTGTCGGACCAGTCGCCATCTCTTCTTCCTCAGTACCAGTCTTAGCTTTCTTAGCATGCACAACCCATTCCTCCTTAGCCACCATTCTCTCCCTTTTGGTCGAGCCAAATTTCTCTTTCCCTGGCTCAGGATTGGCTTCTCTTGGGGATTTGGTTTTAGATTTAGGGGTGGGAGTTCCAGCCAGGGACTTACATTCCACAATATAGGGGCCTCCCTTAGCAATTTTAGAGATCTTAGCGGTCCTAACACACATTTTTACCTTACCTTTAGAACCAGGAGAAACAAACATCTGGAGGTCCTCAATCATTTTGATCTTAATCTGCTTTGAGGGACACAAGGCAAGATGGAAATGGTACAGTCTCAAAATGAGGCCCTAATGGATGGGGACAAGAGGGTGACTAGGTTTTTTAGCCCTAAGCTCTCTACCCGACTTAATGGAATTTTCTAGAGAGAATTGAAGAAAAAAAGGAAAGCCAATTTCCATTTTGTTCCTAAAGTGATTAAGAAGGGCATAGTGATAATGGTAAAATACCTTAAAGCTTCCTTCCAACATGAAGAACTTCATGATCATCAAGTAGATTTGGCCCCAGGGCTCCGATAGTTTTTTCCTATCAAACCCACCATGTAACTTCATAGCTGCCTCCCCCTCTCTGAAGAAGATACCCATATGTTTTGGGTTGGGCACCTTACTACATCTAGTGTGCTTCTTCCCTTTAGTGGGGAGCCTCGTAGCCTGACTAATCACCTCCTCAGACACCTGGAAACCAATACCCCCCAAGCGGACTTATCTTCTGTCCTCTTCCCATGACTCAACAAACTAGCAGGACAAGTTTTTGTCATGGCCAATCATACCTTCCAAAAAGGAAACCACTTCCCCCACCTGGATGATATGCTAGACAATTTGGTCCTGCTTGAATTCCTCCACCGTGGTCGGCTCAATCTTCACAATCTCTCCACCCATATTCGTAGTTTGAATTTCACACAGATAACAAAGCTTAAAATTGTTAAGGTTGATGCTATTGTAATTAGAAAGTAACCCAATAAAATGGAAAGGATGTGAAGTAAGATCAATAATCACATCATAATTATTATGGCAATACACTACACTTATGCCACATTGCAAAATCTCCTTGGGAAGATAACTCAGCAACCACCTCATGTGGCAATGAATATCATCTGCTGCAGAGATTAACCAAATATTATTGCCCATAGGTGGACCCATCCTACACACCCTCTGTACCCCTACTAGGGGCCACCACGACATCCTTTTAGCCCAATTAGCTCTATCCCATGCTCCACACTGAAATTGAGGCTTTTTTGCTTTATGCCATGTCTACCTGTCATCTAGTCAGCATGCCAACCAATCAATGGATAGTTGACTCGCCAGCTATACTTCCAACCCACGCAAACCCCCTTCCTGAGCCACCTATGAGTGCTAGACTTCCCACCCATCTGCTTTTGAAAATTCAAAAATTTCTCCCTGCCAGAATTGTTGACCCGTCTTATGACAACAACCTCGATCCCGTTAGAACAGGTCTCTAAGAAGTGTGCATAACCCCCACCACCACCCAACCATAGAAAGAGGATGGTCACAACCCCAAACCAACTAATTCTTGTTGTTGTTTTCATCTTTCCTTATGATAGTATGAATCTCATTGGGCAGGCTAGTCATACTCCTCCAGCACTGCTAACCTTTGCTATCGTTGTCCAGGTTTACCATAGCATTGGCAACCGTGTTTCCCTCCCTGCATATGTGAGAGATTAAACTCCTCAAACCCATTGAGCAACAATTTAATATCCCCCATAATGTCATCCAAATTCCACCCAAGCTGAGCCGAATCCAAGGCAACATTAACAATTAATTTCGAGTCTCCTTCCACATGAAGAAATCTGATGTTCAAGGAGATAGCCAATTTAATACCCCATAACAAGGCTAAGGCTTCAGACTCATTGTTACTCTTGATGCCAATGCCTCAATAATAGGCATCCACAAAGGCTCTTGTGTCGGTTCTTATGATTCTCCTCCACTATCCACCCCCAGGCTCCCCTTGGTGGCTTTGTCAAAGTTAATCTTAAACCATCCTTTCTAAGGCATAACCCACCTAGTCTTGGCTCTAGCAAGCCTTTTAAAATCATCTATTTGGCAAGTACTAGGGTTGATATTCCAATGTTTTAATAGACATTGTTCTTCCCAACCAAGGGGTCTATCAATTGCTTTGAAATTGCTAGAGTTAATGTTCTCTGCCAGCAGTTTGAGGCAACTCTAGAAGACTTCCACAAGGGTTCTCCATTTCTCTCTGAAGATCATGTTATTACACTCCTTCCAAAGATTCCAGGCCAGGTGGGGTGGTAACTGTAACCAGAGCTCCTTGGTCACCAGGAGCACCAGACTGAAAGGAGGCCTCCAATCCCAAGCTAGGGTAGCAAGATTACTATTCAAGGTCCTACATATATTAAGCTTCTAAAAAATCAATCCCTAAACCTCCCAAGCAAAACTACAGTGAAGGAAGAGATGATTGGGTGTCTCTTCTTCAGTTCCACAAAGAACACACCTGTTTGGCATTTGAAAACCCCTCCTTTTTAGATTATCCATAGTTAGAATTTTGTTGTGCATCAAGGTCCACTAGAAGAAATTGACCTTAGGAAGAAGTTTAGGAATCCAAACTTTCCCCCTAAATCTTTCCTCCCCAGTGTCTAACAACAGGCCATAAGCACTTCTAACTAAGAATAAGCCTTTGCTATCCTTGTCCTAGATCATCTATTCCCGCTTAGGGAAGAGAGGGAGTCTGAAGTCCTCTAGGTCCCTTTGTAGTTGCATAGCTAACATCCTATCCTCTTCATGTTCCAAGGCACATTCTTTCATATCTTTCCATTTCTTGAATCCCCTGTGAATCCTTAAGTAGTTATCCACCTTGGGTCCAAAGAATCTATAGGCCTTGTTTGCAATTCTACCATACTCCATCTCCTTGAGTGGTTTATCCTTCAGCCATCTGTCCTCCCAAAATTTAACGTCCCTGCCATCCCCAATCTTCCACCTGATTCCTTGGTGAAGGAGGCCATGGGTCTTGAGGGTACCATTCCAAATGATAGAGCCTTTTGGTAACTCAACATTAGAGAGCAACTTGTTTCCCCACTCCCCATTGAGATACTTAGCCATCATAATTCCCCCTAGTCCTTATTACCATGAATTAGATTCCATCCCACCTTGGACAAGAAGGCACGATTCATGAGTTGAATTCTTCTCAGTCCCAATCCTCCTTGGCATCTAGGGGTACATACTTTGTCCCACCCAACTAGCGCAATTCTTCATTTCTCCTCCACTCTAGACCAAAGGAACTTCTTTTGGATTTGCTCAATGTTCTCTGCCACATACCTATGATTTTTGAACAGATTTAAGGAGTAGTTTGGCATCTTGAAGGGAAGATTTAAGAAGTTGGAATTTCCCCGCTTGACTTAGAAGTACCCCTTTCCATCCAACCAAATTTCCTCTGTATTCTTTCTAGTAACCCATTCCAATAGTTAGAAGAGACTTTAGTGGTAGTAAGCAGGAGGCCCAAATAAGTGGCTGGGAGCCTCGCACTCGAACAACCCAAGGCCCAGGTGATTTTTTGTTGGAGATTCTCCTAAGTATTAAGAAAGTAGATGTGGTTTTTCTCAAAGTTAATACTCTGACCAAAGGCTCCTTCATAATCCTTTAGCAGCCCCTTCCATCTTCTGGCTCCAAAAATTGAGGCGATCCTAAACAATATAGTATCATTGATGAACTACTACATGACCGAAGTCTGAGTAGATGTGGTGGGCTTGATACCTCGTAGAGTCCCCTGCATCAAAAGTTTGCAAGCATTCCTACCCAAAACTTTAGCCAATATGATAAAGAGATAGGGAGAACGAGGGTCACCTTGCCTGAGGCCTCTCCTAGAGGGGAACAACCCTCTGGAAGAACCATTGACCAGAACAGAGAAGTGTATCATGGAAATACACTCCTTGATCAAATTAGTCACGCTCTCTTGAAAGCTGAATTTCCTTAAAACCCTAATTAAGAAGTCCCAATTGACACGATCATAGGCTTTAGAGATATCCAAGTTGAAGATCATACTTGAGGAATTGCTCTTGGAGATTGAGTGGATAATCTCATGCGTAGTGATGATCGCATCAAGAATTTGCCTCCCAGGAACAAAGCCCTTTTGATTTGGTGTAATGAGTTTGTCAAGGAGAGGTTGAAGCCTAAAAACTAGATTTTTGGTGAAGACCTTGTACACCGTGTTGTAAAGACTAATAGGTCTGAAGTCAGTCATAAGATTGGCTTCCATCTTCTTCAGGATCAAAGCAATGAAGGTGTTGTTCAACGTCACAGAAGCCTACCTGTTCAAAATAAATCCTTGGCCGGATTGAAGACATCATTCCCAACAATCTCCTAGAAGGTTAGAAAGAAGGCTAAGGGAATCCATCTGGGCCAGGGGATTTGAAGGCGCCCATAAAGAAGACAATAGCTCTAACTTCCTCCTCCAAGATAGGTTTCATCAAAAGATAGTTATCCTCTTCAGACAAGAATGGTCGGTATGGCATCCAAGAGGGAAATATTATCCTCCATAGGGGCACTGGTCTATTGAGCAGCTAAAAAAGACTCAAAATAATTGGAAGCTAATCTCTTGATCTCCCCATCATCCTCAAGAATAGTGCCATGCTCATCCCTTAGTACCTTGATCGTATTCCTCTTCCTATGCCTTAGGGTGGATTGGTGAAAGAAGGAAGTGTTCCTATCTCCTTCTTTAAGCCATTGAACTTATGATTTCTGCTTCCAGTAAATCTCCTCTTCCTTAAGAGTTTGCACCCATTCCTTAGAGAGAGTGTTATCCAAGGTCTGCAGTTCCTCAAAAAGGTCCCCCTTCTCCATTTTGTCTTGCACTTCCTTTAGCTGACCCATAATGTTTTTCTTCCTAGTGAGGACATTGCCAAAGATATATTTATTCCATCCTTTAACTTTTCTCCTCACATTAGCCAATTTCTGAGCCAATCTATACATTGCAGGCCCTTGAATAGGGATATTCCACCACCTAGAAAGATTGTCCCTAAAGTCAAGATGGAGAGCCCATATCATTTCAAATCTAAAGGGGAAGGGGCCCTTCATACTCCCCTCATACCAGCTGAGCAAAAGAGGGTTGTTGTCAGAGCCCACCTGAGGAAGGGCAGTCAAATGCACAAGATTAGTGATAGCCCAGTAAGAAGAGACTAAGAATCTGTCTAACTTAACCTGGATAAGATTGTTCCCTTGTCTCTTGTTTGACCAGGTGAAAGCTTGCCCCATGAGATCAATATCCATGAGACCAACACTACCTAAAAACTCAGCCAGGTCTGACATGCTATTCGAGAATTCCATGAGACCCCCATTTTCTTAGATGGGTAGAGAGGGGAATTTAGGTCCCTTGCGACCATCCAG
The DNA here is from genome assembly GCA_027924645.1 of Cunninghamia lanceolata. Taxonomy (NCBI): domain Eukaryota; kingdom Viridiplantae; phylum Streptophyta; class Pinopsida; order Cupressales; family Cupressaceae; genus Cunninghamia; species Cunninghamia lanceolata. Next base: position 1,752,362 of record BSBN01000124.1, on the reverse strand, counting down.
TTAGTTCCTCTTGCTTCTTTAATTTTGTCAACCAAACTATCCCAAACCTCCTTTCTATTACTGTGAGAATTGGGAGCATAAACATTGATGAGACTCCACCTTTCAAGGTGACTTTGGAAGGAAACTTCAATATAATGTCTAGAGCAAGAAATCACACTACCTACTAGATTATGGTTCCATATAGTAGCAACACCTCCTGAGGCTCCTTGAGCTCCACTAATAGCATAGCTCGCACTGGGCCAAATCTTTTTTATAGCTAGTTTAAAAATTTCCTCCATCATTTTGACTTCCTGAAGTAAGAGAATATCAACTTTATTGTCAAAAATATAGTTCCTAACTAGTAATTATTTTTTAGGGCTATTGAGCCCTCTAATGTTCCACAAGATGATCTTCATTTCTTGGTCTTTCTAGGAGAGGCCAAAAAGATGGTCTGTTTCCCCCTAGCAATCTCCTATTCCATCTCCCACTACCTAGTCTTGATGTGTGAGGGTCTGCCCCTACTGTTATCCCCCCACTTCAGCTGTCTTTTTGCTGCTTCTTTTCCCTTTCTTTTTTGCTATAGTCCAGCCTTCCTAGTCCTCTGGGCCTCTGCTAGGCCCAGCAGCTGGGGATGGGGAAAAGTTTGTCTCTAGGGAACTCAGCCCCATTTTGGTGTAACCCATCTTCTCCCCTGGGCTATGCACTTCCCACACCATACTCAGTTGGGAGACCCCCCTCAACACACCAATGTTTGAGGTGAGTTCCCCCTCCCCCATTTCCTTCTGTCCCCCACTAGTGACAACATCCTCATGGAACTCTTCCCTCAGTTTAGAGGCTTCTTTTGACTCTTGTCCCTCCTCTTCGTGGGCCTCCCCATTGACAATCACCTCTTGGGTTGCCTCCAAAGGCATTGTAACCTTCTCCTCCAAAGGGACCTACAGAGGCACCATCTTTAGAACCACCCCCAACGGTTCCCTCCCTAGAGAGACTGGGGGCGATTCCATAATTTTAAGGATGTCTTCCTTAAAGGGGTACTTTTCTGAGTTCTCCCCCGAGGCAACTCGAGCCTGCACTTGGGGTGGGGGGTGTTTAAGGGCCCTGCACTAGGTGAAAATGTGTCCTGGTTTCATGTAGTTCTAATAGAAAATCCCAGAGTTCTCATACAAAATACTCTTATTCCACTTCCCGTACTTGGATTCCAAAATAATAGAAGTGGGGAGGGTCTTAAAGACATCAACATTGACACATAGCTGAGCATAAACAAGCCTTGCCTTGGCCTTAGTGACCTTGTCTACCATCACATAGTCACCGAATGTGTTGCCTATCCAGGCAAAAATTTCCTCATCCCAGTATTCCAGAGGGAGGCCTAGCATCCAGACCCAGACAAGAGCCCACTAATTAAGGTCTGCTTTAGGATCAAAGCCTGTCCTCCATTTGCATAAGGAAAGTGATTGTTCCCATACAGCCAGGGACCCCCTACCAAGATTGAAGGAGGTCTTCCTGAGAGGTAAACTTGAACAATAACATACCACCCGACATAGCATTGGTAGAGACACTTCCCTTAAGAAACCATTTGGCTGACATCCAATAGTGGACCAAATCAATATTTGGTATAAAAGCAAAAAAATTGCCCACTAGGGTATTTCCATCGAAGCCACCACTCGTAAAACTGTCTGGTCTGGGAGCTTGAGCACCTTAGCCCCATCATAGTTAGATATAACCAGGATGCAACTAGTACCACTTGCCCCATCATGCATAGCTCCAATGAGGGCCTCCTTCCACTTTTTCGATCCTTGTTTCAAGGACGAATTCACATGTTCCTCCCGACAACCCGTGTCTACAACTGATTCCCCAGGAGTCAGGGGAGGGGACTGGATCACCCCCTGGGATTGTCACTTTCCATTCCTGCGCAGTACCAAATTCAAATGACAGAGAAGAGGGAAAGTTGCAGAGCATAGAAGATAGTTAATAACTTTGATTTAAAAGCAAAATATCATCCCAACATGAGCAATTTTTTTGAATTTAAAATATAATATGCCTTTTTTAATGAAGAAAAGCTTTATTATTGATAAAAATAATAAAATACAAGGACACAACATGATGTAAAAATATAAAGAGATATCCATTGTTGAATCCTACAACATACATAAAACAATGATCAAACAAGAATGATCACTATCAAACTCTACCCAAGACTAAAAAGAAACAAATACAAAAAGTAAGACACTTTGAAACAAGCAATATGAATCCATGCATGTTCTTCTTCTACATTGAAGCAATAGAGCCTTGGCCCCAAAAATGATCTCTTTTAAAATGCACATCAACTTAAGAGACAAAGAGGGTCAAGAGAAAATGATGAAAACCCACTTGTCCCTCCTTGTGGATTACAAAAAATCCAACCAAAAAAAGTTCTTAGACATTGCATTAAGTTAGCATGACATATTTACTGAGCTTAGGATTCACCCAAATTTCCTTGCATGGGCCTAATTTCTTCGACATAGTTTCTTATAGGAACCACCTCTAGTTGCAAGTTCTCTTCCTTGTTTAACCTCAATACTCACATGTTCCATAGAAGGAAACAAATACTAGATCAAAAGTGGCAAGATGCCACATAGGAACTCTGATCTACCCTACATGAATTCTTGTCCATAATGTAGATATGTTGCAGCAACTTCATACTTCCATGGATGCCCTAGAAAAAATAATCCTATGTTGAGAGAACATATAATATCCACCAAGAAGGTGCAAAATAAAAATGGTGAACTCTTCCCTACTACTTCCTCTAAACTAACCCCTTTTGAAGATATACAAAATATAGAGTACCATGTTGTCTAGCAAACATTTTTGAAAACTAATAAAAAACCCCAAGACACATCCTTACATGCATTTGCACGACAAAATAAAAATGTATGAAAGCTTCTCTTCCTAGAATTTGTACAATCTACTTTAAGATTCTCCACTTTATAGGTCACAGAAATCATATTCTTAATTGCGTATCTTTGTTTCATTTGTTCAATGTTAGCCTTCTTTTCATATTCCAAAGCAGTCCTAGATCAAATGAGATCTTGTTGTGCATTGTCCAACTCTACCTTTAAAGCGGGCACCTACTATACATATACGTGTGCTCTACTATGTTCCTGTCAAAGATCAAAGACTTGAACTATTGACACTTGTTGGGCAACATTCATTTGAACAAATGGAACCATCTTAAAAATATCATTTCTATCATTTCTTGTAGCTATAATGGATTGTAGATGGTCTTCCAACATTGAGAAACATGAGATGAGTATATATCTAAATTCCTAGAAATCTCTTCAATTTTTTGGCCAAATGACCCTAATATTTCGCAATAGCACCCAACTACTCCAAAATGTCACTCAATTGTTTGTTGAGCTCATTATTATAATTACAGAGTCGTACAAAATATTTACAAGATTGGCAACCTAAAAAAGAAGGTTAGATAGAAGATCTACTATAGCAACTCCAAGAGGCATGATGTTGTTAAAAACATAGTTGAACATCTTTGTTTCTAAATGAAAAAGAGGATTATTTGATGGTAGGATTTAGAGATGACATGGCAAGAGATCTTAATCCCTAATAATACAAATTTCCAAGTTAATTTTATAGGAAAAGCAACTAGAATAGAAAGGAGAATAGCTTGCCATGGGTCTAGGAATGTGCATAGAACTAGAAATTGAGCTTGGATAGCAACCTTTGACTTCCAAAGAGCATTGCTAAGATTATACCATTCGGTAGAAGAAAAAGATAATCTCCATTTGGAATTAAATCTACCATCAATCTTAAAAGAGGGAAGGAGTCTAATACACACAACTGCCACTGGAAAATGGATGATGTTGTAGTCATGCCTTTACAAATCTTTAAAAAATTACGTCTCATACTGGTGGAGGATTTAAGTTGGAGCTACGTGGGGATAGGAGATTGCACAATGTGAATTATTTACAATTGATTCTTAAAAAGTTTGAATTCTAATTTAAGGTTGCGATCATCCTTCCACATCATTTTAGATAGGTCCCATAAATCCACAAAGCTCTGTACACCTATTTGAATGGCCATTTCCCCCTAATTGTTTGATAGTGGAAAGCAGTTTGTCATCCAATTGAACGACTCTATTCCACCATACTAAGGAAGTGAGGAAACTCAAACCATTGCTAAGAGAGTTATCTTTCCAATACAAAAGAGATGAAACAACCTATCAGGACTTCTAAATACTCTTTTCTTGTTCAAAAACTTTAATTTTTAAATAAAGAGCTAAGAAAAATTTGTCTAGTCACCAAATAAAAGCCCAAGATTCAATTGTAACTTACCTCTAATCTTCATAGATATAGCAATTGAGATTGTTTTTATTGCCTCATCAAAACTTTATATTCCTTTATTAATATTATTACAAACTTGCTATGTTGACACATCTAAACATATACTTAAAAACAAGTATAAAAAAAATAAGTTTTTTAATGTTAGCTCTTCACAATTATTTAAAAAAATTTCTTATGTTGGCTTTTGACGAGGTGGTGTTAGTTGTATATGGAATAAGAGGCTTCCACCTAATATCTATTTTTTTTAAGGTTATCCATCGGTCTTATAAAGTAGGAAGCTATCAAATCAATACCTAAAAAAACACAGGATAGGTATACGTAACAAAACTCTAAATATCTTTAAGACCAATTTTTTTTTGAGAAAACTAAAGTACGTATTTGTTAATTGGAAAGGCACTTCTAGTATTGATCAATTTAAACTAAATAAGATATTCGGGACTTTGGCCCCATCTTTAATGTAACTAAGCTTCACTTTGGACTACTCTATAACCTAGAAATTCAGGCTTTAAAAAAAAATCAATTCTTACAAGAAAATGTTATAATGTTGTGTATGTTGGTTTTAAGCCTCGTTAAGAAAACAAATAACTAATTACCATCAATTAAAAAAAATGTAGATTATGTATGGTGTCAACCTATTTGACAAGTGGAGAAGTTATAAATTTATTTATATTAATAGTGTAAATTATAGTGAATTCATAAAGTTGTACAACAATGGTGATACTAAGAAAGTTATTTGAAAGGTCATTTGACCTATTATAGAAAAGTGATTATTTAAAGGCATCACAAGAGCTTCAAAAGTTGTCAATGGGAAAAGGGTTAAAGGGTAAATTGTCCAAAGTGATGATACATTTGTCATTTCTTCCCCTAGCAACAATCACTTAAGGTAGTGATGTGCTAAGTGGGCCCCCTTGCCTCATAATCATTACCAACATAAATAAATGAGGACAATGTCAATAGTGTGATGACTACTCATTGAGGTCATCTTAGAAACGACTAAAACCCACACACGTCAGATCCCATAAAAATTAAAAAATAATTAAAATTATTTCAAGAGACTGCATCTAATTAACATAAAGACATGAGTGGGTTATAGTTGGGTTAAATCCACATTGATAAGAACTGTGAGTCAATCATGACATATAAGTCACATTTAATTAATTAGGAATCTATCCATTTATATATTCATTTGTGAGGTGTGCAAACAATAACAAGATGTCAATTGCATTATCAATGTGGGCTTCTACCAAAAAACTTTCAAAATCACTCAAATGTTGACAAAAAGGACATAATTTTATAAAATATAATTTATTTAATAGTCACATAACAAATTGACAATTCAATTAATGTTGACTAACTATAAAATCATTAAACTAAGATATAGAATCAACTAGTTCTATTTTAAGTCATATAACAAATTGACAATTTAATTAATGTCAACTAGCTATAAAATCATTGAACTAAGATATAGAATCAAGTAGTTCTACTAACAACTTGCTTATGTTATTATGTTAAGAAGTTTAAATGTCCACATGAAAATCTTTACTTTACTAATATTCATTTCATCTACCTTTGACACTTAGAGTTCAACTAAGTCAACTCAAACAAATTCATTATTTTAAGAGGTAATTCACAATTATACAATACCAACACTGTCAACTTATGTAAAAGTGCATTGGTAAGCATTTAAGGAACCCATCAAGTGTATGGTAAATTTAGTTTGAATAGAGTTATGAATCATAGTCATGCTTTTGCAAAGATTAATTAGCATTGGATAAGTTTTCTAGGTTAAGTAAACTCTATCACTTGGAAGGAATCAAGTATCAACATTCCCTTTCAAATGTGTTATTTTCATTTATTCAAATATAATTTTGCATTAATAATTTATTTTATCAAGGTTCTACTATATATATTGTCTATCTTCTTTGCTCGTATAAATAACTCAAGACTTAAAACCTCAATATTACTTAAACCATTTTAAAATCCTTTCAAGTGAAATTGGATATCCATAATCTATTGTAAAGAGTAGAAGGCATTACAAGTATATCGACCTTAACTAATATGGTGAAACAATTGATCGAAGGTTGAATGAACAACCATTGAACAAGCACATAGAGCACACAAATGGAAGAAAAACAAGGAAGAAAATAATGGAAATTAAATGAAATTACAAAAATAGTGGAAAGATTACAAAGGACTACCAATATGTGAAACCTAGTTGCACTATGCTACCCAATCCTAAAATATATGTGCAAAGACTTTGCAATTATAATTAAGCTCTAAGCTCTACTCAAAAACCTAATCAATTTCTCTCAGATGGTCAACTAACTTGTTCAAAAGACCAAAGCTCCAATATATAGTGCATGCCACTTGCACTACCATGTAAGGTAGATTATTGCTGAAAAAAATGCATAGTAAGAAGATATCTCAACTAACAAGGTGTTTTCTAACAAAGAACAATCCAACCATTCCTTAATAAATTTGAAATGACATTATTTTGACCTCCCAAAATTGACCTGCTATTAGAAGGTCTAATTGTTCCATCTAACAAAAGCATTTTGATAGAATGACCGATTCCCTAACATATGACATTGATTGATCACTATGAAGTATGCACATATAAATATGTCACACAAAAGATCAATAGTGAGTCTTCAACACATAAGAACTTGCTCTTGACACAAAAATCCACCCAACACAACATGACATGTGTGGTTAATCCATCACACAACAAACTACCATAGCATAGGGTGTGCACAAGATAATATTTTACTTGGGAAGCTAAACATGTATTTTGGGTGATGCAAGATTTTAATGACCCAAGGATGCTCCTACATTAGACACCCCTTGTAAAAAGATTATGAGCTAGGTACTCGCAATATAGACTATATGGACAACTCATTTGACCACCCAAGTCAACTAACTTTAGCTTCAAGAATCCACAAGTCATCCTCACGCCCCTTACCCTTCCATCAAATAAAATATTCCTTGTACTCACTCTATTGGGTCTTCTTGCATAAGGGCGAATCTAAGATTTTCTCAATTATCTCTCATTACTTTTCTTAATATCTCCTTTCTCTATTAGGAACTTCCACTAACTACACACCCAAACCTTCAGGTACATGGTAGGAATGTAGATTAAGTACGTTGGATATTGGTGAGATATCTAACCCTTCTGGTAGCTTGATCTCATACGTGTTATTAAAAAACTTATGTAGAATCTGGTATGGATTGATCTTCTTGGGATTTAGTTTATTATATGTTCTTCTAGGGAACTCTTTTCTTACATGCACTATGGCTAACTCTCTGTTTACATAATCCTTCTCTCTTTTATGCTCATTTATATGTAACTTGTACCTTGTGTTGCTTCTTAACTTGCACATGATGTCCTTTATGTGTTGTGTAAATTTATTAGCTTCTGTTATGTATGAAAATGGGATTAATAAAATTGTGTGTTTATTAGACTCAATCAAACCCTTCTTTCACATATACATTCAAGGACATAGATCAAGCTAAGTCACAACTGTGATAGAGGATTCAGCTACAGGTCTGATGTCACTATGAGATGCTTGGAGAGATAGAATATATTGATATTTTGTCAAAACCCTAATTTGATTAGGCCTAAAACCTTAATTATGCAAAATCCTAAACAAATAGACAAAACCTAACAAATGCTCGCACATGAAGGCACTAAATACAAATTAGAAACATACCAGGATTTAAATTTTAGAAATTAGAAAATTTAGGGATGAAAGAGGGATCACCCTTGTCCAAGGTAGCACTTTTTCTACAGACTGGGAGCCAAATATGCTGTAGAATGTACCCTGCTAAAAGATTTCTGACAGTGACAAATTGGAGGATAAAAGAGGGATCGCCCTTGTCCAATTAGGGATATTTTCTACTACTTTCTTTAGATATGGAATCCTTATGCTAGAACAGTCACAGTTAGGAGGGTCCTCAAAGAAAACAATCCAGACTGCGCAATTAGAGTAAACACAACGAAAACAACTCAAAGAAATGAAACAAATGCAGATTCAGTGATTCAGTATATCATAGAATTTAAATACAATTTTTTTGGCATCATGCACGCTTACAATTAGGGCTTACAAGCTTGATTACAAAATATCCAAATATGCACAAGATGTAGCTTTAAAGCCACTTCATAAGGAATTCAAACTAAGGATCTTCTAAATCATCAAAACTTCTTTCCTAAGGATCTATTACATCAATATATATCATCTCCAGTACAAAATATTCCTCCACATCGGCCAAGGAAGATCACAAAACCCAATGAAGAGGTGTAACGTGTGTACACGAATAGGTCAGGCCTAAATGGATAGAACTTGATCCCAAATGCATAGAATGATGTGTAGATCTTTGGGAAGGTTAGCCATAAACCATAGATCATTGAATGATGTGTCATTTAGCTCCGCAGGTTGAGAAATTCTCCACAAGTCTTCTCCTTCAGTTGATTGTTCTAGATTGTCAGGATGCTTTGTTATGAGAAAATAGTAGATCTTATGATAGTGATATCTTTCCGGTACCTGATCTAAATGCTTTGAATTCTAGATATGATGTAGATGAATGAATCTAGATGCTAAGTTCAGCTCTGCAAGGTCTGAAATACAACTGCGATAAAATGTGAACCAAAATACAGAAACTACTACTGACTGAAATGCCCGAACTGAACTAGAAAATGAAAAGAAACAAAATGCAAAAAAATTGAAATGCAAATCTTTTTGTTTGATGCAAGATTGCTCTTGAACCAAGGATGTTCCTACATTAGACATCTGGGGTTATTGAAAAAGTGAGTCCCTCACTTTGCTGGGGCTAGAGGAAAACCAAGACGGTCCACCTCAGCCTAAGAAATCTAAGATGAATCCTCTTCCAGTCTGCCTTTCCACTTCACAAGATATTCTTTATATTTTCTTCCTCTTGTGCTACATCCAACTCTGCTGTCCAAAATGTCCTCTATCTGCTCTGGTGCTTGTTGTGGTAACTGCTTCTTCAAGTCTTCTCAATGTTGTCACTGAACTCTGCTTCATGATACTAATATAGGTCTGCAATATTAAAAATAGGCGATATACCCAATGTCTCCGGTAGCTTCACTTCATATGCATTTCCTTAATCAAACTTTTTGATTATCTTGCAAGGTCCAAACTTCTTCATCTTCAACTTGTTATATGTCCCAAGTAGAAATCTTTCTTTTCTCAAGTATACCATCACTTCATCACCAACTTCAAATTCCTTATGTCTTCTCTTCTCATTTGCTTGTTCTTTTTACTTACTATTCATGTCCTCCAAATATTTCTTCACCTGATCATGCACTATCTTCATGTGATCTACAAATTCTTCTACTTCTGCACTTCTCTTTTCCTTTGCACTAATATATCTCAACTCTGCTACTCCTCTAGGGTTTACTCTGGTAACGATCTCAAAATGTGTTCTTTCAGTACTCTTATTCACTAAATTATTGTATGCAAACTCTTTTTGTGAAAGAATCAAATCCAAACTTCCTGCCTTCTCTCCAACCAAGCATCTCAACAAGTTTCCCAAACTCCCATTCACTACCTCTATCTTTCCATTAGTTTGTGGATGAAATGCTAAACTAAACTTCAAATCTATCTTCATCTTCTTCCAAAGTGTCTTCCAAAAGTAACCAACAAACTTTGTATCTCTGTCTGAAATTATGCTCTTAGGTAATCCATGAAATCTCACAATCTCCTTGAAAAATAGGTTAGATACATGCATTGCATCAGTTGTCTTCTTACAAGGTATGAAATGTGCCATTTTTGAAAATCTATCCACCACTACAAATATTGAATCATGTCCTTTTGGTGTCTTAGGCAATCCCATTACAAAATCCATACTTATGTCTTCCCAAGGTCTCTCCGGAATTGTCAAAGGTTTATACAATCCAGTATTCTAACTACTTCCTTTTGCTACTTGACAAATTCTACAACTCTGAACAAATTTCCTAACATCCTTATGTATCTGAGACTAAAATTAATTTTCTCTTACCAAAGCCACTAACTTATTAATGCCAAAATGTCCTACCAATCCACCACTATGTTTCTCCTTGATCAAATTGTCTCTCATTTAACTTTTAGGTATGCACAATTGATTTCCTTTGAACAACATATCTTCTCAAATGAAATAGTCCAACCACTTACACCTATTTTTCACAACAGGTTCCTTACATGCTTTCCAAGGTTTTGCAAAATCAACATCTCCCTCATACATGTTCTTCAATTCATCAAATCCTGACACTTCAACTCTCATCTCTATCAGCAAGTTCCTTCTACTCAATGCATTTGCAACTTTGTTTGATTTCCCACTCCTATGCTTCAATACAAATGTATAACTCTACATGAACTCTACTCATCTCATATGTCTGGTTCAATTTACCTTGACTGTTCAAATATTGCAAAGCTTGATGATCTGTATACAACACAAACTCCTTAGGCAATAGGTAATGTCTCCACTTCTTCAAGGATTGAATTATGACATAAAACTCTTGATCATAAACTAAATATCTTCTCCTTGCATCATTCAATTTCTCACTGAAATATGCTACATGTCTACCTTCTTGACTTAACACTACTCCAATTGCATTCCCGTTTGCTTCACAATCTACTTGAAAAACCTTATTGAAATCTAGTAATGCCAAAATGGATTGCTCTGTCACTTTCGGCTTCAACAACTCAAAACTTTTGTTTGCTCCTGATGTCTACTTGAAATCTTTTCTGTCACTTCTCATTGTCTCTGTCATAGGGTTACAAACTGAACTAATTTTTTGATAAACTTCTGGTAGAAACTAGCCAATCCATGAAATGATTTGACTTCTCTAATGCTCTCTGGTGTAGGCCATTCAACAATTGCTCTCACTTTCTCAAGATCCATCTTCTGTAGAACTCACAAATCCCAAATATACTAACTCTTCCTTCATGAAACTACATTTCTTAATGTTTATCAACAATTTCTCTTCTCTTAATCTTTGCAATACTTGTCTCAGGTGCAAAAGATATTCTTCTTTTGTCTTACTAAAAATCAGAATGTCATCCAAATATACAATAACAAAATTACCCAAGAATTTGTTCAAAACTTCATTCATCAATCTCATGAAAGTACTAGGTGCATTTGCCAATCCAAAAGGTATTACTAACCACTCATGCAATCCTTCATTTGTCTTAAAAGCAGTTTTCCATTCATCTCCCTCTTTGATTCTAATATGATGGTATCCAGTCTTCAAATTTATCTTTGTGAAATATTTTTCTCCACTCAAACAATCCATAATATCATCCATCCTAGGTAAAGGAAATTTATACTTAACTGTGATCTTGTTTATAGCTCTAGAGTCTGTACACATTCTCCATTCTCCATCTTTCTTTGGTGCTAACACTATAGGTACTGCATAAGGACTCATACTTTCTCTGATCAAAACTTTCCTCAACAACTCTTGTATCTGTCTACTCAATTCTTCATTTTCTGTTGGTGTCATTCTGTGTGTTGCTTTGTTAGGCAAACTAGCTCGGGGTATAAGATTCATGTGATGATTGATACTTCAAATTGGTGGAAATCCTTAAGGTATGTATTGTCTGATATGATGTCTTCATACTCTATCATCAACTCTTTTATCTCCTCCAGTTGTGATTCTTTGGTCTCCTTCAATGTTTTAGGCTTCTTAGGAATCAAAGCATAACACATGTTCCCATGTCTCAAACCATCCAATTTTTTTTCCATCTACCAAACAGATTCTAGCATTCCCACATATTTCACTCTTAGGATCATCTTCTAAAGGAATCAAAATAATTCTCTTTTCATTTGATGTTATAGTGAATGTATTCTTTCTCCCATCATGTATAACTTTTCTATCATACTGCCAAGGTCTACCCAACAAGATAGACAAACATCCATAGGCATAATATCACACAAGACTTCATCATGATAAGATCCAATATGAATTTTCACCAAACATTGTTCACTCACTAGTACCTTATGATCATCTTAAATCCATGCTATCTGATAGGGCTTAGGGTGTTTCAATCTTTCCAACTTCAGCTTAGTTACCATCTCCCCTGAAACTAGGTTATCGGAACTACCACTGTCAACAACTTTTTTAAAACATTTACCTCCTGATTTGCATCTAGTTCTAAACAAACTTTTCCTTTGCGATGGTTCTTCATCTATCTCTGCTTGAAAAAGTCCTCTCCTCATGACAAGTGATTCTCCTTTCTCAGGTTTTCCAACTAAACTAGGTGATCCAACAAGTTCTTCAACATAGGCTGCTCTTCCAACAAGTTCTTCAACATAGGCTGCTCTTCCATTGTTCTCTGCTCTCTTGCTGGTACTCCCCTGATTACATTCAAATGCTCTATGTCCTTCACCTCCACACTTGAAACAAGTGCCTTTGAATGTTCTCCTATAAGGTTCTCTTCCTTCTCTTCTATATCCTTCATTCCAGTATGCATTAGGGTTTCCTCTCCGGTAGTAAGTTCTGTCATCTCTTTGGTATGCACTGTTATCTCTTTCATCCTACTTGAATGTATGCTCTTGTCTGCTCTGCTCCGCATATGATCTCTCTCCTCTGGAAAATGCTCTACCTCTCTAAAATTTACCTCCTCTGCCTCTCTGTCTCTGATCATGCCTCTTATTCAACTTCTCTTCAACTTTCAGGGCAAACTAATATGCTTCCTCCAAAGATGTCATCCTTACCAAACTTAGTTCTTCTTGAATGTTTAATCTTAGTCCATTGATGTATCTAGCCACTTTCTCTTTGCTTGCTTCACTATGTCCTATCCTTATGATCATCTTATGAAATTCTTCAGTGTATTCTTTCACAGATTTCTCCTTTTGTTTTAGGTTTTGCAATCTCTTCAACAGCTCCAACTCATAGTTAGCAAGTATAAATTGTTTCTTCAATTTTGTCACCATTCTGTCCCATTTTGTAATATTTTCTTTCCTCTTTTGTTTCTATCCAACTAAACTTCTTTCCATCATATAGCAGCATGTCCTTTCAACTTCGTCTTTGCAAATTTCACCTTCTCTGGATCTTCAACTTCTTCATACTCAAAGTATTCTTCCATGTCATTTATTGAGTCAATCAACTCTTCAGGATTCAGGTTGCCAGTATAATTTGGTACACCAACTCTAGGTCTCTTTCCAATCTTTGAAATAGCTCGCAACATCATGACTTGATCTGATTCTTCTTCTTCATCACCTCCTAGGGTTTCGCCAGTTTGATCAGCGGATTGAAATTCTTCATCATCACTTTCAATATCAATTCTAGAACTTAGCCCTTTTCTTCTATCTTCTTTAGTAGCATCCAATCTAATTCACATTGTTTTCATCATCTCCATCATCTCATCCATTCTACCAACCATTGTTCTAATAACATGGATTCTCCTCGGTGGCATTCTTCCTAGGATCAAGTGCAAACTGGCTCAAATTTGACAATCAGGCTACAAGGTGACAATTGCCTCACAATTGGCAATCGATTGCAACACTAGTAACCTACCTCAAATTTAGCAATCTGTCCATAACAAGATCTTATGGAATTCCTTTGTCAAGTTACTCAATTTACTCACAAAGATTCAAACTTTCGCTTTGATACCACTTGGTGTAGTCACGGTTAGGAGGGTCCTCAAAGAGAACAGTCCAGACCGTACAGCTAGAGTAAACACAACAGAAACAACTCAAAGAAATGAAACAAATGCAGGTTCAGTCATTCAATATATCATAGAATTCAAATACAATTTGGTTGGCATCATGTGAGCTTACAATTAGGGATCACAGGCCTAATTACAGAATATCTAAATATGTACAAGATGTAGCTTTGAAGCCCCTTCGCAAAAAATTCAAACTAAGGGTCTTCTAAATCATTAGAAATGCTTTCCTAAGGATCTATTACATCAATATCTATCATCTCTAATACAAAAGATTCCTCTGCATTGGCCAAGGAAGATCACAAACTCCAACAAAGAGGTGTAACATGTGTACATAGATAGGTTGGGCCTAAATGGATAGAACTCAATCCCAAATGCATAGAATGATGTACGAATCTCTGAGAAGGTCGGAAATGAACCATAAATCATTGAATGGTGTGTCATTTAGCTCCATAGGTTGAGAAATTATCAACAAGTCTTCTCCTTCAGCTGATTGTTCTAGACTGTCAGGATGCTCTGTTATGAGAAAATAATAGATCTTTTAATAGAGATATCTTTCCGGTACCTGATCCAAATGCACTGAATTCTGGATATGATGTAGATGAATGAATCTAGATCCTAAGTCCATCTCCACAAGGTTTGAAATGCAACTGCGGCAGAATGCAGACCAAAATATAGAAACTGCTACTGACTGAATTGAACTAGAAAATGAAAAGAAACAAAATGCAAACAAACTAAAATGCAAATATTTTTAGTTGATGCAAGATTGCTCTTGAACCAGGGATGCTCCTACATCATATGCTCTATACTAATCTCCTGCAACTCCTCTCTACAAGATTTGACACCTATAACCTGCAATTACAAGAGAGGGGTTGGGGTTGTGGTGTTTAGGAGCTTGCCTCGGTTAAGCCCCAAAATGACATTCAAGCCTTCCAACACCATTGTTAGATAGAGAGTGCATGTCCATGGTGGACATAGGAAAAAGAAAATGATATGATAAATTGATTGAAACACAAAGTAGATGTCACCTTAGAGGTGAACCTCTTATAGGGAGATGCAGATCTTTCATGCCATGAGAAGATGGATTGATGAAGACAAATCTTCAACAAACAAGTAAAAACACAACACAATACTACTCTACAACACAATGAAAGCCTTGAGTATCCTTAGCACAAGATCACAAGTTCGTATTATCCATCTAGTTGTAAAATGAAGTCCTAAACATGATTATATATGTATTCCCACTAAACTTTTGTAATTCAAACTTCAGATGCTGACAACGAAAACCTTTTTAATGGTCACAAGAAGACATTCAAATTTGGGACCCTAACAAAATAGGGCAGGACAAGGGCATGGGCGTCCAAGTCCAGGGGCCTATTTTGGGTCCAGATTAAACTTAAGGTTCACCCCTAGGTCCCATTTGACATGGGTTTCAGGGGATTTTGCTTCAGGGTTCATTTTAAACATGCATGATTAAATCTAATGGACCTGGGAGCTAAACTTAGGAGGTAAAAGTCCTAGGAGATGTTTTACAACATAACATTTAGCCCCCACTTTAATGTATGTATATGACCCATACATGCATTAAATTATGGTTAAAAACACATCAAACACGCTAGGCACTTAAAGCTAAGGCATACACAAAGATTGAGGAACTATTTCTAGCCCCCAATCTCAAGTAAGCACTAGAAGACATCACAAACATGCAAAACACAATGAAGATAGTAGGAATCATGCAAGATAAGGAGAAGATAGTATTGAAGACATGCAAAACATGATAAATACATTGATATAACATTTTCACTTTCATAATATTTACATGGAAATAAAATTGCAACATAAAATCCTAAAATATAGGAGGAGCTCATTGCCACACCCTTGAAACTACACTAGGGGGAAAACACACCATATAAAACTTGAGTGTGGGAGGAGCTCATTGCTACACCCTTAAAACCACACATGGGGGAAAACACACCATACAAAACTTGAGTGTGGGAGGATCTCATCACTACACACTTGAAACCACACATTGGGGAAAAAATGCCAAACAAAGCTCGAGTGTGGGAGGAGCTCATCGCTACACCCTTGAAACCACACACAGCGGAAAACACACGGAAGACACACATAAGACACAAGCACCGTATATCATGCCATAGACATACTATACATCTTAAGCATGACAAACAAGGGTGATGGAAGGAGCTTATTGCTAAGTCCCACCATCTCAAACATGCTGCAAACACACCTAACGATTGGGCTTATGCCAAAAAAATACCAAAAACATACTTAAGGGAGGATAGTCTCAAGATCCAACCCCGCCTCCATGGAGGACTTTTGTAATAAAAGGATGTGCACTAGCTCAAGAGATACACATTCCCACCTTTTGTAGAAGGGCTTTTGAATAAAAGGATACGCACTAGCTCAAGAGATACGTTATCCTGCCTCGTGTAGAGGGCTTCTTTGATAAAGGATATGCTATCCCACCTCATGGAGGGGGATTTTTTTATTACAATATAAATAAAGATGTGTACTCACATCGAAGATACAACATCCCACCTCACAGAGAGGGATTACAAACATGCTTTGTTAGTACAAAAATTGAATAAGACATATATGATTATATATGCCCCCACCTAAAGGTGGTTGATACCGTGTATCAATACCAAGCACATTTAGCTAGAGATAAGACATGCAAGGGAACAAGAGCTCTCACAAAGCCCATGCTCCCAATGTGACATGTGCTCATGATCACTGAATGTTCCCACAAACATATTGATATTGATATGCTAAGATAAACAACAAGAAAGGTTAGAAATCTTACTCTAAGATAATAACCAAAGAAATTCACTAAATCTATGCATTAAAATAGTCACATCAAGGACCAAGGCTATACTACGGGTTCAGAACCAAGTATAACCGTTGGGCTATACTGCAGATACCTCATAACCAACTGTATCAACAAGGTGAGATACCAAACAAAGTGTGCCAGAGTAGATTGAGTGGAATGTAAAATGTTAGTCACAAGAAATGCCATAAGTTGATACATCACATGGAGTGATTCTACTAGTCAAGCATCGGATATATGTATATCAACCCCGTCGTCATGTATGGACTAGGTCCATTTTTGCTTTGCTTGCTGAAGGGACACACAGTTTGTATCAATATTTATTTGTTTTCGTCATTCACTGACTAAGTAGCATCACTAGAAGAAGGTAAACAATAAAATGAGAGAGGAGTGTAGAGGCTAACTAATGCATTGTAGATTTGACACAATTTAGGGGTAAACCTATCTGAACAGTCCACTTGACATTATACACCTACATTAAATTATCAACCAAGGAGTGTAAGCTTATAATGGCACTACACTATATGTGCCTTCAGGGGATCATATTCTCCTAAACTAGCCTATTCAAACCTACTCATATTATTCTACTTTACTGGAATTCATAGAAATGTAAGAACAATAAAAATAATTATAGAACCTAGTGGCTACGGGTACCTGTAGCATGAGCTGTAGATAACTGCTAACAATAAAAAAGTATAGAATTAATCCAAAACCATTCAAACTGATGAGAAAGGTAATGCTAACCTCTATAGGACTAAGATGGATTAATTACACATTTGTTCATGAACCACAACTATTGTAATTAACAACAAGAGTATTCTACTTAACTTCACAGTGCATAAGGGAAAACAACTTTAACAAGAATGAATAAATGAATAAGAAAACAAATGAAGTGAAGATCAATACCTTGAGTGGCTAGCTCAGGGGATTGACTCACTTAGTTGGAAATCAAATCTAACTGAGATACTCATGCATCCACATAACACATAGTTTCATTCATTCCATATCACATAATACTTCAAACATAATCCTTTGTAGATTTTATTGAATAAATGCATTTCAACAACTCATGTCTGGAGAAATAACTAACTGCTGTATCTTCCAATAGTGAATAAAACCACTAACAACTGAGTAACTAAGTAACTAACTTGACTCCGAGCTCATCCCCCTAACTACAATCATTAATCCATTCCTAGATATTAGGATACAAAGTTAAGATTGATTTATCAATTCAAACTAAACAGAGGAAGGAGAATCCCATTCAAATAAGAATTCCTATACAATGACTTATATTAGAAACACATAAGCTATGTTTATAATCTTGGAACAAGTCTACTTCTTTTACATTTATTTCTTCCCATAATGATTCATGTTCAGCTTCCAACTGCCTGCACTTTTGGCAGCTTGATTTCAACTTACTTCAATTCCCCTATTCTGTGACTTGCTACAAATTCTCCTCTCCTTGATGCCACATGCTTGTTTCTACACAGGGGTTAATCCACAAAACATATGTATGCAAATAACCTTCATAATTAAACCATAGAATCTCATCTATAGTGCATACATACTCATGTTCAAATCATTCAATTGATAAATATTATCACCATATTTCATATTAACAAAGTAGGTTCAAGGTTTTTTAGAATATATAAAAAGATAGTATATCATGATGGTAATGTTTGAAAAGTATCTAGAAGATCATGTGCAAAAGGTCTGAAAGCATATAAAAACAACACAAAAGAGGCCAATATTTAAACCCATCATTCCCCCCCAACTATCCTTTTGCTTGTCCTTAAGCAAAACACTTAATTAAACATCTAGGGGAAAAGATTGTAATATAATGTGATCTGCCTACGGACCATCACTTCTCTGACCCCCACCTCCTGCTTAAGAAAGAAACCATTATAACATGTAAGCCTATCCATTTTAATTGATTCTGCACTCCTACATTCATCATTCTTTTCTCTTGTCTAGTGTGGTACTGGATAGAGTAGAATAGGAGGATGATAAGTAAGTGGCATCCATCCCACTCCTTTTTGTTCTGAAACTTGGATGTACTTGCACAATCTTTCAAACATATTTATAAAATTATGGAAAGAGTGAGGCTCTTTCCTTTGCAACTCTGGGGTTAGACTATTCCATCTGCTTTATACATACCTTAGACAATTTTGAAGGATAGGTATTGCCAGCTGTTGTATCATTCTGTAATCTTGAAGTCTCAAATCCATGATTATCTTTCCTAGACCCTTGTGAGAAAGGAGTGTCAAGCATTGAGTAAAGATTACATTGGGATTCAATGCTTCTTTTCTAATCTGTAGTGCCACTATTTTTTCTTGTTCTTCATATCTGTCCATTAATTCACCTCTAAGCTGCTCATTCTTGAAATAGGATGACAGTGCTCTAACTTATAAATCCCCAACATAAATTAAGGGGTTCCATCATGTATCCTCTTCCATTAGATAGTTGTGTAAACAATACTCACATAGCTAATCTTGCTCCTCTAGGCTAACTTCTTTGAAATAGCTAAAAAAATTATGCTTCGAGTGTAAAGTGGGCTGATCATTAATGAACCATTTAACTGAAAATTGAGAAATTTTTCCTTTAGAAACAATGCATACACCCTAGGTGGAGGTATACACTCAATAATTTGAATGGATCTATTTATTACCTATGTTAATTTACCTTCCAACCTTTTGAACTCCAAATTCTTACCTTCCAGTGATGCATTGCGAGTTTGTTTTTCTTCCTCCAACCTTTCTTTTTCTTGTTTGAATTTGTTAGTAAGTTTCATCAATTCAAAGCCTAAAGACAAAGAGGTGAGATATGTTGGAGACCTTGCTACATGAGGTTGTGGGTTTAGCGCTTGCTTTTCTTCAATTCTTGTTTTATTCTCGGCCATCTGTGCTAACAGATCCAAGTTGGTTCCATGGCCATAGGTTTGGATTTTCTCCTCCAATTCTTGTATTTTCTCCTTCTCTTTGTCCTTTTCCTCATATCCTTTTACTTGCCCTTCCAATTTCTTTATCCTGTCAAGAGCTTCTTGAATCTCTTTCCTTATATTCCTATCCTCTAACAGTTCTTTATCCTTTTCAAAATTTAAACCTTATCATCATCCCCAGTGATATCAAAAATTTCCCTAGCAAAGCTACTGGGAACTGACTTCCCCATCTTCTTTGCAATAAAAATATCTTCTGAATTAGAGTCAGAAGATGAAGAAACATACCTTCTCCTCTTAGTAGACACATTGATATTTTCATGAACATCAGCAGGGACATTCTGAGGGGCGTCCCCTTCTTTGTCCGAGTCTGTGTCCAGTAGCATTGAATCATGGTACAATTCTTTCTTTAACATTCTGCCTTTTCAATCTTCCTTAGCGCCTGGGAGTAACAATTTCTTGTTTAACTTCGCTTTTCCTCTTCTTTTTCCTCTCCTTCTTCTCCCCTGCATCCTCTTCTTTTATAGTGCTCTTATGTTTCTTAACACCTTTCTTATTCTTCTTTTTCTTTGAAGATGTTGAAGCAACACCTCTCATAGCTTTAGGGTTTGTAGAAGATTAGGGTTTCTCTATTGCCACCAACCTATTTTCTAGAGTATTTTCCTCATGTGGCTATTCTTGCTTCAATGCAATCTCAGGTTCAATCTCAGGTGCAATTTCAAGTTCTGATTCATGTTGAGTTCATCCTCTACTTTAGGTACTTCCAGTAGTTTTGTGATATCTGTACATTTTTTAAAGGCATTCCAATCAACCCGTGGATGTTGAATTCTCAGGCTTCTCTTAACCAATATGGCTATTAAGCAGTGATGGGACAACGTGGTGTCCATTTGCTTTCTCTGATAGTCAAATGCCATCCTCTTCAACATATTACAGAGGAAATTAGGAACATTGACTAACTTATCATGGCGTAAGTGATTTAGCAACTTAATGTGCACAATATATAACAAATTGTGCAAACCATCCTAGGTAAAGTATTCAATGATACAAGAAGCACATTTTCCCCAAAAGAATGGAAGGGACAATCTCTTTGTACCTTGTGATGATGAGTCCATGTTTTCTCCACGCTTGCAGAATTCTTCTCTTATTGTAGTTACATTAGCACAAGCTAGATATTCAGACCCTGTACATGGTAATCTTGTAACTTGGGCAATGGCCATTTCAGAAGCATGTACAACCAATCCCCTAATTGTTGCCTCATCATACCGCAATGTAGCTGCAAATGCTTTTGCCATTTCATTGTCATATTTTGTTAGTTTCAAGAAGTAATCTAGCCCTTCCACTTTGGTGAAGAGTGGTAGAACCATCATATCCTCTAATATTTCCTTGTATGTAAATGGTTCTCATCTTACAACATCACCTCCCATTGTTTTTGTACTCTGCAACCTCAAAAGGTTTCAATTTCTGCTCAACTTCGATTCCACCACCTTCAAAAGAACCTATAATTTGCTTTCTTTTCTTGTGCCTTCTTCTATTTCCCCCAACTTTAACTTTTAGAGCTCTCTTGTATGTAAAATTCTATATCTCAACTCACTCATAGAGTAATAAGTTCACAACTTAGATGAAACAAGGTAGGTCTACTATCTTTGGAAAAATGATAGAATTCTATTTGATAACTCTAAAGACTTGGGTAGCGAAAATAAAAAATTAACTAACCATTGTACCCCTCCCCCAACTAAAAGGGTGAAGTGACCTCACTTCATGTGTGAATTGATAGGGTGAAAGAGTAATTATGAAATTTTAATGGTGATATATATTTTTGGATGAATGAATGAAACAAAGAGTAATAATGAATATAAAATGAAATCTAAGTTAATCATGTAAGGTTACCTTTTGTAAATACGTTATGTAAGTGATCAGTGCACTTTGGAACTGGAGAACACATACTTGGTAGTTATTTGATGTGAGCATAATGAAATGCATGAGAGTGAATGTCAGAAGTGATGTGATGTGACAGCTTGCAATACTTTATCTAATAACTCGTGAGTGTGAGTTGAACATTTTTGCTGCAGGCATTTGATTTATTCAAAATGAATGACACATGTGTGGAAGAAATGGAATGCACGGGAAAATAGTTTACTTTTTGCCAAAGTGTTGAAGACTTTTGTAGACAGGTGTTGCTACGGGTACCTCCAGTACAGGTCCCATCTAAATGTTAACATATTCATTATTTCAGGTCTTGATTGAGACTAAAGAATAGGCCCCTCTGGAGCTAACTATGTTCACCATGGGTAGTGTGTTGTGTGTGCATGTGAAGTGCAAAGAAATAAAAATTAAGTCTCAGTGACAGGGGTTGAGTCGTGCACCTCAACCTTTACATCACTAGACATGATGGGTGGATCATTTTCTGTTGGTACATCATTGTGTGTTTCAGAGCCTTCATCAATATCACTATGAGTGTCATACTTGTTTGTTAGAGAGACAATAAAATCATCTTTTTGAAGTGGTTTCTTATAGAGTTTCAGCCTATGCCTATTCACCAGTAATGAAAATCTGACCTCATCAATGGTTTGTAGTTGGACTGCACCATTTGGGTAAACCTGTTGAATCTCATATGGTCCTAGCCATCAAGATTGAAGCTTGCTGTTGAAATCTTTGTATCTAGAATCATATAGAAGGGCCCAATCACCGACATTGAACTCTTTAGTCTTTATATATTGATCATGTTATTTAATTCTTTGCTTCTGAATAACCTCTGTGTGGTGTATGATAATGCAATAGAAGGTGGCAACAACTTGGTTTTACAAAGTTTCACTAACTTATGGTCTTGATTGGCTTCACAAACTCTCACAACAACCCTTCAAAACTAGGTTATTTCATACCAGTTTTAGAAAAATAGGGATATCTCCCTCCAAACTCAATGAAATTGCACCCAATAAATAACCCATTTGAGTTAAGAATGCCCTCTAAAATGGGTTTCAACCATTTATGAATAAAGTATTCCATGAGGCCGTACCATGCTCTACAACAGGACTATTACCCTAGATGAGGGTTTTTGGCAGTTTAAAACATTTTTTTTTTACCAAAATGGCTGTAAGTTTTGCAAAACTCAATAAAAATTTATAAAATTAGAATAAAATGAAATTATATTCAAATATATTTTCAAAAAATCTAATTTAATATCATTTGGAGGCCGTATGGGGCCATACCATCCTTGGGAACATCAACATTGTAGAAAAAATCAGAAAGACATAACTTTTTATTAATCAAAATGTGTTCTTACAATGCTATGCTGCCTTCCTTCAAATGTGTGAAGGATTAATATACATGATTTGGTTTGTTTCCCAATGGTTGTAATTGGTCTTTGCACCAAATGACCTTTGGGAACTAAGATTTGTTAAGAGATCTCAATATTTACAAAGTATTATAAGTATATTTTAACTTGATTTAATCAAGACTATCCTAATATAACTCTAATCTCTCAAATTTCTCCTTTTTTGACCTTATCACATGGATCTAAGACTAAATTACTTCCTAAAAACTCTTTGGACATTCATATTTGACTAAGTATTAATCCAAGATTAGCTTGGGTGCTCTTGCACCATATGACCTCTAATTTAACTTCGTCAAGAGCATTTAAATGTTGTAACCTTTCCTTTTGAGCCTCTATCAAGTCCATCCCCAATTCCACTGTTGTTCTCAGAGTTTTGTATTCAAACTCTATAAGCAATACAACTATCTTGCCATAAACCAATTCATAAGGAGTGAATCCTATAGTTGTCTTCCATGTGGTTTTGTATGCGCAAACAACTTCTGGTAATCTAGAAACCCAATCTCTTCTATGGAGCTATACTATTTTAGTCAATATATTCTCAATCTCCCTATTTGTAACCTCAAATTGACCATTTGCCTGAGGATGGTATGGGGTGGATTTCTTGTGTTTGATCTAATACTCCTCCACCAATTTGGTGATTATGTCTGATGTGAATTGTGGTCCTTGATCAATCACTACTTCCCTAGATACACCATACCTAGTGAAGATTTCCTCATATATAAGAATTTTGCCACATTGTCATCTCTAGCAAACTGCAAAACTTTAACTTCTATCCATTTGGTTAAGTAATCAATGCATACCAGTACATATTCCTTGTTGTTTAAAGTGGGAGAGATAGATCCAACAAAATCCAACCCCCACTTATCAAAAGGAGCTAATGCTATTTGGGGTTGCAAAGGCATTTCATCACTTCTTGTAGGTCTCCCCATTCTTTGGCACTAATCACAACTTCTAGTATACTTGATAGAGTCTTTATGTAGTGTTGGCCAGTAATCTCATGTTGTTAATATCTTGAAGGTTGTCCTTTTGGCTGCAAAAAGTCCACCACATGTTTCATCATGACATGCCTTCAATATGTCAAACACTTCATCCTCCCTGATACATCTTCTCATAATGTTATCTGGGCTAGTGTAGAATAGGAATCTAGAAATCCAAGAATAAGGGAAGCATTTGTGAACTAATTGTCTCCCTTGGAGAAATGTAACCTGGAATCTGCCCTATCACCAAATAATTAGCTATATCTACAAACCATGGAGTGTGTATGTTTAGAGCAAATAGATGCTCATCAAGAAAAGAATCATTAACCACTCCTTATGTTGATTGTGTAGGCAATCTAGATAGAAAATTAGCAACCACATTAGCCTTTCCTAGTTTTTCAACTATTGTTATGTCAAATTCTTGCAATAACAACAACCATCTTACAAGTCTTCCTCCCACTATTGGCTTATTCATTAAATAACTGATTGTTGCATGATCTATATGTATGAACATTTTATAGCCAGTAATGTAGTGTCTAAATTTGTTAATGGCATAAACAACAACTAATATTTCCTTTTCTATCACAGTGTAGTTCAACTCGTCTCCCTGTAGGTTCTTGATGATATAGTATAATGCATACTCTTTATTTCCTTCTTGTTGGCCTAAGATTGCTCCAATGGCAAAGTCTGATGCATCAGTGTGGATATTAAAGGGTAGTGTCCAATTTGGATCTCTTAGAACTGGAGCTTGTGTCAAAGCTACTTTTAGCTTCTCAAATAAATTCTAACATTCTAGGGTCCAGTCAAAGTCAATGTCTTTTGTTAATAAGTAAACAAAGGGGCAACAATTTTGCTAAAATCTTGAATGAATCACCTGTAATAACCTGCATGTCCAAGGAAGCTCCTTACATCCTTTTGTCTCAGTGGAATAGGTAGGGTAGATATGATTTCAATCTTCCTTGGGTCAACTTGTATTCCTACACTTGAGATAAAATGTCCCAAGACAATGCCCTGTTGCATCATCATAAAACATTTTTCATTGCTCAAAGATAGATTGTGTTCTGTGCATCTCTTTCAAACTTTCTCCAAATTGTGTAAGGCTTCATCATATGTTGCACTGTATGTTGTGAAGTCATCCATGTAAATCTCCATGCTATGGTGGGAAAAATTAGAGAAAATACTGTGTACTGCTCTTTGAAATGTGGCTGGAACATTACAAAGACCAAAAGGCAAGACAAAATATGCATAGGTCCCCCAAGGGCAGGTAAACATTGTCTTATCTTGATCCTTTGATGCAATCTTGATTTGGTTATAGCCACTGAAACCATCAAGAAATGAGAAATATTTATTCCTTACCAAAGAGTCAAGAACTTGGTCAATAAACAACAATGGGAAGTGATCCTTCATTGTGGCAGCATTTAGTTCCCTGTAGTCAACATAAAATCATCATTTTCTACCTTTCCTGGGAACTATTACCAATGGTGAAACCTATTCACTATCTAAAATGGGGTATATAAATCCTGTATCCAAAAGATTTTAAAGTTCAGATTTCACTCTCTCTTAGAGTAGGGTTCATGCATCTCTGCTACTGCCTTATAGGTTTGTGACCATCATCAATGTAAATTTTGTGCATGCATAAGGCAAGATCAATGCCTTTCATGTCACTGTAATCCCATACAAACGCTGTTGCGTGTGCCTATAACACTGCATGCAGGGATTGCTACTGTTCATCAGTCAATGCATTATTAATAGTCAACACTTTTCCTAGCTTGATTTCTAATTGTTTAGATATTTCTTGTACAAAGGACAAATCAAGGCTAGGTATTATTGGTAAGCATTGCTGGGATAATAATGTATGAAATATTTGGGATACCTCTTATGAGGATGGGTATTATGCTTCTCAAGGGGTCTTGTAAGTAGGATAGATAATACTACTGCTTCGGGTGCCTCCCATAGTCATTTTGTATAATGTGAGCTATCAACTCATCTTCATCCCAGATATCCAACAAGGGGCTGTGTTCAATGGCCATCAAGGTTTGTAGTGAATAGATGTCCTCATCATCCAAGGTAGGCCAGATGGTTTGCTCAAGTTCATTGTATGGTTGGGCTAGTGGATATAAGACCAATTTCTTGGTCACAGTCCCATTGGATATGATCATATTTCTTGACCCACAACCTATAAATGCATCTACTATGGCAAGCCATGGTCTGCCTAGTATAAGAGTATAACCAACAAGATTGAGCTTTGGATAAAGTACTATAAAATTAGCAGGGTATTCCAAGGAATTTAATGCAATTACCAAGTCCTCAATGACTCCTTCAGGCTTAATTGTAGACCTATCAGCTAATTGCAA
Source organism: Cunninghamia lanceolata (assembly GCA_027924645.1). NCBI lineage: Eukaryota > Viridiplantae > Streptophyta > Pinopsida > Cupressales > Cupressaceae > Cunninghamia > Cunninghamia lanceolata. The sequence goes on along the minus strand of BSBN01000124.1, from coordinate 1,725,945 downwards.
AATTGTCTGAGTAGGCCTAAGGTTATTTAACAACATCTGCATTATCTCCTTGGTCATTACATTAATTGCAACACCCAAGTCTATCAAAGTAACCTTGATTAGAATCCCTTTGATTTTTACATCCACTACTAGACTACCTAGATCTGTATATTTGGGGATAGTCATATTCCCTAATATTATGTTAGCAAGGTTACCCAAAACTTGGACTATCTTTGGGTCCGTTCTCTTCCTTCCTGGTTTCTTTATGCAAAGATCTCTAATAGTCTTAGTATAGATAGGAATATCTTTGATATCTTGGAGTAAGGGAATCTTTGTGCTTATATCTTTTAACTGACCTATAAGGTTAGTTTCAGCCTATGCTAGTTGCTTCTAGAGAGCCAAGCGTTTAGGGAAAGGAGGCTTCTGATGTGAAGTGGTTTGAGGGTCCTGATTTGATTCAGGTTCCAAAGGTGGCTTATTTGAGGCTTCCTCTATGGGTTCTTCATCTTCAAGCTCTATAATTTGGGGAGATGAAGGACCTGCAAGTTGCTTCCCTAATCTGAGATGCACATTACTCACCTCTACCCTTTTAGGTGGGGTATTTGATCACCTCATTAGTATAAGCCTGTTGAACAAGCTTGTTTTTAGGGTTAGGTGCAGGTTGGTCAGGGAGTTGGGTAGGTCTAGGATGTTGAGCTTAAGGAGTGGATGGAGGCATTATTGTTGGCTACTGGGGCTGATATGGAAGCATAGGTTATTGGTAATGTTGGGACCTAAAGTTTTGCAAAAATTTAGATTTCCATAATGAACAATCAAACTGCATCACTCAGAAGAAGACATCAATACATCATATGTACAATATTGCTGTGATGGTTGCTCAACTGTCCCCATTCTCAGGTGATGATGGAATTGAAATGTTTGCCTAGATTTTAACCTATGTGAAGCCTGCTATAAGGTAATGGATTCACATAGGTTTCCACAGCCTCATACGAGAGATCATCCAATGTCAGCAATTCCAATTAAAGTAGATTCAATTGCTGCAGATGGGAGCGAGATCCAATTTTCCATGGATGAAATGAGTGAGGAAAATTTATTGCAAGTGGCTACTGAAATTAGTTTACACAATTCACCTCCATTCAATTCCCCGATGGAAACAAATGAAAGCAGAGATTTCCTTGTTACTACAACTGATACAAAAGTGGTTTCTCTTTTTGCTATAAAATGTGCAGTAAATTATTTGCTTCTTAGTAGGTTAATAAGAGAAATTAAAGGGATGGATGAAATCAACTCTAGGCACACATGCTATTCCACTCATGCACCCTTTTTTATTGGTTGTCTTCTACTGTAGGTGGACCTTTCATGAAAAATTTAACACCTGAAGGTTTAGATTTGAAAAAATTTGTGAAAATGATATTGGATGAATTAAATTTGAGTACTCACTTTGTGGCTAAGACACGATCATCCTTTGGAGAGGTGCTCACCCTCATTTTCATGTTCTTTACACTAATGCTCAGAAATTGGCACCAACCAGGCAGTAATCAGCCATTGACTAAAACTAGGGCTGGTACAGACACCCAAGATTCTTCTATTGCTCACAAAACACAATCATCTTCAGGGATGGGTTCTCCATCTTCTAATGATGACCCTGAAAAGGGTGATTTTGCATCCTGGTTAGATCAGACATTCATTATTTTAAGACAACAACATTTTGTCAATTATCTTATGGATATTCTGCAACAACCGGTGCATGTTTTCAAGACACCCATAAATTTGGAATCGAGGCCAACCATAACTTCTTGAGTAGCCCGTGGGACCCTATTAACAACTTCTATTAGAGAATACTTTTCATTTGGTTTACAATTTGATCCCACCATAAAAACTAGATAGACCAAGTGAAAGAGTAGAGTTTGCATACAAGGGATCTAGAGATCTAAAATTAGAGGGGTGGCAAGAAGTATTATGCAGCTATATCAGTAAACCACACACACAATTTGTGAGAAGATATGCACAAAGGTTATTTTTGCAGAAGTCATTATTACAATGTGAGGGATTCTTGGCAGATAAGTAGAGAATTCAAGATTAAAATCTCCGTAATAACAAAAAGCTTTTTTCAAATAAGCATAAAAGGGCTTATATGCGGACTTTCATTAACAATACTAAAGGAGCATCACTTGTTCAATGAAGAAATAAGGCATTGGATCATGTGGGTTATGTAAATACTATTGTTAACGATCTAGACTACAAGTTTGAATTTCCAATCACTGGAGATAGCTCGAGTACTCCTGTCATCAGTTTCAGTGATGCATCATTTGGCTACCCGGGGGTTCACTTTTTCAAAATACTAAATTTTTGTAGCGATCCTAACAGTCAACTTTCAACGGTTGGTCCAAATGGTATTACCTTGCTTAAACTAATTTCAAGTGATCTGTAGCCAAGTTCTGGTATAGGGTGGCATTGACATGATAACCCACTGCGGGAATAGGTTGTTTAATTGCCTATGGTGCACATATAATTGGATGCTCCTAGGTTTTTCTCTTCCCGTGTTATGAAGACCTTCTTGGCTCAAGAGATAAGAAAGATATCACTTTCAAAAACAATGCGGACCCCTGCAATGGAAAGGCATGCATCAAATATCTAGAAATACTTGTTCAAAAAGTAAGGGTGGCGAAAGAAAAGATTTTTTAAACATAAGGGTTTATTTTCAAGTTGAGAATATAGAGAGATGTTAAACAAAATTTGAGTGCATGGTTTCAGATGCAGTAGATTATAATGCAGAGATCAAAATTGGAATGTGGACCCGTAAGTTTGTTTGTCTTGTGCCCATTCAAAACATTCGCGTAGGGAACAATGAAATGAATGCTTTGAAGTGTGGATTTTAAACCCCTTCTCATGTACATTAAGGCAGACATGAACCCTAAAATGGTGTAGTATTGCTGAAGAAACCCTAAAATGAAAAACTCTACCATCAGCAAGAGAAATGAAAGCAGGATGAAATTTCCAAAATATGCCGAGAGAAGAGATCATACCGATATATTTTTTTAGAAGGATAAACACATGGTCTCACTGATGAAGTTAAAAACAATTGCATCAGGAAGACATATACAATCGGGATGGATCTTATAGATCTCACCGACGATCAAAGCTACTCCGATAAAGAAAACCTAAGAAGTATTTTAGGAAGAATCTTGCCGATGAATAGAGCGATGGGTGAAACATATTGGAGAGACCAAAAGCATCGAGATGACATGTTAATTTTACAATGATGGTCTATGTTATGCCGATGATAATAAAGACCATTTTGACATCGGGCAAATTTCACAGTGTCTCTCCGAAAATATCAATGAAGTGGGCCTGAAAGCTGCATATTGCCAAGATCAAAAGAAAGTGAAAGGATATTAGAATAATTATCGGGAGGAGTTTTTTAATATGGAGTGAGTATTTTTGAGTCTCTTGATATAACAAAAACAAAAGCACATGAATTATATAAACCCAAAGGTAAAGAATTATTGCAAAATCAATCAGAGCATGAAAATTATTTTCCTAAGGAGTAATTATTTAAAGGGAGAAGGTTATAACAGAGATGAAATATTTTTGGGAAGAATTAACTGAATAGGTAAGTGGTCTACCTAATGAATATTTTCAAAATGTGAAAAGACAAGTGAAACATTTTCACCGAGGGGTTATAAAATGAATAATTATTTTATTCCGATAGCATTTTGTGATTGGGTTGAAATAAAGTTGCCAACTAAAGAAGGATTATAACTAATTACAATTAATTTTGCCGAGATACAAAGGTGAAGATTAAAATATTTTAATTTGCCAAAGGCAATTAACTAAAAGAAAAGATATACCAAAGGTTGCAACGACAAAATTAAAAGGTTGTGACCCTAAAATCACAAACTATATATGCCAGATAAAGACATTAGTAGATGAGGATCAAGAGTAGATTAGGAAAAACATCAGTTAGATAACTGGATGGATTGACCAGTTGCCAAAATAAAATATTATCTTGTACATTGTAAAATCTTTCAAAACTGTATAGTGGAGAAAATGCATAAATTAATGATTTAATATTGGTGTCTATTGTTTGTTGAGCTGAGCAATTATCTGGTTGTCTCCATACTGTTATTTCTTTGTTATTTGAACTTGAGTTTCCAAGTTGATATTTCAGTTTCATCAAAACACACTTGCTGTTTTCGTGTAATCAAATTAATTGGTTTCCATTACAGATATAAAATCCTTTTGATTGATTATAGTAACCTAGAGGTAGCATTTGGATAGGTAAGAGCAGCCCTATAATTATCAAGATTGCCATACTATCTCCAACTTGATATTGTCTTGTTATTCAAGTTGAGCATCAACTCCATTTGTCAATACACATTTACTGTCATTGTGTGATTCTTTTGATCAGTTCCTTCAAGCAAGGATTAAAAATTCCTTTCAATAAGTCACAGTAACCTGGTAAGATTTGAGTGGATCACTAAGTAGAGTCTGTCAGTCACATTCTTGCATGTTTATACAAGCTATAAACAAACACAAGTGCCAAACAATTAAGATTGTAACCAATAAGTAAATCATATATCATATACACCTTGACTCCATTAGCCCAATAGAAATAGGCACTGGTCATACCAATTCTATTTTAGGATTCCATAAAATCTCATTCAAACAATTACATCTCAGATCTTAGTATTAGGAGTAGGAGTAGTTTAGAAGCTTGCGTCTATTACATTTTATGCCATTGTGATAGATTTACTAATCAATCAAGTCATATAGTGTTAAGTCTGCTTTAGTTACAAAGGTACACCCGCCTAGGTTTGTAGGACCTGAAGTGTAGGGAGCTAATAGCTCTGTCAATTGGTCCAAAAACATTGCAAATCTAAACATAGAGTCTGGCATCTTCTTAGGGTTAGCAACCTGCATTTTTGGGAACCAGCAGGTAATTTGCATTTTACTACCATTGTTGGCCCTTGTTCCATTGGGGCTGCCACTGATGTTGCTGTGTAGGCCACTGGGGGTTATAGTTGGAACTTTGGAAAATTTGGTGGGGCCATGGGTTTGGCTGCTGTTAGTTCCAATTGGGTTGTCGAGTAGGCCATTGTGGGTTTTGCCATAGATATTGATTTCTAGGCCATGGTTGAGTATTCCAAGAAGAGAAAGTTTGGTTTGCAGTAGGAAAGGGTGAATTGAAATTAAGTGGATCAGAGGACTTACCTTATCTTTGCTTTCAAGGTCTCCTTTGAGTTATGTAGAATAGTTTCCTATCCTCTCCTTCAAATTGCTAAAATTTTGGCCTTTCAACCTTCTCTTGCTGGATACTGGCCACCCTTTTGCATTTACAATTGGCCTTCCTTTGTCTACAACTGAGGCAGTACTCAGTAAGCATTGCTTCTGCCTATTCTTGTTTCTTGTTGATGTGAAGAGTGTCCAGTTGTGTACCCATATGGCTGATGATATCCTCCTTCATGTTAGACATCAAGTTACAAATTTCCACTCTTGAAACCCCATTGGTTGCTTTGTTTATGATGGATGTCCTTTCTCCCCTTGGTTGCTTGGTGAAAGTTCTTGAATAATTTCTGCAAACTTTACATATTGATTCAAAAGGTAATTGAGAAACATTACATTGTCCAATGAGATTCAAGGCATCCATGCAATCATCATTAACCCCTCTCAAAAAGACTAGCTTCAGTGATTCTTCAGACAATCTGTTTTGGGGTTTTTTCTTCAAGGCAAACTGGAATCATTCAACATAATCTTCCAGTGGCTCCTCCTCTTTTTGTGACATCCTGAAGATGTCATCTCTCCTCCTATCATGTCCTCTACAATAATCTTGGTATTTCTCCAAGAATCTCTCCTTCATTGTATCCCAATCTGGAATGACATCTTTTCCTCACCCCATAAACCATCTCAAGGCTACATCCTTGAGAGTAGAAGGAAAGATTTTAATCCTATGAGCATCTGAAGTGTAATCATAGCTCCTACATAGGATATCAAACTTAAATAGGAATGTATCTGGGTCCTTTGTCACTAGGCCATAGAAGATTGGTAATGCTGAAGGTGGAATGTTCTTCAACACTGTAGCCCTCTCCTGATCAGTGATAGGAAACTCAAATGTTGCTTTCTCTGGTGGATCCTCCACCACCTCATCTGCCATGGTTCTAAAGGTCCCTTCTATAGTTGTGGAAGAAGCTGATGAAGATGTAGAAGGTGTTGATGAAGATGGAAGAACAGGTCCTCCTCCTTCAACGATTCCTATTGTATAGTTGATAAAGTTAGTAGTATCTTCTCTGTCCTAATAATTTGAAGGGAGGTATCTGCCTTGGTTGTCTCTCTGCCTCCACATACAGTGGATTTAGCTTTTGTATATCAGCGGTCTTGCACAATGTTAGTACAATTTCTGGTGTTTCTTGAAGAGTGAATCTATCAACCCTAATGCTAGAATCAAAATTTAAGTTATGAAAACATGTAAAATGAGCCTATGAATGTAGTACCATCCCTAGTAATGGTGCCAAAAATATAAAGGCTAACTAATGCATTGTAGACTTGACACAATTTAGGGGTAAATCTATCTAAATAGTCCACTTGACATTATACACCTACATTGAATTATCAACTAAGGAGCGTAAGCTTATGATGTCACTACACTATATGTGCCTTCAAGGGCTCATATGCTTTTAAACTAGCCTATTCAAACCTAGTCAAATTATTCTACATTGGAATTCACAGAAATGCAAGAACAATAAAAATAATTACAAAACCTAGTGGCTATGGGTACCTGCAACATGCGCTGTAGATAACTACTAACAACAAAAAAGTAGAGAATTAATCCAAAACCATTCAAAATGATGAGAAAGCTAATGCTAACCTCTGGAGGATTAAGATGGATTAATTATACATTTGCTCATGAACCACAACTATTGTAATTAACAAGGGTATTCTACTTAACTTCATAGTTCACAAGGGAAAACAACTTTAACAAGAATGCATAAATGAATAAGAAAACAAATGAATTGAAGACCAGTACCTTGAGTGGCCAGCTCAGGGGACTAACTCACTTAGTTAGAAATCACATCTAACTCAGATACTCACGCATCCACATAACACATAGTTTCATTCATTCCATATCACAGAATACTTCAAATAGAATCCTCTTTGCATATTTTATTCAATAATTGCATTCCAATAGTGAATAAAACAACTAAAAATTGAGTAATTAAGTAACTAACTTGACTCTGAGATGATCCCCCTAACTTATACAAAACAGGAGAGTCATATTCAACTACTAACTAACTACAATCATTAATCCATTCCTAGTTATTAGGATACAAAGTTATGATTGATTTATTAGTTCTAACTGAACAGAGGAAGGAGAATCCCAATCAAATAAGAATTCCTATACAACGGCTCATATGAGAAACACATAAGCTACATTTAGAATCTTGGAACAAGTCTACTTCTTCTCCATTTATTTCTTCCCATAATGATTCACGTTTAGCTTCTAGCTACCTACACTTTTGGCAGCTTGATTTCAACTTCCTTCAATTCCCTTGTTCTGCGACTTGCTACAAATTCTCCTCTCCTTGATGCCATGTGCTTGTTGCTACACAAGGGTTAATCCACAAAACATATGCACACAAATAACCTTCATAATTAAACCATAGAATCTCATCTATATTGCATACATACTAATGTTCAAATCATTCAATTGATAAATATCATCACCATATTTCATATTAACAAAATAACTTCAAGGTTTTGCAGAATATATAAAAAGATAGTATATCATGATGGTAATGTTGAAAAGTATTTGGAAGATTATGTGCAAAAGGTCTGAAAGCATATAAAAACAACACAAAAGAGATCAATATCTAAACCCATCATTCCCCCCAACTATCTTTTTGCTTGTCCTCAAGCAAAACACTTAATTAAACATCTAGGGGAAAAGATTGTAATGGAAGGTGAAGAGCCTAAGGTCCATCACTTCTCTAACCCCCACCTCCTGCTTAAGATAGAAACCATTATAACATGCAAGCCTATCCATCTTAACTGATTCTGCACTCCTACATTCATCATTCTTTTCTCCTGTCCAGTGTGGTACTAGATAGAGGAGAATAGGAGGATGATAAGTAAGTGGTAGCCATCCCACTCCTTTTTGTTCTAAAACCTGGATGTACTTGCACAATCTTTCAAACATATTTATAAATTTATGGAAAGAGTGAGGCTCTTTCCTTTGCAACTCTGGGGTTAGACTATTCCATCTGCTTTATACATACCTTAGACAATTTTGAAGGATAGGCACTGCCAGCTGTTGTATCCTTCTGTAATCTTAAAGTCTCAAATCCATGATTATCTTTTCTGGGCCCTTGTGAGAAAGGAGTGTCAAGCATTGAGTAAGGATTACATTGGGATTCAGTGCTTCTTTTCTGATCTGTAGTGCCACTATTTTCTCTTGTTCTTCATATCTGTTCATTAATTCACCTCTAAGCTGCTCATTCTTGAAATAGGATGACAGTGCTCTAACTTGTAAATCCCCAACATAAATTAAGGGGTTCCATTTTGTATCCTCTTCCATTAGATAGTTTTGTAAAGAATACTCACACAACTGATCTTGCTCCTCGAAACTCACTTCTTTGAAATAGTTGAAAAAATTATGCCTTGAGTATAAAGCAGATTGATCATTAATGAACCTATTGAACTAAAAAATGAGAAATTTTTCATTTAAAAATAATGCATACATTTTAGGTGGAGGTCTACACTCAATAATTTGAATGGCTCTATTTATTACCTTTCTCAATTTACCTTCAAACCTTTTCAACTCCAAATTTTTACCTTCTAGTGATGCATTGAGAGTTTGTTTTTCTTCCTCCCAGCTTTCTTTTTCCTGTTTGAATTTGTTAGCAAGTTTCATCAATTCAAAGGCCAAAGACAAAGTGGTGAGATATGTTGGAGACCTTGCTACATGAGGTTGTGGATTTATTGCTTGATTTTCTTCAGTTTTTGTTTTATTCTTGGCCATCTGTGCTAACAGATGGCAGTTGGTTCCATGGCCGTAGGTTTGGATTTTCTCCTTCTCTTTGTCCTTTTCCTCATATCCTTTTACTTGCTCTTCCAATTGCTTTATCCTATCAAGAGCTTCGTGAAGATCTTTTCTTATATTCCTATCCTCTAATAGTTCTTTTTCCTTTTCAAAATTTAAACCTTCATCATCATCCCTAGTGATATCAAAAATTTCCTTAGCAGAGCTATTGGGAACTGGCTTCCCCATCTTCTTTGCAATAAAAATATCTTCTGAATCAAAGTCAGAAGATGAAGAAACATACCTTCTCCTCTTAGTAGACACATTGATATTTTCATGAACATCAGTAGGGACATTCTCAAGGGTATCCCCTTCTTTGTTTGAGTCTATGTCTAGCAACATTGAATCATGGTGCTGCTGTCCTTCACCTTTTCCTCAATAATTCTTTCTTTCACATTCTGCCTTTTCAATCTTTTAGAGTGCTTGGGAGTAACAGTTTCCTGTTTAACTCACTTTTCCTCTTCTTTTTACTCTCCTTCTTCTCCCATGCATCCTCTTCTTTTATAGTGCTCTTATGTTTCTTAACATCTTTCTTAGTCTTCTTTTTCTTAGAAGATGTTGAAGCGGTGCCTCTCATAGCTTTATGGTTTGTAGAAGATGAGGGTTTCTCTATTGCCACCGGCCTATTTTATGGAGTATTTTCCTCCTATGGCTCTTCTTGCTCTGGTGCAATCTTAGGTTCAATCTCAGGTGCAATCTCAGTTTCTAATTCATGTTGGGGTTCATTCTCTGCTTCAGGTACTTCCAGTAGTTTTGTGATATCTATACATTTTTTAAAGGCATTCCAATCAACCTGTGGATGTTGAATTCTCAGGCTTCTCTTAACCAATAGGGCTATTAATCAGTTATGAGACTATTAGGGATTACATGTAGAATATATCAATTAAATGCAAACAAAGATTAAATAGAGGAATGAAAAATACATAGAAATAATAACAACAAGAGACAATTTTTTAATGTGGTTCACCCAAACTCAGGCTACATCCACCAACAAAGAGCCCAATATTATTATCTAGCAAATCAAACTGATCACAACCAACAATCCTTGTAACTCAATACTGTTGCAAAATGCTACAAGACAATATCTCAATGAAAACCCTAACCCTTAGCCACTTTTATCAAGCCTTATATTGGTTAGAAAAATAGGGTTTTTTATGTCGACCAATAGAAAAATAACTCCTTGACATCGTCTTTGGCGTGCTGTCCCTTGACCTCATTAAATAATTTGGGGGGAAATCGCGCTGATAAAAGTGGGGTAAATTTAACCTCCAATTTTGATTAGGCTCCATATAACAATAGGGACAACATGGTGTGGGTTTGCTTTCTCTGATAGTCAGATGCCATCCTCTTCAACATGTTATAGAGGAAATTGGGAACATTGACTAACCTATCATGGCGTACGTGATTTAGCAACTTAAAGTGTACAATATATAACAAATTGTGCCAAACGTCATAGGTAAAGTATTTAATGATATAAGAAGCACATTTTCCCCAAAAGAATGGAAGGGACAGTCTCTTTGTACCTTGTGATGATGAGTCCAGGTGATGAGACAAAAAAATGTCTCATCTATTAGCTAAAAAAGTATTTATTTTGCACAATTAGTGCCATTGTATGTATTAATTCTATTACATATTTTACCTTGTAATGAACAATTAGTTAACTGAAGAATAAATTCTATCAAGTTGGAACGCCATAAAACTTCCTAAAAATAAGCACGAAAAGATGAAGTTAAAAACATAGTCTTAGTAAAACAGTGATATCTCCCTCATTTGTCAATGAAATTCAAAAATTCAAAATGATCTGGAAAGCTGAGAATAGGGGGAACAAAACCTAGAAATTTGTGGAAGAGATTCATCAAAATAAATGCACAGTCCGTGACTGAATTTGACTGAAATAAAAGTGGCGTGAAAGAAGGCAACAAAATTAGAGGAAGAAGATTTAGTTTTTCTCCCCAAGAATATGATCTTAGATCCACATTCTTGGAAGATTGACCGAGAATAAGAATTCTATAAATTCATTGCAATCAAGGAATCAAATGGGAAGAGTTTTATGAAATAATATAGTTTAGTATTTTAGTGGCAGTAGTTAGTTTGTTTGTAGTTTTCATTCCTTAGTTTATTTTTTCAGCAATCTTTCCATTCCTTGTTATTTACATTGCCAATATTTCCCTTCACAAGTTTCTTAGGATAGATTTGATTCCAACATTTTCATTTACAATCTCTTAGATTAGATTTGATTCCAACAATTTCTTTCATGCATTGCCTTTCAATTCTATTTGTAGAAAATAATGTCATGCAAATGATTTCTTCTCCCTCTTGCATATCGCCATGGACACTGCCCTAGATTGACATTTATAATTAAATGATGAGGACTGCAGTGACCCTCATCACCAGGTTTTCTCCACGTCCACAAAATTCTTCTCTTGCTGTAGTTGCATTAGAAAGAGCTGGACATTCAAACCCTGTACGCAACAATCCTGTAACTTGGGGAATGACTATTTTAGAAGCATCTACAACCAATCCCTTGACTGTTGCCTCATCATACCATAATGTAGCTACAAATTCTTTCATCATTTCATTGTCATATTCTGTTAGTTTCAAGAAGTAATCTAGCCATCCCACTCTAGTGAAGAGTGGTAGAACCATCATATCCTCTAATATTTCCTTGTACGCAGATGATTCTCATCTTGCAACATCACCTCCCATTGTCTCTGTACTCTGCAACCTCAAAAGGTTTCAATGTCTGCTCAACTTCGATTCCACCACCTTTAGAAGAACCTATAATTTGCTGCCTTTTCTTGTGCCTTCTTCTATTTCCCGCAACTGTAACTTTTGGAGCTCTCTTGTATGTAAAATTCTATATCTCAGCTCACTCATAGAGTAATAAGTTCACAACATGGATGAAACAGGGTAGGTCTACTATCTTTGGAAAAATGACATAGAATTCTATCTAATAACTCTAAAGACTTGGGTGGCAAAAATCAAAATAACTAACCATTATATCCCCCCCCCCCCAACTAAAGGGTGAAGTGACCTCACTTCATGTGTGAATTGATAGGGTGAAAGAGTAATTATGAAATTTTAATGGTGATATATATTTTTGCATGCATGAATGAAATGAAGAGTAATAATGAAGATAAAATAAAATCTAAGTTAATCATGTAAGGTTATCTTTTGTACATACATTATGGAAGTAAGTGATCGGCGCACCTTGGAACTAGAGAACATGTACTTGGCAATTATTTGATGTGAGCATAATGAAATGCATGAGAGTGAATGTTGGAAGTGATGTGATGTGATAGCTCGCAATCACTAGTATAAAAAGAGCAATATATTTCTAAAAAATCTACTAAAATCTGCTTATAAATAACCAAACATGGTCACATGACCATTAGTAGTTTATTGCCAGTCATTTATAAAGTGACCAAATTGATGACTAAACAATTTTTAGTCATTTATTGGTTATTTTGACTGATCAATTTGGTAGTACATTTAGTCGTTGATTTAGTCATATATTTAATCATATTTATTCACTAAGTTTGGTCACATGACCATTAGTAGTTTATTGCCGGTCATTTATTTTGTCACATGACCAAATTTATAACGCGACCAAATTTGTGTCAATTTGTAGTATATTTATTCACTGATTTCTGTCATAGTATATTTAGTCATATTTATTCATTGATATTTGTCAATTGGTAGTATATTTAGTCTGATATTTGAGGATTTAAACATAAAACATAGAAATACACATCAATCATCAATTTCACACAATAAGACAACCATTGAGAAGGCAAAATTGCTAAACTTTATTAAAAGAAAGGTGTTCTTACAGCTTGTATAAGTCTGAAATATCTATCTTGCTTGAAAAATGCTTAGGAATAGAGTATTACAATGTTTATTTTTAGTCACAAGATTGAAAATCAGAGTTACAATGCACAAAAATGACAGAGTCGAAGGATTCCAAACAATTTGTGCATAATAGATGTATTTTGGTCTAACTGCAGGAACCTTTTTTGTAGGTGAGAACACCTGAAGTTGTAGTGATAGAGCCCACACTAGAGGAAGGCCTTACCGATGCAAAATGTGGAAGCATTGACATTCCAAAGCTCCCATTTTGACACAGGGAGGGAGGATGCTAGCAAAGGCTGTGGAATTTGGCTTTACACTAGCCAATTGTATTTGCTTTAAAACTTCTAAAGCCTTTTCAACAAACCCATTTTGTGCATATCTTGCAATCATTCTAGTTCATGAGACCACATTTCTTTGAGGCATTTTGTCAAATAGTTCACGTGCCTTATCTATGCTTCCACATTTTGAAGTATGGAGGGAAAAGCCTTTTCCAGTGTTAAAGAATATTGAGGACAAGGAATGCTCTATATCACATACAGGTGAATGTGTCTAAGCTAACAACTGTTAGAATTATTTTGGTAAAAATATTATACAGAGACTTTAAGGGCTAGTTTTAAAAAATAGAAGTTTTTCTTGTCAAAAGAAAGGCTTCGTTTGTCTCCTTTCTACAATATTCTCTCTAGATCCACAAGAGTCTTCATGGAGTGATAATTTAACTAATGCATTATAAAAGTGTAAAAATAATTCTTATGGAAAGCATAGCAATTTATGTTCTAAGAGAAGCATAATATAAATTGAACAATTTTGTAAGTAGGACATTGAAGAAAAAGAGCATTTGAGGGGTCTTTTGGATACTAAATATATTAATTTAGACTAGTGTACCTGATTAAGTTGTATATTGGCTTTTGGAAATAGAAACAAGGAGAATATGAAATAGAAGAAATGCACAGTCGATCTTTATACTATAGTGTAGGAATAACATTGAAATCAAATTTGTAGGTTGAGCCAATTTTCTTTTGTCCACATTAACACAGATGAAGATTATTTTTGATTATATGGTGGCCAGATGCTTTAAAACATCTAGAGATTCTATAGCTGCAATTATTTTGCTTTCATCTAGTTTCTCTCTGCATCTATAATGGATGTTTATGATACATTAAGGCTTTTCCTCTCTCATTGTATTACTAATCTAAAATAAACGTAGTTTCAAAAACAACTAGATTATCAGATCTAGCAAAAATGGTAGCTAGAATATCAAGTTTATCCGTCTATTCTCTATTGGAAGCTTACAAAATTAATGTTGTAATGTAGGTTCCGACATGGATACTTCCATGTGGTGAACAACAATTACACCCACTGGGATATGTACGCCATCAGGGGGAGTGCAAACCCCACCATTAACAGCCAAGGTAATAGATTCTTTGCCCTTGACAATCAATTCAAAAAGGAGGTAAAACTCCTATACAGCTCGTCTCTTATTTATGTCTTTGGTTTACAATGGACGTAGAATAGTTATGATGAGTATGAGTAATGTGTAGGTGACAAAGCATGAAGATGCATCAGAAAGTACATGGAGGTAAAAGGCCTATACAACTCGTCTCTTATTTGTCTCTTTGGTTTACAATGGATGTAGAATAGTTATGATGAGTATGAGTAATGTGTAGGTGACAAAGCATGAAGATGCATCCAAAAGTACGTGGAGGAATTGGAATTGGTGATCAGAGGGAGATCTGATGTTAAACGGGGCATTCTTTAGAGCATCAGGGGCTAGAGCATCCTCAAGCTATGCCAAAGCTTTGAGTATGGCGCATCCGTTCTCTCGTAGGCACTTCAAGTCATGCCTGCGGTGATGTGGGGCTTTCCTGCATCATTGCAGACATGACTTGAAGTGCTTGTGGGAGAGGGCGTGATGCAAAATGTGGAAGCATTGACAAGGCATGTGAACTATTTGGCAGAATGCCTCAAAGAGATGTCATCTCATGGAATGGAATGATTACAAGATATGCACAAAAAAGATTTTTTGAAAAGGCGTTAGAAACTTTCAAACAAATGTGATTAGTAGGAGTAAATTCAAATTCGATAACCTTTGCCAGCATCCTCCCTGCCTGTGCCAAAATGGGAGCTTTGGAATAGGGTATGGACATCCATCATAACATAATGGAAGGGGGATTTTTGTCAGCTATTATAGTTGGAAATTCTTTGGTAGACATGTATGCAAAATGTAGAAGTATAGATAAGGCATGTGAACTGTTTGATGGAATGGCTCAAAGAGATGTCATCTCTTGGAATGGAATGATTGCAAGATATGCACAAAATGGATTCGTTGAAAAGGCTTTAGAAATTTTAAAGAAAATGCAATTGGTTGGTGTAAACCCAATTTCCACAACCTTTACCAGCATTCTCCCTACCTGTGTCAAAATGGGAGCTTTGGAATGTCAGTTCTTCCACATTTTGCATCACCCGCTCTTCTGCAGGCATGACTTGAAGTGCCCTAGGGAGAGCGGGTAATGCAAAATGTGGAACAATTGACAAGGCATGTGAATTGTTTGGCAGAATGCCTCAAAGAGATGTCATCTCATGGAATGCAATGATTGTGGGATATGCACAAAATGAATTTTTTGAAAAGGCTTTAGAAACTTTCAAGAAAATGCAATTAGCAGGTGTAAATCCAAATTTGACAACCTTTGTCAGCATCCTCCCTACCTATGCCAAAATGGGAGCTTTGGAATAGGGTATGGACATCCATCATAACATAATGGAAGGGGGAGTTTTGTCAGAAATTATAGTTGGAAATGCTCTGGTAGACATGTATTCAAAATATGGAAGTATAGATAAGGCACATGAACTGTTTGATGGAATGGCTCAAAGAGACGTCATCTCTTGGAATGCAATGATTGTAGGATATGCATAAAATGGATTTGTTGAAAAGGCTTTAGAAATTTTAAAGCAAATGCAATTGGCTAGTGTAAAGCCAAATTCCACAAACTTTGCCAGCATCCTCCCTGCCTGTGTCAAAATGGGAGCTTTGGAATAGGGTATGGACATCCATCAAAGCATAAAGGATAGAGGAATTTTGTCAGATGTAGTTGCAACTGCCTTGTTAGACATGTATGCAAAATGTGGAAACATAGACAAGGCACGTGAACTGTTTGATAGAATGCCTCAAAGAAATGTGGTCTCATGGACTACAATGATTGTAGGATATGCAAAAAATGGATTTGTTGAAAAGGCTTTAGAAATTTTAAAGAAAATGCAATTAGCTGGTGTAAAGCCAAATTCGACAACCTTTGCTAGCATCCTCCTTGCCTGTGTCAAAATGGGAGCTTTGGAATAGTCGCATTTGGCTATATCAAGTAAAAGAAATAATGGTTGAATTTGGCTATTATTTTAAACAATCATCAAACACATTCCATAGCACAAATTTTCTCAAAAAATAATGTACATTAAACACTTCACATTCCTGAGAGAACATGGCTATATGATTGTAGTAATTATTCGAAATTCTATCAAAATGCATACACATTTCCAACAATAAGTTGACATGGGTAAAAGCAATTAGAAATTTTTGAAGCGCACACTGCTTCTCTTCACTAAAAGTGATCAGTTATCACTTACATACAACATAAAAGATTGCTCATTCACAAGACATGCCTAAGTTATGATCAATTCCACAAAAAAGTTTGATTTCGGTAAATCTTTAATCTCAAAACTTGAAATTATAGATGATTTTAAAGGGAAATGTGATCAGTTGTGACATTATAGGCATGTACCTCCTCATTGGTGACATACTCATCTAAACTAGAGTCAAATGTAAATTCACTTTTCTCCACATATGTTGTCAAATCCACCTACAAGACAAGAATAGTTGGTAACCCCTATATATTTAAAATTTAGAGCATTTAAAAACTCATTGTTGAACATGTGAATTTAAAAACTCTTTATTTTTCTTCCTGACAAGAGTCATATCCTAAAATTTGCTTATTGACTTAACACCTGATTAACCATAGAGTAAAACTAAAGTCTAATATGGTGAATGCTAGGTAATGTTGCCAATAACTGCTTAGAAAAAGAAAACCCTACTTACAATACTTCTAAATACATCTAATTAATAATGAGCCAAGTGTCTTATGCACAAACACATAGAAGTCAGAATCATAAGCTATGCATGAGATAATCCCAACTCAAGGATTCTTTGGTTAGTTTTATCCTGTCAGTATTGTTCACTGTTCACTACTAGTATGAGATGTTTAACTATTCACTTTAATGTAAGAATGTGTAGAGCTTCTGGAAGAGATTGTGTGTTGCTTTTTTTAGATTGACATTTTGGATCACACTCCATGATCCATCATTAGGATGAAAAGAAGAGAATGAGAGACATTCTCTTCTTTTCATCTTGATGATGGATCACATAGTGTGATCCAAAATGTTGATCCAAAAAAGCAACACACAGTCTGTTCTAGAAGCTCTACACATTCTTACATATCATGGACTGTGGAAATATCATGTCTATATTCACTTAAATTTTGTCCTAAAAGAACTTTAACATATAAACTATATCCAAAACAAATAGACAAATAACAATTTCCAATAATCTTACAACAATCCTTTTTGAGTAAGAAAATGATACCTTTAACTTAGTCTCATGAAAAATTAATGAGCATGCCTTTGAATCAATTGTAACTATGTTTTCTTCCTTTTGAGCCAACTCCTTTTTGTTTAAAGTCCTTTTTTGTGCCTGAAAACATGTCAAAAAAATTTAGTCATGATCCCGATACATCAAAGATTCAAAAGCATAAAAAGTTACCTCACATAGAGTAAACCACCTTAACCTATAACTCAACAGAGTTTACTATCAAACTTATGTGTGGTAGAACAATGCAGCAAACCAAACACCAGATGAGCAAACCTTGAAACACAACCCACTTTAGATTTGACCTTTCAACATATTCACCATTACCTCTCCCATTTTACATGCAAAGGTGCAACTTGGCAATAGAAAGCCAACTCCATAAGGTGATATTCCCTCAATCAAATTATGTTTCTTCAAATTCCACGGTTCTCTTGCTTTACAAGAACAAAATCACATCTTTAGTTCATAACACTCTCACTTGGGAATCTAGAGATTGAATTTTTTTAATGGATGCCTTTGTCCCTATTTTATTAATCTATGCTAGTAATATAACCCCCTCTTGTGTAGACAACATTACAAGACATTCTCTTTGTCAAAATGGAATATGACCTAGATACTATGCAATTTTATTCTTAGAACTCTTGTCTTGATTAATTTAAAACAATATGAAATACCTTCCCTTATTAACCTCAATTCTATTTAGAAACATAGGAAATGAATGGCTTCGCATTAACATTGTCTACACATCAAAGTGAATCATATTTTTCCACACATTTGTATATGGAAATGCTACAGAAAATATGAGAATGTGATTTAATCTTTAAGGTTCTGAGTATGATTTTATCCAAATATGAACAATATTCTTGACATGATGTTGAAAGTTCACCTCACTAATTTCTTGACACAAAATACTTGGTTGGTTTAACTCCATATAAAAGAGATGACACCTTATGCTTAATAATACAATGAGAGTTCAAAAATTGATAAGGTAATTTATTCAAGTTCCTAATATGATAAGACGAGATAATTTGTTCAAGTGCAGAGTCTGGCGTAACAGCTCAATAAAGGCATTAAACACATCCTTCTGCAGCAGAATTAACAAGAAGTTGAAATAATAAAATACAAGAGAATGACATCATTCATCTAAAACTTAAATATAAGAAAAATGTTAATACTTTAACATTTTCCTCTCGCTCTTTGAACCTTTCTATCAGCCTTGGACAAGTCTGTAAATTAAATTCCATGCAAACATAGAGCTCAAATGGCAAGAATAAATTGTGATTCCAATGAAATATTTCACTTATGAAATAAGAATATTAATCTCTAGGAGTAACTAATGAATGAAAAAGATACTATATTAAAATTGTGATCATACTCACCAAGGTATTTACACAATTGTTGTGTCCAGTAATTAAAGTAATTAAATAATGATAATTTTTTTTAATTGATCTAAAGATGATTGTCTTAATTGTACAAAGAGAGATGTGAAAATTCAAAAGCTCCAAGCACCGTGTAGGTTATACTTGACAGTAGCATAAGTGAATCAATCTTTTTTTCATAGGATATGTTGTAGACAATATAATCTTATTATTTTTACAAAATCAATACTCAAATGAAGCTCATGACCTCAACTTGCATGTGTCAATACGTGGACTTCTATAGGGAACATATTAATGTCTTGAGAACTACTGTCATGTGTTGCCAAACCCTTTTCCATTCTACTAACTACCCAACTATTATACTACCCTCTTACCCTTCCACTTATTGTTATCTCATCTTTCATTTCTTTGAAGAACTATCATTCTTTTGACAATCATAACATGGTTGCCTTTGCATGTGGATTGTCCCTTTATTCCATGAGCACTCTATACTTTTATGAGTTCTATCATACTTCATGGCACCAAATTATAACGAAGACTCTTGAAAAATGGTTTAAAAGACTCAGTTAGGACTATTAAATGATTGTCCCTGGCTCAATATCATTGAAAATGCTCATAATGTCATTTGATATGGACTGTGAAATGATTTAGTATAACCTTGGTACCCTCCTTAAGGACTGTGAAATGGTGTGATGAGCCACACAATGGGATACCTAAACCAACTTCATGCTTTGGGTAACAGGGGTCCAAGAGTGTGATGATGTTTGTCTACTTAGACAACCAATATAAAATTTTTGAGTTAAAATCTTATAAAATAACATTCTATAATTATAAAAGATTTTAACTTAGTAATTTTGTAATTTTAAGATATTTTAAAGTTATGGAATAAAATATTAAGAACATACAAAGAAGATCCATGCCCAACAGGTGTAAAAAGATTATGGTATAATACCATTGACATGCAGAGGAATTAAAAGTACGGATTTGAAGCCATTGTCATGTAGAGGCAAATTAATGAGTGGATGATAGAGAGATTTGATTCTATGCAAAATAGCTCTGAGAATAATACCATAAATAAATTCTTAACCAGAGATATGACAGATCCAAAGAACCATTGGAAACATTACCATCTGAAAATTATACAATACCAAGAAATTTAGATTAAATTCACTTACCTGAGTCTCCAGTCATTCCTCGTGATTTTGTCAACCTAGATATCTGGCTACCTACCCTTGCTATCACCATCTAATCCTCCCATGAAAGTATTCATATTCACAAGAAGAAGAAGAGAGAAAAATAGAGAAAACAAATGAATGGAATCAAAACCCCTTCCTTCTCAAATCATTTAGGCATTTGCATTTATGAAAAGTGATCCCCCAATAGAGAAAAAAGAAAAGTCCAAACAACTTCATGCTATGGGTAACAGGGGTCCAGGAGTGTGTGAACATAACTTTTCTATGTGAATCGACAAGCAAATTATTGGAGAAATCATTGTCATAATGGTTGTGAATCGATAAGCCACATAGGAACCTATCAACACAAACCATGTTTAGTTCTTTGCATGCATTGGAAGTGCTCTAGCAAACAATAGAGCATGCAAAATGTAGAATGTACAATGAAAAATATAGTGACGAATAAAGGGCACACGCATTGATGAAACAATATTTTAAACCATTACCTATTCAAATCCGTAACACGATGCTTGGATACATTGTGATCTACATGAAAGAATGTCAATGCCATTTGAAAATAAGTTATTTAAACCCTCTTCTTTGTCCTGGTAGCCGTTTCACCCTGTTCTGATGCCTCCATGAAGAGAAATGTTCGCCACATATGTATCCCAACATGCAAAACACATATTCTTGTCTACAAAAAAACAACAAAATAGGAATGTAGGTTTTGCCCATATTCCCTCCATGAAAAATGTGAGGGAAATAAAGACCTTACGTTTGTCCATTTTCCCTCCACGGAAAATACCTCAAAAATCAAAACTTACCCACTTTAATATCATATTTTGACTAATTATTTAGTCATTTATTTGTGTGACTAAATTTATTTGTGCGACAATAAAATTAGTCATTTGTAGTTGTGTTGCAACAAATTAGTAGAATTTAGTCATTTTTAGTTGTTGTGACTAAAAGTTTTAGTCATGTAGTCATTTATTTGCCAATATTCTACTAGTGAATACTTGATCTAACAACTTGTCAGTGTGAGTTGAACATTTTTGCTGCGGCTGTTTGATTTATTCAAAATGAATGACACATGTGTGGAAGAAATGGAATGTGTAGGAAAATAGTTTACTTTTTTTCAAAGTGTTGAAGACTTTAGCAGACAAGTGTTGCTATGGGTACCTCCAATACAGGTCCCATCTGAATGTTAACATATTCATTATTTTAGGTCCTGATTGAGACTAAAGAACAAGCCCCTTTGGAGCTAACTGTGTTCACCATGGGTAGTGTATTGTGTGTGCATGTGAAGTGCAAAGAAATGAAAATTAAGTCTCAGTGACAGGGGTTGAGTCGTGCAACTCAAGCTCTGAATCACTAGACATGACGGGTAGATCACATTCTATTTTTACATCATTGTGTGTTTCAGAGCCTTCATCAATATCACTGTGAGCACCATACTTGTTTGTTAGAGAGACAATAAAATCATCTTTTTGAAGTGGTTTCTTATAAAGTTTTAGCCTATGCCCATTCACCAATAATGAAAAACTAACCTCATCAATGGTTTGTAGTTGGATTGTACCATTAGGGAATTCCTGTTGAATCTCATATGGTCCCAACCATCAAGATTTAAGCTTGCCTTTGAAATCTTTGTATCTAGAATCATATAGAAGGGCCCAATCACCAACATTGAACTCTTTAGTCTTTATATACTGATCATGCCATTTAATTCTTTGCTTCTGAATAACCTCTGTGTGGTGTATGGCCTCTAATCTAATTTTGTCAAGAGCATTCAAATGCTGTAACCTTTCCTATTGAGACTTTGTCAAGTCCATCCCTAATTCCACTGTTGTTCTCAAAGTTTTGTATTCAAACTCTATAGGTAGTACAACTCTCTTGTCATAAACCAATTCATAAGGAGTGAATCTTGTAGTTGTCTTCCATGTGGTTTTGTATGCCTAAACAACTTCTAGTAATCTGGAAACCCAATCTCTTATGTGGAGCTGTATTCTTTTTGTCAATATATTCTCAATCTCCCTGTTTGTAATCTCAACTTGACCATTAGCCTGAGGATGGTATGGGGTAGACTTCTTATTTCTGATATGATACTCCTCCACCAGTTTGGTGATTAAGTCTAATGTGACTTGTGGTCCTTGATCAATCACTATTTCCTTAGGTACACCATACCTAGTGAAGATTTCCTCATATAAGAATTTTGCCACATTGTCATCTATGGCAAATTGCAAAACTTTAACTTCTACCCATTTGGTTAAGTAATCAATGCATACCAATATATATTCCTTGTTATTTGAAGTGGGAGAGATAGGTCCAACAAAATTGAACCCCCACTTATCAAAAGGAGTTAATGTTATTTGGGGCTGCAAAGGCATTTCATCACTTCTTGTAGGTCTCCCCATTCTTTGGCACTAATCACAACTTCTAGTATACTTGACAGAGTTTGTATGTAGTGTTGGCCAGTAATATCTTGTCAATATCTTGAAGGCTATCCTTTTGGCTGCAAAATGCCCACCACAAGGTTCATCATGACATGCCTTCAATACGTCAAACACTTCATCCTCCCTGATACATCTTCTCATAATGTTATCTGGGCCAGTGTAGAATAGGAATCCAGAAATCCAAGAATAAGGGAAGCATTTGTCAACTAACTGTCTTTTCTCCCTTGGAGATAAGTAACCTGGAATCTGCCCTGTCACCAAATAATTAGCTATATCTGTAAACCATGGAGTGTGTATGTTTAGATCAAATAGATGCTCATTAGGAAAAGAATCATTAACCACTCCTACTAATTGTGTAGGCAGTCTAGATAGAAAATCAGCAACCACATTAACCTTTCCAAGTTTGTCAACTATTGTTATGTCAAATTCTTGCAATAACAACAACCATCTTACAAGTCTTCCTCCCACTATTGGCTTATTCATCAAATATCTAATTGTTGTATGATCTGTATGTATGAACACCTTATAGCCAGTAATGTAGTGTCTAAATTTGTTAATGGCATAAACAACACCTAACATTTCCTTTTATGTCACAGTGTAGTTCAACTCAAATCCCTATAGGTTTTTGTTGATATAATATAATGCATACTCTTTATTTCCTTCTTGTTGGCTTAAGACTGCTCCAATGGCAAAGTCTGATGCATCAGTGTGGATATGAAAGGGCAATGTCCAATTTGGACCTCTTAGAACTGGAGCTTGTGTCAAGGCTACTTTTAGCTTCTCAAATGAATTCTAACATTCTAGGGTCTAGTCAAAGTCACTGTCTTTTGTCAACAGAGTAAAAAAAAGGGGCAACAATTTTGCTAAAATCTTGAATGAACTGCCTATAATAGCCTACATGTCCAAGGAAGCTCCTTACATCCTTCTGTCTCTATAGAATAGGTAGGGTAGATATGATTTCAATCTTCTTTGGGTCAACTTGTATTCCTAAACTTTCTCCAAATTGTGTAAGGCTTCATCATATGTTTCACCATATGTTGTGAATTCATCCATGTAAATCTCCATGTTATCATGGGAAAAATTAGAGAAAATATTGAGTACCGCTCTTTGAAATGTGGCTAGAGCATTACACAAACCAAAAGGCAAGAAAAAATATGCATAGGTCCCCCAAGGGAAAGTAAACATTGTCTTATCTTGATCCTCTAGTGCAATCTTGATTTGGTTATAGCCATTGAAACCATCAAGAAATGAGAAATATTTCTTCCCTGCCAAAGAGTCAAGAACTTGGTCAATAAGTGACAATGGGAAGTGATCCTTCCTTGTGGCAGCATTTAGTTCCCTGTAGTCAACACAAACTTGCCATTTGCCACCTTTCTTGGGAACAATTACCAATGGTGAAACCCATTCACCGTCTGAAATGGGGTATATAAATCCTGCATCCAAAAGCTTTTGAAGTTTAGATTTCACTATCTCTCTTAGAGCAGGGTTCATGTGTCTCTACTGCTGCCTTATAGGTCTATGGCCATCATCAATTTAAATTTTGTGCATGCATAAGGTAGGATCAATGCCTTTCATGTCACTGTAATCCCATGCAAATGCTATTGTGTGTGCCTACAACATTACATGTAGGGATTGCTGCTGTTCACCAGTCAATGCATTATTAGCAGTCAACATCTTTCTTGGCTTGATTTCTAATTGTTTAGACATTCCTTGTACAGAGGACAAATCAAGGTTAGGTATTACTAGTAAGCATTGTTGGGGTAATAAAGTATGAAATATTTGGGATACCTCTTCTGAGTAACTGGTGGTATTATGCTTCTCAAGGGGTCTTGTAAGTAGGATAGATAGTCCTGCAGCTGTAGGTGCCTCTCGCAGTGATTTTGTATAATGTGAACTATCAACTCATCTTCATCCTAGATATCCAGCAAGGGGATGCGTTCAATGGTCATCAAGGTTTGAAGTGAATAGCTATCCTCATCATCCAAGGTAGGCTAGATGGTCTACTCAAGTTCATGGTATGGTTGGGCTGGTGGATACAAGACCAATTTCTTGGTCACAGTCCCATTGGATATGATCATATTCTTTGACCTGCAACCTGTTAAGGGAAAATTGGATTTAACATGAATAATCAATATAATAAATATCAAGATACCCAAAACTCAATGAAATAGTGAACAAAGAAGGTTAATCAAACAAAGAACAATACAAAGCAAACCCCCTTTAATTCATAGCTTCCATTGATTGCCTATCACAAATGATCTTGTCTATGAATATGGGGTGCACTTCCTTACTATGATTCCAATATGTTCAAATGGGAATGACTATGATAGTTCTGCCATGAAGATGAGCTTTACAACAACGATAGTAGTATGCAATAACGAGTGCAATCACAAGCAATGAAGGAATTGGTGCCAAAGGCACGCTATAATTCCTGAAGAGTAACAATACTTAAAGCTTGGATGAATGAAATGGAGGAATAGGGTTGTACTTATAGACTAGGGAAAGAGAAGATCAATGGTATAGAAAGAATAAGAAGATCACTGGTATAGAATGGTTGAGGAACGTGCGCAAATAAGAAGAAGACAAGTGTCACCCAAAAGCCATTTTATTTGAGTTAACTACTTTCTTTTCTAAATATAAGACATGCTTTTCATAAATTAGAATTTTTTTTCTAATTTAAGAGATATTGATAAAAACAAGGTTGATTTAGTCAGTTAACTCAACTTGAGATTTGCTTTTACATGATTTGAGAGAAATTAAATAATAAATTATTTAATTTTGAGTGCATGGAGAAGAAGACTTATTTTTAGAAGATTTGGAAGATATTTGAAGAATTAGAAGATAAGACAACAAATTAAATAAATAAATTTATTTAATTGTTTGTGCATGATTTGGAAGAATAAACAAAATATTTGATTATATTTTATTTTTGGATATTGAGAGGATTTAAATAAATTTGATTTGATTTATTCAAATTTGGAAGAATGATTTGATTTAAAATAATTAAGAATTATTTTATTGTTTGGAAGAATTTAATTAAATAAAAGATTTTATTTAATTTTGACTTTAGAAGAGTAATTAAATATTTTTTATATTTAGTTAACTTAAAAGAATGTGAATCGAATAAATAATTTTGTTTATTTATTTATTGATAGAAGAATTAGAATGGAATAAATATTAAGAATATTTATTTAGACTGAATCTCTGAGATTGCAGGAATCTAATCAAGAGATGTAGTATGTTGTTTTGATCAATTTGATATGTTAAGTTAGTTGATATGTTTCTATAGATATGTTGAGTATGGTACTTGTAGCTTTTAGGTTGACACCTTGCTTTGCATGTTTACAGGAGAATATACGAGATATGCTTCAGTCGAGGGAGCAGTTCCCTATGCCGATGTTGCAAAGACATATGTTGACTGAGATGGACCGAGAGGTGCTTGGCTCGATGGGCCTAGATTACGTTTACTTTATGCCTAAGGTTTGGGAGAACTGCAGGTTGCTGACTATAGTAGTGGAGAGGTTCCATAGTGAGGACGGGACCTTCCACTTCCCTACTAGCGAGATGGCCATTACATTGGAGGACATATACAGGATTCTTCACTTACCTATTTAGGGAGAGCTTGTTGAGTATGATCCATAGAGGGATGCAGGACTTGCTGAGTACAGGTGAGTATTTGATGATCCTGAGCTAGTCGAACATGTCATCTCCTGGCATGATATTCATGACTATTATGATTACTTCCCAGGTATAGTAGCAGGACTGATTGGGGGCGTTGTATGCCCCGATAGGAGATCACACGGGTTCCCCATTGGATGGGGTTGGATCATGGAGCGGATGGTTGTAGAGGGCACCCAATATGCTTGGGGTGTATGTGTCTTAGTGCACCTATACCATGATATGCATCAGGTGGTATACCACATGGGTGCAAGTCTATATGCAAGTGTGTCATTGCTGTAGTTTTGGCTATGGGAGCACATAGCGATCACTAGACCGATATGTGTTTTTGACAGATAGAGAGGAGAGCCATATAGCTATGGCTATGCAGGAGTGATTTCCCAGCATAAGCTGGGGAAGCTTGAGTACTAGAGGCATGCCTTGGATGGAGTAGATGTGGTCATCTAGCAGCCATAGCTAGATTGTGAGCCTTGGGAGGATGAGGTAGATGAGTTTCCATACTATTACCAGATGTGGTGGCTAATAGGCCAGACATAGTTTATTTTAGAGAGATAGATTGGCAGTCGGGTTTGGAGACAATTTGGGAGGAGGTAGGGTATGCCATAGGGGTAGGCTCTATTTGCACATATGCATGCTGAGAAGTCTGATGGTGTCCTATGAGGAGGCAGTAGCAGAGTTTTGGCAGTCACCATATGTTGCCTGGGATATGAGGAGGGAGATCGCAGATGCTGGGATGACCTAGGATTTTGAGGATTGGTTCACTGCCCACCCATTTCTGAGATACTCAGGGCCTAGGGAGCTGGTGCCTTGTATAGATGAGGTAGATTCAGATGATGAGGGCTAGGTTGGCCAGAGGAGTTGGAGGAGGAGGAGAGGAGGACAGGGAGATGACAGAGGTGATGGAGGAGGGGGAGACGAAGGAGGTGATGGAGGAGGAGGAGGTGGTGGAGATGGAGCCAGACTTAGGCAGAGGAGGAGAGCTAGGAGGGACCATCCCACGCTCCACAGGTAGTGTAGCCACAGGCCACACAATAGGCTCCATAGCAGGCACTACAGGCACAACAGGTATAGATGCCACCACCCCAGTAGGTGGCACAATAGCAGGCACCCCAGCCACAAGGGCAGGTATAGGCACAGGTAGCCCAGGGTCCAACACAGTTAGATGTTCAGGAGAGGGCCATAGCCATGCTAAGGGGATAGGTTAGGTAGCTGCGAGCATAGCTCAGGACTGTTGAGGCTCAGTGAGAGATAGAAACAAAGGTCATCTCGGGTCTTACCAGAGAGAGAGACATGGCAAAGACATGGATATGAGTTATCTGAGTGGAGAGGGACACATCAGTGTCAGCCCTTAGTACAAATGTGACCAGTAGCTTTTTGGTTGGGTAGGTGCATCAGACACAGGCACAACTAGCCCAGGTGCAAGCACAGCTAGCACAGGCACAATCATAGTTGGTGTAGGCACATGCTTAGGTAGCACAAGTGCAGGGTGAGCTTGCTAGAGTGCAGGCTCAGACACAGTATTACCGGGGCCTATACCATGGTGCAGTGGCAGTCAGTCAGAGGTCTGTGAGCTATAGGAGCCAGTCCATGGCCTCCCAGAGAGAAGGTGGATCAAGGTCAGGAGCCTCTGTGATAGGCCCACAACAGTCTAGGGCCAGTGAAGGAGGGGATTCAGGAGACACTGCCAGTAGCAGTGGTTCTCATCAGCAGGGATAGCTGACACTTGCAGTTTTGGGCTCTTACGTACACTTTTTGATGGCTCAGATAGCTAGATATACCTATGTACCACTTTTGTATTTTGAGACATGTATCACCATCCTTGAGATGTATTTATTGTATATGACATTGACTCAGAGATAGACCACTTGATTTTGTACATTTTGGACATATTTATGATATTTATATGATGATGCAGTTTATGCGATGCTTTCTATATGCAGTTTGCTCATTCTATGTTATGGATGCATTTCTATTTGTATGCTGTGATGCACGTGTTTATCTAATGCAGACTTAGATGTTTACTTGATGCTATGAGATGTTTATCTAATGCAGATTTTCATATGATGCTATGTGATGTTTATCTAATGTAGATTTTCATATGATGCTATGTGTTGCTATATGACGTAATGCAGACTTAGATGTTTTACTTGATGTGCCTCTAATGTGTGTGAATGTGAATGGTATCTATATGATTATGCAACTTATGTGATGCACTTATCTATGTTTTTGATTTTTTTTTCCTGTTGACAGTATATGGATGACCTGATGCACTCTATTATGTATGCAACTGATTTAATCATGTAAATGACTATCTCATGTGATATGATATGCAACTATATGCTATGTTTTTGTGATGTCCAAATGTACTCTATCAACATAGAAATGATAGAATGATAGATAGAGGATTGATTGAAAAGAATGACTCGATAGAGAGACTCACAAACTTTATTTTGTATTGTTACTCTGCATTGTTTGGATCTTTTATTGCATGGGATACGGATGTATGGATGCATAATGGATGCTTTGCTTTTAAAATCTTGATGGTGCAAGTATTTTGAAGTGCTTATTTCATCATTGGGTGATTTTTTTGGTACTTTTTCCAAATGTTGTAAGTTAATACAAGCATCTAGGTATAATTGAACTGAGATGACCTAAGCATTGCTTACATGGATTTTGATTTAGCAAGTTAATACAAGCATCTAGGTATAATTGAACCGAGATGAGTTGAGTATTTCTTGCATATCAAAAAACAAGGATGGCCCCTGTTCATGTTAGACCTTTGATGTCCTCGATGATCTTTTGCTGATCATGTATTTAGACAAGGCTTCACACTACTAAAGTTTAATCCACAACCAATAAACAAAGAAAATAATCATGCCCCCATCATAGCATCTCTAGCTTTTGGCATCCTCGAGTAGCATAGAAAGGCATGATAGAAAAAATCAAGACTCTGTATTTTAACTATGTTTCTAATCCACAAAACATATTTGCATTTAGATGTGTTTGTTTCTTGCCATAATTTGGGTAAAATCATTTAGAATGCCTTAGGTGTTTGTTTGGTTTGCTTTGGATAGGTTAAAATGCCTTGTGTCAAAATTTCTTCTTGAAAAGAACAGGTTTTGCTTGCATTCGCTTGTTTGGTGAGAAGATTCCACAATCCTTATTGGTGAGACAGACCCTAAGAGACTGACCTAGTGCCTCAGGGGCTCATTGCTAAATGGCCTTGCCTATGTGATGACGCAAAGGCAATGTAGTTTGGAGTAAACCCTAAAGGACTTAAGACCTAGGCGACAGAAAGTGGTGCGGACTCAGATAGATAGGACTAGACATGGAATGGATGGGACAATGGAGCCTCAGGGGTGCATTTGAAAATGGCCTTACCTACGTGACAATGTAGAGGTAACGTAGTTCATGGACTTGGACCATGGATGGAATAGAGGATAGACGACAAGATATGGGATGGACAAGGAAGCCTCGAGGGCACATTGGAAATGGACTTGCCTATGTGACAATGCAGAGGCAACATAGTTCATGGACTCGAACCATGGATATTGACAAGAGACACTATGCTAGGCTCACACTGTGGATAGGATATGGGATAAAACCTTGGTTGACAAGGCAACAAAGAGATAGAGTATCAAGCCATGATAGGTTACTCTCAGGACTTTATTATGGGACAGATATGGATTGAATGGAACACGAGTGAAGGAAGAATGGACACAAGGTGATTGGTTTCCCAAAGATGGGGGAAGCGGTTTATCACAAGTAACACTTGTTTACCAGGTTTTCACCACTTGCTTTTATTTGCACGAAAGCTAGAAAGTATGCATGATGGCTGTTTGCCAGGTTTTCATCATGATACCTATCCAAGGTGCCTGTTTTCTAGATTTTCACTAGAGGATGATTTTTTTTGTATTTTTTTGATTTTTTTGTATTTTACGCCCCCTTACATTGGGGTTCTCCTAGGTATAGAACCAGAGAAGATGCATGTTGTTGATTGGGTCATCAAATAGCTCACCCTCCGATGTTGCTAACGGATATGCTCTTGATCCATAAGAAACTACGATCACATAGGGCCCAAGCCAGTTGGGCTCAAATTTGCCTTTCTTGTCCTGATCTTGTTGATTGTGGGGATTCTCCTTAAATACTAGATCTCCAATCTTGAATACTCTTGGACAAACTCTATGGTTGTAGCTTCGTGACATCATTTTTTGATATGCCTTGAGATGATCAAAGGCTTTCTATCTCCTTTCCTCTAGCAACTCTTGTTCTTGCAATTTGGAAACTTTGTACTCTTCATCTATTATGAGACATTTTAATGACACCTTAAGAGATGGTAACTCGACCTCAATGGGGAGGATAGCTTCTAAGCCATAGACAAGGGCATAAGGGGTAGCACCTATGGGAGTGCGTATACTGGTTCTGTAGGCCCACAGAGCAGGATTGAGTTGGATGTGCCAATCACGACTAGCATCATTGATTGTCTTCTTAAGGAGTTTCAAGATGGTCTTGTTGGATGCTTTTGCTTGGCCATTGCCTTGGGGGTAATAGGGTGTGGAGAAACGGTGTTGGATTTTAAATCGGTCATAGAGTTCTTGGACATCCTAGTTTTTGAAGGGTCTTCCGCTATCTGTGATAACGGATGAGGGAATTCCGTATCTATAGATGAGGTAATTGAGGATGAATGAGGAGATTTGTTTACCTATGATGGTGGTGAGGGGGATGACTTCAATCCACTTGGTAAAGTACTCAGTGGCAGTTATTATGAATTTGTGGTCGTTGGATGAGGGTGGATGAATTTTTCCCACAAGGTCAAGTCCCCATTGGCAAAAGGGCCAAGGTGTTGTTAAAGGTCTCAACTCTTGAGATGGTGCATGTATCAGGTTCCCATGTATCTGGCACTGCTTGCAATTCTTCAAAAATTGATATGAATCTATTTTCATGTTCGGCCAGTAATAACCCAAACGCATGAGTTTCTTAGCTAAGGAAGGACCGCTAGATTGTGTTTCACAGATCCTTTGTGCATGTCTTGTAAGGCAGTCTAGGATTCTTCTCATTCTAAACAATGGAGTAAAGTACTATTTAGACCATGTTAGTATAGGGTGTCAGCAATAATGGTATAATGAGAGGTTTGGTGTATAAAAGTTTGTCGTTGGTTTGAAGATAAGTCAGGTGGGAGGGTGTTGTCCTTGAGGTAAGTGTAAACCTTACAGTACCAAGGTGAATCAGATCCAACTAATAGGCATATGGAATGGGTTTCAGGAAGATCAAAAGCTGGTTGTTGATATTATTCCACTAAGAACTCATACCGTGACTCATTCTCTGGTATTTCAAGAAGAGAGACAATGGTTGCCATGGCATTTGCTACTTTGTTTTCAATTCGAGGTATCTGCTCAAAAGAGATGATGACAAAGTATTCCTTAAAGTCCATGACCATCCACTTGTATGGGACAAGCTTCTCATCTTTGGTTTGGTAATCGTCATTGACCTAATTGATCACTAGTTGAGAATCACCATAGACATGTAGTTCTTTGATTTTCCACTCTGTTGCCATTTTGAGGCCAATGACCAAGGCTTCATATTCTTCTATGTTGTTGGTGCATGGGAATAATAGACGATAAGACTTCAGTATGGTGTCACCATGAGGAGTTACAAACAAGATTCCTACCCCCGATCCATGGTTTTTGTAGGACCCATCAAAGTAGAGCTTCCAGGAATGTGTTGATATATTGAAAAAGGATTCATCTGGAAACTCAAATTGCATTGGTGTGGTGTCCTATAGTGGTGCATCTACTAACTGATCAATAATGACTTGTCCTTTGATAGCCTTTCTATCTACATACTCAATGTCATATTCACTTAAGAGCATTACCCATTTGGCTAGGTGACTTGTAAGAGCTGCTTTGCTTAGTAGGTACTTCAGTGGATCTATTTTTGCAATAAGTTTGACTGGATGTGCAAGCATATAATGTCAAATTTTTTGGGAAGAAAAAACTACCGCAAGACATGATCTTTCTATCTAAGAGTATTGCAACTCATAGCCCACCAATGTGCGACTAATGTAGTAGATGACTCTTTCTTTATTTTCATAATCCTGTTGTGCTAGAAGAGCCCCAAGAGCTGTTGGTGTAGCATATATGTATAGTAACAATGGTTTCCCTTGGATAGGAGTATGAGAATAGGTGGATTCATAAGATACTCTTTCAGTTTGTTGAATGCCTCTTTGTATTTCTCATCCCATTTGAATGGAATGTTCTTGTGCAGGAGATGACTGAATGGTTGCCACTTGTCTGCCAGTTGTGATATGAACCTACGGATTCCCTGTAGAGATCTTAGTTGAGTAAGAGTCTTGGGTGGTGGCATGTCCATAATATCCTTGACTTTGGTAGGGTCCACCTCTATTCTATTTGTTGATACAATAAAACCTAAGAGCTTGCCTGAGGTGACTCCAAACACACACTTCTTTGGGTTCAACCTAACTTTGAATTGTTCTAATCTCTGAAAGACTTTCTCTAACACATCTGGGTGTGATTCTCTTGTGAGTGACTTTGTAAGGATATCATCTATATAATCTTCCATTGTCACATTCATCATATCATGGAATATAGCGGTCATAGCACGTTGATATGTGGCTCCTACGTTCTTTAGCCCAAAGGGCATGACATTCTAGCAAAAAGTGCCCCATGGACAAGTAAAAGCTGTCTTATGCAAGTCTTCTAGTGCTATCTTGATCTGATTATACCTCGAGAAGCCATCCATGAGAGATAACATGGTATGCCCTGTTGTTAAGTCGACTATGATATCTATATTTGGAAATAGAAAATCATCCTTGCAGCAAGCTTTGTTTAGATCTCTAAAGTCATTGCATAGTCTAGCTCAGCCATCAAGTTTGGACACTGGTACTATGTTGGAGACCCATTCTAGATAGTCTATAGCTATGATGAATCCTACATCCAGTAATTTCTTGAGTTCTTTTACAAGAAATGCTATGTGTGGATGCATCTTTCTAAGCTTCTGTTTCATTGGTTTAACTCCTAGATCTAATGGAAGATGATGTAGAATCAAATCTGGATCTAACCCTGACATATCTATGTATGACCAAGAAAAATTGACTTTCTTTCTTTTGAAGAATGGTTCAAATGTAGTCTTCTCTAGTGGGGTTAGAGACTTAGCAAAGTGAATGATCTTAGGTTGTTCCAATGTTAAGTGGTTCTATAGGTTCCACTACAATCTGAGACTTCTCCTAGTGCATGTCAATAGCGAATCTAGCTTTATAATCTCCTTTAGGTAGGCGGTCCTTAAGTTCCATGTAGTCAATATAGGGATCGTCGTTTTGGAACACATCTAGTTGTAGGGTTGCTCGTAGATCCCAGTCAATAAGCTCAGGATGCATAAGGGGGAGGGAGTCGGAGGATAGATCTAATTTGTTAATAGTTTGAATGGATCTACTAGGAGTATTGGTAGGGGGAGTGTTTAGGATGGTACTTTCCTCCAAGTTGTTTATCACAATAGAACTCAAACCTTCCTCAAAAGTTGTATTCTCAGGGATAGGCAAATCACACTCTAATGACCTATGCAGTAGCGTTTGTCCCTCACAGTAGGGGCTATAAATTTGAATGGTATCAATCTCTTTGTCATCATAGGAATGCTCTGTCAGCTCATCCCATTCATATTCATTGGAATCTATGTCACTGTCCTCTTAAAGTGTATGGATCATTTCCACTAGACAAGCATTTGCTTTAGCTTTGCCCTTATCTTTATATCCTAGGCCTTTTGTAGTTCTAGCCAATGAGGATGAAGAAGGTTGAATGGGTTCTATGATTCCTTCTTTTCTTAGGCCAATGGGGCCTTGTCCTTCATAACCCATTCTGTGTAGGATAGTTTCACCTCACCCATAGATTTCTGTTGGGAGCTTAGGTTGTTCTTGTTGTGTGTTCTCTTCTTCTTCTGTGTAAATCCATTGTAGGATATCTCTTTCCTCTATTTCATTTGATAGGGTCCCCCATTTTACAAAGGGAGCTACGGGATTCCTAGGAGGAGCAGACGGCTTTGGAAAATGCTTGGGTCACCCAAAGGATCTAGGAGATAAAGGCATCTTGGCTAGATTGAGGCTATGCTCGATGGAGTATTCCCTAACTCTGGCTTCTTTGATGGTAATTTTTTGCTCTTTAGGATTTGATGAGGAAGCTTTAGAGGTAGAATCATGCTGTGGGGTAGGGGATGTAGATGCTCTATTGTTTGGTATGATACAATCAAGTTTTGAAAGGATAGAGTTGCAATGTTGAAAGGGGTTAGGGTCACCTTAGATGGTGACTTGCTTGCCATTATGAGGGAATTTTATGCATTGGTGATAGGTAGAAGGGACAACTTTCATGGCGTGAATCCATGGTCTACCTAGGAGAATATTATAGGTGAGCTCCCTATCTAGGACTTGGCACACAACATCTTTATCATTGGTCCCACTTGTATGGGTAATACTCTTCTTTCTCCTTTGGTAGTTCTCTCCTCTTCATCATAGGCTTTGATAGTAATTTTCTTTCTTAGATCAACTACATTTTTAGAGAACCCCAATGTAAGGACGAGCTTAAGCAAGCAAATATTTAAATTGGCTCCCCCATCAATGAGAGCCCTCTTGATGCAGTGCTTGTGGATGAAGGCATTAATGTGCAGAGGGGTGCTATGAGGGTGAGACACTGAGAGGTCATCTTGTTCAGTAAATGATATGGTACTTGAGGAGGTTAGATTACCCACCATGGCCTAAAACTTCTCTTGGGCCAAGTTAGTGGGGACAGTGGTTTCCACTAAGGCTTTATCAAGGATCTCATTATGGGAAGGAGATAGACGCAACAATTCTAAGATAGAAATGTGTGCCGGAGTCTTTCGTATTTGGTCTATGACGCTATACTGATGGAAGTTGGACTGAGAAGGTGATGACCTTGGAGGAATGGTATTCAATGTAACTTTACTGCTACGGGTAACGATACTACAATCAGTTTTGTTAGGTTTTGATTATTGGTTGGGCGTGACCACATTGATTTATGGGACATGCTCTGATATGCAATTGATGGTATATTCGAATGGCACACTTGTGTAGTTGGCATTACTATTCCCATTATTCTAATTTTTCCTGTTGCGGTTGTTGTTGTTGTTGTTATACGGCCTGTCATGATTGAGAAGCAGATCTTTGTAAGCCACATGTGTCTCATTAGAAGTATGTTGATGAGCTCCTCCTTGATTTTGATCAAGCACATCTTGGATAACATGTTTGAGATGGATACAATTGTTGGTTGTATGTCCTCTTCCTCTATGATACTCACAATAGTTAGTGTCTTTCCAATAGTGAGGTTTAATTTGAGGCTCATAATCACTTGTTGGTGGTAGAGAGATTTCAATGTTAATGCAGATTCTTGGGACTCACCCAGGTGTGAACTTTCACCTTGGATTTGAGTTGAACCATGGCCTTGGCTCCCAAGAGAATGTTTTGTTGGATGCAACATTGCTTGCCTCTCCTTTGAGAGTGAGTAATGGCTGTTGTTTGGGAGCTGCCACCTTGGCATCAACTACTCCATCAATGAGGACATTTTTATTCTTAGTCCAAAACTTTGATTTGTCAGTCGTGTAGTTGGAGGTAGGTGTGTCCTTGTATAACTTGATTTGCCCCTTGGCGATCATAGCTTTCTTGATGAACAATCCCATTTCAATGACCTTTGAAAATGAAGTAGGGCATTGAATTTGTATTTGATAGCTAAGATCAGAGTTGAGGTTATGGACGAACATCTCCATTAATTGCTTCTCAGGTACATCATATGAACACTTGCTTTCTAGTTGTCTCCATCTTTGTAAGAAGGTGGCGAATGATTTGCCACTCTTTTGCTTGGTATTGCATAAATCAAGCATAGAGACTTTGTGTTCAATATGGTACGAGAAGTGCGTGATGAATTTGTTGACTAACTCATCAAAAGTTTTGATGCCTGGTGGAAGCCGTGAGAATCACTCCATGGCTTGACTACTTATAGATCTAGGGAATAGTCTCGTTAAGTAAGTCTCATTGTGAGATACTTCCATGCATGCTGCGTTGAATTCCCTAATGTGATCTCTAGGGCCCCCTTTCCCTTTGTACTTGTCAAACTTAGGAACTTTGAATCGATAGGGAAATGGTGTCGTGATCAAACTTTTATCAAAGGGGTACGGTGCAATATCTTCCAAGGAGTAGGTTTTAGTGTTTGTACCCATCTTGAGATTCGTCATTTGTTGTGTTAGACCCTTGATTTGTTTCCTCATTTCTTCCATAGGAGTGCTCAGATCTATGGCTTTCTTTCCTTTTTCATGATTATCCTCTACCTTTTCTTGGATCATGCTTAGATCGAAATCAGCGGGGAGTTTAATTCCAATATTTGCAAGATGATAAAAATACTTGTGAGGGTCCTCATGAAGCACTTTCTCTAGCAAGCATTGGAATTTATGATCTTGGAGGGTTCCTTGATACTCTTCATGAGAGATTTCCTCATCACTATCATGAGGTGTGATGATGCGGTTGGATGATCCAGCCATTTCAAGTTGCTTTTTGTATTGAGTTCTAGTAAGAACCATGTAAGGTGACATGGGATGAGGTGGGATGAAACTAGAGATTTTGGCAAGGTGCCGATGGAGACTGCTAAGAATAGGATACTTACGACAAGATTTTGACAAGGGACTCTTTC
Source organism: Cunninghamia lanceolata (assembly GCA_027924645.1). NCBI lineage: Eukaryota > Viridiplantae > Streptophyta > Pinopsida > Cupressales > Cupressaceae > Cunninghamia > Cunninghamia lanceolata. The sequence continues at coordinate 1,689,029 of BSBN01000124.1, read as the reverse complement.
GATCAATGATTCCAAGTAAGATGACCGATACAAGACGATAGCCACTAGTAAGGGTACTTGATACTTGTCTTACTGTGTAGGGACTAGTCGTACACCAAGACCACTAGCAAAGTTCTGTGACTTACTAGGGTTACTTGAATCCACAATGATACGAAAAAGGAGCCTATGCTGATCTGATATGGGATACTTTGACTTTGGACTAGGAAGACCTCGTAGAAGGTGAATGGGATGACTAACAAAAGAGAGATTTTGACGCGAAATGGATGGGTAAATGACTGCAAGGTAAGATCTGATCTCAGAACTTAGAGCTAGAATGAAATGGGTACCCAGAATTGACAAAAAATTTCTCTCAAAAATTGTACAAGTGCTCACTATCACACATGTACCATAATAGATGCGCTGTAGAAACTGGTAAATGCACAAGAAGTTGGCACAGATGCGCCACACTGGTAAAAATTAAATGCACTGTAATAGGTATCAAAAGCACTGCAAGTTAATACAAATGCACCGCAGGTCAGTACAAATGCACAACAGAAGAGGACGAATGCACCACTCTAGTTTTCTCAATACTTTTGCAAGTTTTTGAAAAATTTTCTAATGTTTTTGGTATCTTTGGTTGCAAGGTCTTTTTGATCTGATTTTTCTAAAATTATGGCAAGAAACACAACAAACACAAAGAATGTTTTTATGTTTTTTTATTTTTTTATGATTTTTTGACTCTTTTTGGACTAAAAAGAAAGCAAGTACAACCCTAGGTTTCAAAGGATAGTATAAAATATAAATTCTCACTATGTCTAGTGAAGCATCTTCGGGAGGTGATAATCACCCTTCCCTACATTGGATTATAGGGGTTTTTGGTCTACTAAAACAAGGATGAGTAATAAAGGTAACCATTCGAGTGGTTATACATGCGGCAACACTACTCTTCATTATGGAGTCTCCCAGCCTGCAAGGGTTGCACCTTGGAGGGTTTTGGGGGAGGTTAGCTATCGGTATAACACAACTGCACTCGTTGTTTGAAGCTTTCACTCTAAACACAATTTATTTATAGTGGCTTGGAAGGGCTTGGCGTGTAGCCTGTTACCACTTAGGGTCATTCCTACTTGGATGAACGGTATCCAAGAGCAGGCCCCTCTAAAGGAAAAACACATGTGAAAATGATATGTCTGGCATTTTGGTCACCCAAGATAGGGGAGAGCATAGGCCTAGTATCATTCCCAAAACATAGAATACAGTGGTTCTTTTCCCCTAGTTAAAATGAGAAAAACTAGATGAGCTATCTACTTGGGCAAGCACAGAATTTTGTTAACTTTGAAGTGATAACAAGATAGCCATGGTCCAATTTTACAAAGATAGCAATGATGTGTTCAATTTTAGCCCAGATAGCATGAATTGTTAACTTTGAAGTGGTAATCAAGATAGCAATGGTTTAGTTTTACCCAGATAGCAATGATGTGTTCAATTTTTATCCACGTAGCATGAATTGTTAACTTTGAAGTGATAATCGAGATAGCAATGGTTCAGTTTTACCCAGATAGCAATGATGTGTTCAATTTTATCCAGATAGCAATGAGTTGTTAACTTTGAAAAATAGCAATGATTTAATGATATGCAAGATAGCAATGATTCAATTACCGCCTTCTTAGTTAAAACTATGTGAGATTTGCATGAGCATCCATTTACTTTCCCATTAGAAATCAAAGTGTGATTTAACAAGTGCAACTATACGATTCTAAACCAGTACCTAGCCTGCAAAATAGATCAAGAGAGTTCCTGCAAAAAGACATCAGCATTAGCAAAAACTTCAAGGAAACCCTAAAAATCACTACCTAGAACAGATGCGTGGCTTCAAAGATTGAATACCTAGAAATAGAGAACAGAAGCGTCGCAGTACATATGCGCTAAGATAGAGGTCAAAAGAGCCAGAAAATAGTGTATATGTGCCGACCTGATAGATGCGTTGTCTCAGATGGTAAATGTGTCATAACAGAGTTTGTATGCACCAAAAGGATGTATGCACCGGAACAAATAGTATATGCGTCAGAACAGAAATTGTATGCATTGCAGGAATGTATGCGCCATAACAGATATCAGATGCGTGTTAGGATGTGTCAGATGCACTATTTCCTCCTATGTACAGTTTTCTAAAACATAAAAACTTAGTTTTTGTGTTAAATTTGGGGCTAGGCCCCATGGTGGGCACCAAAAATGTTAAGGGAAATTTGGATTAAACATGAAGAATCAATATAATAAATATCAAGATACCTAAAACTCAATGAAATAGCGAACAAAGAAGGTTAATCAAACAAAGAACAATACAAAGCAAACCTCCTTTAATTCATAGCTTCCATTGATCGCTTATCACAAATGATCTTGTCTATGAATATGGCCCTTGGAAGGTGCACTTCCTTGCTATGATTCCAAGATGTTCAAATGGGAACGACTATGATAGTTCTGCCATGAAGATGAGCTTCACAACAACGATAGTAGTATTTAGTAATGAGTGTGATCACAAGCAATGAAGGAATTGGTGCCAAAGGTGCACTATAATTCTTGCAGAGTAATTATACTTAAAGCTTGGATGAATGAAATGGAGGAATAGGGTTGTACTTATAGACTTGGGAAAGAGAAGATCAACGGTATAGAAAGAATGAGAAGGTCAATGGTATAGAACAGTTCAGGAATGTGCGCGAATAAGAAGAAGACAAGTGTCACTCAAAAGCTATTTTATTTGAGTTAACTACTTTCTTTTCTAAAGATAAGACATGCTTTTCATAAATTAGAATTTTTTTTTCTAATTTAAGAGATATTGATAAAAACAAGGTTAATTGAGTCAGTTAACTCAACTTGAGATTTGCTTTTGCATGATTTGAGAGATAATATTGTGTGCATGGAGAAGAAGACTTAGTTTTAGAATACTTGGAAGATATTTGAAGAATTAGAAGATAAGAAAACAAATTAAATAAATAAATTTATTTAATTGTTTGTGCATGACTTGGAAGAATAAACAAAATATTTGATTATATTTTATTTTTGGATATTGAGAGGATTTAAATAAATTTGATTTGATTTATTCAAATTTGCAAGAATGATTTGATTTAAAATAATTAAGAATTATTTAATTGTTTGGAAGAATTTAATTAAATAAAGGATTTTATTTAATTTGACTTTAGAAGAGGTAATTAAATATTTTTTATATTTAATTAACTTAGAGGAATGTGAATCGAATAAATAAATTTGTTTATTTATTTATTGATAGAAGAATTAGAATGGAATAAATATTAAGAATATTTATTTAGACTGAATCGTGTCATTTTTAGGCGTATACACAACCTATAAATGCATCTGTTGTGGCAATCCATGTTCTGCCTAGTATAAGAGGATAACCAACAAGATTGACCTTGGACTGGAGTACTATAAAATTAGCAGGGTATTCCCAGGAATCTAATCCAATTACCAAGTCCTTAATGACTCCTTCAGGCTTAACTGTAGACCTATCAGTTAATTGCAAAATTATCTGAGTAAGCCTAAGGTTGTTTAACTACAGCATCTGCATTGTCTCCTTGGTCATTACATTAATTGTAACACCCAAGTCTATCAAAGTATTCTTGATTAGAGTCTAATTGATTTTTACATCCACTACTAGACTACCTAGATCTGTATATTTGGGGATAGTTATATTCCACAACATTATGTCAACAAGGTTACCCAAAACTTGGACTATCTTTGGGTCCGTCCTCTTCCTTCCTAGTTTCTTTATCCAGAGATCTCTAATAGTCTTAGTATAGATAGGATTATCTTAGATAGCATGGATTAAGGGAATCTTTATGCTTATATCTTTTAAGTAGCCCATAAGGTGAGTTTATGCCTGTGCTGATTGCTTCTGGATAACCAAGCATTCAGGGAAAGGAGGCTTCATATGTGAAGTGGTCTGAGGGTCCTGATTTGATTCAGGTTCCAAAGGTGGCTTATCTAAGGCTTCCTTTGTGGGTCTTTCATCTTCAAGTTCTGTAATTTGGGGAGATGAAGGACCCACAAGCTTCTTCCCTAATTTGAGATGAACATTACTCACCTCTACCCCATACGTGGGGTATTGCATCACCTTTTTAGTATAAGCTTGTTGAACATGCTTGTTGTTAGGGTTAGGTGCAGGTTGGGTAGGGAGTTGGGTAGGTCTAGGAGGTTGAGTTTGAGGAGTGGATGGAGGCATTATTGCTAGCTTCTAGGGCTGAGATGGAAGCATAGGTTGCTTGTAATTTGTATTTTTCTACCATTGCTGGCCCTTGTTCCATTGGGGCTGCCACTGATGTTGCTGTGTAGGCCATTGGGGGTTATAGTTGGAACCTTGCAAACATCGGTGGGTCCATGGGTTTGGCTACTGTTGGTTCCAACTGGGTTGTAGAGTAGGTCATTGTGGGGTTTTCCATAGATTTTGATTGCTAGGCCATGGCTAGGTATTCCAAGAAGAGAAATTTTGGTTTGCAGTAGGAAATGGTGAATTAAAATTAAGTGGATCGGAGGGCATACCTTGTCTTTGCTGCCAAGGTCTCTTTTGAGCTATGTAGAATAGCTGCCCATCCTCTCCTTCAAATGGCTAAAATTTTGGCCTTTCAACCTTCTCTTGTTGGATACTGGCCACCCTTTTGCCTTTACAATTAGCCTTCCTTTGTCTACAGGTGGGGTAGTACTTAGTAAGCATTGCTTTCGGCTCTTCTTATTTCTTCTTGATGTGAAGAGTGTCTAGCTATGTAGCCATATGGTTGATGATATCCTCCTTCATGTTGGACAACAAGTTACAAATTTCCACTCTTGAAACCCCATTGGTTGCTTTGTTTGTGATGGACGTCCTTTCTCCCCTTGGTCAATTGGTGAAAGTTCTTGAATAATTTATGCAAACTTTACAGATTGATTAAAAAGGTAATTGAGAAATATCACCTTGGCCAATGAGATTCAGGGCATCCATGCAATCATCATTAATCCCTCTCAAAAAGACTAGCTTCAGTGATTCTTCAGACAATATGTTTTGGGGGTTTTTCTTCAAGGCAAACTAGAATCTTTCAACATAATCTTCTAGTGGCTTCTCCTCTTTTTGTGACATTTTGAAGATGTCATCTCTCCTCCTATCATGTCCTCTACAGTAATCTTGGTATTTCTCCAAGAATCTCTCCTTCATTGTATTCTAGTCTAGAATGACATCTTTTCCTAGCCCCATAAACTATCTCAAGGTTGCATCCTTGAGAGTGGCAGGAAAGAGTTTAAGCTTATGAGCATCCGAAGTGTAATCATAGCTCCTACAGAGGATATCAAACTCAAATAGGAACGTATCTGGGTCCTTTGTCACTAGGCCATAGAAGACTGGTAATGCTGAAGGTGAAATGTTTTTCAGCACTATAGCCCTCTCTTGATCAGTGATAGGAAACTCAAACGTTGCTTGTTCTGGTGGATCATCCACCACTGCATCTGCCATGGTTCTAAAGGTCCCTTCTCTAGTTGTGGAAGAAGCTGATGAAGATGGAAGAATAGCTCCTTCTCCTTTAGCAATTCCTACTGTATAGTTGATAAAGTTAGTAGCATCTTCTCTGTCATGATAATTTGAAGGGAGGTACCTACCTTCATATAGTGGATTTAGCTTTTGTATATCATTTGTCCTGCATAATGTTAGTGCAATTTCTGGTGTTTCTTGAAGAGTGAATCTATCAAACCTAATGCTGGAATCAAAGTTTAAGCTATGGAAACATGTAAAATGAGCCTATGAAGGTAGCACCATCCCCAACAATGGTGCCAAAAATGTAGAGGCTAACTAATGCATTGTAGACTTGACACAATTTAGGGGTAAACCTATCTGAACAATCCACTTGACAATATACACCTACATTAAATTATCAACCAAGGAGTGTAAGCTTATGATGGCATTGCACTATATATGCCTTTAGGGGCTCATGTTCTCCTAAACTAGCCTATTCAAACCTACTCAGATTATTCTACTTTGCTGGAATTCACAGAAATGCAAGAACAATAAAAACAGTTACAGAACCTAGTGGCTATGAGTACCTGCAACATGAGTTGTAGATAATTGCTAACAACAGAAAAGTACTGAATTAATCCAAAACCATTCAAAATGATGAGAAAGCTAATGCTAACCTCTAGAGGACTAAGATGGATTAATTATACATTTGTTCATGAACCACAACTATTGTAATTAACAACAAGAGTATTCTACTTAACTTCATAGTGCATAAGGGAAAACAACTTTAACAAGAATGCATAAATGAATAAGAAAACAAATGAAGTGAAGATCAGTACCTTGAGTGTCTGGCTCAGGGGACTGACTCACTTAGCGAGAAATCCAATCTAACTCAGATACTCACACATCAACATAACACATAGTTTCATTCATTCCATATCATATAATACTTCAGATAGAATCCTCTTTGTAGATTTTATTCAATAATTGCATTTCAACAAATCATGTATAGAGAAATAACTAACTGCTATATCTTCCAATAGTGAATAAAACAACTAACAACTTAGTAACTAAGTAACTAACTTGACTCCAAGCTCATCCCTGTAACTTATCCAAAATAGGAGAGTCTTATTCAACTACCAACTAACTACAATCATTAATCCATTCCTAGATAGTAGGTTACAGAGTTAAGATTGATTTATTAATTCTAACTGAAGAGAGGAAGGAGAATCCCATTCAAATAAGAATTCCTATACAACGACTCATATGAGAAACACATAAGCTATGTTTAGAATCTTGGAACAAGTGTACTTCTTTTGCATTTATTTCTTCCCATAATGATTCATGTTCATCTTCCAGCTGCCTACACTTTTGGTGGCTTGATTTCAACTTCCTTCAATTCCCTTGTTTTACGACTTGCTACAAATTCTCCTCTCCTTGATGCCACATGCTTGTTGCTGCACAGGGGTTAATCCACAAAACATATGCACACAAATAACCTTCATAATTAAATCATATAATCTCATCTATATTGCATACATACTCATGTTCAAATCATTCAATTGATAAATATCATCACCATATTTCATATTAACAAAATAGGTTCAAGGTTTTGCAAAATATATTAAAAGACAGTATATCATGATGGCAATGTTTGAAAAGTATCTGGAAGATCATGTGCAAAAGGTCTAAAAAACATATGAAAACAACACAAAAGAGGCCAATATTTAAACCCATCAAGGAGAACAAGTGCCTTAGGAACACCACGTAGGAGGATGCCCCTAGGTCATCAACCGTAATGTTATGCCACTAAGGTATGACACAAAACAATAAAATAGAGGAGAGGAATAATAGAAGAATGATGATACAAATAGAAGAATGGTCACAATAGAGGCAGTCTCCCGGTCATCCAAGGAGGCCTAAACAACACATAACACATCATGGGGGAACACAACACACACACATATATATATATATATATATATATATATATATAAATATATATTTTGCATTTTATCTAAGAGGAGTTCAAGATTGTGAGCATCATAGAAAGGTACTCGCATGTTTTGTACAAAGTGTGAGTAGTTCATACCTGATTGATTATCATTTCCAGTATGGCCATGTAGTGCTTGTTTCTCAAATCCATGTATATTTGAAATCTTTTGTTGCTTGTGAGGAGGGGAATTATTGCTATTTCCTACTGATGATAACCGCCTTGTTCTTTTCCAATCTTTTGCTTCCTTATTTTGATGAATAAACCTTTCATGGTGGAATGGAACACTTTCCACTGTGGCAACCTTTTCTTGTGTTATAATATCTTGTCATGGTTGTTCAATTTGCATATTGGATTCATTTTGGTTAACTCTCGATCCTTGAAGGGATAACGATAGAGAAACCTCAACATATATACCTTTGCCCCATGGATGAGATGAATCTTCAATTTTCTCCTTATCCACTTCTATTATACCAACTATTTCATCATAGTCAAGATATTCATCTTCTTGCTCTATTGTATTTTACTCTACCATATTGTTATCGCTATGCTTAGGAAATGGATTATTAAAGATCTGTAAATTCTAATTTAGAGAGGCAACTAACTTATTTCTATTGTCATTCACACTAGTTGCTTCTATCACATTTGAGTCGATGAGGTCTTGAATTTCATGTTTAAGACGCATACATCATTCAGTGTCATGTCCTTGTTGTTGATGATAATGATAGAAAGCATTAGCATCAAAGTGAGGTCCTTGCATTCTATTACTATCCAATGGTTTGATTGGAGGAAGCTTCAAGAGATTATTGCTCATTGTTTGATTCATAATAGAATGTAGTGAATTAGATATTGGAGTAAATTGTTTTTGTTGTTGTCGAAACTAAAACGATGCCCTCTTTGGATTATTAATAGTAGACACTTGTGATTGAAAATTGTTTGAATTTTTCCCATTTACTTTAATAAAATTCTTCTTATTTCTCTTAAAATTGTTTTGTGAAGGTCCAGTCATGGATTGACCAACTTGAGCTGATGAGTTTTGATTTTTATACTGACTAGATGAAAGTTGGTAATAACGAAGGGCTGTGCATAAATGTTGAAAAGAGCAAGTAGGTCTTATCACGGATGTTAGGCTTTAGATTTGTAATAAACACATTTTCAACATCCTCATCATTCATCTAGTATTAAATATGTGCATAGAGAGCTTGATAATGACTGATAAACTCAGTTATCTTCTCTTTCGAACCTTGCTTGCAATAAACTAAATCAATCAATGAAACCTGAGGTCTAATGTTTTCTTGGAAATGCTTTAATAATTAGTCGATGAGTTGTGAGAAAGAATGTATTGAATTCAGAGGTAAAGAACAAAACCATTCCAAAGTAGTAACTTTGAGAGATTGTGGGAAGAATTTTGCTAACAATGTTACAAATATGTGCCTAGTCAGTGTTGTCATTGATGTCAACATATTCTTGTTACCATTAGTGTCAACTGTATCCTATTTTGTTGCCCATTTAGAAGACTGGAATGTTGAGGATATTGAAAAAATTAATGAAGATCAATGAATACTGACCATATGGTAGTATAAAGGGTTGTTTGAAGTAGCTCTAGTTAAGATTTGAGAGGTCCACATGAAGATTTGAAGAAGCTATGGCCATCTAAGTAGAACCAGGTTTTTCTATGATTAGAAGAGATAGAGTGATAGTAGACTGGTCCAGATCTTTCCAAATTGAAATATTATGATCTATAGATCTATATGCATCATTGGGAAGTCAGTGTGTATCATCAATTCTAGTGGTTCATGGTTTATGTTGTGCTCAAAATCAGCTACGCTCGTTTTTGTAGACAACCCCACGAAACTTGTCCGTTTCGTGAACCTACACTCTAAGATCGTAAATCGAGGAAAGATTTTCTTAGTCTCGTGTGAGGTCATTTGACATTCTAAACTCGTCTACAACATTCCCTTGAATTGATTTCTCAGTTTTTGCGAGGATCTTTTAAAGTCGTAAACTAGTAAAAATGTTATTTTGGAGTTAGTAAATTTTCAACTCTTAAAATGCAAGAGCGGCGAAAAATGCCACTCCTACATATTATTTTTAGACTTGTTTTCGTTTGATGTAGAAGCGGCCTTTTTCACCGCTATTGCATTGTTTTTTAAGTTTGATGCGTTTGAGCAGTGAAAACAGCTGCCATCGCATGTGTTTTCTATCATATATGTTTGAGCGGCATTTTTCGCCGACTTTACATATTTATCTATTGTGGTGTCGTAGCGGCCGAAATCGCCGCCCACGCGAGATCTTCGGGATTTGGATGTCGAGTGCCATTAATGGCCACTCGTGCCAGGCTTTTAAAACTCAATCTCAACCTTTTAAATGCATTTTCACTCCCATTGTTTGTCATTTCTTATGCTAAAGCCGTTTAGTTGATTCACCAATGTTCAACATTCTACCACTTGATCGTATGCTCCAGAGCTGTGATGGATCTCACGTTGAAGATTGAACCTAGGCTTTCAAGTTTTACGGGTAAGTTTATTGTATTTCTCTTCCTCATTTTTGACCGTTGATTGTTTATGTTGTTAGTTTATCAAGTTTTTTAGGTTTTTTTTTCTGTTGTTTGTAAGTCGTGGTTTTAGAATGCCGTTAGGGTTTATTGTTTTATAAACGATGTGTCTTTCATACCAAAAAACTTCACTACCAACCCTCCCATTGTACGTAGAAGTGGCCAAATTCGCCGCTGGATCCTCTCGAAACTACCAACGTGCCTATACCCGTGTGGAAACACTGAACTAAAACTAGAATCATGTGCTTCAATGGAAATTTTAACTGCCCACGCAGTTTGGTAAACTTTCCACCTGCAATGGTGGTTGTTTTCGCTGCCCCTACATCAAAAACCATTGAAGTTACTTACCTGCATGAGCGGCCTTTTACCCCGCTCGAACATACTGACCGATGGATCTCCCGAATGCATGAGCGGTGTTTTCATCCGCCCTTACACCAAAACCTAAAATCACCCCCAACTTGCGAGAGCGGCCAAATTCCCCGCCCGAGCATATTTTCGCCAAAGTTGCATGTAGAAGCAGCCGTTTTGACTGCTCTAACATGTTAAACAAATCTTCCAAAGTGTATGTAGAAGCGGCTGTTTTCACCACTTTTACACCTAGAAGTCCTTCCAACTTGCAAGAGCGGTCAATACACCCGCCCAAACACATTTCCTTGATTTTTCCCTAACACTGGAAAATTCACTTTTCAATGCCGAAAGCCCGCTTTCACCCTCACCTCGATTTGCGCACTCAAGCCCTTTTAACGCATGCTTTCCCATCCATGATCGTCAAAACGCAGTTGACCAAGTTTATCCAATTCTCCCCTAACTGCGAGATCATGGCCTTTTGCAGTTCTCAGTCAACGTTCGTGTTGGTGTTCGAATTCACAATTTTCTCCAGGGCTCATGTCAGAATCATCTCCTTCAAAGTCCAGAGCCATGAAGTACAAATACCAGGGTGTCTTTTCGGTAACGGCAGTTCAGTCAAATGTTGATGAAATCAGAGACACTAAAATTGGACACGTAGATATGGCTAAATTTGTGGATAGAACTAAACAAGCAAACCCCTCCCGGCATATGCAGAAAATCATTGACAACAATATCCATTTGGTAGCATCCTTTCCTGTCAGTGCTCATAATCCAGAATTTGTTCTACAAGTGGCCAACCACTACAATAGGGACACTAGAGCCGTGACAAACTCATAGGGGAATGTTATCATGAGATTGGATGCAGAATTCATGGACAAAATCTTCATGTGTCCACCACTTGAAAATGTCGGGCAGATTGATTTTGCTCAAGGTCAACAAGACTACGACAATGATTTGGAAGCTGCTAGAAGACACATAAACATCAAATGGTTGAAAATTCCCAGGGCAACTTTGACCAGGTGGCCAAAGGACCTTCATAGGAGGGATTTTGTGGACAAAGTGTGTGATTTGATTACTCTGTTGAGTCGCGTCAGAGGACTCCCTTCTGCCTCCAAATTCCAAGAATGGATGTACACTTACATCAAGGTAATTCTACGGGGTAATCAGAAGATATTCTGGGGTGAACAGATCAGTAATGCTTTGCACGAGCAACTGGTAAGGGTCAATACTTCCTTCAAATTTTACATGACCTCTTACCTTGTGTATGCCGCTGCAAGTATGAGGAACTTTCCAGGTTTGACCCAAGTAGGGGACAGGAGATTGGTCCCAGTGTATGAATACTACCCCCAAATCACTCTGAAGGGGTCGATTCATCATTTCAGAAGAGTCAATGATGCTTTCTTCTCAGTTTTCATGTGCTTGTGGAATGGTGAACTGGTTCAGAGAAGAGTTTCTGATGAAGCATGGCAGGTTGTAAATTCTTTTGGTTGTTTGTTCCTACAATTCCCCACCTTCACTTATCTTCGGGTAGGATACTATCCTGGTTACCCTTACATACTGCCACGGTATCCCAGTGATCGTATTGTTCTTATGGAGCTTTGCAGACAACTGATTGTGGTTCATAACAAACAGATGGAGCTTAAGAAGTCAGGAATAAAGTTTCCTATTGAAATTAGGAGGTATTCAGTTCAGTCTGCAAACAAAGCTAAGATAATTGACTTCGAGTTGCAGTTAGTCACCATGAAGACCTACAAGAAGAGAAATCATTTCGACTTCAGAAGGGTCCAAGACAAGATCAAGAGGAAGTCAAATTTTCATGAGCCGATGGTGGAAGACATATGGGCAGATCTCAGGACCCAAAATGAGATCAGAAAACTGGATTTTTGTAGGCTTCATCTGAGCCAAATTGAAGAACTGGGACTAGCTGATATTCCAGATGGAATGGAGGATGACGGAGATGTCCTAGATCATGAATATTAGGCAAAGAATGTTGAAGCTTCACCTCTCCCAGAGGTGAAATGGTCAGTCAAGGAGGAGACATCCATCAGGAAAAGATTCCAACCTATATTGGCAAACACCAACTTGTGGTTGGAAAGTAAAGGGATCAAGTTGAAAGAGTTCCTTATAGGGTCCGAAGAGGGGACACAGGAGCAAACAGGTAAGAAGGTTGAGAACCGAACCAAGAACAAGAGTGATACCCCTTCTTCCTCCAAGATACACAAACCAAAGATCAAATTTGTATCTAAGGGAGGAAAGAAGAAGGAAACCACAGAGGCTTCAGATGCCACTAAGTCAGATGTTGAAGACATCAATGATGACCATATGGAAATTGAGGATGTTGAGACTGAAGAACAAAATGTTCAAAGGTCTAAAACTAAGGTATTTGATGAAGCTGAACAAGTTGAAGATGAAGATACAGAGGTAGAGCGACTTGATGGTTCCCCGCAGACTCCTGTGAAAGACCTTCCTTCTGATACACAAGTTCTTACACCTCCTCCTCATGTTCCATTTTCTGATGGTTTGCCAGTAATTTCAAATGTTTCTCTCTCTCCCATTTTTGTTGTTTCTTCTGACAATACTCCTCAATCCATGAGGGCTAGTCTTGGGACCATTTTGGATTCTTCTGGTTCCATTCCAAGTTTATCTTCCCCTTCTTTTGATATCGGGGAACAGACTGTTTTGGAGAACCTTCTTGATGCTTCACAAAAGGTTATTGATACAGGTGTTGTGTTTACCAACACAAGTCCAACTGTCACCATCACGGGTATAAGCACGGAGCCAACCAAGCAAGTAGTGGATCCCCCTCCAGCTATCGATGCATCTATACTTCCTCCATGGCTATCTGCCTACACTCCAAAGAGGAAGAAACAAGCTATCTCACCTGATGAGATTGACATTGAAAAGCTGTTGCCCGTGAAAGCTAAGAATCAAAAGAAGAAGCCTAAGACTGTTTCTAGGCTGGTCACTGAAAAAGGAATCAGATATGCCGAAATTGCCAAACCTCCTGAAGATGCCACAGTTGATACTTTTGATGTGAGTAGTTATGTCATTTCAAGGGTTGAACTTGGTAAAGTGACTCATGAAGGGGTCAAAGTAGATTTCCAAACCACTGCCACTACTCTACTGGAAAAGTATGATGAAGCCAAGAGGGAAAAAGAGCAATACAAAGCAAAAGCAGAACAACTGGCTGCTGTCCTTCAGAAAATAGTAAAGTCATCAGAGATAGTGGAACCAATGGCAGTGACAGTGGAAGATCCCCTGATACAGAAGGTTGAAAAAGCCTAAGCTAGAGGCAAAATAGTGGGGGATGTAGTGGAACGGTTGTTGGCCCAAGGACGAGTTCTATTGAAAACCGTTGTGGAAAGAAAGGAGAAAATGGACAAGGCCAAAGCTGAGCTGGATAATCTGGTGGATCTACTTTCACAAGAGCTGCAAGATCAAGAGGAGAGTCTAGAAGAGTGGACAGATATGAAGAAGATCAAGATAAAGAATTTGATCACCATAGGGGTCGTCACCAACAGGGAATCATATCTCAAGACCAAGGAGACTCTAGCTCATCGTATTTTCATAATAAAGAGTCTACTTGAAGATCTGTGCCAAGCTCGAGAAGCCAGTGAAGATAGTGATGTCACACTCCTACATCGGCTGGAAGAACTTCCTTGCACCTTGACAAGGGAAGATCATAGCTTCCTCACGGCACAGGAAATGATAAGTTCTTTTGAAGAAATGGTACAGAAGAAATTTGAAGAGGAAGCTCCCTCTGTGCTCTCAATGGACAACTTGTATGATCAACATTCGACTCTAGAGAATCTGAAGGATAATCTAGAAAAGCATGAAAAGGCAATAAAGGCAGTGAAAGATTCAATCCTCCGAGCTCGCACCATCTCTGAAAACACAGCAAAACCAGATGCATGCGAGATGCCAGTTGTTCAAACCATGTATCAGAACTTCCTAAGGAACAAGGATGGAGGAAGCTAATGCCTTAGCTTATTTTCCTTAGATTTTATGTAAATGGAATTTTGTTTTGGACATCTACACATGTAATTTTCCAAAATGTAATTACATGTGAAACAAGAAAAGTCATAAGTCAAATAGGACTCTCTTGTTGAATAAGTCAAATTAGTTGTAGATTTCCTAGATTTTCTCAAGGTCTTTCCCTATAAATAAAGGGGACCTCTTTTGTAAATACTATCTTTTTTCTATTGCAAGAAAACTCTGGCGAATTGAGAAGCAAATCAAGACTTTGTGCTTGTTGTGAAAATCAATATTCAAATATTTATCAATACAAGAAAGCAAGTTCAATTCCAATCTTTGTCTTGGAATTATTTGTGTTGTGATAGTTTTGTTCTTACGTCTTGCTATCATAATCTTATTTGATAATAATTGAAGTGTGGAGTTTGTTTCAAGTGATTGGAGAGCGCTCTTAATTTGATTCTGATAAACTTTGTGTTATCAAATCAGCTGTGGGTTATATGTTCATGTTTGTGAAAATAAAATAGTTTGGAGACTTTGTGCTGCAAGTTGTTCTATTTGATTTACTTTTATCATCTTGAAGAGGAGTGAAGACTTTGGGCTGCATTCTACTTCAAATAGTTCTGTTTACAAGTAATCAGTGAGGTAACAGAAAATTTGCATTTTTGTGATTTTGTGATAATTTATAAGTTTTATATCAAGAGTTTGAAATATATACATCTATTCTGAAAAAAGAGAATGAGATGAGATGGAACCACCACCAACATAGTTTTTAGTGTACATAAATTTGATAAGTTGTTTGATTTGCAAAAGTTAAATAATTAGAGGGAACCTCCCCTTGCTGAGAGGAGAGACTTTGTCTCATCATAGCTGTGGCTGATATATCCATTTTGCCGTTAGCGAGTTAACGACAAAATATTCACCCAACAGTTTAGAGGTCTGCAAGCAATCTTTCTAGTGTGATAGTCATGATAGAAAGTATTCTTGAGGTTCTAGATGAAGATGCAAGTGATTCTGATGATCTGGATGAGTGCGAATGTTCTTATTGAGTTCAATGTGCTTGTGGAGATCTTTGGATTGTGTGACTACGGTGTTGAAGGTCGGCATTGAATATTAAGCTTGTTGTTGAAGGTTTCTTCCTTGTTGTTGTTCTTCCTAGTCTTGGCCGACTAGATGATTCAAGCGTGTTGTGGATAATCTAAGAGAAATTTTATGAAGCATGGTGTGTTGATTGAAGAAGAATTGAGTCCCAGTTATGTTTGGCTGACAACATAGTGATTCACATTAAGTTAGATGTTTGTAATGCGGACCTTGATGTGTATTCCAAGGTTGATGAAGCATATAAAGGCATGTAGTTGAATTGTGGAAAATCATCCTTGTGCAAAAATGATCAAATCCTAAGAAAGGTTCAGAAGCAGAGTAGAGAAGAGGAGGAGCAAAAGAACAAGGGCAGTAGAGGATGAAGTGATAATGAAGAAGTGTTTGAAGGTAGAGCAGAAGTTTAGTAAGCTTTCAATGGGACTGAACCAAGCATGAAGAAGTTGCTATTTCTCAGTTCATTATTTCTATATTAAACATAAAATCTTGTAGGTAGTGAGCCTATTTGAGTAGTGAGCCCTAAGGCAAGTGCCTTTTTATTTCTTTTAAGTACTTTTAACAAGGTATGAATTTTGTGGGTTAATCCCCACCGTGGTTTTCCCTTAACCAGGTTTCCACGTAAAATTTTTGGTGTTATGTGTGCTCAATTTATTTATGTTTATGTGTTGTTGATTCATGCTTTAATGTTTACATCATTAATCTGATTGTAAGTTAATAAAGAAGATTAAAAGTAGAAAATATTAAATTTGTGGGACAACTGATTCACACCCCCCTCTCAGTTGTCCAGACTAATTCCAACAATTGGTATCAGAGCCAAATCCTCTGAAAGAAGCTTGACTGCCTAATGAGATCCAAGATGTTGACTTATAAGAAGGAAAGCCTGAGATTTGATGGAACAAATTACTCCCTTTGGAAGGTGCGCATGCAGTGTCATTTGGAATGTACGGGTGATGCCTTTTGGTTGATAACTAAGAATGAATCTAAGATTCTGAAGAATGGCTTGACAACTATTTATGAACTTAGGGAAGCTGAATGCAATATTCAAGCTAAAGAAGCATTATTGAGTGCCCTGATTGATACAAAATTGAAAAATGTTCTAGAATTGAAAATTACCCATGAAATCTGGAAAAAGTTGGAAAATCTATATGAAGGTGACAAATATGTCAAATGTGCCAAGATACAGAGCTTGAAGGGTAAATATGAAAGGTTGATGATGAGTCAGGATGAAAACATTACCTCCTACATGCAGAAAGTGAATGAACTTGTGACTGGTATCAAGAATGCTGGTGGAGTGTTGGATGAATAAGAAATTATTGCCAAAGTGCTCAGATCCTTACCTGCAGCATACAAGCATAAAGTTTCTGCCATTGAAGAAATCAGGACTGTGACAACTGTTACAAGGGATCGGTTAGTTGGTAAGCTTTCAGCATTTGAAATGAGTGATTTTAGTGATTTTCTTCCCAAGTTTGAATTTGCATTTAAGGCCAGTGTGTATGGAAAACAAAGATATGATCTAGGTGAAAGTTCTTCAGGAAGATCAAATAGATTTGTGAAGGCAAGGAAGGATCTTGAAGATGATGAAATTGAGGGTGTAGATCTTGAAGCTCTTATTGCCAAAAGAATGCCAAGAGGATCCTGTAAGTATGAAGGAAAGTTGTCATTCAAATGTTTTGCTTGTAATAAGATTGGTCATTTTGCCTCAAGATGTCTGGAGAGGGTTTCAAGGCCAAACCCTAACAGATATAAAGGTCAAAAGAAATGTTACTATGTCCAAGAAGCTAGAGAAGAAGAACTCATAGATGATGAATCTGATCATGGAGGTTCCATTGAAGGTTATTGGGTGTTCTTTGCTATCAAAGAAGAAGATCCAGTGTCTATTGAATCTATTAGCTATGCAAATGTGGAAAGTGCCTTGGCTGCTCAGGTTATTGAAAAGGATGAATGGGTGATTGATAGTGGATGTTCTCATCATATGACTGGTGATAAAAGTAAGTTTGTAAGCTTTGAAAAATATGAAGGTGGAATGTGAAATTTGGAGACAACTCAGCTGGTAGAATTTGTTGTAGAGGATCCATCTCTTTTGATTGTAAGAATAACACTAATGATGTTCTGTATGTGGAAAGACTGAAGCATAATCTTCTTAATGTTGGATAGTTGGTTGACAAGAGTTATGATCTTTGATTCAAGGATGGAAAATGTAGAATTTTTAAAAGCTTCAGAACTGAAATTGCATCTGTTACTCAAACTAGAGGTAACATCTTTCATTTATGTAGTTCTGGCAAAAGTTTTTTCATTGCTCAGACATATCAAAGTTGGTTGTGGCATAGGAGAATATGTTGTGAATTTTGATAATATTGTCAAGATAAGTTCTACTCATGTTATGAGAGATCTTCCAAAACTTGTGAAACCTGATAGCATGTGTAGAGAATGTCAATTGGGTAAATAGAACAAAACTTCATTCAAAAGTAAAGAATAATTTTCAAGTGGACGGCTGGAACTTGTGCATACTGATCTATGTGGTCCTACTAGAATTAGGAGTGTGCTAGGAGACAAATATTTTATGTTGCTAATTGATGATTACTCCCGGATGACGTGGGTAACTTTCTTAAAAGAAAAATCAGAAACTCTTGACAAATTCAAGGTGTTCAAAGTTATGGTGGAAAATGAGATTGGTGTGAAGATAAAGTGTTTGAGATCCGACAGAGGTGGAGAGTTTACCTCTAGTGAATTTGATACTTTCTGTGAAAAGCATGGAATAAAAAGACAGTTATCTGCTCCTTGAACTTCTCAAAAAAATGGAGTTGTGGAAAGAAAGAACCAGACCATTCAAGAAGATTCCAGGAGTATGATAATGGAAACAAATATTCCACAAATTTATTGGAGAGAAGCTATGAGTACTACTATCTACACTCTTAACCGGGTGCAGATGAAAGGAAATTTTGGTAAGATACCTTATGAACTATGGTTTGGTCATCCTCCTACTGTGAGATATTTCAGAGTTTTTGGTAGTAAATGTTATATCAAAAGAGATGAGGATCTAGGCAAGTTTGAAGTAAGAAGTGATGAAGGAATATTGCTAGGTTACTCTACTCAAAGCAAGGCATACATGTGCTTTAACAAAAGATTGAAAAAGATTGTTGAAAGTGCAAATGTTAGAGTTGATGAGAGTAAAGAAGGACATTCTAGGTCTTGCAGATATGATTCAGATGATCAAGATGAAAATCAAAGCCAAGGAAAGTAAGTTCAAACCTAGATTTAGATCCAGATTGATCCAAAAAATCTAGTGACTCGAGGTTAGTGTAGAAGTTGAGGAACAAGCTCAAGAAATAGAAGTTCAAGCAAATCCCAAAATTCCCAGGTATGTAAGGATGAATCATCCTAAAAATTAGATCATAGGAGATAGAAATAAAGGTGTTCGAACTAGGAAAATAATTTCTAAAGATCAAGAAGAGATTTATTTGATTTCAAAGATTGAACCAAAATCAGTAAGTGAAGCCTGCAATGATGAAAACTGGGTAAAAGCAATGGAAGAAGAAATAATGCAAATTGAAAAGAATCACACTTGGGATCTTGTTTCTAGACCCGAGGACAAAAATGTGATTGAAACTAAATGGGTTTTCTGGAACCAACTAAATGAAGATGGTGAAGTTGTAAGAAACAAAGCAAGGTTGGTATGCAGAGGATATTCTCAAGTGGAAGGAATTGATTTTGAAGAAACTTTTGCTCCGGTGGCAAGAATAGAGGCAGTCATATTATTTCTTGCATTTGCTACTTATAAAGATTTCAAGCTCTATCAGATGGATGTCAAGTCAACATTCTTAAATGGAGAGTTAGAAGAAGAATTCTACATTGAGCAACCAGAAGGATTTTAGTTGTCTGATTAGAGAGATAAGGTCTACAGGTTGAGAAAAGAATTGTATGAACTCAAACAAGCCCCACAAGCCTGGTATGCAAGACAAGATAAGTATCTGCTAAAGCTAGGTTATAGCAAAGGCACTATTGACAGTAATCTTTACTTCAAGATTGATCATGAGAATATTCTAATTGTTGTGGTATTTGTTGATGATATCATTTTTGGTGGAAATGAGAGCATGTGCAAAACATTTGCCGATCAGATGCAAAGTGAATTTGAGATGTCCATGTTTGGTGAAATGAATTTCTTCCTAGGTCTGCAAATCACTCAATTAGATAAAGGTATCCTCGTATCTTAGTCTAAGTATGTGAGAGAATTGTTGAAAAAAATTGGAATGGAGGAGTCAAAACTAGTAAGTACTCCTATGGTAACTGGATGCAAGTTAAGTAAAGATGATGATTCACCTAAGGAAGATAAAAAAAGGTATAGATAAATGATTGGAGGACTGCTTTATCTGACTCAGACTAGACTTGATATCATGAATGTAGTTGGACTTGTTGCTAGATTTCAAGCTGATCCTAGAGAATCCCATGTTGTAGCAGTCAAGAGAATTTTTAGATATCTAAAAGGGACACTTGATTATGGCTTATGGTATCAAACAGATAATGAATTCACTCTTCATGCATATACAGATGCTGATTGGGCAAGATATGTGGATGAGAGAAAAAGCACTAGTGGTGGTGCATTCTTCTTGGGAAGAAGATTGGTCTCTTGGCTAAGCAAAAAGCAAGAGGCAATATCTTTATCTATAACAGAGACAGAGTATATAGCAGCAAAAAATAATTGTACTCAAGTTCTATGGATGAAGCAAATGATGAAGGATATCAGAATTATGTTTGAGGAGCCTGTCACAATCTTCTGTGATAATTCAAGTGCAATAAGCATCTCAAAGAATCCGGTGTTGCATTCAAAGACAAAGCACATATCAATCAAGTTTCACTTTTTGAGAGAGAAGGTTAATGAGAATGAAGTCAGATTGGAGTTTGTTTCTTCAAAGGATTAGATTGTAGATATTTTCACTAAGCCTCTTCCCAAGGATACTTTTGAGTATCTCAGAGAGAAGCTAAGGGTTATTACCCCTCCTGATCAGAATTAAGATGCACTAGAGTGCATCAGTCCGGTGGAATTCACAATCATATCTTGTGATTTGGATTGATGTTAAGGAGGTACTACTCAGGAGGAGTAGTTAGCATGCAAGTTTTGAGATTGGTCTGAAACAAAAATAAGGAGAAAGACTGCAAATATGTGCCCTTTGCCCTTGATTTCAAAGGGGGAGAGAATTCATGTGAAAAAGTAGTCGCTGATGAAAGGGGGAACAAAGAAGATAGTGGTTGCAGAAGTCATAAGAGAAAGGGGGAGAAGTTCTTGTCTTGATGGTTGAATTAGTTTTTCACATCATATGTTTCCATCAATGACAAAGGGGGAGATTGTTGCAAATATTGCCTAATCGGTGTTGTCAATGGTGTCAACATATTCTTGTTGCCATTGGTGTCAACTATATCCTATTTTTTTGCCTGTTTAGAAGACTGGAATGTTGAGGATATTGAGAAAATTAATGAAGATCAATGAATGCAGACCATATGGTAGTATAGAGGGTTGTCTGAAGGATCTCCAGTTAAGATTTGAGAGGTCCACATGAAGATTTGAAGAAGCTATGGCCATCTAAGTAGAACTAGGTTTTGCTATGATCAAAAGAGACATAGTGACAATAGATTGGTTCGGATCGCTCTGCATTGAAATATTATGATCTGTGGATCTATAGGCATCATTGGGAAGTCAGTGTGTATCATCAACTTTAGTGGTTTGTGGTTTAGAGGTTCGCAAGCACTCTTTCTAGTGTGACAGTCATGGCAGATAGTGTTCTTGAGGTTCCGGATGAAGATGTAAGTGATTCTGATGATTTAGAGGAGTGCAAATGTTCTTGTTCAATTCAATGTGCTTGTGGAGATCTCTGGATCGTGTGACTGTAGTGTTGAAGGTCCGCATTGAAGATTGAGCTTGTTGTTGATGGTTTCTTCCTTGTTGTTGTTGTTCTTACTAGTCTTGGATGACCATATGATTCAAGCGTGTTGTGGATAATCTAAGATAAATTTTATGAAGCATGGCATGTTGATTGAAGAAGAATTGAGTCCCAGTTATGTTTGGCTGACAACATAGTTATTCACATTAAGTCAGATGTTTGTAATGCCAACCTTGATGTGTATTCCAAGGTTGATGAAGAATATAAAGGCATGTAGTTGAATTGTAGAAAATCATCCTTGTATGAAAATGATCAAATCCTAAGAAAGGTTAAAAAATAGAGCAGAGAAGAGGAGGAGAAAAAGAACAAGGGAAGTAGAGGATGATGTGATAATGAAGAAGTGTTTGAAGGTAGAGCAGAAGTTTAGTAAGCTTTCAGTGGGACTAAACCAAGCATGAAGAAGATGCTATTTCTAGTTCATTATTTCTGTATTAAACATAAAATCTTGTAGGCAATGAGCCCTAAGGCGAGTGCCTTTTTATTTCTTTTAAGTACTTTTAACAGGGTACAAATTTTGTGGGTTAACCCCCACTGTAGTTTTCCCTTAACTGGGTTTCCACGTAAAAATTTTGGTGTTATGTGTGCTCAATTTGTTTCTGCTCATGTGTTGTTGATTCATGCTTTATTGTTTACATCATTAATCTAATTGTAAGTTGATAAAGAAGATTAAAAGAAGAAAAGGTTAAGTTTGTGGGACAACTGATTCACCCCCCCTCTCAGTTGTCCAGACTAATTCCAACAAACAAGTCCTCTTCAAAGAAGAAATCACTACACATAGTCGTGAATGCTAGCACATGAGTATATTAGGATTGCCTTTTCCACCATATTTTCCAAAGAAAGGAGTCTCAAACTTATTAGGAATAGGAGTTCTTAGGATTGAAAAAGATAAAGGACTACGAGCATGATATGTTGGTATACTAGGTTGAGAAGAATTTGTCAAGCTTGTCACCTTTTGTTGTAAGGAAGACATGCTTTGCAAGAGTTGATTTAAGAGGGCATCATTATGCAGTTTGAGAATTAGAAGCTGTGGTCATGAAATTTTGAGGTGATTGATTGTGAGTGGTAACAAAAGGTGGTTGGGAATAATGGTGAGTGGAAGGTGGTTGAGAATAACTAGAATGGAGAGGTAGTTGAGAGTGATTATTCATATAAGAAGTCACCCTAGGTGCTAGGTTTTGATAATTGAATCCCATAACCTTGTAATCTTGTGAATTAGATACTCCAATACTAGTGGTAGCATTACTACAAGCATGTGTATTAGTAGTAAGGATTGATGATGTAAAAGTCGACATTCTGGTAGTTGGTATAGGTGCCAATACTTGTGGATGAATCGGTGATGACATAGTAATAGTATTTTCAGATTCAATCACCATCATAATGTTGTAATGCACTATATGGGCTAGTCCACGTAATGTATTAACACCATCTTGTGCATCTTTTAACAACTCTCTTAGATTATGAATAATAGGTACAGCCTCTTCAGCTATCCTTTCTTTTTCAACAAATGCTTGAAAATAAACTAGTTCTTTATCAAGTTTGTTTATTTGATCATCAGGTACATGTGTTATCACATCAATAGTATCTTCAAAATCATGAAATGTTTGTTCTTCCCTTGTAGTTATAGGAGGTATGATATATATAGTAGGTGTTCAATGGATTTTTCGATGTAGGAACACCATTTCTATCAGGAGCACTTGAACCCATTAATATAAGACTTCTCCTTAGAGGGATATTTATATTAGGGTAGTGGGTTATAAGACTCATGCAAAAACATACAACACTCATACACAAACTAATAGAACAAACTCATGGAGCAAGATATACTTGTTGAAATACACGATGTGTAAATGCAAAATTTGAAATGTAGACTCAAAAAAACACTATGATGAAACACTACTATCCAAAATTAGATTTGAATGAGTGTTAAAATGAGTAGTAAAATCTGAAAAAAAGATTTTAGCTACAAACCCTAGCTTTTGGAATTTCTAAGTTATATGAAAAATGCAAAATTTCAAGCAAACCCTAGCAAATGTAAATGCAAGGTAAATAATTATGAAATGATGTGTTGCTGTAATTTATGTTAGATCTGATGTAAATATCAAAGATTTATATGATTTAAATGAAATGCAATGAAAATAGTGCAAACTATGCCTAAATGCAAGCCTAGGATGCTTATTTTTTCAAAAAATTTAATTTTTTTGCAAGATTTTTGAATGTAGAATGATGAATATGATATGTATGAATGAAAATCTGATTTACAACAGTCAACAAGATGCAATGTTTAGAAAAATACGGGTTCACCAAAATGTTATGTATGAAAATGGGATTGCTAAAATTGTGTGTTTATTAGACTCAATCAAACCCTTCTTTCAACATACATTCAAGGACATAGATCGAGCTAAGTCACAACTATGATAGAGGACTTAGTTGTAGTTCTAATGTCACTATGAGATGCTTGGAAATATAGAATGGATTGATATTTTGTCAAAACCCTAATCCGATTAGGCCTAAAACCTTAATTATGCAAAATCGTAAACAAACAGATGAAACCTAACAAATGCTCATATAGGAAGGCACTAAATGAAGATTAGAAACATACCAGGATTTAAATTTTGGAAAGCAAAAACTTTAGGGACAAAAGAGGGATCATCCTTGTCCAAGGTAGCACTTTTTCTGTAGATTAGGAGCCAAAAATGTTGTAGACTATACCCTGCTCAGAGATTTCTAACAGTGACAAATTGGAGGACAAAAGAGGGATTGCCCTTGTCCAATTAGGGATATTTTCCACTACTTTATTTAGATCTAGAATCCTTATGCTCTACATTGATCTCCTGCAACTCCTCTAAGTAAGATCTGACACCTATAACTTACAATCGCAAGAGAGGGGTTGGGGGTTGTGGTGTTTAGGAGCTTGCCTCAGTCAAGCTCTGGAATGACATTCAAGCCTTCCAACACCATTGTTAGATAGAGAGTGCATGTCCTTGGTGGACAAAGGAAAAAGAAAATGATATGATAAATTGATTGAAACACAAAGTAGATGTCACCTCAGAGGTGAAGCTCTCACAGGGAGATGAAGATCTTTTACGCCATGAGGAGATGGATTGATGGAGACAAATCTACAACAAACAAGTAAAAACACAATGAAAGTCTTGAGTATCCTTAGCACAAGATCACAAGTTCACATTATTCATCTAGTTGTAAAATGAAGTCCTAAACATGATTATATATGCATTTCCGCTAAACTTTTGTAATTCAAACTTGAGATGCCGACAACAGAAACCTTTTTAACAGTCACAAGACAACATTCAAATTTGGGACCCTGACAAAATAAGGCAGGACAAATGTGTGGGTGCCCAAGTCCAAGGGCCTATTTTTGGGCCAGATTAAGCTTAAGGTTCACCCCTAGGTCCCATTGGACATGGGTTTCGAGGGATTTTGCTTCAGGGTTCATTTTAAACATGCATGATTAAAACTAAGGGACCTGAGAACTAAACTTAGGAGGTAAAAGTCCTAGGGGGACATTTTATGACATAATGGCTTCTATGCTCACACACCTTTCTTTGGCTTCTACTTCAAATAGATTTGTGACACCTCATAGGGATGTTCCATACACCATTTGAAATGGTGTCTTCTTGATGACCTATTCACTAAATTATTGTATGCAATCTCTACATATGCCAACATAGTCCCAATGTGTAGGCTTCTCTATTAGCAAACATCTAAGTAGATTACCATGGCTCAAATTGACAACTTTTGTATGTATGTTTATTTGTAAATGATAAGTAGAGATATAGTTGAACTTTCTTCCCAACTTCTTCCATAGGGTGTGCTAGAAATGGATAAGGAACTTGGTATCACAATCTAATGTGATGTTGCATGGTAACACATTCAACTAAACTATCTTCTTGAAGAAAAAATAACTATGCTAGATACATCATTCAATTTCTAATAAGGAATGAAGTGTAACATTTTAGAAAATATTTCCACCACTACAAAGATTGAGTTGTTTCCCCTTTGAGTGTGTAACAATCCAAAGACAAAATCCATGGATAGTTCCTCCCATGATCTATTTGACATGCACAATGGTTTGTACAACCTAGTGTTCTATGTTTTTTATTTCGCTATTTAGCCTAGATCATGTACCTCTCTACAAATCTATGCATATATTTGTATAAACTTCGCTAGTGGTACCTCTCCTCCAACAAGACCTACATCTTATCTACACCAAAGTATACTCTAAGTCCACCTCCTTGTAACTCTTTAATGAAGTTCTCCCTCATTAAACTCCATGAGATGCATAATTATCACCTCCCAAATAGGTACCCCTCTTGCACAAAGTACTCCTCATATGGCTTCATGACTCTAGCCCATGGTTCTATGCATGCCTATCATTCAATTGTAGAATCTAGATCTGTGTCATAAAAATTCTTCATCACCTCCATGCCCACTAGTTTAACTATACTTTTGGATAATAACATTTGCCTTTTAAGGTGTATGCCACCTTGTTGGTATTACATGCATGTTGCTTTAACACAAAAGAATAACCCTGTAGATATTCTACCCACCTTATGTGCCTCTAGTTGGGCTTTGCCTGATTGTTGATGAAATTTAGTGCCTAGTGGTTTGTGTAGAGCACAAACTCCTTTAGCAACAAGTAATGTCTCCACTTGAGTAAAGTTTGCACTATGACATATAATTCCTAGTCATAGATACAATATTGTTGCCTGGCCTCGCCCAAATTCTCATTGAAATTCCATGATTAGTCTACCCTCCTGACCCAATATAACACCAATTACTATTTTGTTGGCATTGTAGTCAACTTGGATCACCTTTACAAAGTTTGGGAACATGATCACAAGCTCCTCTGTTGCTTTCTTCTTTAAGAGTGTGAAACTCTTGGAAACACTAGTCATCCACTTGAACCTTCCTTTTCACATGTAGTGTATCAAGGGTGTACAAGTGCCAATTAAGTTTCTAATGAACTTATGATATAAGCTTGCCAACCCATAGAAATTCTAGCCTCCATCATGCTTATTGGTTCAAGCCACTCAACAATCATGTAGGCCTTCTCTAGATCCATTCACAATCCACCTTGAGATATCATGAATCCCAAGTATGTTAGTTTCTTCTTCATGAAGAAACATTTCTTTAGGTTTATGTGTAGACTTCTTCTCTCATTACTTACACCAACACTTTCTACAGGTGCACAAGTTACTCGTCCCCCATCATACTAAACACCAAGATGTCATCAAGATGAATAACCACAAACAAGAAATAACTTCAAAACCTCATTCATCAATTACTTGAACATGCTTGGGGAATTCATTAGCCTAAATGGCATCGCCATCCATTCATATAAACCTTCCATTATTTTGAACATATTCTTCCAGTCATCTCCTTCCTTGATCCTAATTTGATTATATCCACTCTTGATGTATATTATGGAGAAGTAGTACACTCCACTTGAGTAATCCAACATAACATCCATGCATGGAAAAGGAAACCTTTACTTGATGGCGATCTTATTGATCATGCAGGAATCTATGCAAATCCTCCATTCCCCATCCTTCTTTGGTGCAAGTATTGCAGGCACTATGCAAGGACTTAATCTTTCCCTTATCAGACTTCATTCTAGTAGTTCTTAAACCTACTTATTCAACTTTGCACTCATGTAAAAACTTATTTTATGAATTGGTTTGTTTGGATAACTAGAACCTAGAACCAAATCCATGCAGTGTGAGATGTTGCATATTGGTGGCAGTCCACCTAATATTCCTTCACTAATCACATTTACAATTTTTTTTAATCACACAACAACTTTTGGCTCCCTAGAGTTATAAGGCTCCATTTGCTCCTTTTGCATGGGCTTGACTACTAGAACGCAATAGTCCTACAAGTCTCCCATCTCTTCGAGAAACTCCTTTGCTAACAAAAACAATAACAAAACCTTGCCCTTCAATGCAAATTCCCCTTCCTCATTTATGGGAAGTAACTCAAAATTCTTCCCATCTTTCTTGATGGTGAAGGTGTTCTCACACCCATCATGTTTATTCATCAATCATACTACCACGACCTTCCCAATAACACATGGTAGGAGTCCATCATACCTCATCTATATATCCTTGAATTTTGGATGCAAATTGACAATTTCTCTGTCACTATGAGTTGTTGTCCCTTCAACAATCAAGATAATTTATATGGCGTGGGGTGCATGACATATTTAAACCCTAACTTTTGCACCATTTTTATGGACAATAAGTTATCAATGCTACCTCCATTAATGATCAACTTGTAGCATTTCCCTGCTAACTTACACCTAGTTCAAAATAGGTTCTTCCTCAACCACAACTCATCATCTTTGTGGACAAGTTTCAACAAAGACTTGTGTATCATCAAGTTCTCTCCAACCTTGAGGCTAGAACTTTTTTCTCTAGTTCCTAACGGACTTATCTCTTTAGCTGATGCAACTTGCACATGCTTCTCTACCCAATATTTGGACATTCAAATCTGTGGTGATCTACTTGCCCACATCCAAAGCAAGTCCCTTTGAAGCCCTTTCTATGACTTCATCTTATATCTCCACCTTAGTCAGAGATCTATTTGTGCTTGATGTTTGGTGTGACACCACTATTTTTTGTGATTTCCTTTCATATAAAGGTATACCTTCCAATGCTCTACTTGGTCTTTTTTCCCTTGCCCCTACCCCCACTACACATGCTCTGTTGTCTATGGGACAACTTATGTTCCATGTTGAGCACAAGTTGATAGGCCTTCTTGATGGATCAAATGGTGAGAAAAGACATCTCATCCTTAATGGAGGTGCCTAATCCATTCACATACCTTGACACTTTCTTAGTGTCATCTTCCACATGGCCAGTGTGAATGTATTGTCTATAAAACTACTCTATGTACTCTATTAATTTCTCTTATTGGCATAGGTTTTGGAGCTTCTTATGTAGATCTATTGTGTAGTTGGTCAGTAGAAGCTTCCTCTTTAGCTTAGCTACTATGTAATCCCACTATGAGATCTTGCACTTTTCCTCCTACACATGACTTTTCTAGACTGAGTCCCACCACAAGTCAACATGCTCGTTCAACTTTGTTGCACACGCTTGACTCTTCTCATACCCTTGATATTTTCAAACTCAAAGTATTTCTCTAGGTCATTAGTCATCTCTTCTTATAATGCCCCAACTTTTACATCAAGACATTAGTAGATAAAACATAGATGAATATTTTTTTTGCATTCCAATTGTGACAAACACATGTCACAATCTCATACTCACACACATGATGTTTTTAAAACTAAACAACATTGTGACCAAACCACATGACAACAACATGAATTGCATGACAACACCAAGTATATGCACATCAACACAAAATAACACAAGCAAAATACTTACACAAACATCATGGAGTGGCATCAACATGATGAGAAATAGAGGTTATAGAACCCCATCACCATCAATGATAGAGTGTTCAATTCTCATCATCAACATAATGCAAGACAAGAATGGAAAGGACTAAAGCCAATAATAAAGTTAATTCTTCTCACATTCAAGCCTACAAGAAACATCTAAATGATGGATTCACAACATCCAAATATCCTCTCAACACACCATGAGTGGTCTCTCACAAGAGAGATGCACCATCTCACCTAAGTCTTGCTAGAGACTAACCAAGCACACCTCAAGACACAAACACAGCACAAATATGATCACAACCAACCAAGGACAAATTATAACACCAACTTGACAAGATAGACATTCAGAGCAGACCCTAGGAAACAACCTTCCTTTATAATTTTTTTTAAAAAAGAGAAGGGAAAATGAGACATTACATGCCCCAAGTACTCACCTCAACGAATACTTTCCCAATAAGCATCGCACATCACTCCCTCAAGGATGGTTTAGTATTAGAGAGCTCTCCCAAAGAGCTTGAGGAAGAATTTTTGATAGGAGAAGCCACCAGATTTTATTTTGAGATTGCTTCGACTGGGATCACCCTTTTATACTGCAGACTATCGATGTTTACCATTTGAACTCGAGATGGAGGTGTCTTCTAATAGCACTCAATAAGTGATTCTAAAGAGAGACGTTTGGAGATGAGGCCAATTCAAATGTCAATAGCATTAGATGGGAGGTTCAGATTATTTACCATAAAAGGATGAATCGCCAGGGAATAGTGGGGAAGGAGTGGACTACAAAGCAATAGAAAATAATGATAGTAAGGAAGAAGAAAGCATAGTAGTCAACTACAAAAGGAAGATGAAAATATCAACGACGTTGAAGAGAGAATGAAGAGGTTGAACGTGGTCAATTAGGCATTGAGGGAAACAAGTGCACAACAACAAACATTAAGGAAGGTTAGAAGTATAGTAGAAAATGCTATGACAACATGGTAGAGAAAAAAATAGGTTAAATAGAGGAGAAAATTGAAAGCTATGACAGCATGGGAAGATCGACACACGCAAAAAAATTTAGTCAGTAGAGGAAAAGTCCAGGATGCCAACATTAAAAAAAAAGATTCAGAACAGAAAAAGAACGTTGGGTGGATGGAAAGAGGGAAAGTCACACCATTTGACAAATGTGACTGAGATGGAAGAGGAGACAAGGGACAAGAGAGGAAAGGTAGTTGCAACTCACTAGAAAAGAGAAGAATCCTGGGAAAGAGGAAAAAAGACAAAAGGTTTGACACCGAAGGAGAAAACTGGAAAAGGTGAAGGACCGCTCCATTATTAGGAGTTTGAATCCAATGTCAGAAATGGGAATCTTGCTAAGATCCTCAAAAATCATAAGATTGCTAATATTTAAGTGATTGCATTTAAGTGTTAAAGTTTGGTTCAGGCTTAAATTGACAAGCCGTTTGTTATCTCATTCATGCTTCTTTTTGGTATGTTGAATCTTTGGCTCCTTAAATTGTAGAGTGGGAGATAAAGTTCTAATAAAAAGTTTGGAGACTTGATTTGATATTAATGTCTTAACCATAATTTGGGAAATTCCTTTGATTATGAGTTTTTTAATCTTGTAGTTTATTATGGATGAGACCTACTTTTAAAGGGTTGTTAATATTGATATGAGTGTACATGATCCTAAAACAAATAACATTTTCTTTATAGTCCTATAAAATTGTTGTATCAATTGATTCCTTTGGGTTATTTTTGGAATGTCATAATTCATTTTAACCTAAACCATGGAGAAGATTTATATATCTCCTTCGATCCTCTTTACTTCATTTTTGGCTTACCTTTATTGAAAAAGGACCTAAGATCCCACCAATTCCTTAGAGTTTGGAGGTCACATGAATTACATTTTTTTTTATTTGACTTCACATTTTAGTGAGAGGATGTGGACATTACATGTGACAAACTCCTCCCAAATTTGATTATGAGATTTTAATTTATTATTAAAATCGCCTTGTTGCTATCCAACCAACTTTTCCAAGTTATCATGCCAAGTGCTAGATCCCAAAGGTCTTTCAAAATTCCAAGAGAAGAAAGGATTTTCCAAGTTTCCAAGTGATCGATGAGAATTTGATTGAGACTCTAGAGGGTGTAAGAAGAGGAGAGAAAGTGGAACTAAATATCTTTAGAACAAGAATATTGAAGGAGGATGTGGTTGATCTTTTTCTCATGAGAGGCAGAGTGCACATCTGTTATGGCCTTTGAATCTCCTTTTAATCAACAAATCCCAAGTTAGAATCTTAGCATAACATGCTAACCATAGGAAGACTTTAGTGTTAGGTCAAGCTTTATAAGACTAGATAATATGCTGAGGAAAGGAATTAGGTGCCTCATTCCCTTTGGTTGTGAGATTTACATATACTTTTTAAATCAAGTAGGATCTAAAGTTATGACACTAGAATAATAGGTACTTCCAACCACTTAGTTGACTTCTAAGAAAAACATGTGCTTATTAGCATAACCCATGTAAACTGAATGACTCCAAAAAATAGGTGGTTGGAAGTTAGTTGACTTCTAAGAACGGGTGCAAATAAGAACCTTACAATATTAAACTAACCCAAGTGAACTTAATACAAATTTGGTGCATAAATAGATACACCCCCCGCTTTAGTTGACTTCTAAGAATGTGTGCAAATAAGAACCTTACAATATTAAACTAACCTAAGTGGACTTAATAAAAATTTGGTGCATAAATTTATACACCGCCCCACCTTAAGTGTAACTCAATGGGAGAAAGAAGCGGGTCCTAGAAAGTAGTGTCATTTTAGGTAACCATATAAAAATATCTCATCCTTAAAAAGAGATGACCCCAAAACAAACTATCTTATAATGAGTATTGAAATAGGTCACCTTATATCAAATATTGCATCTCCCTTTTAGAAGAAAGAACTGTATTGTATATTTCTTGAATGCCCACTCCAAAGGTGGAATGAAGGGAGGCTAGGTGGAGATGTCTAGAAAATATTCATATTTCCCATGCTTATGTTGAAATGTTACTAGATCTAATCAATAGACTTGGATACAACTACAAGATGTGTCATAATGAAAGCATGTAGAGGTAAAGGAGAGTATACATGAGGGTTTATATGCACCTTCATTATATCCAAAGAAGGTGATGAAAATTTAGGATATTTTCATCAAATAGGAGAACAATGTCCTCGATAGTGTTATCAAGAGATTATACAAACAAATGTGAGGTTTCTTGTAAGTATGTATACCAATGTGGTAGATCTTGTTGTTGTGAATGAAAATATTGAAGAGAGTCATAAAAGGCATTTGGAGAAGTCATGATCTTTGTAGAATTAGTATGGGTGTGGGTTTTTGTGGGTGTGAATGAGTCTATTCCCTAACCAATTTCCCTTTTGGGTCCCTTTCACATCTAGTTGGTTAAGTTTACTTAGGGAATTAATGTTAGATTTAGGATAGAGAACTGAGAAGGGGGGTGAATCAGTTGTCCAAAACTTCCTCCAAATTAATCACTTAAATCCTTTTCTTAATTCAACAACATAATAATAAATCAATCATGGAAACATAATGCAACAATTCAAGAGCAGAAATACATTAACACATGTGACACCAAGATTTTAACATGAAAAACCTAGTTAAGGGAAAAACCACGGGGTGACTAACCCAAGATTGTATTCTTTGTTAAAAGAATAGAAAGAACAAAATAGCACATGCCAATTAGGGCTCACTGCCCGAGCACACTGCTCACAAGAGGTCCACTACCTACAAGAGACACATTGTCTACAAAATAATAAGTATTGCATACTTGAACTGAAGAATAACATCTTCACCATGCTTGAGTCAGTTCCATTTAAGCCCCATATTAGGGTAAGTGCAAGAAGATGGGGGCCAAAAAGGGGTCTTAAGTGGTCACTTTTTTTTTTCTCTCTAAAATTAGGAAATTCTGGCCTTGGATGAGAAATTGAGCATAGTTACACTCAAAATTTGGAGATGCAACCAAAACAATGTTTGTAGTGCTCTGAGTCTACTTTCTAAACTACTATTTTTTTTTGAAAATGGCATAGATTAAGGGGTTCAAAAGAGGGAGCCACAAAAATTGTTGTTTCTGTCAAAAAAACATAACATAGCATGTTTTGTGGCTCCCTCAAAAGGTCAACTTTTTTTTGGTATTTTTAAAATTGCTTTAGTGAGAAATTAGCTAATAGAATGTAGTTTATGCCTGATTTTTTTGATAATTTTTTGATGAATATTTGAGTTTTTACTAATTTTCAAAGTGGACACATCCTAAAAAATAGAATTTTGGCCGTGCTACCCCTATAAATTTTGAAACTAATTGAAAATCATTTTTTTCTTTTTTTAATATGTGTAGAATGGAGTCTAGTTTCTAAATATGTAATTTTTATGAAATTTCAATGAATAGTTAATTTACAATGAAAAACAGACCAAACAGTGGTTTTTGCCCAAAAATAGACACACAAACAAAATAAATTAAAGATGAAAGGCTTAACATTGTTAAAATGTGAAAAAAATCACATCGTCAAATAGCTAAGAGAAAGCCTAACATAACCCAGGTGTTCGATTTGTTTGACCTTGAAACACGTGCAAATATGAGGGTTAACACGAACAAAATTATGTGAAATCTTGAAGAATCTGGAAAAACACGTCTGTGGATGTTGAAAAGGCACTCCAAGCATTTCGGTTGGAAATCCAAAGAAAATCCCAAGACCAAGGCTTGGGATTCCCAAAGCAAAACATAACGCGCGTGCATTATAACGCTCTCGCGTTATTTTTTTCTTTGCATTTTCCCTTTCCAGCAAAAGTTTGTGTTTTTTCTCGTGTTTGAAATAACGCGAGCATGTTATAACGTGCTCGCATTATGTTCCCCTTGATTTTTTTTATTTTTAAGGTTATTAATCATGTATGTATGTATGTATGTATGTATGCCTATATGTATATATGTATGTATGTATCTATGTATGTCTATATGTATGTATGTATCTATGTATGCCTATATGTATATAACGATTGAGTGATTAACGTTTAAGATTGAGGGTTGTACATTTAGGGATAGGATTTAGAGTTTAGGGATAAGGGATTAGAGTTTAGGACCTTGAGGGATTAGGATTTAGGGTTGAGGCTTTAGGGATAGTGTTTAGGGTTAAGGGTCGAGGGATTAGGTTTAAGGTAGAGTGTTGAGGGTAGAGGGTAGAGGGATTAGGGATAGGGTTTAGGGTTGAAAGTTTAGGGTTTAAGGTATAGTTTAGTAGTTCTTGTGGATAGAGCCAGTAAATAATGGGAGATTATTTGCCTATTTCATAACAATATACCTCCCCTAAGTGTGGGGTGGACATCAAGAAACATAGATGTACCCCAATGCAAAGCTTTTCTCATAATGATCATCCTTCTAATTTCAACTGTTAATTACTCACTGTGGATGTACCATACGCAAAGCTTTTCTCATAGTGTGTACACCTATTGGCATAATGAACCCCAGATGGGCCAGAAAAACATGCCATATAACATTACTAACATTAAAAAAGTTCATAGCCATTTTTCTGACATATTCTTGCAACTCAAATATCTTTAATATAAGAGTGTCAAAAATGATGGGTTTAACAACCTAACATAAGGCAAAACAGTTTTGTTGGGTTTAGGGTTGAGGGATTATGGTTTAATGTATAGTGTTGAGGGTTGAGGGTTTAGGTATAGGGTTTAGGGTTGACGGATTAGGGTTTAATGTTGAGATTTGAGGGTTTAGGGTTTAGGGATAGGGTTAATGGTCAAGGGATTAGGGTTAAAGTAGAGTGTTGAGGGTAGAGGGATTAGGGATAGGGTTTAGGGTTGAAGGTTTAACGATTGAAGGTTGAGGCTTTAGGGTTGAGGGTTAAGGGATTGGGGTTTAAAATATAGTGTTGAGCGTTAAGGGTTTATGGATAGGTTTTAGGGTTTAATTTTAAGGGTTAAGAGTTGAGGGATAGGGTTTAGGGTTTAGGGTTTAGGGATAAGGGATTAGGGTTTAAGGTATAGTGTCGAGGGTTGAGGGTTTAGGAATAGGGATAGCATTTAGGGTTTAGGGACGAGGGATTAGGGTTGAGGGTTGAGGGATTAGGGTTTTAGGTATAGTGTCGAGGGTTGAGGGTTTATTGATAGTGTTTAGGGTTGAGGGTTGAGGGATTAGGTTTTAGGGATAGGGTTTAGGGTTGACGGATTAGGGTTTAGGGTTGACAGATTAGCATTTAATGTCAAGGTTAGGGATAGAGTGTCAAGGGTAGAGGGATTAGGGATAGGGTTTAGAGTTGAAAGTTTAAGGATTGAGGGTTGAGGCTTTAGGGATGAGAGTTTAAGGCTTAAGATATAGTGTCAAGTGTTGAGGGTGTAGGGATAGGGTTTAAGTTTTAAGGGTTAAGGGTTGAGGGATAGGGATTAGGGTTTAAGGTATAGTGTTGAGGGGTAATGGTTTAGGGATAGGGTTTAGGTTTGAGGGATTAGGGTTTAGGGTTGATGAATTAGGGTTTAATGTTGAGAGTTGAGGGTTGAGGGTTGAGGGATAGGGTTAATGTTCAAGGGATTAGGGTTAAAGAAGAATGTTGAGGGTGGAGGCATTAGGGATAGGGTTTAGGGTTGAAGGTTTAAGGATTTAGGGTTGAGGCTTTAGGGATGAGGGTTAAGGGATTAGGGTTTAAGATATAGTGTCAAGTGTCGAGTGTGTAGGGATAGGTTTTAGGGTTCAAGTCTTAAGGGTTAAGGGTCAAGGGATCAGAGTTAAGGGTTAAGGGATTAGGGTTTGACGTTGAGGGTTGAGTACATTGAGGTTCGAGGGTTAGGGGTTTCGGGATAGGGTTGAGGGTCGAGGGATTAGGGTTAAAGTAGAGTGTCAAGGGTATAAGGATTAGGGATAGGGTTGGAGGGTTTAGGGATAAGGGATTAGGGTTTAAGGTATAGTATCGAACCCGTTGAGGATCTAGGAATACAGATAGTGTTTAGAGTTTAGGGATGAGGGATCAAAGTTGAGGGATGACATATTAGGGTTGAGGGTTGAGGGATAAGGTTTAGGGTTGAGGGTTGAGGGATTAGGGTTTAAAGTATAGTGTTGAGGGATTAGAGTGAAGGGTTGAGGGATTAGGATTTGATGTTGAGGGTTGAGGGTTGAGGCTTTAGGGTTTAGGGTTTAGGGATAGGGTTGAGGGTTGAGGGATTAGGGTTTGACGTTGAGGGTTGAGTACATTGAGGTTTGAGGGTTAAGGGTTTTGGGATAGGGTTGAGGGTCAAGGGATTAGGGTTAAAGTAGAGTGTTGAGGATATAAGGATTAGGGATAGGGTTGGAGGGTTTAGGGATAAGGGATTAGGGTTTAAGGTATAGTATCAAGCTCGTTGAGGGTCTAGGATTATGGATAGCATTTAGGGTTTAGGGATGAGGGATTAGAGTTGAGGGATGACGGATTACAGTTGAGGGTTGAGGGATTAGGGTTTAGGGATAAGGTTTAGGGTTGAGGGTTGAGGGATTAGGGTTTAAGGTATAGTGTTGAGGGTTTAGGGATAGGGTTTAGGGTTGAGGGATTAGAATGAAGGGTTGAGGGATTAGAATGAAGGGTTGAGGGATTAGGATTTGACATTGAGGGTTGAGGGTTGAGGCTTTAGGGTTTATGGTTTAGGGATAGGGTTGAGGGTCGAGGGATTAGAGTTAAGGGTTGAGGGATTAGGGTTTGACATTGAGCGTTAAGGGTTGAGGTTCGAGGGTCAAGGGTTTCAGGATAGGGTTGAGGGTCAAGGGAATAGGGTTAAAGTAGAATGTTGAGGGTATAAGGATTAGGGATAGGGTTGGAGGGTTTAGAGATAAGGGATTAGGGTTTAAGGTATAGTATCGAGCCCGTTGAGGGTTTAGGATTAGGGATAGCATTTAGGGTTTAGGGATGAGGGATTAGAGTTGAGGGATGACAGATTAGGGTTGAGGGTTGAGGGATTAGGGTTTAGGGATAAGGTTTATGGTTGAGGGTTGAGGGATTAGGGTTTAAGGTATAGTGTTGAGGGTTTAGGGATAGGGTTTAGGGTTGAGGGATTAGAGTGAAGGGTTAAGGGATCAGGATTTGCCGTTGAGGGTTGAGGCTTTAGGGTTTAGGGTTTAGGGATAGGGTTGAGGGTTGAGGGATTAGAGTTAAGGGTTGAGGGATTAGGGTTTGACATTGAGGGTTGAGTACATTGAGGTTCGAGGGTTAAGGGTTTCAGGATAGGGTTGAGGGTCGAGGGATTAGGGTTAAACTATAGTGTCGAGGGTATAAGGATTAGGGATAGGGTTGGAGGGTTTAGGGATAAGGGATTAGGGTTTAAGGTATAGTATTGAGCCTATTGAGGGTTTAGGAATAGGGGTAGCATTTAGGGTTTAGGAATGAGGGATTAGAGTTGAGGGATGACGGATTAGGGTTGAGGGTTGAGGGATTAGGGTTTAGGGATAAGGTTTAGGGTTGAGGGTTGAGGGATTAGGGTTTAAGGTATAGTGTTGAAGGTTTAGGGATAGGGTTTAGGGTTGAGGGATTAGAGTGAAGGGTTGAGGGATTAGAATTTGACGTTGAGGGTTGAGGGTTGAGGCTTTAGGGTTTAGGGTTTAGGGATAGGGTTGAGGGTCGAGGGATTAGAGTTAAGGGTTGAGGGATTAGGGTTTGACATTGAGGGTTGAGGGTTGAGGTTCAAGGGTCGAGGGTTTCGGGATAGGGTTGAGGGTCGAGGGATTAGGGTTAAAGTAGAATGTTGAGGGTATAAGGATTAGGGATAGGGTTGGAGGGTTTAGGGATTAGGGATTAGGGTTTAAGGTATAGTATCGAGCCCGTTGAGGGTTTAGTAATAGGGATAGCATTTAGGGTTTAGGGATGAGGGATTAGAGTTGAGGGATAACGGATTAGGGTTCAGGGTTGAGGGATTAGGGTTTAGGGATAAGGTTTAGGGTTGAGGGTTGAGGGATTAAGGTTTAAGGTATAGTGTTGAGGGTTTAGGGATAGGGTTTAGGGTTGAGGGATTATAGTGAAGGGTTGAGGGATTAGGATTTGACGTTGAGGGTTGAGGGTTGAGGCTTTAGGGTTTAGGGTTTAGGGATAGGGTTGAGGGTTGAGGGATTAGAGTTAAGGGTTGAGGTATTAGGTTTGACATTAAGGGTTGAGGGTTGAGGTTCGAGGGTTGAGGGTTGAGGGATAGGGTTGAGGGTCAAGGGACTAGGGTTAAAGTAGAATGTTAAGGGTATAAGGATTAGGGATAGGGTTGGAGGGTTTAGGGATAAGGGATTAGGGTTTAAGGTATAGTATCGAGCCCGTTGAGGGTGTAGGATTAGTATTAGCATTTAGGGTTTAGGGATGAGGGATGACGGATTAGGTTGAGGGTTGAGGGATTAGGGTTTAGGGATAAGGTTTAGGGTTGAGGGTTGAGGGATTAGGGTTTAAGGTATAGTGTTGAAGGTTTAGGGATAGGGTTGAGGGTTGAGGGATTAGAGTGAAGGGTTGAGGGATTAGGATTTGATGTTGAGGGTTGAGGCTTTAGGGTTTAGGGTTTAGGGATAGGGTTGAGGGTCAAGGGATTAGAGTTAAGGGTTGAGGGATTAGGTTTTGACGTTGAGGGTTGAGGTTTGAGGGTAGAGGGTTTAGGGATAGGGTTGAGGGTCGAGGGATTAGGGTTAAGGTAGACAAGGAGCAACTAAGAGACATAGAGAGGGGAGAGGTAGAGAGGTGAGGGGGAGAGATAAGTGAGATATAGAACATGAGCTAAAGGAACTAGAGGTGAGATATTGTAAAGGTGCTATCAAAGGTGGGATAGGTACAAATATTTATGGATCAATCTATAGCAGGTTATAACGCGAGTGCATTATAATGCGCTCACATTTTTTCCTGCTATAGAAATGGTAAAAAAGTGTTGACCCCTGTGATCCAGGCCCACATGCTTTGTTTTCATTCTGATTATGCACGTGCTCTGACAAAAGAGAAGTGCTTTCATGCTGTTGGGAAGTTCACATGCACATTTTACACATTCTACCACCTATACATGATATTTCCACCACCTTTTCTGCTTTCCCAACTTGAGAAGGAGGAAATAACACAGTTTTCACACCAAGTTTGATATATATCTATTCAAGTTTCAATTTTTGTAGTGTTGCAAGGTTAATTGTGATTCAATTTTAAGAATTTAACATTATAGATTGGTTAATAGTATTGTTGTTAGTAACTATATTTGAGTGTTATTCAATTTAACATTGAAAAGGAAGCAAGTGGTGAAAAACTCAAATTGTTGAGGGGTTTGATGCAAGAATAAAAAAAAACTACATAATTGGGTACTCTCTCCATTCGAATCTTCATTTTTTAGGTATGTCAAGTCTTTACATGCATATTCTTTACATTTTCCTTAATTCTATTTGAATTACTTTATCATGCTTTATCATACATGTTTAAAATAGACACATTCCCAATCAAGAAAGCAACCTACAATCTCATATGATGCCATGTATATTTTCTACACTTGGGCTCTTTAATAATTATGTGTAATAAATAGACCTTAACATACCATGATGTCAAACTATACAAGAACAAATCCTTACAACATAATAAAAATACAATCACACTATTATCTTGTATTCATTTCTTAGGAACTAATATTGGTCTCTTTATCATGCTACAAAAAAATTCTCCGTCATGCTGAGGAAACAATCAAGAATTAAACCAACATAGGAAGAGATAGAAGCTAAGAATGCAAAGAAAGCAGTGGCTATGAGGGAACTTCGTGAGAAGAGAAAACTGGACACGATAAATGAAGACATGCCAATTCAAGAGGAACCACAACCATCACAAAGAGATATGGTATTTGCGGCACAAAGAGAACGAATGCAAAAACTGCGTGCTATGAGAGATTTGAATACCATAGTTGGAGACACGTCCTCTACCACAAGTCAACATGTAGGGACACCATCTACCACATCTCAAGTTGAGAGTACATCATCACTCACATGTGATGAAGGAGATATGCCATCATTCCCACCTCAACCTCAAGGTATGTCATCTATTCCATCTTCGACAAAGGTATGCCATCTAGCCCATCTCATTTAAATATTGATGAAATTCCTAATGTTGAGATGAATTTACCTAACTTAACACCACCTAGAATTTTGCATAGAAAGCCAAAGTATTTGATTGATATTGATGAGAATATTTTGCAGCCAATGGAAGGTAAGATTCCAAAACACACTTGTAGAAGATATGCTCATAAGATTTGGAGATTGTTCTTTGAAAAGTTAAATGAGACTGCAAGATGTCAACTATTCATTGAAATGATGCGAAGTATAAAGTATAGGTCCATCATGAAGATTCTTGGGTTGAGATGATCAGAGGCTTCAAGTGAAAAATCTATTGTCGAAGTATAAAGACAATGCAAAGTTGACAGATGCAAAATTGATTGTCAAGTGGTGTAATGCTTCCATGGGTCTAGGTAATGAAGGTAAGTCTTCAGTTCGTAGATTTTTTTGTTGATAGATGATACTAACATTGCACCATATGAGGACTATTCTACACTGACAAGATCAAATGAGATGCACTATTTCAGAAGCTCAATTGCAGATTCATGGAGTATCCATATGCGAAAGATGTCATGCTTTGTTCTTCCTATACAATTCAAGCCTGGGATGAGTGCGAGTCAAAGGAGTGGGTTGACAAGTGACAGATAAGTTATCTTAGCCCACTTGACACGTATTGACCCCTGACGACACTGGAACTAACATAGATGGAATCATTAGTTGACTTTGACCACATATCAGATCTAATTCAATGAGGTAATATAGGGCATGTATATGCATCTAATTTCATCTAGTTCAACCAGGTAATGTCATCTTACTTTGTAGTGTTTTTGTAATGTTGACTAATTTCATCTAATTTTCTACACATATTAATGTAGGGCACGTATATGCAGTTATTGCAGATGAAGATAATGAAGAGGGAACATATTATTACTTATGTTGTTGTGTTGAGGCCAAAAATAAATTAGATGCCCCAGTTATAGATGGAGAAAACATCGAATACCCTACAGGCTCAGTGGTTATTACTAGAACATGGCTTAGAAGGTACCCACATAAGAGTGTTAATGTTTGGCTATTTCAGGACTTTGACATGCATTGAAAGATTCTTCATTACTCAAACCTTGTCGTGGCATCCAATGTTCATTTGATAAAGTATTGGGGTAGACCTTTGAACAAAATATTGTGGAAGGTGCGTGAGTCTGACCATGAAGCAATACTTGACACAATAAAGAGTAGAGCAGACCCGGATGGTTCATTGGATTAATTTGTAAGTATTCACATTGATTTTGTAAAGTCATGTTACATTGAGTTGTAAGTATGCACATTAATTTGTAAGGTTTGTCTTTTTTTATTTCCTGCTGCATTTTTACACATATACACATTTTTACATCACCATGTTATGCATTTTTGGTGTCCTGCTCCTAAT
Source organism: Cunninghamia lanceolata (assembly GCA_027924645.1). NCBI lineage: Eukaryota > Viridiplantae > Streptophyta > Pinopsida > Cupressales > Cupressaceae > Cunninghamia > Cunninghamia lanceolata. Next base: position 1,647,771 of record BSBN01000124.1, on the reverse strand, counting down.
GCGACCAAACTGATAGTTTCAATGCATCTGGATGGGTATGTTTAGGCTAGGCATTATTCTATTTTTCATCCAAATATGTCGAAACAGTCTGAGCTACATTGTACCAACAATATCCCTGAAGAGTCCAAAGTGCAAAAAGGCAACAATCTTTGACGAGATTTTACTCAAAAACTATTTCACTTAAAAACATTCTGTCTTAGGAAACATGATCACGTAGAGTGCCTCTACAATAACCTCTCTTGGTTTTTTATATCTCTAAGGCATTTGCCCGTGGTGAAAAGTTTTCTGTTGCCCCAAAAATCATCAGAAGGAGGTAGTGTAAAGTTGCAAACGGGTGTAACTTTTGTTCTTCTCCTCGTGTGGCCAAACTGATAGTTCCAACATGTATGGATGGGTATGTTTACACTAGGCATGGTCCTTTTTTTCACCCAAACATGTCAAAACAATCCAAGCTACATTGTACCGATGATATTGCTTAAGGGTCCAAAGTGCAAAAAGGCAACAATCTTTGACGAGATGTTACTTGAAAGCTGTGTCACTTAGAAACATTTGGTCTAAGGCAACCTGATCATGTAGAGTGCCTCTACAATAACCTCTCTCAATTTTTTATATCTCTGAGGCATTTGCCCATGGTGAAAGGTTTTTTGTTGCCTCAAAAATAGTCAGGAGGTAGTGTAAAGTTGCAAAGGGGTGTAACTTTCATCCTGCTCCTGATGCAACCAAACTGATTGTTCCAATGCATCTGGATGGGTACTTTTACGCTAGGTATGGTCCTATTTTCACCCAAACATGTCGAAACAGTCTGAGCTACATTGTATCGACGATATCCTTGAAGAGTCCAAAGTGCAAAAAGGCAGCAATCTTTCATGAGATGTTACTTGAAAACTGTGTCACTTAAAAATATTATGTTTGAGGCAACACGATCATGTAGAGTGCCTCTACAATAACCTCTCTCAATTTTTTATATCTCTAAGGCATTTGCCCGTGGTGAAAGGTTTTTTGCTGCCCCAAAAATTGTGAGGAGGCAGTGTAAAGTTGCAAAGGGGTGTAACTTTCGTCTTGCTCCTGATGCGACCAAACTAATCATTCCAATGCATCCAGATGGGTACATTTACACTAGGCATGGTCTTTTTTTCACCCAAACATGTCGAAACAGTCCGAACTACATTGTACTGACGATATCCCTGAAGAGTCCAAAGTGCAAAAAGGTAGCAATCTTTGATGAGATGTTACTCAAAAACCATGTCACTTAGAGACATTTTGTCTAAGGTAACGTGATCATGTAGAGTGCCTCTATAATAACCTCTCTCAATTTTTTATATCTTTGAGGCATTTGCCCGTGGTGAAAGGTTTTCTGCTGCCCCAAAAATTGTCAGAAGGAGGCAGTGTAAAGTTTCAAAGGGGTGTAACTTTCATCCTGCTCCTGATGTGACCAAACTGAATATTCCAATATGTATGGACGAGTACATTTACACTAGGCATGGTCCTTTTTTTACCCAAACATGGCAAAATAGTTCGAGTTACATTGTACCGACGATATCCCTAAAGAGTCCAAAGTGCAAAAAGGCAACAATCTTTGATGAGATGTTACTTGAAAACCATGTCACTTAGAAACATTCTATCTGAGGAAACGCGATCATGTAGAGTGCCTCTACAATAACCTCTCTCAGTTTTTTATATCTCTGAGGTGTTTGCCCGTGGTGAAAGGTTTTCTATTGCCCCAAAAATTGTCAGAAGGAGGCAGTGTAAAGTTGCAAAGGGGTGTAACTTTTGTTCTTCTCCTCGTGTGTCCAAACTAACAGTTCCAACACATCTAGGTGCCAATGTGAGGTTGTTTTGATGGCAAAGGGTGCCTTGATTCATGATGTTGAATCTCCTTCCTCTTAGGCACCAAAATGGATAGTTTAGACAAGAAAAGGTGCCTTAGTATACTTAGCTCATTTCTTGGCAATTTGATGGCTTCAATTACTTGTTCAAACCTATAGGAGACCATTTTACACTTAGGCGCTAGATCTTAGGATTTAGAACATCTTCCTTCAAGGTGCCAAAATGAGGTTATTTAGACACAAAAGTGCACATCCATACAAGATGCTTATTCTCCTTCCACTTAGGCGCTCATTCATGATGATCCAAATGACAATAGGCACCTAGACTTCCTTTGGTAAGATTTAGTCATTTTGAAGGTTCTAACACTAGGCGCTATAGTTGGAATTGATTTGAAGTTCATTTTCCTCTAGGCACCCAAAATGGATGGTGGAGACAAGAAAAGGCACCTAGGCTTCTTTTGATGATTTTCAAAGTCTTCCTAAGTTATATTATGTTATATTGACCCTTAGGTGCAAATGGATGATCTAGGATGACTCTAGGCGCATATCCAAGGTGATATCTTTCTAGGCGCAATCTTCACTAAGTTTAGACTTCACTTTACATCAAGGCGCTAAAATGGATAGTTTAGAGAGAGGCAAAAATGTGCCTAGAGGTATGATGCTCAGTTTGATGTGTTTGATCAACTTTGATAATCAAGATGAATTACCTCCCTTAAGGCGCCCTCCTTTATACTTTGAAATATCCTTTCAATATCAAGGTACAATTTTGAGGTTGTTTGGATGATGAAAGGTGCCTTGAGTTCTAGGCAGAGTTTTGAGGTTGTGGAAGTAGAGAAATGTGCCTAAGGTCTTAAAGCAAATTTGTGCCTAAAACTAAAAATCCCCGAGGTATGACTTATGAAAGCCTATAGCTCCAATTTATGTTGCATACTAAAATTAGGTAAGAATCAATGTAATCTCATAACCTCGCCTTATATGCAAGAGGAATTACATTTAATAACCACAATGGTCATCGGGTGCTAATAAGCATATGATTTTGACTATCTTATTCAAAACAACAAACATACTCTTTGCATCCCAATATGGTATAATAACAAGAAATTAAGAAATATTTTCAATTGACTAACTCATAAAGATATGGATCAGCATACTCATTTGAATATTTTCAATTGAGCAACTCATAAAGAATATTAATATTTTATGTTCAACATGATGATTCATTTTTTTTAAAATACAACTTTTATCTTTTAGTTCCAAAATGAGGTTTAGGTAATACTTGAATAACAATGGCTAGCTTATTGGATCAACAAACATCCTATGTAATACAATTGGACTTTAAATATTTAAAGTAGCCATCTACAAATATCCATTCAAACATGGATTTATAATGCAAGTATGGACGCCATCAATAAAAAAGATTTGTATTAACCAAATATCTATATAGGCATACATCAATATTTGTCGATATAAGTATAACATATATACAAAATAGCCATATAGGCTTACAAGAATGCCATATAGGCTTACAAAAATGCCATATAGGCATATAATGTCAACTATATACAATACAAAATATATGTCCACAAATGCCATTAAGGCATACAACAAAGGAACACAATAAAAAGTCATTCCCCTCTCGCTGGTGAAGAAAATAGATCACGGGCAACCTTTGATCTTCTAGGGAATGGAGACACGCATGTGGGTGGTCTACTATGAACTCGAGGGCTGCTCCTCCTATTTAGTTCTTCTTGTATTTTTAGCTGTTAAAATAAAAAGTAGACATTAATATATAGAAATTACATGTTATAAAAAATGAAACATTTAACAAAATAATCACTTACTGCTACCATATAATCTGTCTCCTCACTTGCCTTCATAGCAGGAATAGGCCATGGTGATGTCATGTCCTATAGAAACCATCCAAATAGAAATTAAACTTCAAATCAATAATCTTTTGATTTTTCAAAAATAAACAACTATAAAAATGAATGTAAATTAAAATTTACTAATCTGCCTCATACCCCTGTCAATGTCATGGAGCTATGAATCACAGAGGTCACACCATGCTCCATTGCCCTATGAACATCAGGAGGTGTCTCTGCAGCCTACATCATCTGGAAATAAAACAACATTATTCAATTACGAAAACTATAATAGTGATGCAAATCATGGCTCCTAACATACACACATGTTCATCTAAACATGGAAGTACAGACAATAAAGCACACAAGTCACATACAAAATCTAGTAAGTATAATTTATTTATTAAACTATTTGTTTTATTACCTCCGTGAAGCTTTGAAGTCCACCACTGCTGGCAGGTGTTGCCATGAAATCTCCAATATTAACCTATTCAACATCTGAAACCAGATATTAGAATACCATTCATATAACGATGCTATTCACATGTAATATTTATAATTGTTTACTAGTTACATACCCTGACAGTAGATGATCTAGTGTAATATACAGGTGGAGAACCACTGAAAACTGCATCAATGCTATGATCCTGAAATTTCATTAAAATTATCAAACTAAATTAGTTAATCTTGCATTTCAAAAATAAAATTTAATAAATTAATTTCAATAAACTTGTTAATATTTACCTGAGTATCAAGGCTGAAAGTCTCACTCAGGAGGGTATCTGTCATCACCATCTGCTTAGCTGCAGATGTAGCCTGTGCACCTGTGTCCTGACTATCCATGGGGTCATAACCATAAGTTGACCGGGAAGTCTAACAAGTATGGGGTGAGACCCTACTCCTTGCACTATCTCCCAACCCACTCTGTGTTGCAGGACTGGCATGCTCTATGATGCTTTGCGTCAATGCACTAATGGATTGAAGTGTATCGACCTCAACACTCTCCTTCACAATGTAAGGGATAGAAACATGCTCATTGGCTGGTCTACTGATTACTCATCTCACTGCCTACTATGGGTCAACACGTGCCCCTGGTCTATCTTGTGCTGACCCCCCACCTCTACCCTGGAAGTCTCGCATATCAAAATAGTTTGGCACTTTATTGAGGACAAACTCACCATAGAGTTTCCTCAAAAAGTATTGCGGGACCTCATTATTATTGCATGGAGGATGGTCAAAAACCATCCACCACCTCTGCCCAAAATTGTCCCTTATAGCTTGGTTGTTGCACCAATGGATAGGGAACCTCTTGCATGTAATGGGTGGAGGTTGATTTGTTTGTGGGTTTGTGAAAATTGAACACAAGTCTAATTTTGTAATTTATAATTTTTTCACATCTTGGTATGACAACTTGTCTGCATAATAGTCTCTAAACTCTCTCCTTTTATCCATCCAACTAGATATTTGCTTACTAATTGAATCTACATTTGATAACATAGATTCAAGAGTTTCAACAAGCGTGGACCTATGCAAGGTTGAAGTGGAAGGATCTTTCAACCTTGCAATTATATCTTCAATTTCTTTTTTGTTGTTTTCAATTTGCCCCATTATATTTTCTTGTGTTCCAGGGGCATGTCGAGGAATGGACGAAGGAGGTTGTTGTTCCACAGGTATTTCCTCCTCATGATTTTGTGGATTTTGAGGAAGAGGAGGAGGAGGTGCATTAAAATTTCCTGACAATTAACAAAATATACATCAAAAATCAACTCAAACCTACCTATGTAGAAACAAATTTAAACAAAAAACAAATAAAACTCACTCCTTTGGTGTGCTTGACGTTGTGGTGACATTTTGGCGATGAATCAACAAGATTTTGGTGTTGAATTATCTTTCCAAAATGCGAGCGCGCTTCCTAGGGTTTGCAAGCTATGGGGATAGAGGAGAAAAATAGAAATGAAATGAGATGACAAGATTTTTTTAATTTATAATAGTTCATAACGCACTCACATTATAACGCGAGCGCGTTAGTGGCCAAATGGTTTTCAAAAAAAAAAATGCATAACACAAGCGCGTTATAACGCGAGCGTGTTATAACGCGCTTGTGTTATGCATTATGTTTTTTGAAAACCATTTGGCCACTTTTTGGCCCCCCATCTTTTTGCACTTACCCACTTTTGCTCTACCTTTCGCTCTACTTCTCACTACCACACACTCATCTCCACAAGATACTTTGAAATGAATTTACAATTCCTTATTTATACAAGTCATCGACTTAGGAATAATCATCCAAGTTGGCATACATTACAGAGCAAATACATAAATACAACATGACTAATTACAAAAAGACTTCATGCGGATCAATGCACTGTCATCCACACAGATCTGAGACTTCAATCTTCTTTTAGGAACATGTCAATCTTCACAGAACATCTTCAAGATCATATGCAGGATGTGTAACTCATCTAGTTGGCCAAACTTAAGAAGAACACCAACATCTGGAAGTAATTCTTTAATTATGAGCTCAATCTTCAATGTGGACCACCAATATGAACTGGACACAATCCAAAGACCTCTACAAGCTTGCTTGAATCACTAGGAACATCCACAATACTTTTGCTTGCTAAAATCATTCTCTCCTTTATCCAGAACCTCAGGAACATAGTCTGTCATCACTGTCATAATGGAATAGATGCTTGCGGACCTCCAGACCATGAACCAATTGATTTTTCAATTCACATTGACTTCCTAAACACTCCACCAAATCTGTAGAACAAGATATTACATTTTTGGATTTCACCAGACCTATTTGTGTCACTCTGTCACCTCTAAACATCTGCCAGAACCAGTTTTACTTAAGTGGCCATAACTTCTTCAGATCTTCATGCAGACCTCTGAAATATTTACTAGATCAACTTAAGACACATATCTACAAACCCTTTGATGCGTATCCTCTGATCTTCATCTTAGCTGGAATCTTTACCTCACTGTCTTCACTATCCTCCTCTGATCCTGGTAGGACTAATTTTCTCAATATCATCAGCATACAACTCATTCAATCCTTATCATCAATGCAACAGGAGTAAGTTGACATCAATGACAACACCAGTTAGGCCCATACTTGCAACAATCTCCCCTTTGTCATTGATGGCAACATATGATGTGAAAAACTATTTTAACCATCAAGACAAGAACTTCTCCTTACTAACATAACTCCCCCTATCAACAACAACCATTCACATGTCTTCTCTTCCTTTACTGCACCCCTTTGATCAGTAACCGCTTATTTTTCACATGTCTTCTCTCCCCCTTTGACATCAATGGCAAAGAGCACATACTTGCATCACTTCAGAATCATACTAGTTGCTCCCCCTAAGTAGCAGCTTCCCATCATCAATTTGGACCACAAGATATGACTGTGAGATCCACTGGATTGATGCACATCAGTGTACCTTAATTCAGAACTGGAGGGGTAATAACCCCTAACTTCTCCTTGAGATAATCAAAAGAGTCCTTAGGTAGAGGTTTAGTAAAAATATATGCAATCTGATCCTTGGAAGGCACAAACTCCAATCTGACTTCATTCTTGTTCATTTGCTCTCTCAAAAAGTGAAACTTGATTAATATATGTTTAGTCTTTGAATGCAACACCAAATTCTTTGATATATTTATTACACTTGAATTATCACAGAAGATTGTGATAGGTTCCTCATACTCCACTTTGATGTCTCTTAGCATTTGTTTCATCCACAATACTTGAGTGTAACTACCTGTTGCTACAATATATTTTACTTCTGCAGTGGACAGAGATATTGCCTCTTGTTTCTTGCTCAGCCAAGAAATCAATCTCTTTCCCAAAAAAAATGCTCCACCACTGGTACTCTTCTAGTCATCCACATCTCCTACCCAATCTGCATCTGTATATGCATGAAGAGAGAAATCATGATCTCTAGGATACCACAAACCATACTCAACTGTCCCTTTTAGATATCTAAAAATCCTCTTGATTTCCATGACATGAGATTCTCTAGGATCAACTTGGAATTTAGCAACAAGACTAACAACATTCATAATGTCAGGTCTAGTTTGAGGGAGATACAACAATCCTCCAATCATTGACCTATACTTTTTTTGATCAGCCTTAGGAGAGTCATCATCTTTGCTCAATTTACATCCGGTTGCCATGGGAGTACTCATTGGTTTTGAGTCTTCCATCCCAAATTTCTTCAACAATTCTTTCACATATTTGGTCTAAGAAATGAAGATTCCTTTATTTGTTTGAGTGATTTGTAGACCCAAGAAGAAATTCATTTCCCCAAACATGGACATCTCAAATTCACTTTTCATTTGATTTGCAAAAGTTTTGCACATACTATATCTTCCTCCAAAAATGATATCATCAACAAACACTTCAACAATCAAGATATTTTCATGATCAAGTTTGAAGTACAAGTTACTGTCAGCAATACCTTTGTTGAAACCAATCTTCAAAAGATGCTTATCCAGTCTTTCATACCAGGCCCTTGGGGCTTACTTGAGTCCATATAGTGTTTTATTTAACTTGCAAACCATATCACCATGATTAGATAATTGAAATCCATCCGGTTTCTCAATGTATACTTCTTCTTCCAAGTCACCATTCAGGAAGGCAGACTTGACATCCATCTGATATACTTTGAAGTCCTTGAAGGCAGCAAAGGCAAGAAATAGCCTGACTGCTTCAATTCTTGCCACCGGAGCAAAAGTTTTTTTAAAATCAACTCCTTCTACTTGGGAGTACCCCTTACAGACCAATCTGGCTTTGCTTCTGACTACTTCACCATTTTCATTCAATTTATTCTGAAAGACCCATTTGGTTCCAATCACATTCTTGTCTTTAGGTCTAGGAACAAGATCCCAAGTGTGATTTTTCTCAATTTGCATCAGCTCTTCCTCCATTGCTTTTGTCTAGTTTTCATCATTGCATGCTTCATTCACTATTTTGGGTTTAATCTTTGAAATCAGACAATACTCTTCTGAATCTTGAGCAATACTTCTTCTTGTTTGAACACCTTTTCTTTTATCACCTATGATCTGGTCTTTAGAGTGATTCAATTTTACATACCTAGGAATTTTGGGACTTTCTTGCACTTCTATCTCTTGAATAGGTTCATTCAAACTCATCTCTTCTTTTTGGTTCACCAGATCAATCTGAGTCTGAATCTTAGAAGGGGCTTGGACTCCTTGGATCAAAACATCATTCTGATCATCTTCATCATATTCATAAAACTTTGAGGGTTTTACAATCCCTTCATCAACCTTCATATTTGTACTTTCTATAATCTTTCTCAATCTCTTGTTATAACACCAGTATGCTTTGCTTTGAGTAGAATAACCCAAGCATATTCCTTCATCACTTCTAGCATCAAATTTGCTTAGATCTTCATCTCTTTTAATGCAACATTTGCTACCAAAGACTCTGAAATACTTCACAGTGGGAGTGATGCCAAACCAAAGTTCATAAGGAGTCTTACCAGTATTGCTTCTGATTTGAACTTGATTAAGAGTGTAGATTGCAGTGCTTACAACTTCTCTCCAATAGATCTGAGGAACATTTGCTTCCATCATCATGGTTCTAGATGCCTCCTGGATGGTCCAGTTCTTTCTCTCCACTACTCCATTTTGTTGTGGTGTCCTTGAAGCAGACAACTGTCTTTTTATCCCATGTTTCTCACAGAATTCTATGAACTCACCGGATGTGAATTCTCCACCTCTGTTAGACCTTAGACATTTTATGTTCAATTCAGTTTCATTTTCCACCATAGCCTTGAATATTTTGAATTTCTCAAGGGCCTCAAATTTCTCTTTTAGAAAAGTTACCCACATCATCCGAGAGTGATCATTAATTAATAACATGAAGTATCTATCACCTTGCACACTCCTGATTTTTGCTGGACCACATAGATTATTATGAACTAGGTCCAATAATCTGATAGAAGACTGTTCTTTACTTTTAAATGTGACTCTGCTCTGCTTACCCAAGTGATATTCTTTGTACAAACTATTAGTAGGTTTCACCAGTCTTGGAAGATCTCTTACAACTTGAGTGTTGCTTATTTTGATGATATTATCAAAATTCACATGACACATTCTCTTATGCCACAACCAACTCTGATCAATTTGAACAAATAAGCAACTTTTACCAGTACCAACAAGTGGAAGATATTACCTTTAGTTTGAGTACCAGATGCAATCTCTATTCTGGAACTTTCAAAGATCTTGCATTTTCCATTTTTGAATCAAAGATCATAGCCTTTGTCCACCAACTGTCCAAAACTGAGAAGATTGTGCTTTAGGCCTTCAACATACAGTACATTACTGGTTTTGTTTTTTCCATCAAAATAAATAGTTCCTCTACCTCTAATTATGCCAGCAGAATTATCACTAAATTTCGCTACTTCTCCTTCATACCTTTCCAAATCTATGAACTTATTTTTGTCACCCGTCATATGGTGGGAGCATCCACTGTCAATGACCCAATCATCCTTTTCTTCAACTTGGGTAGCCAGAGCTCTTTCTACAATTTTATGATTGATAGATTCAGAGGGCATTGGATCTTCTTCCTTGATGGCAATAAACACTGAGTCACTTCTAGATTTGTTTCTTGTCTCTGATTCATCATCTGTTACTCCATCATCATCATCTTCATGAACACAGTAACATTTCTTTTGGAACCTTGATCTGTTAGGATTTGGCCTTGAAAATCTTTCCAGACACCTTGAGGCAAAATGACCAATCTTATTGTAGTTAAAACATTTAAAAGGCAATTTCCCCTCATACATACCGGATCCTCTTGGCAGTCTTTTTGCAATAAGGGCTTCAAGTTGAGTAGCTTCTGCTTCATCTTCAGAGCTCTTTCTACAATTTTATGATTGATAGATTCAGAGGGCATTGGATCTTCTTCCTTGATGGCAATAAACACCGTGTCACTTCTAGATTTGTTTCTTGTCTCTGATTCATCATCTGTTAATCCATCATCATCATCTTTATGAACACAGTAACATTTCTTTTGGAACCTTGATCTATTAGGATTTGGCCTTGAAAATCTTTCCGGACACCTTGAGGTAAAATGACCAATCTTATTGCAGTTAAAACATTTAAAAGGCAATTTCCCCTCATACATACCAGATCCTCTTGGTGGTCTTTTTGCAATAAGGGTTTCAAGTTGAGTAGCTTCTGCTTCATCTTCTTCCAAGTCTTTTCTTGCTTTTTCATACCATGATAGTTTCTTTGAAGAGTTCTCTCCCGGAACAAACTTCTGTTTTCATTTTATAGAGGCACTGGCTTTGAATACAGATTCAGTCTTGTGGGGGCATCTCCAAACTTGGTCAATTCAAATGCAGCTAGTTTACCAACCAATTAATCTCTTGTGATACCTAAAAAGGATCTAAATTCTTCAATAGCAGCAACCTTATATTTGTAAGAATCAGGAAGGGATCTAAGAACTTTGTCAACAATCTCATCTTCATCCAAGATTCCACTAGCACATCTAATGCCGCAAACAAGCTCATTAACTCTTGGCATAAATGTAGTGATATTTTCATCTTCTCTCATCTTTAGGTTTTCAAATTTTCCTTTCGGACTCTATAGCTTGGCACATTTAACATACTTGTCTCCTTCATGCAGAAGTTCTAGTTTTTCTCAAATCTCATGAGTGGTTTTTAGGTCAATAACATTTGTTAGCTCTGAATCAGATAGGGCACTTAGTAGAGCTTCTTTAGACTGAAGATTATTTTCAGCATTTCTGATTTCATCTATAGTTCTCAGACCATTCTATGGAGGAACATACTTCTTTGAAGACATGATCCAATACTGCATTCCCATACATTGCAAGTGACATTCCATGCGACTTTTCCAAAGAGTGAAATTGGTTCCATCAAACCTCAAACTATCCTTCTTGTAGGACGACACCCTAGATCTCCTCAAGCGGTTAAGCTCTTTTAAAGGAACTTAGCTCTGATACCAATTGTTAGATTTAGGATAGACAACTAAGAGGGGGGTGAATCAGTTGTCCAAAACTTCCTCCAAATTAATCACTTAAATCCTTTTCTTAATTCAGTAGCATAATAATAAATCAATCATGGAAACATAATGCAACAATTCAAGAGTAGAAATATATTAACACATGTGACACCAAGAATTTAACGTGGAAAACTTGGTTAAGGGAAAAACCACGGGGTGACTAACCCAAGATTGTATTCTCTGTTAAAAGAATAGAAAGAACAAAATGGCACATGCCAATTAGGGCTCACTACTCAAGCACACTACTCACAAGAGGCCCACTACCTATAGGAGACACACTATCTACAGAATAATAAGTATTACATACTTGAACTGAAGAATAGCATCTTCACCATGCTTGAGTCAGTTCCATTTAAGCTCGATACTTTTGCTCTATCTTTCGCTCTGCTCCTCACTACCACACACTCATCTCCACAAGATACTTTGAAATGAGTCTACAATTCATTATTTATACAAGTCATTGACTTAGGAACAATCATCTAAGTTGGTATACATTATAGAGCAAATACATAAATACAACATGACTAATTACAAAAAGACTTTACGCGGATCAACACACTATTGGCCACATAGATATGAGACTTCAATTTTCTTTTAGGAACATGCCAGTCTTCACAGAACATCTTCAAGATCATCTACAGGATGTGTAACTCATTCGGTTGGCCAGACTTAGGAAGAACACCAACATCCAGAAGTAATTTTTCAATTACGAGCTCAATCTTCAATGCAGACCACTAACATGAACTAGACACAATCCAAAGTCCTCCACAAGCTTTCCTGAATCACCAGGAACATCCACACTACTTCTACTTGCTGAAATCATTCTCTCCTTTATCTGGAACCTCAAGAACATAGTCTGTCATCATTGTCATAATGGAATAGATGCTTACGAACCTCCAGACCACGAACCAATTGAGTTTTCAATTCACATTGACTTCCTAAACACTCCACCAAATCCGCAGAACAAGATATTGCATTTCTGGATCTCATCAGACCTATCTGTGTCACTTTGTCACCTCTGAACATCTGCCAGAATAGGTTTTACTTAAGTGCCCATAACTTCTTCAAATCTTTATGCAAAACTCTAAAATCTTTACTGGATCAACTTAAGACACATATCTACAAACCCTTTGATGCGCATCCTCTAATCTTCATCATAGCTAGGATCTTTACCTCACTGTCTTCACTATTCTCCTCTGATCCTGGTAGGACTAATTTTTTCAATATCCTTAGCATACAACTCATTCAATCCTTATCATCAATGCAACAGGAGTATGTTGACATCAATGACAACACCAGTTAGGCCCCATACTTACAACAATTAATACTTTCTTGGTTTGGTGGAGATGTTGTGCACACATGTCACTTCATCTCCTATTAACCCACATTGATTGTACATTTTCTCTTCTTGATGGTGTATCTTATATATAACCACCACTTGCTCTCATATGAGCATCCCTTACTCTCTCATGTATGTACATTACATCATTTACATAGATTATTGTTATGTTATCATGTTGACCATTGTCTCTTTTTGTGATTAGCTCTTAGGTATCTTGATCTTGGGATAGCTACCTCCATAGTTAATCCTAACATGGTATTAGAGGAATGAATTGTTTAGGGTTAGTCCATTTTAAAGATCTAGGATTGCATTTTTTTTCTTTCTTGAAACTAAGTATGATCGTCTCATGCATCTTAGGATGATTTGGAGAATAAAAAAGGTTGAGAGAGAGATTAGATTATGATGGATCTTTTATTTAGAGATTTTTTCTATAAGTTGCTTGGAATATTTTTGGAACAAGTCTAAGCTCACCATTGCGTTCAAAGCATCCAAGAGAATTATTTTTGCCTTTTGTTGCATCTAAATTAGAATTGAAGGTAGATTTGCAAGGGTTTAAATTTGGGAGGTGCATGTGAGATCCAACAAGTAGCTTATCCTTCAAAGCATTTTGGGGTAAAATCAACTCTACCACTATGTTTCTAACACCCAAGAACCTATAGATAGACTATCATTTCATCAAAATCAAAACACTTTTCCTAGAGCCGTAAAAATGTTTTTGCCCTCTTTTTGTAATATGGATTATAGGTTGCACCATACCATCATCATAAATTATGTAGTCTTCTATGTAGAGGTACAACATTAAATAATATTCTATCATTGTACTAGTGTATGTAGGGTATCGATGGAATCACTTGCGAATAATTTTTTTTTCATTTTTGGAGTCTTTTAGGGTATAGTTCTACCCTACCTACGTAGGATACCCACAAACATTCAACGAACACCAAGTGGTGTGAGCCTCACCATCCATCAAAACCATTGATTAATGGCCATATATCGAGTATTCTTTAGGCTGTGCCACTAGTGGCCACCACTTCTTTATGGTAGAACCACCTCTCTCTTGCCACTACCGCCCTAAAACCAACTTCCACCAGTCAAACCATGGTTTGCACCTTGTAAGTAGTTTCCATCAATTTCTAAGAGGTTTTAGTTTTCCAACAATGGTTTAGATACTTTTAGGCAATTTTATGTTAGGTAGATGGTGGTTTTATATTCCAAGAGAATATTATGTCTCCTTGGGGAATATTTGAAAGGAAGCTAGGTGTGCGGAAACGCTTCCTACACTAATCTATTGAGGAGAGGACTATGCAAATTCAACTTTATCTTAACTATTACAGTAATGTTAAACCTTTAACATGAGATATTGCAGCAAAACACAAGAGCTAGAAAGAAGACAGAAGAAGAGAGATAGAGATTTAAGGTGGGGAAAACCCTTATCGGGTGAAAAACCCCACACTCAGAAACTTGCACAATGTATTAACAAATCTGAAAGAATGTCTACAATAAACTTGCAATGTAAGCTTGAATGGTCTTCAACACTCGTGTCTGGAGTCAATCTGGCAGCATAATAGTACCCGTAAACCTATGATACAAACTCCATTTCCAAGCACCTGTTTAAATAGAACGTACAAGGCAATTTTGGACCTTTCTTGGAATGGCCATCCAATATGGCATCTTGGACCAAAACCCACACCTAGGGACACTTGGTCAACATTGTAGAATGTGTCTAACACTTGTCCATAGTTCCCATCCCAAAGAGGTCACCTCTTTCCAAAATGGGCTATGACAGATGCTCTTACGACACTTACAACCATCATAGAATCTATCATAGCGGTTACAAGTTATAGCTGTAAGAGAATCTATCATACACATGCTGTAAATAATATATTCTCTTACAACACATCATATTCCACCTTGGGGCACCCAAATATGTCTCATTCAAAGATGCTTCATGACACATGTCATTACCTATCTTACAAACTTCTATTCTTGACTCTTACATGTCATAGATCCGTCATAGGAATCCGTCATAACCGTTTCGGTCAAACATTCCTTACACAACATAGAAGATGCTGACACATGGAAGAATATTCCTACCACTAAGTGGGATGCCTATCTCCTCATGTGAGGACAAAATACCAAGTTGTCATAATCCATGTAGGATTGACACATCACCATGCCACATCCCACAATATGACAAAGTGGAATTTCCAATTATTTACAACATAGGCAATGAATAATAAATACAAACATTACAAATGTAGAGAATGTTAGATTTAAGGCAGACAACTGAGAGCGGGGGTGAATCAGTTGTACAAAACTTACTTTTTCTCAAACACTTAACTCCACATTGTTATTTAGAAGCTTAATAGTAAATCAATCATGAAAGCACAATGCAACAAATCAAGAGTAGAAACACATGAACACATGAGACATCAAGATTTTTGACGTGGAAAACCCAGTTAAGGGAAAAACCACGGGGTGATTAACCCAAGAATGTATTCTATGTTAGAAGAATAGAAAGAACAAATGGCACATGCCAATTAGGGCTTACTACCCGAGCACACTCCTCACAAGGGGCTACTGCCTACAAGAGACACACTGTCTACAAAGAAATAAGTATCACATACATGAACTGGAGAATAGCATCTTCACCATGCTTGAATCAGTTCCATTTCAACCCAATACTTCTGCTCTGCCTTTTGCTCTCCTCTTCACTACCACACACACATCTCAACTAGGACAACATTGAATTGACTTCGCAATTCCTTATTTATACAAGACATCAACTTAGGAATGATCATCTAAGTCAGCAAACAACCACAAGAACATCCGCAGGATGTATAACTCATTTGGTCAGCCAGTCTCAGGAAGAACACCTTCACCCAGAGGTTATCCTTCAATTGCAAGCTCCAACTTTAATGTAGATCAACCACATGATCTGAATATGATCCAAAGACCTTTACAAGATTTCTTGAAACACCAAAAACATCCGCACTTCATCTGCTTATTGCAATCCTTCTCTTCTTTATCTGGAACCTCAAGAACATAGTCTGTCACTACTGTCACAAAGGAATAGATGCTTCCAGACTTCCAGACCACAAACCAATCGAGTTGATACTTCAAACTAACTTATTGAACACTCCCTCAAATCCGCAGAATAGGACAAAGCATTTCTGGATCTCACCAGACCTTTCTGCAACACTCTGTCACCTCTGAACACGTACCAGAACTGGTTTAACTTGATTAGCCATAGCTTCTTCAGAACTTCATGCAGACCTTTGAAATGTTTACTGGACAACCTTAAGACACATATCCACAAACCCTTTAAACCACATACTCTGATCCTCTTCCTATCTTGAACCTTTACCTTACTGTCATCACTGTTCTTCTCTGTTCCTAATTGAGACTAATTTTCTCAATATCCTTAGCACATAGCTCATCCAATTCTTATCATTAATGCAACATAAGTATGTTGACATTAGTGACAACACTGGTTAGGCCCATACTTGCAACAATCTCCCCCTTTGTCATTGATGGCAACATATGATGTGAAAAACTGTTTTGACTATCAAGACAAGAGCTTCTCCTTACTGTCACAACTCCCCCTATCAACAACAACCATTCACATGTCTTCTCTCCTTTTACTGCTCTCCCTTTGATTAGAAACCACTTGTTTTACTTGTTTTTCACATGTCTTCTCTCCCCCTTTGACATCAATGGAAAAGGGCACATACTTGCAATTCTAACACTTTAGAATCATACCTTCTGCTCCCCCTGAGTAGTAGATCCCCATCATCAATCTGGATCATAGGATATGACTGATATCCACTAGACTGATGTAGCTCATTGCATCTTAGTTCATCACCAGAGGGGCAATAACCCCTAACTTCTCCCTGAGATACTCAAAAGAGTCCTTAGGTAGAGGTTTAGTAAAGATGTCTGCAATCTGATCATTAGAAGGCACATACTCCAATCTGACTTCATTCTTGTTCACTTGCTCTCTTAAAAAGTGAAACTTGATGGATATGTGTTTAGTCTTTGAATGCAACACCGGATTCTTCGATATATTTATTGCACTTGAATTATCACAGAAGATTGTGATAGGTTCCTCATACTCCACTTTGATATCTCTTAGCATTTGCTTCATCCACAAAACTTGAGTGCAACTACCTGCTACTACAATATATTCTGCTTCAGTTGTAGATAGAGATATTGCCTCTTGTTTCTTGCTTAGCCATGAAACCAATCTCTTCCCTAAAAAGAATGCTCCACCACTGGTACTCTTCCAATCATCCACATCTCCTGCCCAATCAACATCTGTATATGCATGAAGAGAGAAATCATGATCTCAAGGATACCACAGACCATACTTAACTGTCCCTTTTAGATATCTAAAAATCCTCTTGATTGACATGACATGAGATTCTCTAGGATTAGCTTGGAATCTAGCAACAAGACCAACAACCCGCATAATGTCTGGTCTAGTTTGAGTGAGATACAATAATCCTCCAATCATTGACCTGTACTTTGTCTGATCAGCCTTAGGAGAGTCATCATCTTTGCTCAACTTACATCCATTGCCATGGGAGTATTCATTGGTTTTGAGTCCTCCATCCCAAATTTCTTCAACAATTCTTTCACATATTTGGTTTGAGAAATGAAGATTCCTTTCTTTGTTTGAGTGATTTGTAGACCCAAGAAGAAATTCATTTCTCCAAGCATGGACATCTTAAACTCACTTTTCATTTGATTTGTAAAAGTTTTACACATACTATCTCTCCCTCCAAAAATGATATCATCAACAAACACTTCAACAATCAAGATGTTTTCATGATCAATTTTGAAATATAAGTTACTGTTAGCAGTACCTTTGTTGAAACCAATCTTCAAAAGATGCTTGTCTAATCTTTCATACCAGGCTCTAGGGGCTTGCTTCAATCCATACAGTGCCTTCTTCAACTTGCAGACCATATCACCATGATCAGACAACTGAAATCTGTCCAGTTCTTCAATGTATACTTCTTCTTCCAAGTCACCATTCAGGAAGGTAGACTTGACATCCATCTGATACACTTTGAAATCTTTGAAGGTAGCAAATGCAAGAAATAATCTGACTACTCCAATTCTTGCTACTGGAGCAAAAGTTTCTTCAAAATTAATTCCTTCTATTTGAGAGTAACCCTTGCAGACCAATCTGGCTTTATTTTTGATTACTTCACCAACTTCATTTGGTTTGTTCCAGAAGACCCATTTTGTTCCAATCACATTCTTGTTTCTAGGTCTGGGAACAAGATCCCAAGTGTGATTTTTCTCTATTTGCACCAGCTCTTCCTCCATTTCTTTAGTCTAGTTTTCATCATTGCAAGCTTCATTCACTATCTTAGGTTCAATCTTTGAAATAAAACAATACTCTTCTGAATCTTGAGCAATTCTCCTTCTTGTTAGTACTCCTTTGCTTTTATCACCTATGATCTGATCTTCAAAGTGGTTCAGTCTTACATACCTGGGAACTTTAGAAATTTCTTACATTTCTGATTCTTGATCAGGCTCATTGACACTTATCTCTTCTTCTTGATTTACTGGATTAATTTGAATCTGACTAACAGAGGAGGCTTGGGCTCCTTGAGTTAGAACACCATTCTGGTCATCTTCATCATATCCATAAAACCTTGAGGGTTTCTCAATTCCCTCATCAACCTTCACATTTGTACTTTCTATCATCTTTCTCAATCTCTTGTTATAACACCGGTATGCTCTGCTTTGAGTAGAGTAACCCAAGAATATTCCTTCATCACTTCTAACATCAAACTTTCCTAGATCTTCATCTCTTTTAATGTAACATTTGCTACCAAAAACTCTAAAATACCTTACAGTAGGAGTGATACCAAATGAAAGTTCATAAGTAGTCTTACCGGTATTGCTTCTGATTTGAACTCGATTGAGAGTATAGACTACAGTGCTGACAGCTTCTCTCCAATAGATCTGAGGAACATTTGCTTCCATCATCATGGTCCTGGATGCTTCCTGGATGGTCAAGTTCTTTCTTTCCACCACTCCATTCTGCTGTGGAGTCCTAGGAGTAGACAACTATCTCTTAATTCCATGTTTCTCACAGAACTCTAAGAATTCACCTGATGTGAATTCTCCACCTCTATCAGACCTCAGACATTTCAATTTTAATCCAGTTTCATTCTCTATCATAGCCTTAAATATTTTGAATTTCTCAAAAGCTTCTGATTTCTCTTTTAGAAAAGTTACCCACATCATCTGGGAATAGTCATCAATTAGTAACATGAAATATCTATCACCTTGGATACTCCTGATTCTTTCTGGACCACAAAGATCAGTATGAACTAAGTCCAATAATCTGGTAGAAGACAGTTCCTTACTCTTGAATGTGACTCTGCTCAGCTTACCCAACTAACATTCTTTGCACAAGCTATTAGTAGGTTTCATCAATTTTGGAAGATCTCTTACAACCTGAGTATTGCTTATCTTGATGATATTATCAAAATTCACATGACACATTCTCCTATGCCATAACCAACTCTAATCAACTTGAACAAATAAGCAACTTTTACCAGTACCAACCAAGTGGAAGATATTACCTTTAGTTTGGGTACCAGATGCAATCTCTATTCTGGAGCTTTCAAAGATCTTGCATTTTCCATTCTTGAACCGGAGATCATAGCCTTTGTCCACCAACTGTCCAACACTGAGAAGATTATGCTTCAAGCCTTCAACATAGAGAACATTACCGGTTTTGTTCCGTCCATAAAAAGACATAGTTCCTCTTCCTCTGATTCTACTAGCAGAATTATCACCAAACTTCACTACTCCTCCTTCATACCTTTCCAAATCTATGAACTTATTTTGTCACCTGTCATATGGTGAGAGCAACCATTGTCAATGACCCAATCATCATTTTCTTCAATTTGGGCAACCAGAGCTCTTTCTACAACCTTATGATTGACAGATACAGAGGATATTGGTTCTTCTTCCTTGATGGCAATAAACACCCATTCACTTCCAGATTTGTTTCATGTCTCTGATTCATCATCTGTTATTCCTTCATTGTCATCTTCTTCATGAACATAGTAACAATTCTTTTGGAACCTTGATCTGTTACGATTTGGCCTTGAAAATCTTTCTAGACATCTTGAGGCAAAATGACCAATCTTATTGCAATTAAAACAATTAAAAGGCAATTTTCCTTCATACTTACCGGATCCTCTTGGCAGTCTCTTTGTAATAAGGGCTTCAAGTTGAGCAATTTCTACTTCTTCTTCTTCCAGATCTTTTCTTGCTTTTTCAGACCATGAAAGTTTCCTTGAAGAGTTCTCTCCCGGATCAAACCTTTGTTTACCTTTTACAGAGGCACTGTATTTGAATGCAGATTCAGTCTTGGGGGGATCATCTCCAAACTCAGTCATTTCAAATGAAGCCAATTTGCCAGCCAATTGATCTCTTGTGACATTTGTATGGGCTCTGAATTCATCAATGGCAGCAACTTTGATTTTGTAAGAAGCGGGAAGGGATCTGAGAATTTTGCCAACAATCTCATTTTCATCCAAGACTCCACTAGCATTTCTAATTCCACAAACAAGCTCATTTATTCTTGGCATAAAAGTAGTAATATTTTCATCATCTCTCATCTTCAGGTTTTCAAATTTCCCTTTCAGACTCTGTAACCTTGCACATTTAACATACTAGTCTCCTTCATGCAAAAGTTCCAATTTTTTCCAAATCTCAAAAGCAGTTGGTAGGTAAATAACATTTGAGAGCTCTGAATTAGATAATGCGCTTAGAAGAGCTTCTATAGTCCACAGATTATTTTCAGCATCTGTGATTTCATTTGGAGCTTTTGGACCACCATGTGGAGGTACATACTGTATTGTAACCATGGTCCAGTACGCCATTCCCATGCATTGCAAGTGACACTTCATGTGACCTTTCCTAGATCTCCTCAAGTGGTTAAGCTCCTTTTAGAGGAACTTGGCTCTGATACCAATTGTTAGATTTAAGGCTGACAACTAAGAGGGGGGGTGAATCAGTTGTACAAAACTTACTTTTTCTCAAACACTTAACTCCACATTGTTATTTAGCAGCTTAATAGTAAATCAATCATGAAAGCACAATGCAAAAAATCAAGAGCAGAAACACATTAACACATGAGACATCAAGATTTTTGATCTGGAAAACCTGGTTAAGCAAAAAACCACGGGGTGATTAACCCAAGAATGTATTCTCTGTTAGAAGAATAGAAAGAACAAATGGCACATGCCAATTAGGGTTCACTGCCCGAGCACACTGCTCATAAGAGGCTCACTTCCTACAAGAGACACATTGTCTACAAATAAATAAGTATCACATACATGAACTGGAGAATAGCATCTTCACCATGCTTGAATCAATTCCATTTCAGCCCAATACTTCTGCTCTGCCTTTCGCTCTCTTCTCCACTACCACACACACATCTCAACTAGGACAACATTGAATTGACTTTGTAATTCCTTATTTATATAAGACATCAACTTAGGAATGATCATCTAAGTCGGCAAACAACCACAAGAACATCCGTAGGATGTATAACTCATCCGGTCGGCTAGTCTCAGGAAGAACACCTTCACCCGGAGGTTATCCTTCAATTGCCAGCTCCAACTTCAATGTGGATCAACCACACGATCTGAACACGATCCAAAGACCTTTACAAGATTTCCTGAAACACCAAAAACATCCGCACTTCATCTGCTTACTGCAATCCTTCTCTTCTTTATTCGAAACCTCAAGAACACAGTCTGTTACTACTATCACAAAGGAATAGATGCTTCTAAACTTCCAGACCACACACTAGTCAAGTTGATACTTCAAACAAACTTCCTGAACACTTCCTCAAATCCGCAGAATAGGACAAAGCATTTTTGGATCTCATTGGACCTTTCTGTAACACTCTGTCACCTCTAAACACCTACCGAAACCGGTTTAACTTGATTAGCCATAACTTCTTCAAAACTTCATGCGAACCTCTAAAATCTTTACTGGACAACCTTAAGACACATATCCACAAACCCTTTAAACCACATACTCTAATCCTCTTCCTATCTTGAACTTTTACCTTACTGTCATCACTATTCGTCTTTGTTCCTGATTGAGACTAATTTTCTCAATATCCTCAACACACAGCTCATCGAATCCTTAACATTAATGCAACAAAAGTATGATGACATCAATGAAAACACCAATTAGGCCCATACTTGCAACAGAGAATTACCAAGGTTGAGACACCTTAATTCCCAACATTCTCCCACTTGTCGAACACCTTGTAAGAGCCAATAGAAAAATAGGATTTAACCACTATAGGCTAAGAAGCCCATAGACTCCGAACACCATCTGAACTTCTTTGTGCTCATTGGTTTCATCAATGCATTTGCAACATTCTTCAAAGTATCTACCTTCTCCAAATTTACCTTTCCATCCTCAACCATGTCCCTCATGAAGTGAAACTGAACATCAATGTGCTTGGTTCTAGCATGAAAAGTTAGATTCTTTGCAAGGCAAATTGCACTCTGACTATCACAACTGATTGTGATTTGACCTGCATCAACACCAATATCGAAACACAATATCTTAAGTGAAATGGCTTCCTTACAAGCATGAGTTGCTGCCATAGACTCAGCTTCTATCGTGGACAAAGCAACAACAGGTTGTCGCTTACTCATCCAACTAATAGCACCACGAAACAGTGTAAAAACATAAGCATTGGTGGATCTCTTGCTGTCAATGTCACCTACCCAATCTGAATCCACAAATCCCTAAATATTAACAAAATGCAAAGGTCCTGAAACATTACCATGATAACAAATGGAATACTCGAAAGTACCCCTTAGATGTCTAAACACTCGCTTAACTGCATCCCAATGAACCCGTCCAAGATTAGCCATAAATCAACTAAGGACTCCCACTGCTTGGGCAATGTCTGGTCTTGTGCAGACCATAACATACATCAAACTGCCAACATCACTAGCATAAGGTACTCTGCTCATGTCCTCCACCTCACTAGGAGATTTTGGACAATCCTCAACAGACAACTTTCTCCCCAAGGAAATGAGAACACACAATGGTCTAGAATCTCCCATGCTGAATCTATCCAACACGGTCTTAACATACTTACTCTGACTTAACCAAAGTTTTCTGTTGGTTCTATCTCTTCTGATTTCCATTCCTAGAATGTACCTGGCTTCCCCTAAATCTTTCATTTCAAACTGAGCTGACAACTGAGATTTAAAATTAGAAATCATATTCTTACCCTTCCTAATGAGCAACATATCATCAACATACAGTGTAACAATGAGAATACGATCACCATCAAACTTATAATAAATCCAGTGATCTAATTTTGATCTCACAAATCTAATTGACAACACAAAGGCATCAAACTTCAAGTACCATCTCCTAGGGGATTGCTTCAAACCATACAAAGGCTTCTTAAGTTTGCAAACCAAATTTTCTTTACCTTTTACCATGTAATGCTCTAGCTATGACATGTAGATTTCCTCCTCCAAGTCACCGTGAAGGAAAGCTGCCTTCACATCCATCTGTTCTACCTCCAAGTCATAAGCTACTGTGAGAGACAACAAGAATCGAATGGATGTCAGCTTTGCAACGGGAGAGAAGATCTCACTATAATCTATACCCTCCACTTGTGAATACCCCTTCGCAACCAATATGGCCTTATACTTCTCAATACTACCATCTGCACCAATCTTCTTCTTGAACACCCATTTGCATCCAACGAGTTTCCATCTAGGAGGCAAAGGCACCAAGTCCCAAGTTTGATTCTTTTCCAAAGAAGCCATTTCTTCCTCCATGGCCTCCTTCTAGGAACCTACATCCTTCATATCCAAAGCCTCTGATACAGTTCTAGGTTCATCACTGTTAGTGAGAAAAGCATAAGCACAACAGTTCTAGGTTCAACTTCTTCTTCTGAGCTTTCAGAGCTGCTAGAGCTCTCCTCATCATCAGGTCCAACATTGTCTTTCTATTTAGTCTTCTCAGGGGTGAGAGGAAACTGAACAACATCCTCTTTCTTTTCTTTTTCTTTTGGCTGCAAAACAGTGGAAGAAGGTGTAAGCTCTCTGAAGATGACACTTCTGCTATACAACACTTTTTCAACCACGGGATCCCAAAGCTTGTATCCTTTCACACCAACACCATAGCTGATGAAGATACACTTAATAGCTTTGTTCTTCAACTTTGATCGCTTCTCCCTAGGCACATGTGCATATGCCTCACAACCAAAAACATGAAGATGCCTTACTGAAGGCTTTCTACCAGACCACACCTCCATGGGTGTCTTTCCAACAAGAGCTGATGTAGGAGATCTGTTTACCAGATAGCAAGCAGTGACAACAGCTTTAGCCCAAAACTTATGTTCTAGACCAACTACACTAAGCATACTCCTAGCCTTCTCCATCAGTGTCCTGTTCATCCTCTCTGCAACTCCATTTTTCTGCGGTGTGTATGGAGTTGTCTTATGTCTTTCAATCCCAAGTTCCTTGCAATACTTATCGAATTCTGTAGAACAGAACTCACCACCGTTGTCAGTTCTCAAACATTTAATCTTTTTACCAGTATGATTTTCAGCAAAGGCTTTAAACTCCTTAAACTTTCTATAGACTTCATATTTGCTTATGAGAAAATAAATCCATGTCCTTCTACTGTAATCATCTATAAAAGATACAAAGTATACAGATTTTGATAACGAAGGAACATTAACAGGACCAAACACATCAGAATGAATGAGGTCCAACACACCAGAAGACTTATGAGAACTTGACTAAAACTAAACATGGTTTTGTTTTCCATAAATGCAATGTTTGCAAAAGTCAAACTCAAGATTACAATCATCTAACCCCTCAATGAGGTTCTTATTTTTTAGGGTACACAGACCCTTCTCACCAATGTGGCCAAATCTCTTATGCCATAACATTATCTTTTCTGCAGGAAGTTTAACTTCTAATGCACGATTACAACCATCAGGACTAGAAACAACAAATTTCTTCACTGCTCGTTCAGATGGTGGGGATGAAGTGACTACTGCCCTCTTCCTTGAGTCAGAAGAACTATTACATTGTGAAATGCATGCCTCCAGCTGAAACAGAGTACCTCTCCGAGTACCCTTAGCAAGCACCATAGATCCTCTAGTCATCTTGCATCTTTCTTTCGAAAAGACAACCTGCACACCTGCATCATTCAAACTACTTACAGAAAGCAGGTTCTGTGCTAAGCCTGGGATGTGCATAACCCCAGAGATCCCCTTCACTCGACCATCAAGGAATCAGATAGAGACTCTTCCATGACCAACTATCTTCATATGAGAGTCGTCACCCAGATACACCTTTCCACCATCGAACTCCTCATACTTAGTGAACCAGTCTCGATGCGAGGTCATGTGGAATGATGCACCAGAGTCGATTAGCCACACATCATCAGATGCATGGGTTTCTAGGGCTGCAATGAAGGCATCACCATCATCTTGTGATTTGTCAGAATCTGAATCAGGAGCTTTCTTCTTTTTCTTCTTCTCCTCTTTGCATTCCTTTCAGAAATGCCCGATCTTGCCATAGTTCAACAAAGAGCCTTGGACTTTCTAGGAAATTTGGATCTCCCACGGGATTTGGATCTACCCTTCTTAGCTTTCTTGTCCTTCTTCTTCCCTTTCTCCTTGGGTCTTCCATGAACTGCAAGGGCTTCTTTGGCTACCTTAGAAGACTTTCTCCGCATCTCTTCAGATAACAGCGAAGAAACCACCTCTTCCATTTTGAATGTGGATGTGGTGCTTCTGATTGCCATGACAAGATGATCCCATGATTCTGACAGAGAACAAAGTAGGGTCATACACTGATCCTCCTCCTCCATCTTTACACCAATAGATGTCAATTGAGCAACCAGCATGTTAAAGGCATTCATATGCTCAGCCACGGATCCTCTGTCCTCGATTTGAAGAGAGTACAACTTCTTTCCTAGGAAAAGTGTATTGACAAGGGATTTGGCTTGATACACATCCCCCAACTTCTTCCAAGGAGTTTTGTAGTTGTCTATTCATGGACATTTAACAATACAGAATCGGCAAGACTAAGTCTTATGAGACCCTTAGCCTTCTGATCCTTGAGATCCCAATCAGCTTGTGTCATTGTAGCTGGTTTAGTTCCATTCACACTTTCCCAAAGGTCTCAGTCAACTAACATGTCTTCCATTTTGAGCTTCCACAGCTCGAAATTACTACCGTTGAACTTCTCTACTTCAAACCTTCATGATGTGCCTACCATCTCCTTGCTGCAATAAGATACAAAAAAATTTGCACAGACTCCCACTCAACCTAAGATTAGCTCAAAAAACTCCCACCCAATAACTAGGACCAAAGGTGATCAAGCTCTAATACCAACTGAAAGGAAGCTAGGTGTGCGGAAACGCTTCCTACACTAAACTATTGAGGAGAGGACTATGCAAATTCAACTTTATCCTAACTATTACAGCAATGTTAAACCATTAACATGAGATATTGCAGCAAAACAGAAGAGCCAGAAAGAAGACAGAAGAAGAGAGACAGAGATTTACGGTGGGGAAAACCCTTATCAGGTGAAAAACCCCACACTCAGAGACCTGCACAATGTATTAACAAATCTGAAAGAATGTTTACAATACACTTGCAATGCAAGATTCAATGGTCTTCAACACTCGTGTCTGGATTCAATCCGGTAGCATAACAGTACCTATAAACCTATGATACAAACTCCATCTCCAAGCACTTGTTTAAATAGAACGTACAAGGCAATTTTGGACCTTTCTTGCAATGGGCGTCCAATATGGAATCTTGGACCAAAACTCACACCTAGGGACACTTGGTCAACATTGTAGAATGTGTCTGACACTTGTCCATAGCTCCCATCCCAAAGAGGTCACCTCTTTCCAAAATGGGCTATGATAGATGCTCTTATGACACTTACGATCGTCATAGAATCTGTCATAGCGGTTACAACTTACAGCTGTAAGAGAATCTGTCATACACATGCTATAAATAGCATATTCTCTTACAACACATCATATTCCACCTTGGGGCACCCAAATATGTCTCATTCAAAGATGCTTCATGACACATGTCATTACCTGTCTTACAAACTTCTATTCTTGACTCTTACATGTCATAGTTCGTCATAGGAATCCGTCATAACTGTTTCGGTCAAACATTCCTTACACACATAGAAGATGCCAACACATGGCAGAATATTCCTACCACTAAGTGGGATGCCTATCTCCTCATGTGAGGACAAAATACCAAGTTGTCATAATCCATGTAGGATTGACACATCACCATGCCACATCCCATAATATGACAAAGTGGAATTTCCAATTATTTGCAACATAGGCAATGAATAATAAATACAAACATTACAAATGTAGAGAATTACCAAGGTTGAGACACCTTAATTCCCAACAATATTTTATCAACTATGATGGCTAACGTCATCATTCTATTGGCTAACATCATCAATTCATCCCTCATTTATTGACATCACATTTTCATTATTTGACATCATCATTCCATCAAGAATAGTGTTTTTCATCTATTGACATCATCATTTTATCAGCTAACGTTAATAACCTATTTTCAAAATCAGCCCCTCTTCACCATTAAGCATTTGGATTTTGAAGCCAATCTTCAAAGGATTTGTTCTCACTCATAGGTAGGTCTTTTTTTGAGATTTTTTTTAAAATGTGGTATAATTTCATGTAATCCATGATGGCGTAGATGGATTTTAGTTTGAATACATATTATCTTCATAATTTTAGTTTTCTCAATGATCTTGTTGTTGGTGTCTGAATTGGCAGAGGGTTTGCCAGCTCCAATGCATAGGCAGATTCAGCCAACAGATACAGGAGGTTGCGTGAGTTGCCTCCCCTTCACTTTTGGTTCTGCCACACCAAGGGGGGTATCCCTATAGCTAAATATGTAACATTAACTCACCCAATGATATGAAGATTTAGCGTGACAACAAAAAGCATAATACTCTCATGTGTGGACCAAGATTTAGATGATAAATCATAAGTTTGGCAACTTTCTTGGACATATGTGTCTAGTTGTGGATGAGAGTATACAGGGGTCCTAATCCTACTCCTACAACTAACAAGTTGGGAATATAGAATGATGGATTTTATGTGGATGCAAGACAAGGGGGTTTGGATCATAACTACTAACCCAGGTGCAGACCAGTGCCTATCTCAGGGCAAGGAGTCAACTAGACATATACATGAGAATGGATTACAACCTGCATTCAAGTTTCAAGGGGTTATATTGATGCTTGCCTTACAAACATCACCCAGGAATGAGTACTTACCTATTTCTACTTATAGATATCCCTGCTAACATACAACCTTCTCCATGCTTAACCTAAAATAGTTTAATCCATTCCTTGAATGGAAGTTAGAGATCAGGCATGTGATACAGAAATTTATACCCTAGAATCTGAGTAACCCTTAGCAACTAGATTCAAAAGAAGGAGATGCATACAACAAAGGAGACAAATAGATAAACACATGCATAAAAGTATTTATCATATAAAACAACACAAAAACTAAAAATATCTACAAAGTACATTCATGATGCAACTCATAAACTCCAAAATGAGATAAAGCAATAAGGAAATGCCCTATTTTTTGCTATTCACACAAAAATGCCCAAGTCTTCAACAACCTTGAAAATGAGTCACACAGCCTCCTATATACAGCAATGAAGGTGTACTCAGCATTAAATACATGGCAATTCAAAATTCACCAGATACAGTGCATCATGAAACATGGCGCTCAACACATTGAATGTAGCAGGTAGAGGAGGAGACAGGGAGTGGTTGGACTAGGTAGCTAAGGTTAGGGGTCCCCTAATGGGCAGCCCATGGTCATATTCATCGATCATCACATTTCTCGACTCCCCGCCCATCTTCTCTGGGTGGGCTTCCAGCTGGTATCCGGCCGGAGTAGGAGTAGTCGTTTGAGCCTTGCGCCGCCACCTAGGGATTCACATCTTCAATCAGGTGGTTGATCTGTCCATGCCTTCGCCCATACCCTGTAACATCTACCATTAAAGGCATACCAACCTACGGCCTTGGGAAATGCAGTAGACTGTGCACCTTTGAAACTTTCCTGCCAAGAATCATGACCTGACTTTTCAAATCATGTGGGGACTAATTATCCCACATTCACCCCACAGCGACCTCCTCAACACTTTATAAGCATGGCCACACTGAAAGACAATCGTTGGTGATTTTGCTCCTGACGACGCCGGTATAGACCCCATCATGACAGCTCATGTCGTTGGAAAAACACTCCTCATCCGCACCGATATTGCTTCCCCCACTAATGATCCTCATGCATGATATCTTGTCGGCCAGACCTCCAATATTGGCAAACCACCTACTTGTTCGCCTGATATGAAATATCACCCTGATATTTCACATCACCCGATATTCAATACCAGCCTGATGACCATCCTCATCGGTGCAACCTGATGCATGGAGGAATATCCTCCTCATCATATTCATACCAAATACTTCACCAATGATCCACCTATACTAGCTCATGTCCTCATCGGTGACTGGTGGGACCCTCATCATATCTACCAATAATAACTATCATGCCGAAGACCACATGATGCACCCCACCGAATCTTGATGATGTCACCATCATATTGACAAAATAGGGTGATATTCGTAAGATGACTGTTGTTTGGAATATCACCCCTGTAAGAAAATCAGGTTGCTAGACAGGCAGATACCGACCCTCATGTAAAATTGACATCCGCATCTCACGGACCAAGTGATTATGAGGTGATAACACAACATAGGGGTGATCTTTCTAAGATCACCTAATATTTGAAACATGACCCCCCCTTCAGAATATCGGGTCATATTGAAACCTTGTAGCAGCACCAGGGTGATCTTCACAAGATGACTGATATTTGAAATATCACCCCCCGGGCGGAAGATCAAGTCATATATGAAATATGACCCCCTGCAAGAATATCAGGATGACAGAAACCCTGACTTAGAATTTTTTTGGCTTTTTTGGGAAGGTGCCTGCAAAATTAATTGCTTGAAATGTGAATACTCATGCAGGCACCAACACTTGCTATGCAATTCTCATTTTGGAAACTTTGATGAGCCATATGTTGTGCATATGGATTACTTTTTCAGTCTAATGTTTTTGAAATGTGTATGTTTCTATGTACTTTGTAATGGTTCCTTTTGTTTCCTCTCATCTTGTAGTGGAATTGTATTTTAGCATGTGGTCCTTTTTGGACATTTTAAGCATTTATTGAATGCACTATTTGATTTATAATTTCATTAATAGAAGGTGCCACACATTGTATTTGTATTTTGGGGTTCTTACACATCATATTGTGTCATTATTGTACTCATACTACTTTATAAATTTCCATGGGGAGCTTTTTTTCTGCCTTCTTTTTACCATGACAACCTCATCTACCTTCATGGATGTCTGCCTTGTTGTTGCACATCTTTTTTGAGTTGCTAACACATCATATTGGTCATTCTAATGTTGCTTTTTCACCTTCTTGCACTACATTGTGACACAATTTTGATGGAGATGCCATACCTCTCCCTTGTCACCATTAAATGAAGGTTATAATAATGTTTGTACTTATGTTAATGCTTCTTTAGTTTTTCTTTGGCATGAGCTATGTATCTAGTTTTGTTCCTATATACTATATAGATGTAATGATTGGTTACCCATGCATTTTGGTAAGATGGAACACATACCATATAGACACTCCCACATTCTTGTTTATGGAGGCCACTTTCTATGTTCTTTAGTTGATCAACATTCTTTAGACTATTAGTACTTTTTGTTGTACCATCTACATCTTCAACGATTAGATTATTGCCTTGTTTACCATATGCGTATTTCTCAAGTAGTGTCATTTTGGTCCCTTATGTAGATTTGCACATATTTAATCCTAATTTTAGTGGAATTTATTTAATCTAGTAGTTGTTCTTTGGCAGTTGTTTACAACTTCTTTGTGCTCCAATGGAGTTCTTCATGTTTTTCTTCATGTTCCTCATCTTTCAAGGATAGATTTTGGGGAGGTTTCTTGGTCCTTCTCATGTCTTATCTCTTTTGGGGAGGATTTTCTCCTACAATTTTTCTCCTTTTCTTTGTTTATAAGAGACTCTCTGGTACTTGGGATGAAGGAAGTTGTCAAGTTGGGAGGTCATCTTGATTCCTCCTTCATTCTCTTCATTGTACCTGGGTACCTTTGTCAGGACCCCGTCTTTGAGTATTTTTTTCTCTTTTATTTTCTCCCTAAGTTGCACTTAGAGGGTGTTGGTGTTGGAGTAGGTGTGTTGTACATCTTGCATAACATTGATATTATTTTATTATGTAAAATAAATATTTAATTGTTGTGCATCATGTGATGTGTTTAGCCACATTGGATATTTATTTGGACACCACTTGTAATTGTTGTATGTAACATTGGGTTAATTAGTTTATTTGTAATTATTTGATTAATTGGGAAAACTTAGTACCAATAATCAAATGTGGGGTCAATGGTTTTGTAGACACATGGTTTTGGGGAAAATGGTATTACAATACCACATGTACTTGTGTGAGATTATGTCTATAAAAGAAAACACAAGGGTAGTTGTAGAAGAGGTTAGCCATTTGGCTTGTTGGCTAGGTTGTAGCTTCTCTTGCAGGTTGGTTGTGTGAGGGTTTGAAGCATGGCATGGGATGTATGGTTACATGTTTGTTCACATGGATTGTAGGTAGAGAGAGCTTGATGTTTCAGAAGTTAT
Organism: Cunninghamia lanceolata; assembly: GCA_027924645.1. Taxonomy (NCBI): domain Eukaryota; kingdom Viridiplantae; phylum Streptophyta; class Pinopsida; order Cupressales; family Cupressaceae; genus Cunninghamia; species Cunninghamia lanceolata. The sequence goes on along the minus strand of BSBN01000124.1, from coordinate 1,615,814 downwards.
CTCTACATATGTATTTGTTGATTATTGTTGAATAATACATGGGAGATGCATGCTTTCGGAGGTTGGGTTTTTTTTTCCTCTATGAGGGTTTTCCCAGGGTATATCTTGTGTCACCATTGATGGTATGAATGGCTCTTTCTTTTGCATGTGGATTTTTGGTTTATTGCACATTGAATCTCTTATTGGGTTATGAGGAATTTGTCTCTATGGCTGTATATTTCCAACATTTAGTATCAGAGCTTGGTTGCCATGATTTAGGAGGAAATCTGTGTTTGATAATCCTAGCTATGAGTGGATTTTTTTGTGTATAGTGGAATCCATGGCTTTGCATGGAAGGAATGAAGGCATATTCATGGTTACAAGGATGTTTGCAGACTTGGGTTGTTGCAAATCTAGGGTTTTATGGACATTTGGCATGTGGGTTTTCGATTTGAGCTCTTTGTATGGAGGGTTTTGAAGGTCAGCTTTTGCAGGAAGCCTTCTAGGCAAAAACAAACCCTGCCATTGGATTCAGGAGCTGCCATAGGTGAAGAAAAACATATAATTCACCTATGTTTCGAGATAGAAAAAATTTGCACTATTTTGTGCCCTAGGGAATCTTGTAGAGAATCTTCAGAAAAAAGATTCTGTACAGAGTCCATATGATGTAGTCGTCATAGGTTGTCGTAAGGTCTAGTAGGTGTAGGCGCTTGATCGGGTACAATCATGTCTTTTGATTAAAATATATATATTTATTTCTTGAGTTAAAAAGGTCTGTAGGTTAAAGATTAAAAAATAAAAATAAAAAATTTATTGGGGGGTTCATACCCCCACCCTCTGCACCATCAGTACCTGTGTGGCAGGCCGGTCAGCACGGCCAGTAGGGTCGGCTGACTCGGCTGTCATAGTCGGTCAACCCCTGGTTGATGTACTAGGTCGATAGGACCTCGACCCTCTAGTCCTAGCTACTGGACTAGTGAGGCCTAGCCGAGAATCGACTATGTTAAGCCCACCAGTAGGCAGTTTAAAAATTAAAACATTTAAATTTTTTTTCTTAAACTTCAAACATTACAAATAAAAAATTAAACTCCTTTGTAAACCAGTTTCAAATCCGTTGGCACCTCTGCCCATAGCGCCACCGGCATGCCACCGCCATCGGCGGGCCACCGGCCAGCCACCATAGGGCCACCGGAGAGCCACCAAGGCTTGACATATAAACATAATTGGGGAAATTTTTTCCAGGGGGCATAACTTTCATCCAACAGGTCGGATTTTTGACTTCTTATAGTCAACAGAAAGCTCTTTCCATGTACTACACAGTGGTGTTAGAGATTTTTCTTGATTTTTCCATTTTGACTAGTTTTTGCTAGTTGGAAGCTAGATGTTGCTTTTGAGTTTTGGTCGGGCATAACAGGTGCATACGGAGTCGGATTTCAGACTTATTATAGGCGTTAGAAAAGTATTTCTGATAACTACGCAGTGGAGTAGGCTTGAAGATGTTATTATGAGGTTTGTTCATATTATATCAGTTTGAGCTACTTTTGGTTCCTTTGACTTTTGGTGATTTTGTGAGTCGATGGCAAATCAAATCTGAGATGATTTGGTGTTTGAGTCATTGCAGACTTACATGTTTATCTCTAATTATCCTTTGTTGAAAGCATCATACATATATTATTGAGTTTGCATGTTGCATTGTGAGATCTATAGGTTGTGCAGTGTTGTAGGTTGTCTATGCTTACATGTTGCATTTATGACTTGGATGTGGGTTGTCTATGCCCATAGATGTTTCAGTGTTGATGTAGATTATGATTTGTGGCTTGGGTTTAGTCACATGTTGCATTGGTTTGCTTGTCATTATGAGAGATAGAGAGATGGTATTACCGATATAGTCATGATATGGGACCTATGTTTGTTGACTATATGGTACAGTTGTGTGAGACTTGATGGGAGTTTGGTGTAGGTACATTGGGTGCTGATCATGGTGTCATGAATGTTCCTTGTTGGTTGGGACTTTGGCATGACATGATTGTTTTACAAGTGTAGGTTTGGTGGTGTTGGATTGATGTTTGGTTTACAGGTTTTGTTCATCTTCTTGGTTTTGGAGATTATGGTTTACTTGACCTTTTGGGAGTTGTGTCATTACAATGGGATTCCTTGATTGTGTTGGGGCCACGGATGATATTCATTTAGGAGATGGTTATCATGATGTCATGAATAGCTTTGGTTATAGATTTTAGTGGGAGCTTTTGACAGTGATGGGTTTGATGTTTACGATGTTGCCATGTATAGCTCGGTATCATGGTTTAGTAGGAACTTTGGGAGGTTATGGTTATCTTCATGTGATTTGGAGATGTTGACATCTTGGTACCTTGGAGGACTCTTGGAGTCTTTGGTTGAGGTGTTGGTTATGGTTTGTCAACTTTGATAGGTGATCCTTGTTTATAGGATGGCTGGTATTGTGTCATGGTTTACTCTTGATCACATGTTAGAGTGTTGGCATGATACAAGTTCTCTTGAGATAGGATGTGTGCATTAGTGCATGTGATCTTCCTTTGAGGAGATGATTAGATCATGATGTCATGATATGTTCCTAGGTTATGTAGACGTGTAGTGGGAGCTTTGACTATGATCTTGTTGGTTCTCTTGGTAATGGGTATATTGGTCATGTTCTTGGGAGCTTCATGATGGTGCAGTTTTACATTTGGAGTTTAGCGTGGATTGATCATGGAGGTACTCATGGATACTTGGAGACTTAGGTGGGGCTTGAGTTCTCTTAGATTAGAGACATGTGTTGATATGGTTACTACTTGATGAGGATTTTAGTAGCTAGACTAAGTAGCCTACACCTTGGTTGGACGTGAGTCCAACATAGACATGTTGAGGAGATTGTTCTTGGAGAGAGCCTTTGAGGCTTAGTGCATCCAGGAGGAGCAATAATATCCCTACTCTTGGTCCACTCAGTGGTGAATGATTTGATAGGTACGCCCACCTAATTTTTAAATGCATTCTTTATTTGTATCTTGTACTCTCATTCTTGAGCCTTGAGCTATGGATTATGGTTGTGAGGACTTATTTGAGGAGTAGATGCATGGTTGATTGGTTAGATCATTATGTTTGATTTTAAGTTGTTATGAGATTATTGTCTGTAATGGAGATGGTTAGTGGCTTTGGGCTTATTCCTATTATTTGGGATGGTTATGAGTTTGATCTACCTTTTGGTTTGAGAGGCTTGCATCTTGGTGTTGGATGTTGTGGAGGCTTCTTATTTTTGGGTTGTAAAGGAGATAATACTTTTCACAACTATAGCACATTAGTGTGGATAGAAGGACATGGTTATGGTTTGTAGGTTTTCTCTTGATTAGTCTTATTCTTCTTCCTAGATATTTATGTTCACATGACATTGGAGTTGAGATGTGTATGGAGCTTTTGAGTCTCTTTGAATTCTTTTTCTTATGATGTGGAGGATTTGGGAGAGATATGCACTTGAGGAGAGATATGTTGCAACTATTTAGTTTACAGATTTTCCATATCTATGTGTGTGTTCTTTGACACTATGTGATAGAGGATTCAACCACATCTTCTATGTGCGTGCTCTTAGTGGATCTTTGGATGCCTTGATCTATTTTTAGATTTGACATTTACTCATGCAATGGGAGTTCCAGGATGTATATGATTCCTTTGTTGGATGTTCTCATTATGTTGTGCTATAGAGGGTCTTGAGGTTTGTTATCACATGCTTTGTGTTGTTACCTTGGAGGACTTTTTTTATGCAGGATTGAGTATATATAGGTACTTGTTATCATTGTGATTTGAGTTGGATATGTTGATGGCATAAGGTCTACTTGTTATCTTTTGTACAACTTGGTTTGGAGGTATGGTTAGTTGATACATTAGCAACTAGTTGTGTTTGCTATTTCAGCTATGATGATTGATTCTTATCAGCTACTCGAGCCTAATTGTTACCATTGGATTTGGTGCTTGTGTTTGGATATCAGTTGATGCAGGTTTCTTGCTTCTATGTGACAGTTTAGTGTGGCATCTCTTTGGAGGATCTTATTCTTCATGAGGCTAGATGGAGGATGAGGAGATTCTTGTTTGAGATGGTGGACACCTTGATTATTGTTGCAGGTATCTTAGAGCACATGGATCACATGGATGGTTAAATGGTACATGTTGGGCACATGTGGATGGTTTCCCTTGATGTTTTGAGTTTACATGTTGATCCCTTATGCAATGTATACAACAAGTGGGAGTAGGTGTGTTGTACATCTTGCATAACATTGATATTATTTTATTAGGTAAAATAAATATTTAATTGTGGTGCATCATGTGATGTGTTTAGACACATTGGATATTTATTTGGATGCCACTTGTAATTGTTATATGTAACATTGGGTTAATTAGTTTATTTGTAATTATTTGATTAATTGGGAAAACTTAGTATCAATAATAAAATGTGGGGTCAATGGTTTTGTAGACACATGGTTTTGGGGGAAATGGTATTACAATACCACATGTTGTATTTGTGTGAGCTTATGTCTATAAAAGCAAACACAAGGGTAGTTGTAGAATAAGTTAGCCATTTGGCTTGTTGGCTGGGTTGTATCTTCTCTTGTAGGTTGGATGTGTGAGGGTTTGAAGCATGGCATGAGATGTATGGTTACATGTTTGTTCACATGGATTGCAGGTAGAGAGAGCTTGATGTTTTATAAGTTATCTCTGCATATGTATTTACTGATTATTGTTGAATAATACATGAGAGATGCATGCTTTTGGAGGCTGGGTTTTTCCCTCTATGAGGGTTTTTCTAGGGTATATCTTGTGTCACCATTGATGGTATGATTGGCTATTTCTTTTGCATGTGGATTTCTGGTTTATTACACATTGAATCTATTATTGGGTTATGAGGAATTTGTCTATATGGCTATATATGTCCAACAATTGATGTGAATAGGTATATTCCATAACCATTTTCCCTTTTGGGTCCTTTTCACACCTAGTTGGTTAAGTTTAATTAGGCACTTATACTTTCCTAGTTTGGTGGAGATGTTGTGCATGCATACAAATCCATCTCCTATTATCCAACATTGGTTGTACATTTGCTTCTCTTGGTGGTGTATTCTAAGTATACTCATCTCTTGTTCTCATATGATCAACCATACTCTCTCTTGTATGCACATTGCATACTTTGTATAGACTTGTTATTTTATCATATTGATACCTTTATATTTTTATGATTAGCTCTTAGGAATCTTGACCTTGGTATAGCTACATCCATAGCTAATCCTAATAGTTTTGTTCCTTTTCATTAGTTTATTAGGTCTTTTCTTAAAACTAGTTTAGCATACTTAGGTAAGCTTATTTAGGCTTAATAATAGTGAATAGAATGAGCTATGAGAGGTGTCTTCTCATATCCTAGGAGTTACACTTCTTAGTGGATGAGGTGTCCACTTTCCTCCTCCTTTGCATTTCTTATAAGTACACTCACCTACCTTTGTTTTTTCTCTCCCATTTTCTTACATCTAGTGATGAAGGCATCTAATTTACTATGTACCTTGTTTGATTTATTTTCTCTTTTGATTAATGGGAATATTATTAGTAGGATATGGGAGGTTGTGAGGTACTACACATGTCATTTGGATTGATTCTTGACCCATATATGGGTTATATACCACTTAAGTAGCCTAAAGAACCTCCAATATGCCTAAATAAGCTATAAAAGAGTAAACTATCATAAAGAAAAAGGTAAATTCGTGGGAATGCGATAAATAAATGTTATAATGAAAGGATATGATTGAAAGGAATTATGAAGAGGCATTAAGAGGCTATTTAAGCAAGGGAAATTTGGGAGATAAGACCTTGAATCATATGTGTAGACACCCAAATTTGTCCATGTCTTGCAACATCTTATCAAATACATTATTAGAGACATCATGTAGCATTTTGCCCTAATCCCACTCCTAATTCCACTTAATCCATTAGCCAATTAATTAATTAAATCTTATTTATTTAATTAAAATCCCATCCTTATCCCACTTTCCAATTAATTAAATAAATCTTATTTATTTAATTAATTTTCAACTAAGTTTTTACCAAAGGTATATTTTTTTTTCAAAATAGAAAAGTAATTACTAAAGATAAGTATACAACCATCGACTTATCCATAAGCATGATTTCATTATTTGTAAAGCTAAAAGAAATGATCAACCAAAACATTTAGTTATCATAATATTATAATTTACTTAAAGCAAAATCCAAATTAGGAACTTACCAATGTCACTGCATCTCGATTGTCGACCATTCAAATTCAAGTCTCAGCATTCCTCAAGAATTAAGAAGAGAAAGTATCTTCAAGGAGCTTAACCTCCAACCACAGACCGTCAGTCTCCCACACTCCTTCCTAACTGGAAGTGGCCCTACCCTACTCAAGAGGATAGACTTAGTATAACCATTGGTGTTTGCTATTTGAGCTCTGGTGTTGTGACCTACGTGACTTGTTATCATGCAACCCCCTAGATACCCTCTAGTCATGCATGACCTCTCCACAAGCTACACCGTCCAGTCACAGTGAACATTCAATGCACTTGAGGATCATGCATTACCTTGGCCAAAGGATTTGAATTTAATTAGCATTGTTTCAATGCATGATTTAAGTTCACCCACCCTACTCGACTTGAATTAATCGCAATCCTACAATTTCCTATTTGTAAGTTCTATATATATATCAACCTTGATGACCTCAAGGTATTATAATTTCATCATGCATTAGTGCATGGCATAAAGTTTTATTCTATCTCTGAGCTCATGGAAACCTCTTTGTCTATAGGTTAAATATATGGTTTCCTTGCATATCAATGTTTCAAATAATGCTATACGTTGTTATAACCATTTCAAAATTACCCCACTGTTATTTCATCCATTCATAAGTGGGCACTAATCCAAACCTTGTTGTTTTCAGAAGGAGATTATGATAAAACCAATTTAAAGAACATAAAGATTAGAAGACCCTGAGTTTAAAATTAACATACTAAGGAATCTTCTTCGACTGTCGATTCTTCGACATATTTTCAACTTTGTCGTTAGGAAAGGTTTCTCTATGAGTCAATTCAAGAATACAATGTTCGAAACCCTACGTTGAAACTCAGAATGTACTACTTCGACGTGTCGAAATCATTGACGTAGGATAATTCTTGTCAAACTCTTCGTGGGATAGCCTTGACATAATGTTTCTTATAACAAAATAGATTGTTTGTTTGTCTATACTCGAGACTTAACAAAAGGTACAATACTTGTTTGTAAAGACTTCTTAATAATATTTGGATTAAAAATAAGGTCTCTTCTTGAAATGATAAAAAAAGTTAAAATGCTTCAAATTGCACATGTATTACTTCCAAAGCATATAACTAAATCTTGTCATTGTTCCTAACTAGTAAATACTTTTATCATAGTCAAACCGAATAATTTTATCTCTGAAATAGAGGAGGATCATATTAACTTGCATGCTAAGTCTTTCACAACTCACCAATAACAAACCTCTATCGATGATTGTCAATACAAGCTTTTCACTTGGTTGTTTACTGACCTTTAGAGTCATGGTTTGCTGACTGTCGACAGAGATCTTATTCTCTGTCAACAAGTGTTAGGCTATTATAGCTCGTATGGGTTGTTAGACATTTTTTTTAACTTCCAACTCTTACACAGAGTGCACCTTACCTTAACTATAACCTTTGAAAGCAAGCCCATAGGCTTCTCAAACAATCACGACCTATGTCAATAACATATAAAAACTGTAATTTAAAGCACCTTCCATGTAACGTAGTGTAGGGTAATGGCTTTACTCAATGCTTACGTTTTTAATGAAAACAAACTTCTCATAGCTTGCAGATATAAACTAACACTTTGCATTTTCAACTACAAACAATGAACTATCACATAAGCTTGAAAAGATATGACTCAAAACAAGGAAACAAGTCTGCACACTGACAGAGAAAGAAACCTATCAATAGTCTGAAGTGTTTGCTGACAAACTATTCAGACACTAGAGGTTTTCTCAGCCGGTTCTCTTCACAGCTTTTTCCATAGTCACCTCCTTCTTTCTTCTCCAAACTCCTCTCCAAGACTGACTCCAAACTCTCTACTAAAGCCTACCCATGGTGAAGCAAATAATGGCTCACTAAAATGCCGACCATGCCTATCAAGATGGAAACTTTTACGACATGCAGAAATGACTCCTAACCTTAAGTGACCACTCTCCATAATGGAGCTCCACAAAGTGATGTGGCAGTTGGTAGTCGTAACAACCCTTCCACTAATCAAAATGAAGGCTTTATTACCACATACTTTGCAACTACATAGAAAAGTTGAGTTAAATCTCCTGTAGGGTGGTAGTTTATAGTTGAGCAAGACGTTCCACTACTCATATTCGTTCATGAGTATAAACAAGTTCATAATAAAAAGAAATGGATGAATCAAAGACCCACTCTAAAGGGTGAAATCTTCAAATGAAAAATAAATTATTTCGAAATTCAAGACATCAACAATAAAGACTTGAATGAACTCCAACTATTACCCGATTTCCAACATTGTAAAGAATATAGAAGTACCTCACCGACTACTAAATATAACTTATATACTTAGAATATTCCTTTATAATTCGACCAAAATTATTACACATCTGGTCTTAAATTCAACATCTGTCAAATTTCACAAAAGGAGTTTACGACATACGCTCAAAGCATTTTATGATAATAACGATGGATTGAGTGTAACGCAGAACAAGACTTGAGATCGATTTACGCACAAATTCGACTCTTACACCAATCGACAACAAGACGTGACTACAACTCAGCCATAAGTAAGTACATATATTTACATATAATCAGAATATCAGTCATTCTCATTAAATGGCACGTTTTAGAGGATTATGACACTAATGTCGATTTCCCATACTCTAAACGACGACTTACGAAAGGAGAAAAACCTATACTTTAGACGTCGATATCTTGACTAAAATTAACTTAGCCGAAAATAAGACTTAATTCAAGACATCGAGGTTTATCTACCTAATATGCATTTCAGTAACAAACATTGATGGTTAATTCCAGATTCTATTCTCTTTCTCAAAGATACTTTCTCTTCTTCTTTCTTCCTGTCGAACATAATCCATCTACTCCTGCAATGACAATCTCACATACAATTTTGTGGTCAAAGCACCAATATTCTAATCAATGCACAGTATATCCAATCATTACATTTTCATAACAAAAAGACATTCTAGTTCATAATATCATATTGATCATAATCAAATAGATTCCATGATTTCATTAAATTAACTTTGTCTATCTACATCATCAGTTCCTATGATGTTAATAACATATCCACATAACTATAATATTCAAGAAAAAGTAAATAGTAATATTGAATCCAAAAAGAGATGTAACATATCTTTCCCCTATAGAATCATCATCCCTGATGATTGAGTTTACCAAGCAAAATTTGAACATAAAACAAACTTCTATAGTTTAACATTAATGTTTTTGAAAAGATTAGGAAATCTTTGGTAGATGTCTTTATAGTCTTCCCAAGTGGCACTATCCTCGCCATATTGGTCCCACTAAATTTTGTATTGCAAAACTTCTCAATTACGTAAATGAAGTCTACGCATTTCGAGAACCTTGAGTGGCTTGATCACAACCACCCCTGGTTCTTGTATCTATAAAGAATTCCATTTAAGAATGTGGTCATTACCTACAAAATATTTCTTTAGGTATGAAACATGAAAAGCATTATGCATTTTGGACAAGACTGGAGGTAGAGCAACTTTGTAGGCCACTGGATTAATAATCTCAAGAACTTCAAAAGGTCTGACATATCAAGGAGCCAACTTTGAAGATTTACCAAATATAATTGAGCTTTTATGAGGTTTCACTCGCAAAAGAACTTTCTCACCAACAGAAAAATGTCTAGGCACCCGTTTGCGATCTGCATAACTTTTTTGCCTGTCATTGGCTTCTGCCAACCTCTTCCTAATCATTTTCACTTTTTCTTCAATATCCGCAAGCATTTCAGGTCCAATGCTTATCCTATCTTCCAACTTATCCCAGCTTATAGGAGTTCTACATTTCCTTCCATATAATGCTTCAAACGGTGCCATTTTAATGGCAGAATGATAGGAATTGTTATAGGCAAATTCAACAAGAGGTAAATATTCCTCCCATCTGTATTGCTGATCCATGCAATACATTCTTAAAAGATCTTCTAAGACCTGATTTACTCTTTCTATTTGTCCATTTGTTTTAGGATGATAAGCGGTGCTCACATTGAGTTTAGTCCCTAATGCAGAAAATAAGGTTTGCCAAAACTGAGAGGTTATCCGAGCATCTCTATCAGATATAATCTTTTCAGGTACCCCATGCAATCTGAATATTCTTGCACAAATTTTTTAGCCAAAATATGAGCTCCATCTGTCAAATTTCTTAGTATAAAATGTGCTACCTTGGTTAGTTTATCTACAACAACCAATATTGCATCATGCCTATTCTTAGACATTGGTAACCCCTGAACAAAATCCATACTAACAACCTGCCATTTCCATTTTGGAATATCATGCAGGTATAGCAATCTAGCAGGATGTTGGTGTTCTGCCTTCACTCTCTAACACTCCAAACAACTTGCTACAAACCTTGCAGTGTTGCTTTTCATTCCTTTCCAGAAATGTAGCGGCTTGACATCAACTAAAAGTTTTGTTACTCTTGGGTGTCCAGAATAAGGTGCACAATGAACTTCCTTCCAAACAAGGTTTCTAAGTTTTACAAAATTAGGAATGTAGATTCTTCCCTTAAATCTCATCAACCCATCTGATTCAAAATAGAATCCATCATATCTTGGATCCTTAGGGTTTAATTGCAGAGCCTGTTTCACCTGCTCATAATATTCATCTCTAGATAAACTTTAAAATACTAAATCTTTAAAATTAGCATGAATAGAGATTATAGAAGCTATGTGTCTTCTTCTACTTAAAGCATCAGCTACTCAATTTTCTTTACCTTTGATATAAGAAATCTCAAATTCATAATCTGATATTAATTCCAACCATCTCCTTTGTCTTGCATTGAGATGAGGTTGAGTAAATATGTAGTGAAGACTTTGATGATCTAATTTTAGTATAAATGTCTTTCCCAACAAATAATGTCGCCACATCTGAAGGGCGTGAATCACTGCTGCCAGTTCTAAGTCATGAGGAGCGTAATTCTACTCATAGTTTTTTAACTTTCTTGATTCATAGGCTATTACCTGCCCATCTTGCATAAGCACACCTCCTAACCCTTCCCCTGAGGCATCAGTAATAACCTCAAAATGTCCTTTAGGATCAGGAACTTTCAAGATTGGTGCGGTTGTTAACTTTTCCTTTAACAAGTCAAAAGCCTTTTGACATTCTTTAGTCCAAACAAACATTTTTCCTTTTCTCTGCAAGGAAGTAATTGGACTCGCAATGCTTGAGAAATTCAAAACAAATTTCCTGTAATATCCTGCCAACCCCATAAAACTTCATACCTCTGAAACATTGGAAGGTACAGGCCATTCCATAATAGCCTTAATTTTGGTTGGGTCAACTGATATCCCTTCAACTGATATTATATGTCCCAAATACTGCACTTCTTTCTAAAAGAAAGTACACTTCGAGAGTTTCACATACAATTTGTCTTCTCTTAATCGTTGCAAAACAATTTGAAGATGCTATCTATGCTCCTCTTCATTTTTGGAATAAATCAAAATATCATCTATGAAAACTAGGACAAATTTACCAAGACAATCTCTGAAAACACTATTCATGAGATTCATGAAAGCGACAGGTGCATTGGTCAATCCAAATGGCAACACAGTAAACTCATAATGACCATATCTTGTTCTAAATGCCATCTTGTAAATATCTTCATTTTTCAACCTTAATTGATGGTATCCAAATCTCAAATCTATCTTAGAAAAGACTGATGCACCATGCATTTGGTCAAATAGATCATAAATACGTGGTAGCAGATACTTGTTCTTTATTGTTGCCTTATTAAGCATCCGATAATCTATACACAGTCTAAGAGTTATGTCTTTCTTCTTAACAAATATAACCGGGGCTCCCCATGGTGATACACTTGGCCTAATTAGGTTCTTAGACAATAGCTCCTACAATTGAGCCTTTAATTCCATAAGTTCAGTGGTGGTCATATGATATGGAGCTTTAGATAGTGGCTTAGATCCTGGTTTAATATCTATGCCAAAATCAAAGGTTCTTTTTGGAGGCAAGCCTGGCAGTTCCTCAGGAAATACATCACTAAAATTGCAAAGATATGGATATTTTTCCTCAAATGTTTACTTTTCCAAGGCTTCCTCTACAAGATCCATTTTGACTACAAAAAGTTGACATCCCTTTCGCCTAGCCCATTTTAATTGTTTTGAAGAAATGGATCTGATCCTTATTTCCCTTTGAATACCTTGAATATTTACGGTATTTCCCTTATCATCCAGACACTCAATTGTTTTATGAAAACAATCTACCTTGGCCCTATGTCTCCACAACCAATTCATTCCTAAGATGACATCATAGGACCCTAAAGGTGCTATGTATAAATTTACCTCAGTGGTGAAGTTTGAAATATCAATCTTAGCTTCGAACAAACATTGCTCTACCTGAGCCTTGAGTGATTTGCATACTCAATTGTCCACAGTTTTGACATAAAACCAGCTCTTCTAGAAAATTTACTTAAGACTCTAGATGACACAAAATTTTCTATTGCACTAGTATCAAATAGAATAGAAACAGGAACTCCAAATAATGTACTTGTCATCTCAATGGGAGTAATCTGATACTTAGCTTGTCAATTGTCAAGAGTGGCATGAATCCTTTGTTGAAATGCTTCCTGCTGTGAAGGAAGTACTGTATTCCTAGGCTGCCCATTCTGCTTCTTATTAGGACAACGATTAGCATAATGATCTCCACCACAAGAAAAACACCCTCCAATAGGTCCTCTCTTCTTGGATGACCTACTCATAGCATCATCATTCTTCTTAAAATTGTCATTTTTCTTATAATCTTCATTTCTACATTAATTACCAAATCCCCCTTTGTTTTTCCAATTTCCTTTATCAAACCTCCTGTTTCCATATCCCTTTTCATTCTTCCTTCTATATGTCTGATCATTGTAGTTCTTATCAAATTTCCTATGTTTCTTTTCACGGTAAGTAGAAATAGATTTAATCTTCTATTCTTGCTTAATTGCTTTCTCATACACCTGGTACATTGTGTTTGGACCATGCACCTCCACCTCACCGCCAATCTGAGGATTGAGTCCCATGATAAATTTTCTTATTTGAAATCTTTCATCCTTTTGATATTGAGGAACATACTTCAATAATCTAGTAAATTTTTTTGCATACTCAACCACAAATAGATCACCTTGCCTGAGGTTTTGGAAATCTGTTAACTTTTGATCAAAATATAACTGGGGTAACCACCTCTTTCAGAAAAGTTCCACAAATTCATTCCATGTCACCTTCAAGGGACTTAATTCCAGTTCTATTTTCTTGTTCATCCACTAAGTGGATGCTTCTCCAAATAACTGATATGCTCCCCACACTGCCTCTGTAACCTCAAAGTAATTTTTGATTTCAAAGTATTTCTCCATTTCTATTAACCATGCTTCTGCTACATCTCTAGTTTTCGTTCCATCAAATTTGGGAGGGATAATCTTTTTCATATCCTTAGATAGTTCCAGTGCAAGTTTAACTTTGGTCTCCCTTTGACCTTCACTATCATCTTGGTTTTCACTTGACATGCCATGATCCCATTGTTTACTTTTACTTGCATTATGAGAATTCTCATTTTCACCCTCCGTATTTCCAGTTTCATTCACTTTCCTTTCCAATTTGCCCAACCTTTCCTTAGTTTCAATAAGCATATTAAGAATTCTATCCAATTTATCAGTGGAGTTTTCCTGAGAGTTGTGACCTTCCTGATCTTCCCCCTCATTAAACTCTGATTGATCCATGATTGTTTGTTTTCTCACCTAATTAAACATATACTAATCAGTTCTATGATTTATCATTTGTATATTATCAAAACATATCAATTGCTCATAATCATAATTGTTCTCAAACCAAAATTTGTCTTGATTCAACTTTGAAAAATTGTTTATACATTCTATAAAGATAGACATATCTCATGTTTTCACTCAGTATTAACAAGTGGGGTGTAACCTTCGGATTCATTGTCCGACACATAATCACGAGGTGTATAACCCTCAGACTCGCTATCAGATGATAGTGCAAGGATTTTAACTCTAGGTGCTATAGGGGGATCCCTAGTGATCATTGGTATGCTAATAGGTACACTCATAGGTATACTAATAGGTACACTATTAGGTACACTAATAGGGCAGCAATTGACCATGATTCAAGCTATCATCCTAGCTGTCTCTAGGAGTTCTCTTTTCACTCATTTAAGTCATGACAAAGCATTGGCAAATGTTTCCACATCATCAAGCCAGATGTCATTTTCATCATTCGTTTTCTCAATAGTCTTGATCATCGCAAGTCATTTCTTCTTAGCTTGCAGATAACGTTCCTTCCCGTGAAGGACTTCCTTGTGGTTTTATTGATGCGTACCATCCTGGCATAGTAAATCAAATCATTAGCTACCTGCATAATGTTGATTCCTAATCAGGTTAGTGGACTCATCAGCCCTAGTGCTGAACCTGGTTAGCTCTGATACCATATGTAACATCCAGTCCTAATTTTACTCTAAAAACTAAGTTTTTACCAAAGGTATATTTTTTTTCAAAATAGAAAAGTAATTACTAAAGACAAGTATACAACCATCGACCTATCCATAAGCATGATTTCATTATTCATAAAGCTAAAAGAAATGATCAACCAAAACATTTATTTATCATAATATTATAATTTACTTAAAGCAAAATCCAAATTAGGAACTTACTAATGTCACTACATCTCGATTGTTGACCATCCAAATTCAAGTCTCGGCATTCCTCAAGAATTAAGAAGAGAAAGTATCTTCAAGGAGCTTAACCTCCAACCATAGACTGTCGGTCTCCCACACTCCTTCCTAATCGGAAGTGGCCCTACCCTACTCAAGAGGATAGACTTAGGATAACCATTGGTGTTTGCCATCTGAGCTCTGGTGTTGTGACCTACGTGACTTGTTATTATGCAAACCCCTAGATACCCTCTAGTCATGCATGACCTCTCCACAAGCTACGCTGTCTAGTCATAGTGAACATTCAATGCACTTGAGGATCATGCATTACCTTGGCCAAAGGATTTGAATTTAATTAGCGTAGTTTCAATGCATGATTTAAGTTCACCCACCCTACTCGACTTGAATTAATCGCAATCCTACAATTTCCTATTTGTAAGTTCTATATATATATCAACCTTGATGACCTCAAGGTATTAGAATTTCATCATGCATTAGCTCATGGCATAAAGGATTATTCTATCTCTGAGCTCATGGAAACCTCTTTGTCTATAGGTTAAATATATGGTTTCCTTGCATATCAATGTTTCAAATAATGCTATACGTTGTTATAACCATCTCAAAATTACCCCATTGCTATTTCATCCATTCATAAGTGGGCACTAATCCCAACCATGTTGTTTTCAGAAGGAGATTATGATAAAACCAATTTAAAGAACATAAAGATTAGAAGACCCTGAGTTTAAAATTAACATACTAAGAAATTTTCTTCGATTGTCAATTCTTCAACATGTTTTCAACTTTGTCGTTAGGAAAGGTTTCTCTATGGGTCAATTCAAGAATACAGTGTTCGAAACCCTACGTTGAAACTCACAATGTACTACTTCAACATGTTTAAATCATTGATGTAGGATAATTCTTGTCAAACTATTCGTTGGATAGCCTTGACATAATGTTTCTTATAACAAAATAGATTGTTTGTTTGTCTATACTTGAGACTGAACAAAAGGTACAATACTTGTTTGTAAAGACTTCTTAATAATATTTGGATTAAAAATAAGGTCTCTTCTTAAAATGATAACAAAAGTTAAAATGCTTCAAATTACACACGTATTACTTCCAAAGCATATAACTAAATCTTGTCATTGTTCATAACTAGTAAATACTTTTATCATGGGCAAACCAAATAATTTTATCTCTGCAATAGAGGAGGATCATATTAACTTGCATGCTAAGTCTTTCAGAACTCACCAATAATAAACCTCCGTCGATGATTGTCAATACAAGCTTTTCACTCGGTTGTTTACTGACCTTTAGAGTCATGGTTTGTTGACTGTCGATAGAGATCTTATTCTCTGTCGACAAGTGTTAGGCTATTACAGCTCGTATGGGTTGTTAGACATTTTTTTTAACTTCCAACTCCTACACAGAGTGCACCCTACCTTAACTATCACCTTTGAAAGCAAGCCCATAGGCTTCTCAAAAAATCACGACCTATGTCAATAACATATAAAAACTGTAATTTAAAACACCTTCTATGTAACGTAGTGCAGGGTAATGGCTTTACTCAATGCTTACATTTTTAATGAAAACAAACTTCTCATAGCTTGCAGATATAAACGAACACTTTGCATTTTCAACTACAAACAATGAACTATCGCATAAGCTTGAAAAGATGACTCAAAACAAGGAAACAAGTTTGCACAGTGACAGAGAAAGAAACCTATCAATAGTCTGAAGTGTTTGCTGACAAACTATTCAGACACTAGCAGTTTTCTCAGTCGGTTCTCTTCACAGCTTTTTCCATAGTCACCTCCTTCTTTCTTCTCCAAACTCCTCTCCAAGACTGACTCCAAACTCTCTACTAAAGCCTACCCATGGCGAAGGAAATAATGGCTCACTAAACTGCCGACCATGCCTATCAAGATGGAAACTTTTATGGCATGCAAAAACAGCTCCTAACCTTAAAAGACCACTCTCCATAATGGAGCTCCACAAAGCGATGTGACGGTTGGTAGTCGTAACAACCCTTCCACTAATCAAAATGAAGGCTTTATTACCACATACTTCGCAACTACACAGAAAAGTTGAGTTAAATCTCCTGCAGGGTGGTAGTTTATAGTTGAGCAAGACGTTCCACTACTCATATTCGTTCATGAGTATAAACAAGTGCATAATAAAAAGAAATTGATGAACTGAAGACCCACTCTAAAGGGTGAAAGCTTCAAAGGAAAAATAAATTGTTTTGAAATTCAAGACATCAACAATAAAGACTTGAATGAACTCCAACTATTACCCGATTTCCAACATCGTAAAGAATATAGAAGTACCTCACCGACTACTAAATATAACTTATATACTTAGAATATTCCTTTATAATTCAACCAAAATTATTGCACATCTCGGTCTTAAATTCAACATCCATCAAATTTCACAAAAGGAGTTTATGACATACGCTCGAAGCATTTTACGATAATAAGGACGGATTGAGCATAATGCAGAACAAGACTTGAGATCGATTTACACATAAACTTGACTCTTACGCCAATCGACAACAAGACGTGACTACAACTCAGCCATAAGTAAGTACATATATTTACATATAATCAAAATATCAGTCATTCTCTTTAAACAACATGTTTTAGAGGATTACGACACTAATGTCGATTTCCCATACTCTAAATGATGACTTACAAAAGGAGAAAAACCTATACTTCAGACGTCGATATCTTGACTAAAATTAACTTAGCCAAAAACAAGACTTAATTCAAGGCATCAAGGTTTATCTACCTGATATGCATTTTCAGTAACAAACACCCATGGTTAATTCTAGAGTCTATTCTCTTTCTCAAAGATACTTTCTCTTCTTCTTTCTTCCTATCGAACATAATCCATCTACTCCTGCAATGACAATCTCACATACAATTTTGTGGTCAAAGCACCAATATTCTGATCAATGCACAATATATCCAATCATTACATTTTCATAACAAAAAGACATTCCAGTTCATAATATCATATTGATCATAATCAAATAGATTCCATGATTTCATTAAATTAACTTTCTCTATCTACATCATCAGTTCCTATGATGTTAATAACATATCCACATAACTGTAATATTCAGGAAAAAGTAAATAGTAATATTGAATCAAAAAGGGATGTAACACAAAGGGTGTTTGTATACATGCAATCAGAGGTTGTTGCCCATGAAGTTGAAGAAATAGGTATAGAGCACCTACTAAGGGATGGCAAGGACACTTGCAACAGAGGATGTATTTAATCTACTACCAAACTTGAATATTAATAAGTATGATGTCTGCCATCATTGCATTAGGCAAAGGATTAGTTGGGTACTCTTATCATGGTGTTGAAATATTAGATTAATGTCATGTCAAATGAAGACCAATATGTTTAGCAGATTTAGTTAGTTTTCATGACTATGCCATGTTTAGGGTTTCACCTCGAGTGGGTTTGCCTTACAAACTAGATATTCCAATCCCCGCTCCTCTCACAGAGCCTTTTCATAAACCCCAAAGGAAAACTTACACAAGGAATACTAAGACTAAAGTTGTTAAACTCAGAGAGCTCAAGAACAATGACAAAGTTAATAGGAAGAAAAAGGCGAGATCCCAACAACTACTTTAAGATGAAACAATTCAAAGTGGGCGACCTTAATCAAAATTTATCCCTCTTGTGAATTTCACCTCTAGTTGGAGATAAGGAGGGGGAAAGGGGAGCCCCAATCAAGTAGCTGCAAACACAATCAATGCATTATATACTCTACACCAAAAAGCTCTATTAAAGCAGCTATTTAAAGAAAAAGAATGAAAGATTGAATATAAATCTGTAAAACATAAATTATACCAACGAAGTCTATAGCGGTGTGGCCATTAGTGAAACAACCAGTTGGGTAGGGGAAATAGGAGATGCCATATGGTGTGAAGTTTGCATGCCCTGGATAGTCTGGTATGTAATTATTATTACCTGTGTCTGCTAACAAGTCTCTGAACATATACATGGCTGGCACATAAGGATCTTTTTCAGATGTTGTAAAACAAGCAACCATGAGCCACAACCCAACTAAAATACTCAACAGAGAGCTCTCCATTCTCACCTTAAGAACATCTAAATACTATAAAGAATCATTGTCTTTTAATTTCTTGGGAAGAATTGGACAAGGGATTGAGGATCCCAGATGCTCTCCTACTTATTCATAGACTCTATAAAATCCACTCATGGCTATGGCTCTTGAAGCAAACTGCCGAGACATCAGAACCATTATGGACACCAACTATGGTTTCCTCACTTGGAGCATAGATTGCAACAACAACATTAGATTTATATTATGAATAGATACAAGGTCGCGTGGTAGATTGGGATCTTCTAGATCATGCATCTAGACATCAAGAAATGGAGATGAGCCATAGGTTGGTGGTGTTTATGTCGGCCTATTTTTGAAAGATCTAAAGTTCCCATTGAGAAACCCTAAAAGATTCTTGGAAGAGCTATATTCAGGAGGAATACAATCCATATAAATATGGTTTGATGCAAAGCACTCCAGACATCTCCTACATTCCCAGTAAAAGCTAAGGCATAAACCCTAAATTTGGCACAGTATGCAGCAAGGAAATGATTTATTGAAGAGACTCCTCTATATCAGAGTGAGTGATTTCCTAGTCCCTTTAAAATTCCAAAAGGCATAAAATTATTGCAAAGCATTTATTAGAAGGTGAAAATATTATATGGGTAAGAAATCATAGAAGTGGGCCCCCAAAAACTATATTTAATAAACATCCCCATGAAATAGATAGCTGAAATCAAATAAATAGATATTGGAGTGACTTGTTAATATCGAAATGAGTGATTTAGGAGTCTCTTCAAAATACCGAAAATAGGAGAGCATATAAAATCATATCAAAGAGAGAGGTGAAATTTGGCAAAAGTCAAGTTATGGTCTCCTCAATATGGCGATGGCACTTCCCCGGCAAAGAATACAATTAATGGTTAAATGAAATCAGGATTAGGGTGATTATTTCGAAAAGTAATCCTACTTTGAGAAGATAAAAATTTCACCAATGGTAATGACCAGTAAAACATTTTCACCGAAAATGTTAAGGAGCAAGTAATCATTTCCACCTAAATAATATTTTACTAAATGAGGGTGAAAATGCACACAGGTAAATATAAACGAGAAATTTACCAACAAAGGAATTAAAATTAAAGAATTGTGAAATACTTTATTTTTCACAGGAGAATGTATCAAATTAAAACAAGGTGAATACATCCATGAGAAGGAGAACATTTATTTTAAATTGCCTCTTGACATAAAATGAAGTTGTAAAATATTTTCACTGAAATGTGAAATATTTTCATGAAAAGAGTTATAAAGTGGTGATTATTTTACCTTGGTTGATATTTTTGTTCTAATTAAGGGTGAAACGTTTCCAGCGAGAAGTGAATGTGAGCGTGAAGATTGCAATCAAAGAGGAGGGATAATAATTAATTCACATGGGAAAGGAAGTTAAATTAAATATTTCATTTTTGCCAAAGATAATCAAAATAAGAAAGGTTGCACAGGAATGGATGAAAGGTCAGAACCCTAAAAATACAAAGTATAAATAAGCAACAATAAGAGAATTGATAAGGAGAGCAAGCAACAATTAGTAGATTAGGTAATAGATAAAAAATGAAGACATATTGTAATAAATTTTGAATCAAGGCAATGGGAAGAATATTATAACTTGGTGTTTCAACCTTTGGTGTTTAATTATTTGTTGATGTTTATTCATATATGTTATCTGTGTTGTCTCTAGAATAGGTTTCCTTTGATATTTAAATTAATATATCAAGGATATACTTAATCTATCAGGGTACATTTGATGCTTCTCTATGGTTTGCTTGACTGGTTTCTATGACAAGTTGATTTAAGTCCTAGGTGATTTATGTTTATTGGTCTCTACCAGGAGTTAAAACCCTTTAAATAAATCATCTCAGTTGTTTCCTTCACACCAGAATTAAAAATCCTTTTAATTGATCACGGTAACTTGGGAAAATATCATTGGGATCGATAAGAAGAACCTCATAACCAATATTCTTGCACATTTATACATGGTATAAACATTTGAAAAGTGCCAAATAATTTGAGTCAATCCAAGAGGGAGGACACATCTATCATACACATCCTAACTCTATTGCCCATACTAGATAAAGAACTAATCATTACAAAATAACATTTCAAAACCTTATTCACATATTCAAAATCTCAAACATTAGCATTAGGAATAACTTTTAGCCTTATATCTATCTCACACCTACATGCCACTATGAGTAGATCACTAAGGTCACACAAATCCACATCAACTATCAAGGTACACCCGCATAGGTTTGGCAGAGCCTAAAGAGAAGGGGGTTTCAATTATATCAACCTTGTTTCATTAGCCAAAAGCGTTAAGAGAGCTTGGCATCCTCTTAAGGTTAACAACCTATGTTTTTGAGACCTAACACACAACTATAGATCCACTCTAACTATGTATGACACTAGTGGAGACATTATTCCATCTAGAGCACTGTGGATCGACAATACATGTAGAGACGGATGCATTACTTTGGCCAAAGATTTACATACATAAACGTTATGCAATGAATGTTGTCATATGTCCACCTCAAATCAACTTATAAGCTATCATGTTCTACAGTAAACATATTTTTGACCCTTCTTGGACTAGAATAATTAAGTTTCAATACATCTTAGTCTATTCCTTGGACATTCAATTCTTGTTTCTAAAACCCATTCTTAGGGTCCTTGAATTCTTAGACATTTAAGAACTAGTGACTCCATGTCACACTATCCCAAATTTCTTAAAGAAACAAGTACGTTCTTGGTTTCAACACTTAACCCTACTCGGTCGGTGTTTACTTTGTTTACCTATTTTCAAGGTTAGGCTCAAATCATAATATCTATGAAATGCCCATAAAGACTCATAGAGTCAATCTCTTTTATAAGTTCTTCCTTAAGAGACTTTCCTAATGCCAAATATATAAAAATAATTGTCATTTGCAAAGTTGGCATTTACCTTCTTTAATAACACTAGTTTATAAAATAACTAGGGTAAGTTCTTGTAATCAAATAACCTATCAAGTAATTACTTCACATAGGTAATATGACATAAAGTCATGGTTGCCAAGAAAGCCATAATATATCTTCATGTTATATAATAACCTACTCATCTACATGAAGAGTCATAATAACCATGATATACACAATATGCACAAACAAACGAGGCTCGAAATCATTTACTATCAGGTTGGAAAGATAAAGAATCAAGTGCTCATGGCACCAACTTAGTTGTACCACTGAGTTTAAAGTGTTTGCATCTATCATGGCTATGACCATTGTTATCATGGAACACAACAATTATGTGGTATCAATGCCATAGGCCAATACCCTCGACCTGCCTTTAACAAAAGATTATCGCCCTATCGAGCTCAGTAATAAACACTAGGTTTCCAAGTCTTATCGACTGATAAGTAATTAAAAGAAAATATTATTAAAATACATGGTTAAACTAGTTAACTAGTATTTCATAAGTGCACATGCATGCATAACCAACGAAGGTATTATTGAAAATGGTAACACAATGAAGAAGAGCCCAAGGCTTAACCACATCAATAACAATCATTCATTCATCTTCAACACTTGATTATTACATTCAATGGATTTATATAGCCATACAACCTACAACTACCCAAACTAACTAATAACTAACTAAAAATTAATCTCTAAACTAACATCTAATAATAAATTAACAATATTATGTTAATTTATTATTTATTATCTAATAACCTATGTTGTGCACTATTTTATTTCCAATACCCCCCTTTAGTGATAACATAGGAACTTATACGTTTTCCCCCCTTCAATGATGATTTTCTTTGGATTTCAATTTCGATTGATAATGCATCCAATTACAATTTGATATCCTATTACATAATTTACTTTTGATGATAATATAAATATTGCATGTTTGATGTACTAGCATATTCCAATCACAAATTGGTTTGAATGTCTGTTGTTGTAATAGTCCCACAATATTCTCCACAAGTGAAGAAAATCAAGTTCTTCTCAGGGTTATTTCTTTCCAAAATAACTACCATGAGTTACTCACCTTCTCTTCTTCTACATAACCAATTCTCATGTACATGAACTCCACTTTCTCTGAAATGCATTCATGCCATAAAACATTTATAGCCATATAGCCACCTTTCCAATGCTACTTTAATAATGTTTGCAGGCAATTAGAATGCTTTTCACTTTGTACGATGATAGCATCATTCTACTCCTCTTAGTTACACAACAATCTATAATGATCAATAATGTGGAATGGATATTAATAGGTTATTTGCCCTGCCTTCTATCATCCTCCTTTATTGGTGGTTAAATGATTAGCATACAACTGCAAAGCCATTCATTGGATTAATAGGTAAGTAGTTAAAACTGGTTTGAACACCTATTGAATCTTCTACCAATGCTAAATCTCCAATCCATAAACCATTAATCAATGCAGCCTCCACAATGTGACAATAACATTCAATGCAGTGATAGCAACATTAACAAAAACATTCAATTGCTGATTTCTTTTACCTCTTCGTTAACATTAAAATAATCCATGTATACATTCTCCATCTGCTACAATCCATAGAACCATATTTCTTTGAGTCATTCGTCAACCAGTTTACATTTCTTTTCGTGAGACCCCTTGACAAATAGCTTCTCTACTTAGGCGTCAACCTGTGACTTCTATGCAACTAAGAAAACCCTCTCATGTGATACCAAGGTAGATGCTAATATGGAAAGAAGAATTGATCAAAAGATGTCGGCACCCTAGGTTGAATATACTTAAAAAAACACTACGCTTTAGAAACTCTTCCTTCCTATCCAGGTTAGACACTTCACAATGTTAACATAGATGATTCCTTGGCAATATCACACTGGCGTATCCAACTGGTTAGACTTTAAAAAATTATAGTATTTATTTACAAAATAGTGATTGCACAAACTCTACATGCCAAACATTGAAACACATTCTTCACACTGCCAAATATGAATATAACAATGTCGCACTCATTCATAGGAACTAGGTTTTGTTGCCGGAGGGAGGGAACTAGAAACTATATACATATATATATATATATTATATATATATATTATATATATATATATTATATATATATATATAATATATATTTTATATATATATATTCTAATTTTGAATATGAACATGAACAAGATGAAGTGAAAACATTGTGAAAAGAATGTACACAATGAAGAGAAAGGTAATGCACATGAATGACGAATGTCAATAGGTTCACTACGAGGTTTGTGGTATCCACTAGTACCGTTGACAAATATGCAAGAAGAGTGGATGCTACAAACTCTAGGTTTTGCACGAGGTCCATGGTATCTGCTAGTCCTTTGTTCGCATCATTTTGGAGGAAATAAAAGTGAATGGAAGGCAAACAGAGAGGTCTCATAGGACACCTACTCTGATACCATATTGAAAATGGCAACACAATGAAGAAGAGCCCAAGGCTCAACCATATCAAAAACAATCAATCATTCATCTTCAACACTTGATTATTACATTTAATGGCTTTATATAGCCATACAACCTACAACTACCCAAACTAACTAATAGCTAACTAAAAACTAATCTCTAAACTAACACCTAATAATAAATTAACAATATTATGTTAATTTATTATTTATTATCTAATAACCTATGTTGTGCACTATTTATTTTCCAATAAGTATTACGGCCTCAAGCTAGTTGAGTGCCACTAAAACACAATAGTTTCAAAGAATCATCACAAAAAGAATACAGTGAGGCTTTAAGAGCCTTCAACAATCAGAGATAACCATCAAATATACATATAAATATATTCACGATTCAACATGTTATATGCATATATGATTAGTTCCCACAAGTCGACACAGTCGATGTCGTCCAAAAACAAAGGTTTAAAACTGTATTGGGAACCATTATATGTATGATCCATGAGCGCTAAGTCATCATACATATGATACAACACAGTTATAAATGTCTTGCATGCTGGGCTTTGAGCCTCCTTTCCCTATCTTCTGGCTATGATAGCCTTGTAGCCCATTGCTAAAATGATAACTCCCTATTATTCACCACCCCCGCTCTCTTTTTCTCTCGACATAGAATAATGATAAATTAGAATGAAGTCTTCCTTTGATAGCCTTTGATAACTATCAAAACATGGTTCTTTGCATGCATTTCTTGCATGCCACCTCACGGGATCTTTTGATCCATGCAGTCCACTCTTGGTCAGTCTGCGAGGAGGGCTCTAACAAGCCTCCACTCGGCCTAAAATCTCTCTTCCCACTCCTCATGGGTGATGGATATTGGTATGGCAAGAATATGGATAAAAATAATATAGCTATATGTATAGTCAAGATACTATTGATATCGACCTCTAAAGAGGTCCACACAAATGTAATCACCCTTAACTAAATAATAAGGGTTAAATAACTTCTATAATATCAAAGATCATCATCATAATAAAACAAGGGATGACACACTAATAGATTATGGTTTCTAGGGTTGAGTAATACTCCCCCTTAATCAATTATCAATCTTTGTCAAAAAACAAGAAATAAAGAAATAATATCCCAAATTGGAAATAAAAAAACAATAGAATTCTTTATCTCTTCACAAGACTAACTCTCAACTTTTGAAGATGTTCAAGGAACATCGTTTAGTCATCATAACCATTGTCGAGATAGCTTCATCGACAAGAAGACCCAAAAAGGAGATTGATTTCCTAGAAAGAAAACATGACTCAAGACAACTTATAGAGGGTTCATAAGGACATAGAATGTGATACTTAGATGGCTATTTGGCCCATTGCCTAACATTTATCTCTTCCTCTTGGATGATACTCTCCTTCCATCTTTGAAGGATGATTTATTTTCTTGATCAAATTCATCACCAAAAATTCATGATTAGTGTATCATCCTATTCTTGATAAATCATAATAATTAAATAATCATTTCAATCTTGAAATCTCATATCTAACTAACATAAATTAGTTTCCTAATAAACAATTATTAATCTGATGTTTTCCACAACATCTAATAATTCAACTCTTAACTAATCATCTTGATTACCATGCAAAAGTAAGATTAAACTAAATCACCAGTTGGGGATGTAACATATCTCTTCCCATAAGAATCATCGTCCCTAATGATTAATTGTCTTATAAGTTAATCAACATAATAAGAAAATGTTTCAAGAGCATAATAAATAAGTTTTTCAGAAAAGATGAGGAAATCTCGCAAAGAAATCATCATAGTTTTCCTAGATGGCATTTTCCTCTGCATATTGGTCCCACTGGACCTTGCACTATGTTATCTCTTTGTTACGTAAGCGTAACTTATGCATTTCGAGCACCTTGATGGGATCAATCATTACCACTCCTGGGTCCTTCACCTGTAAAGTATTCCAATCAAGTATAAGAATTTGATTATCTGCAATGTTAAACTTTTTCAAATAAGGAACATGAAACACATTATGCATCATGGTAAGAGTTGGCGGTAGAGCAATTCTATATGCTACTGGGTTGACTTCTTCGAGAACTTCAAAGGGACCCACATATCTAGGTGCCGGTCTGGACATCTTTCCAAATTTAATGGAACTTTTTTGAGGTTGTACCCTTAGGAGAACTTTCTCTCTCGCTGTGAAATGCCTTTCTATGTGCTTAGCATTTGTATAGCTCTTTTGTCTATCATTGGCTTCCACTAGCCTTCTGTTAATCAGATGGACTTGCTCTTCCATCTCTAACAGCATTTCTAGACTAGGTTGACCCTATCTTCTAGCTTGTCCTAGCTTATAGGGGTTTGGCACTTCTGTCCATTTAATATCTCAAATGGAACCATCTTAACAGTAGAGTGATAGGAATTATTGTAGGTAAATTCCACTAGAGGAAGATAATCCTCCCACTTGTATTGTTGATCCATGCAATACATTCTCAGTAAATCCTCCAACACTTGGTTTACCCTCTCAGTTTGGCCATCCATTTCAGGATGATAAGCAGAGCTTATATTCAACTAAGTTCCAAGTGAAGAGAACAAGGTTTTCCAAAAACTTGATGTCATTCGTGCATCCCTATCTAAGATAATCTTCTTAGGAATGCCATATAGTTATGCAGTCTAAAAATTTCTTGAACAAATTTTTGGGCTATGATGGGTTCCCCATCTGTCAAGTTCCCAAGTATAAAATGAGTGGATTTGGTGAGTCTATCCACCACAACCAAGATATCATTGTTCATGTTCCTTGACATAGGAAGCCCTTGCACAAAGTCCATGCTTATAATCTACCATTTCCACTCAATAATTTCATGAGGGTATAATAATTCTACTAGGTGATAGTGTTCCACCTTCACCCTCTAGCATTCCATACACATAGCTACAAAATTTGCAGCATCCCTCTTCATTCCCTTCCAAAAATATAAGGGTTTCACATCAGTATGTAACTTTGTTACTCCAGGATGTCCAAAATATGGTGCAGAATACACCTCCTTCCATACCATATTCTTTAACTCTACAGAGTAAGGTACATACACCCTTCCTTTAAACCTCAATAACCTATCTGGTTCAAGGTTCAATCCCTCATTTCTCAGATTCTGGGGGTTTTCCTCAAGGGCCTGTTTTACCTGCTCGTAAAACTCATCTTCCTTAGATTTTTGTAACCCCTGATTTCTAAAATTAGAATGTATGGAGATCATTGAGGAGATGTGTCTTCACCTACTCAAAGCATTTGCCACTCGATTTTATTTTCATTGAATGTATTTAATCTTGAAATCATAATCTGAGATAAATTCCAACCATCTTATTTGTCAAGCATTAAGATGTGGTTGAGTGAATAGATATTTAAGTCCTTGGTGATCTGTTTTCAACTCAAAAGGTTTCTTGAGTAAATAGTGTCTCCACATTTGAAGTGCATGAATGACCACTGCTAGTTCCAAATCATATGGGGCATAGTTTTGTTCATAATTTTTTAGTTTACACGATTCATATATGATGACTTGTCCATCCTAGACTAGTACACCACCTAAGCCTTCCCCTAAGGCATCAGTAATGACTATAAATTGACCCTCTAGGTCTAGTACTTTCAAAATTGGTGTTGAAGTCAATTTTTCCTTTAGTAGGTCAAAGGCTTCTTGGCACTTTTCTGACCACTCAAATCTCTTGCCTTTTCTCTGTAAAGAAGTTATAGGATATGCAATTTTAGAGAAGTTTTTCACAAATTTCCTGTAATAACTAGCAAGGCCCATGAAACTTTAGACCTCATGAACATTTCTTGGTATCAACCATTCCAAAATAGCCTTGATCTTAGCTAGGTCCACAGCTATTCCCTTAGCTAATATTATGTGGCCCAAATACTATACTTCCTTTTGAAAGAAAGTACACTTAGAGAGCTATCCATACAATTTATGTTCTCTCAATCTTTGAAGAACAATTCTTAAATGTTGCAGGTGCTCTTCCTCATTCTTAGAATAGATTAGAATGTCATCAAGAAACACTAGGACAAACTTGTCTAGATAGTCCCTGAATATACAGTTCATTAATCTAAAAGGTAGGATAATGAATTCATAATGCCCATACCTTGTTCTGAAGGTTGTCTTATGGATGTTCTCATCCTTCAACCTCAATTGGTGATACCCCGACTGAAGATTGAAAGAGGTACTTATTCTTAATGGTTGCTTTGTTCAACATGCAGTAGTCTATGCATAACTGCAAGGTAGTGTATTTCTTTTTCACAAAGATCACCGGTGCTCCCCAAGGTGATACACTAGGTCTAATCAACCCTTTCTCTAACAATTCCTATAATTGAGCTTTTAGCTCCATTAGTTATGTGGTCATTTTGTAGGGGAATTTAGAAATGGTTCCGAACCTGGAATTATATCAATAGAGAAGTCAAGGGCTCTTTTAGGAGGTAATCTCGGTAGCTCATTTGGAAATACATCCTCAAAATCTTTGAGAAAGAGATACTTGTCCAATCTAATCTTTCTTGACCTATAGACTCCTTTTCCCCAACTTCATTAAGCTTCTGAGATTCATAAAACATTAATTCATCTTGGAAATAGGTTTCCTCGGTCTCATTTAAGTTTTCCATTTTGATAGTGAAAAGCTGGCATCCTTTTCTTTGAGCTCTTTTCATTTGCAGGGCAGAAATTTGTCCTAGTTTCACTTCCCTAAGTTTTCCTTGAAGAAAGACTTTGTTTCCTAAATCATCCAGACACTCTACTATTTTAGCATAACAATCCACTTTGGCTCAATGTTTCCATAACCAATTTATCCCTACGCTAACATCATATGAGCCTAATGAGGCTATATAAAGATTTACTTCCATGGAGAAGTTCAGAAGTTCAACCCTAGCCTCAAATGAGCATTGCTCTACTTGAGCCTTGGTTTGGTTTACATATTCTATAGACCATGAGTTTGCCATGAATCAAGCCTTTCTAGGAATTTTGTTTACAATTTTACGAGAAACAAAATATTTGGTACACCAGTGTCAATTAAAATTGAAATTGGAAGACTAGATAAAATAGTTGTTGTCTCAATGGGATTTATTTGGTATTCAGTTTGCCTATTGTCTAAGGTTGCATGAATGCGTTGTTAGACATCACTTGTTGTGAGGGTAGAGGGTTTCCTCTTGGTTGTGATCCCTTTGTCTTTTTAGGACACTAGTTGGCGTAATGATCTCTTCCACATGTGAAGCACCCTCCCACTGGTCCGTGCCTCTCTTGAGGTTTTCCAGAATTGTCTCCATTCTTCTTAAAGTAGTTATTGCCCTTTTTCTCTCCCTTGGACTCAGTTTGCTTATGCTTGGTCCCCTTATCATTTTTCTTAGAATAATCTTGTTCTTCCCCTTTTTCTTAGAGAATTGCGAGGATTGGGACCAATTGTATCTCTTTCGGTTCCTTTCTCTATAAGCTGACATAGCTTTCAGTTTCTATTCTTGTTTGATGGCCTTTTCATAGACTTGGTCTATTGTAGTAGGACCATGAACATAAACCTCACCCCCAATTTGGGTGTTCAATCCCATTATAAACTTCTAAATACAAAATCTCTCATCCTGTTGGTACTGTGACACATATGTAAGCAAGTGGGTGAACTTTTCCCAATATCCATTCATAGATAGATCAACCTATTTCAGATTCTGAAAGTCTATAAGCTTCTGGTCATAGAACAGCTGCAGCAACCATCTTTGCCTAAAAAGTTCCACGAACTTGTCCCAAGTAAGGATTGTAGACCTCAAACCTAGTTCTATCTTTTTATTCATCCACCATGTGGATGCTTCACCTGCCAATTGGAATGCCCCCATATTGCTTTAGTGACCTCATTATAATTCCTGATTTTGAAATACTTTTCCATTTCCTTAAGCCATGCATCTACGGCATCTCCACTTATAGATCCATCAAATTTAGGAGGCATAACCTTTTTCATGTCTTGGGATAGTTCCATAGCCATATGGCTCCTTCTGTCCACTTCTTGTCTAGCCTTAGAGTTATTTTCTCCATTCTCACTTTGGGTGGCATCATTATGACGTGTCTCATCATAACCTCCATCATAGGCATCCTCACTGGGTTCTTGTTGACCCCTAACTTCCCATTTGAGAGTTCCTACTCTTGCACTTGTATCTTGAAGTAAGGCAATGATTCGATCAAGTTTAGCTTCAGAGTGCCCTAAATGTTTCCCTTCATCCTGGCTATCTCCCATTCTGGTTCTAATCTGAACCTTTGCTACAATCTACTTCTTCCTGAAGTTTGCAGATTAATCACGGATTAGTTTTTCCATGTCATTTAATTCATTCATAATACAAATCTATTCTCATCCATGTAATCTTTAACAAGAAAGGAAAGATTGTTAGAATTTTGCAATTGCATTGTAGTTTTCATTGGATTACATATAATCCACCAAAATTACAAAATTTTATTTACACCTTGCTTCTACAAGTCATTTACAGTTTGGGATAACTTCCCATATTCATTTCTCAACCTTGAGATTTATCATTTTAGTTTTAGGAGGTGAGGGTACATGCAGGTAATCCTTCACAATCTCCTTGGGTACATCATAATCCATAGGATTATTTTCCACAGCTGGTGCTTTAGGTGCAGAGGGTTATGTTGATACATCAGTAGAGTTAGGAGAAGAAATCCTAATTGCTTTTCTCAACTCCTATTGGATGCGTTTAATAGCATCAGTGAAGGTCATTAGTTAATCATGCTCCCACTAACAAACTAGACTATTCAAGTTGTTTCATTCTTGTGGCTCTTGCTTTTTCCTTCTAGATCTTAAGGTAACGCCCTTTATCCATTACCTTCTTTAGGGTGTTCTAATTCTTACCATTCTAGCATAGAACATCCAAACATTAGTATACTTAATGTTGGGTAAAAGTAATCATCAAGTAGTGAGCTCATAGGTCCATGTATTGAACCTCATATCTCTGATAGCATATGTAACATCACATTCCATAATGCTCAAAAAAATTGACATAATTATTCATCTTAATAAAGAATTAGATTAAATCATGATTATCCAAATCAAGGTAAACAAAAATGAATACTTATCATTTTGATAATTAAGCATGTTATTCTAAATTAGAATATAACAAAACTTACAATTTTTAATATCCAATTACATATCACTAGTGAATAACTTTCACTATACATGTACAAAGCTATGCTCAAGGCATCCAACATCAAATTATACATAATAACTTACTATCAAGGCATAAAATGAGTAACACTGTATCTGGAACATATGACATCCATCTTCATAAGCCTCATCTTGTCTCATGCTTGGGAAGGAGAGCATCATCCAGGTGCTTTTCCTCCAACCACAAACTAGCGGTCCCCCACACAACTTCCTACCTAGAAGCGGCCCTACCCTTCATGGAAGGGATAGATATAAGGAACTATTAGGTTAGCCATCTGAGTATATGGTGTTGTGTCCTTCATAATGCCTCACGGTCACACAACTATAGATCCACTCTAACTATGTATGACACTACTGGATACATTATTCCATTTGAAGCACTGTGGACTAACAATGCATACAGAGATGGATGCATTACTTTGGCCAAAGATTTACATACATAAACATTACACAATGAATGTTGTCGTATGTCCACCACCTTGACTTGACTTATAAGCTAACATGTCCTATAGTAAACATATTTTTGACCCTTCTTGGTCTAGAATAATTAAGTTTCAATACATCTTAGTCCATTGCTTGGACATTCGATTCTTGTTTCGAAAACCCATTTTTAGGGTCCTTGATTTGTTAGACATTTAGGAACTAGTGACTCCACATCACACTATCCCAAATTTCTTAAAGAAACAAGTATGTTCTTGGTTTCAACACTTAACCCTACTCGGTTGGTGTTTACTTTGTTTACCTATTTTCAAGGTTAGGCTCAAATCATAATATCTATGAGATGCTCATAAATACTCATAGAGTCAAACTCTTTTATAAGTTCTTCCTTAAGAGACTTTCCTAATGCCAAATATATAAAAATGATTTCCATTCACAAAGTTGGCATTTACCTTCTTTAATACCACTAGTTTATAAAATAACTAGGTTAAGTTCTTGTAATCAAAGGACCTATCAAGTAATTACTTCACATAGGTAATATGACATAAAGTCATGGCTGCCAAGAAAGCCATAAAGTATCTGCATGTTATATAGTAACCTACTCATCTCCATGAAAAGTCATAATAACCACAATATACACAATATGCACAAATAGTCAAGGCTCGACATCATTTACTATTGGGTTAGAAAGATAAAGAATCAAGTGCCCATGACACCAACTCAATTGTACCACTGAGTTAAAAGTTTTTGCATCTATCATGGATATGGCCATTGTTATCATGGAACGCAACAATTCTGTGGTATCAATACCATAGGTTGATGCCCTCAACCTGCCTTTAACAAAAGATTATCACCCTATCGGGCTCAGTAATAAACACTAGGTTTCCAAGTCTTATCGACTGATAAGTAATTAAAAGAAAATATTATTAAAAAAACATGGCTCAACCGGTTAAATGGTATTTCATAAGTGCACATGCATGCATAACTAGTGAAGGTATTACAGCCTCAAGATGGCCGAGTGCCACTAAAACACAGTAGCTTCAAAGAATCATCACAAAAAGAATACAATGAGGCTTCAAGAGCCTTCAATAATCAAAGATAATCATCAAATATACATATAAATATATTCACAACTCAACATGTTATATGCATATATGATTAGTTCCGACAAGTCAACATAGTCAGCGTCCTCTAAAAATAAAGGTTTAAAACTGTATTTGGAACCATTATATGTATGAGCCATGAGCTCTAAGTCATCGTACTTGTGATACAACACAGTGAGAAATATCTTGCACGGTGGGCTTCGAGCCTCCTCACCCTATCTCCCGGCTATGACAGCCTTGTAGCCCACTGCTAAAATGATAACTCCCTGTTATTCACCACCCCCCACTCTCTTTTTTCTCTTGACACAGAATAATGATAAATCAAAATGAAATCTCCCTTTGATATCCTTTGATAACTATCAAAACATGGTTCTTTACATGCATTTCCTGCATGCCACCTCGCAGGATCTTTTGATCCACATAGTCCACTCTTGGACGGTCCACGAGGAGGGCTCTAACAAGCCTCCACTCGGCCTAAAATCTCTCTTCCCACTCCTCATGGGTGATGGATATCAGTATGGCAAGAATATGGATAAAATAATATAGCTATATGCATAGTCAAGATACTATTGACATCGACCTCTAAAGATATCCACACAAATATAATCACCCTTAACTAAATAATAAGGGTTAAATAACTTCTATACTATCAAAGATCATCATCATAATGAAAAAAAGGGACAACACACTAATAGATTATGGTTTTCGAGGTCGAGTAATACTCCCCCTCAATCGTCTATCGACCTTTGTTGAAAAACATGGAATAAAGAAATAATATCCCAAATTGGAAATAAGAAAAACAAGAGAATTATTTATTTCTTCACAATACTAACTCTCAACTTTTGACAATGTTCAAGGAACGTCATTTAGTTGTCATAACCATTGTCGAGATGGCTTCACTGACAAGACAACCTAAAAAGGAGATCAATTTCCTAGAAAGAAAACATGACTCAAGACAACTTACAGAGGGTTCATAAGGACATACAATCTGATACTCAGATGGCTATTTGTCCCATTTCTTGACATCTATCTCTTCCTCCTGGATGATACTCTCCTTCCATCTTCGAAGGATGATTTCTTTTCCCGATCAAACTCACCACCAAAAATTCATGATTAGTGTATCATCATATAATCGATAAATCATAATAATTAAATAATCATTTCAATCTTGAAATCTCATATCTAACTAACATAAGTTAGTTTCCTCATAAACAATGATTAATCTGACATTTTCCACAACATCTAATCATTCAATTCTTAACTAATCATCCTGATTACCATGCAAAAGTAAGATTAAACTAAATCACTATTTGGGGATGTAATAATAAAGCTATAGCATATAAATATCTTCCTTAAGGTCCCCACATAAGAAAGTAGTTTTAACATACATTTTCTTAATCTCAAAATCACAACCTACAACAATAGATAATAGGAATCTAATATAACATAACTTAGCAACAAGAAAGAAAATTTCACTAAAATCAACTCCCTCTCTCTGGGAGTACTACTTGGCTACCAGTTTGACCGTGTACCACTCTAACCATCCATATCCTCTAATTTTTTTCTTATACACCCATTTACATCCATTGGGATTTCTTCTCTTAGAGAAACTAACAAGATCCTACGTGCCACAAGTATCTAGAGCCATCATCTCCTCCTGCATGACTTGCATTAAAGACTTGCTTTCCTCTTAAAAGAGTGCCTCCCTAAAAGAACTTGGTTCTTTCTCAGTATATAAAAAAAAAATACATCACAAAAATATAGTGGGCTATACCTATCAACTAGATTTTATTGTCTTCTGGATCTTCTCAAAGTAGGAGTAAGGGGTTCTACCTATTTTTCTATATGTTAATCCTACACATCTTACTCAAAAGTCTTATAGGAACCCTCTTCTTCCTCCTCACCCTCTAATCCATCATTATTTCCTTCCACATGTACATATTCCTACCTTTTTATCTTAGACTCAAAATGCACTATTTTCTTTCCTTCTTTCTCCTTTGGTTGTTCAAGACCTAAAAATGATCAAACTCCCTAAAAATAACATCTTTAGAAAAAGACCATTTTCTAGGTTAGTGGATTCCAAAGCTTATAACCTTTTATATTCTCACCATAACCAATAAAGATGTATTTCTATACTTTTGGATCCAACTTAGATAATTTTTATTTAGGCACATGAACAAAAGTCTCACAACCAAATACCTTCAAATGTGTAATAGCAGGTTTCTTACTTGATCACACTTCATAAGAATATTTATCAACAAGATCCAAACAAGGAGATCTATTAATCAAGTAACATGTAGTACTTATAGCCTCTGCCCAAAAACACCAATCTAGTTGTATACAACTCTACATAGCTCTTTCCATTAAGGTTTGATTCATCCTTGTATGGGGTTATCTTTTGTCAAAAAATACTTGCACGCTTACCAAACTCATCAAATTGCCTAGAATAATATTTACCACCACTGTCAAATCTCAACACCCTTATCTTATAATTTATTTTCTTTTCAACCAAGCCTTTAAATTCCTTAAACTTTGTAAAAAAAATAGATTTGGAATGCATAAAATAAATCTAGGTGTATCTAGAGGCATCATTAATGAATGTAACATAATAACAAGATTTTCCCATAGAACCCAATCTAATAAACCAAACACATTTGAATGAATGATTTCCAATAACCCCTTTCCCTTATAGCTTCCAGAAGTAAAATATTATATATTTTATTTATCAAACACACAAAGCTCACAAAAATCAAAATGTTCATCAGAACAAGAAAAAATATCAACCATTTTTTATTAAACAAGGTTTTAAAACTTTTTCACCATTATGACCCAAATGTTGGTTCTACAACATACATGTGTTTTTAGATTTTTCCAGTTACATTAGTAGAGTTACAAAATGTGGAGGCATTTATCCTAAACAAATTCATAATAGAAGATCTTTTAGCTACCACCAAACTTCATCTCACCAACCTACAACCAGACTTGTCAAATGTGACATGCATTATAGAATCACTCAACTTAGATACAAAAAGTAAGTTTCTCTCAAGTCTTGGAATGTACAAAACATTAGCACGAGATTTAATCCTCCCATCACTAAAACATAATTGTAACTTTCCCTTACCAACAATTTGATGGGTAGTGTTGTCACCAAGGAAAACTTCTCCATCGTCATAAGCCTTGTAATACAAAAACCACTCCTTTTGGGGAGTCATATGATAGGAGCAACCTAAACTGAAATGAGCCAATCATCATCACTAATAGTGTTAGAAAAAATAAACAATGCATCACTATTGAATCATCATTAAAGAAGATTTTTCTATGGAGGAACCAAAGGATTTTCTTTTTGTTTCTACATCTCATCTTCACATGCCCTCTCTTTCTATAGTTCTAATACTTTAGTCTACTCTTCCTTGGGGTTTTGGATTGACCTATTGATTTGGATCTATCTTTTGATTTCCTCCTATCTTGATTAGACTTGCCTTTATCTTTGGGCCTTACTTGAACATGGAGTGCATTCATTAAGCCATCATTCATGGGTTTCCTTCTCATATCATCTAAAAGCAAAGTAGAAATGAGACCATCCATCTTTAGCTTTGTACTACCACCACTAATGAAAAAAATAAATTTTACTAAGTTTCAAGTAAAAAACAAAGTAGTAAGACACATTTATCTTCTTCTTCAATCTTAACATCTACAGAAACTAGCTGACTCAAAATCAAGTTAAAAGCATTCAAATGATTTACAACTGAATCACCATCTTTCATTTTCAAAGAATACAAACATCTTTTGAGATAAAATTTATTTGTTAGACTTTTAGTTTGATAAATATCAATTATCCTTTTCCACAACTTGTATGCGGTAGTCTCCTCAAAGACATTCAAGAGAATGAAATCCACAAGACACAATTGAATGGTTCATCATGCCTTCTTGTCCAACTTTAACCAATCTTCATCAAACATTGTAGATGGATTTGTATCAGTTGCAACAACTTTCCACTAGTCTCTTTCTTGTAGGAGATCTTTTATCTTCACTTCCACAACTCATACCTAGCACCATTGAATTTCTTAATCTCTAAATGAAAGGTACATACCATGGTTTATAATACTTCCACAAATCTACAAAACTACTTAAAACAAAAGCTCCCATTGTAACCAAAACACAATCAACACTTCTAGAAAGTCACCCCCTCTATACACAACCAAGCTTTGATACCAAACGTTGTTAAATCAAGGTGAAGAATTGCAATAAAAAAATTTCAAAATGATGCAAATCTGATTTTAGTTATGCAACATTGGATTACCCATAAATGATTAAGTATGAAGCATAAATCAACAAGTAAAAAATAAGCAAACCATAAAGATTCAACACATAACACCGAATGTATGTGGAGAAACCCTTTTGAGAAAAAACTCCACCATCAAAGAGAGGTTGAAGAATGTATTAATATTCAAGAAGAATATACATATGCAACACTCTAACTCCCTTCAATTTGATAGCATTCTAACATCATATGTGTACCTATAAAATAACTTGTAAAACTACTATTTGATTCCTGCAATTGATATAAAAATGGGAGAGGAATACCACAAATGGTTTCCCAAAATAGTCTACCATCAAACCATGGTAAAATACAAAAACTCCATGCTCAAAATGAAGAGGATCTTTTAAGATTAGTAAATGTAACTCTCAAGGTGTCTAATATAGCAAATATAACTCTTGCACTAATAATAGATGACATCTTTGAGTTTTAATCCTACATAATGGAACACTTCACAAGGTAGGCATTTGAATTCACATCCATGCATGCATGTGGACCCCACTAACAATGCAAGATGCTTCATAACACCTTTCTGGTGCCCAAGTTGAAGAATCACCTAAAAATAGTAATTGTAACTGCCACTACCAACTCCACCTCCTTCATGAATGTCATTACAACTAATATTCAAAGTCAACAAGGAGAATAATAATAAAATAATAAATCTCTCAATAGCATGGGTGTCCAAGTACCATTCCAACATTGTTGGAGATGCATAAAATAATACATTAAGATTGCAATTAAATGTCACACTATCCTAACAATAAAAGAGCTTCCAATCCAAGGAAACATATTAAATAGTTTGAGCAGTTCTTAACTAAAAGGGAGGGAACTAACAAATTACTATGGGTCCACTTCTTTTATTGTACTTTAGAGTCACTACCTCATTCTTGGTATATACATTAAGAACAAAAAGGAGAAACAAAGGACTAGGATAAGCTAAAAGAAGATTTTCCTAAATTCTTTAACTTTTTTTATCAAGGTTATAAGACATATCAAGTATGTAGAAGGATCCAATCTCTTGTCACATTCCTAGTTGAAAAGGCACAAAAGAAAATTAATATGAATAACTTCAAGATGGCACCACAAGAGGTTACAAATAATTGGGAACCCATTAGGTTCATGCTATAGGAAATAGTAGTGATACCACCCAAAGTTTGTCATCTTCTACACATAGAAACAATTGATCTAGAAGGGATGAAAAAGGAACCTAAGATCTAGAGTTGGAAGTGGAAGAAAAAGATAGGATGTTGATCACTAGAGATGTAACACGTCAAAGGAAAGGCCATACAAACTTGGATTTATTGATAAACCAAGGTAAAGATGATGATACTCCCATTAATTTAGAAGTAGATTAGGTAGTAGAATAAAGGGGTGTCCTAGAACCTAACCCTATTAATAAGTAAATAATAAGGGAAAACACACAAACAAAATGGAAACATGTCATAGAAACAATGAGGCATAGTGTAAATTTTCACTCACATAGATGAAGATCCATAGCAAGAAACACCATCATGATTGACACTTGAGCATAAAGGTTACACATGATTTCACCATATTGTCTCTAGGATGAGACAATATTTTAGGCTAAGAAAGAATGTTGGCAAGATATAAGAGGTTGTAAGGTACCACACATATCATTTGGGTCATTTCTAGACCTATATATGGGTTATATACCACTTAAGTAGCCCTAAAACACCTCTAATATACCTGAATAAGCTATAAAAGAGTAAAATACCATAAACAAAAAGGTAAATTTGTGGGAATAAGATAACTAAATGTTATTATGAAAGTATATTATGGAAAGACATTATAGAGAGGCATTAAGAAGCTTTATAAGGAAGGGAAAAGTGGGAGATAAGAGTATGCATCATATGAATTATAAATGTTCAAGAATAAGTGTGGAAGATATAAGAGAAATATATGGGAAGAATGAGGAAGATGATAATGTGAGAGTAAGCATGAAGAATGAATTATAAGACATGTACATAAGATATTGAAGTATATTAATAGATGATTTTATATATAGTGGTGTATATGTGTGTATATAATTATTTGTAATTTGGTTTGTACTTATTTCATATCTAAGTTCTTTCTTTTTATTGCACCACACAAGGGTTTTCTACATATAACAAAGTATAAAACCTCAGACTCTGGTGTAGGCTTTTTTGTCAACAAATAACATTGTTGAATCTATCATTTAGTCTTGACTAGTGTTGTGGCTATGACTATGGCATTAGGTCTTGATTGATTTATTTCTTATTGAAAAATCTAATGCGGTATCAGATCCATGATGTCCTAGTCTAGTTTAACTCTCCTATTTTTTAGAACACTAGTTTTGGGGGCTTTGGGTGTGAGCTAGTTTTTGGTGAATTATGCAACATTTCTAGTTGACCCGGTATCTAGAGGGCTCGAGAAAGCCACTTTTAAATTTAATTTCACTCAAATTGGAAATTAGGAAGTTGAGATACCATTGGTGTTTTTTGTGTTTGATTTTCTTGGGTTTTGTAGGTAGCTCAAATTGAGAGGGAACAAGGCAAAAATTTAAGTGCATCAATCCAATTGGCAACACAAGAATAACTAAAATTAACTATAAGTTTATCAATATTTGAGAACTTTTTCTATGGGGCATATGGGTTTTCTTTAATTTTCATATGGATGTATTCATTTGGTACAAGCTCATGGTTAAATATTCTATTAAATGAAAATACATGACCTAGATATTCGTATGAAGTTTTAAAATCTATATTTTATTGGTATGTTATGGGGACACCTTTCATAGAGTTATTTTTATGGGTATGATGTTACTTTTAGGTTGTGTTTTAGCTAAAAACTATACTCAAGCAACCATTCCATCTTTCAAACATGGTAACACAACGATTAGGCTTTATGACCTTTCCTAGCATCCACATATGAGTTGTGTTCAAGATAGCGTCCCTTGTGTGAGCAACAACAATGTTAAGGCTTTACATCACTTTTTTGGTGCTCACTAAATGATTTTATTATGTTCCTTGATTGTCTCCCTATGCAAGGATTAGTTCCCTACAAAGAATACTCAACTCTATGTATGTATGAGAGTGTTTTCATAGTTCTTTTATAACATCAACCTTGATTGAGTTGCATGGAGAATTATTTACAAAGCCCTATGGTGCCCTATCAATGGAGCTGCATTATCTTGTAAAAGACCAATACCTATGTGGGGAAAATTATCTAAAAGCTTTTATGGTTGTGGACCCTCAACCTATAGTTTTCCACATAGAATTGCATAATACCTTTGAATCATGTTTTTTCTTTGATCATGGAAGCACATGCTACATGGTACCAATCCTAATACCTTTGGTCCTTGTAAACCACTATGTACTAAAATCCCTTGCCAACAACCACATAGGTCACAACCATTTCAAATAGCCTCAACCTATCTCCTAAGCCCATGGACCCCTCTACACAATCAGCCTGAGTGGCATCTAGCAACCTACATGGCATATGATTTCCTCTTTCCAATGGTCAAATAGTTCAGTGGCCACCAAAACTTAATAGATTATACCTAATGTTGGCATCTCCTATATTTTAAGAAGCCTTAACCATTTTAGTAGAGTTTTCTAAATTTAGTACTATTACCAAGTTTGGTGTATTTTTGCCAAATTTAGTAGATTTCTCCAAATTTAGTTGTTTTATTAAAATTGGCTATTTGCCTTTTGGGAGAGGCTTCATGATTGGAGTTTTTCCTTTTGCACTTAATCCTCAAGTGCCTCATTCTCAACCATTTGATGTCCTTTTTATGCAATTTTTTTATTTGAGTATTTTTCCTTTACACTTCATAATGGTCCAAGCAATTTTTTAATTTGATACACAAATTTTCCAAAATTTATAGATTGTCATAGTGTTGTTGTACAATTCTCATTTTGGGGACTTTGGAGAATCCATTTGGGTTCTTAGGGCTTCTATTCAGGTGTTATTTATTTGAAAATGCATGACTTATCAAGCTCCTCATAGTGGTACTATTGGTTAATTTTAATTATGCTCCAAATATAAAGTTTAAGAATTGTAGCCTCATTTTAGCATTTGTAAAGCATTGAGATCAAATCCACTCTATGATTTTTACAACTAATAATTATACATGCACTAAAATAAAGTGTCACAATCATTTTTTGTTAGGGGGTTTCATGATTGAGTAATTACTAAGGGGTTTAATGATTGATTAATTTTGGGGGTCTTTTATGGGGATATTGTAATCATGAACCAAAATAAAGTTTTATTCCATGGGATCTCTTCATTCAGTTATGAAATCAATTTGTGGAGTTCTTCATGAGTATCAAAAAATGCATCTTACTATTATCAATTGAATAAATAAAACTATAAGTCACAATGAGATAAATATTGAAAAATTTAAGATGGATTCACCTCTTGCTCCATCCTATGGACTTGTTCCTAAACCTAGTACCTTTTGGTGGAAGCAACTATGGGATGACAAGATTGATCATGCCATGGGCTTGATTGGTTTTTGTGTTGATATCAACACAATGTGGGCCACCTCAAATATTGAGTGGCCTTGTGACCTTTAGAATATAATTTGAGAGATGTATGGATTTGTAGATGGACCTCCTTCCCAAATGATCATGCAATGGAGTGTCTTGTACCCCTTGATGTTTTTCAACCATATGGTTGTGATACAGCAAAGGTGCTTTCCAAATGGGAAGATCTTGCATGTCATGATGACAAAAAGATTTCTCCTAGTTCTCTTTCTCCTCCTACAAATCCTTCCATTATTTCTTTAGCTTCTTTGACTCCTATTACAGAATTATGAGGTTGAAGACTCTCCCATTCTAGCATTGAAAGATTTATCTATTGTTAATACTCAATCATATGATGTGGATAGAGAATGGGATGAGTGGTGTAGTCCAATCACATTCACTAAGGTTCCACCATCATCACGTGTTGCTTCAATAGACTATAATGTTGCTTCATCAAGGGGTTCCAATAATTGTGTACTTTCAGAAATTGTGACCTCCCACAATTTCGCACTAGGTTTAGCACCCTCCTCCATGTGTTTGTGTACTTTCTATGTATTTGTGTATCTCCATTTGTTAAATGCCTGTTTCGACACCTAATTAAGAAATAATATGAAAAGATCTAATTTCTAAATTTTAAGGGGCCAAAATAGTTAGTACCAGGGCACCCCAGTGCCCGAGTCCAACCTTTTTGCCCCAAACAAAGTTTGAATTTCAAGTGTCAACTTTGCTACATCAGGTGGTACACCTCATGTCAGCCTAACATGAATTCTTTTAGATGTAATTGAGATTCAGATATATAGCTCTCTCTCTTATTTGAAAGGATGAACAAATGAATGATGCAAAAGTGATTATTTGAATACTTGATACATGTTCTATACATAAAATATGAAGTTGTCTATCTATAGAATTATTGTTGCTATCACACTAACCCTTGTAGGTATCTAAAGAAGCTTCCTTCTTTCTCTAGCGACTAGTGTTGTGACATCAAGTCCAATTAGGGTTTTATCATGAGTTTGTTCCATTTATGTTTGATCATTACTATTTTATTAGTTATTTGCCTCTACCTACCTAGGGCACACACTCTCTATCCCACTTATCTCTATTTTTGTGGAAGTGGGAACACTTACACGAAGGTTTGACTGTGGCAAGCCTCTATACAGCACCCAAACATTTTCCCCCTCCTTGTGTGTGTAGATCTAGAGTGAAAGATCTCAGATATTGATGGACAAAGGATAGATAGGAGTTACAGAGACTAACACATCTACACAAAAGTGACTCTACCCCAAAACCCTAGGACGAGGGTGCCCCAGTGCCTGTGTCCTGCCATTTCTTCTTCTATTTTTGGTGATAGGTTCCTCTCTATCTGCTATGTTCTACTCAATGCCTATTTTTTAGTTTCTATTACTGTAATCTTCTCTGTTACTCAGTTTTATCATTATACCTCCTCATTTGCATAGTTTCATAAACTCTCTTGCATCAATCTCTAATCATAGCAACAATAGAACCCCAAGACTCCACCAACACTTGTAACTTAGCTCTTCTCTAGGGACAGTAGCCAAGTCTATAGTCCTTGGTGGATTGTGAGCATTCTAATGTTATATGTGGAGAGAGATTGACCTAGTTGATTCATTGCTGATTATGATCCTCTTTCCACACCTTAACATTTTGGTGAACCTAACATGCTTGCACCTTCTTTAGATTTGTTGTAGCTTAATTGTACTTTCTTTAGCTTTGCTACACTTTTTTTAGTGTTGGTGTGTTTAATTAAGCTCATACACATAGTTCATTGTTGAGACGTATCTCACAATTGCACTTACTAATTTCATTGTTCTTATTTGTATTAGTGTTTGGTTAGTTTATAACCTAATTAAACACTTATATTGCATATCTTGTTTTACTTTATGTCTATAGAAAGCAAATGAAACAGTTAAACATTGTTCTTTACTTTTGAAAACATAAAACACAAACAACATTCTCTCTTTCTTCTATCCCTTAATCAACATATTAGTCCTGTCATCACTCTTTCTTCTATATCACTTCCTACAAGTACATGAGCATTGTAAGATTTGTAATTACTTTATGAGTTTTGTGACCTAGTGCTCCGAATACAAACATCCTATGAAAAGAAGTTATCAAATCCTAATGGCCTCTCGTCCATTATCTAGCTTCGATGTTGCCACATCAAAACGTGAATTGGATAACATATTTATACCAAGGAGTTTTGGAAAGTGATCATCTCATAATTACATCTCCACCTTGCCGATGATCTTTGAAACACAACCTTCTCTTGATGCTTTTGAGAACTTGGTAGCCCATGTTCTGGAGGCCCAAATTCAAAAACTAGACAATGAGTTGGCTAGTTTCCAACAATTTTTGGGC
Source organism: Cunninghamia lanceolata (assembly GCA_027924645.1). Classification (NCBI taxonomy): domain Eukaryota; kingdom Viridiplantae; phylum Streptophyta; class Pinopsida; order Cupressales; family Cupressaceae; genus Cunninghamia; species Cunninghamia lanceolata. The sequence continues at coordinate 1,571,356 of BSBN01000124.1, read as the reverse complement.
ATGGAACACTTGGCTGGGGAGGCTATACCTCTTATAGAGAATATAAGAAATTTGGTGCTTGATGATCCCCAAGGTGTGGAAGTTCTACACGGTCTTGCTCACATAGTGGATAACAACATTATGTTGGCAACAAGTTCCGTAGATACTCTCAGCAACATGTCTTCTCAACACCAAATGGGGACACAAGTGTCAATACCCATAGAGACATCTTCTATTCAATTATTCACTTCTATTGTCACCATTGCTACACAAACTAGTAATAATGCTAAAACTAGTCCTAAGGTGGTTAGTGAAAACTATACTTTTGTCCCACCTTCCTCTGGCTACTAGTCTACCTATCAAAATCTTATTCCAACCACTTCCTAGTGTCTTGTTAACCAACTCTATCCATAATTCACTTACCAAAATTCCAATCATATGGTGTCTCAAGCTTTTGTTAGTTCATCCCCTTCTCATTCCATCCATTCATAAGTTAATTCACCTATTGATCTTGTCATATACCAACTTTTGCAAAATGTATTCCTTACAACGATAATTAACAACCATGAGTCAAAGTCAATCACACCCCACCATTCCATCCTAATATACCCATAATCCATTATCCCTTTCTATCCTTAAAACTTTGATGCCTGATAAGTTTGAAGTTCCTCGTTTTGAGAAGTATTCTGGAAAAGGAGACCCGAATATCCATGTGTCAACCTTTACCGCCTTGTGTAGTGACTTTCTATTTGAATATGCTCTCTTGGCTAAAATCTTTCCTAGGTCACTAAAAGGCATGGCCTTGGATTGGTTTTTCTCTCTACCTACTAATTCAATCGATTATTTTCAACAGTTCGTATCAATCAATTTCTCTAACACTTTCAAGCCAACATCTGACCTCAAGTAACATTGACCAGCAAGGAGTGAAGGAGAAAGTAACTAATTTCATTGGGTGCTATCAAGCCCTCTTTTCTCAAATTTCTTATTCTCTTCTAAATGTTGATGTGCAAAGGGTTTTCATTGGGAACTTACAACCATAGATCTGTGATAAGATTCTCTTAATGTGATATCCTTCTTTTACACATCTTTACACAACTCTCGGTGATTACCAACTATCGGTTAGTCAGTATGAGGGTCTTCCTCATTAGCTCCCATTGGTCAATCTGAATCTTCTTCTACACATCTTCAATCATTTAAGAAACAAAACAAAAGTTTTATCAAAATTTCTTCTAATTCTTCAAACAATATTCAATCACATGTTGCGACTGCAATGCCTTCTGTTGCGACCCCCTATAAATTCAAACCAAGGACTCAACAGTTTTCCCAACTTTCTGAATCTCTTCATTCCATCATGCAGTAGCTCCTTAATCATAACCTTATCCAACTTCTACCTATTCACCCCATTGACACTTCTAATATGTTGTCTCCTTCTTTCAACTCGAAGGCCTTTTGTCAATATCATTGAACTCCTGGACATGATATTGAGCAATGTATGTGACTGAAACATGAAATTAAAGACCTCATCAACTCTAATGTTTTTTATTAAAAGGGTAAAACAAGTTTTGAAGGGGCCCTAAAACCTTATTACAAAATGTTTCCCAATAGACTAAACAAGATTAACTGCCAACCAACAAACAATAAGCAAAAAACAACCATGAAACCCACAACAAAACACTAGCACAATCATAGGTTCTTTAAAGTGTCGGTTGCCTCCAGTTCATGTTTACAAAAATTATCGTGCAATTTCACAAATTCTAGCATCTCATCTTTTTCAGCTTCAAACGATTTTTTCTTGCTTCCACAAGTATGGGAACTTGGCCCTCCCTACTCAACATTCTTACCCTATTTTCCTTTACTAGTATTCATCTAATCCTTGTCCCCAGCATCCTCCGGACTCTCCTTACCCATGATCTACTCCTCCCGGAGTTACTTTAGCTTGTCGGTAAGAATCCTAATAACTTCCACACTATTATATATAGTACATTTATTGATCTCTACCACCCTCTCTAGGTTCTGTTTAATCTCTTTCAGCTCTCTTTGACCCATCAATGCGAGCTTTTGTAAAGCACAAAAAACTCACCTACTAAAAATAGTAAACCAAAAAGCCTTACTCATTCCAAATAAAGAAAGTGATAGATTTTAATAATAAAATATCTATAGATGCATAAAAGGAAGTACAGTTACTTACACTGAAAAAGAGAGTTATTACAACTATTTTAATGTTACAAGTACAAGATATTACATCAATTGCCTCAAATGTGAGTAATTATACAAATACAAATACAAGTTGGCTATGCAAGCCATACAAGAATAATACAATGAATATATACATCATAAATCAAATAGTCATAAGAAGCTTGGTCCTCAACCGCCATGACACCACTGGTCTCCCGCAATCCGAGGCCAAGAGTGTGGTTAAGGTGCTTTTTCCACCCAACCACGAAGTATTGATCTTACCTGGATTTCTTCCTAACTCGAAGAAAGCACCGACCCTACACAAGGAGCCTAGCAATCTGGAATGGTAAAAGTAGGAGGGAACTCTTGATGCAAGCATGATGCCTATATATGTTCCTAATAAATAGAATGACATATTTCTTGCATGCAGGATGTGACAGAGACATATACATAAAATTTAGGCTTTTCTAATCCATCTATTTCAATGGTACATGTAGCTTTGGCCAAAGCAATTAAATAACAAAAGTGGTAATTTAGAAAAATTAAATTACCATCTCTGGGAGCCCACATTTGGCATCCTATCCTGGAAGTAAATTACACATAAATAAAATGCCATTCACATAGTTCAAAAGAAAAAATTGTTTAAGTTTAAGCATTCATTATCATAGTGTCCATTTTGGAAATATAAGTTTACTTCAACCAAATTGTTATTCAGGTTTGCATGTTTTGGTTTGTGTTTTCACAATAATCTAATAAAGAGAAGTTGTTTACTAATTTTGTGATATAAATAAAATGAATCTATGAATTTTCCTTATTACAGTTTTATTTCATTTCTATGGTTTCAGTATATTTTACCAAAAATCATATATATATATATATATATATATATATAACTTGACTGGTTTTATATAATAACTGATTTATGTATATATAGAAATTCCAATATGCATATTTATACAACAGAATAATCATCAAACAAGGCAAAAATCAATAAGGGTACATATATATATTACAAAACTTCATATAATCTGCCATATACTGGCATTACTTCAGCATTAACAGTACATTATAAATGATATACAGAAATTGATTTACATACTGCAATTATATAAACTTACATCTATATATAGAAATTTCAATATTTCACATTGTTACTATGGGCTGAATTATAGCAGTATTAAAATGATATAAAAGCATGTGTTAAGGCAATCAAAGTAGAATATGAATACTTTATATATATATTAAAAACCTACAACAATTGATAATTTCTCGGCATTAAGAATATATATACAACAAATGATTATATTCTTAATGCCAAGAAATTATCAATTGTTGTAGGTTTGTAATATATATATATATATATATATATCTGAGTATACTTGTATTTGTCTATGTATGTCGTATAAACATCACTTATAATATGTTAATCATTCGTTGTATATATATTCTTAATGCTGAGAAATTATCAATTGTTGTAGGTTTTTAATATATATATATATAAAGTATTCATATTCTATTTTGATTGCCTTAACACATGCTTTTATATCATTTTATATATAACTTTTACAAGATATATACATACATTGGTCAAATTTTAAGACAGAGAAGAGTATAAAGCAAAGGTTTCATATTTTACTTAAAGATATTTGAAAGCATTCACAAGAGGCGAACCTCCAATATGGAGCGGCATGGCGACTATGGCTCTCCCATGGGCCGTAAGGCCTATGGGGGAGTCATACTCCCCGCGATCCCCTTTATGTTGCAGAGGTAAAACGCAACGGGAGCTTACAAATGGGAAGGAGGAGTCACTAACACAACCAACATGTTATAATACCTATTGGCTTATCAGCATCATCATATTTCGAAGAGGCATGAAATATCCTCCTGATGACTACTGTTCACTTCCTTATCGCCTTTCGCCTTTCGCCTGTCAGCAGCATCATCATGTTAGGCAAGCGCAAACATCCTCCTGATGTTCACTGTTCATCTTACCGCCAAACTCTATCTTCATCATCATGATGTTTAGCATCACCTTCATCAGCAGGATATAAAATATCCGGTTCCTCCGATATATCCTGATGACGACAACTTCAAGCACCTTGCCTTCGATGCTTACATCACCCCGATATCCGACTACTCAACCAACAGCATCATGATATGACTTATCCGGTCATATTGAAACATCCTGATGATGTTACCCAAACTTTATACCGATGACTTACGCCGATGCCAAAACACTTAGTGACAGCAGGATAAACTTGCATAGGGTGATATTCGCAATATCCTAATGACGATGACATCACATGCACCTGATGATGATGTCAATGCACCTGATGATGATGTCATCTGGATATAAGATCCTTATATCCTCCGCAGCACGATAATGAAATATCGGGTGATCTTTTCAATATCCTGATGATGACCTTTCCTGTCCTTAGCCAAAAAGTGAACTTTCACTCCTGCATGCGATAGCGACATGCGAATGATGGGTACACACGAAAGATGATCCTGACGATGATACATACACTGAGTATATATCCAACCTATATCATCCTGATGCACTTGAAACATGCACTCTTCGTCAGCTTCATAACCCGATCCGGATAGCAATATACTCACAGATGTCGATGCGATTCACTCCGTCTGGAAAAGCACATGCAGATCCCTGTATATCCATCAGCTGCATGCAAACTCACAGAACCGCACAATTTCACAAAGAGAATATGACGATCGGGCCGGATCACCTTCAGATCAAAACTTAACAGTTTATCTTCCTAAATCCTAGCACATGAGGATGCTAGGTTGATTCATAGCATGCTACCAATCGATCTCCCACACAATGAAATGCATAAACAGAAAACTAGAATACAACCTAAACTAACATGCATGACCATTCCACCGATTTACAGAATCAACCGGTGGAAGGGTTGAAAGAATCCATTAACCTGTAATCAGAACAGAAATCAAAACAGAAACAGCTGAAAAACCAGATAATGCAATTGATGAGATCTTATTTAGATGAAACACAAATGTCCTGTCTCTACAACAATGTTTCACAATGTCTGGACTAATCTCTGGATCTCACTCAATCACCAGTACAACATAACACAACTACTACTCTCCTTGATACGATTATAATATTCTCTTTCTGATAGCATATCATACCCTAACTGATCTGAGTTATTTATAGCAATATCCTACGAGTACTACCAACTCGGTTCCCAGCGGCTGGGAGCTTCCAAGCGGCTAGGAGAAGACAGCTCAGACAACCTGATCACGAACTCTAACTACCTGCACACTCTCCTAGGCTGATCTAATACATATGCATTGGTCCAATGGACCTTATTACATTATGAAGTCAAACATGCTAAAAATAGACTAATGTCCTGTCATGCGGACAATGAACCTATATCCTGTCTTCTAGGGGTGCTCCTGCACCACTTTACAAGGCTGCGGTTGCTGAATACATGACTGTCACAAATGTGATTTACATAGTGCGTTACATATGATTTTATATATATCATACAATTTGCATATGATCATATATCATGTGATCTGCATATGATTATATATCATACGATCCAATACTGGTAATGATTAATACAATTTTACATAACAATTATAGTATATGCTAAGGCAAAAACACAATAGTATATATATATATATATATTATTGTTGTTTTGTATTTATATAGTATTTTTACCACTGTTATTTATGATGTATATATATCAGATAAAATTGTTGTTAAAATTATTTTTATATCTATATATATAATTTTAACAACAATTTTATCTGATATATATACGTCATAAATAACAGTGGTAAAAATACTAGATAAATACAAAACAACAATAATACATATAAATTATCATTCAAAAATAATGATATCAAATTCATAATTATATAATCAAATTTATAATGACAATGAATTTATCATTACACATGGAAACAAAGATTGACCATACAAGCACTTATTCACACAAATTGATATTATGGATTTTCTTAAAAACCTATGAAGATGCTCTCCGAAAGTTGAATCCCTTTCTATCCTCCTCTCTTCTTCTTCTTATTCCTTGAATGCTTCCTTTGCCCAAATCTAAAATCTTCTTGTTTGTACTCTTGTTCTTCAGAATGGATATTGTGAATGAATCTTGTGTGTGAGAACGAGGAGGTTTTCTCTTTAAATAAATTTCTTTTCCTCTCACAATCTAACAATAGACAGCTAAAAATATCCCCACTAACATTAATCTCATCGTGGAATAAATGGCATGCAGAGGTTGATGCAAATAGAGGGAGTAGTAGTAGGCTTATAGAACTGTTACAAGCAATAAAGATTGGGCTGAATAAAAATAGTCAATTAACCTTCCTTTCTTTTTCTATTTTTTATTTTCTAAGAATTATCTCTAACTTATCAAATAGAAATACCTATTCTTTTCTAGAAAGCATGAATTTAATAACTAACATTATTTAATTAATTAAATTTTCAACACAATTATTTCTAAAATAATAAATAATAATAATTCTAATTTTCAAATAAAAATCAACAATAAATTAAAACTACTTTTATTTTACTATGAGCATTTTTAGTATTAACTAACAATTATTTACATAATCAACTATAACATAATAATGATTTTTCCTTTCTAGTAAAATAAGAAGCAATATATCAATTTAATTATTTAATGCAATAATAATGCAACTATATGACATCTAAGTGTCTATGTGTGCAAGAGAGAGTCCACTCCATCCTAATCCTGTCAGGTAGCTAGCCAACTCTACCTTAACCACACCCTTGTCTTCGACAATCTGCAACTCATGAAACTCAAATTTTCCATTAATAGGTTAGTGTACAAATAGCCGAAGGATTACATCTCATTATTTCAAAGTAAAGTAATATTCACTTTATTTCATCATTTCATAAAATAATAATATTCACTTATCTCATCCTTTGAAAATAAAATAATATTTATTTAATCCCCACACAATTATTCATAAAAATAGTTCCAATTATAGTAAGTTTAGAATGCATCAAAGTTTGAGATGTGACAACTTCAAAGTCCTAGGTAAACTTCCCCATATCCTTTTCAATCTATCCTATTTTCAAAATGACATCCCAGCTAAGCTAAATTTCTGAACCAAGCCTATCATCAATGTTCACTCTACTACCCTTTTTCTCCTGCAAAGCACTCAACCTAATATTGATTCTATTAATATCAATGAAGAACCACTTAGTCATATGATGTTGACTGGCAATAGCATCGCTGACCAAACCAAGAACCTCCAATAGCTCCTCTCTGTTAGCAATCTTAGATAACAAGAAAGAGAAATCCTCAAGAAAATTACAAGAGGGGTCAGGAATCATAGGGAATGGCAAACCAATTCCTAGCTCTTTAGTGACAAAACCTTTGGTATTCTTAGGCTTGCCCTTGGGCTCCCCATCCATCCCCTCCAGACCAATCACCTTACCCTTACCCTTATTCTATAATGCCCCGCCACAGAACCCTAGAGATAAGCTTAACTATGCAACACAAAAGGCAAATTTTTTATTAAAAAGAAATAATAATGAAATGTCGAGCATATATATATATATATATAACCATCTAATCAAACACACTGTGGAAGAGAATCACAATGTAGCAGGGTACTCACGCATGAGTAATGTGATACTGTCCCTTCCACCAATCACATCCACAAGTAACCATATCATGCATACACAATAGTAACTAAACAACTAAATGAAAACATCATTAGATAATCGCATTAAGCACATGATAAAATTGATCCACATAATCAACTAAGTCCATAACTAATCATGATATAAGCATAAAACATTAGTTCTAACAACATCATCAAAGCAATAGACAAGCATCATCAGAACAATAAATCCAAGATGTCATAATGTCTAAACATAACAACTATCAGAAAGCCATAATGAGGGGCACTATATCCTCCCCCTAGGATCAGGCTTACTCGTGGAAGCCTGCAACAAAATAAGGGTAGAGATCTTGCATCCCAACACAAACACTAGCCAAGGACAACCTCAGGTTGTTAGGTGAGGAAGAAAAAAAGAAAAACATACTCTACATAATCTAAGCAACTAGGACAACATAATGAGCTTATATACACCCAGAGTACCCAGTGTTTAAACCTGGCTCTTATATCAAATGTAATGCCTTGCCACGGAACCCTAGAGATAAGCTTAACTATGCAACACAAAAGGCAATTTTTTTAAAAAAGAAGAAATAATAACAAAATGTCGAGCATATATATATACATATAACCATCTAATCAAACACACCATGGAAGAGAATCGTAGCGTAGTACTCATGTGTGAGTAATTGTAGGGAAAGCACAGGTGTGGAATATAGCTTCCCTAATGTTAATTCAGAGAGGATAATGTAGACAGGTAACTTTCAATTCAAAAACTACAGATGAATACACCAGAAAAATAGAATAAACAATTAAGACAACACAAAATGACACCAATTTTACGTGGGAAAACCCTTTCAGGTAAAAAATCCAGCACCACAATAGAAGCTATCTTTATTACAGTAAACTAAAAGATTACAATAAAGATCCCAGCTCTGTTTGTTCAGGTTTCAATTCTCTACAATTATACAAAGTCGTTTATTTCATCTGCACATCTACAGAATAAACTGTATAATCGAATCGTTTCATCTATCTATAATGACACCAACAGATCTGTTTATATTTCTAGTCTTCAAGAGCAAAGACAGTTATTCAACTTTTGCCCTAACTGATCGATCTAACTTCCCTAGCGTTGCTTCCTTTCAACAATCGTAACTATTCACATTCTCGTGAGATGTTTAATCCCACATGCACCAAGTTGCAGACAACATTCTGATTTATATCTCTGAACTCTCAGTAATACCATCATTGGCAATTTTGTTGCCGATGATGCCAAACCAAAGACCCATCGAAATAACCCGCTCCATCGGTGAGCGCTTCACTTTCTACACTGATAGTTCAATGTCTCTGCGATGGCCAAGTCCTCCATATTTCATCGGACAGACCTCCGCCATCGGTCCAAACACTTTACATTGTGCCGATGATCTATCTCACATCGATCGAACTCCATTGCCAACTCCTATCGAAGTAACACAAAGTCATCGATAAAGGTTAACAAAGATCCGTCAACGATGTTCAGTCATAGCGATGACTGGTCACATTGAACCTTGAACTTGTTGAACTCTTGATAGGTTCAATGAACCCTTAAGCCATTGAACTCGATGTCTGATGTTGAACCTTGGAACTTGATGAATGGTTTAATGAACCCTTGAACCATTGAACACAATGAACTCCAAAAAGGTTCAACGAAGAACAATGATTAAACATGAGGTTCAAGCAATAATTTGAGACACAAGTTCTCTTCAGTCTCCCACTTGTCAAAGAGATTACTGCTACGTTCTAGTCCTCATTCAATTATTAAGAACTATGGGCCCGAAGACCCATTTCATCTGAACACCATTTAAACTTGGTCATGCTCACTGGTTTAGTTAAGGTGTCAACAACATTTTCCAAAGTGTCAACCTTTTTTAGCTTTGCCTTTTTGTCTTCCACCATATCACGAACAAAGTGATATTAGACATCAATATGTTTTGTCCTAGCATGGAATGTAGGGTTTTTCGCCAAACAAATAGCACTTTGACTGTCACAACAAATTTGCATCTATCCTGCATTAAAACCAACATCAGAACACAATCTTTTCAACCAAACGGCTTCTTGGCATGCACGAGTAGTTGCCACGTACTCTACCTCTGTTGTGGACAAAATGACTATAGCTTGTCGCTTGCTCATCCAACTAATAGCACCACCATTTAACATGAATACATATCCACTGGTAGATCTTCTACTGTCAATGTCCCCTACCCAATCAGAATCAACATATCCCTGAATGTTGATAGATCTCTAAGATTCAATTGAGTTTCCATGATAGCAAATAGCATAGTCAAAAGTTCCCTTCAAATACCTCATAACTCTTTTCACAGCATCCCAATGTGATCTGCTTGGATTCACCATAAACCAGCTCAAAACTCCCATTGCTTGGGCAATGTCTAGTCCGGTACAGACCATTGCATACATTAAACTGCCAACAACACTTGCATAAGGCACTCTTTTCATGTCGTCAATTTCATTTGAAGATTCTAGAGAATCTTCAACAGATAGTATCATTCCCTGCAAAACTGGAACAACTAACTGTTTGCAATCAAACATATTAAATTTATCAAGAATAGTGGTAATATACTTGCTCTGGCTGAGCCAAAGCTTTCTCTTAGATCTATCCCTTTTGATTTCCATTCCCATAATGTACTTCCCTGCCCCTAGATTCTTCATTTCAAATTTCAAGGACAACTGAGATTTTAATTCTGAGATCATCCCCTTACCATTTCCAATGAACATGTCATCCACATATAGTGCAATTATAAGAATCTGATCACCATCAGTTTTATAGTAAACACAATGATCAGATTTAGATTTGACATATCCCAAAGATAAAACATACGTATCAAATTTCATATACCACATTCTAGGAGATTGCTTCAAACCATAAAGTGACTTTTTAAGTTTACATACCAGATGTTCTTTACCTTTTTCCACAAAATGCTCTGGCTGGGACATATAAATTTCTTCTTCAAGGTCCCCATGAAGAAATGTTGTTGTCACATCCATCTGCTCAATTTCAAAGTCATACAGTGCTGCAAGTGACAACAGGAATCTAATGGATGTCAGCTTAGCTACAGGAGAAAAGATTTCTCCATAATCTATACCTTCCTTTTGGGAATACCCCTTAGCAACCAGTCTTGCCTTGTACTTTTCAATATGACCATCTGGACCATATTTCTTTTTAAATACCCACTTACAGCCCACAGGTTTTCTACCTTCAGGCAAGGGCACTCGATCCCAGGTTCCATTTTTCTCCAATGATGGCATTTCACTATCCACGGCTTCTAACCAAGAATCTGAATCAGGTAAACTAATAGCTTCTTTCATAGTCCTAGGTTCATTAGTATCAGTAAGCAAAGCATAGGCACAACTTAAATCAAGTACTGAAAATCCATACCTATCTGGTTGTCTTCTTTCACGTGTAGACCTCCTCAATGGTTGAGGTGTTGGTTCAGGTTCTTGCTTTGGATCTAAATCTTCAGAGCTACCCGAACTCACATATGAATCATCTACACTTGGTGCTTGTTGTTCCTCCTTTACAGGGGTCAGAGGAATATTAACAACACTCTTTTCTTTATTCTCTTTTGTCTTATCCGGCTAAGAATCAATAACTAGAGGTTTCAGCTCTCTAAAAATTACATTCCTGCTATAAATTACCTTTTCAGTTTCATGATTCCAAAGCTTGTACCGTTTAACACTGACTCCATAGCCAATAAAGATACATTTGACTGCTTTGTAATCCAGCTTAGATCTTTTTACCTCAGGAATATGAGCATATGTCTCACAGCCAAAGACATGAATATGTCTTAGAGAGGGCTTCTTTCCAGACCATGCTTCCATAGGCGTCTTATCAACCAATGCCGAAGTAGGAGAATGATTCAGCAAGTAACAAGCTGTAGCAACTGCCTCAGCCCAGAACCTTTGTTCAAGCCCAGCATAACTCAACATACTTCTTGCTTTCTCTATCAGTGATCGATTCAACCTTTCAGTAACTCTATTTTGCTGTGGAGTATAAGGTGTAGTCTTATGCCTTTTTATTCCATGATCAAGACAAAACTTATCAAAATCTGCATTGCAATATTCACCACCGTTATCTGTTCTCAAACATTTTATTTTTCTACCAGTCTCATTTTCCACAAGATTTTTAAATTCTTTAAACTGACTGAACACTTCTGATTTGTTTTGCAAAAAATATACAAATGCCCTCCTTGAATAATCATCAATGAATGACACATAGTATCTTGATTTAGACAGAGAAGGACATCAACTAGACCCAAAACATCAGAGTGTACATAGTCCAGAACACCAGAAGATTTATGAGAACTAGAGTAAAATGAAACATGGTTCTGTTTTCCCTATATGCAATGTTCACAAAAATCAAATTCCAGATTACAATCAATCGGCCCATCTACCAGGTTTTTGTTCTTCAAGGTTTTTAAACCTTTTTCACCTATGTGACCAAGTCTATGATGCTAGAGCATTGTTTTCTCTGCAAGAAGTTTAACTTCCATAGAATTTGCATCATGTGTTACAATAGTAGCTTTTTTAGATTTTACAGAGACATTATTACAGCACACTGGTTTAGCATCTAACCTATACAAAGTTCCAATGCGTTCAGCCTTTTCCAAAACAATAGAACCTCTAGTCATCTTACAGCCACCATTCACAAAAGTAACTTGCACTCCAATATCATTAAGCTTACTAACAGAAAGTAAATTTTGAGCCAGACCTAGTATGTGTAGTACTCCATTCATTCCCTTTATTCTGCCATTCGAGAACTAGATTCTGACTCTTCCTTGGCCAACAATTTCCAGTGTTGAATCACTTTCCAGGAACACCTTCCTACCAGCATACGGTTCATACTTAGTGAACCATTCTCTGTGAGATGTCATATGAAAAGATGCTCCTGAATCCACCAGCCATACATCTTCAGATGCAAGCGTTGCCAAGGAAGCAATGAAGGCATCAACATCACTTGGAGAAGAATCAGTGTCAGAGAAGTTCTTCTTCTTCTTCTTTTCTCCTCTTTACAGTCTTTTCTGATGTGTCCTTTTTGCCCACAATTCTAGCACTTCACCTTGGACTTTTTACCAGGAGATTTTGATCTCCCTTCTACTTTGAACTTAGACTTCTTGTCCTTCTTCTTGTCTCTTTCCTTTGATCTACCTCGAACAGACAAGGCCTCTTTGGCTGTCTCAGAAGATTTCCTCTGCATCTCTTCAGATAACAGCAAAGCAACAACCACTTCAGTTGTAAACGTGGTTGTCGTACTTCTAATAGCCATCACAAGATTATCCCATGAGTTAGGTAAGGAACATAACAAAAGCATACAGCGGTCCTCTTCTTCTATTTTTACACCTACAGAAGTCAACTATGCAACAAATGTATTAAATGTGTTCAGATGATCTGCTACAGATGCTCCTTCATCCATCTTCAGAGGATACAACTTCTTTCTGAGGAAAAGTTTATTCATCAAGGACTTGCCCTGGTAAATATCTCCCAACTTCTTCCACAAATCTTTGGCTGATTTCTCCTCATGGACGTTCAATAGAATAGAATTTGCTAGACTCAATCTTATCAGTCCTTTGGCTTTCCTATTTTCCAAATCCCAATCTTCTTGCTTCATGCCTAAAGGTTTAACCCCAAACACAACAACCCAAAGATCTCTGTCAACCAGCACATCTTCAACCTTAAGTTTCCACAACTCAAAGTTTGTGCCATTAAACTTATCAATGTTTATTTTTCTTGATGTACTTGACATCTTATTTAACAAAATAGACCGCTATAGAACTCCCACTCACAGAATTAACACAAAAAACCCAACCTACCAACAAGGATAACACAATTGCCCAGGCTCTGATACCACTTGTAAGGAAAGCACAGGTGCGGAATGCAGCTTCCCTAATGTTAATTCAGAGAGGATAATGTAGATAGGTAACTTTCAATTCAAAAACTACAGATGAATACACCAGAAAAATAGAATAAACAATTAAGACAACACAAAATGACACCAGTTTTACGTGGGAAAACCCTTTTGGGTAAAAAACCCACCACCACAATAGAAGCTATCTTTATTAAAGTAAACCGAAAGATTACAATAAAGATCCCAGCTCTATTTGTTCAGGTTTCGATTCTCTACAATTATACAAAGTCATTTATTTCATCTGCACATCTACAAAATAAATTGTATAATCAAATCATTTCATCTATCTACAACGACACTAGTAGATCTATTTATATTTCTAGTCTTCAAGAGCAAAGACAGTTATTTAACTTTTGCCCTAACTGATTGATCTAACTTCCCCAGCGTTGCTGCTTTTCAACAGTCGTAACTATTCACATTCTCGCGAGATGTTTAATCCCACATGCACCAGGTTGTAGACAACATTCTAGTTTATATCTCTGAACTCTCAGTAATACCATCGTTGGCAATTTTGTTGCTGACGATGCCAAACCAAAGACCCATTGGAATAACCCGCTCCATCAATGAATGCTTCACTTTCTACACTGATAGTTCAATGTCTCTGCGATGCCGAAGTCCTCCATCTTTTGTTGGACAGACCTCCGCCATCACTCCAAACACTTTACATTGTGCCGATGATCTATCTCACACCAATCGAACTCCATCGCCAACTCCTATCGGAGTAACACAAAGTCATCGGTAAAGGTTAACAAAGATCCACCGATGGTGTTCAGTCACAGTGATGACTGTTCACATTGAACCTTGAACTTGTTGAACACTTGATAGGTTCAATGAACCCTTGAGCCATTGAACCCGATGTCTGACGTTGAACTTTGGAACTTGATGAACAGTTCAATGAACCCTTGAACCCTTTAACCCAATGTTTGATGTTGAACCTTGGAATTGGATGAACGGTTCAATGAACCCTTGAACCATTGAACCCAATGAACTCTAGAAAGGTTCAACGAAGAACAATGATTAAACATCAGGTTCAAGCAGTAATTTGAGACACAAGTTCTCTTCAGTAATGCGACACTGTCCCTTCCACCAATCACATCCACAAGTAACCATATCATGCATGCACAACAGTAACTAAACAACTAAATGAAAACATCATCAGATAATCGCATTAAGCACATGATAAAATTGATCCACATAATCAACTAAGTCCATAACTAATCATGATATAAGCATAAAACATTAGTTCTAACAACATCATCAAAGCAATAGACAAGTATCATTAGAACAGTAAATCCAAGATATCATAATGTCTAAACATAACAACTATCAAAAAGCCAAAATGAGGGGCACCACATATTCTTCCCAAGAACATGCTCCCCATCAACCTCCACACCAGTATTCTAGCTCAAGGTACCCAACTTATCTTTAACAATCCTTTTCTGGGAATTCACCTCCTTCCTCTTGTCTTTCTTACTCCCCTCATCCAAGTGAAACCCGGTAGACAAGTCAAGACTCTATTTCTTGGGAATACCCTTCCCCCAACTTCTCTTTCTTTTCCTAGAATTTTTAGTCTCCTCAACCTAAGAGGACTAGGGAATAGAAAAGACTTCCACCAAATCCTCCTCCTCAACCCACTTAGAGTCATTCTTCTCCCATGTTGCACATTTAGTAGATTTGATACAGTCCACAATGGTGGTTTTACCCTTCTTCTTAGAACTACCCCTCACCTCCAAGATGGGAGCTTGTGATTTAACAAATTTTATAATTAAAAGAATTAGCCCCTCGTGAAGAATGGGGAGCTTGGGGTTCCTACTATTTTCTTTGATGGCAAAATCTAAAGAAGATAACAAGTAGAAGGGAAGGAAACAACTATTTTATGCCACAAATGGTTTAAAAGAGTGAAATGGTAATTGTAAATCATAGTAAACCTACCTTCCAAGGAAATGTATCTCATTAGAACTTTGGCAACCTCCACCCATATGGGTTTAAACGACTTGCACTCATAACCACTAGATTGAAACTTCACCAACTAGTTCTCTCCTTCCCTTTGAAGAACACCTTGAGGGCTTCTTCTCCCGCCTTGTGATCTTTAAACACCTTCCTACCAGAAGCTGAGAGACCAGTAATTTGAGCAATTCGATCCTTGGTGATCTCAACCTCCAAACCATAAACTTTAATCATTTTGTTTCTCCATCCCTTGATAAATAAGTTGGTGGTTGTCAGATCCAATCCATGAAATTTATCCAAATAGGGGACAAGACCCCCTTCCTCCATCACCTTCAAAACTTGTGGCTTCCTACAAACCACATCACTGGATAGGGGTTCCACATGGTTCCTATCATCTCCCATATATAACACATTATTTTTGTCTTTGTTTAATGCCTAGCACTTAGTCTGCAGAAGATTAAACAAAAACCAACAAATATTGAGGAAAGTCCTCGAAGCGCACAAAAAATTTGTGAGCTCTTTGATGGTAATCATCAACTTAATCCCTTCATTATAATCAATTAAATTATCCTTGTTGGCTCTCATAAGATATTATGGATATCATCAACTCTAATGTTATCTAAGTAGACATTGAGAATGACAAAGGGAATAAGTCCATAGCTCCGCCTAATCAAAATTTGCAAATTTATACAAATCTGCTTCCTAACCATGCTACCAACCTGGTGGAACCATCTATTGATAGAGTACCTACTTCAATAAATTTTGATCATCAAGACAAGAATTTAGAGAACCTAGTTTCCTTGATAGATGCTTACCCTAACAAAAAACTAGATGACTCTAAGCTTGACATTTCCTTTACCCATGTCGATGCCTCTATTCATGCACCTAACACTCCTCTCTACATTACTACCAGGATTAATGACAACCCACAAGGGGAGTATTATTGATTATGTATGTCTTGAAAATGGAGTTATGGAGGAGTTCCTCTACATGCATGAATTATACAAGATAAGTACAAGAGATTGAAAATTTTAGTTAGAATGCATGACGGTTCCACTCGACCTACTCTTGGTGCCTTGACTCTCCCCGTCTAGGTAGGACCAAAACTCCTGGATGTGTCGTTTGCCATCATTTCAACCTTGGATCAATTTCATGTGAATTTAGGCTATCCATGGCTCTCTTCCATGAATGCAATCCCTTCCATAATCCATAAGTGTCTAAAGTTTCCATTGCAAGGATAAGTGCACACTATATATCATAGTGGGTTCAAGCCCTTGGATATTTGTGGAAACTTTTCGCTTGATTACTTTTGGCCATAGTCAGTTGAACCCATTCGTCCTCACACTGATTTTTTGTTTGTCTCCTATCAAAAATATAAATCTAGTAAAATTAATCAATTGTCTATTGGTGTCTCCTGATGTGTTATCCTAGCTACTACCCTAGAAGTTTCTTAATCTCCTGTGGCTATGATGGTAGTTCCCCCTTTTCTGTAGGTGGTTAATAAAACACAACCCTAATTGGAATCCTTCCTTGACCCTGAGCATCTGATCTATATGCCGAGGTGCCACCTCTATCATCCTACCAAGGACCAAGAGGTAAACAACCTGCACAATCTAGACCTCCCTTCCCACTGAGGATTGCTTTCATTCCTCCTACTTCTTCAAAATCTAGAGAAAAACAATCTTAGGCACAAGAGCTTTTCCTCATGTTTTCTCAATCATTCATGGCTATCTTAGTATCTTTGCCTATCCTACAGGCTCCAAGAGAATGATAGCATGCCTTAAGAGATCCTTCTCCCATTGTCTCCCAACCTTCAATGGTTTCTTCCATTCCTCCCCTACTCCCTGAGAAGAGGAAGAAAAAGAACCTATGTTGGAAGACACCTCAATTCCTCTTTAGAATGCTCTAAACTGTACAAGACAAAATCAAAATTCTAAACGATGAAGGAGATGACGTCATGTTATGGCTTGCCAACTTGCTGTATGAGTTGAACCTCTTCCCTCTAGTCCTTCTCCTATGCATCCATCCCTTGACTTGGCTCCACCTGTTGACCCATCATTGACCACCTATTTGATGATTGAGTAAGTCGAAAAACTTGTCTCCATCTATGAAGAGTTCTATCCCACCACCTCTTCCATCTAGCCAACCATTTGTTGATCCTTTAGACCAACCCACTGATAGAGTTGTTTTGAGTAGTGCTCTATCATAAATGATTCCATCCCAGCATGCCTGACACCAGGTGTTCCCTAATGTATTGCATACCACCAACATTGACATTGACATTTCACCACCTTCACCCAAGTGTGAGCATGAGACTTATCCTTACCGGCCATATCAAATGCTTAAGCAACCATCGATTCTACGGGATTATTCTATTTCTTCTTCTCCTATGATTGATAGTGCTCATGACACTATTGTTAGCACTATTACATCACCACTTGTGATCTATTCTGACAATGATTCAGAGGACATCCTAAACCACTGAAAAATCTTCTATAATTGTCCTTGGTTTTCACAAAATCAATAGACTTGCCCTCTGGAGACATGTGTGATGATCCTTCCCTGGTGATTGATCCATCATGTCATGAACCCAATACCACTCCTTGTACTGTACTTGTTGTAGTCCCTCTAGCATCTTGCCCACCATCCATTTATGATGAGAAAGATTGGGAGGAGGAGGATTTGCTATAGTTCAACTCGCAAGAATAGTACCCTATGTTATATGTGTTGTGATTGTATATGATGTTATCCCCATATGTGCTCCCTAGCATGTGTTTTGTTTTGTTAGCTCTCTTTGGATGACACTTGATGCTCTTGTTAGTGCAAGACTACAAAGGGAATGAGTTCATTGTGACATTCTTCTATTTGTCATAAATGCAGTTTTATGACTTCTAGGGGACAATGCAAAGTAAAGGATGATTTAGCATCTTTTCTTCTGTTGACCTAAAGATTTAATTTCCTTTTATTTCATGTGACCCTTCCTCCTTTGTCTCCATAGTTCCACTAGTTGGAGGATGATGACAGTTCATAAAACAAATGCCCCTTTATATACAACCATTCATATACCGACTCTAGTCGAGTAGATCCCTCAGTGTTATTGTTTGATTTTACAAATGTCCTCTTGGGCATGTGCTTCCAGAAAGCTCTTGTGCTTGTTTGTGTGTGTATTGCTCTCTCTACCTTAAAGGCAATTTCTCCCTGTCGGTGTTAGAAATTGCTTCAAGGTGGTGGCAAACACTCAACCATGAGCCTCACTTTGTTCACACACCACGTGGTTGGTTGTGCTATAACATAACCCTTTTGATCATCTTTGTAGAACTTTACCAGAGTTACCCAGCAAACAACATGCTTTTCTTGGCCTGTAATCTCTGATATTGTTGACATGAAACTCACCTAGTAAGTCTGCAGATCTTACTAGCCTATGATACTTTCCTTTTGCTACATGTTGACATGGAACTCACCTAGTAAATCTACAGATCTCACTAGCATGTGATGTTTCCATCTTGCTACACATTCACCACCACCTAGTAAATAATGAATTTTACTAGCTTGTGGCTCATGACATGTGTTTTCAATTTGATTTCTAGCATAATGCAACTTTCTAGTCTGAGAATCAAACCTTACATGCTCTTATTTTTCGTGTATAATCCATGTATGTTTGGATTTGACTATATTATCTTGCTAACTGCATTTGTTTTAGCATATAATACTCGGTCTCATCATGTGTTTATTTTAATTTCAAATATATGTTATATGTACATGTGTAACCCATGCTATGTGTCTTGCGTGTGTGTAACCTCTTTTTCTAAACATTTGTAGATTTGTAGAATCCTAAGTTTGGGGGCTATCACACCTCTAAACTTGGTGGCATTCTACTTCTTTGATGATTAGCAAAGAGATATGTTTTCTCTATACTTTAGTGTGCATATGGACATAAGATCATACCCTCACTAAAGTGGGGGCTAAATGTACTATCAGAAATTGTGACCTCCAACAATTTCGCACTAGGTTTAGCACCCTCCTCTATGTCTTTGTGTACTTTCTATGTATTTGTGTATCTCCATTCATGAAATGCCCATTTTAGGGCTTGATTCGGAAATAATATTAAAATATCTAATTGCTAAGTTTCTGAGAGCCAAAATAGATGGGACCAGAGCGCCCTAGTGCCTGAGTCTAGCCTTTTTGCCCTGAACAAAGTTTGAATTTCAAGTGTCAGCTTTGCTACATCAAGTGGTACACCTTGTGTTAGCCTAATTGCAAATTCTTTTAGATGTAATTGAGATTCATATATATATAGCTCTCTCTTATTTGAAAGGATGAACAAATGAATGATGTAAAAGTAATTATTTGAATACTTGATATATGCTCTATACATGAAATATGAAGCTCTCTATCTGTAGAATTATTATTGCTATCACAATAACCCTTGCAGGTATTTGAAGAATCTTCCTTCTTTCTCTAAGATCTCCTAATTTTCAACTAGTGTTGTGACATCAAGTCCAATTAGGGTTTTATGGTGAGTTTGTTCCATTTATGTTTGGTCATTACTAATTTATTAGTTATTTGCCTCTGCCTACCTAGGGCATGCACTCTCTATCACACTTATCTCTGCTATTATAGAAATGGGAACACTTACATAGAGGTTTGACTAATACAAGCCTCTATACATCACCCAAACATTTTCCCCCCTCTTTGTGTATGTAGATCTAGAGTGAAAGATCTTAGATATCGATAGACAAAGAACAGACGAGAGTTACAGAGACTGCCACCTCTACACAGAAGTGAATCTACCTTGAAACCCTAGGACTAGGGCACCCTAGCACCTATGTCCTATCATTTCTGCTTCTATTTCTAGTGACAAGTTCCTTTATGTCTGCTATGTTCTACTTTATTCTTGTTTTCTAGTTTCTGTTACTACAATCTTCTCTATTACTCACTTTTATCATTAGATATCCTCATTTCCATAGTTTAGTTGACTCTCTTGCATCAATCTCTAATCATAGCAACAATAGAACCCCAAGACTCCACCAACACTTATAACTTGTCTCTTCTCTAGGGATAGTAGCCAAGTCTAGAGTCCTTGGTGGCTTGTGAGCATTCTAATGTTATATGTGGAGAGAGATTGACCTAGTTGTTTCATTGTTGATTAGGATCCTCTTTCCACACCTTAACAAATTGTTTGTAGAAGGATCATATATATCTTCTTAATCCAACTCATTGGAAGGTCTACTTACCAAACATTTCACATCTATTTGTGGATTCTCATGTTTGGGATCTTGAGGACTTATTTTTCATCTTTGATGATATAACTCCCACAATTACATCATCTTTTAATTATTTGACACTTATGTCTCCTATTATACATGGTTTTGAGATGTTACCTTCTATAGTTAGGCTTGGGACTCCTAATTAGATAGTGACATATCTCAACATCAACGTAGGGGCAAATTTTGTGAGACATACAAATTGAATTTTCTTCCTTTTTATTCTTCTTCATAGAATGGGAAGACTTACATACACCTATAGGCCTATTTCTTCCTAAGGGAATAATTGTTGTACCATGATATATTCTCTTATTTAACATTCAGTTTCAATGTAGAAGGCTATAGATTGGGGATTTCATGGTCTTTTTCTCTCTTTTTCTCTATCCTTTCTTTAGGCCTTCCCTCTCTACTTTGGTGATCTTTTTTTTCTTTCTTGGGGAGAGGTGGGGGAATTATTCCCTATGGGGGGGTTATTACCTATAGGGAATCATATTTACATGGGTACCTAATATGACTGCACATTTGTCGGGACCCATCTTTCACCCACCTAAGCTATTCTTAAGGGTGGTGTTGGTGTATTTTTTTCCTACACCTAGTTTAGCTTACTTAGGTAGGATTGTTTAGACTTAATAATGGTCAGTTGAGTGACAAGTTCCTTCTCATATCCCAAGAGTTACATTTCCTATATATGAGGTGGCCAACTTCTCCTTCCTTTACATTTCTTATAAATGTACTCACCTAGCTTTGTTTTTCCTCTCTCACTTTCTTGTATCTAGTGATCTAAGCATCTAGTTTTCTATGTATCTTTCTTGATGTATTTTCTCTCTTGATTAATGGGAATAGCATTCTTTAACCTATCGTCTAGTCTTGAATAGTGTTGTGGCTATCATTATGGAATTAGGTCTTAATTGATTTTTTTTCCTATTAAAAAATCCAACAAGCAGGAGGGTGAGGATGAGCTATATCTATGGTTGTCTTCGATAAGATACACACATATAATAATGGAAATAATATAATGTAGAAGATATATCTCACACAACACAAGAGATGTTTGTGGACCAAGATGCCTAATATCTAATGTATGAAAAAATAGAATAAACCCTTGAGGTAGGGTAACATCATACAATACTCCTTAAGGAAGAAGCCACTTCACACTATATCTCCAAGAGATCCCAAATACAATATCATACTCCACACATACACACCCTTACAATTATATTCACCTCCTATATATACCACACCCTAATAAAATAATAGAGGGGTAATCCCAAAGTTGGCCTACTCATCACCTAATATAATTAATTACACAAGTTATCCACATGACCCAATATAACTAACTTAAGGATGCTTTGTTACACAAGTTACATTTCCTATATATGAGGTGGCCAACTTCTCCTTCCTTTACATTTCTTATAAATGTACTCACCTAGCTTTGTTTTTCCTCTCTCACTTTCTTGTATCTAGTGATCTAAGCATCTAGTTTTCTATGTATCTTTCTTGATGTATTTTCTCTCTTGATTAATGGGAATAGCATTCTTTAACCTATCGTCTAGTCTTGAATAGTGTTGTGGCTATCATTATGGAATTAGGTCTTAATTGATTTTTTTTCCTATTAAAAAATCCAACAAGCAGGAGGGTGAGGATGAGCTATATCTATGGTTGTCTTCGATAAGATACACACATATAATAATGGAAATAATATAATGTAGAAGATATATCTCACACAACACAAGAGATGTTTGTGGACCAAGATGCCTAATATCTAATGTATGAAAAAATAGAATAAACCCTTGAGGTAGGGTAACATCATACAATACTCCTTAAGGAAGAAGCCACTTCACACTATATCTCCAAGAGATCCCAAATACAATATCATACTCCACACATACACACCCTTACAATTATATTCACCTCCTATATATACCACACCCTAATAAAATAATAGAGGGGTAATCCCAAAGTTGGCCTACTCATCACCTAATATAATTAATTACACAAGTTATCCACATGACCCAATATAACTAACTTAAGGATGCTTGCCACATGTTGGCATCTCCATCCACCTAAATACATTATAATATCATATCCCTAGGTACATAACATGCCATCCCTCCTTGACATGTTTCATCCTCAAAACATGAGAAGAATCCAAATAGTAAGACTATTGTAAGTTGTTACAAATGTACCACCATAACCAATCTTCCAATCATCTATAGTTGATCTTCACAATGGTTTTAGCTTGACACTACCTAGATCCCATCCTTGATTCATATTTTGCTCCACCCATTTTATTTCATTCCTTATCAAAGTCTTCCTTTTCTTCCATGAATAGTCATTACTTCTATGATACTATGGATTGTTGTAGTTGTTCCTTTGATTTCATGTAGGTACGTAGTGATTAGATTGTTGTTTCCATGTAGTATCATGCCTCCATGATTCATGTCTCTCACAATGATGTGAATGCATATATATTGCACCCTTTTCTATCAATGGAACCTTCTCTGATTCTTCATCATATTTTGCCACTTCTTTTTTTGGATCATGAATAGAATTACTTGTCTCCCCTTTTTTCTACATCTTTCTCCTCTTGTATGTCCTCTAATTCATTGGTGCAATCTTTAGTAGATTCTTTAACTTTCTCTTCCTTGACTTTCCTTTCGACTTCAATATGTGTAATATCATGTAATGTAACTTTTTTCCTACTATACAAAAGCTTCATGAACTTATTTTACACATTAATGCCTACTGTTCCCAAAGATTCTAACCAAGGATAACCAAGGACAATATCCAACCCATCCATATCCAAAGCATGAAGTTTTAATGCAAAACATATTTATCTATAGAGAGCTTCAAATCTTCAAAATTTGAATATCCTTACCTGAT